>OZ023292.1:5000-4805000 GCA_964007245.1 Hypomecis atomaria
CCTCTGCATCGACCTCGGCGCGACGCCTAGGGAAGGCCATCGCTGGGGTAGCGTAGTCGCCCGCCTGTGGGAACAGTGTGGTGACCACGTCTTCCAAGAAGTCCGGCTGCATGGTCTGCGTCAGTGGTGGCGCCCATGCGCGGAGCTTCTTGCGGACCATCTTGTATGGCCTTCCCCAGGGGTCACGATTGAGGTCCTCGAGCAAACTTGCTCGGGCACCATCAATGGCTCGCGCAATTTCCACCTGCAGCGAGGTGACCTTTAGCCTATACGAGGCGTATAGCTCTTCCTCCCGGACCGGATTCCGCCGCCGCCGTCGGCGCTCTCTGGCGTATGCACGTCTGGCCGCCACACACTCCTCGCGGAGTTGGGCCAACTCAGCCGTCCACCAGTAAACGCTCCGACGCGGCGGCAGCGCTCCCACTCGGGGCATGGAGGCATCGCAGACCTCGGTCAGCGCCTCCCGGAACCAATCCGCCTCGGCGTCAACCTCGGCTGCATCAGTGGGACCTGGGACCCACGCCTGCACAATGGCTGCCTCAACGAGGAGCTCTCTGTCCATGCGGCGCAGGGCCCACCGCGGCGACCTCTCTGTCGGAGGACGGCTTGGACTACTCGGGACTCCTGGGGGGGAGACGGTCATCCGGATGTACCGGTGATCGGACAACGTCTCCACACCCTCCAGTACCTCCCAGTCCAGCACGCGGCGCGCCAGGGTAGGGCTTGCGAAAGTGAGATCCACTATCGACCCTCCCTGTTGACGCACGCACGTGTGCACTGACCCCCGATTCAAGAGCAACAGCCCTAGTGCCATTGCCCACTCCTCCACCGGCTCAGCTCTCTCGTTTGCAACAGGTGATCCCCACAGGGTTGACTTGGCGTTGAAATCGCCAGCAATCAACACCTGGTGGGGACGACACCGGTGCACGAGAGACTCTACCTCTCCCAGCCAGGCTTCAAAGTCAGCAAGGCTTCTGTTCGGCGAGAAGTAAACACCTATGAAGGCGATACCCCCCGCCAAAACAGCCACGCAGCCGCGGCCGGCCATCACCCTCTCCACCGGAGGAAAACCGGCTGCCGCTTGCGTCACCAAGACGACCGAGCCCTCACTATCACCCATCCAGTTGTCCCTGGAGGGGATGCGGTATGGCTCCGCCACAATTGCAATTGGTATCAACCACTCCGCCATGCTCTGGAGCAAGAGATCCTGAGCTCTGGCGGAGTGGTTGATGTTCGCTTGGAGGACTCTTAGGGCCATATTATTCAGCCTCCATTTGCGCCAACGCGTCCAAAGTGGTTGGAGGCGATGGGCGTGGCTGGGTCTTGCCCTGGGCCGCCACCCTTCTGCTCTTCTTCTTAGAAGCCTGGGCGCATGCCCCGCTTCCAACGCGGTGTCCCGCCGGCTTATTCGCAGCCGCACAAACTGTGCAGTGCGGCACGCCGGTGCACTCGCCCGCCTTATGGCCCACTTGACCGCATCTATAGCACTGCTCGCTACGATCTATGGTCGCCTTGCACTGCTCCCGAGCGTGTCCAACTTCTAGACATCGGAAGCAGCGCATGGGTCTCGAGGCCAGCAGCTTGACTTGTGCCGAGACCCACCCAACCAGTAACCGACCATTGCTGGTCACCTTCTTAGCAACCGCCGCTGGACATCGGACGAAAACCGATCCAATGCCCGCGGGGTTGCAGCGAATGTCACCGACCTTGACAAGATCGGTCTGACACTCTGCTAACCTGGCGATGGCTGCGGCAACCTCCTCCTTTGTGACGGAGTCATCCAGGCCGGTTATGCGCAAGTCAGCGCTCTTGGTTGGCCTGGAGACTTTGACGTCCTCCTGATTGAAGATCTCCCTCAGCTTTGCAGCGAGGGAGTCCGCCTTGTCACCGCTAGTGACACCAGGCACCTCCAGAATGCGACCTCCTGTGGCGGCCTTCCGAAACTGGAGGGCGGTTATCCCGAGCTGGGACAGATCTACCCTCCGTTTAGCCTCTCCCAAGGCGTCAGCGTATGTTACGCCTTTCTCCGCTGCTCCAGGCTGGATCGTGATCACAACAGCCTGTGAGCGCGGGACGCGGATTTTTGGCTTAGCAGCCTGCTTCGCCCGCTGGGGCGCAGCTTTCTGCTGTTGCCTTGCTGCGCTGGGCTGGCTCCGTTGAGTCGGAGGGGCCTTAGCGGAAGCCTTCTTCTGGCCTCGTTTTGCCACAGTCACCCAGTCGTTAGCTGGGGAATCCCGTGGTGTTTGAGGCTTTGACGGACCAGCAGTGGGAGCTACGACTCGGTCCTGGGCCAATGGGCGGCTGGCCAGCCCGGCTTTCGGGGGCTCAGGCAGGCTGCCCTTAGTCGCGGCCTGTTTGCCCTTCCCCTTGCCTTTACCCTTACCCTTAGGGACTTTGGCAGAGGGGAGTTCAACAGCCGGCAGGTTCGCTGAACCCGAAGGGCCCGACTCCTGCGAAGCATTGGCGGACTTCAAGAACTCATTCCTTCTGTCCGCAGCCCCAGCGTTTGCAGCCAACTTGCGATCGGCAGCAAGCGGCGGGCGTATGCGCTTTTCAGGAAGGAGACGGTCTTGAATCGCCTCCATCCGCGCATTCACCAGTCCACCGACCTGCCGCATGATGGACTGCGTCAGGTTGTCTGGGTCAGCAGCTCCAGTTTCCATCGCCCAGAACTGTCCCGAGGGTGGGGGAATAGGAGCCGCACGCGTCTCCATCATTCGACGGAGCTCCGCTATCTCCTTTCGGAGATCGGAGACCTCGGTTTGCAGGCGCTCGTTGGCGGCCTGCAGTTTGCGGGTCTCATCTGTTGAAGACCTTGTATGAAGGTCTTCGACGATGTCCTTGATTGTGGACGCCGCCTCCTTAAGGGCCTTGGTGAAAGTCCCTTTAAGTTTACCGGACTTAGTGGCCACAAGATTAATTGTGTTCACGCAGTCCAGCACCCTCTTGTTAAGGACTGAGGCGGGTTCCGCACCCAACTCATTTGCCACAGCGGAGAGTAGGCATGGGGCTGACCCTGCCGAACGGAGCCTTTGGGTCATCTGAGCGACCTCCTGCTCGACCCTTAACTCCATCTCCTCTCTTTGCGCGGCAATTAGATCCGCTTTTGCTTTGGCAAGACCGACATATTCACCCGTTGTGGGTGGCCGGCCTCTGCCCCGCCTTGCTACGGCAATCGCCTTGGCAGCCGGGGCATCCGACTCACCACTGGAGCTCAGGTTGCCCTCGTCGCCACTTCCATTTTTGCGTAAGCTACGCTTGCGCTTAGAAGCGCCCATCTTCTCTGACGACCGTGAATCCACGGTCATTAGACTCGTGGCTGAGGAGTCAGACTCCTCAGCCGGACTCAAAAAGAGTCCACAACCCTCTTCATCATTAGTAATTTTATTTTTTGAACTTTCCATAATTGTTCCCACGAGTGTGGGGGAAATAAACAGTCCACCCAGGCAGTGCCCCCTGTACCCGGGTAAGCCTAGATACACCAAGAGTGTCGGCCGGTACTCTGGCGGTGGTTCGCACTCGTGACCAACCCTACCCAGTGGCCATGCATCCCCTCGCCGTGCGCCGCAGCTTGGGATTTGGGGTGATTTTTTATAGAGGTTTTCTTCCTCGCGGTCCGGGCAACCAAGCCGAGACCCTCGGTCCTGCCGCAAGCCACGAGACGTGACCGTAGCCGCAAGCAGGGCTCCGATTTCCGACGCTGGCTCGCGAAGAGCCTGCTCGGCAGTAGTGTGAGTACATACCGAGCACGTCCCTCCCGGCACCGGCGAGAGCTCACATCCACTGGCCCCTCTGCTGAACAGAGGGATCCGTGGAGAGCTCACATCGCCAACTGCCATGAGACCACAGAAGGCCTCCAACCCCTGTTTGAGACTATGATTTATCAGTAGAATCTATGACTGAAACTACTGATCCATCATAATCCCAAACGAGCTCAGGACAGAACTGAGCTCCTTCCTCCCCAATGTCTTCTGCACGCGCTCCTCAATGTAGGGTAGAGGGGCGCGCAGAGAAGACCCCCGACCGGATATCTGCAATCACTCGGCAAGAACCCGCGAAGGAAGTTACCAAGTGATCCCCAGGGTGCACCACGAGGAGGTTTCCGGCCACAGCACCCCAACCTAACCTAACCTAACCTAACCTAACCTAACCTAACCTAACCTAACCTAACCTAACCTAACCTAACCTAACCTAACCTAACCTAACCTAACCTAACCTAACCTAACCTTTTTTTTTTTTTTTTTTTTTTTTTACCAGGGGAAATCTTTTATAGATACCACCACACCTCGAGGGCAGGCGGGTGGTTATGTGGGAGTCCTGCCGACTGGACAGTATACCCACCAAAACCCCTGGGTGTTCCACCACTGCGCCTGGTGTCGGGGCTACGGGCACGCTTTCGCACTCCTCCGCGGCACCCGACAGCGCTGGCCCAACTTGGGCCCCACCACGGAGCTTCGGCTCCCGCCAGAATGACGATGTGCCGAACACCAGACACATCGTCATCCACCACCTGGGACCAACCAGCACTGGGCGTCAGACAGCACCCGTGTCCGACAGCCCTGGTCCCTATGCAACGGGTCAATTAAAGTGGCCCCGCGCCTGCCACTACGGCTGCAGAAGATAGGGAGAGCGGCCATCGCGATACCGACACTCCTCTTCCCCTGCAGCCCCACCGCCTCCGCCAACACGTTGGCGGCACCCGTTAGGGCCGCTGACAGGACGGATAGACAGCGGCTTCCTCGCCGCCCGTCCATCCCGTCGCCGCCCCCGCCTCGATGGGCTCGGCCGCGGTATCGCGACAAGCGCGACACCGCAGTCCACCTCAGTCGGCAAGCCGACCTACTGGCCAGCCTCCGCACGAGCTTGTCCAGGCCCAAGACCCGGAGAGGCCGGCCCCACCTCGGGTTCCTCTTCGTTCACCAGGTTGAGGCAGACCTGGCTACTAAGCCCCCCCGCCACGACAAGGCGGGAACCCACTCGGGGGGGAACCTAACCTAACCTAACCTAACCTAACCTAACCTAACCTAACCTAACCTAACCTAACCTAACCTAACCTAACCTAACCTAACCTAACCTAACCTAACCTAACCTAACCTAACCTAACCTAACCTAACCTAACCTTTTTTTTTTTTTTTTTTTTTTTTTTTGACCCAGGAAAATCCTTTATGGATACCACCAAACCTGGGGAGGCCGGTGGTTATGTGGGAGTCTCAACCGCTAATCGGTGGCATACCCACTAAAAACCTGGGGTGTTTCCGCCACTGCGCCATCTGTCGGGGCTACGGGCACGCTTCCGCACTCTTCCGCGGCCCCGACAGCGCTGTCCGCACCCGGACCCTCCTCGGGGAGCTCAACCCTCAGGGAGCTCTACCCGGTATTGCGACGATGTGCCGAAACACGGAGCACATCGTCCAGTCTCGGGGAACTCTCGAACGGGTGGCGGGCTTCCCCAAGCCCAACCACCCAGAGTTCCCCTTATGGAGGCAGGCGGTCATGTGCTAGACGCCTGCCTCGGGGGCGCCTTCTGCGCATGGGGAGGCTCGCAATGTCGTCCTCCCTCATGCGCTCGTCGGCTTCTTTGCGTTCCAGGACTTCTTCACAGAAGTCCCGGACTGCATTCCAGGATCTTTCGCTACCAACCATGGCCGCGGCAACGGTTGGCAGCGAGAGGTCCGCCCCCACTATGGCCATGAGCTGGGCCCGCTGGGCTGTCCACGCCGGACACACCTCCAGCGTATGCTGCGCCGTATCTGTCTGGTCGCCACACTGGTGGCAGACCGGTGTGGGTTCTCTCCCGGCAACTCGATGCAGGTACTCCCCAAAGCAACCGTGCCCTGTGAGCACCTGCACGAGCCTAAACGAGAGAACCCCATCCTCACGAGTGACCCAATCCCGGAGGATCGGTCGGAAAGCCTCGACAGTGCGGCGACCAGCAGACGGCTCCTCGAGCCTGCGCGCCCACCGCTCCATGACCGTTTCTCGGCCCCGCCTCCGCCAACGTCTCACCACCTCAGGGGGAGCAGAATCACCTCTGGCCCGTGTATCGGACAGTTGGCGGTAGATGCTCGCCAGCATCTCAGCGTCCAGGTCCCATGGACTCGTCCCGGCCAGAACGCACGCCGCCTCATAGGATACGGTGCGGTAGCCCCGTATCACCCTGAGCGCCATAAACCGCTGCGGTCTGCGCAGCAGTTTGATGTTGTGGGCGCTCAGAGCGTCCGCCCAGATCGGCGCTCCATAGAGCGCCATGGACCTTACCACGCCCATGTAGAGGCGGCGGCATGCGGCATTCGGCCCTCCCACATTTGGGAGAAGGCTGCCCAGGGCCGAAGCCGCTCCGACGAGCCGCGGAGCCAGTCGTGTGAAATGTTCCCGGAAGTCCCATCGGCTGTCTAGGACAAGACCGAGGTACTTCATCGTCTTGCCGACGACGATGGGAACACCTCCTACGACCAGCTCCGCTCCGGCTGGCGGCGCTTTCCGAGGGCCGTGGAAACACACGGCCTCGGACTTACTGAGGGCCACTTCCAGCCCCAAGCGCCGGATGCGGCTCACCAACTGAGCCGTGCCCGCCGTAGCCAGGATCGACGCGTCCCTGTACGTCGCCCCGCGAGCCAACACCAGCGTGTCATCGGCATAGCACACGATGTCGATGCCACGCAGGTGGCCACCACGAAGCGCCCAGTTGTAACCGAAGTTCCACGAGACTGGTCCCAAGACCGAGCCCTGTGGAACTCCGAGAGACATCTTCCTCCTGCCCCATCCCTCTCTCGTGGGGTAGACTACTTCCCTGTCCGAGAAGTAGTCATCGAGGGTCCGGCACAGGTAGGGGGGCGTTTCGTGGCAGCGCAGTGCCTCCTTGATGCAGTCCCAGGGGAGGGTGTTAAAGGCGTTGGCAATGTCCAACGACACCGCCAAGACAACCTCTCCCCGGGATACGGCCGATTCCGCAAAGGCCCTCACCCTCGATATCGCATCGATGGTGGACCTGCCTCTGCGGAACCCGAACTGCGATTCGGACAGGTTCGGCCCAACTTGTTCCAAGTGCCTGTTGAGACGGGCGGCAATGATACGCTCTAAGAGCTTGCCGGCCTCGTCTAACAGCACGATCGGGCGGTAAGCCCCCGGCGAATCGGCGGGTCTGCCTTCCTTGCGCAGCAGTACGAGCTTACCGCTCTTGTACCGGCGCGGAAAGCGACCCTGCCTCAGGCAGTTCGTGAGGAAGTCACGAAAGCGAGGCTCGAGGGCTTCCAACGCCAGCACCCAGGCGCGTCCGGGTATTCCGTCCGGACCTGGGGCTGTGTTTTTGGCCCTGAGCCTCAGCACCGCCGCTGCGAGTTCCCCCTGGGAAACTGGCGGGACTTCCTCGGCCTCTGCATCGACCTCGGCGTGACGCCTAGGGAAGGCCATCGCTGGGGTAGCGTAGTCGCCCGCCTGTGGGAACAGCGTAGAGACCACGTCTTCCAAGAAGTCCGGCTGCATGGTCTGCGTCAGTGGTGGCGCCCATGCGCGGAGCTTCTTCCGGACCATCTTGTATGGCCTTCCCCAGGGGTCACGATTGAGGTCCTCGAGCAAACTTGCTCGGGCGCCGTCAATGGCTCGCGCAATCTCCACCTGCAGCGAGGTGACCTGCACTCGGTATGAGGCGTAGAGTTCTGCCTCCCGGACCGAGTTCCGCCGCCGCCGTCGGCGCTCTCTGGCGTATGCACGTCTGGCAGCCACACACTCCTCGCGGAGGTTGGCCAGCTCAGCCGTCCACCAGTAAACGCTCCGACGCGGCGGCAGTGCTCCCACTCGGGGCATGGAGGCATCGCAGACCTCGGTCAGTGCCTCCCGAAACCAATCGGCCTCGGCGTCCACCTCGGCCGCATCCGTGGGACCTGGGACCCACGCCTGCACAATGGCTGCCTCAACGAGGAGCTCTCTGTCCATGCGGCGCAGGGCCCACCGCGGCGACCTCTCTGTCGGAGGACGGCTTGGACTACTCGGGGTTCCTGGGGGGGAGACGGTCAGCCGGATGTACCGGTGATCGGACAACGTCTCCACTCCCTCCAGTACCTCCCAGTCCTGCACACTGCGCGCCAGGGAAGGGCTGGCGAAAGTGAGATCCACTATCGACCCTCCCTGTTGACGCACGCACGTGTGTACCGACCCCCGGTTCAAGAGCAACAGCCCTAGTGCCATTGCCCACTCCTCCATCGGCTCAGCTCTCTCGTTTGCAACAGGCGATCCCCACAGGGTTGACTTGGCGTTGAAATCGCCAGCAATCAACACCTGGTGGGGACGACATTGGTGCACGAGAGACTCCACCTCGCCCAGCCAGGCTTCGAAGTCGGCAAGGCTTCTGTTCGGCGAGAAGTAAACACCTATGAAGGCGATACCCCCCGCCAGAACAGCCACGCAGCCGCGGCCAGCCATAACCCTATCCACCGGAGGAAAACCGGCTGCCGCTTGCGTCACCAAGACGACTGAGCCCTCACTATCACCCATCCAGTTGTCCCTGGAGGGGATGCGGTATGGCTCCGCCACAATTGCAATTGGTATCAACCACTCCGCCATGCTCTGGAGCAAGAGATCCTGAGCTCTGGCGGAGTGGTTGATGTTCGCCTGGAGGACTCTGAGGGCCATACTATCCCGCCTCCATTTGCTCCTGCGCGTCCAAACTAGCTGGAGGCGATGGGCGTGGCTGGGGCTTGCCCTGGGCCGCCACCCTTCTGCTCTTCTTTTTGGAAGCGTGGGCACAAGCCCCGCTCCCTACGCGGTGTCCCGCCGGCTTATTCGCAGCCGCACAAACTGTGCAGTGCGGCACGCCGGTGCACTCGCCCGCCTTATGGCCCACTTGACCGCATCTATAGCACTGCTCGCTACGATCTATGGTCGCCTTGCACTGCTCCCGAGCGTGTCCAACTTCTAGACATCGGAAGCAGCGCATGGGTCTCGAGGCCAGCAGCTTGACTTGTGCCGAGACCCACCCAACCAGTAACCGACCATTGCTGGTTACCTTCTTAGCAACCGCCGCTGGACATCGGACGAAAACCGATCCAATGCCCGCGGGGTTGCAGCGAATGTCACCGACCTTGACAAGATCGGTCTGACACTCTGCTACCCTGGCGATGGCTGCGGCAACCTCCTCCTTTGTGACGGAGTCATCCAGGCCGGTTATGCGCAAGTCAGCGCTCTTGGTTGGCCTGGAGACTTTGACGTCCTCCTGGTTGAAGATCTCCCTCAGCTTTGCAGCGAGGGAGTCCGCCTTGTCACCGCTAGTGACACCAGGCACCTCCAGAATGCGACCTCCTGTGGCGGCCTTCCTAAACTGGAGGGCGGTTATCCCGAGCTGGGACAGATCCACCCTCCGTTTAGCCTCTCCCAAGGCGTCAGCGTATGTTACGCCTTTCTCCGCTGCTCCAGGCTGGATCGTGATCACAACAGCCTGTGAGCGCGGGACGCGGATTTTTGGCTTAGCAGCCTGCTTCGCCCGCTGGGGCGCAGCTTTCTGCTGTTGCCTTGCTGCGCTGGGCTGGCTCCGTTGAGTCGGAGGGGCCTTAGCGGAAGCCTTCTTCTGGCCTCGTTTTGCCACAGTCACCCAGTCGTTAACTGGGGAATCCCGTGGTGCTTGAGGCTTTGACGGACCAGCAGTGGGAGCTACGACTCGGTCCTGGGCCAATGGGCGGCTGGCCAGCCCGGCTTTCGGGGGCTCAGGCAGGCTGCCCTTAGTCGCGGCCTGTTTGCCCTTCCCCTTGCCTTTACCCTTACCCTTAGGGACTTTGGCAGAGGGGAGTTCAACAGCCGGCAGGTTCGCTGAATCCGAAGGGCCCGACTCCTGCGAAGCATTGGCGGACTTCAAGAACTCATTCCTTCTGTCCGCAGCCCCAGCGTTTGCAGCCAACTTGCGATCGGCAGCAAGCGGCGGGCGTATGCGCTTTTCAGGAAGGAGACGGTCTTGAATCGCCTCCATCCGCGCATTCACCAGTCCACCGACCTGCCGCATGATGGACTGCGTCAGGTTATCTGGGTCAGCAGCTCCAGTTTCCATCGCCCAGAACTGTCCCGAGGGCGGGGAAACAGGAGCCGCACGCGTCTCCATCATTCGACGGAGCTCCGCTATCTCCTTTCGGAGATCGGAGACCTCAGTCTGCAGGCGCTCGTTGGCGGCCTGCAGTTTGCGGGTCTCATCTGTTGAAGACCTTGTATGAAGGTCTTCGACGATGTCCTTGATCGTGGACGCCGCCTCCTTAAGGGCCTTGGTGAAGGTCCCTTTGAGTTTGCCGGACTTAGTGGCCACAAGATTAATTGTGGCCACGCAGTCCAGCACCTTCTTATTTAGCACTGAGGCGGGTTCTGCGCTCAGATCTGTCGCCACAGCAGAAAGGAGGCATGGGGCTGACCCTGCCGATCGGAGCCTTTGGGTCATCTTAGCAACCTCCTGCTCGACCCTCAACTCCATTTCCTCTCTTTCGGCGGCTACGAGAGCCACCTTGGCTGCAGCAAGGCCGACGTATTCACCCGTTGTGGGTGGTCGGCCTCTGCCCCGCCTTGCTACGGCAACGGCCTTGGCGGCCGGAGCATCCGACTCACCGCCGGAGCTCAAGTAGCATTCATCTTCGCTGCCTGTCTTGCGCAAGCTGCGCCTGCGCTTAGTAGCGCCCTTCTCCTTTTCCGATAACCGTGAATCCACAGTGATCATGCTCATAGCTGAGGAGTCGGACTCCTCAGCCGGACTCAGAAAGAGCCCGCTTCCCTCTTCATCATTTTTATTTTTTTTTTTTTTTAATTTTTGAAACTTCCATATTGTTCCCACGAGTGTGGGGGAAATAAACAGTCCACCCAGGCAGTGCCCCCTGTACCTGGGTAAGCCTAAGTACACCAGAGTGTCGGCCGGTACTCTGGCGGTGGTTCGCACTCGTGACCAACCCTACCCAGTGGCCATGCATCCCCTCGCCGTGCGCCGCAGCTTGGGATTTGGGGTGATTTTTTATAGAGGTTTTCTTCCTCGCGGTCCGGACAACCAAGCCAAGACCCTCGGTCCTGCCGCAAGCCACGAGACGTGACCGTAGCCGCAAGCAGGGCTCCGATTTCCGACGCTGGCTCGCGAAGAGCCTGCTCGGCAGTAGTGTTAGTACATACCGAGCACGTCCCTCCCGGCACCGGCGAGAGCTCACATCCACTGGCCCCTCTGCTGAACAGAGGGATCCGTGGAGAGCTCACATCGCCAACTGCCTGAGACCACAGAAGGCCTCCAACCCCTGTTTGGGACTATGATTTATCAGTAGAATCTGTGACTGAAACTACTGATCCATCATAATCCCAAACGAGCTCAGGACAGAACCGAGCTAACCCCCCAATGTCTTCTGCACGCGCTCCTCAATGTAGGGTAGAGGGGCGCGCAGAGAAGACCCCCGACCGGATATCTGCAATCACTCGGCAAGAACCCGCGAAGGAAGTTACCAAGTGATCCCCAGGGTGCACCACGAGGAGGTTTCCGGCCACAGCACCCCAACCTAACCTAACCTAACCTAACCTAACCTAACCTAACCTAACCTTTTTTTTTTTTTTTTTTTTTTGACCCAGGAAAATCCTTTATGGATACCACCAAACCTGGGGAGGCCGGTGGTTATGTGGGAGTCTCCACCGCTAATCGGTGGCATACCCACTAAAAACCTGGGGTGTTTCCGCCACTGCGCTATATGTGTCGGGGCTACGGGCACGCTTGCGCACTCCTCCGCGGCCCCAACAGCGCTGTCCGCTACCGGACCCTTCTCGGGGAGCTCAACCCCTAGGGAGCTCCACCCGGCATTGCTACGATGTGCTGAAACACAGAGCACATCGTGCAGTCTCGGGGAACTCTCAAACGGATGGCGGGCTTCCCCAAGCCCAACCACCCAGAGTTCCCCTTATGGAGGCAGGCGGTCGTGTGCAAGACGCCTGCCTCGGGGGCGCCTTCTGCGCATGGGGAGGCTCGCAATGTCGTCCTCCCTCATGCGCTCTTCGGCCTCTTTGCGTTCCAGGACCCCTTCGCAGAAGTCCCGGACCGCATTCCAGGATCTCTCGCTGCCAACCATAGCCGCAGCAACGGTTGGAAGCGAGAGATCCACCCCCACTATGGCCACGAGCTGGGCCCGCTGGACTGTCCACGCCGGACACACCTCCAGCGTATGCTGCGCCGTGTCGGACTGGTCGCCACACTGGTGGCAAACCGGTGTGGGTTCTCTCCCGGCAACTCGATGCAGATACTCACCAAAGCAACCATGCCCTGTGAGCACCTGCACGAGCCTAAACGAGAGAACCCCACCCTCACGGTTGACCCAATCCCGGAGGATCGGTCGGAAAGCCTCCACAGTGCGGCGACCAGCGGACGGCTCCTCGAGCCTGCGCGCCCACCGCTCCATGGCCTTTTCTCGGCCCTGCCTCCGCCAACGTCTCACCACCTCAGGGGGAGCAGAATCACCCCTGGCCCGTGTATCGGACAGTTGGCGGTAGATGTTCGCCAACATCTCTGCGTCCAGGTCCCATGGACACGTCCCGGCCAAGATGCACGCCGCCTCAAATGATACTGTGCGGTACGCACGTATCACTCTGAGCGCCATACACCGCTGCGGTCTCCGCAGCAGTTGGGTGTTATGGGCACTCAGAGCGTCCGCCCAGATCGGCGCTCCGTAGAGCGCCATAGACCTCACCACCCCCGTGTAGAGGCGACGGCATGCAGCATTCGGCCCTCCCACATTCGGGAGCAGGCTACCCAGAGCCGACGCCGCTCCGACGAGCCGCGGAGCTAGCTGCTTAAAATGCTCCCGGAAGTTCCATCGGCTGTCTAAAACAAGACCGAGGTACTTCATCGTCTTGCCGACGACGATGGGAACACCTCCCACGACCAGCTCCGCTCCGGCTGGTGGCGCGTTCCGAGGACCGTGAAAGCATACGGCCTCGGACTTACTCAGCGCCACCTCTAGCCCCAAGCGCCGGATTCGGCTCACTATTTGAGCCGTGCCCGCCGTGACCAGGATCGACGCATCACGGTACGTCGACCCGCGAGCCAGGACCAGAGTGTCATCGGCGTAGCACACAATGTCGATGCCACTCAGGCGCCCGCCTCGAAGTACCCAATTGTAGCCGAAGTCCCACATGACTGGTCCAAGGACCGAGCCCTGCGGAACTCCGCGCAACACCTCCCACCTGCCCCATCCTTCCCTCGTGGGGTAGACTACATCCCTGTCAGAGAAGTAGTCATCGAGGGTCCGGCGCAGGTAGGTGGGCACCTCGTGACAGCGCAGTGCCGTCCTAATGCAGCCCCAGGGGAGGGTATTGAAGGCGTTGGCTATGTCTAATGACACAGCCAAGACGACCTCGCCCCGGGATACGGCCACTTCCGCAAAGGCCCTCACCCTCGATATGGCATCGATGGTGGACCTGCCCTTGCGGAAGCCGAACTGCGAGTCAGACAGGTTTGGCCCGACCTGCTCCAAGTGCTCGCTGAGACGGGCGGCAATGACCCGCTCCAAGAGCTTGCCAGCCTCGTCCAGCAGCACGATCGGGCGGTAGGCCCCCGGCGAGTCGGCAGGTCTGCCCGCTTTGCGCAGCAGCACGAGCTTACCGCTCTTGTAACTTCGCGGAAAGCGGCCCTGCTTTAGGCAGTCCGTGAGGAACTCCCTGAACCGGGGCTCTAGGGCCTCCAACGCCAGCACCCAAGCCCGTCCGGGTATTCCGTCCGGGCCAGGAGCCGTGTTTTTGGCCCTGAGCCGCAGGACTGCCGCCGCGAGTTCCCCCTGGGAAATGGGCGGCACTTCCTCGGCCTCTGCATCCTCGTCCCTCCCGCGATTCGAAGGGAAAGCCATCCTCGGGGCCACGTGGTCGCCCGCCTGCGGAAACAGGGTGGCAACCACGTTCTCCAACAAGTCCGGCCTCATGGTCTGCGTCAGAGGTGGCGCCCATGGGCGGATCTTGTTCCGGACCCACTTATATGGTCTTCCCCACGGATCGCGGTCCAAGGCATCGAGCATCTGCTCTCGGGCACCGTCTTTGGCTCGCGCTATGTCCGTCTGCAGGGAGGTGACCATTTGCCTGTACAGGGCGTACAGTTCGTCCTCCCGGTCCGGGTCCCAATGCCGGCGCCTGCGCTGTCTGGCGTATTCACGCCTAGCCGCCACACACTCCTCGCGGAGGTGGGCTAGCTCGGGCGTCCACCAGTGCACGCTGCGGCGCGGCGGCAGGGAACCCACTCGGGGCATCGAGGCGTCACAGATCTCTGTTAACGCCCCCCGGAACCACTCCGCCTCGGCGTCAACCTCCACTGCATCCGACCTCGGGATCCACGCCTGGACGATGGCTGCCTCCAGCAGGACCTCGCTGTCCAGGCGTTTGAGGGCCCATCGTGGTGACCGCTCCGTTCGAGGGCGGCTTGGACCTCCCGGGATTCCTGGGGGGGAAACGGTCATCCGGATGTACCGGTGATCGGACAACGTCTCCACTCCCTCCAGTACCTCCCAGTCCTGCACACGGCGCGCCAGGGTAGGGCTAGCGAACGTGAGGTCCACTATGGACCCTCCCTGCTGACGCACGCACGTTTGCACCGCCCCTCTGTTGAGCAGCAGCAGACCAAGGGCAGCTGCCCATTCCTCCAATGGCTGGCCTCTCTCGTTCGCAACAGGCGATCCCCACATGGCTGACTTGGCGTTAAAGTCGCCAGCAATCAGCACCTGGTGGGGACGACACTGTAGGACGAGAGACTCCAACTCGGAAAGCCAGCCCTCGAAATCGGCGAGGCTCCTGTTGGGGGAGAAGTAAGTGCCTATGTAGGCGACACCCCCCGCCACAACAGCTACACAGCCTCGCCTCCTCATCACCTTTTCGAGTGGAGGAAAGCCCGCCGCTGCTTGGGTCACGATCACCACTCGTCCCTCAATGTCACCCGACCAATTGTCCCTTGGGGGGACAAAATACGGTTCCGCCACGATTGAAATGGGTATCAACCACTCCGCCATGCTCTGAACCAAGAGGTCCTGAGCCCTGGCGGAGTGGTTGATATTAGCCTGAAGTACTTTCAGGGCCATTATCAATCGGCTTCCATTTGAGCACTCTCGCCCTGCGTTGAGGGTGGGGATGGGCGCTGCTGGGTCATGGCCACGGCAACTCCCTTCCTGCCTTTCTTCTTGGAAGGCAGGGCACAGGCCTTGCCTCCGATGCGATGTCCGGGCGGCTTACCCGCTGCGGCACATACTGCGCAGTGCGGCACGCCCGAACAATCACCCGCCTTGTGACCAGATTGGCCGCATCGGTAGCAGAGGTCGCTACGATCGACGTCTGAGGTGCATTGCTCCCGGACGTGCCCCACTTCTAGGCACCGGAAGCAACGCATCGGCTTTGGGGTCAGCACCTTGACTTGGGCCGATACCCATCCCACCCTGAGGCGGCCACCACTCGCTACCTTCTTAGCCACCGCCGCCGGGCAGCTAACAAAGGCCGAGCCTATGCCTGCTGCGTTTCGGCGGATCTCGCCAACCTTTACCACGTCGGCTTGGCACTCCGCGACTCCAGAGATGGCGGTCACCAGTTCTTCCTTGGTGACGGAGTCGTCCAGACCGCTTATGCGCAAATCCGCACACTTAGACGGTCTGGAGACCCGAATATCCTCCGCATTGTATATCTCCCTCAACTTTGCAGCGAGGGAGTCCGCCTTTCCTCCAGAGGTCACACCGGGTATTTCAAGTACCCGGCCGCCAGTGGCTGCCCTGCGGAACTGGAGGGACGTGATCCCAAGTTGGGACAAGTCGACCCTCCTCTTTGCCTCTGTCAAAGCATCGGCATACGTCGCGCCCCTTTTTAGAGCCTCCGGCTGTATCGTAATGATAACGGCCGAAGAGCGGGGCACCCGGATCTTTGGCCCGGCTGCTGCCGCACCACGTTGAGGTCCACTCTTTTGTGGCTGAACCCTCTGGGTTGGCTGAGCTGACCGCTTCTGTGGTGCAGCTGGCGCCGTTTTGCCGCTTGCCTTCTTCGGAGCTTTCGCAACCTGAACCCAGCTGGGGCTCGTTGAAGGGACCGGCAGTATCTCTTCTATTACCACTGGCGTGGTATGTCCTTTGCCCTTGCCCTTGCCTTTCCTTTTGCCTTTGCCCTTACCCTTAGGGCTGTTGGCAGAGGGGAGGCTTACGGCTGGCAAATCCGCCATGCCTGATGGGCCCGGCTCCTGGGACGCAGCCGCGGACTTAAGGAATTCCTTCCTCCGGTTCGCAGGGGCAGTCGCAGGGCCGGCCCTTGCAGCCATCTTCTTATCGGCCGCCAGCGGTGGGCGAACGCGCTTCTCTGGAAGAAGCCTCTCTTCCAGTGCCTCAAATCGTGCGCTGACCATATTGCCAACTTGTCGCATAATCGACTGCGACAAGTCGTCAGGGTCCGCGCTCCTCGATACCGTCTGGACTGTCAGTCCGGAAGACGTTGGGGCAGCGGCCGCACATCCCTCCATCATTTTGCGGAGCTCCGATATCTCCTTTCGGAGATCCGCAACCTCCGTCTGCAGGCGCTTGTTAGCGGCCTGCAAGTGACGGGTCTCGTCTGTGGAATTCCTCTTATGGAGGTCTTCCACTGCCACCTGTATAGTGGCCGCCGCCTCTTTGAGGGCCTTCGTGCAGGTGCCCTTCAATTTTCCTGATTTTGTGGCCACCAGATTGATAGTGGCCACGCAATCCAACACCCGCTGATTTAGGTCGGATGCCAGCTCTGAACTTGTCTCTGAAGTCAAAGACAAGAGGCATGGTGCCGATCCAGACGAACGGAGCTTCTGGGTCATACGAGCTACCTCCTGCTCGACCCTCAGCTCCATTTCCTCTCTCTGAGCGGCCACTAAGTCCGCTTTGGCTTTAGCGAGACCGACATATTCGCCTGTTGTGGGCGGGCGGCCTCGACCTCGTCTTGCGACGGCAATGGCCTTGGCGGCTGGAGCGTCCGAATCACCCCCGGAGCTTGCCTTGCCATCATCGTCGCTATCATCCACCTGGTTTCGCGTCCCGCGTTTGCGTTTGGACGCACCCAACCTTGATGATGACCGTGATCCCACGGTCACCAGACTCATCGCTGAGGAGTCGGACTCCTCAGCCGGACTCAAAAAGAGCCCGCATCCCTCTTCATCATTTTTCTTTTTATTTGATTTCTCCATACTGTTCCCACGAGTATGGGGGAAATAAAAAGTCCGCCCAGGCAGTGCCCCCTGTACCCGGGTAAGCCTAAGTACACCAGAGTGTCGGCCGGTACTCTGGCGGTGGTTCGCACTCGTGACCAACCCTACCCAGTGGCCATGCATCCCCTCGCCGTGCGCCGCAGCTTGGGATTTGGGGTGATTTTTTATAGAGGTTTTCTTCCTCGCGGTCCGGGCAACCAAGCCAAGACCCTCGGTCCTGCCGCAAGCCACGAGACGTGACCGTAGCCGCAAGCAGGGCTCCGATGTACGACGCTGGCTCGCGAAGAGCCTGCTCGGCAGTAGTGTAAGTACATACCGAGCACGTCCCTCCCGGCAGCGGCGAGAGCTCACATCCACTGGCCCCTCTGCTGAACAGAGGGATCCGTGGAGAGCTCACATCGCCAACTGCCTGAGACCACAGAAGGCCTCCAACCCCTGTTTGAGACTATGATTTATCAGTAGAATCTATAACTGAAACTACTGATCCATCACAGTCCCAAACGAGCTCAGGACAGAACTGAGCCCATCCCCCCCCAATGTCTTCTGCACGCGCTCCTCAATGTAATGTAGAGGGGCGCGCAGAGAAGACCCCCGACCGGACATCTGCAATCACCCGGCAAGAACCCGCGAAGGAAGTTACCAAGTGATTCCCAGGGTGCACCACGAGGAGGTTTCCGGCCACAGCACCCCAAAACCTAACCTAACCTTTTTTTTTTTTTTTTTTTTTTTTTTTTTTTTTTTTTTTTTTGACCCAGGAAAATCCTTTATGGATACCACCAAACCTGGGGAGGCCGGTGGTTATGTGGGAGTCTCCACCGCTAGTCGGTAGCATACCCACTAAAAACCTGGGGTGTTTCCGCCACTGCGCTATGTGTCGGGGCTACGGGCACGCTTGCGCACTCCTCCGCGGCCCCAACGCGCTGTCCGCTCCCGGACCCTCCTCGGGGAGCTCAACCCCTAGGGAGCTCCACCCGGCATTGCTACGATGTGCTGAAACACAGAGCACATCGTGCAGTCTCGGGGAACTCTCGAACGGGTGGAGGGCTTCCCCAAGCCCAACCACCCAGAGTTCCCCTTATGGAGGCAGTCGGTCATGAGCTAACCGCCTGCCCCGAGGTCGCCTTCTGCGCATGGGTAGGCTCGCCATGTCGTCCTCCCTCATGCGCTCATCCGCCTCTTTGCGCCCGAGGACTTCTTCACAGAAGTCCCGAACCGCGCTCCAGGCGGTCTCGCTCCGCACCATCGCGCGAGCAATGGTCGGCAGCGAGAGGTCGACCCCCACAGTGGCCACAAGCTGGGCACGCTGGGTGTTCCACTCTGGACACACCTCCAGCGTGTGCTGCGCCGTGTCATCGCGGTCGCCACACTGGTGGCACTCCGGTGTGGGCTCTCTCCCGGCGACTCTGTGCAAGTACTCGCCGAAGCATCCGTGCCCCGTCAGCACCTGCACGAGCCGAAAAGAGAGGACCCCATCCTCACGAGCCAACCAGTCCCGGAGGATTGGTCGGAATGCCTCAACGGTGCGGCGACCAGCAGACGGCTCTTCCAGCCTGCGGTCCCATCGCTCCAAGGACGCTTGTCGGCCACGTCTCCGCCAACGCCTTATCACCTCGGGGGGAGGAAACTCACCCCCGGACCGTGCATCGGCTAGTTGGCGGTACACGCCGGCCAACATCTCGGCGTCCAAGTCCCATGGAGCAGTCCTGGCCAGGACGCACGCCGCCTCATACGATACGGTGCGGTATGCCCGTATCACTCGGAGCGCCATAACTCGTTGCGGTCTCCGGAGGAGTGCAACGTTATGGGCGCTCAGAGCATCCGCCCAGATCGGGGCGCCGTACAACGCCATCGACCTGACCACCCCCGTATAGAGGCGGCGGCATGCGGCATTCGGCCCTCCGACGTTTGGGAGAAGACTTCCCAAGGCCGAAGCCGCTCCGACGAGCCGCGGAGCCAATCGCTTGAAGTGCTCGCGGAAATTCCATCGACTGTCGAGGACGAGACCGAGATATCTCATAGTCGTCCCGACAGCGATAGGAACACCCCCAACGATCAGCTCCGCTCCGGCTGGCGGCGCACGCCGAGGACCGTGGAAGCACACGGCCTCGGACTTCTCTAGGGCCACCTCTAGCCCTAGGCGCCGGATTCGGCTCACAATCTGAGCCGTGCCCGCCGTGGCCAGGATCGACGCATCCCGAAACGTCTCTCCGCGAGCCAACACCAGCGTGTCATCAGCGTAGCAGACTACGTCGATGCCACGCAGGCGGCCGCCTCGAAGCACCCAGTTGTACCCGAAGTTCCACGAGACTGGTCCCAGGACCGAGCCCTGTGGAACTCCAAGGCACATAGCCCACCGGCCCCATCCCTCGATCGTCGGATAGACTACGTCTCTATCCGAGAAGTAGTCGTCGAGGGTCCGGCATAGGTAGGCGGGTGCCTCGTGGCAGCGCAGTGCCATCTTTATGCAGCCCCAGGGGAGGGTGTTGAAGGCGTTGGCGATGTCGAGCGACACCGCAACGACGACCTCTCCCCGGGAAACGGCCGCTTCCGTAAAGGCCCTCACCCTCGATATGGCATCGATGGTGGACCTGCCCCTGCGGAAGCCGAACTGCGACTCAGCCAGGTTTGGCCCGACCTGCTCCAGGTGCTTGTTGAGACGGGCGGCGATGATACGCTCTAAGAGCTTCCCAGCCTCGTCCAACAGCACAATCGGGCGGTAGGCCCCCGGCGAGTCAGCAGGTCTACCCGCCTTGCGCAGCAGTACAAGTTTTCCACTCTTGTACCGCCGCGGAAAGCGGCCCTGCCTCAAGCAGTCCGTGAGGAAGCTCCTGAACCGCGGCTCCAGGGCCTCCAACGCCAGCACCCAAGCCCGTCCGGGGATTCCGTCCGGGCCAGGAGCCGTGTTCTTGGCCCTGAGCTTCAGGATTGCCGCCGCGAGTTCCCCCTGGGAAACGGGCGGCACTTCCTCAGCCTCTGCATTCTCGACCCTCCCACGATTAGAGGGGAATGCCATCCTCGGGGTTACGTGGTCGCCCGCCTGTGGAAACAGGGTGGCAACCACGTTCTCCAACAAGTCCGGCCTCATGGTCTGCGTCAAAGGTGGCGCCCATGGGCGGATCTTGTTCCGGACCCACTTATATGGCCTTCCCCACGGATCGCGGTCTAAGGCGTCAAGCATGCTCTGCCTGGCACTGTCCTTGGCTCGCGCTATCTCGGCCTGCAGGGAGGTGACCTCCTGCCTGTACAAGGCGTACAGTTCCTCCTCCCGGTCCGGGTCCCAGTGCCGGCGTCGGCGCTGTCTGGCGTATTCACGCCGAGCGGCAACACACTCCTCGCGGAGGTGCGCCAACTCAGGCGTCCACCAAGACACGCTGCGACGCGCCGGCAGGGAACCCACTCGGGGCATGGAGGCGTCACACACCTGTGTCAACGCCTCGCAGAACCAATCCGCCTCAGCGTCTACCTCCACTGCATCCGACCTCGGGATCCACGCCTTCACTATAGCCGCCTCCAAGAGGACCTCGCTGTCCATGCGCTTGAGGGCCCATCGTGGTGACCGCTCCGTTCGGGGGCGGCTTGGACCTCCCGGGACTCCTGGGGGGGAGACGGTCATCCGGATATACCGGTGATCAGACAGCGTCTCCACTCCCTCCAGTACTTCCCAGTCCTGCACACGGCGCGCCAGGGTAGGGGTCGCGAACGCGAGGTCCACAATCGACCCGCCCTGTTGCCGCACACACGTGTGCACCGTCCCCGTGTTGAGCAGCAGCAGACCAAGGGCAGCTGCCCATTCCTCCAGTGGCTGGCCTCTCTCATTCGCAACAGACGATCCCCACAATGCTGACTTGGCGTTGAAGTCGCCAGCGATCAGCACGTGGTATGGACGACACTGTTGGACGAGAGATTCCAACTCGGAAAGCCAACCCTCGAACTCGGCGAGGCTCCTGTTGGGGGAGAAGTAAGTGCCTATATAGGCGACACCCCCCGCCACAACAGCTACACAGCCTCGCCCCTTCACTACCTTCTCGAGTGGAGGAAAGCCCGCCGCTGCTTGGGTGACGATCACCACTCGTCCCTCGTTGTCGCCCGACCAATTGTCCCTTGGTGGCACGTAATAGGGCTCCGCCACGATTGATATGGGTATCAACCACTCCGCCATGCTCTGGACCAAGAGGTCCTGAGCCCTGGCGGAGTGGTTGATATTAGCCTGAAGTAGAGTCAGGGCCATATCAATCGGCTTCCATGTGCGAAGCCTCTCCCTGTCTATGGGGTGGGGAAGGTTGCTGCTGGGACCTGGCCGCGGCAGCTACCCTCCTTCGTCTCTTGGAGGGCAAGGCACAACCCTTGCTCCCCACGCGGTGTCCGGGTGGCTTCCCAGCCGCAGCGCAAACTAAGCAATGCGGCGCACCCGTGCACGTGTTCGCCTTGTGGCCAGGCTGACCACACCGGTAGCACAGCTCGCTCCGGTCCACCTCTGAGGAGCACTGCTCCCGGACGTGCCCCACTTCGAGGCACCGGAAGCAGCGCATCGGCCGTGTGGTCAGCAGCTTCACCTGGGCTGACACCCACCCCACTTTCAGGCGGCCACCGCTGAGCACCTTCTTCGCTACCCCCACTGGGCAGCTAATGAAGGTGGCTCCTATGCCGGCCGGGTTGCGACTAATGTCACCGACCTTTATCAGGTCAAAAACCTAACCTAACCTAACCTAACCTAACCTAACCTAACCTAACCAGTCGCGTGCGCCCTGTCGACCCGAGCGCTCATCGCCAACCCGCTCCGCGCGTCAAAAATTTATTTACATTTTTCTGTGCACTTTTAATAATCAATAACGTTGGGTTTTTCCCCTCAAACAGTGAAGTGTTGCATATCGGTGTGTGCGTAGTGAAGCCACCTATCCAGCGGTACCAGTCCTGGGCTCGAGCGTTGAGCGGTTCCAGAGATATCTCTGGGAACCTGCTCAAGACCTCGCCCAGACCACTTCGGAGCCGCACGCCGCTGGATAGCGATCGACGACCCCCACTTTTGAGGACTTCATCAGAAGCGTATACACGCCCGACACCCTCGGGAATTTTTCGGGATTTTTTCCGGGACTTTTCCCGACGTAAATCCCGAAAAAACAAAAAAACCACGTGCCACGTGCAACCCCTTCCCGGACGAACCCACGGGAATCAACTGCAGACTCGGCTGCGGGACGTCTGGAGCAGCCCGGAGCAGTTTTTCCTGTGTGAATCGGACACCGGGAACAGAAACAGTGGACATTTTAAAAAATTCAGGTACTGTGACAGCCCTAAATAAAAAACCAGATCGACAACCCTGATATTAAAAATAGCCAAAAAATAGGTCCCTGTGCCAAGAACGATTGTGCAAAATTATAGATTTTTAGTGTGAGTGGTTCGGAGGTTATTCCAAAAAGTAGTTTCTCGGCCGTAAAACCAAGCAGTTTGCGGTTGGTAAAATCTGTCACTGGAATAAAAAGGCGTCCAGGAGAGTCCAGGAACTCCAGAAAAATCTGAACTTAGTCCAGCAGGAGAAGCAATCCAGCCCGCGCGTCGCTGCAGTCGCAGAATCCGCGCGCCACGCTCCCCCTCGCTGCAGGAGCCCCCGCCGTGAACCCCGATTTTGGTCCCAGCTGCAAAACAAGTAAGGAAAAAACGGTCAAGGGTGAAGCGTTCTTGCACCATCATCATCGGCAGCCCTGTTTTCTTCCGGCTGCATAGCTCGTGAACGCAGGCAGCTAGCAGGACTCTGTTTTCGGAATCAGGGACAGTAATTGACCCTGCACCCACCGATACCACTCCCCTCCCCGAAACGCCCCCCTTTACTTACTTTTTGACGATTTCATTACCCCCACCCTTCCCCCCCCAAAATCATTAACAACCCCAACAGACGGACTAGACATACACCGAGGACCCACTTCTGTCAAAATTTTTTTTCATTTTCATATTTATTAATTAAATTGACCAGTCACTCTTTTGGCGAAAATTCCCCTGACCTACATATTTGACCCAGTTTATTAGAATTCTGACACCAGGACTGGTCACCTGGTTTTGCGAACAGTAAAAAAGTCGTAACTTTTGACCCGTACGTCCTACGACAACGCGGTTTTTTTCAAAAAATATTACAGGGAAGGCGCTTTCTGGCCGGACCCCTCCCTTCCCTCTCCCCGCTTCCCCTTAAATTTTGAGTCCCCATAACTTGAGAACGGTGCGACTTAAAAATATTCTGTAAACGGGGTAGTATTATAGACCCAATACCCTGTCCGACACCAACCCCCCCCTCTACCCCTCTTTATTCGATTTCCCCTCTTTTGCGAAAACGCACCAAACGGACAAACGGACACACTTTGCATCATCTGGCCCTCTTCTCATTAGTCCCCCCGCCCCATCCCCCCGTAACTTACCGACGCACTGACACTCCGTAACCCGGTGAGCGCCTGCTGGCTGGCTGTAACGCGCGACCTGAAACAGAAAGAACACTATTAGTAAGTAAGTAGGTATTGAATAAAGATTGACGTTGTTTATTGTATACTAATTTGTGTATATTGTGTTGTTGAAAAACGCTGTGTTCTGAAACCGTAGACCGTGCCTTTTGACCGGTTTACTTAGGCTTACAATTTGTTTGTTTTAATTGTGAACTGTACCGTTTTTGCAACGGTGATTTTGACAGGTATTGCAAATACTCCTAATATCTTATTGTGTTTTTGACGCGTGTATATCTAGGACAGCAATCCGTACTGTCGCCCTATACACGACAACCGGAATTGTTATTGGTTATTTTTTGCACAAATCCCGCGAGACGATGTTCGCCATCCATACCCCCATCAAAAACAGGGCCTCCAAGGAAGCCAGCAAATCGCCTGAAGCAGGAAATAGCAGTAGGACAGAGAGGGCCGGCCCCTCAGTAATAATTAGGGAAGAGGGAATGACGGTGCAACGTACCGTCGGAGAGATCGAGGCGCGGACGTCGATGACGCCGCCCGCCTCACGCGCGACCTCCGCGCAGCCAGCGTCCAAGCCTAGCCGGCCGAAGGCCCGCGCGACCCCGGCCCCGGCGGCCCCGGCTCTGGCCCCGGCGCCGGTCTCGGCCCCCGCGGCTGTTGGCGGCAGGCTTGAACCGCAGAAGAGGAGGGCGGCGGCATCCACGTCGGCGGCGCCCGCGCTTGCGGGGTCCTCGTCAGCGGCATCCCCGTTGGCGGAGACCGCGTCGGCAGCCGGGGGCTCTCCGAGGGTCTACAAAAGCAAGACGATTGAGGCAAGAGGTTGCGTCACGAGCGCCAAATTACACCTCTCCGCCAGTAAAAATCTAAAAACTGAAATTAAGCAAGCGCTAATAGAGGCAGTAGAAAAACTTTACAAATTGGTGAAAGAGCTGGAGGAGGAAAATAAGAGGTTTGGGGCTAGGGATACGATAGGGACAGTAGAGATGGAAAAAGGGGGTGAAGGACAACCACAGACAACCGACCTGATAAAAAGGATGGACGAGCATAGCAAAATGTTAAAGGAAAATAAAGAGGAAATGGAAAGGCTCACCGAAACTCTAAAAAAGCAACAAGAAATGTACGAAAAAAGGGACAGCTATGCGAGCGTGGTGGCCGGCTCTTCGCGGCAAAGCCCCGTGGAGACGGCCGCCATGCATTCCATAGTTGTCACGTCGAAAGATGACTCGGAGACCGGAGACCAGGTCTTCGATAAATTAAGGAGAGTGGTTAATGCTAGGGAGGAAGGATTGAGGATTGACAGAGTCAGGAAGGCAAAGGACAGAAAGGTGGTAGTTGGATGTCGGAATCATGAGGAGATAAAAAGAGTAAGGGACATGATTAGACAGACAGACAGCCAGCTGAATGTTGAGGAGGTGAAGAACAAGGATCCCCTCATCATTCTCTATGGCGTCCTGAATAGCAACACCGACGAAGACATCGTTAAGGCTATACGGAACCAAAACCGGCACATTCTGGGAGAGCCAGGAAACGAGGAAGAGAGCATAGAGATCCGCTTCAGACGAAAAGCGAGAAATCCTCTCACCTCACACGTGGTGGCCAGAGTGTCGCCGCGCGTCTGGCAGCGTCTTACCGCCGCGGGGGCGGTACACGTCGACCTGCAGAGAGTCAGAGTAGCCGACCAGTCCCCCCTTATACAGTGCTCGCGCTGTCTAGGGTACGGACACGGAAAGCGTTTCTGCCACGAGACGGTCGACGTGTGCAGCCACTGCGGGGGGGAACACTTGAAAACCAACTGCGCGGACTGGCTGGCGGAGGTTCCGCCTGGATGCATAAATTGTAGGAAGGCGAAGATCGATAATGCCGAGCATAACGCCTTTAGCAGTGAGTGCCCGGTGAGGCGCAAGTGGGACTCAATAGCGAGATCCACCATAGCCTACTGCTAAGGGCGTCCTATATAAATTCGTGCAAGCCAACCTCCAAAGAAAGCAGCTAGCGACCGAGGAGGCTCTCCTCGAGGCGTCCGGACGCGGTTTTGCTGCTGCTCTACTCCAAGAGCCATATGTTGGCAGTATACGCCGGATGAAGGGATACCGGGGAGTTAGGATTTTCCAAAGCGCTGATCAAGGAGAAGGGACGGTTAAAGCTGCGATTGCCGTTTTTGACTCTACCTTGGACGTAGTACCGTACCCACAACTCACCACCAACAACATCACAGTGGTGGGGATCCAGACCAGCGCCTGGAGGGTCAACCTAGTGTCCCTTTACTTTGAAAAAGATGAGCTTATTACTCCTTACCTAGAACATTTGGCAAAAATCGTAGAGGTCCTAGGACCGACGAGGTTGGTGATGGGCGGGGACGTTAACGCGTGGAGTATTTGGTGGGGCAGCCCGATAACGAACCACCGGGGGGAGGAATTGCGCAGCGCCTTTGACGAACTGAACCTCCAAATATTAAATACGGGATTGGTACCAACTTTTGAAACGATTAGAGGGAGTAAGAGGTATACCAGCTTCGTCGACGTGACGGCTTGCTCTGCGGATCTCCTGGACCTGGTGGAAGGCTGGAGGGTAGAGGAGAGCTTCTCGAGCTCGGACCACAACGGCATCACATTTAACATCAAATTACATAAATCAAAAGGAACACAAATAGTTAGGACCACACGACTTTACAACACAAAAAAAGCGAATTGGGATCAGTTTCATGAGAAAATGGACCAATTTAAGCAGGATAACCATATTACACACACAGTTTTAGAACAAATACACACGACAGAACAATTAGATACACTAGTACACAAATACACACAGTCAATAACACACGCATGTACACACTCTATACCTAAAAAGAAAAACACACAAACACTCACGTTGCCGTGGATGTCCGAGGAGCTAACCAAGATGAAGAAGGCGGTCTTTACCAGGAAGAGGAGAACCCGCTGCGCCGCGCCTGACCGTGTCCAAATGGTCTTCGACGAATACCTGCAAAACAAAGATAAATATGAATTGGAAGCTAGGAAAGCGAGAATTGAGAGCTGGAAGGAATTTTGCGGGAAACAGGATCGGGAGGGGGTCTGGGACGGAATCTATAGGGTGATTGGTAGGACTCAAAAGAGAGAGGAGGACTTGCCACTGGAGATTGGTGGCACGGTGCTGAGCGCCAAGGAGTCCGCCGACCTCATGGCGGAAACCTTCTATCCGAGAGACTCAGAAAGTAGCGACAATGCCGAACACCGCAGAACTAGAGCCAAAGCGGATACTGTGAATATCGAGAAACATGATGAGCGATGCGACCCGGCATTCACAATGGCTGAGCTCATGTCTGCGGTTCGCGACTTTAATCCGAAGAAGGCCCCAGGCGGTGACGGATTCACGTCGGACATTTGCCAGGCAGCAATAGAGAACGACCCGGAGCTGTTTCTTGGGATCCTGAACAAATGCCTTGAACTCGGATACTTCCCCGAGACCTGGAAGGAGGCTACGGTGGTAGTGTTAAGAAAGCCGGGGAAGTCGTCCTACACAACTCCGAAGTCGTATCGCCCTATAGGACTCTTGCCTGTACTCGGCAAGATCTATGAGAAGATGTTGGTTACCCGACTCAAATATCACCTGCTACCAGGGATGAGTCCTCGCCAATTTGGATTCGTGCCCCAAAAGAGCACCGAGGACTCCCTCTATGTTCTAATGCAACATATTCGAGAAAAAGTAAAACAGAAAAAACTTGTCACAGTCGTCTCATTGGACATAGAGGGAGCCTTCGATAGTGCGTGGTGGCCTGCAATCCGAGTCCGATTGGCAGAGGAAGACTGCCCCGTGAATTTGAGGAGGGTGTTCGACAGTTACATGAGCTGTCGCAGGGTTCGGGTACGATACGCGGGTGAGGAGGTGTGTAGGAATACCGAGAAGGGGTGCGTTCAGGGCTCTATTGGAGGCCCGATCCTGTGGGACCTGCTGTTGGACCCTCTGCTGAGGCAGCTTGAAAATGGGGGGGTGTATGCGCAGGCATTCGCGGATGACGTCGTGCTTGTCTTCGATGGTGAGACCGCGCTGGAGGTTCAGGGGCGGGCCAACGCCACGCTGGAGGACGTCAGGGCTTGGGGTGTCAGGAATAAGCTCAACTTCGCACCGCACAAAACTGCGGCGATGGTAGTGACGCGAAAGCTTAAGTATGACACTCCGCACCTGACGATGGGAGGCGTTGACGTTGGTATGGCCAGTGAAATAAAACTGCTGGGTCTTACCATCGACAGCAAGCTGACTTTTAACGCTCACGTCTCGAACGTCTGTCGCAAAGCGCTAAACTTCTACAAGCAGTTGTCAAGGGCGGCTAAGGTTACTTGGGGGCTCGATCCGGAGATCATACGTACGATCTACGCGGCGGTAGTAGAGCCTACTATAATGTACGCCGCGAGTGCGTGGGCTTCCGCGACGGAGAAAATAGGTGTACGCAACCAGTTAGAGGCAGTTCAACGCGGTTTTGTGCAAAAAATAGTAAAGTCGCATCGCACGGCATCTCTGCACTCGGCGCTGTTGCTCGCTGGGCTGCTTCCCCTGGACATTAGAGTCCGGGAAGCAGCCTCGCTTTTTGAAGTAAAGAAAGGTTACTCTCAGCGAGTAATAGGAGATCGGGACGTAGAGATGCCAGTGCCCTACACGCAAAAACCGCATCCTGTAGACCAAGTTCGGATACACTTCGATCTCTTGGAAGACGGAGCAGCAATCGAGCATAATGACGATGAAGTAAATATCTATACAGACGGGAGCAAGATTGAAGGAAAAGTCGGAGCAGCGCTTTCCATTTGGGAGGGCGCTGTGGAGACCAGCACAAAGAAGCTCAAGCTCCCTGATTGCTGCTCAGTTTACCAAGCTGAGCTACTGGCGCTGGCTGAGGCGACCGGGAGAGCCACAAAGAACGCCAAATCAAAGTTTAAAATATACTGCGACTCTAGATCCGCCCTCCAGACAGTAACTAACAACGGAGCCCTCCATCCCCTAGCTGTGAAAACAAGAGCAAACCTAAGAACTTTACGCATGCAAAACAAAACTGTAAACCTCTATTGGATAAAGGCTCACGCGGGGATGGAGGGCAACGAGAGAGCGGATCAGTTGGCAAAAGACGCAGCGTTGCGCCTTAAAACCAAGCCGGACTACGATAGCTGCCCGATCTCATTCGTCAAGCGACAAATCCGAAAGGAGTCGCTGGACGAGTGGGATCGGCGCTATCGTGACGGCACAACCGCGTCTACAACGAAAGTGTTCTTCCCGGAAGCAATAGCCTCATACAAAATTGTAAGAATCTTAAAGCCGGTGGGAGTTCTTACTCAAATTCTGACGGGTCATGGTGGGTTCTCCCAATATCTACACAGGTTCAAGCTAAGGGAGAGCCCATCATGCATATGTGAACCCGATAAAGAACAAACCCCCGTGCACATTATTGCGGAATGCCCTGTGTTTGGTAGAGCTAGATTCGATATAGAAAATGAAATAGATATAAGTATAAAGAAAGATAATATATGCGATATAATAAGAAATAAATATGTAAGAGATAAATTTTTGGAATACTGTGTGAAAATTTGTAGTATTGTAATAAATAAAAATAGATAAACAAGCAATAGGTTAAACGACTACATTTACAATGTAGTATGTATTAACTTAAATTTAAGGCAAACTGTATAATTATTTTAAGGCATACTGTATAATTGTAAGAATTTTCCCTGTAATATTTTGTAAGTCTTTTTTGTATATTAAAAAATTAAATGTGTTGTCAATCACTCCTGACCCTGACTAGTTAGGAAATTAGCTCGCGGGCCCGGTCTATGCACCGGGACAGGAAAAAAAAAAAAAAAAAAACCTAACCTAACCTAACCTAACCTAACCTAACCTAACCTAACCTAACCTAACCTAACCTAACCTAACCTAACCTAACCTAACCTAACCTAACCTAACCTAACCTAACCTAACCTAACCTAACCTAACCTAACCTAACCTAACCTAACCTAACCTAACCTAACCTAACCTAACCTAACCTAACCTAACCTAACCTAACCTAACCTACACAGGTAGGGGGGCGCCTCATGGCAGCGCAGTGCCTCCTTGATACATTCCCAGGGGAGGGTGTTAAAGGCGTTGGCAATGTCCAAAGACACCGCCAAGACGACCTCTCCCCGGGACACGGCCGACTCCGCAAAGGCCCTCACCCTCGATATCGCATCGATGGTGGACCTGCCTCTGCGGAACCCAAACTGCGATTCGGCCAGGTTCGGCCCAACCTGCTCCAAGTGCCTGTTGAGACGGGCGGCAATGATACGCTCTAAGAGCTTGCCGGCCTCGTCTAACAGCACGATCGGGCGGTAGGCCCCCGGCGAATCGGCGGGTCTGCCTTCCTTGCGCAGCAGTACGAGCTTACCGCTCTTGTACCGGCGCGGAAAGCGACCCTGCCTCAGGCAGTTCGTGAGGAAGTCACGAAAGCGAGGCTCGAGGGCTTCCAACGCCAGCACCCAGGCGCGTCCGGGTATTCCGTCCGGACCTGGGGCTGTTTTTTTGGCCCTGAGCCTCAGCACCGCCGCTGCGAGTTCCCCCTGGGAAACTGGCGGGACTTCCTCGGCCTCTGCATCGACCTCAGCGCGACGCCTAGGGAAGGCCATCGCTGGGGCAGCGTAGTCGCCCGCCTGTGGGAACAGCGTGGCGACCACGTCCTCCAAGAAGTCCGGCTGCATGGCCTGCGTCAGTGGTGGCGCCCATGCGCGGAGCTTCTTGCGGACCATCTTGTATGGCCTTCCCCAGGGGTCACGATTGAGGTCCTCGAGCAAACTTGCTCGGGCACCATCAATGGCTCGCGCAATTTCCACCTGCAGCGAGGTGACCTTTAGCCTATACGAGGCGTATAGCTCTTCTTCCCGGACCGGGTTCCGCCGCCGCCGTCGGCGCTCTCTGGCGTATGCACGTCTGGCTGCCACACACTCTTCGCGGAGGTGGGCAAGCTCAGCCGTCCACCAGTACACGCTCCGACGCGGCGGCAGTGCTCCCAAGCGGGGCATGGAGGCATCGCAGACCTCGGTCAGCGCCTCCCGAAACCAATCCGACTCGGCATCCACCTCGGCCGCATCCGTGGAACCTGGGACCCACGACTGCACAATGGCTGCCTCAACGAGGAGCTCTCTGTCCATGCGACGCAGGGCCCACCGCGGCGACCTCTCTGTCGGAGGACGACTCGGACTACTCGGGATTCCTGGGGGGGAGACGGTCAGCCGTATGTACCGGTGATCGGACAACGTCTCCACGCCCTCCAGTGCCTCCCAGTCCTGCACACGGCGCGCCAGGGCAGGGCTTGCGAAAGTGAGATCCACTATCGACCCTCCCTGTTGACGCACGCACGTGTGCACCGACCCCCGATTCAAGAGCAACAACCCTAGTGCCATTGCCCACTCCTCCACCGGCTCAGCTCTCTCGTTTGCAACAGGCGATCCCCAAAGGGTTGACTTGGCGTTGAAATCGCCAGCAATCAACACCTGGTGGGGACGACATTGGTGCACGAGAGACTCCACCTCGCCCAGCCAGGCTTCGAAGTCGGCAAGGCTTCTGTTCGGCGAGAAGTAAACACCTATGAAGGCGATACCCCCCGCCAGAACAGCCACGCAGCCGCGGCCAGCCATAACCCTATCCACCGGAGGAAAACCGGCTGCCGCTTGCGTCACCAAGACGACTGAGCTCTCACTATCACCCATCCAGTTGTCCCTGGAGGGGATGCGGTATGGCTCCGCCACAATTGCAATTGGTATCAACCACTCCGCCATGCTCTGGAGCAAGAGATCCTGAGCTCTGGCGGAGTGGTTGATGTTCGCCTGGAGGACTCTTAGGGCCATATTATTCAGCCTCCATTTGCGCCAGCGCGTCCCAAGTGGTTGGAGGCGATGGGCGTAGCTGGGTCTTGCCCTGGGCCGCCACCCTTCTGCTCTTCTTCTTAGAAGCCTGGGCGCATGCCCCGCTTCCAACGCGGTGTCCCGCCGGCTTATTCGCAGCCGCACAAACTGTGCAGTGCGGCACGCCGGTGCACTCGCCCGCCTTATGGCCCACTTGACCGCATCTATAGCACTGTTCGCTACGATCTATGGTCGCCTTGCACTGCTCCCGAGCGTGTCCAACTTCTAGACATCGGAAGCAGCGCATGGGTCTCGAGGCCAGCAGCTTGACTTGTGCCGAGACCCACCCAACCAATAACCGACCATTGCTGGTCACCTTCTTGGCAACCGCCACTGGGCATCGCACGAAAACAGATCCGATGCCCGCGGGGTTGCACCGAATGTCACCGACCTTGACAAGGTCGGCCTGACACTCTGCTGCCCTGGCGATGGCAGCAGCAACCTCTTCTTTTGTGACGGAGTCGTCAAGGCCAGTTATGCGCAAGTCAGCGCATTTGGTCGGCCTGGAGACTTTAATGTCTTCCTGACTAAAGATCTCCCTCAGCTTTGCAGCGAGGGAGTCCGCCTTGTCACCGCTTGTGACACCCGGCACCTCTAGAACGGAGAGGGCGGGGGAATAGGAGCCGCACGCGTCTCCATCATTCGACGGAGCTCCGCTATCTCCTTTCGGAGATCGGAGACCTCGGTTTGCAGGCGCTCGTTGGCGGCCTGCAGTTTGCGGGTCTCATCTGTTGAAGACCTTGTATGAAGGTCTTCGACGATGTCCTTGATTGTGGACGCCGCCTCCTTAAGGGCCTTGGTGAAAGTCCCTTTAAGTTTACCGGACTTAGTGGCCACGAGATAAATTGTGTTCACGCAGTCCAGCACCCTCTTGTTAAGGACTGAGGCGGGTTCCGCACCCAACTCAGTTGCCACAGCGGAGAGGAGGCATGGGGCTGACCCTGCCGAACGGAGCCTTTGGGTCATCTGAGCGACCTCCTGCTCGACCCTTAACTCCATCTCCTCTCTTTGCGCGGCAATTAGATCCGCTTTTGCTTTGGCAAGACCGACATATTCACCCGTTGTGGGTGGCCGGCCTCTGCCCCGCCTTGCTACGGCAATCGCCTTGGCAGCCGGGGCATCCGACTCACCACTGGAGCTCAGGTTGCCCTCGTTGCCACTTCCGTTTTTGCGTAAGCTACGCTTGCGCTTAGAAGCGCCCATCTTCTCTGACGACCGTGAATCCACGGTCATTAGACTCGTGGCTGAGGAGTCAGACTCCTCAGCCGGACTCAGAAAGAGTCCACAACCCTCTTCATCATTATTGTTTTTATTTTTAGAACTTTCCATAATTGTTCCCACGAGTGTGGGGGAAATAAACAGTCCACCCAGGCAGTGCCCCCTGTACCCGGGTAAGCCTAGATACACCAAGAGTGTCGGCCGGTACTCTGGCGGTGGTTCGCACTCGTGACCAACCCTACCCAGTGGCCATGCATCCCCTCGCCGTGCGCCGCAGCTTGGGATTTGGGGTGATTTTTTATAGAGGTTTTCTTCCTCGCGGTCCGGGCAACCAAGCCAAGACCCTCGGTCCTGCCGCAAGCCACGAGACGTGACCGTAGCCGCAAGCAGGATTCCGATTTCCGACGCTGGCTCGCGAAGAGCCTGCTCTGCAGTAGTGTGAGTACATACCGAGCACGTCCCTCCCGGCACCGGCGAGAGCTCACATCCACTGGCCCCTCTGCTGAACAGAGGGATCCGTGGAGAGCTCACATCGCCAACTGCCATGAGACCACAGAAGGCCTCCAACCCCTGTTTGAGACTATGATTTATCAGTAGAATCTATGACTGAAACTACTGATCCATCATAATCCCAAACGAGCTCAGGACAGAACTGAGCTCCTTCCCCCCCAATGTCTTCTGCACGCGCTCCTCAATGTAGGGTAGAGGGGCGCGCAGAGAAGACCCCCGACCGGATATCTGCAATCACTCGGCAAGAACCCGCGAAGGAAGTTACCAAGTGATCCCCAGGGTGCACCACGAGGAGGTTTCCGGCCACAGCACCCCAACCTAACCTAACCTAACCTAACCTTTTTTTTTTTTTTTTTTTTTTTAGCCAGGGGAAATCTTTTATAGATACCACCACACCTCGAGGGCAGGCGGGTGGTTATGTGGGAGTCCTGCCAACTGGACAGTATACCCACCAAAACCCCTGGGTGTTCCACCACTGCGCCTGGTGTCGGGGCTACGGGCACGCTTGCGCACTCCTCCGCGGCACCCGACAGCGCTGGCCCAACTCGGGCCCCACCACTGAGCTTACGCTCCCGCCAGAATGACGATGTGTCGAACACCAGACACATCGCCACCCACCACCTGGGACCAACCAGCACTGGGCGTCAGACAGCACCCGTATCCGACAGCCCTGGTCCCGATGCAACAGGTCAATTAAAGTGGCCCCGCGCCTGCCACTACGGTTGCAGAGGATAGGGAGAACGGCCATCGCGATACCGACACTCCTCCTCCCCTGCAGCCCCACCGCCTCCGCCAACACGTTGGCGGCACCCGTTAGGGCCGCTGGCAGGACGGATAGGCAGCGCCCGTCCATCCCGTCGCCGCCCCCGCCTCGATGGGCTCGGCCGCGGTATCGCAACGAGCGCGACACCGCAGTCCACCTCAGTCGGCAAGCCGACCTACTGTGGCCAGCCTCCGCACGGGCTTGTCTCCGGCCAAGACCCGGAGAGGCCGGCCCCACCTCGGGTTCCTCTTAGCTTCACCGTGGCTGCCCACAAGCCACGGCTACTAAGCCCCCCCGCCACGACAAGGCGGGAACCCACTCGGGGGGGAACCTAACCTTTTTTTTTTTTTTTTTTAACCAGGGGAAATCTTTTATAGATACCACCGCACCTCGAGGGCAGGCGGGTGGTTATGTGGGAGTCCTGCCGACTGGACAGTATACCCACCAAAACCCTTGGATGTACCACCACTGCGCTTGGTGTCGGGGCTACGGGCACGCTTGCGCACTCCTCCGCGGCACCCGACAGCGCTGGCCCAACTCGGGCCCCACCACGGAGCTTCGGCTCCCGCCAGAATGACGATGTGCCGAACACCAGACACATCGTCATCCACCACCTGGGACCAACCAGCACTGGGCGTCAGACAGCACCCGTGTCCGACAGCCCTGGTCCCGATGCAACGGGTCAATTAAAGTGGCCCCGCGCCCGCCACTACGGCTGCAGAGGATAGGGAGAACGGCCGTCGCGATACCGACACTCCTCTTCCCCTGCAGCCCCACCGCCTCCGCCAACACGTTGGCGGCACCCGTTAGGGCCGCTGGCAGGACGGATAGACAGCGGCACACTCGCCGCCCGTCCATCCCGTCGCCGCCCCCGCCTCGATGGGCTCGGCCGCGGTATCGCGACGAGCGCGACACCGCAGTCCACCTCAGTCGGCAAGCCGACCTACTGTGGCCAGCCTACGCACGGGCTTGTCTCCGGCCAAGACCCGGAGAGGCCGGCCCCACCTCGGGTTCCTCTTAGCTTCACCGTGGCTGCCCACAAGCCACGGCTACTAAGCCCCCCCGCCACGACAAGGCGGGAACCCACTCGGGGGGGAACCTAACCTAACCTTTTTTTTTTTTTTTTTTTTTTTTAAATTTTTTTTTTTTTTTTTTTTTTTGACCCAGGAAAATCCTTTATGGATACCACCAAACCTGGGGAGGCCGGTGGTTATGTGGGAGTCTCCACCGCTAATCGGTGGCATACCCACTAAAAACCTGGGGTGTTTCCGCCACTGCGCCATCTGTCGGGGCTACGGGCACGCTTCCGCACTCTTCCGCGGCTCCGACAGCGCTGTCCGCACCCGGACCCTCCTCGGGGAGCTCAACCCTCAGGGAGCTCTACCCGGTATTGCGACGATGTGCCGAAACACGGAGCACATCGTCCAGTCTCGGGGAACTCTCGAACGGGTGGCGGGCTTCCCCAAGCCCAACCACCCAGAGTTCCCCTTATGGAGGCAGGCGGTCATGTGCTAGACGCCTGCCTCGGGGGCGCCTTCTGCGCATGGGGAGGCTCGCAATGTCGTCCTCCCTCATGCGCTCGTCGGCTTCTTTGCGTTCCAGGACTTCTTCACAGAAGTCCCGGACTGCATTCCAGGATCTTTCGCTACCAACCATGGCCGCGGCAACGGTTGGCAGCGAGAGGTCCGCCCCCACTATGGCCATGAGCTGGGCCCGCTGGGCTGTCCACGCCGGACACACCTCCAGCGTATGCTGCGCCGTATCTGTCTGGTCGCCACACTGGTGGCAGACCGGTGTGGGTTCTCTCCCGGCAACTCGATGCAGGTACTCCCCAAAGCAAACGTGCCCTGTGAGCACCTGCACGAGCCTAAACGAGAGAACCCCATCCTCACGAGTGACCCAATCCCGGAGGATCGGTCGGAAAGCCTCGACAGTGCGGCGACCAGCAGACGGCTCCTCGAGCCTGCGCGCCCACCGCTCCATGATCGTTTCTCGGCCCCGCCTCCGCCAACGTCTCACCACCTCAGGGGGAGCAGAATCACCCCTGGCCTGTGTATCGGACAGTTGGCGGTAGATGCTCGCCAGCATCTCAGCGTCCAGGTCCCATGGACTCGTCCCGGCCAGAACGCACGCTGCCTCATAGGATACGGTGCGGTAGCCCCGTATCACCCTGAGCGCCATAAACCGCTGCGGTTTGCGCAGCAGTTTGATGTTGTGGGCGCTCAGAGCGTCCGCCCAGATCGGCGCTCCATAGAGCGCCATGGACCTTACCACGCCCATGTAGAGGCGGCGGCATGCGGCATTCGGCCCTCCCACATTTGGGAGAAGGCTGCCCAGGGTCGAAGCCGCTCCGACGAGCCGCGGAGCCAGTCGTGTGAAATGTTCCCGGAAGTCCCATCGGCTGTCTAGGACAAGACCGAGGTACTTCATCGTCTTGCCGACGACGATTGGAACACCTCCTACGACCAGCTCCGCTCCGGCTGGCGGCGCTTTCCGAGGGCCGTGGAAACACACGGCCTCGGACTTACTGAGGGCCACTTCCAGCCCCAAGCGCCGGATGCGGCTCACCAACTGAGCCGTGCCCGCCGTAGCCAGGATCGACGCGTCCCTGTACGTCGCCCCGCGAGCCAACACCAGCGTGTCATCGGCATAGCACACGATGTCGATGCCACGCAGATGGCCACCACGAAGCGCCCAGTTGTATGAAGGTCTTCGACGATGTCCTTGATTGTGGACGCCACCTCCTTAAGGGCCTTGGTGAAAGTCCCTTTAAGTTTACCGGACTTAGTGGCCACGAGATTAATTGTGTTCACGCAGTCCAGCACCCTCTTGTTAAGGACTGAGGCGGGTTCCGCACCCAACTCAGTTGCCACAGCGGAGAGGAGGCATGGGGCTGACCCTGCCGAACGGAGCCTTTGGGTCATCTGAGCGACCTCCTGCTCGACCCTTAACTCCATCTCCTCTCTTTGCGCGGCAATTAGATCCGCTTTTGCTTTGGCAAGACCGACATATTCACCCGTTGTGGGTGGCCGGCCTCTGCCCCGCCTTGCTACGGCAATCGCCTTGGCAGCCGGGGCATCCGACTCACCACTGGAGCTCAGGTTGCCCTCGTTGCCACTTCCGTTTTTGCGTAAGCTACGCTTGCGCTTAGAAGCGCCCATCTTCTCTGACGACCGTGAATCCACGGTCATTAGACTCGTGGCTGAGGAGTCAGACTCCTCAGCCGGACTCAGAAAGAGTCCACAACCCTCTTCATCATTATTGTTTTTATTTTTAGAACTTTCCATAATTGTTCCCACGAGTGTGGGGGAAATAAACAGTCCACCCAGGCAGTGCCCCCTGTACCCGGGTAAGCCTAGATACACCAAGAGTGTCGGCCGGTACTCTGGCGGTGGTTCGCACTCGTGACCAACCCTACCCAGTGGCCATGCATCCCCTCGCCGTGCGCCGCAGCTTGGGATTTGGGGTGATTTTTTATAGAGTTTTCTTCCTCGCGGTCCGGGCAACCAAGCCAAGACCCTCGGTCCTGCCGCAAGCCACGAGACGTGACCGTAGCCGCAAGCAGGATTCCGATTTCCGACGCTGGCTCGCGAAGAGCCTGCTCGGCAGTAGTGTGAGTACATACCGAGCACGTCCCTCCCGGCACCGGCGAGAGCTCACATCCACTGGCCCCTCTGCTGAACAGAGGGATCCGTGGAGAGCTCACATCGCCAACTGCCATGAGACCACAGAAGGCCTCCAACCCCTGTTTGAGACTATGATTTATCAGTAGAATCTATGACTGAAACTACTGATCCATCATAATCCCAAACGAGCTCAGGACAGAACTGAGCTCCTTCCCCCCCAATGTCTTCTGCACGCGCTCCTCAATGTAGGGTAGAGGGGCGCGCAGAGAAGACCCCCGACCGGATATCTGCAATCACTCGGCAAGAACCCGCAAAGGAAGTTACCAAGTGATCCCCAGGGTGCACCACGAGGAGGTTTCCGGCCACAGCACCCCAACCTAACCTAACCTAACCTTTTTTTTTTTTTTTTTAGCCAGGGGAAATCTTTTATAGATACCACCACACCTCGAGGGCAGGCGGGTGGTTATGTGGGAGTCCTGCCAACTGGACAGTATACCCACCAAAACCCCTGGGTGTTCCACCACTGCGCCTGGTGTCGGGGCTACGGGCACGCTTGCGCACTCCTCCGCGGCACCCGACAGCGCTGGCCCAACTCGGGCCCCACCACTGAGCTTACGCTCCCGCCAGAATGACGATGTGTCGAACACCAGACACATCGCCACCCACCACCTGGGACCAACCAGCACTGGGCGTCAGACAGCACCCGTATCCGACAGCCCTGGACCCGTATCCGACAGCCCTGGTCCCGATGCAACGGGTCAATTAAAGTGGCCCCGCGCCTGCCACTACGGCTGCAGAGGATAGGGAGAACGGCCATCGCGATACCGACACTCCTCCTCCCCTGCAGCCCCACCGCCTCCGCCAACACGTTGGCGGCACCCGTTAGGGCCGCTGGCAGGATGGATAGGCAGCGCCCGTCCATCCCGTCGCCGCCCCCGCCTCGATGGGCTCGGCCGCGGTATCGCGACGAGCGCGACACCGCAGTCCACCTCAGTCGGCAAGCCGACCTACTGTGGCCAGCCTCCGCACGGGCTTGTCTCCGGCCAAGACCCGGAGAGGCCGGCCCCACCTCGGGTTCCTCTTAGCTTCACCGTGGCTGCCCACAAGCCACGGCTACTAAGCCCCCCCGCCACGACAAGGCGGGAACCCACTCGGGGGGGAACCTAACCTTTTTTTTTTTTTTTTTTAACCAGGGGAAATCTTTTATAGATACCACCGCACCTCGAGGGCAGGCGGGTGGTTATGTGGGAGTCCTGCCGACTGGACAGTATACCCACCAAAACCCCTGGGTGTTCCACCACTGCGCCTGGTGTCGGGGCTACGGGCACGCTTGCGCACTCCTCCGCGGCACCCGACAGCGCTGGCCCGACTCGGGCCCCACCACGGAGCTTTGGCTCCCGCCAGAATAACGATGTGCCGAACACCAGACACATCGTCATCCACCACCTGGGACCAACCAGCACTGGGCGTCAGACAGCACCCGTGTCCGACAGCCCTGGTCCCGATGCAACGGGTCAATTAAAGTAGCCCCGCGCCTGCCACTACGGCTGCAGAGGATAGGGAGAACGGCCGTCGCGATACCGACACTCCTCTTCCCCTGCAGCCCCACCGCCTCCGCCAACACGTTGGCGGCACCCGTTAGGGCCGCTGGCAGGACGGATAGACAGCGGCACACTCGCCGCCCGTCCATCCCGTCGCCGCCCCCGCCTCGATGGGCTCGGCCGCGGTATCGCGACGAGCGCGACACCGCAGTCCACCTCAGTCGACTTGCGACCTACTGGCCAGCCTCCGCACGGGCTTGTCGAGGCCCAAGACCCGGAGAGGCCGGCCCCACCTCGGGTTCCTCTTGGTTCACCAGGCTGGCGAGACCTGGCTACTAAGCCCCCCCGCCACGACAAGGCGGGAACCCACTCGGGGGGGGGGAACCTAACCTAACCTAACCTTTTTTTTTTTTTTTTTTTTTTTTACCAGGGGAAATCTTTTATAGATACCACCGCACCTCGAGGGCAGGCGGGTGGTTATGTGGGAGTCCTGCCGACTGGACAGTATACCCACCAAAACCCTTGGATGTACCACCACTGCGCTTGGTGTCGGGGCTACGGGCACGCTTGCGCACTCCTCCGCGGCACCCGACAGCGCTGGCCCAACTCGGGCCCCACCACGGAGCTTCGGCTCCCGCCAGAATGACGATGTGCCGAACACCAGACACATCGTCATCCACCACCTGGGACCAACCAGCACTGGGCGTCAGACAGCACCCGTGTCCGACAGCCCTGGTCCCGATGCAACGGGTCAATTAAAGTGGCCCCGCGCCTGCCACTACGGCTGCAGAGGATAGGGAGAACGGCCGTCGCGATACCGACACTCCTCTTCCCCTGCAGCCCCACCGCCTCCGCCAACACGTTGGCGGCACCCGTTAGGGCCGCTGGCAGGACGGATAGACAGCGGCACACTCGCCGCCCGTCCATCCCGTCGCCGCCCCCGCCTCGATGGGCTCGGCCGCGGTATCGCGACGAGCGCGACACCGCAGTCCACCTCAGTCGGCAAGCCGACCTACTGTGGCCAGCCTCCGCACGGGCTTGTCTCCGGCCAAGACCCGGAGAGGCCGGCCCCACCTCGGGTTCCTCTTAGCTTCACCGTGGCTGCCCACAAGCCACGGCTACTAAGCCCCCCCGCCACGACAAGGCGGGAACCCACTCGGGGGGGAACCTAACCTTTTTTTTTTTTTTTTTTATCCAGGGGAAATCTTTTATAGATACCACCGCACCTCGAGGGCAGGCGGGTGGTTATGTGGGAGTCCTGCCGACTGGACAGTATACCCACCAAAACCCCTGGGTGTTCCACCACTGCGCCTGGTGTCGGGGCTACGGGCACGCTTGCGCACTCCTCCGCGGCACCCGACAGCGCTGGCCCGACTCGGGCCCCACCACGGAGCTTTGGCTCCCGCCAGAATAACGATGTGCCGAACACCAGACACATCGTCATCCACCACCTGGGACCAACCAGCACTGGGCGTCAGACAGCACCCGTGTCCGACAGCCCTGGTCCCGATGCAACGGGTCAATTAAAGTAGCCCCGCGCCTGCCACTACGGCTGCAGAGGATAGGGAGAACGGCCGTCGCGATACCGACACTCCTCTTCCCCTGCAGCCCCACCGCCTCCGCCAACACGTTGGCGGCACCCGTTAGGGCCGCTGGCAGGACGGATAGACAGCGGCACACTCGCCGCCCGTCCATCCCGTCGCCGCCCCCGCCTCGATGGGCTCGGCCGCGGTATCGCGACGAGCGCGACACCGCAGTCCACCTCAGTCGACTTGCGACCTACTGGCCAGCCTCCGCACGGGCTTGTCTGGGCCCAAGACCCGGAGAGGCCGGCCCCACCTCGGGTTCCTCTTCGTTCACCAGGCTGGCGAGACCTGGCTACTAAGCCCCCCCGCCACGACAAGGCGGGAACCCACTCGGGGGGGAACCTAACCTAACCTTTTTTTTTTTTTTTTTTTGACCCAGGAAAATCCTTTATGGATACCACCAAACCTGGGGAGGCCGGTGGTTATGTGGGAGTCTCCACCGCTAATCGGTGGCATACCCACTAAAAACCTGGGGTGTTTCCGCCACTGCGCCATCTGTCGGGGCTACGGGCACGCTTCCGCACTCTTCCGCGGCCCCGACAGCGCTGTCCGCACCCGGACCCTCCTCGGGGAGCTCAACCCTCAGGGAGCTCTACCCGGTATTGCGACGATGTGCCGAAACACGGAGCACATCGTCCAGTCTCGGGGAACTCTCAAACGGGTGGCGGGCTTCCCCAAGCCCAACCACCCAGAGTTCCCCTTATGGAGGCAGGCGGTCATGTGCTAGACGCCTGCCTCGGGGGCGCCTTCTGCGCATGGGGAGGCTCGCAATGTCGTCCTCCCTCATGCGCTCGTCGGCTTCTTTGCGTTCCAGGACTTCTTCACAGAAGTCCCGGACTGCATTCCAGGATCTTTCGCTACCAACCATGGCCGCGGCAACGGTTGGCAGCGAGAGGTCCGCCCCCACTATGGCCATGAGCTGGGCCCGCTGGGCTGTCCACGCCGGACACACCTCCAGCGTATGCTGCGCCGTATCTGTCTGGTCGCCACACTGGTGGCAGACCGGTGTGGGTTCTCTCCCGGCAACTCGATGCAGGTACTCCCCAAAGCAAACGTGCCCTGTGAGCACCTGCACGAGCCTAAACGAGAGAACCCCATCCTCACGAGTGACCCAATCCCGGAGGATCGGTCGGAAAGCCTCGACAGTGCGGCGACCAGCAGACGGCTCCTCGAGCCTGCGCGCCCACCGCTCCATGATCGTTTCTCGGCCCCGCCTCCGCCAACGTCTCACCACCTCAGGGGGAGCAGAATCACCCCTGGCCTGTGTATCGGACAGTTGGCGGTAGATGCTCGCCAGCATCTCAGCGTCCAGGTCCCATGGACTCGTCCCGGCCAGAACGCACGCCGCCTCATAGGATACGGTGCGGTAGCCCCGTATCACCCTGAGCGTCATAAACCGCTGCGGTTTGCGCAGCAGTTTGATGTTGTGGGCGCTCAGAGCGTCCGCCCAGATCGGCGCTCCATAGAGCGCCATGGACCTTACCACGCCCATGTAGAGGCGGCGGCATGCGGCATTCGGCCCTCCCACATTTGGGAGAAGGCTGCCCAGGGTCGAAGCCGCTCCGACGAGCCGCGGAGCCAGTCGTGTGAAATGTTCCCGGAAGTCCCATCGGCTGTCTAGGACAAGACCGAGGTACTTCATCGTCTTGCCGACGACGATTGGAACACCTCCTACGACCAGCTCCGCTCCGGCTGGCGGCGCTTTCCGAGGGCCGTGGAAACACACGGCCTCGGACTTACTGAGGGCCACTTCCAGCCCCAAGCGCCGGATGCGGCTCACCAACTGAGCCGTGCCCGCCGTAGCCAGGATCGACGCGTCCCTGTACGTCGCCCCGCGAGCCAACACCAGCGTGTCATCGGCATAGCACACGATGTCGATGCCACGCAGATGGCCACCACGAAGCGCCCAGTTGTAACCGAAGTTCCACGAGACTGGTCCCAAGACCGAGCCCTGTGGAACTCCGAGAGACATCTTCCTCCTGCCCCATCCCTCTCTCGTGGGGTAGACTACTTCCCTGTCCGAGAAGTAGTCATCGAGGGTCCGGCACAGGTAGGGGGGCGCTTCGTGGCAGCGCAGTGCCTCCTTGATGCAGTCCCAGGGGAGGGAGTTAAAGGCGTTGGCAATGTCCAACGACACCGCCAATACAACCTCTCCCCGGGATACGGCCGATTCCGCAAAGGCCCTCACCCTCGATATCGCATCGATGGTGGACCTGCCTCTGCGGAACCCGAACTGCGATTCGGACAGGTTCGGCCCAACTTGTTCCAAGTGCCTGTTAAGACGGGCGGCAATGATACGCTCTAAGAGCTTGCCGGCCTCGTCTAACAGCACGATCGGGCGGTAAGCCCCCGGCGAATCGGCGGGTCTGCCTTCCTTGCGCAGCAGTACGAGCTTGCCGCTCTTGTACCGGCGCGGAAAGCGACCCTGCCTCAGGCAGTTCGTGAGGAAGTCACGAAAGCGAGGCTCGAGGGCTTCCAACGCCAGCACCCAGGCGCGTCCGGGTATTCCGTCCGGACCTGGGGCTGTGTTTTTGGCCCTGAGCCTCAGCACCGCCGCTGCGAGTTCCCCCTGGGAAACTGGCGGGACTTCCTCGGCCTCTGCATCGACCTCGGCGCGACGCCTAGGGAAGGCCATCGCTGGGGTAGCGTAGTCGCCCGCCTGTGGGAACAGCGTAGTGACCACGTCTTCCAAGAAGTCCGGCTGCATGGTCTGCGTCAGTGGTGGCGCCCATGCGCGGAGCTTCTTGCGGACCATCTTGTATGGCCTTCCCCAGTGGTCACGATTGAGGTCCTCGAGCAAACTTGCTCGGGCGCCGTCAATGGCTCGCGCAATCTCCACCTGCAGCGAGGTGACCTGCACTCGGTATGAGGCGTATAGTTCCGCCTCTCGGACCGGGTTTCGCCGCCGACGTCGGCGCTCTCTGGCGTATGCACGTCTGGCCGCCACACACTCCTCGCGGAGTTGGGCCAACTCAGCCGTCCACCAGTAAACGCTCCGACGCGGCGGCAGCGCTCCCACTCGGGGCATGGAGGCATCGCAGACCTCGGTCAGCGCCTCCCGGAACCAATCCGCCTCGGTGTCAACCTCGGCTGCATCAGTGGGACCTGGGACCCACGCCTGCACAATGGCTGCCTCAACGAGGAGCTCTCTGTCCATGCGGCGCAAGGCCCACCGCGGCGACCTCTCTGTCGGAGGACGGCTTGGACTACTCGGGATTCCTGGGGGGGAGACGGTCAGCCGGATGTACCGGTGATCGGACAACGTCTCCACTCCCTCCAGTACCTCCCAGTCCTGCACACTGCGCGCCAGGGAAGGGCTGGCGAAAGTGAGATCCACTATCGACCCTCCCTGTTGACGCACGCACGTGTGCACCGACCCCCGGTTCAAGAGCAACAGCCCTAGTGCCATTGCCCACTCCTCCACCGGCTCAGCTCTCTCGTTTGCAACAGGCGATCCCCACAGGGTTGACTTGGCGTTGAAATCGCCAGCAATCAACACCTGGTGGGGACGACATTGATGCACGAGAGACTCTACCTCGCCCAGCCAGGCTTCGAAGTCGGCAAGGCTTCTGTTCGGCGAGAAGTAAACACCTATGAAGGCGATACCCCCCGCCAGAACAGCCACGCAGCCGCGGCCAGCCATAACCCTATCCACTGGAGGAAAACCGGCTGCCGCTTGCGTCACCAAGACGACTGAGCCCTCACTATTCCCCATCCAGTTGTCCCTGGAAGGGATGCGGTATGGTTCCGCCACAATTGCAATTGGAATCAACCACTCCGCCATGCTCTGGAGCAAGAGATCCTGAGCTCTGGCGGAGTGGTTGATGTTCGCCTGGAGGACTCTTAGGGCCATATTAATCAGCCTCCATTTGCGCCAGCGCGTCCAAAGTGGTTGGAGGCGATGGGCGTGGCTGGGTCTTGCCCTGGGCCGCCACCCTTCTGCTCTTCTTCTTAGAAGCCTGGGCGCATGCCCCGCTTCCAACGCGGTGTCCCGCCGGCTTATTCGCAGCCGCACAAACTGTGCAGTGCGGCACGCCGGAGCACCCGCTCGCCTTATGGCCCACTTGACCACATCTGTAGCATTGTTCGCTACGGTCCGTCGTCGCATTGCACTGCTCCCGAACATGTCCAACCTCTAGACATCGGAAGCAGCGCATGGGTTTCGAGGCTAGCAGCTTGATCTGCGCCGAGACCCACCCAATCAATAGTCGGTTTTTGCTCGTCACCTTTTTGGCAACCGCCACTGGGCATCGCACGAAAACAGATCCGATGCCCGCGGGGTTGCACCGAATGTCACCGACCTTGACAAGGTCGGCCTGACACTCTGCTGCCCTGGCGATGGCAGCAGCAACCTCTTCTTTTGTGACGGAGTCGTCAAGGCCAGTTATGCGCAAGTCAGCGCTTTTGGTCGGCCTGGAGACTTTAATGTCTTCCTGACTAAAGATCTCCCTCAGCTTTGCAGCGAGGGAGTCCGCCTTGTCACCGCTTGTGACACCCGGCACCTCTAGAACGCGACCTCCTGTGGCGGCCTTACGAAACTGGGGAGCGGTTATCCCGAGTTGGGACAAATCCACTCTCCTTTTCGCCTCCGACAAGGCGTCGGCGTATGTTACGCCTTTCTCCGCTGCTCCAGGCTGGATAGTAATTACAACAGCCTGTGAGCGCGGAACGCGGATCTTGGGCGCAGCGGCCTGCTTCGCCCGCTGGGGCGCAGCATTTTGCCGTGCAGTGCGGCACGCCGGTGCACTCGCCCGCCTTATGGCCCACTTGACCGCATCTATAGCACTGCTCGCTACGATCTATGGTCGCCTTGCACTGCTCCCGAGCGTGTCCAACTTCTAGACATCGGAAGCAGCGCATGGGTCTCGAGGCCAGCAGCTTGACTTGTGCCGAGACCCACCCAACCAGTAACCGACCATTGCTGGTCACCTTCTTGGCAACCGCCGCTGGACATCGGACGAAAACCGATCCAATGCCCGCGGGGTTGCAGCGAATGTCACCGACCTTGACATGATCGGTCTGACACTCTGCTACCCTGACGATAGCTGCGGCAACCTCCTCCTTTGTGACGGAGTCATCCAGGCCGGTTATGCGCAAGTCAGCGCTCTTGGTCGGCCTGGAGACTTTGACGTCTTCCTGGTTGAAGATCTCCCTCAGCTTTGCAGCGAGGGAGTCCGCCTTGTCACCGCTAGTGACACCAGGCACCTCCAGAATGCGACCTCCTGTGGCAGCCTTCCGAAACTGGAGGGCGGTTATCCCGAGCTGGGACAGATCCACCCTCCGTTTAGCCTCTCCCAAGGCGTCGGCGTATGTTACGCCTTTCTCCGCAGCTCCAGGCTGGATCGTGATCACAACAGCCTGTGAGCGCGGGACGCGGATTTTTGGCTTAGCAGCCTGCTTCGCCCGCTGGGGCGCAGCTTTCTGCTGTTGCCTTGCTGCGCTGGGCTGGCTCCGTTGAGTCGGAGGGGCCTTAGCGGAAGCCTTCTTCTGGCCTCGTTTTGCCACAGTCACCCAGTCGTTAACTGGGGAATCCCGTGGTGCTTGAGGCTTTGACGGACCAGCAGTGGGAGCTGCGACTCGGTCCTGGGTCGCTGGGCGGCTGGCCAGCCCGGCTTTCGGGGGCTCAGGCAGGCTGCCCTTAGTCGCGGCCTGTTTGCCCTTCCCCTTGCCTTTACCCTTACCCTTAGGGACTTTGGCAGAGGGGAGTTCAACAGCCGGCAGGTTCGTCATATCCGACGGGCCCGACTCCTGCGAAGTGTTGGCGGACTTCAGGAACTCTTTCTTTCTGTCCACAACCGCAGTAGCCCCAGCGTTTGCCGCCAGCTTGCGATCGGCAGCAAGCGGCGGGCGTGTGCGCTTTTCAGGAAGGAGACGGTCTTGAATCGCCTCCATCCGCGCATTCACCAGTCCGCCGACCTGCCGCATGATGGACTGCGTCAGGTCGTCTGGGTCAGCAGCTCCAGTTTCCATCGCCCAGAACTGTCCCGAAGGCGGGGGAACAGGAGCCGCACGCGTCTCCATCATTCGACGGAGCTCCGCTATCTCCTTTCGGAGATCGGAGACCTCGGTCTGCAGGCGCTCGTTGGCGGCCTGCAGTTTGCGGGTCTCATCTGTTGAAGACCTTGTATGAAGGTCTTCGACGATGTCCTTGATTGTGGACGCCGCCTCCTTAAGGGCCTTGGTGAAAGTCCCTTTAAGTTTACCGGACTTAGTGGCCACAAGATTTATTGTGTTCACGCAGTCCAGCACCCTCTTGTTAAGGACTGAGGCGGGTTCTGCACCTAACTCAGTCGCCACAGCGGAGAGGAGGCATGGGGCTGACCCTGCCGAACGGAGCCTTTGGGTCATCTGAGCGACCTCCTGCTCGACCCTTAACTCCATCTCCTCTCTTTGCGCGGCAATTAGATCCGCTTTAGCTTTGGCAAGACCGACATATTCACCCGTTGTGGGTGGCCGGCCTCTGCCCCGCCTTGCTACGGCAACCGCCTTGGCAGCCGGGGCATCCGACTCACCACTGGAGCTCAGGTTGCCCTCGTCGCCACTTCCATTTTTGCGTATGCTACGCTTGCGCTTAGAAGCGCCCATCTTCTCTGATGACCGTGAATCCACGGTCATTAGACTCGTGGCTGAGGAGTCAGACTCCTCAGCCGGACTCAAAAAGAGCCCGCTTCCCTCGTCATCAACAGGTTTTTTGTTTTTGTTAGAGTTCTCCATACTATTCCCACGAGTATGGGGGAAACATACAGTCCACCCAGGCAGTGCCCCCTGTACCTGGGTAAGCCTAGATACTCCAAGAGTGTCGGCCGGTACTCTGGCGGTGGTTCGCACTCGTGACCAACCCTACCCAGTGGCCATGCATCCCCTCGCCGTGCGCCGCAGCTTGGGATTTGGGGTGATTTTTTATAGAGGTTTTCTTCCTCGCGGTCCGGGCAACCAAGCCAAGACCCTCGGTCCTGCCGCAAGCCACGAGACGTGACCGTAGCCGCAAGCAGGGCTCCGATTTCCGACGCTGGCTCGCGAAGAGCCTGCTCGGCAGTAGTGTTAGTACATACCGAGCACGTCCCTCCCGGCACCGGCGAGAGCTCACATCCACTGGCCCCTCTGCTGAACAGAAGGATCCGTGGAGAGCTCACATCGCCAACTGCCTGAGACCACAGAAGGCCTCCAACCCCTGTTTGAGACTTTGATTCATCAGTAGAATCTATAACTGAAACTACTGATCCATCATAATCCCAAACGAGCTCAGGACAGAACCGAGCTAACCCCCCAATGTCTTCTGCACGCGCTCCTCAATGTAGGGTAGAGGGGCGCGCAGAGAAGACCCCCGACCGGATATCTGCAATCACTCGGCAAGAACCCGCGAAGGAAGTTACCAAGTGATCCCCAGGGTGCACCACGAGGAGGTTTCCGGCCACAGCACCCCAACCTAACCTAACCTAACCTAACCTTTTTTTTTTTTTTTTTTTTTTTTTTTTTTTTTTTACCAGGGGAAATCTTTTATAGATACCACCACACCTCGAGGGCAGGCGGGTGGTTATGTGGGAGTCCTGCCAACTGGACAGTATACCCACCAAAACCCCTGGGTGTTCCACCACTGCGCCTGGTGTCGGGGCTACGGGCACGCTTGCGCACTCCTCCGCGGCACCCGACAGCGCTGGCCCAACTCGGGCCCCACCACGGAGCTTTGGCTCCCGCCAGAATGACGATGTGTCGAACACCAGACACATCGTCATCCACCACCTGGGACCAACCAGCACTGGGCGTCAGACAGCACCCGTGTCCGACAGCCCTGGTCCCTATGCAACGGGTCAATTAAAGTGGCCCCGCGCCTGCCACTACGGCTGCAGAAGATAGGGAGAGCGGCCATCGCGATACCGACACTCCTCTTCCCCTGCAGCCCCACCGCCTCCGCCAACACGTTGGCGGCACCCGTTAGGGCCGCTGACAGGACGGATAGACAGCGGCTTCCTCGCCGCCCGTCCATCCCGTCGCCGCCCCCGCCTCGATGGGCTCGGCCGCGGTATCGCGACAAGCGCGACACCGCAGTCCACCTCAGTCGGCAAGCCGACCTACTGGCCAGCCTCCGCACGAGCTTGTCCAGGCCCAAGACCCGGAGAGGCCGGCCCCACCTCGGGTTCCTCTTCGTTCACCAGGTTGAGGCAGACCTGGCTACTAAGCCCCCCCGCCACGACAAGGCGGGAACCCACTCGGGGGGGAACCTAACCTAACCTAACCTAACCTAACCTAACCTAACCTAACCTAACCAATCATTAATCCAAGAATACCTTGAAAAAATAAATGAACAATAACAATGTAACGGTTTTTACTTTCTTAAAACCTTTAAAGATAGAAGATTAAAAAGAAAATAATCGCACGCAGTCCTTGCAAACCAACTTTTAAATGTCACGCGGTTTGGCCAATCAGGATCGTTCGCGCCAATCTGCCTACCAGTCACCCCGCCGTGCATGACCTTGCGTCACTTTTCTACGGCGGAGGAAGCCAAGCCACCTCGCACGATTTGTTATTATCACCGGTTGAACTTTTACTCGGCTGGTGATTAAACAGTGTAATTTTAATTAATTACCGCTTAATCTGTTAAATTGAATATTGTGAATAGTTATACCCCAAATTGGGTAAGTGTTTCTAAGATTCTTATTGTGCATTAGCTAGTGATCATGACGTGAGTACATTCAAATATTGTGTTCAGAATTCTTAATAACTGTCAATTAATCCTCTAATATTTTCCTTATAATTATTTTATTTATTCTCTAAAGCCATTTTATCTTTAACATCTCGAATTCAAACAATAAATTAGTAAAATCACTGCCTAATTCATTATGTAGGTACCCACTTGTTCTTTAAAATTTTCACTGAACATTATATTTGAATGTACCTAGATAATCTTATTCCATGATTTTCATTGTATTATTTCATAATGTAGCTTGATAAATCATTGTACAAGTTTGACTGCCCTCATCTTAGATACTATTCACTGCATTAGATACCACTGGTACTTGATTTTGCTTCGCGCAACTTGGATGAATGTGGCAGTGAAACATCGAATCTGGGCATTCTAAGACGGCCAAAACTTCCCACTTACCTACTGTAGACTCGGGACTCTTCAGACGACGGCACTTGCCTTGTGCTCCACTTTCACTCGCATCCCGTTTTTCCTACACGACGTGGGCGAACTATATCGGTCCCTTCAGACTAGGCCAATTGGTGCCCTAGTTTCTCCGAGGCGAAGTTGCCAGCTGCCCTGCTAGTTGTCCGCTGCCCTACAACTGCCACTTCGGGGACGTCTCGTCACCAACTGATCCGACGCCACTGCTCGCGACGGATCGCGGATTCAAGGCCAGTGTATCTTATCCAAACGGTTGAACAACGCGTCACGGTTTATGAATGTGCCTTACCCCGACCCATCTGGATTGTTTTACTTAGTTTTTTTTCTCCAAATTTAACTTTTTTCTGTATTGTTCCCTAATATACTTTTGTTAACTTTTTAGTTGTCTTATTGATCTCCCTAGTCTTAAGCATTGTAGGGCAACTAGGAAAGTTACAACAAAACAATAAAAGTAAAATTAAACCTCATCTAAAAATCACAACACAATGTTGCCGTATGAGAGTTATGGAAACCCACCAGGTGGTTTGGTTGGTTGGTTTACACCACTCAAATAATAACGATGAACTAAAATTAGATTAAATTGAATTAGATTTGCTTATTTACGTTAGAAAAATTAAATCAATTTAAAATTAGCAATATAATTGACAGGATAACGTAACAATAACAGGATGATGTAATTTTTTTTAAATATGTATTATATAAGTATGTTTAGTTTATTATTTATAGGTGCTTTCTTTGTTAATCTCTATTTAAGGCCACTATATTTTGTTCTAGTCTGTTCATATTCGTGCAAGGTTGCCTGGAAGAAATCGCTATGGGTGATAAGGCCGCCACTTTATAATCATATTTTTGTCGTATATGTGTAAATCATGTTTATTTTAAATTGTGGTTAGTAAATAAAGAGTTTTGTCTGTCTGTCTGTCTGTCTTGGCTTTCCATGAGATCTGACAACTTTTTGACAGTGCGAACTGTGATCTTGTATTGGCTACATTCCACGTGAAAATGTTTTTGTTCGATGTTTATTGCTAAAATACTCCGGTCGGTACCTCAAGATAAGTAAGTCAATTATTAATTTAATTTATTAACCGGCATACCATAAGCAGATCGAATATAACAGTAAAACAAAGTCATATGTTATTTCTTTATTTTCTTATTCTAATATCACAAATTCGGCTCGTCAAATCGATAACAAAATAACTTAAATTCACAACAATCAGTTTTATGACGCCACGTCTTCCTGCGGAGGCGTCACACCAGCACGGGCAGGCGGCGCGCGCGCGCGGCCGGCGCGGCCCGCTATAAGGGCAGCTCGGCGCCCACGATGGCCACGGCTACGGCCAGTGGCGGCTGCGCGCGGTCGCGGGCCGCCAGCGCACCGGGCCGCGGTGGGAAGGGCGGCACGGCGGCGTGCAGCTCGGCGAGGCGCCGCGCGTCCAGCCGCAGCCCGTTCTCGCGCGCCTCAGGCTCGTCGGCTGCCGCGCCTAGCGCCGGGTACAGCGCCGTCTCCTCAGTCTGCACGTGCCGGTCCGCCGACGACGTGCGTTCTGCCGCGAGGGATCACGATCATTGTTCACGTTTGAAGCGAACGAAGGAGGCTCGGAGAGGCTCGACGTTCGACTCACCGGTGTCGTTGAGGGTGGAGAGGTCGGTGGATGGCGTGAGGTCAGGCGCGCGCGGCAGTGGTGCGGCGCCGACCAGCGCGGCACACACGGCGCCGCCCGCCGCCCCGCGCCGCTCGCCGCCCGCGCCTCGCCACTTGTGCGGCATCAGACTCGCACGCACGTTGCGCTCCGGCCGCACCACGATTATGTACAGCTGCACACAATGAATCGACGAGTTAACCTGTCGTCCGGTGGTGGATCCACGCAAACCAGACCGGGAGCGGCTCACCTTGGGCGAGAAGAGGCAGACGAGCGTGACGCTGGCGCTGAGCGAAATGGTGACGGCCATACTGGTGACGCGTAGCGGCACGTGCGAGGCCGTGCCGAAATACAGCGGCACGAATGCCAGCCAGATTACGCACGTCGTGTACATCGTGAACCCTGCGACACGTCGAGAGGTTAGCGGCGAGAAGGTGGGAGGGATGGGGAGCGGGCGGTCACTCACCGATATGCTTGCTCTCGTTGAAAGCCTCAGGGATCTTCCTCGTGAGCACGGCGTACACGGTGCACACGAGGATGAGCACGACGGGATAGAAGAACGCTATTGTGTAGGATGCGTCCACGTAAGAGTCACACACAAGCATGTTGTCGTCCCGCGTGGGGTAGTGGTGGATGGCGCGTGCCGGGGACACCACCTGCCACACCACCACGATCACCACCTGCGGGCAGAAGCGCAGTCAGCAAGACCGAGACGGTGAGTTTGGGTGAGACGAGACGTTGCGGGCGGGGCGGGGCGGGGAGAGAATTGTACCTGGATGGAGACGAGCGCGGAACAGATGAGCAGCTGCGACTTGGGCGAGATGAGGGAGGGACGCCGCGCCGAGTGCTTGCTTGCATCGAAGATGCGCGCGATGCGGTTCGTCTTCGTGAGCAGCGCCGCGTACACCACCGTGAAGCAGAACCCAGTGCCGAAGCTGTAAAACAGGTAAAGTATTCGAATTGGCCGCGTCGAGCGCGAACTGAATCGCCGAACGTCGGAAGAAGCAGTACCGTTGCAACGAGCACAGCACGTCTGTGGGGCGGAGCACGAGCGCAAAGGTGACGAGGTAGCACATGAGGATGCCGGCGAGTAGCACGAAGGAGAGCTCGCGCCCGCTAGCGCGCACCACTGGGGTGGTGCCGCGCGCCGCCCACACGCCCGCCACCAACCTGCAACACGCGGGCGAGCCGTGAGCGCGCGCCGTGAACGCTGCGAACCGGCCGGGTGCCGGACGGTGCACTTACGTGGTGAGCAGGATACCGAGCGCCGAGAAGGCCATGGCTCCGATGGCGGCTGGCGAGCTCGGCCGCAGGTACAGCTCGGGGATGGGCGCGCAGCGCGTGCGCGAGCCGTCGGGCCGCGTGCCGCGCGGGCATTCCTCACACGCCGTCTCCGACGCCGGCGACCGTATCTGCGACAGGCAGACATGCTCGTCAGACGAGTGTCGGGCGCGCAGGGGCGACCCGCGGTGCCAACTCTCACCTCGTACTGCGTGCAGTTGAAGCAGTGCCAGCAGCAGCTCTCGCCCTCCACGTACTGCTTGGCCTGGCCGAGCTCGCACTCGGCGCTGCACACAGACTCCGGTGGCCGCGGCGAGTCCCACTTGAACTGGATCTCTGTTGCGGATAAAGACGTTTATCAACGTAAGTTTTTCAGTCGGAGCCGGCGCGGCGGTGCGGCGGTGAGGCGGTCGGGTGCTCACCGTCCATGTCGAGCTCGAGCTCTCCGTCCAGGTAGCGGCCGACGGTGAGCCAGCGGTACACGCCGCGCGACACTTGCTTGAAATGCAGAATGTTGTATCGCGCGGGCCCGTCTCCGTTGCCGTCGAAGTGAAACTCGTCCCCGCTCAGTCCTGCGCCATATTATGACATGAACGTAGGTTTGAACGTGCGACAGCAACAGAGCGTAGGGAGGACCGAGCCGCACCTGTGAAGCGCACGCGGCGCAGGTAGCGCAGCAGCGCGGCGCCGCTGGCGGGCCGCATGGCCTCGCACAGCCCGGGCTTGCCGCCGCACAGCTCGCCGTGCATGTCCCTGAGAACACAGTTTTACCGCATTATCTATCGCCGCCCGAACTAATAGGATGCTCAACAGCATCATTAACAAGATACATAAACGTAACAAAGACAGACAATTATTTACTTTATATATTATACGGCCATCATACATAAAAATCCATAAACATTGATACAAACACTCAGGCCAAAGAAGGTAACCGCTTAGAGAACAGTAATAATGTCGAAGAAAAAAAGGAAATCACTACATAGTTTATAATATTTTTTTTGCAAAAAGTAGCATGACAGATTGACGAAGGTGTTTCGACGTGACAAGCCTTACTTCAGCCAACAAGGATGGACAATAAATTATACCCAAAACTAACTTATATAAAAAGGATAGATCAGTAGCTTCTCCCCTTTTCAAAAGTGGTAACATGTGGTGATGTCTGCAGCTCACTTCATACTCAAAGTTGAAGTTCGATATTTTCGCTTTGTAAATGATAAATCGCAGAAATTTTCTTTGCGGCTTTATAAGCAGAGTTATGCATTTGTCGTAGCACGAATTCATTTTTAGATCCTCACGTTTAGAACTATTCTAGTGACAATGTGGGAACATAAACTTAAAATACATAGAACACACAACAAAACACGAAAGAAACTTACAAAACATACAATTAACTTACGAAACATTTTAATAAAATAAACTTTTAAAACATAAAATAAACTTACAAAGTAAACTTACAAGACATGAAATACAGTAAGCTTATAAACACAAAGTAATATGCTATATAATTAACTAGCTGTCCGGGAAACATCAATTTACCCAATCCTACTAATATTATAAACGTGAAAGTTTGTAAGGATGGATGGATGTATCGATGTTTGTTACTCTTTCACGCAAAAACTACTGAACGGATTGATATGAAACTTTGCAATTATATAGCTTATGTATCAGAATAGCACATAGGCTATATTATAATGATATTGCGTAAATTCTCCATATTATAACAATAAGTGTTGAGTAAGTAGGAAAAATTCTGCAATCTGCGAGCTATTCTATAGCGTGCGCGCCAAGAAATGTCAAAAAAGGACTGTCGAATCGAACAAATGCCAAATCGTTTTTTTTTTTGTTTTTTTTTTTCCATCTGCTTTATTAAGGGTGGTTAGGTAGGGCCTCGAAATATCATGCGGGGGAAGCCGCAGACAAAATCTAGTTTCTTAATAAATTGTAGCCTTTGAGTTATTCTGATGTATAAGCATTAACATAGCAAAGTTTCATCTCAATCCGTTCATTAGTTTTTACGTGAAAGAGCAACAACCATCCATTAACACAAACGTTACTTTAAGATAAACATAATATTTAGTATGATTATCAAAATAAGAAGTTAGTAATTATAGTTCTGAAAAAAAACTCTCTGCTCAATCGCCGCCTAGGCGAATGAATACTTGTGCAGAACAATGTGCCTACACAAATTATTGAAACGGTCGTTAGCTCGCAATAAGAACTAATTTTACCTGTAGTTCGTGCTAACATAAGAAAAGTGAATTGGGTTACTTATAACGAATGATCTTACTGGAAGCTCTAAGGGATGTTTTACTAAGTAGCTCAGGACACTCTATTTCATTTGATGTTATTTTCAGCATAAAAAAAAATTGATCAGAATTTCAAAATTCGAATTTTGCCAAAAGAGAGCGAAAGTGAATTTTTTGCTAAGTTGATCATAATTGTAGGACTTCAATGGGATCATAGGAAGAAAACAGAGAATATATTCTTATTTAGATATGAGCATTACTCAAAAATGTTATCCGCAGCTTCATAGCCTCACGTGGCGTCACTACGCTACTGCGCTCGCTGCGCTCGTGTGGCTCGTGCCGAGTCGTGCGGTTACCGGATGGCGTGCGCGAAGGCGAGCACGGCGTCCGACACGAACTGCAGCTGCGCCTCGAACTGGATGTTGTCGGGCGCGAGCCGTTCGCCGCCGCAGCGCCGCGCGTACTGCGCGTTGTACGGCGTGCGCGCGCTGCCCGGGTACCGGCACTTGAACTGGTCCTCCCAGAACTCTGCAACACGATCGTCAAACTTTCCTGTTTGTTTCGTAAACTTCGATCGACCATCTTCCAATCGGCTAGCACATTCAGAAAATTACCGACAAACCAGGGGTTCCTGGGGTTGTTCTCCACTGTGAGATTGAGGAAGTACTCGCGGAAGCCGCGTACGGGGTGCGCCTGCGGCTGCACGCTGATGGTGCCCTCCACGGCAGCCTCGTTCCCGTCCGACACGAGCGCGCGCGCCGACCAGCCGTCCGAGCCCACCCAGCCGAAGGCGCGCGTAGCGCCCGCGCGCAACACGGCCGCCATCACGCCCGCCACCTCCTGGTCTGAGCCGAACACGATGACGCCTGCAACACGCGCTCGGTCAGCCTGCTCGTTAAGCTCCGGCCGATCAACGCGCCCCGCACCCTCGCACTCACCCCGCGCGCGCGGCCTCGTCAGCAGGTGCGCCACGATGCCATCGTAGGCTCGCTCGTCCGCCTCGCCAGAGTCCTTCACGAGCCGCTCCTTCACCGCGATGCAGATGTCGTTACGCGCGAGCAGCGTCTCCAACTCTTCAAAGGCCTGCGGGCGGCAGAGATCGTTGAAGTCGCTCGTGACGGCTCCTATGCGTAGGATCGAAGCATGTGCCGTCGTACCTTGATACCGTAGTTGGACTCCTCGTAAATTATGGACACGTAGCGCCAACCGAGCTTCCGCACTATCTCGACCATGGCGCGGACTTGGTGCAGGTCCGAAGGGATCGTCCGAGTAAAGTACTCGAAACGCGCCTTGTTCGAGAGCTCCGGGGACGTCGAGAAGAACGACACCTGCGAAGGAAACGATCTCACGTCAAGAAACGAACCGGACTCACGCGACCAGAGAGGCAAAAAGGGGCGCACCTGAGGAATCCGGAAGAGTCGCAGCAGGTTGGCGACCTGCACGGAGGTGACGGAGGAGGCGGCGCCCACCACGCCCGAGATCACCTTGCGCATCGCCGTCGCGTTGCACGCGTACTCCGCGTCGTCGATGTTGCTGATCGAACCTGCGCGGAGAGAGCGGAGTGAGCAGGGCAAAACCGAAGAATCGACCGGATAGAAAAGAGACCCACCTTTGATGAAATCGAGCGCCATCTCGAGGCCGTAGGTGTCGTTGTCGCAGTCGTCGAGCACGTGCGCGCCGATTCGCACGCCGGGTGGCGCCAGGCGCGCGCGTGCCACGTGGTCCAGCGTGAACAGCATGGCTTCCAGCGCCTGCACGCCCCCCTGCGCCATCACCGGCCCGCACGTGGCCAGCTCCGAGCGGCTATGCACCTGCACACACAAGCAAGCTACACGCCCGCTCGCCCGCAGCATCCGCGGGAGCGGCGCGCCCGTACCATCATGAGACCGCCGAGGATAATGTCTCCGTCCACGACGGCGGCGTGTTTCACGGGCCACACCGTCTCGTTCTCCGCTTTCTTCTTGGCGACGAGGCGCGCCGGAGCCCCCGCGTCGGTCGCCGGTGACTGCGCGGTGGCGGCGGGCGCGGGGCTCGCCGTCGGGGACGCCTCGTCCGCCGCCGGCCGTGCGGGCGCGCCACCTTGCAGGGAGAACGCGCTCGGCTGCAGCTCCTCCGCCTTACTCTTATATTTTTTCTTCTTAAACATCTTCGAAATATCGAAAGGGGCGATCAGGGAATGAGTTTCTCTGGTGCTCCTGCGTGGCCCCGTGTCGAAGGAGGCGGCACACTCGTCGAAGCGAACGAGCGCCGAAGAAAGATCGCAGCGCGCGGGGGCGGCGGGGGTGGCGGTGGCGGGCGCCGCGGCCGGCCGCAGCAGCAGCGGCAGCAGCGCGAGGCCGGCGGCGGCGGCGCGCAGCATGCTCAGGGGCCCGGCGCCGGCATGCCGCGGCGGCGCTACCGGGCCTCACGCCGGGCCCGCCCGCCGCCACATCCCCGTGCGAGCCGCGCTGCCGTCTCGTGCCACCGACGTACACTGACGACTATCGGACCCGGTTTCTTTGTGCCTACACATACGTCTCACATCATATTTTAAGTTTACGGAAGTTTATTCCACAAAACTTTTTGTCGGAGAGCTGGGTGCTAAATTATCAGTTTATTTGAGAACGAGCACCGGATAATAATTTTGTACCTAATTTAGTGCCCCTCACGATAGGACGGTCGAGGAGATGCAATGTGACGAGGAGCGGTAAAGTTGTCGCGAGTGGAGTCGCGCGAGCGCGACGCGGCGCGGGGAGGCGTGCGAGCGAGGCGCGGGCCGGCCGCCGAGTGCCGCCGAGTGCCGCCGCGTCGGCCGCCGAGCGCCGCGGCCCGCCTCCGCCGGAGAACGCTCGCACCGCGAGATACATTACTGTCGGGTTGCTTAAACAATAGGTTCATTGTTGATATTTTTAAATATTACCATTTCAGAGTTCGAGTTGAAACTTTGTATGGAAATCATTGACGTGAATGTATTTTCTTGGGACACGAATTTCATGCTATAGACATTATTAAGATTTATTTTGATTGTTTTTTTTTTTTGCCTGTCTGCCCGTTTTCTCGTCTGTACGTCAGTTTGCTTGACACGTCTTATTTTTTGCCTTTTGCTTTGGTACGGCAACAAAAGGAGGTACGCTCGCGAAATATACAATCATAATCATTTTACTCATAACGTTAGTTAAGAGTTGACGTTAACGTTAGTTTTTTAGTTTTTTTTCGCTGCAGTTGACCAGCTCGGTCACCACGGTCTCTCTTGCTCAAGAAGCGCTGGTCGGATTGGTCGCCACGCCAGCCTTAACGATGTCATTCGCAGGGCTTTTGCCACCGCCAATATCGCAGCCGTACTCGAACCGAGTGGGCTCGCGCGTGGTGATGGCAAAAGGCCTGACGGCATGACGCTGGTCCCATGGAAGTGTGGACGGCCCTTAGTATGGGACGCAACTTGTGTCGATACTTTGGCACCGTCACATCTTTCTGAGACTCAGAGTAGGGCTGGAGCTGCGGCCAATTCGGCGGAGCAGCACAAGCGGCGCAAATATGCTAACCTCGGTAGTGGTTACATATTTGAGCCATTTGGAGTTGAGACATTGGGTCCGTGGGGGCCGGGAGCTCATATCATTTTCAAAAGTCTTTCTGGGCGTCTGGTGGACGCGACGCGTGACCAAAATGCTGGTGTTTATTTGGCTCAACGCATAAGCATTGCCATTCAGCGTGGCAATGCAGCCAGCATGCTGGGCACGCTGCCAACTGGCAGTGGGCTTGAGCATTTGGATTATCTTTAGACCTTCAAAGGTCTGAGGGTGATCCAATGCTTTTTGTGTAATAGTAGTGTAGTTTTGTTGTAGTTAATAAAGGCACTTTTGCCAGTTAAAAAAAAAAAGTTAAGAGTAAAATGATTATGATTGTTATCATAAGGCTTTGTATTAATAGGACGGACGGACGGACACAACGAAGTTATAAGGGTTCCTCGTTTTACTACGAAACGGAATATACTTAAGTACTGACTAAGGTGTTAGTTTGTGAAGTAAGGGCTTGTAGAGTGAAGTCCTGTAGAGTAAGCAGCTTGGCCCTACATGAGATTTGAAAACTTTTTATAGTGCGAACTGTATCTAGTCTTAGCTCCATTTTACATGAAAATGTTTTTTGTTGGAAAATATTTTTTATTCCTAGTTTTCGTAGAACGTTGCTTAAGAATTTTCTCTCAGTATCGTTGTAAGTTGTCAGTAAATCGAATTTATTGCGGTAGCACGCGGAAGGAAGCATTTTTATTTACAGCTGAGTATAAATCTGGCGAATTATATAGACCGGTAGAGTTTAGTGGTATCCGGGCGGCAGTTTATGTCGGAGCCGGCGCGTGGAGCAACCCCGGCCGGAGCGCGCGCCGCCAGCCTCGCCGTACATCACGTCTCTAAGATACGACCGTATTGGGTTCGGTCTAACAACAAGGTTCCTGTCAGTAAAATCACGTAGCTGTCAGCAAAGACAAACCAGCAATGTCAGACCGCAGCAGAGCGCGGCAATCATTGTCGCCATTACTCTGCTCCATACAATGGGGTGATTTGAGTGGAAGGACGTAGGTAGGTACATGTGGACAAATGGCGCCGCCAGCGGGACAGTAAAATATAGTAATAATATATTTGTAAGTGCAAAATCAAGGAATTTATTGGTAAAATCAAGGAGTATATTAAAATCCTTATCGATGTGTTTATAAATCCAAAAGTATTTTTGTTGGTTTGTTCTTCTTTCACGCAGCAACGGAGTAACGGATAGACTTGATATTTGGTATGGGCATAGTTTGAAAAGACGGAAAGTGACATATACGGCCCGGCGGCCGCCTGCGTGGCCCGCCCGCCGCCTGCGTGGCCCGCCCGCCGCCTGCGTGGCCCGCCCGCCGCCTGCGTGGCCCGCCCGCCGCCTGCGTGGCCCGCCCGCCGCCTGCGTGGCCCGCCCGCCGCCTGCGTGGCCCGCCCGCCGCCTGCGTGGCCCGCCCGCCGCCGCCGCCGCCGCTGGGAACTGAGACATTACGAGTACAAATCCCCGTGCATTTCAGCCAAGTACCGCTCCGGCGATATTATGGCCGAGTTGCAGTTTGGACTTAACTGGGTATTGTAGTAACATTAATCGCATCTTGTCACTACTATTCCTTGCTAAGTTCGATAGAAGTCGGTTCTAAAGATTAAAGTAAAACATGTGATAGGATTTGAATCAAATTGAAGTTAATTATTAAAGTCATCTATACTCAATTACTTACACTTGACAAGAGTATTAAAAGTCTAAGTAGTTTTTTTGATTCAGTAAAATATGGAGTTCGTCGAAATTCGTTTGTCCGACGACGGCTTTTCTATAAAAGCGATTCGCTTCTGGCACTTCGCCGGCCGCTGCCGCGGCACGCTCGCTTCGCTCGCTCGGCTCGAGCGTTGTTTATCATGTTCTAACATAACCTAACCTATTTTTTGTTTTACACCTTATCTACAAAAGCTATTCGCTTCTGGTTTCGCCGACCGGAAATATAGAGAGTAGATGAAAATGAAGGGACGTAGACTGAAACGCTCTGGGCATTAAAGCGATATAAGAGCTACAATACCCTGCCTAATTCGATAACCTGTTCGAGGATTTGTAGTAACAAGTTGCACAGTTTATCTACTTTAAAACACTGTAGGGCTCGGCTCACGACTTCGACGAATTGCTCTGGGGTTTAAAGAGGAAAACTCAACTACAAAACCCGAGCGGAATTTGGCGGAAATGCACGGGAAATTGTATTATCGCCTGCGAACTAATTACTTAACACCAAGTATTTGTTTATTTAACGCCGAGCGCTGCCCTCAGCGCTTTTTTTGGTTTCTCCAATATAATGCGGAGTTCCAGCTTGTACGCTGTGGTAGGTTTACGCTGTAGCTGTAGAGCTGCTACAAAGCTGAATGGGCCACCCACACAAATTCAACTTTTGAACCGGCTCAAACTTCACTATTTTTATCTAACGTTAAGGGCCTGACCGACGTTCAAAAAAACTTCGACTTAAAAACGTGGTTTTAAAGATTGAAACTTCGCAGTGTTGCCAAGACTACGAATATTTCTGTACTCAACGCCTTTCGGGTGGTATTCTCTTCAGACATTCTCAAATTATTTCTGTCGTCTGTTAGTTCTACTATCAGTTCTTAGATTAATTGATTTGCAGTATCTGAGCCGTTTATTCGTTTTCATTTTTTTTTTTTTTTTTTTTGTAAGCTGCAGTGGGATAACTTCCATTTTCAAACTTCGAATTTGACAACATTTTGTATTTCGACGAGCCAAACCGCGCCAAACAGTCTTTACGAGTATAAACCACATTTTAGGACGTTTTTGCTTGTTCATTTAATTTTGTCGTATGCTATAGGTAATTATAACATAATATATTTTCAAACTTCGAATATGACAACATTTTGTATCCTCGGTTTTAAAAACCGTCAAGCGTGGCTCGTCAACAGTAAAGCCAGTGTGTTGTCAAAACTTGAATACTTATTTACGTAATCTGTTATCTTTACTAAACGAAATCTATTGACGTATGTAACTTAGTCTTCTACTAATTCCACCTCGCCGCCATCCGAACTCACATGTGAGGGAGGGGGTCCCAGCGCAAAAACCTTAAATAATTATGAATTCTAATGTACAATCAACTAATTTTTCAAAATTTACTATATATCTATCGAACTACGAAATGTACATCGAAAATCTACGATAACAGTTATCATTCCACTAACATTAAAACATTTATACCGTGGTTATAGATTTCATCTTTAACTCGGTTTAAAAACGAAATCTTTTGTTCGTCGATCAGGGCCTTAAGCGTGATACTTTGAAGGCTTAGTTCTCTCATAAGAATAATACGCAGCCTCTACGTCTGTTGGTCATTTAATCAAAGTTGGTAGTTTAATGAAGTTACATGTATACGTTCGTCGACGGCAGCGAGCGGTTACGATTACGACGTACCGTGCGGCCGCAAACTATGTCCCGCCGCCTGCCGCCCGCGCGCCGCTGTGAACCTTCTTCTCATTACTCGTCTTCACAACTATTCAACAACACTTGGGCATAGTTGCGACACTAATTAAATTAGCACTCATGTTTTAATACAATCCACGAGAATCAATCTATTTCTATGTCATTTACTGACTTAAAAAGTTCAAGTTGGCGTTAAACAAACCAAAGATTCAAATTAAATAATTGAAACTAAAACTGTGACAACCGACTGTACCACTACCTATGTTGTATTTCCGGCCCCACCTCCGCATGATGCGGGCTGTAAACTGCCGGTGCTGGTTTTCCGTAGGGACCGGTAGGTGTGGTCGGTCACAACGTACCTATGCATAATAGTAAAGTTAAACAAAAAAAAATGGTTTGCACTCTGGGAGTGCCGGCAGAAGTGAAAACTTGAACACATTAAGTACTAACATTTAAATGTGGTAATATTGTGTACAATATCACACACGCACACTCTCGCAAGCGCCCTGCGCCGACAGGAGCAGCCATACATATTCGTCGCGCGGCAGAAAGAGAGGGGAATATTACTTCCTCTTTACACCGCGGCGGCGGTCTACTCCCGCTCCGTCCTACGAATTTTCGATCAGCGCGTAAGCGTCTGTCCTGACGCGAGTTTAACATGTTTTACTCATCCCAAAAGGTGCACAACGCTGCTAAAGAAGTTTTCATTTCAAATAATTGGAACAAAGTAAATTACACACAATAAGATATTTCTTTGAAATCCACGTATACGCGTGCAATGTACGCGTAATCTGAGTTGGTTAGAATTAGCTGAGTTTTTCAAGTAATATTTTGATAACCAGTGTCGGTGAACCGGGATGCTTTAGTCATAGCTCGAAAGGCAGCGCGCCGCGGGCTGCGGCCAACCACACAGCAGCAAACATAATTAATTATAACAGCACATGTCGTGTCGTACCCTGTGCTATGTAATAACGCATCGTACCAATTACAACAGTGCTATTAGTTCCCTCTGATTAACATGAGCCATGTTCTACGCCCCGGGCCCGTGAGAGCTAGCGAGATATTATGTTGATAGCAGTACAGGCCACGGCTACATCCGGACGTACGTATGGAGCGTGGCCGGCTCGCTGGGCCGGATACCGGGCCGGGCAGAATATGGAGTCAGGCCGGATGCCGAGCCGGGCTGGAGATGATGAGTGGACACACGCGTGGCGCGTGCCGGCTATCGTGACGTGATCTTCACACAACGAAGAAGAAGTAAATATTTCAATCTTCTTCTTCGTCGTGTCGATGATCCAGATATCTGTATTCATAAGACCTTTTCCCAGTAATTCGCCACAGCTACTCCACGAGGGGATGCGTCGTACAGGTCTTGGGTAGTACAGGTTGGCGACTCAGGGCATGAAAGCAGGTGCTGCAGCAAACAAAACATGCAGTTTAGTACAGAGCTCCTCATTGACACTGATCGTTCTCTAAATATCCCCATTTCACTAGGTTGTCACTATAGCAGCCTACTTGGATCCAGAGCTGATTTAATGACTTCCACGTAAGCCACGGGAGGTCACCGCCTGCCAGGAGTTCTTCGGAAGGTATTGCGTAATCGGCTGGTGAAGCAAGTATGTCTTTTCATTCTCGAAGGCGAGCTTCACTGGGGTGGAGATCCAGTGAATTGGTTCCTGTTAGGAAGCTATTACAACTCTTCAGGCGGTCTGTCAGTCTTAATAAATCAATCATTAGATGATTTTATTATCGAAAATAAACCTAGCAAAAATGTAAACTATATGAGCAGGTATAGTATAGAGACAGTATGACGAATAAAGTTGTGATATTTGGATGTAATCGTAGATAGAGGTTATGCAGCTGTAGTCCACACGAATACCGTGTTTGACCATGTTTATTAATGTTGTGATTTTAATCAAAATATGTAAAAATAAAATAATCAGCCAAGTGCGAGTCGGACTCGCGCACGAAGGATTCCGTATTGCCGTTATTAATAGCGAGCAAAAAACTCCTAAAAATCACGTTTGTTGTATGGTAGCCCCTCTTAAATATTTATTTTATTCTGTTTTAAGTATTTGTTGTTATAGCGGCAACAGAAACACATCATTTGTAAAAAATTCAGCTGCCTAGCTATCATGGTTCATGAGATACAGCCCGGTGACAGACAGACAGACGGACATCGAAGTCTTAGCAATAGGGTCCCGTTGTTACCCTTTGGGTACGGAACCCTAAAAATACCTACTATGATGTCATGAAGGTACAAATTGCAATTGCCTCTGTTGACTTTAAAATTGTAAAGGTTTTTTAATACAGTATACTTGTAAAGACACGGAGCGCTGCTAAATATCATCGGCATATAATATTGTCACAATTTTCTAGATAATTAATAAGTAAAATAAGCAAAAATAAATAAAATACAAACTGTAAAGCCGACCCGCGTAATGACATAAAGACGCGGCGGGCGCGGCCCAATTACGGCGCCGGCCTTTTATGTACAAAATATTTTATTAAAAATAATGTTTTTCTAGGAATGTTCGCTCGAAGGAACGCCAGAGGGTCGCTCCTCGCATCACGGGACGAGGGAGTCGCGCCGTGCGTGCCGCCGGCGGCCGCGTACGTTGTACAAGTTATCGATGACGATATAATATGTAATTCAAAATCGACTTTGCATCATTGAATAAAAAATTTAGAATATATTTTTGGAAAAGGTTAAAAAATGGTTCTTTTGCTTGTTTTTGAATAAATTGTGTTTATCGTCGCAGACTCCCAAACAGACGAGATGAGAGGGTGATCGGCTCCGGCCGAGGAGATATTCCGCTTCGATAACAATATCCATCCGACCCTTACGATTTGCATACACGCGTGCCCACAATATGTATCTAAAGACGAGAAGAATCCTCGAACGCACGAACTTTGTATCTATAATGGTAAAATGTAGCGATTAGATGTCCCTTTGTAATTTCGGCATCACGTTACTGTGGAAGTGGAAGGAACCAATGGCACAAGCGTGGCGTCTCCGTCGTTTGTGACTGAATGGATCACTCCCGCCCGCGCCGGCCACATTCCACGAAGCTTGGAGCCGCACAGCGTCGTGCGGCTCTCGAGGCGGTGAGACGTTACTACAGAAGATCACCGTCCCGTACGTATTTTGGATAGCAGAACTAGATGTGTAAAAGCAGTTGGTCCACTAGGGACACCTCGTCCCCAGAGCACTGGACTATGATCTTCTGTGCGCGTGGATAACGCTACTAACTTGCAAGACTGACTTGTTTTCAGCATTTCGTGATAATCTAGCTAATAAGTTGTCAAGTGTGTGTCGAGATACGCGTATGATAGGCTTCCGTAGATGGTGACGATGATTATGATGATGATAAAATCAATTTTTATGATCTCATTAGATGGTTGAGTGCTAGAAAAACATAATTGGCCAAGAAATATTTTTGTGAGGTCTTACATCTGAGATACAAGTTTAATAATTTCAATTTTTCTTTATAACTCAAAAATTTATGATTCTACCTAGATTTAAGATCATTTATTTGTCAGAACAGACCTCAAAATATTTTTTCAGAGAAAGTTTTTAGTGTGGTCTATAAGCTCAGAAAGTTTAAAAATTCTATCTTGTATACTTTAGAAATTAAGGAGAGGGGACACTCTTGTTTTAACTTTGGCAACCTATATCTCACAAAAGGAACACGTGATTAAAAATGTGGTTTTGAAAACTTGACATTAATTTTAAAATCCTTTTCAACGATACCCCTTAAATACACAATATTGGAAATTTTAGGATTTAAAAATTGAGATCTTTACTTAAACTAATATAATGTTTGACATTTTTACAATTTCGTGCAATTTGGTCCATAAATGTGGAATTTATGAGGCTTTGTAACTTGTGGACAGGCGGACGGACGGACACAACGAAGGGTTCCTCGATTTACTACGGATCCCTGAAAATAAAAAGATGTATAAAAGCTGCTGACTGTGCGAATCATATGTTAAGAATGTCCTGAAATTTTTCAGATCGTGTTTCCACGGTGGTTATTGGTCAAGCGAGTGGAAACATCTTGTATCAGTGACAGAGGGGTATCATTATTGGATTTACTCATAGGTACGATATAATGTTAGTGGTAATATAAATCGTGCCCGCTGAATTATATCATCAATTTCATTCTGATTACAGATTTTGCCAGTACCTTTAGAACTTATATTACAATCATTTCATGAAATAGGGTAAAAAAAGTTTCATTTGGAATAGCGTTAGCCTGGCCTTTGGTCAGACATTCCTGCTATCAATTTAGTCTCGTCATGACGTTTTGTTTACAGTAATGAAGGATCCAGCAAAAACATTTTCATGTGAAATGAAGCCAAGTCTAAATCACAGTTCCCACTATCAAAAAGTTGTCAGATCTCACGTAAAGCCAAGCTTCTAACTCTACACGCCTTACTCTACAAGTCCTTACTCCACAAACTCTACAGCTTAGTCAATATACCTAGTCAGGTCATAAGTATTGTCACACAGTAAAAACTTTTCTTTTAGAATGCTGGTCACAAAAAAGTTTATTGAATTCGAATTTCGAATTGTTCTTGAAAATAAAAATGTATAATTTTAGAATTTTACTCATTTTTAAATATGGAGTGGTCGCTTAAAGGAGACCATGTTGCAGTTATTGCGTTGCATCGTTGCGGTTACGCGCCAATTCAAATTATTGACATACTGAAAAATTTGAATATAACCAAAAGATTCGTTTATCGTACCATCAAACGATACAATGAAGACTCTAGTGTAGATGACAGGTCAAAAAGTGGTCGCCCTCGGTCTGTTAGGACTCCAGCAGTGATAAAAGCTGTGAAGGCGCGAATTCAAAGAAATCCCAAACGTAAGCAGAAACTGTTGACCCTTCAGATGGGGTTAAGCAGAACCACGGTGAAAAGGGTGTTAAATGAAGACTTAGGGCTTCGGGCATATTGAAGAAAAACAGGACATAATTTAAATGCTCGTCTAATGGACCTGAGACTGAAGAGATGCCGCGCTTTGTTGAAGCGGTAAAATTATCGGGAAATTCTTTTTTCAGATGAAAAAAATTTTACCGTAGAAGAGAGCTACAACAAACAAAATGATAAGGTGTACGCACACAGTAGTGAAGAAGCGAGCAGCCGTATTCCGCGTTTCCAACGAGGTCATTTTCCATCCTCGCTCATGATATGGTTGGGAGTTTCTTATTGGGGCTTAACAGAGGTAAATTTTTGTGAGAAAGGTGTAAAAACGAATGCAGTTGTGTATCAAAATACAGTCCTGACGAACCTTGTGGAACCTGTTTCTCATACCATGTTCAATAACAGGCACTGGGTATTCCAACAAGATTCAGCGCCAGCTCATAGAGCGAAGAGCACACAAGACTGGCTGGCGGCGCGTGACTTCATCCGGCACGAAGACTGGCCCTCCTCCAGTCCAGATTTGAGTCCGTTAGATTACAAGATATGGCAACACTTGGAGGAAAAGGCGTGCTCAAAGCCTCATCCCAATTTGGAGTCACTCAAGACATCCTTGATTAAGGCAGCCGCCGATATTGACATGGACTTCGTTCGTGCTGCGATAGACGACTGGCCGCGCAGATTGAAAGCCTGTATTCAAAATCACGGAGGTCGTTTTGAATAAACTTTATCGTCATAAGAATCTAAGTTTTGTTAAGTTCATTTTGGTATATAAATGGTTACATAATGAATAAACTTGTTTCAATCATTTTATATTAAACATGTGACAGAATTTATGACCTGACTGTGTATGTGACTTGGCCGTTTCGTTACAACAAGAACTGTTTTTATGACAAAATTAATGAATTAATCTTTACTTTACGCCCATGCGCAGTTAGTGAAACAGCCAAGCCGCGTATATTGACTAAGCTATAGAGTTTGTGAAGTAAGGACTTGTAGAGTAAGGCGTGTAGAGTTAGAAGCTTGGCTTTACGTGACATCTGACAACTTTTTGATAGTGGGAACTGTGATTTAGACTTGGCTTCATTTCACCTGAAAATGTTTTTGCTGGATTTCACTTCTTTTTGTAGTTTACTACAAGGAGTAATTTTTATCGATTTTCACATCTCTAGCTTCAAAACTTGCGGAAGTCTCATACCAACTAGCCCCTAGTTTTAAAGGTTAGGGGGAGATTCACTAAAAATCTTGAAATACGTGTTTTATTATATATGTAGTAAAGAGTCCCATTATCAATTATTGGACATCTAGCATCAATCTTTGCAAAAGTGTCATACAAACTTTCATCCTCCAGTTTTAGGGTGGTTTATTAAGAATCCTGAAATTATGTTTTATTATTATTATCTATTACAACGAGTTCGTATATCCATTTTCTGACTTCTGGCATCAAAAGTTTCGAAAGTGATATACAAATTTTCATCCCCCAATTTTAGGGGTTGGGGGCTGATTTATTAAAAATTCTGAAATATGTGTTTTATTATTTCTAACATGTAGTCTTTTTATCAATTTTTAGACTTATAGCATAAACATTTGTGGAAGTCTCATACAAGCTTTCATCCCCTATTATATAGGGTTGGGGGGTAAAAGTTCAAAGTTTTAGATTTTTTCCTTTGTATATGCCTGATAGTCTACCTTGATGCCAAATATCAAGTTTCTAGGTCATCTGGAAGTGGATTAGGTTTTTGATCTATAAGTCAGTGAGTCAGTGAATCAGTGAGTCAGTAAGTGAAGCAGTCAATGAAACCCCGGTTTTTAAACGTTAATATTTCATTAACCGTCAGAGCAAAGTTACTGAAATTTTGTATTTTAAATAAGCTAAAGAACTTTAATAAATATGCTAAATTTCAGGAATATAAGTTAAATAGTTTTCGAGTTATGAAGGGGTCAAAAGTGGCTCGTAATGGTTCGTGTAATATTACACACGTCGCGTCGCCAGTTCCTTTTTCTTAGACACTTGGCTGGACACGCTTCTGCGTGTCTAGATCTGTTCTTTTTGTCAGTAATAATGAATTATTATTTTCAAAGAGATTAATGGCTTCTCGTCTGGGCTATCCGTATTCATTACCGAGTTATTGTATCCACATAATTATTTCTATTGCGTATCTTTAATACTTTCCCTATTGTATATTATATTGTACGACAAGATATCTTTCAAATTTTGTAATTAAAAATATAATAATATTCAGTCTAATTTCAATAATAAAACTCAAACAATTACTACAAGTTGCCGATTTGTATCGCTTTAAAACATTTGAAGATTGGTTTACAGCGTATGACGAGAAAATATTACTGACGGATGGGAATGTCGTAATGCATTGTCGCAGGGTATTCGCACGCTGCAGGCTGGAGCGACACGATGCAGGCCAGTGCAACACGCTGCAGGCCAGTGCGACAAGCTGCAGGCTGGAGTGACACGCTGCAGGCCAGTGCGACACGCTGCAGGCCAGTGCGACACGCTGCAGGCTGGAGTGACACGCTGCAGGCCAGTGCGACACGCTGCAGGCCAGTGCGACACGCTGCAGGCCAGTGCGACACGCTGCAGGCTGGAGCGACACGCTGCAGGCCAATGCGTCACGCTGCAGGCCAGTGCGACACGCTGCAGGCCAGTGCGACACGCTGCAGGCTGGAGCGACATGCTGCAGGCCAGTGCGACACGCTGCAGGCCAGAGCGACACGCTGCAGGCCAGTGCGACACGCTGCAGGCTGGAGCGACACGCTGCAGGCCAGTGCGACACGCTGCAGGCCAGTGAGACACGCTGCAGGCCGGAGCGACACGCTGCGGGCCGGCGCGACACGCTGCGGGCCGGCGCGACGTGTTGCGGCACGTCTCGCCGCCGCCAGAGCTCCGGCTGGGCGCGCGACAGCGTCGTAGTATGGTAATGAGGCAACAGCGGGAATCTGAGCATTTACATAAATAACTCAATTCAGTCGACGCACTTCAGCCGGCGGCGCTACCACTCGTAAAATGTAAGCTTTCAAATAAATGCAGAAAAATCTGTGTATATTGAAACGTGACGCATTACAGACTTCGATCAGAAATCCACGATCGAAGATTACAGAGCTCTCCTGTTTCCGCTGCGCACACCGAGCGGCGACGCCACCGAGCCCGGGACCGGGACGCCAGTCTACCGAACAGGCGGTACACCGAGCGGCGACGCCACCGAGCCCGGGACCGGGACGCCAGTCTACCGAACAGGCGGTACACCGAGCGGCGACGCCACCGAGCCCAGGACCGGGACGCCAGTCTACCGAACAGGCGGTACACCGAGCGGCGACGCCACCGAGCCCGGGACCGGGACGCCAGTCTACCGAACAGGCGGTACACCGAGCGGCGACGCCACCGAGCCCGGGACCGGGACGCCAGTCTACCGAACAGGCGGTACACCGAGCGGCGACGCCACCGAGCCCGGGACCGGGACGCCAGTCTACCGAACAGGCGGTACACCGAGCGGCGACGCCACCGAGCCCGGGACCGGGACGCCAGTCTACCGAACAGGCGGTACACCGAGCGGCGACGCCACCGAGCCCGGGACCGGGACGCCAGTCTACCGAACAGGCGGTACACCGAGCGGCGACGCCACCGAGCCCGGGACCGGGACGCCAGTCTACCGAACAGGCGGTACACCGAGCGGCGACGCCACCGAGCCCGGGACCGGGACGCCAGTCTACCGAACAGGCGGTACACCGAGCGGCGACGCCACCGAGCCCGGGACCGGGACGCCAGTCTACCGAACAGACGGTACACCGAGCGGCGATGCCACCGAGCCCGGGACCGGGACGCCAGTCTACCGAACAGACGGTACACCGAGCGGCGATGCCACCGAGCCCGGGACCGGGACGCCAGTCTACCGAACAGACGGTGCACCGAGCGGCGATGCCACCGAGCCCGGGACCGGGACGCCAGTCTACCGAACAGACAGTACACCGAGCGGCGATGCCACCGAGCCCGGGACCGGGACGCCAGTCTACCGAACAGGCGGTACACCGAGCGGCGACGCCACCGAGCCCGGGACCGGGACGCCAGTCTACCGAACAGGCGGTACACCGAGCGGCGATGCCACCGAGCCCGGGACCGGGACGCCAGTCTACCGAACAGACGGTACACCGAGCGGCGATGCCACCGAGCCCGGGACCGGGACGCCAGTCTACCGAACAGACGGTACACCGAGCGGCGATGCCACCGAGCCCGGGACCGGGACGCCAGTCTACCGAACAGGCGGTACACCGAGCGGCGACGCCACCGAGCCCGGGACCGGGACGCCAGTCTACCGAACAGGCGGTACACCGAGCGGCGACGCCACCGAGCCCGGGACCGGGACGCCAGTCTACCGAACAGGCGGTACACCGAGCGGCGACGCCACCGAGCCCGGGACCGGGACGCCAGTCTACCGAACAGGCGGTACACCGAGCGGCGACGCCACCGAGCCCGGGACCGGGACGCCAGTCTACCGAACAGACGGTACACCGAGCGGCGATGCCACCGAGCCCGGGACCGGGACGCCAGTCTACCGAACAGACGGTACACCGAGCGGCGATGCCACCGAGCCCGGGACCGGGACGCCAGTCTACCGAACAGACGGTACACCGAGCGGCGATGCCACCGAGCCCGGGACCGGGACGCCAGTCTACCGAACAGACGGTACACCGAGCGGCGATGCCACCGAGCCCGGGACCGGGACGCCAGTCTACCGAACAGGCGGTACACCGAGCGGCGACGCCACCGAGCCCGGGACCGGGACGCCAGTCTACCGAACAGGCGGTACACCGAGCGGCGATGCCACCGAGCCCGGGACCGGGACGCCAGTCTACCGAACAGACGGTACACCGAGCGGCGATGCCACCGAGCCCGGGACCGGGACGCCAGTCTACCGAACAGACGGTACACCGAGCGGCGATGCCACCGAGCCCGGGACCGGGACGCCAGTCTACCGAACAGGCGGTACACCGAGCGGCGACGCCACCGAGCCCGGGACCGGGACGCCAGTCTACCGAACAGACGGTACACCGAGCGGCGATGCCACCGAGCCCGGGACCGGGACGCCAGTCTACCGAACAGACGGTACACCGAGCGGCGATGCCACCGAGCCCGGGACCGGGACGCCAGTCTACCGAACAGGCGGTACACCGAGCGGCGACGCCACCGAGCCCGGGACCGGGATGCCAGTCTACCGAACAGGCGGTACACCGAGCGGCGACGCCACCGAGCCCGGGACCGGGACGCCAGTCTACCGAACAGGCGGTACACCGAGCGGCGACGCCACCGAGCCCGGGACCGGGACGCCAGTCTACCGAACAGGCGGTACACCGAGCGGCGATGCCACCGAGCCCGGGACCGGGACGCCAGTCTACCGAACAGACGGTACACCGAGCGGCGATGCCACCGAGCCCGGGACCGGGACGCCAGTCTACCGAACAGACGGTACACCGAGCGGCGATGCCACCGAGCCCGGGACCGGGACGCCAGTCTACCGAACAGACGGTACACCGAGCGGCGATGCCACCGAGCCCGGGACCGGGACGCCAGTCTACCGAACAGACGGTACACCGAGCGGCGATGCCACCGAGCCCGGGACCGGGACGCCAGTCTACCGAACAGACGGTACACCGAGCGGCGATGCCACCGAGCCCGGGACCGGGACGCCAGTCTACCGAACAGACGGTACACCGAGCGGCGATGCCACCGAGCCCGGGACCGGGACGCCAGTCTACCGAACAGACGGTACACCGAGCGGCGATGCCACCGAGCCCGGGACCGGGACGCCAGTCTACCGAACAGACGGTACACCGAGCGGCGACGCCACCGAGCCCGGGACCGGGACGCCAGTCTACCGAACAGGCGGTACACCGAGCGGCGACGCCACCGAGCCCGGGACCGGGACGCCAGTCTACCGAACAGACGGTACACCGAGCGGCGACGCCACCGAGCCCGGGACCGGGACGCCAGTCTACCGAACAGGCGGTACACCGAGCGGCGATGCCACCGAGCCCGGGACCGGGACGCCAGTCTACCGAACAGGCGGTACACCGAGCGGCGATGCCACCGAGCCCGGGACCGGGACGCCAGTCTACCGAACAGGCGGTACACCGAGCGGCGATGCCACCGAGCCCGGGACCGGGACGCCAGTCTACCGAACAGGCGGTACACCGAGCGGCGATGCCACCGAGCCCGGGACCGGGACGCCAGTCTACCGAACAGGCGGTACACCGAGCGGCGATGCCACCGAGCCCGGGACCGGGACGCCAGTCTACCGAACAGGCGGTACACCGAGCGGCGATGCCACCGAGCCCGGGACCGGGACGCCAGTCTACCGAACAGGCGGTACACCGAGCGGCGATGCCACCGAGCCCGGGACCGGGACGCCAGTCTACCGAACAGGCGGTACACCGAGCGGCGATGCCACCGAGCCCGGGACCGGGACGCCAGTCTACCGAACAGGCGGTACACCGAGCGGCGATGCCACCGAGCCCGGGACCGGGACGCCAGTCTACCGAACAGGCGGTACACCGAGCGGCGATGCCACCGAGCCCGGGACCGGGACGCCAGTCTACCGAACAGGCGGTACACCGAGCGGCGATGCCACCGAGCCCGGGACCGGGACGCCAGTCTACCGAACAGGCGGTACACCGAGCGGCGATGCCACCGAGCCCGGGACCGGGACGCCAGTCTACCGAACAGGCGGTACACCGAGCGGCGATGCCACCGAGCCCGGGACCGGGACGCCAGTCTACCGAACAGGCGGTACACCGAGCGGCGATGCCACCGAGCCCGGGACCGGGACGCCAGTCTACCGAACAGGCGGTACACCGAGCGGCGATGCCACCGAGCCCGGGACCGGGACGCCAGTCTACCGAACAGGCGGTACACCGAGCGGCGATGCCACCGAGCCCGGGACCGGGACGCCAGTCTACCGAACAGGCGGTACACCGAGCGGCGATGCCACCGAGCCCGGGACCGGGACGCCAGTCTACCGAACAGGCGGTACACCGAGCGGCGATGCCACCGAGCCCGGGACCGGGACGCCAGTCTACCGAACAGGCGGTACACCGAGCGGCGATGCCACCGAGCCCGGGACCGGGACGCCAGTCTACCGAACAGGCGGTACACCGAGCGGCGATGCCACCGAGCCCGGGACCGGGACGCCAGTCTACCGAACAGGCGGTACACCGAGCGGCGATGCCACCGAGCCCGGGACCGGGACGCCAGTCTACCGAACAGGCGGTACACCGAGCGGCGATGCCACCGAGCCCGGGACCGGGACGCCAGTCTACCGAACAGGCGGTACACCGAGCGGCGATGCCACCGAGCCCGGGACCGGGACGCCAGTCTACCGAACAGGCGGTACACCGAGCGGCGATGCCACCGAGCCCGGGACCGGGACGCCAGTCTACCGAACAGGCGGTACACCGAGCGGCGATGCCACCGAGCCCGGGACCGGGACGCCAGTCTACCGAACAGGCGGTACACCGAGCGGCGATGCCACCGAGCCCGGGACCGGGACGCCAGTCTACCGAACAGGCGGTACACCGAGCGGCGATGCCACCGAGCCCGGGACCGGGACGCCAGTCTACCGAACAGGCGGTACACCGAGCGGCGATGCCACCGAGCCCGGGACCGGGACGCCAGTCTACCGAACAGGCGGTACACCGAGCGGCGATGCCACCGAGCCCGGGACCGGGACGCCAGTCTACCGAACAGGCGGTACACCGAGCGGCGATGCCACCGAGCCCGGGACCGGGACGCCAGTCTACCGAACAGGCGGTACACCGAGCGGCGATGCCACCGAGCCCGGGACCGGGACGCCAGTCTACCGAACAGGCGGTACACCGAGCGGCGATGCCACCGAGCCCGGGACCGGGACGCCAGTCTACCGAACAGGCGGTACACCGAGCGGCGATGCCACCGAGCCCGGGACCGGGACGCCAGTCTACCGAACAGGCGGTACACCGAGCGGCGATGCCACCGAGCCCGGGACCGGGACGCCAGTCTACCGAACAGGCGGTACACCGAGCGGCGATGCCACCGAGCCCGGGACCGGGACGCCAGTCTACCGAACAGGCGGTACACCGAGCGGCGATGCCACCGAGCCCGGGACCGGGACGCCAGTCTACCGAACAGGCGGTACACCGCGCACCTTACTCTGTATTTTTCTCTCTATCTCGACTCGGTACTTGCCAAGACTCACTGAATCCAAATTCAATGTTAGGAGATATACATTATGCAGCGTCACTGGCAACTTCCGTACAACTTGTTAAGAGCTATTTTTAGTACATCAAGATGAACAGTAAACAAGACTAATAAAGAATATGCTAAAATGGTGTCAAAATTATACCAAAAATATGCAACTTCTTTATAGAAATGCTAAAAATTATGCCATCAATTTTCAATAAAAAATAAAACTTATAAAATGATTATTAATTGACAAAACATTTGTTTTAATCGACTATGTTATCAAATAAAACATAAGTATCTTGGTCTTCATCGACAACTACTGCTGAGCTTGAAGACAAGGCAGCCTCATTGCTCAGACTGTAATTACTCTCTTTGGTACCTACTAGCTATAGAGCGCAGTTCGTTATCCGGAATCGTTTTAGAGTAGCAGCATTTCTCTGCCCTCTTTTGGCCGAATGTTAAGCATCAAATAGCATTTAAAGTTTTTACCGTCAAACAATTGCGTAGCTTAAATGCTATTTATAAATTTTTACTACATTTATTGGACCACGTTCAGTTTCAGCATTTGAATGTGGAAGCGTTAAAACGATTTCGCCGAGATAAATCTGCATGTAATTTACATGGTAAAAGTTTTATTGTAAAATTATTGAATAGGCTAAAAATAATGCTAAACAACAAATAAATAAGCTAAACAACATGTGAATATGCTAAATTTAGCATAAAATATGCTAAATTGGCATTACTGACTTTTACTATGGGGCCTAAAATCTGCATTTCTACAGAAAAAGTCCATTGACTGTCGACAAGACTCATGGAACAGATTTTATTCCAATTCGGGGTTGGTCTCAGTAAAAGTTGCTCGTCTTGATGTACTAAACATGCCCTCAGCGAAAGTTACCAATTACCCTGTATACCTACTTATCGTGCTAGTTGCTCTGCCTGTCACTAAGTATACTAAGTGCCGCGTGGTGTTGTGTGTGTTTGTTTGTTTGTCAGTAAGTGCGCGGGAGGGCGGGGCGGGGCGGGGGCGGCGGGGACTCGCTCGGCCGCGTGATGTTTGCCCGAAGGTCCCTCTCAGCGGGGCTCCGTGTGTACATTATAACAGCTCCTCACGTATCCAAGCGCGACATCAAAACAAATACACTTAACATTTCACCAAATTATCCTATCGAGTAAGTAATAACTTGTTTGTGAAAACGAAATCGTTATAGTTACCGCGGATCTAAGTTCATGCGATTGGACAATTTATATTAAAGTCAGCTAAATATAAGTATGCAGAAGTAGTTGTGTATATAGCAATAAGCTGGCGATATGGACCAGAATGCTTGCGGCATTGGCTTGGGCACAATATGGTTAAAGTAATAATCGGCCAAGTACGAGTAGGACTCGCGCACGAAGGGTTCCGTACTGTATGGGAGCCCCCCTTAAATATTTATTTTATTTTGTTTTTAGTATTTGTTGTTATAGCGGCAACAGAAATACATCATCTGTGAAAATGTCAGCTGCCTAGCTATCATGGTTCATGAGATACAGCCCGGTGACAAACAGACAGACAGACGGACATCGAAGTCTTAGTAATAGGGTCCCGTTTTTCCCTTTGGGTACGGAACCCTAAAAATGGCTCCCTTGTAGCCCTTATAGCAAACGAGTAAGAAACTTTTTGACGCGATTTGAAATGTCATGCCGCGTAATAAATATTAAATTTGTAAAGGCATTTCAGAGGAAGATTAAACAATAAAGTGAATGCCGGCAGTCGTAGGCGTGCTTCTGAGAAAAATCGTTAGGTCTTTCTGACGCGTGGGCGGGCGTTTGTTGGGCCTGAGCTAATACGGGGTTACTGAGCATTTCATATTTTCATTCCTTGCACTGGTCGGCCGTAACAGCAGCAAGCAGCAACATCTGGGTCCCACATGTCCAAAGGACAGGAAACAACGAGCTTCCTCTCGCCATTATTTCTTACGCATGGGGTGTTTTGTGTATTTCCGCCTCTAACGTCTACCCGAGGCAGCCCAGGTCCTTAAAATACCGGAACGTGGTGATGGGTCGCTGGCACAACTGCTCCAGTGGCCGTCCTCTCGCCATTACCTATTATGAGGGTTTTCTTAAGGATTTTTTTTCATTGCATTTGTCAATACTTTTTGTGTTGCATCAGCCTTTTAATTGTCTGTAATAATTAATTGTGTATTGTACTGAATATAGGCATGGCCGTAAAGAATCTTAGATGCTTTCCTTTAACGAAAAAGCAGAGGAGTAACAGAGAGAGGCTGCGCGTGTGGTCCCAGCCGCGCGGCGCTGGCTCGGGGCGCCGCTTTCCGCTCGACGTAATCTACTTACTAATTCGCAATATCCTACGCAAATTGGCAGAATTAAGGCTGCCTCGTCACACACGCGTTATACACAACACCGCATCATTTCATAAACAATTTTGAAGATAGAAGGCTGTACTCACAAGAAACAATTTGTTTGGTAGTGTACATGTTTTAATTTTACACCTACATATCTATTTATATTTACAGCATATTATTTAAACAAACGATACGAACAACACCAAATAATATGTTAGTATCCCTATAATTTAATATTTATATACAGTCGTCAAAATTTTACCTACGTAAAATTTGGAAAAATTTTGTGTGAAATAAAAACTATTTTTTAGGTACTTAGTTTAAATATCTAATTGTTAATTTTACAGTCATAATCAAAAGTTGTACATAAAATGAGAACCCGTTTATTAAGTTGGCGCAGTTGGAATGGTGTTAGTAAGAAGCTCGTGTCAAATGTAGCCTGTACTTACTGTAGTGTTCAAACGCGCGTAGAGCTCAACGTAGACGCGTAAAAAGCAGAAGTTATGATCTTTGATTAAATGAATTTACGTTTGCTGTAGGTACTCACTGAACATAGAAACGTTGTATTTGCACAGCAGTAGGCGAGTTCTGTAGCTTTTACATAGATTCATTAATTTACAAGAATATGAATAAAATAGGCGTTATTGTTTGTTCCTACAATTTCTACTCGTTTATTTGGATGGCTTGTTCCTTTAGGTATAACTACACTATAAGTATCACAATCGTGATAGCAGTAGTCAACTGAAACCAGAGCAGTCCTTGAGTCATACGAAATATTAATAATTATGAGTAGTTAATTGTGGCATGCGACAATCTGGCTCCGAACGAGTTACATGTTTGCAACCACAGATCAGAGAACAAGGTAATTAGTAGTTTAAATACCTACTATTTTGTCCCATTGTGTATGAATAAATTTTATCGAATTTTATCTATCGAATATTACTTTTCATATAAGTGTTTGTATATTGAATGCATAGCTACTCGTCAACGCCACATCTCTACTTTTGTTTGTAGACAATTAAAGGGCTAATTTGTGTTGCAGAAAGTTTTTAGTGTGTGTGTGTGTGTGTGTGTGACAATTGCGAAAATGTGTGTTATGCTTACAGTTTTTATTTTTATGTTAGTAAAATGGGTGGGGTAAGGGTCCCAGCCCCTTGGATGCACTGGGCTTTGAACTGTAAAAAGCCCATTACAAATCTCCCTTGTTCTCTGATCTGTGTTTGCAACAAACAGCGAAAGCACACAAACACCGAAAAAAGAGTTCCTGTCGACACGGACAACATGAAACAGTGTCATTAGCGCAGTAAACAACGCCGAACACACACGACCGACCCGCCCCGCGCCCCGCCCGCACCCCAACCACTTTGAATTACACGAAACTTTTTAAGAGACAAAATAATTACAAAATTACCTATCTTGGTGGCTTTCCGAATTAATGAAAGCGGTTTCAGGAGGTGAATTAAACGAAAGGGTGTTCTACACAAACATCGTAAAATGTGAGTTCCGTAATAGGGAGAGCGATCATGTAAATAAAGTACGTGATGCGTGAAAGGTCTCGATCCTTATCAGGCCGTGTTGGAGATGTTTAATGAATATTGCCATTAGTGCGGGAGCTGCGTCCCCGGGCTCCCCGGGCTCCACGGGCGCGGGGCGGGGGCGTACCTCAGCCACCCGATCGGCCGCATCGACGGGACATGTCGCAGATCAGAGAACAACAGCTGATCTGTGGGACATGTTTTTAGGAAGGAAAGCCACTTAAAAGATTTCGCCTCTCCCCTAATTCTCTTCCAAATTGTAAAATAATAGAATAGGCAGTGACGTCTTTGTTTCAGTTTTGGTGTGAGTTTAACTATAATATCGGAAATACAGTTGAGAAACCTGCAAATGTAAGGTATACGCTGCAGTGTTTTGAAAACCTTTTATTACTGAATCGTATTTGTTTGTCAGTATTTAGTGCCAAATGTTAGTTAGGTTTACTTACTGTTAATTACTTTTATATGTAGTTCGCGTGCTAAATTCCACGAAGTTTGAAACAGCTGCTCTTTTATTTATTCGTTTCAGAAAATAGTAATGTACTCGTACAAATGCCAGTTTTTTATACTAAACTAAAACAACAAAAGGAGCGGGTTTTAGTTTCTATAAAAGTTGACAGATACAAATTGAAATAGAGCTTACAGACTTCCAAGTCCACCTGAGCTTCGAAAACAACTTTGTAAAGGGTAAATTCAATTGAAACACCAAACACCATTGCCTACTAATACGTATGTGTGAAAAAAATCTATGGAGTCAAAAATGTAGGCTTTTTACCGTGTGGTGCCGCGGCACGGCCGTCTTACGCAGGCGTTCCGGCCGCCACGATATTATCGTTCCACGATTTCATAACACTCCTGCACATTTGCTCTCTTCTGTGTAAATTATGCCCTGGCTTTGCTTCTTCGTTTGTAATGTCGAATTTGTGAGATATCCGGGATTTTCCCAGATTCTCGTATCGCGAGTTCATTTTTATTTTATTTTTAGTTTCATTTTTTAACGTCACAGTTATACTTGTAGACATTAATTCACTATTACGAATCTTTATTACTTAGAATAAATTCAAATCTGCTAACATCAATGAAATCTGAATATAAGTCACACGCTGGTAAAAGTTTAGCAACATTTTCAATCTTTACTATGGAACGAATTTGGCGCTGCTACTAAGTCACAGAAGCGCATACCTTTTTTTTTTTTTTTACGAGGGGGAAATCTTCTAAAGATGCCCTAACTGCATTGGGGTGCAGAAGGGTTAGGCTCGGTTTTTGTTTACTTATGTATTTCCCGTGATTGTTTCCGTTGTATCGCGAGCCCCGCTCGAAGCCGACATATACAAGTAAAAATCCACGCGCGCGCCGGAGTGCTCGCTTCAGAGGCTGTCGCTGCGTTTTCCGAACACGCGACTCGGCGCGCGGCGCTGCGCTGCCAGTGCTGCCGCGCAGTATTACAGCTCTACTAAATGGAGACTCGTCGGGTAGAAACCTTTTTATCAGTTAGACCGCGACGGGATATGGCGTAGTCCATTAAGAACTCATCATTAAATCTTATTACTCGTATAACAAATTAAAAATGTTCTTTGATTTGACGTTTTTGGCTCTCTGGCGCTACATAAACATATCGTTTGTTACCAGGTTTTTAAATGGTTTCTTCGTATATACAGCCTGGACTCAAGTGAGTAGTCATGAGACGTGTCACACGAGGACAGATGACGGATGCTTAGTTCTTAAATCACTTTTAACTCTAAAACAGTCGGACATGAGATTGTGCGCTGCGGCGCCGCTCTCCAACTAACTGCACGCCGATGTTTGATATTTACAAACACTTGAACCGCAATAAATAAAACGAACCGAATCAAAATGAATTTCACGAGGAGACATAAAAAATGTAAGCAGTAATAAACATTTCCTAACTTTGCAGAGTTCCATGCACAAAAGATGAAATTCTTAGAGCAAGACGAACCGTCATTGTCTGTCTGACTGTTACTTTCAAAGTTATTGTGATATTATGATAAATAATATGCCCTTAAGATGATGCTATTTGATTACCAATAACCCTGTGGTAATGAAATATCATCATTTTAACAGCATATTCTGCTACGAGTATGTAGGGTTACAACAGGGTCAAGCTATACATGGTTATTGGTTACCAACTTTAAGTTGGGGAATACTCAACAACCTCAAATAATGAAATCTGGCTAAGTGAGAAGATGGTCTAAATCGGATTGAAAGAAAAATAATATTGGGTATATTCGAACGGAACCCTCAGCCGCGAACAGACTCGCGCTTCCCAGGCTGACCGCTTCCTTCGAGGAGGATATTACAGTACATGTATAGCGCCGCGCGCCGCATGGGAGCAAACGCTTCATCAAATATCACATCAACTTCATTTTATGATCATTACTTTTATCACAGTTATTTTATGAGTGTATTTTGCACTACGTCTTAGTATTTGGCTGCATAATTGGGCTCCAATAATGTCGCAAAGTAGTTAAAGTATAGTAGGCACTAACTTGTAGTAGCCATAATATTTTTACAACAAAATGAGTTTACGACAATTATCTAGTTTTTAGGGTTCCGTACCCAACGGGTAAAAACGGGACCCTATTATTACTAAGACTCCGCTGTCCGTCCGTCTGTCCGTCTGTCTGTCACCAGGATGTTTTTCATGAACCATAATACCTAGTGTTGAAATTTTCACAAATGATGTATTTCATTTGCCACTATAACAACAAATACTTAAAACTAAATAAAATAGTATTTAAGGGGGCTCGCATTTAAAAGTGTATTTTTTTTGCAAGGGGCTCATATGGTACCCTTCATGTGCGAGTCCAACTCGTACTTGGCCGATTTTTACTCCGTTTTCTGGTGCTCCAAAAAAAAACAAAATTTTGAGGGATTTTATCTGAGCACAGGGTGTATTTTCTTTTTAAAAAAAAAACGGGATTTTTGAGGTGTATCCCGGGGGTTGTAACAATTTTTGGAATATTTAATCTTAATTTCTAAATTATGGCTACCTTATTTGTACTATATGCTATGGTATGCTCTAGGCAATTTTTCTGGTGCCTAAGGGAAAGACTAACCGCAGCCGCCTAGTCGGTTTTAGGTTACTTTTGTTTTGTGTTTTTTCGTTGACGTAATTACAAAACGAAAATGGAATCCCTAGGGATTCAATCCGGGAGCGAGTTCTATCGATTCGTCCGGCTAGAGAAATAGGTCCTGTGAAGTCAGATTTTGATTCGACCTCCCCCCAGAATTTGAGCCCCCAAAGTTTTCCACCCTCTCGGACACCGTCAATGCCAGTTAGACCTTCCGAGTGCCTGGAATCGAATAGTCAAGTCCTGAAGTCTACTAGCAGCCATTGAACTGTACTTTCTTGGCCTAGATTGTCTTTGCGGCTTTTTTAATACACAAGCCTTAGGTTGCTGAAGTTAATACTCTAGGTTGCTAAAGTTAAAAACCTAGAATTTATTAAAAAAGTTAGTATTAGCGATAACTCTTACACTACTGCACCCGCGTGTGTAATGAAGGAAGTAATGCTATCCTCGGTACCGCTCTCTGATAAACAGATAAACATATTTATTGGCAATTAAGATTAAGAAATTACATGTCATAAATTAAGATAAAATCCATCAATACAATTTCAATACAACAGTATCACATTCAACGTTACAACATCACATTAAATTAAACAATCTTGAGATAAATTATCTCGGCGCTGCAGCCGCGCGAGCACGGATACGAGTATTAAATAGAATGCGACGGAAAAAAGGTAGTCTCATATGCCTAATTGGGTATAAATAAATGAAGGCACTTTAGATCTGAGACTAAAACGATCACGAAAAATAAATAAGTTTTACCACAAAAAATGTCATTTGAAACCCCCAAAAATACCTTTAGGGTTCCACAGCAAAGTTATCTGCTAGTGTAAATATCTAAATTTCTGTGAAGTATTCATTTCGCCATTAGTCAAAGTCGGTCACCGTCAGATTTTGCGATCGATCTACGAAGGAGCCATTGGGAATTTATTCCACAGGTATTTTTCTGTTATTGTCTGGAAATTGTGTTGTTATTGAGGAAGAATTTGGCGACGCCGTGGATTAGTTGATCCGCGCACAAAGGAAATTATTCCGTGCGCTGATAGCGGCTCGCCCCGCGCGAGAAAACAAGCCAATAAAACCGAACTCGACGCTGTATGTACATATACACTAATCGGAACAAATGACCAGACAATTAATTATTTAACTATATTTTTGCTAAAAAATCATTTTAGATCAGAGACTACAATGATTCTGAAATCATGAAAAATAAATAAGTTTACAATGTCACTGAAATGACATTGTAATATGAACAATAAAATTGAAAAAGTGTTATTTTTGTGAAAAAAATTCAAAAAAATTACATGCTCGCAGGATGTTTATCACAAAAATAACATGTTCTTTAAACCTAGTGTGTGAAGCACGATAAAAATCATCGAGTAAAATTAAAGTTTTATTTCATGTTTTATTTATACTCATAGGTACATCTATTAATTTCAATGTCATCAAAAATATTCGTTTACGTTATTAATTGATTTCGTGAGTTAAACGGATCCGCAAAGTACGTGGCGCGGAGATAGCTCAATGATACTTCAGTTATATAAAAAGTTTGTCCGACAGCGATTGAGTAATCAGCCCAACCGAGCCGGGCCGGGCCGGGCCGGGGCCGGGGCGGCGCTACTGAACTCGACGACAAAAAATATAATACTCAGCTCGCGATAAAGCTAAAGAGACTGGAAAATTGTGGCTGGATACGAGATATAGCGAAACTTGGGCCGTCGGGAAACGTTTGGATACACTCGCCGCTTACAATAATGGCGATGTATTTTAAGATATCGGTGTGTAAATAACGTATAATACCACCAAAGTAGAAAATAAATTAAGGAAAACTTTGGTGCCTATTGTTTTTGTGTAATAGCTAATTATTTCAGAATAATGATAGATACTATCTGGATAACAGCCGTTTTCATACATACAAAATTAAGTGAATATGAATAGATAGTGGCATGTAAGCAGTGGATTCCTGCCGTGGTGGATACGATTTCCTCTCCGCTCCGCTCCAATCTCGAGCCCGCGCGCGCCGCGCCGGGGGACGATAGTTTATGTTATGATGCAATAAATAAGCAAAGAGAGCATTCCCGTTCTGTTTGTTGCCGGGGAGGGACGCCCCGGAAGCGCGGAGGGCCGGAGTGGAGCGACTCGACTACCTATAGCATTCATCAGTTAAAATCACTGCCTGACACTTACTCGTATACGAGTAAATAGGTGTTTTCCATGTTTTCCATGTTTTTCTGTGTCATGAATGCAAACGAATACACATGAAAATACATCAAGATTCCACCCGAACAAATAAAAGCTTATAAAAATACGTAACCCGTTGCTTTATCGCTTCAGTTAAGGTGGGAACTGACCAACGTTACGAGGTATAATATAACATTCGCATAGAGTGTGTTACGCATCGAGCATATTACGCTGTGTTCTAAAATCGGCGTAACATGCTCGTCAAAACTCTGTGCTTCGCCTGACTGAACCGCGTAATAGTCGACGGATTCGCCAAAAAACCGACAGCCGGGTGGAGCACTCAAAGCGAGCAACGAGCGGCTCGTTGCTCGCTGGTTTCCCCGTAACACGACGTACTGACTGCATGAATGCTCGCTGTGTAATATGTTACATTATACCTCGTAACGTTGGTCAGTCCCCACCTGAAGAGTCGTCTGATCGATACAATATGACAAAATAGTGGGCAAGTAAGTGATTCTTTGAGAAACGGACGTTTGAGTGAGACAGGAATTAAAGTTGGCGATAGTTGAAACGGCGACGAACAAAGCCCGAGTTGAGAATGAGCCGCAACAACAGTCGTTGAAGGAACTCGCTTACGCGAGTAGTTACGTGTTGTTGAGTGCGCACGCCGCGCGCCGCGCCGACACTAACATCACTCGTACTATATTTCGTTTGTTGTTTGTTCGAACGCCAAACTTACGGCGAGCGATTGAATAGCTAAAGGAACAGCAAGGATGTGTATTGTTCTATAAACTATCTATTGCGTTGCGTGACGCGCCTATAGTGGGTGTTGAAGTTATAACACAAATTGATACGAACTTAGTGACCCAATTTGAATAACTTCTTAGTGTCGAGGAAACTTTAACAATACAAATGTCAGTTTAGATATTAATTATTGAGATACGCGTAAGCGTATGTTTCTCGATATCGTGGTGAATCTGCTAAAATAGTATTACAGCCTATACGTAGCGACTATTTCGTCTATTGGTAGTTGTAAGTAAACGTAGTTAACAAGCATACAGTCACGTGCTGACAGCGTCTCGGAGCGCGGACAGGCGGCAGGCGGCAGGCTGCAAGCGGCAGGCTGCAAGCGGCAGGCGGCAGGTGGCAGGCGGTACGCTGCTCTAGGTCGCGCGATTGAAAATAACAAGTGATGTGAACTGAGCATTAAAGTCGCCCTCGATCACATTTATCAGATGCTTAATGCCTTGGAACAGAGTGCTTTTCACTTTCACATTTTGAACAGTTATTATTGCGCTCTATTCTCTCAAGGAAATACATATCGAGATAAATAGAGGTATAGTTTAGAGTAGCGTTGATACTTGGATGACGTACAATTTACAATACTTGTGCTTAACCAATTTAGCTAATTCAATTTCTGTGGAATTATAGGACGTGAAGTGGTAACCATAATGGCAAGTTAAACAAATTGTATAACGGATAATATAAATTAGAAAAATGTATCTAAATCTTTTTATTCCAAACCCTGTCAATTTACAACAGATCATGTACTTAGTAAATACTCTAAACATCCACATTTTAACAGCTGGTTTATCCTGTCAAAGTTAGCTCTTGGAAGGTAAACAAGAAAGGTTAAACCAAGTTAAAAAGAAAGTAAAACAAAAAGGTTCTTATGGTAAAAGTGTAGTTACCCTCACGACGGCGGCGGATTATTGCCGATACACTAGTCTGATGGGAAAACTTCTCTGCGTTTCCACACACATGCTGATGGATTTACTTCTATTTATTGGGTGGATTTAGTGTCAGTACTGACAGTCACTTGGGCCGCTAACGAGGTCATTTCAATGTTTTTCGAAGGCAAGATTCATTGAAGTAGACGACGCGACGCGTGACCAAAATGCTGGTGTTTATTTGGCTCAACGCATAAGCATTGCCATTCAGCGTGGCAATGCAGCCAGCATGCTGGGCACGCTGCCAACTGGCAGTGCTTGAGCATTTGGATTATCTTTAGACCTTCAAAGGTCTGAGGGTGATCCAATGCTTTTTGTGTAATAGTAGTGTAGTTTTGTTGTAGTTAATAAAGGCACTTTTGCCAGTTAAAAAAAAAAAAAAAATTGAAGTAGAGGGTTACAATAATAATAAAGGTTTCCGTACCGTATGGAAGCCCCCTTTAATGTATTTTAATTGAATTACCTATTTATTTTTGAAGGGATTATACAACTTAATATTCTGTGAATATTTCAAACATCTCTTCTGTTGCCGTTATTAAATCGAACAAAAAACACTTATCTTGTATGGGAGCCCAACTTTATTTTTCATTTAATTATTTATTTTGAAACTGAATAATTTTTACAAAATATTCTGTGAATATTTCTAACATCTACCTGTCACCGTTATAATATCGAACGAAAAACTATCATATTAATTGATAGTACTGCCTTAACTAATGTTGACAATCTATTTTGTTTTGCTACACCAGTCCATACATAAGGAGCCAACCGTGTAGACGCAGCGCAGCGTTGGCCCGTAGATAAGCAGGCGTGGATATGAAGGGGGCGCAGTAACTCGCCCGCTCGAGGCCGGTTTACGGCTCGCAGCTCGTACGTTCCACACCCCACTGTTCCGGACACCTTGTGCCAGCGACCGATGCCAAATATCCTGCATAACTTTACATAAAAAGAACAAGCTTATTTTTTTCCAACGTCGCAACAATATTTCAAAATTGGAATGAAAATCGTCGTTATGACTGTTAGTAACATGTTAGTAAGAAAAAAAGTGTCACTGACAAAATGTCTCCTGAAGACTAGCCGTAGTAACGGCGTGATCGTTCGACATTTTCAAGGCGGGGGATTCGTCCGGCTGACCGTATCGACGAGCAATAGTCTGGTAAGAGATGTGGGAAAACTTCATAGTCGAAAATAAATCTAAAGTTAGCAGGCTGAATAAGAGTAAAATAAAAATGTTCGCCTTTGGTTCGGATTAAATGCCTAAACTTTGAACAATTTCGCTGATTGTCGATGAATTTATATCGGCGGTATCTATGTAGTCTGCGGATTCGTGATAATTCGGAACGCTCCGTTTTTATTCCGGTAAATATAAAATCCCGTTGAATAGAATCCAGAAGAAACGAGCTCTAATCGTAATCAGCGGCTTTCTCGAGCGCACTCGAACGTATTTAAATAGCGGCTCTCGGTTGCCGCGCCGCGCGCCGCCGGAACTCCGCTATGAATACAATTTTATCTTTCAAAAGTCCCATAAACGTTTATTATATGATGTTCATTTCATTTCCAGAATTCTTTCCGACAGCGATGAAGACGTTTGTATAACTGGTGTACCTTCTTCTCTGAATTGACGTTGTCTAGCAGGACTAGGAATTGAAGCATAATAGTTTTGTCGTTCCGAAGTTGTGATCATTTCAATCGAGCTTTTTATTCGATCGTTTTTTTAAAGATGGTCCGTAAAACTTTAAGAAGACTCATTTGTTTCAAAAAAGTAAGTATACTTGTAGTAGTCCATCCGTCACCAATCCACAAGAAGCTCGACTCACGCCGAGCTGAAGTTGCGTTTCCTTTCTCGCCTGATCCATTTACATAATAAAGGACACAAATATCCAATACAACGAAGTGATTCACTCGTCAAGCGAAACGACGCTCCCCAGATAAAGTGCTCGACTCGACGCTCAGATACAATCCGACAAATATAATTCACCAACCGGTGAGAGTTATGCAGACTCCATTTCGTGGTAAAGTTTTGACTTTAAGGAAGCAAAATAAATCCATATACTCGTAGACCGTAAAGTGATCGTTAACCATGAAGTGCTGACCTAAGTAGATCTACAGCGACCTGTTTATTCATAGTTACAAAGAATACCGTGGTTCTCAGGTGCTGTGTATAACGAAAATCGTAGATTTTCCTCGCGGCTCGCGGTCTGGGGGTGCCGGCCGCGCCGCTCGCGGTGAAACTTTAATGCAATAGTCGTTTGAGGGCATTATACCCGTGGTCCGAGCCGGGTCCGAGGCTTTAACCGTTCAGAATAATACAATATGTAAAGAGCACCGGCCTCTCTCGCTGTAAGGGCGTGGGTCTCTAGCGCTGGAAAATCCTCGCCGCGCGCCGCCGCCGGCTCCGACGGAAGAACAGTGCCAGAACTACAACCAGCACTCGTTGAAGCATGCGACCATAATAGGATAAGAATAAGAAAATTTACAAAATAGGAGGCAATGAGCTGATAAAATACTGACAACTCATTTTTTTACCGACTTCCAAAAAGGCGGAGGTACTAAGTTAATCTGTATGTATTTTTTTGTATATGTTGATCGATGTTTTCGTCATTTGTAAACCGATTTAAAAAAAATTAAAATTGTATCTAAATCGGCTGAGCTGTTTGTGATGAATAATTTACATTGAAGTCACACCGATTCGTGCAAACTATTCGAATGTTGTTCACAGTGGAAGTCGGTTTTGCGATTTTTAGCCAAAAATAATTATTAGATTTTAGTAAAGTTATTAAAATAACTTGAAGTTTTCATTGTAGCCTCAAGTCTATGAACGCAAAACAAACTAAAGGCTGTTTTTATCTTTGTGTGTATATTTTAGTAAGTTTGAAGAGTAAGAGAGTAAGAAAAAATAATGAACGTTAAAATTGAGGAAACTTCCGATGGCAAGGCTAGGAAACTTCCGATCTTCTTTTGGCTATCTAGAATAGTCTTGATAACTAATCTCGCAACTAGTTGCGTAAAAGGTTTTTTCTAGCTGTAATAAATGTTTATTTTCGGTTGTGCAATTTGTTGCCAACCGGGAAAAGTGTATCCTCCATGACGACTAAGTATCTTTACTATTTGCGCATACACAGTTTTTGAAATAATACATCGACAAAATTAAATTCTAGGCAGGCTGCTTCCAACCGGTCTTGTTGGAAATCCATAGAGGCCTATGTCCAGCCGTGGACGTCCTACGGCTGATAATGATGATAAAATTTTCAAAGTTTACGAAAATATAATAAAATTTAATCGACGCCTTTTAGTTTCTTTGTAAAAATTGCTTCTCAGTCGGTCAACACATCCAGCTGGTTTTGTGTAGATGTTGTGTGCCGTAATGATTATTGTTATTATTTGTTGTTGTCTATAAAAACACAACACAACTATTTTGTAATGTAATGTTTCAACTCAGTACAATTTAATTATTTGCTACTAAGCAAAGATGATATTATTTAAGTGATATTATTATTTTAATAATAACAAATGTAATTTTTATAATTTTTTGACGTGTATCTTTTATATTTTTGATACCAATAAATAATATGAATATGAATATGAATAAGAGTACCTACACTGCGTTTTCCCCAAGAAAAAAAAATATCTAAAAAAGCCAAGTTTAATGTATGATCTGACCAGATATTTGACAAACTTTTAAGGGACAATGGACGTTCTGCGATATAGGTATGTAGTGATGGCTACCAAATGACGAACAATTCAATTAAACAAATACAAATATCTCTAATTAGCATTGCCATTCAGCGTGGCAATGCTGCCAGCATGCTGGGCACGCTGCCAACTGGCTGTGGGCTTGAGCATTTGGATTATCTTTAGACCTTCAAAGGTCTGAGGATGGTCCAATGCTTTTTATATTTTTTTTTTATTGGGATAAATTATTCCGATTTTCAGACGAATTTCAAGTAGGTACCTATTAGTATTCAACAAGTCGAGACGTAAAATAGGACAGGAGTGTAGGTAATTTGTGTAGTGATCAGGCCACCCCTGATGGCAGGATTTGGTGACTACGTGCTCCATAAAGTATACAATTCATAGTTTTAGACCTGAAAATCTTCTCATACCGATTTTTGGTTTGAATTTAGCGATATTTTTTGGAAGTTATACTGATTTTGCATTTTGTCATTCGAAACCAGTGGCGCGGAACCTCGAGCCGCTCACTCCCGCCGCAAATGGGCTTCAAATGACACTGAGCGAACTGAATTCAGCAACTGGAACTCCGCCTAAATTTGTGTTTCCGCAAAGTACGATTTTGGTTTCATTGCATTTAGAATGAAGTGTTTGCTGCACTAGCGTAATCGCTTCATTGGTTAACGGTTATATAATATGTTTGTAGTTGTGTTACTGGATCTAATCTCTTTCACTTATAAAGGACTTTTTGCTTTGAAGATACCTACCTACTAAACCAAAAGGGGTGATACAAACCATTATTACGAACAGCTTTTATGGGGCCAAGGGCCAACCCAGAATACAAGAAAAAAAACAAAACGCGGCAACAAAATAATCGAAACTCAAAATCGGCAAAATATGTTCGATTTCCGGGCTAGCCCCGCAGTGAACGTTGTTCATAACAATGGTTTTAATTAGGTACCCAAATTCGGCTTAGTACAACATTTCTGAATAACCTGGTATGTATAAACAGTTTTCTAAAATAATTATCTTAAATGATTTATGTGTTCGTATGACCAAATTATAATGACCATTATTGCCTGGTAGTTGTATAGGTACCCTAGAGCTAGATCCTTGATTGCTGCGCTGAGTGCGCCTGTGCTACCCTTTCCAGTTTCTATTGCTTCCACAATTTTTACTTCCGACTTCCAAAAAGGAGGCGGTAGGTACTATGTTCGTATGTATGGTTATTTTTGTGTATGTTCATTGAAACTTTCGCTAGTTGTGAACAAGTTTAAAAAAACCTTTTATTTCGAAAGAGTATACCTACTCTCGAGGTGATCCCATTTAAATTTTATTTCTGAGCCATTTTTGATTAAACAACAGTAATGTAGGTACATGGGTACATGGATGTCACATCGATTCGTGCAAATTATTAGAATTATGTACACACTGGAAGTTGGTGGTGCCCATTGAAGGATATGTCTTCGCTCCGCTAGCGGAGCGAGACCTTCATTCATCTATGGTGGTGCCATTTTTTTGCAAAAAACAATAATTATGTTACAACTATTATACATACACATTACAGGTGGTATAATAACAGAGACCGGCCGCAGCCGTCCGACGACTCTCGACTAATGGATTGCTTTCCATTCATTTTAAAACATTCTCTTTTTCTATTTTGTGGATTTGGTGGGGGCCGTCTCTCCGGGTATTTTCCCCCAGCCCGTGTGGAGGCTGGCCGATGGCTGACAGGCGGCATGTGTGCCGCTGCCTGCCAGCAGTCCTAACGGGTGCTGCCAACGTGTTGGCGGAGGCGGTGGGGCTGCAGGGGAAGAGGAGTGTCGGTATGTCGTCCGCCGTTCTCCTTATCCTCTGCAGCCGCAGTGGCAGGCGTGGGGCCACTATAATTGACCCGTTGCATCAGTACCAGGGCTGTCGGATACGGGTGCTGTCCGACGCCCAGTGCTGGTTGGTCCCGCCCGAGTGATGGATGAAGATGTGTCTAGTGTTCCGACGCATCATCATTGCGGCGGGAGCGCATGCTCCGTGGTGGGCCAAACTGGGCCAGCGCTGTCGGGTGCCGCGGAGGAGTGCGGAGGCGTGCCCGTAGCCCCGACACCAGGACGCAGTGGTGGAACACCCAGGGTTTTTGGTGGGTACCAATACCGTCCAGTCGGCGCGACTCCCACATAACCACCCGCCTGCCCTTGAGGTGTAGTGGTATCCATAAAATATTTTCCCTGGTTAAAAAAAGACTAGAACTATGTACCTCTAGTAAAAAAGTTTTTTTCTACTGTTTTTGACGTTATTTTCAATTTTATTCGTTATTTTTAATTTTAAGCAAACGACAAAGATAAAAATAAAAAATAAAGCTGAAATTAATTTATCGATAAAATCAACAATATCTGTAGTTGACAGCGTGATATTATACTACATATCAATACAATGAGAGTCGACAAAGCTTTGTTTTTTGTTTTGTGAGTGCATGCGTTTGTCAGCCGTTTGTCAAACAAATGGCCCCAAAAATAGGCAATAACGTGTTCTGGGGGGCGATTCTGTTAACCGATCTCGTTGCTGAGGTGATACGTTCTAGAACCTCTCTCGTTCAAAAAAACGATAGAGCTTCGATCGATGACGTAAAAACGTGTGACGTAAGTGTGACATTACTGAATCGAAACTTTCGTGAACTAATCCGTTGCTCCGACGTTTGAAAGCCGACACGAAAAGTCGAAGATAAAATTGATGACGTCAAAATCGTGTGACGTCACTTAAGTGTACGTACTCAGGCAGGGCATTGATGTTGGGGCGTCGTCTAATTAGAGTTATCTCAAATAAATCAAAATATTTATCAGTATCGTCTAGACAGAAAAACCTTCCAAATTACGCAAGTCCAAACGTAAATCACGAAATCCAATCCGTCCCACCTCGCTAAATTCCATTCGGCACGATCGGTATTTGCCGAACCGAATGATTCATCCACACAGATTCGATTTTACTACAGTGGCGATTGTGCTGAACCAATATGTGTGTAGCAACCCATAGGTTGGACTTGGGTTTCGTTACCTGCTTCGAGGGTAAATGATTTAAATTAACAAAAATAGGCAGTACATTATTATTTTATTTAAAAAAATATGTAATCGTAATATTGATCTTGTGTAAGATGTCCCCTAATATTTATTTATTTCTGTAGTGTACCTACATATCTCCAAACTTTAACGTACGCACTCCGCGAGCTACCCTAACAAAAAAGTCGACAGTGGTACAGGGAACTGGCTCGTCGATCACTGGAGAGCCGCCGAAGAATGCCCCGTGGTAGTTGATACCACAAGGAGCTAGGATGGACACTGCAGAAGAATCTAAGTGATAGTAGATGTCACGGAGAGCTGGCCCGTCCATCACAGGAGAGCCGCCGGATCCCGCTCCGTAGAAGTATCACGGGGAACTGGAAAGGTCACTGCAGAGGCCCCAGTAGTTGTTTGAGAGTTGGCCCGTGGACAAGAGGAGATCCGTTGATGGTCGCGAAGCTGATTGCACGCAATGCTCAGTTAAAGTGGCCGATATTCAAGCGTAAGTTACGCTAATGACCATCATTTTTAATAACCTGATGAAATTCGGCTGAAATTGGAGAAAATTTTGATTTTCTGTAAATAACAAAGTACCTACTCTGTGATTTTGATCTTTTGACAAGCTGACAGAATTGAAAATAAGGGTTTTGAATAAGGAGGTACTATGTAGTGCCAGTCAGTTAAGAATGAGTAGGTATTTGATATAAGAAAAAAGTAAAAAATTGTATTGTAATGAATTAGATGAAATTGTATTGTTATCAGAATTAAAGGAGTCTCAAACCAAATATCTGTGCAAACCAATCATCAGATTAGAATCAGACAGAAAGCGGGTCAAATATCAATTATTAGATTTAGCCCAAAAACAAGCAGGGAATGGAACAGTCTTCCTGCTTTCCTATTTCCTAAGAGATTATAATCTATGGCTTTTCAAGGTCAGAGTGAATAGGTATCTTCTAGGTCTGCGTGCTTCATCTTCGACCACAACGTCGCTTACCATCAGGCAGTTAGTGGTCAAACGCGGACTTATTTGGGTTAAAAAAAAGCAGGTGAGGATAAACAATACAGTTTAATCATAATTAATAAACTCTTTTTGTGAGCAAAACCTTATTTGTTGCGCTCAAACATCAGAAAAAAAGTAATAACGCACACATTGAATAAATATTGGTTTTGACTTAAGTCTGATATGTCAGATTTTTTCTTGCTTTATTATTTTAATCTTATTATTTCATATTTTTACAGATTTGCGACGAAATTATTCAATTCAAAAAAGAAGTCAGATCAAATTATAATTGGATAGATGGTTGGAGTTTAAGAAAACAAAATTGAAAGGCGAGAAAATAGAGATAGTCTTCATTTCGATTTGTTATTCAAAATTGTCAATGACGTAAGCGACATAAGTGTATATACAATATGTTTGTTTGTGTAGGTGACGTGATACTGTTTCGTTTCTGAAACGTTTCAGCATCGTTGCTGACTCGTTTTGTACAACAGATCATGCAGACTATGCTACAATATTAGACAGTATCCGATAGACTTACTCTACTGGATTTTTTTTGCTTGTGTAAGAGAATATTTGATACATTTGACTGTGGATTAAGATATTTTATTGTAAACAAAATTGCTCTAGTATAAATAAATTACTTGAAAACGGTTTGGTTGTTTCTATTTCAATGTTATCACTCGTACCTAATTCACAGGCGTAGATCAGTAGGTATTGGAGGGAGTTCCAAGCCTTAATGAGCCTACCCTATCAAGGTAATCTTATAACATTACCTAGAGAAAAATGCCTTGAATTCAAATTGAGTAGCCACGAGATTTCTCCAAAGCGATCGATGCGATTTTGAGAAAAAAATCGGAAGTAACTTCATCCTCGCGTATCGTTTTTGAAAACGCAGCCTTAGTGTGATTAAGAATAAGCGTACCCTTTGCCCTAATCATAGTAGGCGACTGCCTGGTTGCTGATTGTTTTTAATATTTAATTATGAATACTATATGCGACATACGGAATACAAGAAATAGAGTTAATAACATCCTCTTTTTTCTAAAATAGGTTAAGAAAGAATATAGCGTAGTCTGAACGCACCGGACCAACCTTCAAATACTCCAAACATTTAATATGTCATAAAAACACATAAATATGAATACGAACATTGACATTGACGTTTACTAAAATAAGCTGAAAATAGAGAAAATTAGTAAGGAGTCTTATTGTGATTGTAGTTCTAATTATGATTTAGACGTCGTTGTTTGTTTTCCCTAGTTAGGACTTTGGATGAAAATTACGATACTATGTATGACGAGCTCAAGCGGGCCCGAGGAGGACAACAGCGTGTCTGGCAACGCTGTCATAAAGGACCGCACAAGCCTGGCCCTACTGCCAGTCGAGTAGGCACACAAAATGCTGGGAGCACCGGTGCGTTTCTGGCTCCCGCCAGAAACTCTGCAGACGGTCCTGAGAGTTTCTAGCTTCCACTTAAAAACACTCTTGGGTCGTAGCCACAAGATATCCACAAGAGTACGTGGGGTCATTTGTGTAGCATGTCATTCACATGGAGAATTATAATATTGTATTGTAGCTGAGCCGAGTTGCGATCGTTATTACACCGGTTTCTATTTCGGTGTTCTTCGACTATACTTCGGTTATACTTCGGCTACTTTTAGTAGTTAATAGATTGTCACATGATTGTCATTCATTACAATTGATTGTCACCTTTGGTACAATTCTGCCATTATAAAATCAAGCGTATTAGCTTTTACTATGGGGAGAATTGGATAGTATTGGCACTTGATCATTTTGATGAATTTTCGAAAAAACTATCTTAGTTAAGTAGTGGTTTAATAAAATTAACTAAATTTTACAATATTTGTTATTTTACATAAATATATTAATAGTACAATTATAGTACTACTAAAACCTCTTAAATTGAAAAATGTGTCAGAAAAACATGTTTTTTGTTAGATTTTCTCCAAAATCGTACAAATTATTAGGTTTATTACCTACGGTTTAATGCTTTTGATTTAGCTGATATAAAATAAAATGCGAAGATCACATTACACTAAGTATCTAAACTAGATAAGCAGTATAAGAGTGATTTAAAAACAACTGGAAACCAATTTTGGTTTATACCATGCCCGAATCAATGTTGCTGAAAAAATAACTAACTAAATAAATAAAACAAACTAACAAAAATATAACAGGCATCACATTTTATTGCACGCTAAAGTAAAAAAACATAGATTTCGGCAAATTAAAAGTTGCAATTTAATAAAAAGGATGAGACGATAATTCTGTGATCAAAGTTTATATTTCAGAACTACGTTTCTTTCAGTAGTTTTTTTTATACATTATAGGTTAGCATTTAATTTTGACAACATTAAATGTGGTGGTATTGACTTATTTCACTTTCCCCGCTTGTTTACATACATCATTCGTTTGTCAAATGAATCAGAGGTGTAGTGAGGAAGAACTACAAAAGGGGTTTTTTGCTCCGTTGTGGCCTCTAGAAGTAGGCCATTGTTGAACATAGCCTATCCATGAAGGTCAAAAATTAAAAAAATGAAGAAGCAAAGATCGAGGCTGAGGGGGAATAGGAATAGATTAAGACTACGAGTATAAAATGTGCGATTAGGCCATCACGACTTCAGAATACACATCTTCTACCTACTGTTAAACACGGATCGCCTCTGTTGTATGTTTTTCTTCACTGAAGAGCCTGTGGTGTATGGGCAATAAGTAGGCACATTTTAACTCTCTTCAGCCCCCACACGTGTTTGTGTAATATCAGTGCCATGTGGGCCCTGCGCAGTCCCCAAACGAATAAATAAATGATACGAATATTTTTTGTATAAAAGCTTTTAATAGGGTTTCATTAACTTCAGCAAAATTGAAACAAAAATGTAATGGGTAGTTAAGTTTTTCAAAATGTTAGTACTTTAATTTTCTTGCAATGTGATTATTACATAATGACATGTAGATTTGATATCGCAAGATAAAAATGTCTAGATAAACATACCTATATTTAGTATTTTGATTCTTTGAGCTAATTCTAATCTGACGACGAACCTCCCCCCTATCAATGCCCTAAGTACCTACAAAATGTATCACTTAGTGACGTCAATTGCTTTTGACATCAAGGTTTTAAACATCGCATGCTATTTCACGTCATCAATTGTATCTTTGACGTTTCGCGGCGGCTTTCGAACGGCAGAGCAACGGATGAGTATCACGTTAGTTTTAACTCAGTAAAGTCACACGTTATTACGTCATCGATCGAAGCTCTACCGTTTTTTTGACAATTCCGACTGTCATAAAAACGAGAGTGGTTCTAGAACGTATCACCTCAGCAACGAGACCGGTTAACAGAATCGCCCCCCAGTCCACGACCTTCTTCGGTATCGGCTACTTAAAGCTCATAGTCATGTAATGAAAGGTTTTGAAACTTAGGTCATAACTTACAAAGTATCATTAAAAGAAGGCAGTATTATGGTCGGAACATGAAGCAAAGTTTCGAAACTACATAAATTAGTTGGAGCTCCGCAAGTATCGGAACTACGAGTAACTCGAGTAAATCAGCTCGCCCTCGCCCGCTCGTGTGTGCACACGGAAACACTCTACAACACAACTACTTACTTAGCGTATCGTAACAGCCTTACTTCGTGGTGCTCTTTGAACATTTACATTCTCGTATTTTGTGTGAATTATTTTATCTTAACATTCACATCGATATACATGGAGGATGAAAAAGTATTTAACCCTTAAACAGTCACTGCATGATATCTCTGTTTCTTTGGGATATTTTTAGTATAAGTGGTTATTTTATGAGGAAAATAAAATATTCAATCATTTTTTTCTAAAAAATATATATTATTTTAGGAGATATGACACGTCACATAAGACGGACATTGCCCGTAACTACTGATACCTATAAAATCTTTACACGTCACTTGAAACGGACATTATCTGTTACACAAGAAATTTAAAAACGTAAAATTTATGACACAGAAAATATTTAAAACACAAAAACACAGAAAATATAAACCAAAAAACCTATTCTTATATATATCATGTATGTTAAGAACAGAAAATTTTGAAGTACACTGTGTACAATGTTTAGGAAACTACCTACTTAGTAATGCTGAATTCGATATGCTTTTGCAGAATTTTACTATGGTTTTTTCCTCTACGGCCTTGATGGTCTTCTTCCCACTCTTTTGTGCTTTCAATAGGTGTTTACGCCGTCATAGGGAAAAAAGTCATAGACTATTCCTGAAGTCTCTGCACGAACCTGCTGATTCATACAAAATTGCAACCCAGACTCGACACATGTATGAAACCGCTGATTTTTTTTTTCTGGGATTTTGGGTTGGTCACATATTAGAAGTTGTTCGTAATGATGGTCTGACTCACCTTCTTTCGGCTTAGTAAAGGATAAGCAAATAATCCTGTATATAGGTATCTACAGTGCCGGTATATTAAACTTTTTTGAAATTACTTTTTTATTTTTTCGCATTATACTTTCTTACAGCAGGTGCTGGCGGTGGTCGCTAGGTAGGTAGGAGAGGATTCTACAGTTATATTGTCTAGTCTATGTGTTTGCACTCCTGGTGTCAGCGGTGATATTACGGAACTAGTTGTTGGGCTTTCAGGTATGATACAGGAAGATCTACCTGAAAGTTTTGTCTAAACATTGAAGGTGTCTGAAGGAATCTTCACTCAAACTTTGTGGTGAATTGTGTTTTTTGCTCTCCAAGACAATTTCACACAAAAATAAAAAATTAAACAGACAATGTCCCTTTTTTGTGACAAACACAAGGACTACTTGTTACTATACGTTCAGGGCAATGTCCGTTCTGAATGACGGATACGAAAAATACTTGGTACTACACTTTTAGGGCAATGTCCGTTCTATGTGACATTCAAATATATGTGACATTTTAGGAAAAACTACGATCATGAGTTTGATGAACTACGACACAATATAATTACCCAATTTTCAAATAAATGAAAACAAGTAATAGTTAGTTAAAACAATAAAATAAGTCACCGTTACAATGACTTTTATCTGGAGAAAAAACTGACGCGATACGTTCTATTTTAAAAATGGCGTGCACTTCTAATTTTTCGATGACCTAGTATCCCAAAATCGCGTAAGTTAGAAAAGGGTAGCTTTTTAGTCGTCAAGCACCGCCTTAGAGCCGGCAACGCGTGTGCATTTTGTATCGGTGTGCGCGTTTTGTTTACGTCCTTTATAAATGACAAAATCCATTTAAGGGTTAAATGAAAAACGTGACGAAACTTGATGTGCACTGAACGTTAAATTCAGATTTAAATAATCGGCTAAGTGCGAGTCGGACTCGCGCACGAAGGGTTCCGTACCGTATGGGAGCCCCATTCCTCTTGTCGTTATTATTAGCGAGCAAAAAAACTCCTAAAAATCTCGTTTGTTGTATGGGAGCCCACCTTAAATATTTATTTTATTCTGTTTTTAGTATTTATTGTTGTAGCGGCAACAGAAATACATCATCTGTGAAAATTTCAGCTGCCTAGCTATCATGGTTCATGAGATACAGCCCGGTGACAGACAGACAGACGGGCATCGAAGTCTTAGTAATAGGGTCCCGTTTTTACCCTTTGGGTACGGAACCCTAAAAACAGCCTGTGTCTCGTCTCTCTCTTGTTTCTCTTATTTGCTCCATTATTAACATACCTACCACCAAATGGTAACTTGATACTTCTACGATATCACAATCAAAAATTCAAAATAAAAGTTGTTTACTTAAGATACTCGTTTGCTAAACATTAGAACCCTCATATAGAACCGCGAACACATAACAAATATTAGAAGACATCGTTATCGCTCAGGTTGGCGACAAGCATTCAGGCCTGAGCGCCGCCGCCGCCACGTTCGACTCACATTGCGTTTTATCTCGCTCGTTTGCGGCGCTCGAGACAGCCGCGTGCCAGATACGCTAATAGCATTTACAGCTTCTTTTCACAACCTCAGTACAGCGTGAGTGCCCTCTTACTCCACAAAATATTCTGTCAAGCATTCATTTAAATTGGAACGGGGACGGCTAAGTATCTGAATCAACTTCATGTGACATCTGTATCTCGACAGGTAAACCGAATTATAGAACGAATTTAGCTTACGGAATAAAATGTATTAAGATTGTTTTAACTAACGTTAAAGTTAATGGCTGAGAATAAGGCAAAAAATAGCTGACACACAGCAACTGAATAATTGTAGGCTTTGACAAAAGATGGCCAAACATGTGTAGGTCAACTTAAGTAGATATATATATATATATATATATATATAGAATAATAAATTGCTATTTGTTTTCAAGAAATCCAATTTAATTATTAGTGTCTGTCTAATAATATTTAAGAAAAAACGTATGGTTATAATTGTTGCTGACTTATTTGTTATATAATAATTTTAGCAGTGTTGCGTGACTTGAGATCACAAAGATAAAGGTCATTAAGAAATGATCGGCTCACAGTTTATTAAGAAGTGAGCAGCTCGCGGTGGCGCCGTAGGTCACATGCCCGCTCACCCTGTTATGTAAATGAGGGAAGCTCAGTGAAACAAATTTCCGGCTGACGATCTCGTCCAAGATTCTCGGTAACTCCACACTAGAAGTTGTTTAATGGATACTTAGCTATTCACGGCGTGTCCCCGCAGCGAGACGGACCAACTTTGGGGATGGGAAAGTTGCGAAAAAGAGCGAAACGACGGCGACCGAACAACTCGTATGAATAGTGCATTACGTAGCGCCGCGTGCGAGGAAGGCGCGGGAGAGGCGCGCGGCCGCCGACCGCTGGGGCAGGCCTGGACGCCTGTATACAAGTTATACAGTCCTGGTACCTCACCACCTGTCAGAGTGGGCTATTTTTAGAGCTGTTGTGGTTATATCTGCTACGACTCCTCTTAATACAATACACATGTATTACAGAGACCTTCAGACGACTTAAAAACTCTGACGCCAGGGCTAGCCACCCAGCCTATACGAACTTACTTAATACCTACTGCGGTCAAAAGAATAAAAGCGACGCAGATAATGTCGAATGTTGAAAAATGAAATGTTTTTGAAAACTACTTTGATCTCATTCGTAATCCAGTTGTTATCGTAGCACAAAATTGTGAATTCTCTATCGAAATCGTGTAAAATGCGAAATCAGCTGCGGTTGAATTATGTGTTACTAACTGACCCGGTGAACTTCGTCACTATGTGTTATTCTGATGTATAAGCATTACTTTTGCAATGTTTAGTCTCAATCTGTTCAGTAATTTTTGCGTGAAAGAGGAACAAACATCCATACATAAAACCTTCGCGTTTATAATATTAGTAGGATTATATCGAAAACAATAGTGATATTTTTATATATAAATATTTGGGGACATTTTACACACAGCCCCTGACCCCAAACTAAGCAAAGCTTGTGATATGGCTGCCAGAGACTGATATAGTCATAGTCATATTTATTGATAAAATTATTTTACAAGTCAACATTACATAGGTAAATAATACTACTTATACATATTTTTAAATACATACTTACATACACGTAGATGGTAACTAAATAACACCCAGACACAGAGCAAACACCTATGTTCATCACAAAAATACTTGCCCTGGGTCCCCGAACCCACGCCTTTTTGCTCCAATAGTTAGGGTCACTAACCACTGAGCCACCGAGGCAGTAGACAGTAATGTTCGCCGTTTTAAGTTTCTGCGTGTCTATCTATGACTGCAACATCAAAAGATGTAAATCCGCAAGATTGTTGGTGATCAAACACGTAGTTGTTCTCGAAAGAACAAAAGCCAAAAAAGTCTTTCGCGGCGAAATAGAGCTTCACCGAGGAAAGTAGCAACTTCCAAATATATTCAATGTTCGCCGACGACCAGACAGTAGCACAGATCGCAATAAACTCAGCGGAGTAGTAGCACGCGCGAGCGAGCGCATTGAAGCAATTTCTGGTTTAAGATATTTATTTCTCAAAAGAATTAACAAAAAATTCACTTAACTGAGAAACACAAGGTAATCTTATATCCTACGTAAATAGGTAATTATTTAATTATACATAGGTAGTAGGCAGGCTATAAATCTAAGTAAGAGTAATGCAAGTTTCGATTAATTCGATTAAGTCATTGCGTTTTAGTTTTAATGTTTGTTTGCTGTTGGTGTATGGTATACGGTGACCTTGCACACCTAAACGCAACCACGCATTTCACAATACATGTATAGGTACATACCCAGTGGATTCATTTCAGTAAGAATCCATTGTGCAAGCCCTGCACGTAGAAAAGTTATATTTAAATAACAATAATCCAAGGTTATAGGTACCTACCTACCCACCTGACCTAGACCAATCTGGTTTAAGATTTTTATTTATTATACAAATTCATTCAAAATATTATGAGTAGTATTTTCTATACGTGATTTTTACTAAAATTTAGAAGTGGTAGGCAAGTAGATAGCGTGGTAGCTGATCGAAAGTATTTGTTTACGTATTGGCGAGCGTAGTGTGTGTGAAAGTGGTGAAGGGATTCATTACGTATTGCACTGGGAGTTTACGTTCCAATGGCGATTGTATTTTTTTATGAATAATTATGTTGACAACTTAATCTTATAATTTAATTTTAATATTGAACTATAGTACTTTAACATTGGTTTATGTAGATCAATAATACCTAATATTAATAATGTTAGATTTGGATTACTGTAAAAAAAACTAATAATGAATTGACGTAAATATGGTCAGATCTATTAAAATTAATAAGTTATTACTCTAACATCTTTAATTTATTATTGCTAGTTGCCACCAATCGGGCTTATTGGAAGACCATATGGGAGGCCTATGTCCAGCAGTGGGCATTTTATGGTTGATAATTAATATTCTCTTTATATGGTAGTTGATTTTTTTAGCTTTAATTTATTTTATTAAGAATGTAATGCTTAAGACTTCTTTTGAACAGTGATATTGTTTTAATTTCTTTTAAATCTTTTGGTAATTTGTTGTATAATTGAGCCCCTTCATATCTAAAATTTTTAAGGCCATAGTTATTTGTTCTAGGATTTTTTAGTAGACAAATATTGTTGGAGTACCTCATAGATCTAGTTCTGACCTGTGACTTGATAGTAAATGTTATTGAGGAATGTAATTCTTTTTTTAAAATTTTCCTGACCAGAATACATGTATTATAGATATACAGTTGGCTTAGCGTCATTAATTTGGTTTTCTTATACACTGTTCTCGTAGGAGTTAAAAAATTTAGGCAAAAGAGTAATTTTATTAGTTTATTTTGAGTTCTCTGGAGTTTTTCTAGGTTAGTTTTAGCAGCTGATCCCCATACTTCAATGAGATATATTATATGAGATTTGACAAAAGAGTTATAGATAAGATATCGAACGGATTGAGGGTAGCATCTAACATTACTACGAAGAACCCCAAGTAACGAAGATAGTTTCGATTGTAATTTTTTTATGTGTGGTATCCACGTGAGATGAGAGTCAAGAATTAGGCCGAGATATTTTTCTGAGTCAACTTTAGATAACAATTCATTATTAATAAATAATGATGGTGGATTGTTGATTATTTTGTTTTTGGATCTAAATATCATGTAATTTGTTTTTGATACATTAATTGTTAACAAATTGTGCAGAAACCATGTATTCAAAGTGTCGAGATCAGCTTGGGCTTGTTTAGTAACTGTTGAAATATCATTACCAAAGTAAAATAGGCTAGTATCATCTGCGTATAGCGTAATGTCACCGCACAAGTTAAGTTCACTTATATTGTTAATATAAATCAAGAAGAGCAAAGGGCCCAATATGGATCCCTGAGGGACTCCACATGTAAGTAATTTTGGTTTGCTGGTCACATCACCGATTTTGACTACTTGGTGTCTGTTCGTGAGGTAAGACTGTAGCATTTTAAGAGCTGTTCCTTTGAAACCGATGCTGTAAAGTTTATGTATTAGCAATTTGTGACTAATTGTGTCAAAAGCTTTTTTTAAATCTATAAATATACCAAGTGCTATTTGTTTTTTATCTATTTTGGATTTTAATCTTGACACAAGATCAATACATGCGGATAGTGTGTTTGAGCGAGATCGGAAACCATACTGCTTTTTGTAAAAGAAGTTAAGTGAGCTTAAGTGTTGGTCTAAACGATTATATATAATTTTTTCAAAAATTTTTGACGTGATCGGAAGTACCGAAATAGGACGGTAGTTTCCGGGATCACTCTTTTCACCAGATTTAAATATTGGAGTTACTCTAGCTAATTTTAGCGATTCGGGAAAGTAACCATGTTCTAGGCAATTATTAACGCATGTAGTTAATTTTTCTATAATTAAATTTTTTACAGATTTGAGAGCTTTACAAGATATACCATCGAGACCAGCACTGGTGTTAGGATTAAGGTTGTCAATTATTTTACTCACTTCGTCTACTGTAGCAGGTGCAAAAGAGAGCATTTCTGTAGGTTTAGTTTGCGTGCTGTATAAATTGTTGTATGTGTCGATGTTGTGATAGGATAGGGGTATTTGATCAGCTAACACAGACCCAATATTTGCAAAAAAGTCATTAAAACAATCGCATATGTCCGAAATTTGATTGTAACTGCCAGATTGTGTATCAAGTTGTACAGGATTATCACTCTGAGTTTTGATTTTATTCAAACTAAGAGAATTAATTAGCTCCCACATTTTGCGAGGCTTCTTCTGACAATTTTTGAAAGCTTTATGATAATAATTTTTCTTTGCTTCTTGTATTTGGTTTCTTACTTCTTTTCGCGCCTTACATAATTTTCCTTCAATTACAGTCAATTCTTCTTCTTTGTATGCATTAGTTTTCTTCATTTCCATACTTCTATTCCAAAGTTGATTTCTATTTTTGATAGAATTTAAAATTTCCTTGTTGATCCAATCAGATCGAGGAGGGTTCTGCATCTTAAATTTATATATTTTACTGTCATTTACAGCTGCAATCAGTTTCGACTCTAGTTTCTCATACGTGTAGTCATAAGTCGAGGAAATATTAAAATCCAGAGTTTTGTAAAATTTGTCGTAGTCAAAGGCTTCATATTTAACTTTCTTGTGTTTTTCCGGTGTATACTTGTGTACTTCTAAATACAAATGTTTATGATCAGACATGGCGGAGTTCACTACGGCCACATGGAAACTTTCATTTGTCAGGTTTGAGCATATATGATCAAGGGTGGTTTGAGAGTTATGAGTTTGCCGAGTACAATAAGTAGGGTCAGTGTTGTTCAAAATATTATAACCACTCTCGCGAATTGCTTTTTTGTACTCACCAGTTGGTTTGCTATTTTTTATTAGGTCGTAGTTGAAGTCTCCGAACACTAATGCTCTTTTTCTTTTTTCTAACTGTTCCGTGTAGATTTTGAGGAAGTGGTCATTGTTAGTTCGGTCTGGTTTATAGATTCCTCCGATGTCCAAGCTAAATTTGTTCAAATGTATCCATAAGTAGTGGTTGTCGTTTTCGCATAGGTTTTCAACAAGATTATGTTTGATACTATTATGAGCATAGATAGATACCCCACCTCCCCTTGAATTTGTTCTATAATTGTAATAATGAGTGTAATTGGGCAACGCTAGGCTTTGAGCTTCTAAATCTGATTTTATCCAAGTCTCTGATATAATTATTGCGTGTATGGTGCTAGGTATTATATGAATTATGCATTTAATTTCGTCAAGTTTGCCCGGTTTGACCATACTGCGAGCATTTATATAAATAAATCTCAGTGACTTCGACTTGTACATCAAGTTTGCATGTGTATCTGTGAGTTGGTATGTAATATTGCCTCTAGTGACTACATTTGTAGCCGGATCGTTGGAAAAATCGATAGTAGTTGTAGGCAAACAGCTGGGTAAATCATCGTTGGTTCGCACTGGAGCTAGTTTTTTGAAGATGACTTGACAATTTTTGGACAGCCCTTAATGTATTTTATCGTAATATCATGTTCTCCATTCTCAACTCTGCTTCTCAGTTCATCCCTCACAGAGAATAAGATCTTTTTCTGATGGGGGGTTTGATCTGAAAAGCATTTAATACTGGGATACTGACTTGTTATTTTGCTGCTGCTTTTCAAGATCATTCTTGCTGCGTCCGCCGAAGAAAAGCATACTTTGATGGGTCGTATTTTGGTAGCATCGAACTTCCCTAAGCGGAAAATTTTGACGGGAGCATCACAAGTCAGCGGGAATATAATTTTTTTAACTTCCGCCGCATCATACTCGATTCTCTCTGCACTGCTTTTAGATGAGATTTCTTTTATACCGCAAATAATGACATTCTTTTCTCGAATATAGCGCTCATGTAACTCAGTAATCATGCTGTCGTAGGTCAGATTTGATGAGGATGCAGAATTTATGGACGTAGAAGCTTTTATGTTATCTAAATCATTTTTTATTTGTTCAACTTCGGACTTTATTTCAGCTTTCGTCGTTGTTAATTCTTGTTTCAGTGCTGTTTGCTCCTTAGCAAGTGTATCAGTAGCGGACTTTATTTGAGAGAATTGTTCAGTGATAGAGGATATTTCTTTAGTAATTTTGTTGAAGTTTTCAGCTTGATTTTGGGACATACCAGAAAGTAACAGCATTATCCTGTGCTCAAAATTTTCAAATTTGTCTGAAAAATCGTCATCGCGTTCTTTCCTTTTACGAGTGCCGCTACCATCAATATATTCAGAGAGCGTCGACTGTCTCAATTCAGGTTGCGATCCACTACGAGTTGCTATCGGCTCGTTGCTATCAAGATACGTAATAGGCGCACGAGCTGGCGAGCGACGTACAGCCATTATTCCTCGCTGCCGGGGCGGACACAGAATACGGTAATACTTGCGTGTGGAAGCGGGATGTATTATTGCAGCTACACAGTCCGTCTCTTGCTCGCGGGGGCGAAGGCTGCGGTGAGATGCGCTGACGCGATTGACGATGACGAATTTCCACAATCTCAGTGGAATTACAAATTGCTTTCGTCGCTGTTTCGTCTATTCTCTAACTATTTTAATACGACGAGCGTGAGTATTCAAATTGCGGGAAACGTTTTCTCTTCGGCAGTTTACGAAACCAGACGAGCGGGCCTGAACCACGCCGAGATACGCCAGATACAAGTTTTGTTCCTATGAGCTAATTCTGTTATTTACCAGGCTGATATTATTTGCACACAACTTAACACAGTTTGTAACAAACAACACCTAATTTTGTCCGTAAAATAATGATGTACCTACATGTTTTACTCTAATAGACTGTTATAATTTTTCTTGCTCTTTGTATATTCTGTTTAGCAATAATATCTGAGTAATTGGTACTTTTTCTTCACATACCATTAATAGGACGAGACAACTGATATGACAACGATCATGAGCCCGCACGCTTAAAAAAATCAAATTATAACTGACCTTTTAGTACTTAGACTTGTAAAAAGTAATGAGACTTTATATATTCGGCGCACCCTCGAAGCACCCAGAGTATCGTACAAATAAAATTATACTATATGCATAATGTAGAACGTTTATTGTGTTTGATGCTGAAAATGACGCAGTTTGTATTCGGTGCGGGGCGAGCCGCCGGCGCGGGACAATCGGAGCCGAGAGGCTTCCTTTGCTCTCAGTGTCGCGCACCGCTCACATTTTACAATTTACATTTAAAAACCGCTCCGCCGCTCTCCGACTAAGTAGGTAGATACATCACATGCCGGAAGCAATGGACTCGCAGCCAGGAAACGGCGGACGGAACTCTAGGTACTGTCGCATCTGAGGCAAAAGATTGGACTCTGAGGACAGATTTGGACTGCTTTCATTCCGTTTGTGACAGAGACTACGTGATCTTAACAATAAGAAAAAATATCTCAAACATTTTTGGTTCATGGGCAGCAGACACGCATGTTGCTTCATTTATCTACGTAACCCAGAAATATGTATCTAAATCGTAAAAAAAAACTGTGCACAAAATAATTAAAAAAAAAGATATCTCGTCAACATTATTTTCATGAAATTGAGTTGACAAAGTAAATAAATCACGAAGCCTGTGACATCCGGCCGATGGACGGCGGACGGCCTAAATAGGTACAGGCTGATTTACTGCCGAGCTCGAAACACGACGACATCGTCACGGGACGCAACTAATTTCATAAATCCGAGAAAAATTTCATAAGTAAACCCATGGTGCGTTAAGTCAGAAATAGAGGAAGTATAATAACGATACAACCTTCGAGCAAATATCTACAAAGCTACAGTCACTATAGGTGAAAGTAGTAAAAAAGTCCGAGCGCCGTCATACATACCGACTTAGATATTTACATTAAGTAATTCACAATGACCCGTTTCCTCGAATCTCGACGTTATGTCACCTAATTAGTGCTTATAACTGAGCACTTCAGCATCACGCGGCGTTGTACGACGTGTCGTAGTCGACTTGCAAACCCCTGACGACTAACTAAAAAGCCTGCCCACTGCGTAGCTTGGGCAGAGTTTTGGCTCGGACATTTTTTGAACGATTGTGACTCTATAGATATTTGCTCGAAGTATACAACGTATCACAATGGTACACCGCTATATTTTAAAGTGGAACTATCGTGGCCGGTAAAACTGTACAAAAGGCTTTGAATTAAAAAGTCAATGCGAGGACTGAATAGTTTGTGTTTCATAATGACGGCGGCGGTCGCTCGCTAGTGGCCCGGGAAAGAGGGGCGCCGGGCCGGGGCCGGACCGGGGCCGGGCCGCGCCGCGCCGGCCGGGGCCCGCCGGGTGAAAGCCGCAAATATTTACGGCGATAGTGATTCCGCAGCTCTCTGCGGCTGGAGAGGAATGCAGCTATTTTTCCGCTCTCCCGCCACTATTCATAAATTGTGCATGAGACGCAAAGGCCGCGACCCGCGGACCCGAACTACTTTAAATTTCACTCTCAATTTCAAGTTCGAAAGCCTGGGAACATAAACGGAACTTTGACAGATTGTATGGAGAATATATATGTTGTCTATGGAAGTTCCGAATACTCCATGTAACTTCCGTATACGACCAAGCCGTGCGAAGCTCAAAAAAAGAAGCCCTGCACAACGTTATTTCCCTTTTCGTTATTTTTGAGTGTACGAGCCGCCTTGGCCCACCAGCCTAGCCGTATTGTAGACGGGTCGCCCCCGCCCCGGCTGGCGCGGGCGGCCCCGCGCTGCAAAGAGCGCGCTCGGGCGCAGTGAAGCCAGCGGCGGTCTCAATCTCCATTAGATCGCAGTTAAGAGCGTTAAGTCCGCCCGTTGCCTCCAGTTAATTGCGCAGCACGCGGCACGCGGCGGCGGCATTCGGCTCGCTGTTCCGTTTAATGGCCGACCCTAACAAGAGTAACGTCGCGCTTGAGCCAGAAATACGGCGAGACGAGGCCTCTTAAATATTAACGATATTAATCATTTCGTTTGTTGGACGCCCCGGCTGAACTGCGGAACAAAAGGTCATCAAATAGAAAAATTACGGAGCTTAGCGGAGGACGCCCAGATTACGTGTTTATATTTCGTCTTAGAGACGAAAATGTTCCAGGCTCTAGGTAATAGGAGAATACAACACCAAATGGGCCTCGTTAATACCCGTTACAACGTAACCTACTCGTGATTAATAACCTCGTTATTACGACGAAAATACTAACATTTTATTAGCCGTAAAAGTAATGTTTTGCAAAACATATTAAATGTCAACCATTTTAGCTACATATTTTTTTTCATGTATTGTACTGGTTTTTTTAGCCACTGTTGAACATAGATCTACTTACGATACCTAAAACGATTAGATCATATCCACCACGCGCTGGTGCAGTACGGTTGCCGGTTGGTGAGAGTTCAGAGTTGTACATGTATACATACAAATACAAATACAAATACAAATACAAAAATATTTATTTACCATAAACTATGTACAGATCCAGATTAACAATAGTCCCCGCACTAGGGCTAGCCTGTAACGCGGGAAACTGAGGCCGATTACTTGAAAATGGTAGAGAACTTGTTCTATTAATTTAGACTACGCGATTACAAATTTCATGATCAACGAAAGGTAACACAGCGAAATATGTGTGTGTGTGTGTGAGGGTGTGTGTGTGTGTGTGTGAGAGTGTGTGTGTGCGTGTGGGCAGTTTCAGGTGAAGGTCATGTTTCTGTTAAATTTTAATTTTAATTCATTTATTTTAGCCAGTTAGTATTTTCTAAAATTATTTTAAGTATGAATGATAAACAAAGATTCAGTAGCATCGTAATCAAGTGTGAGTAGCCATTTCTTCACCAGCTCTTTAGCGCCATAAAATGAACTACCGCTTAGATTACAAGACTTAATTACGCGTTTATATAGAAACGGAAGCACGAAATTACTAAAACGTCTTGCAAACACGGACTTAACACGGGGAACTTTTACATCAGGTCTCCGCTTTTTGCTTATGGAGTTGTCCCATGAGGCTTGACTAGCGACTTTATGATGTGTGAGTACCACTTTTTGTACAAATAGTTTACGGACTGTTAGTACCTGCGCTTCCTCGTAGAGAGTACTGGTTGGGTATCTATAAGGCTTTCGAAACATTACTTTAAGGACCGCTCTCTGGGCTCTTTCAATCTTTATCATGAAAGTTTTTGCAGCGCCACCCCAAGCAAGAATGCAGTAGGATAGAATCGACTGGCAAAAAGCTACATAGACCATCAGGAGCAACTCCTTATCCGCTCCGTCTCGCAGCAGTTTCATTATATTGATAATTTTCCTTACTCGTCCGGACAGAGCATCAATATGAGGCTTAAATGACAGCATTTCATCAAGGGTGACTCCGAGGTATTTAAAAGCAGCAACGCGTTCTATTTTCGGGCACGAACAGGAGCATGTTTGAGTTTTCAGGAGGTTTAAGTTCGAACATTTGTGAATTCTGATTTCGTGAGTCTCCGGAGGTTTCGAAACCTTGGTTTTCTGGAAACAAACGTATTTAGTTTTATTTGTGTTCAGGGTTAAGAGGTTCAAATCAAGCCACTTAGCTACCGAGGACAGTCCAGACTCAGCTTTCTCAAAAACACTCTCCCAGGTCTCTCCACGGAACACAATCGCCGTATCGTCAGCATAGCATACAATTTGTGTGTCCTTGTGTACTGTCATCAGGTCTGCAATATCGTTAATATACGCAATAAAGAGTGTAGGTCCAAGTATGCTTCCCTGTGGCACTCCAAAATATGTATTCTTGGTGTCGCTTATATGACCACCAAGGGATACAAACTGTTTCCTGCCGAAAAGATAGCTCTTGAACCAGGCAAGAGGAGTTCCTCGTATCCCCATTTTTTCTAGTTTCCGTAGCAGGATTTTTGGGGACACGGTATCAAACGCCTTGGCCAGGTCCAGAAAGGCTCCGATGCACTTTTGGCCGCTGTCGATAGATGACGTCAAATTATCCAATAAAAGTGTTACGGCATTCTCAGTTGATTTTTTCCGACGAAAACCAAACTGAAAGGGCGTTAAGATATTGCGGCTTTCCAAGAAATCTATTAACCTTCTGTTGACAATTTTTTCTAGAATCTTAGAAAACACCGGAAGAAGCGTGATCGGACGGTAATTGCAAGCGTTCAATTTAGATCCATCTTTATGTATCGGTATCACTGCGGCAATTTTCCAGCATTCGGGAAAGAGCCCTAAACTTAGACTCAGGTTGATGACATGTGTAAGCGGCTCTAAAATAAAGGGACAAATTCTTTTTACTAGTGAATTTTTCAGGCCATCTTTTCCCGGTGCCTTATCATTCTTAAGTGAGATTATAAGGTGTCGTATCTCTGATGGATTAGTCGGAGACATAAAGAAGGAGTCTGAAGAGCTCACCGATACGTCAACATTTGAAGCTAATTCTTCTTGAGTTTTCCCTAAGCCATCCAGGATTTTATCAGCAAGGTTCTGACCAACATCGATGAAGTAGTCATTGCATAAATTTAGGGAGTTAGATGGTGTATTGCCTAATTTTAAAAGTTCAGCGTTACTGTCTTTTTTATTATCTAGCTCACGTACTTTTTTGACCGTTTCCATAGCTTTCTGGGATTATTTTTGCTCTCTAAGAACAGCCTTTTATTATGTTCAGCTTTTAAGCTTCTCAGAACGTAAGAAAGTACGTTACGATACCTGTTATATGTTTTCTCGATTTCGGAATTGTTAGGATTTTTCTTAACCAGCATATGTAATGCATCTCTGTGCTTCATACATTTCACTAAACCAGGAGTAATCCAATCTTTTAACACGCATTTCCTGCGACTAACGTGTATCTGCTTAGTGTGTTTCTTTACTAGGTCTTCGAGTGTCTTTGTAAGCTGTTCAGCCGCTTTGTTGACATCGGTCGAGAGCATAATGTTAGACCAATCCACAGCTAGTAAGTCATTGCAAATTTTCTCGTAATCTGTTTTAACAGATATTCTTGCTGGACTTATCTTTGGTGGAGAAGTTATTAATCCAGCCATGACAAGATCATGATCGGTAACACTTGTCTTACAGATCAATCCGATTGCTTGCGTCCTGACATCAACTATGACGTGATCCAGGCATGACGTTTCTCTAGTAGGTAGGTTTATTAAGTGTTTTAATCCCAGCTCTGCCGTTAAGCAAAGGTATTCGTTTATTTGATTATTATCTTGCAGAAGATTTAAATTAATGTCCCCGGAAATTATAACATGTCTTTTTTCTGTGATTAGTTTTCGTACTGTGGTATCCATAGAATTGAGAAATCCGCTAGTATTTGCATAAGATGGAGATCTATAAACACCCAATATAGAGTGACCATTGGGTAAATTTAAAAGCAAACTATCAGCGTCAGAAATGTTTGATTCGCATATATTGACGCTCCAGCCGGAGCGAATATAGGCCACTACGCCTCCCGACTTGTTACAAACGGCTTGTGTACTGTAATGCAAATACCCGGGTATGGTTCTCAACAATGAACAGGTACCTAGATGGCATTCCGTCAAAATTATAGCGTCAAAATTAATTTCTAATCTTTTTAGAAGAACCAAAAATTCATCAAAATTTTTCTGTATACTTCTTATGTTGAACGTTAATATTTTGAAATTATATGAATGATTAAGAACATTTTTACAAGACTCAACAATTTCGAAAACGTGGCAATCGACAGCAAGAGTTTCGTCCAACTCATTAACAAGTTCTAACGTGGCCATAGTGGCCAAACATTGAAAAAATGCTTCCTGGTTAAAAAGCTCAACGCCAGATTTGAGAAAACCACGATTTTATTGCCCAATTTATGAATGTTTTTATGAAGTGTATATGTGTATGAGAGTGTGGTGATTGTGAACTGTGTTAACAACATTCGCAGTGCGATATCTATTTTGAGTTTACAGATAGTATATAATTTTGAATTTCGAACATGTTTAAGCAGTAAAACTAGTAAGAAATAAACTACATTGAGAAAAGCTGACTTTGTTTCGATTTTACAATCCAGGTTTTGTGGATGTCCATGATTAGACACCTGGGGCCGTGTTTGAGCCGTAGAGTTTGACAGTGAGTTCTTCAATGCTTCGGATCTGCATAGCGGGGCTACCTTCCCTTTTGCGGATATAAATAAACCCGTTGCTGGGCCAACAGAACTTGAAGCCCGCTTCTGTGCTGCGTTTCCGTGCTTCGCGAAATAACAAGCGGTTTTCGCGTGTCAACCGTTCATTGAAGAAAACCCTAATTGGTTGATCGCCAACTCCAAGTTCGTCTGCAGTGAGTGATTTTCTGCTTTTGGCTGCTTTTAGGAAGTCGTCTCTTCTCACACGCCGAGTAACGCTCAAAACTATGGGACGAGGTAGATGATCGGTGGGGTTTCCAGGTCTTGAATCAGCTTCTGATCGAGTGGTTTTCCTTTTAGGTCCTGCTCTCTCGATCCAATCAATATCCTCCACAGTCATGTCCACTCCAACCTTCTTTGTTTCTCTCCAACTAGCGCAATATGGCAAAGATTTTCCGCGGGAGTTTCGGGTAATCCTACAATCTCAATTTGATTGCGCAGCGATGCCTGTGCCTGGTAACGTAGCTGATCTTCTAACGACGAGACTCGTTGTCTGAGTGATGTGGTTTCGGCTTCGTAATCTGTTTTTAAGGCATTCATTCTTTCGTCACTCACCGCGAGCCTTGAGAGCAACTCCTCCACGCGTCCTTCTAACCGCGTGACTGTTGTGGCCATTAATGATTCCATGTTGCTATGAAAACCGGTCATTTGTTCCCGTAGAGATCGTATTTCCCCTGCTAGTACTGCGTTATCTGAAGGAGCCTGATTTTTCTTCTGACGTAATGTGACATTTCCATCAGGCGTTATAATGGAGCCTCGAACCGGCGTTGATGAGTTGTCACCACCTTTTTTTGATTGACATGCACATGCAGGGCATATCCAGTTGCTGACTTGGTCGGCAGCCGGCACCGAGCCCCCGCTACATATAATATCTATGTGGTATCGTTTTTTACAACTTGCACTAGTACACTGAATGTACTTATCTTCCGGCAGAAGCTCGCTGAGGCAACTTGCACAGCAACAGTATTTCTTTGTGCGAGATGACATACTTGCCTAGGAAAGTGTGGACGGCTAACAGAATCAGGCCTCAGTTTTCGGCGTCCGCGCACACTGCTCTGTGGCTCAGTGGTTTGAGCTCCCGACCTCCGTAACGCTGACCGCCGGTTCGCGTCCACTCACCAACAGTCTCGTTTTTCACCCTTTAAGGATTGTGCTTGGTAGGTGACCACGAGCAGCCGATGCCTCGATGCAATTCTTCTCGCTCCCGCCGCCCACTGGGTGGAGTCCGCCGTAAGATTTAAACAAGACGAAGCGAGAGGAGTCGATGTTAAGGTATTAGCCAATCACAAATGCTATAACACAAAAACTACTAAAATCCGACAGTGTGAGCAGCACGCGTCCGCTCTGTACAAAGTTCTCTGGACGAATGACATATGGACATATGACATACGTCATAGATTTTTTCTTCGGACGTATGCAGGTTGCCTCACAAATACTCATGATTTTTTCCTACACTGCGAAGGCATTAGTGGTGTAAAAATGTATACATTTATTCTGCTTCCATAAAATACTGGGTACTAAGTGGTATATGGACCCCGTCAGCCGCAGCTAAATCAGAAGAGAGGAAGGCACTAGTAATAAGCATTGTAATGTAATACCTAATTATTTTTATTTATTTTAAAAACCATTACAGCAGCAAAAAGTTAAGAAATCACAACAAATTCGGTAGTACCGAGTAGTATATTTGTATTTTTTTTTAAAATTTCGATTGACTAGTTTTTTTTTTAATGAAACGCGTCGATTTGTTCGTTGTTAATAGGCCACTGTAACTTCGTAACGGTACTCCTAATATAATAATCATCCAACTTTCTAGTTGAGTTTTCATGTCGCTGTTCAGATATACCCTGTATTTTCTACTAAATTTTACCTAACTCAATAATTCAAAGTTCGTAGAGCGTCGTACATCGGAAACCAATAAACCCTTTGACGGGAGCGGCTGACGTCGAACGTATCCTGTGTCTCAGTAGCAGGCACTCGATATCATAATGAAAATGTCGCCTACATTCGTCTTGTTATCGCTACACTCGTGACCTAACTTGTTTTTGCTGCGTTTAATAATTAATTACTTACTATATAATTCAATTATCTCACAGTATTCATTAAGGTACCGATATATTATTTTTAGTCATATCATTTAATAGAATTCTATTCCCAAATACATGATGTATAAATAATTACTATAGATTAAATAAACAGAGCGACGTGAATTTATTTGATACCTCATGTGTTGAGATCTCCAACGCAGCTGAAAATAACCTTTCTCGCATAAGCTCTGACACAACAGGCTTACCTTATCTCGGTATTACGTTTAGCGAGAAAACTCTCGCCAATAAAATATTTTCCGTTCCAATTTCGGCCACGTTCTGTGTTAGCATTAATTGCGTCCTTCCGTAAAATATAAAACAAGTAATTAATAAAACGAGCCGACAACAAATTCTTCGTAAACTCGCCCGATGCTGGGACCTTAATAAATTTGGCCGAAACTAATTTGCAAAACACTTTTTACTTCACGAAAAATTAATAGGCATAACAAGAAAGCAATTCCTGGAGACAACGGGCGGCCTTCGGCGCCACGACCAGATCTGCGCTCCTTCTCGTCCGCTAATGACGATAAACTACTGTATGTTCTCACTTCACTGCCAAGAAGAAAGTGTTTTGAGATGTATTACATATGTAAATAGGTATCTTCTATAGGTAAGTGTGCTAAACTCTAGCTAGACCGTATATCTGCTTAACATCAGGCAGTGTGTAGCCAAATGCATGTCTACGTGAAATAAAAACAAATATGCGTGATACGTCGATAAATTCTTTGGAAGCGAAATACCGTAAAATATAAATAATAATCAGAATATAGGAAACGAATATTTGAGAAAGTGTTTGTGGTCACTGTAGGGAGATTCGGGATGTTATACCTACTTAATTATCGATCTTATTAGATATAGGTATATGCAGTAAACCTAAATTTAGCAAAATTTGCTTCGATGTTTTACCTACCGAAGTGATTTCAGTATTTATCCAAATGACTTTTAATATTTTAACGCAGCAGAAAGTAGAATCGCGAGTTGTAAAGGAAATCTACAGTAATACCGGTATGAAGTGAATTTTATCACTAAGCGAATAGGACAAAGTTTTCAGCAATGAGTAAAGCGTTATGAACGTGATAGGATTATACCGGCGGACGGAGTCGGGGACTCCCCGCGATCGCCCGCGCCGCGCGCCGGTCCACGCGCCACCTCCATCATTCTCTCAACTCTGTTTAGACAGTAAGCCGTTTGCTGATTTCTTATTTTTAAACTGATTTATTGCTGCTGTGATAGTAGTATCAGATGTATCGAAGTATCTGTACAAAATATTGATGTGTTGTCTTTTACGTGACTTTAAAACAGTTTACATGCCTAGAGATCCTAAATATGTCGGACACAGTCAGTCGGGAGGGATACAGTTCAGTTATCTATGTTGACGAGAAACTCCACAGGACGATATTTAGTTTCTGACGCCTCTTGTACTCGTATCAACGGCAATGGCGATGATGACGGCGATACGCGAAAGTTCACAAGAAAATTATTGTACCGCTAATCTCATGTATACAGCTAAACTACTAGTAACTCTATAAACTCGGTAAACAGCATTATTTTATCTGTTAAAACACTCCTGGTGTTCCTATAAAGAAACCATCAGAGCTGCTCGCACCACAATGTAAGATTTATGACGGGGTTGTAAAGTGCAAGTAAACAAACTTGTAAAATACCCAGCTTAGTGGAGATACAACTTATTGCTAGTCTCTTATACCTAACTACAGTACGCTTTGTTAGTTTTAGTACAGTAATGGTATCTAACAGTATTCCGTCTTCATACAAACGGTCGGAACGTGAATCATTCCTACGTGCTTCGGAATTCGGTATACACTCGGTACACCAACAGTGGCAGATGTGCCGTATAATAGTGACGATTTGGGGCTGTGATCACTAAGCATGCGATTTATCTACCAGGCGGGCAGCGCTACCACGTGTTCGGTACTGTGCAGCCACGCGGGGCTGTAGATATTAGATATTATTTCCAGGACAGGACCGAGTCACATTACTGATATATACCATTGCCGTGGATTTAGTAAACTCTTCATTAAACGCAGCCACAAAATAAGCAGGACTAGACAAAGGAATTTAATTTCCTGTAACAAAGCGTTAGCTCAAGTCGCCGCGCCGCGCCTTGCGGACTTTATTCGAAGGCAAGGCCACGCGGTGGGAGGGGAGGGGAGGAAAGGGGGAGAGGGTTGCAATGTTGCATTAACTGAATGCAATTTCATTGACTTAGACTTAGATAATTACAAGTTTCTATCTCAAAGAGATTGCGGTATCACCATCGAGATCCAAGATTTACGAGTTGCTCTCGAACTTTCTAAATGTTTTTTTTTTAAAGAATTGTTAGTGTTTTTGTGTGCCTTAGTAGTTTTCAGAAGGAGCAAAAGCGTTATCGTGAAATCTCAGCTCGGAAGCGATTGCTCTCACAAAAAGGTGCAATAAAATAGTGCCTAGTGCTTTCCATAGAGTGTATGATTATAATACTTTTGCTTATACGATTACGCGCCGGCCGGTACTCGTCTACCTTCCAACAATACAATAAATTAGTGCTAGCAACAAACATTAAAGAAATACCACATTAGGTAGCCTACATGAATCTAGTTCTTTAAGTTCTTGACGATGTGTGAACTCTACAAGCTCCAATTAGCCTGAATGGTGGACTTCACTTCTCTACTACTCCTAACCTAAGCTATTATTATTTTAAATGACCGTATAAATATGTTAAATTCCTTACAACACAACAGGTCCGTCTCACCGTGCGAGAAGACAAACTCGAAGAAATTTCTCTCCTAGCCGCCAAGATACCTATTTTTGTACTCATTATAATAGATTCTAAATTCCAATTGAGAAAGTCTTCCAATATTTTTAAGTACCTTGATAATCCTCTTATATAGGTCTCTCGGGCGAACTCGAGCTCGTAAAATAAAAAGTAAATGATTCCTCCGGCCGCCGCCGGGATCGAAGTCCTGCGACAACATTTAATATGTAACACGAATAAAACGTTATACGATTCACAGGTTCAGAAATCGGATTCTCATTTATTTCAGTATTTTAAATTACAGCCACGATCCTCTGCAAACAAAAACGTAATTGGAAATTTCAATGATCGACGTCGACGAGGAAAAATTCCACATCATTGTATTTGAAGGCGACCCGAGACCGATGCGACGCCGCCGTTCTCACTTGTCGAGCTAAACTAAAAAGCTTCTCAAAATGTAAACAGAAAATCTTATTGGGAAAGTTGTACGAAAGCTTCGACATAAATGGAATATCATAAACTTGCCAAACACGGCCCCGAGATGTTCATAGACCTTGTGCGCTCCGCGTAGAGGTCAATTTGCGGTGGACCTAGAAATCATTCAGGTTTCGAAATATGAGATAAGTACTAGCTGACCCGGCGAACTTCGTTTCACGCAATATCTTAATAAATTATAGGCTATATGTTATTCTGATGTATAAGCATTACTCTTGCAAAGTTTCATCTCAATCCGTTCAGTAGTTTTTGCGTAAATGTGTAACAAACATCCATACATACTCACAAACATTCGCGTTTATAATATTAGTAAGATTTGAGCGCACTAAGCTCTGCGCGGAGGCTCGTTGGTACTGATTATGATATTGAATGATCAGTTGGTAACGGGAGAGAAGAAACTACGGAAGATTTATTGTCGTCTTGCGCCTCTTTCACTCAAATTTGTCGAAAGATTAAGCGCCTATTTAAATAATCCGAGGACATTTGTAACCATAATGGAAGAGATAATTTTAGATTAGTCGGTCGGATTAACTGGTATTTAAACTGTCATTCACGAACCTAGTAACCAAATGTTATTAGAATATTTTTGAGAACCACAATCTCAATTAGAGCTAAGTACCGATAAAAAAAGCGAATGAAGATAGATTATTTTGCTACTACGTCAGGTCGACTATGTCAGGGCGGGGCATTCTAACAGGTACTCGTACATGACGTTTGTAAATATTATAGTTTGTTCGGTCCCGAGAGGAGCTTAAACTGAGAAATTAATAACTCGAGTACTTACCGCCAGCGCCGCGACACGAGCGCCACTCGCGGCTCTACGACACTTCGCATCTAAATTCAACGACCTGACAGATTACACTACACAACTGTTTTAATAATATACTTGTCGTCACATTCTACTCTCTTCTCTTTCACATGTACGATTCAATGAGATGTGCTCAAATAACCCCGCTTAATGAGAGGGTGTGCGAACCGTCACGTGCAGACAATAAACAGGTAACATGTTTTATTTTTCTATTTCGCACATCTCCTTAAGTATATAGATTAGAATAGATACCTCTTACATTCAGTATTTACCTACTTACTTCCTATGTTAGGCATCTAGTGATAAGATAATGAACGCAATGAAAAAAAAACTGATTTTATTTAAAACAAAAGTTGGCGCCTAGTTCTTTTTCAAAACACTCCACACAGCATTATATATTTTATAACAAAGACGTTACGAAAAGAAAAATATTAATAGATTTAAATATCTGGTATTCAAGCCAGCCATTTGAACCAGTCGGGCGGGCCCGCGGGTATGCGGGCACTCGCAACCATTCACCCAAGTCTTCTAAACTTTCATCATAATCATATTTCAAAATCTTATAGAAACTCTTTTAAAATATATTTGATGTATCGTTTTGTTGCTGCGTGAAAGAACAACAAACGTATTTCGGTTTATAATAATACTAGCTACCCGCCCGGACTTCGCACAGGTGTGTTATGCATATAAACCTTCCTCTTGATTTACTTTGGGTACGGAACCCTAAAAATTTACAATCCCAGTTTACAAACAAGGCTGACTTGGTTGAAAACAATCAAAATATATAAATTATTATAAAATATTTTGACTTGAATGTATTAATAGAATTTTAAAGTCAATATTTTTAGCTTCCAAATTCTGAGTGAAGTATAAGAAAAGAGAATAAAGCTTTTATTTTGAAATAGTAAAGAAAATTGGGAGTTACTGTTCCACCAATCGCTCACAGAAAGCTCAAGTAGGTAATTTGACAAAAGTGACGTATCTAAAAAAGTAACCTTCGAATGTCACAAGCCCTTCAGCAAATACAAATGTAGATGAGATTAGAGCCAGCTTTGCGACGCGACACACGTTTGACTTATATTTAGATCTGTAAGCGTTCGCTGAGAGCTGTTCTTACTATAAGGTAGTTCAGTGAAAGGGTGTGTTACAATCTAGTGTTCTCTCAAGTAATATAAAGTAACTAGATTTTGCCTGCGGCTTCGCCCGCATGATATTTCGAAGCATGATATTTCCCTACCTTACCCTTAATAAAGGAGGTGGAAAATAAAAAACAAAAAAATTTAATTTATTTGATTTGACAATTCTTTTTTGACATTTCTTGGAGCGCACGCTAGAATAGCTCGGAGATGGTAGAATTTTTCCTACTTACTTAACACTTATTGTTATAATTTGGAAAATTTACGCAAAATCATTATAATTTATAGCCTATGTATTATTCTGATGTACAAGCTATATAATTGCAAAGTTTCATCTCAATCCGTTTAGTAGTTTTTGCGTGAAAGAGTAACAAACATCCATACATCCATCCATCTATCCATCCATCTATCCTTACAAACTTTCACGTTTATAATATTAGTAGGATTTATGCTTCAAAATAATACTTTTCATTTACTGAGAGAATAGTTGAAGAGAAATACTTAGCGGTGAAAATGAACGCACAAGATCTGTAATTAGTGTACAGTTTTTTTTTTTTTTGTATGTTCGTCAGGTCTTCTTTTGACAATGACAATAGTATAAGTAGTGTACAGATTATGGACCGATTTTTAATTTGTCAAAAAGAATGCGTGCGGTCCCAAGGCCTCGTTATGACAGATAATAACTAGGCCGCAGAGACGCGTGTGACGTAGGCTCACTCGCATATTTTCGCAAAATGCTGCTTACTGATTCAGCGGCTTATTCGCATGGATCGTAATCACGTCGTTTGAATGCATATTGTATTATTTCCGGCAGTTCTGAGCCGCGCCGCGCGGCATCCAGGCGGGCAGGCGGGTAGGCGGGCAGGCGGGCAGGCGGGCAGGCGGGCAGGCGGGCAGGCAGGCAGGCAGGCGGGCGGGCAAGCGGGCAGGCAGGCAGGCAGGCAGGCAGGCAGGCTAGCGGGCGGGCAGGCAACAAGGCAGGCAGCACGAGCGCCAATACCAGTGTATAAATTCATACACTTATTGATCAAAAAGATGAAAAAGACACAAGTACACAACAGTTGTATGTCTTTTACGTTACCTAAGTAATGATAGTTAAATGCTAATTCGTGAGAAAACTAGCGTGTGGTACATGCTGATGCAAACACGAACTCGCAGGTATTTGAAGTGTGTAAAAAAGTATTATAGCTGTTTTTGCCCTGTGGTAGACGAGAACAGGGGGGCGATTCTGTTAGCCGGTCTCGTTGCTGAGGTGATACGTTCTAGAACCACTCTCGTTTTTATGACAGTCGGAATTGTCAAAAAAACGGTAGAGCTTCGATCGATGACGTAATAACGTGTGACTTTACTGAGTTAAAACTAACGTGATACTCATCCGTTGCTCTGCCGTTCGAAAGCCGCCGCGAAACGTCAAAGATACAATTGATGACGTGAAATAGCATGCGATGTTTAAAACCTTGATGTCAAAAGCAATTGACGTCACTAAGTGATACATTTTGTAGGTACTTAGGGCATTGATAGGGGGGAGGTTCGTCGTCAGATTAGAATTAGCTCAAAGAATCAAAATACTAAATATAGGTATGTTTATCTAGACATTTTTATCTTGCGATATCAAATCTACATGTCATTATGTAATAATCACATTGCAAGAAAATTAAAGTACTAACATTTTGAAAAACTTAACTACCCATTACATTTTTGTTTCAATTTTGCTGAAGCTAATGAAACCCTATTAAAAGCTTTTATACAAAAAATATTCGTATCATTTATTTATTCGTTTGGGGACTGCGCAGGGCCCACATGGCACTGATATTACACAAACACGTGTGGGGGCTGAAGAGAGTTAAAATGTGCCTACTTATTGCTCATACACCACAGGCTCTTCAGTGAAGAAAAACATACAACAGAGGCGATCCGTGTTTAACAGTAGGTAGAAGATGTGTATTGTGAAGTCGTGATGGCCTAATCGCACATTTTATACTCGTAGTCTTAATCTATTCCTATTCCCCCTCAGCCTCGATCTTTGCTTCTTCATTTTTTTAAGGGCCTAATTGACCTTCATGGATAGGCTATGTTCAACAATGGCCTACTTCTAGAGGCCACAACGGAGCAAAAAACCCCTTTTGTAGTTCTTCCTCACTACACCTCTGATTCATTTGACAAACGAATGATGTATGTAAACAAGCGGGGAAAGTGAAATAAGTCAATACCACCACATTTAATGTTGTCAAAATTAAATGCAAACCTATAATGTATAAAAAAAACTACTGAAAGAAACGTAGTTCTGAAATATAAACTTTGATCACAGAATTATCGTCTCATCCTTTTTATTAAATTGCAACTTTTAATTTGCCGAAATCTATGTTTTTTTACTTTAGCGTGCAATAAAATGTGATGCCTGTTATATTTTTGTTAGTTTGTTTTATTTATTTAGTTAGTTATTTTTTCAGCAACATTGATTCGGGCATGGTATAAACCAAAATTGGTTTCCAGTTGTTTTTAAATCACTCTTATACTGCTTATCTAGTTTAGATACTTAGTGTAATGTGATCTTCGCATTTTATTTTATATCAGCTAAATCAAAAGCATTAAACCGTAGGTAATAAACCTAATAATTTGTACGATTTTGGAGAAAATCTAACAAAAAACATGTTTTTCTGACACATTTTTCAATTTAAGAGGTTTTAGTAGTACTATAATTGTACTATTAATATATTTATGTAAAATAACAAATATTGTAAAATTTAGTTAATTTTATTAAACCACTACTTAACTAAGATAGTTTTTTCGAAAATTCATCAAAATGATCAAGTGCCAATACTATCCAATTCTCCCCATAGTAAAAGCTAATACGCTTGATTTTATAATGGCAGAATTGTACCAAAGGTGACAATCAATTGTAATGAATGACAATCATGTGACAATCTACTAACTACTAAAAGTAGCCGAAGTATAACCGAAGTATAGTCGAAGAACACCGAAATAGAAACCGGTGTAATAACGATCGCAACTCGGCTCAGCTACAATACAATATTATAATTCTCCATGTGAATGACATGCTACACAAATGACCCCACGTACTCTTGTGGATATCTTGTGGCTACGACCCAAGAGTGTTTTTAAGTGGAAGCTAGAAACTCTCAGGACCGTCTGCAGAGTTTCTGGCGGGAGCCAGAAACGCACCGGTGCTCCCAGCATTTTGTGTGCCTACTCGACTGGCAGTAGGGCCAGGCTTGTGCGGTCCTTTATGACAGCGTTGCCAGACACGCTGTTGTCCTCCTCGGGCCCGCTTGAGCTCGTCATACATAGTATCGTAATTTTCATCCAAAGTCCTAACTAGGGAAAACAAACAACGACGTCTAAATCATAATTAGAACTACAATCACAATAAGACTCCTTACTAATTTTCTCTATTTTCAGCTTATTTTAGTAAACGTCAATGTCAATGTTCGTATTCATATTTATGTGTTTTTATGACATATTAAATGTTTGGAGTATTTGAAGGTTGGTCCGGTGCGTTCAGACTACGCTATATTCTTTCTTAACCTATTTTAGAAAAAAGAGGATGTTATTAACTCTATTTCTTGTATTCCGTATGTCGCATATAGTATTCATAATTAAATATTAAAAACAATCAGCAACCAGGCAGTCGCCTACTATGATTAGGGCAAAGGGTACGCTTATTCTTAATCACACTAAGGCTGCGTTTTCAAAAACGATACGCGAGGATGAAGTTACTTCCGATTTTTTTCTCAAAATCGCATCGATCGCTTTGGAGAAATCTCGTGGCTACTCAATTTGAATTCAAGGCATTTTTCTCTAGGTAATGTTATAAGATTACCTTGATAGGGTAGGCTCATTAAGGCTTGGAACTCCCTCCAATACCTACTGATCTACGCCTGTGAATTAGGTACGAGTGATAACATTGAAATAGAAACAACCAAACCGTTTTCAAGTAATTTATTTATACTAGAGCAATTTTGTTTACAATAAAATATCTTAATCCACAGTCAAATGTATCAAATATTCTCTTACACAAGCAAAAAAAATCCAGTAGAGTAAGTCTATCGGATACTGTCTAATATTGTAGCATAGTCTGAATGATCAGGGGGGCGATTCTGTTAGCCGGTCTCGTTGCTGAGGTGATACGTTCTAGAACCACTCTCGTTTTTATGACAGTCGGAATTGTCAAAAAAACGGTAGAGCTTCGATCGATGACGTAATAACGTGTGACTTTACTGAGTTAAAACTAACGTGATACTCATCCGTTGCTCTGCCGTTCGAAAGCCGCCGCGAAACGTCAAAGATACAATTGATGACGTGAAATAGCATGCGATGTTTAAAACCTTGATGTCAAAAGCAATTGACGTCACTAAGTGATACATTTTGTAGGTACTTAGGGCATTGATAGGGGGGAGGTTCGTCGTCAGATTAGAATTAGCTCAAAGAATCAAAATACTAAATATAGGTATGTTTATCTAGACATTTTTATCTTGCGATATCAAATCTACATGTCATTATGTAATAATCACATTGCAAGAAAATTAAAGTACTAACATTTTGAAAAACTTAACTACCCATTACATTTTTGTTTCAATTTTGCTGAAGCTAATGAAACCCTATTAAAAGCTTTTATACAAAAAATATTCGTATCATTTATTTATTCGTTTGGGGACTGCGCAGGGCCCACATGGCACTGATATTACACAAACACGTGTGGGGGCTGAAGAGAGTTAAAATGTGCCTACTTATTGCTCATACACCACAGGCTCTTCAGTGAAGAAAAACATACAACAGAGGCGATCCGTGTTTAACAGTAGGTAGAAGATGTGTATTGTGAAGTCGTGATGGCCTAATCGCACATTTTATACTCGTAGTCTTAATCTATTCCTATTCCCCCTCAGCCTCGATCTTTGCTTCTTCATTTTTTTAAGGGCCTAATTGACCTTCATGGATAGGCTATGTTCAACAATGACCTACTTCTAGAGGCCACAACGGAGCAAAAAACCCCTTTTGTAGTTCTTCCTCACTACACCTCTGATTCATTTGACAAACGAATGATGTATGTAAACAAGCGGGGAAAGTGAAATAAGTCAATACCACCACATTTAATGTTGTCAAAATTAAATGCAAACCTATAATGTATAAAAAAAACTACTGAAAGAAACGTAGTTCTGAAATATAAACTTTGATCACAGAATTATCGTCTCATCCTTTTTATTAAATTGCAACTTTTAATTTGCCGAAATCTATGTTTTTTTACTTTAGCGTGCAATAAAATGTGATGCCTGTTATATTTTTGTTAGTTTGTTTTATTTATTTAGTTAGTTATTTTTTCAGCAACATTGATTCGGGCATGGTATAAACCAAAATTGGTTTCCAGTTGTTTTTAAATCACTCTTATACTGCTTATCTAGTTTAGATACTTAGTGTAATGTGATCTTCGCATTTTATTTTATATCAGCTAAATCAAAAGCATTAAACCGTAGGTAATAAACCTAATAATTTGTACGATTTTGGAGAAAATCTAACAAAAAACATGTTTTTCTGACACATTTTTCAATTTAAGAGGTTTTAGTAGTACTATAATTGTACTATTAATATATTTATGTAAAATAACAAATATTGTAAAATTTAGTTAATTTTATTAAACCACTACTTAACTAAGATAGTTTTTTCGAAAATTCATCAAAATGATCAAGTGCCAATACTATCCAATTCTCCCCATAGTAAAAGCTAATACGCTTGATTTTATAATGGCAGAATTGTACCAAAGGTGACAATCAATTGTAATGAATGACAATCATGTGACAATCTACTAACTACTAAAAGTAGCCGAAGTATAACCGAAGTATAGTCGAAGAACACCGAAATAGAAACCGGTGTAATAACGATCGCAACTCGGCTCAGCTACAATACAATATTATAATTCTCCATGTGAATGACATGCTACACAAATGACCCCACGTACTCTTGTGGATATCTTGTGGCTACGACCCAAGAGTGTTTTTAAGTGGAAGCTAGAAACTCTCAGGACCGTCTGCAGAGTTTCTGGCGGGAGCCAGAAACGCACCGGTGCTCCCAGCATTTTGTGTGCCTACTCGACTGGCAGTAGGGCCAGGCTTGTGCGGTCCTTTATGACAGCGTTGCCAGACACGCTGTTGTCCTCCTCGGGCCCGCTTGAGCTCGTCATACATAGTATCGTAATTTTCATCCAAAGTCCTAACTAGGGAAAACAAACAACGACGTCTAAATCATAATTAGAACTACAATCACAATAAGACTCCTTACTAATTTTCTCTATTTTCAGCTTATTTTAGTAAACGTCAATGTCAATGTTCGTATTCATATTTATGTGTTTTTATGACATATTAAATGTTTGGAGTATTTGAAGGTTGGTCCGGTGCGTTCAGACTACGCTATATTCTTTCTTAACCTATTTTAGAAAAAAGAGGATGTTATTAACTCTATTTCTTGTATTCCGTATGTCGCATATAGTATTCATAATTAAATATTAAAAACAATCAGCAACCAGGCAGTCGCCTACTATGATTAGGGCAAAGGGTACGCTTATTCTTAATCACACTAAGGCTGCGTTTTCAAAAACGATACGCGAGGATGAAGTTACTTCCGATTTTTTTCTCAAAATCGCATCGATCGCTTTGGAGAAATCTCGTGGCTACTCAATTTGAATTCAAGGCATTTTTCTCTAGGTAATGTTATAAGATTACCTTGATAGGGTAGGCTCATTAAGGCTTGGAACTCCCTCCAATACCTACTGATCTACGCCTGTGAATTAGGTACGAGTGATAACATTGAAATAGAAACAACCAAACCGTTTTCAAGTAATTTATTTATACTAGAGCAATTTTGTTTACAATAAAATATCTTAATCCACAGTCAAATGTATCAAATATTCTCTTACACAAGCAAAAAAAATCCAGTAGAGTAAGTCTATCGGATACTGTCTAATATTGTAGCATAGTCTGAATGATCTGTTGTACAAAACGAGTCAGCAACGATGCTGAAACGTTTCAGAAACGAAACAGTATCACGTCACCTACACAAACAAACATATTGTATATACACTTATGTCGCTTACGTCATTGACAATTTTGAATAACAAATCGAAATGAAGACTATCTCTATTTTCTCGCCTTTCAATTTTGTTTTCTTAAACTCCAACCATCTATCCAATTATAATTTGATCTGACTTCTTTTTTGAATTGAATAATTTCGTCGCAAATCTGTAAAAATATGAAATAATAAGATTAAAATAATAAAGCAAGAAAAAATCTGACATATCAGACTTAAGTCAAAACCAATATTTATTCAATGTGTGCGTTATTACTTTTTTTCTGATGTTTGAGCGCAACAAATATGGTTTTGCTCACAAAAAGAGTTTATTAATTATTATTAAACTGTATTATTTATCCTTACCTGCTTTTTTTTAACCCAAATAAGTCCGCGTTTGACCACTAACTGCCTGATGGTAAGCGACGTTGTGGTCGAAGATGAAGCACGCAGACCTAGAAGATACCTATTCACTCTGACCTTGAAAAGCCATAGATTATAATCTCTTAGGAAATAGGAAAGCAGGAAGACTGTTCCATTCCCTGCTTGTTTTTGGGCTAAATCTAATAATTGATATTTGACCCGCTTTCTGTCTGATTCTAATCTGATGATTGGTTTGCACAGATATTTGGTTTGAGACTCCTTTAATTCTGACAACAATACAATTTCATCTAATTCATTACAATACAATTTTTTACTTTTTTCTTATATCAAATACCTACTCATTCTTAACTGACTGGCACTACATAGTACCTCCTTATTCAAAACCCTTATTTTCAATTCTGTCAGCTTGTCAAAAGATCAAAATCACAGAGTAGGTACTTTGTTATTTACAGAAAATCAAAATTTTCTCCAATTTCAGCCGAATTTCATCAGGTTATTAAAAATGATGGTCATTAGCGTAACTTACGCTTGAATATCGGCCACTTTAACTGAGCATTGCGTGCAATCAGCTTCGCGACCATCAACGGATCTCCTCTTGTCCACGGGCCAACTCTCAAACAACTACTGGGGCCTCTGCAGTGACCTTTCCAGTTCCCCGTGGTATCTACTTCTACGGAGCGGGATCCGGCGGCTCTCCTGTGATGGACGGGCCAGCTCTCCGTGACATCTACTATCACTTGGATTCTTCTGCAGTGTCCATCCTAGCTCCTTGTGGTATCAACTACCACGGGGCATTCTTCGGCGGCTCTCCAGTGATCGACGAGCCAGTTCCCTGTACCACTGTCGACTTTTTTGTTAGGGTAGCTCGCGGAGTGCGTACGTTAAAGTTTAGAGATATGTAGGTACACTACAGAAATAAATAAATATTAGGGGACATCTTACACAAGATCAATATTACGATTACATATTTTTTTAAATAAAATAATTACGAATTACGAAGAAAAGAATTACGAAGGTGTCGGGGTGAGCATACCTTTTGTGGCCGAGGCTAAGACTGTCTGGGCTGATTTAAACTCGGGTGCTGTGTGCCCTGTATCTCCTCATATTCAGAGGGCTTGGGATGATGTCGGAGCTAAGCAAATTCACGAGCGGTTGCTGAGCGTTGCTGCGGGGGTTGATCTGGCTAGACTGAAGGCTGTGTCGCAGACAGAATCTGGGGCATGGTTGCACGCGCTTCCCTCACCTCATATGGGTACTCTGTTAGACGACGACTCTTTGCGTGTGGCGGTGGCCCTTCGCCTGGGCTGCAAGGTGTGTGAACCTCATAGATGCACCTGCGGTTCCATGGTGGAGGCCGATGGCCATCACGCGTTGAGTTGTCGTCGGTGCACAGGGAGGTTTCCTCGTCACCATGCCCTTAACGACATAGTCCAAAGGGCTTTCGTGTCTGCGAATATTCCCTGCGTCTTGGAGCCGCCAGGCCTGAGTAGGTCGGATGGCAAGAGGCCGGATGGACTGACTTTGGTGCCTTGGAAGAACGGGAAGTGTCTGGTGTGGGATGCCACGTGCGTCAGCACTGTTGCTGCCTGTCACCTTAGTCGCTCCATCCAGTCTCCTGCGGCGGCTGCGGAGGATGCCGCTGCTAGAAAACGGCAGAAATATGCAGCTTTGGAGGCGCAATATTACTTTGTGCCCGTCGCCGTTGAGACTTTGGGTTCTTGGGGGACCGAGGGCAAAAAGCTGATTCGTGAGATTGGGCAACGGATCAGAGAACGAAACGGTGACCCCCGCTCCGGTTGTTTTTTGGTGCAGAGGTTGGCCGTTGCCATTCAGCGCGGTAATGCAGCTAGTGTGATGGGGACCTTTGCGCCGGGGACAACCAGGGGCGGGCTTTTCGACTAATTTATTTATAAGCTAGTTTTAAGTTGACATTTGTGAAATTTACATGCAAACTGCAATAAACATTTTATTGGAAAAAAAAAAAAAAAAAAATAATAATAATGTACTGCCTATTTTTGTTGGTTTAAATCATTTACCCTCGAAGCAGGTAACGAAACCCAAGTCCAACCTATGGGTTGCTACACACATATTGGTTCAGCACAATCGCCACTGTAGTAAAATCGAATCTGTGTGGATGAATCATTCGGTTCGGCAAATACCGATCGTGCCGAATGGAATTTAGCGAGGCGGGACGGATTGGATTTCGTGATTTACGTTTGGACTTGCGTAATTTGGAAGGTTTTTCTGTCTAGACGATACTGATAAATATTTTGATTTATTTGAGATAACTCTAATTAGAGGACGCCCCAACATCAATGCCCTGCCTGAGTACGTACACTTAAGTGACGTCACACGATTTTGACGTCATCAATTTTATCTTCGACTTTTCGTGTCGGCTTTCAAACGTCGGAGCAACGGATTAGTTTACGAAAGTTTCGATTCAGTAATGTCACACTTACGTCACACGTTTTTACGTCATCGATCGAAGCTCTATCGTTTTTTTGAACGAGAGAGGTTCTAGAACGTATCACCTCAGCAACGAGATCGGTTAACAGAATCGCCCCCCTGGAGTAAATCACGTCGGCCGCGGCGCTGGCTCGCGATTCCTTGAAATATTTCGGTGCGAAATTTTCCAATTTCCTGCGGCTTATCTCCGCTGAATTATATAATTTATATTTAGACTTCTAAATATAAATTAATGAATTTCTTGCGAGAGTACTTTTCCATAGATTTAGACAGGCTATAAGTTATATGTAATGCCTGCCTATAAATTTTAGTAAGAACATACAGTAGGTATTAATAATTCTTTTTGTCGATTTATGGCCAGAAGCATAACTATAAGCATACAATTTTACAAGCTTTTTTATTTATTTTTATCTTGCAATGGATGTACTATGTAAGTATGTACTCGTAAGTTCGGGTGGAATCTTGCGAGTTAAATTTGACCAATTTTCAGGTTTCCGATTGAGCTGCAATTTTGCACGCATATGTATATCGCGTGACAATGCAATAATACGGTACCATGGAGCTGATCCGATGATAGAGTCGGAAGATGGCAATAGGAACTCCTGTACTAAACTAAATAGGCCCGTCGTGTTTGGGCTCGTTTTGCCTGTCTTGGCTAGCGCTCTGCTGCTACATTTATATCCAGGATTTCAAAGGCTAGTATTTTTAAAAAGTTATATTTTTGTAATAATTGATTTTACCTATACATTATGAGTATTAGTTTTTGCATCGCAATAACTAACAATTCTCGTTACCACCTTGGATTTAGATTCTAAGTCATTTCCTCTCAACCTTAGTAAAATTATCTAGTTAAACGAAAACTTGTAATCACTACATAGTATAAAACAAAGTCGTTTCCCGCTGTCTGTACCTATGTTTGCTAATAAATTTGAAACTTCGCATTGGATTTTGATGCGGTTTTTTTAATAGATAAAGTGATTCAAAAGAAAGGTTTGTGTGTATAATGCACCTGTGCGAAGCCGGGTCGTGTCGCTAGTAGGTAATAATCATGAGAGTAAACTACTCATCATTAGTCTATTTAAAATAATTATTTTGTCCACACTTGGACGTGCCTACGTCCAGTTGTGAACTCTCTCAAAAAACGCTATAAAACACGATCGCTATGACTAATTGTCATAATTTATCGAGGTGAGAACTATTTCTACGTCAATTTGAACAATTTCGACAAAATACATTTTTGCTAAGATCTAATGACAGCAATCCTACATAGTGTACATTTATAGAGATTGGAGTTGATCACGACTGATTTATGGAGTGATTTAGATGATTATATATCCGTGTAACTGCGTTATTTACGACCTCCATTCCGATTATTTATAGACAAGCGCGAGGCAATAAGGAAAATAGACAAAATACTAGTGTTGTTGTGTTCTCCTTCCGCTCGTTCGGCCGGGCGCGGGCGCCGGGCGAGTCACAGCCAGCTGCTAATTACGTATGGGTGCGACACGACCTGCCGGCAGCCAATTAGTAGCCATATTGAGCAGCTAATTGCGCCCGAATACGACGAAAAACGGAAATCATTAACTTTATCAATATAGGGATATGACAGATGCGGCGGCCGCTCCCCGTAAGTCTCAAGTAGTCACCCGGGATTAACTCTGCAGAGACTTATTTGGCGACAGCCCGACGGAAAGAGAACATGCCATGAAATATGTATGTTTATTACAGAATCGTGACCTTAATATGAACAATACACGGCATCGATACTTGGAGCGCGGCCAACTCGAATCGCGACCAACAGCTAATTGTTGAAAATCGCTGAAACTTTCGATGCTATTTTGTCGTATTGTACCTACGTTGTATGGCCGGACCTTGTCGGACTGGCAAATATAGTCAGACGACGCTATTGTAATAGGCAAGGATAGTACAATATGTTAGACTCAAACTGTTGTCAACTTTTTTCAAACTGAACTGTAGGTATTTACAGATAAGAGATAAAATTATAAATGAAATTTACACATACTATATTATGTGGAGCAAACTATCTCGTATAGAACTGCAATACCCTTGAAGTATTGACCATTGATTTTTAACCATCGAAAAATAGGGGTATAATTTTGATCTAAGTATATGGCTGTGCAATGAGCATGCCTGTAAATGCAATGTATGCCTGTGGCATCATAAGCAAACTGACTGAGCAAATAAACCGAATCCCATGTTTTAATTATGAATTACCTAACAGATAGTTTTAAGCAACATATTTTATCTGCTCTAAGGTTTTTTAAAGAATGTAAAATTATACAGACTGCCTTGTGACAGTTGGCGTGTCGACCACGCGTCACGGCACGGGTGTGACGCGACACCGGTGCGGCACAGATGCGGCACAGACGGGGCAGGGACGTGGCAGGGACACAGCAGGCACGCGGCACCAAAGAGGTACAGGTGCGGCAAGGAATGGGCGCGGGCGCGTGGTCCAGTGGCTCGTTGCCAGGGACACTGGAGTATCCACAGAGAAACACTTTGTTACTTATGAACTGTAAAACGATGCTGATGTGACAATAATAAAGTAATCTAGTTGCAAAGTTTGAAGCAATCTGTAGATATGTTTTTTTATTTTTAACATATTTTCTCTGTCTCCGCTAAAGGTTTAGCCATGGATTGCAATGATTGTGCTATTTAAGGCGGAAAATTAGTAATTAAGTAAGTTCGTATAGGCCGGGTGGCTAGCCCTGGTGTCAGAGTTTTTAGGCCGCCTGAAGGCCTCTGACATGGCTAAATGGTTAAAACAACCGGGACCTACCGTTATAGTATCTCGCAACTGTTAACGATACAATTACTATTGTTTATTAGGTTGGTTTACGCAACCTATAAATTCACTTAGACGTATCGTCAGACTACGCTCTGTAGTCGTCTTTATATTATCCGTTGCAACATATTTGTCTGACAGTTTTCTGCTCGATGTTCGCAAGTAGAACGAGAGACGAACTGGTTCACTCCACACAAACTTTTATTTCTCTTGTATTTACATAACGTGACAATGCTCGCTATCCTGTACAATTTCAAAAGAACCCGTTCTTTTGAAAAACGACTTTATTTGAAACATAAGTTAAGTTTTCAGTAAACAACGTGTTAAACAGATATTGGGTTTTCCCCATCATCATCATCATGTCGTCCGTAAAACGTGAACTGCTAGCTTTTTTTACAAATTTTACAACAATTGCTTTACCGAAATCTTAAAATCAAGTACAAATTTCACCTCTCATGAGTAAATTTTCCACACTTTTTATGCCGATTCGTATTCAAAACTTAGTTTTGCTTTTCATCAGTAAATTTATTAAACTACGCAACGGATACTTTAGTTTCTTACATCTCAGCACTCGATCTCCGCCGCCTTCAATCAAAATATTAATCACTGAAATTTGATATAGATTTCTAGGCCGATGTTATTTCATATTATTTTAAGGGTTTTACCGCACTCGCAAACAGAACACGATGTGTGACGATCGGTTCCAAGTTGCGAGCTACAACACTGTATAAGAGCGCCTTCACATTAGGTCGCAAGCAGTGCGGCAGCAACATGGCTGCAGTCGCACGACAGCAGCAGATGGTTTTGCATTACAACTACAACCGCGCGCTTGCAACACTGGCTCGAAGCAGACAAATTGCACGCGGCTGCCGTCGTGGATGGCTACCGTCCGCTAATGCCCCATCCACAGTCTCGCGAGTGCCTCGGCGAGGCCCTCGTGCGAGGCAACGACGGACGCGAAGAATATTCGAGACGCGGCGACACGAGCGCCCCATCCACACTCTCGTGCTCGCGTTACCTCGTGTCGCCTCGTGGAGAGTGTGGATAGGGTACAAGAAAATCGCATGTCGTACGGTCTTATTAGTAAGCTCCAAGTAGCCCAACGGGCTATGCTCGGAGTCTCTCTGCGAGATCGAATCAGAAATGAGGAGATCCGTAGAAGAACCAAAGATACTGACATAGCCCAACGGATTGGAAAGTTGAAATGGCAATAGGCAGGGCACATAGCGCGGAGGACTGATGACCGATGGGGTCAAAAAGTTCTCAAGTGGAGACCAAGGTGGACAGATGACCTCATTAAGGCCGCAGGATCGCGCTGGATGCAAGCCGCTTCCAACCGATCTTATTGGAGATTCATAGAGGAGGCCTATGTCCAACAGTGGACTTCTTATGGCTGATGGGTGGCTGGATGGATGCATGTCGTACGGCTGTCGCACTGCTCTTTTAGTCTGCCGCCTGTGACCAGCGCAACTGTCGCGCTGCTTTTGCCGCGTCATTCACTTCTTAGTGTGCGGGAACCCTAACAATCTTTACGGCTAGTAGTAACACGCCCGTAGCCGCCAGCCTAGTACAGCGGGAACAAACATGAAGCCACCCAAGTTTATAATTTCACGAGCCATTGACGAATGTTATGAAGTTCTTAATAAAGTGTATCAGAGTGTGAGGCTTGTTTTATGTATACTTACGAGTACGTACTCGTATGTTTGTAGTACGTTTGGTTAGGCTTGCGATTAAAGCTACAAGGTTAATCAGAAAGGGTCAACTAACCCGTAAGAATGACTAACCCGTAAATATAGAGTAAGTGACCCCCCATTTTGGTTTAGTTCACCTTCATCATAGCAGACCATCATTATGAACCAATTTTAGTATAAAACCAATGCAAAAGTCGAGAAATGTCTCCTCCGAGAATTTTAACCTCCTATTGGTTTAGTACACCACTAGTAAATAACCTTGTATTTTTATACTTTTACATTCACGACAAATTTATAGAGGTATTGTATACTTACGATTACGTACATTATAATCTGGTATACACTAACTCTAACACGATTCTTTTATCCGTTTTCCACGAACACCTATGTTTTACTTAATGCTGTTATTTTGCGTTATTTACTAGCAGTACTAGCTATTACTGTGAAATATAGTTCTGAATATTACACTTTGTGTGGTTTTACGAGTTTCCTTGGCGTTCGGGCGCGAAACTTCGGCGGCGGTTCATGAGGTGTAATGCTTCGATTTAGCGCTGTTATCACTTCCAGGGGTTGATTTATACTTGTTTCGATCTCTTCAGGGCTACAAGAGAACTGCTTTGGAGTTATTAGAAAGTTTTCGAAGCGAAAGGGTTTTACTCACATGTAAAAGATCGATCACAGATCTCGCTTCACTTCGGTCATTTACCTTACAGAAAGAGGAAATAAAAATAGAAACTAGTAATAGGGTCTTACAGTTTCTTTTATAAACGCAGAGTTACTTTGTCCATATTTTATCTACAAGGAAACTGAAATTGCCAAAGAAAGAAAAATATGAAACACGAACAAAGTCATTCTACTCACTACTCTTTCTTCGCTACCTTGCGTTTATCAGTGCGGAAGTTTGACTAAAAATGTATTCTGTGGTATCATCGTGTGTTTTGTAAGTTTGATTGCATTCAATTTTATTACCGAAAAAAGTTTTTACAGGGAAACTATTCGGGGGCCTCTAATGAAGTCTTTACTACAGTTTGTGCAATGAAGCAGGGATGCGTGTTGTTAGTTCTCGTTTAATGCAGGAAAGGAAATAAAATTTATAACTTTAGTTCAACCAAATAACATTAAAAGTAAAACTTGGTGAGCTTTATGTCGAGCTGGGTCAGCGCTACTTTCGAGATCAAAATTATATGTTTTTACAGCGTATTTTATCAGGCTAAGAAATGTTAATTGTGTGTTTGTAGTTTGTTTTACTTCCAGGACTTTCAGAGGTGGCAGTTACATGTTCACGAATATTGACGATTTTTAGTATAAAGTTAATAAAAGATCACGAAAAAATCAACTGCTCCATACTTTTCGTAGATAGTCAGTGAACTTTTTGTATGGAAAAACTCATTTCATTGCAATTTCCCAATTAGCTTTATAGTGAATAATGTGCATATTCACCTCTGAACATCTATGTACTTTGTAAAACAACTCACTGTAGGTTTATTTGTATTCGAAGTGTGACAGAAAACATTCTCTTTTGATACACTGAGTCGTAAAAATCCCAAATAGTGCTTGCTACAGATTTCAGAACTATAAAAGAAATAGGGATATAACGGTATTCCCCAGTATTTGAAAATATATCTTCTACTGTAACGATCATTAAAAATGTCAAAGAATGATACGTACACAAAACGATTTGAATTCCCTTTGATACGTACAGAGCGATTTGATTCTACATTTCTGATCAGGGCAACCCGAGAATGGAACAAATTACGGACGTCTTTGTTTCCTAAAAATATAATGTGAAGTATTTCGGGTCTGACCGAATATCTTCGAAGACCGGAGTTTATCAACGCTTGTTTAAGTTTAACGAGTGTTGAATACGGCGCTCTGGCGTCGTGCACGAAGGCGCCGCTTCCGTTGTGCGAATCGGGAGTGGGCCGAGGAAATGGAGTCCTCGGGCGCTGGTAACGATTCGCCCTTATTGTGACAGCACAAACGGGAGTGCCACAGACTGCTGTTCTGAAGACTTTAACTATCTATGTTGACTTGAAGACAAAATGCAAAACTTGTTTGATCTTTTATTAGAGTTGTTGACGGTTCCAATAGTCGTCTTATAATAATCTTAATTCTAACTTATCCTACCAAGTGCGCTCGCGCAGGCCGGCGCCACGCCCCTCTCTGCGTGAGCATAACGAAAGGCACGGTTTTTAAATTAATCTTTACTAGGGACAGTAACGAGTGCGACTGAAATAGCGACAGTCGACCGCTACTGTGCCCTTCACTCCAGGTCGCGTGTGACCGAGAAGGCTTTAGTTTGACCCTCGGTCCACTCATTCACTCTCGGTTTTTTGTGCCAAACGTTAGCCACACCCAGTGTAATGGCCGCGAGTTTTGGTGTCATGGCTGCCATTTTTTGTACCAAATTTTGGCTACACCCACTCTAATGGCGGCATTTTTTGGGCCAAGGAGGAGGATCACTCTGGAAAATGACGGATCCGCACCACCAACACCAAATTTAATATTTTAATAATATTTACAATATTCTATATAAACAAAACATCTCGATTAACGAATTACAATAATAAAGATCACAATATTTCGATATTGTGTGAACGGATCCATCGCTAACATCCTCCCCCTGGTGCGCAGCAACAACTTCTGGGCTAGCGATGCCTGCTTCTTTCAATCGTAGCGCCTCGTGACCTGAAGCTCGCTGACTCGTCATTCCGCATCCTTGCCTCCGGTGGGGTTGGCAGGAACCAGCAGCACAATCTTCGAGCTCGGACGCTTCAGGATGCCTCCGGTGGTGCGCACTTCTACAACTCTTATGCGTCCGTCGGGTCCCGCATACGTGCGGATAACCTGTCCTCTGGGCCAAGTGTTCCTCGGAAGTGTTGAGTCCACTATGAGGACAGTGTCTCCACACTGGAGGTCTCGGGTTTCTTGGCCCCTTCCGTCGATCTTCCTCGGAATTAGAGTTGGGAGGTATTCTTTCACCCAGCGGCTCCAGAAATGATCAGCTAGACGCTGAGATATCCTCCATGTTCTTCGACCCTGGATATCGCTGTCAGTGAAGGTGGCCAATCTCGGCGCGCCACACGACCTCCCGATGAGAAAATGGTTGGGCGTGAGTGCTTCTTCTCCGTCGTCAATGGGTTCTACCAGAGGTCTCGAATTTACAATGTGCTCTGCCTCTAGTAAAAGCGTATGAAGAACCTCTTCTTTAGGATGACGCTCACGTAGAGTCACCGCCAACGCTGTCTTGATGGAGCGTACCAGACGTTCCCATGCTCCTCCCATGTTCGGAGCCCCCGGTGGTATAAACTTCCATTGGACTCCCAGATGCTCTGCCTGGGCAATGACATCGTCCTTCTTCATGTCTCTAAAGGCTTCTTGGAGTTCTTTATTGGCTTTAACAAAATTCGTACCGTTGTCACTGAAGATTCCCTTCGGCATCCCCCTTCTGGCTGCCATTCTTCGAAGCGCTAAGATCATAGAATCTGCAGTAAGTGACGATGCTAGTTCGACGCAGACAGCTCTGGTAGAGAGACAGGTAAACAAAGCCCCCCATCTCTTTTCGTGTCTTCTGCCCACCGTTACTGTCATAGGCCCAAAGAAATCCGCCCCAATGTAGGTGAACGGCGGCTCTCCATGTTTCAATCTTTCTTTGGGCAGATCTCCGGTCGGTGGACTTAGAGGGTTTTTTCTGTACACGCGGCACCACTGGCAGCGATGGGTGGCAGAACGTAGCGCAGATCGAAGTCCTATTACCCAATACCGCTGCCTTAACTCATTGATCACGGTGGTGTGGTTGCTGTGGTTAAAGATGTTGTGGTAATGCTCGATGAGAAGCTTCGTGATATGATGCTTGCCATCTAACACCACAGGTCGTCTGAAGTTCTTCTCGAAACTTGTAGCGACATCAATCCTCCCTTGAATGCGAATTACGCCATCGTCTTCTTCTAGTGCGAGTTTTCTCAGCTTGCTAGCTCGATTCAAAGGTTTCTTTCTCTGGATACAAGTGATGTCTTCTCCGAAGCTGTCTTGTTGACTTCTCATCAGTAAAATCTTTTCAGCTCTCTCCAAATGCGACGATTCAAGATGTAAGTATCTCCGACCTTCAATCTTCGTCTTGGTAGATTTGACCATCGCTTTCTTTCTTTTCAGCTCATTCTTCCATTCCGGGTCATTCTCACGTTTTCTGGTAGCGTTCACAAGATTTTTGCTTCTTCTGCATAAGTCGACGAATTGAAGTACTCGTGCTGTTGCTCTCAATAGTCGGTTCCATCGTGAAAAGTTTTCTGGATTTGGAGTTGGATAAGAGTGAGCTTCTTTTATGGTGGCTACCGAGAACTTTTCTTTTTCTTCCCCGGTTGATTCGACCTTGCAAGAGCGGGGTTCTGGCCAGAATTCTTCTGGCTCCCTCAAAAATGGAGGTCCAGTAAACCATCGGTGGTTTCGACTGAAACCGGCTGGAATGTCTCTCGTTGCATCATCCGCTGGGTTCATGGCGGTTGGTACCCAGCGCCATTCTTGAGGCTTTGAAGTATCTTCAATCTCTGCTAGTCGATGAGCCACAAAAGGTTTGAACGTTCTCGGGTCTGACTTAATCCAGGACAAAACGGTGGTAGAATCTGTCCAATAAGTCTTCTTCTCTGGTTTGATGTCTAGTTCTTCTTCCACCGATAGTGCCAGCCTGGTTCCTAGCAGAGCAGCTTGTAGTTCTAGTCGTGGAATAGAGACTGGCTTCAGTGGAGAGACTCTTGCTTTAGAGGCCAGAAGTGTCACCCGATATCTTCCTTCATCTTCTCGCTGCCGCCAGTAAACGGCACAGGCATACGCAACTTCGCTGGCATCCGTGAAAATATGCAGCTCTCCTGTAGATCCACGGGAGGTGATGAGTCTAGGGATGCGAAGATCTTGCAACAACTTTAAACTTTCAAGATATTTTTCCCACATTATATGATTTTTTGGTGTGATTTCTTCGTCCCATCCTATTCCACTTCTCCAAATGTCTTGTATGAGTTTCTTCCCTTGAATTAAGACTGGCGCCGCTATTCCCATGGGGTCGAAAGTCGCCATCACGGCACTCGTGACCATTCTCTTAGTTGGGACCTTTCTCTGTTCGACGACGTCTTCCTCGACATTGCGCAAACGGGTTCTGAAGCCGATTTCATCTTCTTGCGTGAACCACCGTAGACCCAACGTTTTTTCTTCTTTTGACCCCAGCTCGACTTCGGCGTTATTTTTCTTTTCGTTAGTAAGTCTATTTACTACTCTGGGCTTGTTAGACGCCCACCCTCGGAGTTGAAAGCCGGCTCGTTGATGTACGGTGTCCACCTGGCTGGCTATCTTGATCGCTTCATCTTCGGTCTCGAAACTTTGTAGATAGTCGTCCATATAATGGTTTCGGACTATTGCTCGAGCTGCTTCGGGATATTCATTTTGGAATTCGGCAGCATTTTTGTTCATGACGTAGATAGCCGTACTAGGAGAACAAGCGGCTCCAAAGATTACCGACGTCATTCTGTACTCTTTAGGTGCTCCGGTGCGCTTGTCTCCTCTCCACAGGAACCTTAGGCTGTCTCGATCTTTTTCTATGATTTTGACTTGGAGAAACATTTCTTTAATATCTGCAACCACGGCGACTGGGTGTTGACGAAAGCGCAGCAGGACCCCGATGAGAGATTGAAGTAAGTCGGGTCCCGTCAAGAGCACGTCATTAAGGCTCGTTCCTCTCACTTTGGCAGCCGCGTCAAAAACCACTCTCATCTTCTTCTTGGTTGGATGCGTTACAGCAAAGTGAGGCAGATACCATTTTCTTTCTGATGTCGATGCGTGCTGCACTTCCTCGGCATATTTGCTATCAAGCAGGTTAGAGATTTGTTTTTCGTACTCCGCTTTAAGGTGAACGTCTTTGTCGAGTTTTTTTTCAATGTTTCTCAGCCTTGTTTCTGCCGATTTATAACTGTCGGGCATCTTTACGTCTTCGCTATTCCACAGAAGGCCAGCTTCGAAATGACCATCTTCCAATCTTCTGGTGGTTTTCTCCAAAATTTTGAGCGATCTTTCATGTGAATCCATACTTGGCCGACGAGGCTGGACTCCCAACGACTCTATCGCAAAATGTTCTCGAATGAGTCCCTCTATCCGGTCCTCGCTGATCGAAACATGTGCGCAGGTGACAAAGTTCACTTGTGCTGACGCTCCCCCGTCAGATCCGTGAAGCACCCATCCCAAGCGCGTGAGCGACGCAACTGGCTGATTTTTGTTTCCCCTTTTTGTCGATCTTGAGACAATCAGCTCCCAGTTATCTTGCCCGATCAAAATCTTAGGCCGCTCTCCCTCGTAGCACAACTGTTCGGATAATTTGTTGAGGTGAGAGCAGCTTTCAATGGTCGATCTGTCCACATTCTGTGGTGCAAGATTTAGATCGTCAATGGTGCGTGCTCCAGTGATGTCTCTCTTGCTAGTTTGATGGATGCCTCGAATTTTTGCATCTAGGCGCATGGAGTTTTTCTTTGTTATTGTTTTCCCTCCGACTGTCTCCAATGACAAAGGTTCCGTGGGTCCATCGAGTCCAATTTGTTCTGCCAAGGTTGCGTCGACAAGTGTGACGGTTGAGCCTTCGTCTAGAAGGGCTAACACCTTGGCTGTTCCCTTCGGCCCGTAGATTTCCACAGGGATCATCTTTAAGTACGCCCTTCGGTTCTTCGTGGCATTTACCGAAAGCCTTAAATTGTTGGTTACTTCTTTTCGCTCTTCCTGCTTCTGAACGCTTTGTTCTGGTGATTTATCTTCTTGAAGAAGGTGATGATGCCAACGCTTGCATATCTTGCACGAAGGTTTTCTGCAACTGTCTTTTCGATGGCGGCTTTTCAAACATTTGAAACATGTTTTCGATTTCATGGCAATGTCCCATCTTTCTTGAACTGAAGCTTTTAGAAACTTGCTGCACTCGGAGAGATGATGTCTATCTTCACAATGAGGGCACGTCGGTTTTTCTTTACTCTGCTCTGTCATTGTGTGAGTAGCGTGCTTCTGCAGAGTTTGTTTCTTTGTGGCTTCTTCTAGAAACGTATATGGGCCACATCGATCAGCTTCTCTATTCAGGAACTTAGCTATCAGCAGCAAGTCGGCATCTTCCTCTGTTGTGGCAAAATCATACCACCGGAACCTCAAAACAGCCGGCATTTTCTCAACAATACTTTTCATCATTTCTGGCGAGCACAAGTATTGTGGTTTCTTTAACCCTCGAACTGTAGTGACAATATTGTTCACAGTACTCGCAAATACGCAGATATCCCGTGCGTTTTCGGTAATCTTCGGGAAAGTTTTGATCTTTTCGAGCTCTGCGAGGATAAGAGCATCTGGTCTGCCGAACCGACGACGCAAAGCTTCTATGACGTCTTCCGGTAGACATTCGGAGTAGAGAAGGCTCTTGACTGCCTCTCTCGCAGATCCCTTTACAGCTTTTCTCAACCGTGCCATGTTTTGTACAGTCGAGAATAGCGGCGCGGTATCTTCGTATACGGTCTTGAAGGCTAGCCATTCCGCACTCGCACCGTCAAAAACAGGCAGCTCGTGTAAGTACGCGGGTGGCGCTGCACTCGTCTTCGGTACGGTGTTTATAGCCTTCACAATGGCTTCGGCCAAATCTTTCGTCGTTCCCCTGTGAGTTTCTTCCTCGCGATCGGTTGCGGCGAGACGTGTTGGAGAGCGTTCGATAAATCGTCCCTTCCCGGACGACGCTATCGCCTGTTCCTCTTCAAACTCCACCGCATGTCCCTTCCCGGACGATCCAGCCCTTGTCGACTGAACCCAATCTCGGATGCTATCTTCTCTGTTCACAGGTTCATCACATTCCCCATTGGAATCGCTATCACTCTCTAATTGGGCTAGCTCCAATTGGATTTTTGCCAATTCCAATTGGCGGCGAGCTAGTTCTGCGCGAGCTTCAAGTTCTTGCCGCTTTTTCGTCTTCGTAGCTGCTAAAGATTTCTTTTCATCACCATCCACTGGTATCTTTTCTGTTCGCTTCACTGTACCTGAGGTGGAATCTTCTACAGCTTCGTTGTTTCTTCGCAACGTCACGTCACATGAAGTCGTAGCAGACAGAACAGTTCCGGAACTGCTGGCGTCCGGCGTTGTGGGAGTTATCGTCGTATCCACGTCGTCGGATATCGGGTCACGCAGGAGCTCCATCTGCTGCATACTCTTCTGGCTTCGGGTGAGTGGCATCTTGTTTCTTCCGCAGAACAGCGGTCGGCAACCGGTTTCCGTGTAAGTATATCACAAGGATCCCGGCTCGGAGGACCAGCTGTTGAATACGGCGCTCTGGCGTCGTGCACGAAGGCGCCGCTTCCGTTGTGCGAATCGGGAGTGGGCCGAGGAAATGGAGTCCTCGGGCGCTGGTAACGATTCGCCCTTATTGTGACAGCACAAACGGGAGTGCCACAGACTGCTGTTCTGAAGACTTTAACTATCTATGTTGACTTGAAGACAAAATGCAAAACTTGTTTGATCTTTTATTAGAGTTGTTGACGGTTCCAATAGTCGTCTTATAATAATCTTAATTCTAACTTATCCTACCAAGTGCGCTCGCGCAGGCCGGCGCCACGCCCCTCTCTGCGTGAGCATAACGAAAGGCACGGTTTTTAAATTAATCTTTACTAGGGACAGTAACGAGTGCGACTGAAATAGCGACAGTCGACCGCTACTGTGCCCTTCACTCCAGGTCGCGTGTGACCGAGAAGGCTTTAGTTTGACCCTCGGTCCACTCATTCACTCTCGGTTTTTTGTGCCAAACGTTAGCCACACCCAGTGTAATGGCCGCGAGTTTTGGTGTCATGGCTGCCATTTTTTGTACCAAATTTTGGCTACACCCACTCTAATGGCGGCATTTTTTGGGCCAAGGAGGAGGATCACTCTGGAAAATGACGGATCCGCACCACCAACACCAAATTTAATATTTTAATAATATTTACAATATTCTATATAAACAAAACATCTCGATTAACGAATTACAATAATAAAGATCACAATATTTCGATATTGTGTGAACGGATCCATCGCTAACAACGAGTGATTACTGTATTTTAACAACGGTTTTTGCTTTGTGAACAGCAAATTTTCGTTAACAAGCTGTTTTAGATTTAACCATAGGTTAATAAATTAAACATCTGTTTAAATATTATTATCACACGTTTTACTTAAACCACGCGACTAACTTGAACAAACTTTGGTGAACTCGGGTGTTAGTGAGGGTGTTTTATTTTAATTCACATCACTTGCCTACAAAGTTGAGAAAATTGCGGACTTATATATAGTATAAGGTTAATGAAAAATGTTCAGAAATACTTAATTGATGTAAAAAAAAACCCATGCAAGTAAATTGAGTGTTTCAATTTAATTTCGCTCGTGGTGCTATAATACTCTCGTCAGTTTATAGAAATTTGACTCCAATATGGCCATAAAGCCGTAATCATGGTACTTCACTTCAGAACGTGTCTTATCTGCCGACAGCAGTCATTCCCCGTAATGGGTATTTAATAAGGCAGTGATTATGTTTGGCGAAGGAAGGTGTGCTGTGAAGTGTTTAATGTAACGAGCGCTCGAAGTGTCGTGTTGTTTGCTCGCGCGACCTTGCCGCGGGTAATGAGGGAATTACCCTGAACGGCTTTCTGCACGTCTACCGTTCACAAATTATTTTTGTCAAAAACATTATAACTGGCTATGTAATTATAATAATAATCGATCTCAAGCCGAAAACAGAGAAAAAATAGCGATTAGGTTGATCGATATATATTAGCGTTTTCATCAATTTTCTGAAATCAAAATGAAATTCAAGAAAAATTCTCGGACACTCGTCGTAAATAGATGCCATCAGCATTTCATTCAAGCTGGAGAAATGTTGGTAAACGTAAAGATTTGTGAAATGAGAGCTGGCGCTCGCCGCGGCAGGAACATGGCAGCTGGCGCTGTAATGGCCGCGGTCGCCTCCGCCCGCCCGAATATTGGCTCGTTAGTGCCCGCTGGCGTTTCATCGAATCACTTATACGTTAACTTCCAGCTGTGCATTATATTCATCATTCACAACTACTTCACACTCATTATTCTACCAAATTCATGGTGTCACCCACGAGGCTGACATACAGCGGTAACGTCTTATATACAAGCTGTTTTCTATTGGTGCTATTCGAAATCGATGTTGACATTATGTTCAGTAAAATTAATGAATATCATATTATGTCTCAACTTTTCATACTCACTCATTTATTGCATTATATCCATAAATATTAAAATTTACATGCGGCTTTTAAATATGGTATTTAAGTTTAGTTAATTATATGCTCTGTATCGTTATACATAATTATGTCTTTACGTGGCTATGGCAATTATATCATTGCTATTTTATCACATCTAAGATACACACCAGGGCAAAAAAAGTTGTTTGTTGATGAATTTTTTAGACAATAAGTGTTTAGATCTAAAAAATATGCTTTATTATAAGTTCACGTTTCTAAGAACGTTAAGAAAATATATTTCATTTATTTGGAATTTCAAAAGGCCAAAGATAAAACCTTCCGGTGGACAGGATAATCCAGCCCACAGCGCTCAGCCTGCCGCGGGGTACAGCTTTACCGTTAAAACGATTTGCACTAAACCATCAAATAAATATCATAAGTATGAGCTTTTGGATTCGTATCACATTATATTTTAATAGGTACCAAATATCATCTTGTAGTTTGTAATAAAAACATTTCAACAACAACATTGGATGCATCAAACGTTGTCCAGAAAATTTAAAATTTTCGTTTAACTTATAATTATGAACTCCATTAAAAGGCAACGAAGCGAAAAATTCAGAACGCCAAAATAAAATAAGAACATTTGTTTTACACAAAACCACTCTGCATTAAAAGTGGCATAAATAAAATAGCACCAATTATGTTTGCGCAAAGGGTAAAAAACCCAGATTTTTTCATTTTTTTAAGTCGTAAAAGGCCTTTATTGCAAAAATAAGGTCGCAGCCCACCATAAAGCATATTAACGAGCGTAAAGCGGTGCCGGACGGCAGACACGTCCGGCGCCGGTTTACGCTACCTTCTGTTACTCACCATAATACCGATGACTTTACTTACAAACATTATTTTTGAAACACCTACAGCCGACAAAACGTGTACAAAGTATCTTATTGCTTATCCTACGTCTCACTCACTATGTAGTTGTGTAATATTATCTTGACAACAATTGTATGAGACTGGTGAAAATTTTTGTATGAGTCTTATAAGTACGGGACCACATCCTACAACAGTGAATGTAGGTTCCTACAGAACGCTACACGTAATGCGACACTACAAATTACGTCATTAGGGTTACGTCGCTGTGGGTTGTGTGTGAGCAAAGCAAGATAAACCCAGTAAGCAGATAACCCTGTTTATACTGAGCTAATACACTCTACGATTACTGGGCTTACGACACTAAGCCACAACGCTACGTGCTACGAGCTATGATGCTACGAGCTACGATGTTACGAGCTACGATGCTACGAGCTACAATACTAAAGATATTATTAAGCCATGTATTCACTGGTTTATAAACACTGTATCAGAAACAAAATCTACGTGTTTTCGAAACAAAAAATAATGCTTCAGATACAATTATTTTGTTTCTGTAAACACTATGTTTTTTCGGTGCTCCCGCTTGCGGCGGGGAACACGGAAACAAATCAGTTGCGCAACAGATGTATACGGATGTGGATGGGTCTCTTGCATTGTTTATAAACTCGGGTGACATTGCTTAAGCAACTGACTGTGTGGACGGCAGTTTCCGAAACATTGTTTCTGGAAACATCTATGTGATGTTGCAGAAACTATGCATCCGAAACATTGTTGCTCAGTGAATACAGTCATGGCTTAATGATATGTCGTGCCACCAGCCCACGTGCTACAGTAATACCACGGTATATCTCATTACCGTGGTAATACTAACGGTATCTACTACATAATCGACTACAGTTACTATTCAGCCCACGAATACTGACTACGACGCTATAGGCTACGATGCTACAGCAAAAACATTTTCGCGGACTACTGTACCGTTCAATTTACTACGCCATGATACAATGCAGCACAGGATACAATAAATAAATGCGTCATGCATAACATGGTATATGTACTAACGAACAACTTAGTAGGTAATTTGGCTCCATGGCCAACAGCTTCGAGCATCGCCGAGTAATATACAAATATTACTTGTACGCGTGAATAAAGCTACACTCGCAAACAGATACAACCTTGAGCCGCGCGGGACAGTAACTGTGACATGAAGAAAATAAAGTTACGGAAACTTCCGACGCAGAAATCGTATAACCCCATTTCAGAATAGTATTTTCTTGGCACATTGCGAGCGTTAGGCATCAGAGCGTTCTCGAACGAAACTCATCGTTTTGCTTCGAAACTTTCGGTTAATATCTGACGGCGGCCAAGATTTATTTAATAAAATCGGCCAAGTACGAGTCGGACTCGCGCACGGAGGGTTCCGTACTGTATGGGAGGCCCCCTCAAATATTTATTTTAATTTTATTATTTATTATTGAAGTGAATATAAAACTAAATGTTCTGTGAAAATTTCAAGCATCTACCTGTTACCATTATTAATATATAGCGAAAAACGTCTGAAAAATCAGGTTTGTTGTATGGAAGCCCCCCTTAAATATTTATTTCATTTTCTTTTTAGTATTTGTTGTTATAGCGGCATCAGAAATACATCATCTGTGAAAATTTCAGCTGCCTACCTATCATGGTTCATGAGATACAGCCTGGTGACAGACAGACAGACAGACAGACGGACATCGGAGTCTCAGTAATAGGGCCCCGTTTTTCCCTTTGGGTACGGAACCCTAAAAGGAAGTTGAATTAAAATACCGAGCGATAAACCATCGGACTCCGTTACCAGAATTATTCGAGATTAAACTTTTTCCGTTTAAAAATTGTTAATTTAGTTTCTTTTAAGGCGACGAAAATGTTTTTTTTTTTTGCGTTGAACGATAATTGAAAGGAAAATTGAGCTTTTGAATTGAATACAAATTAAAATAAATAGTAAGTTCATTTTCTGAAAACGGTCAGAGAGTTATTGGCCGAATCTAAAACGTAAGTAAACAAATACTCGTACCAATATTCTACGTGTGCATAAAAACACTCCACCAGATGAAACAGAATCAGACAAATTGAAAGTAGCAAAAGCAGCAGAGAAGCATGTTTGATGCGGACGATAAAAAGCAGCAATATGCATATGTATAATGCATATTCATGAGGCTCGGTCCGATCTGCATCCGGCATCCGGCGCCGCTGCGGGCGGACGTCAGTGCCGACGTTTCATTAACTCTGTTAACACGGAGTCTCGGCTTACTTTCTTGTGAACTATCTAAATGATGAGTACTGAAGTGCCGGCGCGCGGCATGAATCAGCTGTCTTAGACCTATTTTCAATTAATACGAAGAGGTTTTCACTGCGACCTTATTTTTAACCAACTTAAAAAAGGAGTACATCTGTTCGAATACATGTTGTTGTATGTAGTGCATAATTTATGTTACGAGATTAAACCAACTTTGGTGATTGTTTTTGTATTTGTTAAATGTTACTTTAGAAACGGTTACATTTGAATTTTATCGAAATCAGATGCACTGTTTTAGAAAATACGATAATTTTCAAAAAATTATAATTAGACATCGATTTGAGAAAACTGTTTGAATATTGTATCCGATTAAAGTCGGTTGTGCCATTTTTTGCAACAAATCATTATTAATTATTACATGATTACATGAAAACGGGCAGAGATGGACACAACGATATTATGAGGGTTCTTTATTGTACTAAAGAGCCCTTTAAATGACTCCACTCTAAATAAATCCCAAATATCGATATTTACATTTTATTATTTATATATCTCTACACCCACACGATGGACGGGTGACTTCATGAATAATCATACCAGGGTCGCGCTGGATGCAAGCCACTACCATCCAGTCTTATTGGTGATTTTTAGGGGAGGCCGATCTCCAGCAGTGAACGTCCTATAGCTGAAACGACGAACTTAGAAATTGTATTTGCCATATTTGGTGTGTGAATTTTAAACCACTATTTCATATGTTTAGTACCTACGCAAAGAATATTGACCTAGACGACTTGATTTTTACTGTTATCATAAAACGACATAAACTACTACATAAAAAGCAGTTAGATCAAACACAGCCCTTAAAAGTATAAAAATAATCCAAATGCTCAAGCCCGCCGCCAGTTGGCAGCGTGCCCCATGCTGACAGCATTGGCATGCTGAATGGCAACTGAATAAGTTGCTGGTGCACCTCTAAAGCGATATTCGTGCCTACCACAGAAATTACAAATATGAAAGTAGCTCGGAGTCGAGTCGGCTGTAAAGATCTCTGCTTGATTTTTTCGAGCTACTTGGCGAGCTGTTAGCTGTCAGGCTCGGTACTCTAGTCCTGCGTGCAACTTTCTAGTTCGTTCACTTGGCAAATTTGAAAATATATAAAATAAAATATTTACACTATTCACAATATTTTGCAAAGTCAACTTGAGCGCGTACAAATATCTGTTTATTTAGGTCGTGAAAAAAATATTTCGATACATTGGACTTTTCTATTACGGGACAATATGATAACACATCTTCAGCGTGACAGTTAAGCTTAGCTAAGAAAAAGGCAGTCTTTTACTTGCTTTACAAAAAGCAGTCATCCAAAGCAGTGATCACAAAAATCATCCTGCGTAGTCGCTATTTTGTTAAAATAGTATCAACAATTCTACAACATCGCCGGGAAATTATACTTAATCGTTTGTTTCAAAATAAACAGGCAAGTTTCGGATAGACAAAGGAAAACTATCGTTCCACATACAGAAAATGTTCCACATACAGAACAGTTACACAAGTAGAGAGTAATTCGAGGAAAACATCTCAGAGAGGGAAAAGAGGTTGTTTTGAATCAAATTCGGGATCGTGTTCCGCCGTGGTTGCAAATCACCACATAAATCCATCTCCGGCGCTCCAGAATCTTTAGCAGAACTGTTTAGTGCAGTTAACGCGAGCGAAGTGGGCGAGCAGGGAGACAGCGAGGCGAAAACAACGAGGAAGTTGAGCGAAACGGGCGAGCAGAAGCGAGCGACAGCTATTGAAAAAACAACCGCTCCGAGCGCCGGTATTTTCCTGTAGACAACCAGAACGCTAGCTAGAGCCACACTCACCGAGATAACGTGTATATTCCTTTTCTGATGTAGCAAAATTTTTGCGATATATTTTTAGGGTTCCGTACCCAAAGGGTGAAAACGGGACCCTATTACTAAGACTCCGCTGTCCGTCTGTCTGTCTGTCTCCAGGCTGTATCTCATGAATCGATATAGCTAGAAGAAATTTTCATAGATGATGTATTTCTGTTGCCGCTATAACAACAAATAATAAAATAAAAATAATATTTAAGGGGGGCTTTCACACAACAAATTTACATTTTTAGCCGTTTTTCGCTCGATATCAATAATGGTAACAGGTAGATGTTTGAAGAATTCACAGAATATTTAACTGCATGCTTACTTTAGTAATAAATAATTAAATTAAAATAACATAAATATTGAGGGGGGCTCCCATACAGTACGGAACTCTTCGTGCGCGAGTCCAACTCGTACTTGGCAGATTATTGTAGAAACGTTTGCAGTGCGATTACATTCACACACAATAGTTTTATAGTAAAGAGCACGACGCCGACGTATAATTTTTTTTAAGAGAAAATTTCGCCTAACCCAAAGTAATTCCCCAAAAACAGAATTTTAGTTTTAGCGAGAGTCTCTATGAAATAGGTAGAAAGTGTGTAAGGCGCTGCGGAACGGCTTCGTATTGCAGAGTAGTTCCGCGGCTAAGTTACGCGCAGTTACTGCTCCAACTGCTCCACTGCCTGAAGACGAGTATCCATCGAGAACTAGGCGTCAAAAATAATTAATTTATACTCTTAATCCATATGTCGTATACTATCTCGTCTCGTATTTTTTCTAGTGTGTAATTGGTTGTGAGACCTTTGTCTAGTAGTGGGATAGTATATGTAAGAAAAAAATGCTTAGAGTGTGCGATTAAAGCAAATACATGTTACGTGCTTAAGTTTGCATGCAAAAACTAATTTTAAGAACTTTGTCGTAGGTCTTAGTTGATTTAAATTACTTAACTTTATTTATACAAGATATACCTACTATTAGAATATGAAAGAACCTAGCTGGAATACGTGATCCAGTTTGATCTTTAATGATTTCGGTTCGACCAATTGCTAGCACTAGCATATTTTTCGATAAAAGCCGATCTTATTCTGCATTGAGCAGTTCAAAACAATTCATTCGGGAAATGTGATACCCTGGTCGTTCAGAGCTCTCGCAGTGGAACACGTGCTTACTTCTCGAGTTGATCGATTGAGTTTAACATGTCGAACGAATGGATAAGTGCTTCTATTGTTCCAAGCGAGGCCGCGGCAGGCGGGGCTGTCAAACGATATGTTAACTGCGCACTTACACCGGGCCCCTTGTACAAGTAGATCTCTTACGTACTAGTAGCTACTTGTGGTGGATTGCTAGGTTGCTACCATTATAAGTTTGATGACGATTAATTCTTATTGATAGTCCATGGCTGAACATAGGTCTACCCAAGAAGAGTAATTAGGGCTATAACTAAAAATAATTTGAGATGGAACGAAAACCAGACGGGCATTATCTCGACGATAGCAAAACAAGATTAAATCAGTGGGATAAAGCAACACCAATTCAGTATCCAAAATGTATTTACTCGTAAATAAAGATCAGTTTTCACAACATTTTTGAACATTCAATCAATAAGACATCATCGCATTCTGATATTCGATTCAAATCATAAGAGTCACACAATCTAGTACGTTGCAATGATTTTGCTAAATAGATTTATCGTAGAGTTGCTCCAGTGCCTCAAAAACGTGGCGCGCGGACTGACTCGTCAAAGTGTGGGTTTAAAGACAGAGTGCGGCGCGGGCGGCGGGGGGCGGCAGTAGGCGCGTGTCGTCGGTGGTGTCGGCGGGCGGCGCGCGGCGCGCCCGGTCCCGCGCGGGCGCCGCGCGTGCCGCCGCCACGGCGCGGCACCACCCGCCCGCGCCCCCGCCGCCCGCCGCGCGCACCACCACGCGCCCCTCCACTGGCGCGCCGCACCACCTGGCAGATACATAAACTCTCATTGATCAACACTGAAACCATTTAAAGTACATAATAGGCATGACGACTGGGTAAAAAAAGAAACATTATAGTTAGTCCATGAGTTGGATATTATCAAAAAATTTTGGACCCGTATTTTCAATAATTGAATAAAACAACAAATGGTAAAGATACACCGTTTCAAAGTTTGAGAGTGGGGGTCGTGACGTCACCTCTCTTACAGAAGCCTATACATATAAATATGCCACTTGTGACGTCATGCGGAACTTTAACGGGCAATATCATAATTTAAATCTCTAATCTTCTAGGTAAGCGTGTTACATCCTAGACCGCATATCTGCTTAACATCAGGTAGTATGTAGTCATACGTTTAATAATCTACCTGACTGACTAATTTAATTTTTTTAGTTATCATGCCTATTGCCTATTGAATTAAGGCACGGCGGTACCTGGCAGTGTATTGTATGTAGATCCGCTCGCGTGCGCGGGGGCGCAGCACGAGACTGCGCGGATGCAGGCGGAACCCCTCGCCCCCTTCCCACTCCGACCTCACCTCCAGCGTCACCGTGCCTGCAGAGAAACCAGTCTTTAAATGCTATCAGCTTTATGCCATAGAGTTTTCCTTATGACGCAAAGAGAAATGAGACAGAGGGAGTACTTACGGCTGGAGTGTGCGACCGTGTAGTAAGACTTCTTGGTGTCTCCGTCCGAGATGCAGCCAAAATCGATAACCGCCGGCTCCAGCTCCAGCGCGGGAAACTCCAGCTCCAGCACCAGCGGCAGCGTCTGTTGGTAAAACCACTATTACACTGCACGCTCGAAAACTGACGAAATGTCATACCGTTCTAATTCAGGCACGAGTAGACACAACCTTCAAGAACTAAGAATTTCAACTAAGAAAACACAAGTCAGTATTTAAGAACTCCTAACCTGTGGAAAGGCAACTCTTGATGTTGGTCGGCTTATCATTCAAGAGTTGTCTTTAGCAAATGTCATGGGCAAAACCATACGTATAATATTATGTCAGGAGACTCAAACCTTGAGTATGTTATCCTGGTCGTAGAATTGCAGCAGCGTGGTAGACTCGCGACTTGGCAGGTAGGCAGAGGGCGCAGGGACAGCGAGGGACGTCTCCAGCGCGGAGGGCGCATCACGTGCGCGCGGCGTGAGGCGAACTTTTCGCGTGGGGAGCGTGGGGGGCGCGGGGGTCGGCTCGGACTCTGCCGGGGTCACCACCACCTCCACACACATCTATCGACACATATGACGTTCTTCCTAATATGTCAAAACACAATTTTTAATTTTCAAATGGAAGGTAATACAAGGCTATGTTACCTTCCATTTGAACATTCAAATTGTATTTTGTATAGCCGAAAATTACAGAGCAAAAAAGGTCACCTTGCTAAATTGAGCTTAAAAATTTATCTTCCGGAAATACAGCTATGTTCTAACAGCCTGATTCATTGGAATGGCTATTTAAATATCGACGAATATAATGATACAACGCGAGCCTAATTTATTTGGTTCAACGTATAAGCATTTAAATTCAGTGTCGCAATGCTGCCAGCATGCTGGGCACGCTGCAAAGTGGCAGTGGGCGCGAGCATTTAGATAATATTTAGACCTTCAAGGATCAGTGATGATCCCATTGCTTTTTATGCAGTAGTAGTTTATGTAGTTTTAGTCTATGTGAGCAGTGTTGTAGCTAATAAAGGCACTTGTCTTATGATATAATTTTAAGAAGAATATTTCACGCTTAGTAGAGACGCAAACGGCTTGTTAGCCGCCGGTGGTACCTCGAGCGAGCTCCTGGGCGACAGTGTGAGCGCAGTGTCGCGTAGTCTGTCCGCGCGCGGGCCGCACGAGCAGCCGGCGCCGCACGTGTCCCGCTCGGGCGCCAGCACGGCCCACGGCCGCCGCGTGCGCGCGCGCACCTCCAACGGACCGTCGCCCACGTTCTGCACGCGGAACCGCTTGCGGACCCTGACACGTGTTATGATTGTTGTGAAAACATTTCAAACCCTGATCGAGACAAAAAAAAAAATTAAACTGAATGACTCTAGGACTGCGCGGAAATAAAACCTACCATACGATACTGAAAGACTTGAAGTCGATAAGAAGCAACGGCTCTTTCTTCAACACATTATGATGCCTGCATTGAATTCTTTAATCACATTTAATTTGCCCCTAAAATGTATGTTTTTATGGTGTACGGACCCAGCAAAATATTGAATTTACTATTTCAAGAAAATATATAAATCTTGGTACAAATAACTTAAAACACATCAATACCGCGTTTTAAGGAGGTTCAACGCCATCTTTCGGGCTTCGTACAAACTACATTACTAAACGTATCGATAGATGATGTGAACTGTGATTTAGAATATTGAACAGATGGGAAAATGAATGACATAAGACTGTGAAACAAGAATGTGCCTGTCGGTTCTAATTCGTGTTACGCACAACTTTAATTTCACCGATACCATAAAATGATGGTGATATTGTGATAAGGTAATGGCAATGACTTAAACATAAAGGCCAGAGGCCTAGTAATAGAGAGTATAACATGGCAGTCACCTGAGCGTCTCCCCGGCAGGCAGGTCGAGCGCGCACAGCCGCACACGCAGCGCGCAGCACGACAGCCGCAGGCAGCCCGCGCGCGCCGCCTGCCGCAGCCGCACCGTCCGAGCCGCCGGCGGCAGCCGCATCCAACCTTCACTGCACACCGAACATATTGTGTTACAATCATAAACAATCCGTCTCCATCTTCAAATTTAACTAGAATAGGACGTCTTCCCGCCTTATAGCGCATCGACTTCGAGCGGACTGCAGAAAATCTAATCTACCTATGTACGGCGAAGTTTTATGACATTATTTACTTAAGTGTAACAATGAAAAATTTTGTAATGATTACATTTCTAAACGAGCGGTCCGGGCCGGGGCGGGCGGCGCCAAATTGTTCGGATACGTTTGTACGCACCGTGTGCGGCGAATGTGCCGCTACCGGACCGACTTTTACGACTACTTACGTTATAGTGAACATACCTTTTAATCACGTGCAAGTTTTTATTCTAGGCTATGTGTGATTCCTACTTTGTAGAAAATAAAAGCGTCTTCGATTACTACATTTTTAGGGTTCCGTACCCAAAGGGTAAAAAACGGGACCCTATTATCTACTAAGGCACCGCCGGCAGTCTGTCCGTCTGTCTGTATGCCACCAGGCTGTATCTCATGAACGGCGATAGCTGTACTGTACTATATCAGCCTTTTTAATAGTCCACTGCAGGACGTAGGCCTACCCACGAAGGGTGATTGGGCCATTTCCACCACGCTGGCCAAGTGCGGATTGGTGGATTCAAATACTCTATCGAATTTCTTCTACAGACGTATGCAGGTTGCCACACGATGTATACCTTCACCGCAAAGCCAGTGTTGTGAAATTCCATACATAAATTCCAAAAAACTCATTGGTACGGGACGGGATTTGAACCCACAACCTGAAGATTGTAAAGCGGGTGTCACTACCTCTAGACTACCACGACTTTATAGCTAGAACGTAGAAATGTTCAAAAATAATGTATTTCTGCTGACGCTACAACCAAAAGTACTAAAAACAGAAAAAAATAAACATTTAAGAAGTCCGTACAAAAAAACTGAATTTTTAAACGTCTTTCGCTCCATAACAATTAAGCCATGTTATTCACTGAGCAACAATGTTCTACTTCACGCAATGTTCAGCAACACGCTCCATGTCACCCACTCGCCGGGGGACATGTGACACATCTCGGGACCTGCACCAGTCAATACTCGCCCAGTATGGTGAGTCGGTAGGGCTTGCAGCAACAGCGCGGCGGGCGGTGCGGACTCCGCGCGCGCTGCGGCGAGCTGCACGCTCCATGTCACCCACTCGCCGGGAGACATGTGACACATCTCGGGACCTGCACCAGTCAATACTCGCCCAGTATGGTGAGTCGGCAGGGCTTGCAGCAACAGCGCGGCGGGCGGTGCGGGCTCCGCCCGCGCCGCGGCGAGCTGCACGCTCCATGTCACCCACTCGCCGGGGGACATGTGACACATCTCGGGACCTGCACCAGTCAATACTCGCCCAGTATGGTGAGTCGGCAGGGCTTGCAGCAACAGCGCGGCGGGCGGTGCGGGCTCCGCGCGCGCCGCGGCGAGCTGCACGCTCCATGTCACCCACTCGCCGGGGGACATGTGACACATCTCGGGACCTGCACCAGTCAATACTCGCCCAGTATGGTGAGTCGGCAGGGCTTGCAGCAACAGCGCGGCGGGCGGTGCGGGCTCCGCGCGCGCCGCGGCGAGCTGCACGCTCCATGTCACCCACTCGCCGGGGGACATGTGACACATCTCGGGACCTGCACCAGTCAATACTCGCCCAGTATGGTGAGTCGGCAGGGCTTGCAGCAACAGCGCGGCGGGCGGTGCGGGCTCCGCGCGCGCCGCGGCGAGCTGCACGCTCCATGTCACCCACTCGCCGGGGGACATGTGACACATCTCGGGACCTGCACCAGTCAATACTCGCCCAGTATGGTGAGTCGGCAGGGCTTGCAGCAACAGCGCGGCGGGCGGTGCGGGCTCCGCGCGCGCCGCGGCGAGCTGCACGCTCCATGTCACCCACTCGCCGGGGGACATGTGACACATCTCGGGACCTGCACCAGTCAATACTCGCCCAGTATGGTGAGTCGGCAGGGCTTGCAGCAACAGCGCGGCGGGCGGTGCGGGCTCCGCGCGCGCCGCGGCGAGCTGCACGCTCCATGTCACCCACTCGCCGGGAGACATGTGACACATCTCGTGACCTGCACCAGTCAATACTCGCCCAGTATGGTGTGTCGGCAGGGCTCGCAGCAACAGCGCGGCGGGCGGTGCGGGCTCCGCGCGCGCCGCGGCGAGCTGCACGCTCCATGTCACCCACTCGCCGGGGGACATGTGACACGTCTCGGGGGTTATCTGTCGTGTAAAGCGTTCTTTGTGTATTTATCTTTCAAAGAAGAAAATATGAACTATGACATACTCTAATTCACTGAACCGGTTAAGAACTGAACACACAAGCGGTAGGTTCAATTTGTAACTATTTGTTATTATTATATACTACGGGACTAATCGTAGTGAGAATATTTCAAGTTCAAGTTGAATTGGCGGTACCAGCTGTTTCGCATTCTAGTATACCCAAGGCCACGATCGATGCAACTCGGTCGAAACGTCGGGATGATGAGGTATTTATTTATCTCGTAACCCATTTGTATCTTTATCTTCACTATACTTTTATCAGGTTGAATAGAGTAAGTTCTTGAGGTATGTAGATGAGAGATAGAATAACCAGTACATCCAAATAATTCAACGTAATAGGTCTTGTTTTGCCTTTTATATTATTATCATAATTTATCAAAGTTAAGGGCTTGTATTTCGTTGAACTGATAACAAAAGTTTATTGTGGGATCAAAGAGAAGTTCGTCCGCCCGACGATCATCGAGTTTGGCTGATCAAAGACAAAACATTAACTTAGATAATAGATCAGGAGCCGGCTTTGTTCCCCGCCAGATAGCTCCAGGACATGAAGAGGCATAACTCACAAATTAATGTAAAATTAGAAACAAATGTCTAGAAAGTATCGATAAGACGAATTGATTTTAGTTATCATTTTCTTTATGTTGGTGTACTATAAACGAATTGAGAATTGATTGATTGCCTCGCTTTGGTATGTAGATTATAAACACGTATTATGTTATTGCTGTCGTACCGTATATTAAAGCCTTTTTCGTTAGTTTGATTCTGAGTTATTACATTATAACAATTTTCTTACACTCATTTTGGTACCCTCTGGGATTTTTTTGGACTAAGAAACAGGGTCGCCTACGGAACGAGCACAAAAATGAGGACAACTATCACCCAAAGCCAATTAAAATATTCGAGTATCATCCAAATGTGTTTATTCGGGGATCGAACCTGGGGGGCTTCTAATATTCATCAAAAAAAGCATCCTCTGTAAAAACTGTAACTGATGTAAACGAAGCTTCATGATACAACACTCGGAGGTAGCTTAAGAGTTATCTCCTGCATGGAAACTTGGTTATGACAGTCTGCTGCTGACTTATTATGCGGTAGACATACTATCAATTAAACCAGTAAAATCCTCATCCTCTGGGAGTCAGTACCTATAAGGCAGAGATCACAGATGACTGAGACCACGATAGCGAGCAAGTACTAGAGTTAATAATAAGTAACCCAGTGTCCTTACACCAGGATACTGAGTGACCCATTGAAAGCTTGATCTCCTGAAGTGGCAGTTGCTAATCACTGGACAGAACTTATGTAGTTAGCAACACCAGAACCATCGATGTGAAAAAGAAGAAATAAATACCAACCGTGTAGTGCTCGTCGCTTTGTGGACCGTAATCGGGCGCAAGGAACAGTTCGACCCCTGTGTCCATCTCCACCTCGTACGTGCTGCCCAGCGACGACTCCTCCGGGTCTGCGGGACCAAGATACAATAGCTAAGTAGAAATATGATATTTTAAAACGTTTGCGATTTGAACACATTATTTTGATGTACTACGGGACCAATTGCGCCGTATAACCGTGACCACGATAGAGCAAGTCGGTCGAAACGTCGGGATAATGAGGTAATTTATATGTAATTTATTTTCATTGCGCGATTAGTCCCGTAGTACACAAAAATAATAAGTGGTAAAATACAGGGTTATTTCTAATCAATTAGCATCCTTTTAGGGACTTATTCTGTACATCGAAACTAACAACTTTTGTTCTGCGACATTTGTCAAAACTCAAAAAAAAAATTGATGTTCCATAGAAAAATACCGTTCACCCGTGACAAAATGTATGGAACAGCTGTTTTTTTTTGAGTTCTTACAAAAGTCGCAGAACAAAAATCGTTAATTTTGATGTACAAAATAAGCCCCTAAAAGGTTGCTAATTGATTAGAAATAACCCTGTATAGTGGTAGGTATCCTCGTGGATCAAATGTGTATTCAGGACACAACTAGGTTGTGTCATCCCAGGTATGTGTTTCTAATGGTACAACTAAACAACACGTCGTTATGATTGGTGGTAGTATAATTTTGGTTATATATCTACGAATCATTTTAATTACGTTAGTTAAGTAAAACTTAATTGGTAGTTGATGCCACGGATGCAACAGACAGACATAAAAACTTTATAACACATTTATAAAGTCCTGATTCAAACTGGTAAAAAGATAAAAACATGAAAACACAGCCATGGAACTTTCATCTAGCACGTTCAAGACTGAGCAGAGTGATGCGTGGTCGTTGTCGTCCCGTCAGGTATCATGATGGCTGTTCTGTTGCTGAATAGTTGCGTCACTTGCTCACCGTAGAGGCAGGGACAGGTCTCGGGCTCTACGTCAAAAAGCCGAAAGTAGAGCCGGAACGGCAGCTCGTCTTGCGGGTACTCTGATAGACAAAATGGTTTCATTAGATTTTTTGTCTACATTACCTAAGAAGTCAATATTATGGCAAAATAAATAAGTCGCTCGTGGTTCTGTGGTAGGTTAAAAGTTATTTTTCTTTTGTAGATAACTGAAATACCGATAAAGTGACTGTTATATTAGTGCAGCGCAACCTAGAATTTTGATCATGTCCATCTATTTTTTTTTAATATCTTGTTTCGATTTTTGTTTCAAGGCCGCCGCGGCGATAAAATGAATTTGCATCAAATTACGTTTGGTGATATATTGGCTGACATGAGCTCGGGAATATTCACAGCACGCAAATACGATAAATTGAAGTTGCATCTCATAACCAAGGATTTGTATATTTTCGTATCTTTGGGCGCTCCGGTGGATCAAAATCTAGGTATCTAAGCAGCTAAGATTGAAATCTGTGTGCGACAAGACAACTTCTTTTCCCCCCTCCCGCTCCCCACTCCCTAAAGTACCGAGGTGTTTATCTGTAGATCAAATAGGGTTACCCATACTACAATTTTATGCTGCCGTAGTGTGAAATAGAACAGTACAACGTTTTACTTAGAAATTCAACTGTAATAATACCAAACCTTAAACAGAATTAAACGCTAAAGCCGTAACTACTTGTAGACCTAATTCAAATAGTAGTCTTAATTCTTTTTGTAAAGACAACGAGAACTGCTTAGCAGTAAGTTACAGTTCGATATAGAGATAGTAGATCCAATAAACAAAAAAAAAATATATTTCTCTAACGACGAAGTATAATGTATGACCGCGAGTTTTATCTATTCACGAAACAAATCAATTGCTCTTGTTTTGCTCTTGTATTCGACTTCGACATGAACTGTAAAAATATTTTCGCTGCAAATTTTGCAACCGGCATCACGAATTAATTGAACTTAAATTGGATTAAAAAATCATTGGAAGCGACGAGCGATAAATATCGTTACTGATATTATTTATTTGGATTTATTTCCATGTTTTTATTTGAAGCTTATTTCAAGAAAATATGTTTAGGTATTTTTTGTAGTATACAAGGATTTGTTTCATGAAGTCAATTTTGCTAGTGTTGTTACTTCTTCAATGTGTTCTTGATTGTACCTAATAGGCAAAAACTACATCTCTTTGTAACTAATTAAATAAACTGTCACGGTAAAATATCAAAAAACAGTTTTGTCGCTATTTTGTAAGGATCAGTGATAAATCTGTCTTATTTATGTTGTGTGACTGTGGCACCGTCTGAATGCTGCGATAAATAACTCTTCCATCCATCGACCCACCCTTCAGCCATAGGACGTCAACTGCTGGACATAGGCCTCCCCTATGGATCTTCAAAAAGACTGGTTGGTAGTGGCTTGCATCCAGCGCGACCCTGCTATCTCAATGAGGTCATGTTGTGGGTGGACGTCCTACGCTGCACTTGCCGGTAACTCAATATAAATAACTCCTGCTAGTGCTCAATCACTAAAGGTGAGACGTTGTCATACTATTATTTAATCTGTAACTTGAGCACTGAGGCGCTACAAGCATAGATATACTACAAGAATATGTACACACCAGATATGTGTACAAGATATCTAGATGTGCAACGCGTAAAAAATACCACCAAACGAATCTTTAATGTTTCAATCTACGCATAGGAAAGAGAAAGAAAAATGTCAAACAAAGAATGCATGCTTATAAAAACGTGCTAAAAATACAACTTCGTAGCGTTCAGTTAAGTCGTTCTCCAACTAAAAGAAGCAGAGTGAATGCATCTTTTTTATTGCCAATGGTCCACGTCGAACTACTTACCTACTTTCCCAATGGCAAACAAAGTTTCGTTGAATATTAAAATGAAACATGCAGATTTAAAAGCTACCAATTCTCTCAAAATTTGAAAAGCTTTGGTTGATATTTGTCAGAGAACAAGAATTTCCATTCTCGTATGGAACTTCCTTGGAACCATCAGATTCATTTATTTGTTCCCTGGTCGTACGAATCAGAAATAAACAATATTCACGCTACTCATCTGACCAGGTGACAAAAACAGCTCTACTTGCGTTTCAGCCTAGATATTGTGTAGTACTGTAAAAACACTTTCAGATCTTATATAAACTGGCAAATAATAACTGAGGCGAAGACGTGATACCAGCACAAGTTGTTCCACTCCATTGTACAAGCCAAGTGTTATATTTTTACAGGTATTATTCTTTCGCTCCGCTCTTATACGAAATTGTATTACGTTGTGTTATTTCTCGGATAAAAGTGGCGAGTAAGTAAAGTAAAATAACTATTTTAATGCTTCGTAGAAACTTTACTTTGTTAAGCAACTTATTGTAAACTAGCTGCCCGTTCCGACTTTGCTTGGCAACGAATAAATTATAATTGTAAACGTTCCGAAAAAACTGTTCTATAAAAGATAGTGAAAACCGCATTTCAATCTATTGTGTAGCTTAGAAACCTAAAAACCAGATACACAAAAACACACATAATAAGGTTTATAATGTGCAGAGCATTTTAGATTTGGAAAGAGGTTTACAAAAAAAAATACCAGCGATCATGTTTTTCCCCGAATTATTTATTGCACAGCTCGCTACCTTTCTGACTCAAACTAGAAAAGAGCAGGATCAGTTATAATAACTGATAAGACAGATACACAAAAACACACATAATAAGGTTTATAATGTGCAGAGCATTTTAGATTTGGAAAGAGGTTAACAAAAAAAATACCAGCGATCATGTTTTTCCCCGAATTATTTATTGCACAGCTCGCTACCTTTCTGACTCAAACTAGAAAAGAGCGGGATCAGATTATTGTTGGACTCGGCTAAACCGCGTCAGATCACAGAATCCAATTTAGATAATGGAAAATAAAAACACAACAACGGCAGAACAACAATGGCATGGATATAGCAAGGGACTTTTTTCGTGATGACTTCATTTATTTTGTGAATCATCAACAGTTGCTGTTCAATCAGTTTCATTGTTAATCAGAGATAATTGATAGATTTTTAAATCCGATATTATTGCTAAGTTCATATAGGCCCTGTTCAATTTTTATTTGTATACAAGATTATCTGCTTACCCTGTACTAAACTAAAAAAGGGTTATTAATACCACCATTATGTGTCAACTAAAAACACAAGAAAAAAAAAGCGGACAAGTGCGAGTCAGTCACCGAGGGTTCCGTACAAATCCTGAAAATTGCACAAAATTGGGAACTAAGTTGTTAAAACCTCAGAACGTAGTTTCAATAAAAAGGATTTTTTGCACTTATCTTGTTGAAAATCGAAAATTAAACATCATAAAATAATTGAAAACCAGTTTTACCCTGTGCAAATAAAGTCCTTTCATTTGATACGTCACGTGATACGGATATGTACTCTAGGACAATGAAGTACCCTACAGGTTTTGATTCCCTTGTGAGTGCAGTATGCAGTTTTTTCATGACGTAAATGGCTGTAACTTTTTTCTACGATAACAAATGATTTTTCACAACTGCAAGAAACCATAGTAATGTATTTGGTTTTAATTTTAACTCGTTAACTTCACGCGTTCCCGGGATAACAGGTCTTGACATACGGACAGACATATAGCACAGTGATCCTATAAGTTTTCCGTTTTTTAGGGTTCCGTACCCAAAGGGAAAAACGGGACGCTATTACTAAGACTTCGATGTCCGTCTGTCCGTCTGTCCATCTGTCCGTCTGTCCGTCTGTATGTCTGTCTGTCTGTCTGTCTGTCACCGAGCTGTATCTCATGAACCATGATAGCTAGGCAGCTAAAATTTTCACAGATTATGTATATCCGTTGCCGCTATAACAACAAATACTAAAAACAAAATAAAATAAATATTTAAGGGGGCTCCCATACAACAAACCTGAATTTTTAGACGTTTTTCGCTCTATATTAATAATGGTACCAGATAGATGATTGAAATTAACACAGAATATTTAGGTTTATATTCCCTTCAATAATAAATAATAAAATTAGAATAAAATAAATATTTAAGGAGGGCTCCGATACAGTTCGGAACCCTCCGTGCGCGAGTCCGACTCTTACTTGGCTGATTATTTCCTTTTGAGGTACGGAAATCTAAAAATGAGCTGTTTAAAAATTACACACAAAATTGCAACTCGAAATCTACAAAATGTATGAATCAGCAGTTATCTTCTAGAATTCCTGGTTAGCTCCATAGTAAATGTTGTTCATAATGATAGTCTGAACCACCTCGTTTCAGCTTAGTACACCAGTTCTAGATAACTCTCTATTATTATTGCTTGTGACGAATTTCAAAAAAAGTATAATGACTTGATTAGGTACGAAAAATGTAATTATTACACTAATATAATTTATGGTTCTGAAAATATAATTAAATCTATGTGGGAGGTGGTAAACACACAAACCGGTAAGACTAGAAGCCAATGTGACTTCACTAACTTATTGACGCGCCCTGATGGGTCTAAATTCTTAAATAAAGTTGATATCGTGAACACGGTAAACGCGCATTTTGTCGGGACTGCTTTGTCATGTGGCTCACCAAAGGCAGATGTTTCCGCCGCTATGCGCGCGCTCACTGCGACTCGCCCGCCTGCCGACCGCTCCTTTAGCTGTAGGCCGTTTACAGCACTCGAAGTGTACACAATTCTAACAAAAGGAGTAGCGAAGAAAAAATCGAGAGATGTATATGATATATCCATCTCCATACTGCACGCTGCGGCGGAACCGATAGCGCCAGTTCTGTCGCGACTTTTTAATACGTGCATCAAAGAGGGCAGATATCCGGCTGCGCTGAAATACGTTAAAGTTTCACCTTTATACAAAGGTAAGGGTAAACAGGAAGATGTGAATAGCTATAGACCGGTGTCCATAATTCCCGCGGTAGCTAAAATCCTCGAATTCGGTTTAAGTACTCGGCTCACAAAATACCTAGCTGATTCTGAAGCTTTGAGCGATAGACAGTATGCGTACCGGAGTGGAAGGTCCACCACGGCAATGACGAGAGAGGTCGTGAGACGGATTTTTGAGGCTCGTGAGCGCTCTATTCAGGTCGCGGTTATATTCTGTGACCTCTCTAGAGCTTTCGACGTGGCGGACCACGATGTCATTGCCGCTAAAATGAATCATCATGAAGTCGTTGGCTCCGAACTGAGTATGCTTACAGACTTCACGACCGGTCGATGCCAGATAGTCGTCGGGGACGGTGGTAAGGCTAAATCCCAGCCGCTGGAGACAGTTATCGGTGTGGCGCAGGGCTCTTCGCTATCCAACATCATGCTTTCCATCCTCCTCAATGACCTGCCGGATAACATTCGTGATGCGCACGTTCTGATGTATGCAGATGATGTCGCTGCAATAGTCACTGCTCCAACTGTGGATCTACTGGAGTGGAAGTTAAATGGAGTGGCGAGTGATCTTAACACTTGGTTCGAAGTTAACGGTCTAATGTTGAACACTGGGAAGACCCACTTTGTTCATTTCAACTTAGCCGGCCGTTCGTACAGACCGCTTAAGGTCAAAATTGGTAATGTTGAAATGGACCAAGTTAAATCGACATCTTTCTTAGGATTTAGACTGGACCAAACTCTGACGTGGGAAGATCACATCGAAAAACTGTGTGGGAAGATAGGTGAGAAGATAGGTGCGGCGTGTTTTGCTCTATGGCGGATATCGGCAATTTTACCGTACTCCATGGTCCGGCAATGCTATTTCGCTTCCGTCCACTCGCAACTTCAATACGGCATCGAGCTCTGGGGGCGCGCTGCCGATTGGGAGCGCGTCTTCAGAATGCAGAAACGAGCCGTGCGAGCGATAGTGCGAGTAACACAGGATACATCTGCGCTCCCGTATTTCCGGTCCATGGGTATACTGACTGTGCCGAGCCTCGTGTGTCTCCAGGCGGCGATGTACGCCAGAGACCACCTCGAGGAGTACTCGCACATTGGAGACTCGCGTCCACGCGGCGCGCTTCCGCCGCGACACGCGCACCGCCTGTGCGCCGTGCCTCACCGGCTCACTGGGACGGCTAAACTAGTGCATGTCACCGCTCCCGAAGTTTACAACCGGCTGCCACTAGACATCAGGGACGCTCCTTCTAGGGAATCATTTAAACATAAATTAAAGAAATGGCTTGTGGAAGAGGCATTCTACAGTTTCGATCAATTTATTAAAATTAAAATTGTATAATTGTGGTTCTCTTACATGTTTTGTAAGTAGGTACATATTTATTATTATTTTTGTTTAATTATTTAATTTCATTTTACAATTATTCAATTATTTTGTGACATGTAATATTATTATTACGAATAAATGACTATGACTATGACTATGACTATGACTGAGTTTGCATAATACTCATAATTTAAGTGCGAGGCTAGTAATAAGGATAGTGTCACACTGGCCACTCTTCCATCCACGCACGTACGTATACTCGCATGTACTAGTAATAAGGATAGTGTCACACTGGGCACTCTTCCATCCACGCACGTACGTATACTCGCATGTACTAGTAATAAGGATAGTGTCACACTGGCCACTCTTCCATCCACGCACGTACGTATACTCGCATGTACTAGTAATAAGGATAGTGTCACACTGGGCACTCTTCCATCCACGCACGTACGTATACTCGCATGTACTAGTAATAAGGATAGTGTCACACTGGGCACTCTTCCATCCACGCACGTACGTATACTCGCATGTACTAGTAATAAGGATAGTGTCACACTGGGCACTCTTCCATCCACGCACGTACGTATACTCGCATGTACTAGTAATAAGGATAGTGTCACGCTGGCCACTCTTCCATCCACGCACGTACGTATACTCGCATGTACTAGTAATAAGGATAGTGTCACACTGGGCACTCTTCCATCCACGCACGTACGTATACTCGCATGTACTAGTAATAAGGATAGTGTCACACTGGGCACTCTTCCATCCACGCACGTACGTATACTCGCATGTACTAGTAATAAGGATAGTGTCACACTGGGCACTCTTCCATCCACGCACGTACGTATACTCGCATGTACTAGTAATAAGGATAGTGTCACACTGGCCACTCTTCCATCCACGCACGTACGTATACTCGCATGTACTAGTAATAAGGATAGTGTCACACTGGGCACTCTTCCATCCACGTATACGTACGTATACTCGCATGTACTAGTAGTAAGGCCAGTGTTACACGGAGTCTGCTCACACCCGTATAAGGCGGGCGCAGACGAGCCGCGGGCGCCAGCGCGACGGACGCGGCGCGTCGGGCGCCAGTATTGTTATCAGCTCCCTCACTATCCAGACACACATGCATAATTACATTCTTGATAGAGATGTGGTGTTGTATTGCCGGGATCGACACGAATTGGCTGTTTGAATAATATTTTCATTTAAACAGATAAACATATTTATTGGTAATTTAGATTAAGAAATTACATGTCATAAAATAAAATAAAGTCCATCAATACAATTTCAATTTCAATTAAAAAAAATTATATTAGTATTTTCAAAGTTATTGACTTGTAAAACGAAAAAAATCATTATCTTAACACTTTTCGCCAAAAATGGCAAAATTTACTTCCATCGTGTACAAAATAGTTGGCTTGAACGGATGTTTACAATTTTTTACATGATTGTTGATTTTTAAAAAGAGGCTTTTTGCGAAACAACCAATTTCGATAAAATTTTAATGGAACTACATCGAAAGTTTACCTTTTTGGAACCAAAAATATTTTTTAATGGGTTCATAATTGGCGATAGTATGAACATATACAAAATAACAATCGACCAAGTACGAGTCGGACTCGCGCACGGAGGGTTCCGCACTGTATGGGAGCCCCCCTAAAATTTTTATTTTATTTTAATTCTATTATTTATTATTAAAGTGAATATAAAACTAAGTATTCTGTGAAAATTTCAAGCATCTACCTGTTACTATTATTAATATAGAGCGAAAAACGTCTAAACATTGAGGTTTATTCTATGGAAGCCCCACTTAAATATTTATTTAATTCTCTTTTTAGTATTTGTTGTTATAGCGGCAACAGAAATACATCATCTGTGAAAATTTCAGCTGCCTAGCTATCATGGTTCATGAGATACAGCCCGGCGACAGACGGACAGGCGGACATCGAAGTCTTAGTAATAGGGTCCCGTTTTTCCCTTTGGGTACGGAACCCTAAAAAAACATATAGAGTAACATAGAACCCTGTCCTTTTTGGAAATCAGTTAATTAAAATACTCAATATATTATTACTATGGAGAATTATTGCCAATTACGAATTAATGCACAATTGTGATACTGACGCCACTGAATGAATGTAATGTAGCTAATATAACAGGTCTTCCCTTAGATGACGACACCGCGCGAGGTCGTACCTACTGCTCTACTTAATATTTAAATAAAACTGACACTGAAATGAGGAGCATTTATTAATACTTCTATATCCCGACCAAGGGCATTCGAATGCAATTGCATAAAGCCCTATTAGCAAAGCTAAACATGTAAGATAGTCCGAGAGTAGAATGGAAGGAGCACATCTCTATTGGTCGTCGACGCTCATTACACGCGGCCACAGTGCCTTCGCCCGCCTTGTGAATACAAACTAGATCCGTCTAATGCCTGGGACGACGCTCTAATGCTCTACATAGTGACATCAAATTGATACAGCCTTTACTAATACTACTAAAAAACAGCAGGTTGAACTTCGGGAGTGCCGGCAGAAGTGAAAACTGGCTCCCTCCGTCTTACGAATTTTCGATCATGTCACGTGTTCTGACGCCAGTTTAATATTTTTTTCCTTAATATTTCTGTGACAGGCCCGAAAGCTTGAGCGCGACTGAACTGTTACCAGTACAGGTATGAGAATAAAATAATCGGCCAAGTACGAGTCGGACTCGCGCACGGCGGGTTCCGTACTGTATGGGAGCCCCCCTTAAATATTTATTTTATTTTAATTTTACTATTAAAGTGAATATAAAACTAAATATTCTGTGAAAATTTCAAGCATGTACCTGTTACCATTATAATATAGATCGATAAACGTCTAAAAAATCAGGTTTGTTGTATGGGAGCCCCCTTAAATATTTATTTTATTCTATTTTTAGTATTTGTTGTTATAGCGGCAACAGAAATACATCATCTGTGAAAATTTCAGCTGCCTAGCTATCATGGTTCATGAGATACAGCCCAGTGACAGACGGACAGACAGACATCGAAGTCTTAGTAATAGGGTCCCGTTTTTCCCTTTGGGCACGGAACCCTAAAAATAAATAAAGAAAAACTAGCGTAGTATTGGATGAGTTTGTGTGGCCCGTTTAGTACTAGAAATGATGATGATGGTAATTATGACGGAAAACAATAATATGTAAATACCTATAAATGTATTATGTAGTATATCAGTTTTGGGCAGCCATATCACAAGCTTTGCTTAGATTTGGGGTCAGAGACCGTGTATAAGCTGTCCCCTGATTTATTTGTATTTATTTATTTTAATTACTGGATTACTTAACAAAGTACCTATATCCTTTCATTAGTGGTTTAGAAATCAAACGTCTTTGTTCTTGCCAGCCAAAACATGATTATTGTTTACACAGTTCTTAGATTTTTTTAGCTAATTATTGAAACTTCAAGTTATTCACTAAAACTCACAGAGAAACAAAGCTTTTATTTCAATTAGCACTTTTGTCGCAACATTTGTCACAAAGGACTCAATAGTTTGTTTGAGAGATCCACCGAAAATAAACAGTTATTTTGCGAAACCTAAATAAATCAACATTATGGGGAATAATAGGTTTTGAGAATTCAACATTAAGAGAATTCAACTTAATGTACCTAAAGGGAAATTTCCTTTGTATTTCAGAGACCTGTTTGTCTCGACCAATCACTTAGTGGCATTAAAATTCAAGGCGCATTATTCATTTGATGGACGTAATAAAATTTATGCGACAGTTGACAATAAAATATGAAAGAGCAAAATATTATGTCTGAGAGCCAAATACAGTGTTAGCGAGGTTCTTCGTCTTATTGTTTTACTAGCTACGCCCCGCGGTGTTACCTGCATAAATTGTAGCCTATCTGTTAATCCAAGGTCTAAGCTACCTTCATACCGAATTTCATTCAAATCGGTTCAGCCGTTTGTGCGTGAAGGAGTAACAAACATCCATACATACTCACAAACTTTTCGCGTTTATAATATTAGTAGGATTGTTCTTGTACTAACTATCTAAAAGTCATGTAGCCCTGGTACCAGGCCACTTATTACAGGGACAAGGTTAAAATAATTATAGCATAAGTACAGTTACAAAACAGTACAGTTCGCAGTAATAAACACATTTGAGAATATTTTTTCTGGTATATATTTTCAATATACCTACTGTTTTGTCTTAGAGATAATTTAAAAATTTGACGTAGAGATGAACAAAAAATATGACACATCCAAATATTTTATTTGTACGTTCCAGTTATTTTAGCATTTCTAATGCTGCTTGTTGTTATGAAGACGTTAAATAGTATGCGGCATCAAAAGGATCTTTGTGCGCTGTATATCTGTCATAAAGTCGCTGTAGGTGGTTTAGACTAAAATACTATGTTCAGCATATTATTATTATTAGTTTCAATAAAATTATTATTATTTATTATAATACTAGAACGTAACAAAAATTCTGAGCGTACATAACCTACTATCTCACAGAAGTTAGCAAGTGCTCGTAAAATGCAAAAAAACGTTTACAAGAAATACAAAACAGTGCGAACCACATTTTGTTTTATTCCGAACGAGTGGGTGAACCCACGTTCAGCGCGGGTCGGGAGCGAGGTCAAGAAAAGCATAAAGCAATGTCTCTGCCCACGATCTAACCACATCGGAGTTTATCGCGCGTGGAAACCCGCACTCAACTTTTACGGTATCGCCAGTCACGTACTTATTGAGTTCTTCTCACTAGTTTGTAAGAAACTAGCCGTTTTCTTTTGTGAATCGAATCGCATTCCCATTTTTACTTCATTCAGCTGTAAGTAATAGCGTCACTTATCTAAATTTAAAAATGTTTGATTCAAAAGAAAATAATATTGTAAGAAAAAAATTTTCTGATATTGTTCCATTCATTCGCAAACTGTGGGACAAATTCCAAATTCATAAATCGTAGCGAGACTAGCGAGGCCGACGCGAAAATTGCGGACTCGTAGATAAAATCACGTGACATGTAAAAATAGCGAACGTTACTGTAGAGGGCCCCGGAGTATTCATGCGTCGCAGAAAAATGTAACTTTAAGGAGCGGGGCGGGCCCCGGGTGTGGGGCCCGTCGGTCGCGAGGCCCGGGACGCTTGCGTGATTCGCTCATTGACGGGCCTACATACCCTCTTACTTAGCATTAAGGTCTGAACCAGACAAGCGTAATTGCATGCGATTTTTTACGTCGCGTTGTTTGAATTTCACATTTTTCTCTCACGTGATGTGTTAGATTTGATAACGTGAAGGAGAAACGCAATTTCATATTCTATTGCTTTTATCTACACAATTCATATTCTGAGTAGATATTTGTTCATTTCAAAGATTATATTTGCATCAAATAGAATCTTTCAAATGAAAGATGCAAGATGTGAGCAGGGTCTTCACCCTGAAGAGTTGGCAGGCAAGCAAGCCCATCAACCTTATAACTATTAAAGTAACAACCATTTGATAGAGTAAACTTTTTAACAGTAACTTTTTCTCCCGTACTAAAATATTTCAAACATTACGTCATATTTTCTATTACTACTAAACGGAATGGTATCAATTTGACGTAAAGAAACAGCGATTCATACTTAGAAATACCAAAACACATAAAAGTAAACTTAGGCCTATGAATTTTAGGCCTACAATTTGTAACGTAAATAATTTAACATTAGCACGAACTAGTGAAGGCTTTTACTCCAGACGAAGGTCGGAGGTCGCGGGTAACGAGCCGCAGCCGAGGATGGGCGGAGGCTGGACGAGCCGTCACGGGACTAGTGTGGACCCACCCTACACGTAGCCGCGCTCCTGATAATCCGACCAAATACCGCTTTGTGCGATAGGAGAAAAATAACTGCGAGTCAACAAGGATTGATTGTTTTCCCCTTTTGTTTTCACGTAACAAACATCCTGCTCTACCAGCAGTCTCCCTCGTTTTATTTCTCACGCCCTTGTTGTATTTCTCGAAGCCACTAAACTTCAAGCAAACAAAAACACCAGCTAAGAAAAAAGCGGGACGCAAATTAAATCCTCTCACTAATCGCTTCAAAATATCCAAAACATTCAGAAATCATATTAAATTTATTTTCTCCGAAATCCAGAGCCGCACTGACGATTCGTTTGACGTAATATGAGATTTGTGTTTGATTAAACGGAGTAAGTCCGTCGGGAAACAAAGAAATTCTAATTAAACGGTGCCGAGAGAGCCCTTTACGTTTTTTCGCCCTTCTCTTATGAAAATTGGGTATTGGATGATTGATATGAAATATTTCGCTGGATGAAAGGACGAAACGTGAAACGAAGCGGGCTCGTTACCTGCGGGACAATGGCCCGAGGAAAATTTTAATTAAGCCGCAGAGGAGACGAGTCAATGACAATCTCTTGTCTTATAAATCGGTCCATTGTCGGCGGAGATCGCGGGCCGCGGTGGAGGATTATATTTCCCGTTCGCCGGAAACCGCATTGACAGCTGCTTCCTCAGATTTATCTGCGACACAAAGCTTCCACCTCACGACATACTCACATAATGCCGCCGGCACCCGCTCTTATTGTTTACCCTCTTTTATGTTTTACATCTTTTGTTATTATCTCCTCGTTGGCGCATGGTTGTGTTCCGTGACATGTACAACTTTTGAATTAGAACTTTTTTTAAAAGCTTTCACAATGTTTGAACTTTTTATTTTTGACACCAAGTTTGGGCACGTTTACAAAATATTTTGTCGAGTGTCGTAAATAATGTCGGGAGTTTCCTTAATCTGCTTTAATAAAAAAATATACTGCTTTGGTAAGTGTCAACTTAAAGACTTCCCGAAAATAAAGTGGTTTTTAAGATAATGAGATTTAATTTCCGGGCCACTAACTAAGTAAAAAGTAGTAATAAATTAAAAGGTCTATAAATAATTTCTGTAGTTCAAATTAACATTTTAAGTTAATGTGAAGTCACGTGTTAAGATGATAGAAGTGTAATTATATTTTTAGAATAATCTACAATTCTATGAAAAAATTTGAATATGTATAGAGTGGTTTTCATGAATGAAACCTAATTTAGTCGGACAATATAATTATCCCTGATTATGTAAAACTGGAGAGACAAAGAGAAACAAAGAAAAAGGGCCTCAAGTGTGCGCGGCTCCCTGCAGGGTCAAAGCTTTGTGTGAATTAGGCCTCGAGTTCGGCGTGAATAATAAGTTAAGGTGAACATTCTCTTCTTGGGATTATTCGTTGTAGGTCGACTACACATTGTGGATTTCAAAGACTAATCTTGCAGAATTCTAAATTTCTCAAGCTCCTATTAAATAATTTCAGTTAAAATGATTGCTTAAAAACTTTGTTTCTGATGATAGTAATTTACGGAAATCCAATTTTGGTGCAAATCAATTGTTATATAACATAAAACTACCTGCCCGTACAATTGGCTAAAGATGACAAATAGTAAAGATCTCTATTTTTTTTTTGAAATTATGTAATAGCCTATGTTCTCCGGGGATAGTGTAGCGAAGTCTAACAGTGAAAGGATTTTCCAAATCGGTTCAGTAATTTCGGAGCCTAGTCGATGCAAACAAACAATCAAATCTTTCCTTATTATAACATTGGTATAGATTTTATTTATTCCTTGTATCATAGCAGCTTACTAGGTAACATTAGTATAAGAGACATTGACATTTTCAGTCGCTATGCCACTAAGTCTAAATTAAGTGTAGTAGGGCAGTGACGGAGTTGTAGCCGAGGCAAGGCAAGCGGAGCGTTGTTGGCCCGGCTGCAAGATGGCGAGAAAAAATCGCGGGTCGAACCTGCCGGGCTAGGATGCGCACCGCGGTTTATTTCTTTCGACGCATCAGAACGAGTGAGAGTTATGGCGAAGTGTATACTTGTCACTTTTTCACATGTCAAAAAGAGTTCTTTTCGTGGCTTTTCGCGGTCGCATGCTTAGCTAGTTGGTCACGATTACTCGTAGCACAGGACTAAAATGACACCGTAAGAGATACCTTTCTTACGGTGCCATTTACGTCGGGATAGAGAAGGCGAATGATGATGATGCCAATAATTATTAATACTGTTACGCAACACTAACATACTAGTTTTCGTAGACCCACCATAAGTTTAAAGCAAATAATTAAAATTCAAAAATTTGAATTCTGCGCATTGGCCGAAAACATTCACTTGAGCTTAAGGTGTGTTTCGATAAAGTGCACTAACCATGTTCTGTGAGCACGTACGCGTGCACGGTGAGCGGCGAGCGCGACACGTTCTTGACGCGCAGTGAGCGCGCCGGGTCCGCGCTCGACGTCCAGCTGTGAACAAACATCACGCAATTACTAATATCACCTTTATTTTCACTCAAAATAGCACAACCTACTTCAATAGTGTACAACATTCAAATAGCTTGCTCGAATCGACGTATTTAATTTTTCAAAATAAGAACAGTTGATTTCGTAAATTTTTAAATGAAACTATTTACTTATAAGTTCGAAAGGGTTTCTACACGTAGTACTATTACTAGAAACCCTTTCGAACTAAAAAAGGTTTTTTAAATTGGTTCACAATTAGCGAAAATTCTGATGAAAATACACAAATAATACATACAGACGAACATAGAAACTCCTTTTGGAAGTCGGTTGAAAATACACCTCATTTTAATCACTCGCCCAAAAAGTCCTTAAAGTCTTAAAACATATAATACTTATTAGTATTTTGTACTCGCATTTATTATATTAGTTCACATTTTCAGACCTTCGAATTTTTAAATTTCCACAAATTTGATTAAAGTCTTTGTCATCAAGACTATTAAATTATTTACCTTAATTTCACTGTTAGACGTAGCTTGTTTTAAATAATGGGATATTATACAAATTTTGTAAAATAGCGTTTTTAGGGTTCCGTACCCAAAGGGTAAAAACGGGACCCTATTACTAAGACTCCGAAGTCCGTCTGTCCGTCTGTCACCAGGCTGTATCTCATGAACCGTGATAGCTAAACAGCTGAAATTTTCACAGATGATGTATTTCTGATGCCTCTATAACAATAAACACTAAAAACTGAATAAAATAAATATTTAAGGGGGGCTCCCATACAACACACGTGATTTTTAGGAGTTTTATTGCGCGCTATTAATAATGGCAAGCGGAATGGGGCTGAAGGGGCTCTATCACGGTACGGAACCCTTCGTGCGCGAGTTGGACTTGCACTTGGCCGATTTTTTAATAAGCCGCTATACTAATACACGATGCCAAAGTCTGAGAGAATGTACTCAATGTACAAATATTACCTATCCGTCTGGAAATGGCTTTACTTATAAGTAAAATCTGCCATATATATGTATTTTTGTTATCATGTATGTATTTTTTTCTTTTCCACTAGTTTTTATTTTGTAAACGATGGGTAAACGTGTTTGAAACATTTTAAAGTTATCACATTATGCACCTATTATTTAGAAATCGATTTCTCAGCGACGACGAGCTTTTATTTACAATCTTTAAACCTATATTATAATAAGTGTGTTTTTGGAGAATTTGCTGCCACGCTGCTAACTTCATTGTGTCTTAATGGATTTGAAGGTTTCATAATTAAGATTGAACGTAGACGCCGAAATAATTAGTAATTTTCTTCTAATTTGGCCTGTTTTGTACTATACAATTTCTATATTTAGCGACAAGCGAGTTACTTGGCGCTAAAAAAATGTTCAATACTATTTTGCATTTTTCAATCAAGGAAAATATCTGCTATCATGTCAATTAAAACAAAACTGACAAATCTGGCGGTGTGAAGTTAAAATCTTTCAAATAAACATTGATAGAAATATATCGACTATCCACTGTCCTTGAGCCGACCGACCGTTCGCTGCAAGCTGCAATAACAGTGAGGACAAAGCGTCCGGTTTAATGCTCTAAGTAGTATAGTATCGTGCTATCTCCCGGAATCCGCGCCGGATCCGGCAGCCGGAATGTCCGGCGTAACTTTGATCGCATTACGTATTACGTACCTTAAGCTCCGGAGATAGCAAGACCACGGTAATTGTATATAACAGTATTCCGTCTTCACACAAACGCTCTTTTGTACAAAGACGGTATCCTACGTGATTCGGAGTTCGGTATACACTCGGTATGCCTACAGTCGCAGATGCGTCGTAGTGACGAACGAACGTATAGGTTTGTAATCATTAAGGCAATCATGAGGCGCCAATCTGATAATACAAAAACAATAAGCTGTTATCTACCTCTAAATGTTATCCTATTTCATGACTTCAATTGCTAGGATTAAACGTCTTAGTTTTACAGTTTTTAAATGACCTTAAAATTAAGATTTTCTAAAAAGTCATAATTTTATGCAAAAACTTAGCTGAAAAGTAATACATTTATAAAATAAAAACTTTTCTGGAAAAAAAATAAGACGTACCTACCTACGAACGTAAAATATTTCTTACTCAAGCAATTGACACCAAAAACCTAACATTTTGTTATAATTTAAGGAGTGAAAATAAAAACACGTAATTTTTAAATACCTATATACCGAAAATTTTCTCGATATTCTACAGAAAACGCGAAATCGCTGGACGATTCACGATTTATATGCTTGCGATTTATCTAACAGGCGGGCAGCCCTAGCGCTTGTAACATACTGCGAGGTCACGCGGGGCTGTAGGTATTTGTTTCAAGAACAGGGTTAAGTCACAATACTGTAAGATACCATCACCGTGGCAAGACTGTCCCCGGCAATTTATTGCAAGGACGACTTGTGCAAGTGCTTGGTTATCAGAATACAGAACTTGCAGAATGGCGACGATAGTTTACTTGGGACGAAGAGAACGGGACAACTTTGGTAAATGGGGTGCTTCCGATGGCTACAGAGGAATAAATGTTGTTTTGAAACGACGATACAACAAGAGTTTGAGCAAAAATAGAAGCTTCGTGGGTGAGGTCGCCCGTGTGGCATTTTACTCATTTTGTTACGTTGGCAACATTGCTCTGTCATTGCTAGTACAACTAAAAGAGTTTGATACTTGCACAGAGCTATTACAACTAGAGCGATGGCGCTGTTGTCGCTTGAAGGATTTATCACCCACATAAATGTATGGGAAATCTGGCCCATGGCTGTCAAAACTGTCAAATTCAAATAAATTGGAATTTGACACTACTGAGAGAAAATCACGGCAACTAGCCACTGAATCGAGATATTTTTCATGTCTCTTTCTAACTCATGTCCCTCTTTATAAATCATTGCATCTCTTTCTTTCTTTTCTCGATCGACCACATTATCCCTCTGGTATCTCTGTGGATACCTGGTAGACACCAATTCAGCTGTCATCAGTAGACTCGCGTCTACCAAGTAGTCGGTAGATACCTTATTGACTGCTGATTAAAATCTTATTGTTAGTTCACCGTATTCCACGGCGGTTCTCTTTTTGCACAAACTCTATAATTTTAATCTTGTTTACGAACTATTACTACACCTTGTTGTCCTGAAATAATGCTTTAAGCTTTCCCTGGTCCTAAAACTTTTATACATGTATATACTGTCTATTCTATATTATGGTTTTCTACAAAAATTCAACCTAAGTATATTCTATTGTAGTTTAAATCATAATTTATCTTTATTGAAATAAAAACCAAGTGAAAAAATAGAGTGTAGCTATTTCGGTTAATTATTTATTCTTTTTATCTGATAAAACTCAGGTAAGTATATCAAATAATAGTCTATTATAAATATTTACTATTTTCACTCACAGGCAATCTTTTATGTTATAATCTATAGTCGTTTACAAAATACGTTATATTTTTGGTAACATGACTATTGTTTATTTGTGATGAGATCTTCACGCCACGTTGTCAATGGGAAAATTTGGTACATTTTCATTGAATTTTAAATTTTTACTAAAATTGAGTATTTTGTCGAAAGCATCATAATAAATTCTAGATGGTATCATGATGTCTATCAAAAGGCTTTATTTTGCGGTTGCGTAATCATGATCTAATATCAAGAGATAATGCTGTAATTTCACACTAATAAAGTTAACGATTTTAGTAAAATAAATCTCAGTTTTAAGTGTAATATAGTAGACACAGACGACTGTAAGTTACGTTATGTTTTGCGTTTCAGTTACGCGAAAAGATGTGTTACGCGTGTTAGATCAATGGTATGCAAACTAGCGAATATATATTTTTTATATCACGTCAACTTACACACTTCTAAAACACGCGATATTAATCATTGAGAGCATGCCAATCTACAGTTTGAAAAGGGGTTTGAAAGTATATTCCGAAAATAAGTATCTAACGCTGTTAGTACTATTCGAAAAAGTATCATAGAAGTTTTCTATCGTGATTTATCTGTAAAAACTTAGCTGGCTCCAAACTGCAGGCAGCTGACAAACGCTTTGTCGGATTCAACTAAAATAAACGTAGATAGAAGAGCAAACTTTCTTTTTAACCCCCGACGAAAAAGAGGGGTGTTATGAGTTTGACGTGTCTGTTTGTCTGTGTGTCTGTCTGTCTGTCTATCTGTCTGTCTGTCTGTCTGTGGCATCATAGCGCCCGAACCACTGAACCGATTTCAGTTTAATTTTTTTTGGATGAAAGGAGACTTAATCAAGAGTGTTATTAGCTATGATTTTATAAAAATCGATTGAGCCGTTTAAGAGTTATGGTGGGTTAAAGTGGGGATGGAAGAACCAAAATTCTACAAATGTGCCCAAAATGGTTGTCAATTAAAAGTTTGTTGTCAAATATTTTTGTGTCGGGGGTTTTTTAATTAGGTATATTATTAAAAATAAATGGAACCATACATCTTGACCTGGTTAATACTGCTGACCGAATGAACGTCACCCTTGGCTGGCACGGCGCCACGTGTCGCCGGCGCGGCGTGCTGCTACGTCGCGAGAGGAAACAGCGAGCTACGATGAGCTGCAATAAGCTGGTGGTTCACACTTCATGGATCAATCAATTTTTATGACTTCCATTTGTGAAACGTTTGCATTGAAGCCGTGGACGTGGAGACAGAGACGAGGTTCATGTGGAATATTTACGTCACGTTAATTATATAATTGTTTGCCAGAGATATTAATATTTTTAGCAATATTTTGGATGAAACTCTTACTCTTACTTACTCGAGAAATTACTAATTCATTTATAAACATAATGTTATTCGAAAAGTGAAACAATTTCTAAAATAAGTAAAGCTCATAATAAAACCGAGTCCATCAAATGTAGGTAAATCAGTTACAGAGGATTTGGCTAAACCTCAATTACGTAGTTAATTCATGAGTCGATATATAAGATACAAGAAATTTAACTTAGCGTTCTTAATTATAGATTAATCTCTAAAGATTTCTGCAGTAATGAATACGATGAGAAAACTCTCTAAATATTAATTGAACTCAAGTTTTTCCTTAATTATGAAGATTAAGTTTATTTTTCCCTAAAACAATATTAGTAAATTAAACAATAATAAAATCGTTCCAATGCTCAATATTATAGCAAAAATCGTAAGCAAGGCTAATTCACTGTGTTGTTAAAAAAGAGAATAATTATTATTAACACAACACAACAGTGGACTTACTAGGCTTTGTAATGAGGAGATCAAAAACAGAAAATTAACTTTAAAAAAATGTAAATTCACGTTGGACGTTAGTCCGCAAATCAAGAGACTAGAATAAAAAAAAAAACAAGAGACTATTGCAGTTGCCCCGTATCAGTGTGAAACGGAATGAAAAATGTACGGAATCCGATTTCCGCAAATTTGACTCTATATCCGCATGCTCGTTAGCGCGTGACATTTTTACAAATGGCGCGCGTGGAGCGGGCTGAGAGCATTGTCGTGTTGTGATAGCAGGGAGCCTATTATAATCAGATTAGAGCTGCCTGTTTCGAGATAATGGTGTATAATTTGGCTATCTGACGACGGAGACGGCGGCCATACGCCTTTGTGAGAGCATCGTTAACATTGATAGTCTCATCGCCAGCACAAAGAACGGAACCGCGCACATAATAAACACATAATTGGCACTTATCACAAGTGCCGCACTTTTGCCGATAGCTTAAGCAGTAATTGCCAAACTCAAACGTTGTGACGAGGAAAAATGTTGAACAATTTGTTAAGAATAAGAAAAAAATAAAACTGGATTGTCAGGTCTACAAACACTAAGGAAAATGTTAGCAAATGTTTGCTTTATCAATACAAAACGAACAGAAGTACATTGAAACAAACCTCTGCACCTCTGCGAGATTGATTTGTTAGATATACACCCCTTTATTATAAATTTGATCATATCTACAAAATCAATAACCAACCAAGACCTCATCCTGTATGAAACACGCTTGATATTCCATCATTGACCTACGATAGGATAGGTATTGTAGTTCAATGTATTCTATGTGATAGCACAATATATTTTGCTGAATAAGCGAAGTGTTTTTTACGTTTACAATGTGAAAATAGAATTTATATTTTAGACTCCTTGAATTCACTTCATGATCAATCTAGTCATGGTATTACGAAAGTTGTAAAATTCAAGAATAATGCCGGGGCCACACATTGAACGATGACTTGATCCCAAGTTTGGCTACGAATTGAAAAGTCAATTATTTATTATTGCGTCCAATATTAGTCCAAAGCCAACACATTGGAGTTTTGGAACCATAAGTAAAATTTCTAAGCAACTTAGTCAATGTGTGTGAATCAATTCATTAGTTATTATGATTTACAATTTAATACATTAGTTTTTGTTTGACGTGTACTCGTAACTTATAGTTATGAATAAATGAGTATGAGTATGTGGCCCCGCAATAACACATGGCTAACTTCCAGTTATAGTAACATGATGTGTGGGAAGCTTGGCAGCTGCATTCCAGCAGCGATTTCCAATTCTCATTGGGTATTAAACTCACATCGGTGGCAGATGGGGCCTCCAATATCGGTCGGGGACAGCCGGCCGCCGACGTGTGACTGATTACTCGCCGGGGCTATGAGTACTTCACCTCCAGCGTCTTAATTACTCCACTCTGGGCTCGATAGAGACGATCGTGAGGTGACTCGCTCCATATCTCCTGCGCCTGCAAAGTTCACTCACTTGGTTTTGATTGATGTTGAGACATCACGTTAATGGTTCTCAAATTCTTGCTAAGAATGTGTTATCTTTTACACTGCATGCGAAAACCATTGCGTTTAAAGTAGCTACGTAAGTTGGTATAGGCCGGGTGGCTAGCCCTAGTTTTAAGGAGTTTTATAGCCGCCTGAAGTCATTTGACATGGCTGAACGGTTAAAATAACCGGGGTTTTTATTGTAACTTGTCATCCGAGCTACGATAGTACTCAGCAGGGTGATCATTTACCGTTATTTTACATTAAAAATTTTTTTCTAAACGAAATTCGAGGAAATAAAAAAACTTAACGCGATACGTTAAGTTTTGTCGCTAGAGAATCAGGCCCTAGTTGTAAATGCCACTCGCGGTCACCCATCCGAAGACTCACCGTGCTAAGCGTTGCTTAACTTCGACAAAGCGCTTTGCCAAACATGGTTTTGATTCTCTTGCGAGTGTCAAAATACGCAGTTTTTGCGATGATAAGATGCCGAACCGCTAAGCTGGGTATTATCTGGGCTTATAAGATGCGGTTCCGAAACGAGGAATCTTAAGAGGAGAAGCGTCGAAAGAACAACAACAAAGCCTGGCGGTGTTAATTTTTTCCCCATAAAAGTGCGAGCCAGTCGCGGGATCGCGAGACGTGACCGGCGTAGATACGGCACGATCACACTCCGTGCCACAGTTTATGGCCCGCTTGGAGCCTCGAGTCTGTATTCAAGAGGAATGTGATGTTTGTTGCTATTTCACGTTAGATGTCGCAGTAAGAAGCAAGTTGGAGTACGCCAGGTGACTGGTTTAGCATGACTGTCTAAGTAGCAAATATTATGCATCATGACTAAATTTAAACGACATCTTGACCAATATGATAGCATTGTGTCTTTTTCATACGAAATCATTATCTAGCCCTTATGTAGGTGGAGTCGGCACAGCACGTTTCTTTTTTCAATCGATATAATTATAGAGTTGTTATTATTATTATTATACTCCGTTGGTGTCAGTGATTTTAAAGTCTCTTAAATGTCTCTAATCTACAATTGAATATTTCATTCATTCAAAGACTGACCGAGCCACTATTGTTAATTGTGATTACAACATTACAGTAAATTCAGACATTGATCTCTGTAAATAGCTATGTATGAAAAAAATAATAAATTGAGTAGCTTATATTAAATTCTATTTCAATTATAAAGTATCAAGGGGAAATAAGGGGGTTATTGCCCACCTACAGTGAATGCCCAATTTAAGAAAAAGTCAGATTGTTTGGTGATTTTAATGATCCTATTTCAAATTTAAAAAAAATAAAAAAAAAAATCGTCTCTGACCCCAAACTAAGCAAAGCTTGTGATATGGCTGCCAGAGACTGATATATTACATTTACTTATTTTTAAATACATACTTATACAGATAGTAACTAAAACGTTACTCTATTTAAACGTAGTTCTATTTATATCTTACCAGATATAAATAATACTACGTTATAAAAGATTAAAAAAAACTAACTGACGTCATTCTGAACAAAAAAACTAGAGTGATAGTGGATATTTACTAAACAGGTGCATGTCTCTTCGAAAAAAAGTAAGTTCCCTTTCATTTTAATTATTAAATAGGTCAAAATGTTTATGATTTTCACTTATTGATAAAAACTATCTGTATGTTTGTCAGAGGTGTCATAATGTGTAATGTGAAGTGTACGGCTCGTTAATTAATTAGGAACGATTTAAGGTACAGACACAGATTAGCTAGCAGTGAGTGCGGGCGAGCTGAGCCAGCGCTGGCTTTGGACATCATTTACTATGCGATCGATAGAACGCTGGCTCAGCGGGCTTAGCATTCTGCCGGAAACACAGGCAAATTAGGTATCTTACCTATATGATTAACATCAGACAGTGTGTAGTCAAACGCAAACATATACGAAATAAAAATAAGGTACATTAGAGGACTGAGCCTTAAGTGCAGGTTTTGTATAGTTTACTTAAACTACGTAGTTTGCGTGTGGCTCCATACATTTTTATTAGTTGTTCGTCGTTTCCGCCAGGGGCACTGTACAAAAATATACGGAGCCACGTAGAAACTACTGTTGTTTCAGTTTAGGTGTATACTTGTACTAACCCCTCTGATGCGCGGGGACATGCAATTAATAATATCAAATCTGTAGGAAATAATGTCAATTATTTCAACGCCAACGGCAAATAATAATTAACTATACCGACATGTAGGATACTGTAGCCAGAGCCCGACGTAGGATATGGCAGTTGTTTTAACTTGGTCAAGGCTCCTTGACAATATTTTTTTGATGTCCTCTTGTAATAGCTAACCATAAACGCCGATTTATGAAATCAACCAACAAATGAAGAAGTTACAAGCATATTTACTTTCTTGCTAGACAAAGAGCACACTATAGCAGACTATGACGTCACTGCCCGAATTGCCCGTAAGTGTCATACATTCGCCATACTATGTTATGCTTTGTGGGAAAGCGACAAGGCATCCCCTCTTTATACCTACCAAAATCTTTACAAGCTTATATATCTCTAACTTGATTAGCCAATTTTAATTATTTTTTTCATTTTACGAATCATAATTATTGGATACAGAATTTACTAACCTTAATAGTTTTAACTAATTCAAAACCAGTCAACTACCCTATTCAGATTATTATATTATTATTTTTTGGCCGTAGTCACTCATTAGTAAAGTAGTAAGTGCTTTAATGAAAATAGAAATTTGTCCAAGAAATTTCAAGTTAGATTTCGATTGCACCTTGCAATAAATTAGAAGAAACACTGTAGGATCTGGCGACAACTTGCCATAGCCATGTCATCTCATTGTGTTTATATCTTGTGTTTCAATTAGGTACCTGTGTGATATTTTAAAACCAACAGATGTTTCTAGTTTTTGTATTGCTATATTCCAATGACTTAGACGTGACATAAAATATTGAACAGTTGGTTTGTGACTATAAATAACTACGTATAAAACTTGATAAAACATGAACGCTGTCAATTTCTAAACATAAAATAACAGAACCATTCACTTGAATACGGTAAAAATAGTGTGATTGGGTTAGTTTTGAAGCTAATCAGAAAAGTCTAATGTCTTCTCGCGCTCCACCCCGTCTCAAAACCAAAGAACAGAAAAACAGGTGTAGCGCGATGTGTATATGGAAATAATAATATGCTAGAAAAACCAAATACACTTACGTTTAGTATACCAGGTAGACGGTATTTTGTTATCAAAAAACAACTATTTTGGATTTATAAACAACTTTTTCAACTTGATCATAGATGGCAGGCAATAATGGCCGAAATTGCTTACAACATAAAGTTTATAACTGCGTCTATATCAGTATGTTATAAACTGGCTTTTGCCCGCGGCTTCATCCGCTTGATATTTTGACTTTTGTGCTCACCCACAGGAACCTTTTTAACATTTATCGGGATAAAAAGTAGCTTATAGCATTTTCCATCTTTCAAACTATCCATGCAAAAAATTCGGTATTAAAAAAAATAAAAAAAACTATATCCGTGCCAAAAATAAAGTCAATGTGTTGCTCGGTTGCTGCGTGAAAGAGGAACCAACTAACAAACACACTTTCGGATTTTTAATAAATTATTATTAGGCAAAGATAAACTTTTAGCACGCGGGGCACGTCCACTTTCCACGTCCATGTTTTTCCAGTTCCGTGCTCAAAACTAAATTTAGCTTCAGACGCCACGAACCAAGTTATTTCATTGAATCCAACTCTCTAATCTAAGTAATCTAACCTTTTAAAACTTTGGCACCTTAGCGAGCTGCTGTTGAATTCAGCTGTTTTCACAGATGGAAAAATCTGTACCTTTTATCCCGCTACCATTCAGGAGCATTTATTAGAATTAACCTTTCATATTAAAAATTTCGTAATAAAAAGTTGGTTACCTGTAAAGTCTATTTACGGATGATAACATTTTACGTGATAACGTCATAAGGAAACATTGTTGACAACTGAAACAAGCCGAACGCTTGGGCCGATCGTGTTTCTCTATCGCTTGTTCGCGCTCTCGCTTGCACGCTCGGAGCAGTCGGAACGTGGTACTTTTTCATGCTTACAGCTGGCGTTAATCGATTTATAAGACGTTATCACGTCTAAAATAACACAGAAATTTTTATTTCAAAGAGTGAAATCAAGAACTTAGATGACCCTGTCATCTGAAAAATACCCTCTCCTGAACTTTGGTTCCAATCGGGGAATAATTTTATTTGAGCGAAAATTTAACTGAATGTGATTCAATTTATTTCTTAATTAGTTTATGCTACTGCTGGTGGCTTTCCCTTCAAAAACTTACTCTTAAACTTATACTCAATTATATTTAAAATCATTTGTACTACTGCTAGTCACATAGTATTATTATACTCCCTTAATGAAAGCATTATCTAATTGATATAAATTTGGAGTTCCACTAGCTGGACACACGCATGTCCAGTGTCTGGTGTCGAGATAAAGCATAACCCGGTAGTATGATTCATCATCGTCATCATCCACAACATTTTTTATCCCACAACTGGGTATAGGCCTCTCTTTTATACCTCTCGCCTCTCTTACTGTGCAGTTTGCTTCTGTCTGTAATAGAGTTGGTTGTAATATAAAAGAATTAACTGTTGCACATTATAGGGTTCCGTACGCAAAGCGAAAAAACGGAACCTTTGTTAGTTAATTTTATTATATATTATTATAATTAAATTAATAATTATTACTAAGACTCCGCTGTCCGTCCGTCTGTCTGTCACCAGGCTGTATCTCATGAACCGTGATAGTTATACAGTTGAAATTTTCACAGATGCTTTATTTCTATTGCAGCTATAACAAGAAATACTTAAAACAAAATAAACATTTGAGGGGCTCCGATACAACATACCTGAATATTTTTGCTGTTTTTCTCTCGATATTAATAACGGTAACAGGAAGACTCTTGAAATATTCACAGAATATTTAATTGTATGTTTACTTTAACAATTAACTATTAAATTAAAATAAAATAAATATTTAAAATCCCATACAGTACGGAACCCATCATGCGCGAGTTCGACTCGCACTTGGCCGATATTTATTGTGACATGTTGTCTAAACAATTCACAAGTATTATTTCGCGGCAGGCACCGAGCCCGCTCCCCGGAGCCCGCTCGTCTGTGACAGCAGTGATTGATACCAACCAGAGCCTCTGCGACGATAAATCACCCGCCAATCTTCCGAGTCAAGCAGACCGACTGTCGCGTCCACCCGATTATGATTGATGCTACAATTTACAATTAAATAAATAAATAATAAATAAATAAATATTAGGGGACATCTTACACACGGTCTCTGACCCCAAACTAAGCATAGCTTGTGATATGGCTGCCAGAGACTGATATACTACATATACATATTTTAAATACATACTTATATAGATAGTACCTAAATAACACCCAGACACAGAGCAAACACCTATGTTCATCACACAAATGTTTGCCCTGGGTGGGGATCGAACCCACGCCTCTTTGACCCAGAAGTCAGGGTCACTAACCACTGAGCCACCGAGGCAGTCAGAAAAATTGAAAAAGTTAATAAGCCCTTTATAAACAAATTTATTAATTGTTGCTTTATTTGTGTCCAATGTTAAAAGTAATGAGATGAGACTGCACTGACTGATTTCATTTATTCACGCTCCCATACAGTAAAAGATACTCGTATTAGTAACAAAGTTTAGATGGACCTTATCGAGCACTGCATATTCGGCAAACTTACCCAAACTTTGTAACGGAAACTAACAGCACGTACACAAGATTTTTTGGATACTTTCTTAGGTATTAAATGAGACCAGTCTGCGAACCATAATAAAACTTGTGCAGAGTAATACTGGATGCGGCTGAAGCGATAAGCGACGCTAGCATGACCGCAAAGACATAAATGTGAATCCTATTACTAGCGTTTATTTGGTTTCATTTGTCATCACCTTGTAAATTAAATTTGATCTACTTCCTGGTTACCAATCGAGCTGAAATTGCATGTTTGTGTAAATTGCATGACAATTAATCCCTTTGACAATACTGGCAGAAGAACACATACTCATTTACGACTTAACATGCCTAATGTGAGATTGGAATTATTTAGGAATAACTGCGTTTACATGGCACCTCTCATTTATAACTCCTTACCAAATGGAATTGTGGACTTGCCTTACTATAAATTTTGTAGAGAGTTGAAGAAGTGGCTAGCGAGCAATAGTTTTTATTCTTTGAAAGAGTTTTTGGACAACGCATCTTGCCGCCTACATATTTATCATAAGAAACATTAAACATGATATTTTTTGTCGTTGTATTGTTAAATGTAGAATTAAACAAATGTGTATATTTGCATACCTTGTATTAGGTTGTTATTGGCAGTTAATGTTATATTTAAGACCTTTATTGTTACCCATTAACTTGCAAATAAAGAATTGAATTGAATTGAATTGAATGACATGGCGCTGATCTAATTATGGAGCTGGAAGGTAGCCAAAGGAACTTCGCAATGAAACGATACAACCTCATAGAGTTTAGGCTCATTTGAATCGTCTTGACGAGTAGTTTGTCTTTCAATGGCAACCAGGGACTGACTATGGAGCTGGAAGGAAGCTCTGTTATGAAACGACTCAATCCCATTGAGTTTCGGTTCGTTTGATTCGTCTTAGCGAGTACTTATTAAGATAAAGCGTGTTTTTTTTTAATGGTTATTTATGTGTAATTCTTGTTTGTGTTTATTTTAAAAATAATAGATATTAATTCGAATACCCTTAGTCTTTGATAACATTATAAGTACAAATTATATTTTAATTAAAATTCCACAGAAACGACAAATATTGTAAATTTAAAATACTTTTCAGGCAGTTAAGAAGTGAAGTGTTTACTTTTCCCGTAGTAGGTTAAGAACCACTTTGAATTCACCGCCCGCCCGGCCAGTGAATAAATTTGTCAAGCAATTGAAATTAAAAGGTACTCGTACCTGAACCTTGCCGTGTTCCGACAATCCAGTAATATATTCTGGAAATCTTCTAAAAGTAGGCTCCTCTCTCAGACGAACGAATGAATAGATGGCCATCGGGGTCAAACAATATTCGAAACAGGTTTTGAAGACAGTTCCACAACCCCGTCACCTTCTCCATCATCATCATAATTCACAGTTTACTTTGTTCCATTGCTGGGTATAGGCTTATCTATTACTATGCCATCTGTACTATTTGTACGGGCAGAACATATACATTTCACACATAAGTAAAAGCAGATGCAGAGCCAAAAGGTAACTTCACATTGATCCACTTGTTACTTGTATCGCTCATAGCGTAGTTTGACGCACCTTCTTTAGAGCTTTATATTTGGATGGATTTATACGGTTGAAATATTGTTAAATCAGTCTTAAAAACCAAAGTGTCCTCAGATAGGTATTTAAAAACAAAAAATGTACAAATAAGTACAAAAATAAATTAACCAACTAAATCGAGTAAGGTATTATTGACTTCAGTTTGTAGAAACTTTGTAATGTGACTAACCAAACCGCAGGAGAATCGTTTTCTTTGAAGCTGAGCGCGAAGTGCAGCGGCGAGCCCACCGCCTCCACCCAGATGTCCAGCACTATGGCTTCCAGGTTCTCGATCTGGAATAACATACCTTTACTTGTGAACTTTCTCATCAACAGTAAAAACCTTAATCATCGTCACTACATAGTATAAAACAAAGTCGCTTCCCGCTGTCTGTCCCCATGTATGCTTTTATCTTTAAAACTACGCAACGGAATTTGATGCGGTTTTTTAATAGATAGGAAGGTTTACATGTATAATACACCTGTGCGAAGCCGGGGCGGGTCGCTAGTTACAAATAAATCCTGCCATAAGACGTATAATGGGAAAAAGTCTCTCCTATAATGTTCGATAACCTTACCAAGACCGTAGAATCGCGCTGGATGCAAGCACTAACAACACGTCTTAATGGACATCCAAAGGGGAGGCCTATGTCCAGCAATGGATGTCTTGTGACTGAGCACTTGAAAAAATCTTGGATTATAATTACTATAGCCTATGATTTTTATTTAACATTCTTGAATAATTATTTCTATGTACATTATTTAGAAGTAGGTATGACGATATTTGTGAAGCAAGTTATGCAGCATATTATAAAAATACCAAAGCCGGAAAATCTTGAATAAAATTACACACCCCAGCAAAATAAGTGAAGCTAAGCGTTGTGGGAGATTATTAATCATATTTTCCTACGAAAATGTCAACTGCGACCAAAATAGCGCGACACGGCGGCAGCTTCTCGCAACACTGCACAATATTTGACACGTCGGTGGGGGCCATATTGACGTTCAATATACCCAGAGGCTGTTTAGCAGGTTATAAATATCACGGTTATTTGAGGAACGTCATCGCAATTTCTCGTTGTAGTCCGCGAGCCTATCCTAGACATTCCGACGTCAATTGATATCGAGACTAATATTGGCAGCATAAATAATAGAGCCATGGTTAGAATTCCCGGTGAAAATGTTAAAACTTTAAAATTAACTCATGAATAAGACCCTGAAAAAATAAAGGCTAAGTTTTGTTTCGAATAGCTTTTATTGCGGGGCCAACTCAGAATTCGAGAAAAAGAAATCAGATATTTCATAGAATTTGTCAATTCAGAGTTTCAATTTTGTATGTGATACTCTCAGACCAAATAAAAAATTAAGGACAGAATGTTGTGAACAAACAAGTGAGGCCGGCAAAACTACGCCTTGCCGTGTAAACACTCAATTATTATACACATTTATACACGTACAACGAAACTACTCCTTGGATTGTCAGTCGAACTATAGCAGCGGAACACCGACGCACTCACCACATGTATAAAAACCGGCCTCATTTGTCTGTTCACGACTTTCTGGCTTGATTTATTTATTTTGTATGAGGGGACACTTAGCTGATATTTTTTCCCAAACCCAGGATGGCCCCATAATAAAATCAGCTCATAACGATGGTCTGTCTCACGCCCATTTAGCTTAGTACACTTTGTTTGAGTAATTCTGTTAAGCTGACTTCAAATTGTACCAAGATATAAACATAGGAGGAGACCGTTACATACCGCCACGGGGTTTAAGTGATGTTACATGGCGTAACTATGTATACAGTGGGCTCACGGACTATAAGTTTCCGGTAGTAGTGACATGACTGTCTGCAGCAGGCTCGATACGACTCGCATATTGCCAACCTGACCTTTGTCACGTTGACGGACAGCTCGTCGCAAACTGCTGCTGGAGACAGAAACCCCAATATACAGAACACACGCACCTTACATTTACATCGAGAATTACCTTAACGTCTGTTATGTACATTAAGTACTTAACCAAATAGAGCCGTAGCGCCTAAGCACGAAAGTCTGTCAAGTCAGTGGGGGACGAAGAAAAGCACACAAACCAAAATATGAGCAAGTGTGCACACACACAAATGTCATTTGGTTAAGTACTTAATGGTTATGTATGATATGTGGATTTTGGATGGAAATAGTTAAATGGTGCAACGAAGGACACCCTGTGTGATTTTTATCATTGTACTAGCTTAAAACCCGAGGCTTTGCCCGCGTTGTCTTTTTACTTGCTTAAAACTATAACAGCCCGCGGCGAAACGCCCGGGCTCACCCACCGGCCAACCTCATGCTTACCGCGCGCTCCCTACGCCCGTGCTCACCACTTCGCCACTCTCGTCGGCATTGTGCACACATGCACAATAATTAGCGAATCACGGCAGTGTCGGCGATAATTTGTGTTAATTTCTAGCTTCCTACTAAATTTCAAAAGAAATAATTTACCCGCTTTATCTTAACTCTATACCTGGTTAACTTTGGCTATCCTAATTAACCCGATAGATTTTCCGGGATAGTAATAGGTTCTCTATTGAAACATGTTGTGTGCTTCCTCTATACCAGACTTCATCCATAACCGGTTATTTGAAAAAATAGGAGCAAACGTTTTTTTTATTTTGTTTGAAGAGCATGTATACTAATTTTCAAGTCATCGGCAATACATTTTCAAGATTGGCAAATTTTGTAGATTACTGATATTACCCGAGAAAAACGCGGGTTTAAAGCTGAATAAAACAAGAAGATACCTGATTCCTTACTGTCGTAATACAACATTCAGGAAACAATTAAAGTACTCGTACTTACCTATAACGTTTTAACAGCAAAAACATAACCAATATGTTTTCATATTTTTGTTGATAAAACAGCATTATAATAAGTAGCAAGTAACCCATACGTATCGTACCGGAAGTGGCATCAATATCCGAGTTACATTTGCGCGTCAATATTTATACGTCACTTTACACATATTTCCGGTTTCGGTTCCGCCTCCATTTTACTTGCTATTTACACGAGGCTGTAAAGCTGCGATATTGTTTCCCTTTCATGTTCACAAAGGCTTTTAAAAAGTAAAATGTACCAGTATCGAGTATGCTATGCGTTTGTTTTATCCATCGACATATTAAACTGTAGATACTACATTGTTTTTAAACTTTCGCGATTTGAAAACATTATGACTATACACTACGGGACCAATCGCGAAATAAAATTACGCGATAAATACCTCATCATCCCGAAGTTGCGACCGAGTTGCATCGGTCGTGGTCACGGGTAGACTCAGCAACTCGGTATTTATTTATTTCGTAATTTTAGTGCACGATTAGTCCCATCGTTTAAAATAATAATTTAGATACTATGGCCAGAATAATGAAAGAAAATGTTATCTGGTAGCTTGACCTTGCGTCCTTAATTAAGCGCCAATAGTATTGCTGCAGATTTTTATAAGCGCGGACCCAAAAGACTGAAATTAAAGTAGGAGAACGTAAGTGAAACAAGGCTTCCTTAGTAATTGCTAAAGATCTTAATTTAATTAGAATATATCAGACTCGTTAATAACGTGTGGTTTTTTATGGCAGACAGCATAGACAGAACAGCATAGCAGACAGAATAGCTTAGACAGCATCTAACGATCTTTATCAATATTGTGTACTAGCGCATACTCGCATAGCAGGCAAATTTGAATAGTCGAGATGTTATTTTGTTTGTTCATATCGTTGTTTTTGTTTTGTTGTTAATCGATATAAAGTACAGGAAACAGTTGACAGTGACAGGGAATCTCATTGAATTCATTGTTAGTTTCGTAACTACTTGTTATGGTACAGAAAAGTTGCTACATAGATTCTTTACTATCCCTTAAGCGCTTTCCTTTTATTGGTCCCGTCCTTAAAAAGTACTTAACAAAAGTCAATGGCTTCAACAAAATGTTCGTACCCGTTACAAAATAGCAGGTATTTTTAACAAAAGGGGTCACTCCAACTGTCGAAGGAGCGTAAGTGAAACAATAAGGTTTTGCTTCAAAGGGAAGAGGATAATAAAGATCTGAGGGAAAAGGGTTTTTATTTACAGTGTACTCAAGATCCTATTTAAACGGAAATTGCCTTTTATCTTGGCCGTGATAAAACTGTAAATCGACCTATCGTTTATTTTAAAATGGCTGACTTGTTTTAATTGCGTAATTTATCTTGGGAAGATTTGTTGTTTAAATCAAAGTAACTGTTATTACTAAAAATTGTTAATATTTCAAACCTCAATCTCAAAAATTTGCAAGTGTCATTATTATTCAGCAAAAACATGGGCTCATGTACTGTGCAAGATCAATATGCAATTATACTCAATTTTTGTGTTACTTCCAAGAAATATGAAAGATCTTAGATCGTAGAAATCAACACATTCACTGTCAGGTAGTAACACTGGTAATAAACCGGGTGTCTCTATTATTTGCAATTCTATTGTGTAAAATATAAAACGAATCTAAAACGTGTCAAAATAATACACAAAATAAAAAATAAAAGAAGCGAAAAAAATGACGCTCTTGCAAAAGCAATAAACGAGTAACAGAAACAAAACCGAGAGTCTTAACGCAGGACGATTATTTCTCCTGTGTCTAAAAGTTGTAGTTCGTAAAGTAAAGCACTAAAAGAAGGTTGTTCGTTTAGAATGGCGCATGGTGGGCCTTTGACGGCACGATCTGCTTTCATCTCTGAGCGGGCCACAAAGTGAATAAAATGATTGACGCCGCCCCACAAGCCGCTTGCTAAGATAATTAAATTACAGGGCTTCAAAATATCTTTCTATGACAGATTGTAGGTCCCAGTTGTTTCAACGGTTTAACGATGTCAGAAACCGCCTGAAGGTTTTTCAGGCAGTTCAATTTTTTTGTTGAAAATAAAAAGTTGGTATTCGACCAAGTTCTGTCATTTACTCGAATACTTTGACTGCCTCGGTAGCCTAGTGGCTAGTGACCCTAGCTCCCTAGCTACCGACAAGCATTTTTGTGATGAACATAGGAGTTTGTTCTGGGTCTGGATGTTAACTATATTTATAAGTATGTATTATATTATACACTATATCAGTCTCTGACAGCCATATTACAAGCTTTGATTAGTTTGGGATCAGAGACCATGTGCAAGAAGTCCCTAACATATTTACTAAAGGAAAAATCTTTTATATCATTTCAAGCCATTTCCTGTTTACATTTCAATTTCCAACATTGACTACGAAACAGATTTCCCTCGTCAGAAACAAATCAGTTAGCGGTACAGCAGGTGTCAGGAGTTGGTGAATAACTCGATACGCGCCTTTGAGAGGCAACGTTAATATTTGTACACAATTATCAACTAAGCAGCTAATTAATCATTAATTCCGCTTGTTGACAGTCCCCCCCCCCCTTCCGCCTCCCACTCCCCCGCTGTAATCTTGTTGACTTGAACAGAGGATGTCGAAATAATGCTCTGATTACCCATTCATATTTTGCAATATTTGAGCCGAGTTTAATTACATGTATTGTTATAATATTCAATGTAGGTTGCTGATATAAATGCAATATCGATATTTAGTTTTATTCTTTTAACTTCATGTTACTCAATTACCTACCAGATGATGAGAAAATAATACCTAGTAAACCTTGTCGACTCTCTCGTTAGTTACGTATTTTACTATAATTTGACATGTTTACTACCGAGCAGGCACTTTGAAGTTTCGCGACTAGGCTGACGAAGTTCGGAGAAATTTTGTTAATACTAAAGGCGTAAGTACACTCTCGTCAACTCTGATGCTGTGCAGATAGGACACTTTTCGCACAGAATGCGTCACTACCACAAGCGTACCTATGTTGGTATTTACGAAGTGATTTCACCTAAAAATCCTTGCCTCTTATGATTTAAAATTTACGGAGGTTTATTTATGATCAATAGTGTGCAACACAGTGTACTGCAGTTGGCAACTCCGGAGGATCACGCCTTAAAACTAAATAATACGTTGAATTGTCACGAGCTACGAACGAGATAAGCTTTCCCATACTTCTGTCATCATCTCCCAAAATTTTCTCTGAAAATGTAGATTCCCAAAAATACAGTAACGCTTCAGTGGTGTAGTAGAAGTTACAACTGAGGTATATTGCACCGCCAGAGGTGAACTTTTTATGAGAGTACTTCCGCAACTGACACACGTTTCTACTTTAATTGGTACATACGGTCTCTCGCGTTCAGCGAGAGTGTACTGCCTGTACAGCTGCTACGCTACTATCTAAAAATTTTAATATAATATCTCAGTCGCTCGACACATAGCGTGTTTTGACAGACCGTAAAGTAAATTGAATAAACATTTCAAGTACTTAGTAAAAGAGGCGATATTAAAGTTAGCCAAATAAAATTGCGAAAAAGAAAATTGTGACGGCAAAGTTGTCATTTAGTTTGGAAGATTGATCGGTAAATATATTTCTGTTTATTGAAGAAACGTCTTTGCAGTAGAGTGATGAAGCAGTCTACCAAGTTGGCAGCAACTTTACGCCGCGTGATTTACGAGACGTTATAGTATTTATTATGCCTGGCCGCGCGCTGTTGGCTTATTTGCCGTCTTTAAACAGTTTATTTTGAGTTACTTAAGAACTATTTTGTACCTAATTCAATGAGTTATTTTTTGTTCAAACTTATTGTTGGGTCTAAGTATGTACATGGCTTACCGTGCTCGTTGGTTGTTCACTATACTTTCTGTTAGTCTTGAAGCAGAGATATTATACCTTGATGACGAGCTGGTCTTGGTAAATCCCCCAGCAGTCGGCGTACACCGCCACAGTGATCTCGAGACGCGCGCGCGGTCCGAGCGTGCCCGCGCGGGGCCGCACCGACACGCACACGCCCGGCTCACGCACGTCGCCCGCCCACTCGTCTGCAAACAAACATTCAATGATTACACAATATAAATTAATTACGTCTGGAGATGAAAGTTGATGGCTATGTGAATCTACCGATACACAAATGAGCCAGAAACACTATATGAATAGTCCTAATATTCATAAAGGTAGGTAATAGTAATTTAAATTCACTTCGATAACATGAACATATTATTATTTTTGCTTGTCTGCCATTTTTTTTTGTACAGCAGTTTTTTTTTATTACGGTAGTCTACACAGTAATCATTTCAGAGTTCGTCAATAAATAATTTCGCTGTTTATTTTAAATCATCGTAATTTGATAGAGCTAGAGTATTATCAGAGCGGGTCTATAAGCTGCTTCAGTAACAAATTGCTACATAAGCTTTTATAAAGAATGTTCGCAAGTAATGTAATTTCCGAGCGCTACACCGTATTACTCAAACGCTGGGAAATAAAATTTTATTGTCGTAATAAATATCAGAGAGGTCTGTCATTGCGATCGGCCAGCTCAGTGGCGACTTGCTACAATGCTCCTATGTTTAACGTGTTAGAGCTGGCACCGGAGTTTCGAATTCTATAATCCTACCGCTTAACTTAGTCCTCGCCTGCGCGGTACAGGGGCGCCGGGGGAGACGACACAGGGGACTGAGACAGGCGCGGGCAGCGGGTCCCCGACGCCCGCACCTGTCTCAGTCCTCTTTGTCGTCTACCCCCGCGCCCCCGTACCCGCGCAGGCGAAGACTGAGTTTAGCGGTCGGACAATAGTAAAAATATTTCGTTCAATTTTAACATTAAAACTACAAGAAATAAAAAAGTTGACCTTTTTGTTAATTTGTTCAGACGTCATAAACAAAACATTGGATTCCAATATTTAATTTATAATTGAATCTGGAAAAACGTTTTAGTTTTTAGGTCAGCTGTACTAAGCTGAATGGTAGTAAAGTGAGTACAATGTGTAGCAATACTCGTATGTGATTGGTGTGAGAAGATACCTATTTACTCGGGATTTACTTATCGGAACGCGCGGAAGGTTATGCGTTAGAACCAAGCGTTTCGAATCCTCATTTCTCATACGAACAGCCAGAATGTGGAACGCTTTGCCTGGTTCTGTCTTCCCGCTAAAGTACAATGTGGGCGTCTTCAAATCCCGAGTAAATAGGTATCTTCTAGGTAAGCGTGTTACAACTTAGACCGCTTATATGCTCAACATCAGGCAGTTTGTGGTCAAACGCAAACCTATTCAGAATAAAAATAAATTAATAACGATGTTATTTTATGATAAGGTGGTGAAGAAGTTGGCGGGTCTTATAATGGTAAGAGTTATACAATATGTTGAATAAGACGCTCTGGCGTCGTGCACAAAGGCGCTGCACTCGTTGTGCGGACCGGAAGTGGGCCGAGGAAACAGAGTCCTCGGGCGCTGGAACCGCTTTTATTATGACAGCACAAACGGGGGTGCCACTGACGACTGTTTTAAAGACTTTATCTTATTTACGTTGACTTTAAAAACAAAAGGCAAAACTTGCTCGATCTTTTATTAGAGCGACTTTCCGATTCCAGTAAGTCTTATAATACCCCCTAAATTTTAACTTATCCTACCAAGTGCGCTCGCGCAAACTGGCGCCGCCCCTTGCGGTGAGCGTAATGAACGGCACGATTTTTAAATTAATCTTTACCAGGGACAGTATTGACGAGTGTGACTGAAATTGCGACACTCGATCACTACAGTCCCCTTAACTCCAGGTCACTCTTCAGCTGGGAGTATAACCAGTACGACCGAGAAAGCGTTAGTTTGACCCTCGGTCCACTCTATCACTCCCTACTTTTTTGTGCCAAACGTTAGCCACAGCCAGTGTGATAGCCACAAATTTTGTGACAAATGTTGGCCACAACTACTGTAATGGTGACATTTTTTAGCCAAGGAGGAGGAGCAATCGGAATAATGATAAATCCGCACCACCAACATCAAATTTAATATTTAATGACATTTACAAAAATATTGTAAAGGGGAAAGATTTAATTGTTTGTTTGCTCCGAAACTACTGAACCGATTTGAAAAATTCTTTCACTGTTGGGAAGCTACACAATCCCGCGTGTCATAGGCTATATTATATTTTTTTTAATTAGGGAGGCTGCTAGTTTACAATATTCTAAATAAGCAAAACATTTCAATCATCGAATTTATTACAATATTAAAGATTACAATATGTCGAAATTGTTTACGGATCCATCGCTAACACAATACCTACAATACAAAACATTTTACTATTGCACGGAATGTACATGAAAAAAACTTAAACTAAAAATTTTAACCGTCCGGTAGAATAACGGACAGTCTTATCGCCCACCGCGATTTCTTCTAGGTAACCTAAATGGAGTAGAACTAAGGAAAACAATCAAAGTTATCTGCTGTTTATAACAACTGCGCACCGAAAGAAGTTCCCAGTAAATGTCCTACTCAAATTTTGGTTACTGTATCCACAGATCAGGGAACAAGGACTGTATCGTAGAGTCGCCTCTAGAACGTAGTACAACTGACACGGCGCCCAATAAATAAATTGAGTGGCCAAACGTAGTCACACATTTATAGCAATTTCTAAATTCCAATCAAATCGTTGAAATATCAATATCTCCGTTATTGGTATCGGAGATATGGAGGGACGCTGCGATAACGGCGGACATTCGCCGAATAACGCCGTTACGTAACGTCGATTAACGACGGGGCAATTACTGTAAGCTTGGGACTCATCGTTGTAATAAAACAAAGGTCAATTGCCGGCTAAATAATTAATAAAGTAATACCTAATCAAAATTACGAAAATAGCAAAATTTATTGTTAGAGACAATTTGTCTCCGGGGTATCATTAGAATTTTATGTTTTAATTTCAATGATACATGAAGGAAATAAGCCTCCTTTCTTGTACATTGTATCATCAAAAGTGTGCGAAATTTATTTTGAAGAAATTGATGACCTGATAATGCTATTTTTAACAGAATTTAAAAAAAGAGGAGGTTCTATGTTCGTCTGTGTGTTTTTCACAATGAACATTGGTAATTTCGCCAATTGTGAACCGAATCAATTTTTTTTTTTAGTTCGAAAGGGTATTCTCCCAAGGTCCCTTTAAAATTTTGCAGAAATCTGCTGAGCCGTTTTTGATTAATCAACAATAATGTAAACAATTCAAGCGAAATATTCGAATTTTACACACGATGAAAGGCGGTTTTGCCATTTTTTACGAAAAATAATTGTTTATTTTTTTGGAATCGACTGAGCCGTTTTTAAAAAATAAATGTTATTGTTAATATTGTACACATCGATTCAAGCGAACTAATCAAACTTCGTACATAGTTGTGCCATTTTTTGTGGAAAATAATTGTAAATGACATTCTTAACTCTACACTGCGATGAAAAATTATTATCTCCAGCCGCATGAAACTTATCACTGTAAAGTGAAAGCACGTCATTGTTAAGAAATGTTTATGTATTAATTGTCATAATTATAGTAACCCTTTTAATTTAAAATAATTACGAAATGTAGTTATAATTAAAACCTCGCTCTCGCGGCGCATAGCGAGTCTTTGTTCTCGACAGCCGCGATAACGTTTAGGTGTAATTTTACTAATGTGAGGATACAAAACTAACCTCCACGTGAGACGCTAGGGGTAAAGGTTCAGATACATTGATGTTCAAAAAAATTACTGATTGTAGGTATAATTTTGATCGGAATGATAAAACATTAATATCAGAAAGGGCATGCCATCGTGTACGGCACGGTACAAAATTATCTACAGCGAAAAAAACATAAAGCCGAAATACGTCATTTTAATTTTAAATATTTTGATATGAGATATTTTGGTCTTTTTATGGATGGATGGATTTTGAGATACCTATAAATTTAGTATTTTATTTTTGGAGCAATACCGTCCACATTAAATATAAATATTAGTAATAATAAATGTGAACATCATCCTCATATTGTTGTTTAAGTTATCAGTTGACGATTCCTGATCGATTGGGAAATTTCAGACGCGCTACTAACTTAGCTAGAGAATTGGCACAATGACTATAAAATATCATAATGAGCGGAAATTTTATATTTTGTTACAGTGTGTTCAAGCCTTAAATCTAGGTTATTTAACCGTTGGAAATTGTGTCCTTGATGTATTCCTGTGAAGCGCCCAAGCCCGACTACAAAGCGGTTAAGCTCGGGATTCGTTTAAAACGGTATCCCGGTTAAACGCCGGGACCTCTCGCCGAGATCACGCGAGTTATGGGTGTTTGCCAAATATGTAATTAGCAGTTTTAAGTTTTGACGATTTCGTAGTGCTGCTCAAAAATATAAATTATTTACGTAATGTGATGAAACGGAAATTATGATTAATAAATTATTATTATACCACATGGAAAACAAGGCCTTCGTGGGCCTCACCCTTCATGGGTAAGTTTACTGTTTGCAGTGGACTCTTAAAAAAAGGCTGGTACAGTACAGTTCATATAAAATGTCTTCTATAGCTACCAAACGTTTTTTTTAGCAGCACAAAAACATAAATGATGCGTATATTATGAATACAGTTTTAAATATCAGACTATAGTAACTCTTCAAGTTATTTGATCGTCGGTAGAAGTTGTGACAGGTTGTTTGATGTATTCCTGAGTAGAGCCCGAGCTCCAGCCCGACTACAAAGCGGTTACATTCGGGATTAGTTGGAGGCGGTAACCCGGTTAAACGCGACTCACCGGGATCCCGCGGGACGGTCTTGTTTGCCAAATATGTACATTCATTACCAATTACTTATCTTCAAAGTTCTAGTGCTTTGTTTTGGCAGAAGAATAATAACATTATTCCTGGAATCGTAAATCTACGAGGTTATAAATTACGTATTACGTAAGGTTACTGGATTGTGTCTAGTCGTACAAATACGTATATTTACCTTTATATACAGGGTTATTTATCATAAATAAGCATCCTTTTAGGGGCTTATTCTGTACATCAAAACTAACAACTTTTGTTCTTACCCGCCCCACCCCTTATTTTTTAAAAACCCCGCAAGACGCAGCAGAATAAAAAAATAACTGAACCAAGTAGTAATAAGTTAACAACTTTTTCAGTACAAAGCAAAGCAGTTCAGACAAAAGTGTTTCAACAGCTTTGATCCTCATGACCTAATGACACATTGGCTAGAAGGCGGCTTTTTCTCCCCGTAGATAAGGACTCGCGGCGTTTGGACACTTCAAAGGGCAGGAAGGCTTGCTTTCTCTCCCTGTTACTTCCTGCGCCTTTGAGCAGCCCGCCTTACATGCGTTCCACTGGAACGCACACTCAAGCCGTGATACGGGCTATAAAGATGTCCTAGATAGCATAAAGACACGTATCTTTTTGCAAATACAAAAAATCTGATTTTTCAGCTCCGTGTATTTATTATGGTTGCCTGGTAGGTACAACTATGAGCGGTACGTTGATAAAACTAAAATTGCAACGCTTTTAATGTAAATGGAACCAATATGTAAAAATATTTTTTTTACTTTGCTTGAAATCAATTATTTTAAACTAAACAAAATCTTTGTGTCTTTCACAAAAAATGAAAAAGCGTTTTTATCGGTTAAATAGTTTTCGTTTGTCGTTACTTAATTTCCATTCAATAGAATAAATGTTTTATTTTTTGGCAGCACAAACTCAATAACGGAAAATTAAAAAAGCCTACTTTTAAATCCGAAAAGCTTACTCGTATTATTTATAATAAGAAACGAGAACCTCAAGAAGGCCGAGAAGGATAAACTCAGCAAGTACCTTAACTTAGCTCACGAGGTTACCGACATGTGGGATGTTGAATCGACGATCATTGTCCCGATAGTCGTTTCGGTAAACGGCTTAATTGTTAAGAGTCTCGACCACCACCTCAAGAGGCTCTCGCTAAGCGGTTGGTTCAAGGGTCAGATACAGAAGGCAGTCATCCTGGACACGGCACGCATTGTCAGGAGGTTCCTCTCTCTGTAGCCACGGGTAGCTTGGGCCCTGCTCCGCCGCCGGTGGCACTCTAGTTTATTAAGTTTTTGTAGTTAAAAATAAGTCTCTCCAATTTTCAAAAGCATGTTTATTACGGTCTTTGTCCAGCACAGCTGTCAAGCCATTAGATTTCTTGTACCTAAATTGACGTTTTGCGCTGTATATTCAAAGTCATTTATTAGTAACTAGACGACCCGCCCCGGCTTCGCACAGGTGTATTATACATATAAACCTTCCTCTTGAATCACTCTATCCATTAAAAAAACCGCATCAAAATCCGTTGCGTAGTTTTAAAGATTTAAGCATACAGACAAACAAACAGACAAAAATAGCGACTTTATTTTATACTATGTAAGGAAACTAATTTATACACACGTCAAGGTTCATTACAAATATAGCAAAATAATGTATTCTAATATAATGTCGCTGTGTACGCTCGTATCTTGTATTCTTATTTGTCCCTACTACTTCTCTGGACAAGCATTTATTAACAAAGGCTATAAGTTATGATACTGTTCAAAATAAATTATTATCCTACGCCGCAGGATTCATATTCTATGAATCATTTTGTTTTCTACTGTATTGTACGCAATATGTGGAAAAGTAAATAAGCGATTACATTAAAAGTTCCTAACACAAACGTGTACAGTATACGTACTTTGTTTGAGCTGTTATTTCAAATAATAGCAATCCCACGTCCGACCCGAGTGCGAGTGCGTAATTCACGTACACGTGTTGGATTATTTACTGAGTAAGGCTCACCTTTAATTTTCGCTCTACCGAGGCAGAAACAATGTTTAAATTGAAATGCAGTTTTGTATTTTTTCTTTGATTGCAATGTGTCAATAAGTACCGTAACTGCTGCTGCATAATCAACTAATAATATATGTGGTTATATTTTTTATCGCTTAAGTAAACGCCATGCAATCATGGTTGGTGCCATAATAACGTATAACGTATAATATTGCGATGCATAATCAAAGACTGTGTATTCATATACTGTCTGTGCTATAAAATTATTAACTGACGAAAAAAGTACATAAAAATCCAGTTTAAATACTCTTTTTAGCACTATGGGATCAATGTTAAGATTTATATTTTTATGGTAAAAGATAGCAAGTTGAAATGCAACATTGATACTGTTGGTATTATCGATATTATAATAATATACACTAAGTATCGATATTGCTACTAGTTTTCAAGGTCGACTATCGATAGCGAAACTATCTATATTTACGCAACTCTAATAGTGAGCTAGTTTAATAGCTTAACAAAAAATGAATTCCAATAAAAAGTTTTAGTTCGTGACTTAGGTGAATGCAAGGAGCTATTCACTCCCAAATTGGACCCTTGACGTGCGCTTACTGCAAACTCCGATCGATTCGATATTTCATTCATCACGAGTCGCTCATCAATCACGTCGGTAGTCTAATGCTATTATTCGGGCACAAAGTCAAGTACTTATTTGGACCGGTACTACACAAGTTGATTCGCGAAAAGCGAGAGCAAACAAGGTAAATACGAGCAGTGATCGTAACTCGCTAACTCAATCGGTGGGAAATTGTGATCGTTGAGCTGAGGGTGAGTGCGGTGTAGAACTTATACCTCGTAGCACGTTTTTTTTTTGTAAAATACATAGTAAAAACATGGTAAAATACATACAAACATAGTATTGTTTGCTTTAGTATGTTTACCCTACACATAATACAATAATACCTGAGGAGATTATCATTGGCATCGTCTTGGTTGGGCTCGTCTGAACAAGTAAACGTATGATATCCTGTATTTGAAGCTTATGACCTGCAGTGGGCCGAAATAAGCTGATCATGATGTATGTGGAATATTTGTAAATATTATGGTGCGTATAAAGTTGACAGTTATTATTATTAAACAAATCCATATAACTAAGTGAGCGTTATGAACGACTTGTGGTGAGCGCCATGTGTTAATGATTACTAAATATTTTTTCTAATACTACATGGCAATCTACTCTTATTTTTCCACTACACAAAATAGCTTAGACATTCCCTAAATTTCTCTGGAACAAAAATTTACAATAGAAAGCTCATAATAATCAGCAGTGGGACCGGTGCTCAGCCCTTGAGCTTTGGAAATGACAGCTTTCAGAATATTTCTATAGAAAGCGAGTAATTTTACTAGCTTTCATTAGAAACAAAGGTGAATGGCCACGAGCAAGGCTGAACCAAGCTTCAATCAAAGATATTCAAAACATCCTCAAAGAACCAGTTCATTAGGACGAGTCAGCTGAAGTCTTGCCAATTATGTAAATGAAGTGACAATTTGTAAGTTTTACGTTCTGCAGAGCTATCGGCGAGTCGTTTACAGTGAATAATGAAGGTTGTTAAGCGTCTTCGCTTGAATTATGTCCGTAAACGGTTTGGTTAGGAGTGTGGGGCGATGGATGGGGTCAAATGACAATCTAAATGGCAGAATTTGTGTTGTACGTTTTTTTGTAGTAACTATGTGCCTTAAGATAATTTTAAGGCGCCAACTTGACCATACAAAAACAATATCTATATAATAGCTGTTACTACCTCTAAATATTTTCCGATTTGAGTAATTTTTTTCATGTACCTAATCAGCACTTCAATTTCACTATGGAAACTAACGTGGTTTTCGGACATTTTAATTAAGTAAAACACAGGTGTTACTCACGTTTGATTTTTAGTGCTATGCGAGACGAGCCCGCGTGCTAGTACTCCGCCCTTGAGAAAGATCGCCAAATGCGATCGAAACTATAGTAGTATCCTACTAAAAATCAAACGTGAGTAGCACCTGTGTTTTACTTAGTTAAAAAGCACTTCAATTGTTAGGATTATACGTCTTAGTTTTTACAGCTTTTCAAATGACCCTAAGGTTATACGCCTCAAAAAGTCATATTTTTTGCAATAATTTGGCTGAAAAGTATGCAAAAGAAAAGAAGACGCACGATTGTGCAATATTTCTTACTCGAGCGATTGACATCAAATTACAGCGCGTTACACGCACGTTTTTATACACAATCACCCTGATGCTCACCGTAACGGACATGCGTTACGTGAAGTGGTTTTTTAAATCAGACAAATATGACGCCTAACTCGTCATTTCAGCGTGTAAAAAATGAATGCATTATTTTCAGTTAATTTTCTTTCAGTTTTAGCAACAGAACTTTAAATAAAATCGGCCAAGTACAAGTCGGACTCGCGCACGGAGGGTTCCGTACTGTATTGGAGCCCCCCCTTAATACATTTATTTTATTAAAATTTTATTATTTATTATTAAAGTAAGTAAGTTCGTATAGGCCGGGTGGCTAGCCCTGGTGTCAGAGTTTTTAGGCCACCTTAAGGCCTCTGACATGGCTAAACGGTTAAAACAACCGGGGCCTACAATTTAACGTGTCATTTCATATTATTTTTTTACATTTATTATTAAAGTGAATATACAACTAAATATTTTGTGAAAATTTTAAGCATCTACCTGTTACCATTATTAATATAGAGCGGAAAACTGCTAAAAAATCAGGTTTGTTGTATGGGAGCCCCCCTTAATTATTAATTTTATTCTGTTTTTAATATTTTTTGTTATAGCGGTAACATAAATACATCATCTGTGAAAATTTCAGCTTTCTAGCTATAGCGGTTCATTAGATTCAGCTTGGAGACAGACAGACAGACAGCGGAGTCTTATTAATAGGGTCCCGTTTTTACCCTTTGGGTACGGAACCCTAAAAATCAGACAAGTTTCGATAACTCTAATCACACACACACAAAACAAATTCCTCGAGTGGAATCGTCGCGAGTTCTGGATTTCATTTGTAATTAAGTTGTTGATTTCCCGCGGGTTGGTTGCGGGGGCTGGAGGAGTAGTGGTGACGGGGTGAAGGGGGCGGCGGTAGTTTGTTATGTAATTAGTTGAACTTGTTGCGGCCTTTGTCGCGGCGCCCTCGAGACCCCGGCCCGCTGCGGCGGCTCTGTGCTAACTGTTGCCTTTTGGTGACAGCTAGATAAATAACTAATAAGTTTCAGTGATTTTTGTACAAAGAACATCATTATCATCATCATGTCAATCATAAGAAGTCCACTGCTAGACGTAGGCCTCTCCTATAAATTTCTAACAATACGGTCGTTCGTCTTCTCTGTGAAGTTGTGTTGTGAACATCACGCTGCGATATACAAAATGCTCTAATCTGTTTAATATTAATTTAAAACGTATATTAAACTATCCATTCATCCATCAGCCATAAGCAATCCACTGTTGGACATAGGCCTCCCCTATAAATCTCGAATAAGACCGGTTGGAAGCGGCTTGCATCCAGCGCGATCCTGCGGTCCTAATGAGGTCATCCGTCCACCTTTTGGGTGGATGTCCTACGCTGCGCTAGCCGGTACGTGGTTAAACTGATCGCTTTTAAATAACTACGGGATTTAACCTAAAAAATAGCCATCCGCCTTGTCGAAAGTCAATGACATTTTAATTTATATCTTGGTGAATTTTGTACACAATGGAAAACAACGTAACGCATTGTATTTTATTTTTGTAAAGCCTTTTCAAAGTTAAATAGGCACCTTATTCCTACAGACGTCCCAACAATGAGCCGGTCAATGTAGGTAACGGTAAGTTGGTTGGAACTGCCGCCTTCTACCAGTATTCATAATAGTAATGTTGGGCCGACCACGATGCGCACCATCCGATTTGGTGGCAGGCTCTTACTAGAATGGAACTATGAGGCATTGTAGAATCCTATTATTAATATTATAATCGCAAAAGTTTGTAAGGATGGATGTTTGTTACTCTTTCACGCAAAAAACTATTGCACGGATTGAGATGAATAACATATAGGCTATAAATTATAATGATATTGCGTAAATTTTCCATATTATAATAATAAGTGATAAGGAAGTAGGAAAAAATCTGCCATCTGCGAGCTATTCTAGCGTGCACTCCGAGAAATGTCAAAAAAGAACTGTAGAATCGAACAAAATTATGAAAAATCAATTTTTTTTGTTTTTTATTTTCTACCTCGTTTATTAAGGGTGGAGGTAGAGCCTCGAAATATCATGCGGGCGAAGCCGTGGGCAAAAGCTAGTATTATTATAAAGAGATAGAGTACCTTCGTCGAGCGTGGGGCGGTGGATGCGCGGCCAGCGGCGGCAGGCGGCGCGCCACGCGCCCGACACCACCGACTCGTTGTGCACCACCACCGTGCGCGAGCGCACTGCAACAATTATAACTCATGAATTTATTGGCTGTGTTCATTATGTTTTGCTATAAATTAAAACTAAGTAGTTCTAGGAATAGTACCTAAGCCTTGCAGCAGATCTGTTTAGCAAAATTTCATAAGCCTATCTCGACGTCCTAATCGATTCCGTTTCATACTCGCAAATCTTGTTAGGATTAAAATAATAAACAGTCTTGCCAAATATATGTTACCAAAATCGGTTGATAAGCAGCTCTACAGCATACTCTTTTTTTTAAGGACAATAAGGCACCAAAAAAAATCACTGACGACAAAAAATCTTTGGGTAAATACTCGTAGAACCCCTGTATCAAGTTTCACATAGATTCGATAAAGATGTGACGTGTAGAATACGTATAATCAACATCCGAACCGACGAAAGCAAATATTCGAGTCAAACAGAGACGGAGTCTCATTTTTTTGCTCCGTCAACTATAATATAATTATTTAGGTATGTAGCGCTCGTAGCGTAATTTGACTAGGAGTTTGTCAGCGCTCACCGAAATTAAGCAACGTTCCGTTAGTATTTAGATGGGTCACCGCGGGTGGCATTTTCCAACTGAGCGCTACCGTGGCTCGGAAAACACGTTGAATTGTAGGTGTGGATTGTTTTAACTGTTTAGCCATGTGAGAGGCCTTCAGGCTAGCCACGCGGCCTTTACGAACTTACTATAACGTTTATTGGATATGGTAACCTAAATTAACCATTAAATTAACATTGACTGCCTTGGTGGCTCAGTGGTTAATGACCCTGACTTCTGGATCAAAGAGGCGTGTGTTCGATCCCTACCCAGGGAAAGCATTTATGAAATGAACATAGGTGTTTGCTCTGTGTCTGGGTGTTATTTAGATACTATTTACTCGTATATAAGTATGTTTTAACATATGGATGTGTATATTTAGTATATCAGTCTCTGGCAGCCATATTACAAGTTTTGCTTAGTTTGGGGTCAGAGACCGTGTGTAAGATGTTCCCTAATATTTAAAAAGGTATTATAGTGGTGGTTAAGTGAATGCACCGCCTCAAGCCGCGGCCACCGCTTCGCGCTCTTACAATCAAACATCCCTTCCACGTTACTCGTATCAGAGATGTTTGATTATATCGAACAGTACTTATACTATCTCAGACACCAGGTTGATCTGACACTCATGAGTAAGTTAGATCTAGTCTCCACAAAATAAATACTAGCAGTAAATGGCAAAAGATATTTTAATAATGCTATAAACAAACGGGAGCCGTCCGAGATTGCGAGTGGAATCAGTTTGCATTGTTACAGCGCTGGCAGCGGGGTCGTGTTGCCATGCATGAGATGCAAACAACTTATCTTTTACATTTGAATACGTATTTTCTCCGTGACGTCACGCGGCGCTCGGAGATTATTCTTGTTGTTTATGATATATTAGCCTTTAGCCGCGGTTACGATTGCTTTTTGTGCCATCCTACAGTAACGTATCATTAAAGTTAACTATGACGCTTTTCCATTTTAAATGAAAAAGGCATGCAAAAATCAAGTAAATCCGTTTTTCCGTTGCTAAACGAAAGAGTAACAAACAAATCTTATTGATTTGTTCGGATATTGATCCAGAAATCGTCATGGATGATAACCCAAGTAACAAATTAACGTTGTTTAATAGTTAAGTAAACGTTTTTCATTTACTGTTGGTTCTATAAGGTGGGTCGTATAAACGTAGTTCTAGACGTTTATACAACGCGAAATAGGCCCAAATTACACGACATTATTGTTATCTAGAAGTTACATAAAAGTCAGTCAAGAACTATTTCAACGTTGCCTAAAGGTTAAATAAAAGTTTTAGGCCGACTTTTTGGTTACATAATGGTTATATCCTGACCGTTATGGAACCACTGAAGTCCCATAACAGTTATATAGACATTAGAAGATGACTGAAATGTCGCACAAATGTTTAACATCGACTTTTATAGTACACATTCAGTCCATTTCATTCATTCTCATTCGTTCCTGGAGACATTTTGCTGGAGAGTGCAAGCAAATATTATCAAAAATAAAAATTAAAAGGCATGTTTAACTAAATTTACATTTACTTTACAATGTTGATGCGCGAACGCAGAGTGTAAGGGTAATAAATGTGTGCAGTGCACCTAGTTCTTATGGCAACTTAACTTTTATGATGAAATATAGGTGTGTTCTTGTTAAATTTTTTGCGCCCCCTTCGATTTCCTTGAAATTCAATTATTGTAGTTTATTATTAAATTGTATTTTTATACTAATATATCAGCCATCTTGTCTATGTTAAGAATCGACTTCTATACATCGACTATAGAATGAAAAGGTCGCATAAGCAGATTCTTGCGACCAAGATGGTCCGCCATTATAAATGATTTTAGAGTTCCGTGAGTTAATAAAGCCCCACTTTGTTTAAGCTTTTTCCATTTAGCTGGATCCATATTATTGAAATTAATTGAACAATAATTGTTTACTTGACAAAATGGAAGATATTAAAAAAAAAGTGCCTGTTGGACCTTTATATAATTTTTAGGTCTGCTTATAGTTCTGTAATGGTTGCAAAATATATTTTGGGTCGTATAATGATTCGTAGTTCACCACTAAAATACTTTTGTTATGTACAGGTCAAAAAATAACCTTTTTGCGACAGTTTGACTAAATAAAAGTCTTGTTAAGGTTACGTAGACCACCAACCCTGGTTAATAGAACCCTTTTATTTAACTGTTGTATAACGTCGTATTATTCAGTTGGGTAAACGTTTACCCAACCTACGTTGTATAAAGTAGTCGTACAAACGTTTATGTTACGTTACACTGGCAACATTATACGACGTTATATAAAGAAGTCATTAAAACGTTTACCTAATCTATACACTAATACCACTATACGATGTTGTATAAATCAGTCGTAAAAACGTTAATATAACCTATTCACTGGCACCAATATACGACGTTGCATAATAAAGTCGTAAAAACGTTTATTTAACTAATTTAATAGGATCTTTTAGTCACAGGACTAAATCGTTGTAGCAATAACGGTTAGACAACGTTATAGTTGTCTATGAACATCTATTCAACAGTTATATAACCGAACGTCGCATAGAAAAATTTTATATAACCAATTTGTTTGTTGGGAAGGCAGCCATTTTATTATCATATTTTGTCATATATGTGTACATATTGGTTTTTTTTGTGGTTATAAATAAAGAGTTTTGTCTGACTATCTGTCTGCCTGTCTGTCACACTTTTGGATCTTTAATATTATTCAATGAAATTGAAAGCCTTTCGCGGTTGCTAGACGACTGAATACTTAAAATTTGGCTTGGCTTAAATGTCACAGGCCAGTGTCAGGCAGAAGCATCACTCACTAATATTAATTATAAATATAATAGGATCCACGTCCTGCGATCGCCACACCTGCTCACTTAGCCCACTTAATACTTCGCCTATCAATAAACTAATGAAGCATTTAATTTGATTTTACAATTTAGATTAGCTTTAAACTTTTTTAGAATCTATAACCGCCCAGAATACGCCCCGAACCAGCAGTCGCAAGGAGCTCACAGATGCACGATCGCGCTAACGTCTAGACTGCTTTATTAAATTCTTTCCAGAAACAATTTCATCAAAATGCAGAAGACATCTCCCGAGAAACAGTCACAGATGAAAATTGTTCTTTCGCTTTCACAGTAAAAGGAAAACTGACGAAGTTATCACACTAACTTGATAACGTCGCACAAATGTTAAATAATTTTACAAAATTTCAATTTGAGAACACGACTAAGTATGTAATAGTTTTATACAATGTGCATATCTGTATGACGCACAGCTTCTAGAACGTCATTGTGCATGTGCACATCAGTATTGTCAACATTTACTATGAAACCAACCCCGAAGTCACGAAAAGAAATTATCTAGAGCATACACTTTGTCGACAGTTGATGATTTTTTGCATAATTATTTTTTTTTCGCAATTTCGGGGTTGATCTATAAAAGTTGTTGTTTATATTACGGTGTCTGTATACAATGATTCTCATTTGGTATTTGTTTGTATCAATTTTTAAGACACATTTAGAGAAAAAATATGTGCACATCTGAATAGCGACACTTTTTTTGAAGAGTTGGGTAAACCCCTAATTCGAGGGGAAAATATGGGTTATAATAAATTGACGCCATTTTGGGAGTGATGACGATAATTTTTATCCTCCTGCCACTTACGAGATGAAAGCACGGGGTCTGTGAAACCACACAAGAGAATAAAACTCCCAGTCATGGTGGGCTGATTTGTAGGACAGAGTTTACATTTATTCATTTTATTTATGAGTGTCTTACAGCAAAGACAAGCTGACTCTTCGGCTCTTCAGGGATGAAACTTTTCTAATATTTTTTACTTTAGTAATTATTTTTAACTATGTTTGTATTACTGCTGAGCAAAGACATTTCTTCATGTACTTAGTATAAAATATATGCAGGTATAAAAGTGCAAATATGTACCTACATTACGCAGATCTATGTCGTATTGTGTTCAATGGCTATAATTTTAAATGATGAATCTTGAATGTAAATATAGATTTAATAGTATAGGTAGGTATATGATTCGAATATTTATAATAGTTATTATATATAACGGGACAATAGCTTTAAGTTTAATTTTAAATAGTGCCACTTAGTATAATTTCGAAGGACTAGGAATGGAAGTGGCAACATTCCTGGGGTAACGCTTGTGACAAACGCTGTTGATTGATTCTAAGGAGGTTTTAAGTGACACTGACATCGCATGATCGGCCGATGGGCGGGAAAGTGCGAGGTGACATGTCAGACAGATGTCAGTGAGTTGTAAATAGAGCTTGTTCGGAAGAGGTTATGAAAAACTGAGATTAGAACGGTTCAAGCCTGGTGATTCTTGATAGAATGGTAGCAGCGTGCGTTACGCTGCGGAACGCCATGTCCTTGGCTTAAAGTTCTCTATAATTGTAATCATACGTAATCTTCTGTGCAATAAACTGATTGTTCGTGACGTCGCCTTTATCTCCTCGCCCGCTAAACCCACGCCACGCCACACTGAAGCATTGTTGGGTCAGTGGTATAAAACATTACCACATTGAAGCTGAATCATAACTGATGCGGTGCCTTTTTATGGATCCGACATATATATGTCTGTTTAGTTTGTGGTGCAAGATAACATACAAAGCTTGTTAGTTATACCAAAACTAAATATTTCATGTCCACTAGGATAAACTGTTGCGTATTAATATTGTTATAAAATGTAATTGTACACAGTTGAGAGCAATACAGAATATCTTTATCTTCTCTCTTTCCAAACTATGTGATCTACCGCTTTGGAGGCCGAGTCCATATCGATAGTCACTTATATTGTACTAGTTTTGTTTTAGGTCTCAGTAACGTCAATCTTATTTCACCATCATACCAAGAAATATTGCCCATATTCTAAACCATAAACAATATGCATATTATTTCAGACTGATAAAAATAGTCTTAAACTGCGACTGCCTACGACGGCCAGCAACAAGAAAGCAAAGCTTGCCTTAACGTTTAATGGCATAACAACACATAGTTATTGTAATGAGAAACGATAATATCTGTAAACAAAAACATTCATTTGTTAACGATACTTACCATCAATAATTTCAGTAATAACAGATCCGCGTATCATACCAATAAACGTAACTCAGCAGACTTGACTCAGAGGAGTTGTTATCGAGATAAAACTAGTAAATATGATTATTGTACAAATGTGCGCCGGAACTGAGAGTTCCTCCTTCTTGGCTCCGATTCAAAAACAAACAACCCAATTCAAGTAATCAAAGAAACTGAAATAGAACAAAACCTGTAAGGTTTAAAATAAACACTTTGTTGGATTGAAAACGAATGAAATGAACAATGGTCCAATCATTTTTATCTCGGGCAATAACTTGCAGTAATATTGATAGCATAGAATTATTCATAGGTTATAGAGATTTATATAGTGAAGCCCCGTGTCACATCAGTTGCAGTTCATTCATCGTAGTTATATATTAGCAATTTAGAATGTTTCTGTTTCATTTTTACTTAAGATATTAGATAGAGAGAAAGTTTTTTACGTCTAGCTAGTTTAAACGTTTTAACTTTTGAATCGGGGCCAAGAAGGAGGAACTCTTAGTTCCGGCGCACATTCGAACAATAATCGTATTTACTAGTTTCATCTCGATAACAACTCCTCTGAGTCAAGTCAGCTGAGTTATGTTGCTATTAAATTTACGATGGCGCCTTTATAATTGGGCCTAATGTTTTCTTATCACGTAAAATTATCGTCCGTGAATCGACTTTACAGATGACCAAGTTTTTTTTCTTAGTTTAATCTGTTGCTGGCACGGAGTCTATGTTTTCAGTTTCGTCTTCGATTCGATGAATTGGGCCCTGGTCGTGGAAGTAGCACAGTAATTAATCAGCGGTTCCTAGTTCGGGTGACAAATGACACTCGTTCCTTGTTCTCGCCGGACCGGCCCGAGGAACGGGCGAATAATTAAAATGTAGACAAAAGGAAAACGGCAAAGATCAAGATGGTTGGAATGTTGTATTACTAGGAAGACTAGCTGTCACTCGAAGTTTTGCCTCCTTTTTTAACAACATTTTTTCAATTCTTGAAGCAGTTTAAAATCTATGTTGTTTGGAGGGAGTATTAATTGTACTGTAAGTCAGGTTACTGTGATGCATGTATAAGAATTACATTTTATCTTAATATTAATTTTATTGTAGTGTAAAATACCATTTCAGCATCATTTTTCACACAAAAAATTAGATCCCTAAAATATTGTAAAAAAAAATATTAGATTACTGTAACGGAGATACCGGAAACAAGTCGAAAACAACAGTACAGTTGTAATGACAATATCTTGCAATCGTGAATAGGTCTTTTCTAGATTACTCCATATTCGGCTACAAAATCGCTTTCCATTAGGCGACCTGGTAGCCAAATGTATAGATTTTAAAAAAACTTCAAGAATTTTTAAGAAAACGAGCATTTTATCAGCACAATCAACTCTCATTTATTCTTATTGTACCAACCGACGGCCGGAGGATGGGTGCCATCATTTTCGAGAGCCATCAACATAATTTATTATATCATGACAGAGGTTATTTTTCTACGAATGTTTAAACCTCTGATTTTTCAGTAAAAGAAAACATCGCGAGTAAACCTGTATCTCACCTCCGGAGAAGCAATTCGATGGCGAATGTGACTTCAGCATATTACAACTGGAGAAGCGAAAAGAATTAGGTCGCATTTTAGGTATATATTTTCTTTACAGCCATTGGATATCCACTGTTGGTCATATCTGGGCTACGGTAAAGCGCGCAATCAATCAGCTAGCTACTATAATTGTAACGGCGTTGGTGTAGCTGACATAGCGGGTAGCCGCTGCTTCTCTCTACAATGCTACGGAGCTATCCTTTTCGCGTAGCATTTCTATTAATAACCAAAATATTATTACAAACAAGAAAAAAGCCTTCCCTATAGATCGCTAATAAGATTTTTTAGAAAGAGCAGCCAGTACGGTGCCGATGGTGCAGTATAGATAAGATCATTTTCCCATTTTCATTGCGTTTGCCGGAACCTTGGTCTCCACTCGAGGACTTTACTTATCGGTCATTATCCGTGTTCAACAGTAAATGGTTAATACAACAAATAAAGGACTTAAGTTATTTATCAATATTGTATCAAAAATAATTTAGAATAATAATGATAATAATATAGTAAGATAATGTAGTAATAAAAATAATAATGTAGTAATCAACCCCTAGCCTCTCTGAAAAATAGTGCCTCTCGCTCATCAAACAAAGCCCGGTTCCATCAATCCGACTCCAGTAACGTCCGACTCGTCAACTCGTCACATCAAACAATGTAAAGTGCATTCGTCATACGAGGCAAAAAACGGAATTTTTACTGTGCTTTTTGAGAGAACTTTCAAATAAAAACTTTATCCCGGCTTGTTAATAACGGGGCGTTATATTTGGAGTAGTTAGTTCGTGTTTTGTTTTTAGGGTTCCGTACCCAAAGGATAAAAACGGGACCCTATTACTAAGACTCCGCTGTCCGTCTGTTCGTTTGTCTGTCACCAGGCTGTATCTCATGAACGGTGATAGCTTAAACGTTGAAATTTTCACAGATGATGTACGAGTATTTTTGGTGCCGCTATAACAACAAACACTGAAATATAAAAAAAAAAATGTTTAAGAGGGGCCCCTATACAACTAACATGCCGTTTTTTGCTCAATATTAATAACTGTGACAGGTAGATGCTTGAAACATTCACAGAATAGTTAGTTAATTATTCACTTTAAAATTAAATAATTAAATTAAATATATTACGGAGGGCTTCCATCCGGTACAGAACCCTTCATGTGCGAGTCCGACTCGTACTTGGCCGATTATTGTCTCTCTTTGGCACTTTTAATTAACTTTGTGAAAGACAAAACACGGTCTAACCATCCAAAATAACTGCGTTTATACAAAGCCGATACTGTATTCGGTTCATTACCCCTAGTACGAGATTTTTACACGTTAGATAATGTTGGCGTGAACTTTAATTTCGCATTTTTTGGTTTGAAAATGAAATTGCACCAAATCAATGCCAAAAGATCGTCGTATATTTCGCTTTAGCCATAGTACTCTACTGCTGGTACTACATAATTATTATATTACCAATATTATCTGTACTATAATATTATAAATTCGAAAGTTTGTTTGTTGTTTCGTTCCTTTTTCACGCAACAACGGTGGACAAATAAAGAATTGATTTGAATTTTGGCATGGACATAGTTTGAATGACGGAAAATGACAAAGGCTAAATTTATCCCAGAAAAAAATTATGTTCCTATGGGATAGCACAAAAATTAAAATACAACGCGGGCGAAGCCGCAGAAAAAACCTAGTCTAATAAAATGAAACCTTGGAAAAGTTTAGTGAAAAGACGTGGTAGCTTACTACTACTATGAACCCAAGTCTGCTAGACACCCTTTTTCATATCATTTGATGTAGAATATTTAGAATTGTGAGGTCGTTTGTTTGAATCCCGCAGAAATGAGTACTTTGGTATTTGTAGTTTTATACCACTGGATTTTGAAAAAGGAAAATCTTACAATAAATTATCTCGTACGTATAAAAATATATCAATATGTAATGGTGTTCGCACGGCTAGCTTAGTAACGCGATGGCCTGGTTGGTGGTTGGAAGATTTTATGGCCCGCCTGCCCTTTAAAAGCAGGCACATGTTCATCGTCATCTTTGTCAACTCAGCTATAGAGCTGACCTTAAAGATCTCCAATAAGATCAATTGGAAGCGGTATGCATTCAACGCTAGCTGTTTTAATGAGGGCCTAGTCAAAACAATTATACTCGTATCATTTAACGCAAATCATAGTGTTACACATACGCCTGGTTAAGGAAATAATATTCCAAAAAAAAAAACTCTTGAGAAATATTTGTTGCCTTACAATATCGTATACCTTTATAGTAATACATGATGTTATTTTTTAGGCCCTCATAAAAAAATTAAAACGACGGAGTGTTATAAAGCTTGGCGTGTCTGTGGAATCGTTGCTCCCTAACGGATAAACTGATTAAGATTGTTTTATTTTTCGTTTTTAGTCAGGTGTATCCTTAGATATGTTTCATCAAAATTTGTTCGCCGATTCAACGTTACAAATGCATTTTTTAAAAATTATTTTAACATTGTTGTATACGAACCAGTTCGGAGTGGTAAGCCGTGGAACTGCAAGCAGTAGCCCTCCGTGAAGACAGGCAGCACGGGTTGCGTGTGTGGGTGACACGAACACACGCGCGTCAGTGCCGGCGGCTCCCACACTGTAAACATAAAACAAACATTATTGCTACTAATATCGATGAAATACTTTAAATAAATGCATAAGATGTCCAAGGCAGAAAACTTACCTAACTCATAAAAAACACGCTGTATAGCATGATTACACAAACAGTTTAAAAACTTATTATTGAAACCGATAGAAAGTTAATCTCTTTCGATACGGTATTTTACAATAAAGGTGATTACGAGATAATGAAATTCTTTGCTTCTTTTATACTATACTCGATGCATTTCATAGTATCGGGGCTACGAGAAAGCGTAGCATTGATTGCTACGACACGTCGACTCTACGCTACTACGCGCTACGATGCTACGGAGCTATAATACGCTTCTCGCACGGCCTTTCTTATTTGTTAACAAAATATTCAAACAAGGAAAATACAAATAATGCCGCTTCATTCTCTAAACCACCTTAATTCAACGATTTGGTAACTTTCATATACATAATCTAGATAAAAACACATCGCATCTCTAGCAAAACGGCGCGTATACATTTTAAAGGAGCACACGAGGGCCTCGTAATCAGAAGTCGAGATATAAAAAAAAATGCCACACGAGACTCGAATTAACTTTAATATCCGTTTTCGCTGTAAAGAGTCACGCCCGTTTAGAGATCGTCCTTTCACCGTCTCAAAGAGGAGAGAAGGACCAGGCGGGAGGTGGGAGTGACGGGAGGGGGGACACGTGCGGAATTACACGACCTTCCCCGTCTCACCTTTATACCCTCGCGGGGTACGAATAACATTTAAACTCTGCCCGAGCTGCAACCGGAATGCTTTGAAGTAATTAAAAAACAAAAGCTCCTTTATCAATGTTTATTAAGTTTTTCCCGCGGAAGCGCCCGGCGTTCGCTGTCCGGCGTGCGGCGGATCGTAAACTTGATTGCGAGCTGTTGACTCGCTTTTTGGAGCCTGATACTAATTCTGATAGAGTGAGCTGGGCTCTGGCTGTAATCATATTATATAAAACTAGCGACCCGCCCCGGCTTTGCACAGGCAAACGCAAACCTATACGAAATAAAAAAAAATGTACCAATGAGCTGCCAGCATCCTTCTTTAAAAAGTAAAATAAATTCCCAATTCTCGTACTACATTTCTATTACATTCGCTTTTAAATTGAATTCATATGCATTTAATTTATTGCTTTGAATGCTATGATTACAAAACAGCAACAATTTAAACAGTTTTATTTTCAAATGATTGTAATGTGTCACTTAATGTTTTTACCTTTAGATACACATATAGCTTCAATAAGCGTCTCTAAAGATGCCATGTGCTAATTTTTGAGAACGTGGAAAGAAAATGCAAAGGTATGCTTTGCATATTTATTACTATCATACACGCTACCGTATAGTTATGTATGATGTATGCAAACAAGCGCAAGCTACGTTCCTGTGCTCTCGTGAATTGGCCCAAACCAATATACGTACTAGTGGGCACTTCCCTGATTACGAAATCGAAATATCGAGGAGCGTACATCAAACGTTCGACGCGAGTTATTGTGTGAAAATATGGGATAAATATTTCGTACGCAAATATGCTAATGTGTGTTGGAATCTCGGTAATGTTGTTGATGAATTCCTGGGAAATGCTTGTGTGTAATAATATTATTATGGGAGAAACATAATAATGTGAGAGAGGAAATTTTATATAATGTGTTTTTTGTCCGCTTTTGCATTTCCATGTATAAAAATCAGGCTAGGGTAGACGCTGGACGAAGAAATGCACAAAACACCCCATACGGGACATCAGTGCAAAATTTATCGCCCCCACATCGAATAAGAACAACAATGTACAAAATATTTTTACGATTAAGTCAAATTCATAGTTCATAGATTTTCTGTCCGTGAGTGAAAGAAAATCTGGCAAACCAGCATAATGGGAAGACTCAAGGTACAGACTATATTAGAATCAATAGGCAGAAATTCCATGATATTAACAAAATAAGCTAAATCTTACATATCTCAATAGGCGGGTATTCGCCCTCAGGCAGCGGCGGCTGCGGCCGCGGTGGCGGTGGCGGGATGTACTCCATCTTAAACTCGCAGTGGCACTTGTTCTCTGGAAGATAGAAAACAAATTACGGATAATCACTCGAACTACTTAATCACTATACCAGTTTAAAGGCACGGTGAAACACTGCAGTATTGCTACACTACTGTCTCAGTGGCTCAGTGGTTAGTGATCCTAACTTCTGGGTCAGAGAGGCGTGGGTTCGATCCTCACCCAGGGCAAATATTTATGTGATGAACATAAGTGTTTGCTCTGTGTCTGGGTGTTATTTAGTTACTATTTATATAAGTATGTATTTAAAAATAAGTATATATAGTATATCAGTCTCTGGCAGCCATATTACAAGCTATGCTTAGTTTGGGGTCAGAGGCCGTGTGTAAGATGTCCCCAAAATATTTATTATTATATATTATTCATTCTGAAATATTAAGTTGTCAAACTTGCTGCCAATAAACTTGGGTGGAAACATAGATATGGACAGCAATGCTGGACGATTGAGTAATTAGCTAAAGTATGGCGCTTTCTCTGTTGGGTTCTGCGAATATCCTACTTCTACTAGAGCCGTAAGGCTCGTAGTGTAGATTGACTAGGTGATTGTCAGCGATCACCGAAATTAAGCAACATTCTGCACGGCCAGTATTTGGATGGGTGACCGCGGGTGGCATTTTCCAACTGAGCGCTACCGTGGCTCGGATAACAGGTTAAATTGTAGGGCCCAGTGGCCAGTGGTTAGCTGTTTATTCTTCACAGATGCCTTCAGGTGGCCTAAAAACTCTGACACCAGGGCTAGCCACCCGGTCTATACAAACTTACTTACGTGAGCCGTATTAAATTGGTAAATCTATGTTGATTTTGTGTTAATTTGCCATAGTATCTGTGGCATCAAAATTAGCACCCAGTCTAAATAAATAATCACCCTTTTCGAATCAAGGTTAGAAAACATTTTAAGCAACCAATTAGGTAAACTTCATGCATGTGTCCGTGAACTAAAACAGGACGTAATGAAATAAACATTGATAAAGTCATAGCGATTCATTATTAAGCCCATTCACACACCGGCCACGGGTTCTTGCCACAAAATGCCACCACCAAACGGCGTATAGCGACCACAAATATTTGTTGTGTGCGTGGAATTCACATGAAATGCACGAATACTGCATTTCGCATCTCAGTAGCAGTTTTTTGTAGCCCGTGTGCGTATCGGCTTATCGAAATGAAATAAGTGAAACTTCAGAAGTTTACGAACAAAGGGAAATAAATCACGCCGAGCGGGTCAGCGGTAACTTGGGCCCATAAGTCATGTTCGGCGGTCACCTAAAGCTATTAATCTCTTATTTTGACCTATGGCTATTGTATATTTTATAAATATACTAGCCATAGTTACAGCCGGAAAAAAGTTTGACCTCAAAAATCAGACAAAATTAGTTATTAGCGTAGGGACATAAATTTTTATTTTTAACCGATTTTAAATAGAAGGTTCTCAATTCGACTGCACGTTTTTTTTTTATGTGTATGTAACGCGATTACTCCACCAATAACGAGTAGTCATATAGTTATTTATTCATAACACCATTTGTTACATGTCAAAAAAGTAAACATTACATAAGGGCACTATATAACATAGCACGAAATAAAATTTATGCATTTAAAGCCTTTATTTGTTATTTTGTAAAGGAAGCGTTCGAAGAGGTCTAAATAAACTGAGTGATTAGTGAGGTTTGAGTGGTACAACCCTACAACCAGAATGTCGTCTTCTATAGTTCGGCCGTTCAGAGAATGCGTTCCTGACACGTCATCTTGAAAAAATGCTTTTGGCCGATATCTCGGAAACTGTGTACTTAAGGGCAAAAAACATAGAATTCATTATTGTAGAAAATAAAATTTTGCATCTTTTGTTTCCAGTAAACTTTTTTGTAAAACTTACCGTTTGCGATTTATGGTCATTTAATTAAACTTCGTTAAATGGACCTTAAAACATCACAAATTACCCCTTATGCCAATCGCTTAATAACACTGTCGCTTCCTAATTATACTATTATTAACAGATTAAACTAACTGATAATAATTTAAAAGCAGTAACTTATATTTTAATGATATTTTTTACGCGGAGGCGATGTTACGCTCGCGGCGGTCCGAGTTACTCGTATGTATCGAGTATCGAGTATGAACCGATTTCGATGTTTTTTTGTTTGTTTAGTAGATCATGCTTTAAAATTATTTCATTTAAATTTTATCGAAATCAGCTGAGTAATTTTTGAGAAATCAATATTAATGAAAAAAATGCTAGATAGATTCATACGTAGCCGAGTAATTTTTGAGAAATCAATATTAATGAAAAAAATGCTAGATAGATTCATACGTACCCGAGTAATTTTTGAGAAATCAATTTTAATGAAAAAATTGCTAGATAGATTCATACGTAGCCGAATAATTTTTGAGAAATCAATATTAATGAAAAAATTGCTAGATAGATTCATACGTAGCCGAGTAATTTTTGAGAAATCAATATTAATGAAAAAATTGCTAGATAGATTCATACGTAGCCGAGTAATTTTTGAGAAATCAATATTAATGAAAAAATTGCTAGATAGATTCATACGTAGCCGAGTAATTTTTGAGAAATCAATATTAATGAAAAAATTGCTAGATAGATTCATACGTAGCCGAATAATTTTTGAGAAATCAATATTAATGAAAAAATTGCTAGATAGATTCATACGTAGCCGAGTAATTTTTGAGAAATCAATATTAATGAAAAAATTGCTAGATAGATTCATACGTACCCGAGTAATTTTTGAGAAATCAATATTAATGAAAAAATTGCTAGATAGATCCATACGTAGCCGAGTAATTTTTGAGAAATCAATATTAATGAAAAAATTGCTAGATAGATTCATACGTAGCCGAGTAATTTTTGAGAAATCAATATTAATGAAAAAATTGCTAGATAGATTCATACGTAGCCGAGTAATTTTTGAGAAATCAATATTAATGAAAAAATTGCTAGATAGATTCATACGTAGCTGAGTAATTTTTGAGAAATAAATATTAATGAAAAAATTGCTAGATAGATTCATACGTAGCCGAGTAATTTTTGAGAAATCAATATTAATGAAAAAATTGCTAGATAGATTCATACGTAGCCGAGTAATTTTTGAGAAATCAATATTAATGAAAAAATTGCTAGATAGATTCATACGTAGCCGAGTAATTTTTGAGAAATCAATATTAATGAAAAAATTGCTAGATAGATTCATACGTAGCCGAGTAATTTTTGAGAAATCAATATTAATGAAAAAATTGCTAGATAGATTCATACGTACCCGAGTAATTTTTGAGAAATCAATATTAATGAAAAAATTGCTAGATAGATTCATACGTAGCCGAGTAATTTTTGAGAAATCAATATTAATGAAAAAATTGCTAGATAGATTCATACGTAGCCGAGTAATTTTTGAGAAATCAATATTAATGAAAAAATTGCTAGATAGATTCATACGTAGCCGAGTAATTTTTGAGAAATCAATATTAATGAAAAAATTGCTAGATAGATTCATACGTAGCCGAGTAATTTTTGAGAAATCAATATTAATGAAAAAATTGCTAGATAGATTCATACGTAGCCGAGTAATTTTTGAGAAATCAATATTAATGAAAAAATTGCTAGATAGATTCATACGTAGCCGAGTAATATTTGAGAAATCAATATTAATGAATAAATTGCTAGATAGATTCATACGTAGCCGAGTAATTTTTGAGAAATCAATATTAATGAAATAATTGCTAGATAGATTCATACGTAGCTGAGTAATTTTTGAGAAATCAATATTAATGAAAAAATTGCTAGATAGATTCATACGTAGCCGAGTAATTTTTGAGAAATCAATTTTAATGAAAAAATTGCTAGATAGATTCATACGTAGCCGAGTAATTTTTGAGAAATCAATATTAATGAAAAAATTGCTAGATAGATTCATACGTAGCCGAGTAATTTTTGAGAAATCAATATTAACGAAAAAATTGCTAGATAGATTCATACGTAGCCGAGTAATTTTTGAGAAATCAATATTAATGAAAAAATTGCTAGATAGATTCATACGTACCCGAGTAATTTTTGAGAAATCAATATTAATGAAAAAATTGCTAGATAGATTCATACGTAGCCGAGTAATTTTTGAGAAATCAATATTAATTAAAAAATTGCCAGATAGATTCATACGTAGCCGAGTAATTTTTGAGAAATCAATATTAATGAAAAAATTGCTAGATAGATTCATACGTAGCCGAGTAATTTTTGAGAAATCAATATTAATGAAAAAATTGCTAGATAGATTCATACGTAGCCGAGTAATATTTGAGAAATCAATATTAATGAAAAAATTGCTAGATAGATTCATACGTAGCCGAGTAATTTTTGAGAAATCAATATTAATGAAAAAATTGCTAGATATATTCATACGTAGCCGAGTAATTTTTGAGAAATCAATATTAATGAAAAAATTGCTAGATAGATTCATACGTAGCTGAGTAATTTTTGAGAAATCAATATTAATGAAAAAATTGCTAGATAGATTCATACGAATTGTTCGAATTCTTTACACGATGGAAGTCGGTTGTGCCATTTTGGCAAAAAATAATGAGTTAGTCTGACCGTCTAACTTAGTTTTAGGTGGGGAATCGCCGCCCACACCTGTCTGAGTCCCCCTTTGTCGTCCCTGTACTTGCACAGGCAAGGTCTCAGTTATACGATAGTTTTCAATTCGTTGTTGGAATTTAGGATTTTTAAATAATTTGAAATAAATTCATGCTAGCTCATGATTTAAAATACAAAATCTGAGCTGACATTATGAATTAAGTTTATATTAATAAAATACTACATAAATAAGAACACATATCTACTGTATTCTTCAAGACTAAAATTAACATTTTCAAAGTCATCTATAACTGACTAGGAAATTGTTTCCAAAATAAATATTGATATATCCATAAACTACGCAGTCAATACAAAACTGTTTGCTTTGTATTGACTACGTAGTTTATGAGAAATCAGCACATGAGAAGTTTTGTGATTTCGCTGTAACTGTTCGGAATTCGGCGAAACAAACAAACTCGAGTTAGTCTGTCGCTGGATCTTCCCGAAAATAAATAACTATAATTTGGTCAATAGACCGAATACTTATGCTTGTACTACACTTATTACACACACTATTTGAAACTGTGTTACAATGTGTGTTGAAAACTACCTCTAATTTGGCTAAAAAAATGTTTTAGGGATTGTATTTCTTTGAATTTTGAAAGAATTATAAATAGACGCAGGAAAATGTCAGGCTGATCTCTAAGTAAATATAAAATGCAAGAGAATAATAATATAATTATGGGTAGCAAGCGCAGTTTTGCAGAAAGCTGTTAAAATTGATAAAAAAATAACACACTCGTTGATTTCGTAGACGACTAAAATATTCTTGAATACCATCACATATTCATCAATAGTTAAATATTATTCCACTATAGGACCAAAACCGGGTTTGCCAAAAAATCTGTGGTTTTATACAAGAAGTAATTGAGTTTTGCCAAAATGTATGTAAAGACATAAATATCACGTACCTAGTTAAACGGAGATCTCCAAAACGTGTTACCCCGTGTGTACATATTACACGGGTTGCCAAGTTTTGAGTAGTACACACCACATTGGTTTTGCTGCTAACTCGTGAAACCTATGTTCTCAACGTCCCATATGATTATAAAATCATTTCAGTATGTTTCATTTCAACTGGATCGCGCCGATACTCGAATCCCGCGGGACTAACAGTTCGCAGTATAATAGTAACACGCCACAATTTGTCGGATAAAATGTGGCTTAGTTTTACTAAAACAGTTTTACAGACACGTGTGATTTTCCGAGTTAGTAATAGTATTATTATCGAGGTAATAACAGCGTAGATAAAGTTCTCAAACCGTTTCCCTTAACGGCAGGTATAGCGTAAGCCGTACTCGTAAGTGTACAGATGATTAAATTATGTAAGTTACTCGTAGCAGAAACATGCTAGATACAAGGCGCCGTTCACTGTAATGTACCAGTCTTTAAAAAACACTGCCGAACATAGGCCTGTTTACAAAGAACAATTGGCGGCAAAATCATATCCATTGGCGGTTGGTGTATTTACATACACCATTCGATTTCTTCTCCGGATGTACCTATGTAGGTTTCTTCACGAGGTTTTTTTTTATCAAGAATTTATTAATATGAGACCAGAGTATCTTTATTTAAATCATTGAGGGACCGAGTAAGAACAGGAGCGAGCATTGAAACCTATGCTTGTGCAAACGAGAGAGCATCCATCAGATCCTCTGCGAGTCATTAACTTTTTCAAAATTGGGCTTTAGAGTTTAAATAGTTTTAGAAAAGTTTTATATTGCAAAACAGGCATTATTATTGTCACGAGGTAGGCGCGCGCGCGTTGTTTACGTGGTATGCGGTAACTATGACATAAGCTGCGGCTACTTGTTTACTTTATATTGTGTTAGTCTTTTTGGTGTTTTTATATTACAGAACAATAGGGAAGTCTCGAACTTTCAGGTTGTTTCCTTTGTCAAACACAATAGCATTGATTATTCTAGAGATTTCGAGGAAACTTTTATTCGGATATAAACATAGCGATTAATTTCTTTCAGTTGTTAGTTATCGTGTTTTCTATTGGAACAAAAGCATCTAGTGTTCAGTGCAGTTTCAGATATTGTGAAGTGTTTTCAGTGCCTAGTTTGTTTGAATATCAGTGCCAGTGTGAAGTGTTTTGTGCGAACCAGTTGTGTCGTGTGTTTTGTGATTTTGTGAAGTGATTGTGTGTAATAAAGTGCAAAGTGACAATCGGCGTTTTAATAGATTATCCAAAAACCCATCTCGTAACATTATTATTCGATCACAATACAGTTGATCCAATAGAAATATATTTACTAAAAACAGTTTTCGTATAGTAAAAGTTATAACAAATCCGTAAACGTAGTGTGCAGGCAGGACGTCCGCGCCGGGCTACATCGAGCAATAGGCAAAAATGGGTTAAAACTAGAACTGGCTGATGTCGAGCTAGAGCCAATCGTTGTTTATTGGGATTGCGAGAGCCAATATCAGAATAGGTATTGCAATTGTGTAACGTTGCAAAAACTGCGCTACGTTTTCCCATACAAATTACTTTAGTAGTGAAAATCAAAGAGTTGTGGTTGCGCCGTTCGTGTTGTCTTAAAATATTTGGGGCAGATACATATTGTTTTATGATTCAAAGCTTTCATATTTAAAGTACTAGGTTAAAACTAGCACTAGTGAAAGTTGCTATAATCCTACCACTTAACTTGCAGCTGACCCAAGTTCACCAATGCTTGATTAATTTAAACGTGTGATTACTGTATTTAAACAACGATTAAACTCGGGTTTTTAGACCCTAGTTCACCAAGAGATGTTTAATTTTTCAACCGTTGGTTAAATTTTAAACAGCTTTTTAACGAAATTTTGCTGTTCAGCAAGAAAAACCCGTTGGTTAAATACAGTAATCACACGTTTAACTTAAACAAGTGTTGGTGAAATCGGGGCTTAGTCCTCGCGGTACCGGGGCGCCGGGGATGACGACACAGGGGACTGAGACAGGTGCGACGACAAGATGACAACATGACGTTGTTGGGGATCGCAACTCATAGAAAAATTGGAGATACCTTAGCCCAGCAGTGAGATAGTATAGACTAGAAAAAATAAAGCTAAATAGAAAAGTATCAGGTGATCTGCAGTCGCATGAAAGATTCCCAGTAAATTTCCGAAAGCACCAGTAAGATGCAGCTGGCATGCACCGTGTTCTTGCGGTTCCGCGCTTATTCGCCATGAAAACGTGTTGTTTTCCACGACGAACAAAGTTGAATAAATTTTCTTCTCCTGCGAATAGTTTATCATGAGTTATGAGCGGTTGCAGTCATTTTAGGGGCAGTTTGCATGCGGCGCACCCACGCAACCGCACGTGACTTCCCTGCGTCTCTCTGGACTTGCCAGACAGACTTGTAAAGAGATACGCCATCAGATATCAATCAATCAATCAATCAATCAATCATTTATTTCACAAAAATTAAATTACATCAAATGTTGGTACCTACATAAACATTTTTATCTGAATTTTAAATTAGAGTTATTATAAAAGCGGTAGGTTACAGCGTCTCGTAAGCAGCTGTACTAGGAAACCCTGTGTTACAGCTGCTTAGATTCCTGTCTCCGGTGACACACTATCATTTACATTTATTTAAATTATACAACATTAAAGATATTTAACATTCAACATTAGGTATTTAACATTAAAATTTGTAAATTTATATTATGATTATAACAAAATGATTTTAGAATATGTTAGCATTATTCTTGTGTGATTTAAATGAAAGGTATATATACATATTATTATATTATGCATCCGTATAAGCAGGCATCTAATACCATTAACTTTCATTTATAAAAAAGAAAAGAAAAAAAAAACCCTTAATAATTAGAAATTACAAGTCAAAAATGCATTATTGATTCGATAATTTTGTTGTGTATTTTTTTTTCTTAGTAGGTAGTCAGAACATCGAGTCGAAACAGTAGCTGCAATGGTGTATGGTCCAAGGTACAATAAATAATTCGTGTCTTTTATTTTTTCACTCATGGAGACATTATTTTAAGAATATAATTTATGGATACCAATTGATTAAATATTGTTTAAGATTTTTTGAAATGTATTAAAAAATGAAATAGAAAAATTAATCCAGTTAAGTTTTCGCAATTCAACTGAATTGAATAATACAAAAAATTACAATTAATTGTTTTTAAAATTAAGTTAATTTATCAAATTTCCAGTTCTGTTAATCATAAATTTACACATTTCTTATGAGCGTTTCACACATGTTGTGTTTGTGTGTGTGTATGTGTGTGTGTGTGTGTGTGTGTATGTGTGTGTGTGTGTGTGTGCGTGTGTGAGTGTGTGTGTAACACTGCAATACACGAGATCTCATGAGAGTCAAGGTTTGCAGTGCTACACATGTGTAAGTGTCGAGGTGAGTGTGCGTGCTTGTGAGTGATTGTCTGTCTGTGAGGCAGGCTTATAAGCTTCATATTCCAGTATGGACAAGAGACCTTCAGTATCTACGTAGTTTAGTCCAAGTAGAAACTCAGTGAGTGTTTTTTTACATGCCCTGGTTGAGAGACTAGACAATTCAATAAGTTGGCTAACTCTGTTATATAAAAATGGCCCAAGAAAGCAATGGTGTCTTTTTGCAACGTTTGAAAAAAATGACACAGATTTAACGGGTCTCTCTTCCCGGCGTTTTTTTTGTGTACTCGCAACCATTGCTGAAGTGGTATGTGCATATAATATTGATTTTAGTATGAATATTTGTCTGACCCTTAGTACTTTCAATTCTTCGTATAACTTGTCTGTAGGAAATCTGTAAGGTTTATTTAGCATTACTTTGATAACTGCTCTTTGAGCCAATTCTAATCTGAATAGATATGTTTTATAAGTTCCACCCCAAACTAGCGTGCAGTATGACAGTATTGAGTGACATAGAGCATAATAAATTCCTTTGAGCAAGTCTTTATCTACAACGTTTCTTAGTCGTTTAAAAATTACCATTAGTTTACGGGTTCTGCCTACTAGAGATTGGATATGGTTATGGTACGAAAGTAGGCTGTCCAAAGTTACCCCCAGGTATTTCAGAGAATCAACTCTTTGAAGTTCAACGCAAAGACACGGCTGGTGGACTGATTCTGAACAAATATGGGCTCGAATTTTTGTAAGATTTTTATGAGGTTGTCCAGTAATGGACTTGGAAAAGGCCAAAAACTTTGTTTTATTAATGTTAAGGGTAAGAAGATTTTCTCTAAGCCAAGACATCACCTCTTTAAGCCCTACCTCGGCCATGTCTTTCGCGTCACTCCAAGAGGAAGCCGAGAAAATAAGAGCCGTATCATCGGCAAATGCTACAACTTTGCCGTTGCTTAGCTTCAAGTTACATAGATCATTAACATATATTAAAAAGAGAGTGGGACCCAGGATACTACCCTGTGGGACTCCAAATAACACTGCAGTTTCTTCACTCATATGGTCACCTACCTTCACTATCTGTGTTCTGTTACAGAGGTAGTTTGACAAAAGTTTCAAAGCCATTCCTCTGATTCCCACTTTTTTTAGCTTTTTTATTAGGATAGGAACAGAGACCGTATCGAAAGCTTTCGCTAAATCAAGAAAAATACTTATACATTTATTATTTTTGTCCAATTTTTGAGCAACATAGTTTGTTAATTCATGAACTGCATGTTCAGTAGATTTACCTGCTGTAAATCCAAATTGATTTTTAGATATTATATTAAATTTAGTTAGGTAGCAAACAAGGCGCTTATTTAGAAGTCGTTCAATTATTTTAGATAGAGAAGTTAATAATGAAATGGGCCGGTAGTTATTGATACTGTCTCTGTTCCCTCCCTTGTGGATTGGCTTAATTAGAGCGGTTTTGAATAATTTTGGAAATATGCCACTATTAAAGCTAAGGTTGACAATATGTACAATAGCTGGTACTATTTTGTTTTTTGCCAATTTCAAGAATTTGGTTGGTATACCATCGTGTCCAACAGCACAATCTGATTTTAAGTTCATAATAGTTGATTCAACCTCTGCAGGGTCTGTATCTAGGAGTACAAAAGAGTTGGATATGTTGGTGTCAGAAATTGCAGAGACGGAGACGCTGTTTGACTGACTTGCACCAAGAATACCGTCGGCCAAGGTTTTACCCACGTTGGCAAAATATGAATTTATAAAATTAAGGGAATCTGTGGGGTTGTTTTTTAAATTTAGCAGATGGTGGTTGTCTATTTCAAAGTTTGTTTTAGAGTTCAATTTGGCTATATTTTTAATAACTTTCCATGTAGCTTTTGTGTTCATGCCTGCTTCCTGAACTAAACTTCTATCATAATTATTTTTAATATTTTTTAAGAGGTTTCCACAGAAGTTGCGATACTTTTTGTATATAGTTTCTTTAATTTGGTTACTTGGATCACTTCTACTGTCACTATGTAACTTATCGCGCTGCTTAATACATCGCAATAATCCTGGAGTTAACCATGGAACTTTTATTCTCTTTCGACAAGGTACTTTAACTGTTTTTGTATTATTATCTATTACTCTTTTTAATTCGTCTACCAGTGCTTGCGTAGCCTTATTGACGTCATTCAAATGTAAAATTTTGTTTAAAACATCAGTGTCTAAGTCATTAACTAAGTTATTGTAGTCAATCACTTTATTGGTATTATTTTTGTTTTGGTAATGTTGATGGTTATAAATAACTACAGCCACAGTATAATGGTCAGTAATCGTAGTCGATATAACTAATGTAGTTGACTTCAATTTAGTTTTAAGAAAGATGTGATCCAAGCAACTCGCCTCTCTTGTAGGATAAGTGTGACCTGGTAATAGTCCATGATGAGCCATCATCTCCAGGTAAGTATTACAGTCTTCGGAGATTTGTTTACGAATGTTAATATTGACATCTCCTGCGAGAATTATGTTGTTGAATGATTTAAGTGAATTTAATATATCGTTCAAGGATGTGAGAAAATTATCTAGTTTACGGTATGAAGGAGGTCGATAGATAGCTACTATAGCGGTGTCGGTACCTATTCTAATTGTTAAGCAGTTTGCTTCAAATGCTAGAGGTTCCAAAATCTCAGCCGATAAATCATTTCTGATAAAAACGACTACTCCTTCGTTTTGAGTTTTGTTATTTTTGGAGCAATGAGTCGAGTAATTATTTAATGTTGGTAAAAAATCAATACTATTTAACCAACACTCGGTAAGGATCAAAATATCAACGTCAAAACCTAGACGGGATAGTAAAATTTCAACTTGTGGCATTTTGTAGCCAATGCTTCTAATATTTTGGCAAACTATTGACAGTTTTCTAGAAGAATTCTGCAAGCACTTATTAACACCTTGTATATCACATTGGATTGGGTCCGATATTTCGTAGTTGTCCAATTCTATTGCAATTTCATTACTATCCATTGTTGATTATAAAGTTCGTAATATGACTCATGATTTGAGATGTACAGGGACGAATCAAGCGTGCGTTAGCATGGCAATCAAAGCTAATATTTTGGTGTGGTTGTTTTCCATAGTATTTTTTCTGTACATAGTTATTATAATTAAGATAATCTAAGTGACAATAGTTGCAATTCACCATAAGCAGTGGATTTACACAAGCATGGAATAAAGATACTAGTAAGTGGAAGCCTACAAGGCGTTTTATGTTGTGTATGCATTCTAGTGTGTGTTCATGTGTGAATGAAAGTGTAATTTTCAATATTTTATGACGATAGAGGCCTGTTAACAGTATTGCAAAACATAACAGAGTAAAATTCGACAAATGTTCAACATACTTAATTGTTACTGGGCAAGGTTGGATTTGCATTTTTGAGTTGATCCAGTTGTTTTTCATTTTGTATGTGCACCTGTGGCGAACCTTCTTTTTTCCGAAGATAAATTCTTCCACGTGAACTCCAACAGAACAAATAATTGTTGGTGGTTTTGAAGTCTCTGGCGAGAAAAAATAGCCTTCTTGCCTTAGGTGTCAGGTGCTCTGAAATATAGATAGGCACTGATGGATGTGACAAGCCGAGCTGTTGGGAAGTCAGTTTTGTGGAGTGGTCTCTATTGTACTTTTTGACCGCTCTCATGACTTCTTCCTTCCGAATCACAGTTGTAAATCTTAAGAGGACGATCGATTTTTTTCCAGATTTCGGGTTTATTCTATATAAATCGTCAATTTCTGTTTTTTTTAAGTCCAGCTTAAGAGCATTTCCCAAGGAGGTTACCATCTTCATCAGATCGTCCTTATTCTCAGATGCACTTTTCGGTACATTCCTTATCTCAATAGCAGTTGAACTTCTAATTTTGTTAAACTGTTCGATTTTGTTTTGGAGTTCTTGGATACATTTTTGATCTTCTTCTTTCTCCTTCCGTAGTACAGCAACCTCACTTTTTAATTCTTCATACTTTGTTGTCATGTATTCTATAGCCTTACATGATTCAATGTTTTGTTGCTTTAGTTCCAGGATATGTTCTTCTAGTTTAGAAAACTTTTCGTTCATTATATGGACCAGGTCTTTTTTTATTGAGCTCATGGAGTCGCTGTGTCCATCCGATAATCGTTTGCGTTTGTTCGTTTTGTCTGCTAATTTGGTGGAAGTTTCTGATTCGCTACCAGTGTGTGACATTCTTCTAGCACGTTTCCGCTTATGACTTGGACCAAGCAACAATAGCCGTGTGACCAGCTGAGTAATGAGTCACGCGGTTTGCTTGCACTGTGAACGCGCGGCGTTGCTAGATTTAAAAGCCGCTCGGTGTTACTTTGTTTAATAACTTCGGAATCACTTGGTAAATTTTCGCAGAATTACCTTTAAAATGCGCGTCGTAAATTCTGCTATCTAGTGACGCATGTCTCACTGAGTTTAACACTTAGTGGTATCAATTGCAGAAAAATTATTCAAGGATTAAGTTTAACCGCGACTAGCTCGACCGGTAGTCGGAGGAGGAATGAAATGTACTAAAATGAATGATATGTACTCAGAGTTACTAAAAGTACCACTCATTACACAAAGTTAAGCATCTGATAAAGAGCGTTGTCATATTTTAAAACTTATCTATGTTTAGAGACAAACAAAAAACAATCAATGAAGATAAAGATTTTATACTACACCTGCTCGGAAAGTACCTTGATACTTTATCAAATTTACGGTAGAAAGTACGTCATTGCATATCGAACAAATATGCGGGGAGAAAACGCATCTGAGCGGGAGAGAAAAGTGTATGAAAATCCATTTCTTACGTGGTTTTTCTTTTTTAATTTTGGGTAAGACTATGCGCTGGTAACCTAAATATCAAAAGCCAAAAAGTTTTTACAGTGAGTTTTTATCTCCAAGTTCGCAAAATGACACTGGCCACTAGCTGTGTGTTGGATGGTGTCAAACAATTTGAAAAAAGAACATGTGAAAATTGCAGACGCCATTGGCGCCATTTTCAAGTGTTACATTAAGCTTCACTAACTGCAACAATTTCAATATAAATTTCAATTAGTAAAGATTTAGTTTTTTATTTTCCTCGTAGGTGTAGTATAAAGCACTATGTATCACTCGAGAGAAAGTGCGATTCCCGATCTCGGGTGTTTTAAAGCCCTCGCCTACGGCTCGGGCTTCAAACGACACCCTCGACGGTAATCGGTCACTTTCTCCTCTCGGTGAACAATGTACTATTAATACCTTCTTATATTTGTAAAAAACATTTCAGGTGATTAATTTGTTTCAAAACAAACAATTCTCTCTTCAATAATGTATTTATGCTTTGTCTTATCTCTTCAAAGCTTTCTAATAAAATTAGACTTTCAATTATCTTATTGGAGTTTTATGTTTTGAATATACTAACTACTAAGTGCTATTTAAAATTCTGTATACATATCAACATTCGAGGTGCTGATTGTACGGACAAAGTTTATAGCTTCCAGAAAATAATCAGAATGCAATCAATACTACTTGAAAAATTTACCTATAGAAATTTCAAAAATATTTCAATCCCTCTTCCTTGAAAAACATTCAATAATTTTGATCCTGTTTCTGTAAACAACCGTGATTTTTGTCAAATGGGAATTTAACTAGGGAAGGTACCTTCTGAGTTGACCTCACACATGGAGTACAATAAATAGATCTCGCTTCTCTAGATATTTGCTCCATGGCAACAACTAATGGAAAAGAATCGCACTTTGTCTTGTTTTATAGCCATTGTGGGGAAACTTAGCGAGCAATTGAAATTGTGCGGGAACGTGCAGCGCCGCGACGCGGAACGGGAAATATGTGGCATTTTGCGACATTTAACCTATTTAGCTCAGAAAATATCTGCTATTTTGAAACATGTACCATATTTTCCTCAGAAAATTATGTAGTGTTTTAAAAACTTGTGCCATGTTGCGTCACATATTGTGACATCAACCCACAACTGCCCCCTTTTCAGGGGTTAATGTTCATCCATAACTTATCCATCAGCCATAGGATGACATAGCCCAGCGGATTGGTCAGTTGAAATGACAGTGGGAAGGCAAGGAGGACTGACGATTGATGAGGTAGAAAAGTTTCCGAGTGGAGACTACGTACCGGCAACAGCAGGATCGCTCTGGATGCAAGCCAACCAACCGGTTTTATTGGAGATTTGTAGGTGAGGCATATGTCCAGCAGTGGACTTATGTTCAACAGTGAACTATTAAATACTTGAGACAGTTAGGATACAATATTCCAGCCTGATGGAGTTCCGCGCCTCTAGTCACACAAACAAAGATGCAGATAAAGCCGATTTGCCCCAGCAGCGCCGCGCGGCCAATCAGACCAGCTTTTTGTAAAGCTCTTACATTATATTTTTAGGGATTCGTACCCAAAGGGTAAAAACGTGACCCTATTACTAAGACTTCGATGTCTGTCTGTCCGTCTGTTTGCCACCGGGTTGTATCTCATGAACTGTGATAGCTAGGCAGCTGAAATTTTCACAGATGGTGTATTTCTATTGCCGCTGTAACAACGAATAATACTAAAAATAGAATAAAATAAATATTTAAAGGGGCTCCCATACGTGATTTTTAGGAGTTTTTACTCGCTATTAATAACGGCAAGAGGAATGGGGCTCCCATACGGTACGGAACCCTTCGTGCGCAAGTCCGACTTGCACTTGGCCGATTTCGTATTTTTCCGCAGCTTCTTCGTTTAGCAGTAAAGACGTTGACACAATAAACAGCGCTTTGTACGCGCTCCATTCCAGGAATCTCGTTTATTTTTGTGAATAAAACATAATACGACACGGCTTCGAGGCAGAACCATTTTAAACGCTTATTGTTGTTTAGCATATTTAAATATAAGTTATTTTATGCGCTATCTTATTTTATACTTTTTTTAAACCTAATCAAATTAGTTGGTACTTAGATGCTAAACCTATTGCACTACATAACATTTTGTCATGACTAGTGGTCGCATATAAATGAATTTGTCCATAAAATTATTTTGACGCGTTATCGTCTTATAAATCGATGAACGCCGGCTGCGAGCACAAAACAGTGTCACATTCCGCTTGAACCGAGCGTGCAAGCGAGAGCGTAGAACAAGCGATAGAGAGGCAGGAACGGCCTAAGCCTTAGATCGATCCTGCCTCTCTATCGCTTGTAACATAACGCTCTAAGCGTTCGGTTTGTTTTAGTTGTGTCGCCATCTCGTCTGATAGTAAGTGGGGTATGTAGTAAATGTCAATGTACGCAGACGTAGAACAGGAGATACACAATATTCACTCTAACCTTGGAAAAACCAAGATATATTCTAGAGAAAAAACCCGATAGTTCATTTCCCTCTCTAGCTATACGGACTACAATACACACATCCAAAAACACTGTCTGCTATACAGGCAAGAACGAGATATTATTTAACTTATTCTTATTTAAGTTTATTTTATGTTTTGTAAGTTTATTTTATTCTTAGTAAGTTTATTGTATGTTTTGTAAGTTTCTTTCAAGTTTTGTTGTGCGATATAAGTATTTAAGTTTATGTGCCCACATTGTCACTAAAATAGTTCTAAATGTGATGATCTATAATTAGCGCTCTGTGTTTGTTACGTTTATGTATTTTGTTATCGATGCTGTTGATCCTCCCATTGGATAAATAAATAAATATTGGGAGAAATAAATTGTGGAAATGTCCAAATGGAAGCATTGGTGAGCTCGCGGGCCTCGCGCCAGGCTCTGCTGTAACCTCTCGCCTGTCATTTCACGGATTAGGGGTTCCGGTGGTACCGCTAACAGTCTTACGATACAGAAAATGAATTTCAACGCTTCGTTGATTAAATTTCCCGAGCGATGACATTGCTGGAAAATGCACCAGCATTAATTACTGCTATTTCTTGCGTATTATGAAGACTGTAAAGTTGAGGCTTAAAATATTTATCGAGGGCAGAAATACGGCACAAATACCTACTCAAAATGTGACACAATGATGTCTAGTTGGTCTGGTGCAAAATTGCCATACCTACAAGTCTTTGTTTAGCCTTAATCTTTAGTAATTATTTTTTGCAAAAAATGGCATGATTGACTACAACCGTGTAGGTACAAATACGCGAATATTTCGCACGGATCGATGTAGTAATTTTCACATCATTGTAGATATTAATCTACAATGATGTGAAAATTACTACATCGAATAATAAATAATCAGCCAAGTACGAGTCGGACTCGCGCACGGAGGGTTCCGTACTGTATGGGAGCCCCCCTTAAATATTTATTCTATTTTAATTTTACTATTGAAGGGAATATAAAATGAAATATTCTGTGAAACTTTCAAACATCAACCTGGTACCATTATTAATATAGAGCGAAAAACGTCTAAAAATTTCGTCAGGTTTGTTGTAAGGGGGGCTCCCCTTAAATATTTATTTTATTTTGTTTTTAGTATTTGTTGTTATAGCGGCAACCAAAATACATCATCTGTTAAAATTTCAGCTGCCTAGCTATCATGGTTCATGAGATACAGCCTGGTGACAGACAGACAGACAGACAGACAGACAGACAGACAGACAGACAGACGGACAGACGGACATCGAAGTCTTAGTAATAGAGTCACGTTTTTCCCTTTGGGTACGGAACCCTAAAAATGGTTCGGCCGATATCGATATAATTTAAACAGAATCAATTTCGAAGAATACTCTTTCCAATTAAAATAGGATAACTTATTGAAATCGTTCCACTCTGTAAAAAGTTATGCGTGCAGCGTGGTGTCCATACATTTTTTATGCATACATTTGCTACTTTTGGCCACGAACTCGCCTGATGGAAATCAAAGTTGTAGCTGAAAATAGAGTATGTAGACCTAGAAGATACCTACTCACTCTTCACTTGAAGATAATAATATCCAGATTGTGGTTGTCAAGAAACAATGACAGAGGCAGAGCATTCCAATCCCTGGCGATCCGCATTATGAAGGAAGAAGCGAATCGCTTAGTACGAGCAGGTGGTAGCTCGACTATGTAGGGATGGTATTTAAGCGACCTCCGGCTTGTTCTGTTGTGGAAAGGAAATGAAGGAATCAGGTCGTGGAGTTCGAGCGTACACTCGCCGAAATGGAGCCGATAGAAAATGGCCAAACAAGCTACTTTACGGCTGTGTTTCAGGCAATCAGGCCAAGTGCGAGTCGGACTCGCGCACGAAGGGTTCCGTATCGTATGGGAGCCCCCTTAATGTATTTCATTTCAATTTAATTATTTATTTTTAAATTGAATTTACAACTAAATATTCTGTGAATATTTCAAGCATCTGCTTGTTACCATTATTAATATAAAGTGGAAAACGGCTAAAAATTCAGGTTTTTTGTATGAGGCCTCTTAAATAATTATTTATTTCTGTTTTCAGTATTTGTTGTTATAGCGGCAACAGAAATACGTCATATGTGAAAATTTCAACGTTCTATCTATAACGGTTCATGAGATACATTGTGGTGACAGACAGACAGACGGACGGAAAGCGGATTATTAGTATTAGGGTCCCGTTTTTACCCTTTGGGTAGGTACGGAACCCTAAAAAACCAAAAGAAAAAAATACATACGCGTCGACTTGAGTACCTCCTCTGTTTTTTCGTCGGTCAAAAACAAGGTCCAGATTCAAACTCCGTCTCGTATCAATGTGTTCGAAAAAAAAAATTACGTACGTATTTACATATCACCTACTACTCGTTGTAGGAACATATTCTGTAACGTGAGGCAACTTGCACACGTCCGTAGAGAATTTTGATGGCGTATGTGAACCCGCACTGTACTAGTGTAGTGTATATGGCCCGATCACTCTTAGTGAGTAGTTTTAGGTTCAGCAGTGGAGAATTAAAATGGCTGTTACATTACAGATAAAATGATTATTATGTTAGGCGTGTTATACTGACACTCGGAAAACAACAAGCAAAACTCGAGGCAGCGTAATCAGAAATAATGAGGACTCCAGGGAAACGGCTACGTCGATGCCGCACCAAACATACACATAACACATATGTGTCTACAGATATGAATTCGATTCGTAACATTGCATTTTAAAATGCTTTTAATTTTATAACTGAACTCGCCATCATTATTAACCCGGCTTGACTGAGGTGAAATATGGTTACACTAGCTGTGAGGTGGGTATGACATACCCGACATACCTTATAATTGCCGATTTTGAATACTGAAATGACCTTAAAACAATATTTATTGCTAATACATATAAACTAACAATAAGCTGAATAAGGTAGTATAACAAAATATCCCATTACTTTTATTATAAAAATATTTATATCCCCATAAGAACAAAACAGGATAATTTACGCACAAATCAACAGTATCTTAAAACCATGACATGTCTACGAATTTGTGAAATTATTATCAGCTTATGGACACTGAATTAATGAATGAATCGGTCTTATATAATTTAGCTTCGACATAAAAAAAGTACATAATACATTATCTCTTTTATCTTATCTTCTTTTACCTCCGTCCTAAAAAAACTACTCTTTAAGCAGTTTTCAACAACAAGACTATCATACTGCCTACACATTGGATTTTTGCATGTGATGTAAGAATGCTTAATCTTTCTGTATTTGATAGTACAGCAAATCTTAACATCTGACATACTTTCCTACTTTATTTGGATGGTACATTGTTAAAGGTTCAATCGATTTCTCTATCACTTCCTAATTGGCACTTTCATCACTAGAACATGCTTTTTAAAGTTGTGCAAGCCGTTTCCGAGTTTTATATTAAGAGATTTAGAAACTTAAACACGTAGAAACAGAAAATGTGAATTATTATACACATAAAATTAAAACGTTACCGAAACACAAATTATAGTGGAGTCATTTTAATAGGCCACATTTGACAGTTCATGTATGCAAAGAAAAATATACCTTACACTAAAGGAATAAAACTCATGAAAACAATATTGACGACGACCGATAATTGTTCTCGAAGACGGCTTGGAGTTTTATTCCTTTAGTGTAAGGTATATTTTTCTTTGCATACATGAACTGTCAAAAATGACCTATTATCTTGTCCCTACTATAGTTACACCGACTATGAGGTCGGGTATTACGTACCCGATCTATGTATACTCAAGTGTATTTCAATTTCTTGCCGGCGGCGTATCACTGTTACTGTCACTTAAAGTCACTTCTTGTATCACCCCCTCCAGCTTCTGAGCCAGCTGAGTTCCAGGAATGAAATATATATAGTTTTACATATCGTCGGGTATAAAATACCCGACCTCACTCACGCCGGGGTAAAGTGTTACTTTTCTTTTAACAACACAGGTTAACAACATATTAAATTGTCAACAGTTAAGTATGACCGCAAACATATAAAAATACTTCTGGATTTTCATGAAAAATTGTTGCGATTTAATAAAAGAAAAATGTTCTATGTCAGAAATACAAACGCAAAGCTTTTCATACGGAAATTTGAACTGTCCAAGTTCAAAGTGCAGTCGCTGTGAACTGTTATGGACCAAACTCTTTGTGATGGTTACCACAGAGACTTGTGGTTCTGACTCGGCACTATTTGTGTAAACCCAGCAACGGCTCTTTGTCTTGTTGTTTCTTTTATAAAATCGTCATACTATTATTTTCCAGGGAAATTCAAAATAGGCACATTAAAAAGTTATGGTGGTGGCATTTTGTGAATGTATAGGTATTGTATCGGTATAGTCTAATCGTATACGAGTATCTAAAGTAGTAGTATTAAAGTGGCAATGGGCAGGACACATAGCTCGAAGAACAGATGGCCGATGGGGCCGTAAAGTTCTCGAATGGAGACCACGGACCAGCAAGCGCAGCGTAGGACGTCCACCGACTAGGTGAACTGACGATATAATGAAAATCGCAGAAACGTGCTGGATGCAGGCCGCTTCTAGCCGGCCTTATTGGAAATCCATAGGGGAGGCCTATGTCCAGGAGTGCACGTCCGACGGCTGATAGATAGATACGAGTATCTAATCTAAAATGTCTGTATTGGCGTTGGAGAAAGCCTTGTGGAATTTCAAAAACAAATAGCTGTCATACACGTTCCTATTTGGTTGAAGCTAAGCAAATCGGGGTCGACATCCAACAATGGTATAGATGTCTCGACAATGTGCCAATATATTATAAAAGGTTGACTGCAGCGGATAAACACAACCGCTTCCATTCAGTTTTAATCATAAATCATAATGATAATCCAACTTGGTGGGTTCTAGTTAAATTGTAAAGTGTTCAATACTCAAAACAAAATATTCAATACTCTATAGCATACGACTAAAGCATTTGACAACTAAAAGAAAAACAATCTTACTAAAACAAGCCATTTACAAATGAACACAGTCATTACCGGTCGTAGTCCATTACAGTATCGATATCGCTTCAGGGCTCATAGATCTTGGTAATGGCGCACAAAGTATGAGAAACAGCAATAAAGTAGTTCGACGGGAGATCTCAGGAGCATTCGCTGTCGTTTCCCGGCCAAGTTCGCGCCGCGGGACGAACCGGTTGAAGCTAGTTTAGGGGATTTTTAGAATACATTACATTTTCAGTTTTTACTGCCTTTTGGCGAACGAAAACAAAACATAGTTTTCGACTAAAACTAAAGAAATTTAACCTTGAACATCAGAAAGGCGAAGAATCACTTATAACCGACCCATTAAGTGCCATTTGATCTGGCATTCTCTTTCGCATTTATTTATCTTAAACTATGTATTTAAAATAATGCCATGTCTCTACAATACTCTACATGTGATAATTTTGTAAAAATATCTTCTTGATTTTACTTATTTACCATTTTATACAATGTTTTAATTGCCTCTGCGATAAATATGTTGTTAAGTTTCTTTTAAATCATGGATTGTAACTGAGTGTGACGTCACCTGTCGGTGCCATCGGAAAATCAGAGCCGGATGTTCGCAGCCGGCATTATGCTGAGATGGAGCCTACTTGTCGCAGAAATAAAATAATGTTTGTTAGTGTGTATAACCCGGTCAGAATATATGTGCACCTCGCTGGAATGCGGCGCCTCTCCCGCTTCCACTGTCACCTCTCCGCGCACTCCCCGGTGCGTCAGTACGGTTAGCATCTTCGTTGCCGATACACGTCCCGATAATAATTTACGTCCGGACGGTATACTAGACGTCCGGTAATGTACCAGCCTTTTTAATAGTCCAGTGCAGGACGTAGGCCTACCCACGAAGGGTGATTGGACCATATCTACCTCGCTGGCCCAGTGCGAGTTGGTGGATTCACACATGCCATCGAATCCAGAAGGAATTCGATGGAGTGATCGACGGACGTATGCAGGTTGCCTCACGATGTTTTCCTTCACCGTTTCCTTATAGTTTGTAAACATTTTTTTTATTTTTGTAGGCCACGCGTGTTCTCTAGTGTCAAAAAAACTAGTAAATACAATACAGTGCTGTTCCGTAAATTTCATATATGATTATGTTCGTCCGTGGCTCCAGCGGCGTCGTCGAGAACGCATTAGGTAATGTGAAACAAAACATATAATTATGTAAGTCAGCGTGAATAAGTAGGTAGGTAGTTAGGCATCTTCGAAGTCTGCGTGCTTCGTTTTCGACCATGACGTCGCTTACTATCAGGTGCTTTAGTAGTCAAGTGCAGATTTATTCGCGATGAAAAAACCGTAGAACCCCGCGTAACGCAGTTTCTAGCCGTATGGTTCACACGTGACATATTCGTAGCTAGGTATATTGTTTAGGTTCCGAGCCTTCCCCGCAATAACTAACACATCTACCCGTTTACATCACATGTTATCGGTCGCGTTCCTGGCCAGTTATTTATTAATCTCAAGCGGAGGATCGCAAGAAACAAAGGCCCCGGCGGGACCGGGCCGCCAACTTTACTGCGCCGCTCGGGCCCGCGGTTTTCGCCGCACATATTTCACCAGAAATATCCCTAGACCTAGGCGTTTTCAGCTGAACTCGACGAACATAAATTAATATCAGAAATTTGAAGCTGTTTTTGTTAGCAGACTATATTATCTCTCACAAATTAGGTATATTACGCAGTAACGGAGCGACGAATTGAAATTATTTTTAGCTGTGGTTCTCTGACGCTACTGAGAAACTATACAGAAAAGTCTAGCGTAGTTAATAGTTGTACTAATACTTAATACAATGAAAAAAAAAATTCTTGTTTAATTTTTAGAGAATTTCAATTTCAGTGAATGTAAAATCTACATACGGAAAGCTACATATACGTGTACGTATGGGAACTGAGCAACCGGCAACCAGTCCAGTAGAATAAGGCAAATGGCCTTTCGAGGGCAAATTTATGTACAACATTAGTATATTAGTGGTAACGCATACTTGTCCACATTGCAGCAACCGTACACTCCGAAAAAGTCAAAGATCAAGAGCATTTGAGTGCAGAAATATGCGCGACTTTGCATATTATTTCACACGCTTAAATAGATACAGGGTTGTCTGCTTACCCTATACTAAGCAGAAGGGGAGTGAATAAGACTATCATTAAGAGCTAGCTTTTACTACAAGACTAACCCGCAAATTACCTACGAAATTGCAACTCTAGAATCGATAAAATGTAAAAAGCAGATGATTTTCTTGAAATCCGGGTTGGTCCCACTGTTAAAGTTGTTCGTATTAATGGTCTGAATTACTTCCTTTCGGCTTAGTGCACCAGTTCTGGATAACTCTTATTGCGTGGTTAGCAGAGAGGTGCACGTTTACCCTTAATTTTTACTGTTTGGCTTATACTGTTGTTTTTTCTCTCGCTACACTAGATAACTTATGAAAATTTAATGATGTCTGTAAAACTATTTTAAGCCTACGCCCACGTACCTACTCTAAAATGCGTACAGTAAAGGCGTAGGCGAAGCGCGAAACCCAGGAGGCTAAGCCCTGGCGTCAGAGAGCTATCACTCTGTTTATTGGTAAGACTATAAAAATACTATTAAGGAGATAACACATCGTTAAAGTGTTGTAAAAAAATTCTTTACGTTTACCGTCACGTTACTTTAATTCTTAACGTACGTATACCTACAACATCTTTATAATCCATAAATGCAAGTAAATAAATTGCTGAATGCATTATGTAAGAACAAATGTTTTGCGTAGAATCATTGAATGCGAATTGATATTATTCAGAGAGTACTAAACTGTGAAAGTGTGATTCAGATAAACGTTTTAAACAGCATTTACCAACCCAGAATAACGCTCGGCTCAGGCCGAACGTGACAATGAGGCATGCTTTTTCGTGCGTACAGCCGGCGTTCATCGTATTATAAGACAGTTTCACGTCAAAAAATAATTACGCGACGCTTATTTATAGTTTTTCTCTATTTAATAGTACGAGTATGTATAAGAGAATGATAGTATGTAAAAGAGAATTTCCGAAAAGCTCAAGATTTTTTATAATCATACTAATTATTTATCGAAAGGGCAAACCTCTATAGTCTGGGGAGAGCTTTTCAAGATCAGAGTGAATTTGTATCTTCTTAGTCTGCGTGCTTCATTTTCGACCACAACATCGCTTACCATCAGGCGAATTGGTGGTCAAGAGCGGACTTATTTGCGATAAAAAAAATACTCTAAAGCTCTACATACCTAACACAGCTCGCGCTGGTATCTTGTTTAATATTAATACCAACCACGCCAAGTTACATTTGAATAACGTACAAGAACGTGGACGTTTGACGCTCAAAGTAGTCTCAAGGTATGAACATTGGACAGCACTATAAGGGATTTTTATTTTGCAAATGGCTAGTTTTTGTATAGGTTTATAGGTTGTTCGCAAAGGCGTTGGTTTGCAAAATGCAGAGGTACAAATATGCATATACCTACCTATGTTTTAAACAACGTTATCTCTGGGATCAGCTATGAATCAAATCTCAACTGCTTTATGCATTTGTTAAAATATTTCTGTACACGCATATTTTCTGTATGCAGTAAGCTCTAATTGCTACGAACTGTAAAAAAAAGGTTATTTTAATACAAATACCAACAATTTTTTTTCTATGACTTGCAAAATTGTGTATATTACTGAATTTCTTACAGATATCTTAAAAAATATTGTATTTTTATACAACTAGAATTGCATCATTTTGATTGCATTTGTTTACAAACTCTTTTGTACGGAACAGTCGTTTTTTTGCGATTGTGTTTTGAGACCGATTGGTCTCATAGTAAAAAGTTGTTCATAATGATAAGCTTTTATACTTTTCAATGTCCCTGTAATGTAATGTTCCTGTATATTATAAGTTTAGCAAATATAGTTCTTTACTAGTGTTTGTTTTACTCAGATAGATGTTTTATGTTTCAGAAACGCGTAATGTGTATGGCACCAGAGTCAAACAACAAAGAAGTAAACATTTCCAAATAACCGTCGTTAGGAGCAAGAAAACAATTTTGTTTTCTTTCACTTGAAGCCGTACAAAACTTGACGGTTTCGCAAGTTACGGAATGTATTCAAAAAGTCTTAAAATGTACATGACAAAACAAACTTTTCATAAAAGTCATTGTCTTACCTATTCACTGTGAGCAAAACTAGGTACACGATGTTTCCTGTTTGTTTGTACAATGACTCCTGTGATTTGCTATCATCTACAGAAATCTGTTCCATAAATAGCCGACTCATGATAAAAACTCACAAAGCGGTTTTCACTCGCGGCATTAACTATTATTAAAATACAAATCATGATACATCATCATTAGTTTTTGATAGCTCACTAATACAATGAGCCTAATTAATAAACTCCAAGCAGCCTACCAACCTATATGAAGATGCCTATGCTCGGAGTCTCTGCGACATCTAATCAGAAATGAGAAGATCCGTAGAAGGACCAAAGTAACCGACATTTCTCAGCGGATGTGCAAGTTGAAATGGCAGTAAGCTGATCAGATTACATTCTAGGTTTGCGTGTGTCATCTTCGACCATAACGTCGCTTACCATCAGGCGAGTTGGTGGTAAGCGCGGACTTATTTGCGTTAAAAAAAATAGCACAGGAGATTAATGAGAGATAAAAAGATAAAATAAAGAAAGTTTATTTACAGCGTAATGAAATCGGTATAAATTGTTCTCGAAACAGCATTATCGTTACTCGTAGATCTTAAATGAAGCAGTTGGATTAACAGCAGTTGGCCCCAAACTCGGCTAGGCCGGTCTCTTGGTGGCCCTTTCCAAATTAAGTACCATGATCTGAATTTGCGCGGTTAGACTTATCATACCGTATCAAAACTTTAGCTATATCATTATAATTGATATTAAATTTTTGTTGACTACAAAATGAACAAAAAGGAAAATTTAGAAACATAAAACAAAACATGTTAGGTACGTAGAACAAAGGCCAGGTATCAATATTACTAAATAAAATATAAGATAGGGTCGAAAAATTATCGAGTGGAGACCACGTAGCTGAAATCGCGGGGTAGGATGTCCTAGCACGAGGTGGATTGACCTGACTACCTCATTAACATTGGAAAATCACAACGAATGCAAGCCGCTTCCAACCGGTTTTATCAGAGATCCATTGAGGAGGTCTCAGTCCAGTCAATATACATCCTATAGCTGATAGATGGATGGATATAACCCACTGATGCGTATCGGTTTCACTTTGTTTTTGCCTATCACTCTTGTCCCTTACTAATTATTTCGATTTGTAACGTTCCGACGACCCATCTTGCTCATCGGTTGACGTGGATCGAGGTGGCCCAGATTAGGACCTAGTGGCCTTCCTAGCTCGGTAGTAAATTAAATGTCTGCCGTCAAAGCTAAGAATAATACCTATAAGCTAAAATATAATTATTTACGGCTGTGTGTGAGTGGTTCTTGTTTTTATGAGCGTTATTTAGTATTTTGATGGGCGACTAGTCTGGAATTTCATTTTTATCATACAATATATAGAAATATAAAATCCTACCAAAAACATTATCAATATGTACAATGTTGCCAAGACCCATCTTGGCTATAGCTGGCAGTTTCAAAAGGTTATCAGATGTCATGTATAGCCAAGCTTTTACTCTACACGACCCGAACTTCACAACTGTACAAATTAGCTTAGTCCAAATATTATCATGTGGACCTTGCGTTTCGCTTCGCTTGTTCTAACGGGACACTCCCGTGCCCCCAGATCGGACCGCGGTTACACAGGGTTATCCAGAACTGGTGTACTAAGCCGAAAATATTTCAAGATGATGGGAAGAAAGGATTTTTTTACTATTGGGACAACTTGAAATTATAAAAATCTGTTCTATACAAAATACAACTTTGAATAGACAAAATGTATGAAATGATTTTTTCTCGAACTTCGATTTAGCGTCACAGTAAAAGTTGTTCATAATGATGGTCTTTCCTTGGTATGGGAATTACCCCCTTTTGGCGTACAAGGTAAACAGCCTTGTACATTTCACAAAGCGCTTTTAGACTCATTGTATTGAGGTACCTAGCCTAGCGAGTGCGAAGTTGATTTTAAGTGAAAACCCCTCCGTGAGTTTTTAGCTTTAAAATAACACGGATGTTTAAATTGCCTTTCAAACATTCAATGACTCGAATGTGGCTTTTGGCGGTAACTGCAGTTAGCATGGCTTTATGAAAAAACCTTTTGCTTAGAAATTAATTAGAAATGCAATAATTGCTACGTACTTTTCACCGTCTTTATGCAATACATTTTATCGAATTAATTGAATGTTCACTGAGGAAATTACTATTGACAAGACTTGTGGATATTGTTTGTACCAGCCTTTTTAATAGTCCACTGCAGGACGTAGGCCTACCCACGAAGGGTGATTGGGCCATATCCACCACGCTGGCCCAGTGCGGGTTGGTGGATTCACATACGCCATAGAGTGACTGCGGGTGGTATTTTCAACTGAGCGCTACTGTGGCTCGTATGATATGTCACATTGAAGGTTCCGGTTGTTTTAACCACATAAATCTGTCAGAGGCCTTCAGGAGGTTTACAAACTGCAGGGCCTAGCCCCCCGGCATATTAGAATCTTACTTTTAATTAAAATGAACTTTTTAAGTTATGGCAAAAAACTCGCTAACTACACTACTACTTGAGTTATAGGCAATAAACCGGGATATTTTTACAACATTGAGAGAAGATTATTGGAAGGCACCATTAAGGTTTTATTTATTTTTAACGAAATGTTACATAGCGGCTTATTAGCTAGCAGACAGCGGAATAATAAGCAGACACGACACTTGGCTGAAATGGCGGCTACCTCCGGAATATGCATGAGTTGTCTGAGGGGAAAGATGGCAACATTTGGCACATGCTTGCTCAACTAATTTATACTACTTTATAATTGGTCATAGATATCTACAGAGAAGCTTACCTACTCTTCAAGCAAGCATGCGAGACGCCTACACGTAGCAAATACTACAAAATGCATATTTACCAAACATAAAAAAGCGCTCATAGGCTCGTTTGACTAGGTGCTTGTTATCGATCACCGAAATTAAGCAACGATTGGCACGGTCAGTTTTCGGATGGGTGACCGTGAGTGGCATTTACAACTGAGAGCTACCGTAGCTTGGACGACACGTTAAATTTTAGGTTTCGCCTGGTTGTTGTAACCGTTTAGCCATGTCAGAGGCTTTCAGGCGGCTTAAAAACTCTGACAACAGGGCTAGCCACCCGGCCTATACGAACTTACTTATTTACTTAACAAAAATAGATACATTGCAGAATGCAATATTTTGTAAAGTCATACGAATAAGGAATTCATTGTGCAGCGTTATGGTGTCATTTGGAACCGAACAGCCAACTGCAGCTGTCGACAGCACGTGCAGCGGTTGATCTAAACTGTAAATATGTAGTAGTGCAGTTGTGGCCAAAACAAATGAAATCAAACACAGCTGCACTACTGGTTTGTATCAGCTACACGTGCTGTCGGCAGTTGCAGTGTTTTTTTTTATTATTATTATTTCGTATAGTTATGCGTTTGACTACATACTGCCTGATGATAAGTAGATATGCGGTCTAGGGTGCAGCACGCTTATCTAGAAGATACCTATTTACTCGGGATTTGAAAACACCCCCGTTGTACTTTGGCGGGAAGACAAACCCAGGCAAAGCGTTCCACATTCTAGCAGTTGGCGTAGCTTGGTTCCAAATAGCACCTTAAGTTACGTAATTAATAAAATGACGCGTAGTTGTGACTTTAGACGTAAAATATTGTGTGAAATTAGTTCCCCACTAGATTGAGACAGCATGAACCAGCTCACGAGATATGTGGGTAGAAGAACGGATGACCAATTTTAAAATGAAATAAATACTTAATGAAAATGAAATTTATTAGCTTTAACAAACGTTTCATATAAAAAATATTAACACTAGTCATGAAATACATAGTAATTTAGCAAGTTAAGAAACATTGCCATCCAAGCTAGGAACAAACATGTGTTTTAGAATAGCAATGAACACGTAATAATTTTCAAACGGCAGGCGTAGCGTAGAATGAGATGAGATAGTATGTGATATGCTCAAGAATACACACAGTAAATGTAAGCCGCTTTCAACCCTTATAGGAAACCTATGTCTAGCAGTGTACGGCTACTGTTATACATGTAATTAATTATTTGCTTGTTCTATGTTGAGTCAAAAGGAAATATCATATTTATCATTTGTTGGATCAACCCGCATAAACATCTGCTATTCCGCCGACAATGTTTATTAAACGTAGACAAACTATCACTCCATTATATAAAACAAAGTCGCTTCCCGCTGTCTGTCCCCATGTACGAGTATGCTTATATCGTTAAAACTACGCAACGGATTTTGATGCGGTTTCTTTAAATAGATAGAGTCATTCAAGCGGAAGGTTTATATGTATAATATCTTAATATGTGCAAAGCTGGAGCGGGTTGCTAGTTTGTTATGTAAAAAAGATCGGAAAATACGAAAAAAGGTTATGAGATTTTGCTCTTTTAAATCGTTCCATGACAAATCACACCATAAAAACACAAAAATCAATAAATAGTTAAAAGCCCAAAATCAATGAGTACCTACTCAAAGTAAAAACAAAGTGGTGTAGAAATAGCTCGTTATCGATTCTGTCAAAGCTTTTAGGACGGACACAATAAAGGAAAGTGTTCATAAAAGAACAAACAAGTACTCTCCTACACGCATGTATTTTATCTTCTCATAAAATAAAGCCTCATACATAATTATACAAACGTAAAACATAAAAATCTCATCTCACCGCATTTGTAATTGAATTCTTCTGAAACGGCTCCATCGATTTTTATGAATGTTTTGTTTATACAGTCAAGCCTGGGTTACTGAGAGCTGGTTAAGTGAGAAACCTCTATAAGTGAGAGTAATTGCCAGGTCCCGTCATTTTACCCCTCAAATACCTCTATAAGTGAGAGACAAAAACCTCTATAAGAGAGGGTCGTTTTTCCCTCATGGACCTCTATAACTAAGAGTATTACTTGTCTGAACCTCTATACGCGAGAGTTGAGGGTAATGAAACATCTGCACTTTATGATCCATTCTTAAATTTCGTGGAACTAACCACCGTTGCTTTCGGATCGTGTTCTATTCAAACATTTTTTTGTTGTATTTTGTGGAAATAAGTAACATTGGTTTTGTCTCGCATTTTATTTTGGAATGGCCACACGTGCGTCTAAACTATCCTGTTTGTTGAAATAGTGTTCTATATAAAATTATTTTGTGGTCTTCTTTAATCTACCTAACATTATTTTTGCATTACATCCTTTTGGAATAGCTACACGTGCGTTTACACTATCTTATTGGTAAATTTTACTCCAGTTGATAAGTATCAATTGAGGAGAAAGGTTCGGCGTTAATAAATAAATCTTTAGGGAAAATGAAATACGCAATGAATTTGACTTATCGGAATTACTTTTATAAAATTATAAAATGAATAGATATACGGTCCCTATAAAGTCTCAGTGCTCTAAAGGGCATGGAAATATTTTATAAAGTAGATTTTTTCATTTTCCCAATATTTAAATGTGTCTTTTAGATATTCACTCTAAAAGACAACAAAATATAATCTATGTTCAATTCTAATCAACATAACCCAAATAATTAGTAAATACTATTTATAAACTTATGTATCATTATTCACGCATGTAGATACCTAGAATACCTACATACAAATTAGATGTATTTTTTTACCTCTATAAGAGAGAGTAGCCACTTCCGAAACTGGATAAGTGAGAAACCTGGATAAGTGAAAAACCTCTCTAAGCGAGAATGAGAAGGCGGTCCCTTCAACTCTCTCTTATCCAGGTTTGACTGTACTTGGTAGGTATGAAACTAGATCTTTTTTATACCGTATAAGTTTGCGTTTGACTACATACTGCCTGATATTGAGCAGATAAGCAGTCTAGGGTGTAGCACGCTTACCTAAAAGATACCTATTTACTCGGAATTTGAAGACGCCCACGTTTTACTTTAGCGGGAAGACAGACCCAGGCAAAGCGTTCCACATTCTGGCTGTTCGGATGAGGAATGTGGACTCGAAACGCTTGATTCTAACGCGCGGGATATCCACCATAAAAAGGTAGCGCTTTGGTCGCGTCTGTCTAGCTGTACGACAAAATGATAAAATAAAGGGGCGGGTGGGACCAGATTGTACAACTCTTGGGCGCATTCTCCAAAGTGTACCCGATAAAAGGCTGATGAACACGCTACCTTACGTCGATGCTCGAGACTTTGCAGCTGCGACTTAGTCAAGGTATTGTTGTCAATCAGCCTCCTGCCTCGCCTCTCAATCGACTCCAGAGCCTCCAGTTCATATTTGGCGGAGGTGAGAGCAGTATTCCATGCAAGACTTGACTTGTGCTTTATAAAGACTAAGCAGTTGCTCAGGTGTGAAATACTGTCTCACCTTAGAGAGAACACCAAGTTTTTTGGAGGCTAATTGGGCTTTTGACTCTATGTAACAGCCAAACTTAAGGGTCGATGATGAGATCGTAGGCTATTTTACCCCTAGGTAATAGAAATAATATAATTAATACGACAAAACAACGTTTACCAGATAAGCTAGTACCTTCAAAAAGTACGCCTTAGGTTACTAATATTTAGGTCAAGAATAAGAAGTCGTTCACCCCTGAAAATGGCCTCGATTTTGGTCCGGTTGTTTTAACCACATAAATCTGTCAGAGGCCTTCAGGAGGTTTACAAACTGCAGGGCCTAGCCCCCCGGCATATTAGAATCTTACTTTTAATTAAAATGAACTTTTTAAGTTATGGCAAAAAACTCGCTAACTACACTACTACTTGAGTTATAGGCAATAAACCGGGATATTTTTACAACATTGAGAGAAGATTATTGGAAGGCACCATTAAGGTTTTATTTATTTTTAACGAAATGTTACATAGCGGCTTATTAGCTAGCAGACAGCGGAATAATAAGCAGACACGACACTTGGCTGAAATGGCGGCTACCTCCGGAATATGCATGAGTTGTCTGAGGGGAAAGATGGCAACATTTGGCACATGCTTGCTCAACTAATTTATACTACTTTATAATTGGTCATAGATATCTACAGAGAAGCTTACCTACTCTTCAAGCAAGCATGCGAGACGCCTACACGTAGCAAATACTACAAAATGCATATTTACCAAACATAAAAAAGCGCTCATAGGCTCGTTTGACTAGGTGCTTGTTATCGATCACCGAAATTAAGCAACGATTGGCACGGTCAGTTTTCGGATGGGTGACCGTGAGTGGCATTTACAACTGAGAGCTACCGTAGCTTGGACGACACGTTAAATTTTAGGTTTCGCCTGGTTGTTGTAACCGTTTAGCCATGTCAGAGGCTTTCAGGCGGCTTAAAAACTCTGACAACAGGGCTAGCCACCCGGCCTATACGAACTTACTTATTTACTTAACAAAAATAGATACATTGCAGAATGCAATATTTTGTAAAGTCATACGAATAAGGAATTCATTGTGCAGCGTTATGGTGTCATTTGGAACCGAACAGCCAACTGCAGCTGTCGACAGCACGTGCAGCGGTTGATCTAAACTGTAAATATGTAGTAGTGCAGTTGTGGCCAAAACAAATGAAATCAAACACAGCTGCACTACTGGTTTGTATCAGCTACACGTGCTGTCGGCAGTTGCAGTGTTTTTTTTTATTATTATTATTTCGTATAGTTATGCGTTTGACTACATACTGCCTGATGATAAGTAGATATGCGGTCTAGGGTGCAGCACGCTTATCTAGAAGATACCTATTTACTCGGGATTTGAAAACACCCCCGTTGTACTTTGGCGGGAAGACAAACCCAGGCAAAGCGTTCCACATTCTAGCAGTTGGCGTAGCTTGGTTCCAAATAGCACCTTAAGTTACGTAATTAATAAAATGACGCGTAGTTGTGACTTTAGACGTAAAATATTGTGTGAAATTAGTTCCCCACTAGATTGAGACAGCATGAACCAGCTCACGAGATATGTGGGTAGAAGAACGGATGACCAATTTTAAAATGAAATAAATACTTAATGAAAATGAAATTTATTAGCTTTAACAAACGTTTCATATAAAAAATATTAACACTAGTCATGAAATACATAGTAATTTAGCAAGTTAAGAAACATTGCCATCCAAGCTAGGAACAAACATGTGTTTTAGAATAGCAATGAACACGTAATAATTTTCAAACGGCAGGCGTAGCGTAGAATGAGATGAGATAGTATGTGATATGCTCAAGAATACACACAGTAAATGTAAGCCGCTTTCAACCCTTATAGGAAACCTATGTCTAGCAGTGTACGGCTACTGTTATACATGTAATTAATTATTTGCTTGTTCTATGTTGAGTCAAAAGGAAATATCATATTTATCATTTGTTGGATCAACCCGCATAAACATCTGCTATTCCGCCGACAATGTTTATTAAACGTAGACAAACTATCACTCCATTATATAAAACAAAGTCGCTTCCCGCTGTCTGTCCCCATGTACGAGTATGCTTATATCGTTAAAACTACGCAACGGATTTTGATGCGGTTTCTTTAAATAGATAGAGTCATTCAAGCGGAAGGTTTATATGTATAATATCTTAATATGTGCAAAGCTGGAGCGGGTTGCTAGTTTGTTATGTAAAAAAGATCGGAAAATACGAAAAAAGGTTATGAGATTTTGCTCTTTTAAATCGTTCCATGACAAATCACACCATAAAAACACAAAAATCAATAAATAGTTAAAAGCCCAAAATCAATGAGTACCTACTCAAAGTAAAAACAAAGTGGTGTAGAAATAGCTCGTTATCGATTCTGTCAAAGCTTTTAGGACGGACACAATAAAGGAAAGTGTTCATAAAAGAACAAACAAGTACTCTCCTACACGCATGTATTTTATCTTCTCATAAAATAAAGCCTCATACATAATTATACAAACGTAAAACATAAAAATCTCATCTCACCGCATTTGTAATTGAATTCTTCTGAAACGGCTCCATCGATTTTTATGAATGTTTTGTTTATACAGTCAAGCCTGGGTTACTGAGAGCTGGTTAAGTGAGAAACCTCTATAAGTGAGAGTAATTGCCAGGTCCCGTCATTTTACCCCTCAAATACCTCTATAAGTGAGAGACAAAAACCTCTATAAGAGAGGGTCGTTTTTCCCTCATGGACCTCTATAACTAAGAGTATTACTTGTCTGAACCTCTATACGCGAGAGTTGAGGGTAATGAAACATCTGCACTTTATGATCCATTCTTAAATTTCGTGGAACTAACCACCGTTGCTTTCGGATCGTGTTCTATTCAAACATTTTTTTGTTGTATTTTGTGGAAATAAGTAACATTGGTTTTGTCTCGCATTTTATTTTGGAATGGCCACACGTGCGTCTAAACTATCCTGTTTGTTGAAATAGTGTTCTATATAAAATTATTTTGTGGTCTTCTTTAATCTACCTAACATTATTTTTGCATTACATCCTTTTGGAATAGCTACACGTGCGTTTACACTATCTTATTGGTAAATTTTACTCCAGTTGATAAGTATCAATTGAGGAGAAAGGTTCGGCGTTAATAAATAAATCTTTAGGGAAAATGAAATACGCAATGAATTTGACTTATCGGAATTACTTTTATAAAATTATAAAATGAATAGATATACGGTCCCTATAAAGTCTCAGTGCTCTAAAGGGCATGGAAATATTTTATAAAGTAGATTTTTTCATTTTCCCAATATTTAAATGTGTCTTTTAGATATTCACTCTAAAAGACAACAAAATATAATCTATGTTCAATTCTAATCAACATAACCCAAATAATTAGTAAATACTATTTATAAACTTATGTATCATTATTCACGCATGTAGATACCTAGAATACCTACATACAAATTAGATGTATTTTTTTACCTCTATAAGAGAGAGTAGCCACTTCCGAAACTGGATAAGTGAGAAACCTGGATAAGTGAAAAACCTCTCTAAGCGAGAATGAGAAGGCGGTCCCTTCAACTCTCTCTTATCCAGGTTTGACTGTACTTGGTAGGTATGAAACTAGATCTTTTTTATACCGTATAAGTTTGCGTTTGACTACATACTGCCTGATATTGAGCAGATAAGCAGTCTAGGGTGTAGCACGCTTACCTAAAAGATACCTATTTACTCGGAATTTGAAGACGCCCACGTTTTACTTTAGCGGGAAGACAGACCCAGGCAAAGCGTTCCACATTCTGGCTGTTCGGATGAGGAATGTGGACTCGAAACGCTTGATTCTAACGCGCGGGATATCCACCATAAAAAGGTAGCGCTTTGGTCGCGTCTGTCTAGCTGTACGACAAAATGATAAAATAAAGGGGCGGGTGGGACCAGATTGTACAACTCTTGGGCGCATTCTCCAAAGTGTACCCGATAAAAGGCTGATGAACACGCTACCTTACGTCGATGCTCGAGACTTTGCAGCTGCGACTTAGTCAAGGTATTGTTGTCAATCAGCCTCCTGCCTCGCCTCTCAATCGACTCCAGAGCCTCCAGTTCATATTTGGCGGAGGTGAGAGCAGTATTCCATGCAAGACTTGACTTGTGCTTTATAAAGACTAAGCAGTTGCTCAGGTGTGAAATACTGTCTCACCTTAGAGAGAACACCAAGTTTTTTGGAGGCTAATTGGGCTTTTGACTCTATGTAACAGCCAAACTTAAGGGTCGATGATGAGATCGTAGGCTATTTTACCCCTAGGTAATAGAAATAATATAATTAATACGACAAAACAACGTTTACCAGATAAGCTAGTACCTTCAAAAAGTACGCCTTAGGTTACTAATATTTAGGTCAAGAATAAGAAGTCGTTCACCCCTGAAAATGGCCTCGATTTTGGTCCTGAATAAGTGAAACCTGACTCCAGGTGACAAATGGGCCTGACTTGGGGGAATTGCCTTAATCGGCGCTTTAAGAATTCCATTTTTCTTTTATTAATATCGCGGAGATTACGAATAGAATAAATTTTCAGATTCGAGAACTTCACCGACTTGGTAAATAGTAAAAGTAAAATTTACGAGTAAATGTTGTTGTTGTTTTAAATAACGTTCTAGTTCTGAACAAAACATAACCTTAGTATTATGTTAGAGCCTAGTGTGTGACAAATATTTTTCGCAAAAATTGCAAAACCGCCTTCCATCGTGTACAAAGTTTGAATATTTCGCTCGCATTGTTTGCATTATTGTTGATTTATCAAAAACGACTCAACCGATTTCTGTAAAATTTAAATGAAACCAACCTTGGGAGTATACCCTTTCGAACAAAAAAAGTATTTTTCGATTCGGTTCTTGATTGGCGAAATTATCGATGTTCATCGTGTATAAAAAATTCGAATATTTCATTCGAATTGCTTCCATTATTGTTGTTTTTTTCAAAAAAAGCTTAGCCGATTTCTGTAAAATTTAAATGGGACTACCTCGGGAGTATGTAGGTAGGGAGTACTATTTCGAATTATAAAATAATTTTTCGATTCGGGTCACAATTGGCGAAATTATCGATGAACGCATACACTAAAGAAAACATACACATGAACAATAGAACTCCCTCCTTTTTGAAAGTCAGTTAAAAAGGTTTTTGCTTTACAATAAGAAGCAGCCCACGTTTGAATTACCAACATGTCTGTTGCTTATTATATCGTAGTCGAAAATGAAACTTGCAGACAAAAGTAATGCTTATACACGCAGAGCTAAAAAAGAGAGCAGTCTATCTCCGTATAAAATATAAGAACTCAAATCCTTTCATTCATTCATTCCGTATAAAAACTCAAATCCTTTCATTCATACGTAACGACCCAGTTCCAGACCCAAGATGAAAATATTAATAGCACCCACAAATTACTGACCAGTCTAATCAGTACAACCAACCTAATTCAATCTAGCATTACGAATCTCACCAATAACTATGCCGCTCTGAAAAATGACGTAGAGGCTCTTACAGCTTTAACACAAGAGTACTCAGATGAACACCAGATATTAAAAATGACTATAGATTCAAACCACGAACAATGCAAAGAAATTGCAGCAGTGAACACCATAATTGAGCAAGAAATTGCTACAAATAATAAAATATTAGTTTCCATGCAAGAAAAATTCCAAACCCAGTTCAAAGCAAAAAGTTTATCTACTGAAGTATGGCCACAAATACGTCATGAAACTCACGAATCTCAAAAAAAACGCCATAATAAAATACTTCGTACTACGGAGGACGCTGTAAGTAAAGCATCATCACCTAAGCAAATAAAAACAACTCAGCTGCAGATCTCAGGTTACATACAGGACCCCAATCTAGCTCCAGTGCCGGTATCACAGACAGATCCATCAACAAGTCACCAATCTGTTGCAGCTTCAGTGCAAACATCACAAGGAACCACTGGTTTCGACGCTGATAAAGATAACAACGAGCCGTGGCAAGTATACACATCTAAACGTACGCGTCCTACGCGCCAAGGACTAATAAAAGGTGCAAATCAAAGCAATATCCTACAGGCTGCAGAAAGAACCAAAAAGATGCATGCGTGTTTTTTCAAACCTGAAACTACGGCAGAGGCTATAAAGACTTATATGGAAAAATTAAGTGGAGATAAAGGTTGCCATGTAGAAAAATTGAAATTGAGACACGGACGATACTCATCATTCGCTCTGACCGTACCTGAGAGCGCCTACAAGCTGTTTATGACGTCAGAATCATGGCCGGCCGGCGTAGAAGTTTGCGACTGGTTTCCAAGAAGTGCCGGGCGTGCCAATAAATCACGATTCCCTCACATGCTCGGCCAGAAAAACGCCTAGGGAAACCCGACCTCAGAATAATTGCAACACCAGTGAGTTAACTTTTATCTATCAAAATGTCTGGGGTTTAAAAACCAAACTCTCCCACTTCAAACAACACATTACTCTCCTAGACAGCACTGATTTAATAGCCGTCACAGAAACCAATTTGGACTCATCCGTTCATGATCCCGAACTAATCCCGCCGGACTGGAGCATTATAAGGCGAGACCGAGAAGGATCGAGAGGTGGCGGTGTACTACTTGCTGCGAGACCAGGTCTTGACATCCGACGCCATATGGAACTCGAAAGTAACGCTGGTGAGGATCTCTGGGTATCATTTACTCACCAGGGGAAGGAATTCTATACCTGCGTGGTGTATATACCGCCATCCGCCAAAGACGAAGTCTACTTACACTGGTGCTGTAAAGTAGAAGACAACATAGAAACTTCATTACGTAAAGCTAACCTGGTAATTTTAGGGGATTTAAATTTAAAAAGTGCTAGTATTTGTGTAAATAACTATATGGGATATTTTAATACTTACTGTAATCTTAGTGAACGGAACAATGTATTCAATGTATGTGGTAGTAAACTTGATGTGGTACTGGTGAGTAAGAGTGTGTCTGAGGTAAGCGTAAATACGGCTGATGAAGGGCTTGTAGAAAAACCTGACCGGTACCACCCTCCTCTCGATATAACAATAAAAGTAGACAAACAAAAGAGTAGCCCTTTTATCGAACCTAGTAATATCGATAGTACGACAGATTGGAACTTTACAAAAGGGGACTTTAATTCCCTTTACATACTAGTCAATGACATAAACTGGAATATAGTGCTGAATGAATCCGATCCCAACAATGCTGTCAGAGAATTTTATAAATTAATTTATAGCTGTTTTGATCAATCGTTCCCAAAGAAAATCCGTCGAACCAAACCTAGCAGGACTTATCCTATTTGGTACACTCAACATATTATAGCCGACTTAAAACTTAAACATATCCTCCACAAAATCTGGAAGCGTACTAAAGATCGCTATATTTATAGCTTTTATAGGACTTTACGGACAGACTTAAAAGACAGAGTACAAAGAGCGTATAAAAACTATACCAATCAGATACAGGAAGATCTCTCCAAAAACCCAGCTGGTTTTTGGAAATATGTTTCCGATCTTAACTCAAAGGGCGGTTTTCAATCAAATATAACTAGTAACGGAAAAAATCATACAGGAAGAGCCGCAGCCCAAGCTTTCGCGGAGTGCTTCAATGGTGTTTTTTCAGATCGATCTCCTAAATTAGACCATAACCAAACGGGTATACAGGGAAATAATCATTTGATAAACATCTACGAAATCAGCCCTCTTGAAGTAAAAAACCACATTAATAAGTTAAAATCTAAGAATTCTGTGGGTCCAGATAACATCCCAACTTTCATTGTAAAAGCGTTCAAAGAGGAGTTTTCAATTCCGTTAGCACATATATTTAACATCTCTCTTAAAGCTGGCACCTATCCGTCAATTTGGAAAAAGTCGAGGGTGAAACCTATCTTCAAGTCAGGCGATAAAACAGCTGCCGAAAACTACAGACCGATTGCTGTTTTATCCGTAATAGCCAAATTATTTGAAAGCATTTTATACACCAAAATCTACAGACAGCTGGAACCGTTCCTGAGTAATGCGCAGCATGCTTTCCGCAAAGGCCGCTCTGTTAACACAAACCTACTTACCCTCGCCGACTATATTTCAAAGAAACTCGATAAAAGCACTCAAGTCGATGTTATCTACTTAGATTTTAAAAAGGCCTTTGACTTAGTAGATAGTGACGTACTGCTGCACAAGCTAGAAGCCATAGGTTTCGCACCAAAACTCCTTAATTTTTTTGCCAATTATCTGAAAGAAAGGAATCAATTTGTCCGCCTAGGGTGCTATGATTCTGAACCTTACTACACCCGATCTGGCATAAGCCAGGGTTCCTCTCTTGGCCCTCTCCTCTTTTTGATTATGATGAATGACCTGGAACAATGTCTGACTAACTGCCAATACTTACTCTATGCAGATGATCTAAAAATTTACTATGAAATAAAATCTATAGAAAACTGTTGCTCACTTCAAAAAGATTTAACAGCTATGCATCAATGGAGCCTAGATAATAAATTGCCATTAAATATCAGCAAATGTAACATAATGAGCTTCACTCGGTCCACCCGCCCTATTGCTTTCCAATACACTATTGCTAACGAACCAATATGTAGAACCCAATCAATAAAAGATCTTGGTATTATATTTGATCCCAAGCTCAATTTTCACGAGCATATCCAAAAGTTAGTTGCAGAATGTTTTAAGAGGCTTGGATTCGTAACACGAAACTGTCGCGAGTTCACGAACCCTAACGCTATAAAGCTGCTTTATACTGCTCTTGTCAGGTCAAAGATTGAGAGCAGCTCAGTGGTCTGGAGTCCGCATGAAAAAACTTATGTGCTAATGCTGGAAAAAGTTCAAAGACGTTTCTTGCGTTCCTTATACAAAAAAGTTCACGGCTATTACCCATTTTTATATCCCTCAAAGTTTCTCCTCGGAGCGTTAGGCTTTAACTCTTTAGAAACGCGTCGTACTCTCGATTTATTACTAACCTTGTATAGGGTACTGAACGGTACCCTAAACTGTCCCGAACTACTATCCGAAGCAAGTCGCCTCACTGTGCCTGAAAATCGAGCCCGATTCCGCAGTGGATGCGTACCTTTCTTCTCCCCCATGCCGGCCCGCACGGTCGCGCGCGAGCAGGCTCCCGTGTGCCGCGCGCAACGCCACCTCAACACTCTCCTATCCACACAAGCTCACATCGACATTTGCGCCGACAAACACGCAACATTTATACAAAATTTACAAATGTACTGTGAAAATTTTTCTGTATTACAGTAATTTGTATAATATTTGTAATATTTTTAAATTTTGATTTCAAATTTCGATTTTATTTTTCTATTAAATGCAAATATGTGATTAGGTTTATGCAGTTAGCCAAATAAAATGTAAATAATATTAAGTTTTTTAGAATTAAAATTGTAATTATATAATTTTAGAATATCATTATTATTGTAGCTAGATTGTAAAATTAATTTTTACCAATGTACCTATACTTACACTATCGCATTGGAATTTCTGTAATGGTAGTTGTAATTGTGACAAATAAATAATAAAATAAATAAAAAAAAAAAAAAAAAAAAAAGTATTTATCTAGCCTTTACGTGACTAGACTAACAACTCAGATGGTGCTAGCTGCTAGTAAAATAGCTTTTTATAACCAACCGATTTCAAGTAATAGAGCGCGTCAAACATGTACTACAAATCCAATGAAATTGCATAACAGATACACAAAAAAACATACAATCTAATTATAAACCATCTTTTTCTTGACGTTTGTTGAAAAATTGGTGTTTTTACCTCAAATCAAAGCTTGCTCATACAAGTCAGGGTTAAGAAGAAAGGCCCTCTAATCCGTAAACCCGATGTGCTTATAGGAACACAATTTGGTCGGGTCGAGAGCAAACAGTTTTAGCTTCACCTAATAACGACCGACATGAAACTGAGGGCTCTGGGAACTCACGCAATGCTCCCTCCGTCACGTACTAATATGAATAAGCGATGTCCGTTGCGACCTACACATATAGATTTTACTATTTAGCGTACCTATTTAGGTATTTAGCGGATTATCAAGTTTAAATGTCAGGGTACATAAAAGAACAGAGCAGTGATGTGGCCGTAACTACAATTAGGATATCAAATGTAACAGTTCAACAATAATATGCCCCGGTTGTTTTAACCGTTTAGCCATGTCAGAGGCCTTCAGGCTGATTAAGAACTCTGACACCAGGGCTAGCCACCGTTCTTGTATGGCCTATACGAACTTACTTAGTTCAACGATAAATGTTATCAAAATCTAAATTTAAAACTGTAAACTCGGTCAAAAACATGCTGATTTCATAAAATTCTTCCAAGAAAAACCAGGAACAAGCAGGCTTAGCGCGGAGATCATTAGCCTTCAGCCTGCGCCGCACTGTGGTCTAGAATTTAAATTTCATTGCCATAGGTAATTATGAGTCTATTTTTTTCTTATTTTTTATGCTATTGTCAGACATGGCATTTTTATCCAGCATTATTATTACTTTTAAAGCGTATTTAACTCGAAATTATGAGAATTTCAGTAATAAATACACACCACGGACCTAAACCAAGTGATATGCAGATTCACACACATTATTATTTTTACCATTACCCTTCATTCAATTGAATTTACAGGCTTGGCCTAGTCTTTTATTAGGCATTAATGGAGCCTAAGCCATTGAGAGGCCGCTTTTACAATTTTGAAATATAAAAACTGCAGTGGGTATAAAAGGGATAGCATTTTAGACAAACTATGGCATGTAAAAAGACTTGAAATATTGAAATTGGGCTAATATTATTATTATTTTAGCCGTTATCGTCCCACTGCATGGCAAAGTCATCCCTTCCCCCTGTCAAAGAATAATAATCATAAGTAGTTTTCCAAAAAATAAGCTTGCCCCCACGAATTTTTTGGCCCGAAATTTTGGGACAACTTGAGCGATATGTTTTAAATATTTCACAACTGAAATTGTAGAGTTGTGCTACCCAGAATTGGATGTAATAAAACTAAATTTCGAAGCAGTGATGTAGTCACATAATTTACTAAAAAACATGAAAAGAAAACTTAAGAGGTGTTCGTGTGTATTTGCATGCAGCAATCTGTTTATATTGCGTACAGTACCTACGCTGCAATTTGTATCAGTATTAATCTATTTTGGTTAATTTACTAGGTTTGGGAACTTTTTTGCCTCAACTAATCTTACTTAAACTGAACTTAAAACAATGCTTATTATTTACGCTAATCACATGTATTTTTTGCGATATCAAAAAAATAGAACGCCACTGCCTATGTCTATGTCATTTGATTTTTCGCCCGATGTGTGCGGCTGTTCTGTCGCCCATGTTTCCATTAAGGCGGGCGGCTAACAAGAGCTTAACCACGACGTCACCCGCCCGCGCCGCGCCCGCACCCCGTCAGCCCTGGCTATACATTATTCAACGCTGGGATCTGAATAAGGCTCCAGCTAGTCGAGACTTTCACTACTCATAGTTTTTATGTCACGTATCTATATTATATACGCAATAAACTAATTTCCGATGAAACTGACGACCAATATTATCTCAAATCCAGACTACGTAACGGAAAACGGTACTTAAAAAAAAGTAGATATTTCGGCCTAATTTAAAGAGCAAAGAGAGATCAATCAGTGACCAATAATGAGGGCCCTGAAGAAAGCTCACTCAGTAAAGAAAGATCACCACAATTGCCTAGCTGACAAGAAAAACGCACCAACTACGCCATGGCAGCTGATGAACACTATGTGCTCTATCTACATATACATGCCATCCATCCATTAATCGTAAGACGTGATGGCGCTGAATCAGTCTCCCATATATTATGAATCCTTACTTCTTTACTAATTAATAACATTATAAATCGAAGATTGTGTTTGTTGTTTAATTGGTTTATTCTTTTTTCACGCAGCAATTGAGAAACAAATTGACTTGGTTGGCATAGAAATAGTTTGAAAGATGGAAAGTAACAGACTACTTTTTATCCCGGAAAAATAAAAGGTTCCTATAGGATAGCACAAAAATAAAAATATTACGCGAATAAGCCCGGTTGAAAGCGACTTGCATTCAGCACGTTCTCTGGACTTAATTATATCGTACGTCTACTTAGTCGGTGGGATTACGCAGGCAGTCGTCAAATACTTGATTCGTCAAATTCTAATGGACGTCCTGCGTAAGCGCTTGAAGGTGTGTTATCTCCATCCTTACTAAAGGCATCTAAACTAAGCTATTTAATTTTCCTAACACTCTTAAATGCGTTTAAAACTACGTAATACAAAACGCTCACAAAACAATACCAAAATCACAACGAAAAGAAGAATTACCACATTACCGCCATGGTCGACAAAGCCACCAAACTTTGGGTAATTACGGCCGTCTGGTCCTAGCATGAAGTACGCAAACAAAAACAACCTTAATGAAGCCTTCCACTGCCAGAAACGAGCATTTTTCTTACGCGTAGAGCGTAAATCACGAGAAGCATACTTCGTGAAACCTCCAACGTTTTATGCACTGTTTATGCAGAACCGGCGAAAAGGGGGAAAAAGTTTGATTAAATTCCCTTTTACTTGCGTCTTTGTTTAAAGAATAAAGTAATCACGGTTTGTTTTGGCTGGTACGTAAATATGTATAATACTTTATATCTCAAAATGTTTACTACTTACTACAAGTAGAATTCAAAAATGAGTAATAAACCTTTAATCGTCTAAAATTTTATGTTGTGCCGTTCAAAGTGATATAGTGATTTAAAGTTTATATTAGACGTGATAACGTTTTATAAATCAATGAACGCCAGCTGTACGCACGATAAAGTGTGACGTTCCGGCTGAGCCCAGTGTGCAGGCGAGATACATCGGCCTAAGCGTTCGGCTTGTTTAATTGTTGATTCAACAATATTTTCTTATGACATTATTACGTCAAATCATCGTCCGTTAACTGACTTTACAGAGAACAATTTTTTTACTTATATATCTCTCGACGCAATAAAGCTAATACGTTTTTTGTCGCAAATAAGCCCTCGTTTCACCACGTTTTTGTCTGAGAGTAAGCGATGACGTACCGTGATTGAAGATAAAAACACGTGAAGCAATGATTTTGCAAAATACCATAATCATATCAGTATATCGGATATTGTAACGGCTTTTTTTCGTGAATACTATTTATTACATAAGTACCTAATTGTATTTAATGTTTAGAGATATAATTCGACATGTAAATTGCAATTTTACCAAAAAAATGACTAATAATTTAAATAAATGTAAGCTTTATAGTAATAAATAATTAATTCTTTTAACGTACCAGTTCAAACATAGCATAATATCTACTTGGTTTTGGCAGCTAACGTGCAGGTAACGTTGTAGAGCCGTGTGTATCACGTCATTATACGAGGAATGAAATGAGACCCGCGGCCCGAGCCGGGATAACACGGTTGGCTCGGGAACACTAAACCAATTAATATTACACCTAGTTACCATAACACTGCGGTGAATTGGACACGACGAGCCCTGTACCACTACGGGCTCGTTTTGTTAGTCTTATGATGAAGATGGGAATAAGAGATCCGTACTTGCCAGTGAGAAACGTGGTCTCTCTTTATGGGCCTTATTAGTAAGCTCCAAGTAGCCCAACGAGCTATGGAGAAGGTTATGCTCGGAGTTTCTCTGCAGGATCGAAGGTTTGAGGAGATTCGTAGAAGAACCAAAGTTAAAAATAGCCCTATCTGAATGGCAAGTTGAAATGGCAGTGGGCAAGGCACATAGCACGGAGGATAGATGACCTATGCAGTTATGCAAAAGTTATCAAGTGCCACGTACCACTAAACTGCGCTCTGATGAAGCAGCAATCTGCGAAGGGTGGCATTAGTAAAATCTTGCAGGACATAGGCCTACCCACGAAGGGTGATTGGGCCATATCCACCACGCTGGCCCAATGCAGGTTGGTGGATTCACATACGCCATAGAATTTCTTCCTTGAGCATATGCAGGTTGCTTCACGATGTTTTGCTTCACCGAAAAGCCAGTGGTGTGAAATTACGTACACAAATTCCAAGGGATTCATTGGTACTGGACCGGGTTTGAACCCACGACCTCACGATTGTAAGGCGGATGTCACTACCTCTAGGCCGCCACGGCCACCGGATGGAAATATATCTACAAAACGACAATTGTTTTTGCTGGCCACATTTGACAGAGTTCAAAAAATAATTAGTTAGAATAACAAGTAGTAGTTCTGGTACTCATTTGCGACTAAATAAACGAATTGTATAAGGTCTAATGAATAAAGTAATTCGCATCACGTATCGAGTGGGTAGTGTCCAGTTTTAGGGTATCATTAGGGCTGTCGAGTGGAAGGAGACCCCTGATTTATTTGAAAAGGTAAAACCCGAGTAAGTTTGGAGAGGCCGAGTAGCTAGGTGTGTTGTCGTGGTAGCCCTGATATTACTTAGAATAAATAAACATAACATTTTACACTCATAGGACTAGAATTACTTGAGTCAAGTGTGCCATGGAATACATAGACAAAAACGACTAAAATTCAGACCCAGAATATACTCGTACATTTAAATTCGTCACCCAAACATCAGCCTGGTCAGGAATTAAGCACGGGACCCGTACAACGAAAGCAAGAGTACACCCAATTGCGCAAAAAGGAGCGTTAATAAATGAAGAATTTGATAAACTGGTAACAAGATCTAAAATTTAAGGATTACTGAAATAATTATTTGATAAGTAGCATTTTATTTATAAATTGCGCAACATTTTACTGTAACTTGGGGTCTCCGTATCCATCCCTAAAATCAATGATCGATTAAAAACATTAACGATGATTGTTATTTTCAAAAAAACACGTAACTTTTAGTGTAGGTGCATATCAAAACGTAACATCAAATTCTTATCGCGACAAATGTCTATCATACGCCAACCCTAGATACGAGTAGAATCGGATTTTAATAATATTGCTGTAGTGGCTGTACGTGACGTGACGTGGGCTGCCTCGGTGACACGCCGTAAATTGGGGAGACAGACAGGACCTTGCCCTTTGGACAGCTTTGCCAATGCCCATGTCCTTAATTCCCCAAAAATCAAAGGCAAATTCCCCAAATCGGAGACAAAAAAATATTTTTTCCTAAAAAATCCTTACTTTATTATAATTATTACGAAAGAAACAAGTAATTTTATTCCGTTTTCCCAATGCGAAGTCTGGCTCACCAAATACACTATGCCAACTCGCAATTTTAGAGGAGATTGGTCCCAGCGCAGAACCTGGCTTTACCAAAATTACGTATGGTCCTAGCGGGGATCCCAGCGCGAGCTGTCAATGTGTATTTCGACTATTTTTTTGGATTCTTTGTTTATTTCATATTCCCCGCATTTTTCTCACATACAATCAATCCCTACACCAATTCCCAACGAAGGAAGAATTCCGTACAATTTGGGGGATTCCCCACAAATCGGCAACCGCACCTTTGTTGAGAGGCTGTGTTATCTCGGCCATCCGTCATGGTGCCACGAGATGAGACGCTTCTTGTATTAATACTCAGCCGAATGATAAACACGATTTGGGCGTTATTAACCACCCTGACACGAAAAAAAATTTCATTTACTCGTATGTGCCGTCATATTTTTGAACGGAAAGAAACTGAAAAACAGAATTTGGATACTTTTTTATTATTTTAATGTAATATGGTTGTTGTTAGGTATATTTCTACATAAAATGTGGTTTAAGCGTGATAACTTCTTTAAAATTAATGAACGCCGGCTGCTCGCACGAAAAAGTGTCACGGTCTGCCCAAGCCGCGCGTGTAAGCGAGAGCGCGGAACAAGCGATAGAGAAGGACGATTGGCCTAAGCGTTCAGCTTGATAAAGTTGTTTATTCAACAATCTTATGACGTTATCAAGTAAAATCATCGTCCCTAAACCGTTTTTGAAGGCAAAAAAAATAATTAAATTGGAATGTTAATGAAATAGATATGGTTGCTAGGTCGTCCTATATTTCAACAAAACTTCAGTAGTCTTATTTGATTTATTTTATACGTCCACGTGATTCAGTTCTTAAAGAATTTGCTATAAGAATTGTGACCGCACTGAACAGAATGAAAATAATGGAGTGTGTCAAGGAATAATACATAAACTTTATTTGTGCAAAATCATATAGAATTTATCCAATACCCGAATGTAAGCGAGTCGAATAAAGCCTGAGATAACATTATTCATCGAATTACCCGACGGCATTGTCGATACTAGAAGCACTCTACGAAAATGATTGTAAGTGTTCCCGTCTGTCTGTAGGCCGAGGCAATACATCAAGGCAATTTACCTTACTTACGATACAATGCGTATAGAAAACTTAAACGAACTTGGCAGTTTTGGCAGTTCCCTTTCACGATGAGAAAGTAATTTCGTTTGTTGCTTTTATTAGTTGTTGAATAACGGAATAACCGCCTAGATTGTGAGAGTTCCCGGAGACTACGATCCGAAATAAAGAAATGAAAGCTAAATATTAGTAAGGCCCTTGTCACACTACGCTGCTGGTAGGCGATTCGGGTATTGGCTTGATCATAAATGAGATTGATTTTTTTATACTAACTACAAATATAGGCCGCGCCACACAAGTTGGCGGATGTGAAGTTATCTACAAGCTGCGCAATATCCAATCCTGATTGAAGCTCACATAAAGCCGCACGCTGATTGGATATTGCGCAGCTTGTAGCTAACTTCACATCCGCCAACTTGTGTGGCGTGGCCTATACCAAGGTCCGTGCTCTTTAGTGTGACCTCTTAAGACATTTCCATGTTTTAAGTCCTTGATAAAAAAAAAAAACAGAAGCGATAAGTTTGACCTGTTAATCGTGTATCTGTATCAATATTTGTCTGTGACATTGCATTAAATAAAATAATTTAAACACGACAGGAAAAACCGGGAATCAATTAATTTAACTTGTCGTCTGAATCACGGTAACGGTCAGCTGTAACTTTCACCTTCTATCGCCCATGCGAATGTTTTGACAGAAATTACACAACATCTTTGGAGGTTCTAAAAACTTCACTCACATTGTCGTAGCACGGCATCATCGACTTGGCAATTTTAGGGTTCCGTACCCAAAGGGTAAAAACGGGACCCTATTACTAAGACTCCGCTGTCCGTCCGTCTGTCTGTCTGTCACCAGGATGTATCTCATGAACCGTAATAGCTAGAGAGTTGAAATTTTCACAGATGATGCATTTCGGTTTCCGCTATAACAACAAATAGTAAAAACAATAAAATAAATATTTGTGGGGGGGCTCCCATACAACAAATGAGTTTTTTTTGCCGAGAGGCTCCCATACGGTACGAAACTTTTCATATGCGAGTCCAACTCATACTTGGCCGATTTATTTTGTTTTATTGATGCACGGCATCAATCTGAAATAGCTTTGGTACTATCTCTAGGTTCTATCGTATGAAGTACACCTTAGCACAATATCTTCGGACGGACTGTCAAAATATTGTTTTTTAACATCTAGAAGTAAGTCTTTTGATGTCAGTTATTATTTCGCTCGATTTGCTGTCGAGTATTTCATCAAGAGCGAATCAAAGGGCGTCGCGCGCAGACATAGCGTAGGTGTACACACAAACAAGGTGATTGTGGGCAAATACGCGAAAAATAGGATTGCTTTCAACACACAACCGATCAAATACTCGATAACATGAAACGGCTCTTAAGAATTTATATTTTCCTTTCTTTTAACATTGGTATTATGTTAAATGGTGCGTGGTGGCGTCACTTTGAAGCGATTATTCCAGTCTGCTTGTGTTCTTGATTCTCTATTTAGGTATTGACTTTATCACATACCCTATTAAATGTAAAAATATTAAAGTTATGATTTACAATTATAATTTTTTTATAATTTAAGATATGATCGAATATTTTGAGATGTTAATTGACGCCTTATTAGAAAACAATCAAATCGAAAACATGTTTAACACCCACTCTTATTTACAGTAGACATTGCTAACTTCTTGATCCAATTATTCTAATAGTAGTCGAGCTATTTAGAGAATCTCATTATCTCAAACAAAAGAAACTTAAGTCTTTTGATCTTATTCTTATGTTTAGGATAGGTTTGCGTTTGACTACGTTTAATGATAATAAAATACGCGATCTGGAGTGTGGCTCGTTTTCTAAAACAATACAATACATAGCTGACATCGTATTTCTGCACAAATTAGTGAATGGTAATTTGGACAGTTCTAATTTGCTTGGAAAAATATGTTTTTCTGTTCCTCGTCCTTCTAGCCGTCTTGACAATAGAAGAACGTTTAGTTTGCCACATGCTCGTACTAACTACGGCCAACACTCTTCTTTGTATCGCATGTGTTCATTGTACAACAATATATGCCAAGATTTAGATATTTTTAATCCTTCCGTGTTATGTTTTAAGCTAAATTTATAACATACAGCACAAACATACATAATGTTTTAAGGTCCATTTAATGAAATTTCATTAAATGGATCATAAATCGTAAACGGAAAGTTTAACAAAAAAGTTTACTGGGAACAAAAGATGCGTAATTTTATTTTCTACAATAATGATCTTAATGGTTTTTTGCACTTAAGTACATAGTTTCCGAGATATCGGCCAAAACATTTTTTCAACATGACGTGTCAGGAACGCATTCTCTGCACGGCCGAACTATTAGTATCAAATATTTGTTGAAAAACTCAGCTGTCATTATAAAACAACCAGTTAATTTTATGTCAAATTAGATATAGAATTTGCTTGGTTGACATGGTAAATAACAAAGTGCAGTAAAGTTTTCCCACAAGTGCTCTGTTTTACATATCTTTTAAAGTAACCATCGTACACAATTTTTTATGTTTGAATTGAAAATGACGTGTCAGGAACGCATTCTCTGCACGGCCGAACTATAGTATCAAATATTTGTTGAAAAACTCAGCTATCATTATAAAATAACCAGTTAATTTTATGTCAAATTAGATATAGAATTTGCTTGGTTGACATGGTAAATAACAAAGTGCAGTAAAGTTTTCCCACAAGTGCTCTGTTTTACATATCTTTTAAAGTAACCATCGTACACGAACAGAGTTTTCCAATATCATATAACATTATTTCAATTCCAAATTTGTCTGAGAAACTCAATAAGCTACGAGTAGTATACTGCCGTCTCGGCGGGCCGATGCAATCGAATAACGTACTTTGAAACGCCAGAATCAGCGAGGCGATTACGTTTTGCAATCGCCGTTTCAATCACAGAAAATCCTTCTATAGATCCATCTTTTCACATGGGAAAAGGCAGATACGTTTTTGAACACAAACGGGATAGCATAATACGTTGTCACTACTCTGAATAGTGTAAAAATCTATTTGGAATTTTTTTTGAACATAATAAAAATGCTCTATGAGAAACGTAGAGAGGAATTCAAAGTATTTACGTTCTAGCTCTTTATTTTGCTCGCGCCATTTTTTTATCACTAAACAAACAAGAGCAATGATGGAATATAAACATGCTCAAAGGCTTATGTGATAAAGAAGTGACGTGAAGTCCATATTTTCGAGACAATGTATCATCGTGTTCGCTGCCCTACGTCTTGTTATGTTTCAATTGACGATGCCCTTTTATTACTGCGTTTATTTCAACCCACAACGCAAAAATAACGCGATGTTACAAGTTGGACGTGTCTGTGTGTGTCTGTCTGTGGCATCGTAGTTCCCAAACGAATGAACAAATTTTGGTTTAAGTTTTCTTAGAGACGTTTCATCAAACTCGTTTGAGCCATTTCAAAATGTTTAGCTTTTTTATTAGCTGCATTAAAAATCTTTTTATATCGAGTATTTTTTTTTTACATAGGAATTTTGTGGCAATTCATAGTTGTTGTGATATGATTCATTATCAACATTTATTTATTTCCACCACGCGTTGTGATATATTTGTGCATTCCACATTATTACCTTGAATATTTTTTCACTAGTATTAAGTCTAAAATTCGACGTAAACTGTAATAGTTTGGCAGACAATGGCTGAAGCCAGTTTGAACCTCGGACCGGATTGACTTGAGCGGAACTTGAATCGCGTTTAGAACTTCTCGGCCGGATGCGATCGTCTCAACCAGCTCCCAAGCGGTGGTCGATAGGAGATAACCATTTGGACTTCGGCCAGGAAATTACTTTGCGAAGTTGTTTGCGATGCATTTATGGCTGACTTGGATCTAATTTTAACACTGACATAGAAGATACTAGAACTGGTGAAAAATTAGTCTAAAAACACATTTCAAACTCAACTTAAAAAAATAGGTATAATCCTATAAAAATAAATTGGTAAGCTCGTATAGGCCGGGTGGCTAGCCCTGGTGTCAGAGTTTTTAAGGCTAGTGAAGGCTTCTGACATGGCTACGACAAAAACAACCGGCAACGGTTACAAAAACCTACAATTTAACGTGTCATCCAAGCCACGGCAGCGCTCAGTGTTTACAAATACCACCCGCAGTAACCCATCCGAAGAATGGCCGTGCTGAAATTTGCTTAACTTCGATGATTGCTATCGGGCACCTAGTCAAACTACGGTATGAGCGCTACGCTACTTGAGCACTAACAATGTCGAAGATAGTGCTATTTCGCAGACAGTTGGACACTACAAAACTAGAATTGGTGAAAAATGAGCCTAAAATATCCCAAACTCAATTTGAAAAGATAATTTTCAAAACTTGTTATTGGGAGCATATAGAATATAATCTTATTTCAGCTGTCTATGTAGAAGAATCAATTTGGCAACTCTTGCTTTAGGTGCATTTAGGGCTAGAAGAAGTTTCAATCCAGTGCAGTTTAGTAGAACTCAATGTTCGATGTAGTTCTTAGTAATTAAATTATAGATACTATGTGACGATCAACATGCAGTTTGACGAAATCGCTGACCCAGCTCTGAAAATTAACATTACGCTTAGATAACTAACGCTTGCACCTAAACTTAGTTTTGCTATACCCTCTCTGTTACGCTTTATTAAATTTTCATCTATTTTGATTGAGTTTGGAAATTATTTATTGTCATCAAATAGTAAAATATCGCTTAAAAATATATACAAGGGTTAATAAGCCAATAAGCCGAAATGAGTCTATTGTCATCGCATTGCCTAGCAATATGTCCTGCCCAAACTCTACGTTGTGTTTGGTTAGGTTCATAGTTGCTTTGTTCCGAACTTTAGTTGCTGTTCATCGTCAGGTTTCCGTGTTTCAAACTCAATCTTCGAGGTAAGCGTTAAGTTGTTGTTAACGTTGTTGTGATCGAAGAAACGAGTACTAAACATTATGAAATATGAAAATCGTATTCTAAGACTCAATATCATCTTAGTAAAATAAAACTAAAAAAACAGCCATAAGACTTCAATTGCAACGAGTGGAGACTTCATACCGGAAAAAACAGTTTGGGAAATGCGCCCACAAAAGTGAATGAAAACATAATTAAGATAGCAATAACTTCACGCTAGATGCTAGCCGTTTCGAACCCAAAGTTATACGAGATTTATAAGGAATCTAAGTACGAGTATGTTAATTAATCATAAAATGCCTACTGCTATATTTTATCATTAATTGTATGATGATCATGATAACGTGTACTTTTTTCATGCACAATATGGCTACATTTGGCCACCAACTAGTCTGATGGAAAGCAAAATTGTGGCCAAAGAAGAAATATGTAGATAAAAAAGATACCTATTCATTCTTGCCTTAAATATATCCAAATTACAGCTTACATATCTCCAATAAGTTCGTTTGAAAAAGTTAATTTCGTCTCGAGCAAATAAAAATCCATTGCACGAATCTCATCGTTCCGTTTCAGGTTAATTCCGACTGATCCGATGTGATCGATTGTGCGTCCGTCCGTCATTTAACTATCTGCCGGTTCAGTCACCAATGAGTCCGGAGCTCCGATGGTATGGAAAATATTGGCCAATCACAGATAGAGGGTACATTTCTGATAGGATGTAAAGCTTGGCGCTCATTTATAGGCGAGTTTCGTCTGGTACTGTGTCAATGAACTCAATTCTATTATAATTATTTTTCGCAAAAAAAAAGAACCACCGCCTTCCACCTTGTACAGAATTCGAGTAGTTTCCACAAATCGATGCAACGTCCATTATTGTTTATTTATCAAAAACGGCTTTACCGATATCAATAAAATTAAAATGGGACCAACTCGGGATTATTCTCGTATGTGATACATTTTTTTTTATATCTATGCACAATTGATGAAAATATCGATAATCATACACAAAAAAATACAAAGGTACAGACTAAGATAGTAGATTTAGAACCTCCTCTTTTTTGAAAGTTGGTAAAAATCAAATAAGTTTGATGCCTATCATACACCTATTACATACATTGGTAAGAAATAAAACGAAAACACTAAAATAAACAGAATTTATTGAAGGCCTTCCCTATAGATCACTAATAAGACCGGTTGGAAGCGGCTTGAATCCAACTAGGTTTAAATCTACCCACTATTCAAAGTCAGGTGGACGATATATATTCATTTATTCATACATTTTAGTACACGTCGTTAAATAAGTAATTAATTACTAGCCGACTTATTAATTACTCAAAGAGTTATCTTCACAAGTTCACTAATATGGCGCTTGCGTTGGAGGCGAGCTAGCTCAGTTGGGAGAGCGTCAGGCTAGTGATCTGATGGCGTAGGTTCAAACTCTGCCTTTGCTTCAGATTTTTTAAATGGTTATCTTAAAGATAACTCTGAGAAAACCTAGTTTGGAAAGCAATCTTTTTATATCAGTAACTAATTGTTGATGATGATTACCCCAAAGCTATGTTTATTATTAAACGGGCGACGGAGTGAGCACTGAGCGTATCTTAAAATATCCGGCTTCCACAAATACATCCGGGGTTGCGAAATGTAACATATATTTATGTTGATTGTGGGAGATTACCGGCATGGAATTGGTTCTGTTAATTTGCACAAGCAGCTTGCTTAATAAATGGATATTTGATATTTACTGATGCACGCAGAATTAAATGTTTGTTTTGTTTGATTGATTTCGTTAACTATAATTTGTAATTTAGTTTCACGTGTTATTTGTGTTTACAACTAAGCTAGAAATGGTAATACTGAAACACATACAACAAATAATGCCTTAATTGAGCGCATTAATATTTACACTGGTGGTAGGTACATTCTACTCGTTACTTGTTAAAGTGTATTATTTTTAAAAGGTGTAATTTTGAGACCTCGCAACGGAGGTAGGTGTATTTATATGAATGAACTCCTCTAACTATACTACCAACCTTAAAATTGCATAATATGAAAATCTCTTCCATACAAATGATGAGTGACTTTTGACAAGACATATGAAGATATATGGGCATACATAGAACATAGCCTTTTATCAATATTATCAATTTCTGGAATGGTCTTGTAGTAAAAGTTGTTGAAAATGTTGATGAAATCAACATTCATAAATATGGAAAGCAATGAAAATAACAACGTCTATAAATCACCAGGTCATAAAGAGCCCTAACGCTCTCGCATAACAAAGAAATCAACTGTGTAAAAAATGCAAATCCAGCGAGATATAATTTGAAGCTTTTCAAGGTCAAAGCTACTAGACGTCTGTTAAAGAGCATTCTTTGGGTCTGTCTGTTTCATCTTTGACCACAGCGTCGCTTACCTTCAGGCAAGTTGTTTTCCTCACGCGGATTTATTAGCGATAAAAAAACCACGCTTGGTTGCACGTTAGCTCCATCACTTCGAGGACACAACTCTTCTTTTTCCGGGAAATGAAAATGATTTTCCTGCTGATAATTTAGAATCCCGCGGCATCGCGCGTGACAATGGATGGGCTCGCGCGGGATTAACGACGTGATCCATTACATCCCGCCATAAGCCAATATCACCTGTACCAATGAATTTTTAAAACTGGCATCCAAAAACGGGGAGGGGTGATTTTTTGCTCCGGTATTACCGGTTTTTTACGGTATTGGTAGACCGTTTGAGAATATATTTTTATAATTGTATAAGTATAATTTGTTTTTATAATTGTTGGTGCTGCCACTTATACTGCCCTGCCACTTTCCCTACCTTCCGCGGCCTCGTCTGGGTCGCCACTGTTCAATGGCGGACGCGGTGGGGCTGCAGGGGAAGAGGAGTGTCGGTATTGCGTAATGCCGCTCTTCCTATCCTCTGCAGTCGAAGTGGCAGGCGCCACTTTAACTGACACGTTTGGATACGGGTGGTATCTGATGCCCACTTGCTAAGTCGGTCCGGAGTAGAGAATGACGATGTGACTAGTGTTCCGTCGCATCGTCAACGGCGCGGAGAGGAGCGCAAGCTCCGAGGTGGAGCCCGACTGGAGCTGGCGCGGTCGGGGCCGCGGAAGAGTGCGAAAGCGTGCCCGTAGCCCCGACACCAAGCGCTGTGGTGGAACACTCCAGGGTTTTTGGTGGGTATACCGGGACCGGGACTCCCACATCACCACCCATGCGTGCCCCCGAGACGCAGTGGTATCCATAAAGGTTTTCTCTGGATATCAAAAAATGGTTAGCTTAAGGTTAGAGAAAAAAAAGTTAGTAAATTTTATTTACACGCAAATTAACACCTGATTCAATAAACTATATAGCATCAAGCCACTGGAGCAGTTGTGTCAGCGGCCTGAACCACGCTCCATTACTTTAAAAGGAGCTGGACTAGCTCGGGTAGATGCTGGAGGGGCAAATGCACAAAACACCCTATGCGGGAAGTCAGTGACGGATTTTCTTTTGACTGCCTCGGTAGCTCAGTGGTTAGTGAATCTGACTTCTGGATCAAAGAGGCGTCGGTTCGATCCCCACCCAGGGCAAGCATTTATGTGATGATCATTGGTGTTTGCTCTTTGTCTGGGTGTTATTTAGGTACTATCTATATAAGTAAGTATTAAAAAAATATGTTAATGTAGTATATCAGTCTATGGCAGCCATTTCACAAGCTTTGCTTAGTTTGGGGTCAGAGACCCGTGTGTAAGATGTCCCCTAATATTTATATTTATTTATCGCCCCCACACCGAATAAGAATCGTAATCCGCGTCAACCCGGACACACCTCTATATTTCCCTCAAAATATAAACAATTTTTCCGCTGATTATTTAGAAATCCTGCGACAACGGAGCACGTCGCGGCAATGGATGGCCCGGCGCGGCATTAACGACGTGATCCATTATACCGGGCGGAAGCACACGTGTATCTTATACTACATCATTATTATACAGCCTGCATTGGCCTCATTTTTAACCCCATTTTGTTAAAAACAGAAAAAAGATGAAAAAAATATATTTTTTTGCCAAAATGGCACAAACACAAACAACTCCAACCGTGTACATACCATAATTCGAATAGGTTGCACGAATCGATGTGTCATCCATATGCGCTCATAGCGTAGTTTGACTGGGCGTTTTTCAGCGATCACCAAAGCTAAGGAACGTTCGGCTTAGCGCTACCGTGGCTCGGATGACACGTTAAATTGTAGGTCCCGGTTCGTTTTAACCGTTTAGCCATGTCAGAGCCGCCTTCAGGCGGCTTAAAAACTATGACACCAGGGCTAACCATATACCTATAAACGACCTTACTTACTTTTTATCAATGTATAATATGTTTATGGTTCAATATGACTCAATTTCAATAAAATTTAAATGTAGTCTTTAAAGGTAGTCTTACCTTTGAAAAATGATTTATTTTATTTTTATTTTTTTATTTTTTATTTATTTACAGGCCAACAGCACAAAAATAAAATTAAACTTAATTATACAGATGAATATAAATAGCCAATAACAGGCCTAATCTTAAAATTAATTAAGAAAAGAAAAAACAAGTCGAGTATACCACATACAATACTACATACGTCTTAGTGTTTAAGTACAAATATCTATGAATTTACAATAAAACTACAATACATATTATAAATAACATTAAACAACTAACTATTAGAATAAACGTCTAAACTAAACACTAAACAACTAACTATTAGAATAAAATCAGAAAAATCGTCCAACTATTAGAATAAATATTTATATAAACAGAGAGAGAAGAATGCATAAGGAAAAAAACATAAATAAATGAAAATATATGTACCTACTAGATATACAAGCTACTGAAAAGATTAACAAACATCATAAAGTAGCTGCATGATCAATAAGACTCAAAGGTGCAAGCAGGCATATCATGCGCGTGTGTGCGTGCCGCAGGTATGATTCTCTGATGGATGCATTCAAGCAGTAATACGCAATTTAGTCATAGTATTATTTTTTATAATTAATTAAAATATAATCTTGATGATTATAAATTTAGATTACGGAAAGTAAGGTGATTTAAAGTTGTACTATAATTATGTTTTTAAGTACATAATTACCACATTAATCAGTGTATGTTATATTATACGAAGAGAAGTTAAGTGGGTATATTTGTTTATTACTTAGTTTTGTTAATTTAAGAAGATACAAATAATTAAAATACAAAAGCTAAATATAATAAAAAAAAAAAAAAAAAAAATATATATATATAAGTTAGTTAAGTCGGTGTACTATTGAATCTTTAGTTTTGTTTAATATAAGTAAGTAGATATGAGATTATTAAAAAAAAAAAAAATAGATATAAAGTAATTTAATCAAAAAAAAAAAAAAAAATATCAGGGTAGGTGCACTATCGTGGTATAATTAGTGGCAGCTTTGAGGTAAAGTGATTAATTAGGCAGTTTCATGTCAATGTAATAATTTCAACGTCAGCAAACTAGGGATTCACACAAACTATACTTATGGTATCCTCCTTCCTGTTAATACTTATTTTAAACGCGAAAGTTTGTGAGTATGCATGGATGTTTGATACTCTTTCACACAAAATCCACTGAACCGATTGAGATGAAACTTTGCAATAATAATGCTTATACATCAGAACAACACATAGGCTACAATTTATAAAGATTTTGTGCGAAAAGAAGTTCACCGGGTCAGCCAATAACTTATAAAATTATCACATATGCTGCAATTTTGACAGCAAAAGGCCACAATCGGGTCATTAGCCATAACCGGCACACCCACTATATTTATATATTTAATTTAAATAATAAATCGTGTTTAATTGGGTTTGTATACAATAGTAGTATTTGACTATATTCATGTACTTATAAGTTTTTCGTGTACTTTACGTTTAAACGTTATTTTAGGTGTATTAAATACATCCAAATCAGAGAATCGTTTGTTGAATGTTGAGCACATTCGGGCAATAGGTGCGTTCTTCGCGTAATTGGTAACCTTGAAGTCAGATGCAAACAGACTCTTCCTTGTGTGTCGTGTCCGGGTTCTAGGTACATTGAAACTTATATAAGAAAGTAGGGTAGGTGTGTCCAAGTGAGAATTTATAATGTTATATAAGAGCATCATGTCTAACATCGTGCGTCTATCTTTCAAAGGGGTCATTTTGTGACGAATGCATCCCTTGTTGTAGTCTAAATATGTTCGGGCTCGGTAATTGAGGTGTTTAATAAATTTTGATTGTATTTTCTCAATACGCTGAGAGTGCGTTATATAAAAAGGGCTCCAGATACTACTTGCATATTCGAGTACGCTGCGAACGTATGCATTGTATACTGATTTAATGCAGCTTAAATTTGAAAATGGCTTACAGGTACGAATAACAAATCCTAAATTTTTGTATGCTTTGTTTACTATAGTTTCTATATGATCCGCGAAAGACAGCTTATAATCCAGAATAACGCCCAAGTCACGGACTTTTTCAACGTGCTGTATTGGGGTATTATTTAATTTATAAGTGAATTTGATCGGATTGAATCTACGTGTAAATGAAATCTGTTGACATTTAGAGACATTGACAGTGATTTTATTAATAGCATAATAATATTCGAGTCGATTTAGGGTTTCTTGCAGAGCGATACAGTCTTCCACAGATCTAATTTTACAGAAGATTTTTTTATCGTCCGCATAAAGAAGATATTTTGTAGTATTAAAGCATTTATATATGTCGTATATATATGCGTTGTACAGCAGCGGACCGAGGTGTGATCCCTGCGGAATTCCTGAAGGGATCTTAATAATTTCTGACTTGTATCCACCCACTACAACTGCCTGGGTCCTATTGGTTACATAAGATATGGTCCAGCGAAGTAGATCTCCATGCATACCTAGTTTCGATAGCTTTTCAAACAAAATCACGTGGTCCACGCGATCGAATGCTTTTTCGAAATCGGTATAGACGACATCCACCTGCCCTCCACGTTCCATGTTATTTAGTACAAAGTGAGTAAATTCAGTGAGATTAGAGGTCGTTGACCGGCGTCGAAGAAATCCATGCTGGGCATCACTGACTCCGTTAATGATTGTGTTGTATATTTGGTCGTATACGATCTTTTCAAAGATTTTACTAAAGGTACTTAAAATGGAAATTGGGCGGTAATTTTCTACCTTAGATTTGGAGGATTTTTTGTAAATTGGAACTACGTGTGCCTCTTTCCATTTGGCCGGGAATTTACATTCTCGCATAGAGCGTTGAAAAATAAGTTTTAGTGGATATACCAGGGCCTCTGCACAGTTACGGATAAATACAGGCGGTATGTTGTCAGGGCCGGCCGATTTACTAATGTCAGATGATTTCAAAATGTTCAGAATATTCTCATCTTCTATTTTAACTTCACTTATACTGTGAGAGTCACTACAACTCGGTAAATTAAGTCCGGTCAAATCGTATTGAGATGGTGGTTCTACAAATACACTCTTGAAAAATTTACTAAATCCATTGCAAATATCAGGCCCATTACTGTAAACTTCTGGTCCGTACGTTAATGTTTTTGGATATGATGATTTACCTCTTTTAGATTTAACGTATTGCCACATTAGTTTAGGGCAACACTTAATTTTGGCTTGTATATGTTCAATGTAATTATTGTACAACTCACTATCTAAACGCCTTGCTCTTGCTCGTAGTAAAGAAAATTCTAAATAATCGAGGTGATTGTTGGAACGTTTCCATTTGGAATGAGCTTTCCACTTTTCTCGGTGTAGTTTTTTTAATGCGGAACTATACCATGGAGGGTAAGTCCTAATGTCTTTTGACTTTACGTTCCGGAATAAAGAGATCGAAGCATTTGTAAATTTCAGCGTTAAAGAGGTCCACTGCGTGATCGACATCGTTACCAGATTCAAATATTTCATCCCAATTTAAGTCACCCAAGTGTTCATTAATTTTTTTATAGTCACTTTTATAAAAATTACGGCTTGGTTTACATTGCTCTTCAAGAGGGCGCACAGTAATATTTGCAAGGTCAATTAAAAGACAAGTGTGTGCACGATCAATTTTCGGTACTAGGAAATTACGAGCAGGTTTACAGGACGAGGAAAAGTTACTGAATACTAGATCGATTGTGTGATTATGAATGGTTTTAGTGAAATTACTTTGCTCTAGCCCCAGCATATTGAATTCATCGACTAAGTTTTTACCTGCGTCCTGCAATTCTACTGGCCCTTTACGTATATGCAGTGGCCCGAGATGAGGGTCCCAATCCACGCAAGGAAGGTTGAAATCACCCGTGATTAAGAAAAAGTCATGACAGTGCGAATTAAAAATGCGTGTTACATTTTGCACAACATCATTAATACCTTGAGGCAGTTGCTTGTCGGGCGGCGCATAGATAACACACAGGTGTAAGTCGGTGCCCACTGTGGCGTTAAAAGATTTAGATGGAATTGTTAACCAAAGTATGTCTGCGAGATGAGTAGTTCTTACATTATCTAATATGTGTGCGTCCAAATCCGTACGTACTAAGATCATAACACCGCCGCCCCGTGAGGTATTCGTGAAAGCTAAATCCCTATCCAATCGAAACACATCGTATCGCGAGTCGCTAAATTCGCTGTCTAATATACCATCGTGAAGCCAAGTCTCCGTAATTATGATAATATCGTAGTCATTACTAACTAATGCTCTGTGAAAGTCGAGTGTTTTTGTACGTAAGCCTCTTACGTTTTGATAAAATACGTTCAATTGTTTGTTAGCCATTGTGATATAAATAGCATAGGTATAATAGTACATTATTTTTAAAAAAAGAATAAAACTGCATTCTATTATGGGACTTACGAGTATGTATGTATAAATACGTGTTGCAGTTAGACATGGCTTGCAAATTACAATGCTTAGTTGGTACGCTGAGTCCTGCGTGCATATTGTGAAATTCAAGCATGGCTCGCATTTTGCCAGTAGGTACATACATATGAAAGACGTTATAAATCTGATTATCAAACAAGTTAGTATTTAAATGTAGCATTCTATTTTTGGAGAAGGATTTGCTAATTATGTTTCGGTACAGTGTTAGGTAGTCGTGTGAGCATACTACAATGATAAGGGTATGAAGTATTTTACAGCAGCGATTGTGTATTATGAAGCTATGTATAACAATGCAACCGTTGTATAAGTGTTTTAATTCTACAAGTACATTTTCACCAAGAAACGTGAGATTAATCAAAGAAAACGTAACCAAATCGGACATTATATTCGCACATATACGCAGATTAGTAAAGAGACGACAGGTCACTTTATTTTTACCAGGTCCTCTTCTCTGTTTATAGCGATTTTTGGGGACTTGTCGTCTCTCCTGAAAAAAATCGTACAGTTTCTAACCCATAGAAACATGTTTTTATCAGTAATTAAATCACGACTTTTGTTATAAAGTATCTTGTTATCGATGGTAAGGTGTTCATTTACGAATATTTTTTTCTGCGCCTTGCATTCCTATGTGGCTTCTGTTGATGCCGCGGGCTCGTCGAATACCAGCCAGTATGTTGTCTTTCACTAGTCTCGATTTTAATTTAACGATTATGGCTCGCGGGACTCCCGGTTTTCTCTGTTTAGGCTCAACTCGGATAGCAAATTCGATGTCATGCGATGACAAGGGAACGCTGGCATGTTTGGCAATAGAGGTGACTATGTTTAAAAGGTTTTCATCATGTCTCTCAGGCACGCCGACGATTTCCAGATTATACAGTCTATCCCATTGCTGCCGCTTTTTGAGTTCTAAATCCAGGGCGTTACACTTGGCTTTGAGATTGCAGATATCTTTCTCGTACTGATCAATCTTCTTGATTTGCTGTTCAAACTCTGTGAGGCGGTTTTCAAAGAGATCTTGACGGCTATTCGAGTAATTAGCTGATTCTTCAAGGGTAGATAATCGGCGGGTCGCACTTTCGATTTACCGAACAAAATAAAAATGATCGAAATCGGTTCCTAAATGGCGGAGTAACATAATTATGTACAAAAAAAAACATTCAATCGAATTGAGAACATCCAATTTTATATTTAATCGGTTAACTCTTTTAACCGATTAAATATAAAATTGGATGTTGCTGAATATGGCTAAATAGCCAATCAAGGGTCGGCCTGTGTTCAACAAGTTAATGTTAATACACTTACCGGCTCTAACAGCTCGTTTTCTGTCTTCTCGTGCGAATATTTCGTCAAAAGTCTGCGGCATCTTCTTTTCGGTTTTCCCCGGATAGACTTCTGCCTGCAACACGCAATAAAATAAACATTTTTAACAGTAATAATCATCATCATCGTAGGCTTATATAGGCCTACCGGCCGGGAATAGACGTGATGACTAGTAATATAAACATTAATATGATTAGTCACAGAGATACCAGAGGGATAATGTGGTCGATCGAGAAAAGAAAGAAAGAAATGCAATAATTTTGTATGGCATGAGTTAGAAAGAGACATGACAAATATCTCGATTCAGTGGCTAGTTTTTTCTTTCAGTAGTGTCAAATTCTAATACATATTTGACAGTCCTGAGCAAGATTTTCCATACATTTTAGTGGTTGAGAATTGCCTCAAGCGACAACAGCGCTATCTCTCTAGTTGTAATAGCTCTGGGTTATTAGTCAGTGAGTTAAATTATCAAAACATATTGGACACGTATTTTTTCTTTTGTCAATCAAACAACAAATGACAAAGATAAACCTTGTCAAAGTTTTGTCACTTCCCTGACGTCTAAACGTATGAATGTGAACGTCACGAAGTTCTTTCTTCGACCACAACGTCGCTTACCATCAGTCGAGTTGGTGGTCGAACGCAGACTTAATTGCGTTAAAAAAAAAACTTTAACAAGCTTTATCTTCATCAATTTTCGTTTGATCGACAAAAGAAAATAATTATTGTATGGTGATCTATCTGACGGACTAATTATAGGTATTTTTAGATATAATGCTTATTACTCTAGCTGATTAATTAAGCACCTTAACACCTATTCATAGGTGTCAAAGTTAAAAAGTAAGGCAATAATCCAATCGTAAGACCGAACCTACTCGACCATCAACGGCCAATATCCTGTCCCATGGGGTCAAAACGCCGCGAAAAGAACGCGGAGATGTCACAAAATAAAGACACGTCACTACCCATCCCCCTTTACCCCCCCTTACGTGTCCCGCGAACGGAAATTGATGACAAGTGCGTGAATCCTCTCACAGGAATAAAGGAAAATGGATAGAAAAACTAGCGGCTTGAAAACTAATGACGGCGTTCGATCAATTTTTTGCTAGGAGTGTCTTTGATTGACGTTTCGAAATAGTTTTTTGTTCTAGCATTGTAAAATACAAGGTGCTGTTTTATAATGCGCTTTCAGAGGTATGTCAATATTATGAACCACTTTTAATCGTTCGTCGTTTCAAATATAGGACTTTAACTGTTGGATATAAGCCTCTCCTACTGATCTTAAAATAAGATAAGACTAGTTAGAAGCAATTTGCATTCTTTGAACAACTGTAAAAATTATTGACAAAATGTACGGAGCAGCTGATTCTCTTTTTCAAAATTTATAATTATAACTCTTAAAGATTTTGCATTTTGCAAAGCAAAAAAAAAATTGTAACTAAAATGAGTTGAATCCCAGTACATAGATATAGACAGGCAGGTACTTATATCGTTAGACGTAATGCAAGCAAACGATCACAACTCTAAATTAGAACCTTTGGTTTGGAAAAGTCTAAAACTACTCAAATAATAAAAAAAAAATGAAAGATTATTTCCTTTGATTAATAAAGTGTTTTGTAAAAAGAAACTTTGTTTTTAATTATCCTCTATCTATTTAAATTCGCTCTGACGGCCGGCGGTCTACTTCATTTTCTTTATCGCAGCTGTTATGACTTAAACTTGATAACTTCCTTTTAAAGTTAAATAGTTCTGATAAACTCAATATAGCGAGACAAAAAGAAAGCGTCCTAGGCCCCGAAGTTAGCGCTATGAAGTTGGCAGCGATGCGATGCCTGATCTTAAACTTTCGTAAAGTTGGCACCTCGAGTATTTGAACCACTTAATTTGAAGCTGGTGCAATTTGAATAACTTAATTTGAAAGTTTTATTTGTTTTCGTTTTAAAATTCGTATAATGGTTGGTATAATATCGATGTTTGATTGTTGTCGTTGTATCGATAATATTTAAAATATTTAAGTAGTTATTGCCAGTGCTTAGTAAAAACAATCTCACAAGAAATAACTGATGAACATTTAGCATAGTGTACGAGATTAGGACCGACGGCACAAAAGAAGATCTGTGCTACGAAGTCTGAATCAGTCCTCCACTATTGTTGTATACTGCCTCGACACGGTAATTATAGATATCAGTACCGTGGCCTCGGTGTCTGAATTTTCAACTTCACTTAATTAGGATGGTTTCAGAGCCGCGCATATTCATCCGGTGCAAATGATGTTACTTTTAGGAATCAAAAGCAAAAATGTACCATTAGGGCGCCTTCAAATCTGCCGCAACGTGTAGCGCTGCGGCCGCGCTGAGTTGTTAGTGAAAAATATACAATAAATTTAAAAATAATGTATCGATGATACATTGATTTGTGAAACTATTTTAATTATATACACCACAGAACACCAGAACTTTACTATTCTGTGAAATACACGGTTGAAGTCGGATGTTTATGCCATCTTTGGCGAAAAAATAATATTACTAAAATAATATGTTCTTATGATGGCGTTTGTCACTTTTATTAACAGACTTCCAAAAAAGAGGAGGTTCTATGTTCGTGTGAATGTATTTTTTTTGTATTATGTTCATCGATAATTTTACCAATTGTGAACTGAATCGAAAAATCTTTTTTAGTTCGAGAGGGTATACTCCCGAGGTGGTCCCATTCAAATTTAACAGAAATCGGCTGAGCCGTTTTTGAAAAAACCAAGAATAATGTAAGCAATTCGAGCAAAATATCCGAATTCTGTACACGATGAACATCGATAATTTCGCCAATTGTGAACCGAATGAAAAAATATTTTTAGTGCGAAAGAATTTACTCCCGAAATAGTCCTTTTTAAATTTTACAGAAATCGGCTGAGCCGTTTTTGATAAATCGAATTTGTCATATATTCGTACAAAAAATGGGGCGACAACAATTGGCCACATACATTTTTTGCAAACGAAATTCCAACAAAATACGACTTACATCGACACAAAACTGTTTCAAAGCTCTTCTTCTATTAACTTAGTTTATTTAAAACAGCCAGATGTGACGCAGGCACCTGTATCTTAGAGCTCATACATACATAAACGGACCAACACAGTCGGTTCAACAGAATTTCACGAATGATTTATTAGAGGTTTAGTTATATTTTGGTAATTACTTATTGTAGGTAGTTACGATTTTTATAGTAATACATGGGCAAGGCCGATTAATGCCGGCCCGCTTGTACATGTAGCAAGCTTTACACTCTACACCGCTTGGCAGCCTCAGGGGCTGTATTTGCGGGGAATTGAAGCAGAACTGTTACTGCTTCGCTCGTTTGCCGGAATTTACAATGTTTGTTTCCGCAGCTTTGGGAAGCAATTCTTGCGCATTCGATAGATGTATTTAACATTAATTTTTTTCGCAAAATAAATTCACGTTTGTCCGTGTACTGACCTATGTTAGCACATCAAGGCTACTTAAACGTTGACCCTAGACCGTTTGTCTGCGTAACATCAGACAGTGTGTAGTCAAAAGCAAACCTATATGAAATAAAAATAAGTTCTCAAGTGTGTGTTGAGACACGCGTATGACAGGCTTCCGTAGATAGTGACGATGACTATGATGATAAAAATCAATTTTTATGACATCAATTAAGGACGTAGATAAGCAAAAAGGATCCAACCCACAACATGACCGAAAATGACTTAAGTATATCAAACTGCTCGTCAAGGTCTATATTTTCGATTAGCAAAAACAATCCAAGTAAAATACGAATATTTTGACATTAAAATGACACTGGTTACCAAGCCACATGTATGGCGAACCCCTATTTTAGTTTCATAAAAACGATCCATTCTTCTTGGATCATATTGTAAAACGGTCAGTCTAAGAAACTGACAAAAAACTAAAATGTTAAAAAAAATCCAAAGCATGTGGATCCTTTTAGATTATAATATTTACTTCAAAGAAGGATGTCGACAGCTCATACATACGAATACCTGTTGTGTACGAATACACTCAGTTTCTCCCAAGCTCATTTATAAAAATGTTATCTTCACCAGAGTAATTTATGACGCTTCTAAAACTGTTCTGATATGTACGAGTTTGTTTAAAATGAAGTTAAAATAAGAAAAACCGAAAACAATTTTCAAGCTATATGTACCTATTTTGATTTATAGAATTATAGACCATAGCAGTGCTGCCAACTCCTTTTGGCAAAAATTCGCTATCAGCACGTCAAAAACGCGCCAGAAGCGCTAAATGGTAACTACGACGACTGGTACTACGAAAAAATGAATGATAATGAATTTCGGTATTCATCCACTTCATTAGCAATAGTATAAGAACCACAACTTGCTGCTATTCGAACTTCGGCCGCAGTCTGCGGATGCAGGTCGCGATTGCAGGTAACACACATCTGAAATGCAGCCACTGCCTGCTTCCGCAGTCGAGAGTGATTCCGAGGTTGACTACACGTGCTGCGACAGGCAGCACGTCGGACTTGTCTAAACAGGTGAACAACACTCGCAGCTGAGGCTCGGTAGCACGTGCTGCCGGAGCCGCAATCGGAATCTTTTTTGCAGAAATTCATACTACTAGATACATAGATAACCAGAGCCCTTACTCGTAGTCCAGGCTTTGCGAAGTTTACTCAAACTTTCGCGTTCGCGTGTGGCTCCATAGATTTTGGTTAGTTCTTCCTCGTTTCTGTTAGGGGCGCTGTACAAAAATGTATAGGGCCATACCGAAACAGCTGTAGTTTCAATTTACGTGTAAACCTGGATTAACCCTTCAGTTGTGCAGCCACAGCCGGTTTCGTGCAGCTGCTGCAAGTGCTGTTAATAGCTGTAGCCTGCTGCCGAGATTCGAATAGCACCTTTAAGGATTATTACGAGTAACATCAAAATAATCAGGAATATCTTGGATAATTTCAACTGCAGCTTTTTGTTAGTAGTAAAGTGAGTGAAACCTAAAAATATAAGTATTCTTTCTTTTTGATAATCTTTTAGTATACAAAAATGTATGTTTCTATAAAATATGTAAAAAGACACCTCAGTTCGTAAAATTACTAGTTGAAACACTTAAAACGAGTTAAGGAAGGAGCATGTACCAACTGTTGAAAAAGAAAATAATTATATCAACCCCTCCAAAAAATTGCTAAGTCGGAATACCGAAAACGAAATCTGTCAATACTGAATACATCATCTGATCGACTGAATTTGACATTTCCTTTTTTTTGACAGCAACAGTAAAATAATAGTGAATTTTTTAAATAATTTGCCCATTTTTGGACAGGCTAAAGCCTTTAAGGTCATACCGCCACTTCTTATGTATGTAATCTATAATGTTAAAACAATAAAAAATCATTGTAATTTTTCTGGTGGTCTAATATTAATTTTAACTAGTGATATGAAAACAGCAAAAAATCACAAAATTTTTGAAGCACATATCATTATTATAAATGATGTTTTGTTTTCTACCTACTTGCAAAAAAAAAAAAAATACGTCAGGTCCATTCGCTGCATCCTTCTTTATGCATAAGATAAATCACTAAAAAGATTCAGAAAGCATGAATCCTTTTCGTTAAACTACATTTTTACTTACAAAATGCACTGTTTAAATCACAAAAACGATTCAGAACATATGGATTTTTTTTGTTAAACGAAATTCTTACTTAGAAAATGCACTGATTAAATCACAAAAACGATTCAGTGCGCTTGGATATTTTTCGCTAAACACATTTCTGTGTTTCTGTATTGATGAATGCAACGAAAGAGATCCATACACATCGCAGTCATTAATACCTTTACCTATATTTTATCATAACGAATAAATATTATAGATATTGGGAAAATTTATTCATATTTTACTACCAAAAAAAACTTGGTAGGAAATTTTGATAGCGGTAGGCAACACTGCATATTTTGCTACAATACAGTTGCATGCGTTTGAGCACGATTGATTAAACTTCTCTTTTCAACTTCTCTTGTTAAGTGCACTGTTACTGCGAGTCTTGTTTTTATAGTACATAAAATATGAAGAGAATCGACCGAATATTTAATGCTTTAGGCGTATCAGATAATAACAACTGTGAAGATAACGATGGTAAGTTTTTGAGGTTATATTAACTTTTGATATTTTGACTAACTTGTTTGTTTTTCAAATAATTTACTTGCCGCTTTCTTTGTTTTTAGCTATTATGGAATGTGATGCGCCTTCTGATATGAATTTAACCCTACCTTCTGATATGAGCTTCATTTTGCCTTCTAATATAGAATTTACTTTTTGTTCATCTGCTGAAATGGAGAATGCATGTAACATTGACTTAAATCAACATGATTCAAGGAGAGGTAAGATGTAATATTAAGCTTAAAATATTATTATTTATTGATTTATATACAAGGTGTTTCTTTTGATATAGGTACCATAATTTTTTGAACTAATTGAATTATGATTGATGTTAACTTCAAAACTATAACACACGCAGTTACACTCAGAGTAAGATTATACATATAAGTAAAAATAATACAAAAAATCCTACAACAAGTATCTCAACACTTGTTGTAGGACTTTTTGTATTATTTTTAGGGGCTACGGGTGGTCTGAACTGTGACACTAGGTTGATCAACGATACGAGATAGTTAGATTTATGAATTATGGGAAATCCAAAGTAACACGTTGTATACCTACAAGCTTACGGTGGGTGTGTATGCATATTAGCATTTCACTTTGCATTTCAGCTGAGGCTTTAACTTACAATGTGGCACAACAACATGATGATGTTGAATCACCTATGGCTCCATTGTTTTCACCATTAACGCCACTGGTGACGCGAGAAGCTATTTCTAAGGAGACGCATGTAGGTGTACCTGTACTTATAGAAGAAAATCCGTCGCCAATACGACCTATGACTCCTGAAACTTTTGAAATTTATCAGACCTTAACAAATGAAGCGGAATCGCCTGTGGAGTTTAGAAACCATCGAGAACAGGTAAATGACATTATCAGCGACACCGATTCCGATTATGTACCTAACAGTGACGAAGAATTTAGCGATAAAGATATTGCGGTCAGATCGAAAAAAAAAAGCGTTGTGGCTGTTGTGCATGGGATTGACAAAAATAATAAGGAAAATAATAACGAAGTAACAGTTTCTAACATAGATGCTAGAGAACCAAATGAATCGACCAAGTCGCTTGAAGAGATTATAGATAATAGCGGTAATTTAGAAGCAATTGACGAAACAGTAAAGGAGAATAGCAACATTTGGGAAGGTCGTCCGAAAAAAGGACGTAAAAGAAAATTTCAGGAATACACACTACGTCAGAGAAAGCAAAGAAAATATGCTAATTTACCTTATCAAGGCAAGACTAAATACGTTAATTCAGTGGTGTTCAAAGATTATACTTGTACTTGTCGTAAACAATGTCACCAACTGATTTCAAAAGAACAAAGAGAACAAGAATTTAATAAATATGTGGCATTACAATCATATGAACCACAACTTCTATTTATTGTGAATTGCGTAAAGGAAAGTCCAAAAAAGAGAACATACACGGTTATAACAGAAAATGAAAGTAAGAAAAACAAACCAAGAGAGTACAAAAGAAACTATAGCATTGGCAATATTGAAGTTTGCAGAGACATGTTTGTCAATAATTTTCAAATCTCCCCTAAGAAAATTGACATATGTTTACGAAAGAATCGCGACGGTAAATCATTGAAAGATCAAAGAGGTTATTCTAGAGGTGGTCAGAATAAAACTCCAGAAGAGGATGTTGAGTTTGTTAAAAATGTGATCAATCATTTGCCCAAATATGAGTCTCATTACAGGCGAGAGCAAAACAGTAGCTGTCAGTATTTAAAGGTAGGAATGACTATCCAAAAAATATACGAGTTATATTTAGAAAAAATTAATGAAGCGTATGGGACGACAAAAGATCCCGTGTCATTATCTAAGCTAAAAAGTATATTTTATAGATACTTTAACCTACGGTGCAAGGGCCTGAAAAAAGATACTTGTAGTAGATGTGACGCATTTAACATTAAAATTAAAACAAGTATTGGTGAAGAACAGGCAAAATTGATTGAAGAGAAAATGAAACACTTAAAGCGAGCTGAAGATTTAAGAAACAATATGAATAAAGATTTAATGCAAGCAAAAACTGATGAAAATGTTGAATGTTTAACGTTTGATCTAGAAAAAACCCTCCCACTGCCCCGAATCCCTACAAGTATAATTTTTTATAAACGCCAACTCTGGCTGTATAATTGTGGCATACATCCAGGCTCCGATAACAACGGCCACTGTTATGTTTGGATTGAAGGCGAAGCTGGTAGAGGCGCCCAAGAAGTGGGATCGTGTTTGATTAAATATATAAAAACAAAACTTAATCCAAAAGTCCAAAATTTGATTTTGTGGAGTGACTGTTGTGGGGGCCAAAACCGTAACATTAAAATTGTACTCATGTTAAAGGCAATATTAAGTTCACACCAAACACTAAAAACGATTACACTCAAGTATCTTGAATCGGGTCACACATTTTTGCCCAATGATACCGATTTTTCTAAAATAGAAACACAGTTAAAATACCACGAAAGAATTTACACAGCTGACGAATATGTCGCAGTTATAAAAAAAAGTAAGAAGAAAAATCCTCTTCAAGTGCAGAGAATGGAAAAGAAAGACTTTTTTAGTACAAAAAAAAATGAGAAAAATATAGTTAATCGGAAAGTCTTCTTGGATAAGACCAAAGCTAACTGGCTACAAACAAAAGAAATATTACTGAAAAAAGAAGAAAAGTACATTATATTTATGAAAACTCAAAACGAAGACCAGTTTCATGAATTAAATATAGAGAAAAAGATAAAAGGAAAGTCTTTGGAGGTATCAGAAACCGATTTCACATTACTATGGCCAAATGGGAAAGAAATACCTCAAGCAAAATTAGATGATTTGGAGTCAATCTTTGACTATATTCCTAAAGACTGCCTGGATTTCTATAAATCTTTAAGGGGTAATCCGAGTCTTTATGACGATATCGACGGGTTTGGCGGTGAACCGGACTTCACACAGGAAGAAGAGTAAATTTGATTAATGTTTTTTATATAAATAATAAACAAAGTTTTAGAAACCTAGTTGTTTTATTAATGAAATGAACAATTTTTAACGATTTTAGTGGCAATTAGCTACTTTGAATCGTTTTTGCGAAATGAAAATGAGCTTAGCATAATTGAAAATAGCTTTTATCAAAAAGGATCCTAACACACATTTAGCTGAATATCTCAAGAAATAAGACTAAACTCAATAAAATTTATTTGTATGAATAAAATATACATTGACACGCATATATTATCTTAAGAACCAATAAACGCAAGCAAGTCTATTAATAAACAAACACAGGTTAAACTTCAATCTTCAATAACTCAAATGTAACATTTTGTGGGGTGGATCCTTTTTGTTTATCTACGTCCTTAAGATAGTTTAGTGCTAGAAAAGCATAATTTACTAAGAAATATGTTTGTGAGGTCAAAGACCTCTGAGCTATAATATGCAAGTTTAAGAATTTCAATTTTCTTTTATAATTCAAAGAGTTAAAATTCCACAGCGCTCAAAATATTTTTCAGATAATGTTTTTAATTTGGTTTTAATATTTAATATTCAATCTAGCATACTTTAGAAATTAAGGGGGCACCCTTTTTTCAACTTTGGCACCCTATATCTCAAAAATGGTACACGTGACTAAAATGGTTAAAGAAATCTTTTCATTTTAGAACCCCTATAACAACGATACCACACATGAAATGATGTGGCTGAAAAAAAAGTTCATTCCCACTTGACATGTATGGGAGCAACCCCTTAAATAAACAATTAAAAAAAATTAAGGATTTAAAATTGAGATTTATATTTAAACTATCACATTGTTAAACTTCATTCATATTGATTTATAAATGTGGATGTTATAAGGCTCTGTAATATTCGGACGGATAAACGGGCGGACTGACGAACGACGGTCGTCAGTCTAACGGTTGTGTGTCGTGTGTGTCTAACGGTTCCTCGTTTTAATACGGAACCCTAAAAACCTTACTTGTTTATTTTAGATTCAAGGATACTAAATTGTCATGGTCGTCATATTAGCTGTAGGACACATGCGCCAGACATCGCTCTCCTCGACCATAATTTGAGGGAAGACAACGACCCCACACATGATCGGTTTATGATTGGCAAAAATATCTATACCCAAAAATACCTACAAACATAATACCTCCTCCTTTTTGGAAGTTGGTAAAAAGACCGGGAATATCTCGATCCATTCAGAATAGCACCCCTACGCGGCGCAATTTCAGTTTCATTACCTTTAGAACCACAGAGTGCGATGCAAAAGGTAAAATGGTTTCTTTATTATCTGAATTTGAATTGATTTTCTATGGACCGAAACGGGGATAATTTTTTCGGTTCGTTTCGTTGTTTTCTTTCAATGGTACGGAACCTGATATTTTTTATGACGCCTATACAAGTAACACTGTTAGGCACTAGCTATTACATTCTTTTTTTTTAATTTTACAAAGATCTAGGTGATAAAATAGATACATATTTTATACAAACATTTTAGTGATCAAATCACTGAAGGACTTAATCAATATATTTTTTGATTATCAGCCTATCACACTTGTACATTCTATAAATTTTTTTTTATAGAATTAAAAAAGATTGCACTGACGAAATCCGCTTTGGTCCAGCCTATAACGAGTACATCAATAAAATCCAAAATGCCAAAATCCAATTTTTTTTTCCTCGGTCTAGTGATATGAGCTGAGGTCTAAATTAATTGATTTTGCAATCTCATTTGTTTTTGCGATCTTAATTATATCGTCAGTTCACTTAGCCGGTGGACATCTTACTCTTCGCTTGCTGGTCAGTGGTCTCCCTTCGATAACTTTACGGCCCCATCAGCCATTCGTTCTTGGAACTAAAGTCAAAGTCAAATCATTTATTGCAACATATGAAATTTACATGCGGTTCTTAATTAACAAGTTTTGTATAGTTATACATATGACCCTGATAAGGGTATGGCAATTTTATTATTCGTATTGGAACGATTTATTATGTTTTCTAGATTATCGTTAAAAAATTCGTCTAATGTGTAATAACATTTGGATAACAGAATAATTTTTAGTCATTTTATAAAACAGTTTTCCTTTTCGATATCTTTTAGATTGTTTGGCAGTTTTTTAAATATTTTATAGCCATAGAATGCGGGCTGGAACTATGCATTGCTAAGTTGGACTTTGATCCCACGAGTTTATGTCTGTATTGTGAAACAATTTCAAAAAAAAAATAAGATTATAAGATTATATAAGTTTGTACCATGAATGGTACAAACTCAGATAATTTTAACTTACGCACGTATTTGTATTATTTACGTAAAAATATCTTTGATCAGTTTCTTCAAAGGTACTGGTGTTTTGCTTTACTTGTACCATTAAAGCTTTCAAATATATTGTGAAACTATTCTAAAATAATTTCCATTAACATTAGTTCAAAGTTATTTTTTTAAACAATTATTAAGTGTTGTTCGTGTGCTTGTAGCGTACAGCTAAGATTGGCTACAATATTGTGAATAAAATTTTCGATCTTAATGTTTCCAATACAGTTATATTGTCCAATAATTTCAAGGCTTTTTATTAGCCACTCTTCGTTGATCCATCTCTCAGTTTACACCCTGTACAGCCTTTTGTGTGCGGACCAGTTTACGAGCGCTAAAATATTTTTATGATGCACTTGGTTTATACAAATCTGGGCATGTTTTATCTGTTGTATTCGATGTATCCATTGTAACCAAATGTATCCATACTCCGAATGCGTATTCTCGGCTTTATCTTTGATGGATCACGGGATCTCTAGTGGATTTTGTGGGATAATGCTATGATATTGATAGTTTCTGTCAACTCGGCTGGGCAGCGTTCGGAAAATTGCGTAACGTCTTCTCGTCCGACATACCTCAGTGCCTCAAGTCGAAAGTTTTCGACCAGTGTGTGTTGCCAGTGATGACTTACGGCACAGAAACGTGGTCTCTCACTATGGGCCTTATTAGTAAGCTTCAAGTAGCCCAACGAGCCATGGAGAGGGCTATGCTCGGAGTTTCTCTACGCGATCGAATCAGAAATGAGGAGATCCGTAGAAGAACCAAGGTTACCGACATAGCCCAGCGGATTGGCAGGTTGAAGTGGCAATGGGCAGGGCACATAGCGCGGAGGACTGATGACCGATGGGGTCGAAAAGTCCTCGAGTGGAGACCACGTACCGGCAAGCGCAGCGTAGGACGTCCACCCACAAGGTGGACGGACGACCTCATTAAGACCGCAGGTTCGCGCTGGATGCAAGCCGCTACCACCCGGTCTTATTGGAGATCTTTAGGGGAGGCCTATGTTCAGCAGTGGACGTCCTATGGCTGAAAGGAAGGAAGGAAGTGCCCTGTTTGAGGAGAATACATTTTGCAGTGAATAATTATAATATGCATGATGACTGGGTAAAAAAAAACATTATTAAATTTAGTTCGTGAGATAATTATCAAAAAATATTGCAAATGGCAAAGGTAAACCTTGTCAAAGTTTCAGAGTGGGGGTCGTGACGTCGCGTCTCTCATGAAAGTCTATAATTTTGAATGACATTCGTGACGTCACGCGGAACTTTCACGGGCTATAGGTATTTTCAACAATTTTTGTTAGAAAAAATTATAATCTATCAGACGGACTTATTATATTTGTTTAGTCATCATGCTTATTCTTTACATGGATCATGGTTGAAAAGTTCTCGAGTGGAGACCAGGTACGGACAAATGACTTAGGACGTCCACCAACAAGGCAGACAGATGCTATCATAAAGATTGCATGATTGCTCTGGATGCAAAACGTTTCCAACAGCTTGGATAGGACAAGCTCGTGCCATGTAGTAGACGTTCTAAAAGAAGACATCGATTGTTGTAAAAGGAACGAAGTGCAATGAAGAAAGTCAAAGAAGCTTTGAAACAAAATCAACCTAAAGAATTTTCAATAGCTATACTTGTGCAGAATTATTGAAAATGACTTGATTGTTAAATATTTTAGACTTGAGTACAAGAGAGCAATGTGTATTCCTTCAATTTACTAGCTTTTTGACTTCGCCCGCGTGGTATTTTGATTTTTATGGTAACCATATAGGATATGTGACATAAGCTACTTTTTATCCCGGAAAAATAAAAGCTTCCATAGGAAGAATTTTTTTTTCCGGGATAAAAAGTAGCTTAATATGTCACTTTCAGTATTTTAAATTTTATTCCGTTGCTGCGTGAAAGACGAACAAACCAACAAATACAGTTTCGAATTTACAATATTTAGTAATACGATAATAGTAAGGAAGGATGCTGTCCGTTGTAAAAGACTTAATTTTGTAGTGAACCTTTTTGGTTTTCTCTTCCTTACATAGTCCTTACATAGTTTAAAATAAAGTCGCTATTTTCGTTTGTTTGTCTGTATGCTTAAATCTTTCAAACTTCGCAACGGATTTTGATGCGGTTTTTTTTAATGGATAGAGTGATTCAAGAGGAAAGTTTATGTGTGTAAAAATACCCGAAATTCCCACGGGAACGGGCACAACGCTGGTAAAACCGTGGGGCGCTGCTAGTATAAAATTAAGTCGCTATTTTCGTTTGTTTGTTTGTTTGTTTGTTTGTCTGTATGCTTAAATCTTTAAAACTACGCAACGGATTTTGATGCGGTTTTTTTAATGGATAGAGTGATTCAAGAGGAAGGTTTATATGTATAAAAATTCCCGAAATTCCCACGGGAACGGGCACAACGCGGGTAAAACCGCGGGGCGCTGCTAGTAGTAAATAAAATAATTTCTACGACCCAAGGAAAGGCCTCTGGACCCTAATAAAGTCTTTAACCTCAGCAGACTGTTTTATGACTTACTTTATAACAACTGCGAAAAAGCTCCCTTACCGCTATACATCCTCCAATACGCATAAAAATGAACAAATGGGCCTATTAATATTTAGAAGGCAAATCTAGTCCCAAAGGAGTGGTAGAAAACAAACAACATCTGTAAAGACGAAGAGCGGAAACACTATCGAATTTCCTGAATAAAATTAACATCAGTCTGGCGGCTACACATTCTTTCAATTAGATCGTGTACGCAGATTGTATAGTATAATAGAACCATTGAGCATCTAGCTCTAAGAAAGAAGGGTTGGTCCATTTTAGTAATTATTTTGTGGATATGTAGAAGTCTATGAATTTTTTTCTGGTCTTCTTATACATAAAAGACTAGAAAAACATTATATTTTTCTATTGTTTATTACACGTCTTAATAATCGACGTAATCTTTCTCTAGGATATTTCAGTCTTGTTTTTCTCTCTCATTTGAAGTGATACCAAATCTCAAGTTAGACCGTAACTAGGGATTCTAAAAATATTTACGATCCCAAAAGTCATCTTTTGGTTTGGTAAGCAGTTGAGGATACTATAAGTTATGAATTAGAGCCAGTTTCAACAAAATAAGATACACTATAACTATGTCAATAACCCCATGAATGAAGAATCACGTTAGATGCAAGCAGTTTCTAACCTATTTTATCAGTAAATCAAAGGAGAGGCCTATATCAAGCAGTGGACGTCGTAGTATTAATGAAAAAGAAGAAAAGTTAAGCTAAAGTCATAAATCATTTTAAACTGAAAAAACTTAAATTGTCAGTACTGGAAGAAATCACTTTCAGTGATAAGGCCGCCAGTTGCTTCACATATCTAAACATGTTTTCTGTCAAATGTAAACTGTGAACTAATAAAGAGTATATCTATCTATCAAATTGTAATTAGAGGCACTCGATCGAATATTGAAATATTTAGGTACGTAGCAATCAGAACCTCTTCGGAGGTGCGATGATTCTAATGTCTGGTGATTTTCGCCAAACGCTACCAGTCATTCCCAGATCAACAGCTGCTGATGAAATAAATGCTTGATACGTAAAAAAAATTAAATTAACAACCAATATGCGAATGGAGTTGCACACAAGGATTTTTTTTTATTCCGTATTGGTTTGCGTTTGACTAGATACTGCCTGATGCAGCTGAGCAGATATGCGGTCTAGGGTGTAGCACGCTTACCTAGAAGATACCTATTTACTCGGGATTTGAAGACACCCACGTCGTGCTTTAGCGGGAAGACAGACCCGGGCAAAACGTTCCACATTCTAGCTGTTCGTATGAGGAATGAGGATTCGAAACGCTTGGTTCTAACGCACGGAATGTCCACCATAAAAGGGTGGCGCTTTAGTTGCGTCTGTCTAGCCGTACGATAGAAGAAAGGGGCAGGTGGGGCCAGATTGTGCAACTCCTGAGCGCACTCTCCGAAGTGTATACGATAAAAGGCCGATAAACACGCTACCTTACGTCGATGCTCGAAACTTTGCAGCTGCGACTTAGTCAAGGTATCGTTGTCAATTAGCCTCCTGGCTCGCCTCTCAATCGACTCCAGAGCCTCCAGTTGATATTTGGCAGAGCCATCCCAAAGGTGAGTGCAGTATTCCATGCAAGACCTGACTTGTGCTTTATAAAGACTAAGCAGTTGCTCAGGTGTGAAATACCGTCTCACCTTAGAGAGAACACCAAGTTTTTTGGAGGCTAATTGAGCTTTTGACTCTATATAAGAGGCAAAGTTAAGAGTCGATGAGAGAGAAACGCCTAATAGTTATCGGCAGAAATGTTTTGCAAAATTCAAATAGATTATTGGACATTGGCAATGGGATAATTCCTGTTGACGCTACTATGCTAGCCTTATTTCATTTCTAACTGACCCGGCGAACTTTGTTCCGCCATATTTTCTAAACTCAAAGACTTTGCAATATTGCAAATTCTTTCAATATATGGTTCTATTTAAAACAGAAGCTATTGTTTATTTAATTTTTGTTGTTGTCATAAAACAAATTCATTGAATTTTGAAAATATGGCGGAACAAAGTTCGCCGGGTCAGCTAGTCATCCTATAAAAGTAAAAATTTCCCATGGGATATAAATGAAATTTAAATACTACGCGGGCATAGGATTCTTATCATCCTTTAAAAATAAAAATTTCCCGTGGGATATCAATGAAATTTAAATACTACGCGGGCATAAGATTCTTATCATCCTATAAAAATAAAAATTTCCCATGGGTTAGCAATGAAATTTAAATACTACGCGGGCATAGGATTCTTATCATCTACTAAAAAATAAAATTTCCCATGGGATATCAATGAAATTTAAATACTACGCGGGCATAGGATTCTTATCATCCTTTAAAAATAAAAATTTCCCGTGGGATATCAATGAAATTTAAATACTACGCGGGCATAAGATTCTTATCATCCTATAAAAATAAAAATTTCCCATGGGTTAGCAATGAAATTTAAATACTACGCGGGCATAGGATTCTTATCATCTACTAAAAAATAAAATTTCCCATGGGATATCAATGAAATTTAAATACTACGCGGGCATAGGATTCTTATCATCCTATAAAAATAAAAAATTCCCATGGGTTAGCAATGAAATTTAAATACCACGCGGGCAAAACCGCGGACAGAACTTATTAGTATAGTGATAAATTTGCTGATTTGCTAAATTAGCACATTCTATAAAGAATAAAAACTGGCGAAACCGATATCGAAAAACCAAACATCACCTCCTCTCTGGGTTAGTAGCTTGAAGGTCCATAACTCTTTCTTTACGATCGCTCCGCCAGAGTCGGCCGAATAGCGGAATGGCGAAAACATGGCGGTAAACAAGCGAACACATTAACGTTATGGCGGAAATTAGATTTTATTGCGCTTGCAATGTTGCCAGGTTGGCTAACAGACCTGAAAGGGGATAATGAAACCGGGATGAACGGGCTCGTTTTTGGCGGTACTCACCGCATAGATGGCTTTTGATGTAGGCAATAAGTGTGCTATCTAGTTTTGTGGAATAGCTTTCTACTTTGTAGAAAAGAGTGATTTTAACATAATATAAAATAGGCACTTTGAATTGTTCACACGTTAGGTACTTGAGTTAAGTGATACGTTTAATACTACTTGTGTCATATTTTAATAATAAATGAATAAATAATAGGGTACATCTTGCACATGGTCTCTGACCTCAAACTAAGCATAGCTTGTGATATGGCTGCCAGACTGATATACTACATATACATATTTTAAATACATACTTATATACATAGTACCCAAATAACACCCAGACACAGAGCAAAAACCTATATTCATCACACAATGTTTGCCCTGGGTGGGGATCGAACCCACGCCTTTTTTGACCCAGAAGTCAGGGTCACTAACCACTGAGCCACCGAGGCAGTCTTACATTATAGGTTCATGCGTAACACATACGTACTTACATTGCATAGTTAACAGAACTGATGGGGCCGTGAAGCTCTCGAATGGATGCCATGTCGTGGCAAGCGTAGCGTAAGACGTAGAAAAGTGATTAATTATTTATCTAAGCAAGATGATGAGGATCATGGTAGGTGTAAACCGCTTCTAACCGTTCTTATTTGTAATGCATAAGAGAGGTTAATGGCCAGAAGTGGACGTCCTACGGCGGCAAAGGCTGATAACGATGATGGTGATTAAAATTAGTTAGGTTTTGAATTCACACCTCTCTTGCCCTGCTAGTCCAGCATGCGAACACGAAAAGCCCCGAAATGAATTACTTTCGACGTAAGAAAAGTAACAGATATTATACTTTGCCATAACGCTGTTTCGTTCTAACACGTCGAAAGAAATATAACTTCGTGCGCATCCTAGCCCGGCTGAAATCAGCCACTATTTTCCTATTTCACCCGTCATTCTATCATCACTATAGTTCGGCCGTTCAGAGAATGCATTCCTGACACGTCATCTTGAAAAAATGTTTTTGGCCGACATCTCGGAAACTATGTACTTAAGGGCAAAAAACAGAAAAATCATTATTGTAGAAAATAAAATTTCGCATCTTTTGTTTTCAGTATTTTTTTTTTTTAAACTTACCGTTTACGATGTATGGCCCATTTAATGTTTTAAGGTCCATTTAATGAAATTTCATTACGGATTTTGATGCGGTTTTTTTAATAGATAGAATAAATTCAAGACAGATAGATATATAGATTCAAGTGGAAGGTTTCTATGTATTATACACCTGTGCGAGGCCGGGGCGGGTCGCTAGTTATCTCTATATTTTTTATATTAGGGGACATCTTACACACGGCCTCTGACCCCAAACTAAGCAAAGCTTGTGATATGGCTGCCAGAGACTGATATACTACTTATATATATTTTTAAATACATACTTATATAGATAGTAACTAAATAACACCCAGACACAGAGCAAACACCAATGTTCATCACATAAATACTTGCCCTGGGTGGGGATCGAACCACTATTATCGAATTAGCCCTATCCCGCGTGCAATTATAAATCATAAATGCAATTATAATGGCTATTTTTTTTTTTTTTCATTTTTTTTTTTTTTTTTTTTATGAAAATATAATATCAACAATAACTAAATTAGCAATACCACAAACAATCTAGACCTAAATTAGGTGTAAACTGTCGTTAACCAGACACTAGATCCAAATGTTTCTCATAACAGCTATCTAAACGGGCCCAGGCTAACTATAACACTTTATAGGCATTTAATTTAGCTGATATAATGGATGTAACTTTAACAATCAGTAGAAAAATCAGATCTAGGTCCGTCGAAACACTTTTTGTGAACGAAAATTGAATTAGAAAATAATTTATTTTGTTCTCTCTTGTATTGGCTTCCATTAGTTCTCTCTTTGAAAGAGATTTTTCGTAGTAAGAAACCTTGGCTCTGCTATACTCATTCATCGTCACTTATGCTCATTAAAATAACTTTAGCAATTGTTCATTGTCGACACATCAAGTAATAGATAATAATTACACTAGGTAAAGCGGGAGACACTCACGGGATTTTCAATAAATATTGACGTGGTTAAGAATTCATTCATTCATTGATTTCGTGTCAATGGATAGATTTTTTTATGAATTATTGGTTAACAGATACTTTTTAATGTTTTGAACTTAAAGGGTAAAATCCCATGAACCGTGATAGCTAGACAGCTGAAATTTTCACAGATGATGTATTTCTGTTGCTGCTATAACAACAAATACTAAAAACAAAATAAATTAAGTAATTCACGGTGGCTCTCATACAATATACGTGTTTTTTTTTTGTTGTTTTTGCTCGATATTTATAACGGCAACAGGTAGTTGGTAGATGCTTGAAATAAGGTTAAAGGTATTCCCATACGGTAAGGAACTCTTCGTGCGCAAGTAAAACTTGCACTTGGCCAATTTTTCCTTATTCTTTTTGTAAAACTTTAAGCATTAATATCCTTAATAATATCGGTAGACCTACACAAAGATGGCGTGACTATATATAAGATATTTTGAATTTTTGCGGCAATATTTAGATGAGATTGGCACAGGACAGGCAGAATTCGCAAAGGAGATACAAGGTTTGTGCCTGTAGTGGACTAAAATACGCTGATGATGATACGATACCATATCAATACATTGGTAACACAAAACCTTTTTGCTAACCACGATTTGCTGACCAGAGAACATTTACAGCAAACCATTCCAATAATTCTCTATTTTAAAATCCTCTTCCACAACAGTGCTCAGAATTAGTAGAAACTCTTTTATTTCGCTCTCGAGAGAACACATTAGACAGTGAGTTTCAATTACAGCTAGCTTAATCCGGTTATATCCAGTTCCATCCGGCTCGGAGCCAGCACTCGCTGCTCTAATTAAAACTCTATTGTTGTGGCAGTTTGAGCCTTTCATCGTATATTTCTTAAATTGAGATATTTTGAACATAAGTACGCATAGCTGGTTTGCAAGATGCAGTGGTAGGGGTTAAATTACATATTACATTGACGGCCAATGAGCGTGTAAAGATCTCTAACGGAAACTACGCACCGTACGCAGGGCAGGACGTTCTCCAATTGATTTATTAGAGTATGTGCAAAAAGAAAACCGTCGTGGCGTTACGATAAACTAACAATAAGATTTTATTCAGCAGCTAAGGTATACCGACTATACTTGGTAGGCGCAATATAATGGTAAGTATTGAAAACCAAATTGCTGTCTACCAAGTATCAAATACTTTTAGTTGTACTAGCAATGACAGAGCAGTGTTGTCAACGTAACAAAATTAGTAAAATGGCACACAGGCGACCTCGCCTACGACGGTTCTCTTTTTGCACAAACTCTAACTAATTTTATTTATTTAAAGTCTAGTTAGACAGACGACCTGATATAGACTGCTGAACATGCTAGAAGCAAGCCGGTCCGAACTGGTCTTTCTGCAAATAGATAGGAGAGGCATTTGTCTATGCCTATGGATATTTGCAATATTTTACAATTACATAAGTTTTTGAATTTAGTTTTTTGTAATTAATATACTCATAGATTACTAGTCTACAAAATATCTACTTTTGAGATGAAATTAAACAGTAAACTGCCAAAAACAATATTTTCGCAAACATGTTATCCTAGTAGCTTCCTACCTAATCACATCATGAATAGTAGATGTAATGTCGTAATGGCTCAATCCCAAGAAATAGGCCCGGAGAAAAAATACTGAAGAATTCAATTTATTAGATATTATTTATGGGATTTGTTTCTGTATTCTTTACTTATGATTATATTAATACTATAAGTCCGAACAGAGAAGTAGGTTGCAAATGGATGCAGTTGGCAAGGGACAGAATTGAATGGCATAAACAAACAGAGGCTAATACTTAGCCGTGGGCTGATGGCGATGATAAATTCAATTGTTTATTAATTTGTTACTTTCTCCTTAATGTTTTTTTTTATTAATAAACTTAATAGCCATGGCGATCTAGTAGTAGTAACACGCGCCCTACAATCGTAAGGTCGCGGGTTCTCGATTCCGCACGAATGAGTTTCCTTGAAACTAATGTACGGAACTTCACACTACTGGCTTTTCGGTGAAGGAAAACATCGTGAGGCAACTTACATACCCACGTCAGTAGACGAGATTCGATAGCGATAGATGTTGATCTGCCAACCCGCATTGGACCAACGTGTTGGATATGGCCCAATCACCCTTCGTGGGAAGCCTACCTCCTGCAGTAGAATTTTAAAAAGCTGGTACAGGTATTTTTATGTTTGAAAGTCGGAGAAAGAAATAATTATTATGACCTATTTATGGTGCATTCTTCTTTTTTGTTTTTGCTGAGCCCGACGGGGTCAATATGCCACTTTGTACCTTTTATATTTTTTACCACCATTCACTTTATGGAAGCAGAATAAATGAATTATGAATTATGAGAAACGAGTGAGAAGAGAGATGATTGAGAGACTAGAGTCTAATACGCGCCGCGGGTAAACGACGTTTACGTTATAAAATGCTGAACAAAATATACGGTCAATTTAATTTCACAAATATTATTACTTCCCTAAAGCTGTTTTTACAAAGCTGTAGCTTAGAGCCATGATTCATTGGTAACACAAGCGGCCGAGATGAGATTGGGATGATTTATCGCACGCTCGAAAATAAATCTCGCTGCCATGGACACCATCAGAAAAACTGGAAATATTTCCAGTATAATTATTACAGTTTCAATCATTTCAGTATCACTACCGACTTCTACCGTGTATTCTAAAAGTTTGCACAAATCGTTGTGACATCCATAATACCTATGTACATTAATGTTGAATTATGAAAAACGGCTAGGCCTGTTTCTATAAAATTTAACCAGAACCAATTAGGGAGAAGGTATGGTCTTTCGAAATAAAAAAGAATTTGCAAATCTGTTCACAATTGACAAAAATATCGATGAACATTCACAAAAAAGAAATACATAGGTACAGACGAACATAGTATACTCGTACCTCCTCTTTTTTGGAAGTCGTTAAAAAGTAAGCTTAATTATTATAAGCAATGCAAAATTAATACTAGCCATTGAAAGTCGTGCTAGCCTATTAAGAGACCACCTTACAAGCCCAGGGGTTGTACCAAAACAGATCACGTACTAACAATTTCTTAGGAATTTACCTGGATTGATAAAATAGTAGTGAAGTAACCTGCGTGTGGCCGTAGACGCGTAATAAAATGCGTTAGTGTACTGTACGTTTGTGTGCTCCAGATCTATAATCATCACCATCCGCACCACTCTATCCCACTGCTGGGTATAGGCCTCTCTCTTATATATATCTCTTATTTTATTACAATTTAAGGGGTAAAAGAGTTTTCTCCCGGATCATATTTTTTTTTTAAATGTACTGAATATTTTCTCAATGTTTGACAGAAAACGCGAAAATACTGGTCGATTCACGATCCTCTTAAGTCGTTCTTTTACGTACAAATGGTATGCAATAAACTGATGAAGAAATAAATGAAGAAAAATAAAATTATCAAACAGAGTGTCAGATTGAATAATAAAGGATATAATAGAATATGTCCATCGTGTAAACGTCCCGTATTCCGAAGGGAAAGGTAGAAAGGAACGTGTCAAAGATTAAACTTTTAATAGAATAAAATTACGGAGTTAAAACCGAATCCAGAGTGTTATTAGCGCAACCCTGTTGGCAAAACAACTAATTTTAGTTAGTAAAAGTGTATAGTTACACTTTTCACTTTTTAGTTCAGACGGAGGCAACACGTGTTCACGTGAAAGGACAAACCTTTGTAAAGTTTGTATTAGTAGTTTACTAGTTTTTGCCCGAGCCTTCGCTCGCGTGAAAATTTGAGTTTTGTGTTATCCCCTAAGAACCTTTATTTTTTTGGGAATAATAATATACCTAATTGAAAAACCCCCGACACAAAAATATTTGACAACAAACTTTCAATCAATTGACAACCATTTTGGGCACATTTGTAGAATTTTGGTTCTTCCATCTCCACTTTAACCCACCACAACTCTTAAACGGCTCAATCGATTTTTATAAAACATAGCTAAGAACACTCTCGATTAAGTCTTCTTTCATCCAAAAAAAACTAAACTGAAATCGGTTCACTGGTTCGGGCGCTATGATGCCACAGACAGACAGACACACAGACAAACAGACACGTCAAACTTATAACACCCCTCTTTTGCGTCGGGGGTTAATAAATGTAGAAAAATATAATTATCAAAAAGAGTGTCAGATTGAATAATAAAGGATATACCTACTAGAATATGTCCATCGTGTAAAATACGTCCCGTATTCCGACGGGAAAGGTAGAAAGGAACGTGTCAAAGATTTAACTTTTAATAGAATAAAATTACGGAGTTAAAACCGAATCCAGAGTGTTACTAGCGCAACCCTGTTGGCAAAACAACTAATTATAGTTAGTAAAAGTGTAACTAGTTCAGACGGAGGTAACACGTGCTCACGTGAAGGGACAAACCTTTGTGAAGTTTGTTTTAGTAGTGAAATTTTGAGTTTTGTTCTATCCCCTATATAGAACCCTTTATTTTTTGGGAATAAAAAGTAGCCTAGACCACTATTCGACCTTTGAACATGCGAAAAATCAAGCCAATCCGTTGCTACGCTGCCGCGTGAAAGAGGATCAAACCAATAAACCAACAAACACACAGTAAGGCTTAAGGATTTTAGTGAATAAGCAGTTTAGTCGTATTTATACTCAAGTGTAGGTCGCAAATAGTACATTGTTCACCGAGAGGAGAAAGTGACCGATTACCGTCGAGGGTGTCGTTTAAAACACCCGAGATCGGGAATCGCACTTTCTCTCGAGTGATACATAGTGCTTTATACTACACCTACGAGGAAAATAAAAAACTAAATCTTTACTAATTGAAATTTATATTGAAATTGTTGCAGTTAGTGAAGCTTAATGTAACACTTGAAAATGGCGCCAATGGCGTCTGCAATTTTCACATGTTTTTTTTTCAAATTGTTTGACACCCTCCAACACACAGCTAGTGGCCAGTGTCATTTTGCGAACTTGGAGATAAAAACTCACTGTAAAAACTTTTTGGCTTTTGATGTTTAGGTTACCAGCGCATAGTCTTACCCAAAATAAAAAAGAAAAACCACGTAAGAAATGGATTTTCATACACTTTTCTCTCCCGCTCAGATGCGTTTTCTCCCCGCATATTTGTTCGATATCCAATGACGTACTTTCTTCCGTAAATTTGATAAAGTATCAAGGTACTTTCCGAGCAGGTGTAGTATAAATGTAATTTGTTTATCAGTGTATGTAAGTTTATTCCTTTGTAACACTATGGGGCGTAGACCGATTTCGATGGTTTCAACGTCGACTCTCATTTTACCGATATAGATAATTAGTTAATGAAGTTAACTGAGTTTTTAAGATTATAATTATTTTTAGGGTTCCGTACTCAAAGGGAAAAACGGAACCCTATTACTAAGACTCTGCTGTCCGTCCGTCGGTATGTCTTTCACCACGTTGTATCTCATGAACCTTTATAGTATATCAGTCTCTGGCAGCCATATCACAAGCTTTGCTTAGTTTGGGGTCAGAGACCGTGTGTAAGATGTCCCCTAATATTTATTTATTATTTATTATTATTATTATAGCTAGACAGTTGAAATTTTCTCAGATATATTCTATTCTGTCGCTATAACAACAAATACTTACTAAAACAAGTAGACGCTTGAAATATTCACGGAACATATAATTATAATTATATTCACACCAAAAAATATACAAGTGGGTACATACGATACGGAACCCTTCATGCGCGAGTATGACTCGCACTTGGCTGGTTATTTTATTTTAGACGTCTATATGATTTACGTTACGTATAATATTACGTAGATAAAATAAATTTCTCTATCCGCCTCTTTGCCTCTTTTTTACAACGCTTTTATTTACACGCTTATATTAATTTCACCTGTATGTTTGTTTGCTTCAGTATGTTTGTTTGCTTGTAACCAACGCCTTTGAGCTTGATTTTGCCCTACTTTGAGCTATCAGGGTTTTTTCAAACTTTGCACACCTATCAAAGACGGATGACAATGTATTTATTTACTAATAAAAATCGGCCAAGTGCGAGTCGAACTCGCGCGCTAAAGGTTCCGCACCGTATGGAAGCCCCCCTTCATATATTTTATTTTAATTTAATTATTTATTTTTCAAGGCAATATACAACTAAATATTCTGTGAATATTTCAAGCATCTTCCTGTTGCCATTATTAATATCGAGAAAAAAAAATCACGTTTCTTGTATGGAAGCCCCCCTTAAATATTTATTTTATTTTAATTCAACTTTTTATTTTTAAAGTGAATATTTATTAAAATATTTTGTGAATATTTCAAGCATCTACCTGTCACCGTTATTAATATCGAGCGAAAAACGGCTAAAAAATCATGTTTGTTGTATGGAATCCCCCCTTAAATTTTAATATTTTTTAGTTTTTGGTATTTGTTATATTAGCGACAACGAAAAGACATCATCTGTGAAAATTTCAACGTTCTAGCTATTCACTGTTCATGAGGTACAGTCCGGTGACAGACAGACGGACGGCGGAGTCTTAGTAATAATAGGGTCCCGTTTTTACCCTTTGGGTACACACTTTTTAGTTTGATATGGTACGGTACCCTTTGGGTACGGGACCCTAAAAAGTGAAAAATAAATATAGTTTAAAAAATCTCAATAATACGCTTTCATAGCATATCAAACTAAAAAGTGTAAAAGAATTTTCAATATAATAATGTCCAGAAAATATTTATACTAAATATTGTAAAAAAGTTTGGGGCGCTTTATGCCATAATTTTTCGTAAATCGAGCACCCCACGCTATTTACAAGCTTTTATTTAGTTTCACCTGTCCCGTTTTTAGGCCGCCTGAAAAACTCTGACACCAGGGCTAGCCACCCGGCCTATACGAACTTACTAACTTACCTGTCCCGTTGTCTGTCTGTCGGTCTGTAATCAAATCTTGCAAGTTAAATGTCATCCACTTCCCGGTTACAGATTGATCTGAAATTTTGCACACATTGTGTAAATCGCGTGACAATGCAATATAATGAAAACATGACGCTGATCTGATGATGAAGCTGGAAGGGGGCCAAAGGAACTTAACAATGAAACGACACAAACTCATCGAGTTTGGGTTCATTTAAATGGTCATGGCGAGTAGTTTGTTTTCTATGGTAACCAGGGTCTGATGCTGGAGCTGGAAACTAGTTATCGGAACTCTGTAATAAAACGACGCAACCCTATCGAATTTCGGCTCGGTTGATTCGTCTTGGCGAGTACTTGTTCAGTAAAAGCTTGTTTTAAAAAATAAGTTTTTTTTTTATAATAAAGGTAATACCTACTTGTTTCACAATAGTAAATATTAATATTTTTCGTTCATTATTATTTCCTGCCTATATTGAAAGTTATTTTACATTTTTTAATTTTATTTCACAAAACAACAATGCGATTTCACGAAAAATTTAATCTACGCCCCAAAGTTGACTCTGTACAAATTTCTTTAGAAACAGGTATTCAACGTTCAGGTGACACTGGCTCTCAAACTTTTACAACTGTCATAAAAAGAAATGGAGTGTGAAATAAAAACATTATTCATGCGACATTTATTTCCGTTTTTCGCCATAAACGTTATGGTTTTAGGTTTCGATTACTGCCGAAGCCACCCTCACAGTATAATACCCCCCCACCTCCTACCGCAGAACAAGAGACAATATCTTCCCACATAATTTTAAGGGCAGAAATGGAAAGTTTATGACTGTGGTAAATGCATACTTTACGGCTGGATTACATTGGCACATTTTCGTAATAATTTTACTTTCTAATGTAATTTGGAAGGCATATCAGTCTATCCGTTTTTTAGAGTTCCGTACCCAAAGGGTAAAAACGAGACCCTATTACTAAAACTCCGTTGTCCGTCCGTCCGACCTTCCATCTGTCTGTCTGTCGCCAGACTATATCTCGTGTATAGTTTTAGATACACGAGAACTATCTAGATAGTTGACATTTTTACAGATGATGTATTTCTGTTGCCGCTATAACAAAAATACTAAAAATAAATATTTAAGGGGGGTTCCCATCCTACAAACCTGTTTTGTTCCGTTTTCCGCTCAATATGAATAACGGCAACAGGTAGACCATACCACACCATAGTGCTTTTGCACAGCGAAAATGGCGCATTTTTTGGATAGTGTATCCAAGTTTTAGTACTAAGTCGTTTGTTAATGAGTGACGTTGTGAGAATTACATAATATCTATAGAAGTGTGGCGGTGCATTTTTACGCGCGTCAGCGATTTTGCCGATCTCTCATACACCCCGGCGTTCTCATACGCCGCCACAGTTGGTCCATTACCTCCACTCTATGTACTCGCGTATTACAATAAATCAGATCATGTAATTCAGTGTTTGATTGTGATGACGTAGTATGCCGGAAGTCCTATCTCCTCATCTCCCGACGCGCCAGCTATACTAGATTGCCTACAATATCTAACCAGGCAAAGAAGAAACCTATGTCCAGTAAGATATTCAGTTCTGTTGAAATGATAATAATTGTAATTAAACGTCGTTAACTTATGCTTACCCATATAAAAAAAAATGTTTAAGCCATGTGTAAAAGTAAATGTATCTTTTTAGTATACTCAAAATTAATTTATTTTTCTCAAACTTTTCTATAAACCTAGTGTATGAAGCACGATAAAATAATTTCATTAACTTTTCGTTTAAACTTTGCAATTGGAAACATTATCCATTTAATAATTGAGTGAAAGTTGGCTGTAGAGCAGATTATAGTACTAACCTGAGTTCTTCGCATAATGACTGTTGTTTCTGAATTTTCTCCGCCTCCTACAGGAACTTCGCAGACTACTTCCATGCCCTGAAACAAAAGCTTTATTCAATAAAATATTGGTAAAATTTGAACGCAGAAAAAGAGGACCACTGTCAAGGTGTACTGATAATCTGATGAAGCTGGCTGATTCCTCTTGGTCTAATAGAAATCCATAGGTGACGCCTATGTCTGGCAGTGGACATTCTACGGCTGATAATATACGTGAAGATGATGAATATTTTAAAAAATAAAATAATTCTCTGAATGATACAATTTTTTTAAATTATATGAAAGTTACATTTGTCTGAATTTTTGTCATTGTATACAGCACGAATCTCATAAAACAAGAAGAAGAAAATATTGTTACAACTAGACGACCCGCGCCGGCTTCGCACAGGTGTATTATACATATAAACCTTCCTCTTGAATCACTCTATTCATTAAAAAAAAACCGCATCAAAATCCGTTGCGTAGTTTTAAAGATTTAAGCATACAGACAAACAAACAGACAAAAATAGCGACTTTATTTTATACTATGTAAGGATAAAATCGGCCAAGTACGAGATGGACTCGCGCATAATGGGTTCCGTACCGTATGGGAGCCCCTCGGCAAAAAAATCTCGTTTGTTGTATGGAAGTTATTCTGCTTTTAGTATTTGTTGTTATAGCGGCAATGGGAATTCAACATTTGTGAAAATTTTAACTTTCTAGCCTAGCTATTATTCATGAGATACAGCCCGGTGACAGACAGACAGACAGACGGACAAATGGACATCGGAGTCTTAGTAATAGGGTCCCGTTTTTACCCTTTGGGTACGGAACTCTAAAAAAGAATGTACGGTATCATCATCTTGCCCATATCCCACTAGGTGGGGTCAGCACATCACATTTCCTTTCGCCACTTCACAACCGAATGTAGTGAAGGTTCTACATTTAAAATCGAAATTATTCTAATTTGAGTGAAATACTTATATAATTTTGTAACAAAATACTCGTAATCCGTGAATTGAACTAATCCTACAAGTTAGTATTACTTTAGCGACCCAACTTATAGTAAAACAAAGTGAGTTTTAGCACACAAAAAGCTCAACGTAATTTAATAACATTTTAATATCTATTACTCCAAACAAATTATAAAAGCCTGTTGCCAAAAATAATAAAGTTTCCGAGTCTGCCGTCTCATAATTGTTTACGATGTTATCCGACCGATCTCAAACTTCCGACAAACAAACTTCGTTGTCTCGTGTTTTCAATCAAATCTAAATCTAGCTCGTGAAAATTATTTCTCAACTATTTACTAAGTTAACCACCAAATTATAGATCACATGAGTTTATAACAGCTAGTCCATTCTATTTATAGTATCTTGATAGCTTTACTGGATATTTCTTCAGACGATCGATATATTATATTTGTGTAAGAAGACATGCGTGAGAAAGGAGTTAATGATGAGGTGACGTATGATAGAGTGAAGTGGCGTAAGGATACGTGCTGTGCCAACCCCACATAGAGTGATAAAGGGCAAGTAGATGATAATGATTGACAAATCCTACTAATATTATAAACGTGAAAGTTTGTAAGGATGGATGGATGGATGTTTGTTACTCTTTCACGCAAAAACTACTGAACGGATTGAAATGAAACTTTGCAGTAATATAGCTTATATATCAGAATAACACATACGCTATAAATAATAATGATATTGCGTAAATTTTCCATAATAAAACGATAAGTGTAAAGTAAGTAGGAAAAAATCTGCTGTCTGCAAGCTATTCTAGAGTGCGCTTCAAGAAATGTCAAAAAAAAAAAACAACTGTCGAATCAAACAACCGTCAAATCATTTTCAATTTTCTACCTCCTTTATTAAGAGTGATAAAGTAGTAAAGTAGAGCCTCGGGTTTGAAAGACGGAACGTGACATAGTCAATTTTTTTTATCCTGGATAAATAAAGGGTTCCCTTGGGATGCAGAAAAATCATAATATCATGCGGGTGTTAGATCAGGGTTAAAAAGGCGGTTACTTTATCTATTTTGTTTTCTATCGAAACATCATAGTCAGGATGGAAATCTTACTTGAAACTAATATATCAACCCTGATTCTAACAAAGTAACAAAGACTCTTTAATCTAATTCTAAAATGTTCGTGAGGGTACTTAGCTAACGTTCAGGATTCTGAATAAGTAAAGGAAACAAGTAGGTAAGTATTCTTTGTTTATTCTTATAACTCATGGAGCTCGAGAGGGTCCTTCCATGTATTGCAATAATTAAGCCACGTTCGTAAGGACCTAGACGTCGTGAGAAGAAGAGGCAAGAAACTCAGACGTCATCAATCTAATCTTTTGTTGCAATGTACAATGATCAGTCACATTATTTAGATATTACACAAAGTATTTAACATTAGCAACATGGCGACGTCCACTCGGCTTGGCTTCAAATATAAAAATACCGACAGTCAGCATTACTAGCTAAGTGAGACTCAAAGTGACAAAGATTTGTCCAACGTTATTATTAGGATACTGGGCGAACACTAAGAGAGACTCAATGATACCAAGAGAGCGAAGCCGCGCCAACTGACTGTTTTATACTGATTTGATTGATACTGAGCTCCCACCATGCCTTACCACCACTGCTCGATGTAAACATTACCAACAACCAATAGGGAACGAGCATGATGGCGGGCACGGTGGTAGCCTCCATTTTACACAATTGTTAAACATAAAATCATCTTTAACTGTATTTCATACTTATTACAATGATTAGAACAATTATTGATACGTTTCAAGTCATCTATAACATTATGAAATCACAGGATTAAATAAATGGTGTATGTAAACACAATGGCCGACATTCGGACGTCATGATATTTCTCAGTTCTATTTACCTACTTGTAAGTTTTATATTACTTAATAAATCTTGTAATCGTTATTCAATATTATCCTATCAACTATTAGGAAATAGTTGATAGGATCACAATCACTTTGACTACAGAATAACACATTGATAATAGTAGTTTATGAAACTGTCATATAATGAAGATACTATTAAGTCACTCGTTACTATTATGAAACTCGCTGCGCTCGTTTCATAAACTCACACTCGTGTTTTAATACCCGTGTTATATGCAGTTGCATACACTACTTTATCTTCACTAATAAAAATAAAAACATATTGCGAAGCATTAAATTCACGCGTACGTGTATTGTCACAGTGAACTTGGCGCCATTAAAATCTAACCAATGACTGCGCGCGCAGCTGCGCTCTCATTGGTCAATCAGGACCGAGCGCGCGCTGTTCTTTTTTTATTTCATTGGCACAAGATCTTACCAAAGAGTTTTGTATATGTAAGTTTAGTAGTTTCGACGAAGTTTTCACGTATAACCCAACTGTTTTCAAAAGCCAGCCTAATATCAAAATTTAATACAACTTGTATGAGGATTTTGACATAAGGCTCGCCAGGTTAATTGGTCGCGTTTTATCGATGTTATAATGAGATTTTACGATATCGATGTGGATATTACAACATCATTTGAAATTGCTTAAATTGAGTGTTTTGTTGTCTGTGCTATAACAGTAGTCATTATAAGTCAAGTATTGGAAACATAAGTAGAATGTTACAACATTAGTGTAGATAAACAATATTACAAACACAACAAGCAATAGCGGATATGGTGTCTTGATTTGTCTGTTTAGAAGAATAGAAGGTAAAAACATAGTTTTGGACCAATAAATGAAGCAAAGAGATTATTTTAAGTGATAAAGAATATCATAATAAAATCCCCTATCTAACACGGGCGAAGCCGCGGCTAAAACTAGTTATTCTATATAATACATCATTGTATTCATCTTTATGAATTAGTCTTGTACTATTTACATTTGTTTTGCATATGATGTGGATTAGGTGTCTCTTTGAATGTTAACTATTTAGGTGTCACATTGGACACTTTGGATAGTGACTGGCGTACAAGCTTGGCTACGAATTGAATTGAATCGAATTGATCGCTCACAAACGCCTAACCAAACGATGCTATAAGCAGTACAACGCGTTGTTATAGACATACATGATAATACGCAATCAAAAACCAATAAACAAAATGAAATCAAATTAAGTAAGATGTGTTATTGCACGCACCGCCAATAATTGGGAGCCTTTGATGGGAGCCGGCAGTAATCACTTGGCACAAACTATTCCGGCGGTAACAAGTTGAGCACTGTGGCCGATAGTTCGTGGCCCACGCGCGCGTTGCGGTGTGGTTGACAAAAGACGCAGTGACGTTTGTTTACCTGACACTTTTGGATACAATTCATATGGTTCCAAAATCGCACAAAAGGTACAGATAGCGCGCGAGTTGAATGCAGTCGGGGTCTGAGGTAAAGAGCGGGAGCATCTCCCCCCGCTATCCGCACGCCCCACCTCACGCGCCTGGGCGGGTTGGGCGCGCATTCCTAAGCTCTGCATTCAACTCGCGCGCCTACTGTATATATTCGAAACAATAGAACTAACGATTGAACGAAAACTATTCTATACATGATACTTTTACAATTAAATTGCATTAGATACCTACTTACTCGTATGTAAGAAAATTTAAAATAAAATGTGTACTGTACTTATTGTGTTATTGAGTTTCAATCATAAGTTTAAAATGACTATAAGAATGTATTTTGGAATCATTTTTTCAAATTTTATTCTACTTTTCGTTCCTTGTTTATTATTGTAGTTTTTTTTAGTTACTGTGCTGCACTGAACGTAAGTCTAAACTTAAAAAGAACTTGCGATGAAAAAAGTTTTAGCAATAGCACGAGTAAATAATCGGCCAAGTACGAGTAGGATTCGCGCACGCAGGGTTCCGTACTGTATGGGAGCCCCCCTTAAATATGTATTTGATTTTAATTTCATCATTTATTATTGAATTGTACAACATACAACTAAACATTCTGTGAATATTTCAAGCATCTACCTGTTACTATTATTAATATCAAGCGAAAAACGGCTAAAAATCGGTTTGTTGTATGGGAGCCCCCTTAAATAATATATTAACTTTATTCTGTGTTTAGTATTTCAGCTGAAATTTTCTACAGATAGAGATACAGCCTGGTCACAGCCTCGTCACAGACAGACACACGGACAGATGGACAGCGGAGTCTTAGTAATAGGGTCTCGTTTTACCCTTTGGGTACGGAACCCTAATAGACAAAGAACTGATGTTCAGAATTCAAATTCGTTCGAATTCGAAATGCTCCTCCTTTGTGCTCTTGGAAACCACGAATTACTCAAGAATCCAATTAATTACAACTTCTAGAACTGTAGCCAATACTCGGCCATCAACCGAGAGCAATTATCTACAGAGGCTCTGTATAGGGTTATCCAGAACTGGTAAACTAAGCCGAAAAGAAATGATTAAGAAATCATTATTACGAACAACTCATAATTATGGGATCAACTCAAAATTCGAAAAAAAAAAATATTCATCAAATAGGTACACGAAAGTACACTTTTGAACGTCAGCTGTTTGAAATAAGCTGTTTCATACATTTTGTCGATTTCGAGTTGCAATTATGTATGAAATAGCTGATTTATTTGTCTCGAATTCCAAGTTCGTTCCTTAAAGAGCAACTATTCCTTGACAGAAACTCACACCGCCGTTAAGAAGTTTGATTTCGCTACCCCCCTATACCTAAATTGGACAGGAATTAATGATGTTGGTACGCAATGATAGTGGCAAAGCGATTGCGGAAACCTCGAAAATCACAAATACGCTCTTTCAACGCCGTATCTCTGCGTATTTCTGTGATCGAAACATTCAATTCGAATTCGGATCGAGTCAAAAAGAAAACCGCGAACTCACGGCGCGGGCGGCCGGGAAGTTTGGAAAAATGAGGGTATCAATAGAATGATTACGATCGCCCCGGCGCGCGACTAGGACGGATCGACGGCTCGAGGAGCTGTGCTCGTGGTTTCGGAGGTATAGGTGACTATTCGTTGTTATTTATGAGCGTGTGTGGATGTTACTGGATGCAATTTTTCGTGACTTGGCACCTTCGAGCCAATATCTAGTATATCAGTATAATTTCAGAGCCTTAGTCCAAAAGTGAAAGTAGTTAAAAAAATCGAAGCGCCACCTTACATACTGACTTAGATTTCTACATTAAATAATTCACAATGACCCGTCATCTCGAATCTTGACGTTATGTCAACGAATTAGTGCTTGTAACCGAGCACTTTGGTCAAAGAATGTATAATAATACTACGCTTTGGCATCGCGCGGCATTGTGGTCGGCTTGCAATTGCCTTACGACTAACTAAAAAGCCTGCCTACTACGTAGCTTGGGCAGGGTTTTGGCTCGGACACTTTTTTTGCACGATTGTGACTCTATAGATATTTGCTCGAAGTTTGGCGCTCTGAAAGTCTGAACATAAGATAATATAAGATAACTTTATTGATATTAATAGAACCTAATATTAGGAAAAAACCGGCCAAGTGCGAGTCGGACCCGCGCACCGAGGGTTCCGTACAAACCTGCAAGGTTTACAAAGTTCGTTCATTACGACAAAAAAAGTAATAAGTTTATATTTATTAAAAAATATATATTTTGTAATGTAATTAAAAATTTAAGGTTTTCGGAATTTTTCCTTTATGTGTGCTATAAAACGTTGCTTCATGCCAAATTTCAAGATTCTAGGTCGACTGGAAGTACCCTTTAGGTTTTGATTCCCTTGCGAGTACTTGCAAGTGTCGAAAATTTGCGGCATAAACGGCTGTATCTTTTGATTGCGTTGGCTTAGAAGTTTAATTTTTTCACAGCTTCAAGGGACAGTAGACCTGAGTAATTGATACAAATTTCAGCTTCATACCTCCACGCGTTCCTAAGAAAAAGGGTCTTGACAGACGGACAGACGGACAACAAAGTGATCCTATAAGGGTTCCGTTTTTTCCTTTTGAGGTACGGAACCCTAAAAATATTGCAAAATGTTGATTCAACATGTTGAATCAATTTAATTGTTCATAACATGCTCGTCCGGTTTAGCATTTTTTTTAGACCTACAAAAAAAGAGCAATTGGACCGTATCCACCATTTTGGCCCAACTTCACTTCACTACATTTCAACTTCAGGTGTGAATCCAAGCCCTCGACTTCAAGATCAGCACGAATAACGTGACGTTAAAATTTCCCCCCTTTTAAGGGAAACCCTCCAATAAAAATTGACAAAAGCCGCCGATGCTTATGATTTGTGCCCAGTACAGGCAGGTAGTAAGGCAGTAAATAAGGCAATCTATTAGTCGGAACCAGGGTCAGGATTATTCTTTTTCCGCAAGGTCTGCCGTTTGATTTATCGAGTCTGTAAAATATTTATGTCTCATGAATTCAGGGTTAGTATACGCACCATGAAATAATTCTATCGACGTGTCAGAACGAGACAGAGTTATGGTGAAGTATTGAATTGAATTTATTTATTTGCAAAATATAGAGAGCATTCTTAAAAGCTAAAGCCCTCCCTAGTAGGGCATAGCAAACATCATAATATTAGGTAAGTGAATATCTTAAAAATTATTTACTAAGCTAATCTTATTTTTAAATGACTATACATATACATAGTATAATTCTACATAGTACACAATTTCACTTAAAAAACATAATATGATTGACTGCCTCGTTGGCTCAGTGGTTAGTGACCCTGACTTCTGGGTCAAAGAGGCGTGGGTTCGATCCCCACCCAGGGCAAACATTTGTGTGATGAACATAGGTGTTTGCTCTGTGTCTGGGTGTTATTTAGGTACTATCTATATAAGTATGTATTTAAAATATGTATATGTAGTATATCAGTCTCTGGCAGCCATATCACAAGCTATGCTTAGTTTGGGGTCAGAGACCGTGTGTAAGATGTCCCCTGATATTTATAATTTATTTATTATTATAATATAGACAGAACTAGTATATAGGTACCTATTTGTCAGTTTTTAACACGTCGACAAAACTCTTTTCGTGGTAGTATGCTAAACAAACAGTTCTTGTGTGAAAAGAATACATTTTTATAGCAATATCTGGATAGAAATATAAATCTCAGAGCTTGTGTGACAATGTGTAGGTTGATGGTACGCTTTGTTTTTTGGTATTTGTTTCTTGGTATCCATTGTGTTTATGGATACACCAACATAGCCCAACGAATTAGAAAGTTAATGTGGCAATGGGCAGATTACATAGCAAAGAAAACTGATGGTTCATGGGAATGCAAACTTCTCTAATGGAGACCATGTACCTACCACCAAGCGCAGCGTAAGATTGTTCAACGACCAGGTGGTGAGATTACTTAATTAAGCCCGCAAAAACGTGGAATGCAAGCAGGTTTTAATGTTAATGAAAAGGTGATGCCTATTTCTAGCAGTAAATGTTCCAAAGCTGATAATGATGATAAATGTTTATGCTTTTAGTGATCAAGTACCTCCGAGAAGTATGGTATGTTTTATTTTGACATTTGCTATCACTTCTATTGGTGATGAAACAAAAGCGCGAAGTAAAAGCGTTTTTTACTTATTTAATGAGTGCGCGATACAGTTTCCATGTTATTGACATTAAACTTGTGATAAAGGTGATATTGCAAAAAGGGCTCAGACTAGGTACAGTAAGTCAAAAAATCCGATAAACCATTATAAATAAATGCGCAGAGTAAAACAACCGCATTAAATGCTTAATTTATGAGTAATTTCACATTTTCCAATTTGATTTTTGCTCAGTTTTTGAATTACTGCCATTTTGGTCACATATAACCTTTTTTATATAACCTACATAGAATTAATAGCCTACATGTAAAAAATGCACTGCAGAGTTTAGTTTTGTTAGCAAAACTTCTCAGACGTTAATGATACATCAAATTGATACGTTTATAGGTACTTTATACTTCAATCAAGAGTTTATACGTTTCTTTTGTTTCATTTATTTCGTTGATTATTTTATTATGGGACCAACAGCAATCTTCAGTTGTTCATAATAACGTAGGTACTACATATAAGTGGTTTCAGTATTATTAAATCTCTGAGAGACGCACGGTATATGTATGTATCTACCTTTCATGTATCTGTAATTTTTAAAAGTATACTGCTGAACATAGGCTAGGCCGACGAGTCATATCCACTGCGCTCGCCCTGAGGAGGATTAAGTTGTTACTTGGTGAAGTCGCGGGTCACCGAGAAAGTCGAAGGCAAAAGTGTAAGAGGTTTGTTTTTATTTTCCTGTTTATCGTAAATAATCAAGAACATTTTGTCGTTATATTAATTTTGTAAAACCATCATTAATAGTGTGATGAGTGTAATGTTGTTTATATTCTCTTAAAAGTATTATATTATATCATATTTCTGTATGAATGGATCTGAGCAACTGTGAATTATTTCGAAGTAACTTGCCCCGCATTCACGTTGCTGTATTCTTATAATGGTGTATGAAGATCACGTAGCACATAGAAACCTTTTTAGTAATCAAACTCACGGTAAAAGTTAGATCTATATTATATTAAAAAAAAAAAAAGGAGAATGAAGGATGAATACTTACTTTTTGGCGGGAAAGAAACTAAGGAGGATCAATGATGTGAAAATGGAGCGAAGAATAAAAAAATGTTTGTAACCATATATTTCTAAGATCGGAGAATGCTGAATAAAATATTTTGACTACGAGGTGTTTAAATCCTGTAATAGTTAACAATAAAAAATCATCCAACGAATTGCAATGAAACGTGTTCTTTTCGTTGTTATAAGAATCCAGGAAAATATAGAAATCGGTTTTAAACAGGCCTTTAGCCTATTTTTATTATTTGTGACATTTTATTAATGTTTCAAGTCGAGTATGGTCGGGTGGTTTTTGGCGGGAATGGGGAAAAACCATGTCACCGCATTTTAATATTTTGTGAAATATGTTTCTATCAGTGATAATTAGTTTGCCGATGCTTTACTGAGGTCTAACTTGACGTCATAGTCCGAAAAAGATTTTCGTCCGCGACTTTTTCGGACTATGACGTGCCTTAGATTGTAACTATTTTGATAAAATACAAAAAAAAAGGTTCAATACTTATAGGTAACACTAGCAAATGCATAAACCATGCGACACCAAAATATAAAAGAAGAAGAGTATGGCTGCCTTATTTTTAAACAATGTCAATGTAATTTTCAATCCGAATACATGAAATTACTTTTAATGTACACTGTTATTGTAAAAAATAACGGGAAAATAATTATCCGAAAGAAACGAAGCAAATAATGAAATACTGTACCCTTTGGTGGCCCAATTTCTATATATTTTTGCAATATCTCCTTTCAGAATAAATGAAATAGCATCAATAAGATAAATTTTCTGGTAAATTACAGCAGATACCTACTTAAGTTGAAAACTATACATTTTTGTATATTTATCATAATTATTTTTTGCAAAAAATGGCAAACCGACTTCCATCCTGTACTATATTCGAATATTTCGCTAGAATTGTTTACATTATTGTTGATTTTTCAAAAATTGCTCATCCGATTTCTTTAAAATTTAAATAGGACCATCTCGGGAGTCGGGAGCCTTTCGAACTTAAAATATTTTTTTGATTCGATTCACAATTAACAAAATTATCGATGTTCACCGTGTACAAAATTCGGATGTTTCCCTTAAATTGCTAACATTATTGTTGAATTTTAAAAAACGGCTCAGCCGATTTCCGTAAAATTGAAATGAAACCACTTCGGGAGTATACCCTTTCGAACTAAAAAAGAATTTCTTGATAAGGTTCACAATTGGCGAAATTATCGACGAACATACACAAAAAAAATACATACAGACGAACATGGAACCTTCTCTTTTTTGGAAGTCGGTTAAAAATAAATTAACACAATCAAAATAGAATTGAAAACCTTTAATAACAAAGTTAATTGAATATGATGAGAACTGAATTGGGCTGAGGGCCTACTCAAACAATAAGATTTCAATCTAGGCTCAAGTTCAACATCGTTTGAAGCTCAGACTAAACAATCACTAGATTTTATAAAACAGATGTTGTCTGTAATTACAGTTTGAATGTGCTTTGTTGCCGACAATCTGATTTTATTCTATTCAACTTGACATTTAGAAATTTGAAGCTAAATCAAGATGCCATTTATACTCGTACACACATACTTTTTAACCCCCGACGCAAAAGAGGGGTGTTATAAGTTTGACGTGTCTGTTTGTCTGTCTGTCTGTCTGTCTGTGGCATCATAGCGCCCGAACCACTGAACCGATTTCAGTTTAGTTTTTTTTTGATAAAAGGAGACTTAATCGAGAGTGTTCTTAGCTATATTTTATAAAAATCGATTGAGCCGTTTAAGAGTTATGGTGGGTTAAAGTGGGGATGGAAGAACCAAAATTCTACAAATGTGCCCAAAATGGTTGTCAATGTGTCGGGGGTTTTTTAAATTTTTAAATTTTTATTAGTTATGCTATGTAATTATTGATATGGTCTTCAGTAGGTACCTACCTAAAGTGCAATATTCGTTTTTCATTGAAAATCGTGAAAGATTCGGATGTTTATGTGAGTGAAAAGTATATCATAGTAAAAAGTTACAAGAATTAGAAATTTGACATAAGACTCTTTTTTAAATTGTGCTGTAGATATAATATGTATTTTATTTACTACTAGGTGTCGAACTGAAATTGAACATCGAGATAAAAATATAAGTAGACAAGATTGATGAAAAGGAGCTGAACCTTGAATGACGACGAGGGTAGCAAACTTAGAATCTATAAAATCAAAGACGTAAGTTCTAAAATTAACTTCAAGATTTTGTATAAAATTTCAACATTTCGGTCTCAAAGTAGATTAATTAAAGTTCGTTGGTAAAGTTTGCGTACAGAAAATCCGATATCAAGTTCAGTACCGGGTCCAGCAGTTATTTATTAAACTGTAGTTCAAATAGTCCTCGCCTAAAAACGTTTAAACTTTTCAAATAAACGGCAATTACTTTTATTTACATAGGAGCGATTCAATGTAAGCTTTTTTGATTAAATTTTATTGTAAAGACGTGTTCACTGCTCATGATTTTATTCACGAATAAGTTCGCGAACTTGTTCCATTATCTGGCCAAATGATTCAGAAACATCCATCTACATCATCCATCCTTCAGTCATAAGACGTCCACTGCTGGACATGGGTCTCCCCTTTAGATCTCCAAATACATAGACCGGTTCGTAGCGCTTACATCCAGCGCGATCTTGCGGTCTTAAGAGGTCATCTGCCCACCTTGTGGAATAGAACGGATACGAAACGAAATCAGATCAGGAACTATTAATAAATTGTAGATGAGTAAGTTTTTAGGGTTTCGTACCCAAAGGGAAAAAGGACCCTATTACTAAGACTTCGATGTCCGTCTGTCCGTCTGTCTGTCTGTCTGTCACCGGGCTGTATCTCATGAACCATGACAGCTGGGGACAATTTTTCTATTCCTATTGTAAAATTTGTTTAACTCTATAATTTCGCGTTTTAAGCCAATCAAAACCGTTTACCAAGAAAACAAGCCATCGTTTAACATAACTTAAAATATTCACAAACCTGATTTCAGTAATTTTCCAGCTTACCAAGAAACTGATTTGCCTTTTATATCGCCAGTTTGGCCGCGCCCTAAGCTTATAAAACACGGGTTGGTCTCATAATAAATTTCGTATGAAATTTCAACACGGGTAGACTATTAAAAGTTTGGGTAAAATTCTGGAACCAATTTAACTGACGGTAAAAAAAAACAATTTTGCAGCCGCTCTTACAAAAGGTTTGATGTAATTCATAACGTGGATGCTAATTCATTACTTTATTAACATTGAATATGTTTTTGTAGTTTTTATGCAAAGATCCAGGGGTTTGATCAGTGCTAAAAGCAAAAGTAAATACGTATAGCTCAAGTAGGTAGCCAGTATCAAGGTTCTTAGGCAACCTAAAATCCTGTGATTGCTAAATAAAATTAACGAAGAATACAAACATTATTTGTACGAGCTTTAAATTAAACAAAAGTAGGTAAATATTTAAAATCGTGATTAACTCTTTAGAAAAAAAAGGTTTTTTGCCTTTTTTTAAATCAAAACACCGACAATAACTCGCTTCATCGACTTCCACCATGTACAGAATATGGGATAGGTTACGCGAATCGATGTGACATGGCTCAATCGATTGCGATAAAATTTAAATGGGACCATCTCGGGAGTAAATACTCTTTCGAACTAAAAAAGAATGTTTTTTTTTTAATCGGTTTACCATTGGCAAAAATATTGATAAATATACACAAAAAGAAATAAAGAAATACATACAGACGAACATAGTTATTAGATGTCGGTAAAAAAGTTGATCCACTTTCAGATTAGTTCATTCCATAACATATCTATTTTTCAATTTATCAAACATAACACAATTTTTCAATCTTCGATACTAACATTTCGACAAAAATTCTAGCGAACACTTGTCTTGGACAAATTGGCTAAGCACCTATTCTCCTTAAAGATCCTCCAGAAGAGAAGGTCCTCAAGAGGTAATCCCATATAAATTTTCCCAAAATCAGATAATTTTACCATAATCAGCAGTTTTTGATAAATCAACAATAATACCTACACAATCACACATGGATGACACATCGATTCGTGCAAACTATTATCTAAATTGTCTCTTCTTTTAGTTCTTCTTTTGTTCTTCAAATGTGTGCTAATACTATCACTGGTTTGAGGTTTAAAAGCATTACTCTTAGGTATCGTTTCAAACATACAAGTTATGATGAGAGTTAACTGGCAATCAATGTATGAGTACTCATGAAATGTGTTATGCCCTGTCAGATTTTACGAGACCAGCGATCTAGATTCATGGAAAATAAAATTATTTATTTGCCATGCCAGCCTCTGACTAGACTTCCATTAATCTGGGATGCTACACGTAGCTATTTTTGTCACATGTTGGCCCCGCCTCAGCACGACACCGGCGGCGACCGCCGCTGGCCTTTCAGTAGTACCGACAAGTGCTTTATTAACTTTTGTAAGGAATATGTGCAATGTAAATACTAAAATATAATGAATCAAGCACTGGCAATGAAATTTAAAAGTGGCATTGAGATTAGGGCACCAAGCGCCTTATCATTAAGACCCGTCCTAAACCTTCCTATACCTACACATAATGATATACCTACTTTATACTATGTAAGCAGCCCTGCACCTGCACCCCTAGCATGGAAATGAGATAAAACCAATCCACTTTTAATGTCAGTTTTCAATGGAGACTTTTGTCAGAACTAAAAAAAAAACAGCTGTTCCATACATTTTGTCGCGGGTGAACGACATTTTTCTATGGAACAACAATTTTTTTTTGACAAAGTTGCAAATAAAAGTTGTTAGTTTTGATGTACAGAATAAGCCCTTAAAAGGATGCTAATTGTTTAGAATTAACCCTGTATACTGCGTAAGGAGTAACACATACAGAGACCGCGGCGTCAATGACGAGATAGAGGGGCTTGTACACTACACATACATTCATCTAGCCTTCATCATCACCTGGTAGGTTATATCTCTATGTACTATGTAAGCAGCAGTACGTACGGAGACCGCGGCGTCAATGACGAGATAAAGCGGCTTGTAGGCGTGCGAGACTCGCGCGCGCCGCAGGAACAGCCGCCGACTGCACACACGCCGCGCCTCTATCACCACCTGCCGATGAGATCTCTTTGGTTTCAAAACATTCACATAAAAAAATATTACTATGTACTACGGGACTAATCGCGCACTCAAATTACGAGATAAATAAATACCTCATCATCCCGACCCGTGGCCACGTCCGAAAACTCGGTCGAAATATCGGGATGTACCCGTACCCAAAGAGTAAAAGGGAAAAACGGGACCCTATTACTAAGACTCCGATGTCCGTCTGTCACCAGACTGTATCTCATGAACCGTGATAGCTAAAAAGATGAAATTTTCACAGATGATGTACATATTTCTGTTGCCGCCACAACAAAATTAAATACTAATAATCGGCCAAGTACGAGTCGGACTCGCGCACGGAGGGTTCCGTACTGTATGGGAGCTCCCCTTAATTTTTTTTTTTAATTTTACAGAAAGATTTACAGAGCCGTTTTTATAAATCAACAATAATGTAAACAATTCTAGCGAAATATTCGAATTTTGTACAAGATGAAAAGCGGTTTTGCCATTTTTGGCGAAAAATAATTTTATACATTTTGTACTGTATCTAACTGTAGGCTTCTATGAGATTTTCAATTACAAGATAGTCAACCTTTCCTGTATGGTCCGCTTCTAAATAGCTGTCGGCTATAAAATTAACAATGTGCCCTGCCCAAAACCATTTCACAAACACAAACCACTTTCACCTTTGAAAACATTCACAAATCTTAGCTCCGAGCAAAATGTTCCTGTCCGACCCAGTTTCCCACGGTTTTTCCACGAGTAATTTCATTTGTCACATCCAACCAATGGGCGATCAATATAGCGCCAGAATCTCGGTAAAGGCCCAGCGACCGACAGATTGACGACACGTTCCCACAAAATAGTTATTCGATCAATGCCGCCGTTTGCGGCTGACAAACACCTTATTAGGTTCCTTCCGTTTGACAACGCAATATCGAATGGAAAGCGCCGAGCAGAAATAAACAGCTATAATTTTGTCGGAAAGGCGACATAAGTCCATATTCAATAACCTAGTTTTCAAACACTTTCTTTCATTGTGTTAAATAACAACCGTACATGAAATTTATTGTATTTATTAAATATTTAAATAAATAAATAAATATATCTATAGTGTACACCAAAATTACAGTAATATGGGTACAACAGAAACTACACAAAAAAATGTTGTACAAGGGCGGCCTTATCGCCTTTGGCGATTTCTACCAGGCAACCTTTGGATGGACTGGACTCGAAAAATAGAAATACGGTCGGTGGTGTATAAATACTGCGAAATAAATAATGAGAGAGAGAGAATAAAAAATACTTAGATACAAAAAATAAAATAAAAATAAACAGATATAGGTAGGTATTTTATAAACGAACATAATACCTATACATATCTCATAACCTACATACATACATATATACAAATACATATATACCAATTTTAGCTAACACAAGGAAAGATAATGTTGATAAACGAGATTTTTAAAAATGGGGAGGGATTTAGCCTGTCTAATAACAACAGGCAGTTCATTCCACAGCAGGACAGCTCTCAAAGAAAAGGACTTGGTATAGGATAGGTTTGAGTGGGTGGAGGATTTGAATTTTAGTTTCAGGGCACGAGAGGATCTCAAAGATATTTGTGTAATTGTTTATGTATGTATATTTATTTAATTGACGATGTAGTATATTATTATAATATATAATTATTGTATTGAGTTTGGAATAATAATTTTTTTTCTCCACATTTGTTTATTAAACACCACCAACCACATTTTTTGTACTCTGATTTCTGTCCATCCACAGGTAGCCTGGAAGAAATCGCTCAAGGCGATAAGGCCGCCCTTGTACCACCTAATTTTAAGAATATTATGTATTGTAAATACTATGTTATTTAAGCTGTTTTTTGGTGTACAGTAAAGTTATATTGTATTGTATAGTCAAATTTTCTCGAAAAATATTTTTAAAAACCTTTTATAATATACCTATTTGTGAAAATGATGATGTACTCACCAATGACGTGGCGACTTTTGCGAGAAACGGAACCTGGGTTGGAGCTAAAAGAGTCTGATATGTACAAATCTTAAAAGTTCCGTAAAAATCCTGCTTCTATGATGCAAAAAAGAGAAGTACAGATCACAGACACCGGTTTTTAGTGTTCCGTAACCAAAAGGTAAACACGGGACCCTATTACTATCTCCTGGTCCCGCACGCCTCACCCGGGCTGCGATTGAGTAGAAGTTGGTGTAATTAAACGACCAGATTTGCTACTGAACCAAAAGACAATTTTATTTGAACACAAAACAGACGCCGTACATAGCCAACAAATTACAATTGCGCGTTTTAACACTGTACAACGCTATCTGTTGTTGCCGCGTGGAACTAATGTCCACTGATACTTATACAAAGACTCTGCTGTCCGTCTGTCTGTCACCAGGCTATATCTTATGAACTCTTATGGCTAGAAAGTTGAAATTTTCACTGATGACGTATTTCTGTTGCCGCTCTAAGAACAAATACTAAAAACATAAAAAATAAATATAAGAGGGGGCTCCCATACAACAAACCTGCATTTTTTGCCGTTTTTCGCTCGATACTAATAATGGTATTAATAATGCTAAATATTCTGTGAATATTTCAATTCACAGAATATTTAGTTGTATATTCAGTTCAAAAATAAATTTAAAAAAAAATGAAAAATATTACCAGGGGCCCTTATACGGTACGAAACCCTTCGTACTAGAGTCCGACTCGTACTTGGTAGATTATTGTAACATGTTTTTTTTCTCCATGTAATTACTCAAGTAAGTTCGTATAGAGCTAGCCCTGGTGTCAGTTTTTAGGCCGCCTGACATGGCTAAACGGTTAACTAGGACCTACTTGACCGTGTCATCAGAGCCACGGTAGAACTCAGTTGAAAAATTCCACCCGCGGTCACCCATCCAAATACTTTGGAACGTTGCTTAATTTCGATGATCGCTGACAAACACATAGAGACAAACTACGCTACGAGCGCTACTGTATCTAAGTAAAAGAGTAATATTAAAACGCGTCAAAAATCAGCTTCTATAAAATCAACGGCACGCCACGTATAAAAATAGCTCAAATACACGCGTCGCGGGATCTCGCTAATTCGTCTCAATACCTCTTCAAAGGCTCGACATGACGCTCGAGAGAGTCTGGCATTTTGAGCTATCCACAACGACGTTTTCGCGCTGTCTGGTTGTTCGTCCTTTTATTAATAATTATATTAACTAGCTGACCCAGGAACCGTCGTGCTACCATAATATATAAGAAAATAAATAGTAGAAGGCCACTCTCATCACCTTGAAGTATTTAAATAACCTAGCTAGGTACTGATTCTCAAACCTATTAGATATACAGGGTTATTTCTAATCAATTAGCATCCTTTTAGGGGCTTAATAAGCCCGATTACAGAGGCGCCATCGTAGTTATATTAGCTAAATAGCATAGTTCTGTTTCTTTTTCACTTTAGGCATTCGATAGAGAGAACGCTTTTTACGTTGCAATTAAATTTAAGCTGGCGCCTCTATAATCGGGCTTATTGTGTACATCAAAACTAACAACTTTTGTTCTACGACTTTAGTCAGAACTCAGAAAAAAATCAGCTGTTCCATACATTTTGTCGCGGGTGAACGATATTTTTCTATGGAAAAACATTTTTTTTGAGTTTTGACAAAAGTCGTAGAACAAAAGTTGTTAGTTTTGATGTGCAGAATAAACCCCTAAAAGGATGCTAATTGATTAGAAATAACCCTGTATACCTGCTAAAAAAAATCATAATCAGTCAAGACGTTTTGTAGTAGTTTGATAAGAAACGCGTGATTTCTGCATTTATACTAAAGAAAATAAATAATAAAGCTACATAAAAACGTCTAAGCCGCAAAAATATACAAAAAAAGGATAGTGTTATCTTTATCTAATATTATAAATCCAAAAGTGTATGTGTTGGTTTGTTACTCTTTCACGCTGCAACAGAGCAACGAATTGATTTGATTTTTGGCATGATCTGGGAAAATCCGGAAAGTATATTATGTTACTTTATACGCTACTTTATAACCCCGAAAAATCGAAGGTTTCAATGGGACAGCACAATAATCAAAAATATCAGGTGGGCGAAGCCCTGGGCAAATGCTAGTTATTTATAAGTAAGTCTATATGGTAGATACTTAATGAGTTCATGATATTTGAAGTAAAATCTATAATGTCACGAGCAAAGCTGCAGTATACTACAAGTCTCAGCTACCTAAGAAGCTATTTGTGAAATAATGCGAAGCTCAGGAGGACTCGTCGAGGTGCGTGTCGAGTGGGATCCACATCTACGGGGAAATTAAAAAAATTGGAACGAATAAATCGGATCCGTATTTAGGGAAGAATTACTGTGTGCGAGCCAGGCCGTGTACGTTGACAAAATTGTAAGTAAACTGCGTTATACAAAATTTAATGTATGTACCTCACGTATCATATCCGTGCCCCGTCCGGGTCTCGGAACACGGCCCTGTCTAATATGAAAATTTATTGAATGAATGAATGAATGAATGAATGAATGATTTATTTGTCTGTAAAACTAGGTGAAATACAAAGGTCTTAAATTAAAGTTATGCTCTCTAGCTTTAACCTAAATAGGTGTACAGACGTTTACGTTACATATTATTAAACAATAGAATTATTAGTAAATTGATGTTAAAAGTATGATAATGTCAATGGATTTTAGTTATATAATGTCAAAATACTTCGATAATGTCAGGATATTACAATTACAATTTATAGTCATTGATGCTCTTGTCATTTAAAAAATCATTTACACTATAATAGGCTTTGTCAACTAAGAAATTATTCAATTGATTCTTGAAAATATTTATGTCCTGTTTGCATCGAATGACTTTTGGTATCCTGTTATAAATAATAGATGCCATGCAGAACACACTTTTATTAAGAAATGCCGTTTTGGACGGTAAACAATACACATTACCTTCATGTCTACTACCAACAGGCCACATTTTAAAGAGCTCAGGGTGGGATTTCACGAACATAGCAATGTCACCAATGTACAAGGAAGGTAATGTTAAGATTTTTAATCGAATGAAATGCTTTTTACAAGAATCCTTCTTTTTTAGTCCACAAATCGACCGTATACAGCGTTTTTGGGCTCTAAAAACCTTTAAGCGGTCCACGGAATTTCCCCAAAACATTACCCCGTACCGAAGTATTGACGCGGCATGTCCGTGGTAAGCCGTTAGCAAAGCTTCTTCATTGACTACTTTCCTAAGTTGAAAAAGTGCATACGCAAATTTGTGCAGCCTTTTGGAAACATTGTCCACGTGACTTGTCCAGGTCAGTTTGTTATCGATTGTCAAACCTAGAAATCGTGTATGTACTACGTCAGTAACCTTGTGACCTTCGTAATTTATGTTAAGTCTTGATAAATTATTCTGTTTTATCCTGAAGTCCATGATATGTGTTTTGTCAAAATTAATATTTAAATTATTATTATTTAACCATGTCAAGAGTGATGTCAAGGTAGATTTTATGTCAGATTCTAAGTCGTCATATTTATTTTTTATAAATAATATAGTGCTGTCATCAGCAAATAATGTCATTTGGTGGTCAATAGTGTTTGGAAAGTCATTAATATAAATTAAAAACAATAAAGGGCCTAGGACACTACCCTGGGGAACACCATATTGGATTAGTTTTGCCTTTGATTTATACGTCATCATAGTCGCTGTCTTTGGACACATTCTGTTTATTTGTGTTATTTGATATCGGTTTTCCAAATATGATTTAATTAGATAATATGCATTTCCTCTAATTCCATATCTATATAGTTTTTTTAAGAGAATGTCATGACGAACTCTATCAAACGCCTTTGACATATCCATATATAATGCTACTGCTTGTTTATTTTTATCTAAATTAGTCATAACCGCTTTCAGAAAATCAAATATGGCCATGTTAATAGATTTCCCTTTTCTAAATCCATATTGTTTTTCTGTAAATAGTTTTTGCTGTTCAAAATAATAATATAATTTACCAAACATTACTTTCTCTATAATTTTAGAAAATACCGGAATCAAAGCAATGGGGCGATAGTTTTCAACCTGGCTTCTGTTACCTTTCTTGTAAAGTGGTTTCACTATTGATGTTTTGAGAGGTTCTGGGAATACACCATGTTCCATACAGGTATTAATGACATAGCTGAGCACTGGGGCTATGAGTATCGAAACATCTTTAACTATTTTAGTCGTAACGCCATCTACCCCCACGCTATTCGTATTTTTTAGTCCGCATATTATCTTTAATATGTCAAAAGGAATTGTCGGTGTTAGAAAGAGCGTCTTTGAATGTTGATTCCCAAGTGATTTCCTATCATCTGTGCAATTATTGATGGAGGCTGAACTGCTTTGTGCTACGCTAACATAATAGTCATTGAAGTGATTTGCTATTTTCGTAGGTTCAGTAAGAGTTTCACCTTCAGAAGTACAAACATGAGAGATAGTTTCCGGAGGGTAGCAGTATTTAAGCGCAGGTGGATTTATTTCATAATCCTCGGGTTTGGAACGAACTCTTTCCTGATTTATTGCATGTGCAAGTTGTAGTATGACTTATTGCTCTAATAATGCAAAAAAATAATAAAAAAATAATGATTTAAAATCAATATGATGCATGTATTTATTAGAACGCAACGTATCCAAGATTAATACCTAATCAAATAATCGGCCAAGTACGAGTCGGACTCGTGCACGGAGGGTTCCGTACTGTATGGGAGCCCCCCTTTAATATTTATTTTATTTTAATTTTATTATTTACTATTGAAGGAAATATAAAACTCAGTATTCTGTGAAAATTTTAAGCATCTACCTGGTACCATTATTAATATAGAGCGAAAAACGTCTAAAAATTCAGGTTTGTTATATGGGAGCCCCCTTAAACATTTATTTTATTTTGTTTTTAGTATTTGTTGTTATAGCGGCAACCAAAATACATCATATTCTGTGAAAATTACAGCTGCCTAGCTATCATGGTTCATGAGATACAGCCCGGTGACAGACAGACAGACAGACGAACAGACGGACATCGAAGTCTTAGTAATAGGGTCCCGTTTTTCCCTTTGGGTACGGAACCCTAAAAAGGTACAGTTGTATCGAATAAAGGACGAACCTCGGGCTTTGGAAAGAAATAATTGCCTGGTTATGGATTACGAGTATCCTACCGAACGTGAACTGTCACTGGTTTGTCCAATAATGATCGGTTTTGGAAAGATATGGCTCTACAAAACCAATATTATTCGATTTTATTGACGTGTTAACTTCTTATAAATCGATTAACGCCGGCAGTACGCCCAGAAAAGTGTCACCTTCCTCCTGAGCCGAGCGTGCAAGTGAGAGCGCGCAACAAGTGATAGAGAGGCACGATCGGCCTAAGCGTTCGGCTTGTTTCAGTTGTTGATTCAACACTGTTTTCTTATGACATTATCACATAGTTAAAATTATCGTCGTCTATAACATCTTCTCGTCTGACATATCTCAATGCCTCAAGTCGAAAGTGTTCGACTAATGTGTGTTGCCAGTGATGACTTATGTGACTGAAACGTGGTCTCTTACTATTTATTTTACTGGCCTTATTAATAACCTCCAAGTAGCACAACGAGCTATAGAGAGAGCTAGGCTCGGAGTCTCTCTGCGAGATAGAATCCTAAAAATATAAATCCTACTAATACTGCTGAATTTTCAAAAAAAAAACCATTCAATTAAAAGGACCACTCATTGAGAAAAGACAAATAGCTCCAGCAATTTAAGTAGCCCCATTAGCACTCTAACTCTCAATCCTCGAGCCCTGAAATAAGTTTTTGAGTCGTCCCGCCCCGTAATGGGGCGAAAGTGTTAAAAAGTCGATAAAATTAAAAGTAATTAGATTAAACTGCCGCTGGCTCCGCGCCAAATTGCCGAACGTTCATTAATCGCCTTAGGACGGGAATTCGCACGCCGCTCGAAAAGCAAATAGCTCTTTCAGCCTTAGGTCTTATTTTTTGAAGTCTTTTAAGTCTTGGGACTTATTTTTAGATCTTTGAGTCATAAAACTTACCTACTACCTTACAAGAGACTAACTTCTTGAAATCTTTTAATTAATTTATCAGTTCAAGTTTGGGTTTAAATTGTGTGACGCTGCGTGCCAGTTACACAAGGTTATTTCTAATCAATTAGCATCCTTTTAGGGGCTTATTCTTTACATCAAAACCAACAAATTTTGTTCTACTTTTGACAAAACTCAAAAAAAAATCAGCTGTTTCATACAATGACATTTTGTCGCGGGTAAACGACATATTTTGTCTTTGGCACAACATTTTTTTTTTGTTTTGACAAAAGTTGTTTGTTTTGATGTACAGAATAAGCCTCTAAAAGGATGCTAATTGATTAGAAATAACCCTGTTTAAGTTTATAGGAAATAGCTTCTTGCATACTCAGCCCGACTAGCATACACACCACGACAGTAATTTTATCGACGTGTGTAAATGTGACAAAATATAATAATTACACATCTTACCGTAACTTTGTATCGTTTTGACATATTCATAGAAATAATGATGTCGTAGTGCTTATGCTAACCATGCTGGTCCTGTTTTATTTTGACGTTAATTGCTCTTAGAACTCAAAAATCGGCCAAGTTCGATATGGACTCGTGCATGAAGGGTTCCGTACCGTATGGGAGCTCCTCGGCAAAATATGTGTATTCACGTTTGTTGTATGGGAGCCTCCCTAAAATATTCAAATTATTCTGTTTTTAGTATTTGTTGTTATAGCGGCAACAGAAATACAGCATCTGTAAAAAATTATCCTTATAATCATAAAAATATAGCTTGTAATATATAAGTTACTAGCAGCGCCCCGCGGTTTTACCCGCGTTGTGCCCGTTCCCGTGGGAATTTCAGGAATTTTTATACATATAAACCTTCCTCTTGAATCACTCTATCCATTAAAAAAAACCGCAACAAAATCCGTTGCGTAGTTTTAAAGATTTAAGCATACAGACAAACAAACAAACGAAAATAGCGACTTTATTTTATACTATGTAAGGATTCAAACACACGAGCTACTCACACGGATTTCGACTTGAGCGTAGCTGGAAACTTCGCACTCGTTAGGAAAGAACAACACTTTCAGGTAATCTTCTTCTGCAAACAAACATGATTATTACTGTTATTATGGCACGATGGATCGATACAAATAGGAGCGGAATTGTAACTAGCTTCTGAGGTTCTTTTCGCCTTATTTCCATAATATACAAAACCATTATTTACTTAGTTTTTGTTAGACTTTATGATGTATCTAGGTATTTACATCCCATAAGTATCGTCGCTAGCACAGATATACTAGAGGGATAATGTGGTCGATCGAGAAAAGAAAGAAAGAGATGTATTGATTTAATATGGCATGAGTTAGAAAGAAACATGAAAATTGTCTCGATTCAGTGGCTAGTTGCCGTGTTTTTGTCAAATTCCAATACATACATATAATTGACAGTGACAACAAGTGAGAGTGATTGTCCATACATTTTTTCGGTTGAGAATTGCCTCAAGCGACAGTAGCGCTATCTCTCTGGTTGTAATAGCTCTGTGGTCGCTAACGTTAAACCTGTCACCGTCGTCTCCACCAGGCAACAAATAACGCGCAACACAAGACGACTTTTAACAAGATGGGCAACATTACACAACAACGCGCAAAGTCGCCAGCTGGCGTGTTGTATGTTTCCAGCATCTGCAGTTGAGCAACTAATGTTTTGAAGTGAAGATGTGCTACGCAGCATTTTTTTCGATATAATTATTCACATCGCCGCTTAAATCTAGACAAATACCTCTGGCGACATGTTGTCGACGACTGGTTAATGCTTAGTGGATATCAGGCTTAAAAGTATAGTGGCTAACCATCTATGGTACAAACCCCTATATCGTGTACCTACAATACAAGCTTGTCACCTAGCGGCGGGTCCCAGGCGATCGACGTGGGCAGCGGCGTGGTGTTGGTGAGCCGCAGCCGATAACATGTCCGCACGGCTGGCAAAAGGGTCGCATGCGGCCGCAGCGTGGTCGCGGCACCACGCTGTTGTGAACGCACCGTGTTGTTGTGTTCATATGTTGTGAAGATTACAAGTGTGTCACCTAGCGGCGGGTCCCAGGCAACCGACGTGGGCAGCGGCGTGGTGTTGGTGAGCCGCAGCCGGTAGCATGTCCGCACGGCCAGCGACAGCGCCGCGCGCGGCCGCAGCGTCGCCGTGCCGCGCCCGTCGGAGCAGCCTTCGTCTAGCGCGCAGCATTCACCTCGCGCAAACACAAGTTTTAATTAGATTTAATTTGATTCGGCCTATACCAGGCTGTCATGCATTACAAAAAAGCCTTAGAACTTGCGTGCTTGACTCCCTCGTAGGGCAGCAAACGCAGTGCAAGCTGCGGCGCCAGGCGGGTTGCAAAGCTGTTTACACTTAATCCTATTTGAAACCTATTGGGGAAGCTGCCTGTCTCTACCAGTAGAAATCTTATGTTTAAAAAAAATGAGAATAATAATCGTTTTCAATCTGTAATCGCCCACTGCTGTGTTGTGTATACTTAGGCCTCTCTTCATGTACGTTACTCATTTTGGTCTTGTGCCAAAGTCGTCCACGGCACTATGAATTTAAGGAACCTTGCTGTCTGCGTGTCTGTTTCTGTCGCAGGGCAACAACACGTGCGGCGCGAGCCGCAGTACCAAGATGACCGGGGTAACAAAAACTACTTGATTGCGGTGATTGCAAGCTGTTTTGGGGAAATACGCCTATGTCCAGCAGTTGACGTCTTATGGTTAAAACGTACGATAATACCAGGCTGTCATGAATTGTAGTAGACTCACAGTCCGCGTGCTTGTCTCCCTCGCAGGGCAGCACGCGCACGTGGAGCCGCGGCGCGAGCACGCGGTAGGCGAGCAGCGCGGCGCGCGCGTCGGAGCCCGCGCCGGCTGCCACGCGCGCCACGTCCGCGCTCGTGCGCTGCACTTTCACCAGCGTCATCACGCACCCGTCGTGCTGAAATCAATAACCATCTTATAAATTCTCCACACTTTTTTAGGGTTCCGTAGCCAAAGGGTAAAAACGGGAACCTATTACTGAGACTCCGTTGTTCGTCCGTCTGTCTGTCTGTCACCAGGCTGTATATCAGGTGACAATGGTGACAGCTAGAACGTTGAAATTTTCACAGATGACGTATTGCTGTTGCTGCTATAACAACAAACACTAAAAGAAATAAAAAATATGAGGGGGCTCCTTAGCAAAAAACCTGCATTTTTAGCCGTTTTTCGCTCGATATTAATAACGGTGGCAGATAGATGCTTGAAATGTTCAATGAATATTTAGTCAAATGTTTACTTTGGAAGTAAATTGTACACGGAGGTACAAATAAAAGGTCTGATCTTCAGTATACAGCGTTTATTCACACTGGACCGACATTATTTGTGGATCCACAAACAATTTTCCAAACAAGGCACCCTAGGTGGCGCGAACCAAACACCATCGCGATTTAGTTTTACTTCCAGCGCCATCTAGTGAGTGCGACGTGTAACAATTTGTGTAAACATATATTAAAATAAAATAACTATTTAAGGGCTCAATACAAGAAAGGTGATTTTTTTGCTCTATATTGTTAACAGCAACTTACAGGTAGACCCTTGAAATATTCATAAAATATTTAGGTAGTTGTATACATTCAATTCAAAAATAAATTAAGACGTTAAAATTTTAGTATACAAAACTCTCTGTCAGTCGCTGCTAGTACTGAATAGGAGAATAGGGCGGCGCAGCGAAGTCGCACATGGACGAGATAGAACGCGTCCAAAGAGCTGCGCTAAAAGTAGTATTGGGCAAACCGCGCCGATACCCAACTGATAAGCTGTACGCGGAAGCTTCTGTCCTCAGAGTCAGACAGCTGTTTGTCTTGCGCGCTATAGCTAAAAGTCACCAACTGTCGAGCAATATCAAACTGCGTAGAAATAACCGAAATTGCGATATTCCCACAGAACAGCAGAACTAGGATATTCCACTACCGAAAGTGCACACCATGTTCGCAGCCCGGCTGCCGAAATACGTTCATATTTTTACGTACGACTCTGTCTGTCGACAGATAAACATTCAACATAGTACTTTTGCTGCTTCTAAGAAAACGGTAGTGAAATGGCTTCTATCACTATCCGGCGAGCAAACAGAAAGACTAATAGCATATACTGAGATGAAGGGTAAAGAGGTTTTTGCTTCTACTTTCGAGCCGATAGAGATATTCGGAAAGATTCCTTGACTAGGAAAATGCACACACGCACACACACACACACGTGTCACTGCAAACCTTGACTTTCATGAGATCCTGCGTATTGCAGTGTTACACACACACACACACACACCCTCATACACACAAACACACACACACACACACATTTATCTTAAAATCATCTACACTGATCACAAATTAAATAACAATATTAATGCGAGCAATTCGAGTAAACGTCGCTTTACTCAATTCAAATTAATTTAGAATAATGCCTAATTACATTTTAACATTACCAAATACTATAACATTACACAGCATCTAAGTCTAGCGCTGAGCGAAGTGTGGAGGGGATGGTTGCGCATGAGTTTAGTATGGCGGTCAACATGCGCAGCCACCCCCTCCACAGTACCCTCAGCGCTAGACTTACGTGCCGCTACTTGTACCAACTATCATTGTAATTCTTCAATACTTATTACTGCAAATTAACTATTTATTGGCACAGTAGAAAAAATAAATAACTCTTTCCATGTTATAAATTATCTGCTATCACAATGTACATTTTTGTAGTTAAACTTTCTTTTCTTCACACTTAATAATTCAACTTGAATGGTTCACTCTTGCTTGGCAGCGATGTTTAAATACGACCGTGCCTGCACTTTATGGTATCGAAAAGAGATGCATACCCGCAATTTTATGCTTATCTTATTTTATTTCAGTTCTACTCACTTAATGTGTAATGTAATGTGTAGGTATCTAGGTGTAACTAGCTTATATACCTATATACAATCTTTTGTTTGGAATTTTGAATAGTCATTCAAGGTCATAGTTATTTAAATAGATTAAGTAAAATTTATGACAGTTTTCAGTGTTAACATGATTGCGTACACCTCAGCGTGTTTGTGAAATTCTATTTGTAAAGATCATTTGGGTACCCAAGATACAGGCTAAGCTTAGTTTGGGGCCCACTGTTTTCCAGTAGGTACTGAAACACAAATTAAGATCGTTCATCTATTGTGAAAGGGTAAACAAACCACGTCGCCACAAGCGCATAGCCGGTCCGTCAAGATTGGTTTTACTTTTTAGCCGCCAGTCTTTTTGTTTTCGCTGATAACGTCGTATTGTAAGTACTATTACGGGCTCACTCGATTCCCCGAATCGAGTGGTGGCGGCGCGAACATAGCAACCCTAGTCGCCGCGAGAAAGGGACAGCAAGAGACGCTTATGTGCCGTGCAATGGCGCGGCCGTGTATTTATCTAATATTCTAATAATATTACTTTATCATTGTGAATACAGTTCTAGTGTGATACGATAGTATCTTTTCTAACCGCACGACCATCTTGACATGGAGGCAGCCTCCGGATTTGCCTCTAACAGATTTCAGAAGCGAGATGAGCCTAACTGCGCCTGCTCAAGTGCTCAATCTATTTTTAGCTTTTTAGATGAATACTGCGGAAAAAGTGACGTGCACAATTATTGCGTCTTGTGCCGGTACGCATGGTACCTGTGGAATCCTGGGAAATCCAGATGATTGTGAAAATTGGTGAAATACCTACTTAAATACCTACAGAAAATCAACTGCGTCATCGTTCATAAAACTACGCTAACAAGGTATCACATTGGCTAATGTACCTACTGAAATATCATCAAATAAAGGTAAATGATTGATTACTTATACAATCTGTGGTGAAAAGGATGCTAAACGTAGTTATCTTAGCATACCAACAAGATAATAACCCTATACCTAGTTTGTGCAACATATTTTACATTGCATCTTGTTGAAAATGGTCTCAGCACTCACAGCAGTGAGTGTTGTCACACAATGTTGTGTGGTGTGAGTAAGTACTAATTCTGTACCTAACGTTGAAATACCTATTTCTAAACTATACCTAGATGTGTGACATTACCAAGTAATCTGAGGTCATTGACCTACACAGTTCATTAACAAGGGTCACAAGTCTGCAGTTCATCAAAAGTACAATGTGAACTGAATGGATACTGTATAACATCATCTTCATGCATTATTCCAGTGTTAAACTAGCCAACAACATGAGTATTGTAAGTAAAAGTGTTTTATTTCTAACAATTACTGGACTGGATCTGGCCAAGCCAGCCTGGGATAGCTTGAACTAGCTGTGTCATTTATATTGCGCTACAATGTGAAAATAACATGGTAAGAGCTATCTATATCACTGGAATGCTAGGTACTCTCTCAATGTATGAAAATAAGCCAAGGATGTAATTTGTACTGCAAAGTCCTGCGGCCTGCTGAAGGTATATTATTGGTGGTATTTTATATGTATTACAATATGAGTTTCATGAGTTTCTAAAAAGCTGCGGTAATGATTTTAATTTGTGTTGTTCATTCTATACAACTAATTGTGAACAAACAGTCACTGAGAGGCGTCCCCAGCTGTGATTGTTCACTGCAAAACTGACATGTTTGTATGGGGCCAATCGCACAAATTGCTTTGTAAAATACTGTTTCAACATAACACATATTCTACAAAAGTATTGCAGTGATCCGGGTCAAGTGTGAATACTGTATAGTATCACACAGCTGAATATCATGGAGTACAAATCCAAAGCACGTTGAAAAATGAACAGTCACTCCGGTACACATAGTGTGATTTCCAAACTAGATCGTACCGATGGGTCAGTGAACGCTTCATACTGTCAGCGATCATTTTGGTAAGTCACTCTACTCTGTAGTGCTGTACTAATGATTGTACTGTCATCTCTAATACAATTTCATATCAAGGTTGGTCCGGATGATACATTAGTACATAATGCAATTACATCTCAACATTGGTCCGGACAAGACATTTTGCTACCCGAGGTGAGAATTTATGTTTGGTTACTGTGTATTACACATACTACCATGTGCATGACTGTAATAACAATAGTTCAGCCTGCTCTGATGTGATTGGATGGTATGGTCACCCATCCATAAAAGTTCAGCTCCGAACGTTGACTGTGAAACACAAAAGTTTCAGACATGGCTTATAATTTTCTGCACATAAGTATATCGTTTTCATGTATTGTCAATATCATAGTGTCACACAACTACAATGTTAGTGAAGGAATTCTATGGTCACCCATCCATAAAAGTTCAGCTCCGAACTTTGACTGTGAAACACAAAAGTTTCAGACATGGCTTATACTTTTCTGCACATAGGTACCTATATCGTCTACATGTATTGCTAATGGGCTGACTGGTGAGTCCTAGTGTCAGAATTTTGGATGTTGACACGCATCACCATATAACTGTTTGGAATGTTCTACGACTAGTCTGACTAAAGACTAAGGGAAAAATCACCATGGCAGTGAAATTGATAGTACAAATCATATGTTATATTCAGTGAATTGCTATGATATTTTCCAAGGCGTCTTGAAATTTTGATGATTGTTTCCTATATGAACGGAAACAGTGTATGAATGTTTTAGTACAGTATTATAATATATTGTTTATTGTTTTTCATGTCCAATGGATCGGAATACGGAAATGTGTGATGAGAGCGACACAAATGAAATGCACTCCTACCAAAGCGAATGTACCTTGCTGGCTGGACTCCAGTGGATGCGAGACCTGCAATGGCATATATTTCTCTGATAATTGAGAATGAACGAACCTCCTATGAGTACCGATTCAGCGTGAGACCATCATCATCATCGAAAGTATGTGTGTGAGTGACTCATAACATCACATGAGGTAAACATTATTGTTCATAATTATCAGGGCCTATAAGGAGCATTATGTACGGTAATCATAATCAGTCATCATCATTATGATAACAGCTGGTGAATCGTAATCCCTGCAGCCGACTCGTCTGATTACTCAAAGAATCATTGTTCATAAACAAGATCTGTAAGTGCATGTGGTGATCATTTCTGATCATGATTTGAGCTGCCATTTATTATTACCAGTAGTACTACTGTACTGAATTCTGATAGCCTACTGCTGAACGTGAGCCTATCCACAAAGGCGATTATTGCTAATGTTTGTTCATCCAGCTCTCTGTGCAATGTTAATCATTGTCGATCATACCAACAACAGTCTCCTAAGAGTGTGTGGTGAGATGATCATGGTTGATCATAGTAAGCGTAAGCCTTCCTACAGCATCGAGGTCGGATGTATGGGCTCCCTAAGCCTTCGTGAACCAGAGTCTTCTTATAAGCACAATATTGGTGAGTGATCATGATATATTAAGCCTTACACTAGCACACGTATGGATCATGACAATGTAAGCCTTCCACAAGCACACGTATGGATCATGACAATGTAAGCCTTCCACAAGCACACGTATGGATCATGACAATGTAAGCCTTCCACAAGCACAGGTATGGGTCATGACAATGTAAGCCTTCCACAAGCACACGTATGGGTCATGACAATGTAAGCCTTCCACAAGCACACGTATGGATCATGACAATGTAAGCCTTCCACAAGCACAGGTATGGGTCATGACAATGTAAGCCTTCCACAAGCACACGTATGGATCATGACAATGTAAGCCTTCCACAAGCACAGGTATGGGTCATGACAATGTAAGCCTTCCACAATCACACGTATGGATCATGACAACTTGAGTCTTGTGAGCGGAGCGGTAATCTGAATTGAACTTCAACATCTTAAGGTGAACATGTCTAATCATAGTAAGCGTAAGCCTCCCATGAGCATTGTGTTGAAAACTTATGAGCATTGTGTTGAAAGCCTCCCATGAGCATTGTGTTGAAAACTCATGAGCATTGTGTTGAAAGCCTCCCATGAGCATTGTGTTGAAAACTCATGAGCATTGTGTTGAAAGCCTCCCATGAGCATTGTGTTGAAAACTTATGAGCATTGTGTTGAAAACCTCCCATGAGCATTGTGTTGAAAACTTATGAGCATTGTGTTGAAAGCCTCCTTATGAGCATTGTATTGATCGTCAACCACCACGACGTCAGCATGAGACTGTGAGCCTCCTAAGAGCTAGTCAGCAGAAACTACAAAATGACATCGGGTCGCGAGAACTCCGAGCAGCGCAACAACACCTGCAGCTGCTCTGCTACTGCTGGCGAGTCCAGAGGCGCTGTACCTGCTTCAGCGCCTGTGCCGGTGATGCTGCTCCAGAGCGGTTGCTGACTACGGCAACATCTGGTCGAGCCTGCATCACTGCACCCTACGACTCTCCACGCGACTTCATTGCACGCTTGGAACAATACGGTGACATTGTTCTATACTGTATGGTAACATCTACTCATGGGTCTGTATGCCATTGTTTCTACATTTAAAAGTCAATATCGTTAAGAATTCAAATACGAGTTCTGGCTATAGTTAAAGCTAAAGGAAATACTTCAGAACTCAACAATATGTTGATAGAAATACACTCCTGATGTGGCGATGATTTGATACATCTGGTGGACTGGAAATTCACAAAACATCCAGTCCTTGTTAACGGATTTTAATCAACAGATACTTAAATTTTGATATGTGGGCTGGAGATTCATAAAACATCCAGTCCTTGTTCTATGATGTTAATCAACAGAAACGTGAATCCTGATGTGACGTACAGCACAATTGAGGTTGAGTATGTTAACAACCTCTGCAGGACGAGGACCTGTTTAACGTTTGTTGTTTGTGAACAATTGCTGCACATGGTCCATGTTCCTGTGTTCAGTGCAGGAGTCTAGCTGCTGAGGGTGCCACGAGGTCGTGGACTATCATCAGGAAGGCCGAATCTATTACGGGCTCACTCGATTCCCCGAATCGAGTGGTGGCGGCGCGAACATAGCAACCCTAGTCGCCGCGAGAAAGGGACAGCAAGAGACGCTTATGTGCCGTGCAATGGCGCGGCCGTTTATTTATCTAATATTCTAATAATATTACTTTATCATTGTGAATACAGTTCTAGTGTGATACGATAGTATCTTTTCTAACCGCACGACCATCTTGACATGGAGGCAGCCTCCGGATTTGCCTCTAACAGTACCTAATAGAAAAATAACAGTGGTATAAAAAAAAATAAGGGGGGCTCCCATACGGTGCGGAAGCCTTCGTGCGCAAGTCTAACTTGTACTTGGTCGATTATTTAATGTGCATAAGTCAACTCGTCTGATGGTAAGCGAGGTTTAGGACGAAGATAAAGCACGCAAACTTAGTACACTGACTTTGAAAAGCTACAAGAAAGCGGGCAGACTGTTCCATCCCCTGCCCGCGAAATATTGAGTCAGACCGCTTTGTACGTATCCATCAATATGGAATGTAAGTAAAAAATGCCAAGTCGATGTAGGTACGTATCGAAGGAAAATCGACATTGTAGGAGTGATACTGAAGCGTCTTTTTACTCTTCTTTTGAATACAAGCCAGCCAGCAACACAGAGCAAACCAGACACAGACGGCCGAATCCCTTGTTTTTGGAGTCAATATACAATCTGAAGCTTTTCGAAGTCACATTGAGTAGGTAGGTATATTTTAAGTCTGCGTGCTTTATAGGGTTCTGAACCCAAAGGGTAAAAACGGGACCCTATTACTAAGACTCCGCTGTCCGTCTGTCCGTCTGTCTGTCTGTCGCTAGACTGTATCTCATGAACCGCGGTGATAGCTAGAACGTTGAAATTTTCACAGATGATGTATTATTGTTGCCGCTATAACAACAAATACTAAAAACAGAAAAAAATATTCAAGTGGAGCTCCCATACAACAAACCTGATTTTTTAGCCGTTTTTCGTTCGATATCAATAATGGTGACAGGTAGATGCTTGAAATATTCACAGAATATCTAACTGTATGTTTACTTCCACAATTAATTATTAAATTAAAATAAAATAAATAGTGAAAGGAGGCGCCCATACAGTACGGAACTCTTCGTGCACGAGTTCGACTCGTACTTGGCCGATTATTATTTAACCATAACTTCACTTACCATTAGGAAAGTTGGTGCTCAAGCAAGAAATAATTCATGATAAAAAAAGACATTTACTCGAATATATGCCGCTTTACTAAAATTATTACTTTACAAACTCCAAAATTGTAGGTGTATGTAGGCTCAAAATGTAGTACAATTACAGTCCGAAAAGTATTCCCAAATAAGAGCCATTTATTACGCCATGCGCCGCCACAAAGCCTTTTATGGCGGGAGTGGGACCGGGGAATATTGGTAAATAATGGTTTATATTCTAACCGGTAATGTGTGTCGGTGGCAAGATTGAGCGAAATAGTTGCTAACTTAGTAACAACATTTCAAACGGAATTTTCATTTGAATGATTGTATTTTTTTGTTATATTAAAAATTAACTTAAGTTTTTAGTCGCCCATCAATCTATCCATCCATCAGTCACTGCTGGACTCAAGTCACCCAAACATCATATTCTACTTGATCAGATATGACCGCCAAGAGAACCTCAGTGGTGCGTTTTGACTAGGTACCTATTTAAAACGAGATGGAGAGTCATTATTTTAAAAACTTTCCTGGTGTCATATTACATAATATGTACTAACTGTTTTAAGCAAACCGTTTAAGATAATAAACTCTCTAAAACAACATTAATCTGGAATTTGTAAAGTTGGGTAAAGTTTAATGGATAAACTGCAGCTGAGTTCGGATAAAACTTGAGACAAGATTGCTTGCTCTGTCGCACGGAAATCTATTCAGTTAGGTTTGGTATATATAAGCGGGCTGTCATAACTCGGCACTACCGGACGGCAAAATTGAATACCTGTAACTACTGAATCATACACGTCAGCGCATATGAAATAAGCTACAAGCTGCGCAATATCCAATCGTGACTGAAGCTCACTTCAAGCTGTGCGTTGATCAGCAGACTTGTGTGATTCGGCCTATATTTAGATGAATCTTCGGTTAAAAAGCCGCTCGACTGCCGAACAAAATTATTCGACTCAGTAACTACCAACTTAAGTAGGTATGGCGATCGGCTTGCGATGCTGTGATGGACAAAGACGCGGAATACCCGCATAAAAACTGAATAGGCTTGTTAACTAAAAAAAATATTCCGTCAATTAGATTATAAAAAAAAAACATTAGACACGTATTTTTTCTTTTGTCATGTTGACAAAAAATGATGAAGATGTAGCCCGTTAAAGTTCTGCATGACGTCACTAGTCTACTACAAATGTACCGCACTAGTGACGTCACGAGCCCCAACATTCAATCTTTCACAAGGTTTATCTTTGTCATTTATTGTTTGATTGACAAAAAAAAAATGTGTCCAATATTTTTTGAATTATCTAACTAACAGACTAATTATAATAATGATTTTATACCCAGTAAATATGCTTATTATGCAGATCGAACTCTAAGCCGATCGGCGATCGGCACAGGGCCGTATTGTGTACGCGTTCTGACTTTTGGCTTCGCATTTTCTCCCGCTCGCTCTTGTGGCGCGAGTAACTATAGCAAGCAAGAGAAAAAGCGAAGCCAAATGTCAAAACGTGTACAAAATACGGCCTTCGAATGATGCCATGAAAGTATAGTAAGTATTTGTTTCAGGCTGGCTTTATAGTTATACAAATTCTGCCGAACCGGCTGTACCGGCCCGCTTATGAGTGTAGGAACCGTAAAAAGTTAACTTCAATCTTTATTTAAACTGATTCTTTTGCAAACAGACGGAGTGAATTTCAAGTAGTTGAGTGAAGTTTAAGTAAGGATGTTGACGGAACCGCGGGAAGATTGTTTGATCTTCTTGTTACATTGATTAAAGTACGCGAGCTGTAAGTAAGGAGTTTTAGTCGGTGTGAGTAGGTAATTTTCAAATGGAAGGAAGTATGGAAATTAAAGAGTTATTAAGATTTGTTCAGTAATTAAAGTGGTTAGACCACTCTAGGATTTTTATGTCATATTTTAGACGAGCTCGAGTAGACGGGAATGGGAAATGCACAAAACACCCTATGCGGGACATCAGTGCAGGACCTTTCACTTACATATTGAATAAGATCACGTAAAACTCTCTATTCTTTAACTCACTTCAGGCGCGTGCACGGCGTAGTCGAGGCGGCAGCGGTCCTGGTGGTGCAACGCGCCACGCGTCGGCCGCACGAGGCCGCACGTGCACGCGCGTTCCTGGCAGTGCGCACACGGCTCCCGTGCGCGTCCCCCCGCGCCCGCGCTCGTCCCGCCGCACGCAAGGCTTGGCGCGTTCTCGCCGAACCAACGGAACGGCGTTGCCCACCAACAGATCTGGACCAAGGAAATAAGATCTAAAAGTAAGGTCAGAGTAAAATTCTTTTTTGTTTTGGCGGCGATGTGTCCTAGTCCTAAGGCTCGATAATTAAACTATTATACTGGGTGAACCTTTACGTAAATGGTCGCAAGTATGAGTAAGAACGGAAGCGAATATCGAGGTCCATTTTTGTGCAAATGGAAGAACATGTCATGCGAACCTCGGTGGACGATAGCAATAATTCTAACGTTTCAAAAATTTGTCTTCTGAACTGGTGCCACTCATAAGCGTATTGTGAATATACCCTGTTTTTCCCGTTCGCCTGATATCCTTTGCGAATGAAGCAACACTCTGTCACCAAGCAAAAAGTTATCCAGTTAAGCTGAATTTCAGCCATTTTCCAATGTGAATATGGAGTCACCGAACAATCCTGTTTTAAAGTTTACTCATATAACTTCTGAAAATCCTGAGTCTTGGGTATTCTTGAAATCATTTTTCCTATCTGATAGGAATGCTTTTCTTTACTTTCCTCATTTCCCGTTCGTGGCTTGCCGCTTTGGTCATACTGCGAGCAGCCTAATAAGGTAGATTGGGTAGAACAAGACGTCTGTCACCCTATCGAGACGCGTGCCCGCATCAATACGCCACATCAAACTGAAGGTCCAATGCGCAGATCGGAAGGTGGATCAAACGGCGCGGGGCATTTCCCGTGTTTCAATTGCTACGTGTGAAGGACGCTAATAACTCACGTGTTGGTAGGTATCGTTGTGGAGGTCGAGTCGCGCGCGTAGAGCAGCGCCGGGGGGCACGACACCGAGCCAGCGGCGTGCGGGGCGCAGCGCCGGATGCCGCGTGGCGCAGCGCCGCAACACCGTGTTTGTCGCCTGCCACTCCGCGCCCGCCGCCTCCAGCCTGCCATACAAACTCCTTATTACATTATTTACAACCACTAAAACTTCAAAAATTAGGTGTTATAACAGTCATTTGGCCACAACACTGTCTCGGACCATTGATATTTCACTGTGTTGCCACTCTGCTCAGTAGGTATAATCAGGCCTTAAACATTAAAAAACCCAAGTGAAACGACATTAAAACAGTTTGAAGAGGATGAAGAAGGTGAATAAGAAATTAGACAGTGAAAATATGTAAATAGCTATGTCATTCACGCTGATGCGCTGGTGCTACTCGTTTGCGCTTCTCAATGCCCACGCAGAAGTATTTGGGGCAATATTTTCGGCAGCAGCTACAGTGGCAGGGACAAAATGAGAGTGCGGGGTACTTATAGTGTGGGTGTGTTCGAAAACTAAACACACGTGCAATGTTAGCATTGCTAATCTTTGCTACCAGCGCGGCTCGCGACTCGTGCCTAACTTCAGAAACCTTAAAAGGATTTGTAACTGAGTAAAGTATTCTATGGTAACATAACATGGTGTTCACATGCTAACGTCGGTGCCAGGGAAGTGGTTAGGTAGAGTACTGGTAGACGGTAGCGCAGCGCCGCGTGGCACGGCAGGCGCCAGGCGCAGCTCACTTCCTCGCAGCCGAACAGCTGCATGGCGCGTACTGTCACTTCCACCTCTGATGGTGGTGTTATGAGGTGCTCACGTGATGACGTCAGTGTCGGGGAAGTGGTTAGGCAGCACTGGTAGACGGTAACGCAGCGCCGCGGGGCAGGAATGAGCCGCCGTGAGCGCGAGCGGCGCGGGCGGCTCCACGTGGCCCGGCACACGCCAGGCGCAGCTCACGCCCTCGCAACCGAATAGCTGCGTAGCGCGGACCGTCACTTCTACTTCTGTCACCCTGGAATTTGTAAGCTCATATAGAGTGTCCAAGCTCGCAAAGGGTACCTACTTAAGCTGTCCGACGTTTAGTCTTAAGACATTGTTTACTAAGTTTTTGGCAATAGCGAAATTTTTATTCTAGTCTATACACCTTCTATCTATATCTATACATTAATACATATAAAAAAAATTGGAGTTTCTGTTTGTAATATTGAAATAACCGTTTTGTACTACATGTATATAAATAAATTTACGGTATATACACCAAAATAACGTTTTTTACAATTTTTATCAGTTCGTCCCGTTTGCCGTCGAGACGGCGGGCTCATGGGGCGCAGATGCTGTAAAGTTTGTCAGGGAGCTGGGACGCCGCCTGAGAGAGAGAGGTCGCGACCCCAGGTCGGGAAGTTTTGTCACCCAGCACATATCTCTGGCAATCCAGCGAGGTAATGCAGCGAGTTTGATGGCCACGTTTGGGCGAGGGGCCACTCGCGAAGGACCGTATTGATTTATTGATTATTGTCAATTGGGAAATTTATTTAAGTCTCTTCGGACAATATATACATTGTACGCGTTCTATAGCTATAAGTTAATTAGTGAGTACTTAATTTTAAGTCTGACTTGTGATTGTATTATTACATATTATATTATCTTTGACATAACTAATGATTTTTATCTGTTTGTCTGTCTGTCTGTTTGTTTCGGCTAATCTCTGAAATGGCTGGACCGATTCTGACGGGACTCTTATTGGCACGTAGCTGATGTAATAAGAAGTAACTTAGGCTACGTTTATTTTGGAAAAAATGTTTTTATCTCGGTCTAACGCGGGCAACACCGCGGGGCGTAGCTAGTTCTAAATAAACTTAATAGCTTTGTGTCATTACTTAATTCAGAAGCCTAAGTGTAAGTTCGTATAGTAAACGAAAACTACTATAGTTTCCGCCCGCAAAGTGGACGGATGACTGTGATAGCCTCATTATGACCGCGGGATTACGCTGGATGCAAGCCGCTACCAACCGGTCTTATTTATAGAGATCTTATAGAGATATTTTATGGGAGTCCTATGTCCAGTTTGAATTTGATGGATGGTTACAATAAACTCTTGGCTCATTTCATAAAATATCCTTGGCCTACTTTGGGTGGGCATTTTAAGCCACACCTAGTTAAATAACGTACCTTCTTGAATGCTCTAACTCCAACAAAGGCGGGTCAAGAGCGAACCGAACAGGAGCCACGTCCCACCACACTTCCATTTGCGTGCACACCACTTCACACACCTCGCGATCCCAATGCTGAATGGAAAGAAAATATTGACACTACAGATCTTACAATTATTCAAAATTATGAACTTGCCATCTCCGTCCATTAAAGTACAGGATAGGTACAATTTAGGCTAAAGTACTATAATTTTGCTATAGTCAGTGTTTTGTTTAATTAAATACGATACCTACTCGATAAGTAAGTTGCGATGTTCTAACCCATAAAAATAGTGCTGTGCGTAGTATAGTATGAGTTTTACCTAGAAACCCTGAATAATAAGAAATAAAGAAAGCAAACATTGCGCTCATGGCTTTGGCTTAGGTGACACTGCTTTGTTTAATAAAATAAAAAATAGCGAGCGAGCTTAGCTGGATTTGAAGGAACTGTGCGTTGTTGCTGTTGGCGCCTCTCTACACCAACTTGATATTAAACTTTTAATACTGAAACTGCCTAACTACGGGCTCAGTAGGGGTGCGTCTTACTTCCTAATTATTTCCTACAATAGGGTTGGTGGCTGCACGGCGCTACCTGGTACTGGGTGGTAGCTCGTGGGAAGAATACGATCAACTTGTCTGTTATAAATTTACTCCCCTTAGTTAACCCACCTAACGAAAACGTCCACTCGCTACGACCCAGTACGCAGTAACTGGTCGAGCGTCGCTCATACATCTCGCTTGCACACATAATCGCTGATTCAGAACTCATTCACACTTACATGGTCCCTACATTGCTATGAAAAGTTACAAATAGAACATTATTTATATAAAAACGCATTTTTTTTATTCCGAAAAGGTTTGACTAGAAACTGCCTGATCTTGGGTAGATGTACGGTCTAGGGTGTAGCACGTTTACCTAGAAGATACGAGTACGTATTTACTCGGGATTTGAATAGGTACAATTACGTTATACTTAGCGGGAAGACAGACCCAGGCAAAGCGTTCGTTCCACATTATGACTGTTCGTATGAGAAATGAGGATTCGAAACACTAGGTTCTAACGCGCGTAATGTCCACCATGAAAAAGTGGCGCTTTGGTCGCGTCTGTCTAGCCGTACGATAGAAGAAAAGGGCAGGTGGGACCAGATTGTGCAACTCCTGGGCACACTCTCCAAAGTGTATCCGGTAAAAGGCTGATAAATAGTCCACCTTGCGTCAATGCTAGAGACTTTGCAGCTGCGACTTAGTCAAGGTGTCGTTGCCAATCAGCCTCCTGGCTCGCCTCTCAATCGACTCCAGAGCCTCCAGTTGATATTTGGCAGAGCCATCCCAAAGGTGAGAGTAGTATTCCATGCAAGACCTGACTTGTGCTTTATAAAGAGTAAGCAGTTGCTCAGGTGTGAAATACCGTAATGTCTCACCTTAGAGAGAACACCAAGTTTTTAGAAGAATACCGCATATTCATAATTATAAATCCACAAACCTGCACACCAGGTATCCGATCAGATTTCACCGTCTCAGTTTTGACGACCATTGGGTCGTAGTTATCCGGGAAGCTCTCTTTGGGTATACCTTTCAGTATCAACCTGAAAAAGAACAAATAAAGGGTTAAATGATTTTATTAATGATTTTAAGACGCTGAAGTATTTCTTAGAAACTCTTAAAATAAATATTTTCTGTATGTGAAAATGGGCAAGTGTTCCATTTGGTAAAAGGTCACCTAGATTTGCTTATGTAAAACTGGATCACCAGAATTTTTCTATTGCCTAGTGACATACAGACTGTTCAAAATATTATACTAACGCTATCAATGTGGCAGCTTTTTAAGTCCGGGCAGTCTATCTATTCTGGCAATAATAGTTGTAGTAGATTGTGGTGTTAGTCAAATCATCTGTCTGCTTTGTATTAAATGGACGTGCTACGCTACGTTTATAACTACATGAATGGTAACAAAGGATGCGGCCGTCAAGGAAACCGAGGTTTGGAAATTGGTTTCCTCAGAGTGTAGAGAAGAGTTATCCTCAAAGAACCGAGGATACCTCGGGAGGCGTGCACCGGCAACGAGCTGCTGGACTTCCAAGAGAATACCAGATGGCTGAATTAGCCGGGTGATCACATAAAATAGCTCCACAGAGAGCCTTCTTATGGAAAATGCCCGCATCAACAAGCGACAAGTAACAGGGTAATGAGAATGCTCACATCAGCACCGCCCTCTGGACCCCCAGGTCTACGCCCACGTCGGGCGCGCACACGTGCACGGTGCACGACGAGCGCGGCCCGATGCTGCAGCTCGCTGGCTCCACGCGCAGGCGGCTCGCGTTCGTAGGCTGCTGCGGGTCTGGAGGACCATGCTGGAAGATAAACTTGAAAATAGAGCGTGAAGCGCTGAAAGGAGATTAGAAGCATTACAAAAACGTTGAGACTTCGTATATTATTTGGTAAAGTAGTTATGATTTGAGATACCTTTCTAAAATCTTAACAATATTTTTTTAGCAAAAAGTTCCAAAATCAACTTCAGCCGCTACAATCTACGTATAAAAGAAGGATGCAGCGAATGGACCTGTCGTTTTTTTTTTTGCAAGTAGGTAGAAAACAAAACATCATTTATAATAATGATATGTGCTTCAAAAATTTTGTGATTTTTTGCTGTTTTCATATCACTAATTAAAATTAATATTAGACCACCAGAAAAATTACTATGATTTTTTATTGTTTTAACCACAGAAGAGAGAAGGAAATAGAAAGGCGATGTGGAGGGGAGGTTTGTCGCCACGTACATGAGTTATAACTCAAGTTACGTGAAATCGTGACATTTACTGTCTCAGTCGTTCAAGTGATTTCAGAGGTAATTTTTGCCAAAAAAATGCCGGTTTGCGCTATTATAACGTGTCGAATACAAAGCAAAGACTTTAGTTTACAAAAAGGAGGAATATCCTTTCACTGGTAAGTCTAAATTGTGGGCATTTTTAAATTTAAATGATTTATTTTACTGCCTAGATTTTCGTTGATAGTGGTTGCAAACATTTTATCGACATCGATAAATTTCGCTAGTAAGTTAATATTTCGCAATTCGAAATTTATTGTTATTAAGTATCTGAATATTTTGATTTAATAAAATATTTGTGATTGTGGTGTAATTTTTATTAATAATTGTATTTGCATCACACTTTAACTATTATGTTCCTTATGAATAAAAGTTATCAGGTCCAATATATATACATATAAATATATAGATTGAACACGAAGCCGACTGCCGTTGCATGTTTGCTTTGATTTTCATTGATACATTGTATCTTCATTGCAGCTTTCCAGCCGATCCTCTGACGAAGAGTAAATGGATCGAGGCTACAGGACGGCAAGACTGGATTCCTACAAACGTTCCATTTACACGTGGTTCATAATTAACATGTTTTTTATAGTTATACATGTATATTATCTCGACATATAAAATGCTTAGATCTGAATGACTGACTGACGGATCCACGCACAGCCTAAACCGCTTCAATAAGCGGTCAGGAGAGACTTGAAATTCGGAGCGTGAGTTCTTTGTATGAAGTAGGCGTCTGATAAGAATAATTTACCGAAATTCTAACCAGGAAAATACAGACGTGAAAAATTAGAGCTAAATTTGTGTGAAACAACGTGATTTTTGGTTCATTTACTTTAGATTTTGCATTAACATTCTGTAAAAGAATTGATGGAAGATGTGTTTCGTGTTTTATTGAAATATGAAAGTTATTTTGGGGTTGATTTTCTTCGAAGTCGATATCAATACTCTTTAGTGTTTTTGAATTAAATTACTTTTTATTTTGATGCATGTTTGAAAATTAAATCCGATTTTATTTAAGTAATCGGCCTATTGTCAGTAAAGATTAACCTTTTCTGAAGTTCCTTATACCATTGTATGGTTCCAATTAACAAAATAGCAATGTATGTCTAGGTATAAGGGTTCCTTGTTATGAGGTATGGAACACTACTTAAAGATATTTATAAATGTTAACTTATAATAAAGGACGCTAAAATAGAATGTTTCGAGAAAAAATGTATACGAACCACCCCGAATAATCTCTCCCGCTAGCACAAGCACGCGCTCTTACTCGCCCACGTAACCATTTACGTCTACGTTCAGCTAATCCAATGAATTAATTATATTATCGAGCTCCGAACTAGAAAAATATGATTGTAATTATTCTTCTCCTTATAAATATTGGCGTCGCATGGAATATGCATTTGCCAGTGTCAAGTGTAAGTTCTATTATGATGTTATGATAACTAATATTGTCACATGTAATTCAGTTGTGTTCACATGTAATGTTAGTTTAAGCTTGTTTTGTATTTACGATGTGAAAATAAAGTTATTTTTTATTGTATTGTAATTATAATTGTGTAATTTAATAAAATATTTGTACTATGATAATATTCATTATGAAAAATAGTTAAGTACAGTCGTGGCCAGTACAAAATATCTAAATACAATTGATTAGCCAACAATGGAATTTAGGCGACTTCCACCGTGTACGAAATCCAAATAGTTCGCAGGAATTGATTTGGCATCCATGTAGTACCTATATTAGAACTGATAGAAACACAAGTTTTATAAATTAATACAATACGGCACGTTGACATGATTTTTCAGTGTTAATTCCAAAAATTCCTAAATAGTAATAAAACTGCACAATCCTTTTCATCAATTATATACTACATTTCAGTTACATTATCCATAAATTATGCAATACGTATAAAATCACATTATCGATAAAATTGAACTGCACAATTCATGTCGCCCATCACTAGCTAAATGCCAAAAAACAACTGTGATACCATATTCAAATTCGAGATTGGCCCATTATTTTTTTTTTGGCTTGACATGTACCACGCATTTGCCATTGTTATGTAACATTAATAAAATAAAGTGAATTTAATAACTTTAACACGGCATTTAAATTATGACCAAATTAATGTTATGGGTCTTAGGTACCTTGGTGATGTGACAGAAAGTATACTACGCTCTATTCTAAAGGAAAAAAAAAATCTCCGATGTTAGTGAAAATTGCACAGTTATTGTGCAGATATTTTACAGTGGTAATACACACTTGGCGACAGCGGTTTTCATAGAAAATTTGTATGGATTTCCTTTCTAATTTAGTTCTGCTGTTCTGTGGTTTTAACATTATAGATTATAAACATAAGAAGTGGCGGTATGACCTTAAAGGCTTTAGCCTGTTCAAAAATGGGCACATTATTTAAAAAAAAAAAACACTATTTTATTACTGTTGCTGTCAAAAAAAAAAGGAAATGTCAAATTCAGTCGATCAGATGATGTATTCAGTATTGCCAGATTTCGTTTTCGGTATTCCGACTTAGCAATTTATTGGAGGGGTTGATATTATTATTTTCTTTTTCAACAGTTGGTACATGCTCCTTCCTTAACTCGTTTTAAGTGTTTCAACTAGTAATTTTACGAACTGAGGTGTCTTTTTACATATTTTATAGAAACATACATTTTTGTATACTAAAAGATTATCAATAAGAAAGAATACTTATATTTTTAGGTTTCACTCACTTTACTACTAACAAAAAGCTGCAGTTGAAATTATCCGAGATATTCCTGATTATTTTGATATTACTCGTAATAATCCTTAAAGGTGCTATTCGAATCTCGGCAGCAGGCTACAGCTACAAACAGCACTTGCAGCAGCTGCACGAAGCCGGCTGTGGTTGCATAACTGAGGGGTTAATCCAGGTTTACACGTAAATTGAAACTACAGCTGTTTCGGTATGGCCCTATACATTTTTGTACAGCGCCCCTAGCAGAAACGAGGAAGAACTAACCAAAATCTATGGAGCCACACGCAAACGCGAAAGTTTGAGTAAACTTCGCAAAGCCTGGACTACGAGTAAGGGCTCTGGTTATCTATGTAGTAGTATGAATTTCTGCAAAAAAGATTCCGATTGCGGCTCCGGCAGCACGTGCTACCGAGCCTCAGCTGCGAGTGTTGTTCACCTGTTTAGACAAGTCCGACGTGCTGCCTGTCGCAGCACGTGAAGCCAACCTCGGAATCACTCTCGACTGCGGAAGCAGGCAGTGGCTTCATTTCAGATGTGTGTTACCTGCAATCGCGACCTGCATCCGCAGGCTGCGACCGAAGTTCGAATAGCAGCAAGTTGTGGTTCTTATACTATTGCTAATGAAGTGGATGAATACCGAAATTCATTATCATTCATTTTTTCGTAGTACCAGTCGTCGTAGTTACCATTTAGCGCTTCTGGCGCGTTTTTGACGTGCTGATAGCGAATTTTTGCCAAAAGGAGTTGGCAGCACTGCTATGGTCTATAATTCCAGTGCGGGGCAGTGGTCCAACTGTTCTGTCCAACTAGTTGGACCATTCTATAAATCAAAGTAGGTACATATAGCTTGAAAATTGTTTTCGGTTTTTCTTATTTTAACTTCATTTTAAACAAACTTGTACATATCAGAACAGTTTTAGAAGCGTCATAAATTACTCTGGTGAAGATAACATTTTTATAAATGAGCTTGGGAGAAACTGAGTGTATTCGTACACAACAGGTATTCGTATGCATGAGCTGTCGACATCCTTCTTTGAATAGTTCAAATTAGAATTAAATAATTATATGCCATTTTAAGGTTATTCTCGATTTTCAAAAACTACTCAGGCAATCATGATAAGACTTAAATGGAACCTTTGAATTTTCATCTACCAAACAAAAAAATGGCGGAATAATTGCGTAACACACAAAAATACACAAACAGTGACTAATTGAGAACCTTAATTTTTAAGTCGATTAAAAGTACAATATACTAATTAGAGACATTTAAGTTCATAACAGCCGTGGTGGTAGTAACGCTGACCTGTCATTCTTGAAGTCGTGGGGTCAATCCCTGTCTCCCGTACCAATGAGTTTCTTTGGAACTTATGTACGAAATTTCACACCACTGGCTTTTCGGTGAAGGAAAACTTCGTGAGGCAACCTGCATACGTCGTAGAAGAAATTCGATGGCATGTGTGAATCCACCAACCCGCACTGAGATAGCGTGGTGAATATGGCCCAATTACCCTTCGTAGATAGCCTGCGTCCTACAGTGGATTATTAAAAAGGCTGGTTCATAACTAAAGTGACAAATTCTGTATAACCACCAAAACAGAAAGCATCTCACCCGCAGTTCCTTATCCCTCGTCTCTTTGGCTCCGACGCACAGGTCACTATCCTCACTGATGCCGTCAGCGTCGGCTGTGAAAGTCTGCTGTTCCAGCTCGCTCCAGCACGAACACACGCCCCACGGCCGCACGCTCCAATAGTACGAGTACACCACCGGACTGAGGGCAAATGATGAAAAGGGGGACTGAAACAGGTGAGGGTGGTGGGTCCCTGCCGACCGAACCTGTTTCAGTCCTCTTTGTCGTCGACTCCCGCGATCCTTTAAATCCTACCGCTTAACTCAGTCCTCCTAAGTCCCCCTTTGTCGTCTGCCCCCACGCTCCTGTAAATCCTACCGCTCACCGCTGTAAATCCTACCGCTAACTCAGTCCTCGCCTGCGGGCCGCCTGCGACTTGACCACGGGGGCGCGTGGGTCGACGACATATCAACTGAGATATCAAATAAAGAATGGGTGAAACACTATCATCAGAGATAACAAAGCTCGTCTTTTGTTTCAGTTCGCTCCAATATAAACAAATGCCCCACGGCCGCACTCTCAAGTAGTACGAGTACACCACCGGACTGAGAACAAATAATGAAGTAAACTGATTAACAGTTCATCATCAGACCCACTACAAACTGTATTGTGCTTCGCGTTTATAACCACACCTAGCAGCAGGAAGTTGAGAAATAAAGCACCGGACTGGGAAATAAAAAGAATTCGGAACAAATAAAACCGAACTCTTGTTCCATCTCGGTCTAACACGAGTACATGCTCAGTTGCACGTTTTTGAGAACCAGTAGACCACTGGACCGTGTCAACAGATAATTATATTTTGTATCCTACACACTCTTGACGACATCGTCTCTGCGAACCCTGACTCTTACGAGGACTTGTGCATCGCAGAAACGATTCAATTGAAGGTAGACTCACAATCGTACTCAGTCAAACACACACACGCCACGCGTTTGCATGCTTCATTTGTATGAAAAATCACTGGAAAGCGACAACAAAACAAAAATGATGAAGTGTTCTAGTTAATAGATAGTATTCTACCTTTTGCTGCGTACTCCACGATCATAAGCTCCAGTAGGCAATAGTAGTGCAAATACTAAGCTGCCGATGTGGTCTGTGTCGCGACGCTGTAGAGGTCATATTCCCTTGCCTGTGGTTGACAGGCTGCACGGAGGTGGACAACAAACGGCGCGGGAAGGCAGGACCGAAGTGCACGTAGTATTTGCACATTGATATCTCTATTACTAATCTGTAGAGGTCGTATTACCTTACTTGTGGTTGACGAGCTCCACGGTGCTGCCGATATAGTCTCTATCACGAGACTGTAGAGGTCATATTCCCTTGCCTGTGGTTGACGAGCTGCACTGTCGCAGAGAGCGAGCGCCGCGGGAAGGCGGTCCCGAGGTGCACGTAGTACTCGCATGCTGGATCATCTTCGCTGCAGATGTCGTAGTCTCTCTCGTGTGCCTGTAGAGGTCATATTTTGTCATAAATTATATAAATAGTGTTTAATGTTGTTTGATAAAAATAAAGGGTTTTGTTTGTATGTCTTATTTCATTACTCTAACGTGGTAAAAGTAACTCTGTCTGATATAGGTATTCTTATTACTATGTCATTTACGCCAGTCCTGTGCCAACCGTGTTTTAGTCCAGTCCACGGTACAACCATTATCGCAGACTTATCGGACTGCCTAAAAAATAAACAATATAAATGTGAACCATGCTACTTTTACATGTAGCACAGTCATTGCTAGTCCAAAAAATGTTTCAGTAAGTGAAGTGATGATCTCACTCCCATGATGGGAGAGCGGCGTTGTTGCATTCTGACAGAACTCATGTGAGAATAGTGAGATAAATGTGTACGGTTTTCAGGCGTAAATATTATCCTCTAAATAAATCTATTAAATTCTTTGAAACTTTAAACCATTTCGTCATTTTTTTATTTATTTTATTCATTTCCAATCAGCTTATAATTTACAGAATAATCCAAAACATAACATACTAAAATAACGGTGAGCTAAAATATATTGTACTATTAAAATTGCCCAACCTATCACACAATCATATCATGTTGACATCAGGTAAAAAGTGAAGTAATTTAATGAAATTGTAGTTGTCGACTACAATGTCTACAGTTTACTCAGTCAGACACAATTAGTCTGCCGCGAAATTCCAAGCAAACATTACGTAATATCATTACAAACATTCTCTGTTCGAGTCGCACCAACCTAATTACCAAATCATTCCTTACATTAAACCTAAAGTAATTCCTAGTCTCAAACCGAAATTAAGACTTAATCCTAAGTCTTAGAATTAACTTAGTTCCACAAATTTCACGTAAGAAAGCTTTTAAATTGCTTAATTCAATTTAGGCTTTAAATTACGGAGCTGTACAAACTTCGGAGCACATTTAAATGACGTGTCACGTGTCTTATTAGATTCATTAGGTGACTCGGCAAGTCTCGCAAACTCGTCATGCCAAAGAGAATGAGTAAATAGGAAACAGTAGCTCATAAAAAATCAACAGGTATAAAGTGCGAGTACGCGACTAAGTCTCGGCTTATAAATATTCGAGCAGACTCCCGATCAAGTCGCGGAGGTAACCAGATAACGTCGCGTGAATCCGGCCGTGGTAGGAAGCAGATAAAAGCTTTCTCACATAGAGCTACTCAATCGCGTGGAGGCTGTCGCGCTGCGTGGTAGTATGATTAGTAAGTGGCCTCTCCAATGAATTACCAATAAAGGCGGTTGGAAGGGGCCTGCGTTCAGCGCTTTTCTGCGATCTTAATTTTTCGTCAGTCAGTCTACCTTGTTGTTTGGTATAAGACTCCACAGAGTTCAGAAGAATACTCGTCAAAACAAATTACTACTTATTCTAGAGCTGACTCTAAAGTGACGTAAAATGCTATTTTTTACATTATGTCGATTTTGAATGACCTTTTTCTACAGCACGCTCAATTATTCTGGCATTTTACAGTGGAATTTTTAGTAAACTAGGTATGTTAAAAATGCCATTATGTTTTGGATCTTGGAATTGAATTTTTTGTCAAAGACGTACAAAAACTATTCAACATTAAGGAAAAAAGCAACTGGAGTAAATGTTTAAAGCACCTATTGGACGAATGCTTCTGCTACGCCGCTGAGATGTCTAATAATTATGATAGCACCCTACTTTTGTTTTAAGTTCATTTCTCAGTAATGCATAAAATGTAAATATAACTACTCCGTTATTGCTACCGCAAGTCAAAATCGCCTATTAGGAAAGGCCCCTTAATGCGAACCTGACGAGTCATGAACATATTGAAATACTTAGCGTGTAGAATGTTGACACAGTGTTTGATTCAGAGTTTATTCGATCGGAATAAGCCGTGCTAACCCAAATTCAACTCTGGCTCTACAATGGTAGAGTTGAAATTTGTGTGAGTTAATCACACGCAAGGTAAGCTAAGTGAGGTTTGATTTATGTATGCGATGAAGTTAGTCGAACGCAGCTGTGAGTGAAGGATTGAAATTAAACAGCACCAAGTTTCCTAATGAATATCCTCGTAACGAAAGCAATTATTGTTAATTGGGAAATATTAATATTAATTTGGGGAACCATTGAAGACAATGTGAAAGGATAATGCTAATGAAAGGGCAGCTAATTGACCGTTAAGGGAGGATGAACTTGGTAATTCGATCATTAAGGCGCGGGACTGTGTGTTTATGGACAGAACTAAAAGGTGCCGATGAGTCAAAAAAAAAAAGTGGTTTTAAAACGAGCTATAATCTGTACCTATATAGAATCACCCTTTAACGATATAGCTGTAGGTATATAAGACTTACTGTTTGCTGTTCATCGGTAAAAGGAGACATTTTTGTCGGTTGGCCGAAATAATGTTAAAAATAATTATAAATGTAGATACACCGATACCTATGGTTTGTGAATAGAGCGTTACTATAGGCGCAGCAGAAATTGTACTAGATCTTTATAATTTTGATGATCGCAGGCGCCGTATCTACAAATCAAGGATTTATAAACACTTTTTTTTTGACATTCCTTTGGCGGACAATTTTATATAAAGTTTAAATAAATACTAGCTGCCTGTCCCGGCTTTGCCCGGGACTGAACAACCCTTATCACTTAGAGGTATGATAAATAGATAGTAACCGATTCTCAGACCTACTGAATATGCATATAAAATTTGGTAAAAATCAGTAAAGCCGTTTCGGAAGAGTTTTATATATAAGAAGAAGAATATTAGTAGTTGTGCAAACTAAAAGCCCTGTAGCAGAAGGTAACGTAGAATGCTGGCGGCATAGCCTTGCTGAATAGCACTACTATTCTCAGCTTTTAGCCAAAGTAGATGCCAGCGTTCTGGTCACGTGTAACCTCTACCAGACCCCTAGCCAGGTATTTTTATAAAAGTGCACGTCTGGCCCGTATAGTTATAAAACATTTGATATTTATGGTAAGAAGAGACAGTGTTTCAAATTGTAGTTTCCGCTTAGTTTGTATAAAGCAGTTGCTCGACTGTGAAAGTGAGACGTGCATGAAGTATTGCTTCCACTCTTATGATAGCTTTGCCAAGTACAAGAACGGTTTGACACACGTGTGCCAAAAAGCTAGTTGGCAACGAACTATCGCCAAGAAACCACAGCTGCTATGTTATACTACTCGTAAGTCACTTTTAGGGTGCTGTTTGTCAACCTGAAGATAGCCGTGTTTTAGGGAAAAATTAAAATTGATGCATATTTGGGCCGTTTTACATGTAATTTTTACACAAAAAATTATGGCTTTTAAAATATAACTGAAAGGCGTATTTAGACGACTTAAAAGTCACATCGCTGTCTTGCGGTAACACTAAAATAAAATAACGATTGATATAAAAGGTGTAATTTAATTAAAAACGTTTTTTCAAGATTAAAATTAATGACTTACTCGTTTGTCTGATCAATCTGCTCAGAATATCAATTTTATAATTTGACTCAATCTCAACTCAAACGCAACGATTCCTTTTTCTAATAGTACATACCCAGAGGATAATCGAAGGTCAGTTAAAAAAAGCGCGTCATCAACTTCAATAATTCCTTTTTACACATCAAACCGTAACAAAGATCACGAATAATAGAAAAAAACTGATAGTTAAACAGACAGGCAGACATACAAAATATATCTATTCAATCTAACTTTGAAAAACCTTATGCCTGCCTTAGCTAAAGCCTGTTATGAATATGTTTATACGTAAAGCCTTGCGCAGTAAAATAAAAGTAAAGAGGCGGAGGTAGAATAACATCAACAACCGTATCATGTATCAGAAGTCACAAACGAGCGCAATCTCCCGCCGCTCATACACTATTCCGTTTAACGGCTAACGGGCCCGTTGCGTGACATAACGGCGACGTAACGCCGCAACGAAATATTAGCGCTTCCGATACTTATTCAAATGTTAGTGCCTGAGCTGAGCTGAGAGATCTCCCAAATATGTTTGTAACCGAAAGTGACAGAAAACCGAAACGTCTTGATTTGGTAAACAACTTGAATGTGTTTGATTTTTCCGTTTATACAATATAGAACGGATATATACACGGATGCGGATGTGGATGCGGATTTTAAGGTATTTTATGAGAAATAACGTTTTTCTAGAATAACTTATATTTGAGGTACTAACCGACGCCATAGAAATCAAATTAAGTTGGTTTCGTGCACAGAAGAGAGAAAGAAACCATTTATGTGGCTTGAAGCCATATACCAAGTTTCGACCAGTTTCTTTGAAAAATGTGACCTTTGGAGGAGAATCAACGCCTGGATGAGACGGTTCGCTACCATTATTTGCTCAGTCGATAATTTAATTTAAATATTGGTAAATTTTACACAGTAACAAGTAATTTTGCTTTTTGGGATCTAACCTGTTACGCAGAGGTTTTGAAGTTGAATCCACGCTACTGAATAGAATTATATACTTGGAACAGTGGCTGCAGGTGCCGATGACCATCGGTGATCTGAACATTAAATTCCTATCGGTCAACGCTCCACCATTTAAGATGATTTTCATCCAATTTAAGCCTTTTTAGGGTTTCGTACCCAAAGGGTAAAAACAGGACCCTATTACTAAGACTCCGCTGTCCGTCTGTCTGTCTCCAGACTGTATCTCATGAACCGTTATAGCCAGAAAGTTGAAATTGTCACAGATGATGTATTTCTGTTGCCATTATAACACCAGATACTAAAAACAGAATAAAAGGGCAGGCTCCCATACAACAAACCTGATTTTTAGCCGTTTTGCGCTCTATATTAATAATGGTAACAGGTAGATGCTTAAAATTTCCACAGAATACTTAGTTGTACGAGTATATTCAATTCAATAATAAATAATAAAATCAATATTTAAGGGGGGCTCCCATACAGTACGGAACGCTCCGTGCGCGAGTCCGACTCGTACTTGGCCGATTATTTAAATACGGTAAGTAACCAATTGTGCGACATCTGCATCCGCATTGATTTTATGCGGATGCGGATGCAGATGTCCAAATCGATGCAGAAGATTCGCAATTGCAGATGAGGATATATATTCGCCACATCCCTGATATCATCGGTCTACCTTGTCAGCGGACGACCTGCACTGCACTTGTCGTTCCGTTCACTTGTGGTCTTCATTCGACAACTGTACAGCCCCATCGGGATGTTGCTTTGGGGATTCAAAATCTAAAAACCAGTAGTTCCATAGGGCCTGATAATGTACCACCGTGGCTCCTCAAGGAAGGGAAAACATTATTGACATATCCGCTTTGTTACTTATTTAATCTCGCGTTACAGAGTGGAGTTTATCCACCCCAGTGGAAGCTTTCCCGGGTCACTCCTATTCCCAAAAGCTCGAACAAAACATCAGTGGAAGAACATCGTCCTATAGCTATACTACCAACTGTGGCTAAAGTATTTGAACGAGTGCTCCATCAAAAGTTGCATAAGCAAATAGAGCCATTTCTATGTAACGAGCAACACGGGTTTAGGAAAAATAGATCTGTGAACACGAATCTCCTAACATTAGTTAATGATATCTCGACTAGTCTGGATCGAAGAGTGCAAGTAGATGTGGTGTACTTTGATTTCCGGAAAGCGTTTGATAGGGTCAATAACGATATACTGTTGGCAAAGCTCAGCGTTTTAGGTTTTGAGCCGAAACTGCTCAAATTTTGTGCTGATATGCTTCGCGATCGCCAGCAGTATGTTCGGGTTGGGGTTTATGAATCTCTGCCCTATCACACGCGTTCCGGAGTCAGTCAAGGATCTATAATGGGTCCTCCGTTTTTCATTTATATGATGAATGACCTTCCAAAGGTTATCAAATATTCGAAGTGTCTTCTTTATGCAGATGATTTGAAATTATACCGTGAAATAGAAACAATAAAGGATTGTTTAATGCTGCAAGAAGATATAGATTCGGTATATAGCTGGAGCGTGAGTAATAAAATGGAATTCAATAGCTCAAAATGCTTCCAGATGACTTTTGGTCGGATGCGACACCCTATCACATTTCAATACAAGTTGGATCAATTCGAGATATCTCGCGTTACTTCCGTCAAAGATTTGGGTGTTTCGTTTGATCGAGAGCTCACATTTCACGATCATATCGTAACAGTAGCTAAGGAATCCTACCAACGGCTAGGTTTTGTGTTAAGGAACTCTAGGGAATTTCAAAGCACGGAAGTCATTAAGCTCATATTTAGTGCTTTAGTTCGGAGCAAACTTGAGGCGAGCGCGTGTGTTTGGCATCCACATGAGGACAAGTATACTCTTTTGTTGGAGAAAGTCCAAAAAGCTTTTCTCCGATACCTATATAAGCGTAAATATGGGTACTATCCATATTTGTACCCCACGAAGTTTCTACTCGGATGTCTGGAATACAACTCGCTTGAAGTCAGGAGATCGCATGATCAGCTAGCCATCATGTGTAAGATCCTGCGAGGTAAAGTAAATGCACCAGATCTTCATTCCCAATTATGTCGCTTGTTCGTCCCTGATAGCTACATCCGGTGTAGGAAACATAGGCTATTTGCGGTCCCACTATGCAAAACAGTTGCCCACCAAAAATCCCCAATACCACGATCACTTGCTTCGCTCAATGATATCCTTGACGCCAGACAACAGTGCGATCTATTCACTGATGACTGGAAGACGATCATGGCGGAGTGTTTGTGCTACTGTGAAAGGTGTGATGAATGAGTGAATGAATAGATGACGTGACGTTGTTGTTTTCTTCTTCAAATATTGTTTATGACATTTTTTTAATAACTAGTTTTTTTGAATGTATAGCTGTTCTTTTGTTTTGTTTTAATTATTTTTACTATTATTTTTATAAATGAATTCTGTGTGCTTTGTAATTTATTATTATTGTAAACTAAATTTGACATTGATGTAATATTATTATTAGGTAAGTGATTCGTATTTGTGTGTGTTAAGTGATTTGTAATTTATTATCATTGTTAACTAATTTGACATTGACGTAAGTAATATTGTTTATCATTAGTGTAATTGGTTATTGTTACCGTGCTAATTTGATATAAATAAATAAATAAAAATAAAAATAAAATCGGCTATCCTTTATAGTTTTATACTAACTAAGTATGTATAGTGTACACTGCTCACTCCCATTTGAACTTGTTCATCCGTTGGTCTATGTTGGTTTTGGTTCTCCTACGAAATTGCCCAACGTGCTTTGGAGAGGGTGCACAGAGTCTCTTTGCGGGATGAAATCAGCAGTTTTTCTACTATCTGCTATCAAATAAAAAATATTACCTGAGACAGTTGATGCCGTATTTACCGACTTTAAAGAAGGAGGAGTTACTATGTTCTCTTCTTTTTTGTATGTTTATCGATATTTTCACCAATATTGTGAACCCATTTAAAATAACTTTTTGTTCCAGAAGGGTATATTTCCGAGGTAGATCAATTTAAATTTTATAGAAATTAGCTGAGCCGTTTTTGATAAATCAAAAATAATGTACAAACCGGTCACAATATCTGTGCACCTGACTTCGTGACGTCATATCGAATTATCGGGACGTATATTCATTACCGGACGTCTAGTATACCGTCCGGACGTAAATTATTTTCGTGACGTGTATCGGCAACGAAGATGCTAACCGTACTGTCGCACCGGGGAGTACGCGGGAGGTGACAGGGGAAGCGGGAGAGGCACCGCATTCCAGCGAGGTGCACAGAAATTCTGACCGGGTTGTACATGGGTGTCACAATGACTCGTGCAATCCTACTAATATTATAAACGCGAAAGTTTGTAATTATGGATGGATAGATGGATTTTTGTTACTCTTTCACGCACAAACGGCTAAACCGATTTGGATGAAATTCGGTACGAAGGTAGCTTAGACCTTGGATTAACACATAGGCTACTTTTTATCTCGGGCTAACGCAGCTAACACCGCGGGGCGCAGCTAGTCTATTCTAATTTTGTACACAGTGGAAGTCAGTGGTACCAATTTTTGGGAAAAATAGTTATTTGAAGTCCAAATCTGTTCTACCATTACAAAGTGGATTATATCGAGAACGATCAAACCCTCTGACACAATGGCAGTCTTTACTACCGTGGCTTCAAACGTGCACTTTTACGATGAATTGGCGAGATCTAGTGGTCTGGTAGCTATAAAACGCGGTCTCCTGGTCGTCCGATGGTTCTGGTAGCTATAAAGTGCAAGTAGCTGCATTTTATGTTGCCTTAGTAGAAAGTAATAGCACTGTTCCGTGTAAAACTATGGTCATTAGATTATTTTATCGAGCTATCGTTTATAGAGTTCCGTACCCAAACGTTAAAATCGAGACTAAATTACTAAGATTCCGCTGTCCGTCCGTCTGTCCGTCTGACTGGCACCAGGCTGTATCTCATAAACCGTGATTGCTAGAACGTTGAAATTTTCACAGATGAGGTATTTCTGTTGCCGCTATAACAACATATATTAGACACAGAATAAATCAAATATTTAAGAGGGGCTCCCATACAACAACCCTGAAATTTTAGCCTCTTTTTGCTCAATATTAATGAAGATTAGGTGATGAAAACAGGAAGATGCTTGAAATATTCACAAAATATTTAGTTGTGCATTCCCTTCCAAAATAAACAAAACATTGAGGGGATTCCAAATGGTACGGAACCCTTCGTGCGCGAGTACGACTCGCTCTTGGCTGATTATTTTATCCTATTTTTTGTATCATTGTTTACAATAATTCAATTTGATTTTTTTAACTCGATAGTTTCATAATGTAGCAACAAAAGCATACGAATGTGTCAACAAAAATACACAAATAGTCATTCACCATATCTGTCTGCAACAATTTTGTACCATGAGAATTGTACCTCGAGGGTGAAATGTAACTATGTAAAGTGCAGTAAATGGACAGACGATAGCTCTAGCGCAGCCCTCTCAAGTGAAATGGCATTTAGCCAACAAGTTTAATGACGTATCTGAGGAGGGATGCGCTTCGGTCTGAAGTGCAGCAATAAACAGCCCCGAAAGTTACACCTCGGTCGATCTTCTTGTGTGAAGTGTTAAGTGGTTGAGTGGTTCACAAGTTTTGTACCTGTACACTGTACTGTCTACTGTAGTGATGCAGTTGGTACCATACGAGTAGTAGTAGTAGAGTAAAATTTAGAAAATAAATAGCTATAGTAGCGTCGGTCCAGCCAAGCAAAAGATAAAATACTACGCTAAAAATAAATATACTGCAAAAAGAAATATAGCTACTAAATGAATATGCGCGTTCAGCGAAAAATTACCTCGTACAGCATATGAGAACGTATCTATTATGTGCATACATAATATATAAGAACATGGTGGGTAATAATTATGTAATTCGTATAATTCACTACCAGTCGGCTCGTGTACAAATTGCATTGCGATAGGCACTTAAATTGTTCCATTGCTCAAATGACGGGAGCCTGTGACGGTAGCATGGCAAATAAACAAATTGGAATTTATCCACTCGAAGAGAAAACAAATTATAAATTGTCATCAAAAGAGGATGAAGTGGCTTAATCTCTCTGTCATGCAAGGGGTGCTGGTTAAATAGGAAGCACCAATGGTGGAGGTGTACCTGTAGAGAGATATGGTCGGGGCGGAAGTAGAGCGAGTCGGCGATGAGGTGCAGCGGGCGCACCACGGCCGTGCTGGCCAGCAGGCGCAGCGCGGCGGTCTGCAGGCCGGCGGCGCGCGCGCGGCACCACACGCCGCCGCGCACCGAGCCGCCGCCGCGCCACCACGCCGGCCACACCGCGAACGGCTCCGACACCACCGACCCCGCGCCCGTCACCACCTGGGAACGAATATGCGGAATAATGAGCGGGATGGCTATGCTACCGACACACCACGCGTCAGTAGGCTACGCTAGCAATCCTTTTAGTAGAAAACAAGGAATAAGGCGAGGACGGAGAGTCTGGTCCATCCGTTCTGCCAACGTCCACTCTCAAACTCATGTCCAGGTCATCTATAAATGGAGAATACACTACATCGTTAACTTAGCAGTTTGTTGTGTAAGTCACCCCAAAGCTATGCGTCTAGTTTCAGACAGTCAGTGATGCAGATCATTCGTTGCGCGTAGGTGCAAGATGCACGTCTGTAAGAAATATCAATATTACTTAGGTACAAAAAAGCCAAAGCAAACTTTTGTCTAGATTTAAAGACATCAAATAGTCCTCCGTAAGCAACAACAAAGCCGCGTGCTCTGCCTCATAGTGGAACACGACCTTCACGCAGTGAAGGTCACCAAGCATTCAATTGCCTAGCTCTAAACACTAAGCCTCTCACTATGGGCCTTATTAGTAAGCTTCAAGTAGCCCAACGAGCCATGGAGGGGGCTCTGCTCGGAGTATCTCTGCGAGATCGAATCAGAAATGAGGAGATCCGTGGAAGAACCAAGGTTACCGACATAGCCTAGCGGATTGGCAGGTTGAAGTGGCAATGGGCAGGGCACATAGCGCGGAGGACTGATGACCGATGGGGTCGAAAAGTTCTCGAGTGGATACCACGTACCAGCAAGCGCAGCGTAGGACGTCCACCCACAAGGTGGACGGACGACCTCATTAAGACCGCAGGATTGCGCTGTATGCAAGCCGCTACCAACCAGTCTTATTGGAGATTTTTAGGGGAGGCCTATGTCCAGCAGTGGACGTCCTATGGCTGAAAGGAAGGAAACACTAAGTGATGCTGGTAAAAGCAGCTGCGTGCTATATTTATACCACGAAAACATTACAACCAATTTACATCCAGGTTGAAAGACTGCCAAGAGTACTCCGTAAGCAGGAAAAAGGCGGCATGTTCAACCACCCAAAAAAACACGACTGGCACGCAGTGATCGTCAATATGCAGACAATGGTTCAGCTCTAAACACTGAGGCAAATGAGCACAGTTTATTGGTGCGCGCGCTCCCAAACAACATGTATATTTGTTGGCACAGCAACCCAAAGTAGGTCTTGGCCTCCGATACCAAGGTCCAATAGGTCTTCTCACTTCCGGCATGCCCGAATGAGCCTTCTTTACAGCACGATCTTCTTCCATCCGTTCCAGATAACATCTACCACTCATAAAAAGATTAAAGCCAGCTTACATCTAAGTTGAAAGACAGCCACGAATCCTCCGTTAGCAGGAAGAAAGCCGCATGTTCCGCCTCGCAGTAAAACACGACCGGCACGCAGTGAACGTCGCCGAGCAGCCGCGCGCCGAGCTCCAGGCACTCGCTGCTGCAGACTGTGGACGTGTCTCCCTGGCCCCGAGTGCACGATAGGATGGATGACGATACTGCTGGCACTAGGACTGTAAAGGAATTAAAAATATATAGATACATTTATTTATATGAAAGCTTATAGTTCGGCCGTTCAGAGAATGCGTTCCTGACACGTCATCTTGAAAAAATGTTTTTGGCCGATATCTCGGAAACTATGTACTTAAGGGCAAAAAACATAAGGATCATTATTGTAGAAAATAAAATTTCGCATCTTTAAATTCCAGTAAACATTTTTGTAAAACTTACCGCTTACGATTTATGGCCCATTTAATAAAATTTCATTAAATGAACCTTACAACATTAAATGGTCCATAAATCGTAAACGATAAGTTTTACAAAAAAGTTTGCAAGAAACAAAAGATGCGAAATTTTATTTTCTACAATAATGATCTTAATGTTTTTTGCCCTTAAGTACATAGTTTCCGAGATATCGGCCAAAAACATTTTTTCGAGATGACGTGTCAGGAACGCATTCTCTGAACGGCCGAACTATGGTGTGGTAATTGCTGGTGAAAATTTGATTAGAAGCCCGCTTGCTTAAAACATGACTGGGTTGGCTATGTTAGTATATGAGAGGTTAAAAGACAAGTCAGTACAAAGGCATCTACTTGGCGACAAACTACCTTTTGGAAGGTTAATTGAAATGTAAGCATGACTGAACTCCAATTTGAAAAAATTAAATAAAAATTAGGGGACATCTTACACACGATCTCTGACCCCAAACAAAGCAAAGCTTGTGATATGGCTGCCAGAGACTGTTATAATACATATACATATTTTAAACACATACTTATATAGATAGTACCGAAATAACACCCAGACACAGAGCAAACACCTATGTTCATCACACAAATGTTTGCCCTGGGTGGGGATCGAACCCACGTCTCTTTGACTCAGAAGTCAGGGTCACTAACCACTGAGCCACCGAAGTAGTCAAAATTAGAGCAGTATTCCCCAGAGAGAGGAATGAACAAAAGGGAAGGTGCCTGTTCCTTGCAGTAATAGAATAAAAATTAATCCATCCATCCATCCATCCATCCATCAGCCATAGGACGTCCACTGCTGGACATAGGCCTCCCCCATGAATCTCCAATAAGACCGGTTGGTAGCGACTTGCATCCAGCGTGATCCTGCGGTCTTAATGAGGTCATCCGTCCACCTTGTGGGTGGACGTCCTACGCTGCGCTTGCCGGTACGTGGTCTCCACTCGAGAACTTTTCGACCCCATCGAAAAATAAATAAGTCAATAAAATCTTACTGTCGAGGAAGGGAGGCTGCATGTAGCATGAGATGGGCACGCTGAGCACGCGGCCCGTCGACACGCGCACCTGCAGCACGTCCCGCACCACGCGCACGTCTCGCGGCCTGCACCACAAACACATTATTATCAATCACACATCTAATTTCTATTCTAGGAATACACGTCAAAAATTGGTTACATCAGCCATGGTCAAATATCATCTATTAGTCAGACGTAGAAAATCTTCGCTATAACTATAACCAAAACTGACGTAAAAACACCGTTATCATTATCGTTATATTCATTGCTTTTGTACCAACGTCAACTCGGCACTTCTTGGTGACTGCACTGACAGCCGTAACTTGAACATGGACTCTATGACTATGACTACGACTATGGCTGCGGTGCCGGAGAAGTGGAGCCTTTGCAATTTGCATAGCTACAGGTCCAGCTCGGCGCTGCTCGGTGGTTGCACCTCAAACTTCGTCTCTGTAACTATACCAATAAAATTGCTCACCGAAAGTGCACCTTGATATCGGCCGGGAAACCGGAGGTTCCCGCAAGCCGCACAACTCTACATTCAGATCAGTGCTGGTCGAAGACTACTCTTCAAACTTGGACACTATATGACTATAAGGCTGCTCACTGGAAGTACATCTTGATCTCAGTCGCGGCGCCAGACCTGAAGGTGAGTTCCCGCGAACCTCCCAACTCCACGTCCAGCTCAGCGCTGCTTGGTGGCCACACCTCGAACAAGAACTCTATGACTATGAACAAAAGGTTGTTCACCAGAAGTGCACAGGCTTGATCTCAGCTGCGGCATCGCATGTGACGGTGAGCCGGCGCGAGCCACACGTCCACCTTTCCCATGTGGCCCGGCGCCGGGCCAAGTCACCGGGCCAGATGGGATACACTCCACCACGTCCAGCTCGGCGCCGCTCGGGCTCGGTGGTTACTTCTTAAACTTGTACTCTATATCTATACCAATAAGGTTGCTCACCGGAAGTGCACCTTGAGTTCAGCCGCAGCGCCAGAGCTGACGGCAAGCCCGCGTGAGCCACACAGCTCCACGTCTAACTCGACGCTGCTCGGCGGCCGCACCGACAGCCGCACTTCAAACTTCGACACATTCACCAGGCGAATACCTTGCTGAACATCAAATATATACATTTATATAATATACAACCCAGTTGAACGAAAGAGGAAGCAAAAAATTTGAAATTATGTCCCTGGTATCTATTTATATATTTGAAATATGCAAATTTGTCAAAAAGCACCCTGACTATTTTAACAAAGCGTCAAAACTAAATCGCACAAAATTAGATTACAATATACCTATAGACATAAACTCGTGGAACTAAAGTCTAACTCAACAATGCACAGTTCTAGCCCAAATTCTATGGCTATAAAAATATTTAGTAAATTGCCAAATAATTTAAAAGATATCGAAGGAGAAAACTGTTTCATAAAACAACTAAAAATTATCCTATTTTCGAAATGCTATTGTACATTAGACGAATTTTTAACGATAATATAGAAAACATAATAACAAATCGTTCCAATACAAATAATAAAATAGCCATACCCTTATATGGTCATATGTATAACTATACAAAACATGTTAACTAAGAACCGCGTGTTTGTTCGCAACCAATTTCAAATGTTGTAATAAATTATTTGAGTGTGAGTTTGAAAGCACAAAAGAGCTATACAGTGGTACTGCACGGTACTGTACCAGTCTTTTAAGAGTTCACTGCAGGACATAGGTCTACCCACGCAGTGTGACTAGGCAATATCCACCACACTGGCCCAAAAGTGTCTAAAGAGTGGTATAAGAGCAGATTGTTCCCATCGGCTAGTCGCCTCTCAAAGTTCCTTCCGCTTGGTGCTAAACCCAGTGTGCCAACAGTTAAGGTTAGGTTAGCAATACGCAGTGAAATATGAAGTCTGTAACATGTTTCAATTTTGTAAAGCAGAGAGGCAAATTAATAGGTACTATAGCCCGTTCCATAACCGTTGAGATTAAACCAGTTGAAAATCTATTGAAAAATTTGGCACAAGTCGTAAAAATAAAACATAATTATTACCTCTTTAGGGTTCTGTACCCAAAGGGAAAAACGGGACCCTATTACTAAGACTTCGATGTCCGTCTGTCAGTCTGTCTGTCTGTCCGTCTGTCACCGGGCTGTATCTCATGAACCATGATAGCTAGGCAGCTGAATTTTTTTTATTTTCAGCACGCATTATCTTTTAATAACCTGCCAAGTACGAGTCGGACTCGCGCACGGAGGGTTCCGTGCTGTATGGGAGCCCCCCTTAATTTTTAATTTTATTCTGTTTTTAGTATTAGACGGACAGACGAACAAAGGAGTCTTAGTAATAGGATCCCGTTTATTTTACCCTTTGGGTACGGTATCCTAAAAACAACCAGAATATAGTGATGTTTTAAAGCAAACCTATTAGGTAATTATTTATATATATTTTTTTTTAAATTAATATTTATTAACCACAGACTCCAGGGTCTGTGCCCTTTGTTAACTAACATTTACAATTATTTAGGTATACTATACAAAGAGTGTTAGTAGGTACTTGAAATAGCCTAAGTTAGTAAATGCACTGCGTGAATGCCACGAGCAGACCGGCGACCCGCAAGCAGCACCCGATCACGAGTATGACACATGTGCCAGCCATCATTCTCCTCGACCATATTTGAGGGAGGAGAACGACCCGACACATGATGCCGCCGCAAGAAGGAGCCCTCGATGGCGAGCATGAATGCTCGGGGCATGCACACAATGCTTATTTCTTATAAATTACAAATACACATTTTTTACATCCTATGCCAACTTTGTTGCTTTCTCCTGGCCCAAAGCCTTCATCACCGCCTCGTTCCGATCTCTGACGGCCATCTGCTGGTTGTATTCCTTGATGGTCTCCGATGACGCAGACGATGCGCGCCGCACGAATCGACTGATGGCATCATTTTCGATGTCGTCGGCGTAATAGATGAAGGTCCCAGTGTGCCGCGATAGTGCAACGACCGCGTGTGAGACGCTCTCGTGTAGTCTCATTTTCGGCTCGGTAATTATATTCGTCAAAGGTTGTCGCGACCCTAGTTCTCAGCGGTTATGGGACGGACTGTATAACAATTCAATATAGGGCGGTAATCAGATGAATTGTTACATCAATCCACTTTTGTGTAGAGATTCTCTTGTGTTATTATTTTTTCCATAGTAAGTGTAGGGATAGTTACCGAGTGCTGCTGCCCGACAGTGAAATTGATGAAGTCCAGCTGGGGCGGCACGCAAATCACATGGTCAATCTCGACCAGTGGCGGGGGCCGTGCGGGCGCGGGAGGGGGTGCCCCGGGCCGCAGCGAGCCTATACTGCGACAACCAACTAAAATTACCATCACGAATATAAAAACACTGAGAACGCTTCAAGCTCCAAGTAGTCCAGCGAGCTATGGAGAAGACTACACTCGGAGACCGACATAACCCAACAGATTGGTAAGTAGAAATGGCAGTGAGCAGGCCACATAGCAGGGAAGACTGATAATATCTGTGGGGTCGAAAAGTTCTTGAGTATAGAACATGTACCGGCAGCGCAGCGTAGGACATCAAGTCCACGAGGTGAACAGAGGACCTTATCTATACTGCAGAATCGACCTAAATGCAAGCTGTTTCCAACTGGTCTTGTTGGAGATCCATAGAGGAGGCCTATGTCCAAAATTGGAGGTCCTATGGCTGGGAGAAGTACACTGCTTCTATCCATTTCTATCATTCGTCGGATCTGGATTTGCTCGTTGTTAATGTAATTTTGGGGACCGTCTTTTATCTATCAGCCTTTATTGAATCACATTCAACCAGATCAGCATGTTCTATCATCTACATGTAATCTGATAACTTTTTGATAGTGCGAGCTGTTGTCCCGCCTTAGCAACGATTTACATGAAAATGCATTTGGTAGGATCTTCTTAGTTGTATTTTTCATCACTGAAGGTCGTGTCTAAGTTGGAGCTGTTTGGTCCTGGATCAATTTTTAGGGTTCCGTACCCAAAGGGTAAAAACGGGACCCTATTACTAAGACTCCGCTGTCCCTCCGTCTGTCCGTCTGTCTGTCACCAGGCTGAATCTCATGAACCGTGATAGCTAGGCAGCTGAAATTTTCACAGATGATGTATTTCTGTTGCCGCTTCAACAACAAATACTAAAAACAGAATAAAATAAATATTAAAGGGGGGCTTGTTTGCTCCACATTAAAAACGGCAACAGATAGACGCCTGAAATGGGGCTTAGGGGGTTCCCATAGGGTACGGAACCCTTCGTGGGCGAGTTCAACTCGCACTTGGCCAATTATTGGACAACATTCTTTCAACTTGGACCTGTCTGCTGCGGATCTCATGGCGTCAAGGATGGACATGCCCCGGTCAAAGATTTAATTTGATCCGTCCATCTCGTAGGCGACCGACTACGTGGTTGTTTTCCGTCGACTTTTCCTACTACCATTAACTTCTCGTAGTTATTTGGTGAGATACAACTTACCTAATAGACTGCAGCGAGCTTTCTTTCGGAGAACCAAAATGAACTGGCTCGATCACCTTCTTCCCGCGCACTGCCATTGGCATCAGTTCGCCAGAGCTCCTGTTAAGGATGTTCTTCACCCACAACGTGCCTTCCACACCCGAGTTCTGGACCACACTGGGAACCAGGTCTCTCCTCTGTATGAAACCTTGTTCCGCCAGCCAGGAGGTCATGTAGGACTCCTTGGGCTCGTGGAGTTTGTAGATGTTGGGGAGAGGCTCTCTGGACAGACGCTTCGCGTATTGCTGCTTGAGCTCGCCTTCTTGATTCCAAATGTCTTCTTGCTCGGAGTCATATTTTTCGACCTGGAAAAAGTATAAGTACCTACTTAAGTTTGTATAGGCCACGTAGGTGCACGGGTACAAGGGCGTAGGGGTAAACGACAAATGCGGGCGGCGGGTCTCAGTCCCCCTTTGTCATCTATCCCCTCGCCCCTGTACCGCGCAGGCGAGGACTGAGTTAAGCGGTCAGATTATAGCCTTGACAGCTTCAAGACCTCTGACGTGACTAATCGACTAAAACCACCGGGACTTACAATTTAACGTGCCATCTGAGAGCTAAGGTACAATTTAGTTGCTAATGCTACCCGCGGTCACCTCTCTAAAATGTGACTGTGCCGAACTTTGCTTAACTTTGGTGATAACTAACAAACACCTAGTCAAACTACTCTTTTGAATACTCTGTTTTAATAAATCATTTGGTGTACTGTACTGTACCAGCCTTATTAATAGTCCACTGCAAGACGTAGGTCTACCCACGAAGAGTGATTGGGCCATATCCACCACGCTAGCCCAGTGCGGGTTGGTGGATTCACACACGCCATCGAATTTCTTCTACGGACATGTAAGCAGGTCTCCTCACGATGTTTTCCTTCGCCGAAAAGCCAGTGGAGTGAAATTCCGTACATACGAGTAAGTTCCAAAGAAACTCATTGGTACGGGACTTAGATTTGAACCCACGACCTCAAGAATGACAAGCCAGCGTTACAACCACTCGACCACCATGACTTTTTACTTACGACTTACTTAATTTGGTGTAAAATATAATAAACAGTGTCAATTTAAATATTCTAAAATAGGAAGATGAAACAGCTAAGTTCGAGCAGTACCTACAAATATTTTTGTAGTTCTTGGGTTGGACGGGCCCTTGAAAATTGAATTACTGAAAGTCATGAAGTAAATTTGTATTTAAATTTATATTAGGACGATGTAAGTTTCTTCCGACTTAAAGTAAAAATATACCTTTTAGGTAAATATCTCATACCTTAGCTAGACTATTTATATATGCATACCAAACGGCGGCGTGTGCACCTATTTTTACTAATGTAATGTGACAATGTGTCTGTTTGTTTGTTTGTTACTTTTTCACGCAGCAATCGGAGAAAGGATCGACTTGATTGTTTGCATGGATCTAGTTTAGAGGATTAGATATTAGAGTCATCATCATAATCATCAGCCTGTATCGACCCACTGCTGGGTATAGGCCTCCTCTCCTTTGTGCCAGTTTTCCCTGTCTCGGGCTGATCTTATCCACGCGTGTCCCGCGATGGATCTGATGTCGTCGACCCATTGGGCTGTTGGTCTGCCTACGGAACGCCTGTCTGCTATTGGAAGCTACTCAGTCAAAGATGTACTCCACCACAAGATGTCAGAGTGTCATTGGTTAATTATTTTTAATCCCGGAAACATCAAAGGTCTCTATGGAAACCCGCGGGTAAAGTTAGTCTCAAATAAAGATTCTATTCGCTATAAATAGTGCCCTAACACTATAAAACAAGCTATAGAAAGATACATAAACAAGTAATCGCTTTGTCCGCACTAGTCATCAATCACTTCGCTTCACGTCGCACAAAAGATGAATACTTTTTAATCTCTCTTCCTTTTATGGGTTATTTATAAAGGAAAATTGAGCTAAAACCATTTATATTACTCTAGCCTGGAGCTGCGAAAATGTAGCTAAAGCAATTTGTTGCCTTTTAGTCTTTTTGCGGTTCTGGGTTGTTGCGGAAAACTCGAGTTATTTTAACATTGTTTGCTAGAATAATGAAAATTTAATTATGATTTGAGCAGACGTGTTAAACAATACGCGAAATGATACCTGTGAAATACTTTGGCATAATTTTTAGCATTGCATATTATTATTAATAAAGTGTCTTAGATGAAAAAGGTTAAAATACCTAATGAAATAGTAAAGTTATTACACTAGTAATAAATTTGAAAAAGTCTCATATTTTTTTTCTGTGTATCACTACAACCATGAGTCACGAGTACAGTAACCTAGTCTATAAGAGTATCTTTAGGCATGCATTGAGCGTAGGTAGGTGAGTATACCTTCGGATCACAAAAGGCGCGCGGAGCACTGTACAGCTAGTGGCGGCTAACATGGGCTTTACAGGACTTAGCGCAGTCCAACACCGACGATCATTCATTGGTGTAGCGTGGGCAGGTGCGTATCATTGGTGCTTCAGGTGCGCGGAGTGACAGCAATTAGCTACTTTGGCGAACAACTCTACACAAGACAGGCTATATAAATAAACTTACTAGCCTAGTTCAGGCGCACAGAGAGTCGCGCGGCCATCGGCGTCAAGAGGCTACACTCGCGGGACACCTGACAGCCCCGTGCTGTGTCCTTTACATCACTAGCCAGTAGACTTTCATCAATATTTACCCATTGGTAGAGCAGGAGTAAGACAGGGTCATCATAATTCAGACGCGCAACCAGCGGCGGCAATTGACCACACTCGCGGTACCTTGTACAGTACATAGCAAACTACCTAGTATATAAGGGGTGGTTACCCATTGGCCGAGCGGGGGCAGGGCAGGGTCTTCAGAACTAAGACGCGCAGGGAGTCGCGCGGCCATCGGCGGCAAGTGCCCATTCTCGCGGAACTTCGCACAGCACATGGCATACTACCTAGTATATCAGGGGTGGTTACCCATTGGCTAAACGGGGGCAGGGCAGGGTCATCAGAACTAAGACGCGCAGGGAGTCGCGCGGCCAGCGGCGGCAAGTGGCCACACTCGCGGAACCTCGCATAGCACATGGCGTACTACCTAGTAATCAGGAGTGGTTACCCATTGGCCGAGCGGGGGCAGGTCAGGGTCATCAGAACTCAGACGCGCAGGAAGTCGCGCGGCCAGCGGCGGCAAGTGGCCACAGTCCCGGAACACCTCGCGAAGCATAGGCCGAACGTCCGCGCATACTGCTCCACTACAAAATATAAATATGGAATTATTCCTTCAATCTTATTGGCATTGACAAAGAGTGTGTCGTCACAACCCTATTAAAAAAAAATTCGAATGCCCTGCATACGGCATATGCACCCATACTCGTATCATAGTTGCCAATGATCGATTGTTCGTCTAACGTCCGCTGTTGAGGTTGCAACGGCACTCTTGTATGAGATTAGTGTGTATCACAGGGTGGCGATGTTTCACAAGCTCACGACGTATAGCCTCCACCGTCCCGATATCACATTGCTTTAGACGGTTTGGTTCATATTTATAATTGTTTTTCTTAACTAACTACGAAAAAGGAAATTCATCATTTCTCCAGTAATACGCATAGCAGTTAAAAAGAAGGGAAACCTCAAAAGCACTTCAATAATCATAACGCACAAAATGCTATTTGTTGAGTAGGTATGTGAAGCTTGTGATAAAATATGTGCGCCTTAATTCACATGTGTTACACTCAAAACTGGTTACCTAGTAAAATATTCTGTCTGTTAAAATTTTCTTTTGCATTTAAAAGCTGCAATAAGTACATTTGCATACGACTCTGAATACATGAGTGGCTTTTGAAAACCGAATACGTATCCCCGAAGGCAAGCGCTTCTGTGCATATGTAACTTCAAATATAATTGGGTATATCCATCCATCCCTCCATCAGCTATAGGACATCACCATTTTTTTTAGTTTAGAATTTTTAATTACCTTTAAAATTAAAACTGTACAATTCATAATGATGTTTAGGAAGGCTATCCATCAAAATACACGTGTTCTCACACCTAGTTAGATGGCCATGGCTACATATTTCATGTACCTATATTTTATACTAAAAGAAAAAAAAAACATTTTTTCATTTTCATTTACTGCTGGACATAGGCCTCCCCTAAAGATCTCCAATAAGACCGTTTAGTAGCGGCTTGCAGTGCGATCCTCCGCCCACCTTGCGGGTGGACGTCTTACGCTGCGCTTGTGATTCCACTCAAGAACTTTTCGACCCCATCGATCATCAGTCCAATTTGGTATAAAAAAGTAATAAAAAAATTAGGTACAATATACTTACTTTAAATAGTTGCAGTGTTACAACTGTTACTAAACCGAGTTGACCCAATAAGTGACACTCATCTTGCAATAATAAGGTCGAGGGTTCAAATATTGATTTCGTACAAATAAGATCATTGGAGTTTATTTTTACTGATTTTTAGATAAAGGAAAACATTGTTTATTCAACCTGCATAGGTACTTAGTTGCGGAGAAGAAATTCGATGGCGTAAGTGAATCTAACAACCCGCACTGAGCTAGCGTGCTAGATAAAGCCCCATTACACTTCACGGGTAGGCCTACATTTCATTCCAAGCAACCATCCATCCATCAGCCATATGAATACGAAGCCTCCTCTATGGATCTCCAATAAGACCGGTTGGAAGCGGCTTGCATCCAGCGTAATGCTGCGGTCTTGATGAGATCATCTGTCCACCTGGTAGCCGGACGCTCTACGCTGCTCTTGCCGGTACGTGATCTCTACTCGAGAACCTCTCGACCCCATCCTCCAAGTCCTACTTACTGTCATTTCAGCTTGCCAATCCGCTGGATTATGTCGGTAACTTTGGTTATTCTATGGATCTCCTCATTCCTGATTCGATGTCGAAGAGAAACCCGAGCCAAAGAGTATAATAATCTAGAGCCCCGAGCATAGCCATCTCCATAGCTCGTTGTGTTAACTCAGATCTTACTAATAATGAGAGATCATTTTTAAGATTATGAACATAAAATACTTTACCCTTTATCAGGTATTAGTGGTAAACTTTCAGCCATTATTAACACAACTTCAAAACCTATATGTATAATTATACGAAAATAATCAAAACTTAAAAATAATGCTTAAATTGAGCACAAATCACAAAACTTGTAGGTTAGTTTTTTGGATTTAAAGTGAAGTATGACAACAGGGTAGATATGTCAGTCAAAAAAATGTTGTCATAGTCATTAGGGTTTGTATAAAAACCTCATCATAAATTCCATCAAACCTACATACTTAGCTTTAATTATTGTTCTGAGGATAAACCCACAGAAACTCTTTGACCTAAACCTAAACATAACATAGCGACAAAGTTTGAAATCACAAACTGCGTTGAACTTTGGATACTTACTTTTAATTTGATTTTGATAATGAGCAGTCATTATCGTTTAAAACTGATCAATTTTCTGGTTATACTGAAAACAGAGTTTACAATTTGAAAAATAATTATTGTTTTCCCAGATAATGGTAGAAAACAAAAAGCTCCGGGTAGTAAAAATCGAAAATACACTGGGACGGGAGGCAAGGCGATTATTTTTCATGAATGGTGCCGAGTTATAGTGCATTAAAGCATTTTTATAGTGTTGTGTTTTCGACAACTTAATCTGATAGCTTTTTCTTATATCAGGCTATTTTCAATATGATTTATTTACTTCAGACAGAGCCCATAATATTACAATAATTACAATTTATAACAATTATTTTTCGCAAAAAATGGTAAAACCGACTTCCATAGTGGACAAAATTCGAATAGATCGCTCGAATTGATGTACACAGTTTTTCCATTATTGATGATTTTTCAAAAACGGCTCAGCTGATTCGATAAAATTTAAATATGAATACTTCGGGAGTATACCCTTTTGAACTAACTATGTTTTTTTTTCATTTTGTTCACAATTGGGTAAAATATCGATGAACATACTTACACAAAAAGTACATAGGTATAGAGACGAACATAAGTGACATGACTTCTTTTAGCAAGTCAGTTAAAAAAACTGTAGTAAGCACAGTCGTAGATTTTATTACAAAATTAACTCGAAAATTGATTTGTTTTGCAAAAATATCGCTCATCAAGTTACCCACACAAAACATTCTACATACTATCGAAAGTCTTCTCTCGTTTGCGAAGTCGGTGAAAAATATAATCAACTTTCTCGTTACTTCTCTTCTCTTTTTTATGATTTTCTGTAGCGGAACAGCTTGGTACAAAGTAAAGCATACAATCTAGAGAAAGAGGAGCAAAGCGCAAAGTAATTAAACTCTTCCATGTAGTGTTGGGAATCATAGTCCGCGACACATTTCACAGCTGATACTAGGACTGGAGAAACATACCACTTAATTTGTAGGACTATATAGCCATTTGATTGTAAAAACATTTACTAAGCTGCACACAAAAAAACAGCTTGTTATTATTAACTTTGATGATTTCGTTATTTCGACACATTCGCAGTGGAGGACTCTCCAGTCACACCATCCATTTTGTAGGACAATTATTTTTCCGGGTGTATCGTCCATTTACCTCGATATTAAAATAAATAATCAGCCAAGTACGAGTCGGACTCGCGCACGGAGGGTTCCGTACTGTATGGGAGCCCCCTTAAATATTTATTTTCTTTTAATTGTAATATTTATTATTGAAGGTAATATAAAACTAAATAGTCTGTGAAAATTTCAAGCATCTACCTGGTATCATTATTAATATAGAGCGAAAAACGTCGAAAAAATCAGGTTTGTTGTATGGGAGCCCCCCTTAAATATTTGTGGTAGTCTCTTTCTAGTATTCGTTGTTGTAGCGGGAACAGAAATACATCATCTATGAAAATTTCAGCTGCCTAGCTATCATGGTTCATGAGATACAGCCCGGTGACAGACAGACGGACAGACGGACATCTAAGTCTTAGTAATAGGGTCCCGTTTTTCCCTTTGGGTACGGAACCCTAAAAACTAACTGTTTTTATTACAGTATCGACACCCCATCAAATCGACATGTTTTATAACCAGCGCAGTAATTTAGCTACCTCGATCGAGTTTTTTTTAAGACTAATCTGGGTGTCTCGTCTAACTTAACCTGCTCACGAAGATTCAGCCTGTTATTAATCACCTAAAAATCACAGGAGAGGGCTACCGGACTATAGCTCAAAGCTTACGAGTTCGCAGCTCACAGCTCAGACTTCGAGCTCACAGCTCATAGAGATCACAGCTCACTCAGCTTATAGAGTTTTGGTGATAGGTTTTGTTCATTTAGCCGTTTTCTGACACCAGGGCTAGCCACACGGCCTATACGAATTTACTTACTTTAGTCGTTTTCTAAGTGATATTTCTTACATTTTACTTAAGTAAAACACAGGTGTTACTCACGTTTGATTTTTAGTAGGATACTACTATAGTTTCGATCGCATTTGGCGATCTTTCTCAAGGTCGGAGTACTAGCACGCGGGCTCGCCTTGCATAGCACCGTGCGTGCTAGTACTCCGACCTTGAGAAAGATCGCCAAATGCGATCGAAACTATAGTAGTATCCTACTAAAAATCAAACGTGAGTAACACCTGTGTTTTACTTAGTTAAAATGTACGAAAACCACGTTAGTTTCCATAGTGATATTTCTTATTTAAAATATTTAACCAATCAGATACCAATAAGCAAATCGTTCGCGCATTTGGTGGGTTCCTTAATGTATATATGTTGTAGATAATAGGATCAAACCACGAACGTTGTTGAAAACGATGTTAGTGAAATATAAATTTAATATTTTAAGGAAAAACAAGATTAAATAATCATCCAACGTCGGCACCAAGCCAAATCACTTAATGATTTAACCATGAGTCGGCGCGAGGAACACCGCTCGATTCAATTGAGGCGAAATTGAAATTTTACTAAATATTTTTGCCTTAAAGTTAACTTATCGTGAGTTAGCGAAAATCAAGCAGGTTGAAGCTTGATGTTTGTATTAATCATTAAAAGTAATTGGTTTAGTTACATGTACGTCATCAATGACTTTCATCGTAGTTCTTTGGTTTTCGTAGACAAGATTTTAGCTCGTTTTTGGTTTGAACCTGCTTGCTTACTAACCAAAATGTCGCTTACCATCAGGCAATTTGATAGTCAAGCGTGACGTCATTCACCTTAAAAAAATGTTGTCTGTAAAGTCGGTTTACAGATGATAATTTTAGGTGATACTTAACGTCATCAGAAAACATTGTTGAATCACCAACCAAGGATGTTGTTTTTAAACTTTCGCTATTTGAATACATTATTATTATGAACTACGGGACTAATCGCGCACTCAAATTAAAAAAAAAAAATACCTCATCATCCCGACGTTTCGACCGAATTGCATTGGCCGTGGTGCACGGCCACCAACCAAGGATGTTCTACCAATCAATTAGCTTAGGCCGATTGTGCCTCTCTATCGCTTGCTCCGCGCTCTCGCTTGCACGCTCGGCTCAGGCGGAACGTGACACTTTTTCTTGCGTGCAGCCGGCATTCGTCGATCTACAAAGACGTCAAAAAATTTAACTATTTTGTTTACGTGAGCTGCACACAACTACCAGGGTCCCATCACTGGGCGCAGGTGCACGAGACGCTGTAATGAACGTAACTCAGTGTAGCCTCATATTGCTGAGAAGTTATTCCTTTATTAACTTCAACTATTCATTATAGAGATAAAACGTTCCTTAGAGCTTTTTTTTCTTTATTACTCGTAATAGACTTGAAGGAGGGAAGCGATGTATTTGCTTTGCCTTGGATTTTGGTACATTTTGATACGTAATATTAAGCTTGTACTTTCATGTTTGTTAATATATTATTCCGGAAATAAATGTCCCTTTGAGCCCAACGTCGATAAAATTCGCTGGAACTTTGCAACTTGTGAGGTTAGTAAATAGTTAGTTTGACATTTTTCCAACTATTTCATTGAAATCTACAGGGAACGCTAATGTCAAACAGTTGACGACATACAACAGTGGGGTTTCCCCAGGGGATTGGCAAGTTGAAGTGGCATTGAGCAGGGTACAGAACATAGACGGCTGATAACCGTTGCGAGTGGAAACCACGTACCGGCAAGCGCAGCGTTAGACGTCCACCCACGAGGTGGACAGACGACCTCATCAAGACCACATGATAGTACTGAATGCGTGCCGCTTCTGACTAGTTATATCGTAGATCCGTAGGGAAGGCCTATATCCAGCAATGTGGAATTCACCAATACTTTTGTAAAATAACTGATCTGACAATTTTCTTTAAATTCTTGTTTTGAATAAATATTTAGTGTATTTCCGCTCTGTCGTAGTCATATAAGTTAAGGGTACTATTCAAAATCCAAATTAAATCACAAACAAAATTAGTAATTAATCATCAAACTGTAGCATGGTTCGACTATCGTTAGGTCAGGTTAGAAAAGTTAGGCTTAGGTATGTTTACAAAATATGAATGAACCTGAAACAAAATTTTTAATTAATCCGTTTAAAATAATAAAAAATAATTAAACCTGTAACAAAAATAGTAATGAGTAATCTATTTAAAAAATGTAGTAAACCTGAAAAAAATATTTAATTAATATGTTAAAATTACAAATATAATTTATTTATAAAAAATATAAAATAATTGAAAAAATACTTAGTCAATAAATAGCACCCTTATTCTTACTGTACTCTATTCGACACGTGTTTCGCCTCTAAACGAGGCATCTTCAGGACGTGTTGACTCTTCGAGCTCACTCGCAAGAATGACGGCTCGCCGCGCCGGCGCTTCTTATATACTCGTCGTGACGCACCGAAGTAAAGGCGATGTGACGGTAGTTTGATCGTTCAGCAACTCGTTGTGTGTGTTTTGATGTTTCATTATTTCTAAATGCTCCAAAACATTTAAGCGAAAACCTTAATAACACGTGTCGAATAGAGTACAGTAAGAATAAGGGTGCTATTTATTGACTAAGTATTTTTTCAATTATTTTATACCATTTTTTATAAATAAATTATATTTGTAATTTTAACATATTAATTAAATATTTTTTTTCAGGTTTACTACATTTTTTAAATAGATTACTCATTACTATTTTTGTTACAGGTTTAATTATTTTTTATTATTTTAAACGGATTAATTAAAAATTTTGTTTCAGGTTCATTCATATTTTGTAAACATACCTAAGCCTAACTTTTCTAACCTGACCTAACGATAGTCGAACCATGCTACAGTTTGATGATTAATTACTAATTTTGTTTGTGATTTAATTTGGATTTTGAATAGTACCCTTAACTTATATGACTACGACAGAGCGGAAATACACTAAATATTTATTCAAAACAAGAATTTGAAGATGAACTTCCGCAAAGTAACGCCTGATTCAATAAACAATTTTCTTTAAGTATACCGCTTTCCAAAAAGGAACTTCGACAAGATAAGATAGTGAGAATAGTTATTTGTTGTACATGAGTGCAAAGTTGCTTTTTAACCGTGTGCTCAATTTTGATGACCGAGCAAACGAAAGATTCTAAAATTGAAATCAAATCAAATCAAAAGAGCACAAGTGCAACACGTAATTTTTCATCCTACTTTAGCAAGGAAATGACAAAAGTCATCTACATAAGTAATTATCGTACTGTTTCAAATACTTTTCTCGTGATTGTTGCGGGAGAAAGCTCATTTGTGCATTATAAACAGTTTTTGTCAATTCTGTTGGCGTCAAATAACTTCCTCGTTGCTAGAATCACTCATTTTCACAGTTTTAGGTTTTTCAATCGTTTTCAAGTTTCCTGTTTTTAAAATAAGGTTTTAACATAGGTCGTTTTAGCAAAAAGATGAAAAGAAAATGGCGCGCAAAGCAAATTAAAAAAAAACACACCAAGAAGATTCCGAGTAACGAGTGTTTAACAAATTAAAAAAGGTTGTATGATAAATTCGGCACCATGGAGGTGGAAGTAAATAGGTTTAATGGTGTTTTGTATTCACAAACTTAGTGCACACGATGTTCTAAATTCAATTTTACTCTATTCTCTAGCGGATAAAAACGGCTTTTCCACTCAGATATCGAAGAGCAAAGATACTCTTTCGAAGATGGGGGGAAAAAAATGATATTTCACGGAACATGCAGGAAAACTAACAGTGAAATGGAATTCATTCCGTGGCTTTTATATTGACGGGCGCTGCTTGCTGGCTGGCTTTATTACGCCATTCAAAAAGCATTATCTCTTTTCAAAGTTTCTAATATTTAAATTTTTATCACGTACATCGTTTTCTAAATGCGTTTCTATAGAAGGCGTTGTTCTGAAAAGTGCATTATGACTGTTCAATATGGTGAGTTGATGCCGATAATAAATGAAATCACCTTATTTGTTGCCTTCTGTTTTAAAATCTTCCACATATTTTTAATTTAATAATTAAAGCTATTTACTTACTTGTGTGCAATTTAAAAAAAAAAAAATTTTGGAGTTACCGGTCTAATCAGCAAGCTATTTATACATTATTTAAAATTCATAGGTACTATTTTGATTAGTGTAATGTCAAAATAGCGTGAACGAGTTTCATGTAAAGTATAATGCATAATATTGGGTGTTGTTGTGTTTAACGTTTTATCAATTTAAGTTTTTAGCTTACTTTCAAAAAGGAAGAGGTTCTATGTTCATCTGTATGTATTTTTTTTGTATGTTCATCGATAATTTCGCCAATTGTGTCGCTTACTCGAAAAAATCTTTTTTAATACGAATGGATATATACTTCCGAGGATAGTTAAAATGGGACCACCTATTTAAATTTTAAAGAAATCGGCTGAGCCTTTTTTGAAAAATCAACAACAATGTAAACAATTCGAGTGAATTATTCAAATTTTGTACACGACGGAAGACGGTTAAGCCATTTTTTACGAAAAAATAATATATTTTTTTTTTACTACTGCTTTTATGAAAACTGGTTACTAGTATTACTCTAGTCGTACATATACTCGTACGTGTGGGTCAAACTAATGTTGGCGAAGTTTTTCATAATCATGATTCACCTTCAGATACTTTTCTAAGAGTCTTCGCAAGACAAAGCCCTGTGTATCTTGAAAGACGTCTCTTTCAATTAAGAAAATAAAACAAGACGATAACGATGTCTGATAATTGAGTATCATTTTCGAAGAAGTAGCGTCAATTAAATATGTAAGTACCATTAAGGTTTTATTGATTGTTATACTAAATAAATAAGTTATTGTAGAGGTAATTTGCGAAACATACAACCGGATATTAATCACCTTTAATTAACAGAATTAAGATCATTCTGCGTAATGTAAGGTATCTACTTATTTTTACTAACCGACGAAACGGAGGAGGTTCTCAAATCGACGCGTTTATTTTTTTATGTGTAACCACGCATAATTTTTACCAATGTAGTCCGATTTCAATCATTCTTTTTTTATTTTATAGAACATTCTTTTCCGTTTAAATTGTATCTGAATTGGCCGAACCATTTTTGTTACATGGACAATAATGTGAAAATGACTACATCGATCCGTGGTAAGTATTTGAATTCCGTACAGCCATTTTTTTGCATAAATAATTATCTAGAAACGGTAAATCATTCTGACAGAAGCTAGGAAAATGTTTTACTTTGCAACTATTTTAGCTTTTACTATTTAGTATTTTAGTTATATTTCCGTTAACTTGGAGCCATAATGTTGTGTTATGGGCAGTTTATGTCCACCGTAAATCAAGTTGGTTAAGCAACTAACCAGGAATGAATAATTGTAGAACATGTTCGTGTGAATCTTGAAAGTTACACATCATAAAATATGCATTAAGAACCTAACCAAATCCAACCTAACCAGTGTGTGTTTCAATATTTACCACTTTAAATCGATGTAAACAAAAATACTAAAACTATTAAATTATTTAAAATCGAAAAATATTTGTTAAATTAAAATGGAGAAAAAAAAAATTGGTTGCCTGTAAAGTCGGTATACGGGCGAAAGTTTTACGTGACAACGACTTTGAGACGAATGAGAGCGCATGAAGTGTGAGCGGAGCGTAACGCAGTTTCTTGAAGTGTCACCCGGCAAACCAATTTATAAGACGTTGTCACGTCAAAATCAACTAAATTAAAATTTGACTCTGTCCAGATGTCCGTGTAAATGACTGGAGACAAATATTTAAATGCTAATTTTTATTTCTGCGGGGCAATTCTGTCAACCAATCTCGTTACTAAGGTGACACGTTCTTGAACTTGTCTCGTTTTTCTGACAGTTTAGAGCTGTCTGAACTGTCAGAAAAGCGAGAGAGGTTCAAGAACGTATCACTTTCGTAAAGAGATCGGCTAACAGAATTGCCCCGCTGTTCTTTCCACGTAATTATCGTATCACATCTCGACGTCTATTCGTCCAGGTTGACTATAAAAGTACGGTGCAACAATTTGACTACTACATTACCGTAGTGAACTTCAGACTGCAGTAAATGCACCGCAGCCAACTAACTGGCAATTCACAGTTATTTGCACTCGGGCCCTCTCCCACGAGAATGAACCCGACTCTTTTTAACCCCCGACGAAAAAGAGGGGTCTTATAAGTTTGACGTGTCTGTCTGTCTGTGGCATCATAGCGCCCGAACCACTGAACCGATTTCAGTTTAGTTTTTTTTTTGGATAAAAGGAGACTTAATCGAGAGTGTTCTTAGCTATGTTTTATAAAAATCGATTGAGCCGTTTAAGAGTTATGGTGGGTTAAAGTGGGGATGGAAGAACCAAAATTCTACAACTGTGCCCAAAATGGTTGTCAAATGAAAGATAAGATATTTTATCAGTGGTAGGACTCTGTCTAGTTTTTATTTCGTACTTTTTTAAGGTAGGTTTTTGTGTCGGGGGTTTTAAATTTTTAATTTAAGTTTTTATTCCACTTAGATTAACAGCTTCAGCGACAGGCTTCACAAGTGATGGATATATTTTCACTCTTTTTTGGACACAAGAAGAGAAAATATATCCATCACCATGGAAGAACCATACAACTGTATTTGCACTTATTTTTAGGATTTTAGAGTTCCGTACCCAAAGGGTAAAAACGGGACCCTATTACTAAGACTCCGCTGTCCGTCTGTCCGTCTGTCTGGCCGTCTCCAGGCTGTATCTCATGAACCGTGACAGATGATATGTTTCTGTTGCCGCTATAACAACAAATACTAAAAATATAATAAATTAAATATTTAAGGAGGACTCCCATACAACAAACGTGATTTTCAGCAGTTTTTTGCTCGCTATTAATAACGGCAAGAGGAATACGGTACAGAACCCTTCGTGCGCGAGTCCGACTTGCACTTGGTCGATTTTTATGTAAAGCCGTGGTGCCGCAAAAGCCCCTTCTTGTGTCCATTCATAGAACTGTATTTGCACATATTTATATGTGCAGCCGCAAAGCCTTGGTAGCAAAGAGGGCAGTTAGGCTCGTCTGGCAATCGTGACGTTGAGAGTTCAAATCCCAGTCCTGTACCAAGGATTTTTTTGCTTACGGAGTTGAAGGAGTTCTTAACTTATTTACGGTATTTGACATTATGGGTTTTTCTTTGAAGGAAAACATCGTGAGGAAACCTCCATAGTGCATGCGTCCGTAGAAAAAAGTTTTTTTTTATTATTCCATATAGGTTTGCGTTTGACTACATACTGCCTGATGTTGAGCAGATATGCGGTCTAGGATGTAGCACGCTTACCTAGAAGATACCTATTTACTCGGGATTTGAAGAAACCCACGTTGTACTTTAGCGGGAAGACAGACCCAGGCAAAGCGTTCTACATTCTGGCTGTCTGTATGAGGAATGAGGACTCGAAACGCATAATTATGTGGTAAGAAAGAAGGATTACGAAGAAAGATAATGAGCTCACAAGGCCTGCCGTGTTTATATACATGTACCGATACAATACAATTCAGCACAAAAATCTTTGTTATTGCACCGAAGGTACAGAAAAACTTAATATAAATAATAACAGTCCGGCAAAATAATGGGCGGCCTTATCGCCTACAGCGATTTCTTCCAGGCAACCTAAATGGAGCACATATATGGAAAAACAATGTTGCGGTCGGTGCTGTATTATAAGTACATGAATAAAAAATAAATATAAATTTATACCCTACTTATATACAATTACAAAATATTTATAAATTAAACTACTCACAAAAAAAATGATAAAATACCGATGTGTATGACTCATCGCTCCTGCAGACACCCACATACGAACGCAATGTGCTTGTGTATATCATGCACGGAAAATACACGTACGAGTAGTTTATAGTTCCTTACTAGTTGGTAACCGCTTTCAACCAGTTTCAGTAAGTAGCCTCGTGTAAGAAAGGTCTCACTGGCACCCACGCCAGTGCTTCAGCTTTTCTTGTTAACTTTAAAGTCGGTGAAACGGGTTTCTTGGATTAGTTCGCGGAATTAGCTTGAATAACTATTTATTTAAGTGTGTGGTAATGTGGAAAGTTTCATCTGAGTTTTTATTTTAACTGACTCAGCTAATATTTGTTATATATCTTCTGTGGAATTGACAGGTGTTGCTTTGCTTTAATTTTAATTTATTATCAAAGTGCAGGGACGTAAAAAGACTTTTTAATATAGACTATTTTATGTACTAAGCTAAAAAATTGTAGCTCAAAATAAAATCGTAGGCCTTCGCCTGCAAAATTTCGTTATGTACGTTGCGCCCCAAAATATTATTATTTTTTTATCTTTTAGCCTTCGAGCAAATATCCATAGAGTCACAATCGTGAAAGCGTCCGAGCCAAAACCCTGCCCGAGCTACTTAGTGGGCAAGGTTTTTAGTTAGATGCCAAAGTGCTCAGTTACAAGTACTAATTAGGTAACATATCGTCGAGATTCGAGAAAACGGGTCATTGTGAACCATGTGTATTTGTATATGAAAAAAAAAAACATATTGTGTATTTTGCCATGTTTAACATATGGTTGTCAAACATGAGCATTAACAGAAAAATTAACAAACAAGATAATGACATGCCAAAACGGAATGGAGAGAAGTGTAATTGGGGTGAAAAGACGAGACAAAGTAAGATTGAAAAATATAAAACGTGTGACTAAATTCAAAGATGCGAGGAGAGTCTGTAAGACATTAAAATGGCAATGGACAGGACACATGTTAAGGGAGAAGATTGAAAAATGGACAAGAAGTATAACAGAATGGTACCCTAGAGATGGAAAAAGAAGCAAAGGACGACAACAAAAACGATGGGAAGACGAGTTGAAAAGAGTTGCTGGCCCAGAATGGATGCGAATCGCAAAAGATAGAAAGACCTGGAAAGCTTTAGAGGAGGCCTTTGTCGAAGGACAAGCTGGGGAAAAGGATACTACCGACCGTCAGTAATTAGTTAAGGAAACAAAATTGTAAGCTCAGCAATAAAGGCTCATTTTATTTTATTTTATTTTTTATAAGTCCCGTATAGTAGTATGATAAAATATCTAAGTCGGTATGTATGACGGCGCTCGGACATTTCTTTACTACTTTCACTTAGGTAGTGTGGCTCTGTAGATATCTGCTCGAAGCTTTTGGCACATATTACCGTTTAATTTAAAAAAGTTTTTACCAATTTAATTTTTGGATTTTTAGTTTTTTATTTGTAACTTAATATTAATCTATATAAAAAGCTCTTTCAACTTAATAAACAGTTATTAGATCCACAATTAACAGGCCAAATCATACAAGTCGGCGGATGTGAAGTTAGCTCCAAACTGCGCGATCCAATCAGTGTGCAGCTTTAGGGATGTGAACTTCAGTCAAGATTGGATATTGCGAAGTTTGTGGCTAACTTCATATCCGCCGACTTGTAAGATTCGACCTATAACCAGCATTCTAAATTTTAATACGTTCACCAATCCAAAGACTGATCGTGCCGAACACTGCTTAATGTATGTACTATTTTGGTATGTCTGTAAGTAGGTATGCCTTGGGATATCAAATAAACAGAGTACCTTAACAAAGCATCTTATTAAATAAATAAATATTTGGGGACATCTTACACACGGTCTCTGATCCCAAACTAAGCAATACTTGTGATTATATGGCTCCCAGAGACTGATATACTACATTTACATATTTTAAATACATTCTTATATAGATAGTACCTAAATATATACACCCAGACACAGAGCAAACACCTATGTTCATCACATAAATGCTTGCCCTGGATGGAAATCGAACCCACGCCTCTTTGATCCAGAAGTCAGGGTTACTAACCACTGAGCCATCGAGGCAGTCATTATAAAATACCATTATTTTATTTAATAATGGGAATAACGGTCACCACTTTGTAGGTTGTTTTTTATTATCGCATCTCATCATCATCATCTCGTATATTCACAGGTAGTAGAAACCGCGCACAAAATATAGTAGTTTATGCAACTGTCATATAATGAAGGGTATTAAAACACGAGTGTGAGTTTATGAAACGAGCGCAGCGAGTTTCATAATAGTAACGAGTGTTTTAATACCCGTGTTATATGCAGTTGCATACACTACTTTATCTTCACTAATAAAAAAAAAAATAAAAAAAAAAAACATATTGCGAAACATAAAATTCACGCGTACGTGTATTATCACAGTGAACTTGGCGCCATTAAAATCTAACCAATGAGAGCGCAGCTGCGCGCGCAGGGCCAATCAGGAGCGAGCGCGCGATGTTATAATGAGATTTTACGATATCGATGTGGATATTATAACATCATGTGAAATTGCTTAAATGTTGTCTGCGCTATAACAGTAGTCATTATAAGTCAAGTATTGGAAACATAAGTAGAATGTTACAACATTAGTGTAGATAAAAATACATACAACGTTTTCGCAAAATAAAATGTTCGAAGCTGAAATCAACCTTTTCTCGAATTTAATTACTACTCTGCCCTGCAGTCCTTAAAACGCAGTATCTGACTTTTTTACGTTTTTGAGTTAAATATTGATCCGTAATGGGCACGTCATAAGGAATCGAATGATGTAATCGGTTTTTGATTATCGCAACTACAAGATAGTAAAAAACAACTACCTCAACGCAGTAACTAGGAATGTTTTATGCAAACTGTAACGATAAACTATCTAAAATACAGTAAGAGCAATTATTGTATTTTAATAGCTTTGTTTTCCCAGATAAAATGCAGTAAATGTCGTCACTGCTACAAAAAAACGGTTAACATAACCTTAAAAATATGGTGAACACATAAACTAAAACGCAGTAAATAGATAATGTACTGAAAATATGAATACTGCAAAGTTTATTTTTATTACTTTTCAAAATGATTACAGACTAGTCTGCAGTAAGTTACTAAGACGCGGTGTTTAAGATAGCATCACCTATTTTTTCCATACGGTCAAAACAAAGTAAAATGCAGTGAAGTTAATTGAACTGTCTTTTATTTATATCATAGGTTACTTTTTGTTGTCAATGTTACTAATTAAATTGCAGTATTTTGGTTATTTACTGCAGTATAATCGATAATATCTATCACTTCAATAATTACATTTTACAGCCTAAATTGCAGTATAAGTCGTAATTACTGCAATTTAATTGGTAATTCAAATCAATTTATTGTATTCCACTGTTTTCGTGGAATTTCCTACTGCATTTTAGCTAGTATTTGTCGCTCAATCAGTCGCGTGCCGAACGCCGCGCCGTGGAAGGAGGACGTCGACAGCGCGTGGCTACTTGTTTTGCGTGGTAATTTCGATGTTTTTAAGGTTTCTAAATAAATTATGATAACACATTTACATTTATCCAAATCTATCACCTATTTCTAAGACCTAATTTTTACATAATAATTGTTACATTGACATGAATGTACAATGATAGATCACGTAATTCTATTTTATGGAACATTGGTTACAAGTATAATCCTACCGCTCAACTCAGTATTGAGACAGGACTTAACTCAGGACTGAAACAGATGTGGGCGGCGGGTCCCTACAGTCCATCATCATCATGCGGGTTCTTCCCCCCCGTGTTTGGCGAGGGTTAGGATGCCAACTCGAGCTTGCGCTCTCTTCGGCGGCTGGACGCTTCAGCTATCGAGCTGAGGGGCAATGTTGGGAGGATGCGAGTACCCTTTTCCGTCCGCGAGGACGGGCGGCTTTTCTCAGCACCCTCGCTAGCCACTTGTATGGCCATCGCTGGCCACATCTTGGCTTGGTTGTACTGGGGTGGCCATTCTTTGGTTTGGTGGTACTCTCTTCTTAGTTTAGGCCTCATCTCTATTTTGGATGCCGCTTGGTCCCTCAGAGTCCTGCTCCGTGTCCGAGCCAGCCAAGAGGAGATCTTTAGGGAGGGCACGCCATGTACGTTCGGCAGGGAGGCGTGCGTGAAGCGGCGCAATGTTGTTCAGGTGGGGTTATGGCCCATTGTCCGCGCGGTCAAACATGCCACGCGACAGACGAGCCACGGACTCCCTCACGGTTTCGATTCGCACGTCCCGGGCGATAACGTCATTGCGAAAAAACCGGCCGGCTCCCGAGATCATCCTCAGAGCGACGTTTTGCACCACTTGCATCATTTTCTTCTGGCTGGCTGAGCAGAGCGCGTACCAAGCGGGCGTTGCGTAAGTTAACCAGGAACGAATGTAGGTCTTGTAAATCCCTACTTTGGTCTTCAGTGGCAGCTTAGAGCTCAGCACGGGTCGCAGCAAGACTCGAACAGCCTTCGCCTGGTGAACGGCGTGCAAGGTCTGCGAGCTCATGCGAAGGGCCCGGTCGATGTAGACACCCAGGTACTTGCAGGTGCTTTCCCACGCAATGTCTTGTCCTCTAAGCTGCAGTGGCTTCATCAATGGTGGTAGACTTGGTGATCTCCCGGTCAGCAGCGCTGCCGTCTTTCCCACGTTGATGGCAATCCGTCATTTATCGAGCCATTCTGGCAGGATGTCTAGGACTAGTGGATCCTGCCAGCGGCTATTCTCTTGTTCCTGGACGACGCAATGTTAGCGCTATCGTCCGCGAAGAGGGCGAGGACGACTCCCCGTTCTCCTGGTCTGAGGTCTTACAGGATCGGTATGTCGTCCGTGTAAATGGCATAATAGAATAGTGATGTGCAACTCCCCTGAGGAACTCCCGCAGCCATTCTTCTGTGTCCGGAGCTGACGTTCTCGACGGACACGTAGAACTTGCGGCCTTCAAGGGATGACGCCGCGACTCGAACTAGCGCGGGCAGCGGCGCCGTGGTGCGTCCGTACTACGTCCGTAGTTAAAACATACGGAAGGAGAGCATTTGTTTTGTTATATATACTTAGAAGAATACCTGTGATTATTGTTCCTAGATAGTTATTTAAGTGTTTAAGTATGTCTGAACAGTTCTATTGAAAGATCTCATTAGTTTTTATTGCATATTTCAGTTTTCTCGTAAGTATTATTGGCAGGACCAGATTTAGGGGAGGGTAACCGGGGCTTCAGCCCTGGGCCTCCACAAAAGTGGAGTCCCTACAAACAGAGACTTCGGGAAAAACCTTTCAATATCCGACTTATCTGACTAGTAAACAACTCTCCCTTCGATATTTTTTTCACTGTTTTACTTTTACCTAAAGTACTTTATACAAACATGATTGTATTGTTCTTAAATATAAACAGAAATCATAGATCTATATTTGTTCACTCCAATCAGGCAATCGATAAAATATCAAATGTCAAATGACCCTAATAAGTATTTGCAATTTACTACCCATCTTCAGGAAGTATTAACTCCCTAGACCGATAAATATTATTTATTTCATTTGGAAAATAATTTTGAGCCAGGTTGCCTCCACTCTTTTGTTGCCCCGAGGCCTCTAGACCTCTAAATCCAGCCCTGATTATTGGCAGTGTTAATCATAAATGTTATAAGTGATTTAAGGTTTAATTACTACATCTAAACTGTGAGTGTGACTAACCCAAATTGCTATGATATCACAAAAGTCTGAGCCAGAATAGTCTAAATAATAATAAAAAGTGATTGTGTTGATTTTTGTTGATGTTGAAGTGCAGTGTTGATTTCTTACTATATCTTTAATAAAAAATATTTTGATCGAAATACTCTTTCTTACTCCATAAAATAAGTAGCTTACGTAATTTAGTCAATAATTATTTACATACTGCACCTACATTTTATTCAAGAGACACATTAAAATGCAGTAAAATAAATCTGATACTGCATTTTAAACGGCAAAGTAGTACATGTCCCGCATAATTTTGCAGTACTAACTCAAATTACTGCATTTTAATCTGATTATGCGAACTTTTTCACTAAATTTTATGTGTAGTAACTACTCTTTTTTGGGCTCTTTTTTTTCAAAATCGTTTTTATATATCATATAATAATCTAAGTGCGTATTTTCTTTCCTGAAGTCTTTCTTCGAATTCAGATGCGCCCAATGGCATTCAAAACATACGTCATAAAACCTTGTAACATAGAAAAAAAACAAATCAAAAAGTTTTTCGCGTTTTTCTCGAAACCGCGTTTTTGCTCATACTGCATTTTAAAGGCTGCACGGCAGTACTAGCGCCATCTCTGACCGACTGAAAATACTATTTCGTCTGATACAAGGAGAAAAGTCACTCGGAAAAGCGCTGTAAAATTAGGCAAGCGGCTTTCAACGAGGTTCTAAAAAATTTACACAGATGGCGCTTTTGTGTTATTTAAAATTATGTATTATTCCAAACCAAAGTATTTTTGTGAATAAAGAGATACAGGCAGGCTTATAAAGCTACACCAGGTGAACACGTAAATTCTATGAGTTAAATCTTAGGAAGCCGTGACAATATTGAACTTCGTGAGAAGTTTGCCTAGCTGTTTTTACTTCATCATCCGTACTCATAAGTTCAAAGTACTTGGCATCTAGCTCATCGTACAGTGAGGTCGCACTTTTGAACAAAATATCATCAATTTTTTTCGGTTCTGTACTACTACTGTCGGTACCCTCTAGTAACTTTTCATACACTGTCGTTAAGTTTGCATAATGCGCCTGAAGCTTCTGCAACCTAGCCTTAAAACACCTTGGGGATAATTTGGCGTATGCAGCAATTCAACGGAATCAGTAAACCAATCAAATTCTAACTTTCACTTAATTTCAAATGATTTCGACATTTTATAGGCATTGAATGTGTTTTAAGTGTGTGTAAAGAAATATAAAACACAATAAAGCTCTGATTCATTTGCTGAATTTTAAAATTAGGAAAAAAACAAAGCACATTTTTATTGTGTTGAAGAAAATAATAATTAACTGACTTCCAAAAAGGAGGAGGTTCTATGCTCGTGTGTATGTTTTTTTTGTGTATGTTCATCGATAATTTCGCCAATTGTGAACCGAATCGAAAAATTCTTTTTTAGTTCGAAAGGGTATTCTCCCGAGGTGGTCCCATTTAATTTTTTACAGGAATCGGCTAAGCCGTTTTTGAAAAAACTAACAATAATATAAGCAATTCGAGCGAAAAATCCGAATTTTGTACACGATGAAACCTCGATAATTTCGCCAATTGTTAACCGTATCGAAAAATTCTTTTTTAGTTCAAAGGGGTGTACTAACTCCTAAGGTACTAGTTAAATTTTACAGATATCGGCTGAGCTGTCTTTGATAAATCAACAATAATGTAAACACTTCGAGCGAAATATTCGAATTTGGCACACGATGGAAGGCGGTTTTGCCAATTTTTGCGAAAAATAATTATTATACAGTAAATGTTGATAGACATAGATTCAATAGAATAAAGCAAAACCGTTATTTCTGTGTATCCGCTTAAATCTTCCAAACTACACAATAAATGTTCCGAAAGATTTATAGATATAAAATTCATTTGTATGCAGGTGAAGCCGAGATGTGCAGCTAGTATAAAATAAACAACTAAGTTATGTCATAGAGCTACTAATAATAGCGATAAATATATTTTAAAGGTGAAAACTATAAACGTAGGTAATATTATCGTCAGTACATTTTCAACACATAAATTTTTTAACCGAATTCCAAAAAGGAGGAGGTACTATGTTCGTGTGTATGTATCTTTTTATGTGTATGTTCATCGATTATTTTGCCAATTGTGAACCGAATCGAAACATTATTTTTTAGTTCGAAAGGGTATACTTACTCCCGAGGTGGTCCCATTTAAATTTTACAGAAATCGGCTAAGCCGTTTTTGATAAATCAAAAATAATGTAAACAATTCGAGCGAATTATTCGAATTTTGTGCACGATGGAAGGCGGTTTTGCCATTTTTTGTGAAAAATAATTATACTAAATACATTTTCATACACATTATCGTCATAGATCACTTGGCGATAATATGTAATTTGCATTCACAACAAAAACATTTTTTTAGAAAATTATAACGCAAAACGCAATAAAAAGTAGTCCAAAGTTATTAAAAACTCATTTACCAGAGGTCTCGAGCTCCATAAAACAACAAAATAAAGCAATGTCGTTTAAAATGTAAAATGCTCATAAATATCTCCCAAAGGAGATAATCATGACAACTGTCTCCGTATAAAAGGGAATAAAAACGCACTAACTGCAGAATGGGTCCGAGTATAAGAGTTATTGCTCACTGGTGCTTTGACATCAGGACGTGCTGGAGTATAATAATTTTTCGCAAAAAATGGTAAAACCGCCTTCCATCGTGTAGGTACAAAATACGAAAATTTCGCTCGAATTGTTTACATTATTGTTGATTTATCAAAAACTGCTCTGCCGATTTTTGTAAAATTTAAATTTGACCACCTCGGGAGTATACTCTTTCAAACTAAAAAAGAATTTTTCGATTCGGTTCACAATTGGCAAAATTATCAATGAACATACTTACACAAAAAAAAATACACACACACGAACATAGAACCTCCTCCTTTTTGGAAGTCAGTTAAAAATCATGTTTTTGCGTTGATTTAAAACGTAAGTAGTTCATTTCCAGAAGAGCGAGATAATGTTTTTAAAAACTAGAAATTAAACTAAGGTGGTGGCGATGCAAAGGCACTATAATGAATAATTCACACACCAAGGAAAGTATAAGTTCGTATAGGCTGGGTGGCTAGCCCTGGTTTCAGAGTTTTAGGCAACCTGAAGATCTCTGACATGGCTCAACAGTTAAAACATTCACACACTGAGAGATCTTATACAGGGCTATTTCTAATCAATTAGCATCCTTTCAGGGGCTTATTCTATACATCAAAACTAACAACTTTTGTTCTACGACTTTTATTAATTCTAAAAAAAAATAATTGTTGTTCCATAGAAAAATATCGTTCACCCCCGACAAAATGTATGGAACAGCCGACTTGTTTTTTGAGTTTTGACAAAAGTCGCAAGACAAAAATTGTTAGTTTTGATGTACAGAATAAGCCCCTGAAAGGATGCTAATTGACTAGAAAGAACCCTGTATAATAGCTTACTCATTTAGGTGGTTTTATCCGCAGAAGCTTATTCAGCTCTACCGATTACTACAAACCCTGGTTCGTTACTGCGAACCGGCCGTTTATCGCTAGTATCAAGTTATGTGGGAACATACATTGAATTACATAGCTTAGACTACTAGAGGTGGCAGTTTACCATGTGAGTACATAACTAGGTACAACAGCATCCGTTCTACACTACAAGTTCCTCGAGTGCCTGACAACTGCCAGACTCGATGACTTGCTAAAAATTATACTAATCAATGGCAACTCTGCGGTAGAGCAGCAATGGCAATTGCCGATTTATTCGGCAAAATCGGACAAGTGCGAGTCGGACTCGCGCACGAAGGGTTCCGTACCGTATGGGAGCCCCATTCCTCTTGCTGTTATTCATAGCGAGCAAAAAACTCCTAAAAATGACGTTTGTTGTATGGGAGCTCCCCTTAGATATTTATTTTATTCTATTTTTAGTATATGTTGTTATAGCGGCACTAGAAATACATCATCTGTGAAAATTTCAGCTGCCTAGCTATCACGGTTCATGAGATACAGTCCGGTGACAGACAGACAGACAGACGGACATCGAAGTCTTAGTAATAGGGTCCCGTTTTTACCCTTTGAGTACGGAACCCTAAAAAGTATGAAACAGCTGATTATTTTTTTCGAATTTTATGTTGGCCCATTCTAAAAGTAGTTCGTAATGATGTTCTTAATCAACCTCTTTTGGCTTAGTACTGGGTAAGTAGATAGCACTGTATGTAGTCTACATTCATTCATATAAATCATAGAATAATCCGCTCAAGTACCTACCTACCACTTGAGTAAGTTAGTCTATGATATATTCTAGAAAAGCAGTTGATTCTATTAAGGTACAAGTTGGTAGCGGACGACAAGAGGCAGCAGCGAACGACGTGTCGTAGCGACACTACTGGTTTCTATGTATTTCTATGAAATTACATCGCTAGCTTCGTGTCGCTAACTACGGAGGGAATTTCATAGAAATACATAGAAACCAGTAGTGTCGCTGCGACACGTCGTTCGCTGCTGCCTCTTGTCGTCCGCTACCAACTTGTACCTTTATAAGCCTGTACAATTGTTGTTGCTATGAACTCTTTAATGTACATTTTGGAAAGATAAAAATATTAGGTACTTGACATTGTTTGAATTTATTTGCTTATTATAACATTTTTTTATTTGTGAACTAAGTATTATTCTAATTATAACTCGTATTATTTTGTAAGCTAATCGTTATCTTTTTTATTTGACATTGTTGCTATTTTTTTGTACTATTTTGATTTAATTATTTATGAAATAAATGATTTTGATTATGAAATAAAAATAGCTATTTAGCAGCGTGCTCAGCAGTGGCTGTATTTCCTCGCTAAACGACAACGAAAGGTTATATCGATACCAGTGTTTTTAGGATTCCGTTCCCAAAGAGCAAAAATGGGATCCTATTACTAAGACTCCACTGGAGCAGTTATGCCAGCGGCCCAGGGCCACGCTCCGTTATTTTAAGGAGCTGGGCTGGCTCGGGTAGACGCTGGAGGGGGAAATGCACAAAACACCCCATGCGGGACGTCAGTGCAGGACTTATCGCCCCTACATCGAATAAGAATAAGAATAAGAAGACTCCGCTGTCCGTCTGTCTGTCACCAGACTGAATCTCATGAACCTTAATAGCTAGAACGTTGAAATTTTCACAGATGACGTATTTCTGTTGTCGCTATAACAAAAAAAAAATAGAAACAGAAAAAATAGATAAATAATATAAAGAAGGCTCACATACAACAAACTATTATTTTAAGCTGTTTTTCGCTCGATTTTAATAACGGTGAAAGATGAAATATTCACAGAACATTTAGGTAATTATGAATAATTGAATTAAAATAAAATATCAAAATTAAGGGGAGCTCCCATACTAGAAACGTAATTTCTTTGCTCGATATTAATAACGGCAACAGGAAAATGCTTAAAATATTCACAGAATATTGAGTTGTATATTCCTTTCAAAAATGAATAGTTAAATTGTGATAAAATATATTAAAGGGGCTTCCATACGGTACGGAACCCTTCGTGCCCGAATCCGGCTCGCACTTAGCCGATTATTAAATCCTTACCTTACAATCAAATCTAATCCGACCGGAGTTGAATCCGACATTATGGATATTTACGTCTATTCTATTAACAACAGTAGGTAACTTTATTTCCTTTTAATAAATTCATGTATAATTTTTAATACCTATTTGTGACGAATTCACTTTCAATATTTGGACTACACAATAATGTGGCGATTGTACATGACAAAATAACCAGATTCGTCGCCACTAGTACCATTAACAGTTCCATAATGGAACTACTGTAAAAAATTAACAACACTACTACATTGCTCCATCAAATTGTTCTTATGTACGCTAATTTATTTATCACGCACGCATTTATCATGTATTCCACAATTATATACTGCCTCTACATGCTCTTGAACACTACATACTAAAAATCAAAGATATTTTGTATAATTGCATACATATACGTATACTTCTATTCTAGTCCCTCAGTCCCGTGGTCAATATTACAACCTTTGTTAATATCAGTCATAAAATAACCGCGATAGTAAATAAAACCCTAGACTCCAGCTCAACCTTTATTACACCCCAGTTTCCGACCGATGGCCCCGAATCTCGGCCGCCAGACTTCAAGCGCCGGCCGCAATGTCCCAAAACACTATTACTACGATTACTTCTACACAATAGAAGGTGAATCTGGGTGTTATTCTTTTTTTTTATATTTTTTTTATATTTAAATTTTTGACCCACAGACTCCAGGTTCTGTGCCTTTTGTTGAGTGGTTACATTTGAAAGAATGCGGCTGTACTTATAAAGAGAGCAATCTAGCTATTAAGGTTCATGAGATACAGCCTGGTGACAGACAGACGGACAGCGGAGTCTTAGTAATAGGGTCCCATTTTTGCCCTTCGGGAACGGAATCCTAAAAGCGCCGGTGCCGATATCACCTTCCGTTGTCGTTTAGCGAGGAAATACAGCCACTGCTGAGCACGCTGCTAAATAGCTCATTTTATTTCATAATCAAAATCATTTATTTCATAAATACTATTTACACATCAGGTCAAGTTAATCATTCAATAATTAAATCAAAATAGTGTTACACTTTTAGTTATAAGGTTGAGAATTAAAAAAACGATTAAATGTTAACAAGGTTTATTTTTTTCAAAAGGAAAAAAAACAATGAGAAAAGTACAGAAAAATAAGAATAAAAGAACCCTCTTTTATTCTTATTTTTCTGTACTTTTCTCATTGTTTTTTTTTTAGTACTTACCCCGACCCTAAAATTCTAACTTAAACCTAAATTCTAAATCACCCAATTTAGAATTTAGGTTTAAGTTAGAATTTTAGGGTCGGGGTAAGTACTAAATTGACATGATTTGCGTTCCGCGACCGTCCGATACACTGGCCTTGGTATGCTGCGTGTAGTCCGCGGCGGCCGGAGCGCAGGCAGAGCGTGAAGTGTAGGTCGTCGGCACGGGTAGTGTCCCAGGTCCTCGGAGGGCAGGGTCTCCGGAACAGGTAAGGAGCGGCAGCAGCGATAGCAGCAAGAGCGCCAATTAGTCGGCACTAGCCGTGCAGAAAAATCCCTGGAATTCAGGTTTCGCCGTCTTAGAAACTGCCCATATTTTAATTTGACTGCGACATCCGGCCAAGTTGCGCAAGCGAAAGCAAGTACCGAGTAATATCTACTGCTATTAATAGCATCTAAGATGAGGCAGTCAAATTTGTACAACATATATTCACTAATTACAGCACAATATAATAATATGAAAAAATAAAAAGACAAGTAGGTAGGTTAGTAAAAAAAGTAAAATAAAAGATGACTAAACTATCTAGGTACACTCAAATACAGCTCGCGCGGGACGTGTTAATTTATTAAAGTTTTGCTATGTAAAAATAAAATTCCGTTATCGATGCGCTGATCGACGCCCGCCGCCCGACCATGCGTTCCATTCGCGTAACCGGACGGTCAGAACGCATATCTATACAAAATATACGGAGACCGACACCGCTGTTTATACATACTCGTAATAAGGTCTGCGTTCAGTTTGCCTGGACCGGTGACTGCAGAACGCATCTGGTGTGCCAAGTCCTTTAAGGCTATCATTATCATTATCGGAGGCACCCCAATTGGTGGGCCAGGATTATCACGGAATGAGTGCCTAACGGACGACCCAGCCAGGCAAGAAACACTGCTCGCGAAAGATCGCCAGTCATGGAAAGAAATGGGGAAGACCTTTGCCCAGGAGTGGGACAAAATAATTACTCCCAAAATAAAATACAAAACCAACTAAAGCAAAACTTTCAAAAATAATCCTACTAATATTATAAACGTGAAAATTTGTAAGGATGGATGGATGGATGTTTGTTACTCTTTCAAGCAAAAACTACTGAACGGATTGAGATGAAACTTTGCAGTAATATAGCTTGTATATCAGAATAACGCACAGGCTACAAATTATAATGATATTGCGTAAATTTTCCATAATATAACGATAAGTGTTAAGGAAGTAGGAAAAAACTGCTTCTGCGAGCTATTCTAGACTGCGCTTCAAGAAACGTCAAAAAAAACAACTGTCGAATCGAAAAACCGTCAAATCGTTTTCAGTTTTCCACCTCCTTTAAGGGTGGTAAAGTTGAGCCTCGGGTTTGAAAGACGGAAAGTGACTTAGTCTTCTTTTTATCCCGGATAAATAAAGGGTTCCCATGGGATAGCACGCAAATCAATATATCATGCGGGTGAAGCCGCGGGTAAAAAGTAGTAAATTATAATTCTGATGGTTTCAGAATAAGATTGGTGCGACCGTGACCAGCTTAGTGAGTGGACGTGTACTTGTGCGGCCTTCTAATTTTGTCAGTTACTGCACTACATTATATTCCTTGTGTTAAAGTTTCTTAGCCTCATTGTTGTGTGAAGACGCCAGAATAAATTCCTTGCGACAAAGTCCCAAGTGTTGCAAGTTCGAACGCCGCGCGCCGAGGTAACCACCTCCTCACCTGGGGTAAACAAGACGGGCTCCTACTCAAAAATAATTCGTCTCTGTTCCGCGCGCGCCAAGAACCGGTTACAGTGCTACGCGCTACGATCTTGCCGCTGCCTACGTGCTACATCGCCCTGCACTTGACTTGCCCGTGCCGTAGCGGATAGTGCCGGATAGCAAATTCCCGCTTTGACGTAAATAGGAGGTATTAACAAATAGACTACAAAAATATTCTATGATGCCAAGCCAACCGCCGCCGCTAAATCACTGCGCTGCATGCACTAAATCTGTGCGATCCACACAGCAGATAAAATGCTCGAAATGTAGCAGCTTTTTTCACGCTATATGCGTAAATGTGTCGGACATTCGCAATCTGTCAGAAGACGTGAGGTCCGCTTGGGTATGTCCGTTATGTAAAAGTCGCATGCCAAAGGAAGATAACTCGAATACACCAATTCGCACCGCAACCGCGCCGCCGGCGGCGCTTGCGCTGCCGGTGCCCGCGGCGCCCGAGTTACGCGTGCCAAGTACCAGCGCGGGCAGCCGTAAAAACACGCCAATTTGTTCTCCGGCTGTGACTCCAGACCCGGACCCAATGGAGACGATTGTTATTGAGATGCGGCTTATGAGTGGTCAAATTTCTGACTTAAAGGCGCAAATGAACTTCCTGACCGAGCATGTCACTTCAAGGCTCGATGAATACAGCTCCAAGTGCCGTGAGTTTGAGGAGCGCGATGCCGCTCGCAGGATCGAAATCTGTTCTTTAAATTCAACCATCATAGAGCTACGAAACGAACTGAATGCGAAGGAACAAGCACGCCTTAAAAATGAAATAGAAATCTCTGGACTTCCCGAGACAAAGGATGAAACCCCCCTTCATTTGGTTCAAGTTGCTGCGCACAAAATTGGCATCGATCTTGATGAAAACGACCTTGACTTTGCGGTCCGAGTAGGACCTCGCGTTTCATACAGCGCCAACGAAACATCCGCCCCGTCCAGACAACCACGACCCCTAGTTGTCCGATTTGTCCGTCGCCATAAAAGAGAGGCTTTTTTAAAGGCTGCCAAAATTCGACGAAATTTAGCGAGTACTGACCTCGGGTTGGACGGCCCCAGTAAGAAATTATATTTTAACGAGCGACTAACCAAAGAGAACCGGCTATTATTTCGATCTGCTAGACTACGCGCAGCCGAGGCCGGCTTTAAATACTGCTGGACTAGAAATGGGAACGTACACGTCCGTAGGCAAGAAGGAACTCCTGCAATCGTCATTAAGTCACCGGATGACCTGGATCGCTGCCTGTTATCCCGAAGCGCTCTTCCGCCAGTCCCGCTCAGCTAATGACATCGCCTCCCTCTTGAATGCTCGAAATTATCACTGTCTAAATTATTTTAATCTTCAACTATTCAGATTGTTATTGATATACATCTCGTTAATAAGCAAAATATTAACACCTAATGCCAAATACTGCGCTAAACTCAAAATGCAATTCTGTCTCTCACAAAAACACATTATTATCTCACAGCCTAATCCAAAAAATCTTGTATTGCGTCTGACACGACGGGTTCTGTCCAAAAATTACTTACAAATTCTCTGTTATAACAATGGGTTTGGTTAACACTATTAACGACGTGGACGATGAAATCTCGATTGAGTGTCACTCACAAGACTCTGTCGAGGCATGTATACCGTACATAACCAATGACTCTAGTAGTAACTTTAAGGTCATCTCAATGAACATTAGGAGTTACAACTGTAACTTTGACGATTTTGTTGTCTCACTGAGACGTTTCAAAGTTGATTTCGACGTTATTATTTTAACCGAGTGCTGGCTTTCAGAAGGAACGTTAATTCAACCATTATTTGGATATAATTATTATCGCACGAAATTGCAACAAAACAAAAACGGTGGAGTAGTAATGTACATAAAAAATCAGTATCAATCGGTATGCATAGAGCCACAAATTGCCGACGCAGACGCTTTATTAATCAAAATTGAGAACCACACTGCAGTTCTGGGCATTTATCGCACTCCATCCGTTAGTAATATTTCACAATTCCTGGACGGTTTAGACTTCTTATTAAATAACCTTAAAGAATTTCCCACTTTGTGCACTGCAGGCGATTTTAACATAAACTTATGCGACCCCGGAGACAAGCAAGTTACTAGCTACATGTGTTTGATGGCTTCACACGGATTACTTCCAGCTATCACAAATCCAACCCGCTTAAATGCCTGCCTAGACCATATACTAAAACTACAAGTAAGGTCCTGGGTTTGATTTGCAAGTCTTCTATTACTGATCACGCCATTGTAGTGACAAGTATTTCAAGACAGTCGCATCATCACAACAATCTTTCAAAATACTATGCAAAGTTCAATCTGGACCAGGCTGTCTCTGATATACATGCCACAGACTGGTCTGAAGTCACCTCGAGCAAATGCGTAGATTCCGCGGTAAATGTGTTTAATAATATCATATCCACCATTATTACAAAGCACACTAAAAATGTAAAATTAAGTAAAAAAGAGACGCCCCTCAAGCCATGGATAACTCCAGGTTTAATACGATGTATGCGTCATAGAGACAAACTACACAGTGACTCTCGAGACCATCCAAATGACGTCTTGCGGTTCAAAGTTTATGCTAGGTACAGAAATTTCTGTAACAAACTTCTTCGCAATGTGAGAGAACAACACAACAGTAAATTACTGGAACAAAATAAGGACGATCCAAAACGCCTTTGGAAAACGGTTAAAGACATATGTTACGTCACAAAGCAAAAAAGTTCGTCTTCGGAGCTTCTTCAACGCGATGGAATTACAAATCCATTGAATCACTGCAATCAACATTTTGCTTCGGTGGGAGGAAAACTTGCTGACGCCATTCTGTCTAAGTTAGATGAAACGGAGGAATCCTTAATCAAAACGCATAAGCCTAGGTCTCTTTGCACGGAGTCATTGTTCTTTTTCCCCACCGATCAGGTCGAAATAACGAAAGCAGTAGCGCGTCTCAGAAATGACAGCGCCCCCGGGCCAGACTCTATTTCTGTTAAACTAATCAAGAGGTCTCTAAGCTCCATCATTACACCGTTGACCTATATTTTTAATTTGAGTCTGGAAACTGGTACTTTCCCAGAATCATGGAAGGTGGCAGCTGTGTCACCCATCCATAAAAGTGGCCCCAAAAGTGTACCGGATAACTACAGGCCCATTGCGTTGCTTAACGTCATTTCTAAACTGTTGGAAAAGTTAGTGAACAATCGAGTAATCAAACATTTGGACCGACACAACCTAATTTCCAACAAACAGTTTGGTTTTCGACGAGGCAGATCAACCGAAGATGCCGTTTCACTTCTTGCTAATACCGTGTCTTCTAATATTGAAAAGGGTGCAAGATGCATTGCTGCATTCCTCGATTTGGCAAAAGCTTTTGATTCGATCTCGGTTGGTCTGCTTCTTAAAAAGCTATCGGACGCATATGGCATCAGAGGGATTGCACTGGCTTGGTTCAGAAGCTACCTGTTGAATCGCAAGCAATATGTCAAAGTCGATAACCATACCAGTGATTGTTTACCTGTAAATTTCGGCGTACCCCAAGGAAGTATACTCGGTCCTACCCTGTTTATTCTCTACGTTAACGACATACTCAACACCAAACTATTAAACGCAGAAATCATTGCATACGCTGATGACACCGCGATAGTGTTTCACGAGAAAAACTGGAAACGAGTGTACAAACTGGCCACTGATGGATTGTCGGTCATTGCTAACATCCTAGACAAAAATCTACTCACTCTTAACACCAAAAAGACCAAATTTATAGCCTTCACTAAGACGTGCGTCTCCCAGCCACCAGTTAACTTAGACCTAAAAATTCACTACTGCGCTACCCATTCTCAACCCTCACACTCTTCCTGCTCTTGTGTATCTATAGAGCGTGTAAATCACATGAAATATCTTGGTGTCATTATTGACGAAAACTTATGCTACAAACAGCACATTATTAACGTTGCATCTCGCACACGCAAATTAATATATGTCATGAAGAATTTGAGACACTGTGCTCCTTTGGCTCTCCTGAGGCGAATATACTTTGCGCTATGCCAACCAATAATACAGTATTGCATTCCTGTATGGGGCAGCGCTGGGCAAACGGTATTTATGGCCGTGGAGCGGGCGCAAAGAGCTTTGATTAAGGTTATGCTCTGCAAGCCGTTTCGCTTTCCTACTGACTCACTGTACGCTGAGTTCAACGTGCTCAGAGTTCGGCAACTGTTTGTTTTGAATGCAGTCCAAATCATCCGCAAAAATCTGAAAAGTCACCCGGACTACGATAACTTAAGAAATAAGCGTAGTTTCTTGTGTAGAGTACATGTACCACGTGTTAATTCGTTGTTAGCCAAACGCAGCCCAGCATACTCTCTACCATGTGTTTTCAACAATGTCTGCAGAAAAGTAAACTTAACTCCAGAACTTCCTAAATTTATTTTTAAGAGAAACGTCAAAAGCTGGCTTTCAAAATTATCTTACAAGGAGACTGAGAGCCTCATTCATAGCGTTTACAGTGAGAGACGGACTTGAATAGTTGTATTTCTTCAAACGCAAATTTTTCATTTACTTACTCTTTAATTTTATAATTTGTTTAATGCATGTTTAATTTTGGTCGCACAAACTTTTTAAAAAAACTTCGCACTCGAGCTCCAAAATACAAGCATTTAGCTTAGTTTGGGGCTCACTGCAATATCTTCATCATCTAGAATACAAAATCTAGGTAACTTAGGTATATAATATATTGTTAGATGTAATTTATGTATTCTAGAGTTGTAACGTATTTAAGTATTATGAAAATAAATCTTTGAAATCTTTGAAAATCTTTGAAATCTTTGAAATCTTTGAAATCTTTGAAAGAACGCGGATCCACGCCATTGGCCGCTAATGCCCGTGAATGATCTGTGGAAGTTAGCTTTACTGGAAACTAATTTTACTTTTTCAACCGGCTTTTTGGGCTTTTTTACCTTAGGGATAGCATATTTGTGTTTAGAACTATGTGAGTATTTTTTGTCTTGGCTGTAAAGTAAATTTAAATTTTTATTTCTGTACTTAACAGGCTAACATTACGAGTATAACAAGTGGCTTTCAAGAAACTGACATTAATTTTCTAATATTAATATTTAGTTATAATGTTCATTTAATATTTATTCTCTACATACCTAATCATAGTTTTCACCTTGTAACTACCCAGTGTAAAGCATAGGCCTCTTTTATTGTACAACATTAATTTCGGTCCTGTGTTATTCTCGTCCAGCTAGCTTAGTAGGTATACGACCACGAAAAAAAATCTTTTCGACGTTGACAATTGTAACATACTTCCCCATAACTCTGTTTCGTTCTGACACGTCGAAATAATTATTTTGTGGTGCGTATACAAGCCCGGAAGGTCAGACTAGTGACTCCTACAATATTGTCGACCCAACGAGCTGGTGGACGCCCCATACTTCATTTACTCTACTTATATTAAATAATTTGAATACTAGCTACATGCTATTACATCATTAATGGGCTAAGTCCCTCAAATAGTACCTACCCATTTTAGTAAATAAATTAATGTTTCTTCCCTTGGACTTGCAATAGCTTGAATAGTGCCTTTTTTCGCGACGAGGGTAGTCGCTGTCAACACGCTTTATTTTTGTGCTCTTATTAAAATTTAAAAAATAAATATTTTTTTGGATATTAGAGCCAATTTCACATGTGTAATTAAAAAAACAAACTAAGGTTCCTGTTTGGGAGTGTAACTATCCTTCAAATCACAGTGATATCACTTATTTTTGTCACTTCTGTGTTGGTCAACTTTCATTAACTTAACTTTTCATCTGTGCACTACAATATGGAAACAATTCAGGAATCCCAAGAAAAATTACAGGCTATGTTCTTGCATAAGTTGAATGCTTTTCAAGAACAATTGCAGCAGTCTTCATCACTTTCTGTGCTTGATAGTGCCTTGTTGAAGAAAACAATCAGATTAATGGCGTAAAAGATTATAACCAAGTACCTACCTAAAAAAATCAAACATATTCGTAAGTACAACGATCAAAGGAAACATACAAGAAACGAAGATTTCATCCATTAAAAACATTTTATAAACAAACTTGATTCAAAATGTTGTTTGATAACTTCCAAGTAGATTTGAACACAATAGGAGAGTTTGTAAAATCCATCTACAAAAACATAAAAATAAACTTCCAATATTTGTTTTGTTAAATATTATTATGTACTTTACATTGACAAGACAATCTAAGAATGAGAAAAGCTTTGCGTACTTACTTTAGTATCAAAAGTTTTATTAAGTCAACATTGTAAAATAAAGTAGAAAGTTTTGAACATTTTTTCAGGGAATTGAGTTGATGCACAAAGCACGAGTGACATTTAAAGATTGTGTGCTTCTTTGTAAGTATTTTTATCTACACTAATGTTGTATATAACATTCTACTTATGTTTCCAATACTTGACTTATAATGACTACTGTTATAGCGCAGACAACATTTAAGCAATTTCACATGATGTTATAATATCCACATCGATATCGTAAAATCTCATTATAACATCGCGCACTCGCTCCTGATTGGCCCTGCGCGCGCAGCTGCGCTCTCATTGGTTAGATTTTAATGGCGCCAAGTTCACTGTGACAATACACGTACGCGTGAATTTAATGTTTCGCAATAGGTTTTTTATTTTATTTTTATTAGTGAAGATAAAGTAGTGTATGCATATAACACGGGTTACTATTGCATATAACACTCGTTACTATTATGAAACTCGCTGCGCTCGTTTCATAAACTCACACTCGTGTTTTATTACCCTTCATTATATGACAGTTGCATAAACTACTATTAACGTACAATTTTAATTGTTTAAGGACGAACTTATTAAGTACAGACAACGAAAGAGAGCGAAGTGTAGAGCTGCTTATCGGTTAACTACCGAAAAGCAGTAGTTATCATCATCATCGTCGTCCACGGTCTTTTTCATGCCACTGCTGGGTATAGGCCTCTCTTTTACTGTGCCATCTGCCTCGGTCCTGTGCCAATCGTGCCCTGGTTCGACCAGTGATTTCGACTATATCGTCGACCCATCTTGCAGCCGGACGACCAGGACAAAGCAGTAGTATGAAGGCTCTACTCGCAGAATATGGAACCTTACCTTACTTTATAGCGGTCACAGATAGACAACATATGTGACTAGCTATCACGGTTCATGAGATAACAGCCTGGTGACAGACAGACAGACGGACAGCGGAGTCTTAGTAATAGGGTCCCGTTTTTACCCTTTTGGTACGGAACTCTAAAAAATGAAAACTCTCAAACGTGCAAGATTGCAGCTATCAAAAGTACAAGCAAAATATTATTTAAGGCGCTTGTTCAACGTTTAATAATTCACAAGTTAAGGCCTGCGGTCATCCATCAAACTTTACCCTTAATTCTGAAGTTGTGCGATAAAACCTCTTTCTGCGGAGTTTTTACAGCTTATCTTGTTTGATAGCGGAAACGAACGTTATCTGAATGGAATGATAAACGGGGTTACTTTTACCAATTTCATATAAAAAAGGGCTGAGAATCCAATTTGCAACAAAGTTTCTATGTAAGGTTTGTCGTTTTGATTAATTTTTAAGGTCCAGATTCCACAAAGTGAAGCGGCGCAAAGATAAGCAAAGCTTTGTGTTCTAAGAGTGTACAATTTTATTTATATATAAAAAAACAACTGCGTATTGCTCAAATTTATACAAATTTTGTTTTAAGAAGCTTCTATTTAATTTTAAGTAACTTACAATGGATGTTCCTATGTAAGTTCTGGTGGAATCTTGCAAGTTAAATTTAACCATGTTTCTGATTTCCGATTGAGCTGAAATCATGCACGTTACGCGATATACTTACATATGCATGTAAGTATATCGCGTGACAATGCAATAATATGGTATAGAGCTGATCTGATGATGGAGTCGGAAGGTGGCCATGGGAGCTCAACAACACAAGCTAAACCTTGACCCGTCGTGTTTGGGCTCGTTTTACTTGTCTTAGCTAGCACTCCGCTGTTATATGATAGGTATCCAGGATCTCAAAAACTTGAGTTCAAAAAGTTGTATTTTTATAATAGTTTATAACTTTGAACACTATATTTATTTTACAATAGAACAAACATACGTACATCATTTTATCAGGAAATAATACTAAATACATAAGTAAAAGTTATGTTATTACTAAGGCTATTTAGCATTATTTTGAAGATAGTAAAAGACTTAAAAAATAGTCTAAAGCCGGAGCTACACATTGACTAGAAATTATAATTTTGGATCCAATACACCAATGTGTAGATGGGTGTTGGACAAACATTGGACACAAACCGAGTATTGCGTCCAATAGCCATCATTAGGTTATTTTACACGGTCGAGGCGAGGGGAGAGGAGGATGTAGGCGGGCGGGAAACTAATACAATATGGCTTCTCGATCCATATATGGTTTGCATCATAATTAATTAGCTTCATTGATTAAATAAATAATATATGCACTCAATGTCAGTTGCCACAGCGAATAGTATCTCATCCGAGATGCAAAGATCCAATGTCCAACTACCAATGCTATTAGCTAGTGTGGTGACCAAAAGGTTTTGCAGCGAATGTGTGTGGTCGCACACCTTGGATATAAATAATTGGCCATTTAATTCGTAACCAAGCTTGGACTCAAATCAATATTCAATGTCCTCACATTGAATATTGATTTGAGTCCCGGCATAACAAGTACAAGTAGCGCTCATAGCGTAGTTTGACTAAGGGTTCGTTAGCAATCATCGAAGTTAAGCAACGTTCAGCACGGTCAGTCTTCGAATGAGTGACCGCAGGTAACATTTACAACTGAGCGCTACCGTGGCTCGGATAACATATCAAATTGTAGGTCCCGGTTGTTTTAACCGTTTAACCATTCCAGAGGCCTTCAGGCGGCTTAAAAACTTTGACACCAGGGCTAGCCACCCCGCCTATGCGAACTAAATTTGCAGTCTTAAACTCACTTACTGACCTTTACATATGGAGAAAGAAGGGTTGGTATTCCAGTATGATAGAGATAAAGTTGCGTTTTACAACGCTCTCGTAAGTGCTCGAAGACAGTAAGTACAAAATTCTAGGTTTATTAGGGTTCACTTAAGAAGAACATAAAAAGTGCTACTTTTCAGCTATTTTATTACTACACGTTTATGTCTTACTTAGTAACAATCTAAGATATCTCCAATTTTCTCTAAAAGTCGTAAAGATATAGTTTTAGAGCTACTTTTGTCGTAGGGGTACCAGATTATAGCATTTGTGAGGGGAAACACCTAAAGCCGTATGAGTTGAAAACAAAAAAAAAATTAAGTAGTAGTTGGTACACTCAAATAAGTAGTGGTCATAGTGTACAAGTCTGACTAGGTCTTTCTAAGTGATTGTTGGCGTTACGCAACGTTCAGCGCGGTCAATCTTCGGATGGGTGATCGCGGGTGGCACTTACAAATGAGCGCTGCCGTGTCTCGGATGACGCGTCAAATTGTGATTTGTGAGATCCTTTAGCTATGTCAGAAGCCTTCAGGTGTCTAAAAAACTCTCGACACCAGGGCTAGCCATGCTGCCTACATGAACCTACTCAAATAAACTCGCTTGGCTCTAGTTTATTTCCCAAAACGAGTGAGTGTTTCACGTACGGAATTTAAAAGTTTCCCAATTATAAAATGTTATTAAAGTCTTTTCCTTTTTGCGTTAGATATTTTTTAAACACTTCCCCTTGGGGCGGTCGTAGATCTCCGCTGTAAAGTATAAGTTTATGTGTCATTTTATTATTATTACGCGCTTGTCAGTGCCTCGCGTCTTTGCTCAGTGTTTTACATGATTTTTGAAACCCCAATATGGTAGCTACTGTTTGCTGTCATTGAAAAAATCAGTGGTCATCATTATCAACAAACACCTCTATGAAATATAGCGAGAAGTCAAGTTCTCAGTACTTTATTCTCAAGCACAACGTTCACCATTTTTCATGATTGGCTGAGTATAGAACTATTATAAGCGTAATAAGCGTAATCCTTTCTTTATTGAGATATATATAGGATCACTAGGTCACCATAGTAAAGCTTATCTCGTTGTCTTCTAAAAAGCCTGAATAAATTCACAACACACGGGAATTGGCACACTCCACATACTTACACCTTCAATAGTACGGACAAAAATGGTATTCAAAAGTAAAATGAGATCCGGTAAAGCTAACACTACTAAGTAACAACGTACAAGCACGTTTGGCAGGCCAACTCGGGATCCCTTAGATTTATATCTCTCTTAGGTACCTACTAAGGACTTCTCCCAAAATGTGTCGACTTCACAAACAGGCAACCATAATAAACCCCCATTTTTGCCCTGTTCAAAACATAAGCCCAACATAATTCAGGCGGTAATCCACAAGATATAAACCTCACAATTACGCATTAGGAAAGCAATCTTGCAGCTCGTGTAATGTAATGTGCCCGCGCGGGACTCCATTCATAACAAACACGGACAGTAATACGGGAATCTAACTCTGCGTTGTTTATTATAGCCTAGTACTATGGCAGCCATTGTTGGTTTGAAACACAACATTTAGTTGATTGAATCAAGCGTTACATTGCGGAAGTTCATTTTCAAATCTTGTTTGTGTGGAAATTAAACCCTAATAACTTGATGCGTATAAAACACAAAATTACGCATACATTAGGAAAGCAATCTTGCTTGTTGTGTAATGTAATAATATGCCCGCGCGGGGCTTCATTCATAACAAACATGGACAGTTATACAGAAAACTATATAACTCTGCATTGTTTATTATTGCCTGGTACTTTACCGATTTGTGTAATTCGGCCTAAACGTCTTATGCTATTCTCACAGGAGACGTAGATGGTCAAAGATTTTGATCTTTGATCTTATCAGATCCCCCCTCGTGCATCTGATAGCTAGACGAGTCATATTTTTAACCGACAAAACGGAGGAGAAACAAGTCGACGCGTATTTATATATTTTTTAAATTGTTTAACGACGCATAACTTTTCACAAAGTAGTACGATTGCTCATTATTTTTTTATTTGGTAGATCATACTTAAAGTTCCATTTAAATTGTATTGAAATCGGCTGAGCCATTTTTGATAAATCATCAATAGTGTGAAAATTCCTACATCGATCCGTGCGAGTCCGTAGTGTAGAGTCGCGAACTATTCAAATTCTGTACACGTTTGTAGTCGGTTATGCCATTTTATGGGAAAAATTCGAAATAATAGCCTGCCTATCGAAAAGTGTTCATGCGGCTGATAAGCGGCCTATATGATATGATAACCACTAAACACTATAATATAGGAGTTTATCTCGTAAACTTTGCAATGCACCCAGAATAATATCCTACTAATATTATAAACGTGAAAGTTTGTCAGGATGGATGGATGCATGTTTGTTACTCTTTCACGCAAAAACTACTGAACGGATTGAGATGAAACTTTGCAATTATGTAGCTTCTATATCAGAATAACACATATGCTATAAATAAGTGTTAAGTAAGAAGAAAAATTCTGCCATCTGCGAGCTTTTCTAGCGTGTGCTCGAAGGAATATCAAAAAAGAACTGTCGAATCGAACAAAATCAAATCGTTTTTTTTTTTGTATTTTTATTTTCCATCTCCTTTATTAAGGGTGGTAAGGTAGGGTCTCGAAATATCATGCGGGCGAAGTGGCGGGCAAAAGCTAGTATTTTTATATGTAAGTATTTGAAATAGTTGCAATTTTCAGACTGCGTGTGTAGTCGTCGAAGTTCTGTCGTTAGTGCCATAGATGCGCTTGAAGTCTCGCGATATTGGCTCGGAAGTTTCGATGCCACATGTAATTGAATTTTCAATATCAAACCATTTCTGTTCTACATGTAAATTGAATTTTAAAATACTCTTTTAAGTTAAGAATTTGTAAACAAGACGATTCCGGATTAGGTTATAAACTGTATTTTATTTTGTGCTTTTTAAGGTTTCATACCCAAAGGGTAAAAACGGGACCCTATTACTAAGACCCCGATGTCCGTCTGTCTGTCTCCAGGCTGTGTCTCATAAACCGTTACAGCTACAATGCTGAATTTTTCACAGATTATGTATTTCTGTTGCCGCTATAACAACAAATACTAAAAACAGAATTAAGGGGGGCTCCAATACAACACGCCTAAATTTATAACCGTTTTTCGCTTGATATTAATAATGGTAACAGGTAGATGCTTGAAATATTCACAGAATGTTTAGTTGTATATACAATTCAATAACACATAATTCAATTAAAATATAATAAATATTACAGGGGGCTCCCATACAGTACGGAACCCTTCGTGTGCGAGTCCTACTGTTACTTGGCCGATTATTGATTTCAAATGTGACTTTATTGATAATATTTTTAGATGGAAGGGATAATTTGACCTATAATTTTCAAAAAAGTTGGATTTTGAAGGAGTTGTACCCATCTGACCCTACAAACTGCCATTTAGTGCCTAGCCCTATTGCATGTTTTATGGTGTTTACACGCTCAGTAGAGTTGATATAAGTTACCATTTTGAATTGAGATAAACTTCGACAACTCAATGTCAACATAATTATAGGTCACGGGTAACGGCTTGAGTTATTATGGATAGGTGTTTATGTGTGGTATTAAAAATATTTTATATTTTATTTCATTATAAAATATTTTGAGGCAATTCTCAACCACAAAAATGTATGGTAAATTGGCCCACGAGTTATCAAAATTGCCAAAATATGTATTGAAATTTCACAAAAATTTGACGTTCCGCGGAGAAAAATCCAACAACGGCCACCGAACGGAGATATTTTTTATGTCTATTTCTAACTCGTTTTTGTCTTTTAGATTAGTTTTATTTTAAAAATAAATAAACTTACACTAAAATAAAAATAAAACTTAGTTGATTAGGGTTCCGTAGTAAAACGAGGAACCCTTATAACTTCGTTGTGTCCGTCCGTCCGTTTTCATGCTACAAAGCCTTATAACTGCCACATTTATGAACCAAATTGGATGAAATTTGATAACAAAATAGTTCTCCATTTAAAACACTTAAAATTTCAAAACAGTTTATTGAAGAGGTAGCTCCCATACATCACACTCCCACCCCCTCGTGTGGGGTATCGTTGAATTGGATTTTTAAAATGAATTTAAGATTTTTTTAACCATTTTTTTGTCACATGTACCATTTGTGAGATAGAGGTCACCAAATTTGAATTGAAACAAAAGAGTCTCCCCTCACCCCTTAATTTCTAAAGTATAAGAGATATAATGTTCAAACTTTCTGAGCTTATAGACCATATTTAAAACTTTATCTCAAAATTATATTGAACCCTGTGGGCTTATAACTTTTTGAGTTATAAAGAAAAATTAAAATTCTTAAGCTTGCACATAGCTCAGAGGTCATTGAACTCACAAATTTATTTTTAGCCAGTTATGTTTTTCTAGCACTCAACCATCTTATGACGTTACAAAATTGGTATTATCATCATCATAATCATCGTCACCATCTACGGAAGCCTATCATACGCGTGTCTCGACACGCACCGGATAACTTATTTTAATATATTCATATTCCTTTATTCATACAACAGTATACGTCACAGATCGAGTACAATAGTAATAGTCATCTATATTCTATATCTATCTATTATATAAAAATGAATCGTGGTTGTTAGTCTCGCTAAAACTCGAGAACGGCTGGACCGATTGGGCTAATTTTAGTTTTGAAATAACCGTGGAAGCGCAGGGAAGGTTTAAACGGTGAGAAAATATAAAAATATAGTGAGTAAAATAATAAGACATTCATTTAATTTTCCCATACAAAACATTCCTGCATGTAAAAGTTGTCATTGACAGATGGTGAGATGAAGTTCACCGGGTCAGCTAGTAGCTTATTTCGTGCCATACTAAATCAGTGCATCTCTTTCAATTAACTCGATCGACCACATTATCCCTCTGGTGTCTCTGTGATACCGATACATCAATATTTTATTACTATGTATTTATAAAATATTTATGTATAAATATAAAATATTAATGAATTATTTATTAATATTTTATTTTATTACAACGGCAGGCTGTCTTGCCATTTACAGATTACAGAACTACTAGAGTATGTGCAAAAAGAGAATTGTCGTGGTGTAATGGTGAACTAACAATAAGATTTTAATCAGCAGCCAAGGTACCGACTATACCTGGTAGACGCGAGTACTGATGAAAACCAAATTGGTGTCTACCAAGTATCAAACACTTTTAGTTGTACTACGAGTAGCAATGACAGAGCAGTGTTGTCTGACCTTAAACTGCTTTTTCCCGATTTTCCCTTTTATGCCCACAGGCACGTTTACTCCATGTTTGCACAACTGACCAATATAGTTATGCAAAACGGGGGCCAGTGGGACAGCCCAGTCATAATATTATTATTATTGGCACGTTTTCGGGCAGCTGTAGGGCTCTTTTTTATTTATTTTAATCCCACGTTATTGAAGCTCCGCGGCGGCTTTGTTTTATCAGGGCCTTGTTTACGGATCGCGGGAGTCAACCATTTTTTAATGTCGGTTGTCATAATCAATACATCCCTTGCTTTTTCTTTGAGAAGGTAAATTTTTTTAGGACCATTTTTCTAAGTTTTTGTATTTGTACAGGTTAAAAAAACCTAAAAGACCAACGTATCATTAAGAAACTTAATAATATTGGAACACAAGAAACTTTTTCTTAGTGGAATATCTGAAACTATGTTAGCAAACGTGTTGTATACCATAGGGATACTGTGGTCGATCGAGAAAAGAAAGAAAGAGATACAATGATTTAATATGGCATAAGTTAGAAAGAGACATGAAAAATATCGCGATTGAACGGCAGTTGCCGTGTTTTTCTCTCAGTAGTGTCAAATTCCAATACATATTTTTGACAGTTTTGACAGCTCTGATCCAGATTTACCATACATTTTTGTGGATGAGAATTGCCTTAAGCGAGAAGAGCGCTATCTCTCTAGTTGTAATAGCTCTGTGGGTGTAAAGTATAGAAATCAGAGCAATGCAATCTAACTGCGACTCCCGGCGCATCGCCAAACCTACTCGTAATTGGGTGTTAAACGTTGACCCCGCAGCTGGAACTAAACTCACTTTGGCACACGATTTCTTAGATGGCCTAAATCGACTCCTTTCCTTAGTACACCAGTTTTTGACCCTGTATAATAGACTCGCCAAATTATTAAAAAAAGCGCATTAAAACGTCCAAATCAGGATTTGAACCATCAATAGGTATCAGCGGCAAATGAGTAATTTCGATGCAAAATCAGTTTGCTTCGTCGTAATTGGGACGTCGGAATGTGATCGGAATCATGGAAGTATTCAATTAAACCCTAATCCCCGGCGTGGTTCATTTCCGATTCCATGAAAAGGATATTTTTGCGCCGCATCGGAAATGCATTGGATACTGATGCGGAAAATTTGAATTTTGAATTTCGTGAATACCTATAAAAAATAATTTAGGTTCCAGTATATGAAGTAAGAAATACCTTTGCACAGCTGTGGGAGAGTAATCAGTAAAGGTTAAATAAAATAATCAACCTAGTACAAGTAGGACTCGTGCAAGCAGGGTTCCGTACTGTATGGGAGCCCCCCATTTTTTTTATCTTCATTTAATAATCTATTATTAAATTGTTTGTGCATCTAAACATTTGTGAATATTTCAAGCATATACGAGGGTCAAACTGAAAGTTCTTAGAAAATCAAAAACTGATTACATTAGCCAGTTATTAGTTTTATTATATCTTTTCAAAATATTGTCCATTCACGTCAATACACCGCTGCATGCGATGGAACCACTGGGAAAAGCACTTTGCCCACTCGTCCTTAGGGGTCTCTTCAATGGCATCGCGATACGCAGCCACCGCTTCTTCAGCATTCATAAACCGCTTTCCTTTAAGTTTTTCTTTAATTTTTGAAAATAAATAAAAATCACAAGGCGCGAGGTCGGGGCTATACGGCGGGTGACCCAGTAATTCAACGTTTGATGTCGCCAAATAGTCGATCGTTCGCTTGGCGGTGTGCGATGAGGCGTTGTCGTGGTGAAGGAGGATCCTACTGCGAGGTCGTTTCTCTCGAACTTTTTCCAAGACAAGTGGCAAACAATTGGTAGTGTACCATTCTGCAGAAACTGTTTTTTGATCCTCTAACACAATTGTCGCGAAATGACCTATCCTTCCAAAGAACGAGGCCACCATTTTTTTCCCCGCACTTCGATCTCTCTTCACTTTAGTTGGCAACTCCTCGAAAGGAAACACCCACTGAGCAGATTGTCTTTTGGTTTCAGGATCATAACAGTAAATCCAGCTTTCGTCACCTGTTAGTATGTCGAACACAGCATTTGAGTCACCTCCGTTAAATCTTTCAATCATTTTACGGCACCAATCCACACGATGGAGTTTTTGAGCCTCAGTCAAATTATGAGGTATCCACCGGGCGCAAAGCTTCCTGACCGCTAAATGTTCGTGTAGGATTTTGTGCACTTGACTCATACCGATGCCTAAGCTTGTCCGAATCTGCTGATAGGTCACTCTTTTGTCAGTCTCTATCATACGCCGCACAACACAGATGTTATCTTCAGTCGTCGCCGTAGAAGGCCGTCCCTCACGTAAATCATCAGTGAGATTAGTGCGACCACGTTTAAACTCATTAAACCAGTTGTAAACAGTCGCACGAGATGGGGCTTCATCGTGAAAGGCCAATCGTAGTCTATCATAACTTTCTTGTTGACTTAAATGACATCGAAAGTCATAAAAAATCATTGCACGAAAATTTTCTCGTGTTAAATTCATGTTGACGTGACACAGACAATTTTCAATTTGCCGCCAAATCGTAAAACAAATGACAAATGAATGAAGTATATACTGAGTAATATTGGCAAAGAGTTCTATTTTCAAATTATAGAATTATTTTTTTATTATATTGTTTATAAGTGGCCAGTTCTAAGAACTTTCAGTTTGACCCTCGTACCTGTTACCATTATTAATATCGAGCGAAAAACAGTTAAAAATTCAGGCTTGTTGTATGGGAACCCCCCTTAAATATTTATTTTATTCTGTTTTTAATATTTGTTGTTATAGCGGCTATAGAAATACATCATCTGTGAAAATTTCAGCTTTCTAGTTATAACGGTTTATCCCTTTACAACCGGCTCAATTTAGGCATAAAATCATCAAAAAAAAATTGACGGGAAAACCATGGTGATTTTGTGAACGCAACCGGTTTCATACGATCGTGCGGTTATCTGCTCATCCCGCACGAACGTATGAGACCGGTTGTGTTAACAAAATCAATATGGTTTTTGCGCCATTTTGTATTGAGCCGGTTGTAAAGTGAGAAACAGCTTGGCGACAGACGGACAGACAGACAGCGCAGTCTAAGTAATAGGGTCCCGTAAAAAAACAGTAGGATATTTTCGTTACATTGCTTTAGCTCTATTTATTTGGCACTTTCATTTAAAATCATACAAGATTTACGAGTTTCATAAATCAAATTGGACAAGAACAAGTCGGTTGTACAAATGTACAATTTTGCCAAAAAATTGTACTGTCTTTGTAACGGGCTAGCTTTATATGCGCATATCCTACTAATCTTATAAACGCAAAAGTTTGTAAATATGAATGTTTGTTACTCTTTCAGGCAAAAACTACTGAACGGATTGAGATAAATTTTAGTACGATTTGTACAGAAGAGTTCACTGTATGGGGTGCGTCTAATGATTTTAAACCCAGGTATGATCCCTGCAAGCTGTAAGACGGTAAAAGAAATCTCCACCAACCTTTAGTCTACTCCCGCCTCCAGACTTCAGCTTCAGTCGCGACGGGGACACTGATTGATGACCGTACACTTTCTTCGGCACCAGAAACGTTCGTTGGACGGGACACGGGGTAATTTAAATGTTTAGACGATTACTAAAGTCTTCAAGGTTGCGCACACTTCAATTGTCGTCGACTAAAGGCCGCTGCATACGTAACGAGATAATACCTCGGACGGGGCGTGAACGGGAACGGGACGTGACTGCCTCGTTCGAGACGGGAACGTTTTTAATGCATACGTAGCGTAACAGTGATTCGGATCTAACTGTTGTAAAGAAGGAAAGATGGATTTTTCATTTCGAAAATTGGCTTTAATTGCTATTGTTCTAGATGACGAAGTAGTTACAAACGTCCAACACTACTTTTCTCTCCGGAACGAACGGAGTGACTGTGCATAAGTAGCGGAAACACGGACGGGACGGGGCACGCGCGGGGCGGGACGTGCTAAACATCGTTAGCGACGAAATTTTTCCCGCCCCGTCAGTGCCATGTTCCCGTCCCGTCCGTGTCTCCGAGACATATGCGCTTCCACATAAATTTTGTATGAAACGATATTTCTAAAATTTCCCGTTCCGTCCCGTCCGTGAAAAAACCCGTTACGTATGCAGCGGCCTTTAGTGACGCTTCCGCCTTTCGACGGTAGCGAATATCAAGCGGGTGGAGGAAATTATCCCATCTACCTTCAATTTGCTTACAAAGATCGAACAACTTTGCAGTAGAATTTTAATTTTTTTAGATTGTGCGAGTCTTGTATTTAGTGATAGTAAATAGTGTTTATACATCAGAATAACACATATGCTATAATTTATAAAGATACTACGTGTAACGAAGTTCACCGGGTCAGCTAGTAAATATATATATAGATAAGAATGTACTAGGTACTTTGTAAAGTGTTCATCTAGAACCCTAGTCTTTCTTTGTCTTGCGTCTTACTATTTAAATTGTCTGGTTATTCTCTTTGAAAAACTGGGAACATTTCTGAGTTTATTCAGAATTCCAACTTGCATCCACGGATGAGAAAAAATTCAGATGGAAATGCAATGTGCATAATTTATATAGGAACTGCTGTCACCAAAACCAAATCTACTATATAAAAATAAGTCGGGTTTTCCTTCCTGACGCTATAACTCCAGAACGCACGAACCGATTTCCACGGTTTTGCATTCGTTGGAAAGGTCTCGGGCTTCTTGAGGTTTATAGCAAAAAAAAACAGGAAAAATTTCAACAGAAAAGCGGGAAAATCTTTTTTCACATACAGCGCCATCTCTGATACATAGCATGTACTACAAACCAAAATTGCCCGCTGCATAATGGAAGATAAAGGTCGAACTATCAAAGTTAAAGTTCAAAATCAAGAGATTGAGATCGGAAATGATTTCATTGTACCTACCATATTGCCCGCTGCTATCACGAATTTGATTTGAGAGTTGTCATTCGGCAAAATCAATCAAATATTTGTGCAAGTACGTCACAAAAGGCAGCGACATGGCTGTGTTTGGTATTGCGTCGGAAAATGCGAATGACGAAATCAGCAACTTCCAAATGGGAGACGTCAGTACTAATGAAGCACTGTGGCGCTTCAAATCAAAATATTGTCATTTCAAATTCATGAAAGATATCCCACAGTTGTATATTTAGCAGTGCATTTGGAAAATGGCCAAAGAGTTTACTTCACTGAGGCTAATGCGGCACAACGAGCTGAGAGACCACCATCGACAACATTGACTAGCTTCTTTGCAATGTGTGAAGCAGATCCATTCGCAGCGACGCTGATGTACGTTGAAATGCCCAAGTATTAAACTTGGAATCAATCAACAAAGAAATTCCAACGTCGCCAACAAGGAACCCCAGTTCCAGATTGGCCACAGGTGTTTTCCACTGATGCACTAGGTCGCATGTATACTGTTCATCCTAGAAATGATGAATGTTTTTATTTGCGACTGCTGTTGGTAAATGTACGTGGACCAAAATCATTTGCGGATTTGAAAACTGTGAATGGCCACCAATGCCAAACATTTCGAGAAGCATGTCAACTATTGGGTTTGCTGGAGAACGATTCTCATTGGGATTTAACACTTACGGATTCAGTTGTTTCATCAAAGGCGTACCAAATACGAACGCTGTTCGCAATTATCATCACCATATGTTTTCCTTTACAACCAATTCAGTTATGGAACAAATACAAAGACGACACATGTGAAGATATCTTGCATCGCTTGCGCTTTCAAACGAATAATCCTGACAACGTTCCGCACAGTCAGTACTTGGATGGGTGACCGCGGGTGGCATTTTCCAACTGAGCGCTACCGTGACTCGGATGACACGTTAAATTGTAGGCCCCGGTTGTTTTAACCGTTTAGACATGTCAGAGGCCTTCAGGCGGCCTAAAAACTCTGACACCAGGGCTAGCCACCCGGCCTATACGAACTTACTTTTTTTATCCTGACATCCAAATAACCGATGAAATCTACAATGAAGGATTGATTCTGATTAAGGATCAATGGTTGACTATTGCAATCAAGCTACTGATTGAAGTAGGAATGATTGCGCCAAATCGATCGATGCACGATGCATTCAACCAAGAATTAAATCAAGAGCTGCAATACAATGTTGATACATTGCAGGAATTCGATCGAAATAATGTGCCGTTGCTGAATGAGCAGCAAAAACAAGTATACGAAACATTAATGCAAGCGGTGGACAATAATACTGGTGGTCTATTCTTCCTGGACGCACCTGGAGGAACAGGGAAAACATTTGTCATTTCATTGATTTTGGCCACTATTCGATCAAGATGTGACATAGCTTTGGCGTTAGCATCATCTGGAATTGCGGCGACTCTTCTAGATGGCGGTCGTACTGCACATTCTGCGCTTAAGTTGCCACTCAATTTAAACACAATTGATACTCCAACATGCAATATTTCCCGATCCAGTGCAATGGGAAAATTGTTGATGCAATGTAAGCTCATTGTTTGGGATGAGTGCACAATGGCACATAAGAAATCACTTGAAGCACTTAACTTCACACTGAAGGATCTTCGGCGAAATAACAACATCTTTGGCGGCTTGATGATATTGTTGGCAGGCGATTTCAGGCAGACGTTGCCAGTAATTCCCCGTGGAACGCCTGCAGATGAATTGAATGATGCCTTTAGGCAAGCAATCAATTAATCATATTTCTTTATGGAATAACGTAAAAACATTATCGCTAACCACTAATATGAGAGTTCAACTTCAAAGCTCTTATTGAAAATGTTTTCCTAAACATTAGTGAGAATTATCAGAATTATGCTTGGTTAAGTCAACGAGCAATTCTTGCCGCAAAGAATAATGATGTACACGCACTGAATTTCACCATTCAATCAAAAATTGCTGACGATTTGGTGACATACAAATCCGTTGACTCCATAACAAATCCCGATGATGTAGTAAATTATTTAACGGAGTTTTTGAACTCCGGAGTTACCAGGATTTCCACCACATAACTTGCAACTCAAAGTTGGTACAGTTATTATGATATTGCGTAATTTGAATCCACCGCGACTTTGCAACGGGACTCGACTTTCGGTAAAAAGACTTATGCCGAATTTGATTGAGGCAACCATTATTAACGGAAAGTACGCAGGTGAAAATGTACGTATTCCTCGAATACCAATGATTCCGACTGATCTTCCGTTTGACTTCAAACGATTGCAATTTCCAGTTCGCCTTGCGTTCGCAATGACAATTAATAAGTCGCAAGGCCAATGGCTTAGTGTTTGCGGGATAAATTTAGAAAATCACTGTTTTTCACATGGGCAGTTATACGTTGCGTGTTCACGAGTTGGGAAACCATCCGCTTTGTTTGTGTTAACGTCAGACCAAAAAACAAAAAATGTGGTTTACCAAAGAGCACTTCAATGAAACGGATAATTTGCGGACACGTATTAACGCTTCGATTCAGTATTTACTTTGGATTCACTTTCATTTACTTAGAGAAGTTCAACTAAATAACACTTCATTTTTGTAATAGAAATGAATTCATTACTGTTGTGAAATGAAAAAAATTTTTCCTTTTCAAATATAAAACAAAAAAAAATTCTTCTTTTAATCACCAAACGAAATGTTACATAAAACGAAGCTATCTGGTGGCGAAACGGAGTTCGCCGGGTTTGCTAGTCAACTATTAAAATATGCAAACATCTACGTACATTCTTTTTTATTGTACTTAAAATGCCTAAAAACTGACAATACCTTTTATGATAGAGGCCTAAAACTTATCACGTAAAAATAACAGTTTTTTAAGTATAACATATTTAGTAAGCTATTGCGACGTTTTGTTAAACGACATTAGATTGATAAGAAAAATAAGTTCTCAAATTAATCTCAGAAAGCATTATTTTTAGGACACGCCAACAGTAATGACATATAGTAAACTTTTTTTTTTCATCGGGAAAAAGTGCCTTTATTAACTACACTACTACATAAAAAGCATTGGATCATCCACAGACTTTTGAAGGTCTAAAGATAATCCAAATGCTCAAGCCCACTGCAAGTTGGCAGCGTGCCCAGCATGCTGGCTGCATTGCCACGCTGAATGACAATGCTTATGCGCTGAACCAAAGTAAATAACTTATACAGGGTTATTTCTAATCAATCAGCATCCTTTCAGGGGCTTATTCTGTACATCAAAACTAACAACTTTTGTTCGACGACTTTTATTAATTCTCAAAAATAAAGTTGTTGTTCCATAGAAAAATGTCGTTCCCCCTCGACAAAATGTATGGAACAGCTGATTTTTTTTTTAGTTTTAACAAAGGTTGGAGAACAAAATTTGTTAGTTTTGATGTACAGAATAAGCCCCTAAGATGATGCTAATTGATTAGAAATAAACCTGTTTATAGATGATAATACCGTCTATATTAGTGTATTATAAATAAGCGTAGCTCTGCTTTATTTTTGACCTTGGGCCTCACCCACTTTGCACTTCCATTTTTTTTTTCTGTTCCGTACTTTATTCAGATGTACTCGTAGCTTGCATTTGACAGAGCGAATTTCTTTCCGCAAGGAAGCGTATGGAACTTCCTTGCTTTCCCGTTCTTTGTTTATTTTAATGACTCTCGACTCTCCAAAGCTTGTCGTCCTTTCAACGTCTCAAATAAAACTGCGTTAAGATACTCTCTGTACAAGTGATCCTTTTGAATCATCCCGTCACAGGTCATCGTCATAAAATTAAAGCAAAAGAAAAGATAATACAGCTCGTAATTCACTTGCAAGTAGAAATGGCTTGAAGCATCTCACAAAGTTCAAAGTTCAAATATATTTATTTCAATTAAGTACCTAAGATACGAGTAAACTTTTGATCATGAATATAAGTACATTTCATATCATTAACAATAAAGTTAAAAATAATAAATAACCTTGGATTAATGACTGGTCGCGCGACCAATCATCACATACTAACCAATAATTCTCTTTTACTTCTTCTCAGCTATAGGGCGCTCAATGCGCTCATTGCTGGACATAGCTTTTCCGTATAAATCGCTAACAAGACAGTTGGAAGAAGCTTGCATCCAGCAAAATCTTGTGATCTTAATAAGGTCATCCGTCATCTGAGTAAGATTATACGTTCATGGTTTTTCCTTGACTTTTCGCTGGGTTATGTCAGTCATAATTTTCTACCTTCTGCGCAACACCTCATTTCTGATTCGATCTCACATAGAAACTCTTTTGTGCATCCCATCAACAGCTAAATAGACAACTAGATAGAAACTTCGTAACTAAACGTGAGGTCCATAATTGCCTCCACATAATATAGTATTAGTTACCGATATTCCTTAGAAAATGTTTAGCGAGAGGACACGTACCTTCCGGTATAGAAAACGGTGCACATCCAATCACCAAGTTTAATAGAACGTCATCGAACTACTAGATCAACCAACTTATATGCTTTACATCTACGAAACTCCTCGAACTAATTTGGCAAGAACTATTGCTAACCTTGTTAGGGAAAATCGATAGTGCTTCCAACGTCTTAGTGTTGAGATTAGTTTGTAGGTACAGATTGCAGCAAAGATGGATAGCCAGCGTGTAATCGTTGAATTAATCTCTGGAACGGCCATTTGTCGAATGAGTTTATATTGAAGCTAGTTGAAACCGGTTACGGAATATTGTATGCATAATTTTAACGATTTTTAGTCTTGAAAATTGCGATCCAGATTTATTAGGTATAGTATTACCTATAGATATTGTATTACCCACCCATGCAATTTTAGTAGTTTATAAATCTAAGACTGAACACTAAATCTGATACAATAAACTCAGGGATTTCAGCAATCTCTACAATTTTTTTTAATGTACGTAAAGCACATTTTTCAATAATTATTTATTATTCAATACTTAAATGTACAATTATTAATCAGTTAGCATTGGTTATGTTTCATTACAGAAAAAATCTTCATAATAAGCGTAAAGGTACAAAACAAATTGGCTGTAAACACTGGCATATTATAGAAATGTGTAGCAAACATTTTCTAAATTGTATTTTAATCAGTAAATACGTCGAGACAATTCAACAGAATGAAATATACATAGAAAGTAAAAATGTTATTTCTGAAATATTACTCGTGTAAACAGTATCCAAGTTTTTCTAATAAATCATTCTACTTTCCATAAAACATCAAGGCAGGAAAACATGGCGAAACGTTGAAACGAAAATAGACGGAATAATAATAGAGACCTATAAATGAGTAAAGAAATAAAAATACGTTGCAAAGAAAAAGAATTAGGGTTATGGTGCATTGAACAAAATTTGACATCGATTTTTTTCCACTATTACTCTAAAGATATAAACAACACTACACAGTATAAAACAAAGTCGCTTCCCGCTGTCTGTCCCCATGTATGCTCATATCTTTAAAACTACGCAACGGATTTTGATGCGGTTTTATTAAATATAGATAGAGTGATTCAAGAGGAAGGTTTATATATAAAATACACTTGTGCGTTGCCGGGGCGGGTCGCTAGTTCTCTATAAATTACTATTTTTTCCCCATAAATTTCACGTTTTAAAATAAAAAATACTATAAGAAAGAGATTAAACTCATTGCGACTTGACCAATTGAGCCTGAGGGCATTTACAGCGGCTTTCTTTATCTTGTTGGCGAAGGTAGTCCATCGACTAGGTGGACGGACGATATAATTCAGACTGCAGTAACTCGTTGTAGGTCGCTCCCAACCGGAATTATTGGAAATCCATAGATGGAGACCTATGTCCAGCAGTGGATTTTGGGTTAATGGATGGATGATACATTACGTTATAATTTATTCATGCCAAAAAATAAGTTTGAAAGCATTGGAATCTATATTTGATACAATAATTATTGTTAGTACATTTATTTTGGTTTTACGTATAAAGGGACAGAATTCTGAATTTCGTTCAAACACTGATGTTCACTCTGAGATATAAAAATCTTTTTATATTGATGTAGAGCTGGTGCAATGCGCTATAACCCCTGGTCCGTATTTCGTGCTCTACTGGTGTAATTTTGTCACAATGGACCTTTTAGCACCTTCCCGCCCTACTTTACTTTTCGTTAAGCCTCTCGACCGTAAAATGTAGTTCCGGATATGAACGTAAGTAGCCAATTTATTTAGTTCCGTGTGCATTGGGTGGTTCAGTATTTTTTGCTAAGAATATTAAAGATGGCTGATTTATTAAAGTTATTTCGTTAGTACATTACATTAATTTTAGCCACGTACCGTACGAGCTAGTGGCCACTTTGGGCTTTATGAGCAAGTTCGAAAGTTGCTCAACGAGCTACGTAGAGCCCGTAGAGGGCTATGCTCGGCTCGGTATGTCTCTGCGAGACTGACAAAAACCTATCTTGACTTTTTTTTTTTACTTGTAACAAAGGGTGTCATGAATAAATGACTATATGACTATAATTCAAAGTGGATGGATTTGGGTTAATAGGTTTTCATCACTCATAAACTGGCACCTTTTTGTGTTTAGTCTTGTCGTAGTTACATTTAATATTCTAAGACTTAAACGCAAAATTTATGAGTGATGAAAACCTACCATCGATCGCTCGATGAGACACATTGGACTAAATATTCTAATGTAGAAGTATTTTATAAGTAATTATTTGACTGAAAGTATAATATGAAATGGCTTTAAGTTATAATACTCTTAAGAAATGATTTTGACGAATTTGTATGACTCGCATTTTACATGTGATATAATATCACATATTCATTATGTAACCTTTACCTCAACATTTAAATAAATGTATTCCTTCCGAAATAAATAGATATAAAACAATTATATAATCTGTAATCGATAATAAAATTGCGTATAATTCAGTAAAAAGTAATGTGATAGTAAATTATATCGTATTTAATGTATGTATCTACATGTAAATAATTGTTTTCTTTTTAAAAGTCCACTCTATTGCAGATTGTTTTTGACTATTCAAAAGTGTGTCTATAACACTAATTTGTCGAAATAAATAAACTACAACTAAAAATCAGATTACAAATGAGTGAAAGAAACTGAGGACATCAGTAAGATTGCAGGATCGCGCTGGATGCAAGCCGCTTCTAACTGGTCTTATTGGAGATCGATGAAGGGGAACGATATGCAGCAAGACGTCCTATGAAACGAGCGAACAGGCAAGTGCAATTATCTATTACGAATATGTTTATTCATATTTATTTATTGAAATCAAAGAGATACGTGTCACAAACCATAAGCTTAGTGATGTTATTACTCACATACTACAACAGTGGACTTCCTCTGGTGATAATGATGATAAAGTGAATCAATTAATTAAAAACAATAATAATAATTAATTAATAACGCAGGGGCGGCTTTGTGGCGAGCCGTCGGTGAGTGGCGACACCGCGAACCCTGATTCCCTGGGGCTAAATGAGACCCCTGACTCCTCTCTTGCCTTAACCGGCCGGCTTGGAGTGGAAATCGCAAGAGCTAGGAACCTAAGCTCCAGGGTGGAAGTGTTAAAGGGCATAACGCCGCGAGTAGCGTCTAGTGAAAGTGCAGCACACCTCTCGACACCCTAAGCCGTCCACACCAATGTTGCCCCTCCGCCACCAATATACGGTAGCTATTACGGGGGGCCCATTTAGTGGATGGCAAGTCACCACCCGCCTGGATATTTGAAATGAGGCATTATTTGGCGGGTGCCGTACCTCATTCCATAGACCATATTTTTAAGTCATCGATCACTACATCACAATAGCCCGATATCCTGTAAGTCACATCTAGCAATAGTTTCATTCTACTTTTTGTACACAACATTTTATATGTTTTATAATAAGTGATTGAAAAGGGCCTCTCAGTGTTGGCTTCGGCTCCACTGATGCCTACCAAAGGACCAAGCTTTGCTTGTGAGTTAATGTGAATGAAAGGAATAATAATTAATTAATTTGAAATGGGGCATATATAGCGGGTGCCAAAATTCATTCCATAGTCTAATTTTACACAACATTTAATATTTCACCACAATAGCCCAGTATTTCAAGTATTTTTATATGCCATAGTTTGTCTACAACGCTAGCCTTTTTATACCTACTGTTGTTTTTATATTTCAAATTGTAAAAGGGGCCTCTCAATGTTAGGCACCATTGATGCCTAATAAAGAGAAATAATAATAGGTAATTAATAAAAAACAATAAAACAAATACTTATGTTTTGCAGTCAGTTCTCCTGGTCTAGTAAATAATACATTTTATAATCTCATTTGGTTACAAAATCGGAGGTTCGTGTATACGCAAATTCTACACTTATAAGGTCGTCTAGCGATATTTTTTTTTTTAATTTAAATTATTGACCCACAGACTCCAGGGTCTGTGCCCTTTGTTGAGTAGTTACATTTTAAAGAATTCGACTGTACTATAGACAGAGGTTAGTTTAAATCTTAGTCTAAGTTAGTAGGTAGTTTCAGTGCTTTGCATGAATGCCATTTCATTGATATTTCAAAAGTTTTATTTAAAATACACAAGTTAGGGAATTCCCGCCATGAGCGAGATTGTCTAGGGGAAGTACCTAACTTCATAATGAGGGTTGGAGTGGTCAGAGCGCCAATTAACACTTTCCTTTGCTATCATCGCAATTATCCAACAACTTTGGCCTCTGCGGTTTTGGCCAAATCTATGTCGGGTCTGAGTAAGTTTCAGAAGAATAGTTACTTGTTTTTGTTCTGACTCCGCCAAATATGGCGGAGTGGGTCACCAAGATCACATGAATTTGAACTGAACCTTATCCGTTTTTTAACCGACTTCCAAAAAGGAGGATGTTCTATGTTCGTCTGTATGTATGTTTTTGTGTATGTTCATCGATAATTTCGCCAATTGCGAATTGAAAAATTATTTTTTAGTACAAAAGGGTACACTCCCGAGGTAGTCTCATTTAAATTTCAAAGAAATCGGCTGAGCCGTTTTTGATAAATCAACAACAATGTAAACAATTCAACCGAAATATTCGAATTTTGTACACGATGGAAGGCGGTTCTGCCATTTTTTTGCGAAAAACAATTATTCAGCTGTAGGAAATGTAAAATCTCGCGCTTACGTTATCAATCATAGCTGGAACAGATTTGACACCTTTGCGGAACAACCTAGCTGATTTGGGGTTCTGATAAAGCTTGAAATGCCGTACATACCTAATGAAACCGTAACTGAAACATGATTTCTTTGGTTTGTTTACTGCTTTGGCGAAGAATAATACCTACTTAAAAAGGTTCCAAATCAATTTTGTTTTTGGTATCTGAATTAAATATTTGGTATTGTTTGAAAAAAGAGCATAATTTGTGGTCGGTTTTCCTAGAACGTATTGTATAACGTATTGAACTTATTTTATGATTCTAAAAATTTAATTCTATTTTACGTTTATATTATTTAAACAAAAGTTGGATTGAGCGTCACTTTCAACCACTACGCAATAGAATCCTCTTAAATAAGTACATCACGCAATGGGTACTTGGTACCGTTCCTCTTGGAAAACAGGTAGCGGCACGTAAGTCTAGCGCTGAGAGCAGTGTGGAGGGGATGGCTGCGCATGGTGATCGCCTTACTATACCCATGCGCAGCCATCCCCTCCACACTTTGCCCAGCGATACACTTGTATTTTATTATACTCGATCTATAATTTTATTTATATGTTCTAAAAATATTAGAAATCACGTCATCTATCTGCAGACACATATTTCTAATATTATTACAAAGAAAATATGTAAAAACTGAGTTTCATACTACAACAAATCTGAAAGATAATTTTATACAACATAATAGGTACTTGACATCTGCCAAATGCACAACGAGCCAAGTTTCATATTTGGGGATCGCTCTTATTTCTGTTAGGAGTATCAACAAAAAATCTTCCAGCTTTTATAAAATGACGAAAATCTGCCAGTCACGGGCTCTTGGTCCAAAAGTGGTAACCTGTCAACGGGACATGCCTGAGCGGCTTAACATCGCAAGCGTATTGCTACCTCATCATCCATTGTATAAAATCAACGATACCATGGTAATGATACGATACGCTTGGCACTTTAAGCTGGGGTCTCAAGTTGCGTGCTTCACGCGACGGCGCTTTATAAGCCTGATTGTTTCCTGCGATCCTTGTGGCCAGTTTTTCAACTGGTTAGCGCCTAATGGTCAAAAAGCTTTACGTTCTTTGATAACTGAGACGAGGATTTAGCTTGTTTTAGTTCTTTTTTTTTTAAACCAAACCAAACCGGAGGAGGTACCCAATTCGACGCGTATTTTTTTTTAAATGTAAATCCACGCATAACTTTTTTCTTAGTAGTCCGATTTCAATAATTCTTGAATGCATTCTTCTTCAATTGTAAAGAATATACTTCGAAATTGGTCCAATTAAAATTTTATTGAAATAGGCTGAGCCATTTTTGATAAATCAACGATAATGTGAAAAATGCTACATCGATCCGTGCCGTATATCCGTATATTTCCTGATCTAAAGATTATTACAGATTAAAAAGAAGAATGAAGAAAGGAAGATAAAGTTCTTTTGTTTTAATACAAAGATAATTCCATAAACTGAATTGCTTTGTTAATTTGAATGGACGTATGCTGTCTAACTGATCGGATTAGAGATCTGTAGGGAGGCATCATTATTTCAACCACAGGACGTGAATTGCTGGATGGAGAAATTGACATCCTATAGCTAAAATGTGGGTAATGATTATTTTTGTGCGCAAGGAGTATAAAATATTAGAAAGTAAAAAATCGAGCACGACACAAAGAAATTACGTAAATTTGTGGTGTACTGAAGTCACCTGCTGGTCCTCACAGAACACCAAAGCTGCGGCTGGTTGTTAAATTAAAATAATCAGTGTTGTTCCAAGTAAATTTTTGAGTGACCGTATGTCAACCTCAAAGAAACCATATTTTAGTGAAAATACATGGGAAAATTTGAAAAGAAGGCCATATTATAAATAATCGGCCAAGTACGAGTCGGACTCGCGCACGGAGGGTTCCGTACTGTATGTGAGCCCCCCTTAAACATTTATTTTAATTTTATTTAATTTTTTTATTATTGAAGGGAATATAAAACTAAACATTCTGTGAAAATTTCAAGCATCTACCTAGTACCATTATTAATATAGAGCGAAAAACGTCGAAAAATTCAGGTTTGTTGTTTGGGAGCCCCTCTTAAATATTTATTTTATTTTGTTTTTAGAATTTTAAAATTTTAAAATTTCAGCTGCCTAGCTATCATGGTTCATGAGATACAGCCCGGTGACAGACGGACATCGAAGTCTTAGTAATATGGTCCCGTTTTTCCCTTTGTGTACGGAACCCTAAAAAAACGTATTTTTATACAAAAAATACAGCCTAAAAGCCATATAATGCGGCAAAAGCCGTATCAAGAACATTACGGAATTAAATCCAGACTGTTGTAGTTAATAAATAAATAAATCCAGATCCTTTCCGATTTAATCAAAGGATTTTTTATGCTACGGAGTAATTACCCGTCCATTGACGGCTGGTACGCTCAGGAAATAAGCGTGAAAGGAAGTTTGAGGACGTAATTAGATTATATGTAGTTTAGACGCCTTTTTAAGATGATTAGAATGTATTGCTCTACCAGCGCTTTTCTTTTTTTTTTTCTTTTGGATTACTACAGAAATAAAATAAAAACTGCACGAGTGACTTACTATTGTATCGTATTAATATTGTAAATCCGAATGTAAGTTTGTTGGTTTGTTACCTATTGACGCTGCAACAGAGCAACGGATAGACGTGAAATTTTAGCATGATTAGAATGTTAGTTGTAGCAAATAAAGTCTACTAAAAAAAGTCCTAAGAAAGTTTCTTCAAAAACTGTTATAATCGCCAAAATTAGAAAAACTTAACATTTTTTCGCAGTTTTTTCGTTTTATGACAAAGTTGCGTTCGGCGCTCGAGCTGACAAACTTGGCTTATTCATTAGGCCAACATCCTAGACAAGTCCGCAAATAATAAGAACAGCTACCGGATTTGACGCTTACTACCTCATACTTTCAGGCGACAAAGTTACTGCATTAAATGATATACTTAAACACTTTTTTATTCCGTAAAAATAAAGAGTTTCTATAACTTAGCACAAACATCAAAATAAATACGCGGGCGGAGCCATGAGCAAAAAACTAGCTAAAGATAAATGCTACATAATTATATTTTTTAGAATTTCAATATGCTCATGAGTGTGATCAGTATTTTATTTGACAAATCAAGATTTGATGAGTATAATATTTAATTCATTAATTATTCAACAATTGTTTTGCTAAAAACTTGCAAATGAGATAGATGTGACCCCTTTCCCGTTTCACTGCTCAAGTTACCAAAATTTACGCGACCAATCACAAACTTGCATCATAGTTGAAGTTTTTGGGACTTAAAATCCAATCTTCATTTAATCTCGTGAAGCAATATCCGAGAGTTGGCAGCTTGCTGGTGCTGCTCCAGCAGACATTCGTTATTAAGCACGGTTTGTCATCACTAACACGCGAGCTTGCAGTTAGGTGTCGGGTACGTTGGGCCAGTGACAGATGTTTGAAAAAATCTAAGTATTTTACAAGGTCATCGGCTTGTCTATATGCTGCTCCTTTCATTTGGGAAAACATAATGTATTTTTGGTGTGGTGATTTATTTGCCAACCCATGCACGATTCTACATTAAAAGTAATTCCAAATTATGAGTATTCATAAAATAAAAAGAGAAGTCCTTGCTTTTTGCAAAGCAATAATTATTTTTTGCAAAAAATAGCTTGACTGACTTCAACTCTGACTTTATTTCAAATAACTAAGTACTGTTGCAGTAATTAATCATGATGTGTACACATGGTTTTGGAATATGGTTTAGCTCATAGTTCTTAACACTACATTATTTAAGCATGTTATTGACTGTATTCTCTTTTGTGTACCAAATAAACAAAATAAAATAAAGAACCATGCACAGAATTCGCAATATTTCGCTTGGATCGATGTAACATTTTTCATATTATTGTTGATTTATCGAAAATGGCTCAAGCAATTTCGATAAAATTTAAAAGAGTCCAATCTCAAAGTATACACTTTCCAATAAAAAAAGAATTATCAAAATCGGACCACTACGTAAAAAGTGCGTGGTTATACATAAAACAAAAAATATATATACGCGTCGAATGGAGTAGGTACCTCCTCCGTTTCGTCGGCCAAAAAATTACATTTAATCGGGGCTTGCTTCAGTCTCTGGCTCCTACTGTATACTGTACATAATTATGGCTAAGATATTATGTTTGCCTGCAAGTAGCGCGGTCGTCGCCGGCGATTAGCGCCTCGGCTTCGGATGCTGTAGCATCTCCACAATGGCTACACAAAACATTAGCAGCAGCTTCCAGATTGTGGCACGGGTTGAAGCCGTGACTAGATATATTATGAGACAGTTACATAAGTAATTAGAAGACAGACTGATATTTAAATAATTATAATTTATTACATTTTTCGAAACTGTGTTGTCTGTTTAGATCTTCAAACTACACGTGTTGCTGCGTGGTTTTCTTAATAAATTAGAATACTAGCGACCCGCCCTGGCTTTGCACGGGTGCAATGTGCGTTTGCAATGTAAGCCCAAAAAAAATATTTATTTATTACGTCACATTAGAAACCTCTTAAATTATCAGAGTTCCTCTACTATATTATGCATGTATTACACACATAAACCTTCCTCTTGAATCACTATATATATTTAAAAAAAAAGAACATCAAATCCATTGCGCAGTTTTAGAGATCTAAGCATATAATTATAGGGATGCAGCCGGCGTTTATCAATGTATAAGACGTTATGACTTGAAAAAAAATGATGATTGGCAGTTTAACTGCGTTAAAAACACAAACTTTGCATCAGGAAATCGCTGACTCAAATATAAGAAGCATAGTTTTGTATTATTTCATTTTATAAATTAGTCATTCCAAAAGTAACAGTGGTTTGTAATAAGTTAGTGGAGTGTTAGTAAGGGCGCCCATATTAGTATTTTTGCACGAGCAACTATAAATACACTATTATTACCTATGTTTTGATAAAAAAGCAACTATAGGTCGAATCATACAAGTCGGCGTATGAGAAGTTAAACTACAATCAGCGCGCAGCGATAAGTGAGCTTCAGTAAGGATTGGATATTGGATTTAGCTAATTTCACATCCACCGACTTGTACACGTTCGGCCAAAAACGACTTTACAATGGACTTCAACACAAGCGCAGTGAGCGTAGATCATAATTTTGCTGTTTGGTTTCCGTAGGCGCTCTTTTTATCAATTCTCTGTTATGGAATCAAAACTACTGACAGTTATATTGTGATAGATATCGCCACCAGCCACCCTGCGATGACGTTAATTTAATCCAAAACCGCGTGCAATACCGTGTCAGCGAGGGGCAATACCGCTTGTTAGGGGAATATCGCCCGTCAGATGGATGGCCTGTTTTGGGTCGAATCGCTCGCATCTGTCTTTGGCGGTATTGTTTCAGATCTGGCACTCTCCGGCCGTGAATTACGGCCTTTATTATTATTATTATTAATTACAGTGGTCTGAAATTTCGTACATAAATTCCAAAAACTCATTGATACGGGACCGAGATTTTAACCCATGACCTCATGATAGTAAGGCGGCTGCTACCACCACAAAACCACTACGACTACATATCTAAATTAAGTACATACCTACTTGTATTTTTCGTATAATATAGTGTCATGAGTTTCCTAATTTAAAAATCTAGAATTAAGTATACCTACCCGTCTGGGAAAGAGCCTGGATCCTACGACACAAGTCACCCTAGTGTGGGATTCAATGCACTAAGTATGAATGTTAATTTAAGTTAGTATATTATAAAGGTAATTTTGTTTTTGATACCATAAGGAAGAGCTTAGATCCCACGACACAGGTCGCCCTGGTGTGGGATCTAGTGTACAACTTGTTTTGTGTTATTTTGTTAAAACAATAAACGTTTATATTTAATTATTATTGTTACTTATAGGTACTCACAGATATTCTGTACTTTAAGACTTGAAGTATGTCAACTTTAACTATGGAAATAAGGAAATACATCATGGTTCGTTGGGCTAACATAGTTAGGTTTTAATTTTATTTGATGTACTAAATCTGTGATTAAGGAGCTTAGTTCTGCTTTTACAAGCTAATAATTGGATTTCAAGCGCTAAAACTATAATACTGAAAACATTAGTGAATTCGAGACAAAAGTTTATTCGAAACGCGATATAGGTACTAACTTTAACCATAAATAACGTGCGAGCTGCTGGAGCTAGTAGCACAACCTTACAACAAGTGTATGTGGAGACGGCATTTACACATTTTAAATGTTAATATTTCCAGAACAAATTGTTCAGGAAAAGGAAAAGTTATTTTGTTAGATAATGTTGTTATCGTTGTAAAAAAATGCAGTAACAATGGTGACCTAATTGAGAATTAATATTCCGAAATCCAAGGTTGAAATCTTAAGGTAAATGTATTTTTTCTTTTCCACTTGTTTTAAAAGTAGTTACATTAAGTTTTATTTAAAAATTGTTTTCTCAGCGACTACGAACTGTTATTTATAATTATAAACGATATCGAACCGTCGCGTCGTGTTTGGTCTCGTTTTACTTGTCTTGGCTAGTAGCTGTTGCTACATGATATTCAGGATCTCAGAAGCTTACATTTTTATAAGATGTGTAAATTACTATATCGATCCGTGGGAGCGATTGGAATTCTATTCACGGTTTAATGCTGATTTTGGCAAAAAACAAATAAATACTAAATAAATTAATTAATTTATTTGTTTTTATTTTTTAATCGCGAATAAGTCCGCGCTTGACCACCAACTCGACTTATGGTAAACGACGTTGTGGTCGAAGATGAAGCACGCAGACCTAGAAGATACCTAATTACCTATTCACTCTGACCTTGAAAAGCTTTAGATTATATCTCTTAGGAAAGCAGGAAGACTGTGTGTTCCAACATCAAATTAAATGTGCGCGTGCTCCAGATAAACAGATAAACATTTTATTGATAATTTGTCAAAAATTATAAGTCACAAAATTGAAGTCTGAAACATGACTCAGATTAAAATCAATTCATTCCATAATCTTATTGTGCCATAAAATGTAATAGTATAAAAGATTAAAAGATAAAAGATTAGATAAGATTCATAAGATTAAAAGTAAGTATAAAATAATAATGTCAAGAATATCAAAAAATAATGTTCAGTCGACGGGAGTGCGAGTATACCCTGATGAAAGAGTACTAATAATTACTCAGAAGCCGGACGGCCGGCCTAGCCGCTGTCGTATAAGTGAGTAAAACCGGTATCTCAATAATTAAAAAGTAATAATTGTCAGTAAAACATTTCAGACGACTTACACGCTTCTCTTTCTAACAAGGTACTTGTATCTAGGATCGCAATTAACATAGTTTTAATGCAACGAATCTGCGAGTAAGGTCTGGCAGAGGGTTGCACTCGGGATTAATCGCAAGTTGGCTCATTGTTTGCTAAATGAGGATTATTATACGGAAGCAGAGGATTTAAATTACAATGCTATAAGTACACATTTTTCTTAAGTTTAGATTAGTTTTAGTTCCGCCTGCATTGCATGAATTAGCATTTTTATTTAGATTTGCATATCAATGCATTCTGTCCTGTGTTATAAAGTGTCAGAACAATTATGTACATCGTTTTAGTCTGCGTTCGACTTTGACCACAGCTTTGCTTCCTACCAGGCGAGTTTGATTCGTGGTAACGACAGCTGAATTATTTCTACAAAAAAAAAAACACATTTTTATATTTAAATACGTACAGCAGTTTAGTTTCATTGCAATGTCCCTACCATCATCTGGCTACAAATAATAATCGATTCAGCAGTTTTAGTTCAGATTCAATAATGTTGAAAAACTTTCTTCTCGGGCTCTTTGACTGCCTCGGTGGCTCAGTGGTTAGTGACCCTGACTTCTGGGTCAAAGAGGTGTGGGTTCGATCCCCACCCAGGGCAAACATTTGTGTGATGAACATAGGTGTTTGCTCTGTGTCTGGGTGTTATTTAGGTACTATCTATATAAGTATGTATTTAAAATATCTATAATATTCATTACTTATATCAGTCTCTGACAGCCATCTCACAAGCTATGCTTAGTTTGGGGTCTGGGACCGTGTGTAAGATGTCCCCTAATATTTATTTTATTTTTTACAACAATTGATGGAAGCCGATGGTCCGAATTAAATTAATAAAAACATACATTCATTTTAATCAAGTAATTCTTATTTGTAAATACTCGTAATGGACGCATCGGGCCGCACCGTACAAGTCGCATCTCTGCCATCATTTGACAATGTGAGTTTTCGCATCAGACTCACGGCTAAACCACTTTCATACCGATATTGACATCTGAACCCATCAAGGTCTAGCTCAGACCTGCTAAGACCTAGCCCCGGCAGAGAAGGCTACACTACAGTATAAACGCTTTTTTTTCAACCCAGGGAAAATCCTTCATGGATACCACCCCACCCCAGGGGATGCAGGGTGGTTATGTGGGAATTCCACCTGAAGCGATGTACCCACTAAAAACCCTGGGGTGTTCCTTCTCTGCGCATCTACGTCGGTATAGCGGGAACGCTTGCGCACACTTCCGCTACCACATTATAAACGCTAACCTAACCTAGATCCTTCAGAATGACACATGACAGCCCTTACATTAGTTCTGATCTGCTAAGATCTAGCGGGCAGAGGAGGCCATTACTCTACAGTATGAACAAACCCTTCAGACATATAACATCCCTTACCTTAGCTAAGAGCTGCTGAGACATATCCCCAGAAAAGGCCATTACGCTACAGTATGAACAAAAGTTTTTGGAGAGACAGTAGGGATTGATTCAACGCGGACGAATGCAGACTCACCGTATTACCCTATATGGCAAGTCTGTTAATCATGGGAATCAGCTGATAAATAGCGCACAGAAAAATTCCCTCATTTTGAAGGAAATATCAATCGAAAATCGCCGACGGCAAAATAATTTATTAGTACGTCGAAGCTGTGCACCAAGTTTCGTCGAGATTCGTTGTAAAATGAAATCTGTTGATAAAAACTAATTCCTGGATAGATGAAAAATAATCTTCGCTGCATTTAGCCTAGACCTGCTAAGACCTAACCGGCAGAGAAGGCCATTACGCTACAGTATGAACAATGGTTTCCGGAGAGACTGCGAGTGCGGCGGTGTGCTGTCTTCGCTCTGTTGATTCTAGCTAATTGTGTGGCCCAAGCCACAAGCTTTTATAGGCTCTATCAAACATTTTGGTGGCTATGATATTAGCTACAGTTACGAAAACTCAATCCTCGCGCAGCTGCTAAGTGAGCTTCAGTCAAGATTGGGTAATCCACAGCTTACAGCTAACATTACAGCCGCCAAGTTGTTTGATTCGCCCTATAGAAGATAATAGATATTTATCTATTGAGACAAAAACAAATCGTGTTTTCAATCCAACTTCCTCATACGAGTACAAACAGCCAAATATGGAACGCTTACCCGAGTGTGTCTCTCCACTTATAACATTATTCTTAAAATCTTCAGTAAAAATAGGTCGTTATGTTCTCTCATCGAACAGCACCACCTCTAGTACTCTAAGCGATGTAATTCGATGTATGTTCCCACGTAACTTAATACTAGAGATAAGCGGCCGGTTCGCAGAAACAAAGCGAGCACTGGTCTTATCAGTAGAGCTGACTATGCGTCTGCGAATAAGACCACCTAGATGCCTAAGTTATCTTGTAAGATGTATCAGTGTATTTTATTCATTAATTATAGTGCCTTCGCATCGGCAACAACTTAGTTTTATTTCTAGTTTTTAAGAAACATTCTCTCGCGCTTCCAAAAGTTAACTAGGTATTTATAGGTAGGCTTGCTACACTCTAGACCATATAATATCATAATAATATGAGATCCCTTATATCAGCTAAGACCTGCTGAGACCTAGCCCGAGAGAAGGCTATTACGCTACAGTATGAACAATGGTTTCCGCAGAGACTGCGAGTGCGGCGGTCTCCGCTCTGTTGATTCTATCTAATAGTATGGCCCAAGCCACAAGCAACAAACGATCTTGCCTAATATTATAGAAATCGGTTGATGAATAGCGAGACATAAAGTTTTCCCTCTTTTTGAGAGAAACATCACCACCTTCTTCTTCCCAATAAAAAAGCTGTGTATCAATTTTCGTCGAGATAGACAGACGCGACCAAAGCGCCACCCTTTTATGGTGGACATTCCGCGCGTTAGAACCAAGCGTTTCGAGTCCTCATTCCTCATACGAACAGCAAGAATGTGGAACGCTTTGCCTGGGTCTGTCTTCCCGCTTAAGTACGACGTGGTTCAAATCCCGAGTAAATAGGTATCTTCTAGGTAAGCGTGCTACATCCTAGACCGCATATCTGCTCAACATCAGGCAGTATGTAGTCAAACGCAAACCTAAATGGAATAAAAAAAAAAAAGATTGATTGAAAAATACGACCTGTAGACAAAAATCAACATCCGGGCAGTCGAAATCAAAATCGCTTGAAAGAAGACACTCTTTCGCATCGCTTCGTTCAATAATCCAAAGACCTTCGCTTCGCTTCGGTGAATAAGTGCCTTCAATACGTCATTCCGAAGGGTAAGGGGAAGCCCAAAGAACATCCCTTATATAGCTAAAACCTGCTAAGGTCTAGCTGGCAGAGAAGGCCATTACGCTACAGTATGTGAAACTTTGTATGAACAATGGTTTCTGCAGAGACTGCGAGTGCGGCGGTGTGATTTCTCCGCTCTGTTGATTCTAGCTACTTGTGTGGCCCAAGCCACAAGCTTAGGTGAGTAAATTAAATTCGTACAATGCAGCAGCCGTATTGTGTACCTACGCGTAGCTGAACTCAGAAGTCAGAAGTTTGGAAAAAGCAAGTTCGGTTTCGCTTTTATATCTTCTCGCGCCAGTTACTCGCGCCATGAGAGCGAGAGGGAGGAAAAGCGAAGCCGAATGCCAGAACGCATAGACAATACTAGCTGCCCATCCCGGTTTCGCCCAGATACGACTGAATTACAGCTATAAACCTTCGAAAGAAATATTCTAAAAGATGGTGAAAACTGCATTGAAATCTGTTGTGTAGATTGGAAGATGACTTACACAGACAGAAATAACGGTTTTGATTTATACTATGTAGTGATGAGAGCAGGTCAAATGGCTGGCCTTCGCCTCAGAGTAAATCGCCTAAGACATTTGACAAGGCCAAACGATTGAAAAAATTGGGAACCCACAATTTAACGTGCCATCGTGTCCAAATATGGCACAACCGACTTCAATCGTCGGTACAAAACTCGAATAGTTGGCTCGAGTCAATGTAGGTACATATTTTAACACGCTAATATTAGGTCGACGTGTATGTAACTATCATGTAATGGAATCTAAGGTAACTAATATAACCATCTTCCAAGGGCCGTAACGTAATGAAAATTGGCAGCTGTATATATGTAGTTCTGATGACAATACAATAATATGGTACTGTTGAACTGATCTGATGATGGAGCCGGAAGATAGGCACTGTCGTTTCATAATGGAATATCGTATCGTAGTCGTGTTTGCATTTGTGAGAAAGGCCACGTAATGGACTAAGCGTGTTTTCATAGTGTATTTTAAACTATTAATTATTTTGATTGCCTTTTGTTTATTTTACAAAAACAGCTCAGCCTATTTCGATAATAGAAATAAAGATAGATATCATTGTGCAAATAAAGAAATAAAGAAAAACTACGTGTTTGAAGAAACAAATAAAATTTAAATTGCACCATATTTGAATTATAACTTCCAAATAAAAAAAGAATTATTTAATTTTGTCAAAATCAAGCTAACGAAACTGTGTGAAACTTTGGAATAGCGATGCCCTCTGACGGATTTCAGTTAAAAATCAAATTATAACTTGCTTCAATGATCAAATTGCTTGTTATGTAGTAGTAGTTTATGAAGTTTTAGATTATGTAAGTCTTGTATTTAGTGGTAGTTTATAAATTATAACTAACTGATATAAATAACGGAGAATAAAGGAATACTCTTATAACTTGTGCCACATTTTAAATCGCGTACATCTGAGTGGAAAATTGTATTTTATCATCTCCGTAAAGAGCACATTTTTCTTCCTCACTACTCCTATAGTGTGCAATAGAAAAGCACACTGAAGTTCAGAGTATCGAATAGGTAACTTACATAGAAATTACAATATTGTCTGAATACTTGAGAAAACCTAAGCCGTGGTGGTCTATTTATTTTTATTTTATTTATTTAAACAAGAAACACCAACATTACATATACTATATTACATATTTTTCACGCAATTGTTTTGTTTTTTGTGTTCAACACATCTTTTATATTTATAACAGTGCCTAGGTGATCGGATAAACCATAATCTCTGACGTACGTGTTAGTTTTTTTGTTTTAACAATTTGTAAATACAAGATCTAAGCAAGTTGCTGATGTACTGGTAACTCAGGTGGGCTCGTTTACAAATTGGTTGAAATTATGTTCTAACATAACATAAACTGGAGTATGGTATTCGAAGATGGGCTGTTGTTTAAAATATCTGAATTAAAGTCACCCCCCAAAATCACTTCCGACGAATTCAATTCTTTTTTATTACTTGCATCATTAAATTTAGCAATCGTTCTTTTTACCATTCCAATAAATCGTGATTAAAGGCACATTAATTTTTTCAATTAAAATCGCACGAATTTCTATGGAACATTCTAAGGATAAATCATTTATTTCTGAAATATTTGTAAAAGCAAAACATTCGCGCAAATATATGAGTGTACCGGCTCCCCCTCGATCTTTACGACAGAAACTGGTAGCTATATACCCGGCACAATTTACTAATTTAATTTGGTCTTCATTTAACCAAGTTTCAGTGATACATAGGGCAAGAATCTCGTAAAAATTATCTTGTAGAAGATATCGGACTAAATTTCGCTTACAAAACAATCTTTGAAAATTATGAAAAAAAATTAAAATCAAAATCTTTGTTAAGATCACTAAAACCAGCGAAATGTACGACGATCTTGAGATTGGTATTTTCTTGTTTCGTTTGGCCTCAGATCGGTATAACTTGGGTCCAGGCGGTCCAGGCCAGTATCGGTGGTAGCGCGCTCAGCATAACTCTGTGTTCGGCTCAGCTGTCCGGGTAGCGAAGTTTTTTTTAATAGTGGGTACTTTGGTGTTTCTTTTCCGTCGACATAAAGCTTGTTCTTTCTAATTATCGCATATCGGCCCTCCTGTCGCGCGGTTTTCATTAGAATTTGTAAGTTTTTTCTGTGTTTTACGGCTGTCTCGTCGAGATATTCCCCTATGGCCAGTCCGGTGTTGTTCAAAAATCGTTCATGTTTCAACATGAGATACTTACACATTTTGTTTACTAATTAGTATTTCTATGAGCCTGCGCGGAAAGTCTTTCCACCATTACATCCCCTCGGAGAGGAAATAAAGTATGGATTGACAATGACATCTGACATCTAGAGTGGATAAAATGGTTTTTTCCCCTTGCCGTGCTACCCGGGCTGCGGATCGAGTGTCGCCTGCCTATGAGGTGTATAACCTCAATATATCCCGTAAGATCCACATTCAAGAGGTCTTGAAATATATCGATAACTCTGTGGTGAAGTGATGATTTGGTTTCCGAATAGTGTTCTGTGACGCCATATATACAATACAAACTTCTTCGAGTTTTCCGAATTACATTTGGATGCGGTGTTGTTACGAATATTTATGGACTCAGACGGTAGGTGTTTTATTGCTTCTTTGTATTTTGTGATTTCATCTTGTAATTTCTCTATGGTTTTGTTTAGGTCGTTTAACTGTTTTTTCACAATATATAGGTAGATCATCCATCCAGTTATTTTGATAGAAAACTGAAGTAATGTTAAGGCAAGCATAGTGGTACTTTTTCGAACAAAAACTACACGCTAGAATTTCACTTTCGTATGACTCACGGCTGCAAGGCCCCAAGACTTTTTTTTTTTATACCTGGGAAAATCTTTTAAAGAGACCACCGCACCTCGGGGCAGGCGGGTGGTTATGTGGGAGTCCCCGCCCATTGCTGGACGGTATACTCACCAAAACCCCAGGATGTTCCACCACTGCGCTATGTTTCGGGGCTACGGGCACGCTTGCGCACTCCTCCGCGGCACCCGACAGCGCTGGCCCAACTCGGGCCCCACCACGGAGGCCCCAAGACCTCACTCAACACTTAAGTTGTAGTCGTAAGGTATACTTTGGCTTACCAGTGTCGGTCGTCTGCTTGTAATGGTTTTATCGAAGGTAATTTTCGTATAATTGTTGTAATTTCTTCTTGTTTTCTCATATACTTTCATATGTCGACGGTCGCAGGTTGAAGGGCTTCAAACTGATGTATGATTTTAAACGATTGGTGTATTTTTCTTATTAAATTCAAAATGTTTGCGGAGGTACTGTATCTCACGTACGCGATACGTTCCGTTCCTCCACGTTTCGTACAGTTTTCTTTTACTTAAGGGGCGCTGTCATGCAAGAAACGTGATTTATTTGCTCCATATCAATAGCGGCAACAGGCAGATGCTTGAAATCTTCACAGAATATTTATTTGTATATTCACTTTAAAAACATATAATTAATTAAAATACTGGCATGCTGGGCACGCTGCCAACTGGCAGTAGGCTTGAGCATTTGGATTATCTTTAGACCTTCAAAGGTCTGAGGATGATCCAAGGCTTTTTTATGTAGTAGTAATGTAGTTTTGTTGTAGTAAATAAAGGCACTTTTGCCCGATTAAAAAAAAATATATCAAGGGGCATACTCGAGCACGAAGGGTTCCCCCATACAGTACGGAACCCTTCGTGCTCGAGTCCGACTCGCACTTGGACAATTTATATACAACGTGATGCCTAATTAACTGCGTATAAAGCAATAAATAATAGGTACCTACCATGTCATGTGCAATACAAAAAGTACCCCAGATATCAAATATCAAGCTCAAGGGGCGCACAAAACGACTTGTAAACATGACTTCAATGAGATTTACACAATCAGCCTACAGATTACCAACATAACACATAAACTAACTGTACTCTCTATATCAAGGCATTACAGTCTCTTTTGTAATAAATTAAGAAACTTGTAAGTTGGTATTGCGAGACAAATTGTTGATAAAATTTGCGCTCCTTCAACTGATAACCCTTCATTGATAAAACTATCTGCTTGTAAGACTATGAAATTGTGATAGGTAAATACTTGGAGTAGGTATGTTATTATTGAATAATTATTTTTCGCAAAAAATGGCAAAACCGCCTTCCATCGTGTACAGAATTCAAATATTTCGCTCGAATTGTTTACATTATTGTTGATTAATCAAAAACGGCTTAGCCGATTTCTATAAAATTTAAATGGGACCACCTTGGGAGTATACCCTTTCGAACTAATAAAGAATTTTTCGATTCGGTTCACAATTGGCGTAATTATCGATGAACATACACACGAATATAGAACCTCCTCCGTTTTGGAAGTCGGCTTAATACTAAATGACTCTATCTCCATCATTCATAGGTTGTCCACTGCTGTTTATAGGCCTCCCATTTAGATCTCCAATAAGGCCCGTTGGTAGCGGCTTGAATCCAGTGCGATCCCGCGATCTTAATGAGATCATCACCTTGTGGGTGCGCTGTGCTGGTCTCCATTCGAGATCTTTTCGAATCAAGCGGATATCAGTCCTCCTTCCTATGTACCCTGCCCACTATCATTTCAACTTGTCAATCCGCTGGGCTATGTCGATTCTTCTACGGATCTCCTCATTTCTGAGTGTCAAGTGGGAGTTTTACTCAAATATAATAGATAGTTAGCCTACCGAAATTATAAAAGACAATAGGTTCGCTTTGATATCGCAACTCTAAAACAAGCGGACATCGTGCTTTGATAGGTACTAGTACGACGCAGTACCGAAAGGGCGAATATCCGGTTGAGTTTTAAATATAACACCAGAAAGTAAATACTAAACTATTGCAACAAAAAATCTAAATGATTTACCAAAAGGATGTCCTTATATTCTTTAATAATATTTGCTCTTTACAATTAGCCGAACGAAATGCAGTCTTTTATTGTATTAAATAAGAGGTTAAATAAAATGACTCTCAAAATTAATTGTACATCTACATTCACCGTAAGTGACCGTTTGTTATTACGACTTGCCATAGGACTAGCAGTAGGTGTGCCCTGATGCCGGAGCACGAGAATACGGCATCGGTATTCCCTGCCTGTAGTAAGATCCTACTAAAAGGGGACCCCTGGGCTCGTGGGTGGTCAGAGTTGGGGCTCGGGCCACCCACCCAAGCGGGCCCGAGGAGGACGACAGCATGTGTGGCAACGCTGTCGTAGAGGACCGCACAAGCCTGGCTCTTGCCAGGCGAGTAGGCACACAAAGTGCTGGGAGCATAACCCTACTGCACCCCAATGCAGTTAGGGCATCTTCAGAAGATTTCCCGCTCGTAAAAAAAAAATAGCTATGAAACTCGCTGAACGGCGAGCGGCCTATTTGAAATCGGTACCTAAGAGCGAAGTCGAAAGGTCTGAATTCGTTTATGGTCTTTTGGTGGTGAAGCTTTGGCTGTATTTTTTATAAACAAAAGTAACACGCATAAATTGGTGGAAAAATACTTGTTATTTAGACCTACCTAGGTATGGATTTGCGAATGATTGACTACCAAGTGTCTATCAAATTACGAAAATTAAGTAAGGACACGGTCACATCAACAAAGGCACACAACCATAGGTAGCAAAATAGGTAAGGAGTTAAATAATAAAAGTATATTTATAAAAAGAAATAGGTAGGTTCGTTACCGCCTAAATAGGACTCACTATTTCAAATATACGTTCATACACTAGTTTGTAGGTAATCGCGTTAACCTTTCTAGAAATAAACCAGCTATTTCGCTATAAAACAATATCTGTACCTATAACCTAAATAGGTAAATATAGGCATGCCTATACTTATTTACAACTTGTTGTCTTGGTTAAAATTTAAGCCAAACGTGACAAAATTAATTACAAAAGTCTAGAGCATACCTACATAAGTTCTTAAATAAATAATTATGTTTTTAAATATTACAAAAATACGTATATGATTTAGTAAATACCTGAATAAGCACTTTAAAAATTATAAAAATATATGAAATTAATTATTAGATGAGGTATGTATGTACTCCTAAATAGGCATGTAACAATACAAACACCTCAAATTAAATACATAAGGTAAAAACCTAAAGTATTTCAAATACTCGCAGGTATAAGATAACTTTGAAAATTGTAAAAACAATTTTAGAAATGCAACCTACCAGTGGAGTCATTTTAATAGGTCATTTTAATACAGTCCCACTTATATACCTATCTGTCAATTTATGTACTCTTTTGAAGTCATTTTAATATGTAACATTTGACAGTTCATCCATGCACAGAAAAATATACCTTGCACTAAAGGAATAACTCAAACACTCAAAGATCGAAAACGCCCAGTGAGCGGAAAAATAGCTCACAACGCGTTGTGGTCACAGTAAAACATCCACATGGCGAAATTCGTGTTATGGCTCTAACGAAAACGCGCACGACGCGTTGTGGCAATCATAGAAAGACCAAATAGCGAAATTCGTGTCGTGGCTGATATGCTATTCGATCTCAACGCGGTGTGACAATGAAGAGAAGCCATGACGCGTATGGAATATTATTTGATTACGACGCACACTACTTTCCGAAACGGATCCTACTAGGCCTAGGCTGGATATGTTTTGGCAGATGTCCTTAGGAAACATGTTTTAATATCACTGCATAACGTGTTTGTCATTATTAAACATGTTATATAATTATTTAAATTAAAATAAAACGATATGTGTTCTTATTGAGATTACCTTATATAGCGTGCGGGCCGCGAGACCGACGTCAGGTGGTTAAGTTAATTTTTTAATGTACGTTTTTTGTCTTTGATGATGTGAAATGCCTAAATCTGACATACTACGATAATGAGAGCTAGTTAATTCAGGCTCTGAATACCTATAAAAAGTGCCAGCACTTTCAAATTAAGATTGCTCCGACGTTAAATGAATTTCAGTGGATCACGCCATTAAAGGCGAGTGTAAGTAAGAATTAGAAGATAATGTAACAATTCAGACTTTTGGATTTCTGAAAGTAAAAATATCTGATGACGACGGATTGGCAATTCATTTTCTGACAACGATGTTCCATTGTCATGGTACAAAAACTACTTTTGAATGCCGCCAAAAACGTTTTTTGGTCTCCGCCAACTAATAATAATAATAAAAAAAATAATAAAAATCTTTAATGACCAAAACTAAATTAAATTACTAAATTAACAGTTCTGCCAATCTGACACAATACAGCTTACTCCTTAAAAAAATACAGGTTTTTTATGGTAGTTATATAAATAGACATAACAAAAGCACATTAATTTATCAATTTATTATGTTACTGGCTGGTGACCGTACTAGTATCTAATGATACTGTGCTACAGGTACCAGCGCCCTCCGTAAGATGTGTAATATAATGCGACTTAAAGTGAAAATCAACTGTTTCAAAGTTTTTGAGTTAGTAGAACATTTTAACTTTGTTATTTAATTAATTTATAATGATACTATTTATATTTACTAATGAAAGTTTATGGGTTGTAATTTTGTAATAATTGTCTCTTTATCGACCAAAAAGTTGTTTTCTTTCAAAGATTGTTCATTTAACTTATCGTAAATAAGTAAAAACCATGTTATGTTCAAGTAATTTTTTTTACTCAGATCTCAGATTTTTGAAGTTCCTAGATATTTTCCTATAATTCGCATGTTTATGTTAAGTGTTGAATTTTTAAAAATAAATGCATACTTTTACACTTGGTAAAAACGCACAATATATAAAAATAATAATAGAAAAGAAAAGAGTCGTACGATTTTAGTAATATTTAACGTTGTACTAATTTAATTTGAAAAATACTCAAGCGCTCTCCAGGGCCGACGTCAGGTGGTAGTGTTACTGAAAAACACGTCATAAGGCTAAGGGTTAAATAAGATTTAAACCAATCATGTGGGATTCTGCGTATCCCGAGCCTTGCATTGTATCTGAGTTGCAATTTAGTATGGGACAATCGGATTACTCTGTAATAAATATGCGTGGTAATACATAAAAAAAAAAAAAAATTTGAGTCGGACTCGCGCACGAAGGGTACCCGTACCGTATGGGATTCATCTTGCCGTTATTAATAGCGAGCAAAAAAAACTCCGAAAAATCACGTTTTTTGTATGGGAGCCACCGTAAATATTTATTTTATTCTGTTTTTAGTATTTGTTGTTTTAGCGCCAACAGAAATACATCATCTGTGAAAATTTCAACTGCCTAGCTATAATGGGTTCATGAGATACAGCCAGGTGACAGACAGACAGACAGACAGACGGACATCGAAGTCTTAGTAATAGGGTCCCGTTTTTACCCTTTGGGTACGGAATGCTAAAAATGAACTGTACAAAGCACAACCAAAAACTATTTACAAGAAACCCTCTCCATAGATTTTGTCCGGCCGTACAGCATCTGCGATCCTACAGCCAACACATCTCATTGTGGCACGAGTCAGCGCGTGATATGGTTCTCCAAACATAAAATAAAATAAATAAAAATAAAATAATTTGAAAGTAAATCTCGTGCAAAAATGGGTCTTCCCACCGAAATCGAGAATATACGACCGAGTGAGTAGAAAACATTTGATTACTGTAAATCAAATTGGATAGTATTGACGAAAAATTAAAATTCTTGAAAATATAAGTATAGGTAGTATAGGTATGTAATACGTAAATGATAAAAAAAACTTCGGTGTATCTTCACTACATATAAAACAAAGTCGAGTATATCTTTAATACTACACAACGGATTTTAATGCGGTTTTTTTTTTTAATAGAAAGAGTGATTCAAGAGGAAGGTTTATATGTATAATAAACCTGTGCGAGGCGGGGGCGGGTCGCTATCGCTAGTTTTTAAATAAATATCTAAAAATGAAAATATTCGTATGAAATGTTTGCAATTATATTACTCGTATCTTCTCGTATACTTACTAATTTAAATAGGTAAATTTTATGCGTTTGTATGTAGGTAATCTCTGGACCTACTAAAACGATTTTAAAATTATTTTGCCACTAGAAAGATCACAAAAACTCTTTGACGTAACAGATGTACAGGATTATTCAGAATTCTGAGCTGCGATTTTGTATGGCACAATTTATATTTTCAAATTCCAGGATGACTCACCTTTTTTGGCACTAGTTTTGGATTGGAACCATAGAAAATATGGTTTATATTGCTGGTCTGAATCACCCCCTCTTGGCTGAGTACAGGACAAGCACATAACCCTGTATTGTTCTTTTTACAGAGGGTCTGGGGATCCGGCACGTGCAGACCTTGCTGCTGTTCCTGGCTATGCTGCTCGCGTTCTCCATGCGAGTCAACATGAGTATGGCCATCGTCGATATGACTGACCCCAACAAACCACAGGTACTTTGCTAACCTTTTTTGACCAACGAACCAAACCGGAGGAGGTACTCAATTCGACGCGCATTTTTTTTCGATTTGAAACCACGCATGACTTTTTTGGTAGTAGTCCGATTTCAATAATTCTTTTTTATTGGAAAGAATATACTTTGAAATTGGTCCTATTAAAATTTTATTAAAATGGGCTGAGCCATTTTTAATAAATCAACAATTATGTGAATAATGTAACATCGACCCGTGCGAAATATTCGCGAATTCTGTACACGGGTGAAGTAGGTCATGCTAGTTTTTGCGAAAAATAATTAAAATAGTCCACTGCAGGACGTAGACCTACGCACGAAAGGCGATTGGGCCATATCCACCATGCTGGCCCAGTGGGGGTTGGTGGATTCACATACGCTATCGAATTTCTTTTACTGGCATAAGACATTTTGGTTGCCTGGAATAAATCGCTTAAAGCGATAAGACCTATTGTTTTGTTTTTGTCCTTATAATCTGTTTTTTATGTAATGTGGTTGTCTAATATAGTGTTGTTGTTTGTTTGTCTTCGACATCACGTTGTATTCCTTAACCGAAAAGCCAGTGGGGTGTTTCAAAGTAGACATAGGCACGGGCCGGGATTTGAGTCCACGACCTGACGATTCTAAGGCGGGTATCACTACCACTAGACCACCACGTCTTTTTAACCACAGTTAATAACCACTAGTTCATTGACTGCCTCAGTGGCTCAGTGTTTAGTGCCCCTGCTTCATACATCAAAGAAGCGTGATCGAGTTCGATTCACACCCAGGGCAAATAATTATGTGATGAACACAGGTAGGTGTTTGCTCTGTGTTTGTACTTAGTTTTGAGGACAGAGACCGTGTGTAAGATGTGCTTTTAAATTGTTTTATGGATTCTTTGTACAGTTTCAATAGTCAAATAAAATAAAATGATGATTTCTTCACCGATTTCGGCAACGGTGACTTTTTTCTTTATTTGGGAGTTTACTGATGAGTTCTCACATGGCTGATGTATTCCATTTTATACACAGGTTTTTACGAAGTAGTTCCTTAGTATTTTACATCATTTGGCTATCAATTTCTTTGTTCGAATTCAATGTAGTTCAACATGTACCTCTTCGCTGTGACCTTGAAGAGACCAAGATTAAAATCTCATGAGAAACAAAGAGGAATGTATTTAATTTGCATGATATGTTATAAAATTATATTTAATGTTGAAATGTGGATCTACGTCATTTGCTGTTGTAAATTTTCACTTTTTATATAATGGGTAATTTATATGACAGATTTTTTAAAATGTTATTGATTATTTATTATTACTAACGTGAATCATTGCAATCTACGGACCAATTCGAATAGTTCTCTGCTCCAAGGTTCTCTGGAATTATGTATGCCATTTTTAGATCATTGTTTATTTTTCAAAAACGGCTCAGCTGATTTTGATAGAATTTAAATGGATAAACCTTTAAAGTATCGTGTACCAAACAAAATAAAACCGGACAAGTGCGAGCCAGGCTTGCACGCCGAGGGTTCCGTACTAATCTTGAAAATTGCACAAAATTGGGAACAAGTTGCTAAAACCTCAAAACTATTATAATTAATATTCGCTAAAATGATTTTTTTATTTTTTACCTTGTTCGTTATACATCAAAAATAACATACTTATTGTAAAAACAATTAGAAGCCGGTTTTAGCTTGTGCTAGTAAAGTTCCTTCATATGATAACCCACATAATGCTATTAACTCACTCTGAAATTTAGCCAATTTTTTTTGCATCGAAGCCCTATTTTTTGTGATTAAATGAAATATGTACAGTTTTCAAATGTATTCCTATGTTTGTATTCTAAGGCAATGCTCTTTTCTAAATTTCAAAGTTCTAGGTCAACGGGAAGCACCCTATAGATTTTGATTCCCATGTGAGTGTCGAAATATGCGGTTTTTACGACGTAAAAGGTTCTGACTTTTTTCTACAATAAGTAAGAAATTAGATTTTTTTACTAGTGGAGGAGACTATAAATATACGTATATGGTTTAATTATTTTGTAAAATCACTACATAGTATAAAACAAAGTCGCTTCTCGCTGTCTGTCCCTATGTATGCTTATATCTTTAAAACTACGCAACGGATTTTGCTGCGGTTTATTTTAATAGATAGAGTGATTAAAGAGGAAAGTTTATATGTGTAATAAATCTGTGCGAAGCCGGGGTAGGTCGCTAGTTTACGATATAACAAAAGAAATAGCGTCCATTGCCTGTAAAAATACTAAGTCATTTATCGGTAAATTAATGTAATATCTCTAGACACCGATATCTGACAATAATAGAATTCACTGTTACACGGATGACTTACACTTTTAGAAAAAAAAAAAACGAAATAACCGGTTCACAAATTAACAAAATACACAATACAAAATGTTAAATGTAATACTTAATGTGTAATCTTTCCATATAGTTGACCTCAAGTTATCGTCTCAAGCAATCAGAATGTTAATTGAGTTAATAAAATTACAGTAATGTTTATAAATATTTTGGTGTCAAAGATAACATTATTCGCATTATCATGTTATTATATTTGGCGACGCGTTTATATATTTTTTGTTTGTTTTATATTAGGCAAGTAATTTTACGCACATTGTCATGTCATTGACCGTTATTATTAAGATAACATTTAAAAATAGACCAATTTGAGATTTTTCACACAAAAGACACAATTTGCAAAACTGACTTCTATGACATCATTATCTGTTTTACATAATTATGTACGTATCTAATTGACCAAGCGTTAGCGAAGATCTCCGTTTTAGACGCGGCCATTTTGCTTACGTCTATCTAGGGGCCTGATACTCTATCGACAGAATATAACGTAATGTATTAAGTATTTGTTTTATTTCCAACAAATTCAAATATTTTTAAAACGAGTTTAATTTATGTTATTTAAAAAAAAATATTTTTCAAACACAAGGAGTACATTAGAGCGCTTTTTTTCTTTTTCTTTTGGCACCCTGCAAACGAAGGAACACTTGAATGTCAAAAAATAAATGTAATAAAAATAATTTCTTAAGGCTATGTACAGAAATAGGTACATTACATATTTCACTTAAATTTAATTATTAAAATCTTAGATTTAAATTGTCGTGCTACATTAATTATTATTTAACAAAATATGTAGCAAAAAAATCACGTTACTTTTATTTAAATATTTATTTTATTCATTTATTTTTAAAGTGCATAATTAATTAATTATTCTGACCTGTCACCGTTATCAATATCGAGCGAAAAACGTCTAAGAATTAAGTTTTTTTGTACGGGAGCCCCCCTAATTTTTTTTTTTTCAGTTATTAGTTTTTTTTCGGAAACAGAAATACATTATCTCGGAAAATTTCAACTGTCTAGCTATCACGGTTCATGAGATACTGCCTGGTGACAGACAGACAGACGGACAGTGCAATTTTTACCTTATGGGTACGGAACCTAAAAACAAGTTAATACACACTATTCTTATAAGTAGTATTGATTCCTACCCTTCATCACACAATAATTTTTTTTTTGTTTATGGTACTTTAGTAAATCTAAAAATGTCTTCCAAGCGAACTATTAATTCCGATGTTGTTCATAGATTGGTATCCAAAGTCGATTATAAATACGATTTTTGGAAAAAAATCTTTATTTTACAAGCCTATGCGTAATCCTACATCTTATGGTTGAAATTATATAAGATAAATAAATTATTAAAATTAATAATTATTTATTATTTCGATCTATATAGATAGTGACAATAAATCGTAACAGCGAGAAATTATCGTTAAATTGTTATCACTATACTTAGTTCTAGGTTTATGTCAGGGCAGTAGGCATCGTAGGTTTATGTCAAGGGACTAATAACTTACGTAGGTCGAGTGTATCAGGAAGCCATTAGTGCGACTGACGGCTAACGAGACCTAATTCTCACTCTAGGAAACTATGCGATAGATTAACTATTCTTTATTATAGTTATCAACAATATATAGATGTTAGAAAGGCTTGGGAGTAGCTCTGCCATTTCTTGGCTGGCTAAAAATAGTGTATAACAAGCCTATGTATTTTCTCTTTGTCTAATTTTAACTTATTGTTACAACTTGACGTGCCTAAGCGCATTTTTGATAATGCCAAAAGGCTGAAAAAGCAGATACAAATTCAAAAGTCAATAGTTTATTGCAACCTAATAATATAATACGTTTACATGCGGGTCTTAATTAAATAACATGTTTTGTATGAGTTTTACATTTGAACCTATTTGGGTTTAGCAATATTGTGCGTAGCGATTTTTTTCAGTTTGCTGTTTTATGATCGTCCAATAGATAACCGTTTAATGTATAGGCAATAGCATTTCTTGATAAGTAGATCCTTCAAAACTTTTGTAAAATCGACCTCGTCTTCAATTTCCGTTATTTCAACCGGAAGTTTCAAACTCAAACTCAAATAATTAATTGCAACATAAATGAAATTTACATGTGTTTTTTAATTAACATGTTTTGTATAGTTATACATATGACCCTGATAAGGGTATGGCAAGTTTGGCCCAGAGCTGTGTATTAATATTAATATAATTATGATTGGGGTAAAATCATATCATTTTGTTTTTGTTGGATGTTATTTTACACAGAAGATTAGTAAGTAAAGTTGTATAGGCTGGTTTGCTAGAACTGGTCAGAGTTTTTGTAAGAGGCCTAAAGGCCTCTGATATCGCTAAACGGTTAAAACAACCGAGACCTTCAATTTAAAGTGTAATCCGAAATACGGTAGCGCTCAGTTGTCACCGCGGTCATCCATCCAAAATCTGACCGTGCTGAACGTTGCTTAACTTCGATAATCGCCAATGAACACCTAGTCAAACGCTATGAGCTTTACACAAAAGATGAAAATATTCCACGCGCTACGAACGAGTGGAAATTTTGCTGCACAGAAGTAGAAACGTGAATAAATGTAACGCGTCCCCGCGACCCGTGACCCGCGCATGCCCACGAGATAACTCCACGGTGACTTTATTTTATGTTTTATTGATGTATTTGTAGAACATTTGCTGTTCAACCTCATTAATGAGGCCTTGGATGGTATAGTGGGGCAGGGCGATAACTTTTGGATTAAAATTTGGAGAATAAGCGTGGTGACGGTATAAAAAAATGTTATACCTAATTAGTCCGTTAGTAAAAACATCAAAAAGTATACGATCCTTTTTTTTTTTGTCAAATAAACATAAAATGTCAAAGATAAAAATCGTCAAAAGTCGGAAGCACATGAAGTACAACGTAATAAAATAAGTCTACTGGATACTAAATCCTCATTATTGCTAGTTTAAGAGACAATACAAATAAACGTATATACGTGTCCAATAATTTTAACTACCTACCTAACACAGGTAGCCTATTATCCCTACTATCATTCTGCTGGATATAAAGATAAACCGTTTTATGCCTGTTGTTTACACATTCTGATATACAGATGGTAGAATTTACTCTTAAAAATATTTAAAAAAAACTGCACAATTATGTATGAGTTTACTTTGAAAAACCCAGATTTCTAAGTAAACTCATAAATTTTTCATTATGGCTATCATAAAAGTTTTATAAGATATTTAACTCCCCTTCCATAAACTGGGATGTTAGTTTAACACAAGAGTACCCACTACTACTAATATTATTTATCTTTTGTTTCCTGTTTAAAAGTAGTAGTGTAAAATAATAAATATGTGCAGTGTGCACAAACACTCAATGAGGCGTAAAACGTCTGTTTTACGTTCTTTACGAAACTTAAATGCATCGTCGAAATATCTGTCTGCCCAGGAATTTAATTGTGTTGGTTTGATACAATAACAACCTTTGTCCTTATGTGTTGATCATGGCATCCCTGACACAGAAAATTTCGGGGGACTTTATTTTAAAACATTATCAAAATAATAGGTGAGAGTTGCCACTCTCTCTGTCCGAGTCTTCGAGCAAATAAATATCTACAGAGCCACAGTTCCTAAGTGAAAGTAGTAAAAAAATGTCCGAGCGCCGTCATCCATACCGACATAGATATTTTTATATGACCCGTTTTCTCGAATCTCGACGTTATGTCACTTAATAAGTGCTTGTACCCGAACACTTTGGCGTCGTTCGGCTTTGTAGTCGGCTTGCAATCACCTGACTTGGGACCTGAAAGCTTGGGCAGGGTTATGGTTCGGACACTTTTTTGCATGATTGTGACTCTATTGTAACTATAGATATTTGCTCGAAGGTCCGAGTGCTTTATCTGGTCTCATTAAACACAGCCCAGACTATGACTTGACATTCCTTCTATCCCAAAGTTTTCACTGGTCCCAAACATCCCATTATCTGAGTTCACTTTCTTACTATTTTGAGGGTATCTACTGGGTCCGCTGCAAATATCTTCTCGTGTCTCTTAGTCCCTATTATTTCTGTTGCAGAGTTTCGATTGGTCGCACAGCACGCAGTCTGTCATCTTATCATCATTCTTCTGGGGCTACGTGATCCTGCAGATCCCTGCTGGGGAGCTGGCGAGGCTACTCGGAGGAAAACCGCTCATGCTCACCTCTATAGCCGTCAACTCGATCGTTTCGCTGTCTATTCCTTTCGCTGCTCCTTTGGTAACATTTGTTTTCTTTTACTACACTTTTTACAAGTTAGCACTACTAAGAAACTACATTGTTTTCAAAATTCAACTAATGTACCTGTTGGTTTTACCATAAGTAAGTTCGTATAGGCCGGGTAGCCCTAGTCAGAGTTTTTAGGCCGCCTGAAGGCCTCTGATTAAAGGTTTAAAACAACCGGGGCCTACAATTTAACGTGTCATCCGAGCCACCGTAGCGCTCAGTTGGAAAATGCCACCCACGACCACGCATTCAAATACCGTACGGAACTCGGTGATCGTTAACAAACACCTAAGCAAACTACGCTACGAGCGCTACATAAATTGGCGTTATTAATCTATGGGTTTTACTTATATTGTTTTATATCTATAATTACTAGGTCTAAAAAGTCTCAAACAAAATAATATGAGAAAATAAATTATATCCATGCGAACGCACACAAAATGTTTTTAACCTTTTAATCAAAAACAACCCTTTTGGCTAATTTCTTGGAGCTGATATTAGTTCCTAGTATTTTGTATCGGTGGTTTTACCAGTCTTCTTTTACTCATACGTCATCGTAATTCTTGAACGGATGGTGGTGGTGGTGGTGAAGTAAATAAGAGGTTTTTTCGCGATATTGATCTTAATACCAAAAATAAAATTAATACGAAACAAAAGCAGTAAATAATTTAAGAAAAATCTTAGTCAAATTGTCCCAATAATACAATATTTTGGACAACGTTCTCTGACATTGTGAAACGTATTTGCCTTATTAGGTGTTGTAGGCAATCTTGTATTGCTGGCGCGTCGGGAGATGTGGAGATAGGACTTCCGGCATACCTACCATGTCATCACAATAGGCTATTTGACTAGTTTTTGGAAATCGTTTTAAATTATTCTTTAGTACATAATAAGCACACTATTATATATATTTCCGAGAGATCTACTGTATTAACAATGAAAAACAAAGATAAGTATGTCTAGAATCGTCGATTGCGAGGGTGTGAGAAAAAAGATGTGCTATACATACTTAGATAGCTATATATACGTTGTTATGATTTTATCATATTTAGACTATAGATAATAGTAAAAACCTGCAAAACACTAATGGAAGTGATAGAAAATAGTTCATAAACGTGCTGATTTACTTAAGCATCTCATCAAAAATTCAACAGTAGTTTTTGGCGCGAAATGTTGTCTGACTATTACGCCTAGGCCGTGCGTAGTAGTCAGGCAAAAAAAAACGTATACGCAGATAGAGACAAAAGATATTAGTTTCGTCCTGTTCACACTTTAATACTTGCACATCTCACCCTCTCTTACTTTTGTAATTATTATTATTGAACGCCCTGTCTAGTTAATACTTGACTACGGTGTTAAAGAATATTCAAGATCTCGCCAAAAACGACATTCTGTTGTGGCGCTGGTCTTTGATGTCACACACTAGTAAATAACATTAGTTCGTTACACCAGATTATAATGATCTGATTTTTTGTCCATAACTCGAGTACATAGCGCGGAAGCAATGTACTAACTGTAGCGGGATATGAGAGCGCAGGGTTAAAATGTACGAGAGCGCGTTAAAATCGCTGACACACGTAGACATGCACCGCCACACGTAATACTCGTAGATGTTTTATATCTCCATAATTTTTGCACCAGGGAGGATGGATGCTAGTATGTGCATGCCGCGTGCTGCAGGGCCTCACACAGGCCTGCATATACCCGTGTATGCACCATCTAATCAGTCAGTGGATCCCGATGGAAGAGAAAGGACTGCTCACCACCATCGCGTATGCTGGTAAGTTCACTCGCCACCATAAATTGAAACTGATAAAACTGATTAAGTACTTTCGAAAAATACCCGTGAGGTATCTTATCTTATTAGCTGTCGCTCACAATATTATAGTTGATGAAAGAGCACTCTGTACTTTATGACTATCGGGGGCTTAAATCACTGATCTGAGCTTTCAGTTTTTAGGGTTCCATACCCATAGGGTAAAAACGGGACCCTATTACTAAGGCTCCGCTGTCCGTCTGTCCGTCTGCCTGTCACCAGGCTTTATCTCATGAACCGTGGTAGAATTTTGAAATTTCAGGTGGCTGAAATTTTCATAAATGACGTATTTCTGTTGCCGCTATAACAACAAATACTAAAAACTGGATTAAATAAATATTTAAGAGTGGCTCCCATATAACAAACTTGATTTTTAGGAGTTTTGTTTGCTCGTTTTTAATAATGGCAAGAGGAATGGGGCTCAGGGTGGTACGGTACGGTACCCAACACGGTACGGAACCCTTTGTGGGCGAGTCCAACTCGCACTTGGCCGATTTCATTTATAGTAAGTAAGTTCGTATAGGCCGAGTTGCTAGCCCTGGTTTCAGAGTTTTTAAGCCGCCTAAAGGTCTCTGACATGGCTATAAAAAAACAAGTGTACAGAAGAATTGCTTGATGAAGCATTGACAACAAATTACGAAAAGCAAGATCAAATATAGCGTAAATAAATCCAATTCCATGAAGGATTTCCGTAGTCGTAAAAGAAACTTGTCTAATTTACAAATATAAAGAAAGAGAAACTACGTCCACCTATGTCCACAGCAGGCCTCGCTTAAAATTCTTCAAAAGATTCCAAAGAGTAAACATAAAGTATAATGCAGAGTTACATCATACCACCAGATCTTAGCACCAGATACATTATCGCGAAGGTTTAGGTGTCAATTTTCTTAAAAACATTGCGTAAAAATGACGTTTCGTTTTTCTTAACATATCCTATCATCGAGATTTACGTAAAGATATCTATCATCATTGGTGGTTATTGACATGATAAGAACAAAATCTCTTGTCACGATAACAGTGACATATCCTTGATCTTATGTCATTTCATTTATTCATGCTTTCATACAGTACAAGATGTTAAAAAAGTTTAGTTACAAGGTTCAGTACTGTCGGTTACTGCATTTTTGAGTGAGAGTGGCTACTTATCTCAATAATATAGGTATCAACTTACAAAACATAGAATTTAACATGACTATAAATTAGGTGTGTAAAATTTTCAGAAGACACATCTACTCACTTTCAAGTCAAAAACAATTTCGTTTTTTTAAAACAATGTATCTTAACTAAATGCAAGTATAAAGGGTGATAAGCATTTCAAAAATCTGAACTAAACTAGTAGGCTAGTGATACGAAGGGGCAGGTTCAAATCATGCGTTCACTTCAGATTTTTGTGATGCTTATCATAAAGATAACTATTTATACAGAACACCTATTTTTCCACGATTTCAGAGTTAGACTCGTGGTAAAATGTTTTTATTTGCCAATAATTTCGGTGACACTCTATGATTATTTCTGTACGTATAATTGACTTTGTCATATTGTACCTATTAACTTTGACATTTGAGAATTATTTGTGATCATTTCATTTTGTATAACATCGAAAATACCTACCTCCTATTCAGTTAGTCTCATTGACCATTGTTTTGTATAAATATTCTTCCTTGTTATGATTGTTTAGCTTCAACTTCAATTAAATTCAAAATGTCTGGATGCCAATGAAGGTGGAGGCTAGTGCACGACAATAATTTTCTTCTAACACCTGTGTATGTACACTTAATACGTATTTTCACAGACTAATAACATCATTGTATCAAAAGTTAATCATAATGATAGAACTACATTGACCTTTCAACGAAGCTACAAGCAAGCTTGCGAATAACAAATTTAACTATGATCAAATTAATCCATAAATAAGAATGCAAAGTACTTACTTATCTTAGTTTTTACTAGTTAAAATTAACCGCAACAAAACCGGTCCATTTGCAATTATTTAATACTAACTTTAGCCCGCGGCTTCGCCCGCATAATATTTCGAGGCCCTATCTTACCACCCTTAATAAATGAGGTGGAAAATAAAATAATTAGCAAAGTGCGAGTCGAACTCGCGCACGAAGGGTTCCGTACCGTATGGGAGCCCATTCCTCTTGCCGTTACTAATAGCGAGCGAAAAACTCCTAAAATCACGTATGTTGTATGGGACTCCCCTTAAATATTTATTTTATTCTATTTTTAGTATTTGTTGTTAGAGCAGCTGCCTACCTATCATGGTTTATGAGATACAGCCCGGTGACAGACAGACAGACAGACGGACAGACGGACATCGAAGTCTTAGTAATAGGGTCGTTTTTACCCTTTGGGTACGGAACCCTAAAAACTAAAAAAAACGATTTGACATTTGTTCGATTCTACAGTTCTTTTGTGACATTTCTTGGAGCGCACGTTAGAATAGCTCGCAGAAGTCGCAGATGGCAGAATTTATCCAACTTACTTAACACTTATTGTTATAATATGGAAAAATTACGCAATATTATTATAATTTATAGCCTTTGTGTTATTCTAATATATAAGCTACATAAATTTAATCTCGATCCGTTCTGTAGTTTTTGCGTGAAAGAGTAACAAACATCCATCCATCCATCCTTACAAACTTTCACGTTCATGACATTAGTAGGATGAAGTGATGAACAAGTTAGTATTCTCTCAAATGTATTAACTGACGAGTACATTATAGTAATTGTTATTATATTTAATTATGTAATAAGAGATTTACTTAATGACAATAAATATTATCTTATCTATCTTATCTATCAAGAAAATACAATACTACTTACTCAAGTTGTAACTACATACTAAAACTACTACTACATAAAGAGCAGTTGGATCATACGCAGACCCTTGAAGGTTTAAAGGTCCAAACGCTCAAGCCTACTGCCAGTTGGCAGCGTGCCCAGCATGCTGGCTGCATTGCCACGCTGAATGGCAATGCTCATACGTTGAACCAAATAAACACCAGCACTTTGGTCACGCTTCGCGCCATGCTGTGGTAGTATGTAGTCGGTGCACACACATAATACATATTATACTTACTCACACACACACACACACACACTTTAAATAACCTAAGTTTGCACTTTTATTTGGATTTGTTGGGATGTTGTTAGTAAAATTATAATTTATTTGTATTCTAAATTTTTGTAATTTGTTTAGGCCTTATTTGTGCTTTTTATATTTGTGAGATAATTATGTATTGTAACGCTATTGATTACAAGAAATAAATAAAACTAAAAAAAAAAAAACCTAATCCTAACTTCTTAGCCATCATTGATAAATAATGAGTTACTTTGGAAAAGATGTCCGTGTTTTGTTTTTATACAAATCGACAAAGAAAGAAAAGGACAAAACAAAAACTTTAGTACTACTCCAAAGTATTTCTGCGTGTATTAATGAGGCCGTCGCGCGTTGGTTCAGTGAAAATATAAGTCTGTTGGCCAAAACTCACCAAACTATTATCTCTTTCAGGTGGACAGCTAGGAATAGCCCTCCAAATGTTATCAGCCGGGTTCCTGGCCACTGCCTGGGGTTGGGAAGCCATATTCTACACCAACGGTGCCCTGGGCTTACTGTGGTCCTTGGCCTACTTAATATACGGCGCAGATTCCCCTGAACAGTCCAAGTCTATATCGCCGGCAGAGATGCAATATATTCAGACTTCGTTAGGCCGAGTCGGGGAACAAAAGGTGGGTAGACGGGTTTCGATACTTTTGATATTTTGTCATAAAAATGTGTCAATCAACTTTGCAATAAACTTCAGGGTTTCCTAGCAATCCTTAAAATAGAAATTTCAAATGAAACTGCTATTTAGCGTGTGATTTGTTGTTAAAATTTTTAAAGCAATATAAACTTAAAATCGTTTTTATGGTATGTTGTACAATTTTCTTACTTAGAAAATTGTTTTATGGGATGATTAGTCTCATTGTTTCATTTTACAACGGATAAATTGCGTAAGTTTTCAAAAAACATCACAGCCTAATTGTGAATTTTCTTTTCAAGAAACAATCGAAAAATTTGGTTTCAAACGATTCCAAGATCAAGAACGCTGTACGCCGGTCACAGTTGAATTATCTAGCAAAATGACACACTCTAACTAAGTAGTTAATCCAAAAGATGTATCAAGATCTACGCTGGAAAATAATTTTCACTTTTTGACCGACGAACCAAACCGGAGGAGGTACTCAATTCGACGCGTATATTTTTTTAAAATGTAAAACTACGCATAACTTTTTTCGTAGTAGTCCAATTTCAATATTTTTTATTGAAAAGAGTATACTTTGAAATTGATTCCATTAAAATTTTATTGAAATCGGCCGAGCCATTTTTGATAAATCAACAAGAATGTGAAAAATGCTATATCGATCCGTGCGAAATGTTCGAGAAATCTGTACACGGGTGAAGTCGGTCATGCTATTTTTGCGAAAAATAATTACTAAAGTAATAACTATGTTACCAAATAATCAGATGGGTCGCCTGATGGTAAAAAATTAAGGTCACTATTGCTTTATTACTATGCCCTACCGTATTTATGACATCGGACTGACCATCTGTAATTTTCATAATATTTTGTGGGTTCCAGAGGTTTCCCACGCCTTGGTTGAAGATAATGACGTCACTACCATTCTGGGCGGTGATTGTGGCCCACTGTGGCCAGAACTGGGGCTTCTTCACACTCATGACCGAGATGCCTACCTACATGGCCAAAGTACTCAAAGTTGACCTGAAAAGTGTAAGTATTTTGAACTCTATATGTCTCTGAGTATGTTAGTGCGTGTGCGTCTGTGAGAGTGAGTATGTGTGAGGGTGAATGTGTATGTAGTTAGGGTGTCAATATAATGAATCCATAATTCATGTCACACTGTGATCATGATTAGAATGTCACCAAACTCATAACCAAAATGCCCTCTTACATGGAGAAAACTCAAAGGTTAGGTACCTGAGTAGTGTAAGCACAACATAATCATGTATATTACTTCGCACAAAAAATCTTTAAACAACAAAGAACACGTACTGAAATAACGATAATGTATCTGATAGAATCATGAAGCGACTTTATCGCATAGACGGACAGAGAGTATAACTTTATCTAATTTCCCTGCCATATCTTTGTGTTATGTAACATCGTCATGTATTTTAAAATGTATATCTAAGTACTTTAAAGGTTAGTAACGTTAATAAGTACATTATTTTTTAAAGCTAATGGGTCAACATAAGCATTTAGAGTGTATGCTATAGAGTATATTAGAGTGTATGTATGAGTAATGCTACGCTACCGACTGACAGTAGGCATGAATATTTAATTGTTTCTGGACCTTCAGTGATCTGTAAATGATCCAGTTACTTAGATGTTTTTGCTGATTCTTACATAAAGGTGCCTGTAAAGGCAGCTACAAACTGCGGGAATCCCCGCTACTTGCTCTTCTGACATATGAATAAATTGCTACTGGGCATTAATACGCCTCGTGTTTACTGACGTTAAGTTTGATGCGGCACATAGTAGTAGTTTGTATTGTCTTTTGTTTCACTTACACAGTACGAGGTAAATGTACAAAAATATCCTATAAGCGATCACAATATAATCAGTCATCCAGAATACAGGGTTATTTCTAATCAATAAGCATCCTTTTAGGGAGCTTATTCTGTACATCAAAACTAACAACTTCTGTTCAAAGACTTTATTAATTCTCAAGAAAAAAGATGTTGTTCCTTAGAAAAAATATCGTTCACCCTAGTTATGTCACCAGCTAGCCCCGCTCCGCGGTTTGTATCTTTCCGGGCCTAAATGCTGAGGCAGGCAGCTCTGGGTGGCGTGACCATAGTTCCCGGTATTAGAATAAGTTAGATAAGCGTTCGCCTAGGAATTAATTATAAGATTTTTATTCAATTAGATTGGACATTCAAGTCTGTCCAGACGCATAATCCGTCTTTTATTTTATATTTAGTTTTTAAAAACACAATTAGTCTCCGTAAAGTTAACTCCCTCGACAAAATATATGGAACAGCTGTTTTTTTTTTTTGAGTTTTCAAAAAAGTCGCAGATCAAAAGTTGTTAGTTTTGATGTACAAAATAAGCCCCTAAAAGGATGCTAATTGATTAGAAATAAACCTGTATAACAATTTATTAATATAAAAGTGTTTGTTCTTCAGAATGGAATGTTGTCATCTCTCCCGTACCTGTCGATGTACATCCTGAGCTTCCCGATGGGTGCCATGACAGATATCATCATAAGGAAGAAGTGGCTCTCGGTCACTAACACGAGGAAACTCTTCAATTCTATAGGTTTGTAAGCCACAGTAATTTTAGAGTTTGTCAAGGTTAGTATAAGTTGTGTTATGCTCTCCTAGTAGTTATAAGACACAGAAACAATATAAATAGGATTAAGTATTGATTTTATTTGATGGTAGGCCAATTTTTAAAAGTAAACTAAATTAAAACTACGATTTATAAATGACAAAAAAAATAGAACATGAACGATAATCCAATTACACCTCCCACTGCATCTGCACTGCATATCAAGTAGTTGAAGAGATTGTTAGCTCGGTACATAGCAAGACGTAAAATGGATTGTCGGTGTTAGATTACTTGACTAATGGGTTTTACTTGACAAACGAGTCAAGCAAAACGCTTTTATTACAATCTCAATATAAGTACTATATTTTATTGGATAATTGGTAATTTATTATTATTTTTAGTGCTTCAGGTCAAGTTTGGGTTCGATTTTAGATATTCTGTAATAACTTATTTCGTCAATGTAGTAGTCGTCTCTTTGGCGTTCGCCTTCTTCTTGTGTCCATACTTTCCTGTCTCTTGGTATATTCATCCACTGTACTTTTTTTAAGTAAAAATGTCAGCGTCTGTTTAGCCTACTTCGATTTCATTTTTTTGGGGCTTAATTGGGGAAACTTGTTCTCATTTTTTGTTCTCAGTTTTATGTCTAGATGCCGTATAAAAGGGACGGCAGGATAGCAACATTGTAGACTATCTTCATCATGGCTATGTCAATATCTTTGTTCTTTATTATTTTCTTAATTCCTTAGTATTTTTTCCATGCTGTTGCTATTCTCCTATCTACTTCTTCAGCAGTGTGCTTTTGAATGATCCAAGATAATCCAAGATACGGTATTGGTGTTCAACAATTACAACATCTTGGTTGACAGCAAAACAATTCACTTTAATCAACTCTTAGCTTTTACACGTAGGTTATGAACTTCGTGGCCGTAGTCTAACTTTTTTCTTCTTTCATCTGGTGTCTTAAGATTTACATTGGCAAATAACCGATTTATGCTCAGGCCTCTGGGGACCAGCGATTGCTCTGATCGCGCTATCATATGCACCGGCCGAGGATATGGTGTTTGCCGTAGTGATGCTCACTATCAGCGTTGGGATCAATGCCGGCCAGTACTTGGGCTACTTGGTGAGGATTATGTAGTCTTGTGGCGTGTCTAGATCTATAGGGACCAGCAACGACTCTGGTTGGCACCGGGTGTGTAAAGTCATCATAGATATCTGCCGCAGGTATGGTTAGGTGAGCTAAGTGTAACTCTTTGGTGTGTGTTTAGGTTTTAGCAGCAGCTGAGAATATGGTGTCTGCCGTTGTTGACCTACTTTCTATGTTAGGATGTTTGGTGACTATGACCATACTTGGTGAGCTGTCTGTAATCTTGTGACGTATGTTTAAATTTTTAGGGAGCAACTCCAACTCTTGTATCGTATTTTAAGTTGTAGCGTTTAATCAAAGCCTTCCTGACATACGTGGTAAAATTTGTGTAATGTTATGTGTATTCAGCTTTATGGAGATCAGCAATGGTTCTGATTAGCACCGCTGGGTGTATGGTGTCTGCCGTAGTCACGTTTAGGTAAGGTGTGTGTGTAATTTTGTGGCGTGTGTTCAGGTCTTTGGGGTCCAGCAGTCGCGATGATCGGGCTGTCATATGCACCTGCGGGCAACATGGTGTATGCCGTGGTAATGCTAACGATCAGCGTCGGTATCAACGCGGGCCAGTACCTGGGATTTATGGTGAGCTATGTGTAACGTGTGGTTCTGTCCAGATCTGTGGGGTGGAGCGGTTGCCCTAATCGTGCTTTCATATGCGCCGGTTGGAGACATGGTGTACGCCGTCGGAATGCTTACCGTCAGCCTCGGCCTTAACGCGGGCATGTACCTGGGATTTCTAGTAAGTATAAGTCTTAGTCAAGTGTGCGGGAACGTTACATCATGTCTATTTGCTGCTGATCCAGGGAAAGTAGAAAAAACGTTTTAAGAAGCCTCTCCTCATCCGGCTGTTGGCTTCAGGACTCTATATCACTAGGACACCAGGTGAGATACACTTCATACAGTTGTCTGCATTTGGTTGGTAGTGCAATCAGAGTGGCACTATTATAGTGGCCTAGTGGAATGGAGCCCTCAGGGGCTAGTTTAGGTATAACTAGGACACCAGGTGAGATACACTTCATACAGTTGTCTGCATTTGGTTGGTAGTGTGATCAGGGTGGCGCTACAGTGGTCAAGTGAAATAGAACTCTAGGAACTAGTTTAGGTGCTACTAATAGTTTTATTGGCACTGAATTTTAGAAAAATGAATAGATCACAGTTTTAGTCTATGTTTTGTGTGTTAGTACAAAATCATCATATTTTTGATAACAAAATGAGTCTTGATGTTTGAAGTAACAAGTTTAATTTCATGTTATACACAATATAAAAAAATAAAAGTCCCTGGCTCTATAACAATAGCGAAGTTCGTCAATAATTTTTTATTGGTCCTGGTACATAGACCGGTTCACAAACAAATAAAATGTAATCAGTCACAAATACATATTTGATCGTCATTACTGACTAGACGGGGCGCGTGAATGTAATTTCATAAACCCGCAAGTGGGCCATTTAGGAATTGATCTTTCAAGGGAAGCTGTATGTTTAACAGTGGACTAACGACTATATTAAACGGTAAAATGATTCGATATAGGCCGGATTAAACTTAATGGCGTCTGTGTCACAAGGTGCGTGATCCCCTCTACTTGCACCGCAGTTATGATTATATTGCTAATGTGCAACCACTTGCTTCAAATTCTATACAAGCCTTTTAAATAGTCCACTGCAGGACGTAGGCCTACCCACGAAGGGTGATTAGACCATTTCCACCATGCTGGCCCAGTGCGGGTTGGTGGATTCACACACGCCATCGAATTTCTTCTACGGACGTATTCAGGTTACCTCACGATGTTTTCCTTCACCGGAAAGCCAGTGGTGTGAAATTCCTTACAAAAGTTCCAAAGAAACTCATTGGTACGGGACCGGGATATAACCTACGACCTCAAGAATGACAGGCCAGCGTTATAATCGCTAGACCACCACGGCTTTCACGGATTCGAATTCACAGACGCTTCAAGTTTGATTTGGCCAATTCAATACTTTGTATGTTATAACATTCCTCTTTTTGCCCAGCTGGTACACATCGACCTGGCGCCTAACTTCAGTGCATCCCTGATGGGCATCACGAACTTCTTGGCTAACATCATCTCCATCATCGCTCCTCTGGTCTGCGGCTTCATCATCCAGGATGAGGTGAGGTGTCTACTTCTAAAGATAGAAGAGCTAGAAAATACTTTGAATTGTAGAATTAACTGCACCAGCCGTTTTAAAAGTCCACTACAGGACATAGGCTTACCCACTAAGGGTGACTGGGCTATATCCACCACGCTGGCCCAATGCGGGTTGGTGGATTCACATACGTCATTGAACTTCTTCCAAAGACATATGCAGGTTGCCTCACGACATTTTCCTTCACCGAAAACCCAGCGGTGTAAAATTGTATACATAAATTCTAAAGAACTTATTGCTACGGGACCGGGATTTGAATTAACGACTACATGATTGTAAGATTTTAAAACATACATGTAGTAAATTTTTTTTTTTCATTTGTAATAAAAAATAAAAGTTCTGTGGCTCAATTTTTTTGCCGGTTACCTGGCGACTGTCTGCAGTGTGTTTGCAAATATTTATCGATTATTTCTCAAATTTTCTAGAATAATATTATCATATCACATAAGGAAATTGTCTATTTACTAAGGAAAGGAAACAAAGTATGAATAAAAAGTGGATTAAATAGTTTAATTCATTTGCCTTGCTAGGGATGCTTTAATATTGACTTTTTCAACTTTAAGAAGTCACAATTTTACTGTAGACATAAAAAAACAAGCAACGTTATAAAAATATGATGTAACCCAATCCTATTTTTAGTCAATTTCAACACACAATATTTAAAAACTTTAATAAACTCCCGAGATTAAGTTCTTGACTAACCGCAAAAGAGCTAAAATAAGAAGGCCACAAGTAAACCTTTCCAGGGCCAAATTAAAATTTTACTAAAACCAGCTTCCTCGAAAATGCTTCAAAAAATCCACTCAGGCCTTTCATGCGGCCGCAAGTTTTAAATTGCTCTTTTGATACGTCAAAATATTAAAAGGGAAATTCGGAAGAAGTTTCATCTGGCTGGTTCTATCTAAAACTTGAACGAATTTTCTGAGGGACATGATGTGATTGTAACGAAGTGTCCTACATAGTTTCAGCTTTTTAAAGCCTATAACATCAAATACTTTCACACCAAAACAAATAGGTCAGAGTCATGATTTATAAGGAAGGATTTGTCCATAGACCGATTTACCAGCTTCATTTTAACTAAAAAAGAGAAATGCATTTTAGCAATCGAGTTTTAGCCATCTGTTCTGCAAATCTCAATGTTATGTGTAACCATTAAAACATTAACAAGACTAACATAAATACATTTGATATCCAACAGGGGTTACCAAATTACTATCCTAAGAGATCTACAAGTATCTAAAGCTATTCAAGGTCAGTCTGAATAAGTATTTAGCGTGCTTCATCTTTGACTACAACGTCCCTTACCATGAAAGACGTTGGCGGACATATTTGCGTTAAATAATCCAGATCTCAGATTTCTTCCAACAATTTCTAATAGCGAACTCAGACACTTTTGGACCAAAAAAATCGAAATTAGATTTAGTCCGTCCGCTTCTTTAGACTCTAACTAGTTTATTGATATACACGCAGACATCAACTTACGCTAAAATTGGGAAGAATTCGTTAATGCAATAGGCTGAAAAATTGTGTCCAAGAATCTCACAGATTTCATAGATATGGATCATACATACGTGTTTTTATTAACGGATGAAACGGAGGAGGTTATCAGGTATTACTTTATGTATAAACGCACCACTATTTACAGATTAATACTTTTTTCATAATTCTATTTTGAAGTGAAACTTCTAATGCGCCTTCCAACTCAAGGTTGCGTTACGCTACCATGGAGGGGGTATGAAAGCACTGTTGCGTCGAAATTTCACTTCTTTCGTGCGATGGACTCCACGTTTGCATTTTTTAGGGTTCCGTACCCAAAGGGTAAAAACGGAACCCTATTACTAAGACTCCGCTGTCCGTCTGTCTGTCTGTCTGTCCGTCTTCAGGCTGTATCTCGTGAACCGTTATTTATATTATTTTTGTGTTTCGTACGGCTACGAACGTTTACGGACACTTTAAAGACACATTATTTTTTTTTTAAATAAATTTCCGTTTCACATTTTTTGCTTACGTACTATAGTGGTTCTTTTTGAAATTGCCATGTCCAGTACTAAGGCTCTGCGTAAAAAAGATAATTTTAAATAAATTTTAAGAAAAAGAAAAATTTCTCCTTTTAATTGAGTATACGTTTCTAGGCGTACGAAACTCAAAAATAGAGCCCTTGATCTGAAAATGGCATACATCAATTTCAGCAAACTATTCGACTATACGTAGATTGCAATGTTTATGTGATTTTTGACGAAAAATCCTACTAATATTATAAACGTGAATGTTTGTAAGGATGGATGTTTGTTACTCTTTCACGCAAAAACTACAGAACGGATTGAGATGAAAATTTGCCATTGTATAGCTTATACATCAGAATAACACATAGGCTATAAATTATAATGATATTGCATATTTTCCATAATATTATAACAATAAGTGTTAAATAAGTAGGATAAATTCTGCCATCTGCAAGCTAAGCGTGCGCTCCAAGAAATGTCAAAAAAGAACAGTCAAATCAAACGAATGTCAAATCGTTTTTTTCTTATTTTCCACCTCCTTTATTAAGGGTGGTAAGGTAGGGCCTCGAAATATCATGCGGGCGAAGCCGCGGGCAAAATCTAGTAATTAATCATTGTCATAGCCATTTCATATCCCTTGTTTATTCGTCCAGTGCGCGCTGACTTTATCTCGTTTTCCTCAGACCGAGCCTTCGGAGTGGCGGAAAGTATTCTTCGTGGCGTCAGGAGTCTACTTCTTTACCAATTTGTTCTTTGTGCTGTTTGTGACGTCAGAGACGCAGCCGTGGAACGAACCTAAAGCAGATTCTAATGCGACGCTCGAAGCTAACGATGGTAAGGGCATAAGGCTTGTTTTCTTAAAAAAAGGTAGTTTGATAACCAAACAAAAATTGGAATTGTATTTCTAAACAAAAAGATACAAAGATTAAAAAGCTGTTGAAGGTATTTCACGTAATTTCACGCCGTGACACTTTGACCTAACGTCACGTGCTTCTGGACATTGACGAGCTTTTTAGGGTTCCATACCCAAAGGGTAAAAACAAAACCCTATTACTAAGACTCCTCTGTCCGTCTGTCCGTCTGTCTCCAGGCTAGATCTCATGAACCGCTATACCTAGAAAGCTGAAATTTTAACAGATGATGTATTGCTGTCGCCGCTATAACAACAAATACTAAAAATAGAATAAAAATAATATTTAAGGGGGGCTCCCATACAAAAAATCTAGGTTTATCGATCGATATCACTAATGGTAACAGGTAGATCCTTGAAATATTCACAAAATATTTCGCTGCGTGCCTACTTTAATAATAAAAAACCAAATTAAAATAAAATAAATATTTAAGGGGGCTCCCATACAGTACGGAACCCTTCATGCGCGAGTCCGACACGTACTTGGCAGATTATTTTTTAAAATCTAAATAGGTAGTCTGAAAACCAAAAAAATTTTTAATTCGGTTTTCTAGACAAAAAGACCCAAAGATTATAATGACATTGAAGCATAATTTCATTAATGTGATGCCGTAACACTTTTACTACGGCGTAACGTCACGTGCTTCTGATCTTTGATGAGCTTTTTAATCTCTGTAATTTTTGTTTGGTTGATAAAATTGACATATCAAGGTCATTGCATTTGATCCTCGACAAAATATCTACCTATAGAGTCACAATCATTTTAAATAATCGGCGAAGTACGAGTCGGACTCGCGCATGGAGGGTTCCGTACTTTAAGGGAGCCCCCCTTAAATATTTATTTTATTATTTATTATTGAAATTAATATAAAACTAAATATTCTGTGACAATTTCAAGCATCTACCTGTTACTATTATTAATATAGAGCGAAAAACGGCTAAAAAAAATCCAGGATTGTTGTACCCCCCTTGATTATTAATTTTATTCTGTTTTTAGTATTTGTTGTTATAGCGGCACCAAAAATACATTACCTGTGAAAATTTTAGCTTTCTAGCTATAACGGTTCATGAGATACACCCTAGAGACGGACGGACAGCGGAGTCTTAGTAATAGGGTCCCGTTTTTCCCTTTGGGTACGGAACCCTAAAAAGTGGCCGAGCCAAAACCCTGCCCAAGCTACGTAGTGGGCAGGCTTTTTAGTTAGTCGTATCGTAAGGCGATTGCAAACCGACTAATTAGGTGATTCGAAAAAACGGGTCATTGTGAATTATTTAACTTACTTAAATGTCTAAGTCGGTATGTATGATGGCGCTCGGAGATTTTTTGACTACTTTCACTTAGGGATTATGGCTCTGTAGATATTTGCTCGAAACATCTGATAGATTAATTATTATGGCCCTTAAAATATCTCTGGTAAAGGCAAAACAACAAAGTAATGTTGTCGCTTACAAAATTGTTTGCATACGTGAAGTTGGGTAATAGTTACTGTCCATTTGCCATTTGATCAATTGCTTATTTTGTATTATACGCCATACACTGTGTATTTGATACGCTATATTAAACTATAATTTTAATTATTTTCAGACAACAAACCTGCGAAAGCTGACACGGAGAAAACACAATAACGACTGAATTCGGTTATTATTTTTGTACCTGATACTAGACTTATTTTCAAATTAAAATAAATAAAAACTGAGATTTTATTTTATTTACTCTGTCACTCTTTTCTGTCTTTTCAGCGGTGTAGGATGCGTCTGGCTTGTTTTTAGGAGTCCCACCTCAAAAGGAAAACAACTGAACCCTTAAATCAAAGGATCACCTGGTTGTCCATCTGTCCGTATGTCAAGACCTTTTATTTCAAGAATGCGTAAAGTTGACGAGTTGAAATTTAAACTATAAACGTATATCTACGGTCTCTTGCAGCTGTGAAAAAATCATACTTCTCAGTTATCGTAAAAAAAAGTTATATCCGTGTGTGTCGTAAAAAAACGGATATTTCGACACTCACAGGGCAACCAAATGATAACAATAAGACAATGCTCTTTGCCATTTGGCAAAGAGCATTGTCTTAGAGTACACATATAGGAACATATCTGAAACTGTACATTTTTAATTTAATCACTTAAAATCAATCAATGCAAAAAATTGACTTTAATATCAAAGTGAAATAATTGTATCATGTGGGGTATCGTATGAAAGATTTTTGTTAGCACAAGCTAAGACAGGCTTTCAATTATTTTTTACGATGTGTGATTTACGACGAATGACAAGAAAAGTAAAAAAAAACCGTTTTAATAACTTATTTCCCAATTATGTGTAATTTTCAAGACTTGTACGGAACCCTCGGTGCGCGAGTCCGACTCGCACTTGGCCGATTTTCTTATAGCTTACACGACTATTCACAATAACCTGTATAATTATGAGGTTTAAAAAAGTCAGGGATATTGTACAAAATAAAACAAATATTTTACAAAAATTTATTAGTGTATTTATTACAGGAAATAAATATTACTCTAATAAAGAACATAATCTTTCACTTCTCTCAAAGATACTGCATAGTGCATAGTTTTACTGAAGCAGAGACAGCGAGCGAGAATTTTTGCACGATTTTTGCTACAATTTCTACTGTTTTTTAATTATTATCACTCAATAACTACCTATGTTAATAAATGAATAAACCCTTAAAGTACAGTAAATATAATATAAATTTAGCCTCGCACTAAATTTCCGATCTATTTTTTTTACTCATAACCAAAAAAACAATTAACAAAATTTTACTCGATGCTTAAATAGTAAACTTTTTCAAGAAAATTAACAAGCAGTAAAAGATGTGAAATTATATTTTCTGCAATGTTGCTTTCAACAACTCTTGCCCAAAAGTGCATAGTTACAGAGGTATCGGCCATAAACTTTTTTCAAGATTAAGCTCCAACTGGATCTGTCCGCATTTTGTGATTTTAAGTAAGGGGCCCTAACCCTTATAAAATAAAAAATAAAATTAAATCGGAAATTCAGTGCGAGGAATTATTAATCACTAGCGTAGTTTGATTAGGTGTTTGTCAGTGATCACCGAAATTAAGCAGCGTTCCGTACGGTCTGTATTTGGATGGGTGATCGCAGGTGGAATTTTCCACCCGCGGTTTCCTTTTAATTTGGTTGAGCGCTACCGTGGCTCGGCTGAGACGTTCAATTGTAGGTCTCGGTTGTTTAAACTGTTTAGCAAAGTCAAAGGCCTTCAGGCGGCCTAAAAATTCTGACTCCGGCTAGCCGACCGGCCTATACGAACTTACTTACTTTTTTACTAGATTTCAAAACTTGTATACTCTAGAACCACCGATATACTAATAAAATATCCGCGAGACTACATTGCAGTACATTTGTACTGAATGATATCGCATTATTTTAAATTAATTAAAATAACTAAATATGTAGTCGCATTGCTAAGAATCTGAAACAAAAAACCTTTACTTTAGTTATGTATTCCATGTTTTTTAGTTTGACTTTATAACACGAACTAAAATGACATTGAAAAAAGTATTATTTACAAATAAATAATTAAATATTGTAGGATATCTTACATACGGCCTCTGACCCCAAACTAAGCTAAGCTTGTGATATGGCTGCCAGAGACTGATATACTACATATACTTATTTTTAAATACATACTTATATAGATAGTAACTAAATAACACCCAGACACAGAGAAACACTTACGTTCATCACATAAATGTTTGCCCTGGGTGTGGATCGAACCCACACCTCTTTGACCCAGAAGTTAGGGTCACTAACCACTGAGCCACCGAGACAGTCAATACTCAATTTACTCATATTAACCTCTCAGGACTGTGCAAACGCTTCACTTACGTCGATCTACAAAGATCTTTTAATCGTGATGATGGCAAGTGGTCTATAATAAGGTTCATGAAGTCACTAACCACTGAGCCACTGCGGCAGTCTTACAGCTCCCTACATAATAAAAAATATACTAAAATCATTAAAACTTAAACTAAAATCAAAATAACACTATTCTAAAAGCCCCGTCACAGAGAGTAACGTGGCCAGAATGCAGGTCACGTGTACTCGTAACCTCTACCAGACGCCTGGCAAGCTCTTTGAATAAAAAGTGCGCGTCCAGCCCCCACGAACCTAAAGTTTCAACCCCTAACGGCACAAAATGGTACATTCTGTCCAATGACTCATACTTGTAACATTTCAAACTGCTCAATACTAATACTATTACTAAGTAGCATAATTTAAATAATCTAAAAGTTCTTTACTCTTGGAGGCATGGTTGGGATTTACAAGCCGTAGAGACCTTAATATGAGAATGTATATTAAAAAAAAAACTTTTATATATTGTTTTCGTGTAGTTTCATACATTTTTTGTTAATATTTCCTCATTTTAGGACATTATTAAACAAAAATTAAAATAAAATATAAATATTAGGGGACTTCTTACACACGGTCTCTGACCCCAAACTAAGCATAGCTTGTGATATGGCTGCCAGAGACTGATATAATAAATATTATACAAATTTAAATACATACTTATATAGATTGTACCTAAATAATACCCAGACACAGAGTAAATACCTATGTTCGTCACATAAATATTTTCCCTACGGGGATCGAACCCACGCCTCTTTGACCCAGAAGTCAGGGTCACTAACCACTTAGCCACCGAGGCAGTCACAAAAATGTATGTTCTCACACGGAGAGTATTGTAATTTCTGTTTTGAGTATAAACTTGCACACCCTTTACTTACGTCAATCCATAGAGACCTTTTAATCGTGATCATGTCAAGTGGTCTATACAAAGGTTTATAAAGACTCATCTGTGCGTAGAATAACCGTAACTCTCCAGAGACAATCCGGACGTTGCTGGTAGAACGCTTTCGACGCATGAGGTAACCCACCAATAAACGCGTGCACTTCATCTGTTTGAAACAACAATCAAAATGTCAGTTGCAATAGTTTCAAAACATTTATACTCGTTTGAGTATATTGGCAAAATTATAACAGCCGTGGTGGTCTTGTGGTGGTGACCCCGCCTTGCAATCATGATTCGTGAGGTTGTGAGTTCAAATCCCGGTCTCGTACCTATGAGTTCTTCGGGATTTACGTACGGAATTTAACACCACTGGCTTTTCGGTGAAGGAAAACATCGTGAGGCAACCTGCATTCGTCCGTAGAAGAAATTCGATGGCGTATGTGAATCCACCAACTCCCACTGGGCCAGCGTGGTGGATATGGCCCAATCACCCTTCGTGGGTAGGCCTACGTCCTGCAGTGGACTATTAAAAGGTTGATACAGATTGGCAAAATTATTTACATATGCATCATAAATCGAGCATTTATCTGTAGAGTCACAATCGTGCAAAAAAGTGTCCAATCCAAAACCTTGCCCAAACTACCTGGTGGGCATACTTTTTAGTTAGTTTGTAAGGTGATTGCAAGCCGACTACAACGCCGCGCAATGCCGAAGTGCTCGGTTACAAGCACTTATTAGGTGAAATAACGTCGAGATCGAGAAATGAGTGACTAATTTATATATATATATATATATATCTATAAATATATATATCTAAGACCCAAGTTCACCAACGCTTGATTAAGTTAAACGTATGATTACTGTATTAAAACAACGATTAAACTCAGGTTTTAGACCCTAGTTCACCAACAGATGTTTAATTTATCAACCGTTGGTTAAATCTTAAACAGTTTATAACGAAATTTTGCTGTTCAGAAGCAAAACCCGTAGGTTAAATACAGTAATCATCCGTTTTACTTAAACAAGCGTTGCTGAACTTGAACTATAGGCTAAGTAGGTCAATATGACGGCACTCGAACATTTTTTACTCCTCTCAGTTAGGGATTGTGGCTCTCTAGATATTTGCTAGAAGGTTTCATACCATGTCTGTGCTAGGAACGTATCAGCACGGGAAGCATGGCAAAGGGACAAATTGTCTTTCCACCATTATATCCCCTGGCATGGAAAACAACACGATTCTCTCTTCTATGCCCACTTAAAACGGACTATCAACGTACGTCAGTAAGTGGCCGAAAATATTTTCTCGTTGACGCAACTCTCCGTGCACAGCAACCGACGATGTTGTGCCCGTATCGTGTAGGCGTTCTTACTATTTCTGGCACCAGGGCTAGCCATCCGGCTTATACGAACTTACTTATTTACTACTTCAGGCGTCCAGCATAATTCACATTGAGTGACGACTGTCTGATTTAACACAGTTCTCACAGATGGCGCTTCCAACTCTGTAGAAGTTGGTAGTAAAATGATAAACACTTCACTCATTTGGTGGGTTCGTAGTACAGCAGGAACTCGCCGAACTAGCTGTAAGTAGACTTAAGGTAGACATCATAGCACTCTGTGAAACAAAGTTGACCAGTCGCCTCCCTATCAACATTTCAGGTTATAATTGCTATCGCAAGGATAAACATCGTGATGGCGTCGGCCAGGGTGTAGCAATAATTGTTCGTTCTGACCTAAACCACAGCCTAATATCTTCTCCTTGCACACAAAATCTAGAAAACATTGGTATTTCTCTATCTTTGATCAATAGTAACCTAAAAATATATTCAATTTATCAATCTCCCAATCTCCCTCTCATCAAAAGTGATATAGACTGCGTTATGGAATCTGGTTCAAAGGTTCTCGCCATGGGCGACTTGAATTCGAAGCATCCTTTATGGTCGCCTGGGCCTAGCAATAACCGCGGTTAAACGTTATACGATCACATGCTCAACAGCAACTATGTTATTCACTCGCCTCAAGATATCACATTAGTGCACTATTGCGCTGATTATTCTCCATCAATTCCTGACATTGTTTTATCAAAAAATATGTATCCACCTAGCCACATCGCTAGTAGTCTCCTCTTTATCTTCGAATCATTTTCCTGTTTTTGTCAAAATAGAAACTAAGTTCGATCGCACTCCTATTCGAAAACTAAATTATGCTAAAGCTAATTGGCCTAAATTTCGCAAACTTTTAAATGATAATGTTATGCTGTCTTCAAAATCATACGCGTGTTCCGCCGAAATAGATGACGCCATATTAAACTTTCAACGCATAATCCTTGAGAGCAGAGACGCTAGCGTACCGGTTATGACTTTGAAACCTTGGAATTCTTTTTCATTGCCTCGTAAACTAAAACGAATGATTAGTTACAAAAACCATATTCGTAGATTGGCTGCAAAGGAAACTACTCCTGGGTTGCGTAAACAACTTATAAATGAATCAAACCGTCTAAAACTTCAAATTAGTCTTGCTTTAAAAATGCACAGGGACTCTGAGTGGAACAAGAAATTGAACAAAGTTGACAACCCTTCAAACGATATATGGCGCCTAGTGAAGGAACTGCGTTCAACTAAAGCAACTATTCCTTCCCTCAAGCTGAAAGATGGTTCCCTTTCTAAAAATGAGCAAGAACAGTGTGATGTCCTAGCAAATACGTTCTTGGACAACATGCTTCTCACCCATAATTGGCCCAGCGACCAATTACCGGAAATAGAACGTTCCCTAGCCAAATTGGATGAGGACAGCAACCAAATCGCTACATTAGTTAGACCTCATGAGATCAAAAAAATAATTTCTAGCCTTAAACTGAGAAAAGCTCCTGGCTTTGACGACATCACCAATCTATTGATAAAAAATCTGCCCCAAAAAACAATTGTCCTACTTACTAAAATGTTCAATTCCTGTCTTTTACTAAACTACTTTCCAACCCCCTGGAAAACAGCTAAAGTCATAGCTATTCACAAGCCCGGTAAAGATGCTTCTAATCCTGTTTCCTATCGTCCTATCAGTCTTCTTCCCTGTATTGGGAAATTATTTGAAAAGATCATCCTTAAGCAGCTTCTAAGAGAAACTAACCATCTCCTTATTGATGAACAGTTTGGGTTTCGTGAAGGTCACTCAACTGTTCACCAGTTAGCAAGAGTTGCTGAGACCGTGTCACACAACCTAAACTTAAAACAATGTACAGGAATGTTTCTCCTAGACATCGAAAAGGCGTTTGACACGGTTTGGCACAAAGCTCTTTTACATAAGCTCGTCAAAGAGGACCTCTTTATCCCTCTTATCAAAATTATACAGTCGTACCTAACTGATCGCAAATTTTGTGTCCACATCAAAAACCATTCATCTTCACCTAAACCAGTACCTGCAGGCGTCCCACAGGGATCCATTGTGGGCCCACCTCTCTTCTCATACTACCTCTATGATATCCCTATTCAACCGAGAACAAACCTCGCATGCTTCGCCGATGATACAGCTTCTTTCACATCTTCTTCTGATATTGACCTGGTTATCGGTCGGTTACAACTTTCACTAAACTTACTCAAAGAATATTTTGATAAATGGAAACTGAAAATAAATGCTTCCAAGACTGAGGCTATCTTATTCACTAGGAAACGTAGTGTGCCCACGAGAACCCTTAAAATTGATGGTTACGGTATACCCTGGAGTCGTTCAGTCAAATATCTTGGCATCACACTGGATAATAAATTAAACTGGACGGAAAATACTTCCAAGCTACACCTTAAAGGCATTAAAGCCCTAAACGCGCTAAGTCCGATTTTAAACAAAAGTTCTTGCCTTAGCAGTGCCACTAAACTACGCACGTATTGCACCCTGGTCAGACCCTGCATCACGTATGCATGTCCTGTGTGGAGTAGCACTTGTAAAACCAATTTTATGAAACTCCAGGTGCTCCAAAACAAAGCCTTGAAATACGCCTATTCGACCCCATTTCGCACTAACTTACATAAATTACACAATAACATTGGCCTACCTAAAATTGATGTCTACATCTATAAGTTGTCTGAAAAATTCTATCTCCAAAAACTTCCTCGCAATAAAAACAAACTTATAAAAAATATTTGTAAAACAAGACAGAACAACCTATCTTTTATCGATACTTACAACAGATACAAATTACCCCATCACTTATTCTTAGAGTGCTATGAATAAGCCGAGTCGCGCATGTGAGCGCGCCCGGCCCGCTGGGCGCTGCCGAGCGCGCAACACTCGCCCTTATTACTAGCCAGTATGTAGGACGGAGGTGGCGCGCGCGGCGGCGCGCAGCGGCCCGTGTGCGCTTGTGTGAGTGAACAGGTAGTTCATGACGAGTTCTTGCCGCTGTTTGTTTACATACCTACTTAGGTAAAATCGGTGCGCCCGCGCATCGTTGAGCGATAAACGCTTTCTTTACCACAAAAAAAGACGTACTTTTTCTAATTTGTAGCAATGCTAACAATTCATTTCTTCATATGTATGCTCAACTAAAGTCTACGTGTAAACTTAAAAAATGATTAATGATTGAACTTAAATTAGTTTACTTCCTCATCATCTAAATATAATGTTCCAGGTAGAAGTTTTGGATAAGCAAAAGTGCTTGATAAACAAAATTATAATCCCTTGTTTTTTGTACCGCTAGGATATAATGTACACTGGCGCTTGTACTTTCTTTTGTTAAAAATTATTTAGTAAATAAAGTTATTTTGAAATTGAAAAAAATTGAGTACAGCGTTCTAGCTTGATTGGACAAAGCATCTGGGCCGGAATCCCAGAGAGATACAGGTTCAAATCCTGCGAGCGTGTCAATTTTTGAAATGTTTATCACAAAAATAACATTTCTATAAACCTAGTGTGTGAAGCACGTTAAAAATCATCCAATTGGTCCAGCTTCGCTTTTTCTCTTTCTCGCTCCACGAGAGTGAGCGGGAGGCAAATGCGAACCTAAAAACTCTAGTTTGAAAAATAAAATTAAATTCTTATTTTTCAATAGATACGAGTTATATGATGCACATTTACAGACCTCTTGGTGAGTTCATTGGCAGGGTTCAATAATGATCATCAAGTTGATCAACTGAAATATAGACCAATAACACTTCTGCACTTTAAGAATCTTAAAATATCTGTAGAAGTCTACCAGCTCATTTGCATAATCTGTAACATACATAGACTAAATTATGCACAAGTCAAGTCTAAACAGAAAAAAAAATACACAATTGTTATACTGTTAAGGACAGGCGAGTCGACGGATTGCTGCGCCCCGGGTATCCAAGAAAGATCTTTGCAATCAACGCTAACTTTTATTAAGAACTAGACGACCCACCCCGGCTTCGCACAGGTGTATTATACATATACGAGTAAACCTTTCTCTTGAATCACTCTATCCATTAAAAAACCGCATCAAAATCCGTTGCGTAGTTTTAAAGATTTAAGCATACAGACAAACAAACAAACAAACGAAAATAGCGACTTCATTTTATACTATGTAAGGAAAGGATGTAAGGATAAGGAAGGATAGTTTAACTTACAGTTTAGAATTAGTTGAGAATAGTTTTCCAGTCATTTATTTTCTTTCTATTAGATTCGATGTATCGAGAATTCTGGAAATATGTTCTAGAACCTATTTACTGACCTTTGAGTTTAGTTACCCACTTCGGCCCCAAGGAAAGAATGGAAGGTTCTAGAAAGTTCGATGTGCTCTGATTGGTCGAACGCGCTCGGGTGGGGATTCGATTAGCCAATCACAGATCAGGCGCATAAGTAGGCACCTGTTTTAGTGTAAAAGGGCTGCGAGTTGGTGCAGTAGTCAGTCTAATAATAAGTCTAATATTGTACGCGTAATCGGAACAAGTTCTCCGAAGTGATATGATGTTAATTTAAATGACTTGATACAAATTAAGTCATTTGCAAATAACTAATACACGGTTTTCTTCTGTCTTTGAAATTCTGTTACTTAAATTCCTGCTTGTATTGTAAATTGTCTGTATACGATAGTGAACTCCAAAAATCATAGTTTAATTATAAAATAAGTAAGTTTTACAATAAAACAAAGCATAAACTTTGAAAAAACCTTACATATGCTATTGATGAAATAGTAAGTACAGACTACGAGATGCGTAAAGAAATATGCCATGAATATCATCAGAACAAAGCCGTGGGATTCGTTGACTTGCTCCACCATATCGCAGGCTGACTCGTACGCTGCTCGGATTTGGTTGATAGCTTTCTGGAGTAATTTTCTATCACTGGTTTTACCTGAATCGGTGAACAAATCGTCAAAAAATTGTCATGATCAAAACATTTTTCAACCAAACTTGGTATACTTAATTTTTAAGTCGTCGGCGATTTCAAATAATCGGCCAAGTACGAGTCGGACTCGTGCACGGAGGGTTCCGTACTGTATAGGAGCCCCCCTTAAATATTTATTTTATTTTAATTTATTTATTAATTATTAAAGTGAATATACAACTATAGTCTGTGAACATTTCAAGCATCTACCTGTTACCATTATTAATATAGAGTGAAAAAAGGCTAAAAAATCAGGTTTGTTGTATGAGAGCCCCCCTTAATTATTATTATTATTCTGTTTTTAGTATTTGTTGTTTTAGTGGCTACAGAAATACATCATCTGTGAAAATTTCAGCTTTCTAGCTTTCTTTGTAATCAATTAAAATGAAATTTTATTACTATTTCAATTTATTGACAAATATCTGAATATGCTGTGTACTATTAAATTTACCAAATTATATTGTAATTACTTGAATAAACACTAATTTACTAAAGTTATATATTGTATTTCAATAAGTCTTGTTAAGGGAGCACAGATCTCCGAAATACAAGCTATGCTTAGTTTGGAGATCTGAGGCTCATTGTCATCATATACTATTTGTTTTAATGTCAATAAACGAATTTGAATTTGAATTGAATTGAGACAGACGGACAGCGGAGTCTTAGTAATAGGGTCCCGTTTTTACCCTTTGGGTACCGAACCCTAAAAATGGGAATTTGTTGCGGTGCTGTTTATCAGCTGATTTCGATAATACCTCTATAATTAATTTGGCAAAATTGTTTAATGGCCCGATCTTAACAAGGTTTTTAAATATGAATCAAAGTTTCAAGAGCGATTCCAGATATAGGGTTTTGAAAATTCAGTTAAACCGATGTGAGGTTTACTGTTCACTGAAAACAATTTATAGTGAATTATGATCAAAACATCCTTAGTAAAATTTTAGCTCATGATGATTTTATATCTTGAGAATATGGTCATAAATTATATCTCAAATTGTTAGTAATTGTGATACATCGAACAGTTTTTGAAGTGAAACTTCTAATGCGACTTGCAACAAGGTTGCGTTTAACGTTTAACGCTACCATGGAGGGGTTATGAAAGCACTGTTGCGTCGAAGTTTCACTTCTTCCGCGCGGAGGGACTCCACTTGCTTTTTTTTTTCTTTTTCAAATACCAACTTACATAACTTATATATTTACTTACCTGTTAACGAAGTATCCAAAGTTTTCAAATTTTCGTTGATAGACTTGAAGCCAGTAGTTAAGTGCATCACAATCAAAATGTATTGCATCAGACCTAGTTCGACCACCACAAAGTTATATTTGGATATCAAAGAAAATACACTGTTCCATACTGCAAACATATAAAAATAGATGCTTTAATTATATATCTTAGATTTATGATAATCGCTGAGAGACATCATTAGAGAATTAATAATTATTTACGATATAATAACAGATTTACAATAGATTCAGAAGCATGCCTTGTTAGGTACCTACATGATACATACGAAGTTATGACTTCTAGTTTTATCAGCAACAAATTTACAAGGGGTTGAATTGTTTCGAGAATAAGATACGGCTGCATTGATTTAATCAAAATAGGATTAAATCAATGTACGGCTGTGCTCCACTTGTTGAGTGCCCAATTGCGCATTGCCTTATACCAATGTGATACAATACCACAGCCAATAATAGTAGATTGTGCACCTAGAGAACAAAATCGTTCGTGTCTTGTATCACGGGCGTCATATTGCTACAACCTAGACCGCTCTGCATAACAACAGGCAGTATGTGGTCAAACGCAAGCCTATTCAGTATAAAAAAAAAAAAAAAAAAAATTGGACAGTGAGCGCAGTGAGGGAGTTTAAGTTATCTTCCGAGCGTATTACAATTAGTTAATGGTGCCTTTATTAACTACAACAAAATTCAATAGGTACTATATGCTAAAACTACCTACACTACTACTACCTATACATAAAAAGCATTGGATCATCCACAGACCCTTGAAGGTCTAAAGATAATCCAAATGCTTAAGCCCACTGCCAGTTGGCAGCGTGCCCAGCATGCTGGCTGCATTGCCACGCTGAATGGTAATTAGTTAATTAATAAATAAATAAATAAAATATTAGGGGACATCTTACACACGGTCTCTGACCCCAAACTAAGCCTAGCTTGTGATATGGCTGTCAGAGACTGATATACTACATATACATTTCTTAAATACATACTTATATAGATAGTACATAAATAACACCCAGACACAGAGCAAACACCTATGTTCATCACACAAATGTTTGCCCTGGGTGGGGATCGAACCCACGCCTCTTTGACCCAGAAGTCAGGTTCACTAACCACTGAGCCACCGAGGCAGTAGTATGATTAACTAATTAATATTAATTTATTAATTTAATGTTATTAATTAATTAACATTTATTTACAAATAATACGCACCTGACATGGATCCCGGGGATTCAAATGATATCACGAAGGCGAGAATAGAAAATAATCGGTTGATTATGAACAGGCAATATAGAAACAATATATAACGTTTGTTTTCTTGCAATGAGCAACTGTTTTTCATCTGAAACTTTATCTGTAGACACAAATTAATTACATTAAAAATGAAATAAGAATTTTTTGGGGTCCAGTGTTAATATTGTCACGCAAACGGGGGTACTAACTACAACCAGTACATACGTAGTATTACTAAGTATTATTTGCTACAAGGTAAGCGGTGGACACGCTACGTGTAGGTGCGCGCAGTAACTATGACATAAAGATATGTTTACTATCGGGTAGTCCTTTGCTTAGTTTCTTATTCTCTTGATAATGATATCGCTTCGCATCGCTTCTATAAGAACATTACTATAGTTCGGCCGTTCAGAGAATGCGTTCCTGACACGTCATCTTGAAAAAATGTTTTTGGCCGATATCTCGGAAAATATGTAATTAAGGGCAAAAAACATTGAGATCATTATTGTAGTAAATAAAATTTCGCATCTTTTGTTTCCACAAAACTTTTTTGTAAAACTTACCGTTTACGATTTATGGACCATTTAATGTTTTAAGGTCCATTTAATGAAATTTCATTTAATGGGCCATAAATCGTAAACGGTAAGTTTTACAAAAAAGTTTACTGGAAACAAAAGATGCGAAATGTTATTTTCTACAATAATGGTCTAGTGTTTTTTGCCCTTAAGTACATAGTTTCCGAGATATCGGCCAAAAACATTATTTCAAGATGACGTGTCAGGAACGCATTCTCTGAACGGCCAAACTATAAAAATATTAAAATAAAGATATTATAAGTTTTACCTACCTCTTGTACTTTATTGACACACTCGATGATGGTCCGGATCCGTCTTGGAGCATCGTATACCATCGTCCCCGCTAAGCACATAACCCAGGATAGTTGCACCGCCCGAGTAATATGCTGAGTGAGTTTCACGTACTGTTCGTACTTGAAGTTGCTTACCACTATACCCGTTAAAATGACACCTTGAAAGATTTTCATAGTTATTGATCTTAAAGACTGATAGCGCTTGTTCAAGGCTATATTTATTTCACCGGACAACGCACCGTTTTTTTACCGGATTTGCAGTTATATGGATTACAATGTACGTGTGTTGACGCATCAGACATCCATCCGGCGATAAATGTAGGCATTTGTTTATTGACGGTCCGTTGTCCAGTGAAAATCATGGCCGTGAATAAGTGCTCTAAAAATAAGAAGAAATATAGGTATAAATGTCAAACATCAAGTTATTGTGCCATACCATTACATCTAGCTTTCACATCACGCTAACGCTCTTTCTTTGTCCAAAATGCTATTTTGACTTAGTTCATCTCATGTGGTCATTTAAATTAAAAGAGCGCTATGTGAAATAAAGTTATTGGATAAAGGGGGGATTTCAACATCAATCAATTTGCTTTAAATTATTCAGAGTGGAGCTCGAGCTGGAGCGATCGTGATAACCTTAATGCCCAATCCACACTCTACACGAGGCAACACGAACGAGGAACGCGTGCACGAGAGTGTGGACGGGCGCTCGTGTATGTCTCGTCACGCCTTTTCTTTGCGTCCATCACCTCGCACGAGGCCGATGCCGAAGCGTTTGCGAGAGTGTGGATGGGGCATAAGAGATTTATAGCTCGGTATCTATCTACAAAGCTCAAATCATATGCGAGACTTGGCGCGGTAGATAAATTATTTTAAAAACGGCATCAATATTTCAAGACACGTTATTTCTAAAAGAATCTGTTAAAGTTATCAACTTACCAATAATGGTTATTTTGAAACAACCAAGCTTGTACAGCCCCGGAGACAACCTGACGCGCCAGCCGCCCCCTTCTTGTTTGTAGAACCGAAGGGGCGCAACCCCCACAAGTCTTGAAGCCTGCAGTACTGTTGCCAAGGTACCAGACACTAAGCACTCCCTTGGATCTTCCATCACTTAATATTGATGATGATTTTCAATATGTTTTTAGTATGGATAAGCTAGAGGATGTGAAAGTGGCCAGGGTTTTTTTAAATGTTAGGGCACATATTATGCAAGGTCTCTAACCCTAAACTAAGCATAGCTTGTGATATGGCTGCCATTGACTGAAATACTACATATACATATTTTAAATTCATACTTATAAATAGTATATATAAATAGTACCTAAATAAAACCCAGACACAGAGCAAACACCTATTCCAATCACACAAATGTTTGCCCTGAGTGGGGATTGAACCCACGCTTCTTTGACCCAGAAGTCATGGTCACTAGCCACTGAGCCACCGAGGCAGTCGACGGCCAACTAATAGCCAAAGGAGCCCTAAAGTTCTAAAATGGAGAACAGGTACTAACAGTAAAATTGACAAACCCTTAGAGTATTAAGTATTGAACAACGAGCTGATCGTCAAGGTGGGCTGATGATTTAATCAAAACCATAGTAGCTCTAGATGAAAGCCGCTTCAAACCGATAAGTCTTATTAGAGGCCCATAAGGTATTTTTTATACAAAATACTCTGGAAAGCGATGTTGTAGCCGAAGATGGAGTATGTAGACCTAGAAGACACCTATTCACTCTTGACTTGAAGATATCCAAACATTTTGTATGGGAAAATGAACAGATCTCTGTAGAAAAATTAAATTAATGTTATTATTTTTCTCGCAATTAAAAAAAAAATCTTACCGTATAATATAATATGCCTTATGTTTCACAAATATCTCAGATTAAAATTAGCCAAATCAGTTCTGCCGTTCTCGAGTTTAAACGAGATTTACAACCACGGTTCATTTTATATATAGGAATATGTGTATGAGGAGAGCATGAGGAGGCTTCTATCAAAAAATGGACGATCTATCGCTGAAACGTTGAAACGACGGCTGTATTAACTACACAATGTGTTCTACTAATGAAACTGTGTTGATGATAATCTTTTAAATAGCCTTTGAAAATGAAGGAAATCAAAAGACAAATCAAAGACAAATATAAGGACTTTGGAAGGAAATTGAAACGGAACTGACGTCAACTGCAGTCGCCACGCCCCTTCGCGCCATGCTGTTGCCAGCCGCCATGTTGAAACTCAAGAGACAAAGGAGGGGAAAGTTATTTAAGCCGTGTTCAGCTATTTTTGCGCCCTATTCGTCCCCGAACCGTTCCTGAATAAACAAGCTGTTGCTACTCTGAGTGTTTCGTGTTTCATTGCGTTATACTCAGAAGTGGTATGTCTTGAAAAATACTTCTACATCGTCTAAACCCACGTGCACAGCGTCAAAATCAGCAAATTATGAAAATTTCGGCCTACATGAAGCCCTGACCATCGAAGAAGACAAAATCACTACGCCGCCTGCGAGACCTGCTTTAGAAGAATCCACGGAAGAAATAAGCATCAAGACAAAAAAGCCACGCTGCTATTTTGAAGTAACATTCAGCAAGTGCAGAGCGGTGCGAGAAATAATGAGGTTAAAAGCGATGCAAGTTAAAGATGATCTACAAAGAAGACGAATAGAAAGGACATCGACATTCCATGACATCGATGAAGCTACTTTTAGAAGACGATTGCATCGACGACATATTGAACAGCAAGAAAACGTATTCACCATTTTAAAACAACCGCCAGCAAAGTGAAGCCCTAACAGCACGTGTAACGAACGCTACTAAGTCGAAAACTATTGCCAGAATCCACCTGTTGAACACAACCACGCGATGAGCAAAACAAGAATCTACAACTACCCTACGTAATGACGCTTCATGGTGTTCATGACGCTTCATGGTGTTCGCTAAGCTGACCTGTCTGCCCGCCTGCTGGTCTGCCTGCCTACCTGCCTGCCTGCCTGCCCGCCTGCCTGCCCGCCTGCCGGCCTGCCCACCTGCCTGCATAGCAGCCTACCCGTCGGCCCGTCTACGCTACCGCCACCAGCGTGCGTCAGCAAGGAGCCTCAGCCAGCCAATTAACCAGGTGTGTTCGTTTCTATCTGTCATTGTTTTCCCCTACGATAAGCCTATTTATGAATTTCGGTGCCACTGTTTTGAAAGGGTTGGAAGAAAAGAGCAGAAGCAAATTAATCAGTCATTGGTGCATCGGCGTAGCATTTAGGTCAAACAGATCGATAATCTGAATAGTCATTATTTGTCTGCTATCATCTATATTTTGCGTAAGAAGTCAAAACATAACCGCACCGCATACATTGTCACATTTAGATCAACGTAATTTTAATCAGGAGCAAATGAAAACGAAATACGTACACATACCTTCATTTTAGTTAGCAACGTTCGACACGGTCTTCGGATATGTGACCGCAAGCAGCATTTACAACTGAGCGCTACCGTGGCTCGGAAGACAAAATAAATTATAGGCCTTGGTTGTATTAACCGATTAGCTAGCATGTTAGAGGCCTTCAGGCAGCTTATAAACTCTGACACCTGGGCTAGCCACCCAGCCTATACAAGCTTACTTATTTTAGTTTCAAAACTGCAGCATTCAGATAACAGAATTACGAAACAAACATAAATTTGGTTGTAATTGTGAACATATTTTTATTTGTGGGTAGTTGCACGTCCCGCAATTCGTTGTAATAGGAAACAAGTCTGAAATCTTTAGTGTTTAGTTCGCGGGTAGATGGAAAAATCAGTATTGCTAATCATAACTAATGCAAGCATTGTCGGCAATGCATGTTCAACAATAGACATTTCTCGAGTATAGCAAAACTGTTCGTTTAGTATGCATTTTTGTGATAACGGTACTTGAGCGTTCGTTGATAGACTATCATGTTGTTTTAGTTGTGTTCCTGCTATTCTTTTTTAGCTCATTTCGCGATTTGTTGTAGCTAGCTATAATGATACTGTAAGCACAGTACTAACTAACATACGTGTTTTGTGACTTGCATCAGAATCGAAGATCGTAATTTTCAAAGCCGATATTTGTTGTGTGTAGCATTTGTTTAAGATAATGCCAAACTATAGATGCATTACACAAAACAATAACGTTTTTCCTGTCATTTATCAGGTCTATCAGATTATAGCAAACGTATTCACGGAACTTTTCAGATTTTTAACAGCCGCATCATATTTGGTTTTCACAATTTGGCCGCTGAAACGCCGATCTTTTAAAATATTTAAGTAAGCAACTACCTACGTACTCGCAGTAAATTTGTGACCCATTTGACCGTAAGATAACCTAGTATTTAAACGGCAGTAAGAAAGTCTTTCAGTATGCCAAAATGGAAGCATTATTTTTGTATTTTATTAACAATTCATGTTTATGCAATATTTCTGGGCTCTTATAAAAACAAAGTTACTGAATGTTATAAACCAGTTGCTTTCAGCGGTAGCTTAAATAGTAAAATTGTAGGGTGCCGTTAATTTTTACAGCAATGGGAGGAAACAAGATGGTACGTAAAATAAATTTAACGCCAGTGCCCCATTTATGTTAGAGCTTGTAGTTTAAAGAAAGCGCAGTCTTGATAGTTCATTGTCTATGTTAGTCTCAAGTCTATATAGTGCATATATTAGATGCGTTTGAAAAGGATTAATAGTATATTTAGGGCAAATGATGTGGACCGTGCTAAGCCTTAATTCATAATCTTAATGTCAAAGGGACTATCAGCCTAGATATATTTAAAACCCTGCTTACAGTGTTGCCATTGTTGTACAGATAGCCTTTAGCCATTTAGTCTCGTTTAACTAAACCAAGCGTATCTTGTGCAAATACTCTTTAGTGATGACCGACCAACCGGGAACCGGTTGATACAGCCAGCCAAACCATCTAGCCTAATTTATGCCAAAGCCAAGAGTGCCAAAGTTATGACAATTGTGCCGAAGCTGAGATTGTTGTGTTGAAGCTGCGAACATTGCAGGAAAGCCTTGATCGATAATTATTATAGCTTGTTAATGCGAGTGCTCTTGACGGTGCAAAATGTCCTGATTATGTAAGGAGCCTTGACGACGCAAGGAGCCTTGTTCACACAAGGAACCTTGACGACGCTAGGATCCTTGACGATACAAGGAACTTTGACGACGCAAGTAGTCTTAATAAAAGCAAGCAACCTTAATAATGCCAGCCAAAAGACAGACAATAGCCCGATAGTGTTGTGAGCCCATATTGTATGATTAGTCCCTATATAATGTTATTAGCCCTCTTGTAATATTGACCTCGAGTGTCATAAGGCTCATGTGTTTTTAGCCCATGCCGATATAATGACATTACCCCTATTTTTCATGAGCCGTGATCATGTTAGTAGCTGAAATCGTGCCATTTGCCCTAAGCTTAGCAGTAATCAGTAGCGTTAGTAGCTCTAGTAATGCAGAATAGTGCCAGTAATACCGATAACGCCTTTAGTTTTAATAGCATCAGCAGCTATCAGTGTCAGTAACTGATAACAGTAGACAATAGGTTCGGACATAAGCCTCGCTGTGCCAGTGCAAACTGCTATAATTATACCTAATAGAAGGCCATGTGTGACCAAATACTTGGTTCTGGATATTCATTGAGTAATCCACGGCGGCCTTGTAGTGCTGTGCCTAGTAACCGCAGATTTTGCTATTATTTGCAGCACTAGGAACAAGTAGCTTTTTAAATGCCTTGAAATGTCAGTATTTAGCCTAAAAATGTTGTTTTACGAGAAAACTTAGACGTGTTGTTTGTTTCCATTGCGGGAGCAATGGTAATTTCCAGGATGGCCGATGAAACGGAACTGACGTCAACTGCAGTCGCCACGCCCCTTCGCGCCATGCTGTTGCCAGCCGCCATGTTGAAACTCAAGAGACAAAGGAGGGGAAAGTTATTTAAGCCGTGTTCAGCTATTTTTGCGCCCTATTCGTCCCCGAACCGTTCCTGAATAAACAAGCTGTTGCTACTCTGAGTGTTTCGTGTTTCATTGCGTTATAAAATATTTTGATTGATTGTGTGTCAAAATTTTCCATGTAATGGTTGGTTGTCATGGAAAAAGTTGGTTGAATAATTCAAACTAATATTTATTATATCTTCGTAATGATCTTCCAGGGCCATCACTATAAACATACTCGAAGAAAATTTTATTTTTAAATAATCGACTGAAGCAAAACCAAAGTCTGTGATTCAAGTCGACGATTTTGCTTTCTTGTCTGCCCGGATATTGATTTTTGTCTAAAGGTCGCATTTTTCCCTGATCTCGACAAAATTGGTACTCGAGTTTTATGATTATATACATGACTATTTTTACTGTCGGATTTTTTTTGATTGGCGTATTTCCCTAATTAATAATTATTTTTCGCAAAAAATGGCATGACCGACTTCAACCGTGTACAGAATTCGCGAATATTTCGAACGGATCGATGTAGCATTTTTCACATTATTGTTGATTTATCAAAAACGGCTTAGTCGATTTCGATAAAATTAAAACGGTACCAATTTCGAAGTATACTCTTTTCAATCAAAAATGAATTATCGAAATCGGCGTTGAATTGAGTACCTCCTCCGTTTCGTCAGACAAAAAAGAGGGAAAATTACTGTCGCGCTATTTACAACAATTGGCAAGGTAGTTTAGTATCTACAACTTAACAATAATGCAAGTAAGTATGAACTAAATCGATCACAGATCAGAGAACAACAACAAACTTGTTTTCTGATCTGTGGAATCAATATAGAACGAGTCAAAATACTATGAAGATTCAGTAAAATACATGTGTCGCGAGGTCTACTGTTCGGAGAACTATTAGTGTGTCGTTTGGCAAATTATAGAGCAAAATAGATTTTGACAGATTTACGGAGAGAGACGTTATTAGAGTTTGACGTGGAATGGTTTGTTACCAGTGTTATTACCAGTAGTAAGAACTTTAAATGAATTACTCTTCTTACTACTGCAGTTGAAAGTTGTTGAAACAACAATATGAAATTTACCGTGTTAGTAACGTAAAACTAAAATAAAAATCGGCCAAGTACGAGTCGGACTCGCGCACGGAGGGTTCCGTACTGTATGGGAGCCCCCCTTAAATATTTGTTTTATTTTAATTTTATTATTTATTATTGAAGTGAATATAAAACTTAATATTCTGTGAAAATTTCAAGCATCTACCTATACCATTATTAATATAGAGCGAAAAACGTCTAAAAATTCAGGTTTGTTGTATGGGAACTTTAAATATTTATTTTATTTTGTTTTTAGTATTTGTTGAGCGGCAACAGAAATACATCATCTGTGAAAATTTCAGCTACCTAGCTATCATGGTTCATGAGATACAGCCCGGTGACAGACAGACAGACGGACATCGAAGTCTTAGTAATCGGGTCCCGTTTTTCCCTTTGGGTACGGAACCCTAAAAAATCAAACAAAAAATGACGGAAATCCCCTGCGTAAAAAATAAATGAATGAATTTATAAAAGCCCTGCGTACGACATCGTTCAAACTGGCGTGGCGACCAATTCGACCAGCGCTTCTTGAACAAGAGAAACCGTGGTGATCACCACACTGACAGCGATGGGCCTCGCACCACCTTGCACCCAAGCGTAAGCTGACAGCTAGACGAAATAAAGTTGGGTCTAAAAGGTTACCAGTATTGAAAGAGGGCAAAGCTTGGAACCAAAGACCGGACTCCCATACAGAGACCGCAAGGATACGAGCGCAATCCGCGACGCTAGGACACGTATCTTGAAGAGATTTTCGTGCTAGTTCGCAGATCAGCCGATCCCACAATCTTTGCGACGACAGAGTCTTTGGAAGTATTTGGGCAAGCGACCCTCCAAGCATTCGTTGCCTCATTCAAATGAGCTATATCTACGCTGAAATGGCCTAAAGGAGGTGCGAGGATTTTTTCAATCAAATTATAAATACTATGAATAGAGGAAAAGAAAGCTGGTAAAGCAACACTTGAAATTTGGTGGACCCCTACCCTTCTAAGCCTAACAGGCAAGAAGGCTTGTTGCCACGCCCTTTCAGTCGTATCAATATTCAAAACCGATACTAGGTTCAGCTTTACAACATCGTCTAAGCTCAAAAATAGCTCATTGTGTTTCCACAATGGACTAAATCGCAAAGCGTACATATTACAAAAGTCATGGATATTGGAAGAAGTAAAACGACAGATATGCAATAATTTTTATTGGTGCATTTATTACAGGAAAAAAATATTACTGATCATGGAATCTAGCGTGGTTTTTACAAATTTTAATTGAATTTTCTAGGCTCGTCTCGCATTACACTATGCGACAATCAGTGCTAAAGCGAGACGTGCTAGTACTTCAATCTTGAAAAAGATCGCCAAATTCGATCGAAACTATAGTAGGACGTTTATCTACTTTAGTTAAGCATGTGTAACACCTATGTTAAAATTTAATTAAAATAACCAAATGTTACTGTAGGGACAAACATTATTCTGCACTTCCCTAGAAGAGGTTAATTGTTTTACTAATGGCAGAAAGGTCTCTGCGTAGGTATCCGTATTTTCTGTCTGTTGTTTTTCGGTCAGTTGAAATATAATTATAGAATAAAATAAGAATAATTTATTTCGTGACCATACATTTATTACTTAAGATATTTGAAAACATGCAATTTATTTTTTTTGTATTAATTAAATGATATTAAAATCAAATTGAATTAGGTCCATATTTTAGGGTTCATTATAAAATCAAATTATTTAATCATCTACTAGCTGCCCATCCGAATTAATTATAGCTATAAACCATTCGGAAGAAATGACATGTTCTAAACGATAATGAAAACCGCATCGAAATCTGTCGTGTAGTTTGGAAGATACTCGTATATGCGGATATATAGTCATACGCACAGAAGATTTATAGACATACGCACAGAAGTAACTGTTTTGCTTTATGCTATGTAGTGATTTTAATCAATTTTCTGACAAACAGGTACCTAAGCCTCGATTGCAATCAATGTCAATCATTGGGCAAAACTTATGTAGTAGCACTCAGCTGCACTGAAACTATCGACACAAAGAAAAGAATAGCTAATGTCCTATCAGATCTATTCATATCAAACAAACCATTACACTACAAACCTTCAAAACCATTTCAAAACCAATACAGTACATTTGTATCCAATAATGTTGCATTATTTAAATTTAATCAAAATTACTAAATATGTCGTAGCATTGCTAAGAATCTGAAACAAAAAAAGAATTCATTTATTAGGTATGTATGCTTTTATTAGTGACTAAATTATCCCTTTCATTAAATTTACTACCTACTTACTTAAAATTACAATACCAAGTCACTAAATTAAAAAATTGGCAAAGTACCTCCTTATAAATCCCGACAATGATTTCAAGGGTATTTTACCTTGAAATCATTGTTGGGATTTACAAGCCTCAGAATCTCAGTATGAGTAAGTATCAAAAACTATTAGTACGAGTAAATCGTTTCCGTGTATCTGCATACATTTTTTTTTTTTTTTGTGTACACGCATAACTTTTTACAGAGTAGTCCGTTTTTGATAAATATTTTTTTATGTTCAGTAGCTCATATTTTAAGCATGGTTCCTTTTAAATTTATTGAAATCAGCAGAGCCATTTTGATATCATCATCCATCCATCCATCAGCCGTAAGACGTCCACTGCTGGACATAGGCCTCCCCAATGGATTTCCAATAAGGCCGGTTGGAAGCGGCCTGCATCCAGCGCGTTCCTGCGATCTTTATTATATCGTCAGTCCACCTAGTCGGTGGACGTCCTACGCTGCGCTTGCTGGTCCGTGGTCTCCATTCGAGAACTTTACTGCCCCATCGTCCATCCGTTCACCGAACTATGTGCCCTGCCCATTGCCACTTTAATTTGCTAATCCGCTGGGCTATGTCGGTAACTTTGGTTCGTCTGCGGATCTCCTCATTTCTGATTCGATCTCGCAGAGAGACGCCGAGCATAGCCCTCTCCATAGCACGTTGGGCTATCCTGAGCTTATTCATAAGGCCCACAGTAAAAGACCACGTTTCAGTTCCATATGTCATCACTGGCAACACACAACCATCGAAAACTTTCGTCTTGAGGCACTGAGGTATATCAGATGAAAAGACGTCACGAAGTTTTCCGAAGGCTGCCCAACCGAGTTGGATTCGGCGATTGACCTCTTTCTTGAAGTTGGACTTACCTAGCTGGACTACTTGTCCTAGGTAGACGTACGAGTCAACAACTTCAAGAACCGAGCTCTCAACAGATATTGGGGTGGGTACGACATGGGCATTACACATGACTTTTGTTTTATCCATGTTCATTTTGAGACCCACCTGTTGAGAAACTCGATTGAGGCCTTCGAGCATCGTGCTGAGCTCTTCCATCGATTTCGCCATGACCACGATATCGTCGGCAAACCGAAGGTGAGTGATGTATTCGCCATTGATGTTGATGCCAAATCCTTTCCAATCCAGGAGCTTAAAGGCGTTCTCCAAAGTGGCAGTAAACAGTTTCGGAGATATCACATCTCCCTGTCTGACGCCTCTTTTCAAAGGGATCGCCTTCGAGCTCTCTTCCTGTACTCGGACCGACATAGTGGCGTTATTATACAAACACTTCAACACTTCGATATACCGATAGTCAATACGGCATCGCTAAAGAGACTCAAGCACAGCCCATGTCTCGACCGAATCAAAGGCTTTCTCATAGTCCACAAACGCTAAGCAAAGTGGCAAGTTATACTCTTCAGTCTTCTGTATAACTTGCCGCAGCGTATGGATGTGGTCCATGGTGCTAATTTATTGCTAATTCATTTTGATAGATCATCAATAATGTGAAAATACTACATTGATCCGTGACACGGTTGAAGTCAGTTATTCTATTTTTTGGGAAAAATAATTATTCCAAGTTTCAGGCAGGAGCGCAGGACTGTAATTTCCATTTACGTAAACATATAAATAAATATTAGGGGACATCTTACCCACGGCCTCTGACCCCAAACTAAGCAAAGCTTGTGATATGGCTGCCAGAGACTGATATATTACATTACTTATTTTTAAATACATACTTATATAGATGGTAACTAAATAACACCTCCTTCCGAACAAGCCGGTTTCCGAAAAGGCTTTAGTACCATGGATCACATACATACGCTGCGGCAGGTTATACAGAAGACCGAGGAGTATAACCAGCCACTTTGCTTAGCGTTTGTGGACTATGAGAAAGCCTTTGATTCGGTCGAGAGTCGAGACATGGGCTGTGCTTGAGTCTCTTCAACGATGCCGTATTGACTATCGGTATATCGAAGTGTTGAAGTGTTTGTATAATAACGCCACTATGTCGGTCCGAGTACAGGAAGAGAGCTCCAAGGCGATCCCATTGAAGAGAGGCGTAAGACAGGGAGATGTAATATCTCCGAAACTGTTTACTGCTACTCTGGAGAACGCTTTTAAGCTCCTGGAATGGAAAGGATTCGGCATCAACATCAATGGCGAATACCTCACTCACCTTCGGTTTGCCGACGATATCGTGGTCATGGCAAAGTCGATGGAGGAACTCAGTACGATGCTCGAAGGCCTAAATCGAGTCTCTCAACAGGTGGGTCTTAAAATGAACATGGACAAGACAAAGGTCATGGTGTAATTCCCATGTTGTACCCACCCCTATTTCAGTTGGGAACTCGGTTCTTGAAGTCGTTGACTCGTACGTCTACCTAGGACAAGTAGTCCAGTTAGGTAGGTCCGACTTCAAGAAAGAGGCCAATCGCCGAATCCAACTCGGCTGGGCAGCGTTCGGAAAATTGCGTAGCGTCTTCTCGTCCGACATACCTCAGTGCCTCAAGTCGAAAGTTTTCGACCAGTGTGTGTTGCCAGTGATGACTTATGGCACAGAAACGTGGTCTCTAACTATGGGCTCTAACTCTAATTTGATTTGATTTGTTTCTAATAATTCTTGTGAGGTATATGTAAATGGTGTGAATCGTTTATATCTCAATAAACAATTAAACAATAAACAATGGGCCTAATTGGTAAGCTTCAAGTAGCTCAACGAGCCATGGAGAGGGCTATGCTCGGAGTTTTTCTGCGAGATCGAATCAGGAATGAGGAGATCCGTAGAGGAACCAAGGTTACCGACATATCCCAGCGGATTGGCAGGTTGAAGTGGCAATGGGCAGGGTACATAGCGCGGAGGACTGATGACCGATGGGGTCGAAAAGTCCTCGAGTGGAGACCACGTACCGGCAAGCGCAGCGTAGGACGTCCACCCACAAGGTGGACGGACGACCTCATTAAGACCGCAGGATCGCGCTGGATGCAAGCCGCTACCAACCGGTCTTATTGGAGGTCTTTAGGGGAGGCCTATGTTCAGCAGTGGACGTCCAATGGCTGAAAAGAAAGAAATAACACCAAGACACAGAGCAAACACTTATTTTCATCACATAAATATTTGCCCTGGGTGGGGATCGAAACCACGCCTCTTTGACTCAGAAGTTAAGGTCAATAACCACTGAGCCACCGATACAGTGAATACTCAATTTACTCATATTAACCTCTCAGGACTGTGCAAACTCTTCACTTACGTCGATCAATAGAGATCTTTTAATCGTGATGATGGCAAGTGGTCTATAATAAGGTTTATGAAGGCTCAGCTGCGCGTAGAACAGCTGCAACTCTTCAGCTGGCATGTTGGTCATTGAGTGCGCGCGACGCATCAGGTAACCCGCCAATTCACGAGTGCACTTCATCTGTTAGAAACAAAAATCAAAATACCGGTTTTAATATATTTGACGGCGCGTTTGAATATTGAGAGTAAACAGCAGTGGCAACTGTCAGCTGTCAACGTCACCGAGGTGGAACTGTCATTGCAGTTTACTCTGACGCAACACCGAGCGCTAGTAGAGCGGCGAGAGGCCGGCGGCCGCCATTCGATAACTTGACGGCAATCGGTTTGCATCGAACCGCGTGCTACGTGTTTGGTGGAGTGTCATCTAATATTGGAGTGATCAATGATTGAACTGTTTTATTCAAGACCAATTTTGTGCCAAGGATTGGAATCTGATTGGAATTACAGCGCATAACATAACGTTGCGTTATTATTCTCCTCGCCCGACTACCCACGCCTACTCGCAATCAAACATGGATACTTCTGATGAAAATATGGATACTTCTGATGATATGGACGCCTCTCATGTCCCTTCATATTTTAAAAAATCCTCATGACTATGCAGTGTTGTCCAATACTCGTGTATTAAGCCACTGTAATGCTATATAATGGTTTTGTCTTTGTCCTTGAAATACCTACGGCGCCACGTATCGCGCGCTAGGGCTGCCCGCCTTCAGTCTTTTAATTTCATCTACTTACTTTTACCTACTTGAGTTTCATTCTAGTTTCTATCTACATGATAAAATTATTATATTTACTAGCCTTTGCCCGCGGCTTCGCCCGCGCTTTCTTTAAACTTAAAGCCTATGACACTCGCAAATAATGTGACTTTCTATTAAAAAAATAACTTTCAAATTCGGTTCAGTAGTTCCAGAGATTACCCCCTACAACCTCACAAACTTTACCTCTTTATTATATTAGTATAGATTACAAAAAAGAAATTCTTTTTGAATGAAAAAGGATGCGTTCTCTCGACTTGGCATAAAAATAAATATTATTATAGTGTTTTTTGATGTTTTTAGGGTTCCGTAGTAAAACAAGGAACGCAAACAATGCTTACTAGTTACGATCGTGTGGATTTCCACACGATCGTTCCTACGGGTCGCGCCGCGACTGACTAGTATACTGAGAGCATACTAAACTCCGAGGCGCATAGGTATGAACCTGGAGTTCGAGAAAAAAATCGGATATGGAACAGCAATTGTTTTCTCGGGTTGGCCCATAGTAAAAGTTGTTCCTAATGATTATTTTAACCACTCATTTTTGGTTTAATACAGGGCAAGCAGATAAGCCTGTATTTTTTGCCAACAAAAGCCACTCGTATTGAGTAGGGTGTAGAGTTAGAAGCTTGGCTGTTGGCTTTACATAAGATCTGGTAACTTTTGGACAATACAAGCCAATGTCTCGACCTGTCAAAACTTTACATAAAAATGTTTTTGCTGGAATTATATCTCTTAGAGAACAGGGAAGCCAGCTACATTACTTTGCCGTACTGATTAGAAAAGTTGAGTAAAACCGCTTCGTACGGCTTGAAAGAAAAACAAAACTGTTAGGCCCAGAACACACGGTGAAACGCAACTGCAACGAAACCCTTTTGAAATTATTGAAACCAGTTTCAACCATTTTCCACACACGCTGCAACCACTATCATTTCGGTTTTCTTTGAGTGCGTTGCGTTTCATACATTTTTTGTAGAAAAACGCAACGCGAGTTTCCTGCACGCCGGTTTCAATGCGACTGATTTGCAACGCGTTTCAAACCGGTTTCAAACTGGTCGCGTCATGTGTGGTCTCTCAACGGAATCTATGGCAGAAACTTAAATGCAAATCAAAGGTAACTAATAGTTGCAGTTTCGTTGCATTTGCGTTTCACCGTGTGTTTTGGGCCTAAGAGTAGTAACACTGGTAGTGTGACGTCTTTTACTTGTCCTGTGGTAAGAAGTGGATGTAAAACAAATTCATGTAGCTTTCATGGACATTCACTGTTATACCTCTTTGTAAGTCCAATGGCAGGGTTCAATCAACATCATCATGTTTATGAAGTGAAATATGAACCAATACAGTTTCAACACTATCAGAATCATAAAATAACTGTAGTCTGCTAGCTCATTTGCATTACCTGTAACATACATACACAGACATGAAATTTGTATCTACTCCACACCTTTGTTTTGAATATGATGCAATTTTAATTGTAATACAGCTATTAAGTCATTTGCAATAACACAAATAAGTTTTTCTTCTATCGTCGAAATTCTTACTTTACTTTACGTAACTTATGTTCCTCCTTGTGATATAAACGAAGTATTAAATGTTATTGGTAAATGTAATTGGTATTGACTAATAATAATTGAAACAATTATATTTGATTTATTTTTATTATTTTGTTATTTTAACTTATATTGAATGATTATTATTTTGTTTATACAATCTTATATTTGATAATTTATTTAACTTAGCAATTTTTCTTTCTTTTAACATTAATATACCCAATTGTGCTTTGATTTAGCAAAGCTGAAATTTTAAGAATTAATATTATTATTTTAATAACAATTGTAATTGATTTGGATTGACTTGTATCTTGTATTTCGATCACAATAACATAATATGAATATTGAATTTTCTGCTGTTCTGTGGAATTGTCTTGATAAAATAGTGGACTAACTTAAATTAAATAAAAAATGTTAGGTACAATAAAATATAAATAGAATAATAGATTTTCAAAAACCTTACATATGATGTTGAATAAATAGTAAGCACAAGCTACGAGTTGCGCAAAGGTATACGCTATGAATATCATCAGAACAAAGCCCTGGGATTCGTTGACTTGCTCCACCATGTCGCAGGCTGACTCGTACGCTGCTCGGACTTGGTTGATAGCTTTCTGGCGAAATTTTCTATCACTAGTTTTACCTGAATCGGTGAACAAATAATTAGATAATTGTTTTTTGCCAAGAATGGCAAAAACTTCTTCGACTGTACAGATACTTAAAAATAAATAATCGGCCAAGTACGAGTCAGACTCGCGCACGGAGGGTTCCGAACTGTATGGGAGCCCCCCTTAAATATTTATTTTATTTTAATTTTATTATTTATTATTATATAAAACTAAATATTCTGTGAAAATTTCAACCATCTACCTGGTACCATTATTATTATAGAGCGAAAAACTTCAAAAAATTCAGGTTTGTTGTATTGGAGCCCCCTTTAAATATTTATTTTATTTTGTTTTTAGTATTTGTTGTAGCGGCAACCAAAATACATCATCTGTGAAAATTTCAGCTGCCTAGCTATCATGATTCATGAGATACAGCCCGGTGACAGACGGACAGACAGACAGTCAGAAGGACAGACGGACATCGAAGTCTTAGTAAAAGGGTCCCGTTTTTCCCTTTGGGTACGGAACCCTAAAAATGAAATACTTTGCATGAATCGATGTGTCATCTATGTTTATTATTGTTGATTTACCAAAAACGGCTCAGCCGATTTCGATAACATTTCTATGGGACCACTCAGCAATATAGGTACTGTTTCGAATTAAAAAAAGTTTTTTTTAAATCGATTCAAAATTGGCGTAAATATCGATGAACTTACACAAATAATACATAAACCTCTTCCTTTTTGGAAGTCGGTAAAAACTGCCATAATCATAACATTTTTCAATGAGTCATGGTACAGAGGCTATGTATATATGTGGTTATTTTTTATCGTCGGCGATTCATGTTTAGAAAGGTATATCTCTCAAAAAGAGGAAAATTTGTTGTAGCGCTGATTATAAGCCGAATTCGATAATATATTTGGCAAAATCGTATATTTGGGTAATTTTATGTCGTCGGTGATTTTTAATTGAAAGTCTATTTTGTCAAAATAGAAGGAGTTAGGAGATCTAGTAAGTTTCAGTGAATTATGACTAACAACTTCCTTCGGAAGTAGATCAGGATGATTTAAGATTTTGAGAATACAATCTTAAAATGTTGTGATAATTCGAACAATAAATAAAGAGTTAATTTTTCAACCGACTTTCAGAAAGGTTCTATGTTCGTTTGTATGTATTTTTGCGTATGTTCATCGATAGTTTCGCCAATTGTGAACCGAATCGAAATAGTACATTGTTCACTGAGAGGAGAAAGTGACCGATTACCGTCGAGTGTGTCGTTGGAAGCCCGAGCCGTAGGCGAGGGCTTTAAAACACCCGAGATCGGGAATCGCACTTTCTCTCGAGTGATACATAGTGCTTTATACTACACCTACGAGGAAAATAAAAAACTAAATCTTTAGTAATTGAAATTTATATTGAAATTGTTGCAGTTAGTGAAGCTTAATGTAACACTTGAAAATGGCGCCAATGGCGTCTGCAATTTTCACATGTTCTTTTTTCAAATTGTTTGACACCATCCAACACACAGCTAGTGGCCAGTGTCATTTTGCGAACTTGGAGATAAAAACTCACTGTAAATACTTTTTGGCTTTTGATATTTAGGTTACCAGCGCATAGTCTTACCCAAAATTAAAAAAGAAAAACCACGTAAGAAATGGATTTTCATACACTTTTCTCTCCCGCTCAGATGCGTTTTCTCCCCGCATATTTGTTCGATATGCAATGACGTACTTTCTACCGTAAATTTGATAAAATATCAAGGTACTTTCCGAGCAGGTGTAGTACCTATAAAATTATTTTTTAGTTCGAAAGGGTATACTCGTACTCCCGAAGTGATCCCATTTAAATTTTACAGAAATTTTTGAAAAATAATTGAAATCGGCTGAGCCCTTTTTGGTAATAATGTAAACAATTCGAGTGAAATATTCGAATTCTGTACACGATGGAAGGTGGTTTTACCTTTTTTTGCGAAAAATATTTATCATAAATAATTTTCATAAATGACCTGAACTGAAAAAAGATTTCACTAAAACTAAAAATAAATAATTGAATATATTTTATAAAACCTAGTAACGAAGTATCCAAAGTTTTCAAATGATCGTTGATAGACTTGAAGCCAGTAGTAACGTGCACCACAACCACAATATATTGCATCACACCCAGTTCGACCACCAATGCGATATATTTGGCGAACAACGAAAATACATTGGACAATACTGCAAGCAAATAAAAAATTGATTAAGTACGTGGTTGCTATAAGCCCGATTACAGAGGCGCCATCGTAATTATATTAGCTAAATAGCAAAGTTCTGTTTCTTTTTCACTTGGGGCATTCGATAAAGAGAACGCTTTTACGTTGCTACGTTGCTATGGCGCCTCTGTAATCGGGCTTTAAAAGGAGTGTAGGTATCTCATACTTTAGAATTATGATAATAATCGCTTAGTGACAATAATCATAAATAGAGTGTAATACATCAATCCCATCCATACATTAGCCATAAGACGCCACTGCTGGACATTGGCCTCCCCTATGTATCTTCCATAAGACTGGTTGGTAGCGGCTTACATCCAGCGAGACATCCGTCCACTTCGTGGGTGGAAGTCCTACGCTGCACTTGCGTTTCTATGATACATACTAAGCCTTTCAGACTTCTAGTTTTTTTATAATCAATGAGTTAACATATAAATAGTACGTACCTGACATGAATTTATATGATACCACAAAGCCGATAATAGAAACACATCGGATGATTACGAACACGCAATATAGGAACCAAATGTACTGTTTTTTTTCTTGTGACGAGCTCTGTGGCAACGAGCAATTATTTTTTATCTGAAAGTTAATCGTAAACACCATGGATGTATTATATTATAAACAACACAAATAAAGAACAGTAGAAATGAAATAGTAAAATTATTTTTTGCCAAGAATGGCAATGGCATAACTGACTTCAACTGGGTACCTACAGAATTCGAATAGTTCGCACGAAGCGATGTATTATTTTACACGATACATGTAGTAATTTTTACATTAATGTTGATTTTTCAAAAACGGCTCAGCCGATTTTGATACATTTTAAATGGGACTACCTCAGAATACTTTTGAACTAAAAATTACATGAATTAGTCACACTCGTGATCGGGTGCTGCTTGCGGGTCCCCGGTCTGCTCGTGGCATTCACGCAGTGCACCGACTAAATAACTTAGGCTAAGATTTTAACTATATATGTACTAACTCTCTTTGGTACATTAGAATCAAATAATTGTAAATTTTAGTTAACAAAGGGCAAATACCCTGGTGTCATAACTTTTCAGTAAAAAAAACAACAGGTTGCATTCCGGGAATGCCGGCAGAAGTGAAAACTTGAACACATAAAGTACTATCATTTATGTAGACGTGAGAACTTGAACATATCGAGTTTCATTTGTGTGATATTTTATGTAGTAAAATACAATATCACACATGCACACTCGCGCAATTGCCCTGCGCCGCTTAATCGAAAAGCAGGTGCAGGTTCGGTACATTTGCTCTGTGTCTGGGTGTTATTTAGGTACTATCTATATATTTATTTACAATTATCAGTGGCAACCCCAAAGCCGGCAGCACTCGTCTTTAAATCTATTTACGTTTATTACGAGAAATATGTGTAAATAACAGTGTATAAGTAAATTTAAGTGAAGATAAATAACAAAATAATATGTGACAGTGTTATCTAAGCCAAAACCGGCGATTAAACTGAGTATTTAATCAATTAATATAACTACAAACATGACACGAAAATAGTGGCAAAGCAAGTGATTGTTGTTGTTAGCAGTTGCAAAAGTGCAGAAAGTGAACATCGAGCACAGAAACGATAAGTACAACCATTAAATGAGCTACAACATAGCGAATTAATTATTGTAATTACAATACAATACTAACATACCTTCGAAATATATTTTTATTGTCTGACCAAAAATGATGCCTACCTACATAACACATTTAACAACTGTCAGTTTCAAATGACAGCATCACATTCGATTTTGACAACACCTGACAGCGAGAACAGAGTTGCCACTACCCAAAAATTTCCCAACAATTCGGGAGTGTAAACTATTGACGAAACCAGAAATTAATTTTGACTAAGCTACATAGCTAATAGAATATGCCATACACCAGAAGCCAAAGGTCTCTAAAAGAGGCGGAAGATAAAATCCGATTACTGACAAGCGAACTCGAAAAAACGCAGCAGCTTAATATTAAATTGATAACTGAACAGGAGGAATGTGCAGAAGAATACCGCCGGCAAGTCAATAATAACACTCAGCTCAAGGCCAAAATAATGGACCAAGAAACAGAAATTCAAGAAGCACAATCTGAAAGAGATGAACTTAAAAATGAGTCAGAAAAAAATTCTGCAGATTTAAAAGAGTATGAAAACGTTCTCAGTATCATAAACATGCACGAAAATAATGCAAAAATGTTTGAGAGACTTCGAATAAGAACTCAAATGGAGCACGAAGAAGCTATTTATACAATAAGAAAGGAGAATGATAGCCTACGAGAACAAATAGTTTCTATGCAAGCGGATATAATTAACTTAAAGAAACAAATACAGAATAATAATAAAAGTGAACAAAATTGGACCAAAACAAATAAAATAAATCAAAATATAACAGAAAAGAGTAAAATGCTTAAAGCAAAATTAACTAGTATACCTTTAGAAAAAACAACGAGATGTAAACAACCAGAGAAAAAAAATGATAAAACCTGTTTAAAAACTCAAAAAACAAACATTAGTAAGAAAGACCAAGTAACAAGCGATTCTCTAATAAATGCTACTGAAAAAAAGGAAGTGGATGTAGACGTGCAAGACAAAAGAACCGAGAAATCTACAGTACCTACAGAAAATAAAGGCAAATCAAAAATACCATTGAACAAAACACACAACGAAGAAAAAGATAAAAGACACTACAAAGAAAAAGATAAAATACACAACGAAGAAAATGATAAAACAGAAAACGAAGAAAAAGATAAAATGCACAACAAAGAAAATAATAAAACACAAAACGAAGAAAAGGAAAAAGATAAAACACACAGCGAAGAAAAAGAAAAAATACCGAAATTACGAAATAAAAAACAAATGTTGATACTTTGTGATCATTTTGGAAAAACAATCACTGAATACATAAGACGACACAATGACGAATATGATACAGTACTATCAATTTGTAAACCGGATGCTCCATTCTATGAAATAGTGAAAAACATTGTAACTTTGACCACCAATATGAAAAAAGAAGATGTAGTCTGTATTATACATTCAAATAGTATGAACTTCAAAATAGGATATGTGAAATATGTAACAGATTGGTGCAAAACGAATGATTTTAGATTGCAGATCACTACACTACCATATTATTATGACAATGTCACTGAAGATTTAAACAATAACTACAGATATATGTTAAATGATAAAATATTTTGTCTCGCGTCACAAACCTGTAAAATGACTGTAATCGACGTTAACAGCTTTGGCGAAAGGTTTTGCAAACTTGATCGCCGTTTATCGCGTAGATTTACTAAATACATTGGTGCCAAAATTTTGAGAAGCTCCCAGAACGTTCTATCAAGTCCTTTCAACAACTTAATTTATTTGACAGGAGAATCGTCAAACGTCCGAAGCAATTTACAACGTCATGACGTGAAAGATGATTCTAATAATTTTTTAGAACAGGAGATAAATCTAACACCAAAAAAATAAGTACTGCATTTACTGTTTTTAACCAAAACTGTAGAAGTATTAATAATAAGCTCTTATCTCTCGAAGTAGTTGCTAAATCACACGATCCTGATGTCTTCGTTTTAAGCGAGACATGGTTAAATCAAAATAATGTAAATAGTATATCACTGCGAGGTTATAATCATGCTAACTATTTCACTAGACAAAATTATATTCATGGCGGTGTTTCTATATTTGTTAAAGATTCTTATAAAACTAAACGATGTAAAGAAATTGATTCATTGGCTATTGAATACCACTGCGAAATATCATCTGTTGAATTTAACGTAATGTCAAATAAAGTAGTAATTATAGGTTTGTATAGAACTGGACGTGGCAATTTTGATGTTTTTGTGGATGTTCTAGATAAACTATTTTATTTGCTCTCGGGCCTGTCTAACACAAGTATTATTGTCGCTGGTGATTGGAATGTTGATTTCATGGTAGACTCATCTAACAAAACTGCACTAAAGCATATTATTGAACCAGCTGGATTTAGGAATGCTGTAAACTTCCCAACCAGATTTGAAAAGAACGCAAAGACGTCCATTGATTTTGTGATAACAAACATACTCAATGATGACATTATAGTTAAGTCTATTGCTGCCGGAATCGCTGATCATGATGCACAGTTAGCGACCATAAACATTCAAAAGAAAGTATGTTCAAAGTACGTTGTTGTACAAAAACGGGTCTATGACACATGTAAGTCGATAGATTTTAGTCAAGCCATGTTATCCTATGACTGGGACACAATTTTCAATGAATTCAAAAATGACACATTTGATGACTTTATGAACAAAATGATTTGGAACCTAAACTTATACTTTCCCATCAAAACTCGTCGAGTAAAGAAGCGTAATCGATCTCCGTGGGTGTGTGAAGAATTAATCAAATTACAAAATGATATACACGATCTTTATTACATACAAAGGCAATATCCAGAATTTATTTCTGATACCAATATTATCGAAAAGAAAATAATACATAAAAATGTCTTGATGAAGAAAAAGAAGAAGGAATATATAGAAAACAGAATAATGAACTCAAAAAACACTAAAAAAGAAGTTTGGGATATAATAAGAGAGGAAACAAACAAAGATCACAAAGAATGGACTTGGGAAATAACAGATCATATAAAACAAAAAAAAGTAAGTAACGAAGAAATTCCTAACCATCTTAATGACTTTTTTGTTTCCATAGGCGACGATCTCTCGAAAAATAATCCACCTGATTGTTACAAAGCTATGAACTTTCTTGAGGCAAAAATCGATGAACAACCAGAAATAAATTTTCCTGTGATAACACCGCAAGAGTTAATTAAAATAGCACAGCAAAAAATTCACAATTCTGTAACAAAAGATGTGTACGATATATCAGGGAATTTTCTTTTTCAAACATTGTTTTACTTAGCTGACCATATCACGTACTTGATTAATAGCACCCTGAAATCAAATGTCTATCCGAAGACACTAAAAAAATCACGGCTGACACCACTGTATAAAGGTAAAGGTGATATAACTTCAGTTGACAACTACAGACCAATTGCAATCGTACCAACGTTGTCCAAAATAATTGAATCTATAATATCAAGTAGCCTAATGAAACATATGAATGAACATAATATCATATCAGAATGCCAACATGCGTATCGGAATGGTAGATCTACTATATCAGCAACACTCAAAGTTATTGAAGCAGTCATGAAAGGCTTAGAAAGCAAAAAGAAAGTAGCGGCATTGTTTATAGACCTCTCTAAAGCTTTTGATTCGGTCAATCATGAACTTCTACTCAAGAAGACTAAACTCTACGGAGTCAGAAATGAGAAACAACAATTAATAGGATCATTTCTCGGAGATAGAGAACAAACAGTGGAGATTAAAATAGACCAAAAAACTTATAGATCTAATACGAAAATAACCAACGTAGGCATTCCCCAAGGATCTTCTCTAGGGAATGTACTATTTATTATGTTGATAAATGACATCGCAAACATCGACATAGAAGGAGAAATAGTGCTATACGCAGATGACACTACGATTGTATTAACAGCTGACACAATTGATGAACTACAAGTAAAAATATACGACGCCATGCATAAACTTAGTGAATGGTTTAAAATTAATGGACTAAAACTTAATACAGAGAAAACGAACGTTATGTTCTTCAATGCAGTGTCATCTGATCAAGATCCTGTGCCAGTCAAATTGCAAGATGGAACGATTTGTTACTCTTCAAATATTGTAAGACTGTTGGGATTTGAAATCGACCCAAGTTTAAAATGGAAGCAGCACGTTGACATGACTTGTCAAAAAATGTCAAAAGGGATATACGCAATGAAACAACTTAAAGCAATTACTACACGAGATAATTTGAAACAGATATACTATGCGTATATTCACTCCATTCTATCGTATGGTATCATTTTATGGGGTAATTCAACGGATTATGAGAGGGTATTAAAGATGCAAAAGCGTGCAATAAGAGTACTAGTTGGTGGAAAATTTGACGAAACATGCAGAGGACATTTTAAAGAGTTAGGTATACTAACTTCAGTATCTGTATATATTTTAGAGATCCTTAAATATATTAAGAAACATATTCACGAATGCAAAATAAAGACAGTTAAGAGCAAGCGTTCTTTAAGGAATAATAGATTACTACTTGATATAACACTTCCACGATTGAAGATGGCCGAAAAATTACCCATGTCAATGGGTCGATTGTTATTTAATAAGCTTCCAGAGCACATAAAGACCATTACAAATGAAAATCAATTTCTCAACGCCGTCAGGGTACTTCTGTTAGACAGGACTATTTACACAATTAAAGAGTACTTTGAAAATGACTACAGTGAATTAAAATTGACCACATAAATATTATGTATGTTATTAGTAGCCCCTTTACAGCTAAAATGTTTTAACATTTGTTTTTATGATGAATTTAGATTATGTAACCGATTTATTTTTAAATTTACTGTTATTATTTATTTTGTAATTTTTGTGACGAGATATTGTCTGATGCTCAACACTGACGATTAATTTAAGAAGTGGTTGTAACTCGACATATTAATAAATTATTTCATTTCATTTCATTTCATTTCATTTCATTTCATATAAGTATGTGTTTAAAATATGATATGTAGTATATCAGTCTCTGGCAGCCATATCACAAGCTTTGCTTAGTTTGGGGTCAGAGACCGTGTGTAAGATGTCCCCCAATATTTATTTATTTTTATTTTATTTTATTTATTTTCGCCACGCGGTAGAAAAAGAGGGCTAGACAGACGCGACCAAAGCGCCACCCTTTTATTGGTGAACAATGCGCGTTAGAACCAAGCGTTTTGAATCCTCATTCCTCATACGAACAGCCATAATGTGGAACGCTTTGCCTGGGTCTGTCTTCCCGCTAAAGTACAACGTGGGCGTCTTCCTACAGCCTAGACCGCTTATCTGCTCAACATCAGGCAGTATGTGGCCAAATGCAAACCTATTCAGAATTAAAAAAAAAAGAGGAAGAAATTATTTCCTCTCTACGCCGCGCCGGTGGTCTACTCTATCTCCATCCTACGAATTTTCGATCAGCGTACGCGTCTGTCAGAATCAGAATCAGAATAATTTATTGTCAAACTGTGTTGCTAAAGATGTTACAAAAATATTACATAATCTCAACAGCTGTCAGTCTGTCCTGATGCGAGTATAAATTTTTTTACTTCTCCCAAAAAGTGCACAACGCCGCCAAAGAAGTTTTCACTTCAAAAAACTTACTGACCGGGTTGTCAGATTATCTGTGCACGTCGCTGGAATGCGGCGCCTCTCCCGCTTCCCCTGTCACCTCTCCGCGCACTCCCCGGTGCGACAGTACGGTTAGCATCTTCGTTGCCGATACACGTCCCGATAATAATTTACGTCCGGACGGTATACTAGACGTCCGGTAATGTATATACGTCCCGATAATTCGATATGACGTCACGAAGTCAGGTGCACAGATATTGTGACCGGGTTGTAGTTTTACCCACCTCTTGTACTTTACTGACGCACTCGATGATGGTCCGCATCCGCTTCGGAGCATCGTATGCCATAGTTACCGCTAGACACATCATCCAGGATACTTGCACCATCATAGTTATATACTGTGTGAGTTTCACATACTGTTCGTTCATGACGTTGTAAACCATTATGCCCGTTAAAATTACACCTTGAAAGAGATTTTACCCATAAATATTACAAGGACTAAAAGAGATAAGACCATATATAGGTAATATGGACTGCCTCGATGGCTCAGTGGTTAGTGACCCTGACTTCTGGGTTCGATCCACAGAACAATATCACTAGGAGAAGAATAAAATATTCATACATAAAAAAATAAGACAGTAGCTCACTACCGCCTCCTTACGTCAGCCCCCGGCAATGTTTACAGCGGGAATTTTTAAATACATTTCGGCGGTAGATTCGAATGTGAGACCAGTTCTTCCTTACATAGTATAAAATAAAGTCGCTATTTTCGTTTGTTTGTTTGTCTGTGTGCTTAAATCTTTAAAACTACGCAACGGATTTTGATGCGGTTTTTTTTAATGGATAGAGTGATTCAAGAGGAAGGTTTATATGTATAATACACCTGTGCGAAGCCGGGGCGGGTCGTCTAGTTAGTAATAAATAGGTACAACCAACGCAGTTTCTCAGTCTGAAACTTTAGTCGTATCTATACACAACGTATGAATCATGTCTCAACAAAACACTATAAGATTTGCAACGAGTCTATTTCTCTAAAATAATAGTAAGTCCTGTCTCAACAATACAATAAAACACATGATACGAGTCTCTTTCTCTATAATAAACACGAGGGTTGTCTCAATCACTGAAGCCGTAGTTCACAACACGGTTGGTTACAAGTCCATATCTCAATATTGGAAAATCACTGCACTTTATCCTCAAAATAATGAAAAACAACTAATTGAAATAAATTATCATGGGAGCCAATAAAGTCACTTTGTGACCAGAAAGAAATGTGACTGATAAACGATACAGTAGGGATGCCATATTAAAAAATAATTATATGTCGGAGATAGTCATTGTTCCCGCCGACCGACATCGTCATTAGTGGTTGCGGGCTCAGTGGGCGTCATCAGGGTAAAATGCGAGCACAAAACACAATTTTATTACCACTACTTATTTTAGTTCAAATTTTAGGTTTGTTTACACATTAGTTCTGATGAATTCACGATAATGCAATGTAAAATCAACTGTTTAGACCGAGCAGCGAGTTCGGGGCACCGATCTTACTTTTCTTAACCACACAACAACGTTCCAACCCGATCGTTTGCTCCCGCGCAAAAGCCTCGCACCAACTGTCAACCAAAACAAGCCAAGATGGCGCCTCGACCTCGCTCGAGGCAAGTACTCTGCTCTGATTGGTCGTTACGTACAAAGTGTACTACAATACTCTTATTTTTTTGTTGAATTATTGAGATTTGAAGTTATAAAAAAATGTAACAAATCAATTGAGATTAAATTAAGAGTTTTCAAAGTAATTATAATGTAAACAAACACTATTGTGATTTACGTATGCAAACAACAATCAACTCGACTCATAGCTTCCTCCGACACGGCCTTCCTGACGTATTACACGCCCTCGTGTGATGTTGATGGCAGCGCATCATGTGCAGAAAAGAAAGAAATTCTTGTAGAGCTCGGCCACTCCTGACGACACGTTTGTAGTTCGTTTTTCACGTTACGCGTTCTGCCGTTGACAACATCGAAATGGCCTCCTCGCCTTTGAATGGCCACCTCGCCTTTTTTTTTAGTTTGGCCAACTCGCCCTTTTTTATTTTGGCCAACTCGCCATTTTTTTTGGTTTGGCCAACTCGCCCTTTTTTTTATTTTGGCCAACTCGCCCTTTTTTTTCTTTTGGCCAACTCGCCCTTTTTTATTTTGGCCAACTCGCCATTCAAAGGCCACCTCGCCTTATACAAATCTTAACAGCTACCTCGTGATGCGCCACCATCAACCTATAGGATTTCTTACAAGACAACTTGAGTATTCGCCACACACAGTCTGAAAGCTAACGACTTCAAACAAAATAAATGTAGTGTAAAAATCTTACCATCATATTCATCTGACAGGCACGGATCTGGCTCGGTAGGACACACAAGATTGGGGGAACTTGAATTTTACCCTCTGACATTTCAGATCCCAGAAACTGGACCTGCTTCCTTAGAAAGGCTCATTTTTTTCATATTGAACGAAGTTTCAGTGCCACTAAGAGACCGTCCACTAATGACGAGACCGTCTATGTAGACAGTCACATAGGAGTGCGATAAGCCATATTAATAGCTCTCTGATATATAGAGGGGACATTGAGAAGGCCCAATGGCATCACAGTAAACTCATGACGAGCGTCGGGGGTAACAAAAACGGTTACCTTCATAGATTTTTACTCTATGGTTATAGGAACTTGATACCATCCACTATCCATGTCAACACACGTGTAAAATTCTGCGCCTGATAACCTCTGAACTTGACCGCCGATTAGACATAAAGGATACCGGTCATAGACTGTATTGGAATTTAATTCTCAGTAGTCTATGATCATTCAGCCCATGCTATTGCGCTTTTTGACTAAAAGTATCTGAAGTAGGGCGATTTGCTCGGTCTAATAACTCTAGCAGATAATTACTCACTACACCTATTCTATACTGACTTCTGCTTTTCAGGGCTCAAGTGATATGGTCGCTGTTGTACGATTTTGATAGGATCTATTAAATTTATTTCCAATTCACCTGTCTTTACTCTACTAGTAGGTGTGGCTCCAACGAATGAGTTCTTAAAGCAGCTAAGAAGTTTTGTTAGTTGTTGTTAAGGTATCCACGTCGTCAAAGACAGCCGCCACGTTACCTTCATCGCAAATATTAACAGTACAGGAATATAGAAAGTTGATCACTCGATATGTGTACGGATAACCCTAAGGCCAATAAATCGTGACATTCGTGACCAATAAGATTATTGTTGTTTAAGTAATCAATCGTCAGGTACGAGTATAATGTGAAACGAAATATCTACGTCATGACTATTAAGAACTTGCAGGATTTAGCAAACGTACCCTCTGTCATGGTATAAAAAATGTACCTACGTATAAACGATACACCAGATACTCCATTGTACAATTTCAGACCCTAAAGCCGAAGCAATCAAGGCGAAACTGAAATACCAAAAACTGGGCTGCATCGCTTTCGCCCGCTCCGTAAACCCGTCACACAATAACATTTCGACCCCATGTCTTAGGCATTAGGTCGAAACTTCAGTAAACACCTCCCTTGCGCCTCACGCAAATCTGTCTGAATGTAGCGAATGCTAACCGCAGTGCGTTTCCAGTCCGTAGATAAACCGTCCCCGATTAAGGAAAATTCTAGATTTTTTTTTTACCCCAGTCTAAATAATAATTGCGCGCTGAAACGTACCAACAAATTTAGGAGATATGCCTTCTTTAATTTAGGAACAATCGGCACCGGAATCAAAACAAAATAAGAACCGCTCACCAAATTGCGTAATTTTTCCGATGACAGGTTTCAGGCCGCATACATTTACTCAGTTCACAACGCTAGGTGCAGCGGCGGCGGGCTGGCGCTGCTGCTTGCAAGTGGCAATGTTTTTGAGCACCGCGATGTGACATGGGCCTCAAAACCACATTTGTAGCAAGACACCAAGGGCCGCCTAGTAATGGCCTAACGGCCGCGTTTCCACAAGCGTAACATTTTGTTGAAACAAAACTTAACCTAGGACGTTTATTAATTTAGCGTATTACTTGCGATAAGAGAAAGCTGTTGCATTTTACTGCGGGTAATTAGTTTACGTTGCATTTTACTGCGGGTAGTTAGTTATTTAGAAAAAAAAAACATTGCGAGTGGCCCATGTGTGCAATTATCTAAGATACAACCATTTCCTCCTTACCCAACCTAGCCCATCGTTACATCGGAAAAGTGAATAAACGGCTTGCATATGCAGCAAGGGATTGCCTTTTTTACGGTTTGACCGTTATCATTTTTAATGTCTACGCATGTTTCCAACGTATCATACCGAGCAAGAGAAAAAAATCTTTAAATTCTACCCACATTATGTAGGGAAAAGCTATCTGAGAAAAATATGTTGCAACAGGACCTTTCAAAGCCTTACTTAGTATGAGAATTAATTTACTTCCCTGTTTATCACGATCAAATGAGCAGATATCCGTTGCTAGCTAGGCCCGGGCATCAATGTCAGCATCTTCCGCTTGAAGTTTAGGCACCGTAATGCTTTTATCCTTCGGTAATCGGTGGATCGGTTAGCGCCTCCACCAATAACCTCATGCTGGTTTGTTGCGCTTTAAATAACGCACGCCATCCTTCTTTTGCCGCTGTCTGTTCACTCACGTTTTTGCCTGCACCGATCCCCACTTCTGATGTCGGAGATAGTCATTGTTCCCGCCGACCGACATCGTCATTAGTGGTTGCGGGCTCAGTGGGCGTCATCAGGGTAAAATGCGAGCACAAAACACAATTTTATTACCACTACTTATTTTAGTTCAAATTTTAGGTTTGTTTACACATTAGTTCTGATGAATTCACGATAATGCAATGTAAAATCAACTGTTTAGACCGAGCAGCGAGTTCGGGGCACCGATCTTACTTTTCTTAACCACACAACAACGTTCCAACCCGATCGTTTGCTCCCGCGCAAAAGCCTCGCACCAACTGTCAACCAAAACAAGCCAAGATGGCGCCTCGACCTCGCTCGAGGCAAGTACTCTGCTCTGATTGGTCGTTACGTACAAAGTGTACTACAATACTCTTATTTTTTTGTTGAATTATTGAGATTTGAAGTTATAAAAAATGTAACAAATCAATTGAGATTAAATTAAGAGTTTTCAAAGTAATTATAATGTAAACAAACACTATTGTGATTTACGTATGCAAACAACAATCAACTCGACTCATAGCTTCCTCCGACATATATATGACTATATTTGCCCCCGTAGGTATAAAAAACGTCCCTTTGTAGTTGACTGCGGTTGGTTCGATCCTCACCCAGGGCAAACATTTGTGTATTGAACAGGTGTTTGCTATGTGTCTGGGTGTTATTTAGGTACTATCTATATAAGTATGTATTTAAAATATGTATATCTAGTATATCAGTCTCTGGCAGCCATATCACAAGCTATGCTTAGTTTGGGGTCAGAGACCGTGTGTAAGATGTCCCTCATATTTATTTATTTATATCATGATAAGTCTTTGCGCCATGTCATAGCCGTCGCTATCGGTCCAACCTTTGGTTTTATGTACTGTCGAGATGGACAAATATAAAAGTCAAGGATAAAGAAAACGGCCCAGATCTTTAAAATTGTGCGCGTACGTGTTGTCTTAACTGACAAAATTTGTATTATATAGGTATACTTAGTGCATATTTTTGGACCTTTTGCTCAGCCAATTTACTCGTAGTATCTAATCAGTTATAATTTCCAACCTTCTTCTAGTCTTTTTGGAGTGTGATATTTGGCTTCGATTTGACTCAGGTCATGTGCAGTGACTCCAAATAGCATTGGCGTAACTGGATTTTTTTATTAGGGAGCAACTGCCTACTTTGGCTCTCCCCAGAAAAAAAAAACAAATTGACTTTCAAGCGAAAAACTTGATCTTTGGCTGGGCAAAAAGTTTGTAGAGTGCGCATTGCTTACCCGTGCCCCATTTTAGCTACTCGCAAGTCAAAAAGTGCCTTAGTAGGGTCAATTTTTGCACCAATTTATGTTAGGAATGTGCGTTTTGGCGCTGTCCAGATTAATTGTATTAAAGACGACAACAATATTTCAAGGCACAAAATTTCTAAAATAATATGTCAAAGTAATTAACTTACCAATAATGGTTATATTGAGGCAACTTAGCTTGTACAGTCCCGGAGACAATTTGACGCGCCAGCCTCCCTCTTGCTTGTCGAACCGAAGAGGCGCTACCCCCACAAGTCTTGAAGCCTGTAGTACTGTCGCGAGAGCCCCCGATACCAAGCTCTCACTTGGACCCTCCATCATTACTAAATAGTAAATACTGCCCCCGTATTGTCTATGATTTTGTGCCGCGAGTAACTGGTGCAAGCAGGAGAAAAAGCGAAGCTAAACTTCAGAATGAGCAGGTACACAATACGACCGCTGGTTAGACACTTTCGCTGGATGTAGGCCGCTTCCAATCGGTCTTATTGGAGATCTACAGAGAAATGATTTTTTATAATAATTATTCTATGACTTTAATGAGATAATTAATTTAAAAGAGTTATAACGAAGTGTACTTTGACATTGGAACTATTTTTAAATCTTACTATTGACATAAATGTAATTTTGTAATTTAATTCTGACATTTTATTAATATTTTATGATATTGATTATTGTTATTATTAGTTGTTGTTTATACAAACAAAACTTTTTTGCCAAATATTTCAATTCAGTACAATTTAATTATTTGTTACATAGCAAAGATGATAATATTATAAGTAATATTATTTTCTAATATCAACTAATGTAATTACTGTAATTGATCGACGTGTATCTTTTACATTTTTGATACCAATAAATAATATGAATATTAAAATCTATGTCCTGCAGTTTAGACGTCTTATGGCTGAAACGACAATGATGTCAATGTAGGAAATGGTGGAAATATTTTGATTAATTGTGTGTCAAAAAATTTCATGTCATGGTTCCGTAAAAGTTCGTTGAATAATTCAAATTAATATTGTTATGTTTATGTCTTCATAATGATGGCAATGGCATTACTATAAACATATTATGGTAAGGTTTTGTCGTTAAGTAATTGGCTAAAGCGAAGCCAAGGTCTGTGTTTCAAGTCAACGATTTGTCTTTCGTCGGTTCGTATGTTGATTTTTGTCTACTCGCATTTTTCAACTAATCTCGACGAAACTTGGTACACGGGTTATGATGTAGTTATTTATGATTGTATTAAAAAAAGTTTTAGTCGTCGGCTATTTTCAATTGGTATTTGGTATTTCCCTCAAAAAAGAGTGAAATTTGCTGTCGCGCTATATTTCTCAGCCGGTTTCGATAATGTTTGGCAAGATAGTTTAGTATCTACAACCTAACTAGATGTGCCTTGAACAGGGAAATATCATATTGAAGGAGGTTGATGTTATTTTAATTAGTGAATTTAACCTAATAAGACGCGGTCGCGGTCGCGTGTTACTCAAAAATGGATTCGAATATTACCAGCTCGCTAAATATAGCTCTACTGTTCGGAGAACTTAGTACACATAATTAATATACACTAGTATGTATCGTTTGGAAAATTATAGAGCAAAAAAGATATCGACATAAATAGGGAGAGATACTTTAGTAGAATTTAATGTTGAAACTTTTACATAGAAAAACCAAAAGCTTCTATAGGATAAGCAAGCCATTTAGCATAAGTAGAATCTGCCCGAAAGTCTATCGTAAATATATTTATACGAAATTTAACTTTTTAATTTTTTTTTTTTTTTTTTTTATACCTGTCCCGGCGCATAGGCCGGGCCCGCGAGCTACTCCCTAACGTAATCAGGGGGGTTTTACTATTTATTTATTTAGGAACTTATTTAATTTACAATATCTCACACTACAGTTATCTTATTCTAAGCTATCTTTAAAATTAACGTTTGCTTATAGTACTTTTTACATCAAAACTTATCCTATTATTAGGTTGATATAGATATATTATTAATATAAATATTCAACCTATATTTTATCTAGCGTTTTGTTTTTATTTATTGTCCTTTTTCCTATCGTTATACAGTATTTTAGAAATATATCGTTAACTTTGTTATCCCTTATTATGTGAATTATACTTTCCTTCGTTATCTGAACACCTATCTCCTGCTCCACCTCGCACCTTTCTCTGCCATATATGGGACAGTCTACCAGGATGTGGACCGGGGTTTCCTCCACATTCGGCTCACAGGAGCATGACGGGTTGTCCCTCAATTTGAACCTATGCAAGTATTGGGAGAACCCGCCATGCCCAGTCAACATCTGAGTGAGTATTCCCTGGGGATTAATCTTTCGAACCATCCTGAAAGCTACGCTGGCATCCGGGAAAAATATTTTGGTTGTCGATGCAGTGTCACCAGTCACATATCTCCGGTTCCATTCGTCGATCGTCTCCAGTCGGATTTGACGTTTGACAAATGAAACCGGGACTTTATCGTAATTCGGTCTGGTTTTCAATTTTAAAGCCGCGTCTTTTGCCAATGTATCCGCTCTCTCATTCCCCTCAAGTCCCACGTGAGCTTTTATCCAGTAAAATTGTACAGTTTTGCTTTGAGCTATACATTGTTTTAGTATATTACGGGTTGCGACTGCGAGTGGATGGAGAGAGCAGCCGTTGGCGATTGTTTCCAGAGCCGACCTTGAGTCACTATATACGCCAAATGTCCGTTCCCGACTCTTGTATATTTCGTCCATCGCTCTACATATTGCCAACAATTCTGCCTGATAAACGGTGCAATAGGAGGGCAGCTTTAGTTTGAGGGCTTTGGTTTCAGCGACACTGTTCCATAAGGACAACGCTGCTCCAACCTTGCCCTCAATCTGGCTGCCGTCCGTGAATATCCTGACTGCTTGAGAATTATTCTGATCTAGCTGCTCTTCGTTTTCCAGGCTCATGAATTGGAGGCTCATATGCTGCGCCGGATGAGGGGTGTCAGCGAATGCTGTTCTCCGCTCGATCTCTCCGCTCCCCAGCAATGGATGAGCTACCCCCCTCTTGACCCTATATAACGCTTCTGTTTCTTGAGTTCGAAGGTCCAGGGGGAGCATCCCAGCCAACACCAATGCCGAGTTCAGGGAGACCGTGCGGTAGGCCTTACACAGTTTCAGTGCAAAGCCCCTTTGGACAGCATTCAGCTGTTTGCGAATTGTCCCTTTTTTAGATGCCGGAGCCCAAACATTCGCCGCATACAGCAAAATCGGCTCAACTACTGCTGTATATATTGACCTTATTACCTCCGGATGAAGGCCCCAACTAACTTTCGCAGCTCTAGATAGTTGTTTATATATGTTTAGAGCTTTTTTACAAACATAGGCGATGTGAGAGTTAAAGGCTAATTTATCGTCAATGAGGAGTCCTAGAAGTTTGACTTGTTTTGACATGGCAATAGTAACGCCGCCCATGTGCAGCTGTGGGGTATCAAAACGACGTTTCCTTGTTAAGAGCATTGCTGTTGTTTTATGCGGCGCAAATTTAAGTTTATTGCTAATTCCCCACTGCTGCACATACGCGAGCGCATCATTAGCACGTCGTTCGACTTCCATTGCCGTGTGACCTTCGAATATTAAAACCACGTCGTCAGCAAACGCCTGACAATAGTCGCCACGAAGTCGAAGTCCTTTCAACAGCGGGTCTAGTATGATATCCCAAAAAATTGGCCCTCCAATGGACCCCTGGACACATCCTTTTGAAGTTGTCTTTGTCACCTCTTTACCCGCGTATCGGACTCCTACCTTCCGGTTGTCTAGGTAGCTATCCGTTACCCTTCTAATGTTGATAGGGCATCCCTCCTCCGCTAGCCTGAGTCTAATGATAGGCCACCAGGCACTGTCGAAGGCTCCCTCTATGTCTAACGATACCAGCGTGACCAGCTTCTTTTCATCGATCTTTACTCTTATATGCTTGATCAGATCATAGAGGGCGTCCTCAGTGCTCTTCTGTGGCATAAACCCATATTGACATGGACTAAGTTTGGGGACAATGTGCCATTTAATTCGACCCACAATCATCTTTTCCAATATCTTTCCCATCACTGGCAACAAACCTATTGGCCTGTATGACTTCGGCTCGTGGTAATTATCCTTTCCTGGCTTTCTCAGAATTACCACTGTAGCTTCTTTCCAGGGTTCTGGAAAGTATCCAAGGTCAAGGCATTTTTAGTTTGCCAGTGACAAAAAGACATCAGGGGCTTGGTTGATTGCGCGTTTGCAGATATCTGCAGTAAAGCCATCGTTTTTTTATCGTTATCGGTGCTTTTTTTGGGTTAAAACTGTTGGTGACAGACATGAGTTCTTCGTGAGTAAATGGCGGATCATAGGATTCATTATGACCCGGCTCATTTACTTGCTCAGCTTTTGCTCTTATTTCCTCATGTTCTGGTGTATCATCAGCTTTTCTATCTTCAGGGTAGAATATTTCTGCTAAAAGTTTGGCGGATTCGATTTCGTCAAGAGTTGCACCATCTTTAGTCAGTGGCAGGTCTTCATGTCTCTTGCTCGTTCTTCCAATCACCCGGTAGATCCCCTCCCACATTCCTTCTTTGTCCTGCTTCTCACAAAAATCTTTCCAGCTTCTAATCTGAGCATTTTTAACCTCCTGTTCATAGTGTTCTTTTGCTCGGAGATATTCCCCGACAACCTTAGCTCTCCGGACTTTCGCCGCACATCGTACCCTGCGTTTCCTGGTGGCGACCATCTTCTTCAACTTGGCGAGCTCCTCAGACCACCACGGTAAGTTCCCTAATTGTTTTGTTTTTAGTTTAGGTATACTACTATTGCATGCTTCTGTCATTATTTTCATATATATTTTTATTTTATTTTCTAGATCTATTTTATTGGTAATATCATCAAATTCTTGTTTATTAATGTTATTTTCTATCAGTAACTGGGCCATTTTCTCATGAAATAGATTCCAGTTAGCTTTTCTACTGTTGAAGATTCTAGTAGTTCTTTGTATATTCATCCCTTTGGATTTGAATAAATTAATTTTGAATAGTATGGTGTTGTGATCCGAAGATGTCATCCCTTCATCAACTGTCCAATCTTCCACCAGGTCCAACAGGTTTTCCGAACAGGCTGTGACGTCCACGTAGCTACTATACACTACCCCTCCCCTGACAGTATAGAAAGTTGGTATATTGTTGGTGTTAAGCACCTGCAAGCACATGTCCTCTATTGTTCCGATCATTTCGTCTCCCCTATCATTAGTGCTGTCACTTCCCCACCATGGACTTTTAGCATTCACGCCACCTCCTATGATTATATCCTGATCAAAATGTTGCTTGATTTTCCTCAGCTGCTCCAGGTATGGCCCGACTGGCTTGGGTTTTGGCTCAAAATAGAATGATACTAAGACAATTTCCCATGCACTTGTCTTGACCTTCACCACCACAATGTTAGGTGTTGTAAAGTCAGGACACTGGGTGATATCCAGTTCAGGATCAAAGACAGCTATTGCTGCCTTTACTGGACCGCCCTCAGGTTTCGTGCTTTGGAAGATTCTTGTTCCTCCATAGTTTTTCATTCTACCGACACCCCCGATGTATGGCTCCTGGAGCAGGGCGATAGCCACTCGTCTTTTATGAGCCTCAATCATAATTTCGTCGGTTGCGATTCGTTTCCTTTGCAGGTTTGCTTGAGCAATGAGGTACGGCTTCGCATTGACTAGAGCAGCTCCTTGATCAGAAACCACCTCAGCATCGGTATGCCACTGCCGCTCTAGCTAGAGCGTCCCACCTTTTTCTTATTGGGCATTCCGAGCTAAAAGCATTATGGTCAGTTTTGTCTAGCTTTGCGTGCATGCAGTTACAGCAGGATGGTATGCCACCCGCCAGCCAATACTCGCACTTTGCTTTCATGTGCGGACCTCCACAGTGGCTACATTTGTCAATTGTTTCTGTACAAAATCGTCGACCATGTCCGTAGCCGAGGCAGAGTGAACACTGGACCAGTGGGGATTGGTCCTCTACTCTCACCCTCTGAAGATCAATGTGCACTGCCCCGGCTTCCACCATACGTTGCCACAGTTTTGTAGAGACCCGCAGCACTACGTGACTTGTGTGTGGATTCCTATTTCGTCTCTTGTATGCTATTTCCATGGAACTATCTTTGTCAACGATGTTTTTAAACAGAGTTTTGTTTTGTTTTTTTAGAGCTTTCAGGATATCTTCGTCGCTGTTGTGCTGTAGGACATTTTTCAGTATGACTAGCGGGTTCTTGTTTTTGATTTCTTCAACTTTTAGTTCTGGCGCTTTGCTGAGTCTTTCCTTTACCTTCTGTCTTTCTTCTTCTGTCTTACACCCCACTATAACTTTCCTATCTTTTGCTTTACGTATCCGTTCCACGCTCACTCCCCCTTCTTTGGCATTGACTGCTTTCCGTATTCTATTTAGAACATCGTCTCCAGTTTCAGTCTCATCTGTCGCAGTGACTACGACCGAATGCATTACTGTGTGTTCCAATTGTTGCCTATGCGGTGTAAATGCCACTGCGCTTGCATATGTCTTTTTTACTATTAGTTCTTTTAGGCTTTCTATTTCGTCACTGTTCTCTCTCAGAAGATCAGTATGCGTTTCTAATAGCTTTTTCCATTCACTATCATACCTATCTATTTCTGTGCTTTTATCTGTCTCACCTGTTTCTTTCTCTTCCGGATCAACCAGCTGTTTGGTGGGATCGAATCCTTTGGCTGCTGCTATTTCATTCACTATTTGAAAGAGCCGCTCCACTGCTTCGAGGACTCCAGCTTTTAATTCAGTTTTTAGGTTTTTAGACGCGTTTATCTGATGTTTTGCTTTCAGAAAGCAGTTCCTAGCTTCTGTTACTTTATCCGGTACTTTTGATCTGGTTGATTTCGGGCTTGCCTTAGTTACTGTAGCCAGCTTCTGAGCAGTCGGTTTTACCGCAGACATTGTGTTTTCAGGTGGCGTCAGACTAGCTCGACTGTGGTCTAGTTTCCCGGTCTCCCACTCACCAATGCTAGTTCTGACACTTCTCTGCGTTCCTTCTTCTTCTAACCCAGATAATGTTATGGTGTCATTTCCGTTATGTTTTGTGGGAGTTCGATACGTCATAGTGTAGGTTATAGGTACGGAGTAGGGGGGAAGCCTTATTGTTAAGGGTCTCGCTATAAATTTTTTACAGTTTTAATCTTGTATAAGTTGTAAATAGTAAAAAGGTATTAGATTAGTAAATATAAATATGTAAAAAAAAAAAAAAAAAAAAAAGTGAAAACGACTGATTTTCTTTTAAGTCTCAGGTTCAGATGCCCCGCAACTCTGTCCTGCGGATGATCTATTCGAATCCACTGCAAAAGTGTCGTTTCGGTGATATCTTCATCCGGGGGTCAAAAGGTAAGTAAAGCAGGACTGGTAAACCTGCCGTCAGTTAGTAAAGTTTTAAAATGCTTATGGGTTGTCCTACTTTAGTCAAAACAATACAATAAAAGTAGGTATGTGCGGGGAGATAGTGCGAGGTAGGAAGAAGTAGATGAGTATTTGAGAACAGAGATGTCGAATTGAAACGTAATTTACAGTTATTTATAGACCCTAACCTTATGTTATCGTTATATTTCAAGAACACAAATTATTTTAAAAGCCTTAATATTTAAAATTTTTAAAAGTCCCCGAGTTTTTCACTTTTTTGAATTTTGAAAGTTGTTCCCAGTTTCTCTATTGATTCTTTTTCAATTGGCATCAACAAAAGTTGTCCAGCACGTCCAGAAGTGGGGCCACGTGGCCACGTGGTTTCTTCTTTTTTGTTTATATTTCCGCCCCCTTTGGCAGAAAAAATCCAACTTGCGTCTTGGTCTATGAAGGACTGAAGGGCCTTTCCCCAGGTACCATAAAAGTGGTAGGTCGTCGATCTCTAACGAGCAGCGTCTGACAATTTAATTTTCAATGTTTCCACTTTGGCACTCTTTCGTCGATTGTGCTTCGTGGTTTTCACTATTTCAAAAACTTTTTTCAATATTGGGTGCGTCTCGTTAAGACGCAAATTTTGACGTATTACACTCTGCAATCCGTGGAGTTTTGCCAACTTTTCGATTTATTTACGCGGAGCGACACGATCGACACGTGCGTTCTCTCGTCAACGCTCACTCGTTCAACTTTTTAAATTTAAATACAAGCTTTTGAGACCCTGGATATCATGAAGCAGCAGAATGCTAGCCAAGACAAGTAAAACGAGCCCAAACACGACGGGTCTATCTTGTTTAGTACAGAAGTTCGAATGGTCACCTTCAGACTTCATCTTCAGATCAGCTCCATGGTACCATGTTATTGCATTGTCACGCAATATTCATATGCGTGCAAAATCGGAAACCGGGAAGTTGCTCAAATTTAACTTGCAAGATGCCACCCGAATTTACATACCTATAAGTACATCCATTGCAATTTAAATAAAAACTTCAACTTAAAATAAAAGTTGATGGATATAACGCAACAGCGACTACGTATGTTTTTATGCATCCATCAATTCATTAGCCATAAGGCGTCCACTGCTGGACATAAGCCCTATGCATCTCCAATAAGACCGGTTGAAAGCGGCCTGCATCCATCGTGATCCTGTGGTCTTCATAAGATCATCTGCCCATCGTGTGGGTGGACGTCCTACGCTGCGCTTGCTGGTACGTGGACCCCACTCGAGAACTTTTCGACTGCAACGTTTATCAGTCCTCCGCGCTATGTGCCCTACCCACTGCCATTTCAACATGCCATTCCGCTGAGCTATGTCGGTTTTTTAGTTCTTTTATGGATCTCCTTATTTCTGATTCGATCTCGCAGAGAAACACCAATCATAGCCCTCTCCATAGCTCTTTGGGCTAGTTGAGTTTTACTGTTACTCATATGAACCTGTAGCGACCCTACACAGTTCATGCGAGCAGCGAGCGCGCGACCTGGTCGGCGCGCCGCCGTGTACTAGGTGCATCGCATCGGGGCAGCGGCCGGCGAGCCAGGCGAGCGGCGAGCGGCGTGCGGCGCGCGGGGCGCGCGTTCTCCGTGACGACCGGCAGGCACGACGATCCGAGGTAGATTGGCGCGCGGCCTTCGATCTCGTATATTTATATGAAACGCAAATCCACACTACGCCGCGGTGCTACTTGATTTGTTCCGTGTAATTTATGTCGCGGTGGGAGCTTAGATCTAGTTGCGATATCTTATTGTTATACTTAAGTTTGTCATAAATAAAGACGTTATGTGTGTTGTAATCACTGTTTTATTTTAAATTAATATTACCTTAGCACTAGACCGCGTAGGTAGGAAGCTCAGTGCCCAGGTCGTCTTGCTAGCAACTGTAATCCTAGCCGGCAGACGTCCACTGTATCACACGGGTTCCGAGCGGTGGCTCAAGTAGCTATCGATAAGAGGCCGTAATATAATTAACCATCAAGCGGTTAAATTGGTGACACCGAAACAGAACACATTGCCTATCAGATGGCGGAAGAAAAGGAAAAAGGACTCGAAACGATCGGGGTCAGGTCGCGTATTCCACAATTTTGGCGGGACAAACCAAGACTATGGTTTGCCCAATTCGAAACAATGGTGGCGAGTCAGAAAATGGGTGACGAGAACAAGTTCGGTCTTGTCGTAGCTCAGTTAGAGAAGTGTGACGTGGAGCAGATAAGTGATATCATTTTAGCACCTCCAACCTCTGGAAGATATGAAGCGATAAAGGAGCGATTATTATCCGTATACGAAGAATCTCAAGAAGCACAGTTGAAGAGGCTCTTAAACGATATAGATCTGGGCGACCAGAGACCTTCGCAGTTGTTACGTCGCATGAGGGATTTAGCTCGTGATAAAATTCAAGAAGAAACATTACGCATATTATGGATGGGCCACTTACCCAGACCAATCCGAACTGTGCTATCAATCAGTGTGGAATTAGGATTGGACGCTTTAGCGGCGATGGCAGACAAAATGCACGAGCAAACCCGTGAAGTCAACAGCGTGTGCTCCTGTCAAGCAACCCCGGCACATCAGCAAGCCGTCCCTGGACCTTCGAATCAAGACGTCGCAAACATGATTGAGGCTTTAACGAGAGAAGTGGCCGAACTAAGAGCAGATTCGAGCAATCGTCGCCGGCAGTCTTATCGAGGCAAAAACCGATCACGGTCCAATTCAGCATCAAGGCGCTACGGAAGCGACTCTTCAGGGATGTGCTTCTTTCATCGCAAATTCGGCCGATCTGCATATCGTTGTCGCAGTCCCTGTAATTTTCACGCTCGAGGCACCAGTGACCGAAACCAGTCGGGAAACCACTAACGACTGAAGCCGAGGCGGACGCCGAAGTCGAAGAATTATCCTCATACCGCCTATTCGTCAGGGATCAGTCAACCGGGATGCATTTTCTCGTGGATACGGGAGCCAACGTATCCGTCTTGCCAGCTCGCGCATCCGATAAACGAAACCACACTCCTGAAAACTACTTGTTTGCAGCTAACAAGACATCAATACCAACATATGGAGAGCGCACTGTTTCGCTCAACTTAGGAATGAGGCGTCCTTACAATTGGCGGTTTGTGATAGCAGCAGTCAGTAGGCCGATAATAGGCGCTGATTTTCTGCACCATCACAATTTACTCGTCGACCTGTGTGGGAAAAAAATCATAGATCAGGAGACAAAGATGTCCGTGCGAGGATACTTTACTCCATTCGCAGAACCCGAAGGAAGCATCCGCACCATAGATGACAGCAACCCGTACCACAAAATACTTGGAAAATTTCCAGATATTACAAGACCGACCTTACCGAAGATTCCCAACAGCGAAGTAGAACATCACATCGAAACTACGGCAGCACCAGTATTCGCAAAGGCACGTCCATTGCCTCCTCACAAGTACAAGGCGGCTAAAGAGGAGTTCCAAGAGATGCTGAACCAAGGGATTTGTCGTCCATCCAACAGCCCGTGGGCTAGCCCTCTTCACATGGTACTGAAAAAGGATATGACTTACCGAGCATGTGGAGACTAGGCGCCTGAACGCCATTACCGTGCCGGATCGATACCCTACACCGCGGCTTCTGGATTTCACCTATAATCTACAGAACAAAAACATATTTTCGAAAATAGATTTGAAGAAGGCGTACTATTTGGTCCGAAATCGTGAAGAGGACATTAAGAAGACAGCCGTAATCACACCCTTTGGATTGTTTGAATTTACAAGGATGTGCTTTGGATTACGCAACGCTGGTCAAACCTTCCAACGGCATATCGACAACGTCATGAGAGGGCTCCCCGTTTTTTGTTTCGTGGACGACATTCTAGTCGCTTCTATTGACGAAGAGAATCATCAAAAGGACCTGGAAGAAGTTTTCAAAAGATTGAACGACAACGGGCTACAAATTAATGTTGCGAAGTGCGTGTTCGGCCAATCAAAATTGGACTTTTTGGGATACACCATAACAAATGGTGGTATTTCGCCGACTGAAGAAAAAGTCCACGCAATCAAGTCATACCCACGGCCAGAAACCATCAACGACCTTCGCCGATTCTTAGGAATGGTTAATTTTTATCGGCAGAGTATTCCTCATGCAGCAGAAAGTCAAAGAAAACTGAACGAATACCTCCATAATGCCAAGAAAAACGACAAAAGGAAGATAGCATGGAACGAAGACTCCAAAATGGCTTTTGAGAAATGTAAGCAAGATATTGCAGAAGCAACCCGCCTAGCTCATCCAGTACCGGACGCTCCTTACGCTTTAATGACCGACGCCTCTGAAAACTGCGCTGGGGCGACTCTTCAACAGAACATTTCAGGAGTATGGACGCCGCTGGGATTCTTCTCGAAGAAGTTCAATGAAGCACAGAAGAAATATAGCACATATGACCGCGAGCTCCTATCTATTCACATGGCTGTTCGTCATTTTCGCAAGATGTTCGAAGGTCGAGAGCTAGTCATCTACACCGACCATAAGCCACTACTCAACGCATTGTCAACAGATAGCAAGAATGAAACACCGATGAGGACCAGATATCTACAATACATCGGACAATTTGCCACGGACATACGCCACATTCCTGGGAAATTCAATGGCGTAGCCGATGCACTATCAAGAATCACCATAGAAGCGATAACCTGCCCATCACCTATTAATTATGAAGAATTAGCTAAGGGACAACTTAGCAACGAGGAACTACGGCTTATGAAGCAGGAAAAGAAGCACAAATTCCAAGATGTTCTCATACCGGGCACTTCGAGCAGAGTAACCTGCGAAATGTCTACGGGAACTGCTCGCCCATACCTCACTGAAGAATTCAGGAAGCAAGCCCATCAAGCTATCCATGACCTGAGTCATCCTGGCATAAGAACCACTAGGAAGCTGATTACGTCACGCTACTTCTGGCCATCGATGAACAGAGACGTAAATAACTGGACCAGAGCATGCATTCAGTGTCAACGCTCGAAAATTTAACGGCACATCCAGGCACCAATCGGGTCATTCGAAGAAGCAGAGAGGCTATCCCATCTTCATGTAGACATCGTTGGACCGCTTCCATCGTCTCCGGAAGGTCACCGTTACTTGCTCACAATGATCGACCGTGCAACAAAGTGGCCGGAAGCCTTGCCTATTTCGGAAATTACAGCTGAAAAAGTAGCGGAAACGCTATACAATGGATGGATCGCTAGATTTGGAGCACCAAAGAAGATCACGACCGACAGAGGAGTACAGTTTGAATCGGATCTATTTAAGAACCTCATGCACAGAATGGGTGTTGAACGATGCCGAACCACAGCGTACCACCCATCTGCTAATGGAATGATAGAAAGGTGGCACAGATCGCTCAAAGCGTCTCTAACAGCCAGATTGAATTCATCAACTTGGGTACATGAATTGCCTACGGTATTGCTCGGACTACGCTCTGCCATCAAAGAAAATATAAGTGCAAGCCCGGCCGAACTGCTATACGGACAAACACTGCGGCTACCTGGAGAATTTCACGGAGAACCAGTGATTCAGAAGCACTTGACTTCATCATTTATGAACCAGTTGACAGAAGCTATCAAAAAATCACAAGCTCAACGGAAGTCAGACGCTCCTCGTGCTACATTCATTCATCGAGACCTACCAGACTGTACGCATGTTTTTGTGCGCAATGATGCCTATAAACGACCGTTGACTCCCGCCTACGACGGTCCATACCGAGTACTAAGCCGCAAGGAGAAATATTACAAAATACAGCTGCCAAAAAGGATCGACAATGTCTCTATAGACCGGTTGAAACCAGCGTTTTTTACACAAGAAGATGATTCCGAGTCATCCAAACAAACAAATTACAGCAATTACGTGACCAGATCCGGAAGAACATCAAGACCTCCAGTACGCTTCGCTTTTTGAGAAAGGGGGAAATAATGTAGCGACCCTACACAGTTCATGCGAGCAGCGAGCGCGCGACCTGGTCGGCGCACCGCCGTGTACTAGGTGCATCGCATCGGGGCAGCGGCCGGCAAGCCAGGCGAGCGGCGAGCGGCGTGCGGCGCGCGGGGCGCGCGTTCTCCGTGACGACCGGCAGGCACGACGATCCGAGGTAGATTGGCGCGCGGCCTTCGATCTCGTATATTTATATGAAACGCAAATCCACACTACGCCGCGGTGTTACTTGATTTGTTCCGTGTAATTTATGTCGCGGTGGGAGCTTAGATCTAGTTGCGATATCTTATTGTTATACTTAAGTTTGTCATAAATAAAGACGTTATGTGTGTTGTAATCACTGTTTTATTTTAAATTAATATTACCTTTTATTTTATTTTATATTAATATTACCTAGGAAGCTCAGTGCCCAGGTCGTCTTGCTAGCAACTGTAATCCTAGCCGGCAGACGTCCACTGTATCACACGGGTTCCGAGCGGTGGCTCAAGTAGCTATCGATAAGAGGCCGTAATATAATTAACCATCAAGCGGTTAAAAACCCATGAAAATCCGGAATTTTTTACTTATTGTAGATATTGAAATATAAATAAGTATTTGAGTACATCTTGCACACGGCCTCTGACCCCAAACTAAGCAAAGCTTGTGATATGGCTGCCAGAGACTGATATACTACTTATACATATTTTTAAATACTTACATACTTATATTATAGTAACTAAATAACACCCAGACACAGAGCAAACACCTATGTTTATCACATAAATACTTGCCCTGGGGACTTGCGTGGGGATCGAACCCACGCCCCTTTGACCCAGAAGTTAGGGTCACTAACCACTGAGCCACCGAGGCAGTCATTTAGCTTGATACCTACCCTACTTTACATACTAAATGACAAAGCAGATTTTTAACAGACTTAACCTAACCTAAAATAACCACTCTGTGCTAAGTCTAAAACACCAACCTCTTTGTAGTAATTTTGGCGGGAAATTGGGCTATTTCGCGCGTGCTGCAGATAAAAGAAAATGGCGCATTTTGTTTTGATGATACATTTACTCGCATGAGTGAGTTGAGTAGTTTCGTAAATTGCCTAGACTTGAGGATTTATTTCTATGTAGACAAAAATGTTTTTAAACAAAAAACCGTTGTACTAAGTACTCTAGTTACTCTATTTCATATATATATGACGGGGCGATCAACAAACGTGTATTATTGTCTCGATAACCTCCTTGATCATAGTGCTAGTTATTGAAATATGCACACCAGCGAATTTCCGATATCAACTTTTTTCTGCTTACAGAGTAGTTCTTCAAAAATTACAGTAATTGTCTTCGAATCAAACAATTGAACACCCCGATGATTTTCCAACATCTTCTTGTATTTTCGTCAAAACCAAAAAATGACTCAAGCCACGCCTTTTCCCGCCAATGTGTACGTCAGTGTGACGTGGGCACGACATTGAAGTTGATAGAAAAGTCATCTGTCAAATGCACCTCGAAATATTATCTGTCTGTGTATTGCCAGTAATTAATTAAAGCAAATCAGCACAAGAGGCTGCTCTCCGACATATAGTTACTCTATTTCACTAGAAATAATGTTTATAGTGCGCATATTTTTAAGATATCACCTACGACATTTACTAGGGGATCGACCTTGAAATTGCGAAAAAATTACTGTTCTAAACATTATTGTTTAAAGGCAAAATGTATAGAATAGCTGATTCGTTTTGCGATAATAGGGATTGCGTAGAAAGTTGGCGGTTATTTGATCGAGTGAACGAACTGAGAGTCTACATAGTCTACGTACCATCTGCTCGTACTAAGCGATTCGCTTCTTTCTTCATAATGCAGACCACTAGACTTCATAATGCAAAAATGCCCTGCCTTCATCATTGTTTCCTGACAATTACAATCTGGATATCGTCAAGTGATGAGTGAATAGGTATCTTCTAGGTCTACACACGCCATCTTCGGCTACAACTTCGCTTTCCATCAGGCGAGGTGGTGGCCAAATGTAGCCATAATATGCATAAAAAAAGAGAGAGATCTTCGTTTTAATTTGCCGATTTTGCTTTCGTCTGCCCAGATGTTGGTTTTCGTCTACAAGTTGCATTATTTTAATTAAGTAAAACACAGGTGTTACTCACGTTTGATTTTTAGTAGGATACTACTATAGTTTCGATCGCATTTGGCGATCTTTCTCAAGGTTGGAGTACTAGCACGCGTGCTCGTCGCTCGCTCGCATAGCACTGCGAGCCGCGGCGCGCAGCGCTCGGCTCGCGATGACAGCGGTTGCGGTGCGGGGGCAGGGGCGGCAGTGGGCAGAGTATGTTATAAACTATAGTAGTATCCTACTAAAAATCAAACATGAGTAACACCTGTGTTTTACTTAATTAAAATGTACGAAAACCACGTTAGTTTCAATAGTGAAAGTTGCATTATTTAACAAATCTCGACCAAATTCGGTATACAGGGTTAATACATTTATAAATGTTTTTGTCGTCGGCGATTTTCGATGCGGGGGTGCTTCCCTCAAAAAAGGGAGCTAAATTGTTATCGCGGTATTTATAAGCCGATTGCGATAATGTTTAGATTTGTAATAAGAACCAAATCGGTCAAAAGCGAGTCGAGATATAGACTTATGAAGCTTCAGTAAAAGAAATGTGTCGCGAGATCTACTGTTCGGAGAACTACTAGTGATAAGAATAGTCGTCGTTTCAGCCGCTGTTGGATATTTATATTTTCTATGGTTTTTAGAAAAAACTGGTTTGAAACGGCTCACCTCCAGCGCAATCATAATAAATAAATAAATATTAGCATCATAGACATCTTACACACGGTCTCTGACCCCAAACTAAGCAAAGCTTGTGATATGGCTGCCAAAGATTGATACATATATAGATAGATAGTACCTAAACAACATCCAGACACAGAGCAAACACCTATGTTCATCACATAAATGCTTGCTCTGATTGAGGATCGAACCCACTCTTTGCCCAGCCTCCAGAAGTCAGGGTCACTAACCACTGCGCCATCGAGGCAGTCAAAATAATAAAGTCATCTGTCCATTCAGTACAAAAACTGTAATATCCTAAAATATCTTGAATACATAAACTACGCAGTTTTCTCATATTATTTTACTTTGCATAACGGAAAATCATTTACGTATTAAATTGGTCAAAACGACTGTAGATTTAACTCCATTGGGCGGTCTTTTTCAACTTGATGTGCAAAGGAAAAATAACAATTCATTTAGTCTGCACTGTTGAGGAGTGAAATAATGCCGGTCTGTCCCCTGATGATCAACCGGGGGACAGACAAGAATTATTTCTTCATCCGGGGGACAGACTGGAATAATCCCTACCGGACCGATCCCGCAAAGAAGTCACCTTTTTGCTGCGTTGCAGCTGCATTGGAGTGCAACTGGGTTATGACATGTGGTCTTAACCACTAAAACCCCGTCGGTAGCCGTTTTCTATGCTCTATAGACGGCACTGGGATCTCCGTGGGAACGCATTCAGTGTCTTCTAGCATGTAAATTAACGTCCCACTTACCTAGAACTTGTCAATCGTGTAGAGATAGTGTGGTATAGTATATGTCGCCTACTTTAACCGCGGAGCAGCTGTGATGTCCATTAGTGCGAGCCCGCGGTCCCTCTCCAATAAGGCACGCAGTCTGCATGTCTGATTATATGACGACAGCGAAACTATAGCAGCAGGAATTCATGTGACAAAAATTTCTTCTGAAATTGTAACAACAATGACGTAGTTGCAAGCACAGAGCGTAGACAATTATATAGTATAAAGACAATAATTTTGAATATTGAATTATTATAATTAGCCTTTAATCCCTGGATTTGGTTTTCCATTTTTAGGGTTCCGTACCTCGTAACGTTTTTTTAGACGGGAACGATCTGTAGTAATGAAGAGGACGAATAAGAAGAGAGACCTCAAAAGGAAAAAAACGGAACCCTTATAGGATCAGTTTGTTGTCCGTCTGTCCGCTTCTCCGTATGCCAAAACTATTTAACTCGGGAACGGGTTGAAATTTAAACCATAATATGTATTTCTATGGTTTCTTTCAGTTGTGAAAAAATTAAACTTCTCAGTTATCGTAGAAATAAGTTAGATCCGTTTTTGTCGTAAGAAACCGCATATTTCGACAGTCACAAGGGAATCAAAAACGGGAACTTCCCGTTGACCTAGAACCATAAAATTTAGCGAAGAGCATCGTCTTATAGAGTACACATATAATCTCGGTGGACTCAACGGAAAAAAACAATAAATAAAAAAAAATATTAGTAACAGGAAAAACCTCTTTTCATAATAGTTTCTGTCTGTATTTATATGTGAGGCAGGAATTTGTAAATTTCACAAAAGAGTGACAGTCAGTGGTTTTTTTTTGTCTTCAATTATCAATCTCAAAATCCTACGACATATCTAACTGCTGTTTTCCACTGCGTCAGAACGTGGTAGACAGCAAATCACCACAGATTTGTTCTCTGATCTGTGCAAATCACGCATCTGGGTGTTCCGCAGGGAACCGTCCGCGGGCCTCGGTCTCAATCGACACGCCGCCGCGCGCCGTGACCAATCTCTCTCACTTGTCGACTAGATTTTAATGGTACCAGATTAGATTAGGTTTAGATGTTGTCTATTTTACAACCGACTTAAAAAAAAGAGGTGCTTGATTCGACAATTTTTTTTATCTATTTTGCGCGATTATTTCACTATTTATAATCATATCTACTTCAATGGTCTATTTAGGTTTTATAGAATTTAGTTAAGCTGTTTATGAAAAATGAACAAAAGGCTACAGTATTTAGGTATTCAAATGAATTATTCGAGTTTTGTACATAGCTTGCCATGATAGGAGTTGGTTCCATTTTCGGTGGAAAATAATAACCAATATTTATACTGATGAACACTGACTGATACATGATGATAGCAAAACTTACAGAAAATTTTTATTTTTATGTGTCCCAAATCTTTATTTTCTATATTTTTTGTGATATTTGATTAATTGTTAGTTTTAATAAATCCATTTTCATTGTCAGTTTATTAATTTATATTAATTTTAATTTTCTGCGACATACCCAACTGCTGTTTTCTTCTGCGTCACAACGTGGTAGATGGCAAATCACGCATCTGGGTGTTCCGCAAGGGAGCGTCCGCGGGCCTCTGTCTCAATCGACACGCCGCCGCGCGCCGTGACCAATCTCACTCATTTCTTGACTAGATTTTGGTCACACCAGATTTTGTCCAGTTTATTACCGAATTTAAAAGGAGGTACTCAATTTGGCTGTTTGTTTTTTGAGTTTTCAAACACGGCTCAGGCAATTTCGATTAAATTTAAATGGGACCACCTCGACAGTATGTACGTATATCCTATTGAACTAAACATTTTTTTTTAATAAGTCACAATAATAATAATTGGCAATATCGATGAACATGAACAACAAAAAAAACATACAGACGAACATAGTACCTCGTCCTTTTTGGAAGTCGGTTAAAAATTAATAGAAATAAAAACTGGAAATTTTGTGGGGTGGCCTTTGCCAAACAATGGTGACCCAATATACATACCTAATACCATACATAATGGTGATATATACCATTAAGTAGAGTCAATTCATAAACAAACAAACGGAAGACCCACGACCTTAAGAATCTTAGGCGGGTGTTACTTAACTTATAAAATATACACTCGTCAAACTTAAAATGTTCCTGCTCATTTTTAGCTAAGAGGTTTTTAAAACCCATTTTTCTTTCTTTTTTTGGTTTTATTTTTTAAGCCATTGTGAAACATTCATCACAGTATTTCAATGAACACAAGTTCCCGATCCAGAGAAATAATTTACTCAAGTTCGATTTACATTTGCTACGAGACGATGTACATTTACTCTCTTTGTCCCCACTTATCAGAAAACAGGAAACTTTGTTACTTAGAAAGAAAGGAAATAGAGGGGCGACGTTAAAACTTCTCAAAGTCGGAAATGTTGACCAAATTTGGACAATTTAGGCCGGATATGGAAGAAATTAACTATTTGATGGTACTGTGTCAACATTTTAAGAGTGTACTACTTGACATACGATCTACTGGCTACCTATGATAGGTGATTAGACAATATCCATCACCGAAATCTGCTGACTGTTGGTGGATTTGCTATCCGTTTAGTACACAATACATACACTAACAAATAAACACCGATGAACTCAAAGGATGACGCAGGCAGTCGTCAAATACTTGTTTTGCCATGTCCTAAATATTTCGCTTAATTTGCCAATTTTTAAATTCATCAAATCCTTTATCATGTCCTACGTAAGTCAAAAACCTGTCAAAAATGTATACTTTACGCAAGTCTGTGACGCAAGTCAAAAGCCGCGATTTGTAGCACCCTTCGCATTGGAACAAGTTTTAAAAACAGTTTCCGCGCGTTAGAACCTAGCGTTTCGAATCCTCATTCCTCATACGAACAGCCAGAATGTGAACGCTTTGCCGGGGTCTGTCTTCCCGCTAAAGTACAACGTGGGTGTCTTCAAATTCCGAGTAAATAGGTGTAAAATCTATTCGGAATAAAAAAAAACAGTTAGCATTGTAAATTTTTTTAGAATGTTGTTTTAATAGCTGAAAACGATATTCGTGAACGAAAAAAACTTTAACTTTAAGTTATATTTTTTTGATGGAGAATCAGAAACTATTTAGAATCTAGTATAGCACTGGTTGTCTGACAGCTACATAATTACACATATATTATGATAACTACCATTATTCGTATTATTATATTTCTACTCCACTAGAAAGCGAAATAGCCGGATATTATCCATCTCTAGCAAGGTATCGGCATCTTGCTCTGTTTAATTCAGTTTAAATTTTCATAAGCTGGTGACGCCACTGTTTGCTGTCTCAGGGTAAATATTTAAAAAGAAGCTCCTTGTCCCGAGGCAGGTGTCATTAGGGTAGCGCTCTTTAAATGAAAAAAAAGTCTCTATTTCCGTCGATAATTATTTTACTTTGCTTTTCTGCTAACATAGTTCTGGATGCAGTGAAAATCGACGCTGCTTACGAAAGGGTAGGCCTTAGACTGCCATGCTGTACAATTGCAGGGTGGTCAAAGGCGATATACAAACTAAGTGCTAAGTGACACACGTAGGTATGCTAGAGTTCATTTAGTAAAATGATGAAGTTGAAATTATGGTCGAAACTATGTAGTTTGATTTCAATATCGAAACTTATGTTAAATCGAATGTCAAAATCCTATGTTGAAATGGACAAGTAAATCAGTTCCTGTTAACCGGGATACCTGGTATATCCTGATAATCCTGGAAAAACTTAAGTATCATCTAAACTAAGGAACCACTCAGTTGTAATTGCCATATGTGGTCACCCATACAAAGACCGACTTTGCCGAACGTTCCTTAACTTCGGTGATCGCTTAAGAACACAGCTAGGTACTGCACAATGAAATGAAGGGTTTTACATTCTACCACCAAAGTCTAAAAGGTAGTTATTTTACTAGGAGCTCATAACTTCCAATAAAAGCCTTTAATCGAATCTGCCCGATCCAGCCCATTCGTGTCCGAAGTTTTCGTTGAAAAAGTGCCCCATAAATAACGGGAGGCTTATAAAAGGGCCCGTAAAAGAAAAGTGCTTCTTATTAGCTGACATGTGGAAGGTTTTTGTAAAAGGTACGAGTTAAAAGCTCAGGCACATTGTGACCAACTGTGGACCTATCATTTATTCGGTCAGTAGGTTTGAAAATGTGAGAATTTGACGTAATTTATCGACTTTACCTTGTTCATGTTCGTTGAAGAAAGCAAAGTGATGTGCAAAAATTGTATAAAGATTTCAACGTTCGGTACGGTCAGTCTTTGTATGGGTGACCGCGGGTAGCATTAAATTGTAAGCCTTGGTTGCATTTACCGTTTACTTAGGTTAGGTTAAACGAACTTACTTAAGTTCCGAATCATGTTTTTTTTATTCCCAATGTATCTCACGCACCTCTATTTGCAAATTGACTAATAATTTTTACGATGATGATATTTTCATGATGGTCCCATATAAACGTTAGTTCTAGAGTAAAATAGCAGGATTTACTAAAATCGAGTAAAAAAATCGCTATTTTTGCTTGCTGATTTTGGCTTCAGCTTGATTTTTGACCGACGAAATGGAGGAGGCATTCAATTCGACGCGTATATATGTGTATATATTTTTTATGAATAACCACGCATAACTCTTTACGTAGTGTACCTATTTTGATAATTATTTTTTTATTGGAAAGTGTATACTTTGAAATTGGTTCCATTTACATTTCATTAAAATCGACTGAGCCATTTTCGATAAATCAACAACAATGTGAAAAATGTTACATCGATGCGAGCGAAATATTGCGAATTCTGTACACGTTTGAAGTCGGTCATGCTATTTTTTGCAAAAAATAATTATATTAAGTCGGTTCTTTCATTTTGTTCGTTTTGGAAGTTTTTATTGCCGACATGATCAACAAAGTTATTGAAATGGGTGCACCTAAATACTTCTACTATCTTAATTTATTGCAAACCACTGGCGCTCTTGAATCGACTGATCTTGAAAATGAAGTAAAAAAATGGTTTTTATTTTACCTAGTAATTTATTCCTTAACTATATACAAAATTTACACAAGTTTATTACACATAATAAATGCTTTTAAATGCTGATGTTATACCACTTTCTCCACCTTCTTCTCTGTCATATCTGAAAAAAAAAAGATTCATGAATATTGTTGCAATCTAAGCTTAAATCAATATTTTATCAAAGATATCTAAAATTACATCACTGCGGGAAAAAAGGAAGCTAAATTCTTTAAATTTGTTGTTTTTTGAATCTATTCTACGATACTTTTGAAAATCAAAGAATCCATTTCTATCACTCACATCAAAATCAGTTCAGTACTTCAGGACTTTTAGTGTAATAAAGAAATTAATTTGCATGAACCTTAAAAATGTAACACTCTTTTTATGGCTATCGTGTCAAAACATACAAGTCTTCACCATCATCATTATCAATCAGCCGTAGGGCATCTACTGATGGACATAGGCTTCACTTATTGATCTCCAATAAAACCTGTTGGAAATGGGTCGTATCCAGTGTGTTTTTGCAACCTTGATTAGGTCCCCTCTAGATCTATGTCAATTATTAGGTGAAATAATTATTGTGATAACTATTTTATCGAGAACTAGTTTTGCCCCCGTGATATTAAGATTTTTGACCGACGAGCCAAACCGGAGGAGGTACTCAATTCGACGCGTATTTTTTTTTTATGTATAACATAGCATAACTTTTTTCATAGTAGCCTGATTTCAATAATTGTTTTTTTATTAAAAAGAATATTGTTCGAAATTGGTCTCATTAAAATTTTATTGAAATCGGCTGAGCCATTTTTGATAAATCAACAATAATGTGAAAAATGATACATCGATCCGTGCGAAATATTCGCGAATTCTGTACACGGGTGAAGTCGGTCATGCTATTTCTTACAAAAAATAATTATTGTGGTATCCCTTGGGATTATTTTATGTATTCGGTTTAAAAGCAGCCTATGTCGCTTCTCGTCTTTCAAACCATGTCCATGCTAAAATTCAAGTCAATCCATTGCTTCGTTTCTGCGCAAAAGACGAACAAACTAATAAACCAACTAACACACTTTCGATTTTATAATGTTAATAGGGAAGTAAGGTTAAGAATGAAGTGCAAGATACTAACTATACTCGTTGTCGGGGACGGGCTCGTTCCATTTCTGTTTCTGGCTGGTGCCAAATATGACAAAGAACGTGTTGCAGGCGACGTATATTGCTGATGACACGTAGAACACTTTACGCCAATCAGATGCATCAGTCTGAAAAAAAAAACCTATGCAGTACAATTGCCGCCTTGAGTTACACTAGCATACGTTTTTAGGGTTCCGTACCCAAAGGGAAAAACGAGACCCTATTACTAAGACTTCGATGTCCGTCTGTCCGTCTGTCCGTCTGTCACCGGGCTGTATCTCATGAACCATGATAGCTAGGCAGCTGAAATTTTCACAGATGATGTATTTCTGTTACCGCTATAACAACAAATACTAAAAATAGAATAACTAAAAAGAGAATTAAATAAATATTTAAGGGGGGCTCCCATACAACAAACCTGAATTTTTAGACATTTTTCGCTCTATATTAATAATGGTAACAGGTAGATGCTTGAAATTTTCACAAAATATTTAGTTTTAAATTCACTTCAATTATAAATAATAAAATTAAAATAAAATAAATATTTAAGGGGGGCTCCTATACAGTACGGAACCCTCCGTGCGCGAGTCCGACTCGTACTTGGCCGATTTTAATTTTTTCTTGTATTACTGTTTGTCTTATATTTTTTTGTGTACAATAAAGTGTTATCTATCTATTACCTACTTTAACTGATTATTTAAATACTTTTGTTATTTATTTTTAAAAGAAATAATGGCTATTTTGTTTTATTTTATTTATCTATCTATCTACAATTGATGCCAATAGGCTTCTGAAAGTTATAAACTACGTTTATATTAAGCAATGTGAGATGGGGAAGTGAGCAGTGCAGTGGGATGTGATCACTCCCCATGACGCGGCTACTAAACTACTCCAACTCTAGCGTGGCAAAGTATTAAAATTTTATTCACTTTAATCCATTCTTTGTGTCCTCTTTGAGGGGATAAAATGGTGGAGATACAGTTTATCTATTCGCCGTGATAGGGGTGCTGGTTGACAGTAAGCTTAGTCGTACCGATATTGCTGCAAGGAAAATGTTGCCGGCAGCGGTTGGAGCAGTAGCAAGACTTACTAAGTGAAACTTCGGTTTAAATGCTGTAGGATTCTCATATACTACTTGCAAAGAGTTGACAACTAGAAGAAGATGTAAATAAATATAAAATGTATTCTGTTCTGTGTCCAGAATTTTGTTGTCCTTGTTTTTTTTTTTGGTATTCCCTGGTAACGCTGATACAGATAATTGTAGTACATTATTAGCTATTAGCCGGAGCACAAAAGCAAGCCACCGAAGGGGTCATCTTCTCGTCCGTCATATCTCAACACCTCAAGTCGAAAGTCTTCGACTAGTGTGTGTTGCCAGTGAAGACTTACGGCGCAGAAATGTGGTCTCTCACTACGAGCCTTATTAGTAAGCTCTAAGTAGCACAATGAGCTATGGAGAGAAGTATAAAATCGCAGTGGTCAGGGCACAAAGAACGGAGGACTGATGACCGATGGGGTTGAAAAGCTTTCGAGTGGAGACCACGTACCGGCAAGTTTAGCATAGAACGTGCATCCATTCACAAGGTGGACAGATTATCTTGTCGAGACCGCAAGTTTGCGCTGGATGCAAACCGCTTCCAATCGGTATTTTTGCTAGTCTATTGGGGAGGCCTGTGTCCAACAGCAGACGTCCCATGGGTGATGGATGGTTGATAGCATACATAACCCAGTTGCATGACAGCCGACTGATAACTCCAAACCGGCTGGTTTACCTACTCGTACCAGTACCTACTCGTATCTTGTAAATAATTCCACTAGTAAATAAGGGGCTATGAGTGTGAAGCGTTACTGTGTGAGACATACCTCGTCTTTCAAAATGGCGCCGGCGGCGAGAGGAGCCACGATAGAGATGATGTTGGCGAGACAGTTGGTGATGCCCATCAGCGTGCCAGCGAAGTTCGGCGCCATGTCGATGTGCACCAACTGGAAGTATGCATCAGATATGTCATTATATTGGTACGGGAGGAAATTAAGTCATAAATTGAAGCGGTCAGATTTCAAGCCCACATACTAAGTACAACGATTCGTGCGCTGGGAACCGCTCGCTGTTTGTATAATGAACGAGACCAAGAAAGAGAGGTCCTGTAGAGGTATAACAGGTATACAGGGTTATTTCTAATCAATTAGCATCATTTTAGGGGTTATTCTGTTTATCACTGGTGTACATTAAAACAAACAACTTTTGTTCTGCTACTTTTGTCGCAATTAAAAAAAAAACAGCTGTTCCATACATTTTGTCGCGGGTGAATAATATTTTTCTATGGAACAACAAAAATTTTTTTTGAGTTTTGACGAAAGTCGTAAAACAAAAGTTGCTAGTTCTGATGTACAGAATAAGCCCCTAAAAGGATGCTAATTGTTTAGAAATTACTCTTTATAAGCTTATAGTAAATAGCTTATTTACTAATTTTAGGTTTATTTTCTTTTAGTACACTGCTGTGGAAATCATCGTATCGTGTAGTCTTGAATTTAGTGTATATCTACTTATCTTAAATCAACTGCCAATTTGAATAATTTTCCACAATTTCAAGCTTGAATTTGCTAAACTGTCCTTAACAATGAGTAGAAATGGCTTGGTAAAATTAACTAAGCTATTAGTTACCACGTAAACACGTTAATTCCACGTTTATTATGTAACACGGATCATAATAAACTTTATTAGTGTTACGCCAATATTGACGATCGCATGTGTCAATATTGGCGTGGACTTGATAATATTGATAAATTGACACAATTTAATATTAAAATTAACTTTAGCAGCTGTTTAATTAAATCTGAAGTTTATTGGTCCACTCATCTGCGAGGCGGAAATTGGATAAACATCGACGATAACATTGGAAACATTTAATACTTCACTTACTTTTTGGTTCAATTACTTGTTAATAGCGTGTCAAATTACACGGTTATCTGCTTAACTTGTACTAAGACAAAAGTGAGCGATTAAGATCATCATTATGAACAACTTTTGCTGTAGAGTCAACCCATAATTCGAGAAAGAAAATTTGCTGTTGCATACAAAACGGCAACTCGAAATCAACAAAATTTATGAAACAGTGATTTTTTCCTTAACTCCGGGATGGCCTCATAGTGAAAGTGGTTCATAATGATAGTCTGAATCACCTCCTTTCGACTTAGTACAGTTCTAGATAACCCTTTAGACGTTTGTTATCAATGGTCCCAAAATGGTTATCACTCTCGCAAAGTGGCTACCAAGGCTCATAAGCTATACAAGCTGTTGCATTGCTGCACGCAAAAACTTTCACAGGTACCTACTCGTCATTATGAACAACTTTTACTATAAGACCAACCCCGAAATTGCAAAAATAAAAATTAGTTACTTAGCAAGTTTAAATGGCAACGGGCAGGCCTGTGTAGATAGTTAGACGAATGGCCGCTGGCACCACAAACTTTTCAAACGAGTCGACGACTATTTTCAGACTAAATAATAAAAAACCGGCCAAGTGCGAGTCGGACTCGCGCACCGAGGGTTCCGTACAAACCTGCAAGGTTTACAAAGTTCTAAGTTCAAAGTTCTTCAAAAAAAGTAATAAGTTTATATTTATTAAAAAATATATATTTTGTAATGTAACTAAAAATTTAAGGTTTTCGGAATTTTTCCGTTATGTGTGCTATAAAACGTTGCTTCATGCCAAATTTCAAGATTCTAGGTCGACTGGAAGTACCCTTTAGGTTTTGATTCCCTTGCGAGTACTTGCGAGTTTCAAAATATGCAGCTTAAATTGCTGTTTCTTTTGATTGCGTTGACATAGAAGTTTGATTTTGTTACAGCTTAAAGGTATTATAGACTTGAGTATTTGGTATGAATTTCAATTTAATACCTCTACGCGTTTATGAGGAAATGGGTAGTAAGGTTAAAATTATTAAAAAAAAATATATTATGTGATGTAACTAAAAATTTATGGTTTTCGTAATTTTTCCTTTATCTATGCTATAAGACGTTGCTTCGTACCAAATTTCAAGATTCTGAGTTCACGGGAAGCACCCTGTAGGTTTTGATTCCCTTGCAAGTGTCGAAAATTTGCGGCATAAACGGCTGTATCTTTTGATTGCGTTGGCTCAGAAGTTTGATTTTTTCACAGCTTCAAGGGACAGTAGACCTGAGTAATTGATATAAATAGCTTCAGCTTCATACCTTCACGCGTTCCTGAGAAAAAGGGTCTTGACAGACGGACGGACGGACAGACGGACAACAAAGTGATCCTATAAGGGTTCCGTTTTTTTCTTTTGAGGTACGGAACCCTAAAAAGATAGAATGTTGTGAACAAACAAGTGCGGCCGGCATAAACTATGCCTAGCCGTGTACAGACACAACACACACATGTACACGTACAAAGAAACTATGCCTAGGCTTGTCAGTCGAACTATGGCGGCGCAACACCAACGCACTACACATGTATTAAAAACCAGCCTCGCTTGTCTGTTTACGACGATCCGTCTTGATTTTTTATTTGATCTGAGGGACCATTATTATCATTGCAGAATCAATGTAGTAGTAAGCCACTTCCAGTCGGACTTAATAGAAATCCATAGCAGAGACTTATATCCTGTAGTAAACGTAATATTATGGATGATAATTATGATAAAGAAACTCACCAAATAGCCCGTGTAGTGGCCAGCATTGAGCCCCACCACCACAGTGAGCAGCGCAACCGCTACAGTCACGTTGCCAGCTGGTGAGTACGACAGACCGATCAGAGCCAGCGCTGGCCCGTAGTGACCTGGAAAATAACATGATTGATTAAGAAATTGCTTCATAACAGACAATTATATTGTAGCGACTAATGTTACAGCACGTAGCGCCATGTGTGACTTGCAAAACTTATTCTGCGGGACAAATCACGCACTGAAATCACGAGATAAATAACTATAGATAAACTCTTTATTGCACACCAAGAAATAAACAACAAGAAGAAACCAAGATACATAAACAGTGTAACAATGGGCGGCCTTATCGCTGATAGCGATCTCTGCCAGGCAACCTTAGGATGGAGAGGACAGAATGCGTATTAATAATGGACGGGGTGCGTATTAGTTAAAAATATAGATTACTAGCGACCCGCCCCAGCTTCGCACAGGCATGTGTATTGAACATATTGACCTTCCTCTTGAATTACTCTATCTATTAAAAAAAACCGCATCAAAATAGTTTTAAAGATTTAAGCATACAAAGCAACTTTGTTTTAAACTATGTAGTGATTATACATCATAAACAAAAACATACACACTAATAAAATTGATGTAAATACTTAAAAAGAAAACAATGCATAAAAAACTATAAAAGAAACCTATGACTAAATAATAAACTTATACATAATATCTCATTATCCCGATGTTTCGACCAAGTTGCATCAATCATGGTCACGGGTAGACGACGATACGGTATCCGTACTCCATCTGACAACAATCGACAACACATCAAAACGTCAGGATAATGAGGTATTTATTTATCTAGAGATTTTAGTGCGCAATTAATCCCGTAGTACCATGTAAGAATAATTGCAAAACTCACACCGAGACCATTGCGCCATTGAACGAATACAAGTTCTAATTACGCAGTTTACGAGTACGTCAGATAATCCCGTGATCCCGCACACCCAGCCGAGGATAATACTGACTAGGATCCTGTAGACATCTCTTTTTACATTAGCTATATCTTCTATAAACACATTTATCATCGGCAGAAGATGGACTAAACCAGGGGGATTACGTTCTCGGTCTAAGTATGATCTAACGCTGTGCCACTTTAATAAGACAGTCGCTGGCCACTGCCGTCGCGGCCGCCTAGACTTTGACCACGTGAACTAGTGTTCCACCAAACATACGCCTCAAAAACGACTGTTCTTTTTAGTTTTGGTTTACGAGCTAAAGTAAACTTGTCTGCAGTAGGTAGAAATCGTATCAAAATGATGTAAAGTAGATATTTGATGTACCTAGAGTATTGTCTTACCTAGAGAGTTGCTGACTTTCCTACAAACAGTAATACTGAGCCACTGCTTCTTCAGTATGTAGTCAGATATGTACCCTAACGGGAAACCTAGCAAATACATCGCCAGGTACGGCAGGGCTGACATTACTCCGTTCTGAAATAATCCAAGATAATGGTTAAACATGCCTACTATGGCATAGCATACCATGACCAATTGACCATGCTTGAAACGTATCAGGATATTAATATTCATATATATTTTATTTGTCAGAACATGGTAAAGTACACATAATACAAGTAGTATACAAGGTGGAGGTACATTATAAGTGGTGCTCATGTCCTTGCCTGATTAGGCGTACAAATATAATAAATCATTTTAATTGTTATACGAGTATAAATGCAAGAAATGTCAAGTAAAGTTCATTTATATCAAGTGAAATAATAGGTACGAAGAAAAAACATGTCATATTTAAAAAAAAACGCACATTACATTTACGAGTAGATATTATTAATGTCAGACAAAATATTTTATCAATGAGAAATTCCCCGATGTCATAGTAGCATTTTTGAGCTTTAACATATTTTAATTTAGTTTTAAACATACCAATATTCATTTCCATTAACTCTTTGAGTATCTTTGAGTAGATAATGGGGGCCATACAAAATACACTTGTTTGCATTAAGGCCGTCCTAGCAGTTCGAGGGCAAAGTCTCATCTCTTCCTGTCTGCGAGTTCGTACACCCGCATCGGTCCAGTCACCAAACAGGGCATATTTTTCTTCACAGACGTGGCGACTTCCGGTATGTAGGTGCAATGATGGCAATGTTAGGAGACTATGCTTAATAAAATATGGTCTACAGCTATCCGTTAGGAATGGAAAACATCACGATAAACTACTACACCTCATGACGTACTGTCAACGTATGACAACTATAGCCAGCGAGAATGTTTTACCGGTGCTGAAACGCTCCGTACATGGCATGCGACGGTGCTGGTCAGAGACGAAACAGCCTAGTGACCATAGTCTTATACTTTTCAATACAAATAACATATTTTGACTGACATGTTCTAAGCACGGTCATGATATTATATTTATTACGTTATAGTGGGCAGACACCTTTAGGAAATCCCTTTACAATAGACGCGATAATAGAGATGACAAATATCTCATCATAATTTTTTGGGTACTGTACCCAAAGGGTAAAAATAGGACCCTATTAACTAAGACTCCGCTGTCCGTCACCAGGTTGTATCTTATGAGCGGTGATAGCTAGAACGTTGAAATTTTTACAGATGATGTATTTCTATTGCCGCTATAACAACAAACACTAAAACCAGAAAAAAAAATTAAGGGGTACTTTCATACAACAAACATAATTTTTAGCCGTTTTTCACTCAATATTAATAACTGTGACAGGTAGATGCTTGAAATATTCACAAAATATTAGTTTAATGATTCACTTTAAAAATAAATAATTAAAATAAAATAAATGTTTTAAGGAGGCTCCCATACAAGAGACGTTATTTTTTGTTCTATATTAATAATGGCAACAGGAAGATGCTTGAAATATTCACAGAATATTATGTGATACATTCCTGTCAAAAATAAATGATTAAAATAAAATATATTAAGGGGGGCTTCCATCCGGTACGGAACCCTTCGTGCGCGAGTACGAAGGGTTCCGTATAGTAAAATAATCGTACCGCTTTGATGTCAACTCCAAGCACTTGCTTCATGTAGGAAGGCATCTCCGTCATGAGCGTCCAGAAGCCCCAGTTCTGGCCACAGTGGACGATGATCAGCGAAATGAACGGCAACGACGTCCAAATGGCCTTCCATGGCGTTTTCAGTTTCTGAAAATATAAATATGGTATTTTATTTCATGTAAGAAAAAGCCAAAATCTGATCACAAAAACATTTAACACAACTACCAATTTATTAGTGAGATGGTTAAAAATTGTAGAACTAAATGACTAAATTTATTGTTTTCTTATTTAAATTTTGTTATTTAGCGTGGCGCAAAAGTTACACACTTGAATTTAAAGCTTTCATGTATAATCGAATTGCTTTCCTCGCAAATAATGCCAACCAGGGAGGAATTCTCTTATGTACCTAAATGGGAATGCTAACTCTAGAGACACTTTTAACACCTCATCTACAGCTTGCCCTCAAATCTGGCCAATGTATGGATATGTACATATCCAAACTCTTTCTTGTCAATCATTGTTAAGGTATGCATTGACTGGACCCTAGGAAGACATACATTACCCCACAAAAAGCGTTTAGGGTGCTGTTCAAAAGGACAAAAAATTTACTGTCGCGTTATTTACCAGCCGATTTCGATGACATTTGGAAATATCGATTAATATTTAAATCTTTAAAATATCTTTCTGGATCGAAAGAGTCGATGTATAGGCTTATGAAGATTCAAATAAAGAGATGTGCCGCTAGATCTTCTTCTTCTTTCTTTTCAGCCAAAGGACGTTCACTGCTAGGTATAGGCCTCCCCTAAAGATCCCCAATAAGACCGGTTGGTAGCGGCTTGCATCCAGCGCTATCCTGCGGTCTTAATGAGGTCGTCCGTCCACCTTGTAGGTGGACGTCCTACGCTGCGCTTGCCGGTACGTGGTCTCCACTCGAGGACTTTTCAACCCCTTCGGTCATCAGTCCTCCGCGCTATGTGCCCTGCTCATTGCCACTTCAACCTGCCAATCCGCTGGGCTATGTCGGTAACCTTGGTTCTTCTACGAATCACCTCATTGCTGATTCGATCTCGCAGAGAAAACTCCGAGCATAGCCCTCTCCATGGCTCGTTGGGCTATTTGAAGCTTACTGATAAGGTTTTGACGTGTAACTTGGCGTTATAAATAAAGGATTTGTATTTGTATTTGGTCCATAGTGAGGCCGCTAGATCTACTGTTCGAATAACTACTAGTGTACTCACTGCCTGTGCTTGAGTCTGGCCCAAGCTGGTCTGAATGTACCGGCGCTCCTCCTCCCCGATCATTCTAGAAACTTGCGGGGAGCTGGACCCCAGGAACACGTAGACCACCGTCCACACAGCTCCGAGGGTGCCATTAACGTAGAAGATGGCGGGCCAGCCCCACGCGTCCGCGATGAAGCCGGAGATGATCAGCTGAAGAGCAGTACCAAGTTGGGCTCCTGAAACCCAAAGGAAAAGAGTAAAGTAGCCGTTTAGTCCAAGATCTTTAAGTGGTCTTAGGTGATCTAAGGTAAGTAAGCCGTGGTGGTCTAGTGGTTGTAACTGGTCTGTCATTCTTGAGGTCGTGGGTTCAATCTCGGTCTCGTACCAATGAGTTTCTTTGGAACTTATGTACGGAATTTCACACCACTGGCGTTTCGGTGAAGGAAAACATCGTGAGGCAACCTGCATACGTCCGTAGAAGAAATTCGATGGCGTATATGAATCCACCAACCCGCACTGGGCCAGCGTGGTGGATATGGCCCAATCACCCTTCGTGGGTAGGTCTACGTCCTGGAGTGGACTATTAAAAAGGCTGATACAGTACAGGTGATCTAAACTAGTACCTATGTAGGCGAGTCCTCATCGCCCCGGTGTCATAGCATCTGACTAAAATGAAAAGACTAGACTGACTGATTAGAAGGCGGGACCCACACGATTTCAGTCTCATTGGAGCAACGGCAGCTCTTAATTGTAAATGCCACTCGCGGTCACACATCCGATGACTACCCGTGCCGATCGTTGCTTATCTTAACTTCGGTGATCGCTAAGAAAAACTAAGTCAAATTATGCTATGAGAGCGACTACTTAGATGGGTACATAGGTGTGGTAAGGTATAGTAATGCCAGAAAGTATTTAGTAACTTCATAAAATCCAATTTCACGTGATTTTACTAAACTACCTGTATAGGTACTTAGTTATGCTGCCGCGTCTTACTTATGTTAGTATGAGTAGATAGAAAAAGTACAAGACAGCAAAAATAAAAATGCTAAAAATGAATAAAAGTTTATGGAGCCTGAAAACACACAATAAGGCGTCATTCCACGCACCCAATTGAAAGAAAATTTCTTTGTTCCAGGTAGTCACAAGCTGTATAAAAATACACCTATGTGAAGCTAATTTTCAAACCAAAGAATGTAAATTATCAGTGATCATCTAGACACGCAGCAGCGTGTCTAGCCAAAGTGTTCAAAGAAAACTGGCGACGCAGCGGCCGTGTGTAATTTTACACGAACCATTTGGAGCTACTTTTGACCCCCTCACAACTCAAAAACTATTTAGCCTACATACATGACATTTGGCACATTTACTAAAGTCTTTTAGCTTATCAAGAATCCAAAATTTCATAAATTTTGCTCAGTCAGTTATTGATATATTAAAGTTTAAAAACTCGTGTTTCATTGACTGATTCACACACTGTCTCACTGATTCACTGACTCACTGATTCACTGACTCACTGACTTATAGATCAAAAACCTAACCCACTTCCAGATGACCTAGAATCTTAATATTTTGCACTAAGGTAGACTATCGGGCATGAATAAAGGAAAAAATCTAAAAACTGAAAATTATTGATAATTAGTACTATTAACAAAGTAATTGTAAAATTTACCTAACCAATACTCCAATAAATGGCGGTAGCGTCGCGAGGCACTGAGATTTTCGATAGATGAACCATGCCATTTGTGATAGTAATATAATAAATACTAGATAACTTTTTCAGAGATAAGTGTACTATGATAATCATGATGTAACTAATAATTATTTCTGAACAAAAAGTTATGATATCTCATCAAAAACATAAATGTGAAATGGGAGCCAAAGTGTCGCCACCAAAAGAATTGAGATCTAACACGGGGGCCAAGTGTTCTGTAAAAAATCCTAAAGTTTAAGCTACAAGAATATACCTACAACATGTAAAAGGAATTTACTTATGTAATTCAAGCTCAAGATTTGATTTGGCTAGTTAACACGTACAGACAAATGCTTTTTTGCACTGTACTTATTCTTATACTAGCCAAGTCAAATCACGAGCTTGAATTACATGAGTAAATCCCTTTAGAATGTTGTAGGTATGATCTTGTAGCTTAAACTTTAGGATTTTCTACAGAACACTTGGCCCCCGTGTTAGATCTCAATTCTTTTGGTGGCGACACTTTGGCTCCCATTTCACATTTATGTTTTTGATGAGATAAATACCTACGAGAGTCAGTTATTGTTCTCTAGTCATTACTACACCCGTAGTAATTAAAAACAAGTCATCGTGGAATGCATGCATGTGAAACGACGAACAATGATATTTGACGTCGTAATGATGCTTTAGGTGGCTTGTTAACTTGGTATAATGTAATTATTATTTATGAAGCAATGGAATTTGGATAATATGATTGCTTCAACATTTATTAGACTTCTGAGAATTTTAATGATTTTTTTTTTCGGGAGATTGATTGTATTGTCTTGTTTCAGTCTTCTGATAGTCCATCGCTGATCATAGGCCTGCTTATGAATAATACTGGTGCTGTCTCAATGTAGGTTGGTGGATTCAGAAACACTATTAAAAAAAAATTGGGGACATTTTACACACGGCCTCTGACCCCAAACTAAGCAAAGCTTGTGATATGGCTGCCAGAGACTGATATACTACATATACTTATTTTTAAATACATACTTATATAGATAGTAACTAAATAACACCCAGACACAGAGCAAACACTTACGTTCATCACATAAATATTTGCCCTGGGTGGGGATCGAACCCACGCCTCTTTGACCCAGAAGTTAGGGTCACTAACCACTGAGCCACCGAGGCAGTCGACTATTAAATTTCGTCTACGTGCGTATATAAGTTGCCTCACGATGTTTTCCTCATCCCAATAGCCAGTAGTGGTGTGACATCCGTGCATCCTTACTTCCTTACTAATAATATTGTAAATCCGAAAGAGTATTTGTAAGTTCGTTGGTTTGTTCTTTTTTCTTGCATCAACAGAGTAACGGATTGACTTGATTTTTGGAATGGACATAGTTTGATTAATTGGCCAAGTGCAAGTTGGCCACGAAGGGTTCCACCCTTCGTGCGCGAATCCAACTCGATACCCTATGGGAACCCCCTTAGCCCCTTTTCAAGCGTCTACCTGATGCCGTTATTAATGTGGAGCTAAAAACGGCAAAAAAATGCTTTTGTTGTATGGGAACCTTTAGATTTTATTCTGTTTTTAGTATTTTTTGTTATAGCGGCAACAGAAATACATCATCTGTGAAAATTTCAGCTGCCTAGCTATCACGGTTCATGAGATACAGCCTGGTGACAGACAGACGGACAGACGGACGGACAGCGAAGTTTTAGTAATAGTGTCCCGTGTTTACCCTTTGGGTACAGAATCCTAAAAACGGAAAGTGACACAGGCTACTTTTCATCCCGAATAAAAAAAGATTCCTATGGGATAGCACAAACATTAAGAATTTATAATTTAATTTAATCACGCTGACAAAGCCGCGGACAAAAGATAGTAAGTAGTTTTAAAGTACCGAAGAACTCATTGGGAATTACCCTTGACCTTACGATTGCAAGGCAAGCATGCAAATATTACAATGGGTCGTCTGTACTAACGGAGGAGGTTATCAAATCGACGCGTTTAATTTTTTTTTTTGCATGGAACATTTCGCAATTTTATTTTTTATTTGAAAGGGTACTAACCCCAACTAACCCCAAAGGGAATACTAACCCCAAAGTTTGTAATATATTAATTTTATCTAAATCAGTTAGTTGGTTTTTGAAAAAAATAACAATAATCTAAAAATGGCACTCATAGATGAGCGAACTATTCGAATTTTGTACGTACTTAATTGTAATAATTGAAGTTGGTTGTGCTATTTACGCCATGCAACCACTTGCGAGCGGTATTCCCTTCATCCATTTATCAGCCATATGACGTCCACTGCTGGACATAGGCCTCCCCTATGGATCTCCAACAAGACGGGTTAGAAGCAGCGTGAATCCAGCGTGATCCTGCGGTCTTGATGAGATAATCTATCCACCTCGTAGGTGGACGTCCTACGCTGCGCTATTTGCAAGCGGTATTATTACATATCAATTGGGAAGGCATATGTCTAGTAGTGGATATTTTGTGGCAAAGGTGATTTTAGAACTAACAATTACTGGTCTTTTACTAATGTTTTTTTCTTTATTTGGAGAATCCCAACATTAAGCACTGCACATTTGCATTATGCCATTTTTATGGACAGGCCGTATTGTATTGACTATACTACCTATATATCACAATCACCAGAGATCACAATCAGCGATAAGGCTTCTTCTTTTCGTTTATTTCTTGGTGTGCAATAGTGAGTTTATCTATCTATCTATATATAAGTTCAAGGTTCACAGGTAGATTACTGACTGCACTGGTTACACTTTTTCACTTTTTCTCAACCATTTGTGATAACAATATTTAGCCTCAATCGCAAGTCCCTGATAAACCATACTGATAAGATGATTATGTACGAGTATTCTGTACTATACGAGTACTACCTTCCATGTTAGCCGATAGTCCGGAAGTAAACAAAATAGGTAAGACAGGAACATATTGATTTATACTCGTAATGAAATAGATGTGACCTCTAGTAAATAGTGACGTTATAAACATTGGCATATTTCTGTTTTCCAAATGTATAGTTATAAATCATGGAAATAAAGCAAAGTAGTAATTTATAGCTCATAGCGTAATAAAGCCGAAACACAGGCCACTGGCCTAGTTCGGCAACAGATACATAAATAATGCAACTTTTTTTTAGCTAATTAATTGATAGAAATGTTACTTATTATTGTAATGTTTTTGATGAGTAAAGAATTTATTTATTTTATATATTATTATATTTATAATTTGACTAGTTGCTTGGAAACAATCACCGAAGCGTAGAAACGTACTGCATGGTCATTCTTCGCGAGGGATTATTATAGCCCGTCAAAGTTCCGCGTGACGTCACAAGTGTCATACAAATGTATAGACTTCTGTAGAGAGATGACGTCACGATCTCTACTCCCAAACTTTGACAAGGTTTATCTTTGTCATTTGTAGTTTGATTGACAAAATAAAAAATACGTGTCCAACATTTCTTTGATAATATAGCTCACGGTTTTTAGGGTTCTGTACCCAAAGGGTAAAAACGGGACCCTATTACTAAGACTCCGTCTGTTCGTCTGTCCGTCTGTCACCGGGCTGTATCTCATGAACCGTTATAGCTAGAAAGCTGAAATTTTCACAGATGATGTATTTCTTTTGCCGCTATAACTAAAAATAGAATAAAATTAATTATTAAGGGGGGCCCCATACAACAAACCTGATTTTTTTGCCGTTTTTCGCTCAATATTCCTAATGGTAACAGGTAGATGCTTAAAATTTTCACAGAATATTTAGTTGTATGTTCACTTCAATGATAAATAATAAAATTAAAATAAAATAAATATTTAAGGGGGGCCATACAGTACGGAACCCTCCGTGTGCGAGTCCGACTCGTACTTGGCCGATTATTTTTTTCTACCTAGTCATCATGTCAATTGAGCGCTACCCGGAGTAGCTCCGATTGTAAGTTGTTTGTTGTTTTAATCATTTAGCCATGTCAGAGCTCTTCCAGCGGCAAATCTCTAGCACCACGGTTAGTAACCCGGCCTATAAGAACTTTGGTACTTAGCTTGTTGAGTCATATTTTCATCATCCATCCATCCATCCATCAGCCATAAGAAGTCCACTGCTGGACAAAGGCCTCCCCTATGGATCTCCAATAAGACCGGTTGGAAGCGGCTTAATATTTGATATTTTCATCATAGGGATATAATTAGCAAATTATTGGAACTGAAACTTTTATTGCAATTTTGGGGAAAGTCCCATAGAGAAACAAGGATGGATTGTTTTTAGCTTGCAGTATAGGTACTTACATTGTGAAGCAAAAAGTATTCAATGAAACCTTATCCGGTCTTAACATAATGATGGACTTGGATTCAAACGCAAAAAAATACCATCCAGCCATCGGCCACAGAACGGGCCTGGCTCATAGATCACCGATATAGTAACTTTATTTCACATAAATTTACAAAAATGTTTTTTTAAATATTTGGACCCTACACTGGGTCTCGTAAGAGCCTGTATAGCAGGGTACAATTATTTAATGCTAAACAAGTAACACTATTAATAATACACTTATTTATCCAGTCAGTAAAGTAAATTAATATACAATATTTTTGTGAAATTGTTTTTTATAATGTACAAAGATATGAAATAATATACATAAAAAATGTACTTAGATAACAATTGAAAATTAATAAACATAAATAATATACTTTTATAATTGTTTGTTGTACCGGTTGGAAGTGGCTTAAATCCTGCGGCCTTAACCCTTGTCGGTGAACTACGCTGCGCTTACTGGTACGTGTTCTCCCTTCGAGAACTCTTTGACCCCATCATCAGAAAAAGGCAAAAAAATAAAGTAAGGAAAATACAGGAGGAAAGAAAAAGTAGCTTCAAAGATATCACTAATTTGTAAGAACCGGTTGAGTCTGATAAATTGTCGCAGTCCTAATGATCTCGTTACATTTTAATGTGTTGTTGTGAAAAACTCGTTTTGTATCATGTATTTTAATATTGTTTTTCAATGTTTTATTTTAAAAAGTCAATGTTAGTCCATAAAACCACAATGAGTGAAATCGATTTGACATTTGGATCTGTGTCGTTTCCTATTTTTTCATTAATTTATTAATCGTATGCAGCTTTGGATTAAATTTATGTTGTAAAAAATTTGCAGATGTAGCCGATTTATTATATAATGTGGTTATCGCATAATGCAACCCTCTTAAGTTACTTTGTTTGATAGCCGCTTCCACGGCAATGATATGTAACAGTATTCTGTCTTCATACAAACATTCGGAAAGCGAATCATAGCTACGCGCCGCGGAGTGCGGTATACTCTGGTATGCAAGTCAGTCGCGGCGCGTCGTTGTGACGAATGTACGTATGAATTTGTAACTAGTAAGCGTGCGATTGGATCGCTCCTGTAAGTTCTACTATTAGTTCTACTAGTAGAACTACCGGGACAACATTTTCCCGGTAGTTCTACTGTAGAACATTTCGCTTTTAGGGCTCATATTATGGTCAAATGCTAAAATCTTAAATTTTCATTACGTTAACCCTAGAAGCCCAATGTACGTCGTTTTGACGTACACGCCGAAAAAAAACCGCTATATCTTTGGCACACATTGTTGAATCGTCACGTCCTTCCAAACCAACCTAGTGCCCGTCGAGACCTAACAGGAGAAGGCTGTATCGCTTCGGTAAGTGCCTCCATTTAATTGTAATCACAATGATGCACGTCAATCTGACGTATGATTGGGCTTTGTGTAAGTTTTACAACAATTATAAGTTTGCGGTATTTATGATTTTTTTTTTGGTTTTCGTTTTGTTTTGTTTGATATTATTACTAAATATGTTTTTTCAGGGAATAAAATACAATGGTATCCTCTAGATACCTAAATCCAGACGAAATTGCGTCACTTGGAACATGAAGATGATTTTTCTCCCGCTGATAGTGACTCTCAAGATTTTGTTCCTCAAGTTGATATCAGGAGTGATATTGAAGAAGAGATGGTGGACGAGTTGGAAATGCGAGATCGGAAACGGAACTTGCCCTGTCCCGTCTCCAGAGTCAGCAAATCTCGAAGAAACACTTTGGACTTCACTTTACAGAATCATCACGTTGAATCAGGCTTCTATTCGGTTAGGCAGTTTTTATGGGATGTTAAACATGGCTTTTGTGAACTCATAAGTCACTGCCACAACAAGCTTACAAATAAACAAAAACATTGAGCCGTAAGGAGTTAAAGCAAAAGTTGAGCACAGAATTGACCACCATGTATGCAAAAACGTCTGGAAACACCAACTTTGACAAAACTTTACGTGAAAACATGGCATACGTGTCAAAACCGTGCCAGAAACATCAGCAGCAGTTACATGTGATAATCCAGAACCAAAAAAACGACGCTACTGTGGGTGTTGTATCTGTAGAAAAGGTGGATGACAACAGCACTGTGCTTCATATGTAAAAAAGCAATGTGCAGAGAACACCATATTGACACATGTCAAAACTGTGTATAATTACTGAATAATTATTTTTGACCATTTTTATTTTGAAGAGTGTTAATTTGTTTTCTAAAAAACCGGCCAAGTGCGAGTCGGACTCGCGCACCGAGGGTTCCGTACAAACCTGCAAGGTTTACAAAGTTCTAAGTTCAAAGTTCTTCAAAAAAAGTAATAAGTTTATATTTATTAAAAAATATATATTTTGTAATGTAACTAAAAATTTAAGGTTTTCGGAATTTTTCCTTTATGTGTGCTATAAAACGTTGCTTCATGCCAAATTTCAAGATTCTAGGTCGACTGGAAGTACCTTTTAGGTTTTGATTCCCTTGCGAGTACTTGCGAGTTTCAAAATATGCAGCTTAAATTGCTGTTTCTTTTGATTGCGTTAACATAGAAGTTTGATTTTGTTACAGCTTAAAGGTATTATAGACTTGAGTATTTGGTATGAATTTCAATTTAATACCTCTACGCGTTTATGAGTAAATGAGTAGTAAGGTTAAAATTATTAAAAAAAAATATATTATGTGATGTAACTAAAAATTTATGGTTTTCGTAATTTTTCCTTTATCTATGCTATAAGACGTTGCTTCGTACCAAATTTCAAGATTCTGAGTTCACGGGAAGCACCCTGTAGGTTTTGATTCCCTTGCAAGTGTCGAAAATTTGCGGCATAAACGGCTGTATCTTTTGATTGCGTTGGCTTAGAAGTTTGATTTTTTCACAGCTTCAAGGGACAGTAGACCTGAGTAATTGATATCAGCTTCATACCTCCACGCGTTCCTGAGAAAAAGGGTCTTGACAGACGGACAGACGGACAACAAAGTGATCCTATAAGGGTTCCGTTTCTTCCTTTTGAGGTACGGAACCCTAAAAATTGTTTAAATAAGGTTGATTTTTGCATTAATTTTATTTGTATCAAAAAATAACTAAGACGATAACAATTTTTGTGTAATTTTACTATAGTTCCTAATGTATGATTATAAAAGTATCAATAAATAAACTATTTGATTTAATTTTACGTTTTTATATATTATTGAACTATATTTAAGCCCTATAATTTAGAAATTTGGTATATACAATATAAAATAAACAAATATATTGACTTTTAATAGTACACGTCAAATTGACGTATGATTGGGCTTTATGGGTATAAAAATATGATTGGGCTTCTAGGGTTAAGTAACTAAGTTCGTATAATCCGGGTGGCTAGCTCTGGTTTTGGTTTTAAACCACCTGACGTGTCAATATTTGGATGGGTGACCATGGGTGGCAGTTTCTACCTGAGAGCGCTACCGTGGCTCGGATGACGCGTTAAATTGTAGGTCCCAGTTGCTTTAACCGCTTAGTCATGTCAGCCACCTTCATTACGTTGAATATAACATAGGGATTTTTCAGGACAGAACATTTTATAACATTCACAAAAAACATTCAGATAACAAAGTGACAGCTGTCATTTTCTGAAATTTGTACTAAAATTGCATGACAGGTGTCAAAGAAACAGCTGTCAAACTTCAAAGTGATTCATCGCGGTAATTATCCATACTTTTAATGGTCCCGTACCCAAAGGGTAAAAACGGGACCCTATTACTAAGACTCCGACGTCCGTCTGTCCTTCTGTCTTAAATAATAAAATAATAGTTTATTTACAAAAATATTTTTTTCAAATTCATTATGAGACTAAGAGTATACATACACACTTAAGTTTAGGAGAAATCCATCAAAAGTCCTGCAGAGCCTACATTGAGAAATCATCTCGTGTCGTAGGTGTCTGCGTTACTTCTTAAATATTGATCAATATTGGTCGTGTGTTCTTGGCACATCAGCTTCATTATTTTCTTGGTGAGTGCAAATGTATAAACTGATATTAGATTTTTTTTAATATATTACTCGTAAGAATGAAGTACGTGTGTGTGTTGTGTTGTGGTGTGTGTGTGTATGTGTGTGGTGTGTGTGTGTGTGTGTGTGTATACAGACATTTGTTCACTACTTTACTACTTTTAGCTGTTGTTCGGTTTCTTCATAATTCATCTTACTTAGCCAATCAATGAGCGCTATTTTGGCATCTCGTTTATTTAATAAGTATAGGTTGTTTATGATTTTACTAACATTGTTGCATATGAAAGGGCCAAGACAGCTCTGGTGTCGTTGCGCTAAGGTTGTTTTCATGGGTTCAATAACAAATATTTTGTTTTTGCGTCTTTTACCTTCATCTTGATTTTCTGTATTCGCTAATCTATGTTGTGCAAGAGTAACATTCAAAATATATAGTTGTCTCACAGTCAACACTTGGCAGTCCTTATATAATTCAGTTGTAGGATAGCGAAAATCTTTAAACATGGCCACTTTTAAAATAACTCTTTGAGTCCGTCTGTCTGTCACCAGGCTGTATCTCATGAACCATGATATTTATGTAGCCGCTATAACAACAAATACTAAAAACAGAATAAAATTTATATTTTAAGAGGGGCTCCCATACGACAAACGTAATTTTTTTGCCGTTCCATTCTCCATATTGATAAATGAAATGGGGCTTAGGGTGTTCCTATAGGGTACGGAACCCTTCGTGCGCAAGTCGGACACGCACTTGGCCAATTGTTTTTACTAAACAACTAAATTACAACAAGGACACGAGAAGTGAAACTGTTTATATTAAAAAAATACCTATATTTTATTCATTATCACTCCACCGGTTTTTAGTAGGTATGTCTGGTTATTTTTTGTTAATATTATGAAACCTTAATAAAAATATTGCTTTTGTAAATGGTATAAATAATAAAAATAATAAGTATATAACAGTTTTAAAACCTAATAAAAATAACACATACATTTTAATTTACGAAATCATGCTACACACAATCTCAAATTTTGTACTACTTGAAATTATGGCTAGATCCTGTTTCCACCAGATTGCTATTTTTGGCAAAGGTTGTTCAACTTGAGTAAGCAGTTTTAAGAACATTGGCATTTTAGCACTCAAGTCAAAATCTTAAACTCATATCAGCTGCGATAAACAAACACATTGATTTGTATATCGTACCTGTGTCAAAGTAGCAAAGGTCAACGCAAAAAAAAAATCTCTACCAAATACTTTGTTACTTGTTAAGCAATCGCACATATTTTTGCATATGCACTTTAGCAAACAGGTTACCAAAGTTATTTCTTTATCTTTGTTCGTTAGCAATGACAGTATTATTTTGGTTTTAAAGTACCATAGAGGATATAAAAATCTGCCATCCATCCATCAGCCACAGGACGTCCACTGCTGGACATAGGCCTCCCCTATGGATCTCCAATAAGACCGGTTGGTAGCGGCTTGCATCCAGCGTGATCCTGCGGTCATAATGAGGTCATGCGTCTACTTTGCGGGTGGACGTCCTACGCTGCGTTTGCCGGTACGTGGTCTCCACTCGAAAACTTTTCGACCCCATCGGTCATCAGTCCTCCGCGCTATGTGCCCTGCCCTATGTCGTTAACTTTGGTTTTTCTGCGAATCTCCCCATTCCTGATTCGATCTCGCCGAGAGTAAAGCCTGCGCTTGCGTGTTATTAAGTTGTTTTTCACACATAAATACAAACAACAGTTCCACTTAAATATTTTACGTATATAGCTTGATTTTTAAACGTTTAACCAAAGGAAAGATTTTGAGCCATTCGTATTCAATAATAAAATATGTTGAGGATGCAAAACTGTTATACCAATCACATTATGATTATTATGTATGTGTTACGCTATTTTTTTGCCAATTCGTATATTAATTTTACCATCTCTACCTACCTAGTTTTTTCTGTCCTGCGATCTCAACATTGTAATAACAAAGTCATTTCCCACCCGTGGTGTACGTTTCGAAATCTTACACTACGCAACGTATTTTAATGCAGTTTTCATCAGTAGACAAATTTCTTCAAGAAAAAAGTTGATATGTATGAAACATGCATATAATAATGGTACTTATTCGGAGGCAAGTATTGTATTAAAAAAAAAACAATTTTTAAAAAACAAGCTTTTACTGAACAAGTACTCGCCAAGACAAATCAAATGAGCCGAAACTCAATAGGGTAGCGTCGTTTCATTACAGAGTTCCTATGAACACTTTCCAACCCCATACTCAGACCCTGGTTACCATTGAAAAACAAACTACTCGACAAGAACATTCTAATGAACCCAAACTCGACGAGGTTTTATCGTTTCATTGCTAAGTTCCTTTGGTCACCTTCCAGCTCCAACATTAGGTGAGCAGCATGTCATCATAATATTGAATTGTCACGAGATTTATTACACACGTAGGTATGCAAAATTTCAGCTCAATCGGTAACCGGGAAGTGGATCAAATTTAACTTGCAAGATTTGATAACAGACCGACAGAAAGACGACGGGACAGGTGAAACTAAATAAAACATTGTTAAAAGAGGCGGAGAGTTGCTAGTGAAATGACTGAGAATATTAAGTAAAGATGACTCTACCTTACCGCTATAAATCAAAGTTCCTAATCGGCTTTTTTCCTCCAAAGGCACCCATTTCCCGATGAGGTTGTGGATGGATGGAAACAGGAAACCTTGCGCCAGCCCTTGGATCACTCTTAACGCACATATCAACTGCCAGCCGCCCTGAAAAACAAGGAGTTGAGAATCAAACCTATAACACTCTTAATTGTTTTATAATACCGTATGATTAGACCAGATGTAAAATTTTTCGCCACCTGAAGGCCTCTGCAATAGACTTTTAGGGTTCCATACCCAAAGGGTAATAACGGGACCCTATTACTAAGACTCCGCTGTCCGTCTGTCTGTCTGTCTCCAGGCTATATCTCATGAACCGCTATAGCTAAAAATCTAAAATTTTCACAGATGATGTATTTCTGTTGCCGTTATAACAACAAATACTAAAATAGAATAAAAATAATATTCAAGGAGGGCTCCCATTCAAAAAATCTAAATTTTTAGCCATTTTTTTGCTAGATCAATCAATCAATAATGGTAACAGGGTAGATACTTGAATTGTTCACAGAATATTTAACTGCATGCTTACTTTAAAAATAAAAATTAAATTAAAATAAAATAAATGTTTCAGGGGGGCTCCCATACAGTACGGAGCCCTTCGTACGCGAGTCAGACTCTCACTTGGCCGATTATTTTTCTTTTCTAGTACTCATATTCACGATTAAAAAAATTGGCCGCAAAGCGAAGGTCTTCGGCGAAGTCACAGCGATTCTTTGTCTTCGTCTGTCCAGATGTTGATTTTCGTCTACAGCTCGCATGTTTTAACGCGCTATATATCAGCCGATTCCGTATTTGGCAAGGTCGTTTAAAATCTAAATTCTGATAAAATTTGCGAGTAAGCGAGACCCTAATTGGTCAAGAACGAGTCGAGATAACTCCTATGAAGATTCATATTACGAGTTGTGCCTACTGTTATACTGTTCAGAGAACTACTAGTAGGTACATTAAATTATGTTGTTTCACCGTTACTATGAATCAACTGAATAAAAGTTTAGAAATATATTTTTAAATAAACGGATTTATGTACTAAAAGCTAAAAAATAAAAACTCAAAAATAAAATCGTGGGGCCTTCGCCTGGAAGATTTCATTATGTACGTTGCGCCCCACGACTTTATTTTTGAGTTATTATTTTTTAGCTTTTAGTACATAAAACCGTTTAGTAAAAAAAAGTTTTTACCAAATTTATTTTTTATTTTGTTAGCCTTTTGCGGATAGCGTTTTAGCCATGTACAAAATGGAGAATTTCAAGTTTTCTTTATTGATTACAGAGAAAACAAAAGTTATTTTTGAGTGAAAGTTTTGTTTATTAAACACGTACAAGTTGAAATTATTTGCATGAAATGAGCAAGCAATAGGTACATTAATTTATTGAAAATGATCTTTTTTGTATATAATTTTTTTCTAAAAACAAAGCAAGTCAACCAATCAAATAAATAAAAAACTCTATTACTCACTTGTGAATAATAGCAACGAAAAAGTCACAGTTTGATTACAGGTGTCATTATGTGCCTAATTGCGGTGAAATTAGAGCCACTTTATGAACAAGTGTGTAAATAAATGTAATTTAAAAAAATAATTATAAATCAATGACTGCACTAACTCAATAGTATAGCACTGATGAGGAAAGCTATTGCTGTGGGAAACCCCGGCAATGAAGAAATATGAGGAAAAACTCTAGCATTGAGCAAGAGGAAAAGGTACAAGATTGTCATATTTCTTGCAATTTCATCCACGTTATTCTATCTATGGTATTATCAAATAAGCAGATTTTGACTTTCGGTAGATCATTTGTTATGTAGCAATTTGTAGTATTTGTAGGAAATTTCACCACAAGACGCGTTTTCTATGCGCAAATGTGATTGATACTTGTTTTGGATTTATAATGTTAATGTATCTGTGTGTATTTAATGTCGAATAAAATAATTTCTTTTCATTTCATTCTCATAACCCTTCAGGGGCACGCCCGCGCCGATATCCGCATGCGACTTCGCGCTTGCGAATTTTTGGCGCATCTGCGCCGCGACCTACTAAAATCGAGATTTCTCGTAACTTTTGTATGGACGATAAATGTTGTAACGTTAGAATCGTATTGAATCAGCCTATATTTGAGTCTAAAAATAGAATGTGCAATATTTATTCAGTGTATCTTTAAACTTAGGTTAAAAAAAAAAAAACAAAAAATTAAATCAAAGGCGAAAAATAATGCAAACGATAGCTCTTAATAGAATCTTGCAAAAAATTCTAAAATTTAATTTATAAGAAAAATGTCACATGGGAGGTTTTAAATTTGCAACGACGTTATACTACTGTACTGTATTGTACTGTACTGTACCAGCCTTTTTGATAGTCCACTGCAGGACGTAGGCCTACCCACGAAGGGCATTTGGGCCATATCCACCACGCTGGCCCAGTGCGGGTTGGTGGATTCACATACGCCATCGAATTTCTTCTACGGACGTATGCAGGTTGCCTCACGATGTTTTCCTTCACCGAAAAGCCAATGGTGTGAAATTCCGTACATAAATTCTAAGGAATTCATTGGTACGGGACCGGGATTTGAACCCACGACCTCACAATTTTAAGGTGGGTTTCATTACCACTGGACCACCACGGCTTCTTATACTATCGTTATACTTTATTGTTCTTATACTTCGTTATACTACATTGTTCAAATAATCTACTCACGTAGTATCCTCCTATGGGTATGAGCAGGCTGGTGGCGGAGTTGATCGCAACACACAGGGCGATTAGGACTGTTCCTCCGAATCGTGCTGCTAACTCGCCCCCCGGGATCTGCAGCACCACGTAGCCCCAGAAGAAAGACGACAGGATCACACTCTGCGTCTGGACGCTCCAGTCGAAGGACTGAAAAAAAACTTTTTGCTAGAGAACACACACAAACACACACTGTCGATTTTCCTTCGATAAGTACGAAGCGGTTTGGTCAACATTTTTTATTCATACCGCTAGAGAATAGAAAATCTGCCGGCTTTTCTGTTTCATAAAATATATATATGCTTTTAAAGCGCAACGTGAGAAGGTATCTATCATTTTTGATCAAAACGTCGCTTACCATCAGGAGCGTTGGTGGTCAAACGCGGACTTATTCGCGATAAAAAAATAACACACGTTTTTGAGGATACATTGAAACAGTTGATCAAAAACAGAACATAAATTATTTTTTTTATCGGATAAAAGTGCATTTATTAACTAAAAATCGGATAAAAGTGCATTTATTAACTACAACATAACAAAATTACTACTACATAAAAAGTATTGGATCATCCACAGACCTTTGGAGGTCTAAAGATAATCCAAATGCTCAAGCCCACTGCAAGTTGGCAGCGTGCCCAGCATGCTGGCTGCATTGCCACGCTGAATGGCAATGCTTATGCGTTGAGCCAAATAAACACCAGCATTTTGCTCACGCTTCGCGCCCACCAGACGCTCAGAAAGACTTTTGAAAATAATATGAGCTCCCGGCCCCCACGGACCCAATGTCTCAACTCCAAATGGCTCAAATATGTAACCACAACCGAAGTCACCATATATTATTTGCGCCGCTTGTGCTGCTCCGCCGAATTGCCCGCTGCGAAAAAAAACCGCGAAAAACTATGCACAAACGATATCTCACTATAAATAGAATATAGGTACGTGTAATTGCTATTGTAAGTTCCTGTATCATTACTTAAAAACCGGTAATGATCTATTAAAATCTAGTTCGGTTTGCTTTTTGTGTTTTTATAGACCTCTTACATTGTCCAGCTGCACTTGTAAAGTAACTGTGTCACGACTAACAAAACAACAAAACTCGGCCTCGTGCGAGTCGGACTCGCGCACGAAGGGTTCCGTTACACGTATAGGAAAAAATCTGAAAACTGTACATTTTTAATTTAATCACAAAAAAATAGGGCCAAAATACAAAAAATATAAGCCCAAATTCAAAGAAGAAATCGTATCATGTGGTATCATTTGAAAGAGCTTCAATTAGCACATGCTAAAACAGGTTTACAATGTGTAATTTTCGATGTTTGATGAGAAAAGTAAAAAAAAAAAACTTTTATCGATGATCACTTATTTATCCTATAGAGATTTCATCATTACAATTTTTTGAAATTTCCAGGATTTGTACGGAACCCTCGGTGTGCGAGCCTGACTCGCACTTGTCCGGTTTATTTTTGTATGACCTCGCACTTTTTACAGAGTGGTCCGATTTCAATAATTATTTTTTTGTTCGGTAGATCATACTGTACAAGTGGTCCCATTTAAATTTACTATGCAAAATTAGCCAAATCGGTTTTAAAGCCAAAGTTTTAGCGAGACTAACAATTACGATACATTTTTATATAAGAAGAGAAAGAAAGAAGAGAAGAAAGAAGAAGATTAGTGATGGTGAAATTATAAAAAGGTTATAAAACCTTTCTACTGCCTTAACATTACAAAATTTACATGCACCTTAGTTAAAATAGGTGGCCTAGAAACTTCGCTACTATTCATTACTTTGTACTAGGTAGTTTTTGTGGTAACAAAACGGCCAAACGACGTCGTTTGACCTGTATAATAATAGCGGTTTATTATAACTCGGCAGATAATCATAACGCCGTGGAACAAAATTTATTTAGACGAATTCTGAATATTTATATCAATTCTTGAATAGGTATCTAAGTCCATTACGAATTCAATATTTCAATGTTTCTTTTGATCTTATCGCCTACATGATCGGCGTAAGATGATTTTAGTTTGATCTTTACTCAATCTTTATCACATTTTGAATGGTATGAGTGACATTTCTCACGAGGAGGTGTTTTATCTAAAGTTTTTATCTTAAAAATATCTCTAGTACGTGCCTAAATTATACCTATTTACTAATAAACGTGAGTGTAAAAGTTTAAGTGTCGCAAACGTTCACTTTTGATAAATATTTTTAACCGCTTTTAATGAAGAAGGTTCTCAATTCGACTGCATGTTTTTTTAGGGTTCCGTACCCAAAGGGTAAAATCGGGACCCTATAATTAAGACTCCGCTGTCCTTCCGTCTGTCTGTCTGTCAGTCTGTCACCAGGCTTTATCTCATGAACCGTGATAGCTAGAACGTTGAAATTTTCACAGATGACGTACGAGTATATCTGTTGCCGTTATAATTACAAAAAATACTAAAATCTAGAATAGGTATATGTTCAAAGAGGGCTCAACAACAAACCTGAATTTTTAGCCGATTTTCGCACGCTATTAGGTAGATTCTTATAGAAAATTAAGTTAAAAGTTAACTTGAGAAGCAAATAATTATATTAAAATAAAAATAAATATTTAAGGGGCTCCCATTAAAGAAACGTGATTTTATTTGCTCGATATTATAAAAGAGAACCGAAATATTCTTGAAATTTTCACAGAATATTAAGTTGTTTATTCCCTTAATAATAAAATTATTTTAAGGGGGCTATGGGGTACGGAACCCTTCGTGCGCGAGTATGTTTATGTTTGTTACGCGATTTTTCAACTAAGAACCAATTTTAATGATTCTGGTTTTTTTGTCGCAGATCATACTTCAGAAATGATCCCATTTAAATTTTATTGAAATCAGCTGACCTGTTTTTGAAAATTCAACAATAGCAAAAAAATGGTCTACATTGATTCAAGCAAACGAAGAGCTCTAAGACGAACGAATCTCAAAAAGACGAAGAGCGAGGTCGGCTATGTCATTTTTTGCAAAAAATAATATAATTGTTCAAAATTATAAATCGGCTTTGAAGCCTAACTAAGATTCAGGCAAAAGCCAAATATACATATACAAATACAAATCATTTATTAGTTATATTATTACACTAGCTTTTACCCGCGGCTTCGCCCGCGTTATATTTTGATTTTGGCTTATGTTTATGTCGGCTGCGAAACCTAACCTAACCGACAAATATCAAAATACCTTAGAGGAATGCTTTTGTTTGTTAACTTACGGTTGGAGTGTATATAATAAAACTATACCTATATTTCAATGTTTTTGTCTGTTTGCAGTTATAATAAACATTACAATGGTACAGCAAAGTTTATACCTACTTGTTCCTAATTATTGCTTTTTTACAAATATTTGTGCAAAAATTCGATAAAATTGTTTCTAAGGTTTTTACGTGTTAGATTAATTCCAATTTTTTGTTCTAAATCAAATCTCTGCTTTCCATAAACTGGGCATTCCAAGATTATGTGCAGTGGAGTCTCCTCTTTTGTGGGTTCCCAGATGCACGATGGGCTTTCCCTCAACTTAAATCGATGTAAGTATTGGGAAAACCCACCATGCCCCGTCAGCACCTGAGTTATGATTCCCACTGGTGCTATTTCTCTTACGATCTTGTATGCCGCCCTTGCATCCGGAAAATATGTTTTGGTTACCGCGGCTGTGTGTCCATCCTGATACCGCCGGTTCCATTCGTCAAGAGAGTCCTTTCGGACTTCTCGCTTGACGAATGAAACGGGGCAGTTATCGTAAATAGGTCTGCACTTCGAGTGCAGTGCTGCTTCCTTTGCTAGCTGGTCCGCTCTCTCATTTCCCTCCATCCCCGCGTGCGCTTTAATCCAATAAAGTTTCACTATTTTATTTTGTGCGTGTAGTAACTTTATGTTAGCTTTGAATTTACTGCTAAGGGTTGTAGGGAAGATACGCCAACTACCGTTTCCAGTGCAGACCTGGAGTCACAAAAGATTTTTGCTTTTTTGGTAGCCTCAAAAAGTGCCAATAACTCGGCCTGGTACACGGAGCACCAATCGGCCAATTTCAGCTTGCGGGTACTGATCTCAGCGGCATCATTCCAAATGGATAATACCGCCCCAACTTTCCCTTTAATTTTGCTGCCGTCTGTAAATATGTTAATTTCTCGGTTAAGATTTTGCTCTAGTGCTGCTCCGTCTGCCAGGCATATGAACTCCAGCTCCTCCTGCTGCGCTGGGTGTGGCTTCTTTTCTGTATCTCTATCTCCAGTTACTTGCTGGGAATAACCTTTCTTAGTTTCATAAAGCAAGGCTGCTTCCTGGACTCTGATATGACAGCCGAGGATTAGGGACCGCGGTGGGATATATGGAACTGGTGGTGTGGGTGCCGCCATCTACCCTACCTTCCGCTAGACCGTCAACGTGTTGGTAGACGCAGTGGGGCTGCAGGGGAAGAGAGGTGTCGGTATCGCGACGGCCGTTCTCACTGCCCTCTGCAGTTGAAGAGGCAGGCGCTGGGCTACTATGACTGACCCGCTGCACTGGGGCCAGGGCGTTGGAATGCTGTCTGACGTTCAGTACTGGTTAGTCCCGAGTGGTGGATGACGATGTGTCTTGTGCTCCAAAACACTCCGTCATTATGGCGAGAGCGCAAGCTCCGTTATGGAGCCCGAGTCTGGGCTAGCGCTGTTGAGTGCCGCGAAGGAGTGCGAAAAATGTAGGAACGTCCTAAACTTGCCATGACAGGTTATTTCTGGCGCTTAGACGGCTGCTACCGCGGCCCGCTCACTTAGTTTTTATCCTATCCTACGGGAACTGTTAAAGTTTTGGCCTATGTCACATTTCGTCTTTCAAACTATATTCATGCAATAAGCCAAGGCAAGTTGCTCCGTTGCTGAGAAAAAAATATTGTTAAGTCCTACGGGAACCACAATTTTTTCGGGATGGAAAGTATCCTATGTCACTTTCCGTCTTCCAAACTATGCCCACCCCAAATATCAAGTCAATCCGTTGCTCCATTGCTGAGAAACAGTTATTGTGTCCTATCCCATGGGAATCACGAATTTTCTCGAGATAAAAAAGTATCCTATTATCACTTTCTGTCTTTTAAACCATAGGTATCCATACCAAAAATCAGGTCAATCTTTTGCTCCGTTGCTGCGTCAAAGAGGAACAAACCAACAAACTTTTCGGATTGATACTATTAAAGTATGTTGATTCTGTACCATAAAGGTAGAATAAAGAAACATGTTAAACCTCTAATGATAGAAGATTTAAAAATATTTTGAATGTCAGACAAAATGACGGCCTGGTATTAAACGTCATAGTAACATCAAGCATGCAGAGGGAAAATAACATTTTATCCAATTTTAATGTCAGTTGTCATTTTCAAGCCATACTTTATTTCCTCTTCAAGGGGATATAATGGTGGAAAAACAATTAGTCCCCTTGCCATGCTACTTGTGATTTATAAAAGTCTGCAGACAATGTCACCTGTCATCTAATCACGTTTGGCTTTGACGTTTCGTTCGTCCATATTAGCGTCATAGAGGAATTAATCACTTAGCGTCTTTGTGATAGTGGCGACAGTTTCGCTTTCGATGGTTTTTGTCCTGTCCTACAGGAACTATGCAATTTTTCGGGATAAAAAGTATCCTAAAGCTCCTTCCGCCTTTTAAACTATGCCCATGCCAAAAATCAAGTCAATCCGTTGCTCCGTTGGTGCGTGAAAGAGTAACAAACCAACAAACTTTTCGGATTTATAATATTAGTAAGGATGTCATATTATGACTATCATATTATGAGTAGCCATGGCTTAAGTTTATTTTTAAAAGACAAGACGGAAGATGCTCCACGCCCGTCAGTAATCCTATTATAGACTGCCGGTCCCCCAATATACACAGATTTCTCAGACTGTGATAATCTAGATAGACTACTTTATAATGAATACATAATACAAAATTTAAAAAAAAAACTCGTTAACGCGTGATCCAAGTCTGGTTCTTTTATCTCAAAATATTCATAAACACTTGTGATCGATGCTGTATTTTTTATCACGTAACGAGCACATGTTAAAAAATGGCAAATAGAAGGAACCAATCAATCTATGGTATGTGTACTCTATTTTAGTCGATTTAATATTCGATAGTCGATTTTTTATTTCATTTCATTTCAACAGAAAAATCAGATGATTTTAGTTAGATATGCGCAGTGGTTGAGATAAAAGATTAGATTTAGTACATTTGAAAGGTTATATGATAAAATAAAACTTGAAGATTTTTTGAAGAGAAAATCTACAATGTTTTCAAATATGGATATAATTTTATATCCCTTGAATAAAAACGAATATAAAATACATTATATTATTATGCACCTATATCTTTTTGTGTCGTAATATTACCCACCTACTACAAAAATGATAACAATCTACTTAATTACTAAATTAATTACTAAATTCTGGTCAGACAGGTTTTGTTTTAATGATTGTGATACCTGAGAAGTATGCAATTAATTTTGTTGAAATGTTACCACGTTTGATATTCTTCTGTATAATAACATCTTTGGGGCAAAAACTATTGATTAAAACTACATAGTTACTTGACGTGTCCAGAGTGGTGCAGATCTGATCGCACCAACGCATTGGGCTCCGACTTCTTGATCTTTTGCCTTCGACTTTTCCCGTGCTACATACTGCTACTTACTTTGGGGTCGTCTTTGTCTGTCATGGCGACGATGGCCATGCTGATGTTGACCCTCATGGCGAAGGTCAGCACCATGGCCAAGAACAGCAACACCACCTGCACGTGCCGGATCCCGCAACAGATGTCTGGAATGAGTTTAACCATAGAGTTTCACAAGAAAATTCGGCTTTGCACTCTTAAACGACTTGAAAAAGGAGGTTTTCAATACGACTGAATGCTTTTTTTTGTGTGTATCTTACGCTATTACCTACTCTGTCAATTATAAAAAATAATATTTTGCGCACTGTGACTTAATCACTACATAGTATAAAACAAAGTCACTTCCACTGTCCCCATGTCCCCATGTATGCTTTTAACTTTAAAACTACAAAACGGATTTTGATGAGGTTTTTTTTAATAGAAAGAGTGATTTAAGTGGAAGGTTTATTTGTATTATAAACCTGTGCAAAGCCGAGGCGGGTCGCTAGTTTGATAATAAGCTTCTAAGGGTTTGAACATTTGTGGCATATCCACCCGCACCAATTTTTTTTTTCAAAGTTTCCGCGCACGATTTCGTTACTATATATGAGTAGGGGGGATACTTATTCAAAACAATAGATGTTCAGTACTATTATACCCTAAAGTGTCACGTTCTCGAGATATTTGGATGCAAAATGGCGGTGGGTGGATTTGCTAGCTTCCATAGAAAAAAGTTCAAACCCCTTTGCAAGGAATATTCAGTACCCTTGGTTTGTTTACACATCGTTTCATTCTCGAATTGAACCTGAAGATTTTTGACAGTCCTATAATTCTCAAAAAGATGATTGCGAGTTTTTATAACCATCAATAGCTGTAGTGATAAATATATGAGACCTTTGCGGACATTTCCAAATAGTTCTTTGAAAATATAATTAGGTGTTTCGCAAGTACTTTTTGAGTTTAAAAACGCAAATCTTGTAGGTACAAAAGAAAGCCAATAATGTTGATGAAAATGACTTGTAGAAATCGTTATCGAGCACACTATTTGTATGGGTTTATTGGCTGAGATAATACAATATCGATGACTTGTCTTGTGTTTTGTTAGATTAGATCTTGAATGACACATTGTTGGTTAAACTTAGAATTGGTAATTCTCAAATACTTCACATCTTTGAGGGGTTTGCTTACAATTACTTGTCACAGTAAACTTCAGAATAAAATTCTATTGATTCCTTTGTGGGTAAATCAAATTCACAATATTTTTTATACATAACAAGGCTACATATGGCCACCTATACGCCTGATGTTATAGCCGAAGATGAAGTACGTAGACCTAAAAATTTTCTATTCAATTTTGCCTCAAAGATGGGACTGGGATTTAAAGTAGCCAATCTGATTTTTTGATTAGTTTATCTATTTTTCTGTTTTATGTGTGTGTGAATGTGAATCAATAAAGAGTATATCTATCTAGTTTGACTTAAATAGGAACCAATCAATAGTTTTAATTAACTTAAAAGTATTTTGTCAATCAAAACTAAATATACAAAAAATAGTAACATTTGATAACGAATTAATTATATCAACATCAAGGGCAATATAATATTGACATTTACATCAAATTATCAAAATCTGCATAAGATCGAGGGTCAACGAATTTGTCACGTGATTAATAACATGCAATTTAGAAACTGAGGACTTACTCAAACATTTTTTAAAAATGCTGTTTAGTGGGTGTTATAAAAAAAGTAACTGCTCAGTGTAAGTTCACAAATGCAATGTAGACTACAAGACAGACAGGTTGGGTCACGTAAAATGAACGCTGGAGCTTCAAACTGGGCACAAGGAAATTTAACTCCTATTGCACAGGTAACAGGAGTTAAATCTCCTAGTACGCAGCTTTAATTGCAGCAAGGCGATTTTACTCCTATTACGGTTTCAATAGGAGTTAAATTTCCTTGTACGCAGCTTGACGCTCCAGCGTTCTTTTTACGTGACGCGATGTATATTAGAAATAATAATTATAATTTGTAGTTGTAGGGTGCAGTGTGATTGCGGAGCCCCTGAGCAGAGCATGGATGACCAGCTTACGTGCCCACAGTGTCCGAGCCCCTGCACGATGGAAGATCTACACCAGGCTACGCCTTGTGGAGTCGCAGTAGCCAAATATTGGGAGAAAATAATTTAACTACTTTGAACCATTGACACGACGAAGAAGTTGTAGTTTTTAAGTAGACTGTAAAGTATGGTATTTGTCTTAATTAATACAGGCCACTCAGAGCAAATGAAAAAATCAAGAGAGAACGTCGTTGAACAGGCAAGTGAGGCTGGTTTTTTGGTTTGAGTGCGTCGGTGTTGCGCCGCCATAGTTCGACTGACAAGCCAAGGCGTGATTTCGTTGTACGTGTATGTGTGTGTAATTACTATACACGGCAAGGCGTAGTTTTGCCGGCTTCACTTCTTTGTTTCTCAACATTCTGTCTTGATTTTTTTATTTGGTCTGAGGCAAGCCACGTGCCGAGGACTGATTTGATGATGATTATCACGAATGTAAACTGAGAACATCTTAAGCTATAAATATAACTTAAGACTTAATTATGTCAGATTGGATATACCTTTAGCGATAAGCGCGAAGCAGATACGTCTTTTATTGAAAATTAGAAAAAAATTAGAAGAAATTGCTCGGAATTTAAAGTGTTATATTTATATTTTTGTCAGAGGAAGACCTGACGAACATACAAAAAAAAGTGTTATACACTTAAAGGTTTACTTTAAAGTAACGCATCTAAAAGTTTATATTTCGTTCTTTGCTTTCATCTATTGCAATCCAATTGTTCTTAATAAAATCATATTTTCATCTGCTTCGAGTTAGAAATATTACTTTCTGCTTAATAAATAATGATAAAGATTCCATACTCGTATCACATAGAATACAATATGACAAATACCGTAAATATATGAAAACAGAAAACCAACTTACTAGGTCTTTTTGCTTCAGCCATCTCCTCTTTGGTTTGATTCATTTTGCTGCCTAAAATCACTTAATTAACAACTAAACACAAATCTTACTGAGCAGGTACTCAAAAATGGCACTTTTAGGACAATGGCACTGTAGTTTTTAAAATCCCACCATTGTTTTGTCCAATTTTATTTTTGTTTTAATATTTATATCAGTATTTTTTGTTTCTTGAATACAGGTTTAGATCGCGCGCATTCGTAAGCGTGTTTTGAACGACTACAGGTGGACTATAGGTTCTATAGACTGATTTCAATGACACTGAGTTTCTGAGCGAGAGAGCGAATGCCTACGAGTTTTTTAGAGTTCCGTGGTACCTAATGATTTTATTATTTATTATTTAAATCCATTGCTTGCCGCACTAACAGCGTAAGCCAAGGTATGCGATTTATGCATGCATTTTATTGTTTATACTTACATCTTATTGTTTTCATCCATGGATGTTATTTTTATTCTTTGACTCTTGGTAGAGAAACGGAATCTGTGTATAAATATTTAATAATAACATTGTTATGTATGAATCAAAAACTGATTATTTTAAAAATTTCACAACACTAATTAGGATTTGGAACACTAATTAGAACCTATAAAATTATCCAAAATTTTTTTGAAGGATGTTCCATTTCAATTGCATTACAGGTCCAGCTGTTTTGTATGATATACGTTATTTTGGACTATCATGCTGAACTAGTGGTTCATAATTATATTCTCATAGTACTCGTATGTAAATTTTTTATTTTATTTAAATTTCTATTTCATTCCTTCTTAAATTCTAAAGCAGGCCTATGTAAGTCACACAGGCCATCACTGCTTTAGAATAAATTGAAAACAAACTGAGTATTTAGGTAGGTACCTATTTATGATGAAAAACATTTTGTTAAATTTTACAACGGCGGAACCCCTTGGCTAATATTTATTTAACTTGCTTTAGTCACCTTTTTCCGTTCTGTTAGCAATGGACAAGATCAATGTTGTTTCTGTCAAAGTCACGGCTGCGTGACGCGTTACTAATGCATTTTACTAAAGGATTGTTTTGTGAACTAAGTGAACCAGCCTCAGTCCATTGTCATAGTTTTGGTTTGGAGCGCTGGACGTCGTCACTGGGTACTTTGTGTTAACTCGTCATTCCTATTCTTATTCGATATGGTGGCGATAAGTCCTGCACTGACGTCCCGCATGGGGTGTTTTGTGCATTTCCCCCTCCAGCGTCTACCCAAGCCAGCCCAGCTCCTTAAAGTAACGGAGCGTGGCTCAGGGCCTCTGGCATAACTGCTCCAGTAGCTTAGATGGTGAATAAAATGATGGCGATGTGGATGACAAAGCTAATGATAATGCCAATGCATAAGTCTTAGTAATAGGGTTCCGTTTTTCCCTTTGGGTACGGAACCCTAAAAATGAACTAGTACATATCAGAACAGTTTTAGAAACGTCATAAATTACTCTAACGAACATAACATTTTTAGAAATAAACTTGGGAGAAAATGATTGTTATTGGTATTCGTACGTATGAGCAGCCGACATCCTTCTTTGTAAGACGGAGCGAGAGTAGCCAGTGAACGCAACAATTTTTTGAGTTCACTGAAGTCACAGAAATAAATCACTGCTGTGTATAAACCTCTCTTTGCTTATGCTAATAATTTTTGTCCCTTGCTCATAGTATCCTTTTGCAGCCTACTCACCATTGAATGTCATCTTATCTCATTCTCGATCGTTCTGGGTTTCGACGCCTTAATCCGAGTCTCCACTCGATTGTGGAAACGCTTCATCTGCCGTCACCATATCCTGGCATGACAGGTCCTTCCCTACTCCATTACAGCTTCCTTATTGTGTATGCGTTCTGAGGATCGGCTTCGCTATTTCTTCTGCTCGCACCAGTTACTCGCGCTGCGAGAGTGAACAAACGGAAGCTGAACGTCAGAACGAATAGACAATAAGTGAGTTGGTCCATCATACGGTCTACGATTTCGACCATTTTTGTGCGACGTCGAATTTCGGTGTTCCGGATGCAATTTTGATACATATAGAACTTAAATAGTCACTTGTATAAACTGGGAGCCACTGAAATCCCAATTTGCCGTGGCTGTTTGCAGCAGAACAAAACTGTAGAACATGTTCTGTGGCACTGCAAAGCCACAGAAGATACTAGAATAGCTAACGGATTGCATGATGCTTCTGCACTATCATCAGCTTTGACATCTACATCTCCATCATCTCTTTCACTATCTAAGCTACTGGAGCAGTTGTGCCAGCGGCCCAGAGCCATGCTGGGCTGGCTAGGGTATACGCTGGAGGGGCAAAATGCACAAAACACCCCATGCGGGACGTCAGTGCAGGACTTATCGCCCCTACTTCAAATTAGAGTTAGATACATATAACTTGACAGAAGTAAAGATAAAAATATATCAATAGAACAGTGACAGTACTTGGCTAAGTTTAACACTGTTGAGAAATTAATGTGTGTAGTAGGTACATAATATTGGAATGATTGCTTTTCGAAGTGAAATATTTGTTTTAATTCTAGGTTGATGCTATTGCTAAATACTCAACATTGAAACGTTACATAATACGATACGACATACATAATAATTATATTGTAAATTGATTGTGTTAATTATTTACTGTACTGTACCAGCCTTTTTAATGGTCCACTGCAGGACGTAGGCCTACCCACAAAGGGTGATAGGGCCATATACACCACGCTGGCCCAGAGAGAATTGCGAATCGCCATCTAATTTCTTCTACGGACGTAAGCAGGTTGCCTCACGATGTTTCCCTTCACCGAAAAGCCAGTGGTGTGAAATTCCGTACATAAATTCCAAAGAACTTATTGGCACAGGATCGAGATTTGAACCTACGACCTCACAATCGTAAGGCGGCTGTTACTGACTCTGTGCCACCACGACTTTTAATTAATTAACAATATTTTCAAATAAAATATCATGAAATCTGCATACGCTAGGAGGATACATTCTTAGCATATCTGAATTTAGCAATCTAAAACAAAGTCAGCGTTGTTGATACGGCTCATTAGGCTAGAGTAGGTTATAATAGTATTTCATACGACTCTAATATTACTTTAGTATTATAGGTAGGTAAATACACACACATTTTTTTAAATGGCTCTAATCCCAAAATAAGTTATCAAATATTATGCAAAAATAAGTGTAAATAAAGGTGATTCAACTGAAAAATTAATTAACTAATTTATTCTCTAAAACTAAGTATTTAAATTAAAATAAAATAAATATTAAGGAGAGCTCCCATACAAAAAAAAAAAAAAAAATTATATTCAAATAAATGTACTTAAGTAAACAATTATTTACAATATGAGGGGTCCAAGTTGTCATTAGGTTATTACACCGTATCTTTTTTCTTCGATGTAGAGCTCGTATCTGGAAACAATAAACAGTTCAAGAGTAAATTTTATGAAACAAAAAATGTATACCTACCTCGTTAGTTATTTAAAAATAATAAACGCAAACACAGAGTAAACAAAGATTCAGAGATGACAAATCGAAAATATTTTTGAGCCACTGAGATGATTTGAAAAGAAATTGTAGCGCACTTAGCGCAGTTGGACGAATTATTTCTTAGGGACAAGGATTTTCACCTTTATTTATTGTTTATATAGTAAATCTATAAAATACACCAGTTCTGAAAATTTCAGCTGTCTAGCTATCACGGTTCACTAGATAAGCCCAGTGACAGACAGACAGGCAGACGGACAGAGGAGTCTTAGTAATAGGGTCCCGTTTTTACCCCTTGGGTACGGAACCTAAAATAGAAAATTGCTTGTGTTATTGTAGATAAATTAGTGTAGTGTAAACAATAAAAAGTATTCATATATTTCTATCTAAATAAATAAATCTAAGGGACATCTTACACACGGTCTCTGACCCCAAACTAAGCAAAGCTTGTGATATGGCTGCCAGAGACCGATATACTGCATAAGCATATTTTAATTACATACTTAAATAGATAGTACCTAAATAACACCCAGACATAGAGCAAACACCTTAATGTTCATCACACAAATGTTTTCCCTGGGTGGGGATCGAACCCACGCCTCTTTGACCCAGAAGTCAGGGTCACTTACCACTGAGCCACCGAGGCAGTCTATGATGACAGATTATATACCTGTCGATTCAGCTTCAGGATTGTTCCAGTGTTGCGTCTCACTCGTACCAAATATCAAGTAGAGAGTGTTCCCGGCCACGTAGACCGCCGATGCTATGTAAAACACCTTACGCCACTCGTTTGGATCACTCTGGAATCGAACAAAAACATCGGTTGCATGAAACTGCGTCTAAGTTTTTAACCGACTTCCAAAAAGGAGGAGGTTCTATGTTAGTCTGTATGTATTTGTTTTCTTTTTTTGTGTATGTTCATCGATAATATCGTCAATTGTGAACCGCACCGCCGCTCTCTGGTTATGGCAGAGCACTGGGCCAGCGTGGTGGATATGGCCCTATCACCCTTTGTGGGTAGGCCTACGTCCTGCAGTGGACTAATAAAAAGGCTGGTACAGTACTAACCGATCTTAGTTGAAATCTATAGGAGAAGCTAAAAAAGACAAGTCCGCATGGGATAGACGAGCTATGCAATGCTTGGAGATCCGTAGAAGAACCAAAGTTACTAAAATAGCCCAGGACATATATTATGCTTGGGCGTAAGACGTACAGTACGTACACCCATAAAGTGGACTGATAACCCTGATTAAGGCCATAGGATCGCGCTGGATGCAAGTCGCTTCCAACCGGTCTTATTGAAGATCCATCAGAGAGGCCTATGTCCAGCAGTGGACGTCTTTGGCTGATGAAGGAATGGATGGGATAGATTCGTGTCCGACCACATCAGTCTTGCCTTGATGATTGTATTTAGTATAGTCTTAAATATTTTATTGCTACCTACCTACCTAATGTAGTTATAATCTGTATTTAATGCCTACTTACTTATTAGAAAATATTATAACTAAGTTTATATTTCATAAATTTCATACTTTTTAATCCCTGTTTTGTTTCTGTAATAATTACAGAGTCAAAATGAGGAAATGCCTATAATATGATAATAATTATCGACTTTATGGACATTATATTATGATTAATATCACCAATTTTCGTATGCCACATTGGCTAATTGTGTTGTACTGTACATATATAAAATAAGATCTTTGTAACCACAATTTCTACGAATAAATACTTTTGACTTTGACTTTGACATTTAACCTCATCAATCTTGTCTTGTCTCTGAATTGAAATGGATACTTACAGGCTTTAAAAAGAAGCATGGTTAAAATGTTACTAAGAAGGTATTTCAATGATTTTTACCTCATCTTTTAGGAGAGCTCCTGCCACTAGCGGGGCGATGATAGAGATGACATTGGCGCTGCCGTTGGTGATGCCCAGCAGCGTGCCCGCGAAGTTCGGAGACATATCTAAATGCACCAGCTGACAATTCAAAAACAATTGTATTATTAAAACAATATAGGTATACGTTAATACGAGTATACGTGAACTGCTGGGGCTAACACTTACTCCCACATTGAACTACGGCGCACCTACCTAGAATCTAGGGCCAAATTGGCTGGTATGAAGCTGGGTATCCTGAACAAGGTTAGGCGGTATTTCACACCGGGACAGTTGCATCCTCTGTATCAAGCACAGATCCGATCGTGTCTGGAATACTGCTGCCATCTTTGGGATGGCTCGGCTAAGTATCAGCTCGAGGCCTTGGAATCGGTGGACCGGCGTGCTGTTCGGCTTATAGGTGATGAAAAGTTAGTTGCAAAAAAACTTCATTGCTTAGAGCATCGCCGTAGGGTTGCGAGTCTGTCCATTTTTTATAGGATTCATTTTGAAGAGTGTGCATCTGAGCTGCACGATCTTATTCTACCATCCTCTTTTTACTACAGGACAAGTAGGAGGACGCCACATTACCACCCCCTACATTGGATGGCATTTCCGTGTCATCCTCTGCGGTAGCGCCACCACATAGAAAAAAATCAATAGTGCCTTAAAATGATGTACATTAGACGTACATGATGTACGTATAATATAATTGCTGTACGTCTATTGGGTACTGACAAAATTAGACATCAATTGTGGCTCTGCTGCGGAGCATAATCTCCAGCAGAGCCACTCCGAACTTGTATTCAGGAACCTTTACTGTTACCTGCGTTTAAAATGATGATGACGGTGAGCAGACCGACAATAACTGTGATTTTGCTGGCACGGATGTAGGATAGGCTGATTAGAGCGATGGCTCGAAAATACTACAATTCTCTGTTACAAGTACCATGAGTCCAGTGATGTGACCAGCGTTCAAAGCGACGACGACGGTGAGCAGACCGACGACAACTGTGATGTTGCTGGCCCGGGTGTAGGACAGGCTGATTAGAGCGATGGCTCGAAAAAACTGCAATTCTCTGTTACACGTACCATGAGTCCGGTGATGTTACCTGCGTTTAAAACGACGATGACGGTGAGCAGACCGACGACAATTACTGTGATGTTGCTGGCACGGATGTAGGACAGGCTGATTAGAGCGATGGCTCGAAAACACTACAATTCTCTGTTACACGTACCATGAGTCCAGTGATGTGACCAGCGTTCAAAGCGACGACGACGGTGAGCAGACCGACGGCAGCTGTGATGTCGCCGGCTGGGGTGTAGGACAGGCCAATGAGAGCAATGGCTGGCCCGAAAAGACCTACCAAATCGAAATATTAAATATTTTAGTTTTTTATCTGTTTAGTAAATAATTTTTCTTAAATTTTAGAAATATTTTCTGCAAAGACTTTTTCCCCATGAGGCAGTAAAGTTCTCGAATGGAGACCACAAACCAGCAAGCGCAGCGTAGGACGTCCACCGACTAGGTGGATTGACGATATAATAAAGATCGCAGGAACGCGCTGGATGCAGGCCGCTTCCAACCGGCTTTATTGGAAATTTATAATGGAGGCCTATGTCCAGCAGTGGACGTCTTACGGCTGATGGATGGAAGACTTTTTCGAATAACCAAACACATCGATTTCTCTCATGACATTGCATTGTATAATATTGACTTAAATAATTCTAAAATATAAGTAATGTCATTTATTTCATATTCGTATTTTTGTGGCTTGTGGCCATAGTAAAGCTTGTGGCTCTTAAAGAAAATATCTAATTTGTTAGCATATAAATTGAATGTAAAAATAGTTTGCACGTCAGAAATGACAGAATGTAAGGAAATTTGTAAACGAGAAAAAAGTTGTTATATCACCTTGTATAGGTATACTATATTCTGGAAAATAAATAAATTCTTTCTTTCTATTTTTCTTTCTGCCGAATCGACAAATTAGATTTTGGCCAAATTCCAAACGGCGAGTCACCTTTTGTTGTCAACTTCATCTATCTATCCCGCCAGGGATTGGAATGCCCTGCCTCTGTCATTGTTTTCTGACAATTACAATTTGGATATCTTCAAGTCGAGAGTGAATAAGTATCTTCTAGGTCTACACACTCCATCTTCGGCTACAACTATGCTTTCCATCGGCGAGTTGGTGGCCAAATGTAGACCTATTCTACATACGCTTCAACGCTGAGTTGGGACCGGTTTCGTGGCAATCTTTTGGGTGCGTTTTAGTTGACGCCTATTTGTATAAAATTTGTTATGTAATCATTTATAATGTACCCTGTACTTGTTTTTGTTTGCTACGAAACAAATATATTTCTTTTTATTTCTTTCTGTACAAAAAAATCTATTCATCAGCCATGAAACGTAAGACATAGATCTCCAATAAGACAAGTTATAAGCAGCTTGGATCTAGTGCAAACATACGGTCCTGATGAAGACATCCGTCCACTTTCACAGACGTGCTTGTTTGTACGTGGTTTGTGCTCAATTTGGCCACTAGTCACTAAGATTAATTAATTCTATTTTTAGCTTTAGTCATAAACTGTAGTTTACCAATAGAGTTGGACAGCTTTCTCGTTGCAGTGATGCTGAGCCAGCCATGATTGGGCAGGTAGTCTGACATGTAGCCGAACGGGAAAGTCAGCAGATACATAGCCAAGTAAGGAAGAGCTGTCAACATCCCATTCTGAAATGTTTTAATTTACCAATAAGAATCATCACGATTATTATATTGCAATACTAGCGACCCGCCCCGGCTTTGCACAGGAGTATTATACATTTTACTATGGAAATTAACGTGGTTTTCACACATTTTTCAGTGCATTGCGAGACGGCTCCGCGTGCTAGCACTCGCCAACTTGAGAAAGGTCGCGCGACCAAAACTATAGTCGTGTTATGACTATACGTACACGTGAGTGAGTCCCGTTTTATATCGTTTAAAAAGTATTATACATATAAACCTTCCTTTTGTATCACTCTATCTAAAAAAAACTGCATCATTATCCGTTGCGTAGTTTTAAATATATAAGCATACATAGGGACAGACAGACAGCGGGAAGCGACTTTGTTTTATACTATGTAGTTATTAACATATTATTTTGTAGACACTTACAGATTTGATGTCCACCCCTAACACCTGCTTCATATAAGAAGGTGTTAGATTAATAATGTTATAATAATATTAATAACGATTACAAAATGTATTAAGGAATGTAAGACTAATAATTGTAAGTAGCTAAATGGAACTGAGAAATATCATGACTTCCGAATGTCGGCCATTGTTGTTTACATATACCATTTATTTAATACTGTGATTTCATAATGTTATAGATGACTTGAAACGTATCAATAATTGTTCTAATAAGTATGAAATACAGTTTAAGATGATTTTATGTTTAACAATTGTGTAAAATGGAGGCTACCACCGTGCCCGCCATCTTGCTCGTTCCCTATTGGTTGTTGGCAATGTTTACATCGAGCAGTGGTGGTAAGGCATGGTGGGAGCTTGTGAAATCAGTATAAAACAGTCTGTTGGCGCGGCTTCGTGAGATAATATCGCTTAGTATCTTTGAATCTCTCTTGGTGTTCTCCCGGTATTCTGATAATAACGTTGAAGTCTTGCTTAGCTAGTTATGCTGAGTGTCGGTACCTTTTTATATTCGAAGCCAAGCCGAGTGGACGTCGCCATGTTGCTAAAGTTAAGTACTTTGTGTAATATCTAAATTAAGGATTGTACATTGCATCAAAAGATTATACTGATGGCGTCTTGAGTTTCTTGCCACTTCTTCTCAAAACGTCTAGGGCTTTGCGAACGTGGCATAATTATTGCAATACATGGTGGTACCCTCGAGGGACCCATGAAGTATATGAATAAACAAATAATACTTACCTACTTGTTTACTTTAGTAATTTAGAATCCTGAACATTAGACAAGTACCCTCACGAACATTTTAGGATCAGATTGAAGAGTTTCTTTGTTATTAAGTTAGAATCAGGGTTGCTGCATTAGTTTAAAGTAAGATTTCCATCCTAACAGTGATATTTGATAGAAAATAGATAAAGTACCGCCTCTTTTGACCCTGATCTAACAAAGGCATCTCAGTCATCAGGGTCCAGAAGCCCCAATTCTGGCAGCAGTGCACAATGATCAGTGATATGAACGGCAGAGACGTCCATATTGACTTCCAAGGAGTTTTCAATCTCTGGAACAGAATATTTGGAAATAATCAGCTTAGTACGAGTCGGACTCGTTTATATACATCATACATAGTTTATTTTAATTAAATAATTATTTTCAAACTACTATACATTATGTTTATATTTCAAGCATCTACCTGATACCCTTATTAATATCGAGCAAAAAAGACGTTTTTTGTATGAGCTCTTGAATATTTATTTTATTTTAATTTAATTATTTATTTCTGAAGTGAATATTTAACTAAATATTTTGTGAATATCTCAAGCATCTACCTTTCACCTTTATTGATATCGAGCAAAAAACGGCTAAAATTTATGTTTGTTGTATGGGAGCCTCTCTTAAATATTTATTTAATTCTGTTTTTAGTATTTGTTAATACAGCGGCAACAGAAATACATCATCTGTGAAAATTTCAACTTTTTAGCTATCACGATTCATGAGATACAGCTTGGCGACAGACACACGGACAGACGGATTGATAGCGAAGTCTTAGTAATAGGGTCCCGTTTTTACCCTTTGGGCACGAAACCCTAAAAATAATATGTGTGACAACCCTAAAATGTTGTGACATGTCTTGAAAAGAAAGATTTTTCAATTTCATTAAAAGTTTTTTAGGAAATATTGCAATATCTTCAATTGTTAATCTATTGCTCTGATATACCTAACTGTCCAAAATAAAAAACTGTTGAAATTTTGTTTCCAAGGATCACGTAACCGCTCAATGGCTTAATAACAACAGTTAGTTCAAGTGGCTTTTCTTATTGCAAATAATACTTTCTTGCTCTTTCCATTTTATCTCGTTCTCCGATTTTTTTGTCAAACTAAGTCATACCTACATAGTTAAATGCATTTTAAATAAACTACATTTTATGTTGATCTCACTTTCTGTTCCCCAACTTGTCCCAAAGAAGTCTGAATATAAATCCTCTCTTCCTGGCTGATCATCCTCGACTTCTGCGGAGAGTCAGAGCCCAGCAGCATGTAGGCCAAGGTCCACGTCACCCCACAGATGCCGTTCACGTAGAAGATCCACTCCCAGCCCCACGCGGACGCTATGAATCCTGAGATCAGGAACTGGATAGCGTTGCCTAGCTGTGACCCTGGAAATATGAAAAATAAATAAATATCTCATTTGTAGGGCCTTTCACAAAATACTAATTGAATTTCGTCTTAGTCAAAGAAATTTGTTGAGGAGCTCTAGCCCCCGCAGCATGATTTTTAACTGACGAACTGAAGGAGGTACTCAATTCGACCCGTTTAATATATTTTTTAATGAACCTATGACCACACACAACTTTTTTCACAGTAGTTTGATTTCAATAACTCTTTTTTTTATTGGAAATAGTATACTTCGAAATTGGTCCCATTTAAATTTTATTGAAATCGGCTAAGCCATTTTTGATAAATCATCAATAATGAAAAAAATGCTACATCGATCCGTGCGAAATATTCGCGATTTATGTACACGTGTGAAGTCGGTCATCCTATTTTTTGCAAAAAATAATTATGAGGATTCCTAGTGATACAAGTTTTTAATAGAAATTCAAAAAGACCTGCTGTTCATATTTTGGTTAAATACTTTAAAATATGATTAGTTTTAAGTTTCAGGTACAGATATCTAGAGTGTAAGGAATCGGTGGTTTTTGGGTAAGAGAACACAAATAATAGATATGTTGCTATAAATGGTTGAGTATTAACTCACTCACTCACCAGCATGAATTAGAGCTCCTAAGCGACTCTTTTCCTCAACTGGGGCCCATTTGCCAATCAGGTGGTGGATGGACGGGACTATAAACCCTTGTGATAAGCCTTGGAGCACCCTGCAAGCGCAGACAAACTGCCATCCTCCCTGTAAATAAAAATGACTTCAAAATTCATAGGTATTAACATGTTTCGAAAATTGCTCTACATCAAAACATTTATAAGACTGTTATAAGTAAATTCACTCTTAGATAAGATCAGTGTACCGCCATGTTTTAACAAATCCTTTAAGTGTATTTATAAAGACCACATCGCTTCAAACTTATAATGATCTCAGCTAAGTACGTTATAAAACCTGAGATACTAACACAATGTGATTATAAAACTAAATTTCTGCATATTTCTAATGATCTCAGTCAAGTATTTTATAAATTTTGGGAATCTTACACAGTCCCACTATAAGACTATAATTTTCGTAGGACTATTGAAACTTTGTCAAGGCACTTATTAGACTATGCGTCTTGTAACTATCCTATAAAATACTTTAATAGTAAACTACAAGCCAATTATATTAGTAAAAATGCTCTTAAGAGTATAAATGTTGTTATCAGCATAAAAGACATAAAAGTCTACAGAAAAGCCTTTATAAGAGCTTTTTTAGTCCAATTTTACCTATAGTATTTTGGTTTAGGATTCCCTTGCTAGTTGGGTTATTTATACAAAAAAATAATGAACAGTGTGAAATTTTCAAACAAAACACCACTACTAGCTGGGGGCTGCTCTGACCTTTGAGACGGCTCTGCCGAATACCAGCTGAAGGCATTAGAGTCCATTGAAAGGTGAGCCAGGAGGCTGCTAGGCAACGAAACCTTGACTAAGTCGAAACTGCAAAGTCTTGAGCATCGACGTTGCGTAGCGTGTCTATCAGCCTTCTATCGGATACACTTCGGTAAGTGCGCGCAGGAGTTGCACAATCTGGTCCCACCTGCCCCTCTCTTTTATCGTGCGGCTAGACAGACGCGACCAAAGCGCCACCTTTTTATGGTGGACATCCCACCGCGCGTTAGAACCAAGCGTTTCGAGTCCACATTCCTCATACGAACTGCCAGAATGTGGAACGCTTTGCCTGAGTCTGTCTTCCCGCTAAAGTGTAATGTAGATGTCTTTAAATCCCGAGATAGGTATCTTCTAGGTAAGTGTGTTGTACATCCTAGACCGCATATCTGCTTAACATCAGGCAGTGTGTAGTCAAATGCAAACCTATATGAAAAAAAACAGTTAATTCAATTAGTGACATTGTGAATGAATTAATACGGAAATGTACCTATTTTAAAACGATATTCTAAAACCACATAATTATTACCCAACCTTGAAATTTAATACTTTTCGTATGAATTTGTCCGTATTCTAAAATAGACTCATTATGACTTTTTGACCGACGAACCACCGGAGGAGGTACTCAATTCGACGCGTATATTTATTTCTATTTATTTTTTTATGTGTAACCACGCATAACTTTTTTCGTAGTAGTCCGATTTCAATAATTCTTTTTTAATTGGAAAAAAGTATACTTCGAAATCGGTCCCATTAAAATTAATTGAAATCGGCTGAGCCATTTTTGATAAATCAGCAATAATGTGAAAAATGTAACATCGATCCGTGCGAAATATTCGCGAATTCTGTACACGGGTGAAGTCGGTCATGCTATTTTTTGCAAAAAATAATTATTATGTCATGCCATTATATCCGAAAAACTGTGTGCGAGAAAACTCAAGCCTAATACATCCTTGAAACAAGACCCGAGGTCAATCTTGTCATCATTATTAAGAGCAGCTTATCCGTGATTATCCATTTCTGAGTCAATTTTCCTTATCCTACGAGAACTAGTAAAGTTTGTTTATTGAGCCGTTTTGCCAGCCGTCCAATATTTACCTTATACACCACGAAAAGCCATAAATATCGAGTGTGAGTTTAGTTTTGTCTATTAGTCAATACCATAGGTACGAGTATGTGTGTTTTAAGGAAGGGGTTCACAAAAAAATCAAATATATTCTAAAGTGATGTCAGTTTAAGGACTCTGACCTTACATAATGTAGTCAGTTATCTTAGCTTTACTAATAAATTTGGATGCAAATAAAAAATGAAACTGCTAAAATTATTTCGTTGCACGAATATGATAAAATTACACACGAAATTTTCAGCATGAGCAGATATCCAGTTGCAGTGAAGGGTTAAAATCACCGTTTTGAAACAGTTTCTGCATAAAACGTTTCTTAAATAAATCACTAATAACACTCGTGATTAGGAGCCAGCGTTTGAGACATCACCTTGACATGATGATCAGTCGTACGTCAAACGCCTTTCCAACAAATTTCTTATAAGTCCGTTGGAAGCGGCTTGTATCCAAGTTTTAGCTGACTTAATCAGATACCTAGTTAGTAACTTTTGTTTTGTTTTCTGCATTCGAAAAAAAATTGGGCCCGTGAGAAATACGATTCAATATTTAGAATAATTTGTCGAAAAGTTCTCGAGTGGAGACCACGCACCAGCAAACGCAGCTTAGGACGTCCACCTACAAGGTGAACGGATGACCTCATCAAGGCAGCAGGATCGCGCTGGATGCAAGTCGCTACCAACCGGTCTTATTGGCGATCTATAGGGGAGGCCTATGTCCAGCAGTGGACGTCTTATGGGCTGATTTGGACCGCCACCTCCAGACATATTTCGATGGTGAATTAGTAATATATTTGTAGGTATTTGTATATGTAATGTGAACGGTCAAGGCCAGGCCGAGTAACAAGGACAGTTTGCGCGGCACGTGCTCTAACTGTTGTTGTTATCGCACCGTGCACGTGCGCGAACTGTTAGGTAAATAATGTTGCATTTCAGAGATAGTAGCGCGATACCGCAGTTGTTTAATGACTTTTATAATAGCTTGTGGGGTAATAAGTAATGACCAATACCTAAGTGTAAGGTATAACTTCTTTGAAATATTATACAAGGTCTAGGTGGGTATTAGCAATGTAATAATTAATACTTAGGTGGACTCCTTTAAAACTGTACATGGTTAGCCAAATAATAGTGACCCGTAAATCTACTCGTGTACACAATTGATGCAACTTGGTCGAAACGTCGGGATAATGAGGTACTTATCTCGTAATTAATTTGGTGCGGGATTAGTCCCGTATATATTTTATGTATTAATAATGTGTTCCAATTGCAAAAATTTTAAAACAACACATCATAGAGCCTGTTGACTTATGATTTCGGTGAAAACATTACCCTTTAAGTTCAAACAATGTGATTTTTGGTAATATTATATTTTAGCAGTTGAATAATTGGCAAAGTCTCTTACAAAGATCTGAGTATGCTTTTAGTAATTAGATACTAACAATAAAAAAACACATTAAACATAATGCAGTATAGTTATCCTGAAGTGAGTTTTGAATTAGTACTTATTTTTTATGCATAATAGGGGGCCACCTTTGGCTTTGACATTTGGCCACCAACTCGCCTGATGGAAAGCGAAGTTGTAGCCGAAGATGGAGAATGTAGACCTAGAAAATACCTACGAGTATTTGCTCTTGACTTGAAGATATCCAGATTTTAATTGCCATGAAACAATGACGGAGGCAGGGCATTATTGCCTTAGCTTAGAATCATATTAGTAGAACTAACTATTGAATAACTGAATCAACTTAGCTAAGAAACCATGAGATAAGAAAGTAACGTAATAGGTAGCGGTAGATATAAGCGCACCGATAGATGATAAGTGCGTGGTAACACACACTTATCATCTATCGGAGCCAGTATAGTGACGAGTATGGACCCCCTGAACTGACCCTGACCCACTGTATCCCTGAAACTATCAGATAACGAACTCACATAATAAGCTGCGGTAGGTATAAGCATAGAGACGGCGGCGTTGATGGCAACGCATACAGTTATGAGAATGGACCCTCCGAATCTCTTCGCCAACTCCCCGCCTGGAACTTGGAACACGATGTAGCCCCAGAAAAAAGAAGATAGGATCACGCTCTGGGTCTGGATGCTCCACTGGAAGGACTGAAAAATAATTAAAAATTGTGATTTTGACAAGGGAAAAGAAAAAATGTTTGAACCAAAATATGTTCAGACACCTGCAGGATACGACTGCTTGAAACTGGTTGTATTGGTTTTTTGTGGAGAAATATTTTCCTTCTTTATGTAGTTGAGAAGTTGATAATATTAGAACTTATATGGCTTGCCACACATATGTAGATCATAGAATATTTGGCACAAATCAACAGAATAGCTGAAAAGAAACACCGACGTGAAAGATATTAGGGGACATCTTACACACGGTCTCTGACCCCAAACTAAGCAAAGCTTGTGACATGGCTGCCAGAGACTGATACACTACAAACTCGTATACTTATTTTTAAATACATACTTATAGAGATAGTACAAATACAAATACAAATACAAATCCTTTATTTATAACGCCAAGTTACACGTCAAAATGGTATACAATTTCAATAATATTATATAATAAGGTCATGTTATTAGAAATACAATTTTATAATGTGTATTATACAAAATATTGCTCTCGCAGTATAATTACAACCTCTAAATTCAGAAAAATTTAAAAATTAATTACAAATTTACTACCTCCGGTAGTTTCATAAATTCTGCAATGTCATAAAATAATTGACTGAGTAGCCACGACTTCAATTTATTTTTAAATACAGCAACGGAAGATGCGTCACGCACGGGAGTTGGCAGTCGGTTGTAGACCGAAGGCCCACAAACATAAACCGATTTCTCTGACCTGACTAGCCTGTGGCTCGGCGTTGCCAGTAGGTTCTTTTTACGATTGCTCCTTAAGTTAAGTCTGGTGTATTCGCCTCGTTTTTCAAATATATTTAAATTATTACGTGTGAACAGGGCAATTTGGAAAATAAGCTCACACGGAAGAGGCAAAATGCGGAGCTCTCTAAAGAGCTCAACGCAAGAAACGTCGTCGCGTACACCGAATATGGCACGAATAGCACGCTTTTGCATTACAAAGACTCTTTTGTAATCGGCAGCACGACCCCACAACTCCAACCCATAGGTGACGTTACTATGGACGGTGGCGAAGTAGCAGGAGCGCACGACTTCGCGAGAGGCGGTGCTCGCGAGCCGCCGGAGAGCGAAGCACGAGCGGCCCAGCTTCCCGCACAGCTCGTTAATGTGCGTCTCCCACGTCAGCGCACCGTCAATGTGAAAGCCTAACAGTTTTGTGCTATTTACTTGTTGCAGTGTGGTGCTACCGATCACCACCGAGTAGGACTTTGTAGGCGTGCCATTGAGGTTGAAACTCAAAAAACAGGTTTTTTCCCTGTTCAACGCCAATCCGTTTGCCCTGAACCATTCTTCAAGGTTATTCGCAACTGAGTTGAGCTTTTTTTCAAGTTCGCAACTCTTCGGTGCTGAAACAACGGCGGCGACGTCGTCGGCGTACATATAAATTTCAGCATTTTTAATCGCGCCGGGTAAGTCATTTAGGAGGAACACAAACATCGTATTAGAGAGACACGATCCCTGTGGAACGCCCATGGTGTTTCGTAACTCTGAAGAGACCACGCGTCCCCTATCTCCAACGACTACCTGTGACCTATTAGACGTAAAAGAGGACAGAACTAACCCAGGTGGGCCGCGCATTCCGTAGTGATCCAGTTTCTCGGCAACGAGGGCGTGGTCGGCCGTGTCAAAGGCGCGCGAGAGGTCGCAGCAGAGCAGAGCAACGTGCTGCCCGGCCTCACGCGCGCTCAGCACTCGCCACACTACCTCGCGCACAAGATCGGTGGTAGAGCGACCGGCACGATACGCATACTGTCGCTCAGATAGTATATTACGGTCAGCTGCAAAGTTCAGGAGCCTTCTGTTGAGACCGGCTTCGAATACCTTGCTGATAGCCGGGACTAAGGATATAGGACGGTACGACTTGAGGTCTGTTTTCTTTCCCTTTCCTTTATAAAGCGGGCTTATTTTAACTTTTTTAAGAGCAGCGGGGTATATACCATTACGCATACATTCATTAAATAAATGACTCATAATGGGTGCTATAGATGTTATGGCGTTTTTAAGCACCTGTGCAGATAATCCGTAAAAGTCAGCACTCTTCTTTGACGCGATGCGCTTGGTGGTTATGGTGTATATTTCGGAGGGTGAAAAAGGTACCAACCTGATAGAAACATCACTCGCAGCAGAGCCGCCACCGAGCGCCTCCAAGGCGCGGGCGCTGTCTGCGGCGTGGGCGCCGTACCTATAAGCCGCGGTCGCAAATTCATGGTTCAGAGAATTGACTAAATCTGTCTTCGTGGTGTAGGGCTGACCGTTCTCATTTCGCACGACGTCAGTGAAATCGACCCTCTCACGGTTACCACGGCCTAGTTCGGAGTTAATTACTTGCCACATTCTTCTGGGATTCTCCCGAATCAGGTTAGAGTAGTAATTAATTCGTTTCTCTTTAAGTAACGAGTGATATTTAGAAGAAAGCTCCGCAAATTTGTTACGTAGCACTTCGTTATTCGGGAAGATATTTTTTAGGTGTAACGCATCATTAAGAAAATGTCTGAAATTATGTATTTCCGTATCAACCCATTGTCTACTACCGAGATTTGGCTGCATTTTTAATGGAAAACATATATTATGTTTATTTAGTAATACATTTATTAAGTGCTCAGCTAAAGAGTGGCAGCAATTATTAGCCTTAACAGTAATTTCGTCCCAGTCAACTGACTCGAGCGCTGTAATAAACCTATTCACATTTGCTACGGAGTAGGTACGCACCGGGCGATGCGCCGGCGCGGGTGCTCCGCTCCGCGAGAGGGTGAGGCGCTGCGCGTTATGGTCGCTGAGCGGCTCGGTACTAATGCCAGAGATACCTGCGACACGTTCCGCAGGGATATTTGTGTATATGTGGTCCAACAGTGTGCTTGTGCCTCCCACTTGAACTCGTGTAGGGTTCTCGACTAATTGTCTAAAATTGTAGCTCAATAGCATGACCACTAGCTGCTTTTGAGCACTAGAACGGTATAAAAAATCGATATTAATATCTCCCGAAATCACGCATTGCAATCCTTCGTCGGTTATTTTGCGAAGAAGGTTCTCAAACAACCCAAGGTATTCCGAGTGGCTAGTCAGGTTAATGGTATATTCCTACAACAAGAATGTTGTCGTCAAGTAAATAAACGGCACAAATGTCAAATATTTGTTCCTGCGATAAATCGCAGTAGTCTTGCCTATTGATAACCTTGGCATTTGAACGCGCATAGATGCAGCTTCCGCCGTGTGCAATATTTTCTCTACAACTAAATGAAATTAAATTATAGTTACATAATGTGACGGAAACTAATTCATACTTGCGAAGCCAGTGTTCCGATATAATCAATATATCGCACGACAGTTCCTTGGTTAAAAGTACTTCTAGCTGCTTAGTTTTATGTGTAATGCATCTAATGTTTTGGTGACAAATTGTCAAGTGCTCATCGCGCGATGTACGGTTAACCTGAGAGCGGTGGGGACGTCGCGGCGCACACGACGTCGGCGGCAGCGGAGCGCGCGCGCAGGTGTCGTCGGGGCGCGCCTCCCGCTCGCCCGGCGCTCCTACGAAACCACTCGCTGATTTCCGTCCCAGCCGGCCAGTTCTCAGCGCTCATAAAGAACTCGAAGTGCTTTTCCGGTACTGATAAAGAGAACGATGAGTAGTGGTTGTGGTTTAATTTAAGTTTTTTCGCTTGGTAGCTATCACAAAGTTTTTTCCTATTCATGTACGAGACAATCGATTCACTCGTTGTGTCGGGCGCGAAAAAGCAACCGTGAATTCTGCGTACGCGTCCAACAGTTATTAATTCTTCGTCATTAGTTCCACAACCTTTGATAACAGTCCGCTTAGGATGACTACGGCGCGCCTTGGCCCGGCGATTACCAACTGTCTGCCATCCTGCATCTTCAGTGTTGTCGACGGTGGTAGCACTGGCTAAATCTGATGTCATACGATTGCCAAGTGACGCATCTAAGGGTGAAGCGGTCGGCGGCGCGGTCGGCCGCGGACTGGCGCGCTCCCGAGTGTCGCAGCCCGCCGCGGGCACGGCGGCGGAGGGCGGTGTCGATGAGTGTGTACTCGTAGAACCGGTCGCCGCGTCGCGCGTACGTGCGTGTCGCTGCGGCTCAGGCGCCGCTCGTGTGTGCTGTGGCGGTGTCGATGTGTGCGCCGGCTTAACAGCGGCCGTCGCAGCGCATTTCTTGAGTGCACCGTTGTCTACCTTCTTAATTGATGTATTCATCTTTTCATTGCTTTGGATTTTATTCACCTGTTCCCTGAGAAGCTTTACTTCTTGAAGAACGCAGTTCAATTTCTCCTCGAGTGGGGCCACAAATTTTGCTAGCAATTTTTCAAGGGATTCTAGCGTTGATTTTGCCATTTTTGCGGATACGCGGCTATCCACACGAGTGGGTGAACTGTGAAACGCAACCGACCGGCGCGAGCGCAAGTGCAGAACTGTAACTAAATAACACCCAGACACAGAGCAAACACTTACGTTCATCACATAAATATTTGCCCTGGGTGGGGATCGAACCCACGCCTCTTTGACCCAGAAGTTAGGGTCACTAACCACTGAGCCACCGAGGCAGTCGAAAATTATGTTTTGGTTACGCTACGTATTCTATGCCTGGTGTGTTGAATAAATTACTCGCATTGTCACACTTTTGATGCCGCTGCCAATGGCGCTGATGCCTAAGTGTTGCCAGAAAAGTGTATTGTTGTAGTGAGACTGTTGTGTTTCACTGCTGGGCAAAGACCTCCAACCCGATCATTCCAGTTTTGGCGGAAAAGCATGTAGGAAAATAGGTATTTCTGATAGCATTAAAAACAGTGTGTAGAAACAGGTTGAGAGAGTAGCGGTATTGAGATAGCTACGCTACCGGGTTAGCCAGTTGTTGAGCATTTTAGATAGAGTTATGCTGAGTTTTTTCAAGCGGCAAAGTTTTACTGAGCGGTTAAGTTTTATCGAACGGTCAAGTTTTACCGAGCCGTTTTATTGACCGTACTGTGGTTAAGTTTTATCGAGCTGTTAAGTTTTACCGAGCGACCAAGTTTTGCCGATCCGAGCATTTATGTTCAACTGAGCATGTCTTACGTTTTCGTTGTCTTTATCCGTCATATCGACGATGGCCATGCTCATGTTGACCCGCATGCCATATGCCAGCACCAGCGCGAAGAAGAGTAGAATAGCTTGGACATGCCGAATGCCCAGTACCGAGCCTGAAACATAAGTTTTTCTTTTAATAAAGTTATAAAACATATATAAGTAAAGTTGTGCATAACCGTGGCCCAAAGATAAATGCTACGTCTGCTAGAAAAAGGAAATATTTATATTTTCTTTGCTTTGAGTGCTACGCTTTGCTATAGGCCAAACGAGCAAATGTCTACAGAGTCACAGTCCCTAAGTGAAAGTAGTTAAAAAATGACCGAGCGCCGTCATACATACTGACTTAGATATTTACATTAAATAATTCACAATGACCCTTTTTCTCGAATTTGGACGATCTATCACCTAATTAGTGCTTGTAACCAAGCACTTTAGCACCGCGCGTCGTTGTAGTTAGCTTGCAATCGCCTTACGACTAACTAAAAAGCCTGCCCACTACGTAGCTTTGGCAGAATTTTGTCTAGTCTTTTTTTGCACGATTGTGATTTTATAGAAGTTTGATTTGCTCTAAGAGATCAAATCAAACTCTTTTATGGCTGAGCGGCCAAGGTGGCTGGCGAAACCCAATCAGCACAGCTGTTAAGTGAGCTTCAGTCAGGATTGGCTTTTGCGCAACTTGTAGCAAATTTCACAGCCGCAAAAAGTATGATTTGACATGTCCCTATTATGAGCAAGGTTAACTTTGGAATTTTTATGGTTATGACCTTTACTATGAAACTCCCAAAAGATATAGTTTAGTAGACCCCGATAATGGAACAAGTATTTTATTTTAAAATCCTTATTTTTGTAAAAACAACCTTTTACTGAACAAGTACTCGCCAAGACGAATCAAACGAGCCGAAACTCGATAGGGTTGCGTCGTTTCATTACAGAGTTCTTATGAACGCCTTCCTCCATCATTAGACCCTGGTTACCATTGAAAGACAAACTACTCGCAAAGACCATTCAAATGAAACCAAACTCGATGAGGTTGTGTCGTTTCATAGCGAAGTTCCTTTGTCCACCTTCCAGCTCCATCATCATTTCAGCACTATGTCACCATAATATTGCATAGTCACGCAATGTACACATGTATGCAAAATTTCAGCTCAATCGGTAACCGGGAAGAGGATTAAATTTAACTTGCAAGATTTGATTACAGACCGACAGACAGACAACGGGACAGGTAAACTATATAAAAGCTTGTAAAAAGATCGAAAATATTTTTTTTGCATTAAATTTAATTATCATGATTACTTACTAGGTTTCTTTACATTTTTCTCACTCACCAAAACCATTGTAAATTATAGTGTATACAATACATTTGCAACCGTTTAATGTTTATTTTGGCCAATTCATACCACTTTAACTTATTCTACATATCGATAACACATGTCATGTATTGACATAATCCAATATTGTTTGATAATGTCATACTCTCAGCGGTTTGAGATAAAATAAGATGATATTTGGTACCTTGAACGTTATGTACGTTAGTATAGAGTTGGTTTTGTTAAGACGTTTGTTATTAGTTTCGGTAAAGTATGAGAAGTCAAGGTTCTGTATGTACGCGTGTAAGAAGTGAACTGTGGAGACATCTGTGCTGTTTTTCATGCAATTAACTTATTGAAGTGTAGATCGATGTTTGTTAGGGTTCCGTACCCAAAGGGACATTAATACTAAGAATCCGCTGTCCGTAGGTCCGTATGTTCGTCTGTCTATCACCGGGCTGTATCTCAACAACCGTTCCAGCTAGAAAGCTGAAATTTTCACAGATGATATATTTCTGTTGCCGCTATAACAACAAATACTAAAAACAAATAAAATTTATATTTAAAGAGGGCTCCCATACTACAAACTTGCATTTTTAGCCGTTTTTCGCTCGATATTAATAATCAGGTAGATGCTTCAAAAATTCATAGAATATTTAGTTGTATAATCCCTTCAATGATAAATAATTATTTTGAAATAAACATTTAAGGGGGCTCCCATTCAGTACGGAACCCTTCGTGCGCGAATCCGACTCGTACTTGGCCGATTATTGTTATTTTTAGAGTTGAAATATAACTATACAGGGTTATCTGCGTACCCTGTATTGTTTTCAAAACCAAACAATTTTGACGATGGGGTCAATCCACAGCTCGAGAAATAAAATCAGCGGTTCTATACAAAATTGCAACTCGACATCGACAAAATTTATAAAACAGCTGTTTTTTTTTCTCAAAATCCAAGTTGGTCCTAAAGAAAAAATCAGTCAAGTGCGATTTGGACTAGCGCACGTAGGTACCGTATGGAAATCTCGTTAATTTATTTTATTTTAATTATGGTTTTTTTTTAAGTGAATATTTAACTAAATATTTTGTGAATATTTCAAGCATTTACTTACCTGTTATCTTTATTAAAATCGAGCAAAACACGGCTAAAATTCAGGTTTCTTGTATGAGATATTTTTTTTTTTTTTCTGTTATAATTTGTTGTTATAGCGGCAACAGAAATACGTCATCTGTGAAAATTTCAGCTGCCTAGCTATCTTGGTTCATAAGATACAGCCCGGTGACAAACAGACAGACGGACATCGAAGTTTTAGTAATAGGGACCCGTTTTTACCCTTTGGGTACGGAACCCTAAAAAGGGATTATAATGATGGTCTGAATCACCTCCTTTCGGCTTTGTACACCAGTTCTGGAAAAAAAGGTTATCCATTCATTCATCCATTTTGCTCGCATCTTCTCCCGCGTGATATTTAAATTTTCGTGCCATCCCATATAGGAAACCTTTTATTTTTCTGGTATAAAAAGTAGCCTATGTCAATTTCTAAATTTTTACCTTTATAAATAGGTAAGTACCAAAAATCAATTCGATTCGTTGATCTGTTGCTACGAGAAAGGGTAACAAACACACTTTCGGATTTATAAAATACTAGTTTTTCCTCGCTTCTCTGCCCGCGTAATATTTTGATTTTTGTGCTATCCCACGGGAATTGGTATCCTTTGACCGAACCTTTTATTATTTCGAGATGAAAAGTAGCTCATGTCAGTATCCGTTTTTCAGGCTATGTTCTTGCAAAAAATTCAGTCAATCCGTTACTCCGTTGCTGCATAAAAGAGGAACAAACCAACAAAAAAAGAAACAAACAAACACATTTTCGGATTTAAAATATTAGTGAGGATAAGGATTAGCAAGGGCTAGCTTACTAGCCCTTACCATAGATTAATGAGTATTCATTAATCTATGCCCTTAATTTACTTACACAAAACCCTTGTGTATCGGCCCTTTGTATAATACAAAGGTCCGCTGAAGCCGTGGTGGTCTAGTGGTTGTAACTCTGGCCTGTCATTCTTGAGGTCGTGGGTTTAATTCCCGCCCCGTACCAATAAGTTTCTTTGAAACTTATGTACGGAATTTCACACAACTGGCTTTTCAGTTAAGGAAAACATCGTGAGGCAAGCTGCATCCGTCCGTAGAAGGAATTCGATGGCGTAAGTGAATCCAACAACCCGCACTGGGCCAGCGTGGTGGATATAGCCTAATCATCCTTAATGGGTAGGCCTACGTCCTGCAGTGGACTATTAAAAAAGGCTGGTACATACAAAGGGCAACGAACAAATACGAACTGTAACTATCGCTTTCATTTTACGGTCTCTTAAACCAAACAACATAAAAAGACGCCCTTAATGACACAAAGTGCGAAGTGCAGGACCTTTTTTAGGTATACAAGATTACATGCTTGCCCTGTTCTTAGCCTAAATGGGATGATTAAGACCTTTATTATGAAAAACTACCCTTGAATTCCAAAAAAAGAATTCAATTCAATTATTTATTACTAGCTTAAAACCCGCGGCTTCGCCCGCGTGGTCTTAGTACATAGGTACTTGCTTAAAATGAAAATAGCCCGCGGTTAGACCCGCGTTGTATTGGTACTTGCTTAAAATTAAAAAAGGCTGTCTGATGGCCTGCGTTGTCATATTACTTGCAATGATAATGGCCCACGGTCTGGCTCGCGTTGTTTTAGTAATTGCTCAAAATAATAAAAACCCACAGTTTGGCCCGCGTTGTCTTGGCACTTGCTTAAAATAATAATAGCTTGTGTAGCCCAGCATTGTCGTATAACGTATTACTTGCAAGGATAATGCCTACGGTTTGGCCTGAATCGTCTTAGTATTTGGCTGGATAAAAAACGTATTGTATGGGTCAGAGTGTTCGGCCACCATAGGGAGAATGAAAGGAAATTGCATGATGAGAGGATGAGATGGATGTGCGGAGAGACAAGAATGGATAAGATTAAAAATGAGTATGTTAGAAGAAGTCTGAAAGTAGCGCCAGTGACTGAGAAATTAAAGAGTGGCAGGCTATCTTGGTAAGGGCATGAGACGGGAAGAGAGTAATGTCACGAAAAGAACCCTAAACATGATGGTAAGCGGCAGAAATAGGAGGTGACGACCAAAAAAAGTGTGGATGAATTGTGTGCAAGATAATATACGAGAGAAATGAGTTGATGATGAGATGGCGTATGATAGAGTGAAGTGGCGAAAAGAAACGTGCTGTGCCGACCCCACCTAGTGGGATAAGATAAGATAATATTTATTGTCATCAAGTAAATCTAAGGGCAGGATGATGATGATAATAGGTCACGGTTTGGCCTGCGTATTCTTAGTACTTGCTTAAGATGGTATATAAATTACGCAGCTTAGCCCGCGTTGTCTTAATACTTGCTTAAAATTATAATAGCTTACCGTTTGGCCTGTGTTGTCGTATTATTTGTAATGATAATAGCCCACGGGCTGGCCCGCGTTGTTTTAGTAATTGCTTAAAATGATAATAAACCACAGTTTGGCCCACGTCGTCTTGGCACTTGCTTAAAATAATAATAGTTTGTGGTTTCGTCCGCATTATCGTATAACGTATTACTTGAAGGGATAATGTCTACGGTTTGGCCTAAATTATCCCAGTATTTGGCTAGAATAATAACAGGTCGTGGTTTGGCCTGCACATTCTCAGTACTTGCTTAAGATGGTAATTTATAGCACGTAGCTTGGCCCGCGTTGTCGTAGTACTTGCTTAAAATTATAAGGGTAGTATTTAAACGCAAATCAAAAAATATCCTTATTCTATGCAATAAGATTCCAAATTCCCATCAAAATTACTGATTGCACAGCATAATATTCAACTCAAAATATCACTAAACACACTACAATTTATTTTCGCAGCGTACAGCGATTTTTCCTAAAGCAAAAGCTTTTTCATCAATGCACAGCTAATAATCTTAATGCACATTATACCTGTTAACTCTTTTTCTTTTAAATATAGCTTCTATTTTTATATTATTTACAGCAGTTTTTCTAAATAAAACAGCATTTTATTAATCACAGTCGTCTTAATATTTTTAACCTAAACTAACCTAACCTAAACTAACCTAACCTATTTTTAGTTTCACACCTAATCTATAAAGGCGATTCGCTTCTGGCACTTCGCCGGCCGCTGCGCGGCACGCTCGCTTCGCTCGCTCGGCTCGTGCGTTGTTTTGTCATGTTCTAACATAACCTAACCTATTTTTTGTATCACACCTAATCTAATTTCTTCACTAATTTACCCTAAAGAAACCATCCATTGATCTAGACCCCTGATAACAGAGCATTCCCTAATAATTGAGAAAAATTTGCTGTGCAGTCAGTATTTATGCTATGTATGTAGTATTTTTGTACAAAAATAAATTTAACTGTATGAGGAAAAAAGTAATGTCATATTGATGTAAAATTTCGAATTATCTGCAGTTTGAGTTTTGTTAAACATTTAGTTTATTTGTAGTGAAGTAAGTTGTTTGATGTAAAAAAGAATATAAATGATGAGTATGTATTGATAGGCGATTATTTATTTGATATGCAATTTATATTATCCCAAATTATAATAGCCTGCCGTTTGGCTTGCGTTGTCGTATTACTTGCAATGATAATAGCCCATGATAATAGTCTGGCCCGCGTTGTTTTAGTATTTTCTCAAAATGATAATGAGTACTTACTTTAAATGGTATTTCCCAATGATGTTTTAGTTCAATGTATTTTAGTTCAATGGTATTTCCCCACAGTTTGACCCGCGTTGTTTTAGTACTTTCTTGCTTAAAATAATAGCTCATGGTTTAGCTCGGGTTTTCGTATTACTTGCAAAGATAAGATTAGCCTGCTTTGTCTCAGTATTTGCTTAAATTCGCTCGTGTCTAAAGCTTATTACGGAGTACCTACGACAATTTTTAGATGAAATTGATTTGCAAAATATTTGAAATTAATTAAATAATAATTGTATGATTTATTCATGTTCAAATAATTATTTTATGGCCGCATTGGATATAACGGTTAATTCAATATTTTTGTTCTTAGTATTAAGATCTCAATGTAACACAGTTCAACAGTAAATATGTTCTTTGACTTTAATAGCCTACGGTTTGGCCCGCGTTGCCTTATAACTTGTCAAAAGATAAATACTTAATAAAGTTATATGTTAAAATACCTACTCATTCTTTATGTGGTAAAAAGAATATTTTTCGGTACATTGCTCACTCATGAACCATGTAGTTTCCCACTCGCATACCAAATTATATCCAACTCCATTCGCATGTCATGGTCCACATCACAATCGTAAGGTCCTAATCCTGGTCTGACCACTGAGCTTTGAAACTTATGTACGAAATTTACACTAATGGCTTTTTATTGATGGAAAACATTGAAGCAACCTGCAAAGGCACGTCCATAGAGAAAAATCGATGTATATGAATTCAGCAACCCGCGCTCGGCCAGCGTGATGGATATGGCTCAATCACCCTTCGTGGGTAGGCCTACGTTCAGTAGTGGACTATTAAAAAAGCTCAGTACAGGTATTCAACATGTTTCATTAAATTATTAGAAATTTAATTTTGATTATCCTGAACTCAATGACGATCTTGCCCAAAACCGTTCACCCAGTCAAAAGTGGCCGAGACACTTGTAGGACTTTCAGGCATTCTCTGACCCTGTACAGATGAAAAAGTAGCACACAAGTAGGTATATTTTATTTGAGAAATACATATTGTACCTATATCTAGACGACAGGCATGTTCTAGGATTCTATTATACTCATCATTTGACTTACTTTTACTATGGTACCAACCCCGAAATCACGTAAATAAAATCTGCTGTTCAACATAAAAAGTTCATCGACCCGCGGCAAAATGTAAAGAATAGGTAATTTTCGCTTTTTCAGGTAGAACCCATAGTAAAGTAAGTTTATTTATACGTATGTACCCTAAGTTCAAATCTATTGGCTCACAAAATAAAATCTTTCGTAAACTATTAGAGGCCCATTTTGCCCCATTGACGGATGAGTCATTATCTAAATTTTATTCTAGATACTTCACTATATTACTAAAAAAGTGCGTTCAAGTTATTTTTCATGCTTTTATAGGACGTTTGGTCTAGATTTCGACAAGGAATCCGGGACTTTTCCCAAAACGTCAATATAGTCATCTATTAGTTAAAAGGGTGGGCTATTTTTAAACATTGCTTCGATTTACGAATAGATTTTTAGCATTTTTTTAAGAAATTGTTATCGTGACCCACTGAAATTTTCCTGGATACCAGTAGGTACCCCAAGTGGTAATTTGTGTTATTGTCTAGCATCGTACCAAATTTTGTTAGAATTCATTTACCCGTTTTATCTTAGCTTTATCTGATAATTTTGGCTATCCCTAAGAGACCCTATAGATTTTCCGGGATAAAAATAGTTACTGTATTGAAACATGTTATGTGCTTCCTACATACCAGATTTCATTCATAACCGTTCCGCTCGTTGGATGTAATTTATGTTTTTTTCACCAACTTTGGGACCCTATTTGACCTCTTAGATAAAGAAAATTCAGAAAAACAGGAACAAACATATTTTTCATTTTGTCTGAGTAGCATGTTAACAAAGTTTTAAGTCAATCGGTACAGGAATACAAAATATACTTACAAACGAAAAGAGCCCGTTTTACCCCGTCAAAGGTCAAAAGTTCAAAGTTTTCGTCTTTAGTGCTCCATTAAGTCATACAATGTACCTATATTCCATATTTCAAGTTTATATCTTTAGCGGTTTGGGCGGCAGCCGAAACTGATTAATTTTGGCTATCCCTAAGGATCCCCATAGAATTTCCGGGATAATAATAGTTCATGTGTTGAAACATGTTGTGTGCTTCCTCCATACCAGATTTCATCCATAACCGTTCAGCTCGTTGGATGTAATAGACGCTTTTTTCACCAACTTTGGGACCCAATTTGACCCCTTAGATAAGGAATATTCGGAAAAACAGGAACAAACGTAACTTTTATTTTGTTTGAGTAGCATGTATACAAAGTTTCAAGTCAATCGGTAAAGGGAATAAAAAGTTACATACAAACGAAAAGGGCCCGTTTTACCCCTTTAGAGGTCGATTTTTCAAAATTCCGTTCTTAGTGCTCCATTTCGTGGTCCAATGTATCTTTGTTCCAAATTTCATGTTCGTATCTTTAGCGGTTTGGGCTGTAGGCTGTCTGTCAGTCAGTCACTCAGCGAAGCCTTTTATATAATAGATGTCATTTTTACATGCGGTGCTTAGAAAACATGTTATAATATTGTCAAATATATTTAACTCTTAAAAGGTATGGCAAATTATTAATTACATTGGGAAGGCTCATTGCTAAATTATCGTTACAAAATTAAAAATAAATTATCGTTTCAAAATCATAAGCAAATCATCATCACAAAATCAAAATTAAATTATCTTTACTAAATTAAAATTATATTCACATTGTCATTGCAAAATTACACGGTCGGTCACATTAAAATTATAATTCAATAAAAATTTGCTGTTTCACGTATTTTATAGATTTCTAGTTAAGATTTTGTATGGGAAAGCTGATTTTTTTCTTTGATCTTATACCTGAACAACTTTATGTTAGCTAATGGGCATAGTGCTCCAACAGCATCACTAAGATTCTAGTGGGACACTCAGATGATACACCATTGGACAATAATACGGACCTCCAATATCTCTGCAGTCATGATAAAACTCAAAGTACTTACAAAGCTTGCTCCAACTACTGGCTTATCAAAGGTGGTTCACACTTACACCACTGATCACTATCACAGACTGGCACTCCAGCCCGCGTAGCACGGCAAGGGGAGAAAACCATTTTATCCACTTTTAATGTCAGTTGTCATTGTCAATCCATACTTTATTTCCTCTTCGAGGGGATATAATGGTGGAAAGACTATTATTCCCTTTGCTATGCTTCCCGTGCAGCCCATCGCCCAAAATCTCACTGTCTACCCTCATTGCATATAATCCTCACCGTCGCAATACCGAAGTGTGTTGCGACTATGTGTAGGTACCCTCTTTAATAAGCGCAGGTAACATTTATTACCTATTATTATAATAATTGTAGAAATAACGCGCAGGAATATTTTTGATTGAAATAAAACAAACAAATTGGAGTATCTTTTTATTAAATTAAATAAATAAATAGTAAATTCTTATAATATCTTAGTAACAATTTCGAGTATCAGGTACGCAATATTATTTCTTTAATGTTCTATCTTATATTGCTTTCTCTCCTTTTACTTCTGACGTCGTATCTGAAAATATAAAATTAGTAAGTATGAACAAAAGGTACGTTTTCTCGAATCTCAACGTTATGTCACCTAATTAATGCTTGTAACCGAGCACTTTAGCATCGCGCGGCGTTGTAGTCGGCTTGCAATCGCCTAACAACTAACTAAAAAGTCTGCCCACTACGTGGCTTGGGCAGAGTTTTCGCTCGGACACTTGTGTACGATTTGACTCTTCAGATATTTAATTTTGCTCGAAGACGAATAGCTAATAACTAGTGACTAGTCTTCGTAGCCTAGGGGTAAAACAACTCGCCTAGCAATTATACGATTGTGGGTTTAAATCCCGGTCTTGCTCCAATGAGTTCCTTGAAGCGTACTTACTCGTAAGTACCGATTTTCATACTATTATTTTTTCAGTGAAAAGTCATAGCCTGCATATGTCTGAAGAAGAAATTTAATCTACCAACCAATCTACCGATCCGCAGTGGCCAGCGTGGTGATAATGCACTATTGCGTATTTGTGGGTAGGCCGACCTATCAGCAGCAGATTACGAACACCAATAATTATTTTTCGCAAAACAAACCGTTTCTTCAACCGTGCACAGAATACGAATAGTTCGCACGGATCGATGTAGTAATTTTAACATTATTGTTGATTTATCAATAATGGCTGAGCCGATTTTGATAAAGTTTATACAAAAAATTTTTTTTTGAAATCGGACTCCTCTGTAAAAAGTTACGTGTGATCATACATAAAAAATAATAAACGCGTCGACTTGAAAACCTCCTCCGTTTCGTCGGTTAAATAGCAATTGTTGAGCCTACCCAACGTTCCACCTATCATCATTCACTACTCAACTGATTTATTATAAAATGTAAGTACTAAAACTGCTGCTCTGCTTAGACACAGAGCTACTACAACAAGCTGGGTAATGTTATGGGATAATGATCGAGAAAATCTGAAGGAGATGCATTGATTTACAAAGGCATTAGTTAGAAAGAGACGTGAATAATATCTCGATTCGGTGTCTATTGCCGGATTTTTCTGTACGGAACAAATACAAAATACAAATTCTTTTATTTGTCCAATTAAGAAGTACAATTGATTTCTTGGTTTCCTGGCCCTTATGCTAGGTCAATAACCTGTATTATAAGAGCCAGTACCTTCCTTACTACAATGACTGCTGACAAAAATAATAATCTTAGTTACACAGAAAAAAAGGGAAATATTTTCTTATATCTAAATTAGGCTTATAGTAGAGCTATGTAATAATGTCTATGTGTGTGAGTGTGTGTGAGTAGCACTGCAATACACAAGATTTCTTTAGAGTCAAGGTTTGCAACGGAACGTCAAAGTATTGTCAAATTCCAATACAAATATTTGACAGTGACAACTTCTGGGAGTGATTGTCCATAGATTTTTGCGGTTGAGAATTGCTTCAAGTGACAACATCATTATCAATCTGTTGTTTATAGATATCTGTTGTTTTTGCCTTGTTTTTCTCCCGATAGTGACAAAATTCCAATTCATATGTGACAGTTTTGACAGCTCTGGGCAAGATTTTCTTTACATTTTTGTAGTTGAAAATTGCCTTAGCGACAACAGCGCCATCTTTCTGGTTGTATTAGCAAAGAATAAAAAAATCGATTCATAATGACCGCGCAACATTCGTAAGTTTTTTTCCCGTATGTTCGTCGGATTGAGAACCTCCTCATTTTATCAAGTTGTTTGAATAATACTTAAACATTAGTGAGTGAGTAAGGTGTAAAGCTTATGGATGATGTAAACGATGAAGATATAACCATACCAGTATGGTTGTCCCTCTCCGTCCCGCTGTAGTTCCAATCCTGCGTCTTGCTTGTGCCGAACACAAGGAAGAGCGTGTTTCCAAAAACGTAGATGGCGGACGCCAGGTAGAATATTTTCCGCCATTCACTGGCGTCAGTCTGGAAATTACGTTTCGGAATTATTTTCCTTTATTAACTACAACATAATAAAACTAGATTTTACCCGCGGCTTCGCCCGCATGATATTTCGAGGCCCTACCTTACCACCCTTAATAAAGGTGGAAAATAAAAAAAAAAAAAAATCGATTTGACATTTGTTCGATTTGACAGTTCTTTTTTGACATTTCTTGGAGCGCACGCTAGAATAGCTCGCAGATGGCAGATTTTTTCCTACTTATTTAACACTTATTGTTGTAATATGGACAATTTACGCAATATCATTATAATTTATAACCTATGTGTTATTCTGGTGTATAAGCTATATAATTGCAAAGTTTAATCTCAATCCGTTTAGTACTTTTTGCGTGAAAGAGTAACAAACATCCATACATCATTCCTTACAAACTTTCACGTTTATAAAATTATATATAAATATATAGAGTTGTACAATACTACATACCTAATTAAGCTAAAACTTTACAGGGTTATTTCTAATCAATTTGCATCCTTTTAGGGGCTTATACTTTACTTCAGAACTAGCAACTTTGGTTCTGCTACTTTTGTCAAAACTAAAAAAAAACGTTGTTCCATAGAAAAATATCGTTCATCCTCGACAAAATGTATGGAACAGCTGATTTTTTTTAATTTTTGCATAAGTCGCAGAATCAAAGTTGTTAGTTTTGATGCACAGAATAAGCCACTAAAAGGATGCTTAGTGATTAGAAATAACCCTGTATATTTAAATAACATAAAAAAGCAATTGGATCATCCATAGAAGGTCTGAAAATATGTAATCGAAAATCAAAAAATAAATTTGATATCGTATTTAAACAGACAGACGGACACACGGACATCGGAGTCTTAGTTATAGGGTCCCGTTTTTACCCTTTGGGTACGGAATCCTAAAAAAAAACTAGCAAGCTGTAAGATTTTTAAAAGGCGCTTTGAATAATTTACTATGAAATGTTAACAGGCGTTTCATCAATATTGGAGTTGGTAAAAAAGCGCTGAATTAATATAATCGAATTTTGTAGATTCATTTTGCTTTCAATCATTTTCATCAAACAATGGCTATTATATTGGTCGATGTGCAATATTTTTATTAATATTTTAAATCCGAATGGAAGTTTATTGGTTTGCTTGTTACTACGCAGAATCAGAGCAACGGGTCGACATAATTTTAAGCATAGATAATTATAATTCAAAGGTTTGTTTAACAGAGTTTATTTAAAAAAGAATAAGGATTCAATGAGAAGCTGGAGATAAACTTAGGTAAAAAAAGTACTAAAATTTAGATTCTGGTTATCAACTTTATAGGCCTTCCCTGGCTTCGTCTGCCCTCCGGTACCCACTGTTGACGATTCTTGCCCACTTCTCGTGGTGCTTACAACTCACATGGCATGCTCGACCCCATTTTACTTTGTCAGCATTTTGGCCAACCCCTTTACAACCGGCTCAATACAATCGTGAAAATCGATAAAAAAAATTGTCGTGAAAACAATATTGATTTTGTAACCACAACCGGTCTCATACGATCGTGCAGAATAAGCAGAAAATGAAACCGGCTGCGTTCACAAAATCAATTCTAATTTGAAGTCATTTTTTTTTAATTTACTCCTATATTAAGCCGGTTGGAAAGAGCTACATCAACTACACCTGTGATATGAGCTTGCTCATCTTTTGGGGTGCATAAGAACCACTTGCCCGATCTTATTGTAGTTTAGCAGCTTTTTAGTAGCGCTCGTAGCGTAGTTTGACTAGGTGTCTGTCAGCGATCACCGAAATTAAGCAACGTTCCGCATGGTCAGTATTTGGACGGGTGACCGCGGGTGGCATTTTCCAACTGAGCGCTACCGTGGCTCGGATGACACGTTAAATTGTAGGTCCCGGTTGTTTTAACCGTTTAGCCAAGTCAGAGGCCTTCAGGCGGCCTAAAAACTCTGACACCAGGGCTAGCCACCCGGCCTATACGAACTTACTTACTTACTTAGCAGCTTTTTGGCCTACATCATGATGGAATGCAATGCTGTTTCGGACTCTGTACGTGAGCTCTTAATCAATATATTAGGTACCTCATCTTTCAATATCAAGCCGGCGGCGAGCGGGGCGACGATCGACACAGTGTTACCTATACAGTTGGTGATGCCCATCAGAGTCCCCGCGAAGTTCGGAGCCATGTCAATGTGTACTAACTGAAAATTATTAAAAAAAAAATGTTAATGTGTTGTTAAAGGAGATAATGCAAAATGGGCTCAGACTAGGTACAGTAACTCGAAAAATCCGTTAACTATGATAAATAAATGCGCAGAGTAAAACAACCGCATCTAATGCTTAATTTATGAGTAATTTCACACTTTCCAATTTGATATTGAATTACTGTCATTTTGGTCACATGAAACCTTAATACCCGAATACACGAAATTAATTGTAATGGACACTGTTATTGTAAAAAATAACGGGAAAATCATTTTCCGAAATAAAGAAAGCAAATTATGAAATACTGTACCCTTTAGTGGCCCAATTTCTATGCATATTTGCAATAACTCCTTTATCATTGAAATTAGTAACGCGAATAAGTCCGCGCTTGACCACCAACTCGCCTGATGATAAGCGACGTTGTGGTGAAGAAGCACGTAGACCTAGAAGATACCTATTCACTCTGACCTTGAAAAGCTTTAGATTACATCTCTTAGGAAACAGGAAAGCAGGAAGACTGTTCCATTCCCTGGCGGTACGAATCAGAAATGTTCAGTCAAACCGCTTCGTGCGTATCGAGTTTCAATTTCACAGTAAGATACATATAGACATACATAACTTGTATGATTCTGCCTATACGACTAGGTTGACTGTACATCCTACATTAAATTTAATGTAGTATAATAGTGATAACAGAAATGATTGCATCAGGTCATGGCAATTTTAGAACGGTTAAAAAAGCTATCATCTGCGTAACACTGATAGCATTTATAACATGCGTATGTGATAGCAAAAACACATGTTATTACAAACTACAAGACATTTTCTATCAGGATAAAACTAAGGGAAAAAACTCATTACGATAAATTGAAAAGTTATTTTGTTCTAAAAATACTGAGTTCACCGTAAACCTTACTAAGCATTAACCAGTAAAGCGTGTAACCGTTGTGGATTGACAACAAAAAGCTATAAATAAAAACATCTGACCACATCAAATAAAGGCATAGAGTTTGACTGGTCTTGAACCTAGTGATGAGGTCGATGTGAAGGGTAGCCATGACGGTAAGCGGCGTGACGGCCAATGTTTGGAAGAAGAAGACCTTGGAGAACCGTAACGGAGTTAGACATAAGATATTACATTTTCAAAGGAGTATTCTTAAAAAGAGATTATGTCCCGGAACAGCTATATAGGGTTACTGGTGTAAGGTTGTTTATATTCTCTTAAAAGAGACCAATATTTCTGTATAAATGGTCTTAGCCAGCTGCGAGTTATTCGAAGTAACTTGCCCCTCCAACACAGTGCTATATTCGTATAGTGGTGTATGAAGATCACGTAGCACATAGATAACTCTTTAGGAAATAGACTCGCGGGACAAGTTAGGTCGAATGTTATTTAAAAAAAATATCTGAAAGTTTGAATATTGACACTAGCAAATGCTTAACCATGCGACGCCAAAACAAAAGAAGAAGAACGTTGCATACCTTTTGGCGGGAATGGAGGAGGAAAAAACAAAGGATGACCGAGGATGTGAAAATGGAGCGAGGAATAGAAAAATGTTTGTAGCGGTATATTAATTGAATTATGGAGAAATATTTAATAAACTAAATAAATGTATAGTATTACTGACCAAGAGGTGTGTAAATCCTATACAGGTAATCAATTAGCACCCTTTTAAAAATAAAAAATTGTTTTTACTTATTTCCAAACAACATTTTAAAATTTATTTGACCGATCTAAACATCATTAACTCTATATAAAAAGCGCGCCGCCATGTGCCACCCGCATGACTTAGACCTCAGAAGAGATACTGAGTAAATATGCAAACAACTGTAAATATCACTTGTATGTGAAAACAAAACAACAGGAAAATTTGTTGAGACTTGAGAAAAAATTTAAAACAATAGTTGTTTGTTTTAATGTACAGAATATGCCCTTAAAAAGGATGCTTATTAATTACCAATAACTCTGTACAATCAATTTGAAGCTTTAGAAAAATAAGGCGAAGAATAAATCGTGTTCTATGTTTGTCAGGTTTTTTGCGACACGTGTATAATAACATAGAAATTATATTTCGTTAGTGCAATGCAAGTTTAGGCTGGCAGCAGAATGTACAGTTGGAGGATAGATATCACTTACTGTATGTACTGTATCAATTCAGCCTTTTTATAGTCCACTGCAAGTCGTAGGCCTACCGACGAAGGATGCATAGTTGGGCCATATCCACCACGCTGGCACAGTGCGGGTAGGTGGATTCACATACGCCATCGAATTTCTTCTACTGACATATGCAGGTTGCCTCACGATGTTTTCCTTCACCGAAAAGCCAGTGGTGTAAAATTCCGTACATAAGTTTCAAAGAAACTCATTGATACGGGACCGGGATTGGAACTCACATTACTTAGATATCACTGAATACTACTTATTTACTTTACAATGTCGGTATCTACAAAATGAAAGCAGATTGATTTACCATGAATCCAGTGATATGGCCGACATTGAGGCCCACCACGACAGTAAGCAGGGTGACAGCCACTGTAACGTTCCCAGCGGGGGAGTACGAGAGCCCAATCAGAGCTATCGCCGGACCAAATAATCCTGGGAACAAAAGGATAAACTTAAAAAAAACCTAATAATTAAAAACACGTTAGAGTGAAAATAAACTAACAATTAAAAAAAAACGGCCAAGTACGAGTCGGAGTCGCGCACGGAGGTTTCCGTACTGTATGGGAGCGTCCCTTAAATATTTATTTTATTTTAATTTTATTATTTATTATTGAAGTGAATATACAAATAAATATTCTCTGAAAATTTCAAGCATCTACCTGTTACATTTATTAATATAGAGCGAAAAACGGCTAAGAGTCAGGTTTGTTGTATGGGAGCCTCCCTTAAATATTCATTTTATTCTGTTTTTATTACATTTTGTTGTTATAGCGGCAACAGAAATATATCATCTGTGAAAATTTCAGCTTTCTAGCGGTAACGGTTAATGAGATACAGCTTGGAGACAGGCAGACAGACGGACCGACGGACAGACGGACAGCGGAGTCTTAGTAATTAACCCTTTTTTACTCTTTGGGTACGAAACCCTAAAAACTTAAGAAACAGGTTGTATGCACAGTAGGACGGACGAAAATTTTACGTGACAACGTCATTAAACAACATTTTTGAATCAACAAATGAAAATCTTTATCGCTTGTTCCGCGTTCTCGCTTGCACGCTCGGCTCAGACGGAACGTGACACTTTTTTGTGCATTCATCGATCGATAAGAAGTTATCATGTCAAAAGAATAATTAATACATTATTACAAAAGTATACATTTTCAAAGACAAGCATTTGAGGCCCTGGATAGCAGCAGAGTGCTGGCCAAGACAAGTAGAACGAGCCCAAACACGACGGACATCTGTTTAGTACAGGAGTTCCTATTGCCACCTTCCGACTCCATTTTCAGATCAGCTCCATGGTACCATATTATTGCATTGTCACGCGATATACAGTCCTATATGCGTGCAAAATGTCAGCTCAATCGGAATCCGAGAAGTTAGTCAAATTTAATTAGCAAGATTCCGCCCAAACTTATACATACATACCTACATAGGTACATCCAGTGCAAGTTTTAAAAAAAGCAAAAATAAAAGCTTGTATAAAAAGAACTGAAATAATTGAACTTCAACCTCATCAGTTTATACAGATTTATTTATGTTTCCTACAACTGCTGAAACTAGATTTTTCTTTTTGCCATGCTTAAGGGTAAACAAGTCGCTCATCACTCCATACAAACGTCGGTGGGTAATCACACCATTGTTTGCTGTTGAATATCTAAAACTAACATTTATATCAATTTGTCTTCACAAAACGTATGCTTATTGCTAATAAAACTGAGAAAAAAAATCTGCACTCAAATGATATAAGCCTTGGAACATTTGAATTTTGACTCAAATTTTTAGGAAACTTTGGATACTATAAAAACACAGAAGAACTAAACTGAGTCATTTTTTAAGAAAATAGCGGCCTAGTTTATATATTCGTTAGTTCAAATAACTATTATTTAAACAAATTAACTAACCAGTTTTTTTATAATTCACTACGGAGAAAACCTTATGCGCATTTAGAACGCAGCTATAATTATAGGTATTTTAAAACAAATAAAAACAAAATTATATTACAATAGGTGCACACGCACTATATTTACTGTTTATCATCGAATCTATCTATTCTTCAGACAATACAGCTGAGATATGATTTATTTAAGCTACACCAAATCTGAGTTCGTGCCGTCAACTTGTTGCACCTTAAACCATAATTATTATACTTTTTTAAATGTAGAATAGGGCTACATTTGGCCACCAACCCGCCTGAGAAGAAGATACCTATTTACTTTTGACTTGAAGATATTCAAATTGTAATTGTCAGGAAACAATGACGGAGGCAGGGCATTCCAATCCCTGGCGGTCCGCATTATGAAGGAATAAGCGAATCACTTAGTACGAGCAGGTGGTACGTCAACTATGTAGAGAATGGTATTTATGTGACTTCCGTAAGCACGGGAAGAATTCAACATAATTGCTTGTAAGGGGTTCAAATTATAAGTAACTTTGTAAAGGCCGTTTAGCTAGCCCTTTTGTCAAAGTATATGGTTGCCTGAAGACTTTTGACATGGCAATTTATTGTCTCATCCGAGCCACGGTAACCTTCAGTTGTAAATGCCACCCGCAGTCACCCATTCAAGGAGTGACCGTGCCGAACGATGTTTAACTTGAAGTTGTAACTATAAATTATAAATATTTGAGGACATCTTACACACGGCCTCTGACCACAAACTTCTGGTTTAAGATATTTATTTACTCTAAGAATTACACTAAAATTCACTTAAAAGAGAAAATACATGTTAATCTAACGTAAGAATAAATTGCAAGTGTTTGAACGGACAAAATACATAGATATATCTACAATTTATGAATAGATTAGGTAAGTTGGTAAATAAACAACTATAACCAGCACTATACAAAACAGCTGTTTTGAGCGTGTAGGTACCTAGAATTTGTAATTGCATATATCATAAAGCTGAGGTATTTATGAAAACTTTTACGTGTATTTATAGGTAGGTATTATGTAATAAATGTTATAATTGATGTAACATAATTTCGATCGCGTCGTGGCTACCAATAAATAGTGCATATATTACATATAAGTAAACAAGTTAAGAGCAACATTATTTTCCGGTGGGATCGTAAACTTAGATGATTTTTTTTAATGAATATAATTTTGTTTGATTGTATGTGTAAGTAACTAAAACTTAGCAAAGCTTAAGATATGGCTGCCAGAGACTGATATACTACATAATAATATGCTTATTTTTTGAATACATACTTATTATAGATAGTAACTAAATAACACCCAGACACAGAGCAAACACTTTTATGTTCCTCACATAAAATAGGTATTTGCTCTGGGCGGGGATCGAACCCACGCCTCTTCGACCCAGAAGTTAGGGTCACTATATAGCCACTGAGCCACCGAGGCAGCCGTTCAGTTACGTTTCAGTTATCTTACGCTACAAAACTTACCGATTGAATTTGATATTTTTCTCGTCGCCGTGATGCTGAGGTAGCCTTTTCTGAGGATGTAGTCGGAGAAGAACCCGAACGGGAAACTCAGAACATACATAGCAAAGTATGGGAGAGCTGACATCATGCCGTTCTGAAAATAAGATTATAATATTACCGCCTTACCACCAAATATTTAAACACGATTTAAACACAGTTTAACCGTGGAATTTGTACTGTTAAACATTGTCTAAAGAGTGCGTAAAACTTTTGTGGTGAGATGGTTAATTTTCAAGCGACAATATACGTATTGTGACCATAGTGACCCAGTGATTTGTATACGATCTTAAAAATATTTATACCGTTGAATTTTAAAGGGTGATTCCTACTCAATTAGCATCCTTTCAGGGGCTTATTATGTTCATAATAAAATCGGCCAAGTGCGAGTCGGTCTCGCTCACGAAGGGTTCCGTACCGTTTGGGAGCCCCTTCTTCTTGCCGTTATTAATAGCGAACAAAAAACTCCTAAAAATCACGTTTGTTGTATGGGAGCCCTTAAAAAAATGTATTCTGTTTTTAGTAAGTATTTGTTGTTATGGCGGTAACAGAAATACATCATCTGTGAAAATTTCAGCTGCCTAGCTATCATGGTTCATGAGATACAGCCCGGTGACAGACAGACGGACATCGAAGTCTTAGTAATAGGGTCCCGTTTTTCCCTTTGGGTACGGAACCCTAAAAACTAACAACTTTTGTTCTGTGACTTTTGTTCTTTTAACTGGTGATTATAAGAAAATAAATGGAAAATCATTTTTGAAAACAAATATTGATATTCTGTACAAGGTACGAGTAATGGCCTAACCTCGTTAGATATTTTTTGGACAATTTATGGACTATCAGACCTGCGTTTTAGGCGTTTTGCGCACTGCTATAGTTTTAATTTTATTCATATTTGTATTTTACTTACAGATTTGATGTCGACTCCAAGCACCTGCTTCAGGTAGGAAGGCATCTCCGTCATGAGGGTCCAGAAACCCCAGGACTGGCACGCGTGGACGATGATCAGGGAGATGAAGGGGAGCGAGGTCGCCACCTTCGCCCATGGAGTTTTCAATTTCTGTAATAACGATAAAGTACTTCAATTTAAATCTTTGTTTTGGACAAATATTTAGTGTATTTCCGCTAAGTTGTTGTAGGGTAATAAGCTTAAAGGCCCTATTCAGTACATTAATTAATCAGTAAAAAAAAACCCTTACAATTAATAAAATTACCATAATTATACATTTAAAAACATAACATCACGAAAATAAGAAACTAATAATAAATTTCACTACACTCTAGTATAAATATATTAATCCGTTAAAAACTAAACAAAGAAATTTTACATTTCTTTTTTAATTTCTATTTAAAAAAAAAACGAGCTCGATTTTTTCGCCAAGTAACGCCTGCTATAGGCTCACATAGAACCTGTGTGAGCCTTTCTTAGACAACCAGTACAATACAGATGACCGCTCGCCCGCTTTACCGCTCGTACCGCCTCTGTTTGGGGAACGCTTCAATCAACTATGATAAAGTACTTTAATTGAGACAAACTCACTAGACTTCGGTGGGTTTCAATAAATATGTTCAGTCGTCCATATCGTTTAAATTCCATGGTGACTGTCGTTTTACTGCCGAGTTTCTTCGACTGTTGAAAGTTACGTTCCTGAGCCGAGACTCTTACCGCCTTACCACAAAAGATTTAAACACGCTTTAAACACTTTTAACCGTGCTATTTATACTGCTAAGTAATGTCTAAAACGTGCGTAAAACTTTTGTGGTAAGAAGACGGATAAAGTCCAATAAACTGCATGTTCGATCAGAGTTGGATGTAGTGATACTAGATATAAGTAGCTTTAAGACTAGTACCATGTTCCTACCCTACAATCTTGCAAATAAAAATATGAATATGAATAAACCCTCATCATTCAGTAAAATCTCTTTAAGTGTCCATCATCATTTCAGATCTTCTTCACAAACCTTCTATGACACTACTAGACGCAATTTTAGAGACGCCATCGTAATTGTCATAGCAATGTATAGGTAGTACCCTTGTTTCTTTTTCACTATGTATAATGTATAATACATTTGATAGAGAGAACACTACATGTTGCTATTAAATTTACGATGGCTCCTTAAAAGTTGTACCTACTATTGTGTTAAATTCATCTGGATGCTAAGCCGTTTCTGCCAGACTAGGATGCGCACCACGCAATATTTCTTTCGACGTGTCAGAACGTCACAGCGTTATGGCAAAATATATATCTGTCACTTTTTCACACGTCGAAAAGAGTTCTTTTCGTGGTCGCATGCTGGACAAGCTGGTGACTGACCATCTCGTGGCTGTTTAGATTGCGCGGAGACTACCGTTTTTGTAGAATAAGATACCATCATTGAACAGATAATCGGCGAACAGTGACTTCTAAATGTACAATTACTTCGTTCAAGAGTAATTCTATGAAATGTATAGAGCTCTCACTAAGTCAGGTCTCTATCTGAATATTTTGTTAAACTAAGCGACACAAATCGGCGGATGAGAAGCTAGCTGCAGATGGCACTTTACCGTGATTCGCTAATTATTGCGCATGTGTGCACAATGCCAACGCCGCGTGGCGTGGTGTTGAGCACGGGCTTAGGGAGCGCGCGGGAGGCATGAAGTTGGTGGGCAGGTGTGCCCCGGCGTCTCGTCTCTCTGACTCCCGTGCATACCTATATTTCGGCTTTTACGCAGCGTTCTGCGCATCACTTCCCATCCGCCGACTTGTGTGGCGCTTAGTATATATTTCCACGAACCTTAGTTGTCCCCACTTGTCCTAAGCTCGTCTGTATGTACAGCCGTTCTTGATCGCTGATCATCTTTGAGCTCTCCGGTGAGTTTGCTCCAAGGAACACGTAGCAAGCTGTCCAGATGGCTCCAAGGCTGCCGTTCACGTAGAAGATGGTGGGCCAGCCCCAGTACTCCGCGATAAAGCCTGACACCAGTAGCTGAAGTGCCGTGCCTAAGTGAGTGCCTAGAAAAATAATGATGATTCTTGATTGATCCTGTAGTTCTCATTAACTAGTGTTTGTCAGCGAGCGGCGGGGTCAAAAATATTCCGCACGGTCATAATTCGGATGGGTGACTGCGGGGACATCTATACAACTGAGCGCTACCGTGGCTCAGATGACACGTTAAATTCTAGGTCTTGTTTGTTTTAATCGTTTAGACATATCTGAAACCTTCGGGTGGCTTATTTAAAAACTCTGACACCAGGGCTAGACACCCTTCCCATACGAACTTACTTTACTGATTTTTATGTCAAATTATTTGATGAAAACTGCATGGACTTGCATGTTTTCCGCATTGTAGATATAACACAATTTTTTTGTTTTTAATTGAAGCTTTTATCGATTTATTGAAATTATTCCTGTTAAAAGTGGATAAAAACTTCACACTGGTATTTCAGAAGAGGATATAATATGTTTGTCCAAGGAGTATAACACGCTATCAGAAGAACCGGTAACAGAATGAATAACGCGTTCCACGTTTATCTTGCGTTAAACTTCACAACAAGAAAGACACCTTGTCAAAACAAGAAACATTTATTATTTTATTTATGAGCCTGCTCCATCCCACTGCTGGACCAATGCCTCCCTATTATTCTTTTCCTGGTCGTTGACTAAAGATCAGAAGTCCAGCTTCGGGGTTTGCAAGCGAGCTATGGAACCCAGTGTCCTAGGAGTCAATCAAACAACATTAGAAATGCTATACTGGGCTCCAAGCAAGCTCCAAAACACAAATATTTAAAGTTGGTCAGAAGGCTGCCGAACTGAAATGGAATTGGGCTGGACATACGTAAAGAGTACCAGAATAATTTAAAACAAATAATTTAAACACTCAATATACCAGCGTAAATGATGGTTCCCAAGCTACTCTTTTCTTCAACAGGAACCCATTTTCCAATGAGGTTGTGCACCGAAGGATACGCAAATCCTTGCGACAGGCCCTGGAGTACTCGACACGCACATACTGCTTGCCATCCACCCTGGATTTGACAAAGTAAGTTGATTAAGTAGTTTTTGGCAAAATAAGTACTATACAAGGTTATCCAAGAGTAAAAGTTGTTCATAATAGTTATCTTTATCACCTCTTTTTGGCTTAGTAGGTACAGAGTAAGCAGATAACTCTGTATGAAATATCCAAAAATATTATTTGCAGCATTATGTGTATTTAGTTGTTTAATTTTAAATTTTTCATCGTGACAGATTTATCAAAGTTGCCCTGGCAGTTGCCAAGGTAAAGATTTCTTCAGAAGTGGACTATTGAAAGCTGATAGATGTAGAATTAGTACAATAATATAGCAATTTTTTGTTGATAGGACATTGACAAACCAAAGTAGGTAACAGAAAAATAAAGACAGTCTAAAAATTCAAAAGCAATTACGTTACGAAGATAAAATGATAACTCACATAGTGCGCAGCGAGCGGTATAATCAGCGAAACAGTGGAGTTGATAGCAATGGAGATGGTGATAAGCAAAGCTCCTCCAAACCGCGCCGCTAGCTCACCAGCTGGAATCTGCAAGATCACGTAGCCCCAGAAGAATGACGACAGGATCACGCTCTGAGTCTTGATGCTCCAGTCGAATGCCTGCAACATTTGATAAACACATGATCAGAGCCGTTCCACTGACCAGCTCACCGATGAATGAAGAGAGGATCACGCTCTGGGTATGGATGCTTCAGTCAAATGCCTGCAACATCGGATAAACACAATATGCTCAAGGCCGCCCTTGTACCACTTAATTTTAAGAATGTTATGTTAGTACATTGCTATTTAAGCTGTTTTTTGGTGTACAATAAAGTTGTTATATAGTTGAATTGTATTGTATGTGTTAGGCCACTAGAACCTGCCGGATCACGTAGCCCCAGAAAAATATAAAGAGGATGACACAATATCTGATGCTGGAATCTGCAGGATCACTTAGCCCCAGATACGTAAAGAGCCACACTCTAGGTCTGGATGCTCCAGTCATTAAATATTATTTATTTATTTATTTAATTTTACTAATAATTAATATTGTCTTTAAAGATAATTATTAAACTGATTTAGGAAACTTGCGTGCAGACCTGAAATTTGTTGAATTAATGGCTAGATGGTTAAATTGAAAAGGCAAATGTCCTAATTCCTCGAGTTATTTTTTTCAGAAACTTTATGGAAGATAATATCCCAACATGCTTAGCCTTGTCCATGATGATGATGTCTTCCACGCCAATTTCGGCTACGGCGACCATTTTCTGTAAATGGGTATGGTTACTGATGGGTCCTCACATGGCTGATGTACCCAATTTTAGCGGTGAAAGTCCTAGGACAGGGGCTACATGTGAGGACTCCATTTGTGTATTTGTATGTAATGTTGGATGGCGATTTGTTTTTGAGATCTTTTTAGGTCTAAATCACGCCTCCTTTGGTCACATGCGTACATGTTGGTATGTACTTTTTGTCTCCATGACGTACGGTCGACAGCCTGAGATTCCCATGATGAGGGTTCAATTCCACACCCCTTCATAATTAAGCGTCTTCAGGACATCTTTGTATCTAAAAAACTGGCCTCCTCTTTTACGCTTCCCTTTTTCAAGTACTGAGTAGAATATGCGTATACGAGTATAGCCTTGTCCATACAATGTAAACAAGCACATTTTAACCTGACTCCAAACATTTGCAAAACTACTAAATCGCAAGCAAACTTAAAAGCCACTACAAATTGAAATGTGTCACTTCTAATATTTATTCTAATTTCGACACTTACGTGTAAAATCCAAATCTTCTCCAAAATATGGCCTTGTAATTCTTATTTACAACCACGTTAAAATTTTTGAAGGCAAACAGTTATTGTATGACAGCTCAGATTTTATCGACGAAACACTTCATTTCATATCTAAGCATATCATTCGAAATGATGTCAATATCTTCAAAAACATTGAGTTTTACGTCCACGTCGTTGCTATCTATGAAAAGTGCAATTACTGATACAATCAATTCTTATGTTTATGTAATATCTGAAACACGTGAAAGTTTATCTTTGTAATCATTTGCAAGTCATACCAATCAGTTGTCAAGATTACGTTTATGTGTTTACTAGCACAGCATAGGTAAAACTTTATTGTTTTATTTATGTTCTGCAAATAACATAATGTCTAAGTTTCTAAATTTTTTAATCATTTTTCCCCTTGAAGCCAAGTTACAAAAAAAATTACCACTAATGATGAAAACTATGTTACTACAAAATTATAAGCTGCACACACATTTTTTGTCCCTGTCTTCATATAAGTAGGTACCTATAACACACAGACTACAATAAAACCAGTGGCAGTGATGTCTATCGTAAAAATCGGTAAAATGCGATTCGGACTCGCGCACGAAGGGTTCCGTACCGTACGGGAGACCCATTCCTCTTGCCGTTATTAATAGCGAGTAAAAAACTCCTAATAATCACGTTTATTGTATAACAAACGTGATATCGTACTATACAGAAGCCCTCGTTAAACATTTTATTCCGTTTTTAGTATTTGTTATTGGCGGCAACAGAAATACATCATACTCGTATGTTAAAATTTCGGGAGTTAAATACGAAACACAGCTCCGCTTCGTATACGATAATGTTTTTTTTCTTTGTTATTTGATTATGATTATTTATCATTGTTCTAACGACCTCAAATTCTATAATGCTATACCTACCTTGCCTTAGTGGAATCTGAGATTTAAGGCTGCCAGTGTATGTAGTAGCCCTATAAATCTGCTATGTGATTCAAGTGACCAGTTTATCTTAATCGTTAATCTTTATTAAAGTGCTTTTTCGCACAGCGAAAATGTCGCAAAAAAAAATTGTATAAATTAATAACTGCTAGGTACTTTTATTGTGATATTTTTTCATAAGTAATAATTATTACACTATTTATTTTACTGTGTCATGGATTTTCATAGCCAAGGATAGGTATCACCTAACCATTTAATGTTTTAAGGTCCATTGAAATTTCATTAAATGGGCCATAAATAGTAAACGGTAAGTTTTACAAAAAAGTTTGCTGGAAACAAAAGATGCGAAATTTTATTTTCTACAATAATGGTCTAGTGTTTTTTGCCCTTATGTACATAGTTTCCGAGATATCGGCCAAAAACATTTTTCAAGATGACGTGTCAGGAACGCATTCTCTGAACGGCCGAACTATAGCACGATTCGTGCCCCAAGACTCGACGCTCCACGTGCTCACGCCGTCTCTGACACCGACGTCGCTACCAGACCTCCATGGTGTCCATCCATATATAACTGTCGACCGGACGTACGCACGTCTTAAAACCGTCTCGTTCACTAGCGTTTGTTGCCCGTGGTCATACCAGATGTGCTACAAGTAGGACCACGGGAAAGATTTTTTTTCCTGTAGTTCTACCAAAGAATATATAATAATACTACGTTCTACCAAGCACTCTAGTAGAACTACGGGCAAAAATTTCGTGCCCGTGGTCCTACTAATATTGCAGTGATATATTTTTAGGGTTTTAGCCCCATTTTGCCCGTAATTGATATTAAAGTCAAAGAAAATCAAATGTATTAATATTTTCCTAAAAACAGAGCAACCTAGTTAGGAGTAAGAGCTAAGCCACGTACTCGTTTAGGATTCTTCTGACCATAAACAAACCGAAACTCAAATAATATATTTACACACAATTTTTGTTTCATCATCAGCCATGTTTCAAAATTAATTTGCGATTCAAAATATTATCTACTACCTACTATTTTATTTTTAATTTTGTGATTTTCTGATCATACTTTGATAAAATTAATAAAATTATACAAAGGTTATCTAAAATATTTAGACTAATAAATGTTGCTTCAATAATTTCTATCCAAAATATTCACATACTAGTAGTAGGTAAAATAATATCATTCAGTTCAGTATTTCGCTCCCACATAATATTAATAACTGTACCTCTACCTACTTATGCTGAGATGTAATTGTGCTTTAATATGTGAGTAAAGAATTTTTATGTTATGTTTTATGTTTATATCCTACTAATATTATAAACGCGAAAGTTTGTAAGGATGGATGTATGGATGTTTGTTACTCTTTCACGCAAAAACTACTGAACAGATGGAGATGAAACTTTGCAATAATATGGCTTATATATCAGAATAACACATAGGCTGTAAATTATAATGACATTGCGTAAATTTTTCATTATATAACGAAAATTGTTAAGTAAGTAGGAAAAATTTTGTTATCTGCGAGCTATTCTAGAGTGCGCTTCAAGAAGTGTCTAAAAAAACAACTGTAGAATCGATCAATCGTCAAATCGTTTTTTTTATTTTCTACCTCATTTATTAAGGGTGGTAAGGTAGGACCTCGGGTTTGAAAGACGGAAAGTGACATAGTCTTCTTTTATCCCGGATAAATAAAGAGTTCCCTTGGAATAGCACAAACATCAAAATACCATGCGGGCGAAGCCGCGGGTAAAAACGAGTTATGTCATATCTTACTTTTTTTTGTTTCAAAAATGACGTTAAAGTGACAGCTGTCATAGCGACATCTGTCATGTTCTAGGGGCGTTGATAAAATCAGAGAAAGGAGAAGAAAGAAGAAGCTTACATTTGGATCGTCCTTATCCGTCATAGCCACGATTGCCATACTCATGTTGACGCGCATGCCGTACGCCAACACCATCGCCAGGAACAGCATGACTGTCTGCAGATGTCTGATGCCCAGGCATGACTCTGTAATCAAAACATTTATAGTCAAAGTCAACATTATTTATTGGCATAGGTACGTAAATAAATAAATAAATATAAATATTGGGGGACATCTTACACACGGTCTCTGACCCCAAACTAAACAAAGCTTGTGATATGGCTGCCAGAGACTGATATACTACATATATGTACACATTTTAAATACATACTTATATAGATAATACCTAAATAACAACCAGATACAGAGAAAACACCTATGTTCATCACATAAATGTTTGCCCTGGGTGGGGATCGAATCCACGCGTCTGTGTTCCAGAAGTCAGGTTCACTAACCACTGAGCCACCGAGGCAGTCATACAAATGAAAAACATGGTTGTTTTAACAAGCTCAATACCAGATTTTTACAAATTATTTTGGTCCCTCACTAGGCCTGAGCCTAGAAGAGCCTCTGAAGGCTCTATAATTTAATTAATAGAACGAATCAAAGTGTTTACATAGCGTAAATGGTTATGAAACCGAACGAGTAAGACTAGGAATTTTCGAGAGCAAGGCATTGAGAAGGCATTTGCGAACAAAAGAACATAGCATGCAATACGACTACTCGGTGAATGTTAGAAAAGATTCTAACGCTAAATAAATTGGATTCTAGGGCCAATGTTGTGGGTATGAAAGATACATCCTTTAACACAACTTTGATCTCCATAGATATATAAGTAAAGTCAATATTTCTATTACTTTTTGTTCCTCTTAGTTTGTGTACGGATAAGTAAAAATTAAGCGATAATCATTACATCACTATTTATGCAGTTTACTAGGCCACTATAATGTTATAACACTTACAACTACGAGTACTCTACTCGGCCGCAACCGGGATTTCAGGAAATCAAAAATATAAACTCTTCTCTGTCTAAAATATTAACAGTTAAACTTAAAATTATTTTATTATATATTCCCTTTTTCAATTCTAATTTTTACTAGCATATTCAAAAATTATATGTTCTAGGATTTAAATTGATTATCACAATTAGTCAAAACTAACATATATTAAACAAATAAATACTAGCACAATAACAAAACACTTTTAATCAAAATTAACCTTGAATGCTGTATTTGCTGTATTTTTCATAACGATTTACACTTACTTGGCATGGCTCTAGAAATGTTCATATTGATTAATTTCACTGCAAAAACTGAAATTTAAAAACTAAAAAATAATGTGAGTATAAAAAAATATTTTCTTTAGAAATTTATTAACACAGCCTCATGGATCTTGTTTCCAACTAGTTTGAAAGTGTTTAACATCTTGCTTTGCAATTATAATTGCACAGATAATAATTTTATTATATTTGGATTATGTTTTTAAGTAAATACGTCTTAGAGATTACGATTGAGTTGTTAGCTAAAATAAAGTACCGTCTCGACATCGGCTCAGACATATCTTTTTATATGTTTAAATACCAAGTATAATATAAAATATGTTTTTACTTAGAAATATGTTATTATGTTTATCTACACTAATGTTGTAACATTCTACTTATGTTTCCAATACTTGACTTATAATGACTACTGTTATAGCGCAGACAACAAAACACTCAATTTAAGCAATTTCACATGATGTTAAAATATCCACATCGATATCGTAAAATCTCATTATAACATCGCGCGCTCGCTCCTGATTGGCCCTGCGCGCGCAGCTGCGCTCTCATTGGTTAGATTTTAATGGCGCCAAGTTCACTGTGACAATACACGTACGCGTGAATTTAATGTTTCGCAATATGTTTTTTTTTATTTTTATTAGTGAAGATAAAGTAGTGTATGCAACTGCATTTAACACGGGTATTAAAACACTCTTTACTATTATGAAACTCGCTGCGCTCGTTTCATAAACTCACACTCGTGTTTTAATACCCTTCATTATATGACAGTTGCATATACTACTATTAGTTTAGCGACAAAAAAATATTTTCAAAATAATGATTTTGTCGCTATTTTTTTATTTGTTCATGTATTTATTTTAACACTAGCGGCCCGCCCCGGCTTCGCACAGGTGTATTATACTTAAAAACCTTTTTCTTGAATCACTCTATCTAAAATTGGGTACCATCCATCTTCAGCTGTAGGACATCCATTGGACATAGACTATGGACTTCCACTAAAGGGCGATCGGAAGCGGCCTGCATCCAGCGCGTTCCTGCTGTCTTAATTATATCGTTAGTGCTAGTCGGTGGACGTGCGCTGCGCTTGCTGGTAAGTGGTCTACATTCGAGAACTTGACGGGGTATTGGGTACAATCCCACAAAACCCTAATGTACCCCCATCCTCCCGCGTTTATTTTGAAATATATGGTTGGATATATCCTTGTATCTGGTTATATCCTTAGACTATCAAAATTAATTATTGATGCTCTATACTAGGTACTAATTATAGATAATTTTGTTTTGTATAATAAGTTAGCTTTCTTCTGTCGTACGGCTAGACAGACGCGACCAAAGCGCCACCCTTTTATGGTGGACATTCTGCGCGTTGGAACCAAGTTTCGAATCCTCATTCCTCATACGAACAGTCAGAATGTGGAACGCTTTGCCTGGGTCTGTCTTCCCGCTAAAGTACAAAGTGGGTGTCTTCAAATCCCGAGTAAATAGGTATCTTCTAGGTAAGCATACTAGACCTTAGACCGTATATCTTCTTAACATCAGGCAGTATGTAGTCAAACCTACGAGTACGGAATAAAAAAATAAGAGTAATCTTCAAACATCGTCTTGTCATTTTCTGTTTTTCTTCAAAGCTATTAATTAGTTTGTAGAGCAAAATGTCTCATTTATGTCGAGACATTTTTATACTTTTACACAAAATAACACATTTTATGTTGAATTAGGCAGGCAACTACTAGATTAATTTGTTTGCAAAGACATCTCGTGTCTGAGGTGAACGGCTTAGTAAATAAGATAATTATGAGGATTTCAGAGGTTTTATCTTAATTACTCAAAAAGTTGTAAATCCACTGTGCAGAAAATATTTGCTACAGTTTAATGTTCAGAGCTATAGAGAGCTCAGCTGTGCTCGGAATCTCTCTGCGAGATCGAATCAGCAATGAGGAGATACCTACAGATGAACTAAAGTTACCAAATACAGCCCAATGGCAAGTTGAAATAACGGTATTTTAGATAAGGCATATAGAATAGAATAGAATAGAATAGAAAACACTTTATTGCACACAGTAAAAATAAGACAACAGTAATACATAAAAAACTTATTAGTGTAGCTCAAGGCGGCCTTATCGCTGGAAGCGATCTCTTCCAGGCAACCCATGCACGGAACGGAATGTTCTTAAAATATATCACGGGAGTACAATAATGTGATTGATACTCAAAAGAAATAAAGCTATATTATAAACATAAATAATAATACTACATACTATACCTAACACACAATTATACTACTACTATAATATAAACATACATAATAATATACATATAATCATATACGCAATGATCATAACGAAAGAAAACAATGATACAGCAAATTACTTATTTAGAGAGATAATGAATTTTTACACACTTAATAATTTTTTTTTTTTTTATAATTTTTAGAGAGATAATGAATTTTTACATATATAGTGTGACATAACGACTGATGGGGTCGAAAAGTTCTCGAGTGGAGACCAAGTGCAGCGGAGGACGTCCACAACAACAAGGTGAACGGATGACCTCATTAAGGCCGCAATATCGTGCTGGACGCAAGGCGCTTTCGACCTGTCTTATTGGAGACAAGATAGAACTGTCGTGTTTGGGCTCGTTTTACTTGTCTTGGCTAACATTCTGCTGCTAGCTACAGGATATCTAGGATCTCAAAAGCTTGTATTTGAAAAGTTATATATCACTATCACTACATAGTATAAAACAAAGTCGTCTCCGCTGTCCTCATGTCCTCATGTCCCCATGTATGATTATATCTTTAAAACTACCCAATGGATTTTGATGCAGTTTTTTTTAATAGATAGAGCGATTCAAGAAGAAGGTTTATAAGTATAATAAATCTGTGCAAAGCCGGGTCGGGTCGCTAGTTTATAATAATTTGTTTTATGTATGAAAGCGCATAACTTTTTAAAGAGTTGTCAAATTTTGATAATTCTTTTTTTATTGGAGAAGAAGAAATTGCCTCGAAGTTGGTTCCATTTAAATTTATCAAAATTTGTTTATTGTTTTTTAAAAATCAGTTATAATATAAAATTTTATATGTACATCTATTTGAGTAAATTATTCTAATTTTAAACGTAAATTGCAATTATTGTCCTATTTTTTGCAAAACATAGGCTACTTTTTATCTCGAAAAACCAAAAGTCTCCTCTAGAATAGCGCAAAAACGAAAGTTATAGTATATATATTATCAGCTTTTGCTCGCGGCTTCGCCCGAGTGATATTTTGATTTTTGAGTTATCCCTTAAGAACCCATTAATTTTACGGGACATAAAGTAGCCTTTGTCACTTTCCGTCTTTCAACAAAAAAAAAACAAACCAATAAACCAACAAATTCACGTTTGGATTTATAATATTAGTAAGAATGGATGACAGCGGGAGGCATTTTCCAACTGAGCGCTACCGTGGCTCGAATGACACGTTAAATTTTAAGCCCGGTTGTTTTAATCGTCGAGCCATGTCAGAGGGCTTCAGGCGGCCTAAAACTCTAACACCAGGACCGTCCACCCGGTCTATTCTAACTTACTTACTTTGAGGAGGCCTATGTCTAGCAACGGAAGCCTTATGACTGAAGCTTTGAAAACAATAAAAATGTTATTATGTTACATCACACAATTTGTCATATAAAGTGCTATTATATAACTTACGAGTACGCGTAGGAAAACTAACAATAGAATGAAATTAACAAAACCACAGGCGCGCAAAATGTAATGGCATTTAAGTCTGCATTTTTAAAACATCTCCATTTTTTAGAGCAAATTGTGCTCTATGTCTTCAGGAATAAAGCATTAATGAATACACAATCAATAAGATTAGAACTAGGCACGTTTCAAGCAATGTTTCATGACTAACACACATTAACAATTTTTTTTTTTCTTCTAAAACGTGAGCAAATTTTATCGGAAGTCTTGTCATAATTGGTTTAGTACAAATTACAAGTTGCTTTAAGACCTTTTTTGCAGGAATATTGTCTAAGACCAGCATTGTTTAGTGGCATTGTTTTTTAATTGATTACCATAGTTAAATAGGTAGTTATTATTTCATGTTCAGATGTACTATTGATTGAGATTGTCTCGTGTTTTGTGGTTAAAAATTGCAAAAATATCACTACAATATAGTCTTAGATCAAATATATTTAAATATATATTTGATCGAAGAACATAGTATAAAACAAAGTCGCTTTTCTCTGTCTGTCCCTATGTATGCTTATATCTTTAAAACTACGCAACGGATTTTGATGTCGTCTTTTTTTAGGGTTCCGTACCCAAAGGGAAAAACGGGACCCTATTACTAAGACTTCGATGTCCGTCTGCCCCGTCTGTCCGTCTGACTGTCAGTCACCGGGCTGTATCTCATGAACCGAAATTTTCACAGATGATGTATTTCTGTTGCCACTATAACAACAAATACTAAAAAAAGAACAAAATAAATGGCTCCCATTCAAGAAATCTGTTTTTTTGCCGTTTTTCGCTCCATATTAATAATGGTAATAGGCAGATGCTTGAAACTGTCACAGAATATTTAGTTTTTTATTCACTTCAATAATAAATAATAAAATTAAAATAAAATAAATGTTTAAGGCGGGCTCTCATACAGTACGGAACCCTCCGTGCGCGAGTCGTGCGTAAACATCGAAGTCTTTGTAATAGGGTCCCGTTTTTCCCTTTGGGTACGTAACCCTAAAAAGCACTCTTTCACATACTGTGTCGTGAGTATATCTAGGTATATGCAATCTTTCCACAGCAAAAATTAGCTAATTTTGATTAAAATAGTAGGTTTACAAGTTTGCATTACAAGAAGGATAATTTGATTTCCGTGCAGAAAATATAATATTAAGTTTTAGGTAAAACGTGTTAGACACAATGGCTGATCTAAAAAAACGTGACTATTCAGAATTATCTTTGGTCAAGCTTTGTTGAATAGCACCATCTTGTACGACATAACATTCTAATGATTAGCAATAGAAGCTTGATTACTTGTTGCCAAAAATAGCACCACTGAATTCAACCATTGAAATCTAATTCTAAGAGTTCGCTCAAATAGCTCAGTGCCATTTTCAGGTGTTGATTTGTTATAGACCAACTATACACTATACAATTTCGATTAAAATCTATGAATATCTAACCTGTACAGGGTTATTTCTACTTAAATAGCATCCTTTTAGGGGCTTAAGTGTTCAGTACATCAAAACTAACAACTTTTTATTCTCCGACTTTTGTCAAAAATAAAAAAGTGATCTGTTCCGTATATTTTGTCGAGGGTGAACAACGTTTTTCTATGGAACAACAACTTTTTTTTGAGAAATAATAAAAGTAGTAGAACAAAGTTGTTAGTTATGAGGTACAGAATAAGCCCGTAAAACGATGCTATTGATTAGAAATAATCCGGTTTATAATTATAAATACAAATATATATACCTATATTTAACCATACTATATATAATTATATATTTTATATTTACTATTTATACTATATTTTATTATACTATACAGTACTCTTTGCAATGAATAAAGAATTTAATTTTATGAAATCAAATGTTTAAAAAAAAAAAAAAATATTATGCATATAATACAAATCATACAAAAAAAAATATGCGTTGGTTTGATAACCACCTCCGTTTCGTCGGTTAAACAATAGAAAGAAAGAGAGGAAAGGAAAGACTACAATGAGAATTTTGATACCAAAATAAAGGGAAGGAAACTTGGTGTACAAAATGAAATGTAATGTGAATTATATAATATGCATCTAATATCCCATAATCCCCAAAATTTGATAAAAGCTAAAAAAAATCCTACGCGCTCGCGCAATTTCAAATTAACAATGACAAAATAATCGGCTAAGTACGAGTCGGACTCGCGCACGGAGGGTTCCATCATACAGTATGAGGACCCCTTAAACGTTTATTTTATTTTAATTTTATTATTTACTATTGAAGTGAATATAAAACCAAATATTCTGTGAACATTTCAAGCATCTACCTGTTACCATTATTAATATAGAGCGAAAAACGTCTAAAAATTCAGGTTTGTTGTATGGGAGCCCCCCTTAAATATTTATTTTATTTTGTGTTTAGTATTTGTTGTTATAGCGGCAACATAAATACATCATCTGTGAAAATTTCAGCTGTCTAGCTATCATGGTTCATGAGATACAGCCCGGTGACAGACAGACGGACAGATACATTGAAGTCTTAGTAATAGGGTCCCGTTTTTCCCTTTGGGTACGGAACCCTAAAAAACGACTGTTTTTCCAAAATCTATGCAAAGCATTTATTTTCCAAAAAAATTAAAAACATTTTGTAGTTTTGTGCTCAATTCTACTGTATGTTTTTAAAATGTTTGTATCCGCAAATTATATTGTCAACTAATTTTGATGATACCTTTCGTTTGTTATACTATAAAATTTAAATAGGATCACTAATGAAGTATGATTCTACATAAACTTTATAGAAATTGTTAGAGTGGTTTTTGTACAATTAACTATAATCTAAAAATGACGTACATTGATTAATGCGAACTATACGAATTTTGTACGATTGAAGTCAGTAGTGTCATTATTCCGTTAAGTCAAGTCAGTGGTGTGAAATTCCGTAGATACGAGTACGAGTAAATTCCAAGGAATTCATTGGTACGGGACCGGGTTTGAACCCACGGCCTCACGATTGTAAGGTGAGTGTCATTACCACTAGACCACCACGGCTAATAGATTGTTACTAAATTGATACAAAAGTAAAACGAATGTCACTTGTAATGTTTGAATTGCTTGTCAAAATGTCAATTCTTTTTATTTTTAATAACTCAAGGCAGACTTTGTGAGTGACCTTATACCCGATTTCTCTCCCTTTCTTACATGCATGTGTTGTATTGGTCTGTCGCGATGTTGACAGTACAAATTAATCTTCCGATAATATAATATTTCACCATTAAAATTTTGCAAATCGCGTCCGACTAGTCTTATTGGAGATCCATAGGCCTATATCCAGCAGTGGATGTTTTCTATAACTGCACCAGTAACACGGCAAAGGGAGAAAACCATTTTAACCACTTTTAAAGTCAGTCATCATTGTCAATCCATACTTTATTTCCTCTTCGAGGGGATATAATGGTGGAAAGATAATTTGTCCCTTTGCCATGCTTCCCGTGCTGATGGATAGACGATAGATCGAATCGACAAATTATTTTTTACTAATTACGCCATTAAAACTGCATTAAAACATAATTGATTTGATGCTCACCTATTTTTTTTTAACAAATAACTCAATTAGCAAAGGTTGTTGAACTTGAAAGTTATTTTAATTTTTAATCGTGTAAAGAATTTGAATAGTTCACACGGATCGCTGTACCTGTCATCTATGTAGTATTTTTTTTACATTATTGTAAATTATTCAAAAATGGCTTAGCTGATTTCGATAAAATTTTACTAGAGTCACTTCTAAAGGATGATCTACCGACAAAGAGAGTGCCATCAAAATCGTTAATATACAACAAATAAAAACAAATAGTCGAATTGAGAACTTCCTTCTTTGAAGTAGGTTCAAAGTGGTATAGATAGGTAAACTAGCTGTCCATCCCGACTTCGCCCTAGTACGGACAGATTTTAAAAGTGTAATAAACAAATGCGATGATAAATTGAGATATAAACTAACCTATCAAACTGCACATAGTTTGCATAATTTGGTTAAAATCGGTTAACTAGTTTAGGAGTCCATCGCGGACAAACAACGTTACGCGTAATTTGCTTATATTAAGAAGAAGATAATCAGATTCATTTACTTACTGGGCTTTAACCTTTCCAGCTCAATAATCTCTTTTTCTGTCCGCATCGCGTTTTACTGATTCAAACAATCCACAAGTTGACTGTTCAGCAGTTTGCAACTAACTGCTCGTGTCCATTTGGCAGCGATAGATGAGGATTGCTCATAAATTTTGTATTACGGTCGAAGGTGGAAATCTTTCAATACTTGATTTTGGTGCCGTATTTAAAAGGTTCGCTGAAGGGAATCTTGTTCAGCAGCAAAAATATTTAAGGTTTTAGTTAGCTAATATTGTCAGTGGGAGCTAAAAAAAGTGGGAGTTAAAATGCTCGCCGAAATGTAAAATATGTTGGGAGCAATAAAAATTATTTTGTTTTATTTATATTAAGTTTATTTACTGCTTGAGGGCAAGTAAGATTATGTTAAATTGTGCACAGTTAAAAGTTATATTGCCTACTTCATACAAAATTTTGCAGTAGTTTTATGCCACTGCTCGAAATAATATTCTCATATTATTTATTTTTCCTTTTGTGTATTTTTCTGTATTCTGTGTTAACAATAAAGTGTTCATTCATTCATTCATTCATATACTAGCCTTCTCAAAATATTAAGTTTGACATGCAGATGTTTATTGAAAATGTTGATAAAAAATATAACCACAGAAAAAATCAATCCCCTGTTCGCGATAATTCAGATGTTAAGCTCAAACTACAGCTGTAGAAATAATATTTTTTGTAACAGTAGATTTTATTTTGAATAGTATATATAAATTTTAAATTTCATTTTCAATAAATTTGTAGTTTGTCTAACAGTGCACTTTTTGGAAAATAAGTTTAACCAATATTAGTTGTCAAAAATGAAGTGCGATGATTAAAAAATTGCTGACTTTAAATTTTGTTTTTTTTTGCTGACAAACACATTATGTTGCGGACCAAAGTCTCATTCAAGTGCTGATTGTTTAAAGTGTAGCTGATTTGAATTATCACGTTTATCAAAATTTGTGTCAATTCATGTGTCAATCAAAACCTTCTATCTTAGACAAAGTTTTGTTTATATCTATGGTTTTGTTATTTTATCTTTTTGTCTGAACATGATATCAAGTGGTCAAGATATTGGAGAGGAAAAATGAAACTTTCTCCTAAAAAGAGTGGATAAATTCCGAACTAATACATGGTTGTTTAGTGTGAACTAAGCTTAGCAGCTAATTATTATTATTATTTTTAATTTAATTTTATAGAGACAAAAGTACAGAATTGTTTGGTCTTGGAAAACATCCAACTTATACTGCAAACCATTTTCTATGTCTCTCTGTATCTAAAACAGCTAGCGAGAACACGATTTTGCATGTTTTTTTTTTATTTCTAATAGGTTTGCGTTTGACTACACACTACCTGGTGTTAAGCAGATATGCGGTCTAGGATGTAACACGCTTACCTAGAAGATACCTATTTACTCGGGATTTGAAGACACCTACATTGTACTCTAGCGGGAAGACAGACCCAGGCAAAGCGTTCCACATTCTGGCAGTTCGTATGAGGAATGTGGACTCGAAACGCTTGGTTCTAATGCGTGGGATGTCCACCATAAAAGGGTGGCGCTTTGGTCGCGTCTGTCTAGCCGTACGATAGAAGAAAGGGGCAGGTGGGACCAGATTGTGCAACTCCTGGGCGCACTCACCGAAGTGTATCCGATAGAAGGCTGATAGACACGCTACGCAACGTCGATGCTCGAGACTCTGCAGCTTCGACTCAGTCAGAGTTTCGTTGCCTATCAGCCTCCTGGCTCGCCTTTCAATGGACTCTAAGGCCTCCAGCTGGTATTTGGCAGAGCCATCCCAAAGGTAAGAGCAGTATTCCATGCAAGACCTGACCTGGGTTTGCTTTTGCTACATGAAAGTATTGATATGAAGGTGCACCTTACATAGTAATTAATGTTTAAAGAGCGAATTTCATACCGAGATCTAAAATTATAACTGCGTAAGTTTGTATGAATGGATGTTTGTTATTCTTTTACTCAAAAACTACTGAACAGATTGAGATGAAATTTTGCATTGGTAATGCTTTACAAACAGGCTATTATTAATTAAGATATTGTGTGAAACAAAGTTTTCCAGGTCAGCTAGTTTTTAATACATTCAATCTCTGTACTAGGTACCAAGTTTCAAAATCTCTATTATACTTTTTTTTTTAATTATGCAAAAGTGCCTTTTTTTAACTACAACAAAACTACACTATACAGGGTTATTTCTAATCAATTAGCATCCTCTTAGGGGCTTATTCTGTACATCAAAACTAACAACTTTTATTCTGCAACTTTTGTCTGGACTCAAAAAAAAATCAGCTGTTCCATACATTTTGTCGCGGGTGATTGATATTTTTCTATAGAACAACTTTTTTTTTGAGTATTATTAAAAGTCGCAGATCAAAAGTTGTTAGTATTGATGTACAGAATAAGCCCCTAAGAGGATGCTAATTGATTAGAAATAACCCTGTATAAAAAGCAATTGACTATGGCAACTCTGGTGTACGACCTACTTACTGAAAACAAAAACCTCCGCTCGTCACTCTATACAAACGTCGTTAGGTAATCACACCAGTGTTTTTTGTTGAATATTTAAAACTAAGGATTATATCAATTTGTTTTTAATATCAATTGCAAAATCTATGCTCCTTGCTAATAAAACTGTAAATAATACTCTAGTCGAATGATATAAGCCTTGAAAGATTTGATTTAACTCAAATTTATAGAAAAAATTGGGAATAAAAAAACATAGAATAACTAAATTTAGTCATATTTTATGATTATTTAGAAAATAGCGGCCTAGTTTATAAATTAGTTGGTTCAAATAACAGTATTTAAAGAAATCCACTCAACAGTTTTTTTCATAATTTGCTACCGAAAAAACCCTTATGCGCATTTAGTACGCAGCCGTGTTAGGTAAAAAACACAGGTTTTAAACAAATACAAACAAAATTAAATCGCAATGTGTACGCACTAAGTATGTCTACAGTTAATCGCAGAATCTATCTCTTCTTCAGACAAGACACCTGAGATATCATTTCTTTAAGCTACGTCAAAATTATGAGTTCGTGCCGTCAACTTGTTTCACCTTAAGTCATTCAAGTACTGATACTTACCTTCAACAGTTTTATCAATTTAGATCATAACATTCGTATTCGGCCATAATTTAAATCATGATGGATTGCTTCTGATAACGAGCAGGCGCTGCGCGCCGTCTAAACGAAATCACGTAGATAGGCTCTATCAGCTGTAGGTTTGATTTGATTTGATTTCAAACGTCGAGTTTGTGCGTCAATGCTGATAGTGACTAAACAGAAAAAAATATGAATTTGAAGATATTTACAACAGAGCTAATACACCAAGGCAGTTAAATTGTCGCTTGAGGTAATTAGCCTTTTTGACTGACGAGCCGAAGGAGGTACTCAATTCGACGCGTATATTTTTTTTATGTATAACTACGCATAACTTTTTTCATAGTGGTCCGATTTGAATAATCCTTTTTGTATTGGAAAGAGTATATTTCAAAATTGGTCTCATTTAAATTTTATTGAATAAGAATAAGAATGATTTATTGGCCTTATAACAGTCGTTACACTGGGCAAGTCATTTTACATTTAAAATCATTTATGCAAACAATTAATGAAAATATCATAATTATAATCTAAAACACATAAAACTAAAAATTAATGTCAAAACACAATCGTTATGAAATAAGGAAACATTTAAAAACTAAACATATTTTTTATAAATGATACTCGTAACAATTTTGAAGGAAAAGTTAATGAGCAGAACATATTAGTAAAGAATGTCAAAATTATGAATATTATTAATTTGATTAAATGTCATTAGTACCATCATAGGTACTATTAATGCGAGAATGAACATTCAGTCAGGTGCAGTGTCATAAATTCTTTTACGAGTAAAAAGGATTCGATTAGAAGAATAGTTTTATTGTTCTTTTGAAATAATGTGAAAAATGCTACATCGATCCGTGCGAAATATTCGCGAATTCTGTACACGGGTGATGTCGGTCATGCTATTTTTTGCAAAAAATATCCCTCTGAAGGTTAAAAAGATCCGCCAGGGGCCAGCACTAGTGGGGGGTACAAGCGTTTTGATTTCCCTATGGATTGAACCTTTAGAGGAAAAAGGTTAATAAAATTATATCGATAACCTCGCCCAGAGTTGTCAAAACTGTCAAATATGATTTGGAATTTGACGTTATTGGGAGAAAAACACGTGCCTTATTATATCAATGCATCTCGATCAGATTTTCTCATTGACCACATTATCAATCCGGTTGTAATAGCTCTATGATATCGTACTAATATTATAAACGTGAAAGTTTGTAAGGATGGATGGATTGTTACTCTTTCACGCAAAAACTACCGAACGGATTGAGATGAAACTTTGCAATAATATAGCTTATATATCAGAATACCACATATACTCGGAATTTTAATTCGATTCCAGATTTGACATTAGCTACTGTCATTTTTGACAGTATGTACTGTCAAAAATTTAATTAAATTAATTTGAGTTAAATCAAATCCTTCAAGGCTTATATCATTCAATAATCATTTTAAATTATAATGTTTTGCTAATTATTGTAAACCTATGATCTTTTGGTCGAAGTAAATGATTATTTATTTATTTATTATTCGACTAGTGTTAACTATAGACGCGTCGACGATGAGGTAGTGGACTGTAAACACTATGTTGGATGGGTGTCCTAGTTAACAGTTATAAACAGTTCGTTTCGTACTTAATCACTTTATTCACACTTTACGCACAAAAGTTCACAATGTTTCCGACTTAGGGTTAAAGCACTATTTAAACTCTGGCTTTAGATCACTATTGAACCACTTGTTCAACACTGTTCAGACTTACGGTTCAAGCACTACTTAAATTCTGGCTTGAGATCACTTCGGAGAACTTGTTCCGATTGCGCGTACAATATTAGACTTAGTAAGATCGTAAGACTATACAAGACTACAAGACTAACAAGACTATAAGACTATCTTTTGCGCGCTTGCGCAGCCCTTTTATACTAAATTAACTACTTGGCGGTTCGTTCCCCTGACCAATCAGAGCTCTCCGAATGTTCGAGAACTTTCCCTTCTTTCTTCGGGGCCTGAGTAGGTAACGATGTAACGCGAAGGTTCTAGAACACATTTCTGGAAAGTTCTAAGAAACGAACATGATAAATCTCGAATGTTCGAGAACCTTCTTTTCTTTTTAAGTAGGTCGAGAAGGTTCTAGAACGCATTTCTGGAATGTTCTATGAATTGAACTCGAATGTTCGAGAACCTTCCTTTCTTTCTAAGTACGTCGAGAAGGTTCTAGAACGCATTTCTGGAATGTTCTATAAATCGAACTTGAATGTTCGAGAACCTTCCCTTCTTTCTAAGTAGGTTACAATGTATCGGGAAGGTTCTAGAACACCTTTCTGGAATGTTCTATGACTCGAATTTAATCGAACGAAAAGAAATAGCTGGAAAACTAAATCGATTCTACATACAAATTAATGTTGATTGCTTAGGTTTTTCTTGTATATCCGGCGCAACAATCCGTCGACTCGCCTGTCCCTAACAACTAGATATAGTGACACTAGATATACTGAGCCTAACACATGATCCTGTATCATCGGTAGATCAGGTGAATAATTTCTTTGTAAATGTAGGCAAAACTTTAGCAGATAAAATTGACAGTTCCAGCCAATCTTCCTCATCCATCCATCCATCAGCCATAAGAAGTCCACTGCTGGACATAGGCCTCCCCTATGGATCTCCAATAAGACCGGTTGGAAGCGGCTTGCATCCAGCGCGATCCTGCGGTCTTAATGAGGTCATCCGTCCACCTTGTGGGTGGACGTCCTACGCTGCGCTTGCCGGTACGTGGTCTCCACTCGAGAACTTTCCGACCCCATCGGTCATCAGTCCTCCGCGCTATGTGCCCTGCCCATTGCCATTTCAACTTGCCAATCCGTTGGGCTATGTCGGTAACTTTGGTTCTTCTACGGATCTCCTCATTTCTGATTCGATCTCGCAGAGAGACTCCGAGCATAGCCCTCTCCATAGCTCGTTGGGCTACTTGGAGCTTACCAATAAGGCCCATAGTGAGAGACCACGTTTCTGTGCCATAAGTCATCACTGGCAACACACACTGGTCGAAAACTTTCGACTTGAGGCACTGAGGTATGTCGGACGAGAAGACGCTACGCAATTTTCCGAACGCTGCCCAGCCGAGTTGGATTCGGCGATTGGCCTCTTTCTTGAAGTCGGACCTACCTAACTGGACTACTTGTCCTAGGTAGACGTACGAGTCAACGACTTCAAGAACCGAGTTCCCAACAGAGATCGGGGTGGGTACAACATGGGAATTACACATAACTTTCGTCTTGTCCATGTTCATCTTAAGACCCACCTGTTGAGAAACCCGATTGAGCCCGATTGGGCCGTGGGGTGCCGGCAGAGTAGAATAGCACCCCCCTCTAGTACCAGGTGTCGTAGGAGCCGACTAAGGTACAGCGGAACCGACTAATGGCGGTATAACCATTCAAATAAAAACGTAGCTAAAATGGCACAGGGCAGGGATGGGGAGCAGCATCCCTGTCGCGAAGCTACGTTTCTGCGATCGCCACCACGCTTGCCCAGCGCGGCGATTACGGGCAAATACCCAATATGGAACAAACAAAAAGACCAGGCCCCCAGTCCCCAGCAGCTTCGCTAGCCCGGGGCTACGGTAGCGGCCCCGGTAACGGCGGAGAAGGGGGTGCTAAGAATCGCTGGCAGACGCCCGGCTACCACTCCCGTAAACGACGACTGGCCCTGGTAACACACAACGTGCGCACGTTGAGGACTGACGAGAAGATTGCTGAGCTGGAAGAAGAGTTGAGTAGGTTGCGTTGGGATATTGTGGGGTTGTCTGAAGTCCGTAGAGAGGGGGAGGACACGATAACCTTAAAATCCGGCAACCTGCTTTACTACCGGGAAGGTGACCAACGGTCCCAAGGTGGTGTTGGCTTTCTCGTTCACAAGTCCCTCACCAACAACATTATTACCATCGAAAGTGTGTCGAGCAGGGTGGTATACCTAATACTCAGAATATCCAAGAGGTATTCGCTGAAGGTCATTCAGGTATACGCACCGACATCGTCACACCCAGATGATGAGGTGGAGACTATGTATGAGGACGTAAGTCGGGCCATTCATAGGTCTAAGACCCACTTCACTGTTGTTATGGGGGACTTCAACGCAAGGTTGGGCAGAAAAAACGACGATGAGCTGAGGGTGGGGCAATTTGGATATGGGCAACGAAACCCTAGGGGCCAGAGGCTGGCTGACTTTCTGGAGAGAGAGGAACTCTTTATGATGAACTCTTTCTTCCAGAAGCCGCTTCACAGGAAATGGACCTGGATGAGCCCTGATGGTTCCACGAAAAACGAGATAGACTTCATCATGACCACCGAGAGACGAATATTTAATGATGTCTCCGTGATCCACAGGGTGAAAACCGGCAGCGATCACAGAATTGTACGAGGCACATTAGATATTAATGTTAAGCTCGAAAGGTCCCGCCTGATGAAGTCCACGCTCCGACCTACTCGTGAACATATCCAAAACCCCGAGGACTTTCAGCTCGAGCTCTCGAATCGTTTTGCTTGCCTAGAGAACCTTGCGTCGGTGGACGAGATAAACAACGGGCTCGTAGAAACTGTCCAAACGGTGGGTGCTAAGTTCTTTAGACCCCGCCGTTCAAACAAACCGCAGAAATTCTCCGATCACACTGTAAATCTCATGGCCGAACGACGCTCGCTAAGATTGCAGTCTTCCGATGATGCAAAGTCATATAGGCGTCTCAATAGACAAATTTCGAAATCCTTGCGGCACGACATCCGTCTTTTTAATACTAAACATATTAAAAAGACAATAGAGCGGAACAAAGGCTCCAAAGTGTTCGCAAGAGATTTGTCTATTGGACAAAGCCAATTGACAAAGCTGAAGAGAGAAGATGGAAGTTTAGCGTCGACCAAGGCAGAGGTATTAGAGGAGATCGAAAGGTTCTATGGACAGTTATACGCTTCGGTCGCTAAGCCTGTTAGCAGCGCGGCCAAAGATCCAAGAGCCAAGCTGACCCGACACTTCACCGAAGATATCCCAGACATCAGCCTGTACGAGATTAGAATGGCCCTGAATCAGCTTAAGAACAACAAGGCGCCGGGTGATGACGGTATCACATCAGAGCTTCTGAGAGCGGGTGGAACACCTGTACTAAAAGTCCTCCAGAAGCTTTTTAACACCGTCGTCCTCGAGGGCATCACGCCAGAAGCATGGAACAGAAGCGTGGTGGTGTTGTTTTTCAAGAAAGGTGACAACACCTTATTGAAGAACTACAGACCCATCTCGCTTCTGAGCCATGTTTATAAGCTGTTTTCAAGGGTCATTACGAATCGTCTCGAGCGCAGGCTTGATGACTTCCAGCCTTCCGAACAAGCCGGTTTCCGAAAGGGCTTTAGTACCATGGACCACATTCATACGCTACGGCAGGTTATACAGAAGACCGAAGAGTATAACTTGCCACTTTGCTTAGCGTTTGTGGACTATGAGAAAGCCTTTGATTCGGTCGAGACTTGGGCTGTGCTCGAGTCTCTCCAACGATGCCGTATTGACTATCGGTACATCGAAGTGTTGAAGTGCTTGTATAATAACGCCACTATGTCGGTCCGAGTACAGGAAGAGAGCTCCAAGGCGATCCCTTTAAAAAGAGGCGTAAGACAGGGAGACGTAATTTCTCCGAAACTGTTTACGGCTACTTTGGAGAACGCCTTCAAGCTCCTGGAATGGAAAGGATTCGGCATCAATGTCAATGGCGAATACCTCACTCACCTTCGGTTTGCCGACGATATAGTAGTCATGGCAAAATCGATGGAAGAGCTCAGCACGATGCTCGAAGGCCTCAATCGGGTTTCATCTTCCTCATGCAACTCTTCAATTGTTTATTCCTCCCAGAGCGTTCAAAACTCCATGGTCCTATTACCGAGCTGTAGGTTTGATTTGATTTGATTTCAAACGTCGAGTTTGTGCGTCAATGCTGATAGTGACTAAACAGAAAAAAATATGAATTTGAAGATATTTACTACAGAGCTAATACACCAAGGCAGTTAAATTGTCGCTTGAGGCAATTAGCCTTTTTGACTGACGAGCCGGAGGAGGTACTCAATTCGACGCGTATATTTTTTTATGTATAACTACGCATAACTTTTTTCATAGTAGTCCGAGTTGAATAATCCTTTTTGTATTGGAAAGAGTATATTTCAAAATTGGTCTCATTTAAATTTTATTGAATAAGAATAAGAATGATTTATTGGTAACAGTCGTTACACTGGGCAAGTCATTTTACATTTAAAATCATTTATGCAAACAATTAATCAAAATATCATAATTATAATCTAAAACACATAAAACTAAAAATTAATATAGAATAAATTTACACAATCGTTATAAAATAAGGAAACATTTAAAAACTAAACATATTTTTTATAAATGATAACAATTTTGAAGGAAAAGTTAATGAGCAGAACATATTAGTAAAGAATGTCAAAATTATGAATATTATTAATTTGATTAAATGTCATTAGTACCATCATAGGTACTATTAATGCGAGAATGAACATTCAGTCAGGTGCAGTGTCATAAATTCTATAAACGAGTAAAAAGGATTAGATTAGAAGAATAGTTTTATTGTTCTTTTGAAATAATGTGAAAGATGCTACATCGATCCGTGCGAAATATTCGCGAATTCTGTACACGGGTGATGTCGGACATGCTATTTTTTGCAAAAAATATCCCTCTGTAGGTTAAAAAGATCCACCAGGGGCCAGCACTAGTGGGGGGTACAAGCGTTTTGATTTCCCTATGGATTGAACCTGCAGAGGAAAAAGGCTAATAAAAATATATCGATAACCCATAGGGGCGGTGTTTAAAATGACATGGCACTATTGCTATGAAGATAAAGTTCAAAATAAAAGCCCTGCCTAGGAGACGTTTGAAGTTTGTCCACCATCTTTGTGAAATCAAATTTGACATTTGATCAGTAGTTCAAGTGTCATTTGTGTCTAGATTACATAGCAGTTTCTATAGATTTTCGACGCCATGTTTGTGGAATCATGCATCACAACTTTTTTACTTTATGTCACTTCTACTGTTTTTCCTTATTCTGAGCGATAACCTCGCCCAGAGCTGTCAAAACTGTTAAATATGATTTGGAATTTGACGTTATCGGGAGAAAAACACGTGCCTTATTATATCAATGCTTCTCGTTCAGATTTTCTCATTGACCACATTATCTCTCCGGTTGTAATAGCTCTATGATATCCTACTAATCTTATAAACGTGAAAGTTTGTAAGGATGGATGGATTGTTACTCTTTCACGCAAAAACTACCGAACGGATTGAGATGAAACTTTGCAATAATATAGCTTATATATCAAAATACCACATGGGCTATAAATTATAATGATATTGCGTAAATTTTCCATATCTTCACAAAAAGTGGTAAGTAAGTAGGAAAAATTCTGCCATCTGCGAGCAGTGCGAGCTATCCTAGCGTGCGCTCTAAGAAATGTCAAAAAAGAACTGTCGAATGCTCGAATGGAACAAATTTCAAATCGATTTTTTTTGTTTTTTTTTTTTTATTTTCCACCTCCTTTATTAAGGGTGGTAAGGTAGGGCCTCGAAATATCATGCGGGCGAAGCCGCGGACTAAATCTATTTTACCATAAGTGGACTTCGAACCATGTTTCAATTGAAGTAAGCGTTAAATATTTAGTTAAAGCGCATCATAAATATTTTTTTTAGAAAAACCACACCAAATTCCCAGGTAGAGGAAACCTAGCTAAAAATTAAAATGGGTTAAATGCTTTGCAGAAACGTGGTCTCTCACTATGGGCCTTATTAGTAAGCTCCAAGTAGCCCAACGAGCTATGGAGAGGGCTATGCTCGGAGTCTCTCTGCGAGATCGAATCAGAAATGAGGAGATCCGTAGAAGAACCAAAGTTACCGACATAGCCCAACGGATTGGCAAGTTGAAATGGCAATGGGCAGGGCACATAGCGCGGAGGACTGATGACCGATGGGGTCGGAAAGTTCTCGAGTGGAGACCACGTTTCGGCAAGCGCAGCGTAGGACGACCACCCACAAGGTGGACGGATGACCTCATTAAGACCGCAGGATCGCGCTGGATGCAAGCCGCTTGCAACCGGTCTTATTGGAGATCCATAGGGGAGGCCTATGTCCAGCAGTGGACTTCTTATGGCTGATGGATGGATGGATGGATGGAAATGCTTTGATAATATAAGCGTTAATTTTTCAAGGTAAAAATGCTTATAAAGCAACAGCACGTCTTGTAATTTCCTTCTTGCACACTAAGATTTATATTTATTTTAAAGACTACCCTTAAAAATCCATAAAAGATTTACGACAGGCTTTCAAATGGCACAACCAAATATAAAAGAAAACATCTCATTCCGTTCGGAAATTTCCAAAAAGCCGCGGCCTTTGTTAGTAAAATACTTCGGTCTTTCCCGCGCTAATGAAATTCTTTGCCAAAGGAAATTAATCGTTTGTGTTTTTCAGTCCTTTTGAGGGCAAATATTTGTCTTGTAATCTTAGACGAGAAACTTACTGATCGCAAACAGTAGATGTCTTTTAATTTAGATGACGCAAACGCGGCAGAGAAAGAGCGCTTGTATACGTCCGTTTTTAGGGTTTACCCAAAGGGTAAAAACGGGACCCTATTACTAAGAGTCTGTCCGTCTGTCTGTCACCAGGCTGTATCTCATGAACCTTGATAGCTAGACAACTGCAATTTTCACAGATGCTGTATTCCTGTTGCCGCTATAACAACAAATATACACAAAATAAAATAAATATTTAAGGCGGCTCCCATACAACAAATGTAATTTTTTTGCCGTTTTTTGTTCCATATTAATAACGGCAACAAGCAGACGCTTTAAATGGGGCTAAAGGGGTCCCGATAGTGCAACTCGCACTTGGCCAATTATTTTTTGTCACCGGACAACGGACCCTGTTTTTCACCTGATTCGCGGTGGTGTGGTTTAAGTATAATTAATTTGTATAGAATTGTAGATGCACCGGCCATCGCATCGGTTCGGCGAAAAATTTAAGGTATCTATTTATTGTCGGTCCGTCGACAGGTGAAAAAAACACATTAAAATACAAGCGCTCAAGGACGCAGTAGAGTTTGTGCAAAAAGAGAACCGTCGTAGCGTTACGGTGAACTAATAATAAGATTTTAATCAGCAGCCAAGATACCGACTATACTTGGTAGACGCGAGTACTGATGACAACTGGTCCGATCCGACAGCTCCCTGCAACAGGAAGTATTCCGTTTTTGGTATAGGCGCCGGTTACCAAAGGCACACAGACACACACCGACCTCGCCGGCGAGGTTGATGACCCTCAGAAAGATCCCCAGAAGATCGGTTAGATTCTCTCCAAATAGTCAAACAGCTCAACCCATTAGGGCCACAGGGCACACCCTTTCTGGGGTGCCCGGGCAAGTCTGATCTCCCTCGCTGGGTGACGGCCCAAGCCGGGGTCCGTACCTTCTAACTTAATCTTAGGGCTCAGCCGCCTTCCGCGCTCGCCCATGTCCGGTAAGCTGTAGAGGCCTAAGTGGCCAACAGCTATAAGTCATTCAAAAAAAAAATGATGACAACTAAATTGGTCTCTACGAGTACCAAGTATCAAATACTTTTAGTGATACTAATGACAAAGCAGTGTTGTCAACGTAACGTAATTATTATAATTATTTTTTGCAAAAAATGTCATGACCGACTTCACCCGTGTACAGAATTCGCGAATATGGCACAGCCGATTGCGATAAAATTAAAAAGAGACCAATTTCGAAGTATACTCTTTCCAAAAAAATAATTATTGAAATCGGACTACTATGAAAAAAGTTATGAATATATATGTTACAGCCAAAGTAATAAATCTGGATATTATATATACTGTCTAGCCATTATATATAATATCTACTCAATTTAGATAAAGTGATAATTGACACAAATTTAATCACATTAACTAGCTATTTTATATAATATCTTCGAAGACTTGGATAATGTAATAAAACAAACTCGTAATAAGGACAGATTGTATCCGGAGCTTCGCCGGCCGCTGCCGCGGCACGCTCGCTTCGCTCGCTCGGCTCGCGCGTTGTTGTCACTTTTCAAACCTAACCTAACCTAGTAGCAAAGAATATATAATAATACTACGTATAGAACGGCCACTCGTTACCCCCCACCCGTTTGAGTCTTCCTCACTTCCACCCCGCGCTACGTACCGCATCGTGTACTCTGCGCGCGGGCTGCACTGGCCGGTGGATTTTCTAATAAAAACTACCTAGACTGTGACAATAGGGAAGACTTGTACTGTGTATGGTTGAATATCAATGATACGTAACAAAACAAGAAATTTTAATGTTTCCCTAAGGATAAATAATAGGAACTTATTTTACATTATTTGGTAACTTCCTCTTGATATTATCTTACAAAAGAAGTAGATCGGTTACTTTTTGTTAAAATGCTTCCAAATTAAGTAATTGTTATACTTTTTTAAGCACTAGATTAATATTCATTTTTGCAAATTAAGTACGCAACTGTCTCACTCACGCGGCATGTCGTCACGTTGTGGTGATCGCTGACAGCCATAGACGTTCACAAGAACAAGACACAAATGCGCGTGTAGCGACCGTGCGTAAGTGTGTTGTCTGTGAGTAAGTACTGTGTAGGTGTGCGTAAGACAGCAGATTTTGTATGAAAAATCGCGGAGTGTCCGGGCTGTGCTAGTAGGCAGATCAAGAGTCCAAGGAAACAAGCCGGGTCGTTGGGGAATATCAATAAACCAAATACAGAACACATTCCACAAACGCAAGCGACAAGGGAATGAAATAGGAATTGTTATTGTTTAACAGTTTAAAAATTAAGAAGAAGAAGAAAAAATACTTTAAGGCGTGCGTATGAGTATGAAAGAATTGTAGATCAGACGTGTGTACTTAGGTATTGGTATTTTGATGATTTTGTACCCCTCCTTCCGTCCTGGACTACGACTTTTTTCTAAAACTAACATTTTTAAACTCATGATATCTTTCGAATTAAATGTCCCAATGGAACAATTTATAAAGTTATATAAAGGTGTTAAATTGGCTCTTTCGTGGGTTCGCCCCACAAGCTGTTCGGTCCGCGGGGCGAATCAACGAAGCCTCTTTTTGAATGCCCTCTTTCGACCCGCTCCAAACAATGCGGGGCGAAAGAGGGCCTTCAAAAAGAGGCTTCGTTGATTCGCCCCGCGATTCACTTTTTTATCTGTACATTTAAGTAGAAAAGTAGTTAATGGAAAAAAATACAATTGCATTATATCAAGGGCATCATTATATGAGTCCTATGAGAGGGTATGAACAAAAATGCAATTTTTTATTGATGATTGATTGATGATCGTTATCAAGCTTAAAAAATGAGAAATGTCAAACCTTTCCGCGTACAAGGTGAAGAAAAAAAAGGAGTTTTCTTCACCTTGAATATGCTATCTAAATCAATACAATTTTGGCACATTGTTTTCATTCGATGGAAGTTTAGATTCTATAATAAAACTATTATAATGTCAAATTTCATGCAATTCGGTTCTTTGTGGTAGTTATGAGGGTTTGTGACTTGAGGACGGACAGATGGAAAGACGGCCAGACAGACGGACTGTTATTTTTTGGTACTAGGACTAAAAGTTACTTATTTTCTCCAACTTTGGTAATTTTAAGTGAAAAGTTTTAGTTTTATTTATGGTAATGATTTTTTTGTACAAAAATATTTTGCTTTACTTTGATAGTAAATACCAAATTTAATGCCAGTTTAAAGCGTCAGTTTTCTTCCTAAATAAGTATTTCAACTAAATAAGAGGATGAAATTTATGCGGTACATCTAATAGATTAGTTATTTGCTCTCAAATCTATACGTTTAGGTTATGAACGACGGTGGTAATGAATTTTTGGCAAGTTAATATTTTTTAATAAATTGAATACTAAATTAATTTAAAAAAATAAAGATGCAAAGTATACCTATAGTCCCATATACGTAACACACCATATAAAAATATTTAGATTTCATTTAGCTGTTGATACATGTTATTTTTTCTTCGAACATGTGATTTGCTCGAAATGTTAGAACTACCCTTTAGTCCTAGCTAATAAAATCACAAGAGATTTGAGATAATAACCATATTATCTCGGAAGTGGTCATATGTTGCTATTTCGCGACCGTGCAGTCAGTGCTGCAGTACGGAACGGTTCTAGCATAGGTTCTTTCAAAGCCCGCCTGAAACGCTGGCTTATCGAGGAAGCATTTCATGATTTCGATATGTTTAAATGTTTACAATTAGTGAAACATGTAATGGTTAAGAATTATTTCTATCAATTTGATTAATTTACAATGATGTAATGTTTTTGTCATTTTTGTATTTTTTTAAGACATGTTTTATTAATGTTTTTATTCATTACAATGACATACTTCATTGGTGTAATTTATTTTAATTTTATTTTTCTTGACATTTTAATTATAATATGTAGTTTTAAACATAATGATGTAGTAGGTAGTTCATGTGAATATTTATTTGTCATCAATGTACCTACTTTACTGCAATTTTTAATCTATTCATTGTGAAATGACGTGTAATATTTTTTTTATGAATTAAATGAATATCGAAAATGTTACATAGTAACAGGTCCCACACCTGTTAATTTTCTTACAATTTATAGTTTGCAAATGGGCCCCGCCTACTACCAAACAATATTCAATTTAACTTAAGCCCTCAGCTCATGTCTGTTATATCAATATAGTAAGTTTCTGGTAGTTTGTTTTTCTTGTTTAGTTTTTTATAGCGTTGCATATCTGTTGATTACTTGTAGTGGGATTTTTATTTTATCTCATGTAATTTTATGCGTGGCTGTACCATAAGAAATACGAAATACTGATGCGGGAAATTGATCTTTATCAACGTGGACCGAAACGGCCTCTTCTTTTATCGTTCTCGGCGATTCGCCCCACGGGGCGAAAGAGGGCATTCAAAAAGAGGCTTCGTTGATTCGCCCCGCGGGCCGAATAGCTTGTGGGGCGAATCCACGAAAGAGCCGTTAAATTATTCTTGAATAACTCAATAATAAATTATTTTGAAAAGGATTAATACCAAGATTCAAATTAAGAGCCTTTTCTTGCGCCGGCATTTCAATAAAAACAAAAACAAATAAAGGAACGCTTATTGTGGCTTAACTATAATTTAGCTGATGGGCATAGTGTTTCAACAGCATCATTAAGATTCTAGTACGACACTCAGATGATACACCGCATAGGACAATAATACGGACCTCCAATATCTCTGCAGTCATTATCTAGACACGCGGAAGCGTGTCCAGCCAATTAAAAAAAAAAAAGGAACTGGCGACGCGACGTGTGTAATATTACACGAACCATTTCGAGCCACTTTTGACCCCTTCATAACTCGAAAACTATTTAACCTATATACACGAAATTTAACACATTTATTAAAGTTCTTTAGCTTATCTACAATACAAAATTTCATTAACTTCGCTTTGACGGTTATTGAAATGTTAATGTTTAAAAACCGGGATTTCATTGACTGATTCACTCACTGACTCACTGACTTACAGATCAAAAACCTAACCCACTTCCAAATGACCTAGAAACTTGATATTTGGCATCAAGGTAGGCTATCAGGCATATACAAAGGAAAAAATCTAAAACTTTGAACTTTTACCCCCCAACCCTATAAAATAGGGGATGAAATCTTGTATCAGACTTCCACAAATTTTCATGCTATAAGTCTAAAAATTGATATAAAGACTCCCTGTTAGAAATAATAAAACACGTATTTCAGGGTTTTTACTAAATCAGCCCCCAACCCCTAAAATTGGGGGATGAAAATTTGTATGTCACTTTCGAAACTTTTGATGCCAGAAGTCAGAAAATGGATATATTAACTCGTCGTAATAGATAATAAAACAAAATTTTAGGATTCTTAATAAACCACCTTCCAAACTCTTAAACTGGGGGATGAAAGTTTGTATGACACTATTGCAAAGTTTGATGCTAGATGTCCAAAAATTGATAAAGGGACTCTTTATTTCAAATATAATCAAACACGTATTTCAAGATTTTCAGTAAATCTCCCCCTAACCTTTAAAACTAGAGGTTAAAAGTTGGTATTAAACTTCCGCAAGTTTTTAAGCTAGAGATATGAAAATCGATAAAATTACTCCTTGTAGTTAACTACAAAAAGAAGTGAAATCCAACAAAAACATTTTCATGTGAAATGAAGCCAAGTCACAGTTCCCACTATCAAAAAGTTGTCAGATCTCACGTAAAGCCAAGCTTCTAACTCTACACGCCTTACTCTACAAGTCCTTACTTCACAAACTCTACACCTTAGTCAATATATGCGGCTTGGCTGTTTCGCTAACGCGCATGGGCGTCAAGTGAAGATTAATTCATTAATTCTGTTATACAAACAGTTCTTGTTGTAACGAAACGGCCAAGTCACATAAATTGACTTAGCTGTAGAGTTTGTGGAGTAAGGGCTTGTAGAGTAAGGTGTGTAGAGTTAGAAGCTTGGCTTTACGTGAGAACTGACAACTTTTTGATAGTGGGAACTGTGACTTGGCTTCATTTCACATGAAAATGTTTTTGTTGGATAAAACTCAAAGTACTTACAAGGCTTGCTCCAACTACTGGCTTATCAAAGCTGGTTCACACACCCTCACACTACCGATCACTATAACAGACTGGCACTCCAGCCCGTCGCCCAAACCATCTCTGTCTACCCTCATTCCATATACTCCTCACCGTCGCAATACCAAAGAATATATAATAATACTACGCAATACCGAAGTGTGTTGCGACTATGTGTAGGTACCCTCTTTAATAAGCGCAGCTATTAATAGTTAGACATATTTTGTCCCTACACTTTTTGTAAATAATGATGTTCTCCACAAAGTCATAGTACCTACATTATTTTATTCTATCATCAATAGTTTTCGCAGCGCACTCGATGTAAATAATATTTTAGTTAATTTTTGTACACCTTGAGCTACATTATGGAAGATTTAGTAAGGATCCCTAATTATTTTAAAAATATAACATAGCCTATGTCACCCAGGGATAATGTAGCTATCCGCCAGTGAAAGAATTTTTCAAATCGGTTCCGTAGTTTCGGAGCCTATTCAATGCAAGCAAACAAACAAACAATCAAATCTTTCCTCTTTATAAAATTGGTATAGATGGTATAGATAAATATGTTATGTTCTTGGAAAGTATGCGAGATTTCTCACGATGTAAGTATTTCTTTAAAAATTTATCAAATTAAAAGCCAATAATAATAAGTTCAATTTTAAAACAGAATAAAAACAGTGCAAATGTATCTTAAATTACCTACAATCCTCATTCACGTACAAGCCCAAGAAGAGAGAATAATAACTACTTGTATAAAACATTTTCAGTTTTGACTTTCAAGTAACGTTTCATTTAAAACGCTTAAGGGAGTTAGCTCCTAACTTAACACTAAAAATACCTAGCTCTTTTATTTTTTTTCAGCGAACAAGCGAAGGCAAAAGCTTAACTAGTTAAAAGATAAAGTTGTAAATAGCATAAAACGTAATTTATACTGTACTGTACCAGCCCTTTTATTTGTTTATCACTATCACTACATATTATAAAACAAAGTCGCTTCCCGCTGTCTGTCCCCATATATGCTTATATCTTTAAAACTACACAACGGATTTTGATGCGTTTTTTTTTCAATAGATAGAGTGATTCAAGCGAAAGGTTAAAATAATGTAATACACCTATGCGAAGTCGGGGCGGGTCGCTAGTTTGTTATATAAAAGTACTGCTAATAACGCCAATTACACTTAATATATAAATTAATTTTACAGTCATATATTTTTTTTTTATTTATTTATCCTTGATATAACATACATAGGTACAATTAAAAAGTACTGCCAAACAGCGAAGCGGTTTGTAGGCAGGATAGCTCTCACATTAGGTACTTCCCACTAAGCATGAAACTTGCAATAAGTTGTAGTAAGTTTATATATGGCACATTTGTAACTTTCAAACATCATGTTGCAGGAACATGTCAGTAACATATATCTTATTGTTAGGTTGAAACTTATTAAAAGTTATTAAGTTATGTTACTGTTACATTTCGCATGAAACTTTATATTTCAACTTTGCCGGGATATTGCCTCCCAAACATACCTAAACGTAAGTAATTAACATTTAATAAATCAATATTAATAAATCACTAAAAAATTCATTTTAATATTACACTGCAGGATGTAGGCCTCTCCACTACGGGTGATTGGACCATATCCACCACGCTGGCCCAGTGCGGGTTGGTGGATTCACATCCGCCATCGAATTTCTTCCACGAACATATGCAGGTTGCCTCACGATGTTTCCTTCACCGAAAAGGTGGTATGAAATTCCGTACATAATTTCCAAGGAATTTATTGGTACGGGACCGGGATTTGAGCACACAATCTCATGATGGTAATGCGGCTGTCAGTACCACTAGACCACCATGGCTTCCTTAGACATATTGGCGTATTGTAAATAATCGTAGCTACGCTTTATTTTAGCACTCGCTCTGCGACTACTTCGCACTTCCATGTTTTGCCTGTTTCATGACATTTCTGACCATCAACAAGATCAAATGAAATGCAAACTGTTTTTTTTTTTTTTTTTTTTCTTTAAAAGATTTATGTTTTATTTTATTTTATTTTATTTTATTTATTAGGCTTCACATTGATAACTGCATCAAAAAAAACATCAATTACTTATATACTAACTTATACTAAATGCGTCATCTTTCTAAGGAAGCACCACATGCAATAATTATACAAAGTAGCAAAAATATTACTAAGCTAACTAAAAAATTACAGTTGTACAAATTATTAGATATTATTTATTAATTGTGTGCTGTAAGAAGAGTTAGAGAACAGGGTTGGCCTTTTCTGCCATAATTGAGTTTAAGTTAATTTTGAACTTCCTTACTGTGTCTCCAAAAACATCGAACAAATTATGTTCCTGGTATTTTGTTTTGGTTTGTGTTAAGATCCAGACGTAACTTATTCACGTTTAGTTTTGTAGCACCTACGGGACAGGAACCCCAGTAGAAAGTATGAAGCACCCTTTAATATTATAGTAACGATAAATAAGATCAAGATATATAATTAAGGGTCGAACAGTTCTCGTGTGGAGACCACGTAACGGTAAGTACAGTGTAGGACGTTCACCGACAAGGAGGACGGGTGATTTCATTAAGACCGCAGGGTCGCGCTGGATGTAAGCCGCTTCCAACCGGTCTTATTAGACATCCATAGGGGAGGATTAAGTCCAGCAGTGGACGTCTTAGGGCTGATAGATGGATGGATAAAATAAAAATAAAGGTTACGTTATAAGAAGATGAAATATAGAAAAAGATTATCCTCTTAGAAGGGAGCTTAAATGAAATTGACTTGGTCTGGAAAAACTGCTCTTTAAAAAGGTAATTTATAAGGCAATGCAAAATCAACGCCTTACGGCAAGTGAATAAATTTATTGCAGTGTTAATAAAGCTCGGAATGAATAGTATATTTTTCTCATTAAATGCACAGAGCATAAAAATGGTAAAACAGTAGAAAAATAAACTTCATTGTTAGTACATTTACATTTCTCCACTTTATTAGTATATTTCCCAGAAATAAAATCTGTGCCATAATATAGGCAAGACAAGGTTTTTATATATTGTATTTTAAACCTTTTTCTCACCTGAAGTATTTTACTATTTATGTAACCTTACATGTAGAGTGCAAGTACAGAGTAGAGTGAAAAGTGACAATAATGCTTAAGACATTCCTTAGTGAAAAACATCCTACATAAAAGGAATTGCTGATATGATTATTTCAGGCGTAAAAATATATCAAACCAGCTAACTTTCGACAGTGAAAACATCTCCAGGCTTCATTGTTATATGCTAGCAATTTCAGCTTGTTATTTGACATAGTACCTTCATTATTTTTTACTTCGTTTAAAAGTGCTGTTTGTTGAAGTTCAACGATATTATACAGTTTTCACAAAATGTTATTTTGTAGAAGATGACAAGAAATATTTACTATTTTTTCGTGATAGATATCTATGAAAGTAAAAGTAGGAAATAATAAAACTTAGTTAAATTAATTCTTTCATTTAATCGATTGCGGAGTTTTAATGAAAAAATCATCAATACGCTTTATTAAAATGTGTGTAAAATAACCTATCGACTAAACAATATTTCTAAGAAGTAGCATCAATATTTATCTAAAATAAATTACTCTAAACACAGTAGAGTATTCCAATTCAAAGTCAAAATAAAAATTATGAAATTTTACTAAATTAGAGTAATTAATTTTTAAAATTATTTAATAGGCTATGATATCGTCTTATAATTATTATAATTTAATTATCTTATTTTATAGCTCAATGTTATGTTTTTTCATTTAATTGTACGAAAAATTGTGTCAAAATAAACATTCTGACACAATTTTTTCTCCTGCAACTGATAAGCGTATCTACATTAAATACATGAAAATAAATTTTCAATTATCAAAACTCATCAAAACATGATAAGCAACTGGATTATCTGTCTTCATAATCACTGAAGGCTTGTGGATCCTAATGCTAAAGCCCAATACCAGTTAGCAGAGTGCCCAGCATGTTGGCACGCTGATTGAAAATGATTATTTATATTGAGCCAGATAAAAATCAGAAATATTTTATACGGTGCAACATATAAGTATAATTAAGGTTTGCCGTTTTGATTTACGATCATAGGCTCGCTTTCTTCTGATTTCGCTTCTACGTCGTTAGTCTTGCCAAAATCAGGGTCATTCCATTCCGCTTTCTCGGCGGTCCCAAATATACAGAAAAATAAGTTAGTGAAGAAATAGAAGCCGGCCGCGACAATGAATACTTGTCTCCAGAGAAATTCGCTTTTCTGAAAAAAACAAATACAATTCAGTCCTTAAAATAAGTTGCAAAGTGGGTGTCGAAACACGCGTATGATAGGGTTCCGTAGATGGGGACGATGATTATGATGATGATAAAAACCAATTTTATGATGTTTTTAGATAGTTGTTAGCTAGGAAAACATGATAATCTTAGAAATATATTGTGAAGTAAATGACCTTTGAGCTGCAAGAAAGTTTAAAAATGGAAATTTTCCAACTTGTTATTTAATTATTATTTCATAGTGCTCAAAACAAGTTTTTAGTATGGTCTATAATTTCAGAAAGTTTGAAGATTCCATCTTTGATGCTTTGGCTTATATCTCACAATTGGTACATGTCACAATAACCGCTAAGGAAACCTTACTTTATTTCAAAAAGCCTATTAAACGACACGTCACAAGGAGTTGAGAAAAAAATCACCTTACGTGTATGAGAGCTACACTTCAAATACACAATTTTGAAATGTTTAAGTATTTAGAATTGAGATCTTTACTTAATTTATAATAATATCAAGTTTCATGCAATTTGGTTTATAAAATATGGAAGTTATAAAGCTTTGTAACATTTGGACGGATGGACGCACGGACGGACGGACACAATGAAGTTATAAGGGTTCCTCGTTTTACTACGGAACCCTAAAATGCAGGTACAGACGATGATGACTTTTTTTTTCAAATTGGTACCTATAATTTCATAGGTAGTCAAGGTATTGTGATAGGAGAAAACAAGTGGTCGCTCTATGATAATGATAAAAAAATTGTACATTTGTTATATTTGTTTCTGTGATGTATATTAAAATAAGAGAATTTATCCAAAATCCGATTTTTTTTCTGTGAAATAATTCTTCACATGCTTTTCATAAAATCATAAGCGCTGTTCGTCAAACCTTAAACATTTTTTGTACTATTGTAAAAAAATTGGCGAAAATCTAAATCGAACTGAGCTGGACAAACAAACATCGTTAGCTTTTAATTTCAAATAAAATACAAATACGTAAGAGTGATCAATTATGTAAATAAATGAGATGCCAGAGAAAGAAGTTGATGATGACATGAAAGAGTACGATAGACTAAAGTGGCGAAAAGAAACATGCTGTGCCTACCCCACCTAGTGAAATAAAGGTAAGCAGTTGATATAAATACTTACAACATCAGTCAAAATGAAGGCAGTGACGATTGGAGCGAGGGAAGAAACTGCGTTTGAGACGAAATTACTTAGACTCATCAGAGTTCCGGCGAAGTTAGGGGAGATGTCTATATGGTTCACCTGTAGGAAGTACAATCAAGGTTTTTGTTACATAGCTCGGAGGACTGATGGCAAATGGGGTTGAAAAAGTCAAGTTCAAGCGCAGCGTAGGAAGTCCACACATGAAGTGAACAGAAGATTTCTTAAATACCGCAGGATCGCGCTGGACACAGGTCACTTTTAACTGGTCTATGTCCTGCATTGGACTTTCTATGGCTGTTCAGTGAATGGAATAAATGTATGAAACCAAAAACTAATATACAACATCGTTTTATGACTTAGTATTAATAGTAAGAAAAAATAGGTGCTGAGTGCGTACAGTTTCTAATAAACGGTTATAACAAAAAAGTCCACACCAAAAAAGAGAAATTCTACGACTTACTTGAAGCTAATGAATGTGTCATTATAATGTTTTACCTGGAATCCCATATGCGCAGAAATTTTGAATGCACAGACTATTATAAGTATGGTTTCCACCACATAAATATTTTTAGGAACATATGCCAAGACTACTAAGCCGATAGCTGCTGGAACGCATCCTGAAAAAGTACATGATATTGATAAATTTATTTTTAGAAATTATATTAGAGAGTGAAAAAAACATAATCATTGATACATACTAGATAAAAACGAGTCGAAAGATTTGAAAAAAAGATAACTCTAAACAATGGCACAACATAATATTTTAATAATCAAAAGTTGGTCACATGTTTTATCATAATCAGAACAAACGTACAGGAAGCAACGGACCTAATTTTGCAAATAATATAAGCAATAGAGATCAAATTCCTATCAGCAACTGACTTCTGTTGTTTATACACAGCTTACAAATGACATTTGCCTTATCATTATCAGAAATCATATACGAGTAAAATCTTGCGACGTCTTAAAAGATATCTATGTATTTTATGGTTATGTTGAACGAGATACAAATAGTAATAAGATAAGTACTTACAAAGATACGTTACGTAAGCAGTTGCTGCAGTAACTAGGTATTTAAATATGTAACAATTAAATTATTAAAATAAAATATGTATATGAATGACATAAATGTTAATACAATACCCAAAGAGTTGGCAAGTTTCCTAACATTGGTCACACTCATAACTTTCTTCACGACAAGCATATCCGTGAACCAGCTGAAGAAGAAATTTGTAAACCACATCACCATAAAAGGCAAAGCTGTCAGCAAACCGTTCTAAAAAGATATAAAGAGACAATTTAGAAAGGATAACTAAATAAACGTTGTTGATGAAATACAAAAATATGTAAATCATACCCCATTCAATACTTGCATGGGACTCATAAAATCTGAGCCATCCTATAAAGTGAGCTCCAATCGCATTTTTTTCTCGTTCCCTGTAGATGACATAATTGTTTAGCATGTTTAATAATTCCATGATATATCAAGTATCACCTGCTAACCTGAAAAAAGAGAAAATTAAAAAGGTCCAGAAATTTGAACCTTAACTCACCGTTTTTATGTTCACTCCCATGACTTTGTCCATGAAAGCAGGGACTTCAGAATAAAGGATCAGTTGACCCCAAGTGGTTCCACAATGTGCTATTATTACTGCATACACTCCGATGCTTCTAAATATGCTGGACCATGGCACAGGCAGTTGTCTCTAAAATTAATTCGGAAATTATGAGTTTTTTTTTTTAAGAAGAATTAAATTATAGCGTCACACTTTTTCATGTAATGGTTGATTTGTTCAAATTACCTTTTCATACCCAGCTTTATGGCCGAGTCCATCTTCGATATATTTCCTCTCAGAAGCAGATATCTTTGGATGCTTAGCGGGAGTGTCCGCATTCAACCACCAAACAACACCACCAATGATTCCAGACAAAAGCGCATAGAATCTGAATAGTCCTGGCCAGCCCATCGGTGATGCTGCTATAAAACCAGTGATAGGAAGTCCTAAGACTGTTCCAAGAGCCTGACCTAAAAATAATGACATGTTTGACAAATGGTTACCTATATAACAGTCTTCTATACTTTATTTTCGTATCAAAACGAATATTTTAATACTGAAAAATAAGGATTTGTCCAAACAATACCTCCGTAAGTCAGAGACGTTAACCTTCCTCGTTCTTCTAGCGTTGCCCATTTGCCAAAGAAAGTGTGCATTCCAGGTAATATACAAGCTTGGGTTACGCCTTGCAAAATTCTGAAAATAATTAGGCAGATCCATCCTCCCTGGAAGTAAGTTCCATAAGTTGTAGTATCTTTGATTATAATTTTTGACATATAATTATAAAAAATCAGCCAAGTGCGAGTCAGACTCGCGCACGAAGGGTTCCGTACCTTAGCCTCATTCCTCTTGCCATTATTAATATCAAGCAAAGAACTCCTAAAAATCACGTTTGTTGTATGGAAGCCCTCCATAAAAATATTTGACCGAGCTTTAGCGAGGTCTCTGAGTCTAATGGGACGAGCCGGCACTTGAGCTGTCAAATGTATGTTTGTATGTTTCTTTGTTCGACGATAACTCAAGTACCGCTCAGCTGATCTCCATGAAATTTAGCATGCACGTAGTTTATATTTATAGAATTTTTAAGTTCGAATATGAGCATCTTCTGTTCAGTGGTGTCGAAGATACAAGGACCGGTGGTAAAAAGAGGCAAAACGGCGCCACTTTCTGCGGGAGTTGCGGAGTAATATTAGTGCATGCTCGAGTATTTTATTTAAAATTGTATTAAGAATAACCGCTCATGTTCACGCAAAATTCAGAATAATATTTTGTTTGTATTTGTTCAGGAAAATTTCACGATAATATTTAATTTGTAATAATATTTAATAAATAATTTCAAGCCAATTTTGGACGCCTAGCGCCACCTAGTGCTATAAAACTGTAAACTTCACTTAGCGGTTGTTTTTGTAACTCTTTACTCAGGTCGATGTCAGAATAATTCATGTTTGGGCCGTATTGCATGATGTCGCCACTTTGTATGAAATAAACTCATAGCTTACTTTAGACCGATTCCGTGACTGTTCGGAATTAATTCATTCTCATCTCACGTCAGCACGGGTAGCATGGCAAAGGGAATAAACAATTTTATCCACTTTTAATGTCAGTTGTCACTGTCAATCCATACTTTATTTCCGCTTCGAGGGGATATAATGGTGGAAAGACAATTTGTCCCTTTGCCATGCTACCCGTGCAGGAGCGTTCAGATAGAGTAGGTTGTCGCAAACATTATTGTTCTATGAAGCCCGATATGCTATATTATGCGACTTCTGTGAGTGTTAGATTCCATTCAGTATGACCAATGTAGCATAATTCAAACATTGTAGCAGAACAATAGCAATTTTAGGCAGGAACTTATATTTTAAATATTTCACCTAATGTAATCTATTTCATTCAAAATTATCTAAAATAATCGACCAAGTACGAGTACGACTCGCGCACGAACGGTTCCGTACTGTACGAAACCTCCTTAAATATTTATTTTATTTTAATTTAATTATTTATTGTTAAAGTGAATTTACAACTAAATATGCTGTGAATATTTCAAGCATTTACCAGTTACCATTATTAATATCGATCGAGAAACGGCTAAAAATTCAGGTTTGTTGTATGGGAGCCCCCCCTTATATATAAATTTTGAGCTTTCTAGCTATAACGGTTCATGAGATACGGGTCAGGTCGTAGATTTTGCCACAAATAGCGAAAAGATAGTGCATAATTCTTCGCTATTCTGTCGCGAACAATGGCGAACGATAATGATGAACAATAGTTAAGATGATGATACACAATTGATGTACGATATGATATTATTTGCAAATGATGACCTCTGAAGTTCATGTCCCATGGATGGCGGTTAGTGTCGCGTACATAGCGTTAAAAATAAAATAAAATTGTGTTTTTATTATTTCCTATTATTAATTAAATGAGAGATCTAATTAGATCTAAAAAACTCGAAAAACAACTTCAATATTAGATCATGACTACTCACTGAGTGATCCTAGAGGGTTGGTTTCATAGTATGAAATGCTCAGAATATTATAAATATAATATTCCATCATTTATTCCTTTGGCCAGCACTTTCAGGTTTAGCCCAAAATCAATAATGTCCTTTATACTTGCGAAATTTACTGTTTGGACACTACTAAGTAATAATTATAACTCTCGCGAAGATATGTTACACGTACTATTTATTGAAAGTTACAAAAACGAACATTATACCTATCTATTTTGTTTTTCTTTCAGTACAGACATTTGATCTCATCCAAGTTTTGCAAAACATGTCAACAATAAAAAATAACTGCACCTAGTGTGTACTCAGTATTATTTGTGGTGAAGAATAATTGATAGTGAAGAAATCGACTACGGAAATATGAATTAATGTAAGGGACAAAAGGCCGTTTTTCAGGAGAGCCAAAAAACGATCGCAATTTTTTTTATTTCTTTATATCTTTTTTGTTTCTTGTCTGATTTAAATGACTTCTAGGGCGAAATTGCAAAAAAATTTTGAACTGTTTATGTTATAGATATCATTATTTGAGATATCCCTGTAGTTTAGGAATTGACATGTCCCTTACATTATTTTTTTCTGTTAAAATGACCGAAATTTTTAAAAAAAGTTAAGGTAACGTACATCTCATAATCAAATACGAGGTAAAATTGCAGTGAAGGACATCGCTTCAATAGGTTTTTTTAAGTAAATAGCCCCAAAAGTTTATCATAATCATTTATTTTCAATGTAATTATATTTAAAAATGTGTCACTGACGCTAATTTAAAAAAAAAAAACAAAATAAACAACTTCTTATGTAATAAAAAGTCTTAAGCAATACTTTTAAGTAAGTAATATCACAATAAAATACGTTAGAAAACTTTTTAAATAATGAAAAACTAACGTTCATTATCATAAAAATACCGTGTAGGAACTTTTATATTCAGTCTTCCATAATATAACAATAAAAGCTTCCAAAAAAGTTAAACTACGTATAAATCTTTGTAAATTAAACAAAATCATAATATAGTTCTGAACCATGTAACAAGAATAGTACTTATAAAAATTAAATTGGATTCTTTTATGGCAACAGTTGTTTTAATTATTTGTGGAACTATGATTAAGTTAATCCTATTCGTTTGACAAATCAAGGAAAGGCATGATCATTATTTCAATTCACTAAATATGACTGCAACGTTCTAGGCTTGTATAGATATAATATGACTTTTCAAGACTTTCTTTGTGTTGTCATATTAAATTTACAAGATTATATTAACTTATGTATTTACGTAACACTACTATGTAGGAACTGCCTATTACAATCAGGCACATAAAAGGCGTAAGGCAATAAGGCAAGGCTGATTGCAATAGTTCCTACATAGTAGTGTTACGTAAATACATAAGTTAATATAATCTTGTCTATTTAATAATACAACACAAGGAAAGTCTTGAAAAGTCATATTATACCTATTAGTTAGTTACTATTAGTCTTCCATAAAGAAACAATAAAATCTATTAAAATAGATGATAAAATACTTATACCTAGACACATGTTCAGTCAAAATTAAACAAAAACAAATAGGGCACCTAAATATCCATGGTTTACCTATAACAAGCTATTAAAAAATAACAAGACAATAACCTCGATTTTAGCAAGTAAATTATTTGTAAGATGAATCTTATCCAGTAAGTTTCTTTTATTTTACAACAAAAGGAAAGACGTGAAAAACCGGATTCAAACGCTTTTAAGTGACAGTTACAAATTGGCTATATGTTTTCAAGACTTCCTCGTATTTTCCAATGAAAGTCATAGAATTATCTTAACTGTGATAATAACTTGTTAATAATGTTTACCAGAATTAACATAAATACGAGTATCAAAACAATGAGAAAATCTTAGTCAACATTTCTGTAGCAATGCTTTCATGATTAAATTATAGTGAAGAAAACATAAATGCTTATTCATCATCATCTATTCATGATTTATTGATTATTTAAATGATTATTCATTCATTTGAGGTTAATCCTAAAATTTAATGTGCGTCTTCATCTTCTTCGTCTGTTTCCAATGAAGTGTCTAAAACTGCGCCATCATGCGGAAGATTTAGGTAATCCGCGTGAAATCTTCTGGGAATGTTGTTTTTATTATTTATTAAATGTTGTTTTTATTAGTTTATATACCTACGTAAATACATAAGTTAATATCATCTTGTAAATGTAATATGACAACACAAGGAAAGTCTTGAAAAGTCATATTATACCTATACAAGCCTAGTACGTTGCAGTCATCTTTAGTGAATTGAAATAATAATCATGCCTTTCCTTGTTTTGTCAAACGAATAGGATAAACTTAATCATAGTTCCACAAATGATTAAAACAACTGTTGCCATAAAAGAAACCAATTTAATTTTAATAAGTACTATTCTTGTTACATGGTTCAGAACTATATTATGATTTTGTTTAATTTACAAAGATTTATACGTAGTTTAACTTTTTTTGGAAGCTTTTATTGTTATATTATGGAAGACTGAATATAAAAGTTCCAACACGGTCTTTTTATGATAATGAACGTTAGTTTTTCATTATTTAAAAAGTTTTCTAACGCATTTTATTGTGATATTACTTACTTAAAAGTATTGCTTAAGACTTTTAATTACATAAGAAGTTGTTTATGTTGTTTTTATTTTAACTTAGCGTCAGTGACACATTTTTAAATATAATTACATTGAAAATAAATGATTATGATAAACTTTTGGGGCTATTTATTTATAAAAACCTATTGAAGCGATGTCCTTCACTGCAATTTTACCTCGTATTTGATTATGAGATATACGTTACCTTAACTTTTTTTTTAAATTTTGGTCATTTTAACAAAAAAAAAATAATGTAAGGGACATGTCAATTCCTAAACTACAGGGATATCTCAAATAATGATATCTTTAACATAAACAGTTTAAAATTTTATGCAATTTCGCCCTAGAAGTCATTTAAATCAGACAAGAAACAAAAAAGATATAAAAATTAAAAAAATTGCGACCGTTTTTTGGCTCTCCTGAAAAATGGCCTTTTGTCCCTTACATTAATTCATATTTCCGTAGTCGAATATTAATGTAAGAGGCCAACTATTATAGGACATGTCCCGTAGATGCTGCAAAAATTTAAAATCTGTAATCAAACCACTTTCCTATAAAAACCACTGCCTGTTTAAGTTTGTTTGATTTTCAATTAATATTTGTTTGTCTGCGTAAGGGCCAGTGTATATTTTTGTAAATTGATGTAAGAGGCACATCGGACTTGAAAAACGTAACTTGTAATAGCGTTAGGGAAATCAATTGGTTAATAGGATGATAAACTTAACGTATGAGGCATATTGCATTTTTTATGTCTGTTAACGTACTTTTTACCCCTTATTTTTGATTTTTTTGCTCACTTTTTTTTGTGGTAAGTGACATTTTTTTCAAGATATTAAAAAGTTATATATACCATTCGATAGAGCTCGGAATTCTGAATCCAACGATGTATATAACTCAAAATCACCAAAATGTCCCTTACATTAATTCATATTTCCGTAGTCGAAATAGCGAACGGCCGCGGAGCCGTCTCGCAATGTGCATTGCGAAACGGCTCCGCGTGCTAGCACTCGCCAACTTGAGAAAGGTCGCCGAACGCGACCGAAACTATAGTCGTGTTATGACTATACGAACACGTGAGTGAGTCCCGTTTCATATCGTTTAAAATGTGTGAAAACCACGTAAATTTCCATAGTAAAATAAATATCTTGTGTTATGTATATTTAATATTTAATGTTTATATTAATGTCTTTAAATATTATATTTTATAAATTTATTAAAAATATATGTAAAATATATATTACTCGTATGTAGGTGAGTAAGTGTGTAACGATTACGAGTAGCCTACAGAGTCTTAGTAATAGGGTCCCGTTTTTACCCTTTGGGTACGGATCCCTAAAAAGAATTCGCCTAACTTTCATACCAATGTTATTATTATTTTTTGAAATCACAGTATTTATGATATAAAATAGGAATAGCGCGAGGTCTAAGTCCAGGGCGGACTACTAGTTATTTTATTCTGTTTTTAGTATTTGTTGTTATAGCAGCAACAGAAATACATCACCTGTGAAAATTTCAGCTGTCTAGCTATCACGGTTCATGAGATACAGCCTGGAGACAGACAGACAGACGAACATCGGAGTTTTAGTAATAGGGTCCCGTTTTTGCCCTTTGGGTACGGAACCCTAAAAAGAGTATTTCCATGTTTCCCTCATTCAAAGTTTTGTTTTATTGTTCCATCCGATTTCTACAATATTTTATTTTTCTTCATGTATCAATGGATTATATAACTCACGTAGAACGCTGCCAAGGGTATGCATGCCATCAGTACACAGTTGAACAGCATGGCTCCAGTCAGCAGGTACCTCGCACCGAATCTATGAGCCAACTGTCCAGCAGGGATCTGAAGGGACATGTAGCCCCAGAAAAATGATGATATCACGGTATCTTGTATTTTCTTAGACCATTTGAACGCTGGATACTGTATAATTAAATAAATTATGTAAATATGTGCATTGTAATAAAAATTTACATAAAATATGAATTGGGGTAATCAGATATATTCACCAATGAAACCAATAGTATAAGGAAAAAAGGCATAACCAACTATCGACACTAGTTGAAAATGATGATCAATGAAGTCTAATTTTTGAATAAAATACCTACTAAATTTACATAACAATGATAACAAAAGTACTTACAGGTGGAGTTAGCATCAATGAATTGAAGAATCCTTGCATTTCAAAATCATCTGCATCAGAATTGTTTGCCATTATCGTACCGTCATCCCTTCCAGTGATATTTCTAAGATTAAGCAGCTGTGAAGCATTAGTATTAGCTACTATTTTTGATTCATGGTGTGTCATGGCCACGAGAGCTACACCCATGCAAGCCCTCATGCTGTAGGCTATAGTCAGGGTGAAGAATAGGATCAAACTCTGCTGATGCCTGACACCCCACCCTGACACTGAAAATAAATAAGTATAAAATCATTTCAAGATTTCTCTAAATAAAAAGTAAATACTGATTTAAGATTCTCTAAAAATTTACGTGCTAGGTGGGTAAATTTCATTGTTAGATCAATCTAAATGAAGTCAAATGGACACAATCACGTTTGTTTGTGTTTAATGATTGCATTTAACAATTGATTTTGGTAATGGAACTTAAAGAAAACCAAAAATAAGCTTTTGCTTTGTGGAGATATAGTAATGTCCGAATTAATAACTCCCATGTTGTTATTTCTGCCAAATTATTACCATCTGCTGCCAATGAACAGTGTTCCCAGCATGCTGGTGGCTTTATCATGCTACATCTAGCGTAAATAGCCTAACCGTTTTTATTGTTATATTGCTATTCATATGAGGTGAGACAAAAACGCCAGCATAATTTAAATTGTGGAACACTGTACCAGTAGAAAATTACTACTTCAATTTTTGAATGTCGTCAAACCAATTTTACCTTTAAACTCATCTGTGACTTCAAAAGAGCTTCTTCCATGGTTACTTGTTCCAGTTCCTTTACTTTCGGTACTCATAATTAAATACCTAAAATTACTCCCTTTCCCAATATTTTCGCGACTAGTTTACTCAGAAAGTTTCCGCGCTCATGTAAATGTGAAGGATTCCCCATTCTAATATTCTGTATCGTTATCAGAATGCAAATACGTTTATTTAATAGTCGCTGCTAGTTTCTTTTATTTGTTTTTCGCAATTCCGGTCTTACGTTGATGGTTATCAATTATTGTGAAATAGGTACTTACTTTTTTTTTTCTAATATTGCCACTCGTACTACTGGGTCAATGTTTAAGATTATAGCATGTTAAATACCTACTTAACTTCTGATTTATCGGAATTTCGAAGGGAAAAAGTACAAAACGCAATGACTTTACCAGTCATTAGTAATTGTCTTTCTAAATAACATACAAGTTAGTTAATTTGGGACTAACTGTACATTTTATCATAATACTTCAAAATCTAATTTGAACTAAAATGTAAAACCAATATGTGAGAATTTTGGTTCTTCAAATAGTTTTCTTACTAACTTCTTCTGCACTCAGTTTGTAATTTTGTAAAGTTTTTTTTTACCTTTTGGGCAATTATTTATAAAAAGATATTGAAAAGGATACGAATATTTCAAGTCCGTTGTGTTTTTTAGAACACCCAGCGATTTGCATGACATAATGTTCCTAAATGAAAATAACTGAATAGAAAATACAAAACATATATAGGTAAATGTACTGGCTTTTCGTTCGCGTCTTGCTATGTAAAAATATATCGATTTTAATATGTGAAACTATAACCACGATCTAAGCATCTTGCTGCCCTTTGCATTTGGAGTACTGCGTATAATGCACTATCCATAGAAATATTCTTCAAAAAGTCGCTTTATATTTAATATTTAGGTATTAGATTCATTATGCGGTAAAGTTTAAAAAATAAACAGATAAGGGAGTAATCAAAAAATAAATAAGTAATAAATTATTAAGTAAAACTAAGGCAGACATAATATGCTATCAGTGTTATCTTACTGCGGAGCACGAGTATCTTTTCAACGTAAAAGAATTAAATCATAGTCTAGAAAGAAAAAAGTCTAGAATTAAGTCATAGTAAAACTCTTAAAATTTTTTCTCTTTCTCAAGATCCGTCGTCATTCGTTGTTTCGGCCATAGGATGTTTATTGCTGGAGATAGCTCTCTTAGAGCGATTGGTTGGAAGCGGGTTGCATCCAGCGCATTCCTGCAGTCGTGATAAGGTCGTCCAGTAGCGTATAGGTTGTCCACCCACAAGATGGATTGTGGGTGGACAACCCGTTTGCATGTATCACAAACAAATACAAATACAAATACAAAATAACTTTATTTGCCTTAAAACACTTTTAACCATATTCACTTGTCCATTGACTCTGAACTAGTTAATAACTGTATCTCAGAGCCAATGGCTTCTCCCGTTATAAAATCTAGCAACAAAAGTTATACAAACAAAAGTAAAAATAAATTTAGAAAAACAATTTAGATTATTAAATTTAGAAAAACAATTTAGATATTATTCGAAAACGTGTAAGAAATATATATATATATATATATATATGTATACTATAATAAAGCATAAATTACATAGATACATACTTAATGCGAACTACACAATTTTACAACTCAAAACCCAAAACATTCATTTTTATCAACAAACATGTACGTGTGTGTGTGTGTGTGTGTGTGAGTTTGTGTGTGTATAGTGTGTGTGTGTAACGCTGCAATACTCGAGATCTCATGAGAGTCAAGGTTTGCAGCGTTACACATGTGTGTGTGTGTGTGTGTGTGTGTGTGCGTGTGTATATTTAACTTATGTAAAAGTCAGATAACATATCTTCAATCCCATCGTAGTCATAATTACTGAGCCATGAACATACAATTTTCTTAACCTCATTGTTGCTGTGTTTTCTAATTTTATGCGTTTTGTTTATTTTATTGTACATAAGTGGAACAATAACTTCATATTTTCTTTGTTTGAACCTAGTTTTTATGCTGGGGACTGGACATCGTTCCACTCTTCTAGATGTACCACTATCATTCAAAAAGGGGACAGTACGTTTGTGGTATCGACGTACACTTTCAAAAATAAAGATTTTTCTAATACTTAGCACATTTGCTTTATCATAAACAAGTGAAGTTGGATGCCTGAAGGGCAAAAATAAGATTACTTTCAGTATGGCCCGTTGAGCACGCTCAGCCGATATAAGATAGGTCTTAGCTGCAGTTCCCCATGCACAGATGCAGTATCTGATTATGCATTCACATAGAGCTTTATATGTTTGCATGACTAAGGCGGGCTCAGCCACCGTTCTAAGCGTTTTGAAAATGTAAATTAGTTTTCTTACTCTAGAGGCTAGTGAGTTAATATGTATGGACCAGTTGAGATGATTATCTATATGAACCCCTAAATATTTTATAGTACTAACATGTGATAATTCCGCGCATTTGCAGCTATTTGGTATTATGCCACGATTACATGGGAAAGTGTGTATTCTAAGCTTGGTTTGTACTTTAGGGACTCCTGCTTCTGTTATGCTAAAGCATACATATTTTGTTTTACTTGTATTTATGGTCAACAAATTATTCTCGAGCCATCGCGTTATGGTTGCTAAACAGTTTTCCGCTAGGTTTATTGCTTTAGACCAACTTTTCTCATGAATCAGAAGTACAGTATCATCTGCAAACATAAGAAGATCTTGGCCAGGTAAGATAATATCACATAGACTGTTTATATAGATTAGGAACAATAAGGGACCAAGTGTGCTACCCTGTGGCACTCCGTAAGTACATACTGCGCTATCACTTTCATGTCCTTCAACACGCAAAGTTTGAGATCTTTCGGACAGGTAGTCAATAAACCATTCAAGCGCTATACCTCTAATACCAGCATTTTCCAGTCTGCTGATCAAGATGCCGATAGAGACGGTGTCAAATGCTTTTTGCAAATCAAGGAATATTCCTATGCATTTGTCTCCACCATCCAGGTATGTTGTGATTTTATTCGTTAACATAAGCACCGCATCTTCAGTAGATAGTTTTTCGCGAAAGCCAAACTGGTTTTTACTAATTAGGTTCTCTTTTTCTAAATAACTCATTAGCCTTTTCTTGACCAACTTTTCCAAAATTTTAGACAGGGTGGGAAGTAGTGAGATAGGCCTGTAGTTAGTTGGGTTTTTGTTATCTCCTGCCTTAAAAATTGGACACACTACAGCTTTTTTGAACGATGTTGGAAATTTACCTGTGTCAAAGCTCATGTTACAAATAAACGATATAGGTTGCACTAACAAATGAACATACTTCTTGATAATAGACGTAGGTATTTTGTCCCATCCTGGAGCACTTTGGGTTTTAAGGCTCATGATCACACTTCGGACTTCAAAGGGATCGGTAGGTAAAAGAATCATTGATTTAACTGGTTTATTTGTACTTTTAACCCCTGATGCTAGTTTTCTTTCAGTAGTGTTTAGTTTGTTCAACGTGGCATTTGCTAGTGTTTCACCAACCGAGGTAAAGTAAGTGTTTACCGTATTTAGGGACTCTTTAGGGTTAATATTAATATAAACTATCACAACTCATAAACATTTCGACTCTATTAGTCATCAGTCTTCCGTTTTATGCATGCACTGCCTATTGCCATGACTTCGACAATTTTTATTATTTTTTCTTCATTTTGATTTGAAAAATTGATTTTAAGGATAAGCACTCATTTACATTATTAAAATAAAACTACAATACATCGTAAAATTATTAGTTTATTTACTTACAAGTCATTTGTTTCAATAGTGAAATATTAGTACAATGCATGTATTGCATTATGTGAACCCTTAAAATCTTGTTATTTACAGCAAAAAAGCTTATCTAATGAACCTTAACAATAAATATCACAAAAATTACAATGTTAACATCATTAACGACTTTTCGACCGGTCACAGCTGTCTCGCTCGCACATTTGCCAATTTGAATGCACAGGGATTAAATTTCTAAAAAACTTTCATAAATATGATTATCATTATAATAACATTGCACCTTCATAAATAAAATACTTCGTACAGTTTTCGAAATTCGCTTATTTTTGATAGATCCTTCAAGTCATTTTATAAAATTTATTTTTAGGGATTGCGCGCGCGAGATAGCAACAATACTAGTGTCATCCTCTGCGGCAGCGCCACCACATAGAAAAAAATAAATAGTACCTTAAAATAATGTACATTATTTAGACGTACACGATGAACGTATAATATAATATATGTAATTGCTGTACGTCTATTAGGTACTGACAAAATAGACATCAACTGTGGCTCTGCTGCGGAGCATACTCTCCAGCAGAATCACTCCGAACTTGTATTCAGGAAAAACAAATGCAACTGTTTTATGATGGAAAGTGTTGTACGTTTAGTACTTAATGCGTACGTGTAAAAACATTACTATAATGATATTGATTTCACTTAGTAATCATTCACTCAAATTTTCGTGGAAATGCCTGGTTATTTTATGTCATCAAAAAAAAGTCCTAGATATTTTTTTATGTATGGATGAAGCATAATACGTGCTGTAATATTTCCTGCATATAATTATCCCGAAAAAAATATCCAGACTTTCTTGATATTTTTTTCGGGATAAAAGAGCCGACATAAAATAACCAGGCGCTTCTACGAAAATCTGAGTGAAGTATTACTAAGTGAAATCACTGCCACATGTTACGACATGGCTTGCTCACATCTTTCAAGAACCCAGAATTGAGTTGTCAGATCATCAGGGAAAAACTCATGGGAGGTGGTGGTCACTTCTCTCAGCCGAGAGAAATACTACGCAAATGGAAAGAAATTATGTAAGTACAATTTAAACTTTGCCGTTTTCATTTTTATTTTCAATCATAGGTTCGTTTTCTTCTAGTTTCGATTCTTCGTCATCATTTTTTTTTCCATAATCAGGGTCATTCCATTCCGCTCTCTCAGCAGTTCCAAATATGCAGAAAAATAAATTTGTGAAGAAATATAAGCCGGCTGTGACGAAAAACACTTGTCTCCAGAGGTATTCGCTTGTCTGTAATTAAATTAAACTCAAGTTTAAAAAAAATAAGGGCTAATTAAAGCTTACAAACTTTACAATAAAATATAAATATAATAATATTAAGAAAGCCGTAACACAGTACGAAAGTAGTACAGTACAAGCCGTTATACAGAAAAACTTTGTCTAAAATCTTGTCAAAATTTCGACCCGAACCAGTAGTGTAAATTGAACGTTATGACGCAAACTGAGACATTTTACTAAAATATGTCCAACTGTCTATCGTATAAATGTACATTCTGTAAATTATTGATGCAAAAGTGAATCATAAATATATTTACAAAAAAAATACTTACAACATCAGTCAAGATAATGGCAGAAATGATAGGAGCAAGTGAAGCAACTGCATTGGAGACGAAATTACTGAGACTCATCAGGGTGCCCGCAAAGTTAGGCGATATGTCTATATGGTTCACCTGTAGGAAAATATTAAAAAGATCTTAATGTTGTTTTTTATATTAAGGAACTGAGAGCAAACAGATCTCAACAAATACTCTTTTTGGAAAAAAAGACAAAGAAGTTTTACACAATTAGAAGTTTCTGAGGATTTTACATTGCTTTGATCCCTATCAATAATATTTGCGAGTTAGATGACGGTAATGTTTACTGTATTGAATTTTTTACCTGGAATCCCAAATGCGAAGAAATTTTGAATGAACAGACTATTATAAGTATGGTTTCCACTACGTAAATATTTTTAGGAACGTACGCCAACACTATTAAACCGGCAGCTGCTGGTATGTATCCTGCAAAAATGGATAAAATATTGAATTATCTTCCTTTGGAGGCATGAGTTTTTTTTCAAAGAATCTTTTTAATGAATGCGTTCCTGACACGTCATCTTGAAAAAAATGTTTTTGGCCGATATCTCGGAAACTATGTACTTAAGGGCAAAAAACATTAAGACCATTATTGTAGAAAATAAAATTTCGCATCTTTTGTTTCCAATAAACTTTTTTGTAAAACTTACCATTTACGATTTATGGACCATTTAATGTTTTAACCCTTTCAAACCTGAATTATTATTTTTTTTAATATTAATGTGGTAAATTTTTTTATGGTAAAATAGCACTTACTGTACGTAAAAAAAATAATAAAAAAATCCTTGATGCTTAGCGAGAAAATATTGTTTTTCTTTATGTGCACAAATGAGGACATCCGGGCAATATGATACTATACGTAAAAGAAAGATTATATAAGATGTTCAAGAAAAAGGCTGAAATATAGGCAATATCTTTATTATTTTGGTATGGAAGGACAGGAAACAATTTTTGTCTTTAGTAAGACACAAAAAATAACTTTGCACTTGACGCATTTTATACACATTTTCCCTTGCAACCTACAAACTTGCAGCGTGTTCCAAGTGCATCGTCATGTGCAGGAAAATGGACAACACTATCGCGAGCTATTTCTATTCCAGGTCTGACTTCTCTAGGTCTTCTTGGAATTATTTCCGGCATAGGACTGCTGATGGACGGACGACCCCTTTTAACTGGTATTATTTTGCTACCAAGCTCTAAGTTCATTCCAACTCTTCGGTGAAAATGAAGCAGTGTTAGTCGTTTGGGTTTTGACACTTGAAGAAGATCACCCTCGTATTGGTATTCTTCAAAAGCCTGAACAACTCCTAGATCTGATGAATGAAATATCATTTGATGAGGCCATTTCTTTAATTTTATGAATGTTCTGAAGCACCTCTCCAGTTGGTCAAGTAAATTTGCTCCCCCATAGCTACTGCTTTACTATTTGAGGTCTTTCAACATCTACAAACCGTTTGGCCTTTTAGACCACCTCTTGATCATATCCATAAAATTTGATGCTTTATCATATATATGGCATTATTATCCAATCAACTGACTGATATAACATGACCATCTAAAGTACTAAATTCTTCAGCAAATCTTCTAAGTTTCTTACTGACTTGTTTGTCTTGTAACAATGGGGGCTTACTTAATCGATCGACATGAGCTGTACAATATGCCTTAGCTTCTTTTCTTTTTCAAAATTATTTGTAGTAAACGGTACGACGAGAAATAATTATCAAAATATAACAGTAATTCGTTTTGCTAGCTCCAGAACAACGGTGGCAGTATACCCAATTTTTCTTTCACTGAATTTGAGTTCAATTCTGGATAAAGGCATTCGATCATAGCTAAAGACAAAAATTGTACTATATTAAGATCGGTATCCTCATATCTGGGAACAGCTTCAAGATTGGTGCTGTCAGAAAGAGGCTGACGTGCTTCAGAACCAGATGACTTACGCAAAGCAGCAACATCATCGTCTTCAAACTCAAGTGGGTAGACTTCCCTCTGATTTAGGTTTTTTACGTCAGCACCTATTTGGAGAGATCTTTGTTGCTGAGGAGAATCATTATCGTCTTCTTTGTCAGACGATAATCCAAGTCCAAGAGTTTTCTATTTTTCATAGCTTGAACCACTGTCGGTTGTGAACTTTTTTAAAAACGAATACAAAAAATAAAAGTTAGTGAAAAAAACTCAAAAAATAGTAAAAATTACACAACTTTGCAGGTATTCCGTAGAAATAATGAATTTCTTTTACAACGGTTTTGATATTTTGTAGTCTGAAAAAATATCGTTTACGCCTGATGTCCACGTTTGAGGACAAAACTGAAAATCAAGATAAATCGTAAAACAAATGAAATAAATGTAAATTGACATACACCATATGATCTCGTTAGTATAACATAGTGTTAGATATTTATTCTAGGTCCAGAATTTTACAAAAACCTATTATTTAGCTTAAACAAAATCGGCTTACTAACACACTATCAAACTTCACTGACCACTGGAAGAAAACCGTGAAAAAGGTAGTAACAACAGGAAAAACATGGCGCTAGGATTTCGGATTTCGTTCAATTAATTTATTCTTAAACGATTACAATCGTTTACAATTCAGAAAAGATACGTTTCCTAGTATTTTTAATTTTATTAAACTTATGTCCTCAATTGTGCACCTCAGGTCTGAAAGGGTTAAGGTCCATTTAATGAAAATTCATTAAATGGGCCATAAATCGTAAACGGTAAGTTTTACAAAAAAGTTTACTGGAAACAACAGATGCAAAATTTTATTTCGTACAATAATGATCTCAATATTTTTTGCCCTTGAGTACATAGTTTCCGAGATATCAGCCAAAAGCATTTTTTCAAGATGACGTGTCAGGAACGCTATCTCTGAACGGCCGAACTATAGGTAAATAAAAGTACAAAAAACAATTTTTAACCATATATCACGACACCAAAAAAGGACCACGTTTAGCCATGTCAGCCTAAAAACTCTGACACCTGCCTGCCACCACACGGTCTTTACGAACTTACTTACCACATAAGAAAACTATTCACTCATACCTAACGTTATAATTATTGTATGGAATCGTTACTTACAAACATAATAAATAAACAGTTCTTGCAGTATTACTAAAATTAAAGCAAAATATATAAAAAGCCATATTATTATACAATACCTAAGGAGTTTGCTAATTTTCTAACGTTGGTCACACTCATAACTTTCTTCACAATAAGCATATCCGTGAACCAACTGAAGAAGAAATTGGTGAACCACATCACCATAAAAGGTAAAGCCGTCAGCAATCCATTCTAAAAAAATATAAAGAGACAATTTAGACAAGAGTGAATATAAACAGAAATCGAAGAAAACACAAAAATATTAATCATACCCCATTGAATACTTGTCTAAGACTCACAAAATGTGAGCCGTGTAAAGAGTACCCCAATCGCAAACTTTTCTGGTACCATGTAGATGACAGATTTATCAAAAATGTGTATGTATCCCACAAATTACCAAGTATCAACTGCTGACCTCCAAAGTCCGCATAGCCCTAATGATAGCCGACCTCCGGTAGGAGCTGGCACCTCAAGAAGAAGAAGAACTGCTGACCTGGAAGAAAGAAAATATTAAAAAGTCCAAAAAACATGAAATTAAACTCACCGCTTTAATGTTGACTCCCATGACTTTGTCCATGAAAGAAGGAACTTCAGAGTAAAGAATGAGTTGACCCCATGTGTTTCCGCAATGTGCAACTATTATTGCGTACACTCCTATGCTCCTTAATATTTTGGACCATGGCACAGGTAGTCTCCTCTGTAATTAATGTATGTACGAGTATGTATTAGCTGATGATTTGTTTGATTTGGTTATTTAAAGAATATTTTAATAAATAATAGATGAAGCCGTGGCGGTCTAGTGGTTGTAACGCTTGCCTGTCATTTCCGTAGCAATGAGTTTCTTTGGAACAACAGAATTTCACACCACTGGTTTTTCGGTGAAGTAAAACATCGTAAGGCAAGTTGCAGACGTCCATGGAAGAAATTCGGTGGCGTATGTGATTCCATAAACCCGCACTGAGCCAGCGTGGTCCAATCACTCTTTGTGGGTAAGCCTATGTCCTGCAGTGAACTATTAATGAAATCGGCCAAGCATGACTCGGACTTGCGCATGAGGTATTCTGTACCGAATGAAAGTCACCCTTAAATATTTAGTTTATTATGTTTTTGGCATTTGTTGTCATGGCGGCAAAAAAAAAATACATCATCTGTGAAAATTTCAACTTTCTAGCTATCACGGTTAATGTGATACAGCAGGGTGACAGACAGACAGACGGACGGACAGCAGAGTCTTAGTAATAGGGTACAGTTTTTCCCCTTTGGGTACGGAACCCTAAAAATGTTGGTACAGGTACATATGTAGATTGATATTTTTGACAAATTGTAAATGAATTATCCATATTACATTTTCATATCCAGCCTTGTGTCCGAGTCCATCTTCAATGTATTTTCTCTCAGAAGCTGATATCGTTGCATGTTTCGCGGGAGTGTCAGCAGCTAGCCACCAAACGATACCTCCAATGATTCCAGACAAAATCGCATAGAATCTAAATAGTCCTGGCCAGCCCATCGGTGACGCTGCAATGAAACCTGTGATTGGAAGTCCCAAGACTGTTCCGAGAGCCTGACCTAAAAATAATATGAATTTGAATAACATCCAGAAGACTCGCTAAACTGAATTGGAAGATACGAATGCCAAAGAATATGGAACCGCTGTAACAGTACCTCCGTAAGTCAAAGAAGTTAACCTTCCTCGTTCCTCCAGGGTCGCCCATTTGCCAAAGAAGGTGTGCATGCCAGGCATTACGCAAGCTTGAGTTACGCCTTGAAAGATCCTGAAAATCATTAAGCAGATCCATCCACCCTGTAATAGTGTATCATGTAAGTTTCGATGGTAATAAATAATAAATTTGATTATTTTGAATACACTGTAATTAGTGTGATATCTACGTACATTTTATTTTCTTGATTTTAGTGAGATTCGTATTGATTATCGTATAGCTGTGTTATGGATTATTGAGGGTGCATAATAAAAATCTACCAAATGAAAAGTTGTCTCCAAAAAATTTGGTAATCGTTAGTTGTCATAGGGAAACAGACGAAACGTTGGTTGGCTAATAATAACCGGCCAAAAAATTTTCCGCGAAAATGCAGGATGCTAATATTGAGACTATATTATAATTTATTAAGTTAATTAAACTTAGACTTAATGCAATTTAATTTCTGACTCGCTCACTACACCATCTTTACCACACTTTCGCGCACACAGCTAGTAGCTGTATAACTATTCTTGAAGCCTGACTGCTTGATTTACATTTATAGGATAACCTTCAGATCTTCAGTGGTTAGTAGATTATTCAATTGTTGCATATGTAATTGCATTTTGTTTTAGTTAATAAACTTTTTCCAAAAAAAAAAAAAAAAATGATGTTTTGATCTGATAATCAATCACAACATTAAGCATGGAGAAAGGTCATATTACAAATAAATTGTCGCAAATGAATGTGGATAGTTGACCATCTAAGATAACATTAATAAACTAGAAGAAAGGGATACTATTTTTGTTATCAATGGAACGATAGAGGGAGATGAAGAAAAAAGTTTACTAACGGTACTAACCTCACAAACTATGTAAGTACAGATTAAGTATGCTCATAATTTCTAATACCAAAACAATCTGCGGCCGAGTTTATAAATAAAACCGTGCCTACCTTTAAAAAGCATTTTAGATCAATTTCATAGTTATCGTAGATACAACAAAATACAACACTACTTTATATGCTAAAACTATCTTCACTACTATTACATAAAAAGCATTGGATCGTCCACAGATCCTTGAAGATCTAAATATAATCCAAATGCTCAAGCCCACTGCCAGTTGACACCATACTCAGCATGCTGGCTGCGTTGCCACGCTGAATGACAAAGCTTATGCGTTGAGCCAAATAAACACAAGAAACGTTGGTACTTGTACTTACATAATACGCTGCCAAAGGCATGAATGCCATCAGCACACAGTTGAACAGCATGGCTCCAGTCAGCAGGTACCTCGCACCGAATCTATGAGCCAACTGTCCAGCAGGGATCTGAAGGGACATGTAGCCCCAGAAAAAAGAAGATATCACTGTATCTTGCACACTTTTGGACCACTTAAATGATGGGTACTGAAATTTAAAACAATTCAAATTAAAAATATCCTTGAAACTTTATCTCTCGATCTGATTTAAGATTTATTTACAATACTAGACGTGAAAAAGCAGCGAGAAAGAGGGAGAAAATGACGAAAAATAGGCAATGTAAATAAAACTTAGTTCCAAATAGTCTTAATAATAACTGAAGTACTTACAGGTGGAGTAAGCATCAGCGAGTTAAAGAATCCTTGCATTTTGAAATCATCCATATCAGGATCATTTTCCATTGTATTATTAATATAGCCGCTGAAGTTTCTTAAAGAAATCACGTCACCAGTAGTGTTAGTTACTTCGTGATGTGTCATAGCGACTAAAGCTACGCCCATGCAAGATCTCATGCTGTAGGCTATAGTCAGGGTGAAGAAGAGAATCAAGCTCTGTTGATGTCTGACGCCCCATCCTGAAACTGAAACAAAAAAATCATGAATTATATAAACTTCTACCAAATACCAATTAAGTATTCCTACTCCAACGCTATAAGTTGGTTAAAATGATAAACACTTCACAAAATTCGGCGCAGAGTCAGTACAGCGGGTTAGCTCAGTGGTCAGAGCGTCGGGCTAGTGATCCGAAGACCTAAGGTTCGAATCCTGCATCCGCAACAAATTTTTGAAATGTTTATCATAAAAAGTAACTCTTTAGGTATTCCTCATTATAACAATAAATAACGTTGAAATCGAAGAAAATTGATTTTATGGGCAGGTAGAGTTTGTGCACTTAGGTGAGGTCGCCCGTGTGCCATTTTACTAATTTTGTTAGGTTGACATCACTGCTCTCATTGCTAGTACCTAAAACTAAAAATGTTTGATACTTGGTAGACACCAATTCGGTTTTCATTAATATTCGCGTCTACCAAGTATAGTCGGTATCGTGGCTGCTGATTAAAATCTTATTGTTAGTTCACCGTTACGCCACGACGATTCTCTTTTTGCACAAACTCTAGACGAGGATTTGGAAAAAAACAAAATGCTTGGGCTCATATTTTGTTTCATTTGTTAGTGTTTTGTTAATAAAATCCACAAACGACTGAGGTCTAGACATAATACAAACGCTCGCGTTGTACAAACTACTAAGTGATAGCATTGTGCCCAGGATTCTGACAGCATTATTATACTAAGTGCATATTATAATTATTAAGTAAGCTTATACATTAACACTAGCATTCATTAACTCGTGAAACAATAATTTTACCAAGGTCTTCCGTAAACTTAGTAAACAATTAAATAAAATAAACCAAGATACAAAATCAGTCTCCACTCATTAAATGCATCCTTTTAAGTAATCAAAGCTATAGATTCCTGATTGGTGTCAAATCGACTTCACCTTTAAACTCGTCGGCGACTTCAAAAGACTTCCTTTCATCGGCACTTTCCCCCGCTCCTTTGATGTCGGCACTCATAATTAAATTAACAAGATTCCTTCTCCCAATGTTGTCGCGGCTAATTTACCGAGATGTTTCTCCGTTCATGTAAATGTAAGGCATTTCCTGTTCTAATATTCTTTATCGTTATCGCAATGCAAATACGCTCATTCAATAAGTGCTGCTTGTTTTTAGGGTTCCATCTCAAAAAAAAAATGAATATCCATCCCACCTATCCATATTTGCTTCAAATTAGTATGAAGTACTCAGGTTTTCTAATTTCAAAAAGTTGTGAAAATAATTAGTAGTTTTACCTTACCTAAAAAAACATTACGACCTATAACAAAACTTGACTTCGTTGCACAGCAAGCAGACACCAAGTGAGATACCCTTCATATGACATTCTGTAAGTATTGAAGTATATTTTTGTTAATTGTATTTAAAATTTGACTTGTAAAAGTGGTGATATTATTTATAAATGACTACGGCTATGACCATATATTTTATTTGTAGCGCAACTTATACATAAAATTGAACAAAAATATTGGTACATGTAAGCTAAACACGCCAAATCAACTCGTTATAAATTACCTGTCAAACTTTCCACAACCATCCACATCAATACCTTAGTACGAGTACTTCCCATTTTACGTTAATTTTGATGCATAAAATTAGGAAAAACTAAATTTTTATGGTACAAGCAAAGTGAAATCTGAAAATCATACATTTGCATGATCTATAATAAACGCGAATATAAACGTACGAGTAACACAAACAACGTAATGAAGCTGTTTCTTCTAAAATTAAAACAACGTTAATGTACATAATATTTCTTTTTATTTATTTATCTGCGCCAAATTACAGTATTTTCATTTTATTAACCACTAGCAGCGCCCCGCGTTTTTACCCGCGTTGTGCCCGTTCCCGTGGGAATTTCGTGAATTTTTATACATATAAACCTTCCTCTTAAATCACTCTATCCATTAAAAAAAACCGCATCAAAATCCGTTGCGTAGTTTTAAAGATTTAAGCATACAGACAAACAAACAAACAAACAAACGAAAATAGCGACTTTATTTTATACTATGTAAGTACTAGCTGACCCGGTGAACTTCATCTCACCATCTGTCTACTGTCAATGACTTTTACAAGCAGGAACATTTTGTATGGGAAAATCAAATTCATGTTTTTAATATTTTCTCACCGTCAACCTTCCCTGAGCTTCCACAGATATTTCAAGACCAAAATTAGCCCTATCGGTCCAGCTGTTCTCGAGTTTTAGCGAACGTAACAGCTACGATTAATTATTATTTATAAATATTATGTACAGAACACCACCTAGCTTTATTTTGTTTGATTTTCGCAATTCCGGTCTGACGTCGATGAATGTAAATTCCTGTGAAATACCTAATTTATACAATTTTATTTGATCTATTATACAAGATGTCGCCTTGCAAAGTGCAAGGACTTTCACTGGTATACCTACCTACATCGTATCAGAAGCGTTCGGAAAATTGCATAAAGTCATCCTATCCAACATACCTCAGTGCCTCAAATTGAAATATTTCGACCAATGAATGTTACCAGTGATGAGTTATGGCACAGAAACGATGTCTGAATACTAGGCCTTTGAACACTTGCTGAAGTGATATTTTCATTTTTTTTATTTCATTTATTTATTAGTTGCTTACTTATTTTGTAAAACTTTTTCTAAAGGATCAACTTCGAAATAACGAAAAAAGGTGTCATCCTCTACAGCAGCGCCACCATCTTGGATTATGTATATTTATTTAATAGACGCACAGCAATTATATTATACGTACATTATGTACGTCTAATGTCCATCATTTTAAGATAAAATTGATTATTTCCAAGATGGTGGCGCTGCTGTAGAGGATGACACGAAAAAAGCTACCTACTGTTTAGTACATTTTGTTGCGAATCTCTGAACCTATATACGTCTGTACGTAGTAAAAACCGGGTATACGTACGTATGCACGTCCTTGCAAATAGTAAGGCAACACCTTGTATATTTTATCAACAGTTATTTCAGATGCCACGTAAAAGTATAATTATTTGCTCTCAGATATGAAAATAATGGTCAAATAAAGTAGTAAATAGGCAAAGATATATAGGTACGTCACTTCATTCAAACTGAGCAAGGCTTATGTTTTATTACTTGGCCGAAACTCCACCAAAACAGTGGAGCAGAGATGGACAAAAGCCATTCCCATCTTGTCAGCTCTCTCCGCTCGGATCCACGTAGTCCGTGATCCCATTTCAGAAATATTGTACTCGCTTAGTAAAAAACAAAACACGATAAAACCTAAATGATATGACTATATATAAAAAAAAAAATATGACTCTGCTCATGGCTATGTTTTGTTTCTAATTTTCACATTCCAGACTTATTCACAACAGATTTACAAAAATTAAATAATTATTTTTCGCAAAAAATAGCAAAACCACCTTCCATCGTATACAAAATTCGATTATTTCGTTTGAATTGTTTACATTATTGTTAATTTATCAAAAACATCTGAGCCGATTTCTGTAAAATTTATATGGGACCACCTTGGGAGTGAATAATATAATTAATTGGATGACTGACCATAACCTTAAAATAAATCTATCAAAAACTTCAATTATACAATTTCGACCTTATCAAAAAACACCTCTTGACATAAACTTTTCATATAATAATAATAAAATTGACTCAGTGGACATGACAACGTTATTAGGTATAGATATAGACACGCACCTTAATTGGAAAAGCCACGTTAGAAAAATAAAAGCTAAACTATCAAGCTTCACTTATGCACTCAGGGAACTCCGATATGCCTTTGTAGGCTTTGTTCATAATCAATGATTACCTCATGCACGAGATGCTCCAAGAATTACAATTCACCAACTGTAATCGTGATAATGATGACTGATGACGTACCCCATACACCATGCTCCTTACAGGCCCTGACGATAATAACAATGTTTACCTCATGTGATGCTATGCGTCACACACCCATACTGTCGCTGAGGATGATCATGTTGATGGTCTCGCGCTGAATCGGTGCTCTGTCGTATCAATCAATCAATGTCAATTCTGTCGCAACTGATAACTCGACATAAAATCAATACTGTTGGAAGGCCACTACATTTTATAGTAACTCACTGGTTTCTATAGTCCATTCCATACTTAACCTTCGCATGTCCTTTCTGATAACTTACGCCTCAATCGTCAGAGGAATATGCCGTCATAGTGTCTCGCATTCAATGAGGTGGACACCGTCCATCCACTTGATGCTCAAGGTCCATTCGCTTTGGTGGAGTATATTCCTTGGTATTGTTGTCATAACACATTTCTGTACTCCGCTCTCGTCCGTTGGACATGAAAATGATAAACAAAACATTATAATGTTGTCAAAAACCATCATACACTGTTACTGTTCATTTATGAAACATAAATCAAAATTTGAAGACGCCTGTAAAAAATATTACAGCAAATCACTTCGCCCATAACGTGCCCCATTTCATTGTTAACACTGCCACATTGTTTTGTTAGCTTCTAATCTGACTAGTCATAGAACATTCCAAATATTTACATGATACATGTCACCATCCGAAATTCTGACACTAGGACATGTCAGTCAGCCCATTGGGGTCAACATTTTGGCTCGGTCAAATAGTAGTAGTTTTACAGCCCGCGGTATTTTAAGGTACTCATGGTACAATGCAACTGTCTTTATGTCGTACAGCCTTAAGAGTGTATAGCCTTAACAATGTTTTTATATTTTTCGATGAAAATGTTGAGACACATGGACTACAAATGATATACAAAATTACCAATAGACCTGTCCACTAAGTCTATCTCAACAATAATATGTGCCTTTGCAATTTCACATTTCACTTACCATGTTTACAGATGTACCTTTTTGGATGGGTGGCCATGGAATTTCAGTCACTAATATTATAGTTGTGTGACACTATGATATTGGCAATACATAAAAATGATATACTTATGTGCAGACAAGTATAAGCCACATTATATTAACTTACTTTTGTAATTTTGTATTTCACGGTCAACATTCAAAATTCTGAACTTTTATGGATGGGTGGCCAATAGTGACCATATAATTCAGTCACATCAGAGTAGGCTGAAACTATATAATAACAGTCATGCACATGGTAGTTTGTGTGATACACAGTAGCCAAACACAAATTCTCACCCCGGGTAGTAAATGTGTCTTGTCCGGACCAACGTTCCGATGAAATTGCATTTTTTACTAATGTATTATCCGGACCAACCTTGACATGAAATTGTATTAGAGATGACAGTATAATCATTAGTGCCACTACTCACATTTAACTAGAATTAACAACCACAGGCAGGAATACTTTCAGTCACTGCTTGTTACCAGTCAGCCTTAGCAGGTCATGCCAGTGAAGTGTGCCTTGAGACCTCCGCAGTACAATCATATCTGATTTTCATACTGTGACTGAGTATCATTCCACGTACCTAATATAATTCTTACCATGTTATCTCCACAATGTAGTGCATTATAAATGACACAGCTAGTTCATTCTGTCACTGGCTATGTTGGCCAGACTCCAGTCCAGTATTTATTGGTAATAAAACACTTCTACTTACATTATCACGTTGTTAGGCTAGCACTGGCAAAGAACGATACATATAATGCAGCACGGATGCAACTTATAGCCCAGTCTACGGCCCTTTAAGGTCATTCTGCAAGCTTGGAAACAAACACCCAGTTGACCTTTGATAATGAACTGTGTAGGTCAATGACCCCAGAATATGTCAACAATCTAAAGTTTAGATAAGTACAGATATCTCACTGTTTGCACTTTGGTATCACTAATACCTGGTTTGGGGGTACGTAAGTAATTCAGAAATTTACCTGTATTCGATGATATTGCGTCATATTTCAGTACTTACAAGCCACTTTTCTTATTGTGTGTTCCACTGTGATAAGTAACTAATGACGCAGTTAGTCGTAGTTTACTTTTTTCCACACATATTTCACCGTTTTTCACAGTATTTCGGGTTCCACAGCTAGCACACGGCAACATAAGACGAGATAACAGTTTTCAAGTACTTTCTTCACGATTTCAAGGCATTTTTACCCATACGTTTTGAACATTTTGTGCCGGTCTATTCTACGACGCAATTACAACACAGCTTCACATCTTGCGTGTTACGTGAAGTAAATGTTTACTGTTTTCGATGCTTTTTACAGCTGGTACCAACAGTAATAGATGATTTCGTAATAAACAACCGTATATTCACCTAAAACAGAAAGAAAACGCAAGCGCCGAAAGCCGCGCTTATTAAATCATTGGTTCATTTCACTTCTGAACTAATAAAGGATGCGCCTGATTTCCCTTATTTTGTTAGTGGTCGATCGTGGGCGTATTATAAAGTCTGGTATAGCACCAATTACACTTTTAATCTAATCGTTATCAATATTACAAAAGATACTAATGCGCGCCATTGCTCGTTCCTTTTCTAAATCTGTAGCGTCGCTAGTGTTGTGCCCTCTCTTGGCGCGCGTTAGGGATGTGCCGATACCAATCGACTCGGAGAGTCGATTATGCGGCTAACAGTAGGTAGCATCGTAATGTTAGTTACGATGATGTATCGGCAAGCATGGCATCGTATGCCTACCAACCATAAAGACGCCAGAAAAATAGACTAGAACCAAGCCGTTTTTAACAGTTATTGTAAATCTACAATACATGGTAAAAAAATAAGGATTTTCAGAAATTTTCATACTCGTCATTATGAACAACCTGAAAAACCTGAAAAAATCAGGTGTTCTACATTTAAGTGTACACATAAAAAAAATATTCACGTCGAATTGAGTACCACCTCCGTTTCGTTGATCAAAAAACGAGCTTATACGTACGTATAAAACTTTTTTCCCAAGTGTGTTCTGTAAAAGTGCTCTACCACCACAATGATGTCACTGAATTATCATAAATACACCGTAAGACATCCACTGGACTTGACATAAGCATCTATAAAAAAAGATAGAAAGAGAAGCGTACTGCATCCAGCGCATTTCCTGCGGTCTGTCCACATATTGGTGGACGTCTTAGCTGCGCCTTCTAGTAACTATGTGATCTCCTTCGGTCTTATCAGGTTTCAGTTCTCCGCGCTACGTGCCCTGCTCACTGCCACTTTAACTTGCTAATCCGTGACATGCGGCATACCTGAATAGTTCCCGTCGTTCCAGGGCTGGACGTCTGCAGAGAGATAAATGGCGAATATGATGCCCGGGATCAGGACTATCGCTGTTTCCAGGCACAGCATGATGCGCCATTGGAACACATTTCTCTGAAAGCAATTTAACATATTTAATAATTCACGGAAGCGGTTATAGCGTAGTCTGACTAGGTGTTTGTCAGCGATCACCAAATTAAGCAACGTTATACACGGTCAGTCTTTGGATGGGTGACCGCGGACGGCAATCAATATTCAACATTCAATCGTTTATTGCACCACAAATACATACATCTCTTATTATAATTTATAAACGTTTATAACGTTTATGTAAACTTAGAGTTAGATATTCATGGACCCACTAAGGTAAAAATAGGAACGATCAAGTATCGGTATCAGTTAGAATCTAATTTACTTTGTCTGGTTCGCGGTATCAAAATTATTTACAACTGAGCGCTACCGTGGGTATGATGACTCGTTAAAATGTGGGCCTCGGTTGTATTAACGGGTCAGACACGTCAGAGGCCTTCAAAACTCTGACACCAGGGCTTGCCGTCCGGCCTATGCAAACTTATTTACTTTACCAAAGCGAAGCGAGTAGCCATATACCGTACTTCCACTCAAATATTCTGCTTTCGTCTGTCCGGATGTCATATAATGTCATGTAAATAGAACCTGTATACCAAGTTTCGTCGATATTCGTTAAAAATGCGACTGGTAGGCAAATACACGTCGCATTTTTTAACAAATCTCGACGAAACTTGGGATACAGATTCTATTTACAAATGAATTTTGTCGTCGGCGTTTAGTTACTCGTATTTCTCTCATATCTTATGGGCAGTATTATCAGTCCACTTCGATAATATTTGGCAAGATTTTGTTTTAATATCTAAATCTAATCTATCCTATACAGGGTTATTTGCCTACCCTGTACTAAGCTGAAAAGGGGTGATTCAGACCATCATTGCAAACAACTTTTACTATAAAGCCAACCCAAAATTCTAGAAAAAAAAAACTGCAGTTTCATACATTTCGTCGATTCCGAGTTGCAATTTCACATGGAACAGCAAATTTTTTTTCCTTGAATGTTGGGTTGGTCTCGTATTAAATATTGTTCGTAATGATGGTCTGTAACCCTGTATAACCTATGTCAGTGTCAGATGTTCCCTATTTTTTTAATCAAATCGGTCAAGAGCGAATCAAGGCATAGGCTAATGAAGATTAGGTGTAAAGGATCTGTCGCAAAATCTACTAAGTAGTTAAGCTAATTTGTTCACTAGGGAGCAACTGATCTTGGTACAATTTTCAACAAAATTCGTGTTTTATCGGAAATACTGATAAAGCATTAAGTGCGTATTGGCCTGGCTAGCCCTGGCTTTTGAGTTTTCAAGCCGCCTGAAGGCTTCTGACATGGCTAAATGGTGAAACAACTGCAACTTACAATTTAACGTGCCATCCGAGCACTCAGCTGTAAGAGGAGATGGGTGACAAAAGTGTGGATTTCCAAAAACATCAGTTGAAGTCGCTCCAGCATGTCCCTTTCTAGATTAGATTGTCAATCCACCTTATCAAGAAGTTTTAAAAGTATAATAAACAAACGCGATTAATAATTGAGATATCAACTAACTTATCTCTGAAGTTGTATCAAACTGCACATAGTGTGCAAAATTTGGTTAAAATCGGTTAAGTAATTTAGGAGTCCATCGCGGACAAACAAACGTGACGCGTAATATATACGGTTTAATACCAGTGTTACTACCAGTAGAAAGAACGGTAAATGAATTACCGTTGTTACTACTGCTGCTGAAAGTTGTTAGAACAGCAATAACAAATTACCCGTGTTACTACCGTAAAACCAAAATAACAAAAAATAAAACAAAATATGAACTTTCATGCTATACTTTTAAGGGCGGGTCTAGTACATCTAAACAAACAACTTTTGTACTACGACTTTTGAAAATTCGCAATAAAAAAATTCGCTTCTCCATACATTATGCCGCGTGATAACGAATTTTTTGTATGAAATAGCTGATTTATTACTTCGTAATTTTCCAAAATTCCTAGAACAAAAGTTGTTTGTCTAGATGTAATAGACCCGCCCTTAAAAGGTTTTGCGTTAAATACCTATGACCCTGTGTATGTTAGTCGGTTAAGTAGCTTAGGAGTCCTCCGCGGACAAACAACGTGACGCGTAATTTATATAATATATTAACAGAAGCAGATAGACTTCAAAAAAAAAAAAATGAGGGAGCCCCAATCATCTTGCCGATTCTTGCCGTTATTAATAGCGAGCAAAAACTGAAAAAAAATCACGTTTGTTGTATGGGAGCCCCCTTCAAATATTTATGTTATTCAATTTTTAATTATTTGTTGTTATAGCGGCAACCGAAATACATCATCTGTGAAAATTTCAGCTCCCCAGCTATCACGGTTCATGAGATACAGCGCGGTGACAGACAGACAGACAGACGGACATCAAAGTCTTAGTATTAGGGTCCCGTTTTTCCCATTGGGTACGCAACCCCAAAAATTACTAAACAAAAGTATAAAGGACATTAACATAATGAACAATACCAATAGGTCGAAAATTTACTTTTTGACCCTCTTCAAGGGTCTTAAAACAATTAAGTTCGTTTCTTTCAGCTTTATTGTTATCTAACACAGGGTGTTTATTTCAATGGCCGTGTAGGATATATGGCGAGTCCCTTATGCGTTTGAGGAATGGCGCCTGAATACGTACTAATGGCACCATCCATTCTCACCAGAAAACGTTTATTTTTTCAGAATAAATGCGCAGCCATTAGGTCTGCTGTCATTCGTTAAATCCCCGTCAGTTACATTAATAGAATGGCGTTTTAGGGAACTGTTTTATTTGCTCCGACTTGCGACTTAGGTTTTGTTTATTTTTTTTATTTCATTTGAATTGTTACACTCCACAGACTCCGGGGTCTGTGCTTTAGAATGTCTAAGTCTTTTGCTGGGTGTAAACAAGTAAAGTGTAAAACCAGGAAAGTTTGCCGCCCATGGATACTGTTTCTTTCAATGGTAGATTTAATTAATTTTCGCAAAAAATGGCAAGACGGCCTTCCATCGTGAAAAAATTTCGAATATTTTGCTCGAGTTGTTTACATTACTGTTGATTTTTCAAAAACGACTTAGCCGATTTCTGTCAACTTTACATATGACCACCTCGGGACCCTTTTGAGCTAAACTAGTAGTTTATACAACTGTCATATAATGAAGGGTAATAAAACACGAGTGTGAGTTTCATAATAGTAACGAGTGTTTTAATACCCGTGTTATATGCAGTTGCATACACTACTTTATCTTCACTAATAAAAAAAAAAAACATATTGCGAAACATTAAATTCACGCGTACGTGTATTGTCACAGTGAACTTGGCACCATTAATATCTAACCAATGAGAGCGCAGCTGCGCGCGCAGGGCCAATCAGGAGCGAGCGCGCGATGTTATAATGAGATTTTACGATATCGATGTGGATATTATAACATCATGTGAAATTGCTTAAATTGAGTGTTTTGTTGTCTGCGCTATAACAGTAGTCATTATAAGTCAAGTATTGGAAACATAAGTAGAATGTTACAACATTAGTGTAGATACAAGATTTTTTTGATTCGGTTTACAATTGGCGGCATTATCGATGAACATACACAAAATAAAATACATACAGACGGTCATAGAACCTCCTCTTTTTTGGAAGTCAGTTAAAATCTCTGTATAAATGTAGAGCTAAATCAATTGATTTTATAATTGGACAACATTCACAAATCTTTACACAGAACTTAGTTATTAAAAAATTAAATCATTTTTTAGAATTTTTATCAAAATTGGCTGATAAATGAAGTGACAAAGATTTTCCCTTCTGAAAAATACATATATCAAACTAGCGACCCGCCCCGGCTTCGCACAGGTGTTTTTCTATTATAAGTATTTGTTGTTATAGCAGCAACAGAAATACGTCATCAGTGAAAATTTCAACGTTCTAGCTATTACGGTTCATGAGATACAGACTGGTGACAGACAGACAGACGGAGAGACAGTCGGACAGCGGAGTCTTCGTAATAGGGTCTCGTATTTACTTTTTGGTTACGGAACCCTAAAAATCATCACTTAGTTGCTGTTACTGTTAACAAATTGTCCGACGTCGCGTCGATGAAACTTTCCCCTAAGCACCGAAATTTTTGCAAACTTTCGCCTTTGATTTAGGAAGGACGCAATTTGCATTTTGTTAAGTTAAGGTGAGGGTTCCGACGAGCTATTTATCATATCAGAGCTGAACCGCGGAACTCTGAACGGTGTTTTATTATTTTCCTTTCATTTTATTCAATTGGTTGTCTAATTACTCTAGTTTGAATTAGAAAAACTGAATACTTTGTTAGCAAAAAATAGAAAAAAGCGATTAATGATTTTATTATCAATACATAGGTACTGACTGCCTCTGTGGCTCAGTGGTTAGAGACCCTGACTTCTGGGTCAAAGAGGCGTGGGATCGATCCCCACCCAGGGCTAACATTTGTGTGATGAACATAGGTGTTTGCTCTGTGTCTGGGTGTAATTTAGGTACCATAAATATATTTACATATGTATGTATGTATTTAAAATATGTATATGTAGTAAATCAGTCTCTGGCAGCCATATCACAAGCTATGCTTAGTTTGGGGTCAGAGACCGTATATGTAAGATGTCCCCCAATATTTATTTATTTTATTTATCTATTTTAAAAAGGTAATTTCAAATTGTCTGAAACAAAGTATAAAGCAGATGAAAACTTTGTAGCATCAACAGTGCTGCAATACTCTTACGATTTATTTACAAAGTAACCTGCGTCTCGCACAATCGTCACAAAAGACTGCATCCACTTCCGTATCCCTTTGAAGGCCGCTCGGCTCTAATAGGCCTCTCTGTGGCCTTCCGGGAAGACCCTTGGATGGATTGAAACCAAAAGTCTCATAAGACAGTACAAGGTATCACGATTTAACGTGAAACTTATTTCGAAGAAAATACGAAACTGCTACTCAGGGGCATACCACCTAGCCTCCTACCCATCACAAAATATGTCGGAGTCGGACGGCAATGGCTGTGGCTTGCCCAAGACTGGAAATAATAGTTTGATGAAGAAGGGCTATCCAGCAGTGGGTGGAAAAGAGCTGATAGATTGATATGCAATTTTTTAGACAAACACCTCTTTACAGTGTACTAATTTTAATTTAGGTGACACGTGACCAGAGTGCTGGCATCTATTTCGCCCAAAAGCTGAGTATTGCTACGTAATGTATTTAGGTTAAGTTTAATATGAGTCTGTGCCTGCAATAAATGTTTTAATTTTTTATTTTTAGGGTTCCGTACCCAAAGGGCAAAAACGGGACCCTATTTTTTTATTCCGTATAAGTTTGCGTTGGACTACAAACTGCTGATGTTGGAGCAGATACGTGGTCTATGGTGTAGCACGCTATGTCCTATTACTAAGACTGCGATGTCCGTCTATCTGTCACCGGGCTGTATCTCAGAAACCATGATAGCTAGGCAGCTGCAATTTTCACAGATGATGTATTTCTGTTGCCGCTATAACTACAAATACTAGGAACTGAATAAAATAAATATTAAAGCGCGGCTCCCGTACAACAAACGTAAGTTCTAGGAGTTTTATGCTCGCTATTAGTAACGAACGACAAGAGGAATACGGTACGGAACCCTTCGTGCGCAAGTTCGACTCGCACTTCGTCGATTCTTTTGATTTATCATTTATTTAAAATTTATATAAGTCAATGTGAATATTTTATGGTAACAATTTTTAGTACTTATTTATATTTATACAATTTGCACTCACTCAACACTATCGACTCACTACAATGTAAGTAAGTTTTGTAAATATGCATTTTATAGTGCAAGAGTATCAATCACATACATTGTTATTCGCATAGTAGAAAAGGTGTAATTATTACGAACAAATTTTACTATCGGGCCAATCGGAATTCGAAAAAAAATCTGTTTGACATATTGTGACGATTTTATGAGACATACAAAACAAAAATACAATACAATTAGGTAGGCTTAGGTATATTTATACCAATAGATGACCATAGATGTGCCTATATATCTACCACGTAATGTAGATATGGGAGTTTGAGTAATGATCCCTAATTTTTTTGAAAATTTAATGTAGCCTATGTCATCCGGAGTCGGTGTTTTATGATAATTATATAACTAAGCATAACACTTTCACTGTCCCAGTACAAAGTTATAATCTGTATTCATACGTCCACCTACAATCTCGTTCTAGCTGGAAAAAACTGGCAACATTTAACAGAGGCTCCATTAAAATTTTTGGTAACCTTGTTACTTAGCCATACGTCCATGAGACATTTTTGTTTTTGTTCATACGTCCAGTCAAATAAAAATCATCAATTTTACCTTTAAATTGTGACTCCAACTAGAGTCGTGGACGTAAGCCTTGGGTACAGGTATGACTCCTTTTGGAGTCATTGGACAGAGAACGTGATAAGCTAATTATAGTGTAAATAACTCTGCATTTATTAGTGTTCTCGTCTCCCGCGCTCGGTTTACAAAAGCCTTCTCTTTATACCTCTGTGATGGAAACAAAACCCCGGGTCTCTAGAGGCCTGTGATCACAGGACTCAAACGGACGGATCCACTAGTTCGCTTTGTTCAGTCCAACCTTCTAAATGAAAAGGGTCGGTATTTGTTTGAAACATGAAATGCATTTTTTCTCGACTATTGGCAAGGGAAAAGGATGCGAACGAAGTGAATGCCTTAAACAAAGGAAGCTTTTACTGCGACAGTAGTGAGAGACTTCACAAATAAATTACCTATTATAAAAATCTTTAGGGCATAAATAAAATATAGGCCCAAAATTCAAAGTGAGTAAATCGTTTCATGTGGGGTATCATAATATGAAAGAACATTAGCACATGCTAAAAAAGGTTTACAATGTGTAATTTTTGATGTACTTATGATGAGAAAAGTAAAAAAAAAAAACTTTTTATTTATCCTATAGAGATTTTAATTTTTTATAGTTTTGTGAAATTTATTCCAGAATATTCCGGACACGATCGGATCTGTGCTTGATACAGAGTAAGCAACTGTCCCGGTGTGAAATACCGCCTAACCTTGTTCAGGATACCCAGCTTCATACCAGCCAATTTTTAGGGTCATGTAGTTAATTAAGTACCAATGATTTAAGTGTGAGTTTTTAAGCCGCCTGAAGACCCCTGACATGGCTAAACGGTCTAAGGAACTAACTAGCTAAAGAAGAATGAAATCAATTAAGCTCACCAAGTCCACAATGACGTTAGAGATGATGAAAGGCATGATCATCACCACGAAGTTGCTGACACCGTTGCCGATTGCGATTATCGTACCGCTGTAGTTCGGGCTCAAGTCGATCTGATTTATCTGAAGAGGAAAGATACTCATTTGAACATATTCAACTACTACATACATTTGACGTGGGGTGCCGGCAGAGTAGAATAGCACCCCCCTCCAGTACCAGGTGTCGTAAGAGCCGACTGAGGTACAGCGGAACCGACTAATGGCGGTATAACCATTCAAATAAAATTAGCGTAGCTAAAATGGCACAGGGCAGGGATGGGGAGCAGCATCCCTGTCGCGAAGCTGCGTTTCTGCGATCGCCACCACGCCTGCCCAGCGCGGCAATTATGGGCAATTACCCAATATGGAAAGTTAGCAATTTATCAGAAATTATTTACATTTACAATTATTTACAGTAACATTTCATGTACAGGATTACTTATAATCATTTTGTTTCAGATTTCTAATTAATTTATTGAATAGAACCCTTAAACGTATGCCTACAACACAACGGAAATTCACTAAATATTATATTTATTCAAAACAAATACCTATTTGAAGATGATGTTCCGCGAAGTAATGCCTGATTCAGTAATCTATGGTGGAAAGTCAAATCCTTCAGGTCTTTATTGGCTTCAAGAAATTTATCAATTTTTGCCAAAACTGGCATACGTAACCCAGTTCAACTGTGTACAGAATTAGTGCGTATTTTAAAGATTGTACAATATGCAATGCACTGCAACCCACACTGGGTTGCAGTGCATTGCATATTGTGTAGGGTGACCTGTGTCGTGGGCTGCAGGCTCTTCCACTTATAATAACAAGATTATGGTACAATATTAATGGTATCTTATGATAAGTTAGTTGTGATAAGTTGTGGGTGTGTATGTGAGAGTGAGTGAGTGAATATGAGCGCGTACGTGTATGTATATGATATATAGGTAGATAAATAATAATATGTATAGAGATATTATGAATACGAGTTCGAGAACTGATATAATTATTTATTATAAGGTATCTAGGTATCTCTAAATAAATAACAAGTATACTTGATTATGTAAAGGAATAAAAATAATATGAATAAATAAATAAATTAATATCCAGACTAAACTTAGTATCGCCTCACAGTTGTACCTACTTACGCACGTGATAGGGATTGAATCTGAAGAGCTATGGCTTGGCTAATCAGGTCATAGGGGCCTGATGTCTGGCTCTAAATCCAAGAGAGATCCATTTAGAGAAGAATTTTTCGGTTCTTTTCAAAGGATTCTTAACTAAGTGTTTGATGACCATGTACGTATGTATGTACTGTCGTATAAAAATATTAAAAAAATGATTTTCCTGCGCCTTCGCGGAAGCTGTACTACTGCACGAAGAACGGAGGAAAGGATACGACAATAAAAGTACTGAGGGTGATCTTAAAATAAAAAAGAAAGAAAGGTTGCCTGGATGTCAGCGATAAGCAATTAGACTCGTAGTGATATACAAATACAAAAAAATACAAAAAAGATTTATTTACCAAAAAAAAATTACATTAAACCTTAGCACATATAGGTAATTTAATGTAGATTATTTCTAGTTAGATAATAATGATATAATAATTACTACTACTGTTTACTAATGTAAAAGGTTTGCAGGTTGAATTGCGGGCCCTGCACTAGGAGTAATCCTGTATCCCCCCCGAGTGGGTTCCCGCCTTGTCGTGGCGGGGGGGCTTAGTAGCCAGGTCTCGCCAGCCTGGTGAACCAAGAGGAACCCGAGGTGGGGCCGGCCTCTCCGGGTCTTGGGCCTCGACAAGCCCGTGCGGAGGCTGGCCAGTAGGTCGCTAGTCGACTGAGGTGGACTGCGGTGTCGCGCTCGTCGCGATACCGCGGCCGAGCCCATCGAGGCGGGGGCGGCGACGGGATGGACGGGCGGCGAGTGTGCCGCTGTCTATCCGTCCTGCCAGCGGCCCTAACGGGTGCCGCCAACGTGTTGGCGGAGGCGGTGGGGCTGCAGGGGAAGAGGAGTGTCGGTATCGCGCGACGGCCGTTCTCCCTATCCTCTGCAGCCGTAGTGGCAGGCGCGGGGCCACTTTAATTGACCTGTTGCATCGGGACCAGGGCTGTCGGACACGGGTGCTGTCTGACACCCAGTGCTGGTTGGTCCCAGGTGGTGGGTGGCGATGTGCCTGGTGTTCGGCACATCGTCATTCTGGCGGGAGCCGAAGCTCCGTGGTGGGGCCCAAGTTGGGCCAGCGCTGTCGGGTGCCGCGGAGGAGTGCGCAAGCGTGCCCGTAGCCCCGACAACAGGCGCAGTGGTGGAACACCCAGGGGTTTTGGTGGGTATACTGTCCAGTCGGCAGGACTCCCACATAACCACCCGCCTGCCCTCGAGGTGTGGTGGTATCTATAAAAGATTTCCCCTGGCTAAAAAAAAAAAAAAAAAAAAAAAAAAAGGAGTAATCCTGTATCGCGAGACCCAGAACAAATAGTTTACCAAGTTTTAGAGTTTGTGCGGCTTTAGTGCTTAACAACATTTATTCAAGGTTGTGAACAGAAAACAAACGCCATTATGCAAAATTGTGTGTGCAGCGTGTGTGTGTGTGTGTGTGCGCGCCAAAATGAATTACCGTCAAGTGATAATTTTCAATTTCTCCGTATCTTCATACGATAGATTAGATAAGTAGTTTGTAACAGCAATTTTGCATTCTCTTTTTGTTTTAGAATAAATATTAAGCTGTTTATTCATCTTAGTGTAGATATAAGGGGACCTGAAAAGTGGAAGTCGCTGTGCAAATGCTGATTTCGTGGGAGGTTCCAATGAACTCCTTGCGACCCCCCCGAGCCAATGCTCGGGGGGTCGCCTCTTTGATGCGATGGAATCAGGTTTAGAGGTCATTTTTTTGTGAAAATTCAACGTGAGAATATATAATTGGCGAACGGTTAACACACCTGCTAGGGTAAACAGGTCTTTCGTCGGATGCCGGTAGGGCAACTTGAGCATGACTTTAAGCACGGCTCGCTGAGCTCTTTCTATCTCAATCATAGAAGTGGCTCCAGCTCCTCCCCATATGGATATACAGTAGCATAAGATTGATTCGCAAAGAGCCACATATACGAGACGTAGAACTTTTTTGTTTGCAGCATAACGCAGTCCTCCCATGACATGAATAAGTTTCCGAACTCTTTTTGCTAATGTCGCAATATGTGATTTGAATGACAACTGCTCATCAATTGTGACTCCTAGGTATTTGATGGTAGGAGATCTGGCGATTATTTCGCAGTTGCAAGATGATGTACTGCATTCAGAGTGGATTTTGAGAATGAGACGTGGATCTGGTTCGGAAGCTTTTGTCTTGTGGAAACAGAAGTACTTTGTTTTACCCAGGTTCAATGTGAGTAAGTTCATATCTAACCACCGTTTAATGTGCATAATGCCGCTTTCGGCCTTCTTGAGCGCTGACTCCCACGTAGTACCATGAAACAGTGCAACAGTGTCGTCTGCGTAGCAAATAAGATCAGCGTTATCGCGGCATGTTGTGTGGATGTCATTAACATAAAGGATGAAGAATGTCGGACCGAGTACGCTACCTTGAGGAACTCCGTAGCGTATAGGCAGTGTGGACCTGATGATGATCTCCTATTTTAGTGCATTGTCTCCTTTCGCCAAGGTAGCTACAGAACCATTTCAGTGGCAGCCCTCTAATTCCAGAACCTTTTAACTTCTTAATTAGAACTACCACCGAAACTGTGTCGAAGGCCTTAGCAAGATCCAGAAATACACCCACGGTTTTATTTCCTTTATCTAGGTTAGATGAATGAATGAATGAATGAATGAACTCTTTATTGTTGACACTAAAATACAATACAGAAGAAATATACAGAAAGGAAAAAAGATGCCACTTTAGATGTCAGAAGTTCCACTGCATCTTCTGTTGATGTTCCCCGTCTGAATCCAAACTGTTGGCTCGAGAATATGCTGTTTTTATCCAGGAAGGAAATGAGGCGGTGATTAAAAATCCTTTCAAGTATTTTGGAAAAACAGGCTAGGAGTGAAATAGGTCGATAATTCTCAGGGAGATTTTTAGAACCACTTTTGTGTACGGGAATTACGCTTGCTAACTTCCATTGGTGGGGAAATGTGCCTGTTGATAGGCTTAGATTAAAGATGTAAGTGAGTGGTTGTAAAATTTCAAATTTGATGGCTTTAATCAACGCCGGCTTAAACTCATCCAGGCCAGGTGCACTGTCCAATTTTAATCTATCTATGAGTCTTCCAACTTCCACTTCGTCTGTTGGCTGCATGAAAAAAGAATCAGCTGTTCAGAATCAGATTGCGTTTGCTTATTTACGTATATAGTATCTGTTGCTACCTCTTGTTCTGTTTTATTCATTGATGTAAGCAACTGGCTTGCCAGCTGTAACCCTACATTTGCGAAGTACTCGTTGCTGTGGTTTGCGGATTCTTGACTGCTAGGTTTGCATTTTAGCAGTTCCGAGGCTGAGGACGGTCTAAGTGGACAATCAATTATGGTTTTGATAGACTTCCAAAGTAATTTTGGGTCATTTTTATTGGCTTCTAATTCGTCACTTTCGTAGTAACGCTTCAGTTTGTGTAGTAAGTTATTACAAAAATTTCGATACCTCCGATAGATATGTCGCTTTAGAGCATTTTGTGGATCTTTGTTCGTGTTAGTAGTAGTTTATCACGATGTTTCATGCATCGGATAAGGCCAGGAGTTATCCATGGTTTCATAGCAAATTGTGACCTACTGACTCTTTTGGTGTATGTGTATTTATTGACGGCTGTATTAAGGATCATATCTAGTTCTTGCACTGCGTCGTTGACATTTTTCTTCCCAAGAATATTGGCCCAATCATTGTTGTGTAGCTCTCTGGCTACGGCATTGCAATCTGTCTTGGTGACGAACCTGTCTCTTTTCTCAGAGCCGGTTTGTGTAGGTAATACTAGTCCTAATGCAACCAAAGAATGGTCAGTTATGTCCGTTTTTCCAACTACTTCTATAGTGTTTTTAAACATAGATCTAATGAAGAGATGATCAAGGCATGCTTTATCTCTCGTGGGTTTTGTGATCGCTGGCTGCATGTTTAGCTCTGTCATCATGCACATATATTCACTGGCTGCTTCGTCCAGTGGGTCTGAAATGTCAATGTTGACGTCCCCTCCCACAATGACAGGGATACCTTTTTTGATCCCTTCAATAGCGTGGCTAAGAGAGCTACAGAATTTATTTATGCTCCTAAAAGAAGAGGAGCGGTATACAGCAAATACTGTACCAATTTTATCAATGTCGATTTGAAGGCATTCTGATTCTTCAAACTCAGGCTCTTTTACTGTAGCGTCCCAACAATTTTTTATATAAGCCACTACACCTCCGGCTATATTTTGGTTAGTTTTCGTGACAAAGCTATTATATCCTGGGATTTGTCCTATTAACGGATCACTGCCGAGCCAACATTCTGTTAGAATAATTACATCTATATTTCGGCGTAGACGCTGAAACGCAGTTAAAAATTGATGAAAATTTTTCTTTATGCTCCTAATGTTTAGCGCGATCACTTGAAAGTTAAAATTATTACTTAAGATTACATTGCAGTCTTCTATCGAATCGCAAGTCTGGCAATCAATGGAAAACGCTTTATCAATGTTATTTAAAGTATCAAAGATTGTGTTAGCCATAATTAAGATGTGTTGTAAAATATTCGTTGTGACTTGTGGAGATTGCCAGACAGGCGACTCGTCAAGAAAAGTGCGTAGAAATTTGGAGGTACTGTGGTTTTTTGTCAGCGGCGTGTGTGTAAATGTGTGTGTTTGGAGTGAGTAAATGTGAGACACTGAGTCGATGTGATGAAAATAGAGTACGAGTGAGTGAGTGAGTGAGTGTGTGTAACATGGGTAACTGGTTTGAGTGTTTCTTTTCATTGAAGCTAATAATAAAATATAACAATGTAATGATATTAACTCAATAGATACATTGATAATTTAACGGTAGCAAGCTGTTCTGTAATGAAACTGGATGGTAATGACCCGGCAATCGGTCAATACAGGCTGATAATGATGATGACAACAATAAGTAAGTAAGCTCGTGGAAGCCGAGGGGCTAGCCCTGGTGTCAGAGCTTCTTTTTTAAGCCGCCTATAGGCCTCTGATATAGATAAACGATTAAAAAAAACAGGGATAGACAATTTAACGTGTCATTCAAACCAGGGTAGTACTGTACAGTACTACTAGCCTTATTAATAGTCCACTGCAGGACGTAGGCCTACCCACGAAGGGTGATTGAACCATATCCACCACGATGGCCCAGTGCGGGTTGGTGGATTCCCAAATGCCATCGAATTTCTTCTACGGACGTATGCAGGTTGCCTCACGATGTTTTCCTTCACCGAAAAGCCAGTGGTGTGAAATTCCGTACATAAGTTCCAAAGAACTCATTGGTACGGGACCGGGACCACGACCTCAAAAATGACAGGCTAGCGTTACAACCACTGGACTACCACGGCTCACCAGGGTTGTGCTTAGTTATAGGTAAATGCCACCCGCGGTCACCCATCCAAAAACTGACCGTGCCGAACGTTGAACTTTACATCTACTCAAACTACTCTATGAGTGCTACATGATAACGATGACCAAGTACTTTATAACTTGAATGTTATATTAAACTCTCCCTCTATTAATTAAGTTTCCTTCTGAGCACTAATTAATAAATACTTAGGCTACCGAGAAATTTGTTCTAAACTCTACCAACAGAATTAATTACAAGTCCTGGGTGTTGAATGAATTTGAACTATTTATAGAACTGAAGTTTCCAGTTATCGGGAACTATGGAACGGGAATTATTAATAGACCCTTACAATTTCAATAGGTACATAATTATTCTATATATATTCTACCATTTATGTAGTCGCTTATTAGAAAGACACATTTTAGGGGGTGGCAAAAATTTAGTGACGTACTGGATAATTATTTTTCGCAAAAATGGCAAAACCGTGTACAAATTTCGAATATTTCGCTTGAATTGTTTACATTACTGTTGATTTATCAAAAACGGCTCAGCCGATTTCTGTAAAATTAATTTGGGACCACCTTGAAAGTATACCCTTTCGAACTACAAAAGAATTTTTCGATTCGATTCTCAATTGACGAAATTATCGATGTTCATCGTGTACAAAATTCGGATATATCGCTCGAATTTCTCACATTATTGTTGGTTTTTTCAAAAACGGCTTAGCCGATTTCTGTAAAATTTAATTGAAACCACTCGAAAGTATACCCTTTCAAACTTAAAATAGAATTTTTCGATTCGGTTCGCAATTGGCGAAATTATCGATGAACAAACACAAAAAAAAAACACATACGAACATAGAACCTCCTCCTATTTGGAAGTCGGTTAAAAATAGCCAGAATTATGGACTATTTTTCACCGACTCCCAAAAAGAGATTTAAATTTTTCTCTAAATCCAACAGTATGTTTTTTGTATAAATGTTATTATTTTAATAGTATTTTTAGTAGCTTATTGACCGAAGTATAGTCCTATTTTGGGAGTCATATTTGTTGAATCAACAATGATATATAAACATATAGTACTACATGAATTACAAAGGCTACAGCCGAAGGATCCAAAAAAATACAAAATGTAATTTAAAAATTAATTTATTAACTAATTATTACAAGTTAAAACTTAAAGTAAAAGGTTTACTTCATCGAAGAATGATGGAAGCAAAGAGTGTCGGTGTCCGATGTCGGGCGTCGCACGTAGCCTCGGTTGCCGCGCTTGCGCAATGGTATTCCGCTGCGGTGGCACACGTGTAGTTGGGCCGCGCGCATTGTGCATCGAGGTCGATGCCGAATCAGCAATGCACTAAGGTTGTGCATGTGTAACACCTCCCCCCGTTGAACGGCGACTATCGCAGGGCCGGGTCGAGATGGTCGCTGGCAAGCATCCTGGGTCAACCCTTATCTGACTTGGGTTGACATTGCGGAGTTCTGGGACTGCATATGTTCCTGCTGGAATGCTGTTGTCGGTCTCTGTAGCTTCTTTACTTCTTTTGAGTAGCCGGCGATATAATTTTGACAGGATGAATGCTCCTACTGCCAAGGATGCTAATAGATATATCGGTATTGTGGTGTGATATATGGCAGGATCGGTGACGTCGTCCAGATGAGTTGGAGACTGGGCTAATACGTCTTTGTTCAGTGTGTGGAGTTTCTCTAAGCTCAGTGAGTTGAGGGTGAGCTTTGGATAATCTTCAAGGCCGGAGTCGTTGTGTCTTGGTATTTCCAATATTCTTATAACGTGACCTTTGATGTGGTCATTTGTGTTGGAGATGGTGAATGATGGCGTTTTCAAATTGCAGCTGAGTGGAATGACGACCAAATAGCTTCCTTGTAGAGTCCTATATTGTTCTTGTCCACAGGATATCTTGACTTTGGTCGGAGTGGGGAAGTTTATGGTGTAATGTTTGTCATCCAGTGTTTCTAGGGCTTCATGTGTCAGGGTCACGGATGTCATCTTGCAGGTTGGCTGGAGTTCCTGGTGCTTGATTAGGTGTTGCACGCAGTCTGTCTCGTTCTTGACCACGAGACTGGGTTTCGCTTCACATAGATACAGAGAGTTTAGCTTCGGACATTCTGTCTCTATGTACCTAGTGTCTTGGCTAGAGAGCGCTACATAAGGTGAGGGTGGTATAAGGATTTGATAGTCTCTATTGGGAGCAAGGGATAACTTATAAAAGTCAAAGGTTGAAGGAATGACAATCGGTACCTTAATAACTACCACTATTTCTTTATCTAAGTAGAAATATCCTAGTCTAATTATTTCATAAAAGTTCCTAATTTCTATATCAAGGATTTCATTACTTGAGTATAAAATCCTTAGCTTGTCTAACATATCCCTAACATTACCTATACTAGCTATAGAATAAGGAGTGCTCGATGCACGAATAAAGCTAATGCGTTCTCTAAATTTTGTAACTCTTCGCATAAATCTTCTATATTATCTCCTAGTATTAATAAGTGTTGTGCCAGGTGGGCATATTTAAGTCAAGCGTCATTTCTTGTCCTAGTGTCTGGTGCGTCAACGTCAGCCAAAGTAGTATCCTGCAACAATGTGGGGACCTTAGGGCTTCGCTTAAGGCGTGATTTAGCTACCGGACCACGTTTCTTCTTGGTATAAATATGTATGGGAAGATCTGCTAGAACAGTGTCCTGAGTATAGCGTGGGGCTAATTTCTGTCGGGCTGCTATAGGGTTGCGAATGAACACTTGTTGGTCAGGGGAGTAATCCTTTTCAGGTTCTCTATCCTTATTACGATTCTCAGTCAATTGAGTCCTGTCGTGTAAGGAAGTCTGATTGATAAGGTCGTACACTTGAGTCATTTGGGTCCTATGGTCTTGGGAATATTGTTGGTATAGATGTTCGGTTAAGTCGATGTCTATGGGGTCACGCGGATCAAAATGTCCAGTTATTAAGTCGAAGGGTCTACATTTCGTAAAACTGTGGATGGAACTGTTGTAAGCTAGAATGGCATAAGGCATGAGGTTTACTGCGGGTTCATTGCGTTTCTCGAGTTTCAATATCCTTAGATGTTCAAGTATAGTAGAATGAAATCTTTCTACTATGCCATTGTCATTCGGGGAATGTGCTAGTATTTTATGGTGTTGAATCTTATGGATTCGTGCAAACTCGGAGAACAATTGGTTTGTGAACTCAGGGCCTCCGTCCGTGACGATAGTGAACGGGACGCCGTGGTGCGTACAGAATACAAGGAGCGCCTGTACGACACTTAAGGCTGTGCTATCTCTGAGGTGGTACGCCTGTGCGTACTTTGAGAAGGCATCCACTATGGTAAGATATTTCTCGTTTTGGGCAGTGAAAAGATCAAGGTGGACTGTTTGAAATGGCTTCGTAGGGGGTGGAACGATCGAGAATCGTTGTTTGATAGGATTTCGGTCGTACTTAGCCTGTCCGCAAATGCTACATTCGTTAATGTACTTTGCTATACATTCTTTCATCTTGGGCCAGTAGTACTTGGAAGACAAGGCTAAATAACACTCGGTTATTCCACGGTGGTTTGTCTTGCCTTCATGATATTTTTTTATGATCTCTTGCTGACGTAAGTATTCCTTAACGTTTTCTATTTCGATTTTGGTGAAGACGAGATTCATGGAAGAACTCTTGAAATTTTCTTGTATGATGGGGATAATCTTATACATCGCGAGAGGGGGATGAATGATAATACCTGTTTTAACTTTAGGGTTGACAAATTCCTTTATGGCGTTAACTACGTCATGAGCCAAGTTGGATTCAGAAAGTTGTATAGTCGTTCGAGTATGAGTCTCAAAGGGTTTCGTCACTGTCGGTCGTTTCTTAATGTCACCTACTAATACAAAGCATATTTGTCTATTGAATCTATTTAGAGGGTCGTCGGTAATCGGGACTTCTAGGATTGGCATTTCATTACTGGTATGAATGGTTTCAGTTTCTGAGTTACTTTGCTGGGGCGATGTTTCGTAGTTATTCGTAGGGGCTGTTAAGGTTTCAGAGCCTACTTCTGAAGGAGGTTTCTCTGATACATTAACTACGATGGAGTTAGTGTCTTCATTATGAATTTCAATGCGAGACAAAGCGTCTGCATTGGTGTTCTGTTTGCCTTGCTTGTAAATGGTGGTGAAGTTATACTCGCTCAATTTTAGTCTCCAACGCGTAAGTCTAGAGCCGGGTTCTTTAAGGCTCATTACCCATTGAAGGGGTCTATGGTCCGTCACTATTTTGAATTTTCTCCCGAATAGGTACGGTCGGAAGTACTTGGTAGCCCAAACTATAGCTAGCAATTCCTTCTCGATTGTACTATAGTTAGTTTCGCTCGAGTTCAGAGTCCTGGATGCGTACGCTATTGGCTTGTCATTGCCTATTGGTCCCTGAGACAGGACAGCACCGATTGCGAAATTCGAAGCATCGGTTGTCAGGACAAAGTCTTTTGTGAAGTCAGGGTATTGTAGTATCGGGTCATTTGTCAAAAGCACTTTACATTTCTCGAAACAGTCAATGTACTTAGGGTCGTTGTAAGTCACTTTGGAACCCTTCTTTAGACAGTGAGTCATAGGTTTGGTTATACGCGCAAAGTCCGGGATGAATTTCCTATAATATCCGAGTAAGCCAAGGAATCGCTTAATCTCGGTAGCTGTCTTTGGAATCGGGAATCTCTGGATGGCTGATATTTTATCAGGGTTCGGTTTTATACCATCCTTACTTATGATATGACCTAAGTACGCAGTTTCTAGCTTAAGAAACTCTGACTTGTCCATCTGAATCTTGAAGTTCGATTCCCTAAGCCTTTTGAAAACTTTTTCTAAGTTCACCATGTGTTCTTGTAAGGAGACGCTGAACACTATGATGTCATCCAAATATACTAGACAGATGACGTTTTGGAGGTCTCTGAGGACATTATCCATCACTCGCTGGAAGGTGGATGGAGAATTTTTTAGACCCATGGGCATTCTCAAAAATTCGAAATGGCCATGTTCTACATTGAAAGCTGTCTTGGGAATATCCCGCGGGTCCATTTCGACCTGGTGGAACCCACTGGCAAGATCTAATGTCGTGAAGTAATGACAGTTGCCAAGCTTGTCTAATACGTCATTGATATTGGGAATAGGATATTTATCGTCGATAGTCTTTTCGTTGAGTTTGCGAAAGTCAACGACAATTCGCCATTTGGTTTTTCCAGACGCATCTGATTTCTTTGGGACTACCCATATGGGGGAGCTCCAGGCAGATTGAGAGGGGCGAATGATACCCTGTTCAAGCATTTTCGTGATTTGTTCTTGAACTTCCTGTCTGTGAACGAAAGGATATCTATAGGTCTTAGTATAGACAGGTAATTCATCTGTAGTGTTGATTCTATGCTTTACCTTGTCGGTAAAGGTAAGGGGTTCGCCTTCGATATAAAAGACGTCAGCGTATTGCGCACAAAGGGACTCTAAGTTAGCTCGCTCTTCTGGATTCAGATGGTTAGTACGTAATCGTGAAAGCACTTCAGCAGCGCGATCACTGAGTTTCTGAGTACGCGTACATTGTTCGTTAAAAAGCTCAGCACTAACGGGTCGGTCCATAGAAAATACTACGTCGTGTTTTGTCGGGTTGGTAACCTCTATAATGCCACGGTTGTTCTTAACAGTGGTGATGCAATCCTGAATGGTACAGTTTGATATGAATTGTTCTATAACCAACGCATCGCCGTCGTGAAAGTTGATTGGGACTCGAATCATTTTGGATGTGTTTGCGGGTATTATATCCTCGTAAAGGTTACAGTTACGTGAATCATACATTCGCAAAGGGTTGGTGGATTTCCGGGTTACTAAGACTTTATCTTTTAAGTCTATGTTGGACTCTAGCTTCTCTAATAAGTCTAGGCCAATTAACCCATCAAAGTAGTTATGAAATTTATATACAAAGAGCGTGATGTCGCAATCTTCGTTAAATTCGTCAAAGCATGGTACGGTTATCGAATAGTTATTACGGGTGGTCGCGTGGATATTGGTCACTTCGAACGGGTCGTAATTACACGGAATGTTTGAATAGTATTTTTCTACTGCGTCGGGGCTGATAAATGACTGGTTTGCACCTGTATCAATTAACAATTTGAGGGGTGGATTTCCTATCTGTATGAAGGGAAGTTGCCTTTGGGTTTGCAAATTAATTTCAATTTTGGCTTGTCTGATTTCGCGCTCTTCTGAAAATCCTGCTGTTCTGGGGAGGCTTCGTCCGAAGTCTCCTCGACATATGCGGGAATATATTCATAGGGTTGTTCGTAGGGTGCAACGTCATAAGTCATTTCGTAATAAGTCGGCTCATAGTCGGGATAAGCAGCACTATCATAGTCATAGTAGTTGTCAAATTGGTCATAGTATTGTCCGTCATTAAAATTCAGTTCCCTTGTTTTAAAATAATTGCTTGGGGGTGGATTCCCTTGTTTCGACCAATCATGCAATATTCTAGCTGGGGGTGCTGGTCTTGAAACGAAGTGGCTAACTCCGCTCATTGGCTGAGGGCCTGATGGTTGATAGTTGGTCCTATTCTGATTCAACCTAAAAACATTGCTCTGCGGCCTATAATTAGGCGGAGGGGCAGAAAACATTTGTTGAGTCCTTGACGGGCCTCGGTTCATAGTCATTTGGGGCCTCCAAATTGGCATCCTTGGTGGCTGGGCAAAAGTCGGGGGCCTTGATGGTCCTGGCTGTGAGTTAAAAGGGCTAGAAAAAGCTGGTCTCGCTTGTGGCGAGTTGAAGTTAAACGGTTTGCCTGTATTAGTGCTAAAATCAAATGAAGACGTCGGCTGCGTTCTTCTGTCTGTAAGGTGGTCGTTACGTTGCTGTAGATAGAGGGTGTTAATTTCCTCCTGTACATATTCTAACGCTTTCTCCAGTGTTTCCGGTCGCATGCAGCGAATCCTGGAGCCTAATGGTTCTTTTAAGCCACGAACAAAAGCTTGTAAAGTTAATTTTCTATAGAGAGTGCGCTTTGCCTCTATGGTGGTAGCTAAGGTCTCATGCAAAGTCACATAGGTCATAATAGTGCTGAAGAGACTTTGACACTTTTCATAAAATTCTTGTGGGGTCATATGTCTCTGTGTCAGGAGGGCTAGGTCATTGTAGAGAGCGGTCTCATCTCTCTGGTCAGCGAAGTTATTGACTAATGCGTTTCTGATACCCTGCCAGTTGTCAGGTATTCCATTGGAATTTATTGTTCTGGCAGCATGCCCGGTAACTTTATTTAATATTCCGTTCAATAGAGCTAGGTTACTAAGCTCAAACCCAGGCTCTGGCCTAATAAACTGCACAACTAACTGGTCGCACAGATGTATAAATCTAGTCAATACATTGGGATTGCCGTCGAACTCTGGCAATAGGCGGAGAGCCTTATAGACTTGGTCTACCTGTTCCGCGCTCATTGTTATTTCGCTTTTAATTAAAGTTCTGCCTAAATCTAATGGATCTCTTAATATAATACTATCCTCTAAAATAATTTCTAAATTCCTATTTGCGTCGATTCGCACTGCCCTACTATTCCTACCTCTAACTAGCGAATTTCGTGGGTGGAAAATTTTGGAAACTTTTTAATGTTCCGAAGAAATTAACACTCTGCGAAATCGCACACAAAATATAAAATAGGGAACAAGGACTAAAAAAATAAAAGGATAACTAAGGTTAAGGAAGGAGAGCGACTCTAGTAAGATCTAGGTACTCACCACATTTGTATCTCTCTGGCGTATCTATGTCTTGATACTCCTCCTGCTGCAGCTCTCTTGTAGGTTCAGGATACCCGCGCCGGTGATCGATTCACTGACTCTACTTTACAGGTATCCTACCGACTGCGCCAATTACAAAGGCTACAGCCGAAGGATCCAAAAAAATACAAAATGTAATTTAAAAATTAATTTATTAACTAATTATTACAAGTTAAAACTTAAAGTAAAAGGTTTACTTCATCGAAGAATGATGGAAGCAAAGAGTGTCGGTGTCCGATGTCGGGCGTCGCACGTAGCCTCGGTTGCCGCGCTTGCGCAATGGTATTCCGCTGCGGTGGCACACGTGTAGTTGGGCCGCGCGCATTGTGCATCGAGGTCGATGCCGAATCAGCAATGCACTAAGGTTGTGCATGTGTAACACATGGATTCGTGAAAACCATTCGAATTCTGTGAACGGTTTAAATCAATATTATTAAACAATTAATTTTTAGGGTTCCGTACCCAAAGGGTAAAAATGGGACCCTATTACTAAGACTTCGATGTCCGTCTGTCTGTCTGTCCGTCTGTCCGTCTGTCCGTCTGTCCGTCTGTCTGTCTGTCCGTCTGTCCGTCTGTCCGTCTGTCCGTCTGTCCGTCTGTCCGTTTGTCCGTCTGTCCGTCTGTCCGTCTGTCTGTCTGTCACCGGGCTGTATCTCATTAACCATGATAGCTAGGCAGCTGAAATTTTCACAAATGATGTATTTCTGTTGCCGCTATAACAACAAATACTAAAAACATAATAAAATAAACATTTGAGGGGGGCTGCCATACAACAAATGTGATTTTTGGAGTTTTTTTGCTCGCTATTAATAACGGCAAGAGGAATGGGGCTCCCATACGGTACGGAACCTTTCGTGTGCGAGTCCGACTCGCAGTTGGCCGATTTTATTTATATTCTTTAAACATACAAATGTGCTTAGAATCGTCGATTTAACACGGTTTTATAAAAATATAAACTCGTATTTACTAGGTAGTTAACTTTCGGAAGCGCGAGAGAATGTTTCTTAAAAACTAGAAATAAAACTAAGATGTTGCCGATGCGAAGGCACTATAATTAATGAATAAAATACACTGATACATCTTACAAGATAACTTAGGCATCTAGGTGGTCTTATTCGCAGACGCATAGTCAGCTCTACTGATAAGACCAGTGCTCGGTTTGTTTCTGCGAACCGGCCGCTTATCTCTAGTATTAAGTTACGTGGGAACATACATCGAATTACATCGCTTAGAGTACTAGAGGTGGTGCTGTTCGATGAGAGAACATTACGTCTCCCTCCCTAAGCGAAAAATTATCGGAGCACTTGATTTTAGAGGGATTCCGATAATTTTGAATGAAAGGATTAATTTTGGTGTACGAAACATAAAAAATAATCAAAACTATACTTAATACTACTAATCCTAATGCTATGAGACTAATTGTAGAGTCATTTTCTCTGTTTTCACCGAAAACTTCACTGTTCTTCAAAGCAAAGGCCATGTATTTAAGTTCGTCCAGTGCAATCTCTCGCATGTTGAGTGCATGTGCACTGGATAGGTTCTCGGTTGCGCGTAATTTCGGAAGGTTGATGATGGGTAGTGGGTCCCTGGGTCCACTTCGGTGTGAAGAATGTGGTGCCGGATGGTCGTCCCGTTGACAGTGACATCTCAGAGTCTGTTCAGCGTCACGACGTGCGTTCCGCATATCTGCTGCTACGAAGCCTCTTCGCCGCAGGTCTCTGTGAGGGTTGTTTCCGATCTAGTGAATAAGTATCCAGTTGTTTTTATCTATTTTCTGCAGCTTCACGTCCTCGAAGTGAATAGGGTGCTGCTTGCAGATGCCAGTGACGTCCTCGTATATCATTAGTTTTTCCTCGCAGGAGGGCCCGCTGTATGAGGCGCGGTTGTCATCGACTCCAGCAGCGAGTAAGCGGCACGGCAGTGCGATCGGCTGATACTTCAGCCCTTTCGCCAATAGGAATGGATACTTAGGAAATATGGCAACGGTTAGGTTTTCAGGTTTGAGGAGGATGGGTAAAGTGTACAATTTAAAATAGTTAAATACGTAACATTATCGGTCAGAGGGATTTCCAATATAAAGGTCCTTTTTGATAAAAGATTTAACATCAATAGTTTCCTCAATCTTAACTAAATTGAATTCATTGGGTACATATACCAGGTTTCTAGATTCTGCTATCAAGTTCAAATGGTATAGCAGTTCGGTGGAATTAATTATAGACTGGTGTAGTATGGAGCTCTTGCTTAGAGCTAGAGCGGTTTCGATTTAACTTAATCTAATGAATATAGTCCTAAAACTACTTATGAATAAACTATATTGTTGTAATTATTTTCTCGGATTAAAGTCTGTTTAAGGGTTCCGTTAAGCAAGCAAAAGTTGCAATAACATTACTGAAAGTAACGTTAACGAGCCTGTAACTTACAAAGATATGGTTGCAACGTTCATGCAAACTTACAGCGAGCTTGAAACGAAGCCCTAACGGCTAACGGCCTAAACTCCAAAACTTTTTAAAACTTTAAAACGCGAAGTTCCAGTAACATTACACATTAAATATATCTGAAAGTTGTAAAGTTAACTTTCCGCAAGTATAACGTTTAACATTTCCACAACTTTAAATTTGAAAGGTAATAGTAACTTGTTTCATCTATCTAGCTAAAAGGTTACAAAATATTACAAATGAAACTTGCTTAGTTGTCGCAAAGTTACATTTCTAGGTTTTCAGTTTCAAAAAAATGATTTGTTTTTCTAAATTTTGTTGAGGCTATATTATAGTTTTGAGTACATGTCCTAGAGGCAGGTGTGTGTGAGACTTTTCCATTTTCCGCTGTACGGAATGTTATAATCAAATTTACAAATGGGAATACCAATTTCTGCAAACACAACGCCACCGCGATGCAGAATTTTAATGTGCGATGCTAACGCCATCTAGTTTTTCAATGTTAAGTAAGAAACTCTACAGTAACATTAAAATTTGATAACTTTCGAAAATTAAGTTCCAGCAACATTACTTACCTACACAGGTTAGGTAAATAAAAAGAACAATTCGTAATGTTGTAGGAAAGTTGATAAAAAATATAACAATAGACCTATTGTCGCAATGTTATAGTATAACATTTCAGAAACTTTCGTTTGTAAAGTACAGGCAATGCCAGACAGTGAAGTTAGTAAAATTACATTGCAGCAACGTTTCATTTTGTAACGTCCCAATCACATTTTTGCAACAATGTTAATTACTTACATTTAGGTATGTTTGGGAGGCTATATCCCTGCAAAGTTAAAACGTAATCTTTCATGCGAAATATAACAGTAACATAATAAACTAATTTTTAAAAAGTTTCAACATAACAATAAGATCTATGTAAGTGACATGTTCCTGCAAGATGATGTTTGAAATTCACAAATGTGCCATATACAAACTTACTACAACTTATTGCAAGTTTCATGCTTAGTGGGGTACTTGTATTCGAAGTCGTTTGAATGGTCATATTTGTATAGTCCGTACATGTCGTTTTTGTGAGTATAAGGGTAAGTATCATCAGGGTAAAATTTTTGTTCATCGTCGTCACCGGTTATCTCGTTAAGCTTAAATCCAATAGAACGGGCGGTCCTTAAGGATACGTCGCCGGATTGAAAGTGTGGCGGGTTAACTTGTTAAGGTTGTTCATAGGGTGGCTTGTACCCAAATTGGGGTGGCTTGTACCCGAATTGGGGTGGTTTGTACCCAAATTGGGGTGGTCTATAACCTAGCTGAGGGGTCGTCCCTAATCGGGGTCTCAACCCTTGCTGCGGTCTTGATTGTGGGCCTAATTTACCAAACTGAGGTGCGGAGCCTAGCTGCGGGCGGTAGTCAAATTGAAGCTGTGCGAACCTTGGAACCGGTGGTCTATTTAAATTTTGGTTCCCAGGTATACCGAACTGGAATTGAGGCGCGGGAATCGCGGGTCTCATGGTATTCTGGCTAGTAGGCATTGAAAACTGAGATCTTAGTAAATTTGACTTCATCCCTGTCTCTTGTCCCTTGAAGTTTACTTCTTCCAGCAGAAGTTTTAGAGCATCCTTTTTTAGGATTCCCGTTTGTGCAAGAGTAGCAGCTCTATGTTCTTGCGCCATTTCTATTTAATTTTATTATAACTAAAATAAAATAATTCAAACCTAATTTAGAGTCTCGGTAGAGTTTATACCGACACTAATACTTAATATTAAATATTTTATCCTTAATTCGCAAAATTTTATTAATTTGAGACAAAACTATCTAATACTATTACTATTATTAAATACCTATCCTTAACTAACACAATTTAATCGATTTGAGACTAAAAGTGCCGATACTATCACTTACTTTTATTAAATATCGTTAACTAAAACAATTTAATCGATTTGAGATTAAATGTTCCTATACTATTACTTACTTTTATTAAATGTCCTTAATCAAAACAATTCAATCGATTTGAGATAAAATGTTCCGATACTATTACTACTCTTATTAAATATCCTTAATTAAAACAATTCGATCGATTTGAGACCAAATTTTCCGATACTACTACTATTCTTAAATAATATATCTTAATTAACACAATTCAATCGATTTGAGACCAAATTGTCTAATTATACAATTAACACAAGCAAATCTGACCGATGACCAAGGTCTAAATTTACAATATTCGAGGAAAATGGGGGTGGAAGGTTAAGGAAGGCGAAAAAGGCTTACTCACCAACCGACCTGCATCTTCTGCGCCCGTAGATAACTTATTTGTTTGGTTCGTGTGGATAGCCGGAACGGATACAACTGAATTCAGTATTAACACCGTTTACTTAATACTGCACAACGCGGGGGAAATTCACCGAATTTAAGAGCGAACTTTTTGCGCTGGCAGCAGCCGACTATCCTACCGGCTGCGCCAGTTAACTTTCGGAAGCGCGAGAGAATGTTTCTTAAAAACTAGAAATAAAACTAAGATGTTGCCGATGCGAAGGCACTATAATTAATGAATAAAATACACTGATACATCTTACAAGATAACTTAGGCATCTAGGTGGTCTTATTCGCAGACGCATAGTCAGCTCTACTGATAAGACCAGTGCTCGGTTTGTTTCTGCGAACCGGCCGCTTATCTCTAGTATTAAGTTACGTGGGAACATACATCGAATTACATCGCTTAGAGTACTAGAGGTGGTGCTGTTCGATGAGAGAACATAACGAGGTACATAATAAAATATTGTATCGGTTGAAGTCGGTAGTGCCACTTTCGGCAAAAAAATTGTTATCGCTAGTTTAATGTGATGTGTTTCTAATCTGACTTATAGCATATCAGAAATCATCCACATTCCAGTTTTCAATTGAGCAGAAGGCGGTCAACTTATCTGAAATACTCAAGAAACATCGCACAGTAAGAAATGTCCCTTCATAACAGTACCTATTAAGGTCTAAACGAATCTACCTAAAACACAAAGGAGATTAAGTTCTGCTGTTCTGTGACCTGAAACATTACGAGTATTACAGCTGTCAGTCAAAAAATTCTATAACAACCCGCGTAATGGAATTAACCACTTCAAAATATAACTTTGCTCTTTCTTACAAAGGAGCCGAATCCATCAAACCCTAACACCATAAGAAGTCAAATTAAGGAACTTAACACATTACGCGATGGAGACGGCGGCACGTCCGGCGAGATTGTTTACACACTACGACAATACGACGATTTAAATCTACATTTATACAAATTATTAAAAATTTAACTTTTTATCTTAAATGTTATAGAATCATAGGCCCAATCAGACTCAAAAAAAAACTAGCGTTCTCCCTAAGCTGATATGGTACTTTGCACCTAAGCAACTGCTTAGTCTTTATAAAGCGCATTTCAGGTCTTGCATGGAATACTGATCTCACCTTTGGGATGGCTCTGACAAATACCAGCTGGAGGTTCTAGAGTCCATTGAAAGATGAGCTGAAAGGCGTAACGAAACCTTGACTAAGTCGAAGCTGCTAAGTCTCGAGCATCGACGTAGGGTGGCGTGTTTATCAGCCTTCTATCGGATACACTTCGGTGAGTGCGCCCAGGAGTTGCACAATCTGGTCCCGCCTGCCCCTTTCTTCTATCGTACGGCTAGATAGACGTGACCAAAGCGCCACTCTTTTATGGTGGACATCCCGCGCGTCGAAACGACGCAACCCTATCGAGTTTTGGCTCGTTTGATTTGTCTTAGCGAGTACTTATTCAGTAAAAGCTAGTTTAAAAGAAAGATTTTTTTTTTAAATACAATGCTTCTTAATCTGGATATTTGATTTAGTCTCGCTTTGGCTAACTTATGAGTCAGTAATCGCCAAAAAATGCGAATCGAATCGAAATTGATGTCGAAGATAATGCTATCAGTCGATTGATGTGGCGATAATTGTCTGCAGCGACGAAGTTCATCTAGATGTATATACAGGGTTATTCCTAATCAATTAGCATTCTGTTATAGGCGTATTCTGTACATCAAAACTAACAACTTTTGTTCTACTACTTTTGTCAAAACTAAAAGAAAATCAGCTGTTCCGTTCATTTTGTCGCAGTTGAACGATACATATTTTTCTATGAAACAACAATTTTTTTGAGTTTGGACAAAAGTCGCAGAACAAAAGTTGTTAGTTTTGATGTACAGAATAAGCCCCTAAAAGGATGCTTATTGATTAGGAATAATCCTGTATAATCTGCAGATAGCCATAAGAGATCGCAACGCGGCGATCTTGGAGGCTCTGCCGAGTAAAGACCAGAAATATTTTATGATGATCTCATGACGATCAATGATCGCTAATTGTAAAGAAAGGCGCTGAACTAAGTTAAAGCACAATCCGGAAAGTTACTGAGTCGTACTTATCCGAATAGGGACGTGTGAGGGTTGATTTAATAGGGTTGAAACAGAGACTGTACGCGTTATGGCACGCGCTTTCCTGAAACTTGACGAATGGCTAACGGGAAATGTATTTCTGAGCGTTTTGGTATGTGTTTCAATTCAAATACTTGCTATTCTAGATCTTCAATGTAAATTTTATACTGCTAGAATTTCAGGCACCAAATATGAGGTAAATTGTACCGTGCTTTACGGTTTCGGTGTTTTGTAGTCCACTATAGAATATAAGCCAACCTTTGAAAAGTTATTTCGTCAAATTCCGATTAATTTCTTTTCTGCATTTTTGTAATGGATTTAGCTGAATCTTTTATAATGTTGACCTGTCTTTGTTTCCTGATTTTTACAATATGGATTTCTTTAAGGCAAGACAGAATAGGTATTTTAGGTATGTTTTCCATCCTCGGTTACACCATCAGGCGAGTTGGTGGCCAAATAATGCCCTATTATGTATTAAAAAAATCTATGGACCTACAATACCTACATATACATACCTAAAATTAATTTATGTTTTGTACATTTTTTTATAGTATAGTTATTTTTTTAGTGGATTTCATCACACTTACCTACAGCAAAGCCAAAGCGTATGACAATACATTATTACTTTGCGATTTTGCTGAATAATCATATTAGTTATTATGTATGTCAGGGCCGAACTGTGAATTTAGGGGGCCCTGGGTTATTACTACTTAAGGGCCCACCTACGTAAATACTAAAGTAAAGGATAAAATATTTGATTTATAAAACCCTAATACATTAGATTTAATTGCAGGATTCGCAGGGCTACATATCTTACGTTTAATTAAATAAAATTATTGTTTTTTTCGCATTATAGTCTTTTTTTGACTTTGACTTAGCTGGGGGCCCTGGGCTGAAACCCAAAAAGCCATATGGTAGATCCGGCCCTGATGTATGTTTTCTTATCATGGAACATACAATAACACAGATTTACTTAAGTCTAGATTTTTTTTAAAATAAAAACATTTCATGATAGGAAGTCGAAGATGATTTGATTATTATTACAAATAAGGTTCACCTAATTAATATACGAATCATAATAATATATGCTTTTCGTTTGCTTGTGTTATAATTGATTGCTAGCGATCTTCTACCATCAGGCCACATCAATTCACATCGTTGCTTAAAATTTAAATCATTTAAACCAGAAATGTACAGAACAATTTGTACCCTTCCCGTATCACGGGACCATTGGGTTCTCACGCATCGCCACTTTCATAAATTAGCGAGTGTTTTGTCGCGCGCTGAAACCAAGCCTGAAAGGACGCAGCGGGCGGAAGGATGCCATTGTTTTAGGTTTAACTTCGAGGATGAACAGGATCAAAATATAATTAGATTTGTTTGAAGTAGATTTTTGCCTGAACACAACAATAGAACTAGTAGGTAGACCTTGCATCTGTTTAGCAGATTCTTCATCAATATCACTACATAGTATAAAACAAAGTCGCTTCCCGCTGTCTGTCCCCATGTATGCTTATATCTATAAAACTACGCAACGGATTTTGATGTGGTTTTCTTTAATAGATAGAGTGATTCAAGAGAAAGGTTTGTATGTATAATACACCTGTACGAAGCCGGGGCGGGTCTCTAGTACGCCTATAATATAATTCGTACTCACTAAATTTTGCTAAAATTTAGATATTAAACGTCATTTCCAAATATTATTCTGTACTGTACTATACCAGCCTTTTTCATAGTTCACTGTAACAACCTGAAATTAGGCTGGACAACGTGGGTCATCTGCCACGATTTGTGGAGAGCAAGTTTGCCTCAAAATGTCGCCATCCGACGTGCTCCTCACGCTGCCGCACCATGTGTGTGAAATGTAACATGTATTTATGTGTGCTCAAAAACAATTGCTTCGAAAGTTACCACAGCCACAAGACCTTTGGCCCACGTTGAAACCTGGGGTACACATATGTGCACCACCTTTTTTTTGTACTTTTATTAATAAAAAAAAATTTAAAAAAATTGTGTGTCTTATTTATGTCCCTACAACTACAATAAACCAAAAAAAACATTGTTATCATATTTGGTTCGAGCTCAGGTTAACATTACTAGGGAGGGACAGTTTCCCCCCCGAGTGGGTTCCCGCCTTGTCGTGGCGGGGGGGCTTAGTAGCCAGGTCTTCCCAGCCTGGTGAACGAAGAGGAACCCGAGGTGGGGCCGGCCTCTCCGGGTCTTGGGCCCAGACAAGCCCGTGCGGAGGCTGGCCAGTAGGTTGGCTTGCCGACTGAGGTGGACTGCGGTGTCGCGCTTGTCGCGATACCGCGGCCGAGCCCATCGAGGCGGGGGCGGCGACGGGATGGACGGGCGGCGAGAAGGCCGCTGCCTATCCGTCCTGCCAGCGGCCCTAACGGGTGCCGCCAACGTGTTGGCGGAGGCAGTGGGGTTGCAGGGGAAGAGGAGTGTCGGTATCGCGACGGCCGTTCTCCCTATCCTCTGCAGCCGTAGTGGCAGGCGCGGGGCCACTTTAATTGACCCGTTGCATCGGGACCAGGGCTGTCGGACACGGGTGCTGTCTGACGCCCAGTGCTGGTTGGTCCCAGGTGGTGGATGACGATGTGTCTGGTGTTCGGCACATCGTTATTCTGGCGGGAGCCGAAGCTCCGTGGTGGGGCCCGAGTTGGGCCAGCGCTGTCGGGTGCCGCGGAGGAGTGCGCAAGCGTGCCCGTAGCCCCGACACCAAGCGCAGTGGTGGAACACCCAGGGGTTTTGGTGGGTATACTGTCCAGTCAGCAGGACTCCCACATAACCACCCGCCTGCCCTCGAGGTGCGGTGGTATCTTTAAAATATTTCCCCTGGTAAAAAAAAAAAAAAAAAGGGAGGGACAGTTTCATGAAGTGAAAACTCTTACGTAGTTTTGTATTCTCTTAGGCGAAAACTTCTTAGCGGCGTTGTGCACAAATTGGGTTGGGTAAAAATTGTTAAACTAACTCGCGTCAGGACACGTGACCTGATCGAAAATTCGTAAGACTTAAGCGTCTGATCCACGTAAGTTTTAAAGACTGTTTGGCTCGTCAGCGGTTTTAAAGACTGTTTGGCTCATCAGCGGTTTTAAAGACTGTTTGGTGTGATTAGTGTGACCGTTTTTAGTGGACTGATTACTATTATAGTAGATTTTCGATAGATTTCGATTTTACGAATCGTCTCGAGCGCAGGCTTGATGAATTCCAGCCTTCCGAACAAGCCGGCTTCCGAAAAGGCTTTAGCACCATGGACCACATCCATACGCTGCGGCAAGTTATACAGAAGACTGAAGAGTATAACTTGCCACTTTGCTTAGCGTTTGTGGACTATGAGAAAGCCTTTGATTCGGTCGAGACATGGGCTGTGCTTGAGTCTCTTCAGCGATGCCGTATTGACTATCGGTATATCGAAGTGTTGAAGTGTTTGTATAATAACGCCACTATGTCGGTCCGAGTACAGGAAGAGAGCTCGAAGGCGATCCCTTTGAAAAGAGGCGTCAGACAGGGAGATGTGATATCTCCGAAACTGTTTACTGCCACTTTGGAGAACGCCTTTAAGGAATCCCTCCCGGAATGGAAAGGATTTGGCATCAACATCAATGGCGAATACATCACTCACCTTCGGTTTGCCGACGATATCGTGGTCATGGCGAAATCGATGGAAGAGCTCAGCACGATGCTCGAAGGCCTCAATCGAGTTTCTCAACAGGTGGGTCTCAAAATGAACATGGATAAAACAAAAGTCATGTGTAATGCCCATGTCGTACCCACCCCAATATCTGTTGAGAGCTCGGTTCTTGAAGTTGTTGACTCGTACGTCTACCTAGGACAAGTAGTCCAGCTAGGTAAGTCCAACTTCAAGAAAGAGGTCAATCGCCGAATCCAACTCGGTTGGGCAGCCTTCGGAAAACTGCGTGACGTCTTTTCATCTGATATACCTCAGTGCCTCAAGACGAAAGTTTTCGATAGTTGTGTGTTGCCAGTGATGACATATGGAACTGAAACGTGGTCTTTTACTGTGGGCCTTATGAATAAGCTCAGGATAGCCCAACGTGCTATGGAGAGGGCTATGCTCGGCGTCTCTCTGCGAGATCGAATCAGAAATGAGGAGATCCGCAGACGAACCAAAGTTACCGACATACTGCCGTGCAGCCTTTAAAATGCAGTATGAGCAAAAACGCGGTTTCGAGAAAAACGCGAAAAACTTTTTGATTTGTTTTTTTTCTATGTTACAAGGTGTTATGACGTATGTTTTGAATGCTATTGGGCGCATCTGAATTCGAAGAAAGACTTCACAAAAGAAAATACGCACTTAGATTATTATATGATAAATAAAAACGATTTGAAAAAAAAGTTCCCAAAAAAGAGCAGTTACGACACATAAAATTTAGTGAAAAAGTTCGCATAATCAGATTAAAATGCAGTAAATTTGAGTTAGTACTGCAAAATTATGCGAGACATGTACTACTTTGCCGTTTAAAATGCAGTATCAGATTTATTTTACTGCATTTTAATGTGTCTCTTGAATAAAATGTAGGTGCAGTATGTAAATAATTATTGACTAAATTACGTAAGCTACTTATTTTATGGAGTAAGAAAGAGTATTTCGATCAAAATATTTTTATTAAAGATATAGTAAAAAATCAACACTTCACTTCAACATCAACAAAAATCAACACAATCACATTTTATTATTACTTAGACTATTATGGCTCAGACTTTTGAGATATCATAGCAATTTGGGTTAGTCACACTCACAGTATAGAGGTAGTAATTAAAACTTAAATCACTTATAACATTTATGATTAACACTGCCAATAATCAGGGCTGGATTTAGAGGTCTAGAGGCCTCGGGGCAACAAAATAGTGGAGGCAACCTGGCTCAAAATTATTTTCCACACAAAATAAATAATATTTATCGGTCTAGGGAGTTGATATTTCCTGAAGATGGGTAGTAAATTGCAAATACTTATTAGGGTTATTTGACATTTGATATTTTATCGATTGCCTAATTGGAGTAAACAAATATAGATCTATGATTTCTGTTTATATTTAAGAACAATACAATCATGTTTGTATAAAGTACTTAAGGTAAAAGTAAAACAGTGAAAAAATATCGAGGGGAGAGTTGTTTACTAGTCAGATAAGTCGAATATTGAAAGGTTTTTTCCCGAAGTCTCTGTTTGTAAGGACTCCTCTTTTGTGGAGGCCCAGGGCCGAAGCCCCGGTTACCCTCCTCTAAATCTGGCCCTGCCAATAATACTTACGAGAAAACTGAAATATGCAATAAAAACTTATGAGATCTTATCAATAGCTGCTCAGACATGCTTAAACACTTAAATAACTATCTAGGAACAATAATCATAGGTATTCTTCTATGTATACATAACAAAACAAATACTCTCCTTCCGTATGTTTTAACTACGGACGTAGTACGGACGCACCACGGCGCCGCCTGCGCTAGTTCGAGTCGCGGCGTCATCCCTTGAAGGCCGCAAGTTCTACGTGTCCGTCGAGAACGTCAGCTCCGGACACAGAAGAATGGCTGCGGGAGTTCCTTAGGGGAGTTGCACATCACCATTCTATTATGCCATTTACACGGACGACATACCGATCTTGGAAGACCTGGTCTGAACCAGGAGAACGGGGAGTCGTCCTCGCCCTCTTCGCGGACGATTGCGCTAACATTGCGTCGTCCAGGAACAAAAGAATAGCCGCTGGCAGGATCCACTAGTTCTAGACATCCTGCCAGAATGGCTCGATAAATGACGGATTGCCATAAACGTGGGAAAGACGGCAGCGCTGCTGACCGGGAGATCACCAAGACTACCACCATTGATGAAGCCACTGCAGCTTAGAGGACAAGACATTGCGTGGGAAAGCACCTGCAAGTACCTGGGTGTCTACATCGACCGGGCTCTTCGCATGAGCTCGCAGACCTTGCACGCCGTTCACCAGGCGAAGGCTGTTCGATCCTTGCTGCGGCCCGTGCTGAGCTCTAAGCTGCCACTGAAGACCAAAGTAGGGATTTACAAGACCTACATTCGTTCCTGGTTAACTTACGCAGCGCCCGCTTGGTACGCGCTCTGCTCAGCCAGCCAGAAGAAAAAGATGCAAGTGGTGCAAAACGTCCCTCTGAGGATGATCTCGGGAGCCGGCCGGTACTTTCGCAATGACGTTATCGCCCGGGACGTGCGAATCGAAACCGTGGGGGAGTTCATGGCTCGTCTGTCGCGCGGCATGTTTGTCCGCGCGGACAATGGGCCATAACCCCATCTGAACAACATTGCGCCGCTTCACGCACGCCTCCCTGCCGAACGTACATGGCGTGCCCTCCCTAAAGATTTCCTCTTGGCTGGCTCGGACACGGAGCAGGACTCTGAGGGACCAAGCGGCATCCAAAATAGAGATGAGGCCTAAACTAAAAAGAGAGTACCACCAAGCCAAAGAATGGCCACCCCAGTACAACCAAGCCAAGATGTGGCCAGCGATGGCCATACAAGTGGCTAGCGAGGGTGCTGAGAAAAGCCGCCCGTCCTCGCGGACGGAAAGGGTACTCACATCCTCCCAACATTGCCCCTCAGCTCGATAGCTGAAGCGTCCAGCCGCCTAGCCGCCGAAGAGAGCGCAAGCTCGAGTTGGCATCCTTACCCTCGCCAAACACGAAGGGGAAGAACCCGGATGATGATGGTGGGCTGTAGGGACCCGCCGCCTACACCTGTTTCAGTCCTGAGTTAAGTTCTGTCTCAGTACTGAGTTGAGCGGTAGGATTATACTTGTAACCAATAATATTCCATAAAATAGAATTACGTGATCTATCATTGTACATTCATGTCAATGTAACAAGTATTATGTAAAAATTATGTCTTAGAAATAGGTGATAGATTTGGATAAATGTAAATGTGTTATCATAATTTATTTAGAAACCTTAAAAACATCGAAATTACCACACAAAACAAGTAGCCACGCGCTGTCGACGTCCTCCTTCCACGGCACGGCGTTCGGCGCGCGACTGATTGAGCAACAAATACTAGCTAAAATGCAGTAGGAAACTCCACGAAAACAGTGCAATACAATGACTTGATTCGAATTACCAATTAAAATGCATTAATTACGACTTATACTGCAATTTAGGCTGTAAAATGTAATTATTTAAGTGATAGATATTATCGATTATACTGCAGTAAATAACCAAAATACTGCAATTTAACTAGTTACATTGACAACAAAAAGTAACCTATGATATAAATAAAAGACAGTTCAATTAACTTTACTGCATTTTACTTTGTTTTGACCGTATGGAAAAAATAGGTGATGCTATCTTAAACACCACGTCTTAGTAACTTACTGCATACTAGTCTGTAATCATTTTGAAAAGTAATAAAAATAAACTTTGCAGTATTCATATTTTCAGTACATTATCTATTTACTGCATTTTAGTTTATGTGTTCACCATATTTTTAAGGTTATGTTAACCGTTTTTTTGTAGCAGTGACGACATTTACTGCATTTTATCTGGAAAAACAAAGCTATTGAAATACAGTAATTGCTCTTACTGTATTTTAGATAGTTTATCGTTACATTTTGCATAAAAGATTCCTAGTTACTGCGTTGAGGTAGTTGTTTTTTACTATCTTGTAGTTGCGATAATCAAAAACCGATTACATCATTCGATTCCTTATGGCGTGCCCATTACGGATCAATATTTAACTCAAAAACGTCAAAAAGTCAGATACTGCGTTTTAAGGACTGCAGGGCAGCATAGCCCAGCGGATTAGCAAATTAAAGTGGCAATGGGCAGGGCACATAGTTCGGAGAACGGATGGCCGATGGGGCAGTAAAGTTCTCGAATGGAGACCACGGACCAGCAAGCGCAGCGTAGGACGTCCACCGACTAGGTGGACTGACGATATAATAAAGATCGCAGGAACACGCTGGATGCAGGCCGCTTCCAACCGGCCTTATTGGAAATCCATTGGGGAGGCCTATGTCCAGCAGTGGACGTCTTACGGCTGATGGAGATTTTCGATGTAAATTTGGTAGTGTGATAGATTTTCACTAGGTTTTGAAAAATCTGTAGATTTCACTAGATCTCATAAATGCGATTTTTTTGGGGCCCGCGTGGCTTATGTGATTTCGGATAACGGCGGGGTAGAATTAGGAGAAGAATAAGTTATGTCAATAGATTTTAGTAGAAAAAATGGTTACGTTTAGTAGTCTACAGGTTTTGAAAACGGTAACACAGCTTTACTGTTAACGAGTCACACTTGTCGGTTTTTAATACCGCGACTTTACAAAATGTTGTCATATTCAAAGTTAGAAAATTTGACGTTACCTCGCTATAGCATTCAACGAAATTAATGAAAATATCCAAAATGTCCTAAAATGTGGGTTAGGAGTTGAATAAAAATAGATATCGGTTTTTCAGACACAAATGTAGTCCATAAACTCACAGTAGAAGCAAAAGACTACAGAAATTATTAAAAAATGTCCGAAGAAATTTACCAAGCGAAAGTCATAGAACGTATTAACAGTCATAGTGTTGGTAACACTGCGTGGCGAGCCAAAATAAAACCTTGATGAGCAGCGAAAAATGTTGTCGGTTTTAATTAACGTTTCATTTGAAGCTTTCTGCTTTTGCAGTTTGCCGTTTCTTATAAACAACTGATTTTATACGTTACGTGAAATTGATAATTTTAACTAAAGAAAGAATGATGTATTTTTTTCACGCACCACTTTAATACTGAACACTGCTATTTTAAAAGAATCGGTAAGCTGCAAAACAGAAAAGTGTCGAATGAAACGTGAATAAAAGACCTTCATACCGTCGAAGTCTTCTATACGTGGATGAGACGCTTTAGAGAGAGAAGTCTGCCGGCGCGGCGTAGGAGAGGAAGGCTACTTGAGAGGAAGTAATATCCTCCTCTCTTTCTACCGCGTGTCGAAAATGTATGCCTGCTCCTGTTGTTTTTAAGCGGCGCAGGGTGCTTGCGCGAGTGTGTGATATTGTATTTTACCATATAAATGATAGTAATTTATATGTTCAAGTTTTCACTTCTGCCGGCACTCCCGGAGTGCAACCCGTTGTTTTATTCCGAAATAAGTAATTTGATATTTTACGATTTAAACTATTTTTATCCAATGTATTCCGATTTTTTATTGATGTTTGATTAATTTAAGTGTATTGAATTCTGTTTTCTGGACTTTGTCTGAAATAAATTGTAAAATAAAAAAAACAAAATAGAATAATACAAAGTCGCTTCCCGCTGCCTGTCCTCATGTATGCTTATATCTTTACAACTACGCAACGGATTTTGATGCGTATAGAATAACGTGTGATGTATAGAATAAGCCCCTAAAAGGATGCTAATTATTTACCAGTCAACCTGTATAAACAGCGCCACACAAGTCACGGGTGGGAATTTAAAAAATAGGTAGGTATACGCGGGAGTCAGAGAGCCCGCCCTACGCCCTACGCCCGTGCTCACTATTTCGCCACTTGTGTAGGCATTGTGCACACATGCGCAATAATTAGCGGATCACGGCGAAGTGTCATTTACGGCTAACTTCTCATCCGCCGACTTGTATGGCGATACCTATATCTTAGATATAATTACCTCAACACGGTCAGTCTTCAGATGGGTACAATACAATACAACAACACTTTTGACACCAACAAGAAAACATAACAAAAGAAACAAAGGCAGAAAAGGCACAAAAGGCGGTCTTATCGCTAAAAGCGGTTTCTTCCATACAACCTCTCCTGGATGCAAGGAAACATAAAGACGACAAGGACGGTGTAAACGTAAAAAAAAAAGTAAAATAATGAAGAAAGTTACTACAAATTCCTAATCAACAATAAAATAAACTACATAATAATAGCCATACATAAATACTTATAATAATACATACAATAAAAATAAACATACTTAGATGCATAAATATATTATAAATAAATTAATGACGAGGAGTGATATGAGTATCAGTCAGAGAGAGCTTTGAGAGATAATGTTGCTGAACCTGGGCCTTGAAAGATTCAACGCTCTGTGCACGTCTGATGGTCACAGGAAGGTCATTCCAGAGAGCTACAGCTCGGACACTGAAAGAAAAATCATAAAAAAACAGTAGAATGAGATGGAGTGGAAAGAAGGAGATTGCTATAAGATCTAAGATTGACAGAGTGAGTGTCACAAAGAAAAGTGAAGCAAGAGCGTAAATATGAAGGAGAAGAAGGTTTGGAGAGAATGCTATAGAGAAGGGAAAGTATATGAGTATCGCGGCGAAGACGGATAGGGAGCCACTTGAGCTTATTACGAAATTGCTATGGGTATAATTGGGTATGCTGATAAGTGGATTTCTCTGCCAAGTTTTCCGCCTTTAACTGACCGGGAGCTACATTTTAAAGACATGGCACATTATAACGGCACCAAAACTGCACAGTTTCAGCATGGCGCGCCAAGGCCGTAACAGCGCCGATATAGTATGCCGTGACTTTTATCGTGTCCTCAGAAGAATTTACTTTAGTTCTTATTCTATGGACATGTCATTCAAATCACGATAGGTTAGGATGACACCTTAAATTGTAATTGACCTATACAATATTATACTTATACTAAGTAAAATTAAATTTATATTTATACTAAGTTTTTATTTCTAGTAAAACAAACATTTTGCTTCACTGACTTATTTCATTTTTAATTTTCTAACTTCTAAAATATATTGACTAGTAAACGCTATAGAGTACAAAAATATAAACCATTTTACTAATAATATTTACAATACAATTATATTTTAATTCAAAACAGTAGAAATCATGTCTTTGTAAGGATAGCATTTTCTTTGATAGAATTTTTCTTGCTGTTCGGATGTTTCTTTTCTTCAAGAGTCGATTCTGAAAGAGAAAACAATCACAGTTTTATTCTTAAAACTAAATAAATATATAAATTACATCGCGTGACAATTTTATAACCAGAAAGTTCTGATAAATAAATGTATACAGTAGGTATTTATAGTTTCACAAATGCCCGTTATTTTTCTAAGCAAATGCCAATCTATCTAGTGACATCTAGCGTGATGCTAGATAACTTAAAACCTTTTATATGTAAATTAATAAAATCTAAACGTTTGCGAGGTATACATAGACTGTATTTTGACTAGATTATTATGAGATCCTTAGAAAAATCAAAGTTACCGACGTTGTATAGCGAATTGGCAAGTTGAAATGGCAGTCCACAAGACACATAGCACTGAGGATAGAAAACCGATAGGGTCGAAAAGTTCTCTAGTGGAGACTACGTACCAGAAAGCGCAGGGTAGGACGTCCACCTACGAGGTGGACACACTACCTCATCAGTATCGCAGAATCTCGCTGATTGCAAGCCGCTTCCAACCGGTCTTATCGGAGATCCATAGGAAAGGTATATGTTCACGAGTGGACGTCCTATAGCTGATGGATGGATGACGAAATTTGCCCACGTAGTACTGTACTGTAGTACTGTACTGTACCAGCCTTTTTAAAAGTCCACTGCAGGACGTAGGCCTACCCACGAAGGGTGATTGAGCCATATCCACCACGCTGGCCCAGTGCAGGTTGGTGGATTCACATACGCCATCGAATTTCTTCTACGGATGCATGCAGGTTGCCTCACGATGTTTTCCTTGACCGAAAAGCCCGTGGTGAAACATTCCGTACATAAATTCCAAGGAATTCATTGGTACGTGACCGGGATTTGAACCCACGACCTCACGATTGTAAAGGCGGGTGTCATTACCACTAGACCACTACGGCTCCAACATAAAGCTTACCATTTTCTTCATCATGGAAATTCCACGGCTGCACAGTTCCTTTGACAAATATGACGAATATAAAGTTCGTCACTATCTGAAGTCCCGAAAATATTAAGTACACTATTTGCCAGCGAGTTTGGTTACTCTGTAAAACAAAATAATTAATTTCTTAACCGATTTCTAAATTTTTAACCGACTTCCAAAAAGGAGGAGGTTCTATGTTCGTCTGTATGTACCTATTTTTTTATGTATATGCATCGATAATTTCGCCAATTGTGAACCGAATCGAAACAATATTTTTTAGTTCGAAAGGGTTTTGTAGTATACTTACTCCCGAGGTGTTTGAAATTTTACAGAAATCAGCTGAGTCAATTTTGAAAACTAAACAATAATGTAAGCAATCTGAGCAAAATTTCCGAATTTCGTTCACAATGGAAGGCGGTTTTGATATTTTTTGCAAAAAATTATTATAATTCTCAAACTTCTCAACAAACAAGTTTCTGACGTTTACCTGATATGGAACCAATTCTGAAATCGCAATTTATAATTTACACAGAATGACGTTATTAAACTATTTGTGTGCCTTTTATCCGAATCTGTGTTCTTAAGCATAAAATTTTTAAATTTTTGTGATCTATAATGCATAATATTCTAAAATAAGCTATTTAAGTAGGTGATTTTCTTCTACATAGGTTTGCACGTTGCCACACAGTTTCTTTACCCTAAACTAGTGGCGTAATTAATAATCTGGACATCATTTCCAAAGAACTAGGATTTAAACCCGTGGTCTTATTATAAGACAAGTATTACTTCCACTAGAACACCGCCTTGGACGTGTCTTGATTTTTGACTGACAAATCGAACCGGAGGAGGTACTCAATTCGACGCGTATATTTTTTTTATGTAACCACCCATAACTTTTTTCGTAGTAGTCCGATTTCAATAATTACTTTTTTAATTGGAAAGAGTATACTTCGAAATCGGTCCCAATAGTATTTTATTGAAATCGGCTGAACCATTTTTGATATATCAACAATAATGTGAAAAATATAACATCGATCCGTGCGAAATATTCGCGAATTCTGTACAAGGGTAAAATCGGTCATGCTATTTTTTGCGAAAAATAAGTATTAGTATTTGTTATTATGGGCCATGATGGGTCAGAATCGTCACGGAGTGTGTGCCTGACGGACGACTCAGCCAGGGAAGGACCAAGAAGCGCTGGCGTGACGATCTTGACTCATTCGAGAGGAGTTGGCAAGAAGTTGCAATGGATCGCGACTCCTGGAATGAAATGGGGGAGACCTTTGCCCAGGAGTGGGACAGTATAGGTTAAAAAAATATATTGTTGTTATAGCGGCAATAGAAATACATCATCTGTAAAAATTTCAGTAGTCTTGCTATCACGGTTCATGAAATACAACTTGGTGACATACAGGCAGACGGACGGACAGACGGATATCGGAGTCTTAGTAATAGGATCCCGTTTTTACCCTTTGGGTACGGAATCCTAAAAACGTTGTTCGTCCGGCAGCGCGATAGATAGATTGACGACGTCGAGATTGCGGGTGGAACCTGAACGCGATTGGCACAGTATCGAGACAGATGGTACAGTAAAAGAGAGGCCTGTGCCCAGCAGTGCGATAAATTAAGCTGTGAATGAAAAATACATAAATACAAACCATGTCATCTTTCACGATATTGGAGACAATGACAGGCACCGTGAGGCTCGTCAGAACTGCCACTGTGTTGCCGAGGGCCATGATGGGACCAGCGAAGTTGGGCGCCAAGTCTATCTGGTTGATCTGAAAATCGATTTCATTGTAGGTATTTTGTGATCTTAGTATAGTAAATTTACCAACTTTCTAGTATAGCGGGGTTACTCCCACGTACACATCATTTGTTAAGGACGACATTGGTACCTATTTATGTTATTAACACCGTTGGCCAGTTAACCCGACCGACGGCACATCCTTTTACCATTGCACATGTGCGCAAGCCTCTATTGTGCAGGGTGAAAGCGCATCGACGCCCACCCCTTCCTTTGTTTAGATAAGTATAATTTTAAATAGAATACATTTTGTCAAGCATTAGTTAAGTTACCATCTAAGGGAACAGACTTCCAACTCAGTCTGTTAGGTTAGGTTTAGAATAAAAAGTAAATGACTTCCCAATCAGTCGTACTTTTTTTAGTATTAATTAAAAACACCACCGCGACGCTCCCGAATTCTTGACTACCTATATCTAGAATTCAACATGACCAACTTTTACTAAAACCGAAACCATAACTGTGAAGAATAATCGGCCAAGTATAAGTCGGACTCGCACACGGAGGGTTCCGTACTGTATGGGAGCCCACCTAAATTTTTTTTTTTTCAATTTCATTATTTATTATTGAAGTGAATATAAAACTAAATATTCTGTGAAAATTTCAAGCATCTACTTGTTACCATTATTAATATAGAGCGAAAAACGTCTAAAATCACGTTTGTTGTAGGTATGGGAGCCCTCCTTAAATATTTATTTTATTTTCTTTTTAGTATTTGTTGTTATAGCGGCAACACAAATACATCATCTGTGAAAATTTCAGCTTTCTAGCTATCATGAGATACAGTTCGGTGACAGACAGACAGACGGACATCGAAGTCTTAGTAATAGGGTCCCGTTTTTCCCTTTGGGTACGGAACCCTAAAACTAGATATTTATCTAATGAAAAACTTACATGGAATCCAACGTGAACGGCAGAATGCAGCGACATGGAGATGATCAACATGATGACAGCCGGCACGGTGCTGCTGATGTAGCTGAACCCTATGAGGCACACGCCCGATACAAACATACCTGGAAATAACAATTACATATATTTTTTTCTTACAAAAAATGGCACCACCGTCTTTCTACCGTAAACAGAATTCGAATAGTTTGCACGAATTGATGTGACATCCATGTACATTATTGTTGATTTTTAAAAAACAGCTCAGCCAATTTCGATAAAATTTAAATGAGATCTCAGAAGTATACCCCTTTGAAATAAAAAACAATGTTTTTAATCTGTTCACAATTGGTGATAATGTTTATGAACATACCTACACATATAAATACACTAGCAGCGCCCCGCGGTTTTACCCGCGTTGTGCCCGTTCCCGTGGGAATTTCGGGAATTTTTATACATATAAACCTTCCTCTTGAATCACTCTATCCATTAAAAAAAACCGCATCATCGCAAATCCGTTGCGTAGTTTTAAAGATTTAAGCATACAGACAAACAAATAAACAAACAAATAAACAAACGAAAATAGCGACTTTATTTTATACTATGTAAGGATACAGAAGAACATAGTAGGTACCTCCTCGTTTTTGAAAGTCGGTAAAAAATAAGTGATTTCGTTATAATCATCACCATAGGTATCTAAATAAACGGCCAAGTACGAGTCGGACTCGCGCACGGAGGGTTCCGTACTGTATGGCCCTTCTTAAATATTTATTTTATTTTAGTTTTATTTTTTGTGATTGAAGTGAATATACAACTTAATATTCTGTGAAAATTTCAAGCATCTACCTGTTACCATTGTATGTGTAAATATCGAGCGAAAAACGGCTAAAAAAACTAGTTTGTTGTATGGGAGCCCCCCTTAAATATCAATTTTATTCTATTTTTAGTATTTGTTGTTATAGCGGCAACAGAAATACATCATCGGTGAAAGTTTCAGCTCTCTAGCTATAACGGTTCATGAGATACAGCCTGGTGACAGACAGACGGACAGACGGACAGCCGAGTTTTAGTAATAGCGTCCCGTTTTTACCCTTTGGGTACGGAACCCTATAAACTGAGCCGTCGCATAAGACTCAGTGACAGCAATCATACCCAGATCCATTATTTTTCTATTTCGTGTTAGCTCTAATTTACAACAGTTGTTGAGTACCAAGAAGCAGTTGGTACGTACCAATGGTGTTAGCCGTTCTTCGTATATTAGCAATAGTCATAATCTTCTTATTAGCAGCATAGTCAGCCATTTGACCAAACATTAAAGCTGTTACGTACATGGCTATATACGGTAGCGACGAAAATAGTCCATTCTGAAACAAAAACAAAACCCCTGAATTTGTTAAGCTAAAATAAAATTACGAAATAAAATTTGTCTATTCATCTCTGAATTTGCAAAAAGTCAAAGTGTTTGGTCATTGCCATTTACTTGAAACGGTAAAAAACTTATCATTTTATAAATATTTTTACAGTAATTTGTTTAAAAATAAATCAAATTGCACGATTGAGATGTTTGAAAGAGCCATCTAGGTGGCAAGTAGCAGAATCTGACAACCAGGGTAGTTACCACCTATCAGCAGAGGGCACTCAACTAGCTGTCTGACGCCCAGTGCTGGTTGGTCCCAGGTGGTGGGTGGCGATGTGCCTGGTGTTCGGCACATCGTCATTCCGGCGGGAGCCGAAGCTCCGTGGTGGGGCCCAAGTTGGGCCAGCGCTGTCGGGTGCCGCGGAGGAGTGCGCAAGCGTGCCCGTAGCCCCGACACCAGGCGCAGTGGTGGAACACCCAGGGGTTTTTCCCACATAACCACCCGCCTGCCCACGAGGTGTGGTGGTATCTATAAAAGATTTCCCCTGGCTAAAAAAAAAAAAAGGGCACTCAACTAAATTTAAAAAAAAAATGGAAAATTTCTAAGATTCTACGTAATAATATAATTTAAACATCACAAACTGGTAATAAAACATTTTAATAAACAAGATGACAAAAAAATTAAGCAAAATACAATAGCATCAACACTTTATTGACACCACAAAAATCAACAAGTCTAACGGAATAAACAAAGACAGAAGAAAAGAACTAAAAATCGGGCAAGTGCGAGTCAGACGCGCGCATGAAGGGTTCCGTACCGTATGGGAGCCCTATTCCTCTTGCTGTTATTAATAGCGAGCAAAAAACTCCTAAAACTTACGTTTGTTCTGTGGGAATATTTATTTAATTCAATTTTAGTATTTGTTGTTATAGCGGCAGCACAAATACATCATCTGTGAAAATTTCAGCTGCCTAGCTATCACGGTTCATGAGATACAGCCCGGTGACAGACAGACGGACAGACGGAAATCGAAGTCTTAGAAATAGGGTCCCGTTTTACCCTTTGGGTACGGAACCCTAAAAAGGTGGACAGTAAAAATACATTTTACAAACCTTTTTGATCTCGACTCCAGTGAGGACCAGCAAGTACCCGGTGGCGCTGCCGGCGTGGCTCGCCACCAGGCCCCAAACTGCGGTGCTGGTCAGGATACTCTTCCAGGGGGTACGACGTCTCTGACACATATAAATACATACAATATATTAGAGGACATCTTACACACGGTATCTGACCCCAAACTAAGGAGAGCTTGTGATATGCCTGTATGAGACCTATATAATACAAATACTTTTTTTAAATATATAATTAAACAGATAATAACAACCGGGCACAGAGCAAACACCTATGTTCATCATGGTTGCGCACTTATGCTGCAAATCCTGAATAGTGTCCCATTTCACAAGCCAGATAAAAGAGAGATTATTCAAATAATAAAAATAATGTCTTAGTAATAAAATCAATTTACATGTCAATTAACATTAATAATGTCATTATACCGTCAAAATAATAATCTAATTCTATCAAATAATAAATTTACGGCCGGCGCCGGCGCGACACGTACTCGTCCGGCACGCTCAGGCCCATCACATTCAATACAGCCGAATTCGATAAGACGCCCCGGAATACTTTGGAGTATGATACTCAAAAGTATGATCAGTCTCTCTGAGACTTCTACCCCAGCTATCTTTTCAATTTCAATTGCAGGTCTTGATTGGAAAATAATTTGTTGAACCCAAAACCACAACCAGAGATGTTCAGGTGGCCATGTGAGAGTTCTTAACTATGTGGAAAACGCGTTAGAGTTTGATGTGATTTCTATGGAAACGGCACAGCGCTATCTTGTGTCATGCAAAGAAAACGGAATAGCTAAGTGTGAGTTTTATTTACGGTAATATAACGAGCGCCAAACCGATCGAACACAAGCGCGGATATGTCTGTGATTGGCTTAGCCAAGTGTGTGTGTCTATTTGCTCGAGTGTGTGTTCAACGCCTTCGGCCAACTCGATTTAGAAGTACCTAATCCGATATGATTTGAAAAACTCCCACTGGGCATTCTGTAGATAAAATTAGATAATTACCTTGGGTACCACATCTGCACTGCCTCCTTCTAGTATAAACGTCATCTCCTCCACACTAATGTTGGGGTGGTCGTGAGGAGTGGCAGCTCCGAGCCACCAGAACAGAAAAAAGCTCGCCAGGCTCAATACTCCGCACAGCCAGAAGGTGGCTGGCCATCCCAGGTTTGGACTCCCGGCGAAGAATCCAGCTATTTGAAATATCACTATCGTGCCGCATTGGGAACCTGGAATGTTTTTGAAATTGAGCAACTATGAAATGATTTTGTGATCAGATGTGAGATACACCTTATTAAGGTCCTATTTTTATACTGGACGTAAGGTTACCTTGTTTCATTGTACAAAGCGATGTTTTAGCTACCGTTACCCGAAAGTTTATATTATTATTCATCTTCAGATTTTTAAAGAACTGTAACTCAGCGTGTAGTTTATTAAGTAAGTTCGTATAGGCCGGGTGGCTAGCCCTGGTTTCAGAGTTTTTAAGCCGCCTGAAGGCTTCTGACATGGCCGAACGGTTAAAGCAACCGGGGCCTACAATTTAACGTGTCATACGAGCCATGGTAGCACTCAGTTGTAAATTCCACCCGTGGTAATCCAACAGGTGTAAACAATTCGAGCAAAATATTCGAATTTTGAACAAGATGGAAGGCGGTTTTGCCATTTAATTATTCATAAGAATAATGAATTACCTGTATAGACATAGGTGCTAAGTCGTCCTCTTTCGCTAATTGGCGCCCACTTGCCGAGTATGGTGTGGATGCTGGGGTAGAAGGCCGCCTGAGTCGTGCCTTGCAAAAACCTGCAGATGCTGACTGCCACCCACCCACCCTTAAACATTGTTAACACACTTGATTTAATTATAAAATACGATTAACTGCACAAGAGCTTTGGATATGGATAATATGGGTAAAAGGTTAAATATCTGGGGCCCACAATTTAACTTGTCATCTATCATGCTCTATGTTAATATCACCAGCTGTCACCTAATTGCATATGGTCGACTTTAACAGTCAACATCTCAAGGGTTCCTCCTCCTCGAGTCGAATTCCTCATGTGTGAGGGTCGTGACCGCCACCTCACAAAAGCTTCTCTTTAACAATCCTGCGCCATCGTCCTCTATCCTCGGCGGCGTGGAGCGCCTCGTAAACTGACGTGTCCAGCGTGGTGCGGATCTGATCGGACCAACGCATCGGGCTCCGACCTCGTGACCGCCTGCCGTCGACTTTCCCCGTAACCATTAGCTTTCCTAAGTTGTATCCGTCCTTCGTAGCTAAGTATATGGCCAAAATACTCAAGGACACGTCTAAAGCAGATGGTCGAGAGTCTATCCGATTTCAAGGGTTATTTGCGTGCAAAGTGCGTTGTTCACTCTTCAACCAGGATTTCGTTATAATATATTTTGATCCTATTTGATTTATGTGGCAAATAAAATTTAGTAGTAAACAAGACACACGGTAAGAAGTAGATACTGATTGTCCACAGAGTGGAAAAAGTCTCGAAGTGAAACCATCGGCAAGCGCAGCGTAAGTTTACTTACAGGGCAGACTAAAGACCTCGTTATGACTGCAAAATCACGCTAGATTCAAGAACTGATCTTGTCGAATGTATAAAATAAGCCTGTATTCATCAGTAGATGTTACTCGTATATGCCAGAAAAAAAGAAACAAACAATTAAATCATCTGATTATTATTGTTATTGATCACTTACAAATATTGGAACCCAGGGCGTGATGATTGAAACCACCCCGTTGACGAATAGCGCCACCAAGATGGGAATCTTCCCCCCGAACCGCTGCGCGATCAGCCCCATTGGCAGCATCATGGACGAGTAGCCCACGAAGAACGAAGACAAGATCATCTCTTGATGCGCCTTGTCCCAGTCGTATTTCTGTAATAGAGTAGGGTGATATTTTATAACCTAAAACGTGATCTTTCATAGGCTACGTGTACTAATATGGTATTATACCATACTAGTTGGGCAGATTGGTATAGCGGATTAGAACATAGAAATGGCAGTCAGCAGGTCACATACTCGTAGTAGAGCTGATGCCCGAAGGGGCCGTGGAAAGTTTTTTAATGGAGACACCGTATCCGGCATGCACAGTGCAGGGCATCCGCCAACTATGAGTACTGATGATTTACTTAATCAAACTTGCACAAACACGTTGGATGTAAGCTGCTTCTAACCGGTCTTATAAAAATTCCATAGCTGAATCCTAAGCCCAGCAGAATACAGAAAATGAAGTGGACTACATCTTGTCAAACCAGCCCAATAAATTAGGAAATTACTAATATGGATTAGGGCTCAGGTCTGATCACAGATTGGTAAGAGCCAACTTGTCTTCTACAAACGAAAAAAAAATCATTCAAAAAAGAAAGTCATTCAAATCATCTACAAATAATTTTAAAACAGAGGAAGAAAAAAGTTTTACAAGTAAAACTTTTTTCTAGAAAAACTTTGAAAAAACTTTATAAGATGATGTGGATGTCCAAACCTTAAATAATAAGACTAGCTTAAAACCCGCGGCTTCGTCCGCGTCCTTACCTAGTAGGTACTTACTTTTAATGATAATGATAAGAGTTTTATTTTAGTACTTGCTTAGAATGATAATAGCCGGTGGTTTGGCCCGCATTGTATTAGAAGGAACTTACTACGGCTGGTAATGATGATGGTAGAATGAGATACGCTAAAAGTAGCCCCACGAATTATCAAAGGCTGTGCTCGAAGTCTCTGTGTGGGATGAGATCCGTAAATGATCCAAAGTTACTGACTTAGAACTTCGAATAAGCGAAATGAAATGGGGAAAATTCTGGGTTAGGACCGGTAGGTATAGATAGGGGTGACCTATGTCACTATGCTTTGGATATCTTAAGACTGATATGATGATAAATAAATTATTAACTTCATTGTGCTAAATATTTTACGATGTAACTAGGCTGTGACATAATTATGTATCGGCCAGCTTCATACAAGTTTAAATTTAGAATCAGGTAAAAATGGAAATTAAATTCTGCAAACTGATAACAAAATTCAACATTCACACGCACGTATCACAAAGATGTAAAATATTTATATAGATCTTAATGTTTGACAGCATAGAGAACAGATGAATTATATAATTTACAAAGAGTTCTAAATACTGATAATTTTCCACGTCACGTGAGATAGTTTCTCAGATCTGTATGACTTTGTTTTGTTATCTTTTATCAAACATGTAAATACGTTATAATTTATTTTGTTGCAGGATTAATCATTTGAACGGAATTTTCCGTTTTTTTATCATTTGTCATAAATTAAAAATATAAGCAAATAAATGTCTGAATTTCATTGTAAGTTGTAGGTTTGCCAAGTTTAATGTGTTTGAATCCTTTTGACCAATCCTTTTGACCTATAGACAATGAATAAGTGTGAATCCATGCATGCAAATCTTAAATGCCTACTCGCGTTTTTGATTATGTTTACTTACTATAAAATTTTTACAACGGCATCAAAATCAATATTGTTAAATATATCTGCTGTTTTCTATGTACATTTTATCATAAGTCGATGAACTTTTTTTGTGGGAAAGCTCATTTTAACCCGAATTCGGGGTTGGTCCCATTGTTAAAGTTGGTTTTAATGATGAATACAATTCATAGAACATATCCGTTGTTTAGAGAACCACTCCGTATTGTTTACCGCAAAAAAAAACTGAGGAAGTTCTCAAGTCTACACGTATATTTTTAGGGTTCCCTAGTAAAACGAGGAACCCTTATAACTTTGTCCTAACCCTTCCGTCCGTCCGTCCGTCCGTTCTCATGCTGTAAAGCCTTATAACTTCCACATTTATAAACCAAATTGGATACTTAAATATTTCAATGAAACTTATTTTTTAACCCCACCCCCCCGTGTGGGTTAACGTTGAATAGGGTTTCTAAAATGCACCCCAACCTAAATTTCTAAAGTATTACCATATATAAAACTGCACCTCAAAATTATTTTGAACACTGGGATATTAATTTTTGAGTTATAAAGAAAAATTGAAGCTAGCAAATAGCTCAGAGGTCATTGACCTCACAAATTATTTTTTTTAGCCAGTTATGTTTTTTAGCACTCAACCATCTTATTTAAACATTATACTCGTAAAATCGGTTAGGTTTAAAGATATTATTTATCATCATCGGTTGTTTTCATCATCATAATCATCGTCACCATCTACGGAAGCCTATACGCGTGTCTCGACACGCACCTGACAACTTATTTATGTATGATCACGTATAACTTTGTACACAGTTGTTTGATTTTGATAAATATTTTTTATTGAAAAGGGTATTGATGAAAAATCATCTTAGATATAGGTACTCACTCTATAGACGTTCCATTTGCTCAAATGTTCATATCTGCTCTTATTATTACCACCATCAAAATTGTAAGTAGCGTTTTCAGTGGCGCTAAAACTTGTATTATTTATCACGACATCTTTACTGTGATCTCTAAAGTCATGGCTAGTCATGGCGACCATGGTGACGCTGAGCTGAGCTTTTATGGTGAACCCCACTGACAGGCAGATGAAGAGGATCAAGACTTGGACATGGCGCGCTCCAAACCCTTTCGGAGGTTGCTTTGGAGGCAATGTTCCTGAAAGGCAATATATAAAGTTGAAACTCACTAACACAGAACAGATGTAAAGTAACAAATATAAAAGAACCATGGCGTATGCGCTAAGAAAATATAATCCTACATAAAAAAACTATGCAAAAATGTAGCCAAGACGAGAATACGGTTCGCACTGTCAAAAAGTTATCAGATCTCATGTAGAGCCAAGCTTTTGACTCTACACGCCGTAACTCTACAAGCTCTTACTTCATAAATTCTACACCTTAGTCAATATATGCGTATAAGTCCTATGTAATTGAAACTTCACATCTATTCATATAGATAAATAAAATTAGAGTGTCTGTTTGTAATATTGAAATAACCGGTTTTTACTACATGTATATGAATACGGTACATACACCAAAATAATATTTTTTACAATTTTTGTCTGTCTTTCTGTCTGTTTGTTCCGGCTAAACTCTAAAATGGCTGGACCGATTTTGACATAACTTTTATCGACAGGTAGCTTATGTAATAAGAAGTAACTTAGGCTACGTATATTTTAGAAAAAATATTTTTATCTCGGGCTACCGCGGGTAACACTGTGGGGCGCAGCTAGTGTTTAATAAATCGATTATAGACATGATATCGACAGAATTTCGTTTACCTGGTATACTCCAAACCCAAGTTATGAGGGTTCAAAAAAACGACGAATAAATAAATCAATATTTGGGCACATGGCCTCTGACCCCAAACTAAGACTGATGATGCCAGAGACTGATAAATTACTTAAACATATTTTTAAATACAAACTCCTATAGATAGAAACTAAATAACACCCAGACACAGAGCAAACACCTATATTCATCACATAAATACTTGCCCTGGGTGGGGATCGAACCCATGCCTCTTTGCCCCAGTAGTTACGGTCACTAACCACTGAGCCACCGAGGCAGTCTCATATAATGGGTAGGTAGTGCGATATCATAACCGTGGTATATCTTATCCGTTTATCTGCTTAACATCAGGCAGTATGTGGTCAAACGCAAACCTATTCAGAATAAAAAAATAAAAAAAATAAAAACTTGACGGGGGCAAAACCGTACCTCTACATAATTGGAATAGGTAAAAAAATTGCCCAACTATTAAACGGTCTTCGTAAAAAGAGGAATCCTGAATTCGACTGTATTTTTTAAGTTCTAAGATTTAACCTCGATACTCTTTCCTAGAGGAAATGATTTTGATTGTTTGAAAGCTGGTGATTATTGTTTGGGTATTTTTTTAATCAAGAAAATAATTGTAATTAATATTTTGAGTTATACTAATAATATAATCAACTACATTGTTCATATTGATGACATGTTTTTACGTTGTTATCATAAAACTATCTGGTTATTAGGTATATTATGATAAAACCCCGTTATTGCGTTGTGCTTTTTAGGTTTATTTAGATTGATATAGGTAGCGGAAGAATTTGTGAGACAGTTAGCGCGCAGACTCTACGTACGATTGCTTAAAGGCTTCAACATATCTGATGGCGGGGACTTTGACCAGCTCCTCGCCACGCCTGACTTACGCAGTAGCTACGGACCTCTGAACGATCATATGGATAACGAGCCACACCCTCACTTGGCAAGTATTGAGACGCTGCATCCACTCCCACCGGAAGTAATACGTGCACTTTTACGCATAACAAAATTGAAGGGGATTTCATTAGGCCAGCCCCGAAATTATGTTTTTTGAGGTTTTAGACATATTATACAGATAAACTGATCGTTTTAAATTTACAAAAAATCATTTAGCAGTCTTAAAAAGGTAGTTTTAATGAGGTACATATACGTAGATACCAAAATATAGTTAAGGTTAGTTTATGTACAAAAGCGCATCAACTAAAAACTAAGGCGACTATCAGTTGATGCGCTTTTGTGCATAGACTGGCGACGTTTTTAGATGTGTGAACTTTGTAAACACTACTTATTCGTCGCCGTTACATGAGATTTCGTAAACTTACAAATAGCAGTTAATCTGTAAAAGGCAAAAACCCAAAAAAAAAAATGAATTGCACGCGCTCTTTGAGAGCATCAATCTTAATGATAAATAATAAACAAATGCTGCTGATGTAATAGAAAGATGCAATTAGCTGACAACGTTAACGAAAGATCTGATATGGACACTGACCAAAATTATCAGAGATGCCACCTGCGTAGAGATTAGACGCAACAAATCGTCCAAAAAGTTTGGACACGTATCAGCAAGCTCAGTGTAGTACGTCCACCAACAATGTGGAGAGGTGACTTTATTAGGACCACATATGCCCAAAGTATGTGTCTATTAAGTACATACACTAAAAACATTTAAAATAGTGGCCAGTCCACATAGGTAAATAATAATAAATAAAAATATTTGGGGACATCTTACACACGATCTCTGTTCCCAAACTAAGCAAAGTTTGTGATATGGCTGCCAGAGACTGTTATAGACATACAGTAGGCGCGCGAGTTAAATGCAGAGCTTAGGAATGCGAATGTCTCCCCCCGCTATCCGCACGCCCAACCCGCCCAGGCGCGTGAGGTGGGGCGTGCGGATAGCGGAGGGAGATGCTCCCGCTCTTTACCTCAGACCCCGACTGCATTCAACTCGCGCGCTATCTGTAGATACTGAAATGATAGGTGCACAATGCACAAAAGTGCTTTAATTAAAAACTAAGGTGAAAATCTGATGATTCCACAGAGATACCAGAGGGATAATGTGGTCGATCGAGAAAAGAAAGAAAGAGATGCAATGATTTAATATGACATACGTTAGAAAGAGATATAAAATATCTCGATTCAGTGGCTAGTTGCCGTGATTTTCTCTCAGTAGTGTCAAATTCCAATTCATATTTGTAAGTTTTGACAACCATGGGCTAGATTTTTCATACATTTTTGTGGTTGAGAATTGCCTCAAGCGACAACAGCGCTATCTCTCTAGTGGATGATTCACTTTTATGTATAGACTGACAACTGTTTTGGATTTTCGGTTTATGTACCTCGTTGACACTACGTACCTATAATTATTATGGTCGCAATATGAGGTTTTGTAAACCCAGGTTAGAGTATGTGCATAAAGTGAACCGTCGTGGCGTTACGGTCAACTAACAATAATTTAATACGTTTTTAATTAGCAGCCAAGGTACTGACTATACTTGGTAGACGCGAGTACTGATGAAAACCAAGTATCAAAGTCTTTTAGTTGTACTAGCAATGACAGAGCAGTGTTTTCAACGTAACAAAATTAAAAAGGCATACAGACGACCTCACCTACGACGCTTCACTTTTTGCACAAACTGTATCAGAAAAACATAATATGATAACAATCCCAAGAATCATTTACCTTCGCGTGCTGACCGCGCGAATATGCATTAACCAAGGAGCATAAGTGGAGAAAGCGCGCGGGGCGGCCACCCTCACCAACGATAGGCGCTTTAGATAATCACCGACGGTATTTTCGTCAGTCGAAGTAATTTTGTGCCAATGTCAACACGTCATGCGCTTGCGTTTTAAATACGTAAATACGTTAAAATAATGCCGAATTGTGCCGTAAAATGGTGTGGAAAGAGTTCCAAATCTTCAAGTTACACTAACGATGGAATATCATTTCACAGATAAGTGATTTTCTACTCAAATTTATCAATTTAACAATTTTGGCAAAAAATGTTTCGAATATTCAATTAGCGACCGCACCCGTTGATGTCTTTCATGTTGTCTCTTTCTGATACACTGTAACATTCGTTAGCATTCCGTCTCTTTTGTTCTGATAGTGCTGTGCTGCTGCATCGCATCGATTTATATCGACAACGTTAAAGTCATAATATAATCATTTAAGTAAATATTTGATAACATGAATGTGTTCTATATTTTCAAGAATAGGTAAGTTAGAATATCATAATAATATAAGCATTATTATTTACGACATTTTATTTAAGAGTACATGTTGTTTGAAACAATTTTCTCTGTTGATTGGTGTATGTTTTGTAGGCAAACAGACACGTTTTATTTCCATAGACATCTAGGAACCCTTATAATTTCATCATGTCTGTCGGGCTGTCCGTCTGTATGTCACGCCCCAATAACAATGTCAGTTTTTCATATGAAATTTAGTACAAAGATATAATAACGTTAATTTGGACATGTTAAAAAAAATCAATAGTTTTGTTTTTAGACCCCCTTCCCATATACGTGAAAGGGGGGCACATAACAATGTTTTGTATTTTTGTTCCATATTGAGTGGGGTATCGTTAGACAGGTCTAAAGATGTTTCTTTGAAATAGCAGTGAGACATATTTATCGGAACAGATAAAAAGAACAGATATTCACATGTAACAGAAAATACCTGTTACTCGTATACTATACCTGTTCTTTCAAAGATCTCGAATAACAGGAGTAGGCATTTATATGTTTCTCCTATATTATACATTTATTAGAAATATTTATTAAAAACCGTTATACTGTATTTGTCAAGGTGAAATGTTCCTTAAAGCTTCGTATAAGGTTCAAAACGAATTTCTGAACAAAATGAAGTTGTTTAAGGCAAATACATAACTATGGAACCCCACATTTGAGCGTGTCCAACACACTCTTGGCCTTTAATATAATATATATAATATAATTAATGATGTAATGAGTAATCTTTTTTCTTTTTTTTACACTTTATTTGTTTATTTTAAAATTGCACCCGTTACGTACGCAGTGCTTACCAACCCTTAGAAAACTGATAAGTCAAAAATATCGATATCGATATTTTGCTAGTAACATTTTTGGCACCACTACAAGAACTGTTGTCATTGCGTCATTTTGGCGTCAGCCAATTACAGCCAGCGGAGCTTACCTCTCGCCCCGCTTAAAATCGGTGACCTATTGTTTCAAGAAAAAAGGGGCCCACGCGCTCTCCAATGGTTATCATGCTCCTTGGCATTAACTGTCCAAAAATTACGCTGGAAACATATCTTCAGCCTCTTTTAGTCCAATGACACAGTAGTGAATAAATGAAATTAATAACTCGCTAGACTATTCTAGTGAGAGCTCGAGAAGATACTCCATGAATAAGAATAGGCTATATGACTTAAAATAAGTATTTCTGAGCGTCTGGTGGAAGCGACGCGAGACCAAAATGCTGGTGTTTATTTGGCTCAACGCATAAGCATTGCCATTCAGCGTGGCAATGCAGCCAGCATGCTGGGCACGCTGCCAACTGGCAGTGGGCTTGAACATTTGGATTATCTTTAGACCTTCAAAGGTCTGTGGATGATCCAATGTTTTTTTATGTAGTACATAGTAGTGTTGTTTATTGTATGTAATAAAGGCACTCTTTTCCGATAAAATAAATAATTTCGGTGTCCGAAAATGCAGTAAATATTATGTTTGCACATCACTTGCGTTAAATACGATTAATATTTTGGAATATAAATTATAGTTATAAGAAAAACAATTATTGGCATCTTACCGTTGCTTTTCTCATTTTTGGGCACGATTTCGTATACAACCTTATCGCCACTCATGTTGATAATTGAATGGGAATATGAAAAGCTGTAAAACGTAGATAACATTTAACTGAGTCAGAGAGTAAGGTCAGAAGAGACATATACATCGTAACTTCGAACAGTGTATATGTTAAGGGTAATGCTAAAAGCTAAAGAAGAAGTAAACTTAGGCTAACTACCCTGGGTTATCTAGTGCTACTCAAGTTCTTTGGGTAACATTCAATGATGATGCGTAGCTATGTAATGTAAAACAAGCACTGCGATAATTTTCCATTCACTCCCAAAAACAAGCTTTTTCAATGTTTTATTTTGTTCCGATGTGGTTTTTAGGGCTCGTACCCAAAGGGTAAAAACGGAACCCCATTACTAAAACTCTGCTGTCCGGTAGTCTGTCTGTCACCAGGCTGTATTTCCAGAACCGTGATAGCTAGAACGTTAAAATTTTCACAGATGATGACTTTCTCTTGCCGCTATAACAACAAATAATAAAAACAGAAGAATATAAAATACTCGCATAGGAGGCTCCCATACAGAAAACCTGAATTTTTAGCCGTTTTTCAACCAAAGCCCAAAGAAACGTATTGTTTTTGCTCGATATTAATAACGGCAACAGGAAGATGCTTGAAATATACACAGAATATTTAGTTGTACCTATATTCTTTTTAAAAATATCGCAAATAGACATCGTATCAATAGTATTAATACTAACGATAGTTTTACTAGTAATGTAACACCTAACAATACCCAGCCATTCTAGGGTAAATCTTTTTTTTTTTTTTTTTACCAGGGGAAATCTTTTATAGATACCACCGCACCTCGAGGGCAGGCGGGTGGTTATGTGGGAGTCCTGCCGACTGGACAGTATACCCACCGAAACCCCTGGGTGTTCCGCCACTGCGCTTGGTGTCGGGGCTACGGGCACGCTTGCGCACTCCTCCACGGCACCCGACAGCGCTGGCCCAACTCGGGCCCCGCCACGGAGCTTCGGCTCCCGCCAGAATAACTACGGCTGCAGAGGATAGGGAGAACGGCCGTCGCGATACCGACACTCCTCTTCCCCTGCAGCCCCACCGCCTCCGCCAACACGTTGGCGGCACCCGTTAGGGCCGCTGGCAGGACGGATAGACAGCGGCACACTCGCCGCCCGTCCATCCCGTCGCCGCCCCCGCCTCGATGGGCTCGGCCGCGGTATCGCGACGAGCGCGACACCGCAGTCCACCTCAGTCGACTAGCGACCTACTGGCCAGCCTCCGCACGGGCTTGTCGAGGCCCAAGACCCGGAGAGGCCGGCCCCACCTCGGGTTCCTCTTCGTTCACCAGGCTGGCGAGACCTGGCTACTAAGCCCCCCCGCCACGACAAGGCGGGAACCCACTCGGGGGGGATTCTAGGGTAAACCTAAGCAAGCATGGGTAAACTCCGATTACCTACATACTATTTTTAACCGACTTCCAAAAAGGAGGTTCTACGTTCTTCTATTGTATAGTTTTTTTATTTTTTTTTTTGTGTTTGTTCTGTTCATCGCTTATTTCGCCAATTGTGAACCGAATCGAAAAAATCTTTTTTTATTTCGAAAGGGTATATACTCTCGAGGTAGCCCCATTTAAATTTCACAGAAATCGGCTAGCCCTTTTTGAAAAAAAAACCAACATTAATGTAAGCAATTCGAGCGAAATATGCGAGCTTTGTACACGATGAACATCGATAATTTCGTCGATTGTGAACCAAATCGAAAAATTCTTTTTTAGTTCGAAAGGGTATACTCCAAAGGTAGTCCCATTTAAATTTTACAGAAATCGGCTGAGCCGTTTTTGATAAATCAGCAATAATGTAAACAATTCGAGTGAAATATTGGAATTTTGTACACGATGGAAGGTGGTTTTGCCATGTTTAGCGAAAAATATTTATTCATCATTAAATATGTACCACTATTAGGTATGTTTAGCAGGGATCACTAAGCATTGGAAATAACAATAGTAAATCAAAATAATAAAAAAAAATGTGGGACCACTTTGCAAGTTTTTCTCCGGATTTAGCCGGCAAATAACGAAGAAAAACAACATCAGAACAAATTAAACATTGAAAAAGCTTGCTTTTTAGAGTTCAATGGAAAATTATCACAGTGCTTGTTATATATTAAACATGGTTATGCATATTTCAAAATTTGGAAAAAAATGTTAGATATCTTTTCGTCAATGACGACCGCAGGTACGCTCTGGATCTCTCTAGGCCGCTTTCAACTGGGCTTATAGGAAACCTATAGGGGAGGCCTATGTCCAGCAGCGAATGTCACCGCTGATAATGATTATGATGATGATTTTTAGCATGCAGCGTCTAAAATGCTTCTTAACCTAAGTAATAAAAGAAAACGTGACAAATAGGGTTGTTAAAATTAACGTAAATAAAAACGTCGCTTGCCATCTCTACTTTTACTCTATAAACTAAGTAAACTAACAACTAACAGTAGCTTTGTTGAGATAACGAAAATGCGGTTCTAAGAACAAATACGGACCATGACATGATGACTTATCAAAGAAATAAGATAAGCAATCAGAACATGCCAAGATCTCTAATTTAATAATTTGTCAAGAGCGTGTCGTGGCACGCGCATGAGTGGCTTCCGTAAAATGTCCTTTGTATCTACCTAAAAAAATATGAATTAATATAATTTACAGATAAAAAAACATTACCTAAAAACTTGAAACTGTTTCCTAAGATTCGATTTTGTATCCTGAAGAAATTTAGTAGCGAAGAACACTCTTTTAAGTACTATTTTTAGTCCGTACCCAAAGGGTAAAAACGGGACCCTATTACCCTGTTGTCTGTCTGTCTGTCACCAGGCAGTATCTCAAAAACCGTGATAGCTAGACAGTTGAAATTTCCACAGATTAAGTACGTATTTCTGTTGCCGACAAACAACAAATAATAAAAGAGAATAAAACAAATATTTACTGGGGACTCCTATACAACAAACGTGACTTTTTTGCAGTTTTGCTCGATATTAATAACGACAACAGGTAAACGCTTGATATGGTCTTCCATACGGTACTCCCACCCTTCGTGCGTGAGTCCGACTCGGTAAATTGTGCATTAAACAAAAAACAAAAATTGATTAGAAATAACCCTGTATATTTGCTCTGATCAATGAACTTTAAACTACCTATATCAGTTTTATTAAAACTATCTGAGCATCTGGTGCATGCAACACGTGACAATAATACTGGTGTTTATTTGGCTCAATGTATACCTACGCGTTACCATTTACGTAGTAATGCTGTTAGCATGCTGGGCACGTTGCTAACTGGTAGTGGCACTTGAAATTTTTAGGGTTCCGTACCCAAAGGGTAAAAACGGGACTCTATTACTAAGACTCCGCTGTCCGTCTGTCTGTCACCAGGCTATTTCTCATGAGCGGTGATAGCCAGAACGTTGAAATTTTCACAGATGATGTATTTCTGTTGCCGCTTTAACAACCAATCATAAAAACAGAAAAAAAGGGGGCTCCCATGCAACAAATCAGAATTTTTTGCCATTTTTGCTCAATATTAATAACTGTGACAGGTAGATGCTTGAAATATTCACAGGATATTAAATTAATTATTTACTTTAGTAATAAATAATTAAATTAATAAATATTAAAGGATAAGGATAAGGTCCCATACAAGAGACGATATTTTTTTGCTCGATATTAATAACGGCTACATGAAGATGCTTGAAATATTTACAGAATTTAAGTTGATATACAATTATCATAAATAAATAATTAAATTAAAATAAAATATAAGGGGGGCTTCCCTTCGTGCTCAAGTCCGGCTCGTACTTGGCCGATTATTTTGTTTGGCAGCGGGCTCGAGTCAATCAGCTGTTTCATATATTTTGTCAATTGGCAGTGTACCTACTAAGCTGTTGTTTTTAATCGAATTCTGGTTTGGGATCGTAGTAAAAATTGTTCATAATGATAGTCTAAATCACTCTGCTTTGTACTTTTTCTGAATAATATAATTCTAGATTCATTATTGACTAGCTTTTGCCCGCGGCTTCGCCTACGTCATATTTTGATTGTTGTGCTGTCTCATAGGAACCTTTTATGTTTTCGGGGTAAAAATAGCCAATTTTGTTTTTTACACTATCGCATTGGTTTTTTTACTGTAATGGTAGGTGTAATTAATGATAAATAAATGAAATGAAAATGAAATGAAATGAAATGAAATGTTTGTTACTCTTTCACGCAAAAACTACCGAACGGACTGTAATGAAACTTTGCAATTATATAGCTTATATATCAGATTAACACATACGCTATAAATAATAATGATATTGAAATGATTTTAATTTTATAGTGCATCCCACACTAGGTTTATCTCAAAGAGTTACTTTTTATGATAAACATTTCAAAAATTCGTCGCGGATGCAGGATTCGAACCTTGCGTCTTCGGATAATGATATTGCGTAAATTTTCCATATTATAATCCTACTTACACAGGAAAAATTCTGCCATCTGCGAGCTATTCTAGCGTGCGCTCCAAGAAGTGTCAAAAAAGAACTGTCAAATCAAACAAATGTCAAATCGTTTTTTTTTGTTTTTTTATTTTCCACCTCTTTTATTAAGGGTGGTAAGGTAGGGTCCCGAAATATCATGCGGGCAAAGCCGCGGGTAAAATCTAGTGTAAACATATTTTTAAAGAAAACCACGTCATGTTGCAAAACTAATATTTAATCTCATATAATGTTAACAAGCCGTGTCATATTCTTGTTTCTCTTGGAATATGTCTGTGCCATTGAATTCTTCAAGTTGAACCTGATTAGCATCTGAAACAAGCAAAAACTGGGTTAAATAAATATGACTGGAAAAGTAACACAACATGACCTAACTAATGTCTGATGAGTCGTAAATTCACCCTCAGAATAAATAAAAGTAAAGTAAAAGAAACCATACTAAAATAGCTAGAGATATATACATCACTTTGTCCCATTTTAAATATGAAATTTTAAAGGTGTTAGAAAGGTGTACCTATTTACCTTCATAATATTTGTAAAATCTGTTTTACACAGGATGTTTGTACTTAAGTTTAGTATCTGATATAATTTTAGGCCACATAAAGTAAAATTAGAAACACATCAGAGCTAACTAACTGTCCTAACTGAACTAACAAAATCATCAAAGTTCAACTTTAATGTAAAATTTATTTATTTATTATAACAATTGGGGATTTTTTTTGCAACTTATATTTTTCAAACACGCCCATTTGGTTTGTCGGACCCTCTACCAAACACCCGGTATAGTAGTGGACATACTACTGCAGAAATAATAATGATAAAAGGTGTTATTAGGTACTCTAGAGAGATGCCAGACGGGCGGCGTCGACGCGACGCGATGACGCCCATGTGGCACCAGTCTGAGCATGAGGTTGATGTTATTACCAATAACGACGTTGTAATGTCCGAAGTGGTTCTTGCCGCGCTGGTCCCAGTGCTGGCGCTCGTTGGTACCCAGCATGGTGTAGGTCACGTTGCACAACACGTACGCGCTGGCTAGGTACAGGAGTACTGGACGCCATGCTTTTGGGTTTAGCTAGAACATAAATATCAAATTCATTTTTGCACGACTTCAAAAAGGAGGTTCTCAATTCGTCTGGATGTTTTTTGTATATATGTACGCGATTACTCAGGCAATTGTAAACAGATTTCAACAATACTTTTCTATTTGATAGACCATACTCCAGAGGTGATTCCATTTAAATTTTATTGAAATCGGCTGTGCTTTTTTGAAAAATTAACAATAATGTGAAAATTACTAAATCGATTACACATTGATCCGTGCGAACTATTTGAATTCTGTACACGGTATACCATTAAACACAAGACTTACATGACCTAAAACTACATAAACTATTACTTACATAACAAGCAATTGGATCATCCACAAACCCTTAAAGGTCTAAAGATAATCCAAATGCTCAAGCCCACTGCCAGTTGTCAGCGTGCCCAGCATGCTGGCTGCATTGCCACGCTGAATGGCAATGCTCATACGTTGAGCTAAATACACACCAGCATTTTGGTTACGCGTCGCGTTCACCAGACGCTGTACACGGTTAAAAGACGGTTCTGCCATTTTTGGCGAAAAATAATTAATTATTAATCACTATAAACGACATTGGACAGTGAATTCAAGCACGCCATTACGGCGTGCTTAAGACTGACTTTAGCATCGTCAGCGTCCAGTAACTAACTTTATCTACACTAATGTTGTAACATTCTACTTATGTTTCCAATACTTGGCGCCAAGTTCACTGTGACAATACACGTACGCGTGAATTTAATGTTTCGCAATATGTTTTTTTATTTTTATTTTATTTTTATTAGTGAAGATAAAGTAGTGTATGCAACTGCATATAACACGGGTATTAAAACACTCGTTACTATTATGAAACTCGCTGCGCTCGTTTCATAAACTCACACTCGTGTTTTAATACCCTTCATTATATGACAGTTGCATAAACTACTATAATACCATCTTATCTACATCATAATTTTTTAATTCCTATTTCAATGTAATTTTATAATTATTAGGGTTTATTTCAATTGTATCTTTAATGTGTTTTGTTTTACATTTACAAGTATACATAATTGTATCTATGTTGAGAAATAAATGAAATGAAAAAATGAAATCTATTCAGAATTAATTAATATCTAATTATAATTTTAAGCCTGTTCCGTCCCACTGCTTGGCAAAGACCAAATGCCATTCAGAAAGAAATTTATGTCATAAATACCAAGTGTTCATAATGAACCACTTTTACTGCGGGGCTAATTCGGGATTCGAAGAAAAAATTGCTGTTCAATACAAAATCGTAATTCGGAATTGTCAAAAAGTTTGATTGTGCTGTTTTTTTTTCTTCTCCAATTCCGTATTGGCTTTAATGAATTGAATTAAATCCCTTTCAGCTAAGTATACCCTATGTGAATTATCTTGTATACGAAACATCTATCAATTTCCCTCACCGCATCATCTCCCACGATGAGTCCGCTGACGAAAGGCACAGCAGCCCCAACTATGCTGCTGAAAGCTGACCCCAGCATCATCAGGGTTCCGGCGTGGTTCTCGCTCATGTCATTGTAACTGCTCTGAAACAACAATATCGCATTATTATATGATTTTTTTTTTTTGGACAAAAGTGCCTTTATTAACTACAATAAGATGCAATACTACTTTATATGCTAAAACTACCTACACTACTACTACATTGAAAGCAATTGGATCATCCACAGACCCTTGAAGGTCTAAGATAATCCAAACGCTCAAGCCCACTGCCAGTTGGCAGCGTGCCCAGCATGCTGGCTGCATTGCCACGCTGAATGGGAATTATCTGATCTGAAGGTAAACTTTGAACTATACGAAAATGAGGAAAATTAAAAAATCTACAGATTTGAAATACTTGGAAGGTGAAATTACGTTAAACCACATTGTTTGATTAATTTTGAGATATTCAATTAGTATGAAATAATAATCATATTTTTTTACAAGATGAAAATTGGCCAAAGATTTATCAAGCTTTTAATTATATAAAACAAAGCTCTCAAACAATTAAGGTAATTTTTTGCGAGTAACAAATACAAGATTCGAAAATAATTCAGAGCTCAAACGATCTACATGCCCAGGAGCCCTTTTTTAATAGGCTTTTACTAGAAAGTAAGTTCGTGTAGGCCGGGTAGCCCTGGTGTCAGAGTTTTTAGGCTTTTAATAAAGGGAGGGGATACCATTTCCATTTTTAATGCCTAGGCATCATAGTAGGGGCGCCGTAGAGAGGATTTCAGGTTTTTTTTTTATTATCTGAGCTTTGCAACCCAATAATCCCGATTACAGAGGCGCCATCGTAATTATATTAGCTAAATAGCATAGTCCTGTTTCTTTTTTACTTTCGGCATTCAATAGAGAGAACGCTTTTTACGTTGCTATTAAATTTACGCTGGCGCCTCTGTAATCGGGCTTAGTATGTCACTATGATGATCAAGTAAATCTCAATTAAGCATCGTAGGCTCGGGACTACCATCAGGGATGCACATAGACTACTCTTATCAATCATTGACAAAACCCATTGGCAGCGGTTTGTAACCATCGTGAACTTGCAATTTAATGCTTACCAAGAACCCTGAGAGCTGGAAACCCAGTAGTCCCAGAGTGACTGTGAACAGCACGACAGCCGAGCGCGCCCACTCCGGGGACAAACTTGACGATATTGTTAATCCTATTATTACACCTATTGCACCTGAAATGAAATAAAATAAATACACTAGCTGATATCACTCTAAAAGAGTAGATCTATACTAAAACTTTTTTTTATCGCGAATAAGTCCGCGCTTGCATGACCACCAACTCGCCTGATGGTAAGCGACGTTTTGGTTTAAAAGATGAAGCACGCAGACCTACAAAATACCTATTCACTCTGACCCTGAAAAGCTTTAGATTATATCTCTTAGGAAAACAGGAAGACTGTTCCATTCGCTGGCGGTACTAATCAGAAATGTTGAGTCAAACCGCTTCGTACTCGTACGTATCGAAGGAAAATTGACAGTGTAGGGGTGGTACTGTGGCGTCTTTTTAAAGTTGCCTTGTTGTAAAAAGGGGATGTAAAATAAAAGTAAGTTTAATTGTTTGTCATCATTGTAACTCGAAAAATATTTATAGTAAACTGTAAAGATATATTTCCGTACTTAGCCAATTGCACGAGACTACAATGTCGTCGAGCAGATAGATGTTATGGAATAATACGAACCTAGCAATGCGTAGTATCTATAGGGTATATTTAATTTTAAAAAACAACTAGTTGCACTCCGGGAGTGCCGGCAGAAGTGAAAAATTGAACATTAACGTTGTGCATTTTTGAATATTTTGGAATAGTCAGGGAATAATTTCGCACGGATTGCTTTATTTATTAGTATAAAAGTACTATCATAAATGTGGTAAAATACAATATCACACATGCACACTCGCATGCATTTTCGCCGCGCGGTAGAAAGAGAGGGAGATATTACGCCGCGCCGATGGTTTACTCTCCCTCCATCTTACGAATTTTCGATCATTTAAATTGTCCTGACGCGTGTTTAACATTTCTTACTCATCCCAAAAAGTGCAGTTTGAAGTTTTCACTTCAAAAATCACTCATGGTGTTGTCATAACGTTACACAAACGCTGAAGAAAAAAAATGCATAAAATACTATAAATTATTTATGGGTTCTACACTGGACCTATCGCCCATTATATTAAGTTGATGTTTTGCAGAGTGTAGGGATTAGGGGCCCAGTAGTATAGCGGTGACACTGTGGTCTGTTCCTGCAGCGTCAAATAATATAACGGAGCGGCACCTAGTACCTTAAAATAATCGGCCAAGTACGAGTAGGACTCGCGCACGAAGGGTTCCATACTGTATGGGAGCCTCCCTTAAATTTTTATTTTTAATTAATTATTTATTATTGAGTTGAATTTACAACTAAATATTCTGTATTGTATTGTTTGTTATAGCGGCAACAGAAAAACATTATCTGTGAACATTTAGCTTTCTAGCTATAACGGTTCATGAGATATAGCCTGGTGACAGACAGACAGACGGACAGCGAAGTCTTAGTAATAGGGTCCCGTTTTTACCCTTTAAAGCCGGGTCACACAGAGGCGGGAGCCGCGAGAAAGCGATCCGATAACGATCCAGTACAAAGGATCGCGCCCGCTTTTGATGTGTCAGGTTGCATACAAATTTGAATACTACAAAAAATTCCCGTCCCGGATCGCGATCGCTTCCGCCTCTGTGTGACGAGAGCTTAAAGTTCTCGTAACAAGCGGGCGCGATCCTTTGTACTGGACCGCTATCGGATCGCTTTCTCGCGGCTCCCACCTCTGTGTGACCCGAGTTTTAGGTACGGAATCCTAAAAAGGAAGAAATTTTGAAATGTTGTAGTTTTACAAAATCTTACCTAAAACATTGACTAGTTTCCTAAAGTTAGTGACGTCGAAGATGTAGCTGACGAGCCGGAGGTTGGAGATCCAGCCGAGCGTCGGCGCCGTACACACGTACATCGCCCACATCGCCACAAACGGCAGCATCGAATACCATGCACTCTAAAAAAATCAAATAATTACTATCATTAGAGTAAACTTATATTAGTGAAAGAAACGCGGTAATGATTTTCAAATAGTAATAACTTCACAACAACGGAGCGGAGCGAGGGCAAACTTAGGTACAAAGTGTTGTAGTAACACAGTTGCTCTGCGTTTTAGATTGTAGAATCGGGTTTCGTTTTTAGGGTTCTATAATAAAACAAGGAACTCTTCTAATTTTGTTGTCTGCGTCCGTCCGACTGTCCGTTCGTCTAACAAACTTATACACAGCTCCGAGGTCATTGCCCAAATTCATAATTTCATACCCAATTAAGTTTTCCTAGTAGTCAATTGTCTAAAGACATAAAAAAACTGGTTCTTATCGTCATCATTATCATCGTCACCATCTACGGAAGCCTTTTATATGCGTGTTTCGGCACCCATCTTCTCCCTCACATCTTCGTTCCGCTCCATTTTGGTGTGGAGTCTGGTTTAAAAGCCTAGTCGCTGATTTTATATAATATCCAATATGTTATATTGGATGAAGCATTTTCAGGTGATGCCAAACATAACATTTACCGAAGTAGTTAATATTCTTATATAATATTTGACTGCCTCGGTGGCTCAGTGGTTAGTGAACCTGACTTCTGGACCACAGAGGCGTGGGTTCGATCCCCACCCAGGGCAAGCATTTGTGTGATGAACATAGGTGTTTGCTCTGTGTCTGGGTGTTATTTAGGTATTATCTATTTAAGTATGTATTTAAAATATGTACATGTAGTATTATCAGTCTCTGGGAGCCATGTCACAAGCTTTGCTTAGTTTGGGGTCAGAGACCGTGTGTAAGATCTCCCCCAATATTTATTTATTTATTTATTTATTCCTGCTATTAAGCTTTTAAAAGGCGCCTTTACGATTTATATCAACTGAAACTACTTCACAGCTTTGTTACAAGATTATGGAGCTAGTTGAAGAAATAGAAGGCTTGTACACCTACGTCTTCTAAAGACAATCCGAAAGTCTTCAAGAAAGCTGGCGCGTCTACCAAGTAGAAAACGAACACAGCATTGTTGGCTGCGTGTGCGCACGCCAACGCCCAAAAATGGGGGGACGTCAGTATCTGCTTCCAGGGTCTAGGAAACCATCTCTGAAAAGCCAAAAAATGTATGAAAATTAATTACAGGGTAACTCACCCACACAAGATTATTTTTTTAGCGATTTCCAAATAGGAGGTTCGTGTGTTTGTTTATTTTTTTTGTTTATGTTCATCGATAATTTCGCCAATAATGAACAAAATCGACTTTACAGAAATCGGCTAACTGTTTCTGAAAAATCATCAGTAATGTAAGCAATTCGAGCGAAATATTCCAATTTTGTACATGATGGAAGGCGGTTTTGAAGGCGGCCTCTCCACTAACATGATTGCTTTAACTCGTAAGTAACAGGAATGATATGCAACTTTTTGACCGACGGACCGAACCGGAGGAGGTATTCAATTCGACGCGTTTATATATATTTTTATGTATAACCACGCATAACTTTTTTCATAGTAGTCCGATTTCAATAATTATTTTTTCATTGGAAAGAATGTACTTCGGAATTGGTCCCATTCAAATTTATTGAAATCGGCTGAGCCATTATTGATAAATCAACAATAGTGTGAAAAATGCTACATCGATTCGTGCGATATATTCGCGAATTCTGTACACGGGTGAAGTCGTAAAGTCGGTCATGTTATTATTTGCAAAAAAATATTATTATTCGTGCGCATTGCAGAAAACCTTGTATTATTATAAAGGTATTACACATGAACATAATATCAAAAATTTCAATATTTAATAAAATGTATTTATATTTAGTATTTTATTTAAGAGCTCTTGATCTTTTGAGAGCAGAATTTCCCTACATCTTTTCAACATACTGTCGACACAGCAACCAGCGCTTCTCTAATGAACTCCTTCTCCTTGTCCCCGATGGCCTGATGCTGGTCCGGCGTGGAGGCCGTCAGGGCTCCGTAGATGACGGTCATGGCTAGTGCCATCATGGCCATGGAGTAGAAGACCAGCTCCCAGCCCAGCGGCTGCTTCGAGAGGCTTCCGGATACTGGCAAGGCTATGATGATACCAAGATGGGTGCCTGAAGCGGAAAGTTGCAATGTTATGCAGTTATTTGATTTCTATTTCTAACTCTTTTCAAATAATAAATAAATATTAGGGGACATCTTACACACGGTCCCTGACCCCAAACTAAGCAAAGCTTGTGATATGGCTGCCAGAGACTAAACTACATATACATATTTTTAAATACATATTTATTATAGATAGTAACTAAATAACATCCAGACACAGAGCAAACACCTATGTTCATCACATAAATGTTTGCCGTGGTTGGGGATCGAACCCACGCCTCTTTGTTCCAAAAGTTAGGGTCACTAATCACTGAGCCACCGAGACAGTAATTATATTTTGAGTGTTTTTATTTATTATTTTTAGGGTTCCGTATCCAACGTACCCGTCGTTCCGTACCCAAGTTTTTAATTATTTTTAGGGTTCCGGACCCTATTACTAAGTCTCCGCTGTCCGTCTGTCCGTCTGTCTGTCTCCAAGCTGTATCTCATGAACCGCTATAGCTAGGAAGCTGAAATTTTCACAAATGATGTATTTCTGTTGCTCCTATAACCACAGATATAAAAACAGAATAAATTTAATAATTAAGGGAGGCTCCTATACAACAAATCTGATTTTCTTGCCGTTTTTCGCTCTATATTAATAATGGTAGATGCTTAAAATTTTCACAGAATATTTAATGGTATATACAATTTAATAATAAATATTTAAATTAAAATGAAATGAATGTTAATATTTAAGGGGGGCTCCCATTCAGTACGGAACCCTGCGTGCGCGAGTCCTACTCGTACTTAGCCGATTATTTATGAGTTTAGATCGTAGCAAGTTACATTTTAATTTGCTTATTTGGAACGCATGAAGGTTGCATCGTTTGTAGAAACATTGTGTACCTAACAGAGACCTACCAATCCTTTCTACTTAATGATACTAATCCGGAAGTGTGTATGTTGGTTATTTACTTTTTATACCGCAACAAAACAATAGGTTGACTTGATTTTTGTCATTGGTATTGTTAACAGTTTGAAGAGGGACATGCATAAGCAACTTTTTACCTCGGAAAAATAATAGGTTCAAATAGGATACTCGTAGCACAACAATCAAAATATCACACGAGCAAAGCCGCAGGCAAAGTTAGTTACCTCCATAAATGAGAAAACTGAAAGCCTTCTTTTCGTTTGGCGGCAACCAGTGATCCAGTAGAGATTGGTTGACGGAAGAAAACCCAGCGTGGGCTACTCCCATGAAGAGCATGGCGTTGCTTACTGCTACCCAGCCTCCCTGAAATGGGACATTAGGACAAAATATTAATTTATTCGATAAATTTTGTGACCATCCACCTATCAGGCGTAGGTCGTCCACTGCTAGAGATAGACCTCCCCGATAGATTTCCAATATGATGATTGCAAGCGGTTTTCATGCTGCGCAAATCTGCAGTCCTAATGAGGTTATCCGTACGCCTTGTGAGCGGGCGTCCTACGCTGCGCTTGCTTGACTAAAGTACCTATATGAGGTTTTTGTACATATCAGCAGTTTATTTTTGCAATTTCTGGGTTGATCCATGAATGATAGTAAACAGTATTTACAACCATATCTTCAGGAGCAATGCAAAACAATATGTAGTTTGACTATAGCATGTTGTATAATATTTAACGATGGTTAGGTAATTTTATTTCAATATTTTATTTTTGTCCTATCGATACATTTGAAGGAAAAACAAAAATAAAGTTTGCCACCAATTATTGATGACATCAATTTTGTCCCACCAAGCCGTCCCAGTAGTGGAGCATCGTCCACTGATGATTGAAATCAACTATTGTAATAGTCGTGGTCTATCACCATTACACTCAATTTTGATTTTCTTTGGTAATCATGCATTTTTGACCGACGAACCGGAGGAGGTATATATTTTTTTACGCAAAATTTTTTTCATAGTGGTCCGATTTCAATAACTTTTTTTTTATTGGAAAGAATATACTTCGACATTTGTCCCATTAAAAAAATATTGAAATCGGCAGAGCCATTTTTGATAAGTCAACAATAATGTGAAAAACGATCCGTGCAAATATTCGCGAATTTTGTACACTGTTTTTCATTTTTTTTTTCATTTTAATTTATTTATCATACATAACACACATAAAGGTATAAATAACACAACAATATAAAGATTCATAAGCTTAAAGATGTGGGTACTTAGAAATGTTATCTTAAGGTAGGTATGCATGATAAATATTGGCAATAAACACGGGTGAAGTCGGTCATTTTGTGGGCCAATTGTGGGCAGCTTTAGCCATGACCGATAGTGTGAAATTTACACCAATCTCTGTGCTTGTTTGAGAACAATGGGGTACATAAATCATTGACCGGCAACACTGGCAGGCGATTTATGATTGAAAATTGCTGCAATCTAGAAATTACATCGTTTTCGAGCACAACACAGAATTTGATTTTCAGCGCAGTATGTACGGATTCTACAACATCATAATAGTGGGACGATTTCAATTTTTTGCCGACTCCCAAACAAAATACATACAGATGGTTCTATGTTCGTCTATAGCAATATATTCGCTAATTGTGAACCGACTCATCGTTTCTGATTCGTACCGCCAGAGAATGGAACAGTCTTCCTGCTTCCCTGTTCTCTCAGAGATATAAATCTAAAGCTTTTCAAGGTCGGAGTGAACAAGTATCTTCTAGGTCTGCGTGCTTCATCTTCGACCACAACGTCGCTTACCATCAGGCAAGTTGGTGGTCAAGCGCGGACTTATTCGCGATAATAAAAAAAAATATTATTTCGCTACGCTACCACATCGGTAGCATATTTACCTATATAGGTACTCCCGAGGTGGTCCCATTTAAATTTTATCAAAGTCGACTAAACCATTTTTGAAAAATCCACAATTATGTAAAAAATACTATACATTAGGTACAATAAAAATATTATACTTACTTGGATGACACATCAATTCGTGCGAACTATTCAGATTATGTACGCGGTGGCAGTCGGCTAAACCATTTTTGGCAAAATGTAATTATTTTTATTTGCAACGTCATCTTAATCATCATCGTTTTGACTTGAGTATTAGTTACCTTATTAGCAATAGTGGCCATGGCGACACTGAGCACTCCATTTACAGCCAGCATGGCGGTCACCACGTACTTCCCACTTAGTTTCTTGAGGTGCAGCTCCGCTGGGAGCGCCAGCATCGCATATCCGAAGAAAAAAGATGACAGGATCGCGCCTTGGATTCGACGGTCCCAGTTGTGGACCTGGAATCATTCATTCAACATCACCATTTAAAGCAAAATTAAATCGGCCAAGTGCGAGCCGGATTTGCGCACGAAGGGTTCCGTACCGTATGGGAGACCCATTCGTCTTGCCGTTATTAATAGCGGGCAAAAAACTCCTAAAATTCATGTTTGTTGTATGGGAGCCCCCCTTAACTAAATTATTTATTAACTTATTTTATTATGTTTTTAGTATTTTTTATTATAGCGGCAACAGAAATACATTATCTGTGAAAATTTCAGCTGCCTAGCTATCATGGTTCATGAGATACAGCCCGGTGACAGACAGACAGACGGACATCGAAGTCATATTATTAAATAGGGTCCCGTTTTTACCCTTTGGGTATGGAACCCTAAAAAACATGTCGATGTCATCAACTCCGCTGCAAACTGTATCATTTACTGCTCTGTATACAAACTTTTCGTCTACCTGAATGTAGGTGTCTCCTTGTCGGGACTCGTCACAGAGAGCCAGCACTGCTACGCCGATGCTCCCCCGAATGGCTCCCATCACGACTCCACTAACGAACATGTAAGCCATTTGCAAGTGGCGGACGCCAATGCTGAACCCTGGAATAAGAGGATTTTATCCAAGTCAGGACTCTTTTGTGAACAACGCACTGCTGTAAATGTCGCTTGAGGACCGGAAATAGTGGAGGAAATTCATCCTGGAGAAATCTTTGGAAGGTGGAAGTTACGACTCTTCATCTATCCATCCGCCATAGGACGTCCACTGCTGGACAAAGGGCTCCTCTATAGATCTCCAATTAGACCGGTTGGTAGTGGCTTGCATCCAGTACGATCCTGCGGTCTTAATGAGGTCATCTGTCTACCTTGTGGGTGGACGTCCTACGCTGCGCTTGCCGGTGCGTGGACTCACGACCCTCACATATGAGGAAATCGACTAGAGGAGAAGGAAATAGGTCAGGAGCGTAGGGCGTCTACCCACAAGTTCGAGAGATGACCTCATCAAGACTGCAGGATCGCGGTGGATGTGAGCCGCTTCCAATGGTCTTACTGGTGTTTTATAGGGGAAACTAATGATCATCAGTGGATTTTTTATAGCTGAAACGATGTTGACGTACCAGGTCATTCTAAAGTCATATATTACTTGTACTTAGTGAGTGCAGTACCTGCATGTCTTACTCTAGTCCTTAGTTTAGTGTGCTAATTTGTGTTTACTAACATAGTACGAGTTACTAACTAATAGATCACATTTTATGAAAACCATCATACATAGACATACATTTTACGAAGCCGTGGTGGTCTAGTGGTAATGACACTTGCCTTACAATCGTGAGATCGTGGGTTCAAATCCCGGTCCCGTACCAACGAATTTCTTGGAATTTGTGTACGGAATTTCACATCGTGAGGCAACCTGCATACGTCCGTAGATGAAATTCGATGGCACATGTGCATCCACCAACCCGCACTGGGTCAGCGGGGTGGATAATAACGCAATCACCCTTCGTGGGTAGGCCTACGTCCTGCAGTGGACTATCAAAAAGGCTGGTACAGTACAGATCACATTTTAATGTCTTGTGTCCACTAGATAACACATACTTAGTTACTGGCTGATAGAGAAGAATATAAAGAACGCACAATAGCCATATTGTTCCAAACGCATATGAGTGGGGTAAGGATAGAATAACATTGATATTTAAAGGTTAGACACAAGTGATAAATAAAAAAAACTTACCATTTTTTGTGATGACTCCAGAAAACCCATCTTGAAATTGATATCTCAAAAACTCTACATCCATTTTGATTTTCCATTCATATATTCTTGACTTTTAACAATCTATTGTTCTTTATTATTTGCGTCTCAGTTATTCTCGAGAGTAACAAAAATGCTGCACGCATCTTCTCCAGACGTTTCATTATCAAAGATTTCATAGTAATTAATCCTTTTGCATATTTACCTATTGTAGAACAAATACTAACTGTAGATTGTGAAGGTATAAATAAGATATTGATAAACGAAAATAAACCTCAAGGTAATACATATAGAGTTGTTTTTTTTAAATAGAGTATTAAGTCTATATAGAGGCATATAAACTAGTAGTTGAACGAGCAATGTCAGGTGTAATTACCACAAGCGCTGATAAAAATTTGAGTTCAACGATTTCTTTGAATCATACTTTATTTCATTCTAAAAATATAAACCTTGGGCAAGATGGGTCGACGATATAGTCGAAATCTCCATGAACCTAGACACGATTGGCACCGATGGTACAATAAGAGAAAGGCCTATACTCAGCAGTGGGCTAAAAAAGGCTGTAGATGATGATCATGATGATGAAATAAACTTTGTTGAGACACCAAAAAATAAAGCTACCTACTGTGATAACTGGTAGTCTTATTATTATTACTGACAGAAATCTCTAACCTTCCAATGTTTAAAGGAACAATTTCGGAATGTATAAGAATAAAATGATAGTCAGAAAATAAATAACGATAATGGGTATTGTTACAAAAAAATGTTTGATTTTTTCCCCTATCATTAATTTAAAGATGTACCTATATGGTCAAATAGAATAATAAGTTTTTAGGCTTCCGTAGATGATGACGATGATTATGATGATGATAAAAACTATTTTTCATGACGTAATTAGATGTTTGACTGCGAGCAACACATAATTGGCCAAAAAAAATATTTATTTTTGAGGTCAATGACCTTGTTTTTTCTTTACGAGTACCTAACTCAAAAAGGTTTAATCCCACATTGATCAAATAATTATGAGACAAAGTTTTTATTAAAGTTTCTAAACTTTCAAAAAGGTTTGCAGATCCTTGTATACTTTAGAAATTAAGGAGGAACACTCTTTTTTTCAAATTTAGCGCTTTATATCTCCCAAATGGTACATGTGCTTTTGAGATCCTGGATATCATGTGGCAGCAGAGTGCTAGCCAAGACAAGTAAAACCAGCCCAAACACGACGAGTCTATCTTGTTTAGCAAAGGAGTTTCTACAGCCACCTCCCGACTCCATCATCAGATCAGCTCAATGGTACCATATTATTGTATTGTCATGCAATATACATATGCGTGCAAAATTTCAGCTCAATCGGAATTGAATTGAATTTATTTATTTGCATAGTATACAGAGCATTCTTAAAAGCTAAGTATATACCTACCCTGCCTAGTAGGGCATAGCAAACATTATAATATTAGGTATATGTCATAAAAATCTTAAAAATTATTTACTGAACCTATCTTATTTTTAAATATAGTCATTTAACTATTTTTTTTTTTAAATTTTAAACGATGAATCTTGAATGTAAATATAGATAGATAGATAACTTTATTGTTATTAATGGAACCTAATACTATTACAAAAAATATTGCATAATATTGATCCATAATATACTCGTCCTGTTTAACCTTTTTTTTTTTTTTTTCACATTTTATGTACTAATATTATTACTTATACAAGATGCACAAAATTATAAATTAAAAAATTAAATTATAGAATTAATAGTATAGGTTTATGATTCGAATATATATAATAGTTATAATACATATCTCTTAAGTTTGTGGTGTAAGATAACATACAAAGCTTGTTAGTTACACCAAAACTAAATATTGCATGTCCGCTAGGATAAGTTGTTGCGTCTTAACATTGTTGTAACATCTAATTGTACACAGTTGAGAGCAATAAAGAATCTTTACCTTTATCTTTATAATTGATGATTTAAACGAACTATTACTTCCCAGTAAGTGAAGTTCTACCTTAATTATGTGAAGTCTTGAGTTTGAAGAGATATTTATATAAACTAGTAGATGCATATAAATGTCTCCTTGTCAATGCACTAAGTTTAGAGAATAAAAAAAACGAAAAAATGTGGCTAGTTTCCTAGCCCTTCATTATTTCGCGCATAGAACTTCACTTACTGGTAAGTAATAGTTGGTTTAATCATTAATTAATTTTCAATGTTGAGTTTGAAGAGATATTTAAATATACTAGTAGATGTTGAGAGAACATTGTGAAATATCTGTTGCTTAGTTTCTGTGTTCAATAGTTCTGTCTTATTTTGTGTGTTCAATAGAAAGTACAAATCACAGAGATACCAGAGGGATAATGTGGTCGATCGAGAAAAGAAAGAAAGAGATGCAATGATTTAAGATGGCATGAGTTACAAAGAGACATGAAAAATATCTCGATTCAGTGGCTAGTTGCCGTGTTTTTCTCTCAGTAGTGTCAAATTCGAATTCGTATTTGACAGCCATGGGCCTGATTTTCCATACATTTTTGTGGTTGAGAATTGCCTCAAGCGACAACAGCGCCATCTCTCTAGTTCTAATAGCTCTGTGGTACAAATATATTATTGTACCTTTAAAACCTCATTCTTTTAGTCTATGGCCGATTGCTATTGCGCGCGCATAGGAAAACTGTTTAATTTTTCCCGCGAGTTTTGGCGGGAACGCGGAAAAATCATGTTGCTTCATCGTATTTCTTAGTGATAACTAGTGATATTTCGTTGATTATGAGCTGATTTACGTGCATGAGTGTAGGGAAGTGATATAATGTGACGCATCGTGTTGTTCCATGTTGTTACCAAAACTCCATAAAAGTCTCCACTGCTTTACTGAGGAATGACATTTTTCAGAACTCGTTTTCACTGTTGAAAATATTTTTTAGTATTATTTTATTCACAAGTGTGTTGAAAAACTTCGCATGCTACACGTGTGTATTGATGATTACCGTCCTCGGCTCTCTTAAGACCTTCGCCTGCGGTTCGGGCCTCAATGACGCCTCAGCGGTAATCACCATCATTACACACTTGTACCATAATGTACTAGTATCTGCGGTTATTTGCGACCACTGGTCGTAAAAATCAAAAAGCCTGCCGGCGTAATTTACCGTATTGTCTGGCGGCGGCCGTGACCTGAGTTCTGTCGCGATGTTCTCGATGATGGCGCGTGCTGTTGTCTCGGAGGCGCAGTCTCCTTCGTCTAGCAGGGCCCCGGCTGCGGTCTGTGGTTCGGCGCTTGAGCTGGAGCCTTCCAGTTCAAATTCTTGTTAAAGGGTTGAGCCTTCGGTTTTGTCGTTGTTTGTTTTGTTTGATGTGGGGGCCTTGAGATCAGCGCCTGACCGGAGTCTGACGGGCCTAGTTCGCTCAGATTTTCATTTTTAACATTCACAGGTTCGATGTTGTCAGCTGAAATTGAAATCAATAGGAACTGATGTACTACATAATATACAAATATATTACCTTCCATACGCTATTTACCAAATAGCTACAATATGATTTCTGCAACGAGGTAAGTGTTACAAAACGAGATTGCAATATTAAGTATGAAGGATCGCTAACTTCCCAAAACACACATAAGTATACTTATAGATTGTGTATGTGAACCTGAACAGGTAGTATCTATACGTAGCTAGATATAGCTACTGTATGTATGGCGAGTAAGATGAACTCATGGCGTTGCATCGTGAGCTCGAGTAACAATAAAGATAAGTAACAACTCAAAACGTTGGAACGTTAATCCTCATAAGTACGACAATAATCGGTAGGTAGCAACTCAGGTCGTTGAAACGTGAACCGATCACAGTATTTATCAGTAATATACTAAAGTAATTACCTTTTGGATCGTTTGACAATTGCACGGATTCTGTGGATGACGAAAATTTTCTGCTGCGTTTTAACAATTTTCTCACCAACTTTTTCATCTTCTTCTTGATGTGATCTGCTTACTTCTAGTCGTCGTGGTCTAGCATTCTCTTCGGCATGTTGATTTTCACCAGAAACTAGTGCCTAACTCGGTAAAACTTTATAAAACGAATTAAAATGTGCGACGCGTTTCATTCATTTGGGATCTTCTCCTCCTGTTATAACATAGGAGTCAGGAAACCAGCTTCGAGGCGAACCTCCTTACTGGGGCTGGACGCTACACCACACTGGGTGTAGGCATTGTAAAGGGAGGGCGCGAGTACCCAATCCCGACCGCGAGGTCGGGCGGCATCTCTCAGCGCCCTCTCCCCGCCATTCTGGCAGATTATCGTCGGCCGTCATGGCTTTGTGGTTCTCAGATTCGGAGTCCTCACAACCTGCAACCGCCGGGTGCAGGCGGCATCTCCTCCTCTTCGAATTGGTGTCGACGTGACGCACGTCGATCCGGTGGCGTACCCGGTCAGGCGAACGCAGCTTCAAATGGTTGAACTCGGGAGTAAACTCGACCAAGTCCAACTGAAGCGCGGAGCAATGCTCTCTCAACCTGCCGGTCTTGTAGCGATGCGGAGATGGGGAGTGGGATCGCTGGCCCGGCTCAAGCGCGCCGCCGCGCGAGCCAGGCACCACGTCTCTAACTGCCCCTTTGGTAGGCGGTCGTCGAGCGATGTGTCGACGACGATGGTCGAGCGGCGTCAAGCTCACGCGTAAGGCGGAGCGACGCCTACTCAAGTACTTTACTTTTTTGTTACTTTTTTGTTTTTTGCTGTTGTGCATTTTCTGTGGATGTTTTTTTTTTTTATATCAAAGCGCTTTGTCACGGTTTCGTTGTTTTTTGTCTATTTAATATTTTAGTATGATCTATTGTTACGCCTATCCTTGAATAAAGGGGCTCACCAGAATACCAGCGTTGAGTGTTGGGTCCTCCCAGCACTCAGCATTTTATAGCTGAGGTGAGTCCCTTTCGGCACTTTTGTTTTTTTACTATTTTATAAGTTTTTTTTATTTATTTGTACTTGTGTCGAATAAAGATATTTCATTTCATTTTCAAAGATATTTCATTTCATTTCATTTCATTTCATTCATTTCAAGTAGATCCCATGGTGTGCCTCTAGGCACCGGTATGCAGTGAAGCGGCGCCGGGGGAGAGGCTCGACCCCGGCCGCCGAGGCAGGCCCGCGTAGTGGCGGGGCCCGAGGGGGGCCGCGCGTCGCATAAGCGACAGCAGCGGCACCAAGGCTGGACGTCGCGACGCTGGGCGTCGCGAGATGAGGGTCAGGTGCGATGCGCAGGAAAGTCAGGTGGTTGTCAGGTCCGGTAGTGTGCGCCCCGATCAAAGTCGAGGGGCGCGAGGTCTTGATGGTGGTAAGCGGCCCGCATGCGCCCACTCGGTGAAGGGCACACGAGTTGGCGGAGCGGGTCGCGCCGCAGTCGCGTCGGGCCGTCGGCCTCGTCAGGCCGCCGTGCGCGGCGTCACCGGGCACCAACCGGGAGGCGGCGCGTCAGCGGGCCTGGCGCCAGCACGTCCCTGGTCACGTCTGCGGGGTTATGGCCTGGACTACGTCGACAGGCCGCTGGAGTGTGCGTCGCTCGATATACGAGCGGCGCGGTGTGCTCGGGGCGCATTACGCGCACTCGCCGATGCGTCATTCAAAGTCGGCAGGCGCCGGGTGCGCTTGGGCCGAAGAGGGTGGTTTGCTAGGCCGCCCTCTGGTCGTTTTCAGGTATTGTATCGGGAGAGGCGAACCTCGACCCCGATGGTGGCTTCAGATGCGGCGCGTCTCGGTGGTGTCGCCTCGTCCGCGGGCCGGTGGGTTTCCCGCCCGACGGCGCGCACTCCGTCAGGACATGGAGCCATGCAGCCCTCGGTCGAGGCAAGGCAGGCGATGGCGCGCCGGTGCGCCGGGCGAGCGACCGCTCGAGCCCGGCGCTGGTTGTCTTGTCAGATGTGGGTGGACGACGCGGAGCAAGCTCGACGCGTCGTTAAGTGGTGGCAGTGGTGGAGGGACGCGATGCTCGTTCCGGGACAGGTCGCGCCCGGGCACGACAGCCGGCGGCGTAATCACGCCCCTCATAGGTTATTCCAGGGCGGCCGCGGCTAGGTCGACATTTGCGGGGCAAATGCCAGTTCAGCAGGCGGCCGCAAGCTGGCGCACGGTGCGCACGAGTGCGCTCGGTGCATGGGTGCGGCAAGCCAGGGCGGCCCGCTCGACGTCGCTAGCAGACGGAGCGAGGCCGCGGTCGGCGGCGCGCACGTGGACGGCGTGTTTCTGCAGGCGCTCGATCGCTGCGGGGTGGGGGGGGGGACCCGCAAGGTCCCGCACCCCCGCCCGTGGTCGCGGTTTGCAGAAAGACTGTAGTCTCAAGCGCGTGTTGGGAGCCCGAGCTCTCGACCAAGCACGGCGAGACTTCTGCGACGCGGCGAAGCACTGAAGTGTCAATGACGAACCAGTTTATCGCGCGAAATAATGAAGGGCTAGGAAACAACCCACATTTTTTCGTTTTTTTTTTCTCTACAATTTTACTAAGTACACATTTTACTTACCAAGTATAATTATAGAACAGATACCCTATATTATACACAGTGTACAGTACAGAACCCTCAAAAACCTCAAAGGGTGTTAAATGCAAACAAGATTTTGTCAAGTAGCAAAGGCCCTTTATTAATTCACACAGGTCGATCTTACCTATGTTCCGCGAACGAAATGTTAGCGCGTTTTAGGCATGGTCAACGCCATCTAGTGATGAGTTGTCGAACTACACAAAAAGAAATGTTCGAACCATTTGAACCTTAACACACAGTTTTAAAATTAAGATCTTTACTAAAGCTATCGTGTTGTCAAATTTCTGCAATTTGGTTCATAAATGTGGAATCTATAAGGCTTTGTAATATTAGGACGGACGGACGGACGAACACAATGAAGTTATAGGGGTTCCTCATTTGACTGCCTCGGTGGCCCAGTGGTTAGTAACCCTGACTTCTGGGTCAAAGAGGCGTGGGTTCGATCCCCACCCAGGGCAAACATTTGTGTGATGAACATAGGTGTTTGCTCTGTGTCTGGGTTTTATTTAGGTACTATCTATATAAGTATGTATTTAAAATATGTATATGTAGTATATCAGTCTCTGGCAGCCATATCACATGCTATGCTTAGTTTGGGGTCTGAGACCGTGTGTAAGATGTCCCCTAATATTAATTTATTTATTTATTTATTCATTTACTACGGAACTAATAAGTCAATACTTTTCAAACAAGTACTACTTTTAATGAAAACTCATAATACAGGTCGGTGAATAAAATTTTAAGTAATTTACTGCCTTTTACTGACAAACATAGGAAAGAGACATTATGCCCAATTAAGAAGGCGCCATTGTAAATTTAATAGCAACGTAAAAAGTGTTCTCTCTATCGTATGCCTAATGTGAAAAAGAAACAGAAATATTCTAATTAACTATTATAATTACGATGGCGCCTACATAATTGGGCCTATTGTTAAAGCATTTTAAGTTATTTATTTTACATGCATGATTAGGAGAAACCAGAGCAGGTGTATAAGCATGCTTTACTCCGAAAAAAAAAATACAATGCACAAATCCGTACAAAACTAACTCATTATAAACTTTTCCAAAAATAATTTGATTTATTAAGGCTACTGCTTTTGGCGAGCAGCTTTTTTCTATATTTCTTTTAAAAATAACCTGTGTAGTTTATTACAGGTCGCGTCATGTAAAAAGAACGCTGGATCTTCAAACTGCGCACAAGGAAATTCAACTCGTATTGCATACGTAATAGGAGTTAAATATCCTAGTACGCAACTCTATTTGCAGCAAGGAAATTTAACTCCTATCATGTAAGCAATAGGAGTTAAATTTCGTTGTGGGCAGTTTAAAGCTCCAGCGTTCTTTTTAGGTAACGCGAGCTATATTTTCATTTGCATTGTTTTTTTTTTAAAATAAATCTACACATATTGTTTTATATATTTGCTAGTGCGTATAGGGGTTTGTTAATGCAGGTAGATATATTAAAATGCCAATATACAGTATCAAATAACTTTATAACTTTTACTTCCTTAATCTTAGAACCATTGGATCATCTCAACGGTGGCTCTTCCACTGCTGGGCATCAACGTTATCCATAGTTTAATCTTAAAATTAAATAACAATTGAAATTTTCAACGTTTTGATGCCTTCTTTTGTGCCTTTTCGTTCTTGTCCAGTAAGGTCTTCAAACTTTTCAGTGGCTTCATTTCCTCTGTAACAAAAAATAGAAATTATTTAAATATTCTTGACGGAAATTGTTATCAGAGTAATTTCAGATATAAAATGTCTAATGTTCTGACTGTCTCTCAAATATATATTTAATGGAATCAATTTCGATCAATTTGATAACAGTTCAATATCATTGATTGTCAAAATATGTGGTTCTGCGATCCTAATGACTGCCTCGGTGGCTCAGTGTTTAGTGACCCTGACTTCTGGGTTAAAGAGGCGTGGGTTCGATCCCCACCCAGGGCAAACATTTGTGTGATGAACATAGGTGTCTGGTCTGTGTCTGGGTGTTATTTAGGTACTACATATCTATATAAGTATGTATTTAAAATATGTTTATGTAGTATATCAGTCTCTGGCAGCCATATCACAAGCTATGCTTAGTTTGGGGTCTGTGACCAAGTGTAAGATGTCCCCTAATATTTATTTATTTATTTATTAATGAGACATCGTACTAAAGCATCGTCGTAGGGTTGCAAGCCTGTCCATTTTTTATACTTTTTATAGGATTCATTTCGGAGAGTGTGCATCTGAGCTGCACGACCTTATCTTACCATCCCCTTTTTACTACAAGACAAGTAGGAGGACGCCACATTACCACCCATACATTGTCGATTTTCCTTCGATACGTACGAAGCGGTTTGACTCAACATTTCTGATTCGTACCGCCAGAGAATGGAACAGTCTTCCTGCTTTCCTGTTTCCTAAGAGATATAATCTATAGCTTTTCAAGGTCAGAATGAAAAGGTATCTTTTAGGTCTGCGTGCTTCATCTTCGACCACAACCTCTTTGTGTATGTATGTTCATCGATAATTTCTCCAATTGCGAACCGAATCGAAACATTCTTTTTTACTTCGAAAGGGTATACTCCCGAAGTGGTCCCATTTAAATTTTACAGAAATTGGCTGAGCTGTTTTTGAAAAAACCAACAATAATATGAGTAATTCGAGCGAAATATCCGAATTTTGTACACAATGAACATCTATAATTTTGCCAATTGTGAACCGAATCGAAAAATAACTTTTTAGCTTGAAAGGGTATACTTTCAAGGTGGTCCCATTTCAATTTTACAGTTTTTGATAAATCAAGAATAATGTAAACAATTCGAATTTTGTACACGATGGAAGGCGGTTGTGCCATTTTTTGTAAAAAATAATTATATTCTGTGTAGTGATGTGTAAACGTACTATACTGACAATGAGAACGTATTGTAAGAAATATTCTAATAAAGTAAGTTCGTAATTGGCCGGGTGGCTAACCCTGGTGTCAGAGTTTGTGAATGTTCTACTTTTTGGGTCTTTATTCCATCTGTTTGTCCAATTTGCTTAGTAGGTATGATTCCCTGATCTTGCCAATCCGTTGGGCTATCGTCAGATCAATTCATCGACAGATCCCCTGTTTTCTGATTCGATCGTCACAGAGAGACTCAAAGCATTCCTTTTTCAATAGCATAGCCTGGTAGATATTTTTACTGATTGACTGACGAAAATCTACCAAATTGGATACATTTGGTAGGTTTTCGTCATTCATTCAACTGGCACCCTGTTGTGTTTACTTGTTTTTAATGTGTAAATTGTAATGTAATTTAATTAATTGTGGAATGTGAATTAATTGTGGAATGTGAAATTAATTGTGGAATGTGACTGCCTCGGTGGCTTAGTGGTTAGTGACCCTAACTACTGGGTCAAAGAGGCGTGGGTTCGATCCCCACCCAGGGCAAATAATTATGTGATGAACATGGGTGTTTGCTCTGTGTCTGGGTGTAGTTTAGTTACCATCTATATAAGTATGTATTTAAAAATATATAAGTAGTATATATCAGTCTCTGGCAGCCATATCACAAGCTTTGCTTAGTTTGGGGTCAGAGGCCGTGTGTTAGATGTCCCAAATATTTTTTTATTTTATTTTTAATTAGTTTGAAATGGAGGATTTATTTATGTAAGTAATTGATTTCTTGTTAAGTCTTTACCAATGTGTAGATTTTTGTTGACTATTCAAAAGTGTGTCTCTGACACTCATTTGTCGAATAAATGAACTATGGACTATAGCATAGCCTAGTGTGATGTATTGGTTTCTCGAGCGGTTCTATTTTTGCGTTAGTAATTCTAAAGTGCTTATGGCAGTGTAATAATATTGTTTGCTGAAGAGACGTACCAATAGTGGCCCTCCGCCGCTCGCAGTACTCCTGACTGTCCCACGCTACGCGGTCGGCACTGCCGAATATAACGTAGAAGATGTTGCAAGCCACTGCGAGGCAAGCAATCAGCAGGAAGACGATCCGCCAGTTGCTGATGCTACTCTGTAAACAGATATTATGGGTCATCATCATTTCGTGGCAACGGCTAATGAAAGGTTTTTTTTGGTGTTTATTTTTTGTATTTTTTTTAATTTTTTCTGAAGTTTAGATATGTACAATATATACATATGATATGTTAGACCAAAATCTGGCAACCTCTACCGCGTCCTCGGTAGCCAAGTTAAGGTCTCTTTGGGTGCAGTTATGGGTTATGTAGGTACATCTAACACTAGTTACTATAAGAAGGTGTACGTGCACGCCTTAGTTTGGGTTAAATAATTGTAGATAGGAGGTCAGAAACTATGAAACAGAGTGTCTTATTTATTTGACTGAAAATTTATCAGTGCAATGCTGTTGACTTTTTTTAAATTCAAATTCTTCGGAACACCTAACAAAGCTGGTTTAAACTGGGGTAAAAAATAGGTATAAACTTACTTAGTTTAGATATACACTGAAAGTTTAGTTGTAATTTACAGAAATATGTCTGGTATTGATATGGCCAACAATTGAACCGTACAATGGAATGTACTCGTATCAGTCATACCTAACTAGTGTTCAGTATACCTTACGCGATTTCCAATCCGAAAACTGAACGCACTGGCTGTTGCGACACTTCGGTAATTGATTTAAACATCGGGCTAAGATGAATTATGGGGAAAATGATAGGTACACTAAAGAAGGAAGACAAATGTTTTCTTTGATCATTCATAATTTGAGCACATTATTTTTATCATCTCATACTGAAAATACGAGATAAATACTCATAAATAGCTCATTATCTGGTGTTCACGGGTAGATGGAATAAGCGAAGCTGCAGGTACCAGCCATTGCTCAACTTGAACATTAATGTCACTACGACCCTCATGGTGTAGCTTTCGTCCCGTAGTATAAATATAAAGAGAGACAAATTTAAGGTGACTTACTGTAAAGCCGTAGTGGTCTAGTGCTTACTAGACCACTATAACGGCGGTGGTGGTCTAGTGGTAATGACACTGACCTTACGATCGGAGGTCGTGGGTTCATATCCCGGTCCCGTACCAATGAGTTCTTCGGAATTTATGTACGGAATTTCACACCACAAGCTTTTCGGTGAAGGAAAACATTGTAAGGCAACCTGCATACGTCAGTAGAAGAAATTCGATGGCGTATATGAATCCACCAACTCGCACTGGCCTAGCGTGGTGGATATGGCCCAATCACCCTTCGTGGGTAGGCCTACGTTCTGGAGTGAACTATTAAAAAGGCTGGTACAGTACAGTACAGCATAACTGTAAAGAATCATAAGACATAAAACAATGGACTCACAGGGTCTTCCCTGAGAACGAAGCTGATGACCACCGGAGTGATGACAGCTCCCAGGCTGCCGGCGAAGTTAGTGATAGAGAGCATAACGCCGGCAAAGTGAGGGGACAGGTCCAAGTGGTTTACCTGCAAATCATTACAATTAACACTATATCAATGTCAATTTTCAGCTAATGTCAGTTTACATATAGCATCGTGTTTTGGCGTGGCACGAACAACATATTTGCTAAAATGGATTTGTTTTTTTTAATTATGCTTGCACGCTGTTACTGCAACAATAACTATTTTGTTTTTTTTTTTTTTTTTATCTGGCAAAAGTGCCTTTATTAACTACAACAAAACTACACTACTATTACACAAAAAGCATTGGATCATCCTCAGACCTTTGAAAGTCTAAAGATAATCCAAATGCTCAAGCCCACTGCCAGTTGGTAGCGTGCCCAGCATGCTGGCTGCATTGCCACACTGAATGGCAATGCTTATGCGTTGAGCCAAATAAACACCAGCATTTTGGTCACGCGTTGCGTCCACCAGACGCCCAGAAAGACTTTTGAAAATGATATGAGCTCCCGGCCCCCACGGACCCAATGTCTCAACTCCAAATGGCTCAAATATGTAACCACTACCGAGGTTAATATTTAATGTTTTTTTTTAAATATTTGCATGAGACGTCACCTGCCAATCCCTCCGGAAGACCAGCGCTGGTTGGTCCATAACCAGCATAATATGCTGAGGTAGGACCGGGTTGTGACAAAAATAAAATTAAGTAATTAGGATGACTTTGTAAAATATTTAAGACTAGCTGCCCCGGTGAACTTCATCTCACCATCTGTCAACTGTCAATGACAACTTTTACATGCAGGAATATTTTGTATGGGAAAATTCAATGAATGTCTTTATTATTTTACTCACTATATTATTTTTATATTTTTTCACCGTTTTGCTTCCACGGATATTTCAAGACCAAAATTAGCCCAATCGGTCCAGCCGTTCTCGAGTTTTAGCGAGACTAACAACCACGATTCATTTTTATATAATAAAAAAATAAAAAAGAATAGAGAATAGATAGATAGATTAATTGTTTATGCTGTTCATTTTGTTTTGTTTTGCTGTGTTATTTGCTATGTGGTTTTGTATTTATTTTATATTTTTGTCTTAATAAACAACTGTCCATTGCCTATTGTCTATATCATTAAAATTCACCCTATATCATTAAAATTCAGGCTATCAAGAAAAAGTACAGGTAGAGTGGTATCTGTCACAAAAATTGCATCTAGTTGGTACTCATATTAGTTTTAAAAATTTGTAACATTTTCACACACAGGAAAGATGTAATTAAACTATGAATATTAACTATAAGTCGTTAATAATATAAAGACGACCTGATTAAAACTCCAAAAATATTTTGAATGTAAGTGCTACACGTTTTTTTTTATTTTACTGATGATTTGTTGGGAATTGAAGTGAGTAGTTGCATATAATTATTATTATTATAAACAGCCTAGGTGGTAGGTGACTTCCATATAAACGGGCAGAATATAGAACGCTTCATCTGAATTTGTCTTTCCACTAGGGTACCCTAGGTATAGGGTAAACCCATGGTTTGTGATGACTGGCCGCGCGACCAATCATTAATCTAAGGTTATGTATTGTTTTTAACTTTATTGTTAAATGATTTGAAATGTACTTACATTCATGACGTTTCAAAAGTGTATCGTAGGTACTTAATTGAAATAAATATCTTTTAACTTGAACTATGTTAGGTTTCTTCAAATCGCGAGTAGAAAATGAGAAAATCCAAAAACTAATAATTATGATGACTGTTCTAAAATCGAAGTAAATGAATACTGTGTTCCGTACCATGAAACCGGACTGCGTACATCCGTAGAGAGTAAGTGTTGCGATGAGAACGACCACAGCGATTTGCTTATGTTCAGGGTCGAGGAAGCCCAGCGTCACGCAACCAGCCGCTGTGCCAAATAATGCTGAAACGAGACAGAAATAATATAATTTTTTTTCATAAAAAATGGCAAAACCGCCTTCCATCGTGTACAAACTTCGAACATTTCGCTCGATTTATTTACATTATTCTTGATTTATCAAAAACGGCTCAGGCGATTTCTGTAAAATTTAAATAAGACCATCTCGGGAGTAAACCCTTTTGAACTAAAAAATATTTTTTCGATTCGGTTCACAATAAATTGGCGAAATTATCCATGTTCATCGTGTCCATAATTCGGATATTTCGCTCGAATTGCTTACATTTTTGTTGTTTTTTTTTAAAACGGCTAAGCCGATTTCTGTAAAATTTAAATGGGACTGCCTTGGGATACCCTTTCAACTAAGAAATAATTTTTCGATTCGGTTCACAATTGGCAAAATTATCTATGAACATACACAAAAAAAAAACATACACACGAATATAGAACCTCCTCCTTTATGGAAGTCGGTTAAAAACATAGTAGTAGGAGATATCTCACTATAAAACATATCACAGTTCTATCCTGATATCGTTTTGAACAACTTGCATGCATAGGTCAATTCAAACTTAATGACGTCTGTAAAGTTACTCGCGCCAAGACTCTATTCAGAGTCACAATTTTTGACCGAAGCGGAGGAGGTACTCAGTTCGACGCGTAAATATGTATTTATATTTTATGTATAACCACGCATATCTTTTTTATAGTGGTCCAATTTCATTTTTTTTATTGGACAGAGTATACTTCAAAATTAGTCCTATTTAAATTTTATCAAAATCGGCTGAGCCATTTATGATAAATCAACAATAATGTGAAAAATGCTACATCGATCTGTGCGAAATATTCGCGAATTCTGTACACGGGTGAAGTCGGTCGTGCTATTTTTTGCGAAAAATAATTATGTTTTAAAACAGCCTATGCAAAGAGAAGAAAATTTTAAATGTTAAATTTAGAAAATGTTGACAACAGAATATACAGTCACATAGTCTCAGTTATGCTCTCTAATACTTACAACATGCATATTTTTAAACCAAAAATAAACAAGATTTCCAAAAAATTAATTAATATTTCGCACTAGCGACCCACCCCGGCTTCGCACAGGTGTATTATACACATAAACCTTCCTCTTGAATCACTATATCTATTAAAGAAAACCGCATCAAAATCCTAAGCATACATGGGGACAGACAGCGAGAAGCGACTCTGTTTTTTATAATATGTTGTGAAAAGACAGAACGTTGCAATATAATTACATGCATGATGAATTAAACAAACTCACCAATAGAATTAAACATTCTTCTGCAAGCGAAAACCGAGAGGAACCCTTGATTGTAAATCTTCTCGCAGATGGCGCTGGAGCTGATGCTGCCTATCCACAAGCCCAAGTATGGGAGAGCAGACAGAGATGCACTCTGAAGTCAAAAAGAATATTCATTTAGAAAGCATACTTTAACTATTCTAAATACTCTAAATATAATGGCCGAACGAGACGCTCACTGAGACTGCAGTCGTCTGATAATGCATAGTCAAATAGGCGGCTCAATTGATAAATTTCGGAATCCGTGCATCTAGTTTCTTTGAAACTAAACATATCTTATTAAGACCGAGGAGTACTTGCCACTTTGCTAAGCGTTTTTGGACTATAAGAAAGCATATCAATATTGAAATACGGTCCACATACCAGGCAAGTTGCCAGATACCGCTTAGTTTGAGCACATGAATTACAAATATTACATACCTTCAGTAATCTATAGATGATTCAGTTTTATACTAATAGTAATTTAAAATTTCAGTGGACGACAAAGATTTTGATTATATCAAATAAAATCACAATTTATTACCCAGTTCTTTCTTACTCGAGAATATTCAGTTTCTGGTTTCATTTTTAGTATAAAAACGGATGGCTGATGAGGCCGTAATGTTCTCCAATGGAGATTATGGACCAGCAAGCGCACCTTAGGATGTCCATCGACTAGGTGGACTGACCATCGTTAGGAAACGGTTTGATGCAGACCGCTTCCAACCGGCCTTATTGGAAATTCAAGGGACGCCTATGTTCGGTAGTGAACGTCCTACAGCTGATGGATACATGGCTGAGTGTTTAGATTTTACTTGAGTGCCTCGGTGGCTCAGTGGTTAGTGACCCTGACTTCTGGATCAAAGAGGCGTGCGTTAGATCCCCACCCAGGGCAAACATTTATGTGATGAACATATGTGTTTGCTCTGTGTCTAGATGTTATTTAGCTACTATCTATATAAGGATATATTTAAAATATGTATATGTAATAATTCAGTCTCTGGCAGCCATATCACAAGTACTTAGTTTGGGGTCAGAGACCGTGTGTAAGATGTCCCGTAATATTTATTTTTATTTAAGGTTAGTATACTCACATTCTGCAACGAGATTTGCATTGCTCTTTCCAAGTAGCTCGGCAAATGAACGAAGAACAGCGTGTAGGCAGAAGCGCTACCAACATGGGATACCAGGATAGCCCACAGCGGTACGGTGCGGAACAAGTCGCCCCACGGTGTCGGACGATTTTGCTGGAAAATAATATTATTTCTAGAATAAATGCAAAATCTGCGATGAAATCTAGCTGACCCTTTAAACTTCATATCACATTCATCTGTCACACTAATTTCGATGACGTTCAGCGCCACCAGATACGGCAACTTTTACATGTAGGAACATTTTGTTTCGGAAAATAAAATAGATATTTACTCATATTTTCTTATTATTTTTGTCATGAGAGCCTTCTCTTAACACAAAAAAAAAGCGGAATCGGTCCAGCCGTTCACGCGTGATACCGAAACCAAGGGAAATATTTGTTGTTACTATCCATCTACTAAAAAAATATCACTTCATTTCTATTTTAAAAAATTTCAAGAGTATCATTATTCTTGACAATGGTTTGCATAATATGATGCGTTCCATCAATCTATCCATTCGTTTATCTAGCAATCTTTGAAGTCTTATGAAGTGATTTCAACCTATTTCGTTTCCAGTTTCAGTTTTTTTCGTCTTATGATTGATATGATGATGACATTTTTTCCTTCAAAAGATCACCCAATTTAAATATCGCCAAACTAACACCACATTAGGGACTTAGCTTTTGGGTCTATCTGATACTACGGACATTTACTTATGTAATAATAATTATTATATTTCGCCTAAAATGGCATACTTAACTGACTTCAACGGTCGGTGCAGAATTATAAATAATGCAACATAATATGTGCCAACGATATTGTTGATTTTTCAGAAAATAAAATTCAATTGGAGTTTTCATTTGAATCCTTTCATCGTTTGGAAATACATCCTTTAAAAAAAAGAATTTAAATTAGTTTAAAATTTGCGTGATTATCGATGTATATCACGTATGTCTAGCGCTAGGGGTACTGTGGAGGGGATGGCTGCGCATGTTCACCGCCATACTAAACTCTAGCGCAGCCATCCCCTCACACTTTGCTCAGTGCTAGACTTATATGTCTCGACCTGTATCCCTTTCTTTTTGGAAGTCGGTAGTAAAAAACTGACTAACCTTTGAACGATGCCCAGTGTTGAGTTCCATCTCAATATAATCCTTCTCCTCAGCAGATATCAGCCTGTGCTCTCCAGGCGAGCTGGCTGCGAACATGAACCAGACTATGGCTGTGAACAACATGAGACCGGCTGTAGAGTAGAAGATCATCTTCCAGCCGAGTGCCGTCTCGGCGAGCAGGCCCGACACAGGCATTGCTATGATGGTTCCTATGGATGATCCTGGAAGATGACAATATGTATAAAATAATTGGCCAAGTACGAGTCGGACTCGCATACGGAGGGTTCCGTACTGCATGGGATAATTATACTGGGTCATAGGTATTAAACGTAAAACCTTTTAAGGGCGGGTCTAGTACTTCTAGACAAATAACTTTTGTTCTAGGACTTTTTGAAATCACGAAGAAAAAAAAAATGCTTTTTTATACCAAAAGTTCGTCAACGCACGGCAAAATGTATGGAGACGCAAACTTTTTTTTGCGAATTTTCAATTGTCGTAGTACAAAAGTTGTTTGTCTAGCTGTACTAGACCCGCTCTTAAAAGGTTTTGCGTTTAACATTTTGACCCTGTATAGAAATATCATAATTATTTTTCGCCATAAATTTGAATGTACCTCCATACACAAGAGCCGATAGACCCGTCCGCTCGCTGGAGGGCAGCCACCGTCCGAGCAGCGTGTGGCTAGCCGGGAACAGACATGCCTGAGTCAGGCCCATGCACACTCGGCATACGCACACGCTGATCCAACCACCCTGCAAACGAAGTTCAATAACATGATGAAACTGGATTTATTGGTACAGATTCAAGATCAGAACAGGCACGCCTGGGTCAAACCCATACGCACTCGGCATACTCACACACTGATCCAACTACCCCGCAAACAAAAATCTTCCATCAGACAAATGACGTCCACTGCTAGAAACATGCCTTCTAAAAAATCTCCAATAAGACTGGTGGTAGCGGCTTGCATTCAGCGTGATCCTGCTGCACTTGCCAGTACGTGATCTCTACTCGAGAACTTATCAACCCCATCGGTCATCAGTCTTCCATGCTATGGCCACTGCCATTTCAACTTGCCAATCAACTAGGCTATGTCGGAAACTTTGTTTCTTCTACAGACCTCATTATTTCTGATTCGGTCTCGCAGAGAGACTCCCAAGAGAGTAGCCCTAGGAGCATAGCCCTCTCCATAGCTCGTTGGATTACTTGGAACTTACTAATAAGGCCCATAGTGAGACACCACGTTTCAGTGCCATAATTCATCACTGACAACACACACTGGTCGAAAACTTTTTACACAAGGCATTGAGTACCACGATTACTCACTATTATGACCTCTAGTAAAGTGAATTGCATACACATTTACGCAGCCGAAGGATTGTGGCAGCTCCAATAACATTATGATGATACTTTTTGTACAACTTCAACAAATTACAGTACTACTTTATATGCTAAAACTACCTACCCTACTACTACATAAAAAGCATTGGATCATCCACAGACCGAAGATCTAAAGATAGTCCAAAATTAAATGCTCAAGCCCACTGCCAGTTGGCAGAGTGCCTAGCTTGCTGGACACATTGCCACGCTAAACGGCAATTCTTATGCGTTGAGCCTAATTAACACCAGCATTTTGGTCAAGCATCGCGTCCACCAGACTCTCAGAAAGATTTTTGAAAATAAGATCCCGGCCCCTAAGAACCCAATTTCTCAGCTACAAATGGCTCAAAGGGTTAGCATATTTGCGCCACTTATGCTGCTCCGCCGAATTATACACTGTGCTTGCTACAACTATTTAGTGATAGTCATCTAGTATTTCAAAAATTGTTTGTACTTACATAGTGAGCCAGTGTCGGCAGGGCGAGGCAAAGCAGCCCGTTGGCCACCAAAGCCACGAACAAGATGAGTTTTCCTCCGTATTTCTTGGCCAGAAGTCCAGCAGGGATCTGCATAGCCATGTAGCCCCAGAAGAACGACGACAAAATGAGACCCTGGACCTCTTCGTCCCAGTCATAAATCTGTAGACAAAAAAGAAATATTATCTTCACATCAACAGTACGTCGTTTGTACAAGGAAAACACGTTTTGAAATTGACATCGGCGTGGCGTTTATTGCTTTTGTAAAAGTGTAGAATTTAAAAATTGACACTGATTTATTTTGCCTTGTAAATGGTGTCGCTTCGCTTTTTAACCGACTTCCAAAAAGGAGGAGGTTCTATGTTCGTGTGTATGTTTTTTTTGTTCATTGATAATTTCGCCAATTGTAAACCGAATCGAAAAATTCTTTTTTAGTTCGAAAGGGTATACTCCCAAGGTGATCCCATTTAAATATTACAGAAATCGGCTTAGTTGTTTTTGATAAATCAACAATAATGTAAGCAATTCAAGCGAAACATTCGAAATTTGTACACGATGGAAGGCGGTTTTGCCATTTTTTGCGAAAAATAATTATCAATTTAGCAAATCTATAGGCAAGGCCGACTTGTGTCTAAAAAAAGTGTTTTTTGCCCGCTGGAACAAAAAATATTAATGCCCATAAAACAACTACTTACACAATTATAACATTTGCATTTTTATAAAAAAAACTATGAACAACAAAGTTCACACAAATTTGCTATTCACCAAACGCAAACAAAATGTTACGTACCCCAGCACTCGCCACTTCATCGTGTTGCCAAAGATCCGTACTAACTATGGTAAAACTATGATAGCATTTGACGGTGCGCGCTTTTACTATAATATACCCTCGGATATTAAAAATATAAGCTCGTTCAACGTATTCAGAAATAAACTTGCAGAATACATTATTTCCGACAATTAATAGTAGGTAGCAGTTGTTACGCAGGTAAATCTAACATTGTCATTATTAAGCATTGAACGAGTATTTGTTTTTATTTTGTAGTGGGTACATCATGGGTATAAGCGTGTGACGTACCTACCTATTTTAAATGTTGTCATGCACATATTTTAAATATTGTTTCTCAGTGACGACGAACTGTTATTTATAAGTTCATAATTAGTAATGTTCTCATAGAAGCGATGTATATATTATTATGAGAATAAATATATTTAAACCTAAAGTATGGTAGGTACTTACTATGCGCCCTAAGCTAGACCGTGCTGCATGCGGGTCGCCGGTTTGCTCGCGGCATTCACGTAATGCACTGAAACTACTAACTTAGACTAAGATTTACACTAACCCATTGTTAACGCGATAGTTAGTGAACTGTAAAGCGAAATGTACATACACGTAATAGGTAAAATTAGTTACAATCAACATTGTATTTACCAAAAAATATCCGAGCCGCCGCCGCTGACCACGCACTAAATCACCGAGAAAAATTACTGTTGTGAAGCTCTGATGCGAATACCTGGCGGGGGTCGCCTGACAGTCCGCTGACAGTTGACACTGACAGCCCGGCGTGGGCGGCGCTTTGGTATTGGTGCAGAACAATTATGGTTGCAGCAAACTTAACCAATTAGCGTGTACACTGTACACCCATCGCTTTTCGCACACGCACACAGTCGCATTCATTCAAATGCAACTTAGTTAACAAATGGCACAGACCCTGGAGTCCGTGGATCATTAAAATAATTAAAAAAAAATATATATGCTAGACCGTCCCGTCGCGTTTCAGTACCGGCAAAATATTGTCTACAGATACGTTCCTAGCAGCTAGCACGACTATGGTATGATACGTTACGGTACGTAATAGTACGCTATCTACGTGATAGTGAACCGACACATTAAATGAAGATTTACCTCTACATTAGTGTCGTTTTTCCGCGTGACGTCAGTCATAGCGAGCACCGCCACCCCCAGACTGCTGCGACCGAGGAAAAGCGCCACCATCGTAATGTTCATGCAAATCATCTGGACGTGTCGGATCCCGAACCCAAATTCTGAAAAAAAAGTATAGTACCTAAGTAAGTCCGTATAAACCAGGTGGATAGCCCTGCTGCCAGAGTTCTTAGGACGCCTGAATGCCTCTGACATGGCTAAACGGTTAAAACAACAGAAAATGTAGAATGACAATATGATTAAGAAACGTGATAAATTTGAATGATTGTAATTTTTAGGGTTCCGGTTCTAAATTATATCCTTTGAGTTACCACGATGAATGTGACCTTAGTAAAGAGGTGTTAACAATGTTTTTTATTAATAGGGCAAAAGTGCCTTTATCTACAAAAAAACTACACTAACATTGTACAAAAATACCAAAGTTCTGTATTCAAGCGTAAGACGTATAAAAGAAATACACTGTATTTCTAATACTTCTTTGCGCGGGGCATAGTTATCACCAGCAGATTTTCAATTAAATATTGAATTATCGCAATTTTTAAACAAAAACATATTAAGTATCTCTTAAGACTTAAAAGAAAACAGAGATAAAAGAAATACAGTGTATTTCTTATATATTAGGTATGTCAAGCGTAAGGCGTCACTGCGCGGGGCAAAGGTATCACCTGCAGATTTTCAATTAAATATTGAATTATCGCAATTTTTCGAACAAAAATAGAAATACAGTGTATTTTTTTTATCTCTGTTTTCTTATAATTAAAAGAAATACAGTGTATTTCTTTTATCTCTGTTTTCTTTTGTGCCTTAGGAGATTATTGTGTTTTTTTTTTCATAAAAAAATGCAATAATTCAATTAAATATTATGTAATTGAAAATTTGCATACCTATGCTGCACGCAGTGACGTCTTACGCTTGACATACCTACTTGATGTGTGGATGTAAATTGCTATGTGTTAGAATCAGTAGCTTTATGTAAGTATTTAGTTCCGTAGATAATTTTATTGTTTGTTCCGCGCTGGATTTAATCATTTGCAAAGTTTGATAGTTAAGCCAGTATAAGCTTTATTTGTCACTATAAATCAAGATAATTAAACTAACATTTCGCACAAATTCTTCGGAAAGTTTCCTCTGTTCGGGTATTTGATTGGGATGCGATTAAACTCCTCGATAATGTTTGTTTGGGATAAACGTCCAGATCGATTTCCATCTACTTTGTTTGCATGTGTCTTCAAACTAAAATTATGTTTTTCTAGTCTATTCGACGATTATTTTGTAAGACACTTCACTTAACATTAAAATTTTTTCCGAGGGTCTGGGGTAAAAAGCTCTCAAAAGAACAGGCTTATGTCTTCCTTTCTTAGTTTCTTTTTTTTCTTTTATTGTAGCGTTTCAAGCGTAGTTTGACTACGTATGTTATCGATAAATAAACAATGTTAAGCAAAGTTCGGCACGATCAGTCTTAGGATGGGTGACCACGGCATTTCACCATTGGCATTTAAAACTGAGAGACATCTGTCCGGTCTATGCGAACTTACTTATCCTTGTCGTTTCTAACATTATAAATCCTAACGTGTTTGTTGATTTGTTACTTTTGACACAGCAATATATAGACTAGAATTTTGGCATAGATGTACCTAGTCCAAAAGTCGTACTTAGGTGTATTGGTAGTAGATACCTTAAGGTAATGGATACTTTTTATTCCGGAAAAATAAAAAGTTTCTATCGAATATGTGACACAAAAATAAAACAACCACGCGGGCGGAGCGGCGTGCAATAGTTTGTATTGAATATTTTGTAGTGATTTCTAACCATTTTACCAAATAATTAACTAAATCTAAACCTAGATTCAGCAGTCTGTAAAATTAATTTCGCAAAGCGTTGTCCGTTGTGTAATTTTGAAATCTAAGCAAATTAGAGTGTTTTGAACGGCCATTTTTTGTACCGGACAACGGACCGTTTTTAGGGTTCCGTACCCAATGGGTAAAAATGGGACCCTATTACTAATACTCCGCTGTCCGTCTGAGCGTCTGTCACCAGACTGTATCTCATGAACCGTGCTAGCTATAAAGTTAAAATTTTCACAGATGATATATTTCTGTTGACACTATAACAACAAATACTGAAAACAGGATAAAAAAGGGGCTCCCATACAAGTAAAGTGATTTTTTGCTCGATAACAAAGGCAACAGGAAGATTCTTGAAATATTAAGTGGTATATTCCTTTCAAAAATAAATAATTAAATTAAAATAAAATATAATAAGAGGGGCTTCCATACGGTGCGGAATCGTTCGTGCGCGAGTCCGACTCGCACTTGGCCGAATATTCAAAATAACACAGACAAAGCACGGAGAGCGACTAAGTTAATTACATACTTCTTACTTAGCGGTCATGCAATAAATTTAAAACTATATCAAAACAAAATAAGCCTTATTAGCCGGAAGGAAGAAACACTAACATGCAAGATAAAAAGCCAAGAAAGTGATAAAGTATTTTTTGGCAAGAGTACAAGGAAACAGGGAAATCACGGTAAGTCGCTGCTTGTTGTCATGAGGTACGGAAGTGTGGACCGCGGGTGGCATTTACAAATGAGCGCTGCGGTGGCTCAGGTGACACGTTAAGTTGTGTTGTTTTAACAGTTTAGCTACGTTAGAGGCCTTCAGCAGGATTAAAAACTTTCTTTCTTTCAGCTAAAGTCTGTGTAAAAATATGCCTTTTTAGATGCTTATAACTTTACTAGCGACCCGCCCCAGCTTTGCACAGGTGTATTATACATAATTATAAAACTTCCTCTTGAATTATTCTATCAATTAAAAAAACCGCATCAAAATTCGTTGCGTAGTTTTAAATATATAAGCATACACAGGGACAGACAGCGGGAAGCGACTTTGTTTTATACTATGTAGTGGTCATTTAAAAAACTATAATAATTAAGACGTGTAGAAGTGTTATTGTATGGTTAAGTTGGCGCCTCACGATTGCCTTAAGCAACGGTGGGTTCAAAAACTGACCGGTTTTTGGATGGGTGTCTGTGAATAGCATTTAAAACTGAGAGCTGCCATGGCTTGGATGTCGTTTACGCATATCGGAGGCCTTCGCACAGCATACCAACTTTGACACCAAGGTTAGAGCCATCCTAGGCTGGAGCTAGGTTGGCCGAGCCATGGCAGCTCTCAGTTGTAAATGCATTCACAGTCACCAAAAAAATCAAAAATCATCCAAAAACTGACCGTACTGACATCTATATACGTTAGAGCCGTCCATCCTAGGATGGCTTTTATTTTGGTGTCAAAGTTTCTAGGATATCTAGGATGGATAAATTATTGAAATGAGTCAGTAAACGCAATTGCTGAGGTCACCACGAAACGCAACTTTGTTTATTTTTAATACTACTTATTACAAAACAAAATTGTAGGTGGAAGCAAAAAAAACTACAAAACTATGGAGATAAAAAGTCAAGAATGTTATAAAATAGTTTTCGTACGAGTGGTACAAGGAAACATGTACCTAAAAATATCTGGTAGTAAATTAACGTTTTTCTGGATTTCTAGATTGGCCCCATAGTAAAAGTAGTTCATTATATTGGTGAATCAGCCCCTGTAACAATGCCAGAGGCCTTCTGGCGGCTAAAAACTCGGACACTATATCTATACGAACTTACTCACTTTTTGGCTTAATGTATCTTATGCAATTAGCCCTGTGTTCTGGAGACTTTGGTGACTTTGGTATCCAAAATGCTGGTAAAAAAATGCACAAAGTACTTAAGCTGTAAAATATGACCAATGGGACAGATCGATTGACATTGTAGAGATTCATGATGATTAATTGAAGTTTGACATTTTATAATTTTATATACTATTTATGTTAACCTTTTATAATTTTATGTGGTTTGTATTTGATTATTTTTAATTTTAGTTTCCATTGACTTCTTAATTAATTTAATGACTTGTAATTGTATTTGTTTTTTAATCTGGTCTTATTAATGTGAGATGAATGTAAATGTTTTTGAAGGCGTTTTTATCTCAATAAAATAATTTAATTTAATTTAATTTAATTTTTAATTTATCTCCCAAGGATTTTATTCATATTATGACTAATATAAATTAATTCTAAAATAGTGTCTAGTACAACTTCATTTCAAAATAAATTTGTGACTTGATCACTTATTTGTCTTATGTATTTTTTGTCCTTTATTATTATGTAATTGTAACTTATATATTGATAAGTAGTTAACTTACTTTTAGAAGGATTCATATCTCCCAGGCACTTGATATCAATTTTCTTGTCTTCACCCATTTTGAACCACTTGTCTCCATTCCTTGTTAGGACATTAATGAGACAATTTTGGCGGGACCACAAAATATATATGATCGGAAGTTGGCATCTCTCATTGTTCAATGCAAATTTTACCTAATTCCTGTTACATTAAGCTCTATATTACGGATATTTTTCCTTGTCAGGCGTAATTTCTCGTGATGGGAGCACCTGACGTGTCTATCTGTGAGTAAATATACAAGAATAAACTGAAATGTACAACAGATTTGATAAAGATGTGTACTTATAGGTTTTGCATATGACATATCTCATGTTGATTGAATGATTAAATAATGAATGATTAAATAATAATAATAATGACTTCGTGAAATAAAATTTCTGTTTAATTGACTTCCGAAACGAAGGAGGTTCTATGTTTGGCTGTATGTATTTTTTTTGTGTATGTTCATCGATATTACAGCCAATTGTGAACCGATAAAAAAAATAGTTTGAAAGGGTCCCGAGGTGGTCCCATTTAAATTTTGGTGAAGTCGGCTAAGCTGTTTTTCAAATATCTACAATATTGTAAAAAAATGTATACATCGAGAAACTATTCACATTTTGTACACGGTGACAGTTAGTTAGTTAGTTTTGCCATTTTTTGCGAAAAATAATTATTTTCCTTTAGTTTTATAAATTATTATAAAAATGTTACTTTTTAATAATACAAGCGTTTGAGATCCTGGATGTCATGTACTTAGCAGCAAAGTGCTAGCCAATATTAGTAAAACGAGCCCAAACACGACGGGTCTATCTTGTGTAGTATAGGAGTTCCCCTATGGCCAACTCCATCATCAGATCGGCTCCATGGTAGCATATTATTGCATTGTCACGCGATTTACATATGCATGCAAAATTTCAGCTTAATCGGAAACCCGGAAGATTCTACTAAATGGGACTGTTTTGGGAGTATAATACCCGCACTACAAAAGTATTTCCAAATCGGTTCACAATCGGCCAAAATATCGATGAACATAGTATACAAAAAAAAATACATGTAGACGAACATTAAGAACCTACTTTTTTTGGAAGTCGGTAATAAAATATGACTTTGCTCTAAATGTAGTGATACAATATTTTTGAACATTTTTTAAACACACAGAAAAATAAATTGTAACAAAAAAATCCATTTCTACATATACTATTTGTTAAAATGCCGTCAAAATAAATACTTTATCACTTTAGATACATTTTCTCCATATTGATAAAATCTTGACGTGTCTGTGTAATAATGCAGTAGTAATTCTATTATGTGCAGAAGAATTAGCTACTGTTTGTTGTAAATTAAGATACTGCAATACTGGCTCATGTATATTTACTCTACCTGAGTGTCAGAGATAAAGGGTGGGGCGTGGTTTTTATGTCCTTGATTGTATTCTTTAGTCGGGCTTGACTAAGATGAGGCCCGAAGAAAGAAGACGATCAAGGAAGGAAAACAATGTTTTAACATGCCTAGACATGGCCATCTAGGCCAAGAAATGGCAGTTGGTGGTGCTCCAGACGCTATCCACCCTAGCTGGTGAACCAAGAACTCGCACCCGCTGTCTCCCTGGGCAGTGTCTTCCAGTGCCCCGCTTCAGCAAGGGAAGAAGAAGGCCTCAGATTGATTTGTTGTCTGGCTTGTCTGAATTAGAAAGATTTTTTGTTCATTTTTTGTCAATAGTTTTAATAATATGATTATTACTAGTACATATTTTTCCGAATAGTAGGCTCGCTACACTCGCCGAATCCAACTCGGCTGGGCAGCGTTCGGAAAATTGCGTAACGTCTTCTCGTCCGACATACCTCAGTGCCTCAAGTCGAAAGTTTTCGACCAGTGTGTGTTGCCAGTGATGACTTATGGCACAGAACGTGGTCTCTCACTATGGGCCTTATTAGTAATCTTCAAGTAGCCCAACGAGCCATGGAGAGGGCTATGCTCGGAGTTTCTCTGCGAGATCAAATCAGGAATGAGGAGATCCGTAGAAGAACCAAGGTTACCGACATAGCCCAGCGGATTGGCAGGTTAAAGTGGCAATGGGCAGGGCACATAGCGCGGAGGACTGATGACCGATGGGGTCGAAAAGTCCTCGAGTGGAGACCACGTACCGGCAAGCGCAGCGTAGGACGTCCACCCACAAGGTGGACGGACGACCTCATTAAGACCGCAGGATCGCGCTGGATGCAAGCCGCTACCAACCGGTCTTATTGGAGGTCTTTAGGGGAGGCCTATGTCCAGCAGTGGACGTCCTGTGGCTGAAAAGAAGAAGAAGAAGAAGAGGCTCGCTACACATCTCTTTAACTAAATTGTCATGAGCTTTTCTCGACTGGCTCTTCACCGCTATGGTTAATACTCGCAAATATTGTTAAAATTTAAATAAATCAACAATCATGCTAAATATCATCAAAATCGGCAGATAAATAACTTGATAGTAAACTTCCCCACTTTTTGAGTAAAATTTTTGGATCTTATTATCTTTTGACATTACTTGTAAAATATCGCAGAGTGATGACGGCCTTTAACAAAAATCTAATTACATCGTAGGTAATTAAGCCCTAAAGACCGTTGCTTATTAGGGTTCCGTACCCAAACGGTAAAAACGGGACCCTATAACTAAGACTTCGATGTCCGTCTGTCTGTCACCGGGCTGTATCTCATGAACCATGGTAGCTAGGCTGCTGAAATTTTTACAGATGATGTATTTCTGTTACCGCTATAACAACAAATACTAAAAACAAAATAAAATAAATATTTAAGGGGGGCTCCCATACAACAAACCTGATTTTTAGGAATTTTTTGCTCGCTATTAATAACGGCAAGAATAATGAGACTCCCATACGGTACGGAACCCTTCGTGCGCTAGTCCGGCTCGCACTTGGCCGATTTCTATTTATGCACGCGTTGGTGCTGGTCCCACTTTACAAGATCTTTAAATCATTGAAACTACATATGCCCGTGTATTATAATTCCTCACATGTAATCAACGATGTAACCTTTCACTACTTATGACCTTATAGGCGCCAAATCTGCCACCACGTTTTACTCAGAGCACCGCCGTACATACCAAATTATATGTTAATCTTATGCATACAAATGCTTTGCATAATTTCATTGATGTAGGGTTTTTAGTTCCGTAAACGGAAACGATGTGTTTGACCCAGTGAACGAAGTGAGATGAAGGTCTCGTTTTGACTTGACGATTTTACTTTCGTCTGTCTGGATGTTGGTTTTCCTCTACAGGTTTTGCATTTTGCATAGAATCTTGACGAAACTTGGAACACTAGTTTTATAAACTAATGCATTATTTTAGTATTTAAGTAGCTTTATGGAAAATAATAAAAAAATAATTATAATCGAAGTTTAAAATCGTATTTTTAAATATTTTTTTAGATTTAGATTTATTTTAGTGTACCTCAGAGTACTTAGAGTTCTCTTATAAAGCCTTTAGTTGCAATATTGTACAAATGTAATTAAAAAAAAAAAAACAAAAGCACAGATCCCGGAGTCTGTGGAGTGTGACAATTCAAATAAAAATAATCGGCCAAGTGCGAGTCGGACTCGCGCACGAAGGGTTCCGTACCATATGGAAGCCCCATTTCTCATGCCATAATTAATAGCGAGCAAAAAACTCCTAAAAATCACGTTTGTTGTATGGGAGCCTCCCTTAAATATTTATTTTATTCAGTATTTAGTATTTGTTGTTATAGCAGCAATAGAAATACATCATCTGTGAAAATTTCAGCTGCCTAGCTATTACGGTTCATGAGATACAGCCCGGTGACAGACAGACAGACGGACAGACGGACAGACGGACATCGAAGTCTTAGTAATAGGGTCCCGTTTTTACCCTTTTGGTAAGGAACCCTAAAAATGCATTATTTTATAATGTTGAACGTTAGGTTTTGCAAATTTTGTAGCTAACTTCACAGCCGTCTAAAAGTTTGACTCGGCCCATTCTATTTTTATGGTTCCGTACACAAAGGGTAAAAACAGGACCCTACTACTAAGAATCCGATGCCCGTCCGTCCGTCTGTCTATCTACATACAGCCTGGTGACAGCCATGCTGTATCTCATGAACCGTGATAGCTTCACAGCTGATTTTTTTACAAATGATGTATTTCTGTTGGCGCTATAACAACAACAAACAGAATAAAACATATATTAATGGGGGATCCCATAGTATACAACAAACGTAATTTTTAGGAGATTTTTGCTCGCTACTTATAACGGCAAGAGGAATGGGGCTAAAGGCGCTCTAACACGGTACGGAACCCTTCGTGCATGAATGCGACTTGCATTTGGCCGATGTTTTTTACTCTATTTGGCGATCTTTTTCGAGATTGGAGTACTACTAGCTCGCAGGCTAACAATACCTAAATGTCATTTCAGTACCTATTCCTTTCTTGACTTTTTTTCTCTATCGCCTTCTGGTGGTTAAAATATTTGAATGTCAGAATATAAAATAAAACTATTAAGAAATATTTCACATTACCTACAATTTATTTTTTAATTACACCTCTTCCAGAGTATAAAAATATTATTTTTAGTTTAGTTTACATCATTAATAATACTTATATTTAAATCTTCTACAAGAAGTACTCAACATTTTATATACAAAACTAGAAAGTTGTAAATACTCATAGTAAAATGTACTAATCAGTCTTGAATTAATTAGATATCTAAAATTAAACGACAAATTATTAAATTTTTATAAGCTGGTCTTGATTATCGGAGGATCTTCTGCTAAAATGTTGTTCCGAGATTCAACTATTTTCGGTGTTGCCGGTTTCTTGCCCCCTGCGACAAAAAAACATGATGTTAAAACATTGTTCAAATTGTGTGTATTTTTTTCAATGTATTTTTGTTTATAAACCGCTAATGATTACGTATGTATCCCTCATAAACTCTATCTATCCATCCATCAGTCATAGAACGCCCACTGCTGGACATAGGTCTCCCCAATATTTCTCCAGTAAGACCGTTCGATAGCGGCTTGCATTCAGCGCATTCCTGTGATCTTAATGAAATCATCCGTCCACCTTGTGGGTAGACGTCCTACGCTGCGCAGGTATGCGGACTTTCATATTATAATAACAACTTTAGAAATGTCATTGACACTATCGCATATTTTTAAAGACACAAATAACTGACTGATTAAGTAACACTTGATAAATAATTTAAAACAGAATTCAGTTAATAAATTTAAGTCCTTTCAAAATTATAGATACTAATGTCTGAATTATCTAAGTGGCGACCAATCCAACCTCTGAAATGCTCTATTATTTTAAAACTATTAAAGTTAAGAGATTAGAAAATTGTATACATACCACCTAGCAACACTTTTTGAACAGTAGAGAACGGCGCATCGACTGCAATGCTGAGTACAAACGCCGCGATGAATGTAAACGTGATGTCACTCATGAATCGGTAAATCTGTGAAAAATTTAGAATTTTAATTAAGTAAGTAAGTAAGTTCGTATAGGCCGGGTGGCTAGCCCTAGTGTCAGAGTTTTTAGGCCGCCTGAAGGCCTCTGACATGGCTAAACGGTGTAGAATTTTAATTAATTTAGGTACATAGAGCACCTACAAAAAATTTGAGTAAGTAAAAATAAACAAATAAGTCTAGATGTTATACTGTGTAGCAACGGTCTTTTTAATAATGCTCTGCTGGACGTAGGTCTATCAACTGAACCCAGTGCGCGTTAGAGGATCTCAGACGTCATCCAATTTCTTCCACAAAAAGCCAGTGTTAAAAAATTACGTACATAAACAAACACTAATATAGAATGTAAGAAAAAAACCAAGTCGATGGTCCCAAACAACTCACGGGTACAAAACAGGGCTTAAAACTCTCGCCCTAACGATTATTATGGCAAATAAGAAACCAGCTAAAAAATTATACACAGTCTGTTTATTATTTTTTTAGAGTTAACTACATATACTTACATTGTCGCCCTCAGAGAAGTAGTGGGTCTTGGTCCAGCTGCCGTTAGCGATCATGATGATGGAGACATGGACGAGGTACATGGCGAACGAGAGCCTGGCGATGAGTTTCCACATCGAGAGAGATAGGAACCAGTTGATCGGACCTGAAAGATAATATGTATATGAAAATCAGTAATATGTACTAATACTAGAGCAAGCTTCATCGCTAGCTTGAAAAAATAATTAAAAGATCGACATTTGTATTTTCTCAAAACTACTGCCTAGAGGAATAAATTTATTAATTATTATAATCCACCGAAATGCTAGTTTTTATCAAAATTGTAATAAGTAAATAAACAAAAATTGTTCATTTAAAAGCGTAATGTACCGAATAATATGGTATGGACAGATAATAATGACACAAACAGTGCAGAATAATGAATGAGAATAATAATGAAAGTGCATAAAAAAATATTTTTAGACGTATTGGTGGTTTTGGATTTGTCTGATCTAATGTTTGTCGTGAATAAATTGTGGGTAAACATAAATAAAAGTTTAAAACTTGGAACATTAAAGGGGCATGAAAGATGACTTGAATAAAAGTCAGAATTTAATTATTGCTGACGCCAGATATAGAATACAGAAATATCATGAAAATGGCTGTAACTTAAATAGTACAATGTGAACTGAAGAAAGCTCAAAAATAACTATAGTATCAAAGAATATTTTTCAAACTACACAAAATGTTTCCACAAATTCATAGATTTCCTACATAAAGTAACTAGTTCCAATCCAATTAGCAAATTTGATAAGGTGATAAGAACTATGATTTTTACAACGCAATACTCATAGATAATAATAGATAATTGTGACATCAAACTAAGTCATGGAAAAATATTACAAAGATAACTTTCGTCGTTTAAATAAAATGGAAATAAACTGCGCTTGCTCAACTACAAGTACACAGTTTTGCGTCAAAACTCTTTCCAAACTGATACCGAAAATGATATTGTTGATATATTCAATACCAAAAATATGAGAACGAAACAATTCTTATTGATTTATTAGATGTCGCATTAGCTGGTTCATTTAGCTGTTCGCTCATTTAGTTTTAATCAATCGGACGTAATTTTTTTTGTGTCATAATATTTCTGTTGTAAATGAGGCTATATGAATACTTGAGGAATCAGTATGTCATCAATTTAGAATTTTTCATTTAGTAATCTAAAGAATTTTGGCAGAGTTCTCCCAGGGTATGTTGTAAGTATGAATCCAGCTATAAGATTTAGTAAAAATCTATATAAATGTAGTAGTATCTAGAATGGTAGGTATACTAGTGCCGGGAGCACCGGTGCGTTCCTTTTGGAGATCCCGGAGCTCCCAAGAAGGCACAAAGGCTGGCCACCGAGGGAGTTTTAGTGGGTACAATCCCACATAACCATCTGCACCCCATAGCGGTCGGGCATCTTTGGAAGATTTCCCCCTCGTAAAAAAAACGTATACTAACCTCCATATCCATGCATGCAAGCGAAGATCATCCAGCCCAGCGCACAGGCCCAGATAGCTCTCATATAGGCGTTGAGGAAGTTGTCGAAGAGTTGCGCCTCGTGGGTCGGCTGCATCACCGGATAGATGGAGAAAATGCAGAACGCCATCATCACAAATGCTAGCGCCCAAAGTATAATGACGTTAACCTGCAATAAATCGACAGTTGTTAGATCTCTTCGCGTCATATGGGCTGAAACAAAAATTCTTTGCGGCTGTGATGTAAGCTACAAGCTGTGCAATACCCGATCCTGACTGAAGCTCACTTAAAAGCTGCACAAAGATTGGGTTTTCGCGCAGCTCGTAGTTGATTTCACAGCCGCCAAAGTGTTTGATTCAGGCTATAGATACAACCAATTTCAAAGTATTCTCTTTCCAATAAAATAAGAGCTATCAAAATCGAACCACTGCGGCATTGTATATTTATCACATAAATTTGATGTATTTTTTGAATTAATTTTTATTTTTCAGTTTTCATTTACTTTAAAATTAAATTTTATTTAACACGTTGGAAGACGTTAGCATCCGGAAATCAGAATTTCTTGTCCGGGTGCTAATACATCTTTGTATATCTCTTGTATTTTGGTGTCAATAAAGACCATATTATTGATTTACTAACCTGAGTAATGCGGACTCGTTTATTTCTGCTCAAGTGTAGAAGATAGCCATACACCATTCCGACGAAGAAAGGAGCTGCTCTCGTCAAAGTGTTGACGTAGTACGTCGTCACATAGTCGTTGAATTCGCCAATGCGGCTAAAAATAAAAATAATCATGTTAGTAAATTATATAAATCATCGTGTATTGTAGAAAAAATAGAGATTAAGATATTGATTAAATACGTGATTAGTAATATGATAATGAATGCTCATATAAGTACTAAAAATATTGAGAATAAGTAGCCTATTTATATTACTAGAAAAAAAAAATTTTTTTTTTAATACTTATACATGCATTGACCAATGTAAACTCACATGTAGGCTTAATGTTAAAACATCACTAATTGTTAAAAAAAAAAGAAAAATATAAAAGGTAGAATGTATACTTACGCAATATTAGCCAACGCAGCACTAAATTCATACACAAAGCTGTATACAGTAGAAGATACTAATGACAACAAGACGATGGCGCAGAGGGCAATCCAAGCATACAGCTCTTTGCCAAACATCCAAACCATGATGATGGGGCAGAAGAAATACAACTGAACATCCACGGACAGATACCAGCTCTGAGGAAGGCACTGCAAGAAAACAAATATTATGTATTAATTATTCCATAATATCATAACGAAATCAGCATGTAAATATGAAGTGACAAAATTTACTTAATCCTTAATTTACAAGTAAAAGACAAAAAGTAGAACTAAAAGAAATTGACGCAAATGAAAGATAGGTATCATTTAGGGAAGCATGCTACACCTTAAACTGCATATGTGATTAACATCAGGCAGTATGTTTAGTCAAACGCAGACCTATAATAAATATATTAAAAAAACGTGTATTGCAGATTATATTTTGACTATTCTTTGTCTTAATCCTAATCCTATATAAATATATCCTTGTGTGTAGTTGTTTGCGTTATATTATGATACAAGAATTAATACTTACAATCTCAGTGGGGTTCACGTAATTCTGTACATGCAACAGCGCCGACCACCACCATTTTCTGCAGTTCTCTGCTTGCGTCGACATGTTTATCCAAAATGGTCCATCAGACACGTGGTTGAACAGAGAAGCTTGCAGTAAGACGATGATAGCAAGAAGTGGGAACATACGCAGAAGACGGTTTATGTAGAACAGGTGAATAGTTCTGATAAAACGACCTGGAACAAAGGGGAAAAGAATTAGAAAAATAATTAAGAAGAATCAAGAGTGCTAAAATGTAAGGTATGCTGGAAATTGTTAAATCAATTGTCTTGAGAAAGTAAACAAAATCAGATTAAATAGTGCTTTGTCGATATTGTAATTTGACCCGGTATTGCTACGTCATCAATTTCATAAATCACGGAATCACGCATTGAAACTGTGTTCGATTAGAAATATTTAATCTTTTTAATACTCGTAATGGCAAATAGGTACAGTTCAAAAAGCACTGATTATATGTCCAAGAACGTGCCAATTACGTTTTTACGTGTTGATATAATCATGATAAACTAACAACTAGATTTTAAATAACGATACGACTAAATCTAATAGATTGATAGTTGTGTATAGTTAAAAACAAATTAATTACTAATGCCAAAAAAATATGACGAAATGTGAACAGTTTTTGGATTATATAATGACGAGCTGTTGCCCACGACTTTGCCCGCGTGGCTTTTTAATTTTTGTGCTATCCTATGGGAACCTTGTATTTTTGAGGTATAAAAATAGTTTCTGTCAGTTTCCGTCTTTCAAACTATATCAATGCCAAAAATCAAGTTAATCCATAGCTCAGTTGCTGCGTGAAAGAGGATCAAACTAATAAACCAACGTCTTTTAGTTTATTAATGAATAAGGATAAGAATATTGATGAATAAAAATTACTTACCTTTACTTATTTTTCCAACAGTAGTGTAGACAACTAGGATACCACTTAACATGAAAAATGTGTCCACAGTAATAGGAGCTGAATTAACCCATGTACTTGAAAATTTGGCTAACCACTGGAACAATAAGAAATATAATTATTAGCACTGTTTTTAGTCACAAAAGTATGTTTGACTAGCTGCGCCCCGCAGTGTTTGCTTTAGTGCTTTAGTCCGAGATAAAGAGTAGCATATGTGTTAATCCAAGGTCTAAGCTACTTTCATACCGAATTTCATCCAAATTGGTTCAGCTGTTTGTGCGTAAATGAGTAACAAACATCCATCCATCCTTACAAACTTTCGCGTTTATAATATTAGTAGAATGAATATATTTGCCAATATTAATGAATTTATAACTTGATACTTAATCACCTCAGACCAAGGAAAAAAAACATAATAAAAATAAGCATGATGCTGCAATATTAAACACTTGCAATTAAAGCCCAATTAATAAGAATATGTAGGTATCAGTATAAAACTAATTTTAAAAAATCGAACTTACAGAGAGTGTGTGTTCAAGATTATGAATGTAGCCAAGTAGAGTGAAAGAGTATGTATGGCCAACTACGACCCACATCATGGATATGGCTCTGATGCCGTCGATACACTCAATAGCTCCAGGGACTTTGTTGAAAGTGAGGAAACGCCGAGTGTTGGTATAGACTGAGAAACTGCGGTAAAGAACATTTGCTGCTTTAGGATCTGGAAAATAAAGAAACAAATTAATAAAATTAGTGTTACCGACCAGCATATTATTATGATAGTAATATGTCTAACCACATAATAAGACTCCATTCATTCTTCAGGTGGCATAACTGAAATTATTCGCATCAAGAAAAATACACAGCTAGGTGTCAAAGTTTTAAGCAGCTTGGTTCTGAAATGGTCAAACATCTAAGTCAAACGGTCTCAGTAGGAAATGTAATTAGTACCTAGTTATAACTACTAATTACATTATTACTAATTACTAATTACAATATTTAACGACTTACTTTTCAGCACGAAGCAGCAATACATATCATATAATGTACTGAAGCAGAGGGCACAAGCAAGAAGTCCAAATATGACCCTGAAAAATAAAAACATAAAATGATTAGTTCGATAATTCAATAGATACATGTTATTTCAATTTAATAGACAAACAATTTTGATAACAGTGATCTGACCAAAGTAAGTTTTACTGATGACAATAAGGGACAGAGGAGAACTCCCGCTCTGGGTGGTTCTTGGTGCAAAGGATGTTCATCGCTATTCAACGCGGCAATGCTGCTAAAACTATAGACACCTTTGCAACAGGAACCATCAGGGGCGGGTTGTTTGATTTGTTAGTGCATATTTAAATTCATAATTTTGTATTATTTTTGACATGCGTTAATTGACAAATAAAACATTTGAAATATTAAAAGATAAAATTTGTTTACATGGCAGTATAGTCTGCTCCAGAATAAGGCTTGTCGTTTGGCAGTCTGCAGAAATATTCATTGTAAGTGAAGTTTAGGAATGGGACGCGGTCTTGGAAGAAGTCGATAGCTTCCTTTGCCGTGCAGACGTGAGGAACGCAAACGCCTAACGTCGATCCACGAGTCGCCGTTATCACCATTGGGAAAATCCTGAAAATAAATTAAAAGATAAACACGTGACATGCAATACGTGATATTGATAATAGCTCGTTTGAAATATGTACCTAAATAATCGTCATATTCGATTGATAATAAAGCATTAATCAAATCATGATTCCAATCTGGAACACTAAATGTTCAATATTTTGCTACCGATAAATACCACATGATGTCACTTTGTCTTGATCCTAATTTATTTGTAACGTGATAATAAAATATGTGTGCCGTATAAATTGAATAGCAAAAATTTATGAGTTAACACGGTTAACGATTGGCGTATTAAATTAATGAAAAAAAAATTATATCTTACCTAGATTCAACTGGTTCACCGTATCCTGACACACCCAAAGCATATTTCCTTAAAGCATCATACTGTTGAACCACCGTAGCTTCATCACTTTCTGCCTCTGGCCAGGGCCACGGAATATCAGGCCATTCAGGTAGAGTAGGCAGCTGTATAGGATCTTGGTTTAAGGGAGCTATAATTGCGCAGTATTTGCCTTGGAACTGCAAGTCGTCAATGAATTCGTTTATTCCTAAGCATTGCCAGTAGTCGCCAAGATCGTTGACGTTTCCAGTCATAATACCACTTGGTAGTTTGGCGCTTGCATCGAGAACTGGAAAGATTAAGAAAGCTTTTAGCTATCAGACTTAGGAAAAACTATATTTATTCTATGTGGGGGTGATTAACCCTACACTGACGTCCCGCATGGAGTTTTTTGTGCATTTCTCCTTCCAGCGTCTACCCTAGCCAGCCCAGTTCTTTATAATACCGGAGCGTAGCTCTGGGCCGCTGGCATTATTTTTCCAGTGCCTTAGATGGTTTATGAGATTGCGATGAGGATGTTGATGCTGATGACAAAGCAGTGGTAAAGACTTGTGCTGAGGTACACAAATCGGTAGATAGCACAAAATCCGTTTCAATGGTGTCTAATAGGTATCTTATAGGTAAGCGTGTTACATCCTAGACTGCATATGTGCTTAACATCAGGCAGTATGTAGTCAAACGCAAACCTATACGAAATAAAAAAAAGCTAAATCATAGGGATCGTAGTCAGAAAAACAATTGAAAAAATAAATATAACTAAGCTTTTGATAAAATAGACAACACTGTGTAACGAATGTTACAGAGTATAGGAGATGTAACAAGTCATAATAAGATACCAAAAAACTAAAACTTTTGAAGCTGGTTATCGCAGAAAAGGTGAGAATTTTATAAATATTTACCTAAAAAAGATCGATAAATTGATAAAATGAAGCTAATCTTAATTACAGGGACGGAAGTGGATTACTAGGTGAGTAATTTGTTCTATATCGGGTTTTATGATTAAGTGGATTATGACTCATGAATCTTTATTTTCGTAGTACTAGGTATGGAATTGAAGAAAAATATGTATTTACTTCAGATAAATATTATATCTTATGAACATATATGTATGAATCCTGCCGTGGAAGATCTTGTTTGTTTAGTCCACGAACTATTGTGAAAATATTTTTTGAATAATGGGACAAACTTAAGGTATTATAATTAAGATTTCATAAATAATGCATAATGTCAAGATAAAATCTACGAAATGACTGATGACAAATTCATAAATATTACACAATATCAAGAAAAATACTACGAAATGATGCTATTGTTATCTATCTATACGAGGGCTAATTCGGATCGAATAAAGAATTCAAAAAATCCTATACAGGATCCTATCTTAAATCCTATTTTTAACAGGAAATTTTCAGAAAATCATCCATTGAAACCTAACGTTAACATTTCAAGTAATCCTGGGACTGATAGCTAAGTTCTAGTGAATATCCATTATCATCTTATTGATAGAATGCACACCGGCAAGTGACGAAATAGTTTTCCTATAATGTATCATAACTGGATATTGATAAAGTATTTTTGTTGTGTTTTTCGCGCGACAAAACAAGAAGACTTAGCTTATTAAAAATAAACATATCATACATCAAAATTCCATCAAAACACTTCCGTTATAATTCATTAAAAATATTGATGTATGAACGTGTCGGTGGAATTTCTATATTCTAATTTTAACGCTGTTTTTCTTTGTTAAATGATGTAATTAAAATGGTGATTGCAACCTTTCTAAAAAAAAATTGTGTATAGAATAATAATAACTATAATAAACAGAATAAAATATAATCAATAAAGACATACTACTATAATTTAAATCCGTAGATCACGAACTGGCAAGTGCGGAACGCTTACTGATAAAGTAGACTAACGACCTGATAGAAGCCATTAGAATGTGCTAAATGCATGTTGCTATCAACGGTCTACTTCAAAATCTGTTGGGAATGTTTATGTCCAGCAGTAACCGTCCACACACTAGTGGACCGATAATATATAATTAATACCACAGGAACCGGGTTGGAAGCGCTGGATGCAGGACGCTTCAAACCAGGCTTATTGGAAATCTATAGGGGACGCCTATGTCCAGCAGTGGACGTCCTACGGCTGATAATGATGATGAGTAGAAGTCTTACGGCAGATGATGAAAGTGATGACGATGATAACATACAAACTTACATTGTCGATTTAGAGAGCTATTAGACAAATAATTCAGCTGCTGCTGACACAGCGCCGAATCCAAAACACTTTCATACAACCCTTGATCAAATGCACTTCTAGGGTCTGAGTATTCTATTCTCAAACCCTTCACTGATAAAACTAAAAAACTAATCAACAAAACTCTGAACGCCATTACGACTTAATCTATCGATATCACTGAATAAAGTAACTCGCAAAATTTGGGGTCGATACTTATAAATGATGATTGCAATCAAAACTCTGTGATAATGAACATACGTATGCTGATAGCTTGAAATAGATTTCATATCTTCATTATAGCCTAATGGATGGCAATAAAATCAATGTTGCTTAATGTTTATGTTATACATAATGGTGATAAAGCAAATTTAATGTGACTAATGCTTCTAGTGTACTATTTTAATTTAAAACTAAGATTGAGGATATCTGTGACGGGGCTAAGCCATTTCTTTGACAAAATATTAATCACGAGCTCACGGTTGTAAAAATATATCAATGAATGAATCAGTCTATATTCAATGAACAAGAAAAACTGTTATTTATAAATGATATAAAACATAGTGTATGTACTAATGTAATTGAATATCAAGTAGTACTATCTGTAACGGCAAAAAAATGTTTTTTATCTATTTACTTCAATACAATATAATTAATATGCTTGCAATGTCTAATGGTTTTACCTATCTTACTGCTTAATATGTATTGTGTTGGTAGAAAACATCCAAGACGAAAGCTATTTTACGTCATCAAATAAGAAATAAAAAGATCAGTAAATTAAAGAACAACGTAGAACAACCAAAAGAAGTGTTAACTCGCTAACCTATGCTAACGAAGCCCGACAGAATACTCCATATAGAGCATAACCCAAGTAACAAAATTTGGCACTATAAAAGACCTGAGAACGTTTAATTTATTTTTGACTAATATTTCTGGTTGTACTGTATAGAATTAAACTTTTTCAGTGCAAATGATATACCGTGGACAGAGAAGACAAAATAATATCACGGTTTGGAAAGCAATGGACAATGGAGAAAAAACACAGAGAAAACCCGACAAAATACTTGACGTTGTGGTCATTAGAACTTAAATTACCAACTATAATACGTCGCGTCGCCTAAAAAGAACGCTGCAGTGTCAAGCTGCGCACAAGGCAATTAAACTCCTATTGCATACGTTACAGAAGTTAAATCTCCTTGCTGCAATTAAAACTGCATAGGTAATAGAAGATTTAACTCCTATATTCTGTGCAATAAGAGTTAAATTTCCTTGTGCGCAGTTTAAAGCTCCAGAGTTCTTTTTACTTGTCGTAACCTGTATTAGTTGGATCCTCACTCAAACCACAACTTAGATCACTTCTCCAGCTCTAATTTACACTTCATCTCTAATTAATAACACTCCATCTCTAATTGACACTTTAATTGACATTGTCGTTGCACCTGGAATGATATCTGTAGCAGATAGTCGCAGCGTCTTCCGTATCATCTCTTTATCTACCCTCATTCTAAATCCTCACCATCGCAACACCGAAGTATGACTCTAATGTAGGTAGGTACTTATCCTCTTTACGAAGCGAAGCTAACAGAAATTGTAGCAGCCTTTCGCTCAGAGATTTATAACTATAACTATTTATAATTAAGGATCGAACGACACAGTAAATTGTTTGATCATTTGATAATCCGAGTGGTAGTGAACAGGGCACATAATTGAGACCGCCCACCGGAAAACCTTATGTCTATCCAAAAACCCTTTCGGAAATTTATAGCCAGGGACATTATTCAACAGTGGTCATCTTGAACGATAACGAGCGATTCCAGTTTTTAACCAACGACTTCCAAAAAGGAGGAGGTTCCATGTTCGTCTTTTTTTTTTAATTTTTGTGTGTGATTATCGATAATTCCGCCAATTGTAAACTGAATCGAAAAATTCTTTTTTAGTTCGAAAGGGTATAGGTGGTATACCTCTTGAGGTGGTCCCATTTAAATTTTAAAGAAATCGACTGTGTCGTTTTTGTACAATCAACAATAATGTAAAGAATTCGAGAGAAATATTCAAATTTTGTACACGATGGAAAGCCGTTTTTCCATTTTTAGCCAAAAAAATTATAAAAATTGCTGTTTTCATTTTACATATTTCAGTTGAAAGAAAAAACTAACATACACTTTAATTTGCTTAATTGTATAACATTAGCATTTATCGTAACTAAAACATTTTCGTACAAATCAAATTGCTATAAGTACCAAAGTTTACATTAGATAAAATGTTGAAATGATAGCATCCAAAAATAACCGGGTAAAGTGTAAATAAATGTTAATACTAGTATGAATTTACTAACAAAGATAAATGTTGAAAAATTTCCTATAGTTTTTAGATAATAATTTATTAGGAAGTTTGGTCTGTGGGAAGTGTTCATGACAATGTGATTTATATTTTAGTGCAATTTTATTTGCAGATTTTACGTGAGCGCGGAGCCAGAGGTTTTATGATAGCTTTTGTTAATTAAACTAAAAAAAAAAAAAAACACGAAGGATGTTTAACACCCCTCTTTTTGTCTCAAAATCATTTGATTTCATGTAGGTATGTCTGACTCTGGTAAAAGTTTTAAAACAAATCGTTAGATTGACGAAATAATACAATTTGATTTTATACGTCACGTTGTTTGCCAGGTCCGTAGACTTTGGGCGTGTTTTTTTTTTTTTTTTTTTTTTTTTTTTTTTTTTTTTTTTTTTTTTTTTTTTTTTTTTTTTTTTATTTTTTTTTTTTTTTTTTGAATGACTTATAGCTGTTGGCCACTGAGGCCTCTACAGCTTACCGGACATGGGCGAGCGCGGATGGCGGCTGAGCCCTAAGATTAGGTTAGAGGGTGACTAGCGCAAGGGCACCTGAGAAGGTACGGACCTCGGCTTGGGCCGTCACCCGGCGGGGGAGATCAGACTTGCCCGGGCACCCCAGATGGGGTGTGCCCTGTGGCCCTAATGGGTTGAGCTGGTTGACTATTTGGAGAGAATCTAACCGATCTTCTGACAGATCCGGAGGGTCCTCGACCTCGCCGGCGAGGTCGGTGTGTGACTGTGTGCCTATGGTAACCGGCGCCTATACCAAAGACGGAATACTTCCTGTTGCAGGGAGCTGTCGGATCGGCCGACCCCAGCGCCGCCGATGTGACTACGGCGATGGGGTCGTCCGGGTCGCCCAAGAGGTGTTTTGGGCGACGTCTGAGGGTGGGTGTGTTTGTCGTGTCTGTCGTATAGTCTGAGGCTTGGACTACGAGTGGGTTGGGGTGGTGGGGCGCCCTATCAAAGTAGCGGCGAGAGAGGTACTTGATGTACTGTGTGATGGAGGGGAGTTCGAGATCGCAGTGCAGGTCAGAGTTTCGCATGAACCAGCTAGCTCCGACTGCTTTGCGAATGAACCTGTTCTGAATGACCTGGAGTTTGTCCAGATCAATGCGGGAGGCGTGGCCAAAGACCACGGAAGCATAGGTCATGACTGTGCGGATGCACGTTTTGTAAATTGTCACCTTATTTCTAAGGGACATTTTACTACGTGAGTCGAGAAGTGGGGAGAGGCGGCCTAGGAAGAAGGCTGCTCTGTTACGGACTATCTGAATGTGTTTGGAGAAGCTGAGTCGACGGTCGAGGGTCACGCCAAGGTATTTGGTCGTGGAGGCCCAGGGAATAGGCTGGCCGTTAAGCGTGAGTTGCTTTTTCGGGTTGCCTTTGAGTATAGTGGGATGAAAGTACATGGCTGCACTTTTATCGGGGTTTACCGAGATGGCCCATTTCCTAAACCATTGACCAAGCTGGTCAAGGGCTTTTTGGACATGGGTCACCTGGAGGCTCTTTTTCCAGCCTCTGGAGTAAAGAGCAGTGTCGTCCGCGAAGAGCGCAAGCTCAACGTTGGGAGAACGGGGGATGTCGTATGTGTAGAACGAGTATAGCACAGGGGCCAATGCTGAGCCTTGAGGGACTCCAGCAGTGATAGGGCGGGGGATCGAGCGGGCTCCTTCGACCTTGTAGGAAAACTTCCGACAAGATAGAAAGTCTTGTATTATGAATACAAGACGGTCTGGGAATTGTTTCGCAAACAGCTTGAAAATCAAGCCGTTGTGCCAGACTTTGTCGAATGCCTTCGCTACGTCCAGGAAGACCGCTACGGATCCCTGGGGCTTTGGCGTGGTAAGAAACCCGTGACTGGGTTTCTTGTTGAAGCCTTCTAGAATGTACTTTGGGCGTGAACGATTTGAATTGTTTTATTTTCTATCTTTTTTTCTACAGAAAAAATTATACACATTGGTACAAGTCGCGGCATATAAGTCTAGCGCTGAGCGAAGAGTGGAGGGGATGGCTGCGCATGAGTTTAGTATGGCGGTCAATATACGCAGCCATCCCCTCCACAGTACCCTCAGCGCTAGACTTACACGCCGCTATCTGTATAGAGTTCACAAAGCTCATGTTATGAGTCTCACGTCGAAGAGTAGAGTAATAGTGCTATTTAATCAACATTCATGCTCTAGTGCGTAGTATATCTCGTATACGTTACTATTTTAGGAAGCAGTCACATCATAATCACATGACATTACAGTAGATATCATGTTATTTTTGAATTGCGATTAAAAAAACATAAAAAATGTGCAGAATAATTATTTTAATCACTAGAGTTGTCACGCAGTGGCTGTTGGTTGGCAAATATGTGAAAGATATAACATGACACATGATGATATAAATGTCACCGACTGACAGAAAGTGAGCAATTTAAGGGTCATAGCACACCTCTCGGAAAGGGGCCGTCGACGTCTTATTTTTTCCTCAGTGTCAATCAGGTGTGCGCTCAGTTGAAATCGACAGTTTGCGAGTTGTTGACTCTAATAGAGCCGACTGTTGCTATAGGTATTCTTTTTCATCACTGCTAAAAATAGGTGTACCGACAGAGGGTTTTTTGCACTGTAGGATATTATATTTAATTTGTACAATCTAAGAAACTAACAGCTTTTATATAACAACTTAAAAACTTCAATATACTAAGCTAATTAAGTAAGCTAGTAAGCTTATTATAAGTTTCTACTAATATTTATAAATATTTTCTATTTTTTTTAAAATTACTTACGCTGGTAAGTTGTCGAATTCACATTATGTATACCATGGTTTTTTTACGGGCGTATAGATATTTTACTACACCTAAAACGAGTGGTGTGTAACTCGGGGTTTGTCACGGTTATAATACAGTTCTTAAAATATGAAAGCAGAATATTGATTTTTACTATTTTATTTTTTTACTCCTCTCGGATGACACCAAAACTTCTAAGCTATGTTTATTGTTTATAACATCAATATAAAAATGCCAAGGCGATGGTTTAACCCCGACGAAAAAACGACGGGCTGTTATAAGTTTGACGTGTCTGTGCGTTTTTATGGGTGTCTTTCTGTGGCACCATATCCCCCAAACAGTTAACCAATTTTAATTCTGTTTTTTTTTTTGAAAGATGATTCAGCCAAAAGTATACTTTAATATGTGTTATCGAAATCGGTTAAGCCGTTGCAAAGTTATCAGCTCTTTTGTTAGCTGCGGTTGAAATCTAATTGCGTGGAGTGGCTTTTTAAATTTTTAATTTAGTCTTGAATACCGAGCATATCAAAAGGTGGTTATTAATTGGTGATAATCCGTTTGTGAATGAATATGTGTGCTATGAACCTAACGTCAGACATATGGCGCAAAACGTGTCTTCAGGTCTGAAATGACGTATCATTGTCAAAATGTTGTCATATTGAACAAACCAATCAGGAGACAGCTTTTCATACCCGCCCACCTAGATTATCATTTTATGCGGTATTGTTTTCAACTAAGTTTGAGAAATCAATACATAGTATAAAATAAAGTCGCTATTTTGTCTGTTTGTTTGTCTGTATGCTTAAATCTTTAAAACTACGCAACGGATTTTGATGCGGTTTTTTTAATGGATAGAGTGATTCAAGAGGAAGGTTCATATGTATAATACACCTGTGCGAAGCCGGGGCGGGTCGCTAGTTATTAAGAATATAAACTTTATTCTGGATAAAAAGTAGCTAAAGTAAGTTTGTATAGGCGGTGTAGTTTCTAGCCTAGCTCTGGTTTCGAAATTTTAAGCCGCCTGAAGGGCTCTGATATGGTTAAACGGTTAAAGTAACCTGGATCTACAATTTAACTGTCATTCGAGCCACTGTAGTGCTCCGTCCAGTATTTCTAAAACAGTTACCCACATAATAACACTGTATTTAAATAACTAAACATTGTATAAAACATACTTTCCTGCTAAGAATACCCTTTTAATTTGTATCAGGGCAAAATTTACCTTTATCCCTCACGTTACCGGGAGCTATAGCGATTAGCGTGGCACAGACTATTTAGGTACAGATTTTATAATCTAGAGTGTCGTTATTAACTACTACAAAATACAATAGAACTACTAAATAACCGGGTAATTCACATAATCGAAGGTCTCAAATTAATTCAAGTGCTCACATCTTCTGCCAGTTGAAGGGGTTTCTAGCATGCAGTTAGCATCACTACGCTAAATAGTAATATAGGTATTTATGTAGGTATATTATGTACTGTAGTTTAGCTTCTAGCTCTACACGTCGTAACTTTATAAGCTCTTAATTTACAAATTGTAACTCAGTAACAACAATATGCAAAAATATCCAAAAGGATAATGTAATACAAATTTTCCTAATTTTTCCTCTCATATTTAGTACATTAACGTAGTATAGATATTTTAGTTTACAATCATGTATAAAAAAATCTATCACTCAATTTTAGATCACAGTATGCTAACCTCGGTAGTGGTTACATATTTGAGCCATTTGGAGTTGAGACATTAGGTCCATGGGGGCCGGGAACTCATCTTTACTTCAAAAGACTTTCTGAGCGTCTGGTGGACGCGACGCATGACCAAAATGCTGGTGTTTATTTGGCTCAACGCATAAGCATTGCCATTCAGCGTGGCAATGCAGCCAGCATGATGGGCATGCTGCCAACTGGCAGTGGGCTTGAGCATTTGGATTATCTTTAGACCTCCAAGGGTCTGTGGATGATCCAATGCTTTTTGTGTAGGTAGTTTTAGCATATAAACTAGTATTGCATTTAGTTGTAGATACATACTTATGCACTTTTTCCTACAGTATAATAATATTATTAGTATGTAGAAAACATCACACCGAAAAGATAATTTGACAAAAAAAATGTTTTAATACCTCTAGCATGTATTTTGGACTTCGCCATCTAACTCTAATTTTCGTCAAGGGGCCTTATATAGAGCTTCCGATGCGGTAGTTACAAAATGCTAAGACTGATCCTATAAGCCTTTTAACAAATTGGGTCAGCACTGCTATAAATATTCGTTGGATATAGTCTTCGGATGGGTGACCACAGGTGGCATTTAATACTGAGCGCTACCGTGGTTTGGATGACAAGTTAATTTGTAGGTACCGGTTATTTAAACTGTTTAGGCATGTCAGCTTTGTCTCGCTTAATAATAAAATCTACATCTACATCAATACTACATCGTAATAGCAGTCGCGTTAAAAATTCTAAAAGTACCTACAATAACTCAAAAATAAAAGTTGCCTATACAATGTATGTTTTTGCTTACTTAGGCGTGATTTTCCTTAACTTTACATTTGTAATGATACTTTACTAGATTGCAGTAATTGGAATTTGTATGTAGCGTTATCGTTTTAACAATTTACTAATAAAATACAGGCTTATTACAAAACAGACGGAAAACTCTTGTAATGACTCATTGAATTCGTTGGAGAAAATGTATAATGACTCACCTATCTATAATGTAAGGAGGATAGTGATAACGTATCGATAATTTAATCGGATATTGAGTAAAGTCATTTGGTTTTGAAAACAGTATGGTAACACAGCACTGAATCGATAATTTAACGTTATTCATTTCTCAATTTTAAAACTGTAATTTACAATTATTATCATACTAGCGACCCGCTCCGGCTTCGCACAGGTGTATTGTACATATAAACCTTCCTCTTGAATCACTCTATCTATTAAAAAAACCGCATCAAAATCAGTTGCGTAGTTTTAAAGAAATAAGCAAACATGGGTACAGACAACGGGAAACGACTTTGTTTTATACTATGATGGTGATACTACGGGACTAATCGCGCACTAAAATTAGGCCGTGACCTGAGCCTCCCATAAGCTTTCTAGATGTTTTCCATCGTTATTAAAATGTAACAGGTAGATGCTAGAAATATTCACAAAATATTCAGTTGTACCTATATTCACTTTAAAAACTTCTAGTTTCGCTCGCGTGATATTTTGGTTTTGTGCTATCCCATGGGAACCTTTTTTCGGGATAAACATGTAGTAGCCTATGCCAATTTCCGTCTTTCATACTACATCCATGCCAAAAACCAAGTCAATTCGTTGCTCCGTTCCTGCTTGAAATAGAAGTAAACCAACAAACCACAAAATACACTTTCGCATTTATGATATTAGTAAGACAGATATGTAGACAGAAAAACTCTTTATTGCACACCAAGTTATAAACAAAAAGAAGAAACAAAGATACATAAACAGTGTAACAATGGGCGGCCTTATCGCTGATGGCGATCTCTGCTAGGCTTCGTAAGAATTTGTAAAGATAATGATCGTAGTAACAAATACAGCTTTTGTAACATTAAAATGATTTCTAGAAAATATTATTTTTCGCAAAAAATGGCAAAACTGCCTTCAATCGAGTACAAAATTCGGAAATATCGCTCGAATTGCTTACATTATTGTAGGTTTTTTCAAAAACGGCTCAGCCGATTTCTGTAAAATTTAAATGGGACCACCTCGGGAGAATACTCTTTTAAACTAAAAAAGAATTGTTCGATTCAGGTCACAAAAAAAACATAAATACACACGAACATAGAACCTCCTCCTTTTTGGAAATCGGTTAAAAAAGACTACACTAAACTTGTAAAACATTAACTTATTCACCGGCGCCGTAACTCCTCCGATAGTACGAGATAGTGTCTACAGGCGGGTTTATATATTATGCGAGTGTGTGGAGTAAATCTCTCCGAGTCACGTGTGGAGCCCCCGTATATTGCCGTGTCGAGAACGATTTAAACAGCTGGAGAACAGATTGTCTTGGAACCTAATGGAAATATTTCTTCACTAGTAGTATAAAATTATCGTCCATCCATTCAACAGCCGTAGGATGTTCTGATTACGCAAAAGCCTTACGTATAGATTTCCAATAAGCTCAGTTGGAAGCATTGACTATTTTTAACCGACTTCCAAAAAGGAGGAGGTTCTATGTTCGTGTGTATGTATTTTTTCTTTTTTTGTGTATATTCATCGATAATTTCGCCAATTTTAAAGGGTATACTCCCGAAATGGTCCCATTTAATATTTACAGAAATCGGCTCAGCCGTTTTTGAAAAAACCAACAATAATGTAAGCCATTCGAGCGAAATATCCGAATTTTGTACACGATGAACATCGATAATTTTGCCAATTGTGAACCGAATCAAAAAAATATTTTATAGTTCCAAAGGGTATACTCCGAAAGTTGTCCAATTCAAGTTTTACAGAAATCAGCTGAGCCGTTTTTGATAAATCAACAATAATGTAAACAATTCGAGCGAAATATTCGAATTTTGCACACGATGGAAGGCGGTTTTCCATTTTTTGCGAAAAATTGTTATCGTTTTAAAGTTGGAAGCAACTAGAGTCCATCGTTTATATGCGATCTTTACTGTCAGTTCTACGCTACGCACTTACACTACGTATGCCAGCCGGTACGTCTCCATGCGAATACTTTTTATTAACCCATCGGTATCCGTTCTTCGAACTATGGGCTCTATCCACTAATACATTTTCACTTTATTTACTAAACCATATCTACATAATATATGTTGCAAATAAATGATTGAAATTGAAATATTTCAACTTGCTGATCCACTGGGCTTGTAATGTGTACCTATGTATGTGTGCAAAATTATAATGTTTGGAGATTTCCGACTACATCTTTTTAGTGTTTGTCAAGGACTACATAAGTGAATATCAATTTTCATAACCAAAAACTATACATCGAAAGTATTTTTTTTTCTTTAGTGAGCTATAATGCGACCGGCATTACACGTTAAGTACATACTCGTAGACAAATACACACTGACACGCTAATCTAACTCTTTTTTCGGTCAGGGATTACAAATAAGAGACTCTGACACAAATTTAACAAAACAAATATCAACTGATGATATTATTCTAAATTTCTCTTATTGGGCACACGTACCTGGTACGTGGTCAGTTGAAGCCTTAATCAAAAAAATCATGCTAATATTAAGGGTTCCGTACCCAAAGAGTAAAAACGGAGCCCTATTACGAAGACTCCGTTTTCCGTCTGCCTGTATGTCTATCACCAGAATGCATATCATGCTAGACAATTGAAATTTTCAGAGATAATGTATGTATAGAATTATGATGCTGCTATAATGCAAAATAAGAAGCTGCCAACGGGCAATGGAAAGAAGCATCCTAAGTCTAAGAAAAATTCAAAAAATAAGAAGCTATGAAATTAGGAAAAAGACCAAGCTCACAGATGCACTCAAGCACATACTGAAACTGAAATGGCACTGGGCCGGCCACGTAGCGAGATGCACCGACCAACGCTGGAAAATGGAGCGGGCCACAAGGAAAACGAAGCGTGGGGAGGCCATAAACACGTTGGGTGGACGACATAGTTACGGACAGTGGGAAAAAACTGGATCGAAGTAGCACAGAACAGGAAAAATGTAAGAAATTGGAGGAGGCCTATACCCAGCAAGGGATTCCTATATAAACATGAATACTGTATATACTAACACTAGGTTTAATTTAATTCTACTAACATTAGGCTAATCATTGTTTAAAAATTGTAAATATGTTTAGGTTTATAGGAAATAAAAAGGCTTTTTATTATATTTATTTTTTATAATGGCCTAAGAGCCGCTGAAGATTGACCTTCACCCACGTGATAACCAAATGAGACGTGTATTTTAGAAATTATTATTTATAAGCCTGTATTATTAATTTTTTCATTAAATTTTATCTTTCTTATGAGACGTAATTTTTTGTCGTTTTCTTTCTCGAGAAGTACTAGGAAGACAGGGCTTATGCCAACTTTCGGAGACTAGAGTAGCATATAAGGTTTTTATGGTCAAAAGATGCCAGAATCTCAAGGTAATGGGCCGTATTGTGTTTTAACTAATAACGTCAACAGGTATACGTTTGAAATGGAGCTAAAGACGTCCATATGCCATCTCATACGGTACGAAACCCTCCCTGTGTGAGTTCGACTCGCACTTGCCCGATTTTTCTAATGTAAGCTCAGCACAATGCTTGTAATGATTCCATTCCAGTTAGTATTTAGGTTTTTGTCGGAGAAATAAATCCAAAACCAACCAAATTCTACTGCAGAAAATTTAATTCTGTAGCAAGAATATTCCACAAAGCCGCACAAAACATGGTGAAACAAAAGCTTACTTCCTAGAATTTGCTGTAAATTTCATGACAATACGAGAAATGCCCACAGCATGGCTCATGGGGCGTAAACAGGGTAATTACTGTCCCGTACAGCGAACAAAGTTATTAAATACAAGGTTTTCGTGTTCAAAAACTTTATGAGCTTATTTACATCATGGCAAATGTATGCAGTCTACTTGGCATGTTTTTCTAACATGTTTTAAATGCTGGATTTAGTAGCGTGAAACTTTTATTATAGAAGCTAAGGTGGTGGCATATTATTCTGTGGTGGTGCAAAGAAGATATAATAATACTACGTACGTGGTGTTCGAACATGTTTTGCACTACATTCTGATACGACTTCATTTTCTTTATTACATTGTATGCAATCTATGCATACAATGTAATAAAGAAAATGAATCGTTTAATCAAAAGAACAATTTGTGTTAATATGTATTTGTAGTTTAAAATCTACGTAGCCATTATGATCACTAAAAACCGAAGGCCTTCCAAAACAGAATAATTGGCCAAGTGCGAGTTGGACTATGGGAACCCCCTCAGCCCCATTTCAAGCGTTTACCTGTTGCCGTTATTAATATGGAACAAAAAACGATAAAAAAAGTTACGTTTGTTCCCCTTGAACATTTATTTTATTCTTTTTTAAGTATGTGTTGTTTTAGCGGCAACAGAAATACATCATCTGTGAAAATTTCAGCTGCCTAGCTGTCACGGTTCATGAGATACAGCCGAGTACAGCAGAGTCTTAGTAATAGGGTCCCGTTTTCACCCTTGGTTGGGTACGGAACCCTAGAAAATGACAAGTCGATGCCTTCCCTATACATTTTGAATAATTCTGTTTGAAAGCTGCACAAACCCAACGTGTTCCTGGGTAGAAGGTACTTGATAATGAAATACATTTAACTTTGAACTTGTTTTTTGTTAATTTATTTTACCACATTATACCTAACACAAGTAGCGCTTGTAGCGTAGTTTGACTAGGTGATTGTCAGCGATCACCGAAATTAAGCAACGTTCCGCACGGTCAGTACTTGGATGGGTGACCACGGGTGGCATTTTCCAACTGAGCGCTACCGTGGCTCGGATGACACGTTAAATTGTAGGCCCCGGTTGTTTCAACCGTTAAGCCATGTCAGAGGCCTTCAGGCGGCCCAAAAACTCTGACACCAGGGCTAGCCACCCGGCCTATACGAACTTACTTTTTTTTTTAACACAAGTCTCTAACACGTAAAGAATACTTGATTAATGAGAGTGAAATTCGGTAAATGTTATTATTACATAAAAGGTACTAATAAGTAAAAGTAAAATGACTGCATGAGCATATTTAGGGAACTAAAATTGTTACTCTGGAACGCTAAATTTTAGATTTGACTACCATAAAAAGGAGGAGACCAAACAATTTTAGCAGCAAGTAACCTAAAATTTTAATATTCATTTTCCGTTTCTTTCTTTTAATACCATTTATCTATTGTGGTGATGACTAATGTCTGGCTTCAAAATCCGCAATGATTTATAAAAAGCGATTTTAAGAATTGATTTGAAGTAAGATTGTCGTTATCTATGTGATTAGGAATTGTCTGGAGATAACGGAGCGTGCCAATTTCTAGGGCTATTATATAGGTATATAGGATATCCTAAAAAAACACTTTTTAAGAAAAAACGAAACCACTGAAAAACTAAAAAGCAAAAATTATTAACAATTTTAATAAACTTTAATAACTAAGTTCTTGAACTGATGTAAGTATGTCTAAGTAATTATGAGTGGGCTATAAAGTAAGCCAGGACGAAGCCGCGGGCAAAGGCCAGTATCGGAATATTTTTGCAAAAAAAATAGACTTTTAAGTAATTTAAATATAAATTTGCCAAAACTTTGCAAACTGTACGTACATATGCGACTGCCTCGGTAGCTCAGTGGTTAGTGACCCTGACTTCTGAGTCAAAGAGGCGTGGGTTCGATCCCACCCCGGGCAAATATTTGTGTGATGAACATAGGTGTTTGCTCTGTGTCTGGGTGTTATTTAGGTACTATCTATATAGTGTGTGTTTAAAATATGTATATGTAGTATGCCAGTCTCTGGCAGCCATATGACAAGCTTTGCTTAGTTTGGGGTCAGAGACCGTGTGTAAGAACTTCTTGGCGGTTGTGATGTCAGCTACAAGCTGCGCAAAACTAAGTTTTGACTGAAGCTCACAAAAATTCGCGCGATTGGATTTTGTGCAGCATGTCACTACGTCATAGCCGCCAACATGTTTGATTTGCCCCACACTTAGCTATACAAAATATGTCCTAAAATATCACCTCCATTCCAGTCGAAAATGTAGAGCAATACTAAAATGATAATAATCATTCGCCATCGTGTACAAAACTCGAATATTTCGCTCGATTTTTTTTTTATACATTAGGCGACATCTAAAATAAGGTATCTGACTCCAAACTAAGCAAAGCTTATGATATGGCTGCCAGAGACTGATATACATTATTGGTGATTTTTCAAAAACGACTGATTTGGTTCACGATTGGGGAATTTATCGATGAACATACACAAAAAAAATACATACAGACGAACATAGAACTCCTCCTTATTGGAAGTCGGTTAAAAATATTACTCATATTCTACACGTGTAAGCAAGTGGTTTAAATGAGTAATGTTGCATCCGGATTAACTTAAAATAATCTCATTTCTTATCTCTAATGTTTACGTTAATCCCCTAAAAATCAAATCCACAAATGCGCAAAGAGACTAGCATGATAGATAAAGCCCAATTGCTTTTCAAAGAAAAAACTTGGTGAAAAAGTGGACTAATAAAGGCCGGTACGGCATGGCTTGTAGAATTATTATAATTATGATCCCGCGAAAATTATTGCAGACATAATCCACGGTACCTGCTACGTTAAACCTAATCCCATAGAAGAACAGGAAAATCCAATTATTCTCGACAAACTGCGGGTAGTTAAACATTTTACTGCGCTCATTTTATATCCTTTACATACTAATGTGGATACACGCGAGCTCTACTGGGGTGATGTATGCAAATATTTGAAGTAAAACTTAGCAGAAGTCGCTTATACATTCTCCGTGTTATGGAGTCAGGGGAGCATTTAACTTAAGCAGATGCATTGCAAGCTTTAAGGGTACATCTTATGGTATTTACACTCATTATAGAGTCAGCGTTTAGGGTCCGATGTGAACTGAGGGTTCGTGTTTATTAACCGACGAAACGCAGTGACTTTGCTAGTGGCTTTATATCTCATAGGATGGGTTGCACCAAATCACTTTAACGCTAACCAAACTCTTACCAGTCGTACAATCTATGGTTACGTCAAATAATTTTGACGTAACTAAAGATATTATAGATAACCCAACCCTAAGATAAGATGCCGCGTAATATATATTTTTATTCTGATTTATATTATTTATTTATTTATTTAACCAGTCGTAACTCTCTGAATCTCTGATTTGGTTATCGTTAAAGTAATTTGGTGCAACCCACCCTTAATGTTCACTTTTCTGCTTATTCTACTGTCCAAAATTATACCAAAGAAAGATCCTATATACACTCATGTTTTGGAGTAATTGGTACTCTTTCATCAGGGAATAAGTGCGTCTCCGTCAACTACCACCCGCGCACCTAATGATGCGAGTTTCAATAAAGTGACTGTCCAAAATTATTGAATGTAAATATGAAGTGCAAACTTCAGTCGTTGTTCTTTTGGTGAAGCTTTAACGACCCTTTATCTCGATTAATTCTAAACCTTATATTTTATCGAAAAGATGACTAGATTGGAAATACTTTGGATATTGAAATTGACCAAAGTACAGTATTTCCTGTTGTACTTGCCAAATTTACAATCTATCATGACTACACAGAGATTGGTGCAGAGTTATTATCAATATATTTCCCTAAATTCGATGTTAACCCTTAAATTGTAACGCTTTTTTTAAAGGTGTAATGCTAGTTTATGAGGTATAAGGGGTAAAGCGTTCTACATAAAGGTAAGGTCGATATAAAGCTAAGGTGTGATAAATAAAAGTTATAAAGTAAGTAATGTTGGTTTTATTAATGTTAATTTTAAGTTACATGCCTGAGGGGCGTAGATCGGTATGAGACACCTTATGATCTATGTGCCGGAAGGGCTTAATATTAAAAACTTAGGATTACTGATTGCCGGAGGGGCTTAAGACCAAATACTAATTAAATGGTACAATAGAATGGGCGCCAGGACTATAGGTCCATAAAATACAAGGGCTAATAGTTGCCGGCTATCAGGGTAGAACAGGGCGTGTGGTCGAATACCTACTTCGCTGAGTTTGCAACCAATTTTAAATATGCTCTGTGTTAGTTAATTATTTAAGTTAATTGAGTAATAAAAGCACAGCACGAAAGGTAAGAAAGGCGCAGCCGTTGGCTGCGTTACCAATAATACTCGGGGGTAGATTCAAGTCGGGCCGGTAGCCACGTCGCCCACGGCGGAAACGCGCAGAGAGAAGCAGCAAGAAGCTAGTAGCAGTCTCGGGGTGAGACGCAGAGAGAGGCCACGTCGCCGCACGGTGAGGGACGCGCCGGAGGACGCTTGCCGCGCCTTGGAGTGCAGTTGTAGACCACAATTTCTATATGTAGAACAAAAAAAGAAACCCTGTCCGAGGACAGAAAACAAGTATGAATGTCTTGTTCTTTGGTCAGACCTCGCTTGAAGAGCGAGGCCCTCCATTTCAAGTTGGGGGTGGTAAGCCGACAATGACATCGGATGCGACACGTCATCGGGTCTAGGAAAATACTGACAAAGACAGAGCCTAACCGAGACAGTAGGAATAAGAGGCTATTAAAAACTTACCCTAATGTCTTAGGGGTTTCTTTTCGAGGTTTCGAAGTCAGTTCAGCTAAGCGAACTCGCCACGTCGCACGGTGTTCGTCGTTCGGGGAACCAGGGTGTCGGCGTGCGGTCCTGTTCTCACTCGATTTCGGTGGTTTTCTGTAGAATCAAGGGACAATTCCTTTGGTTCTTGTACAACAAGTGAATCGTTTAGAAAACCAACCTTGCCGACACGTACCTTCGTTAGGACGCCGCTACGGCCTTGTTTCCCCTACGACCCCGTGTACGCTCCGTTGGCTGCTTGCTGGACAAAGAAAGACTCCAGTCCGTCTATCACGGTTTTATGTGATTTTATTTCACTCCGACCGAATTTTAATATTTTGTTCTCGTTCCTGACCTAGTTTGTTGACACTTGACAGCCAAGTCGCTGGCAAATCCGACTTAAGCTGTCAGTGACTTTTTGTAAATTTTTGGCACCAACGTACCCGATGATTTGCCAACACTAGAGTGTTTTGGCACCTATTTGCCAAAACAGGGTTACAATACCCCTCCACCCGGGGAAAGAATTCACGCAGTGAATTCGACGGCTGCCCCCAGCCGAAAAGCAGAACAAGAAGAACGAGTAGGGAGCAACAAAGAAATGGGCAACCTAGCCGCTAGAATATTTAGTGGCCATTTGCCGAACAGACGAAATACAGACCAAACGATAAAAATAAAAGATTCTTATAACTAAAAAAAAGTGTCAAAGTACCCTGACTTTCTAGAGTTGAGTGAGATAATCAGGAAAGCAAACAACTGAGTGGAAATCTTACTTTGACTCCGCAAGGAATTTAAGATTGTTAAAAAACATAAAGGTACCAAATTATGGAGTCAGTTGGACCAAGAACCGAGGACTGACTCAAGCATAATTATGGCTTCTTTGTTTTTAACTGACAAGATTTTCCTGTAAGCGGTATCAATTAAGCAAAATTTTTTTTTAGTTAGCATATAATCTGTGGTTAGAAGTAAAACAAGGATGCACGAAAATTATGGAGTAGGTTGGACCAACCCGAGGACCGACTCAAGCATAATTAAGGCACTGTTTTAACCACGATTTCTAATTTAAGTATGATTCGAGGTTGACTTGGTAAGTATTGCCAGTACAACTAAGAAACAAAGCTACTAAAATATATGCATTCCAATGCCCGCTTTTTTCTGGAGATTGAGCTTAAAATTGAGCGAATATGGGTTACTGAAGCTAAAATTGTTGGAATTTGAATGTTTGCAAAGTCAGGGGTATTACACTTCTAAATCTAGGTGCATTTAAGCTAAACTTAAGATACGGTGTAACTATTGTTACGCGTTAGTGCTAAAAATAACTATAAGTCAAAGTTTGGAGTGGGGTTCTTCCTACCTGAGGGTGGAATCCCTTATTTAAGTCATCGCCGGGGAAATCATACTATTATGATATGAAAATTAGTCAATTCAGGTGTGACCATCGGTGTCAGTATACAGAATAATGGTGACGCCGATGGTTTATGAAGGCAATGCCTTGAGGATGTGACCATCGTAGTGGGCACAGGAGGACCATTACTACTGGAGTTGAGCGCTCAACCTTATTAGTGTAGTAAAGAAATGGGTGTATAATTTAGTTTGGCCACATAGTTGTACAGGCTAGTGGACACAGCTAAATGGTTAAGTCTAGTCAGGTATGTAGTTATAGGCTTCAGTTAAAGAGTTCTACCACCGCTCTATTGTATGTCAAGTATGTAGTTATAGGCTTGCGTTAAAGAGTTCTACCACCGCTCTGTTGTATTGTCTAGTATGTAGTTATAGGCTTTAATTAAAGAGTTCTACGACCGCTCTATTTATCGTCTACCTTTAGGTGGTAGCGAGAGCTAATCGGTACTGCCTTAACAGGACTCGCCTGTTGACAGGACCGACGCTAAGATACTACTTTTAGAGAGTAGCAAAGAGGCATCAGCGCTGCCGTTAGTGGGCAGGGCTGAGCAAGAGATACTACCACGTAGGGGTAGTATAGCAGATTGGTACTGCCTTCAGTTGACAGGCCCAACGCTAAAGTACTACTTTTAGAAAGTAGCAAAGAGGCATCTTTTAGAGTAAAGAGGAACTTTTAGAGTGTAGCAAAAGGTACTACCTTGTAGGGGTAGTACATTGGGTGTCCAACGAAGTGGGCACACAAAAGGGTCAAGTAAGGTACTGCCCAAGGCAGCACAAGTGGTAGAAGCAAGTTATCAACAGTACTGCGTAGTACTGCGTACAGAATATGCAAGGTACTATCTTTAGAAGATAGTAGGACAGTACTGAGTAAGTAGTACATGTAAGTATCAGCAAGTAAATAGTACAAATACTGCCGGTAGTGGGTAGTATTGTCTATTTAAAGTAGTATTTCTAAGCTAAGCTAGAATGATAATTGCTACCGAAAGTAGGAAGCTAAAGGTTATTATTCTAGCTTAGAAGGGTAGTATTAAGGTACTAAGGGCTACAATATAATAGCTTATCTTAGTTTGTAAGACATAAGGACTGCACTCCAAGCGTTCTAAAGGTAAAGAAAGAGAAAAAAAAAATTTTACTACCGATTTTAAAATTAAATCCTTAAGGACTTAGTTTCCAGGCACGAATTATGCGATAAAAGTTAACAGTCAAAGATTGAGAAAAAAATATTTCATTACAAATCAAATTACGCAGTGTTATTGTTTCTATAAGGTTTACTGATAATATTATTCAGTAAATTAGTAAAAGATTAGAAAAACAGAATTGACATTGTTTTTCCTACCATGTTATAGAAAACAAAAGCGTTGTTACAAACGCCTTGTTTGCAAACAGAATAATCAACGAAGTTACAGTAAGTATTGCAAATGACAACTTCTGACCGTTGTTTTCCAAGAATTTAGTGCTATAAACAGTGTAACTGCAATTGTTTCTCCTTGTTTCAGGTTCCTGGAACGATAGAATGTGCAACAATACTAATCTATCTGAAAGATTTCTCAAGACAAATGTTTGTGGTAGACCAAGTGAAAAAGTGAACGAACAAAAGTTTCCCAGAGGACTGCGAATCATCCTATACAGATTATGAACTGAAGATGAGAATATAAGAGACGTCCCTACTTGGAAGACTAGGATCAGTTCATAACGTCTGAAACGTTTTGCTTCAGGATCAGGCATGGTGACCTAACATCCTGATTATTCTGTTTCCGAGATTATGTAAAGATCGCTGTGAGAGTTGACGAAGCTAACAATATATGATTATAGTGCTGTTTTTGTTGTTTTATTGTGCCAAGATATAGAATTACTAGTAAAGTAATCGTAAAAGTAATAATATTCTCAGGCGATTACTACAATATGTCGGTTACCAAAATGTTCAATGTCGAACATGATTCGATATACTAAACCCTTTGTTTCCGGCACATTCCTAAGAGGTAGTAAAATATTTTTCAAGAAAGACTTTAAATCGTGCTGTTTACAAGAAATTCAATTACAGTTTGATAAACAGAGACTAAGTTTTAATAGTTTAAGTAAAGTGGTTGCAGAATCAGCTTACAAATGTCTGAAATATCTAAAATACTAGCGCAGGCAGTTTTAAGTTGCCTAATTATTGCTTACAAACTGCTATGTTCACAATCTATACTAATCCTATAAACATAATACATTAAACAATATTTCACCGCAACAATTTCTTTGTGAAAACTACTTTAGCATTTATTTACAGTACATACTTTGCAACAATGCAGATAAAATGAACAATGTAGGTAAGTACTGTTAACAAAGTTTAGTTTCAGTACATTATTTTGTAATAATACAAATAAAATGAATGATGTAGGTAGGTATTGTTAACAAAATAATGCAGGTATACTATAGCAATGAATCTGAAAATACAAAAACTGCCTAAAAATGAGAATTACAATACCTATTCTGTTAAATCTTACAGCTATAGGGTACACAAGGATTAAAACAACACAAATTTCTTTTTCAAAATTGTTCTTGTTTATTAGTATGTTAGTACATTCTAGCTGCCTAACAGATCCTACCTAACAATAAATTGATTGCAAATTCAGCTTAAAACCAGTTGAGGCGCCACTGTAACGCTTATAAAAGTGTGGATGCTAGTTTATGAGGTATAAGGGGTAAAGCGTTCTACATAAAGGTAAGGTCGATATAAAGCTAAGGTGTGATAAATAAAAGTTATAAAGTAAGTAATGTTGGTTTTATTAATGTTAATTTTAAGTTACATGCCTGAGGGGCGTAGATCGGTATGAGACACCTTATGATCTATGTGCCGGAAGGGCTTAATATTAAAAACTTAGGATTACTGATTGCCGGAGGGGCTTAAGACTAAATACTAATTAAATGGTACAATAGAATGGGCGCCAGGACTATAGGTCCATAAAATACAAGGGCTGATAGTTGCCGGCTATCAGGGTAGAACAGGGCGTGTGGTCGAATACCTACTTCGCTGAGTTTGCAACCAATTTTAAATATGCTCTGTGTTAGTTAATTATTTAAGTTAATTGAGTAATAAAAGCACAGCACGAAAGGTAAGAAAGGCGCAGCCGTTGGCTGCGTTACCAATAATACTCGGGGGTAGATTCAAGTCGGGCCGGTAGCCACGTCGCCCACGGCGGAAACGCGCAGAGAGAAGCAGCAAGAAGCTAGTAGCAGTCTCGGGGTGAGACGCAGAGAGAGGCCACGTCGCCGCACGGTGAGGGACGCGCCGGAGGACGCTTGCCGCGCCTTGGAGTGCAGTTGTAGACCACAATTTCTATATGTAGAACAAAAAAAGAAACCCTGTCCGAGGACAGAAAACAAGTATGAATGTCTTGTTCTTTGGTCAGACCTCGCTTGAAGAGCGAGGCCCTCCATTTCAAGTTGGGGGTGGTAAGCCGACAATGACATCGGATGCGACACGTCATCGGGTCTAGGAAAATACTGACAAAGACAGAGCCTAACCGAGACAGTAGGAATAAGAGGCTATTAAAAACTTACCCTAATGTCTTAGGGGTTTCTTTTCGAGGTTTCGAAGTCAGTTCAGCTAAGCGAACTCGCCACGTCGCACGGTGTTCGTCGTTCGGGGAACCAGGGTGTCGGCGTGCGGTCCTGTTCTCACTCGATTTCGGTGGTTTTCTGTAGAATCAAGGGACAATTCCTTTGGTTCTTGTACAACAAGTGAATCGTTTAGAAAACCAACCTTGCCGACACGTACCTTCGTTAGGACGCCGCTACGGCCTTGTTTCCCCTACGACCCCGTGTACGCTCCGTTGGCTGCTTGCTGGACAAAGAAAGACTCCAGTCCGTCTATCACGGTTTTATGTGATTTTATTTCACTCCGACCGAATTTTAATATTTTGTTCTCGTTCCTGACCTAGTTTGTTGACACTTGACAGCCAAGTCGCTGGCAGATCCGACTTAAGCTGTCAGTGACTTTTTGTAAATTTTTGGCACCAACGTACCCGATGATTTGCCAACACTAGAGTGTTTTGGCACCTATTTGCCAAAACAGGGTTACAAAATGTAATAACCCAGTGCATTTGGCCATGTAGACCAAATTATTACTGACGTATAACTGCCGCTGTGAACCGTAGCGAATAGTAGCGATAAGTGACTGTCATAGTTAGATGGTGTCAAATTATACTAAAACACACAAGACAAATTAGACAGGTCGTGAAATCGTCTTGATCTAATTGTAGAACTCTGACAATCGATAGCATTAGCGATTCGAAGATTCGAATCGTACAAAATGTATGAGATTGACATAAGTCACGTGAGTAAAGCGATTCCATCACAAAAGCTAGCCGATGTAACATTTGACTAGTCGATTCCATTAAAACATATCGACAGTCGTGACGAATTGAGTGGGCGTTGCTCGCCGAATCGAGATCATTTTAATATCTCTTTCTAACTCATGTCATATTGAATCAATGCATCTCTTTCAGATTATCTCGATCGACCACATTAACCTTAAAGAATTGATGAGTGTCAAATAACAGACATACGTCAGTGCCAAATCGATTTTTTCATGATTATGGAAACAAAGTCTTTCTCCGTTAATTCTTAAAAAGCATTTTGTCTGTTGATAGGGTCTATCGAATCAAAATAAAAGTGTGAACTGTGAACACGAGTGAAGAGTCTGTGAACATTGCGCAGTAGCGAATTTTTTATGTCAGTCCCACGAGGAGTGAGGTCAAGGCTAACTCAAGTATGGGCGAAATCATACAAGTTGGCGGATGTGAAGTTAGCAAGAAGCTCGAATCCATTTCTAAAGCAAAAAATAAATTATTGGAATTTCTTTCTGCAAAACGCAACATGAGTTTTTTGTTGTAGGTTGATAACACAATAACACTTCACGGTTCACAATACTTAGGCCAATTACCAATATTATGAATCACTTACCGAATTCGCGAAAAAAAGCAACCACAATAAACTTTTACAAAACTTTTCGAATTTTCAAAGTCGTAATTTAGAGCCCGCGGAAGAAAACTATGCGTGCGGACAAATTCGAGAACTAAAACAAATGCTGGTAAAACATTCAATAGGCCAGCAACATAACGTACGTAGCGCCACCACTCGCACACAAAGCTTTCTTATTAGCATAGTTCTAAGTTTCTAGTGTTGCCACTTTAAATATCTATCGATAATTGAAAAATTAATTGCTGAATTCTTTTTCAAATTATTCTAAAATGTCTCAAAGTAAATAGAGCTTTGGCCACCATTGTTTACACTTTACAAATACTTATAAACAATAATACTCGAGAAATACACAGATTTTTACGACTATCCTATACTTTGCTCAGCTTTCTACAGCCTTTTTGTCTTCGCTAGATTTTCGTTCAAACGAATAAATTAGCGAACGAATTTGATCGAAAACAACTGTCAACATTGCATCTTGGCTACGGTTTAGCGAATATTCGACGACGATTCCATTGGAGAGAATGGAAAGTTTATCTATCTCTTTTTTGTGTGGGCGCGGACATATGCGTTCGTCTCTCTTACACAACGTGACAGTATGACGTTTGTTATCGCATCGCCTATGCGTTTCCATTCGAATCGTCTGAATCGAATGTGACTTTGTCTAGCCCTTCTGATGACGTAATGTTACCTATTTCGCTCACTCCTACCCACTCGATGATTTAAGTATGACTATATGAAGGTGGATTCCATAAATGTTTCTACCCCTTTGTTAGGTTTACTTAATTAATCAATAGGTTTTTCGCGAATGTTGTCAACAAGATTCTATTCTAAAATAGACTTATTGTACATAGGTACAATCTATTTAGCAAAAATGAGCCTGGTGCAAAAGGATCTTTAGTCGAATGTTATTATTCTATAAATGAATGTATGTTCATCTTTTCATTATAAATTTAGTTTTTTAGTTCATAGATGTAAACATATTCTTTTAACATAATAAACTAATGTTTTTGAAAGACTTTCGGAGGCATTGTTAGCCTGATAAAGTCATTAAAATGACATTGTTGTATACAAGTTATTTAGACTGTGTCTAGTTTGTACGTTCTCTGTAAATATCTTTCTAATAAGGAACTTTTAAAAATCAAAATCATATTGCACATTACCTGTATCAATCTTGGGGTTCTGTTTCAATCGACACGCCATTCAGCAAACATCCCTGACGCACTACAAATCGTGGCAGCCCCATCAGAATCCTAAACGCATTATTGTACTGGACACGACGAGCGCATTATGACGCGCAACGAGCAGGAACGACCATTGAAAACCTGTCAATGCCAACAGGATGGCATAACATTTATTATTTTCTAATGTTTCAAATTGAGCTTCTGGTTGGATCCGCAATTGCATGCTACAACTCAACAAGCTAGTTGGTAATTTAATTTAATGAGTTTTAACGTTTAAAAAATCACAAATATACCTAGTTAGGTTTAGCTACTTGTTACTTGGTGCGATATACCTCTATTGTCGTCATACATATAGATATACCACTTTCACCCAACCTTATCTTTCTCAGGTTAACCTTGTGCCGTGTTTATTCCATTAATTACCTTCATTACGTATCAGGCAACAGGTTGTAATAAAAATCAGACAACGTACATATATTGTTATATCTTGGCCATCGATCTATTAATTAGTTAGCAGCTAGATAAGATTATGATGAAATGTTAATAAAATAAGATTGGCCATTTATTACGTCACTTTGATATAGCAACGCAGAATTTTTGGTCACGCACAATATACATCAATACGCTTATAAACCACGCAGACTTCCTTATTGATTATTTTTGCATTAGACTTTTAATGTCGTATGAAGATTAACGGATTTTGACTCTGGAATCTATAGATATCAGAAATTGTTTATTGCAATTAATAATACCTTCAAATAAGTTCCAAAAGATAAAAATGCTAGTTTCAATAATCATAATCGGTGAGAATTAATAAAAATATAATTATTTTATAACTAGGCTAGACATATTAGGTAAATAATTGCACTTACCTTCCCAAATGTTTAAAAGTAAGTTCGTATGGCTTACTTTCAATACGAATGGGCCGTGTGGCTAGCCCTGGTGTCAAAGTTTTTAAGCCGCCTGATGGCCTGACATGGCTAAACGGTTAAAATAACCGAGACCTACAATTTAACATGTCATCCGAGCTACGGTAGCGCTCAGTTGTAAATGCCACCCGCAGTCATCTATCCGATTACTGACCGTGCTGAACGATTCGATGATCGCTAACGAACACCTAGTAAAACTACGCTATGAGCGCTACCCCATTTGTATTAAAATTAAAGTATTTACACATCATAACATGTAGTTGTAGGTACACGTAACAGTTGCTATTTGCATGCACGTGTTTTAATACGGTTCTTGATGCATAAACCACTGGATTTTGAACACTTTTGTTTACCTAAGGATTTTAAACCATGGCATCTGTAACAAATTATTAAAAACTTGACAAAATTACCACAAACTCTCCGTGGAAGTCCTGAAATGTTTTTGTAGAAAATATGCATGTTTAAAATATTTAATGGCGCAAAAAAGGTTTTTTGTAGAAAATATTGAATAGTGTAAAAATTATAAAAAAAATCGGCCAAGTGCAAGTCAAATTCGCGCACAAAAGGTTCCTTATGAGAGCCCCTGTAGCCCTATTTCAAGATTCTACCTGTTACCGTTATTAATATAGAGAAAATAACGGCAAAAATATCGCGTTTGTTGTATGAGAGCTCCTCGTAAATATTTCATTGATTCGGTTTCAGTATTTCTTTTGTTATAGCGGCAACAGAAATACATCTTCTATGAAAATTTAAACTGTTTATCAATCTTAAATTTAAATGACAGACAGACGAACAACGGAGTCTTCATAATAGGGTCCCATTTTTACTCCTTAGATACGGAACCCTGAAATTAAGTAAAAGGAAAAACTAAAATAAAATACTAAGTCATTTACTTAATAGCAGCATATTTATTACTATTTCTAAATAGTTACATTATTTTGATTTAACATTTACGCATAAATTAATAAATTACATAATTTACAAACACATAATTTTACCTACCAGTTTACTTCTCCCGACAAATAAATTTGTTCTTTGGTTTAAAAACAAAAATAGGTCCTGTTGGAAAATTTCTTCTATAAAAAAAATGATAGTACTTACCTACTGTACTTAAAAAATCTTACACAGTTTGACCTATTTCAGGTCATTTATAAAATGAAAATAACAAGATAGTTTCAATTAATTATTGAAACGCACTTTAATAATTTAAGAAATAAATAATACTTCTTATATTAGCAGCTATTAATAATTTTCAAAGTAACTACAATAATCGAAATCGTCAATTTTATGTAGAAATATTTTTCTAAATAAAACAAATATATTTTAGGGTTTTTTTCAAATTCTCCCACAGTTAAAAGAAAACCTTCAAAACTGAAAGTAAATTTTAAAGTAGATTTTGAAAAGATCTTTAAATTTATTTGTCTTCAAAGTAATTAAAAGATAATCGATCATCAACATCAGGACATTAATTTCAACACAGCTGCGAAATTAAATAAAATTATATTAATTGTTATAAATAATGTCACAGTGTCAAATCAAGCTATTATTATTTTACAATAATATTATGACTAGCTTAACATAATAATAAATAACTTATTTAGAACTTGCTCTCTCCTATACTTAGTCTTCTCATGGAAGGTTTGAGTTTCGCGGGCTGTTTTTTCTTCTCTTCTACTCCATTTTCTGGGAAATAAAACCAATTTGATTTATTTATTTTGGAAAATAATTTCAGCATCATCATTATATTAGTCTTACGAGGTTAGTAGTAGTTCTGCTGGACGTAGGCCTCCCTTATTTTTTGACCGACGAACTAACTGGAGGTGGTACTCAATTCGACGCGTATATTTATAATACATATATATTTATGTATAATCACGCATTTTAATAATTATTCTTTTATAAGAAAGAGTATACTTCGAAATTGATCCCATTTAAAGTTTATCGAAATTGGCTGAGCCATTTTTGATAAATCAACAATAATGTGAAAAATGCTACATGGATCCGTACGAAATATTTGCGAATTCTGTACACGGGTGGAGTCGGTCATGCTATTTTTTGCAAAAAAAAAAATTATACTAAGACGGGTAACGGAATACAAGCCACTTCCAAGTGGCTTGTATTCCATTTTTTTCTGTAGTTTTTATCAGATTACCTGTCCACTTTCTCTGTAGACGTCTTACGTTATGCGGGTACGTGGTCTCCATTCGAGGGCTTTAAGGCATAATAGCTTTCTGTTCAGCAAACTAGGTATACAGGCTTTACTCACTGCAACTTTAATTTCCAAATTCTTTGGGCTATATTAGTAACTTTGGTTGATTCAAGTAGATATACCTACTCCGTGCATAGCTCGATAACTTAATACGTCTAGTTGTGTTATTTTCCTCAAACACGGTTTAGCAGACTTAATCTTCGATTACTTTATATTATGAAGAATTAATTACAAAGATAAAATTGGCGAATAAGATCGGTAGCTCATGTTCTGTAGTTGGCTGAAATAGACTGCTAATACCCGACAAGTAGTTCTTTTAACAGTAAATCTCCTGTGTATCAAGTTTTGTCGAGATTTGTTGAAAAATGCGACCTAGAGACGAAAATCCGTGTCGTGGTGATTTAGTGGTAATGACACTTCCTTACAATCGTTAGGTCGTGGGTTCAAATCCCAGTCCCGTACCAATGAGTTCTTCAAAATTTATGTACGGAATATCACACCGCTGGCTTTTCGGTGAAGGAAAACATCGTGAGGCAACCTGCATACGTCCGTAGAAGAAATTCGATGGCGTATGTGAATCCACTAACCCGCACCGGGCCGGCGTGGTGGATATGGGCCAATCACCCTTCGTGGGTAGGCCTACGGACTATAAAAAAGGCTGGTACAGGTACAGACAAAAATCAGCATCCGGTCAAACGGAAGCAAAATCGTCAATTTCAAGCATAGTGAGTTGTCATTTATAATAGATAATTACCTCCTCCTTGTGCAGTCGGTTCGTTCCAGGGCTGTACGTCTCCCGAGATGAAGAGAAGGTAGAACAGGTTGCTGAGGAAGTAGAACCCGATGGAAATGAAGAACACTTTCCGCCAGTCCGCGGCCGACGTCTGGAACACAATTGGAAGAAAAAAATTAAAACTTAAATCAGTTTTCTTAGATAAAATATGCAATACTAGCCGTTGCCCGCGGCGTCGCCCGCGCTTACTTTATAGCCTATGACACTCGCCATTAATGTAGCTTTCTATTGGTAAAATAATTTTTAAAATCGGTTCCGTAGATCCAGAGATTACCCCCTACAACCTCACAAACTTTACCTCTTTATTATATTAGTATAGATAGATGTATATAAGTAAGTTCGTATAGGCCGGGTGGCTAGCCCTGGTGTCAGAGTTTTAAAGCCGTCCAAAGGTTTCTAACATGGCTAAATGGTTAAAACAACCGAAACCTTCAATTTAACGTGTCATCCGAGCCGTGGTGGCACTCAATATGATAAAATACATGGACGCGTGTTAGTGTGCACACGGGTTTTAAGATGTATTATTTGTAGATGTTTTTTTGTATTCAAAACGCTAAGTTAATGCATTCCTTAAACCTGCATCTGTATCAAACTTTTCATTGTCAAAGACTGCAGCTGAATAAAAATGAAAAGTAATTTAAACCACAAACACTATACTCCAAGTTACAATTTGCAAACTACATACAGTATTTGTATGCAAAGTCAACGCAAAGCTCAATGAAACTAAGATTGTCTTTTCAATAGGTATAATATTAATTTGTTTATGTATAATTAGTCGTAATTCATGGGAAATTGGGCAAAAATGATAGAAAACCGAAATAAACATTGTGCGAAAGTGTACCGGTGTTTTTATGGTGGTTTCTCTAAGCGCGAATATTTTTTTTTCTTGTTTTTTTTTTGGTATTTTGACAAAATACCATTATTTAATTTATCTACACTAATGTTGTAACATTCTACTTATGTTTCCAATACTTGACTTATAATGACTACTGTTATAGCGCAGACAACAAAACACTCAATTTAAGCAATTTCACATGATGTTATAATATCCACATCGACATCGTAAAATCTCATTATAACATCGCGCGCTCGCTCCTGATTGGCCCTGCGCGCGCAGCTGCGCTCTCATTGGTTAGATTTTAATGGCGCCAAGTTCACTGTGACAATACACGTACGCGTGAATTTAATGTTTTGCAATGTGTTTTTTTTCATTTTTATTTTTATTAGTGAAGATAAAGTAGTGTATGCAACTGCATATAACACGGGTATTAAAACACGAGTGTGAGTTTATGAAACGAGCGCAGCGAGTTTCATAATAGTAACGAGTGTTCTCGTAACTTCATTATATGACAGTTGCATAAACTACTATTATTTGCTGATAAACTGCAAATTGAGAGTTTCAAAAACTCATTAAGAAACCATAAAAGGCAATGTAACAAGTTACACACGCTTAGAAACCATAATATAATGACCAGTTTGTACACAAAAGAGCATCTACTAAAATTACGATGAATATCATTTGATCCACTTTAGCACAATGCTGATTAGTGGATTAATAGGCACCAAAAAAACTCTCTCGCGGACTCGCGCACGCGGGACTGTACTGTATATTTTTTTTGCCCATTTGATAATTATAATTTAATTACTTATTTATATTTCAAGTAAATATACTACTAAATAATCTGTGAATATTTGAGGCATCTACATGTTGCCGTTATTAATATTGAGCAAAAAAATTATGTTTCTTGTATGGGAGCCCCACATGAATTATTTATTTTATTCTGTTTTTAGTATTTGTTGTTGTGGCGGCAATAGAAATACGTCATCTGTGAAAATTTCAATGTTCTAGTTATCACGGTTATTGAGATACAGCCTGGTGACAGACAGACAGACGGACAGACAGCGAAGTCTTAGTAATAGGGTCCCGTTTTTACTCTTCGGGTACGGAACCCTAAACAGAATTGTATAAATAGATGTAGTAAGTACAGACCTGATCCTTGACGACGATGGAGACGCTGAGCGGCGCGAAGATGGAGAACAGCGAGGAGCAGCCGTTCGTGATCCCCATCAGCGTGCTCGCGTGCGCGGGCGAGATGTCGATGTGGGACATCTGGAGGGAAAGGGACACATATTACTTACTATCTGTACTGTACAAAAAGCTCATAGTTCACTGCAAGACGTAGGCCTAACCACGAAGGGTGATTAGGCCATATCCACCACGCAGGCCCAGTGCGGGTTGGTGGATTCACACACGCCATCGAATTTCTTCTCCGGACGTATGCAGCACGGGAAGCATGGCAAAGGAACGAATAGTCTTTTCACCATTATATAACCTCGAAGAGGAAATAAAGTATGGATTGACAATGACATCTGACATTTAAGAGTGGATAAAATGGTTTTCTCCCCTTGCCGTGCTACTCGGGCTCGTTGTCTCACGATGTTTTCCTTCACCGAGTGGTGTGATATTCCGTTCATAAGTTCCAAAGAAACTCATTGGTACAGGACCGGGATTGAACCCACGACCTCAAGAATGACAGGCCAGCGTTACAACCACTAGACCACCACGGCTTTTTCCAGACACGGTTACTTCCTATCATTCAAACTTAATTATTGCATCTTTAAACGAAAGACGACATATTGAATAATAGCCAACAAAAATATTGTTGTTCCATAAAAAAATATTGTTCACCCGAAACAAAATGTATGGAACAGCTGATTTTTTTTGAGTTCTGACAAAAGTCGCAGAATAAAAGTTGTTAGTTTTGATGTACAGAATAAATGGATGCTAATTGGTTAGAAATAACAATATATAGATACGAAGTTCTTGGTATAACTTGTCCAACGTACCATGAAGCCGACATAGTGCGCGCCGTTGAGTCCAACTGTGATGGTGAGGATGATGACCGCGAGAGACAGGTTGCCGGCCGGCAGGTAGGACAGACCCAGTAAAGCTATCGCCGGGCCCCAGTGTGCTGGAATAACACATGAATAAATTAATGTATAAATAAATATTTGGGGACTTAGTTTGGGGCAAACTAAGCAAAGCTTGTGATATGGCTGCCAGAGACTGATAATTGTACTACACACACATTGTGTAGCACCGACCGCATTAACGTTTTTCTTTAAAATTATTTCATTTAGGTTGCCTGAAAGAAATCGCTGCGGGCGATAAGGCCGCTCATTATTCTACCAGATTGTTTATAACAAAAAGTTTAGACTAGAAAATATTTTAGTCTAAACTTTTTGTTATACGTACTGGTGTGAAAATAAAGATATTTTGTATTGTATTGTATGTATTTTTAAATACATACTAAATAACACCCAGACACAGAACAAACACCTATGTTCATCACATAAATGCTTGCCCTGGCTGGGGATCGAACCCACGCCTCTTTGATCCAGAAGTCAGGGTCACTAACCACTGAGCCACCGAGGCAGTCATAAGATATTTGTACAAAACCACCTGTAAATTCATAATAAGAAGTCCACTCAAAAAGTGAACGAACGATATAACGAGAACTACATGATTCAGCTGAGTGCAAATCTCATACAATCAGCCATATGATAGAACAAATTTAATGACAAATAATCGGCCAAGTACGAGTAAGACTCGCACACGAAGGGTTCCGTACTGTTTGGGAGCCCCCCTTAAATATTTATTTTATTTTGTTTTTAGTATTTGTTGTTATAGCGGCAACAGAAATGCATAATCTGTGAAAATTTCAGCTACCTAGCTATCATGGTTCATGAGATACAGCCCGGTGATAGACAGACAGACAGACGGATAGACGGACATCGAAGTCTTAGTAATAGGGTCCCGTTTTTCCCTTTGGATACGGAACCTTAAAAAAGACATCTTACAACTGATAAAATTATGATAAAATATCTACTATTCTTTCTTATTATTCCTATTCCAGTGTAATTTTATATTAATTATAATACAATACAATATAACTTTATTGTACACCAAAAAACAGCTTAAATAACAAAGTATTTGGAATACTCTGATATAATATTCTTAAAATTAGGTGGTACAAGGGCGACCTTATCGCCTTGAGTGATATTTATTAAGTTTTATTTAAATTGTCATCATAAATGTATTTTGTTGGACATTCACAAGTATACACAATTGTATTTATGTTGAGAAATAAATGAATTGAATCCTTACTCCTTACCCTTACTAATATTTATTAATCTGAAAGTGTGTTTGTTGGTTTGTCACTCTTTCATAGAGTAACAGTGCAACGAGTAGGCTTGTTTTTTAGCATAGATAGAAATTATAAAAATTAATTTCAGGTACATAAATTAAAATGACACGCCAGCAAAGCCGCCAGAAAAAGAGTTACTTTACTTTAGATAGACACATACAATTTTACAAGTGAAAGTAAAAAAAATCACTCTTTTAGGCTGAAGGAGACGATAACGAGAAAAAAAATGCAAGTGGAGTCCCTCCGCGCGTAAAAAGAGAAATTTCGATGCAACAGTGCTTTCATACCCCCTCAATGGTAGCATTATAGTAATTTATGCAACTGTCATATAATGAAGTGTATTAAAACACGAGTGTGAGTTTATGAAACGAGCGCAGCGAGTTTTATAATAGTAACGAGTGTTTTAATACCCGTGTTATATGCAGTTACGCGTAGTACGCGTTTTATTGATGTTATAATGAGATTTTACGATATCGATGTGGATATTATAACATCATGTGAAATTGCTTAAATTGAGTGTTTTGTTGTCTGCGCTATAACAGTAGTCATTATAAGTCAAGTACTGGAAACATAAGTAGAATGTTACAACATTAGTGTAGATAAAACGGTTAACGCAATCTTATTTGAAGTCGCATTAGAAGTTTCACTTCAAAAGGTGAATAACTATAAATGTTACCGATAGTGTTGAATATCTTCCTGGAGTTGACGAGCTGCACGAGGTTCCTGTTGACGAGGAAGTCGGCGATCCAGCTGAACACGAAGCTCAGGATGTACATAGCCACGTACGGGAGCGCTGACAGCTTGCCGTTCTGTAAAAACACAATTGCAACATTTCATTGTAATTTTAGTGTTAGATAACGATCACCGAAGTTACCGCTCGGCCACTAATTAGGGCTTTAGCAGTAGCGGCGGCGTGGTCTACGAGCGCTGACGGTATTCGAACATTTTTGACCGACGAAACGGAGTAGGTACTCAATTCGACGCGTATTTTGTTTTTTTTTTATGTATAACCACGCATAACTTTTTACATAATGGTCCGATTTCGATAATTATTAAAAAAAAAAAAATTGGGGACATCTAACACACGGCCTCTGACCCCAAACTAAGCAAAGCTTGTGTTATGGCTGCCAGATGCTGATAAACTACTTATACATATTTTTAAATACATACTTATATAGATGGTAACTAAATAACACAGAGCAAACACCTATGTTCATCACATAAATGCTTACCCTGGGTGGGGATCAAACCCACGCCTCTTTGACCCAGTAGTTAGGGTCACTAACCACTGAGCCACCGAGGCAGTCAAGATAGATCAATCAAAATAGATAGAGAAGAAGTAATATACTTCGAGATTGGTCCCATTTAAATTTTATCGAAATCAGCTAAGCCATTTTGGATAAATTAAAAATAATGTGAAAAATGTTACATGGATCCGTGCGAAATATTCGCAAATTCTGTATACGGTTTAAGTCGGTCATACTATTTTTTTTTTTTCAAAAAATAATTCTACTATAAACACTCGGAGTAAGTTTTTATCTTAGCGCATCTTTATTTTTAAGAGGAAGACGTACTTACTCCAGCTTTGCCAGTTACTCAACCATTAAACAAACAAACAAATACGTGGAAGCATTAAATATGTTCTCGATCACAGGACAACATTTCCAGTTTCATTTCAGGTTGTAATTTATAATCTTGCTATACAGGGTTATTTCTAATCAATTAGCATCCTTGCAGGGGCTTATTCTGTACATCAAAACTAGCAACTTTTGGACTAGTACTTTTATTAATTCTCAAAAAAATTTTTGTTGTTTCATAGAAAAATGTCGTTCACCCTCGACAAAATGTATGGAACAGCAGATTTTATTTTTTAGTTTTATCAAAAGTCGTAGATCAAAAGTTGCTAGTTTTGATGTACAGAATAAGCCTGTAAGAGGAAGCTTATTGATTAGAAATAACCCTGTATATTATTTAGATACATCTTGAGGTATTTTAACAACACAGAGATTTTAAAGATTATCAACTTAAATCACTCATTATTATTTATCCACAGCGAAGAGAAAAGGTACTAAAGATATTCCAGTGCCAAAAGGTTCAATATTCAGATAGCAGATCTTAACCCACTTACCTCTTTAATATCAACATTTAGCACATTCTTCATATAGGAAGGCAGCTCGGTGAGCAGCGTCCAGAAGCCGAGGTTCTGTCCGCAGTGAGCTAGTAAGATCGCCCAGAACGGGAGCGACGTCAGGATGCTCCTCCAAGGAGTTGGCTGAGTCTGGAAGGTTATACCAAGTATTACACTAACATTTCTTTACTTTCTATCTACTAGTCATAAGCTTATCTATTAATAGACTTCCATAAAGGAGGAGGTTCTATCTTTTTCTGTAAGTATGTATTTTTTTTCGTGTACGTCGATCGACATTTTTGCTGATTGGAAACCGATGCAAAATCTTCTTATTATTGTTCGGTAGATAATAAGTACTCGTATTTTAGAGGTAGTCCCATTTAAATATTATCGAAATCAGATGTGCCGTTATTGAATAATCAACATGAATGTAAAAAATATTACTTGGATGACACATCGAGTCCATTCGATTGACTACTCGAATTCTGTATCTGCACAGTTGAAGTCAGATGTTCCATTTTTAGCAAAAATTAATTCCTTATTCTCTAGTGATCAAGGATATCCCTTTTTGGTTGGCAGCCAATCTGGTTTACATTTGACACAGGATTTCAATAAGTAGAACGTATTTCCATTTAAATTTTACCCATTTTCCTTGCCGTATAAGCTCGTACCGCTCGCCAAAATCGCAAATCCCCCAGAAGTCTCCCAGTACATTTTACTATGAGTCTGAAATTTTCGTATACATATCTATCAAAACTCGGTAATGAATCGTCTGCCGCAAGTCATTTTCAGAAATACAACCCGAATTACCGTATCAATGATAACACTGGCGTTATCACTTTGGACCCAACGAAGCGATGCGGGATGGGTGCCCTACGTATTGATTTTTATGATTTTTAACCGACTTCCAAAAAGATGAGATTCTATGTTCGTCTGTATACAAATTTTTTTTTGTGTATGTTCATCGATATTTTCGCGTTTTATGAACCGAATCAAAAAAAAAATTAAAGAGTTTGTTCCTGAACTGGTCCCATTTAAATTTCATCGAAATTGGCAGAGCCGTTTTTGAAAAATCAAGTATAATGTTAAATTGTATACATCAATCCGAGCGAACTATTCGAATTTCGTACGCGATGGGAGTTGGTTTTGCCATTTTTGCGAAAAAAATAATGATTATAATCTAAGTCTACCGGTTTGTCAAATTTATAACCCAACTGCCGTCATGTATAGCAACGATTTCAGCTTACATCCGTTTCGGTTTCACCATATTTGGAAACACTGAAAAATTAGTAGTTACAACTCACATTCTGTCCCAGTTCCTCAGACAGCACATTAGCTTCGATATACTTCCGCTCCTCGTCCGAGATCCACCGGCTGCTGGCGGGCGTGGAGTCACCGAGGAGCAGCCAGAGCGCCGACCACGTGAGGCACATGACGCCGGCTGCGTAGAACACGGACGGCCAGCCCCAGGACGAGGCGGACAGCAGACCTGATGTCAGCAGCTCGATGATCGTGCCAAGTTGTGCACCTGGAAATTATAAGCTCAGATTGTTATATTCTCTTTGCTTAAGGTAGATCAAAAGTCAGTTGTCTGTCATGAGCTGTTGCTCAAACAGAAACAAGGTAATTATACCTATTTGACAGTTCGAATATTTTTGGCCAAATTTTCAATGCTCAGACAAAATGTATGTCCACAGCTTTCGGACATTTTTCTGAACTGAAAATAAATTATTATATAAATTTAACTTTTTAAATACAAGCTTTGAGATCCTGAATATCATGTAGTAGCAGAGTGCTAGCCAAGACAAGTTAAACGAGCCCAAACACGACGGGTCAGGAATTCTTATGGCCACAATATACATAATATATGGATGCAAAATTTCAGCTCAATCGGAAATCGGGATGTTGGTCAAATTTAACTTGCAAGATTCCACCCGAACTACATACATACATAGATGCATCCATCGCTAAGCTTGTAAATAAGTATTATATTAAAACTTTTTTTTTAAAACCTGCTTTTACTGAACCTGTACTCGCCAAGACGAATCAAACGAGCCGAAACTCAATAGGGTTGCGTCGTTTCATTACAGAGTTCCTATGACCAGCTTCCAGCTCCATCATCAGACCCTGGTTACCATTGAAAGACAAACTACTTGCTAAAACCATTTAATTGAACCCAAATTCGATGAGGTTGTGTCGTTTCATTACTAAGTTTCTTTGGCCACCTTCTAGCTCCATCATCAGATCAGCACCATGTCATCATAATATTTCATTGTCACGCGTTTTACACATGTACCTATGCAAAATTTCAGCTCAATTGGTAACCGGAAAGTGGATCAAATTTGATTACAGACAACGGGACAGGGGAATCTAAATAAAAATTGTAAAAAGCTGTAATAAAAGCTTCTAAAATATTATTTTTTGTCCATATTTGACTGAAAACCATTTTTAATATCTTTTTCTTTGTATTAAGTACTGAGATTGGTCAGAGAGACAAATAGTACAGACAGACGAAAAATATATTAAGGTACCTACCTACCTACCTAATGTAAAACAAGGTCTGATATTTTTGAAATTGAGTTTGATTGTATTACTACCGATAACAGAACCCCAAAAACATGACAGTTTAAAAATGGTACAACTGCTAAAATTTTCTTATTCCCTTGGGATATAAGCAAAAAAAAAAAAATTACTATCTGAGCTCTGAACAAAATACTAAATTAAAATAGAGCCCACTTTTCCAGGCAACCACGATTCCAGCAATTTTCCTAAATGGCTAGAAACCCTCTGATTTACCGCACCGCAGTAACGCGTAAGGCATACGAATTGAAAAATATTAGGCGCTGGGAAGTGATTCATTTAGCCTCCACGGTGCAAAAATGGAGAAATATGGAATAACTGCATACGTGCGTGTTTAATCTCTTGCAGGAGTTCTGTAGACATTTTTTCATGATAAACTTTCTTCTAATTTAGTGGAGTCACTCGCTACAAAGTGATGAATTTTCAATGAATTAAAAAATGCGAATGTGCAGTGGAATTTATCTTCGTCATGATTGTTATTAAGTAAGCAATAGAACGTCCAATGCTGGGCAAAAACACAATGCAAATATACAGGCATCAATGCTGCGGGACACAATCTCAATAATAGTTTCTTTGTCTAATGCATGTTATTAATTTTATTTCGTGAGCCCACTGATCCCCAAAACATATTGCACGTAAAGTTGGCTCCCTGTCCTTGATTCAATTCATCGAGGAAATACATAAAATCTTTGCAGCTCATTTCAAATGTAACTATTACTAGAGGCATTTAGATCTAGTCACTCAGTTGAGACAGTGAAACTACCTGTAGATGGTGTTTCTTTAAAATGTTGACAGCATCACCAAGTTCTCGAATGGATACAGAAACGCATTGTAAAAAGTCCGAATAAAAACAACTGACGATATTAAAATTTTAGTTTTATTTCAATAAATTGCATTACGTACATGAAGCTCTTACGGTCAATTCTATCAAAAATCTACCAGGAAAGCCTAAGTGCATAAGTGAACTACTTGAGGTTAAAATGATGACCAAGATTCAAACTATGAAAAGGTTCTATTCAAACCCAAAGACAATCTAATAAAAATTTTTTTCTGTGTGGTCTTATGACTCAGAGAAAATGAAGTAGTTTAGGAAAAAATAGTACTTGTATTGAGGAAAGTAATTAATTAAGCTTCATTCTAGACCATATCTCTGCTATAAATCATGATGGATATAGTTGATATAGTCAAACGCGAACACATCTTGAGCAAAAAAACAGTAAGAAAAAGATTGAGGTGTCGAGTAATTTCCATTGATCTACTGAACCCTAAAGCATAGTCAACGTAAACTAGAATGCAACTTGTTGTTTATTTCAAGGCAATATGTGAGAATCTGCAGCAAGCTGCAATTCGCACGTGACTCGGCGAGCCTGTATGGATGGTATTAGTTCTGGCTGCCGATTTCGGACACGCGCTGACATGAAGTATGTGTGAATCGTGCTTTTACTGCTTCAATTTCGTTCCGTAGACTAGGTGCTTTGCACCATCCGGATTTTTGTGTTACTGTGAATATCATGATATCTGCAGAATTTTCATTTTCGTTAGAATCTCGCGTACAGTGCCACCACAACTTAGCTGTTCAGTTAACGGCGTCGCTAGTGGCGCAAATTTAAATGACGATTTCAAAATGGCGGCTGACGCACATGTTGTAACAAACCTCAGATGGTTTGATCGTCCACATCTGAGTAATTAGGCATAGGAATAAGGCATTCTTGTAGGTCAGGAGTATCTCACATGAGGTTATAATTCTTTCTAATGTTATCTAAAGAAACTTTCCATTCAAATGATTTACAAACAAGCAGGAAAATAAATACATTTTAGTAAAGCAACAGAACTTCAATTTAGGTATGAAAACTCTTTGCAGAACTTGAGAATTTAAAATAAGAGGAAAAAAAAGAACAGAGAGAATTTGACGGGACGGACAACAGGGACTTCACTTGGAGAAAATTATAGAAAAATGTTGGAATATTTCATCTTTAATAGGTATATTTAGTTTTGTTCCGCAAGATTCAGAGAAAGGAAAAGCAGAGAAGAGTTTACCAACTAGGAGAATTTTGTTCCTGGTCTAAAAAGTGGAAGTTGGAAGAAGGTTGTTTTCGATCAAAGGACGAGGATGTTCCTAGAGGATTTGGTTCCGTATAAACGTATCTCTTTTTAAATAGATAAGTCTCAATGTAGATATAGAATATGTTCTGCGGTTGATATTCGTCCTGATCAGCACTGCATTAGACTTCTGGATGATTTACTGTCGAATTAATGTACAATGGGACATCAGATGAAAAGAGGAGGTCTATCATGGGAGGATGGGCCTATATCCGCCTTACTGAAACGATGCGGTATGGAGGATTCTCACACGTATCTATTCTTTTATGAGTATGAACGAGTTGCTTACGACGCTACGCTACACCACAGAAACAAGGCAATATTATCTACTCTGACCTGTTGCGGGTTGAAAAATACACATACGTTTTCAGGTTCCTATGGCGGTCTTGCATAAGTTGACTTACGATGTTTCCTACTCTATAGAAGTATGTTACTGACGAAACTATCCTTCTTTGAGCATTTACTCACGAGTAGAAGATAGAAGCTTCTAACACTCGCTCTTTATTATTTTTATGTATGAATTACAAATGTTTTAATTATTTGTCTTTTTCAGCTTCGTCTATATGTGAACATAATATCTTATAAAGATATATACATAATTCAAGCGATTTGAAAATAATAATTCAAGACATGACGTGTTATACCTACAACTTGCGGAGGACAGGGTGTTCTTAGACGAATTGTAATTTATTTATGTTATGAGGTTCACAGAGTCGGCTGTTGCTATACCACATTATTGCTACATCTCATTATTTAAATACTAGCCGTAAGTGCTACTCGATCAATGCTGTATTTTCATTAGTGTGCAGAACTCTTGAAGCCAGATAGAGCTTGGGCCAGTGATTCTCATTTCCGTAATGGAGGGATATCCCGTGTCCGTATAAGAGTGTAAATTCTGATCACTTTGAAATAAAGCTATTGAAAGCTTATTGATTTGAATATTATTTTATAAGGCGAAGTCGATTCTCGAACCTTTACCTATAGTAAACTTGGAGCTTTTCTTGAGAACACTCTGGAATTCATGCAAGATTTATGATTTTCCTGACTTTATGAAGTGATGTAGATAAGTTGACTGATCTTAGACAGACACACTCGCGACTCCTGGTTTTCTTTCCTGCTTTCTTTTTCCAGGATGGCGTTAGATTTACGAAAGCAGAGTAGAGTCATTTTCATGGTTTTCAGCTCTCTCGAGCGCCATGACTAAATAATCAGAGATAAACATAAAATAAAATAAATCTCTGATACCTAAATAAAATTCAATAAATTTAAAACATTAAAATTAATTGTCAGAAATAAATTAATACTATTCTTTCTGGCATTCCAATCTTTTATTATATTCGTAGTTTGATAATAATATTAGTTCAATAAAGAGTTTCTTTGTTCTAAAGTACTAATTTAATGGAATTTCCTTCTCATCTCATGTCTAATATTTTCTTAAGCAACTAAATTAATATTTTATACCTAGCTTTATTGAAGTTTATAAACATTAAATACAAATATTCTAAATTAACACCAAATATAACAGAGAAGCTCTAGAATCACTATTTCTATATAGCTTTGAATCAATAGTTAGGTACTTCATTTCAATCTGAGATTAGTAATATACTTTCAAGTTCATATAAGTTCTTGAGTCAATAAGAACTTGGGTCAATTATCAATAGGTAGTTATATATCAATCAATCAGGTAGTTATGTATTTCGAATCACCTTTACCTAGGGTTTATGCGGTCTATAACGCAGGGTCTATCACAAGTCGAACACTGGCCAAACTAACGTACAATTAGGTAAATAAACTAGATGATTAGGATAGGAATCTCACAGCAGAAAACTAATAAAGCAGATGGCGCTAGGAGTAAGTATTAGAATTTGAACCTGAGAGGTTCACATTTTAGAATTCACATTTCTTATTATTTATCAATACATTTAGTAAGCTGTGATCTTATTGAATATCTGTATCAAAATTTAATGTATTCTTAATATTTCAGGATATTTCTTTCATGAGGTTCAATTTATAATTTGTTCAAATTCAAGTGGAATCAGGACGCATAGCTAGTTTGACATAAATCTAGGATTCATTGAAAGCAATGAAGTTTCTTCAATCATTTTCTCTGACATTTTAATTTAGACAGGTTTCTTAAAATAGTTTATTTTCTTCTTAGGTTTCATAAATTAGGTAAGTTAGGCTAGGCTAGGATAGGATTGTTACAATTGGTTTCGCGACCAGGATCGTTACAATTTGTTGGCCGTGACCAGGATTAGCAATAGAAATCCTTCGTTTTATCATAAAAATAGGTTTAAATATTTTGGTGACAAAATAATATAGTCGGAACTCATAAATATTTGATTTGTTAGTTTAACTTTCTATAGGCAAGTCTATTTAGGTTTATTATAGGACTGTGTTCAGTAGTCAGACTATCTGAACACAATTTGTTGCTGTGAAATGGAGACGATGGTGATTCGAAATTTGTAGGTTAGTGATAACTAGGTTTACGTAATAATTTCAATCGCGAGTTCATTAGATAATGTAACAAATATCTCATTAATTTTCAGGTTAATCATTATCTTAGGGTATTAACAGATTAAAACGTTGGGGGGTGATTTGTTAAAAAAAAAAGACTGTAAGCAAGCATTTTTTATCATGAGTAATTATTTCGTTCAGGTTTAAAAAAAAAGGGTCTAGCCAAGAATCATTCGTCACTCATGTATTGTGTTTGTAGTAAATATGGTAAAGTAGTTTAGTGTTTATAACATACTTTATTGCTTCATGTATGTGTATAGCTTGAATAATTGTAGATGGTAAATATTTTAAATTTATAATAAAAGATATGATGAGTAATTATACAGACAAAGCAAAGTATATTATTAATATTTTAAATTAGGAAACGCAGGGAGTTGGTTCGGTTATATAATTTTATTACAGACTTGAAAACCGGGGGTAGAGTACATTTAACAATTTTAACTTACGACTTTGTAAGTCAAAGTAATAAAATGTGAAATATTTTTCATTGATAGAGATTCGATTTAGTAGGTTACAAAAATCAAAAATCAAAAAATATTTATTTAAGACAACAACGGTTAAACGATTACGGAATGACTTTGATTTTTTGGACATTTGTATTTTACTACTTTTACCACAGGAAGTTAGCAAGTAGATCAATTTAATAATTCAATCTAACAAACAGGCTGAACTTAATTCCATATAAATTGCATACAGGAAAATTAGAGATGGGAATATGTTATAAAATAAACATAGGGTTAATGTGTAGTTGCATTAATTGGGATTGCATAAATATTTAGAGGTCTATTTCTCTAGCATCAAAAACATAATAGATCGAATAGTAGATAATAATAAGCATTCGGATTGCATCATTTTATCAAAGTTGTCTAACAGTGAAGGATACGTTAAAAAATGTATTTTATTGGAAATTTATCAGTTCTAGTTTGAGGTTATGACAAGCTGTTAAATAATTTTATTTAAAATAAGATGATTTGGGAGATAAGATAATTTGTCAGATTAGTATCTGGAAAGGCGTAAAGAAGGGAAGTTTAATTTAATTGTTTAAATAAGTACAGTAAAATGGGACTCCTAAACAGGGGGTTGTATCACCGAATAATTGGTCAGTTAATGAAAAAAAAAGAAAACAACTGGGCTCAGTAAATAAAATCAATCAAATAAACTGAGACTCAGTAATACAACATGAATTCTAAAAAAAATAGTAGTATTTAGTATGAATAGGTATCTTCTAGCTCAGTGAGCTTCACCTGCATTCGCAAGGTTGTTTACCAGGAAAGTTGGTGGTCAAACGCAGGCTTTTCACGATTTTAAAAAAAAAGGGGACGAAAGATTTGAGCAAATAAAAGGTAGATTTATAAATTAAAGCAAGGAAATTCTAGTCAGGTAATTCTAGGGGGGTGGAACATTTGCTTAATCTTTTCACATAGTAGGTAAACCTTATTATTATTCGTAGACATCAGTTATAATCAATGTAAACAGGTGTTAGCTAAATCTTCAGCGATTATTCAAAATTTAAATAATCTGGTAAACTTAGTTAATGCACTTAAAGTGAGTAAAGTAAGCTAGGTTCTTAGATGGTCGATCATCTATCAAATCAACTCTTGTTGTTAGCGTATCTTTTACTGATTAGTTAATTACTAAACGGGTTAAAACATAGCTGAGAGGATACTTGATTTAAGATATTTCAGTGTAAGCTAAAGTAAGTGGATTTAATGCAATAACATAGATTTAAATTTGTTTTGTTGTTCAAAGTAAGCAATGATACTGAAAACTAAACCAAATGAATCACCAAAAAGTTTTCTTTATTTCAAATTAGAAACAAATAAAGAACATTATTAAAAAAACTTGCAAAATAAAAATCAAGTTCAGGTAATATTGAAAAATTGATGTCAAATGTTCATTAAATAATTCAAAAATGATTTGCTGGTTTGAAGGAAGTAGAGTATAAGCTCAATAGATTGGCTGAACTTGTTTCAATATATTGATCATTACCAAAAATTATACGCGTGGAGATATGTCGGGATTCGAGTAGGTAGAACTCTCATGGCCAAGCAAAGCCGCGCCAGGAATTGGTTTCTCTAACCATATGGAAGAGATCCTTTCCACTAGAAGAGTGTAAATTTTACTTACTTGGAAACTTGGGCATATTGACACATTATTATCTAGTTCAATTTTGTTAGTGGGTGAAGCCATTCTAAAAGCTGAAGCTGTTAAAGCTAAATAAATGTTGGAAATTAATTTTCTTTAGTGAACATTTCGACAATTATTTGCACATTGTTAAAATAAATGGTAGATAGATTCTTAGGTAGACAAACGCAATTAGGAAAGTAAGCACAATGCTGAATATTTAAAAATAAAACAAGATTAAAATTATAGCAAAAATTTAACCGAGGTTCAAATAATAATTAACTTCCAACTTGTTAATATTTTAGTAAGGATAGTGAGGTAGAAAATTAATACGAGGATGTGGATGTAATTTAAATATTTTGCTATGGGGTGTAAAGGGAAATGTGCAAATATTGGCTCGCTTTGAGTTCAGAAGGTGATGCTACGTCGTGAAGTTGGCGTGTAGACGGTGGAAGGTGGATTTGAGAATTTTGTATTATGAAGGGCGGCAGAGCGTTGATGAATTTGATGATATATTATTGTTTCATAAATTATGCGTTTGTGAAATAATAATGTAATAATAATAAAGAAGAGAGTGATAGTAAAAATTAAATCAGTACAAGAGGAACTAAACGACAATAGCATTGCTGGGATTTGAAGTGGTTTGTCAGGGTTCGAGTTTTGGCAATCACTTGAACAAATAGATCTTTATGAAGGAGTGTGGTGTTAGGAGTAGGCCAGCAGGCAATCCATCAACATAAGTTGATTTCATAAGGATCTTTTACTCTACAAGGTAGGAAACTCTGAATTGATACACTGCACATGCTCCAGTTTATAGATAGTTGGAATTTAACCATTCACTTTTGGCGGGACATTGATGCCATGCGGAATTATTTTCCTTTTTCATGGACAATTCGTGTAGTTTGGGAGGGGTATGTTGGGAAAATCTCCGAACGGAAGATTGGTTCGCTGAGACTACTCAACATGCGACCATTCAGGTCGGTTCTACCTCAAAACAGAATTCCCTTACGAGGGCTCCGTTTCTGTCACCGAACCAGAACTTCCTTGCAGATTATAACAATTTAGTGGGGAAGGCGATTTTTCTTCATGGTAGATGTGTAATCAAACTGAGAGCAGGAGGTTTTATGACGATTATCTGTAGACTGGTATAAAAACATTTTCGCATATTGTAGTAGGGATACATTCACATTCGAAACATATAATTTCATTGTTGGAACTCGAATTTTGATAAATACAATTATGCACTTGATTAAATTTAAAGTTACTATCATTTTTTTAGGAAAATTTACTTCGATTTAGATGTTTATCAACATCTTTTCATCTGCGAAAATTTTGGGGGGTGCTGTAACAAACCTCAGATGGTTTGATCGTCCACATCTGAGTAATTAGGCATAGGAATAAGGCATTCTTGTAGGTCAGGAGTATCTCACATGAGGTTATAATTCTTTCTAATGTTATCTAAAGAAACTTTCCATTCAAATGATTTACAAACAAGCAGGAAAATAAATACATTTTAGTAAAGCAACAGAACTTCAATTTAGGTATGAAAACTCTTTGCAGAACTTGAGAATTTAAAATAAGAGGAAAAAAAAGAACAGAGAGAATTTGACGGGACGGACAACAGGGACTTCACTTGGAGAAAATTATAGAAAAATGTTGGAATATTTCATCTTTAATAGGTATATTTAGTTTTGTTCCGCAAGATTCAGAGAAAGGAAAAGCAGAGAAGAGTTTACCAACTAGGAGAATTTTGTTCCTGGTCTAAAAAGTGGAAGTTGGAAGAAGGTTGTTTTCGATCAAAGGACGAGGATGTTCCTAGAGGATTTGGTTCCGTATAAACGTATCTCTTTTTAAATAGATAAGTCTCAATGTAGATATAGAATATGTTCTGCGGTTGATATTCGTCCTGATCAGCACTGCATTAGACTTCTGGATGATTTACTGTCGAATTAATGTACAATGGGACATCAGATGAAAAGAGGAGGTCTATCATGGGAGGATGGGCCTATATCCGCCTTACTGAAACGATGCGGTATGGAGGATTCTCACACGTATCTATTCTTTTATGAGTATGAACGAGTTGCTTACGACGCTACGCTACACCACAGAAACAAGGCAATATTATCTACTCTGACCTGTTGCGGGTTGAAAAATACACATACGTTTTCAGGTTCCTATGGCGGTCTTGCATAAGTTGACTTACGATGTTTCCTACTCTATAGAAGTATGTTACTGACGAAACTATCCTTCTTTGAGCATTTACTCACGAGTAGAAGATAGAAGCTTCTAACACTCGCTCTTTATTATTTTTATGTATGAATTACAAATGTTTTAATTATTTGTCTTTTTCAGCTTCGTCTATATGTGAACATAATATCTTATAAAGATATATACATAATTCAAGCGATTTGAAAATAATAATTCAAGACATGACGTGTTATACCTACAACTTGCGGAGGACAGGGTGTTCTTAGACGAATTGTAATTTATTTATGTTATGAGGTTCACAGAGTCGGCTGTTGCTATACCACATTATTGCTACATCTCATTATTTAAATACTAGCCGTAAGTGCTACTCGATCAATGCTGTATTTTCATTAGTGTGCAGAACTCTTGAAGCCAGATAGAGCTTGGGCCAGTGATTCTCATTTCCGTAATGGAGGGATATCCCGTGTCCGTATAAGAGTGTAAATTCTGATCACTTTGAAATAAAGCTATTGAAAGCTTATTGATTTGAATATTATTTTATAAGGCGAAGTCGATTCTCGAACCTTTACCTATAGTAAACTTGGAGCTTTTCTTGAGAACACTCTGGAATTCATGCAAGATTTATGATTTTCCTGACTTTATGAAGTGATGTAGATAAGTTGACTGATCTTAGACAGACACACTCGCGACTCCTGGTTTTCTTTCCTGCTTTCTTTTTCCAGGATGGCGTTAGATTTACGAAAGCAGAGTAGAGTCATTTTCATGGTTTTCAGCTCTCTCGAGCGCCATGACTAAATAATCAGAGATAAACATAAAATAAAATAAATCTCTGATACCTAAATAAAATTCAATAAATTTAAAACATTAAAATTAATTGTCAGAAATAAATTAATACTATTCTTTCTGGCATTCCAATCTTTTATTATATTCGTAGTTTGATAATAATATTAGTTCAATAAAGAGTTTCTTTGTTCTAAAGTACTAATTTAATGGAATTTCCTTCTCATCTCATGTCTAATATTTTCTTAAGCAACTAAATTAATATTTTATACCTAGCTTTATTGAAGTTTATAAACATTAAATACAAATATTCTAAATTAACACCAAATATAACAGAGAAGCTCTAGAATCACTATTTCTATATAGCTTTGAATCAATAGTTAGGTACTTCATTTCAATCTGAGATTAGTAATATACTTTCAAGTTCATATAAGTTCTTGAGTCAATAAGAACTTGGGTCAATTATCAATAGGTAGTTATGTATCAATCAATCAGGTAGTTATGTATTTCGAATCACCTTTACCTAGGGTTTATGCGGTCTATAACGCAGGGTCTATCACAAGTCGAACACTGGCCAAACTAACGTACAATTAGGTAAATAAACTAGATGATTAGGATAGGAATCTCACAGCAGAAAACTAATAAAGCAGATGGCGCTAGGAGTAAGTATTAGAATTTGAACCTGAGAGGTTCACATTTTAGAATTCACATTTCTTATTATTTATCAATACATTTAGTAAGCTGTGATCTTATTGAATATCTGTATCAAAATTTAATGTATTCTTAATATTTCAGGATATTTCTTTCATGAGGTTCAATTTATAATTTGTTCAAATTCAAGTGGAATCAGGACGCATAGCTAGTTTGACATAAATCTAGGATTCATTGAAAGCAATGAAGTTTCTTCAATCATTTTCTCTGACATTTTAATTTAGACAGGTTTCTTAAAATAGTTTATTTTCTTCTTAGGTTTCATAAATTAGGTAAGTTAGGCTAGGCTAGGATAGGATTGTTACAATTGGTTTCGCGACCAGGATCGTTACAATGTAGTTCCAATTTTGCCCACCTGAACAGCTAAGTTGGTGGCAGTATGTGGTCAAACTCAAACCTATTCTGAATAAAAAAACTGTAACCACAGAGGTACCAGAGGGTTAATATAGTCGATCGAAAAACGAAAAAAAGAGATGATTTACGAGAAGAAATGATTTAATATGGCATAAGTTAGAAAGAGACATGAAAAATATCTTGTTTCAGTGGTTAGTTGCCGTGTTTTTCCCTCAGCAGTGTCAAATTCCAAATCATATTTGACAGTTTTGACAGCTATAGGCAAGATTTTCCATACATTTTTGTGGTTGAGAATTGTCTCAAGCGGCAACAGCGCTATTTTTCTAGTTGTAATATAATAAAATGTACACATAACAATAACATTGATCTCTCTAAACTATCATCAATCTACCTATCTCTCTTTCTTTCAGTGTAACGTTGACAATAGGAAGGGTTATAACTTATAAGTCGCCTTGAAACTCAGTTGGCCTAAAATTTACCAGCACTTACAACAGTGTCATGGTGATTGTATTTATTAGACTGTATTATGATGATGCTATACGCTGTGAATAGAAGGATACAGCAGATACGGCGTCAGACTTATGATGATAAGGCTCTCGCATACTGTCCAACCTGTCGATGTCGCCCTGAAACTTATCGGTCGCCCCAAAACTTTTCAGCATAAACGATAGTGTCGAAGCGACTGCGCTCGTACTAGGCGCCCAGTAACCAAGCACGCCATGGATGAAGGGTACAGTAAACTATTCGTCAACCCTGCATAAATAGAATGGTACCACAAGCTCTGCGCCAGCTTTATGATAAAGTAACACGCGCATACTGAATACCAGTAGCCCTAAAACCTACCGGTGGCCTTAAAATTTACCAGTATACACGAAGGTGCCTTGGTGACTAGGCTTATTGTTGGTAGCCCAGTAGTTAAACACGTCATAGATGAATGGCTACAGCGGCAGCAGAGCCTGCATCAGGCTCACGATAACACAACACGCACATAACGAATACCAGTCGCCCATAAACCTACCGGTCGCCCTAAACTTACCAGCGTATACGAATGTGCCGAGGCGACTGCGCTCGTTAGTGGGCGCCCAGTAGCCGAGTACGCCATGGATGGAAGGGTACAGCAGACCTTGCGTCAGACCCATCAGGATACGGCACGCGCATACTGCGTACCAGTCGCCCTGAAACACGATTGGATCATAATATTAGTTCAACGAAATAAATAAATAAATATTAGAGAGACATCTTACACACGGTCTCTGACCCAAAACTAAGCAAAGCTTGTCATACTTGACTTGCTTGTTTTGTTTGAAATATACAGGAGAAATGAGAATAACTTTTTTGAACTTGTTTGAAAATAAATATAGGCCTTCCAAAGAAACCTGTTGGAAGCGGCTTGCATCCGATACATCGGGGCTTACAATCAAAATACGTCTCGTTAGAGCTCATAAGTAAATGCCAATCACGTTTATCTTTGCTATATCTAGAATTTACTATTCACATGTTAGTATTACTAAAATATAGCAATTGCTTAAATACTAAGAGTTCGATAGCAAGATCTTTTCAACAAAACAACAACTCACGAAAATTTATAACACATACGAGTAGCACACAACGCAACAAAAAATTGGCTCAGGGGTTTTAAATATGTTTGGTCTACAAAATATTAAGACCAGGCATTAGGTTAATGACTCATATAATCTAGATACTGTACTCCACTGTACTGAATAATGCATCGCTTTATTCTATGTCTCAATACAAAACTCTTATGTATCTTTACTATACTCGTAAACCCTGTCTTTTGTTTTAAGCATAAAATAACACAGCTTTGTTTCGCGTAGCCCCAACAATATCTTTGCGAAATCCTTTAATTTTACTCTAAAGCCCTTGGAAACCCTCAATTTTTCACTTATCTTGAAGGTTAGGTGATCTACGAAGGTCACAGTTGAGATATTGCAGTGGGAATCGTTACTCCTGGTAACAAAATGATTTAAGAAATCACTACATATGTATATTATGTAGTATAAAACAAAGTCGCTTCCCTCTGTCTATCTATGTATGCTTATATCTTTAAAACCACGCAACGGATTTTGATGCGGTTTATTTAATAGATTGAGTGATTCAAGAGGAAGGTTATATGTAAAATACATCTGTGCGAAGTCGGGGCGGGTTGATAGTATTATAATCGACAGTAAAATGTCCAGATATGTACATATTGCTCATTAATTATCATCTACTACTAATTATGTGTGTTTTCAACTATTTGTTAATATTTTTTGCTTATCTCTAAATGCATTTCCGATTACTCGCCAGTTATGTAATAGTGCTGTATGTACGTTGGTGTTCAAAGGCGGAAAATTAAAAAGTGAAAAAAGGAACACATACCGTAAGAATATAAGAATAATTTAGTGTTCCAGTAATATTTTTGACAATGATTGTTTTGAATCCATTGGATACGAACTAGTATACACTATATGAGCCAATGGCTTTTCAGTGGCTGAGAGTAAGAGCAAAAGAGATAAAGAGAGAGAGACACCACCCATAGAATGACTAGCGAACTCTTTCAAGGAATGAAGCAATAATGATGATAGTATTTTTTTTACTAAGTCAGAGTCAGTAGAGCAAGTAATCCTTCTGTGTTATTTTCCCTCCACACCTAAGTCATACAAATGGGAGTATCTCGGTGTTATCGTGTTATCTGTGTAGAGGACGTCCGTCGGTCGCCGTGGGACGGACAGCTTGACGGATGGCGGGCCGGCGACGATGGCCTTTCTGATTACTCCGGCTTTTTGTCTTCCTACAGCTACACTATTGGAAACATTTGTTTCCGTCAAGCGTCATATTGATCTGTGGTTGTTAGGTTTGCGTTTGACTACATACTGCCTGATGTAAAGCAGATATGCGGTCTAGAATGTAACACGCTTACCTAGAATTTACCTATTTACTCGGGGTTTGAAGACACCTACATTGCACTTTAGCTGGAAGACAGACTCAGGCAAAGCGTTCCACATTCTAGCAGTTCGTATGAGGAATGTGGACTCGAAACGCTTGGTTCTAACGCGCGGGATGTCCACCATAAAAAGGGTGGCGGTTTGGTTGTGTGATCTCAAGACTTGTTTTCCTAATAGACTTTCTCTTTTGGAAACATTTGTATCCGACAATAGTCAAATTGATCTGTGATTGTTTGATCTTAAGACTTGATTTCCTGATAGACTTACTCTTTTACGCATATTTTTCAAGACGTAATAAGACCGAGACAGCCTATCAAATGGGCAGGTTTTAAACTGACTGAAAAATATAGTATCCGAAACTTACACCTGGCTACGTCCATGCTGACTGCCGAATAGCAGTAAATCATCTTTGGCCAAAGCTCATAAATAACGTACCTGAAGCTCATAGCTCGCAGAGATTGTGCCTTACACGAATTTGCATTTAAAGTAGTCAGGTATGATGGAGCAATTTGTTAAAACAAAGTGTATTATTAAGTGCTTTTGCTTAGAAAGTAACTGCAGTAATCTAGAATATTTTATAATAATTATACAGTGGTAGGTATAAGCAAAAAACACAGCGTATCGCGGTAGGTCAACTTTCTGATAAAGTATGTGTCAAAGAGTACCTACCTAAATGTTTTAACGTTTCTATGTTATCAATAATAATAATATAGAATTTCAATAGGACTGGTTAGTTAACATAAGATAGAAGGTACGGGTTGGATGCAACTATCTTACACAGGGATATCTGCTTGCCCCGTGCTAAGCTGACAGAGGATGATTAAGACCATCATTATGAACATGTTATACTATGGGGCCAAACCAGAATTTGAGGGGAAAAGAACAGCTGTTCCATACAAAATTGAAACTCGGAATCTTCGAGCAAATATCCATAGAGTCACAATCGTGCAAAAATGTGTCCGAGGCAAAACTCTACCCAAGCTACGTAATGGGCAGACTTTTTAGTTAGTCGTAAGGCGATTGCAAGCCGACTACAACGCCGCGCGATGCCAAAGTGCTCTGTTACAAGCACTAATTAGGTGACATTAAGTCGAGATTGGAGATAACGGGTCATTGTGAATTATTTAATTTAAATATCTTAGTCGGTATGTGTGACGGCGCTCAGACTTTTTTTTTTACATTTTTCGCTTAGGGACTGTGGCTCTGTAGATATTTGCCCGAAGCTCAGAATCAACAAAATTAATGAAAAGGTTTAACTTTTTTTCTCGAATTCTGGGTTGCCTTCATTATAAAAGTAGTTATGATGTTCTGAATCACCGCCTTTTGGGGCTTAGTAGACCAGCGGAGCAATTCTGTTAGCCGATCTCTTTACTGAAGTGATACGTCCTTGAACCCCTCTCGTTTTTAGGGTTCCGTACCCAAAGGGTAAAAACGGGACCTAAGACTTCGATGTCCGTCTGTCCGTCACCGGCCTGTATCTCATGAACCGTGATAGCTTAGCAGCTGAAATTTTCACAGATGATGTATTTCTGTTGCCGCTATAAAAACAAATACTGAAAATAGAATAAAATAAATATTTAAGGGGCTTCTATACAACAAACGATTTTTAGCGGTTTTTTGCTCGCTATTAAAACGGCAAGAGGATTGGGGCTCCCATACGGTACGGAACCCTACGTGCGCGAGTCTGACTCGCACTTAGCCGATTATTCTGACAGTTCCGACAGCTTAAAACTGTCAGAAAAATGAAACAGGTTCAAGAACGTGTCACGTGTCACCTTAGTAGTAGTATTTCGTCTCCATTTGAAAATTCCGAAACATTTTCGAGATATTTCAAGAGACTGATAAAATGTATTGTTCACATCGTAAGCGCTCTTATCAGGAAGAAATATATGTTCATTTTATGCAAAGCTCTGCACTCTAGAGAGTTTACTAAGTTTCCGGCGATAAATCAAGGGGACAAAGTTTATATTAGTTCAGCAACTTCGATCTTTGGAACTGAATAAAAACCGAACTCAGAAACGGAAGTACGAAAGAATAGACACAAGAAAAAGAAATAGTAGACTGGACATTTAAGAATTATTACCAGATAAATATTACAAAACCAATAGCTGACTGACCTACTTTTCGTCAGCATAGCACATTTACCAATAATTATTTTTCACAAAAAATGGCAAAACCGCCTTCCATCGTGTACAAAATTACATTTTGCTAGAACTATTTACATAATTGTTGAATTTTAGGGTTCCGTACCCAAAGGGTAAAAACGGATCCCTATTACTAAGACTCTGCTGTCCGTCGGTCTGAGTGTCTCTAGGCTGTATCTCATGAACCGCTCTAGCTAGAAAGCTGAAATTTTCACAGATGATGTAATTTTGTTGCCGCTATAACCACAAATACAAAAATAGAATAAAAGTAATATTAAAGGGGGGCTCCCATACAACAAATCTAAATTTTTAGCCGTATTTCGCTCGATATCAATAATGGTAACAATTAGATGTTTGAAATATTCACAAAAAATTTTGCAGCATGCTTTCTTTAGTAAATAAATAATTAAATTAAAATAATATAAATATTTAAGGGGGGCTCCCATACAGAACGGAACCCTTCGTGCGCGAGTTCCACTCGTACTTGGCAGGTTTTTCAAAAACGTTTTTTTTTTTAAATTGATTGGGGCCTCCTCAGAAGTACTCTTTCGAACTAAAAAAATATTTTTTCGATTCGGTTCACAATTGGCGAAATTATCGATGAACAAAGACAAATAAGAAAAAAAAGATACAGACGAACATAGAACCTCCTCTTTTTTGGATGTCGGTTAAAAAAGGAGTTTAATTTGTATAATTTGAATTAAAATTCTGAATGCAAGCGCTTCCAATCACTGGTTGGAAGCGGTACTACAGATATAACTAGTAATATACATACCTGCCTAGTCATGGTCTAGTGGTAGTGACACCCGCCATACAATCATGAGGTCGTGGGTTCAAATCCCGGTTCCGTACCTATGAGTTCTTTGGAGTTTATTGCACGGAAATGGAAATACACACCACTGGTTTTTTAGTGAAGGAAAACATCGTGAGGTAACCTGCATACGTCCGTAGAAGAAATAATATGCGTAAGTGAATCCACAAACCCATATTGGGCTAGCGTGGTGAATATGGCCCAACCAACCTTCATAGGTAGGGTCCTGCAGTGGACTATTAAAAAGGCTGGTACAGTACAGTACAGTAGGTATACGAGTACGTACGTATAGCGGCTGACATCGTCATCATTTCAGCCATAGCACGTCCTTCGGACATAGCCCTTCTTTATAGTTCTTCAATGAGACACAGACTGGGTTGAAAACGGATTGCATCCAGCTTGTTTTTGCTGTTTTGACGTCGACTGTCTAGTTTGTATGTCGGTGGACGTCCTCTACGCTGCGCTTTTTGGTACTTTATCTCCAATTGAAAACTTTGCGGTCGAATCGGCTATCAACTTTACGTATTATGTTGCCTGCCTACTACCACTTCAATATCTATCTATGTGTCTGCCATATAACGTCCACCACTAGACATAGGTAGGCCTACTCTAAGAATCTCCGATAGATCGGTTAGTAATTCGGCTGATATAATAAAGAATTAAATAATCGGCCAAGTACGAGTCGGACTCGCACACGGTAGGTTCCGTACTGTATGGGAAGCCCCCCTTAAATATTTATTTTATTTTTTAATTTAATTATTTATTATTAAATGGAATATAAAACTAAATATTCTGTGAAAATTTCAAGCATCTACCTGGTACCATTATTAATATAAAGCGAAAAACGTCTAAAAATTCAGGTTTGATGTATGGGGGGATATATGGGGTATGTATGGGGGGAGCCCCCCTTAAATATTTATTATATTTTGTTTTTAGTATTTGTTGTTATAGCGACAACCGAAATACATCATCTGTGAAAATTTCAGCTGCCTAGCTATCATGATTCATGAGATACAGCCCGGTGACAGGCAGACAGACAGACAGACAGACAGACAGACAGACAGACGGACAGACGGACATCGAAGTCTTAGTAATAGGGTCCCGTTTTTCCCTTTGGGTACGGAACCCTAAAAAAAAATTATACAGGGTTAATTCTAATCAATTAGCATCCTTGTAGGGGCTTATTCTGTACATCAAAACTAACAACTTTTTCTGCAACTTTCGTCAAAACTAAAAAAAAAAACAGCTGTTCCATACATTTTGTCGCGTGCGAACGAAATTTTTCTATGAAACACAATTTTTTTTTGAGTTTTGACGAAAGTTGCTGAACAAAAGATGTTAGTTTTGATGTACAGAATAAGTCCCTAAAAGGATGCCAATTGATTAGAAATAGCCCTGTTTACTATAAAACTGTATAACTGTACCTATTTCTGTACATAGCCTTAACGCCTTAAGAAAAGTCAAATGAATTAAGTCAAATAAAAATTTAACTACATATTAAAAATCTAAAGTTAAATTTTCACTAAAGAAATCCAACCGGCAAAGAGAAGTTGAAACAAGCGCTGAATAAAATTCCCGGCAAAAAAACGTCATAAAAATCAACTTTGCAAACTGTTGCTTTCATAAAAATACAAAAACTGAATCAGTAATGGTTGACATGAATTTATTCCACATTTCCTACTGGAAATCATTTTTTAACTCCATTGTTAATGGATTGAAATTGCATTCATTGAAAAATAGATTGAAATCGTAATTTTCAATATTTTTGAATTGCTAACAGTAAAAATAAATAGGGCCGAAAAGTTGTCGAGTAAAAACCACGTACTAACAAGCGCAGTGTAGGACACCCACAAGGTGCACTGATGAGATGCTGGATTACACGGGATGTAAGCCGCTGCCAAACCGTCTTAATGGAGACTAGCTACCCACCCCGGCTTTGCCCGGGTATGATTTGCTAAAGAACACAGATTTTATAAATGTTGTGCCTATATACCTACCACGTAATTTATAATTTTATTTATTTATTTCCAATTAGTACATAATTAACAGCATAGACCAAATCACTACATACTAAAATTTAGATGAGCAAGAATTATATTTCTAAAACTGCCCAAGCTATCACAAAAAATGTCCAGATCAGGTTGTTGAGATAAAATGTTATTAATGAGCACAATGAATCGTGAAGTAGGTGCGTTATAGGCACGAGCGGTGCGCAGCCCGGGCGGCAGCGCCAGCAGGCGGTGCGGCCGCCGCGAGCCGCGCGCTCGCTCACACGCGCGCACGTAGCCGTCAGGTGCAAGCAAGCGTAGCTCACTTATCGCATTAGGATTATCGACTTTGTTGTGGAGAAGAAGATAATAATGAATAATTAATTGCATCTTACGCCGTAATTCCAGGGTACTTAACCCAACCATTCCGGAGACAAATAAGGAAGGATACAAGTAAGGGTAAAAACCATAGACTTTTTTATACAAATATCGTGCAAACTTGCGCTGAATTCTCTCAATCATGAGGCAATACTTCTTTTCGTGGGGATCCCAAATAGCAGCGTTATACGAGGGTCAAACTGAAAGTTCTTAGAAAATCAAAAACTGATTACATTAGCCAGTTATTAGTTTTATTATATCTTTTCAAAATATTGTCCATTCACGTCAATACACCGCTGCATGCGATGGAACCACTGGGAAAAGCACTTTGCCCACTCGTCCTTAGGGGTCTCTTCAATGGCATCGCGATACGCAGCCACCGCTTCTTCAGCATTCATAAACCGCTTTCCTTTAAGTTTTTCTTTAATTTTTGAAAATAAATAAAAATCACAAGGCGCGAGGTCGGGGCTATACGGCGGGTGACCCAGTAATTCAACGTTTGATGTCGCCAAATAGTCGATCGTTCGCTTGGCGGTGTGCGATGAGGCGTTGTCGTGGTGAAGGAGGATCCTACTGCGAGGTCGTTTCTCTCGAACTTTTTCCAAGACAAGTGGCAAACAATTGGTAGTGTACCATTCTGCAGAAACTGTTTTTTGATCCTCTAACACAATTGTCGCGAAATGACCTATCCTTCCAAAGAACGAGGCCACCATTTTTTTCCCCGCACTTCGATCTCTCTTCACTTTAGTTGGCAACTCCTCGAAAGGAAACACCCACTGAGCAGATTGTCTTTTGGTTTCAGGATCATAACAGTAAATCCAGCTTTCGTCACCTGTTAGTATGTCGAACACAGCATTTGAGTCACCTCCGTTAAATCTTTCAATCATTTTACGGCACCAATCCACACGATGGAGTTTTTGAGCCTCAGTCAAATTATGAGGTATCCACCGGGCGCAAAGCTTCCTGACCGCTAAATGTTCGTGTAGGATTTTGTGCACTTGACTCATACCGATGCCTAAGCTTGTCCGAATCTGCTGATAGGTCACTCTTTTGTCAGTCTCTATCATACGCCGCACAACACAGATGTTATCTTCAGTCGTCGCCGTAGAAGGCCGTCCCTCACGTAAATCATCAGTGAGATTAGTGCGACCACGTTTAAACTCATTAAACCAGTTGTAAACAGTCGCACGAGATGGGGCTTCATCGTGAAAGGCCAATCGTAGTCTATCATAACTTTCTTGTTGACTTAAATGACATCGAAAGTCATAAAAAATCATTGCACGAAAATTTTCTCGTGTTAAATTCATGTTGACGTGACACAGACAATTTTCAATTTGCCGCCAAATCGTAAAACAAATGACAAATGAATGAAGTATATACTCAGTAATATTGGCAAAGAGTTCTATTTTCAAATTATAGAATTATTTTTTTATTATATTGTTTATAAGTGGCCAGTTCTAAGAACTTTCAGTTTGACCCTCGTACTCGAGTTTACTACGTACGTAAGCCGAATAAAGCGCCATTGGTGCTCGTGCATCCTTAAAATTAAACGACGTGCGCATTATGAAACCTAGCATTTTATAAGCTTGTTTACAGATAGTAGCAACGTGTGCTCTAAAATTCATCTCTTTATCAATAGTTAAACCTAAATCCTTGATCTGATCAACCCTATCAATCAAAGTATCACCAAGTCGGTACTGATTCAGAATCGGTGATTGCTTCCTGGAGAAAGTAATCACCTTACATTTACTTGCATTGAAGAGTAGACGGTTTTGAATGCTCCACTCAGTCACACGGTCTATGTCTCGTTGGAGAGCTTCACAGTCAGTTGCGCTTCCAACCGCCGCGAACACTTTTAGATCATCGGCGAATAGTAAGCAATTAGAGGTAATGACGGTCCTTGGCAAGTCATTCACCATAATAGAAAATTTGGTCGGACCGAGTGTGGAGCCTTGATTTACTCCCGATCTCGTATAATGTAGGTATGGGAGTTTTAGTAATGATCTGAAAATATAATATAGCCTATGTCATCCGGCATATTAATAATCGGGTTAAAATTAAATATTTAAAAAACCCCCGACACATTGACAACCATTTTGGGCACATTTGTAGAATTTTGGTTCTTCCATCCCCACTTTAACCCACCATAACTCTTAAACGGCTCAATCGATTTTTATAAAAACATAGCTAAGAACACTCTCGATTAAGTCTTCTTTCATCCAAAAAAAAAACTAAACTGAAATCGGTTCAGTGGTTCGGGCGCTATGATGCCACAGACAGACAGACAGACACACAGACACCCCTCTTTTGCGTCGGGGGTTAAAAAAAAAGTTGAATGCTCAATTATTGAATTACAGAATTTGTTACATAAATTAAGCTAGTCAATACTATGTTAATTAAGCATATGTTTTTTTTATTTATTGTATGTATGGAATTAAATAAAGCATTATACTATTACTTTTATTACTATGTCATCCGGAGATAGTATAGCTTTCCAATACCTAGTAAAAGAATTTTCCAAATCAGTTTAGTATTTTCAGAGCCTATTCAATGCAAACAAACAATCAAATCTTTCCTCTTTATAATATTGGTATATATCAATAAGAGAGACCTATGTTCACCAGTTGACGTCATATCTGAACCAGCTTTCTTAATAGTCACTGCAGGAAGTAGGCCTACCCACAAAGGGTGATTGAGCCATATTCACCACGTTGGCCCAGTGTGGATTGGTGGATTCACAAATGCCATCGAACTTCATGAAAATAAGCAAAATGCTAAATATATTATTGTATTCTTTTGAACCGTTCAAACAAAACTTTTGTAAATTGAAAATTAAAGCAATTGGTAAAAAACATTTGAAATAGAGCAAAAAAGCGAAGTCAAACAATGAAGAACCTTATTAAACCTGCAGCTAGCGGCGTATTAAAATGTATGAAAGCAATGTAAGTTGGGAGCAATTGGATCGAACGAGCCGGCACTAGTTCAGATCGTTTCGGCCAAGAATTCTAGAGGTACGGACTGTTGAAACGTAATCGTAATGTACAGAAGGACAAGTTTTTTCAGTATTTATTTTCAATGGACTCCAAAAAAGGATTTCAATAGGGTTGTTCCATACTTACGTTCTTTCGTTATCTATTCAGTGCTCTCGTACGGCTTCTAAAAATCCGGTCTTTCGGTCTGTACAAAGTTAATAAAAAGCGGAAATAAACATAAAAAGATGTGTTGATTCCAAACTAGTTTGACTTAGAGAGAGTGAACTTAAAGTAAGTCAAGATGTTACAGCTCGGTGGACATGCTTGGAGTCTCTATGCAAGATCAGGAATAAGGAAGTTCCCCATGTAGCCTAGCAAATTTAGTTTTATGAATTAACAGTGGGCAGAGCGCATAAAACAGAAAACCGATATGGCTATAAAGTCTCAAAAGGAAAACAACGGACCGGCAAGCACAGATTAGAAAATCCACCGATGAACAACACTGCAAAAGCAAGCCGAATGACAGTCACTCTCAACCATTCTTATTAAAATGGAAGGGAAGCCCTACAAGCAATGGAGTCCTACGATTGTTATAATCATGAAGGAATGATGGTTTTATAATACATTACTGCAGCGGCCAGCAACAGAGACATTGGTGGACGTGCGTGAACTGTGGGCTGAGGCGAAGCCGAGTCACGCATACGTGAGTAATTTTCTTAAATAATGCGACGTTTACTCCATTGAGGAAACTCGGGACCTATTGATGATAATAAGCTATTTTGAAAAGGTTAAGCTCTGTTTTGTTCTGAGCGCCTGGTACTTTTGTCTTAAACATGTATTCTTTTAGTTTTTAAATGTTATAACTATAATTAATTTTTGAATATGACTTGATTTAAAACTTTATTGATTGATAGGAAATGCTTCAAAGGTGGTTCCATTTAAATTTCATTGAAATCGGCTCAGCTGTTTTGAAACTATTTGAAGTAGCTTGTCCTATTTTTGACCAAAAAAATTATGCTGTTGTTGGACTCAAAATCGTTCCACTTTTAAATTACGCGACGGATATGAGTTTACATAGTTATTTATCTGGCCGCAAAATACGACAGATATAGATTTTCATACAACTTTTACCGGCCGCTGCTCGCAAGTATTTGGCCTGTACAGCAATCTTGATTTATCTCGAAGTAGTGCTCACATTTCCAAGTATGTTTGAAAAAAAGTCATTAGCAAGAGTTGACCTACCGGCGGCGGTTTACTGTGGCGCGAGATGATAGTATTAACACTAACATAAGGAAGTTCTGGTAGTGTCGCCGGCGGCAGCGTTGGTGCCGTAAAGGCATAGGTAAAAGTCAACTCGCATTACGACAATACACTAGCTGATATTTTTTGAATTGAAACTTTTAAAGTGAAACTTCTAATGCGACTTCCACCAAGGTTGCGTAAAACGTTTAACGCTACCATGGAGGGGGTATGAAAGCTCTGTTGCGTTGAAGTTCTTCCGCGCGGAGGCGGAGGCTTCTCTTACATTTTTATATTTTCATGTTACAACTGACCATAGCCAATTGACGAAAACTAAAAAAAAACAATTCGAAAATAGGTAAAAAGTTATGGGCATTTTGATTCATGCTAGAGATATACCTATAGCGCACTATGTATAACAGACTATGTCACATTACGTAAGCGTCGTACTAGCTTCGTATAATTCAAGCTTAGCAAAAGGACAAAACAAATCCTTTCCACTTTTTAATATCTCATACCACGGGAAAGTACTCACGTTTATTTTCCACAGTCATTATATATAGCACGATTATAGTTTCGATCGCATTCCGCGATCTTTCTCAAGTCGAGTGCTAGCACGCGGAGTCGTCTCGCAATACACTGCAATGAGTACATTCCCGTGATATAAAGTATTAAAATGTGTGAAAACCACGTTAGTTTCCATAATAATCCTTTCCACCCGTACTAAAATCTTTAAAACTTTAATTATCGATATAATCTGGGAACTAAGGCCTATGAAAAGAATCAAATACTCAATTACTAAATTTTTAACAAATTGTATTTCCTGTTCAGTTGATGTACATTTCCATTTAATTTTTTTCATTTTCATTTCATTTTAGTAAAAAGTAAGTTCGTATAGGACGGGTGGCTAGCCCTGGTGTCGGAGTTTTTAAGCCCCCTAAAGGTCTCTAACATGGCTGAATGGTTGAAAGGACCGGGGCCTACAATTTAACGGGTCATCCGAGCCACGGTAGCGCTCAGAAGGAAGTGCCAGCCGCGGTCACCCATCCAAAGGCTGACCGTACGGAACGTTGCTTAATTTCAGTGATCGCCGACAAACACCTAGTCAAACTACTTTACGAGTAATACGACACTGTCTGTAGTTACTTACTTTTTGACGTGACAACGTCTTATACTTCGATAGAGCCGGCTGCACGCACGAAACGAAAAAACATGACTCATGCGGCGTTACCTCGCTCTGAGGCGTTCCATGTAAGGCTTGAAGTGCAAGCGAGAGCGCGGAACGAGCGAGACAAAGAAGCACAATCGGAAGACGTTGTCACGTTCAACTATCGTCAGTAAACCGACTTTACAGACAACCATTTTTTTATTTCGCCAATAGTCTTGGTGCGGATTGACCCTAACTGCGAAGGCCATTGCATTATGCATTTCTGGGCCTTTGATCCGCTGAATGTTGGTTTTGGCACCTCAGCTATTTCACTTTTATTATAATTTCGGTTTAAATTTGCTGACGCAATTGAATGTTCTTGGCAACTATTGAAACCGTTTGGAACTGGACACTTTTACTGGCAACATTTTAGTGAAATATGTTGTATTACTAAGACATCACTTTTTCCATGTTTAACTACACAACTAATGTGGAGTAATTTTAATAGGTAACATTTGACAGTTCATTTATGCAAAGAAAAATACACCTTACACTAAAGGAATAAATACTCCAAGCCGTCTTTGAGAACACTTATCGGTCGTCGTCAATATTGTTTTCATGAGTTTTATTGTGAAGTTTAGTGTAAGGTATATTTTTCTTTGCATAAATGAACTGTCAAATGTTACCTGTTAAAAAGACTCCACTTTAGGTAATTATCTTCTCTGTGTTTAACTCTCTACTATACCAGCCTTTTTAATAGTCCACAGAATTTATTTTAAAAATAACAAAAAACTTTTATTTTAAATGAAATCATGAACACGCAAATGCACTAATTAGCTCACTCGGGCGAACTAGAAGTTCAAATCTATCGTACATCGATAAATACAAAAAAATATAAATTACCACATCACTATCTTTTGTTCGACTGACGGCCGACGAGCACAGGTTAGCTCTGTTCACGGAGTGACTAAAACGTCGGTTAAAGTTAACCTGTTGATTTGCCCTACGTGCTCACTAGCTGTCGCATGCAATAACAGCTGGTTAACAGACCTACAATTACATTATGGTTTAACACTACTCGCCTGACACTGCCTAGTAACTATTTTTCAAATATCAGATAGCTTGCTATTCTGTAACTTTAAGTACGATTAAAAGCCGTTAATTAAAAAATTAATTACTATTATATTTTTCTCGTGTAACTTATCTCAATCTATATTTCTTTAATATGGAGTATTTTGCTGTAAGGTAGTCAAAAATATTTATTGTCATAATTTTATTTGTTTTTCCCTAATTATTATTATTATTGTTTAAGTAATCATTTTCATTTTATAATCTTAATTATGCTATGTAACCCGTAGTCATATTTCCTATCTACCCTCTACTTACGACTTAATGAGAACTTTGGTAAATTTATAACATAATGTTTAGATACAAGTTTTAAAAGGTGACATTAGCCTACAAAACACTGTAAATATTGTGGTAAATTGTAACTTAGTTAGTTAACGCCAAGCTTTACAAAACATTGTAATTTTATTATGTTAATAAAGGTTAAAAAAAAAAAAAAAGACACCGCTGGACACAAACTTCCTCAATAGGTTTATAATAAGATGTAATATTTTGGCATAACTATTTATATGTAATACAAATACCTGCTCGTAGGTATAGGTATATTACGAAAAAATCAGTCGTACATTAGAAATCGAAATTAGTTTCGATGTACAGAAAAGTAGTTAGCTACTTGTGTTCTGCGCCGCGTAAACTCGCCATTTCACTTTAGTAAACTCGCCATTTCACTTTAGTAAACTCGCCATTTCACTTTAGTAAACTCGCCATTTCACTTTAGTTATTGCTTTCCACCCGCTGCTTAGCTTTTGCTTTTGCTTTCGCTTTCAGCACAATAGCTTCAGTGCGATGCCGGTCCCAAGCCCGGATGAAGAGTGAGGGCACTAAGGGGAGTGGGGTGAACGGCATTTCAAATAATCCCTTGGTATGCCGAGCAGCCCACCCCCTCCGCGGCAGCCCGTGGCCGGGCGTGTGTGGTGGAGGAGTGCGGCCTCCCTTGTGTTTCTCGGAACGACCTGCTCACCACCTAGCACGCGAAATATCGGGGGGAAGTAGCCTGGGCAACTGCTTCTACCCTTCACTGAGCGCCCACTAACTGTTTGCTTGCTCCACAGTTCTGCAGCTAATAACTAAATTATGATGAGCAATTTTGGAAATACGAGCATGCCCTGCGACCCGGCTAGCACCCGGCGCTCTCTGGTTTCCGGGCCGGAGGGTGAGAAATGGGCGACCGAAGGCGACGGCGGGGTGGAGTCCCAGGCCTCGCTTGCCGTAGCTACTACTGGACCGACAGACGCAGCCATCCAGCAGCCAGCAGCACCTGGACCAGTGCAGAAGCCTGGAGCCAGAGCGGAGCGGCACGGGCGGCGCCGGGAGACGGCGGAGCGCGACGCCGGAGTAGGGTCAGGTGGGCGCCGGGAGGGCGGCTGGCCGTTCCCCGGCTTATATCGCGGCAGTAGCCGACGAGCACTTTCAAGGCAGCGCAGGGCTTTCGGGGACCAGCTGAGAGAGCAGTGGAGTCAGCTGCGGCGGGAGGGCGTGATGCTTCTGCCTGGTATGGCGGCGCTCGCGCCCCCTATCGTGGCATGCATGGCGCGTGACCTGCCACGGGCGGCGAGCCTCGGCCGCGTGGCCGCGCCACGTCCGGGCCCGAGCGCCGGACCCGCGACCGATTCGGACGGCGCGGCGCGCGCCCGAGGGCCGCCGCCTCCCCCCCCGAAAGCTCTGCAGCTGAACGACCCACACGTGGCGCGCGACCCGGCACCGATCGACACCGATGGTGCTCTCCGACCTGCATCGGTAACCAATCATATCCCGTCAAACGGATATGGGAGGTGGAAGGGGAAGGAGGTGAGCACCGGGACAGAGAGAAAGGTGGTCGGAATCATCGCGTCCAACACGGACACTTCACACTCGGGGGTTGGGGAGGGATCGACCCGAGGCGCTAAGAGACAGCGGAGTTCAGACTTCGTGTCACCTACATCGATAATTACGGTCGAAAAAAAAATCTGTCAGCGCGAGAACACCACCGACGCGGACACGACACCCGAAACATACGCGACGCACCACACTCGCGGAACACCCGGTACACCCGCGGGCCCGCTGCCGCCCGGCGGCGGCGCGCCCGCGGTCACACGAGCGATGAGCGCCGCGGGGCCCTCGTCGTACGCTGAGGCCGCCAAGACTTGGCTCCCCGCGGTGCTGATCATGGAGAGAAACCGTTTGCCTATGGATGAGCTGCGAGCCATGCACGTCCGGATGACAATCGAGCAGGCGCAGCAAGAGTGTCACGTAAATGATATCCGACAAGCAAACGGTCGCCTACCGCGTTTCGAATTACTGGCGACAACGCTTCGCGGTGGGTTGAGATACGTGCCCGCGGACGACTGCGCACTCGAATGGCTGAAGACCATAGTGGAACGGTCGCCCGCCCTGTGGGAGGGATTCGGTGAGTGCGTCGTCGCCCCGGAGAGCGAGGTGCCGCGATATTATACTGCGGTCATAAATGTGCCCGACTTCGGGCGGGGAGTGCCCGCACTTTGTGTCGACGGGCCAGATCCCCTCATGCGGTACCTGGCGGCGATGAACCCAGATGTAGGTGTAGAGAGGTGGCGGGTGTTCACTCACGAGATGCGCCTCGAGGGTTCGGCCCGAAATCATACCCTGGTGGTGGGCATCGCGCCAGGGGACATAGAGCTGCTCAGGCGCGCGGATTTTCGCCTGTACTATATATGCGCGAAGGTCTTCGTCAGGGTGAGAGGCTACAAAGCCATAGTAGGGGGCGGGTCGTCGGGGGCACCGGTGGGTGGGGGTGTTGGGGGCGCTGCTTCGTGCAGTCAAACCGCACCCGCGCCCTCCGAGGTCGGCGACGACACGCCGCTCGCTGAGAGCATGGGGTGGACGCAAGAGGAAGAGGAAAGGTTGCTGGACGCGGCCGACGGGGGCGACGGGATGGTGGACTTGTATGGGCTCAATATCTTTTCGCCTGCGTCGTCCATGGACACGGACCGGACTGGTTGCTCTCGCGCCGACCACGATGCCTAATTTTTTGAGGTAGGGGGTCCACGAAATATAATCTTTTAACAATGGATTCTCAAAAGCAAAATAATCATAAAAACACACACACTCCGACTGCCTCGGCAGCCGGGGGATCACATAGTACACTAAACAGCGGTACTAATCTCGATATCATTCAAGGTAACATTCACCATAGCGTCTCAGGCTCCGCCGCCCTACGCGAAGCCCTCGAGAAGCGTCAGAACACAATAGCACTGGTCCAGGAACCGTATTTAATCCGTGGCAAGGTAAGCGGCTTAAATGGTCTCCGAGGTAATGTATTTACTCCTCCCGTGCAAAATAAAATGCGTACTCTTATTTATATCCCGCAGCCATATAAGGCGTCGTTGGTGACACATTTATGTAATGATGATCTCACTGTCGTTAAATTGGATACCGGTCTCCAAGGCAACCTCAGCACTATAGTTGTAGCTTCGGTGTACTTAGATATCACAGAAGATGCGCCACATCCGGCGCTCGAAGAATTAATGTTTTTCTGTACAAGTAACAAACTAGAATGCGTAATAGGATGTGACTCGAACGCCCACTGCACTGTGTGGGGCTGCCCCATTACAAATGAGAGGGGAAACGATGTGCTTGACTTCATCCTTAGGCACAATTTAAACCTACTAAACCATGGCTCAGAGCCTACTTTTGTAACATCTTGGGCCAGAACAATTATCGACATCACACTGGCTACAAGCAATATCTCTAAAACAGTCAATGACTGGCGCGTGGCGACAAATGAATATTCTGGTTCGGACCACCGATGGATTAGATATAGCCTAACCGTTGGAAAACACGAACCACGAACCTATAGAAACCCGAAGAAAACTGACATACCAACCTTTAGACATGAACTCGAAGAGGCCTTGTCAGGAGCACCACTAGATTCAAATGCGGAACTATCCCCGCAAGAAATCGAGACCACGACAGAAGTCTTGGTACGAACTCTAAAAACTAGCTATGAAAAAGCTTGCCCGTTAAAAAAGGAAAACTATAGTTCAATTCCTAAAAAAGACAGATGGTGGAATAAGGACCTGACCAAGCTCAGGAAGAAGGTACGACACCTTTTCAACAGAGCTATGAACACCGATGCACCGGTGGACTGGCAAGAGTACAGAAAGTTGCGCCACCGATTCAAGGTGGAGGTCAAAAAGAGCCAGAAGAATTCGTGGAAAAAGTATAGTAACTCCATCCAATCTGAGAGTGAAACTGCGCGACTCAGAAAAATCATATCTAGTGACTCGCAAATAAAGCTAGGCACTTTGAAGAAGGCTGATGATACTTACACTGCCTCAGAACAAGAGCAATTTGAACTGCTTCTACAAACACACTTTCCAGATTGTCAACTAAACGACATAAATGGATGGGAACCACATATACCACATAAACCTGGTAAAGAAGACTGGGATTTTGCAGACTCTATTGTCACAGAGGAGACTCTTCTATGGGCAATAAGTACTTTCCAACCACACAAGGCACCCGGACTGGATGAAATATTTCCAGCACTCCTGCAATGGGGCCTAAAAGTGATAAAAACACATCTCATCGCCATTTTTAGATCATGTATGGCGTGGAGATATATACCAAAAGCCTGGAGAGAAGTAAAAGTGGTATTTCTACCAAAGCCAGGAAAGACAGATTACACAAACCCAAAATCGTTTAGACCAATTAGTCTTAGCTCTTTCCTTTTGAAAACGCTGGAGAGACTCTGCGATAAGCACATAAGAGGTGGACCCCTGATAGAAAATCCAATCCACAATAACCAACATGCCTACCAATCGGGCAAATCAACTGAGACTGCTCTCCACCAAGTAGTCTACAAAATCGAATCTGCACTGGAAAGCAAACAGTCCTGTTTAGCCACCTTCATTGACATTGAAGGGGCATTTGATAGGACTACTTTTCCTAGTATTGAGGAAGGATTGAAAAAACACGGAGTAGACAGTAGAGTAAATGGGTGGATTACCACAATGCTCGCTGGCAGAACAGCCAACATTGAAACGGCAGGTGCGACGCGCTGTCGAGTCACAAAAGGCTGCCCACAAGGAGGAGTCATGTCACCTTTACTATGGGCAGTAGTGGTGGACGAACTCATCGCACTCCTCAACAAAGAAGGTATTGTCACTGTGGCATATGCTGACGACCTGGTAATCATGGTGTCTGGACTCTTCGAGTCGACTCTGTGTGAGAAAATGCAGAAAGCGCTCAAGATCGTTGAAAAATGGTGTGAACGCCACGGACTCTCCGTGAATCCACAAAAAACAGAGTTGGTGTTATTTACACGCAAAACCAAGAAAACAGATTTAAAAACTCCTTCGCTGTTTGGTACTAAGCTAACACTAAGCAAGGAAGTTAAATATCTAGGTATTTGGCTAGACAGTAAACTTCTGTGGGGGAAACAACTTGAATATGTCACCACAAAGGCAACAAACATTTTATGGCAGTGCACTAGGGCCGTGGGAAAAGACTGGGGTCTGAAGCCAAAGCTCTGTCACTGGCTCTATACTGTCATAGTGCGTCCGGTTCTCACATACGGCTGTGTCGTGTGGTGGACACGTACGAGTCTAGCGACCGCTATAACTAAGCTACAGCAAACGCAAAGACTTGCGTGCTCTCTAATCAGCGGAAGTATGAAAAAGACACCCTCAGCTGCTCTTGAAATCATCTTGGGGCTAACACCACTGCATCTGCATATACAGCAGGAGGCAATGGCCTCTGCCCTACGGATCAAATCAACAAATCAGTGGAAGAGTATGGGTGCCACGACAAACCACTGCAGAATAATCGATCGGGCGGTAGCAATAATTCCCGAAGCAAACCGTGGAACGGATAGAATAGCTTAAACGCATCTCGACAGTAAAAAGTACGAGTTGTTCACAGAAGACGATGCATCAAACGTTGTAGTGTCATCTTGGAACATCTACACGGATGGTGCAAAAAACAAGGAAGGAACAGGCTGCGGCTATTACTCGCCGGAACTTGGGCTCAGAGAGTCGCTGGCCCTGAGCAATACTACAACAACTTTACAAGCCGAGTCCATGGGCCTGTTACTAGCCGCACAAGCACTTGTACCCTTAAATGAGCTTCTGACAGCTACTGAAAACAGAGAGGCCAAGGAAGCCATCGTGTTCACAGTTGATAGCGCGGCTACTATCTACGCACTCAAAAGACCTGTAACAAGGTCCAAAGTTATAGCTGAGTGTCATGCAACACTCCAAACTCTTTCAAATAAACACAGAACAATCGTGCGCTGGACTAAGGGTCACGGATCTTGTTCGGGAAACAACATAGCTGACACCCTTGCCAAAGAGGGCACGAGTAAACAGGTAGGAGACGTGGCAATGAAATACTGTAAGCCGACAGTGGTGGAGGTGCGCGAGTTGCTGCGTCGTCACACTGAAAAAGAACAACAGAATTTATGGAACAAGAGAGAGGATTGCAAGCATTCTAAGGCTGCTTTCCCCAATCTGAATAGAAATATCACAAATGACCTGTTGAAGTTGCAACGGCAAGACCTCCGACTTATGGTAGGCCTCATTACTGGTCACTGCAACTTAAATAGTCACTTGTATAAACTGGGAGCCGCTGACAGCCCACTTTGTCGTGGCTGTTTGCAGGAGAACGAAACTGTAGAACATGTTCTGTGGCATTGCAAAGCCACAGAAGACATTAGAATAGCTAACGGATTGCATGATGCTTCTGCACTGTCATCTAAATCGCCATCATCTCATTCACCATCTAAGCTACTGGAGCAGTTATGCCAGCGGCCCAGAGCCACGCTCCGTTACTTTAAGGAGCTGGGCTGGCTCGGGTAGACGCTGGAGGGGGAAATGCACAAAACACCCCATGCGGGACGTCAGTGCAGGACTTATCGCCCCTACTTCAAATTAGAATTAGAATTGTGTTCTGCGACTTTGGTCAGAACTCAAAAAAAATCAGCTGTCCCATACAAATTTGTCGCGGGTGAACGATAATTTTCTATGGAACAAAAAAAATTTTGAGTTTTGATAAAAGTCGTAGAACAAAAGTTGTTAGTTTTAATGCACGGAATAAGCCCCTAAAAGGATGCTAATTGATTAGAAATAACCCTGTATAGTATATTTAGAATATTTTACGAAATTCACCAGCATTTTATTTTAGCTGTGAATATAAACATAATTAAATATACAAATTGTGTGTTGAAAGTACGTGTCAAAAAGCCGGATCTTGGCTAAATTTCCCGTCCCCCGAGGTCTAGACTCAAGTATTCTGAAATTTTTAGTAGCTCGTGAGTTACTCGAGACACTCGGAAATTCTAGCTTCATCCCATTGGGGACAATTTTTTTAAAGTCTTCGTGCAAGTTTCTATGAAAATTGTATAGAATTTATTGTGTCGACACAAAATAACCCAGATTTTATGTCTTATGTGAGTAGAAGTGTCTGATTTATTCTTTTTCAGTAAAGTGTATAACATCTGAGATATAAATTGTTAACAAGGATTTATTTTACTACGACGTTAAACTAAAGCAAAATCATTTTTAACTGTTTGTTTTTAAATGTATCTAATTAAGGTATCAAGATAACGCATTAAATCTGACTTATTATAGGTATTATTATATTTTTTAATCAGTAAAATAATTATTTTTCGCAAAAAACGCCGTATACAGAATTCGAATTGTGTGCACGAATTGATATGATCATTGCCATCCATGTACATTATTGCTGATTTATCAAAAATAGCTTAGCCGATTTCGATAAAATGTAAAAAAATGTAAAAAAAATGTAACCACCTCGAAAATATATCCTATCGAACTAAAAAAAATTTTTATCTACACTAATGTTGTAACATTCTACTTATGTTTCCAATACTTGACTTATAATGACTACTGTTATAGCGCAGACAACAAAACACTCAATTTAAGCAATTTCACATGATGTTATAATATCCACATCGATATCGTAAAATCTCATTATAACCCTTAACCACCTACCACCTATTCATGTCACACAACCACCTACCATGCATCTCTGAGATGCGGAAGTAAAATCACTCTATTTGAAAAATTTCGCAATGTAAGGGTTACTTTTAAATTATAAACAGTTTTAGGCACATATTTTACTCTTTATTACACAATAAATGGCACATAAAAATCAACAATATCTATTACTTATTTCAAAAGTTCCAAACAACACGTATTTTAGACTTATAAACTAAGTTATTTGGAAAATGAGATCTAAAAAAAATATTATACATTATAGAAATGTTTTTATACTTTTTTTTAACTAAACAATAATCAAGAGAGCTTAGACAATTAAAAAAAAAATATTTTCATCAATATTTTAACAAAATTGCAGAACCTAAAGGTAGAGTTTTTCACGACAGTGAACGCACAGCTTATTTGAGCATTCCAGGCAAATTGGTGTTTTGCATTCAAAACACATGTATTGTGTTAGGCGTCTTTTTTTGGGGCCGCAAGTTCCACAGTTTTTTCGAGTCGTCAACCTTTCTTCAGCACTGCAGCTACCACTTGGAATTGCTGGTGGAGTAGTTTCTCCGTGACGGTGAAGGATGCGCCCAAGAGCGATTTTGATATCTCGCTGCACTTTCACGTTGCTTTCACGCCGCTGCATGTGTGGTCTTGTGAGCTGTTCCGCCAGTCTCTTTATAAACTTGAACCGGCTTTCAGCTTTTTGTCCTTCAGTTCGACCAGATAAGCTGACAATGTAGCAGTTTGAAGCTGAAATGTCGAGCAATCTATAAAAGACTGCTAACGGCCATCTGCGAGTGCGACGTCCTGTGGAGTAATTGGAGCATCTTTGGTCTAGCAAATCCACTCCGATTTTGGTTTGATTATAGAAAAGTATTATTTCCGGTTTTTTGGTAGGTTCATCAACACTGGGCATGTGGTGCATACTTGATAGAGTGATTACGGCTTTATTTGGTTTTGGCACATATGATGATATGGTGATATCTTTCGTGAATCCAAAAACTGTTGAATCAACATTTCGGTGACGACTTGGCAAGAATTCCGGAGGTATTTCTCTTTGATTTTTCCTCAGTGTTCCTACACCCGTGAGGTTTTTTTTCTTTAGTGACTCTAGCAGCTCAATAGATGTATACCAATTGTCAGTTGTTATGTTTCTGTTAGATCCCTCAATTGGTGGTATAAGGCGCATAACAGCTTGAGTCGGTTTCTTCAGCTGATGATAGTCGCTGGATAAAGTCATACCATCAGAATCTTTACCTTGGTATATATAAGCGTTCAGCAAATATCCAGATCGGGCATCTGTAAGGCACTGAATTTTTATACCATATTTTGCTGGTTTCTTTGGCATGTACATTTTGAACCTGCATCTTCCTCGAAATGCTAGTAACATTTCATCAATACATGCATAACTACCAATCGCATACACAGCTTGACATTGATCAATGAAAGAACCAAAGAGCTCTGCAATAGGCGCGGTTGCATTGTTTTCACGACGTGTGCCTCTGGTTACAGCATCATCAAATCGAATTGTTTTCAGCATCACTTCGAACCTGTTCTTGCTCATGATACAGCGATATATTTCTCTTCCAGTTCCGTCACTGCTGTACCATGATGTATAGTGTTCATGATTTTCTTTGAAGATAGCTGTATAAAACAGGAGCCCTATAAATGCCTTCAATTCCGTGAGGTCTGTATCTTGAACACATGTTTTATTTTCGTAATTTGGTCTGATTTCTTTTATTTTCACATTAGTGTAATGCACAATTTTATCAAGCATTTCGTCAGTAAAATATTGCTGCCAAATATCTACTGGAGAAGACGAAGTATTGAGCTTGCTCTGATATGCTGCCTTTATACCTTCTTTTTCTAGTAAAATATTGTGTTGTAATGTTCTCGACCGTAAAGATGGTGGGGCAGATGACCAACGGAAGCGATTCTTTCCAAAATAATTCTTTTTCCTTGGTCTCGATCGCATATGTGATAATGGTTCATCATCTCCTGATGAAAATTCTTGCTCTTCGGGCAAAACCAACAATGGTGAATTATTTTGAGGGAGTATGTTGTCATTATTTTCTACTGCAGTAAAATCTTCGCATTCTGAATCGGATTCGCCAATGTTTTCTAAGACATGTTGTATTCCAACATCTGACTCCACATCACTGCATTCATCATTTGGTATGTCTTCCGAGTCTGAAAGTTCTTGTGCCAACCACTGCTCTATAATAGCGTCATTACAAGTCATTTTTAACTAAAACAATAAAAAAAACATATTTATGAAAAAGTTACGTAACCGCCTACCATGCATCTCTCAGATGCGCGGCTACAGTATTTTACTCACCAAGGACAAACGCGCTGACCACCGACCTTGACGAGCGCTTGCGCGGCACTGAGGGACGCGGGGAAAAGGTACATGAACGACCAAGCTTATACGATACTCGTGCGCAAAAATATTCTAGATTGAACATCCGCATGCATCTGTGAGATGTATGGTAGGTGGTTAAGGGATAACATCGCGCGCTCGCTCCTGATTGGCCCTGTGCGCACAGCTGCGCTCTCATTGGTTAGATTTTAATGGCGCCAAGTTCACTGTGACAATACACGTACGCGTGAATTTAATGTTTCGCAATATGTTTTTTTTTTATTTTATTTTTTTATTGGTGAAGATAAAGTAGTGTATGCAACTGCATATAACACGGGTATTAAAACACTCGTTACTATTCACACAAACTCACACTCGTGTTTTAATACCCTTTATTATATGACAGTTGCATAAACTACTATTTTCAAATCGGTTTAAAATGACTGAAATTATCGATGAACATACAAAAAAAATTAAAAAGGTCGGTATAAATAATATAAATTCATTATTCTTTATCCAATACGGCGGACCGTTCAAGATGGTGGACTTGTTACTTTTAAGGTGGCCATACACGATGCGATGATTTGATCAAATTTTCGCTTCATGCCAATTGGGAATTCATTCAGTTAATGAAAAGATAGGAATTGGTGGTTCACGATTTGAACCACTACCTGAAGCTGGGCTCACACGAAACTATGATCGCATCTGTTCGTCAGATCAGTGCAGGGCCATGTAGTATCATCATGTACTTAAACATTGCTGGTAGGTATTTATTGAAGAAACAAAATGACACCACCGTCTTATTCGAAAAATATAGATTATGCTAAACGTTGATGGGAATCAAAGTTGTAGGAAATCAAGAGATTTGATTTTCTACAATTTTGATTCCAACAACTTTTTGTAGGATCGATATTTTTTTAAATATATAGTTGTACCATTTTGTTTCTTCAATAACTTGTGTTTCATAAATTGTCATCAGAAGTTGTCGGAACAAAAGTTGTTTAAAATTGGATTTTCTACAACTTTGATTCTCATCATATTTTTGTAGGATAGATAATTTTTGAATTAGAAAGTTGTACTATTTTGTTTCTTCAATAACTTGTGTTATTTCAATTTTTTATCAGAAGTTTTTTATCAACTTTTTTTAAATAGTTGGTGGTACCATTTCATTTCTTCAATAACTTGTGTTATTTCAATTTTACAGCAGAAATTAAGGGAACAAAAGTTGTTTAAAATTTTATTTTCTACAACTTTGATTCCCATCAACTTTTTGTAGGATCGATATTTTTTAAAATTGTTGGTAGTACCGTTTCGTTTCTTCAATAACTTGTGTTATTTCAATTTTACGATAGATGTTATCGGTACAAAAGTTGTTTAAAATTTGATTTTCTACAACTTTGATTCCCATCAACTTTTTATAGGTTCGATATTTTTTTAAATAGTTGGTTGTATCATTTCATTTCTTCAATAACTTGTGTTATTTCAATTTTTCATGAGAAATCATCAAAATTGTTTGAAATTTGATTTTCTGCAACTTTGATACCCATCATTTTTTTGTTAAATCAATATTTTTCGACTAAAATAGGGGTGTCATTTTGATTCCTCAATACGAGTATCTACCTACCGACAATGCAACTATATTAGGACCTCGCTGGACTGATCTGATGAATTGATGCGATCATCGCATCGTGTGTACCCAGCTTCAGGTAGTAGTTCAAATCGTGAACAACCAATTACTACCGTTTGAATTCGTTGAGTGAGCCCCCAGTGACGATAACTTCGCCGTTGGGCGTAGATGTAGCCGGACCATTATAGGTTGGCGTACCTATATCTGATCATAGAGCTATTACAATTACAACCAGAGGGATAATGTGGTTGTCATGAAAAATACCTATCTCATTTCAGTGACTGTTGCCGTATTTTTCTCCCGATAACCCTGTTTGCCGCCTACGCAAAAACGACGGGGCGTTTTAGTTATAGAAGCTAGAAGATTGCACATCTAGATACCTTTTTCGTTTTATTTGAAAAATATCAATCACTAGCTTAAAACCCGCGGCTTCGCCCGCGTGGTCTTAGTACATAGGTACTTGCTTAAAATGAAAATAGCCCGCGGTTAGACCCGCGTTGTATTGGTACTTGCTTAAAATTATAAAAGGCTGTCTGATGGCCTGCGTTGTCATATTACTTGCAATGATAATGGCCCATGGTCTGGCTCGCGTTGTTTTAGTAATTGCTCAAAATAATAAAAACCTACAGTTTGGCCCGCGTTGTCTTGGCACTTGCTTAAAATAATAATAGCTTGTGTAGCCCAGCATTGTCGTATAACGTATTACTTGCAAGGATAATGCCTACGGTTTGGCCTGAATCGTCTTAGTATTTGGCTGGATAAAAAACGTATTGTATGGGTCAGAGTGTTCGGCCACCATAGGGAGAATGAAAGGAAATTGCATGCAGCGGAGATACGAATGCTGAGATGGATGTGCGGAGAGACAAGAATGGATAAGATTAAAAATGAGTATGTTAGAAGAAGTCTGAAAGTAGCGCCAGTGACTGAGAAATTAAAGAGTGGCAGGCTATCTTGGTAAGGGCATGAGACGGGAAGAGAGTAATGTCACGAAAAGAACCCTAAATATGATGGTAAGCGGCAGAAATAGGAGGTGACGACCAAAAAAAGTGTGGATGAATTGTGTGCAAGATAACATGCGAGAGAAATGAGTTGATGATGAGATGGCGTATGATAGAGTGAAGTGGCGAAAAGAAACGTGCTGTGCCGACCCCACCTAGTGGGATAAGATAAGATAATATTTATTATCATCAAGTAAATCTAAGGGTAGGATGATGATGATAATAGGTCGCGGTTTGGCCTGCGTATTCTTAGTACTTGCTTAAGATGGTATATAAATTACGCAGCTTAGCCCGCGTTGTCTTAATACTTGCTTAAAATTATAATAGCTTACCGTTTGGCCTGTGTTGTCGTATTTTTTGTAATGATAATAGCCCACGGGCTGGCCCGCGTTGTTTTAGTAATTGCTTAAAATGATAATAAGCCACAGTTTGGCCCACGTCGTCTTGGCACTTGCTTAAAATAATATTAGTTTGTGGTTTCGTCCGCATTACCGTATAACGTATTACTTGAAGGGATAATGTCTACGGTTTGGCCTAAATTATCCCAGTATTTGGCTAGAATAATAACAGGTCGTGGTTTGGCCTGCACATTCTCAGTACTTGCTTAAGATGGTAATTTATAGCACGTAGCTTGGCCCGCGTTGTCGTAGTACTTGCTTAAAATTATAAGGGTAGTATTTAAACGCAAATCAAAAAATGTCCTTATTCTATGCAATAAGATTCCAAATTCCCATCAAAATTACTGATTGCACAGCATAATATTCAACTCAAAATATCACTAAACACACTACAATTTATTTTCGCAGCGTACAGCGATTTTTCCTAAAGCAAAAGCTTTTTCATCAATGCACAGCTAATAATCTTAATGCACATTATACCTGTTAACTCTTTTTCTTTTAAATATAGCTTCTATTTTTATATTATTTACAGCAGTTTTTCTAAATAAAACAGCATTTTATTAATCACAGTCGTCTTAATATTTAACCTAAACTAACCTAACCTAACCTATTTTTTGTTTCACACCTAATCTATAAAGGCGATTCGCTTCTGGCACTTCGCCGGCCGCTGCCGCGGCACGCTCGCTTCGCTCGCTCGGCTCGTGCGTTGTTTTGTCATGTTCTAACATAACCTAACCTATTTTTTGTATCACACCTAATCTAATTTCTTCAATAATTTACCCTAAAGAAACCATCCATTGATCTAGACCCCTGATAACAGAGCATTCCCTAGGAAGCGAGGGTCAACTTAGGGATTGTGCGACTGGGATGGTTATTTTGCTATGAAATATGAAAAATTTGCTGTGCAGTCAGTATTTATGCTATGTATGTAGTATTTTTGTACAAAAATAAATTTAACTGTATAACATTTTGAGGAAAAAAGTAATGTCATATTGATGTAAAATTTCGAATTATCTGCAGTTTGAGTTTTGTTAAACATTTAGTTTATTTGTAGTGACGTAAGTTATTTGATGTAAAAAAGAATATAAATGATGAGTATGTATTGATAGGCGATTATTTATTTGATATGCAATTTATATTATCCCAAATTATAATAGCCTGCCGTTTGGCTTGCGTTGTCGTATTACTTGCAATGATAATAGCCCATGATAATAGTCTGGCCCGCGTTGTTTTAGTATTTTCTCAAAATGATAATGAGTACTTACTTTAAATGGTATTTCCCCACAGTTTGACCCGCGTTGTTTTAGTACTTTCTTGCTTAAAATAATAGCTCATGGTTTAGCTCGGGTTTTCGTATTACTTGCAAAGATAAGATTAGCCTGCTTTGTCTCAGTATTTGCTTAAATTCGCTCGTGTCTAAAGCTTATTACGGAGTACCTACGACAATTTTTAGATGAAATTGATTTGCAAAATATTTGAAATTAATTAAATAATAATTGTATGATTTATTCATGTTCAAATAATTATTTTATGGCCGCATTGGATTTAACGGTTAATTCAATATTTTTGTTCTTAGTATTAAGATCTCAATGTAACACAGTTCAACAGTAAATATCGTCCCCGTAGTTGGAAAATTAAATAAGTCCGATTTTGGCGATATTGACTTTTCCCTATTTTCAAAACACCTAAAACATGCCACATATTTGAGCCTAACAGACATTTTCGTATCTTATTCCGTTCCAAAATGATAGCCATTTTTGTCTAACAGATGGAATAATAAATATCTTCAGACAAACACAATTTTTTTTAAGGAAAAATAAATAACTCAGTAAATAAATTAATAACTGTGGCCAATGATAAGTTGAATATCAAATAAATTAAATAACATGAGTTGTTGAATTTTCCCTCAACTAAAAAATTGATAAAAATGATTTGTATGTGAAGAAAATGAAAGAAAGCAATAAAGTGCCAGTCAAATTAAACATTTATAAGAAAGTGTTTGGTACAGATTACAATTTAGCGTTCTATCACCCCAAGAAGGATCAATGTAGCATATTATGTAACAATTATAAAAAAGATAAAACTAATATAAACCTTCTAAATGAGTATACTCAACATAAAGAGCGAAAAGAGGCATCCTATAGATCTAAAGAGCTGGATAAAAAGAAGTCTGAAGAAGATGAATCATATTATTTGTGTGTCACTATGGACTTGCAAAGTCTACTGCAGATTCCATCGACTGCAGATAGTCTAATGTATTATTCCAGAAAATTAAATTTATATAATTTATCTATTTATGAGTTTAAACCTCCTCAGAACGACGCTCACTGTATTTTTTGGACGGAAATAAACGGCAAAAGAGGCAGTGTTGAAATAGCATCTGCTATTCATTTATGGATTGAGAATCTTCCCGAGGTTTTAACGCACGTCACCATTTATTCCGACACGTGCTCTGGACAAAACCGAAATCAGTATATAGCAGCATTTTTATTGTACTTAGTACATACGCATAAAACAATCAAAGTATTAGAACAGAAGTATCTGGAAAGTGGTCATAGTTTTATGGAAGTAGATTCAATGCATAGTGCCATAGAAAAAGAAAAAAGGTACACAGACACGTATTCTATAATAGATTGGAAGGGAATTATGCTACGGGCAAGATCAAAAAGACAAAATAAAAACGTAACTCCATATAATGTAACTGAGTTGTCATATCAAGACATGATTGATGTAAAAGCACTTGCTTCGAAAATAATTAAAAACAAAACTATAGCGGAGAATGGAGAGAAAGTGTGCTGGTTGAAAATAAAATGTCTTAGATTTGAAAAGGAGTTACCTGGTTTCATTAAATACAGATACGATTACGATGGGCCATATCACTTACTACATACTCTTTGTAAGCAAGGGAGACCGACTAGGAGAACTCCAAACTCGGAAATGCCTACTATAAATACTGAAGATCTTCCCCGGGCATATAAACAGTATCTTCCTATAACAAAACAACAAAAGAAAGACCTTTTACAGCTCTGTAAGAAAAATATAATTCCTAAAGAGCTTCACGGCTGGTACGAAAGTTTACCGTGTTTAAACGAAGATCAGAGTCCACCACGCTCCTCTGATTCATCTGAAGTCGATGAGTAAGCTTATTTTGGCCCCCTGCTCTACATAGTGCAGAAAACTAAACTAAACTTGTAAACCGTAACAGCATGAGTAAAATGATTTTACAATAAGGGTTTTACATTGTTAAATTAACGTAATGTTTATCTTTAGAGTCATATTTTGTTATTTACTTTTAAATTATACTTTTTTTATTATTTGTGATGGGTATGCTCTTAATTCTAGTCTTGATCAGAGATGACAGAGACAAAGTCTGCGATGGAGTGAGCTTACCCAGAAGGAGCCTGTTCACTGTAACTTAGAAGGGATTACGTACGCTGTGTTTGAATTAACGGGTACTATGTTTATATCTTTTTTAAAGTTTACATTTAAGTATTGATTAAGTACAGTCATTTCAATTATTTTGAATTTAAATTATGTTTTATTGTGTTATGAAGGTATTTTTAGTTCTTAGTAAATTGATATTAGAAGTTGTTGATAGATGTACTCAATGTACCTGATTAGTGTCATATTAGTTTTTGAGTTGTGAGTTTTATTTAAGTTGTGTTTTACTTACCTACCTTATTACGAAATATTTTTAATTGAATTGAGTCGTTTTAAAGTTTTATAATGATTGCTGTACCTTTGTTTTGCTGTTCATTTTTTAGTTGAGTACTGACCTATGGCTTAGGTGCAAACAATCTTAATTTTTTGAGTTTTAACACAGAATAGGATTATAGTAGGTACTGTTTCGATTATGTTTCTATTTGATGTAAAATTATATTTTTTAATTCTAATTGATACCTATTTTCAGTTTTTCATAGTTTTGCGCACTACTTAAGTATGTCTTTTGTAATTAGGTCTCTGATTTTGTAATTTTTGGGTTCAAATTATTTTATGTTTTGATTTAAAAGAATAATTCATGTTGTTGTAATTTAGGATGTTCCACTTGTTATAAAATTGGTGTAATTTTATTATTTTTTTTAAGTTTGTGGTATGTTAAGTATGTGATTTCAATACACTATTTCTAAATTTTATTGTACTTATCTATTTCTTCCTTAATATAACTTTATTAATATCATAATACAGCTTTTATTTTATATGAGACCAATAATAGTTACAAAAAATCAAAGTAATAATAACGTACAAATCCACAAATTTTTACATTTAAAAATATTTCGAGTTTGATAAATTAAATAACTGCATTTATTTCACGACATTTTAATCTAACGAATGTATTTAGGTTGTAGGAAAACTAAATAAATAGCCAAAAAAAGTAGCTAATTGTAGTAACGTTATAAATGACAGTTGTGGCAAAATTAAACAACTTGATTTTTTATGTGTCATTTAGTTATAGTTAAAGATAGAGTTCAGTTTGTTAAAGCATAATGTAAAAGGTAATCAAGTCCACAAAATATAAAAGTACCGACAGTAAAATTGTCTCACATTTTTTAACAAATGTATATTAACTGGAAAAAAAAACACTTAATCGCGTTTATCTCAGAACTACAAAATCTGAGTTATTTAATTTTCCAACTACGGGGACGATATGTTCTTTGACTTTAATAGCCTACGGTTTGGCCCGCGTTGCCTTATAACTTGTCAAAAGATAAATACTTAATAAAGTTATATGTTAAAATACCTACTCATTCTTTATGTGGTAAAAAGAATATTTTTCGGTACATTGCTCACTCATGAACCATGTAGTTTCCCACTCGCATACCAAATTATATCCAACTCCATTCGCATGTCATGGTCCACATCACAATCGTAAGGTCCTAATCCTGGTCTGACCACTGAGCTTTGAAACTTATGTACGAAATTTACACTAATGGCTTTTTATTGATGGAAAACATTGAAGCAACCTGCAAAGGCACGTCCATAGAGAAAAATCGATGTATATGAATTCAGCAACCCGCGCTCGGCCAGCGTGATGGATATGGCTCAATCACCCTTCGTGGGTAGGCCTACGTTCAGTAGTGGACTATTAAAAAAGCTCAGCACAGGTATTCAACATGTTTCATTAAATTATTAGAAATTTAATTTTGATTATCCTGAACTCAATGACAATCTTGCCCAAAACCGTTCACCCAGTCAAAAGTAGCCGAGACACTTGTAGGACTTTCAGGCATTCTCTGACCCTGTACAGATGAAAAAGTAGCACACAAGTAGGTATTTTTTATTTGAGAAATACATATTGTACCTATATCTAGACGACAGGCATGTTCTAGGATTCTATTATACTCATCATTTGACTTACTTTTACTATGGTACCAACCCCGAAATCACGTAAATAAAATCTGCTGTTCAACATAAAAAGTTCATCGACCCGCAGCAAAATGTAAAGAATAGGTAATTTTCGCTTTTTCAGGTAGAACCCATAGTAAAGTAAGTTTATTTATCCGTATGTACCCTAAGTTCAAATCTATTGGCTCACAAAATAAAATCTTTCGTAAACTATTAGGGGCCCATTTTGCCCCATTGACGGATGAGTCATTATCTAAATTTTATTCTAGATACTTCACTATATTACTAAAAAAGTGCGTTCAAGTTATTTTTCATGCTTTTATAGGACGTTTGGTCTAGATTTCGACAAGGAATCCGGGACTTTTCCCAAAACGTCAATTTAGTCATCTATTAGTTAAAAGGGTGGGCTATTTTTAAACAACATTGCATCGATTTACGAATAGATTTTTAGCATTTTTTTAAGAAATTGTTATCGTGACCCACTGAAATTTTCCTGGATAGCAGTAGGTACCCCAAGTGGTAATTTGTGTTATTGTCTAGCATGGTACCAAATTTTGTTAGAATTCATTTACCCGTTTTATCTTAGCTTTATCTGATAATTTTGGCTATCCCTAAGAGACCCTATAGATTTTCCGGAAAAAAATAGTTACTGTATTGAAACATGTTATTTGCTTCCTACATACCAGATTTCATTCATAACCGTTCCGCTCGTTGGATGTAATTTATGTTTTTTTCACCAACTTTGGGACCCTATTTGACCTCTTAGATAAAGAAAATTCAGAAAAACAGGAACAAACGTATTTTTCATTTTGTCTGAGTAGCATGTTAAAAAAGTTTTAAGTCAATCGGTACAGGAATACAAAATATACTTACAAACGAAAAGAGCCCGTTTTACCCCGTCAAAGGTCAAAAGTTCAAAGTTTTCGTCTTTAATGCTCCATTACGTCATACAATGTACCTATATACCATATTTCAAGTTTATATCTTTAGCGGTTTGGGCGGCAGCCGAAACTGATTAATTTTGGCTATCCCTAAGGATCCCCATAGAATTTCCGGGATAATAATAGTTCATGTGTTGAAACATGTTGTGTGCCTCCATACCAGATTTCATCCATAACCGTTCAGCTCGTTGGATGTAATAGACGCTTTTTTCACCAACTTTGGGATTCAATTTGACCCCTTAGATAAGGAATATTCAGAAAAACAGGAACAAACGTAACTTTTATTTTGTTTGAGTAGCATGTAAACAAAGTTTCAAGTCAATCGGTAACGGGAATAAAAAGTTACATACAAACGAAAAGGGCCCGTTTTACCCCTTTAGAGGTCGATTTTTCAAAATTCCGTTCTTAGTGCTCCATTACGTGGTCCAATGTATCTTTGTTCCAAATTTCATGTTCGTATCTTTAGCGGTTTGGGCTGTAGGCTGTCTGTCAGTCAGTCACTCAGCGAAGCCTTTTATATAATAGATAGAAAAAGTTAATGGGAAACAAAAATGTAGGAAATCAAATTATAAGCAACTTTAGTTCTGACCATTTCTCGCGTAAAATTAAAATTACAAGAGTTAATCAACATTCAGGAAGTGGTTCAAATCGTGAACCACCAATTCCTGCCTTTTCTTTAACTGAATGAGTGCCCAGTTGGCATGAAGCGAAAATTTGATCAAATCATCGCATCGTGTATGTCCAACTTTACTCTCGTTATATTGTTCTTTTGTTTCAAGCTTTTCTATGACAGCTTGTTACAAAAAATATTTTAAGTTTAAACATAAAAAATAAATTACCATATTTGTAGCATTTGTCGCATAGCATAAAGCTATCGATGCAAGATGATGGACTCCAATCTTGATATTGATCGCCAAAAGCGATCGAAACTACGGTAGACTTCATAATCATCATCATCCACAGCCTTCTTTATCTCACTTCTGGGTATAGGCCTGTCTCTTTTAGCGCCATCTGCCATTATCATCGTAGACTAAATATGCCCTAGAAATAATGTCCGAGTAAAACCTGTGCAATATCTCGGTAAATATTATGTTTTTATCTTAGTAGCACCAAGAACACGAACGCGAAGAAAACACGAAAATTAAAATGACTCAGCTTCTAAACTAATATGGCAGACCTCCCAAGATGGCGGACTGGTTATTTTTACTCCCGGAATATTTTTTTAATATGTATTGTTACTAAAACTTGTTTTATAAATTGTATTTAAAAATTAAATTAGAGACATAGGCAATAGTTTAGGTAAGGTTAGGCCAATATAAGCCATGGCGGTGAACATGAAGTATTTCCCGCCAAAACGGCCCGCTAACATCTGCCCGCAAGAATCTGCAGCATCACGTAGCCCCAGAAGAATGATGAGAGGATTGTTTCTTCGAGCTTATGTGATCATTTAACTTAATAGCAGCGATCGGGACCACCAGATCGATTACACCATTGGAGGCTATGGGTAAAACACGAAAGATAAAATGACTGCTTCAACACCAATATGGCGGACTGCCTAAGATGGCGGACCGCCTAAGATGGCGGACCGCTTAAGATGGCGGATTATATAGTTATTTTTACTCCCGGAATTTACTTTTTTTTGAGCATTATAAATTAAAACTTATTATGTAAATGATTTTTATAAATTAAATAAATATTTACCTTGGTAGCAGCAATGGGGACCAGCAGGTTGACGACGCCAGTAGAGGCCATGGCGGTAAACATGAGGTATTTCCCGCCAAAACGGCCCGCCAACATGCCAGCAGGTATCTGTAGCATCACGTAGCCCCAGAAGAATGATGACAGGATTGTATCTTGCGTGCTTCGTTCCCAGTCGAATTTCTGGAACGGAGAATATTGAGTCAACATTCAAATTTATCTATTTAAGTACAGTCGCGGCATATAAGTGTAGCGCTGAGCGAAGTGTGGAGGGGATGACTGAGTATGAGTCTAGTATGGCGGACACCATGCGCAGACGTCCCCTCCAGGTGTCCACTACCTTCAGCGCTAGACTTACGTGCCGCTACCTGTATGTATATTGATTTTACTAATTCACAACTAAGTGCATCACTTATTTTTGATCATATCGCTTTTAGCGATAAGGTTACCTTATGAGCCTTCTTTCCAAGTTTATTTTATTCACTTTCAATTCAATCATATTTTTATTTTTCCTAACTAAAATATGATCATACATTTACATGATGACCTAATGATTTTTTTTTTAAATTGTGTCTGTTTTCGAATGCATTTTGAAAGGCTCTCTACTTTCTTCTATTAGTGACTATGTATCTTTACGTTGACCATCCAATGCCATTTATATTTTTACCGACTTCCAAAAAGAAGGAGGTACTATGTTCGTGTGTGTGTATTTTTTTTGTGGATTTTGAGAACCAATTTCAAAAATTATTTTTCTGTTCGAAAGAGTACTTTCGAAGTGGTTCCTTTTAAATTTTATCGAAATCAGCTGAGCCGTTTTTGGTAAATCAACAAAAATGTACATGGATGTCACATCGATTCGTGCAAATTATTCGAATTCTGTACCTACACGGTGGAAATCGATGTTGCGATTTTTTGCGAAGTATAACTTTGGTCAGTAAAATCTTATAAGTCACGAGGCACATAGAGTAACAATATTATGTTTTCAGACCACCTGCACGAAAATGATCAATTAATAAATAGTAGTTCTTCGAACAGTAGATCTCGCGACATATCTCTTTAACTGAATTTTCATAAGATATAGATATAGATCGGTCAAGAGACCGATTTAGTTCATCCTCGCAAATCTTGTTAAGATTTAAATACAGTAACAAACAGTAAATAAAAACAACATTTCTAAATGTCATCGAAATTGGCTGACAAATAGCGCGACTACAAATTCCCCCCTTTTTGAGGGAAATACTACCTCTCTTACGAAAATCATCGACGACAATAAAAATCAGTAAATATCTACGTATAAAGAACCGTATACCAAGTCTTGCCGAGGTCCGTTAGAAACGACCTGTAGACGAAAATAAAATTACCGCGTCTCGATACTGTGATCGCTGAATCAATAAATAGATCTCCATTACGTTGGACCGACCAAATAAAGGCTGCAAACGGTCCCATCAATATGTGCACGAGAAAGGCGTCCATACGAGAGGAATGGCGACGCATTGTAAAGCGAGCCACCACCGCAACTGATGACCACGACCACTCTGTCAAGAGTGTATACGACTAAGAAGAAGAATTCCTTTAGTGTAAGGTATATTTTTCTTTGCATAAATGAACTGGCAAATGTTACCTATCAAAATGACTCCACTTTACGACGCGACGCGACGGCGGGCGCAGCGCGCCCCTGCGACTGTGTGCCAAACGCAGAGAAGCGTAGCTATATGATTCGCGTTCCGACTGTTTGTATGAAGACGGAATACTGCATAGATACCATGCCTTTATCGTGACTTTGCATAGCAAAATAGCAAGCATAGAAAACCGATATGCAAAAAGCTATGAGAATCCCCGTGAAGCAGTCTTTGTAACAACATAGCAAAGTTTTTCTATCAGTTCCTCCGTCCGCGGGGAATTCCCCGTGCCTTCGTAATGCTTGCTGCACATATGTTCGGCCCGGCTTCGGTCGGCACTGCTGGGCGTTAAAATCAAATATATGTAGATGAATGTTTGGGAAAACTCGCCGATTGGCTTTCCCTAGCCCGGACAGCCTCAAGTCGGTGGATTAGACAAAGCCGGGCGGCAAAACCTAATAAATTATGTAGATGAATTGTGCCGATTAGAACCCAAGGAATCATCCGAACGTACCGTAGTCACGTGCGAGCAGGCGCAACTTAGGACGTCCACCCACAAGTTGGACATACTCGTATAGCCTCATCAAGACCACAGGATCGCGCTGAATGTTAGTCGCTACAAACCGGTCTTATTGGAGATCTATGGGGGAGCATAGCAGTGGACGTCCTATGGCTGAAACGACGACGACGATGAATTATTCGATTGGTGCCGATTGGCATAGGCTGAGTGATGCCAAATGTGTGTAGTATCTGCTTCGAGTAACTGCTAATTTAGATTTTTCGTTCGAAAAATTGTAGGCCTATGTCCAAGTTAATTGGACCAGTTTATGCTATTTCGATTATTGAGAAGGGATTCTTAATTTTATTTAATTTTCTTTGAAAGAAAAGCCATGCTCATAAATATAATAAGTATCTTAATTACTTCATGCTAAGTTACTTCCTTAATATTTTGTAACCAAATCTGTTCAGCCGATAGTTATACAAAAATCAGTAAGTACTTAATTGATTTTTTCATCTAGTCTGACCTATACACGTATGTTTAAACGTATATTTTACTAGCTGACCCGGCGAACTAACATACATACATATTCACAAACTTTAGCGTTTATAATATTAGTAGGATTAAGTAGGCAGTAGGATTTTTGATGTCTTTATATCAGTTTTAAGTCATTTAATTGATAAAATAAAAAGTTTCTTAAGAGAAGAATTTTCAATGATGTTCTTAATAAACCATGGAGCTATTATACCTAATTATTTTAATATGAGAGAGGTGTATTATGAGAAAAATTAAAATAAATTAATGGAATATATTGAGTGCCGGCCCGTACATATATGTAGCAAGCCTAACGGGAGAGGATCGCTTGTTTTCCAGGACTAAAGCATCCCAAGTTTTTGCTTTTATTTTAGCGCAGATTTTAGGGTTCTGTACCGGAAAGGTGGGAACAACTTTATGGCCAGGCTTATGTCGATTGTTTGTTGTTTTTGATAAACTGTAAAAGTACAGGGTTATGCAAAACTAGTGTACAAAGCCGAAAGGAAGTTTTTCAGAATATTATGAACAACCTTTAAAATGTGAAAAAATGTTAAACCGGAAGAGCATGTTAATGAATTAAATATAATGCAACATTTTTTGTAATATTAGGTTCTATTAACATCAATAAAGTTATCTTATCTTTACTATGGTTCAACCTGAAAAAAATCCGCCGTTTCATACATTTTGTCGACTTTAAGTTGAAATTTTGTATGGAACAGCTGATTTATCTTTTAGTCCGGATTGGCCACAAATTAAAAGTTGTTAGTAATGCTGGTCTTAACGAAGCCTTTTTGGTACAGGACAAGCAGGTAACCCTGTATAAAGTGTTTAACGAATTTTTAACAAAATGTAACTTGCTATCACCATTGACAGACTTTTAGAAGCTATCGATCAAAGTAATTACGTCAATTTTTAAAGGAAGTTTTTCTCATCGGAGAAATCATTTCAAGTGGTCGGTGTGTTGAAAAATATCCATTACTTAAAAGTGATAACGACACTTGAAGCGATAGTAAATATAATTATACAGGAAAAGGAATTTCTTTTTCCTCCATCTCAGGTCGGTAAACCATATTTCTGGCCTAATTTGTTAGTAAGTACTATTTATTTTATTTTAAGACCCTTGTGAGGTGCCAACTTGTCCATACAAAAACAATAAGTTGTTATCTACCTCTAAATATTATCCGATTAGAGTGTTTTTTTATGTAATCAGCGCTTTAATTGCAAATTCAAAAAGCTGTAAGCCTCTTAAAAGTCATATTATTTATTACGCAAAACTTTGGCTGAAAAGTATACAATTTAAATAAATTTTTTTTTGAAAAATGACGTACGAGCTTGCCACATTTCTTACTCAAGCGATTGACTCAAAAACATAACATTTTGTTACAATTTAAGGGGTAAAAAGAGTTTTCTCCCGGAACGTAATTTTTTACAAAAACTACCGCGAATTTTCTGGATGTTTTACAGTAAACACGAAAACACTGGTCGATTCACGATCCTCTTAAGAAGCATGTTTGAAGTTAGTTACAAGCTGTGCAAAACCCCACTCCTTGCTCCTTGCTATAATATGATTTAGCTAGCTACTGCGCAATGTCTCTCCTCGTGTTCTTATTTGACTACCTCAGTGGCTCAGTGGTTAGTGACCTTAACTTCTGGGTCAAAGAGGCGTTCGATCCCCACCCAAGGCAATTATTTATGTGATGAACTTAGGTGTTTGCTCTGTGCCTGGGTGTTATTTAGTTACTATCTAAGTATGTATATAAAAAAAAAATGTATATGTAGTATATCAGTCTCTGGCAGCCATATCACAAGCTTTGCTTAGTTTGAGGTCAGAGACCGTGTGTAAGATGACCCCAAATTTATTTATTTATTTATATTTATATACGCCATTAAGTTTGGCCTATACTAGAAGACTAAGGGCGAAAAAAGAAATCATACTAGCACTTTTCAACCTCAATGCAGGCTTCAAAATTTCTGATTATTCTAGAAAAATTAAACACGAATTCTGAGGGAAAATTTTAAAACGTGGTCAGTAAAATGTTAAATCAGCTGCTATTCGTTAGCATCACAATGTGGAGCACGTCTCTCAAACGACTACACTCGTGGCAAATGAGAACATTTAGTATTTTACCGTTTTTTTACCTTCAAGAGCTATTTTCTGAAGCTTAAATCCCGACCGTGTAATGAAAAGGTCTATTGTAACTACATGTAATATATATTTGTCATAGTAGAAAGTGTTATTTAAGTTTTTTTGTTTTCTGTGAAAAGGTATTTGAAATGTATAGCTAGGAGATGATATATTTATATATTACTAGCGACTCGCCCCAGCTTCGCACAGGTGTATTATACATATTAACCTTCCTCTTGAATCACGCTATCTATTAAAAATAACCGCATCAAAATCCGTTGCGTAATTTTTTAAAATTACGCAACGGATTTTCTTCTAAACTGAGAATATGTCAGTATCTTTAGATATAAGCATACATGGAGACAGACAGCGGGAAGCGACTTTGTTTTATACTATGTAATGATATGAATATGAAAGTTTTAGAAGGACAAAGATAGATAAAAATTTGGGTACAGTTGCGCTGGATGCAAGCCGCTTCCAACCGATCTTATTATAGATCCATAAGGGAGGCCTATGTCTTGCAGTGGACGTGCTATGGCTGATGGATGAATGACCAAGCAATACCTTACTTTTAATTGTGTTCTATTTTTAAACAATTTTTTGATACTTTGCAATAATATAGTTGATTTAATTATTTTTCGCAAAAATGGTAAAACCGCCTTCCATCGTGTACAAAATTCAAATACTTCGCTAGAATTGTTTCCATTATTGTTGATTTATCAAAAACAGCTCAGTCGATTTCTGTAAAATTTAAATGAGACCACCTCGGGAGTATACCCTTTCGAACTAAAAAGAATGTTTCGATTCGGTTCATAATTGGAACAATTATCGATGAACATACACAAAAAAATAGATACATACAGACGAACATAGAACCTCCTCCTTTTTGGAAGTCGATTAAAAACAAAAATAGTTTATAATTAGGTACAATATAATTTTAGATTGGCCTATTAGTAAAAGTTGTTCATAATGAAGGTCTGTCTTTCTGAATCACTGTCTTTCCGCTAAGCACTTTATTTAAATAACCCTGTATATTACAAAAGATCTGTTTATACACTATTATTTAAATGTCAGGATAACATCGCTTTCAATGATAAGACCGCCAATTATTAAAAGCTATTTATACCGACTTTCAAAAAGGAGGAGGAGGTACTACGTTCGTCTGTATGATGTCTTTTTTTGTATGTTCATATGTGTGATATTTTCGCCAATTGTGAAACGATTTACAAAAATCTTTATTTAGTTTAAAAGAGTATACTTCCGAGGTGGTCCCATTTAAATTTTATCGAAATCGGCAGAGCCGTTTTTGGTAAATCAACAAAAATTTACATGGATGTCACATCGATTCGTGCAAATGTTTCGAATTCTGTACATGCATGCTGCGATTTTTTGCGAAAAATAATTATTCCTTTTTTTGTTTTTTTTTTTTCTAAACTTAGAATATGTCAGTATTTTTGTTCGTTCTTACGTAGTTCTGCGATGTTCAATTTATCAAAGTTTTATGTGCAGAGTTATCAAAGACTAGGCTATTTGCATGTCAATTTCACAATTGACTTACTGAAAAGTAACAAACTGGACAATTTAGACCAATTTAAGTTCCCGTCAACGACATCCAATTTGGCGTTTTCCGAACGTTTGAGTGAATTGATCAATTTAGACGAAAATAACACTACTTTGCAAAGGTGTTAAAAACTGTTACCTATAAACCTTTGAACAAAGTAACACATCAATATTTTAGTTTATAATAGAGAATTTCTGTTCACAGTTTTTTGTCATAGTGCAAATGATTAAAATAATAATTAACCGACTTCCAAAAGGGAGGAGGTTCTATAATATGTTTTTTTTGTATGGTCGCCGCTAACTGTGAACTGAATCAAAAAAATATTTTTTTTATTTTTAGTTAAGGTCTCCCGAGGTGGTCCCATATAAATGTTAAAAGAAATCGGCTGAGCCATTTTTGGAACATCATCAATAATGTAAACAATTCGAGCGAAATATTCAAATTTTTCACACAATGGAATGCGGTTTGGCCATTTTTTGCGAAAAATAATTATAAATAGACGATAGATCGAAGACTTACAGCCGCACTCAGAGACATTACTTAATATTTAATGATTACTTAAACCATCACTAAGTAAAAATTTCGAAAAGTTACCACTCAGAGTCAGTTAACGATTCGTTAGCGGGCCTAATCATCCCTTAACTTTAAGTAGCGCCCAACCCTTACTTAAGCTTCTTAAGGGATGGTTTTGACATCTACGATTGAGGTTATGTTAGAAATTGAAATTCATTGGTGTTGATCTTGTGTTGATTTTATACATATTATTCTTTCTTGTTTTGTAAAATGTCTGATTTTATAGATTTTGTCGAGTTTGTGAATTACGCAAGAAGATATAGGGAAGTAGGGCCAAGGCGGTATTTAAGGGATTATTCTGATCCCTTTACAAAGTACTCAGTGCAAGAATTTTATTCTCGCTACAGATTTACGCCAGAAACTGTAAAAAGTGTAATATTACCCATGCTGATTGACTTACGGAAACCATCGAGACGAGGATTACCATTTGCCCCTGAAATAATGTTACTGTTAACATTAAGATACTTCGCTACAGGCAGTTTTCAGGTTAGTTATTATGTACTTACCTATTTAAATTCTTCAAAGGTAGATATTGCACTGTTGTTATTAATAAATACCTAATGTATTTTGGGAATATTCACTAAGTATACATGTTTAGATACATACATACCTACCTAATAATATTTTTATTTATTCAGAAACTAGATGGAGATGTAGTTGGTATCTGCCAGCAGTCGGTTTCGAGAATTATAGCTAAAGTCTCTACATTGATAGGACACAAAATGAAGGATTACGTCAAATTCCCTTCTACTGTAGAAGGAATTAACAAAGTGAAGCAAAATTTTTATGAAATATGTTATTTTCCTGGAGTGATTGGTTGTATAGATTGTACCCACATCAAAATAAGAAGCCCCGGAGGAATGGTTTCAGAAGTTTATAGGAATAGAAAGGGGTGGTTCTCCATTAATGTCCAGGCAGTCACAGGGCCAAACTTGGAATTTTATGATGTAGTAGCACGGTGGCCGGGCAGTACACATGACAGTTTTATATACAATAGCAGTTCTGTGAAGCAGCGGATGAATACTGGTGTATTGCAGGGATTTCTTTTAGGGGATAGCGGGTATGCTGTTAGCAATGTACTGCTGACACCATTTTTATCACCAAATACCATTCCACAAGAAAAATATAATATAAGTCACAAGAAAACAAGAAACTCTGTGGAAAGATGTTTTGGTGTGTGGAAAAGAAGATTCCCTTGTCTACAAGTAGGAATGGGAATTAAAAAAGAAACAGTTGTAGCTGTTATATGTGCTTGTGCAGCATTGCATAATATTGCTTTATTAGCAGACAACTTGGTTTCATCAAACTGGGACTGCGAGGACATTGATGGTGATAATGATGTTACCCCAACAATATCTGAAAGCCCTAATAGTAATGGTTTTATACTGCGACAAGCTCTAGTAGATAGGTCTTTCTCATAAATAAAAAATCACAAATTGATATAATATGTGTTTTCATTTAAACTACCATTTACATTTAACAAGTTATTATTTATGAAACTAAAATGTATTACTGTCAAATTAAATGACTAAACTAGAGATGAATATAATAATACTACTGAAGACTTATAATAATTTATTACATAAAAAATAATCAAGTATTTTATTTATTACAACCAAAGTACGTTAGTTATTAAAATTAACCTACTTAAAATTAAAATTAATCGGATTTCATTAACATATTAAACTCTATTTTAGTCTTCTCTAGTAAAATTTTGTTTCTCTCTTCCTCTAATAACACTGCCCTTTTTTTGATTTCTTCCACTTCCAACTGTAAAATAAAAATTCACAGTTAGACCTTATATCAATGTAATAAAAGTATATCAAATATAACTGACTGACACTCTAATATTTACGATCCACAACAAAATGGCTAAATAGATGTTGAAAAATAAAAAAAACATTGACATTAATATATTATAAAATCATGTGTTATTTGTACCTGTGTCCTTAATATCTGAATTTCCATCTTTTTCTTATTTTCTAAATGCCTTATTCTTATGACTTCTTCCCGGCGAATGTAGTCAGTAGGTCTACGGTTTTGATCTTGACTGATCAAAGTTGGCAAGTTCTTTTTGACAATCTTATTACGTTTGGATTGCTCTAAAAAAAATAAACACAAATATGAGACAAATACAGTCTAAGGCCCATATTAAAATTTTTATGCTAATATAACACCCATGAAACAACACGGCTTTTACAAATTAGACTTTGTAAAATACAAAAAAAAACAATCACCTGTTTTTATAGGCATATCATCATCAAACTGAACATCATATTGGTCATTAACATCCACCACTGAATCTGTGTGTAGATTTTTTTCCTCCTCGACAAATACTTGGCTGCTACTTGGCTCGGAAACTGAAAATACCAAAAATATAATCAATGATAAAATTTGAGTACATAACACATATTATTAAGTATTAAATACATATCATAATTTAGCTTAATACCATGGGCAACTTCTGTTAAAATTTGCTGACTGTCATCTTCAACGAAGTCTACTCCTTCAGAGTTGATGGAATTTAAAATCATTCCATCAGTATCCATATTGTTGCTGATTTCACAGATCATTACCGGTGCAGCCTGATAAAAGAAAATTAGTATAGATTATTACCTAATCTCACTACATAATTACATATTATAAAGCAAAGTCACTATTTCTGTGTCTGTCTGCCCGTCTATGTATCTATTTATTTCTTCTAAACTATACAACAGATTTGAATGCAGTTTTACTATCTTTTATGAGTATTTAAATGAAAAAATTTGCAGCTACAATAATCATATCTGGGAGAAACTGCGATGAGCAGTTGGTTTTATAAAAAAGCAAATGTTAATAAATGTTACTCACTTCTTCAATCATGGATATGATTGCCCCATGTTGCGGTGATAGCGGAGGCAGGGATGGGCCACCACCAGTACGGATGAGGTTTCCCCGTTCCATAGCTCTAGTTTTTCTCGTCCATGCTTTCATATTATCCCAAGCCCTTTTTAATGAGATGGTTTCACGCTGTAATAAATAAATGACAAATTGTATTATCATGGTTTTCTTGTAAAGCACAAGATTGATTAGCAGTGGATAGATGAGCTTACCTTGGTGACATTGGCGTGGCAGTTAAATTCTTTCGTTAATAATTCCCACGCCGTTTGTTTTTTAGCAACTGCCTTGCCGTCCGATAATTTCGATTCTATGATGGGCTTGTTCTTTACTAGCTGTGCTAATAAAGCTTTTTCGTCGGCCGTGAAATTGGCTACTCTCTTGCGTGGTGTTTTTTCTTGGGGATCCTAAATTGAAAAAGAAACACTTTTATTAAGCTTGAAAGTTGATTTTAACATGAAATATATTTAATTACTCAATATATTGCAATACTTACCATGTCTATTTTATGAATATTTAGTAAATAATACACAATCAAACGTAAACACAACACCGAGCGAAAACTTTTCGACATTGACAACTGATGAATTGACATTAGCATTCTGCAGTAAATAATACCATACATAAAAATCCTAAATGCAATTTCGAATTTGCACAAAAACATTTTGTTTTCTATGTTTTTTTAGTAAGAACTGATTGTAAAAGTAATATGCAATACGTAAAAATGTAGGAAATGAATGATTACAGATGTTTTATTGTATATTTTTGATAATTAATATTTTCATATTTTCGTGCGGCAACACAACTGCTCTATCGATATTCTATCGATAGAGCTGGTTTGACGTTACCTCGCCCGAGGGATACTTAAGTCTGTCATTAACTAACGAATACTTAAATTCTGTCTCTGGGATGTAACGATAATTAACAGACTTAATGAAAATTAGTTAAGTAATGATTAGCGCTAATTTAATGAACGTTTCTGAGTGCGGCTGTTAGTTGTGCTACGCATTATGGTCAACTTTCACTATGGGGCGCAACCCGAAATCTAGGTGAAGTTGACTTCATCAGTAACATCCTTACTATAAATCCAAAAGTGTCTGTTGGTTTCTTTGTTCCATTTTCACGATGCAACAGAAGTAGAGATCGATTTGGTTTTTTCAAGAAGATAGTGTAAAGGTATAAAAGTAAAAGTGTCATAAACTATATTTATTATTTATGTCGAAAAATAAAAAGTTGTTAAAGGATAGCACAAAACTCGAAATACGTACTACCCCAGGTACATATTTGCACATATAAACAGAATGATACAAGTTCGCGGGTGTTAAGTTAACTACAAGCTGCGCAATATCCAATCCTGACTGAAGTTCACATAAAGCTGCGCGTTGATTGGGTTTCGCCCAGCTGACTTCACATCCGCCAACTTGTATGATTCTGTCGATAAGTACTGAATAAAATTGACCAAGTGCGAGTCGGACTCGCGCACGAACGGTTCCGTACCGTATGGAATAATATATTTTATTTAAGTTTGATTATTTATTTTGAACGGGAATATATTATAACTTAATATTCTGTGAATATATCAAGCATCGTCCTGTTGCCTTTATTAATATCGAGCAAAAAAATCACGTTTCTTGTTTTTTACTTACAATAACATAAATAATATGTAAGCCCTTGCATATTTATTTTATTTTAATTGAAAGATTTATTTTTTTACGTGAATATTTTACCAAATATTCAGTGAATATTTCAAGCATCTACCTGTCACCGTTATTAATATCGAGCGAAAAAACGGCTAATAATTCAAGTTTGTTGTATGGGAGCCCCCTTAAATATTTTTTTTGCTTTTAGTATTTGAAAATTTCAACAGTCTAGCTATCACCGTTCATGAGATAAAGCCTGGTTGCAGACAGACAGACGGACAGACAGCAGAGTCTTAGTAATAGGGTCCCGTTTGTACCCTTGGGGTACGGAACCCTAAAATTATCATTTAATGTGACCTATGAGAGCAAAGCAATAATAATTGGAAGCCGTCGCTCGCATTAACGCCGTAAGACGGGATCCAATAAAACAGGATTTGATTGTATGAGGGATTCGCTTCCGCGCTCGTCTTACATTTTACGACCGGACAGGAACTTTATGGATCTTTGGAGATAACTTACTGCCAGTTACTGCACAGATATAGCAACTACCTACAGTATATAAGTGTCTGGTGACAAATTGAACACATTCTATATCGTCGAAGTCGTCATTATGAACATTTTGTTTCGGAAACTCAATGTCATGTATCTTTAAAATATATCCCGCTAGGTAAATACGGCGTAGTACGTACGTTACCTTTCATTTTTTGAATTCCGCAGTCTTATTTTATCACTAGCTTTTGCCCGCGGCTCCGCCCGCATGATATTTAGAGGCCCTACCTTACCACCCTTAATGAAGTAGGTAGAAAAAAAAAAGAAAAGGTTTGACATTTGTTCGATTCGACAGTTCTTTTTTGACACTTCTCGGAGCGCACGCTAGAATAGCTCGCAGATGGCAGAATTTTTCCTACTTCCTTAACACTTAGGCCGTTTTCTGACTTGTCGGTGTGGGAGCGAAAACGGCCTTATTGTTATAGTATGGAAAATTTACGCAATATCATTACTAGTAGTCCGCCCCGGACTTGGACCTCGCGCTATTCCTATTTCATATCATAAAAACTGTGATTTAAAAAAAAAAAAAATGGTATGAAACTTTTATAATATTAGTAGGATATCATCTTTTTCACATGGCTTATCGTCGATATTTCTCTTTTTTTACCACATGTGGTAGCTCTCCATTGTAGAAAAAATCGACTCCGTACGAATATCTTTTATGCTTATAAATGTTGGGCCAGTGTCACCGCAGGCTCATTAAAAATCCGTCCTATGTAGATTTTTTTCTGTGTTAAAAACGTTATTTGTCAAATATTGTTGTGAATAAGTAAATTATAATGTTTATGTCACCTATGAGAATAAGGAGCAATAATTGGAAGCAGTCGCTCGCATTAACGCCCTAAGACGTGATCCAATAAAACAGGATTTGATTGTATGAGGGATTCGTTTCCGAGCTCGTCTTACATTTTACGACCGGACAGGAACTTTATGGAGCTTTAGAGATAACTTACTGCTCAGATATAGCAACTATACTAGGTGTCTATATCTATTAGATGTCTGGTGACAAATTGAACACATTCCAGACTACAGTATATTAGTATACCTATTACCAATCATCCCTAACAAGTCAGTGGGGCCAATATTAAAAGCACCAACGTAATTTTAATAGCAGCTTAAAATATTCCTGTTTCTTTTTACTATAGGTTAATAAATAAATATTAGGGGACATCTTACATACAGTCTCTGACGCCAAACTAAGCAAAGTTTATGATATGGCTGCCAGCCCGGGTAGCACGGCAAGGGGAGAAAACCATTTTATCCACTCTTCATGTCAGATGTCATTGTCAATCCATACTTTATTTCCTCTTCGAGGGGATATAATGGTGGAAAGACTATTAGCCCCTTTGCCATGCTTCCCGTGCAGAGACTGATATATACTACATATACATATTTTAAATACAAACTTTTATAGATAGTACCTAAATAACACCCAGACACAGAGCAAACACCTATGTTTATCATGCAAATAAATGCTTCCCTGGGTGGGGATTGAACCCACGGCTCTTTGATTCAGAAGTCAGGGTCACTAACCACTGAACCAGAGAGGCAGCGAGGTATGAAAGAGAGAACAATAAAATTGGCCACAGAGTTAGAGGGGTATTTGCAACTGCTCAAGGATATTCGAGTTATGTTGTAATAGCTAGAATCGCTGTTTAGATACAGTATGCTCCAAAATTATGTTTTTGAATATTATACAATAGTTAACTGGTAAGTTAATGTCGACGTCAGCTCTCCACCCTGCATAAGCTTAAACTTTTTTTTTTCGTTGTAAATAGTCGGTAGCTGAAGGGTAGTGTACACAGTAAGGGTAGTAAGTAAAAGTTAGAGTGGGAAGTAGGGTAGTTGTCATCGTCGTCTTCATCGTTTCAGTCAAAGGACGTCCACTGCTGGACATAGGCCTCCCATATAGATCTCCAATAAGACCGGTTGGTAGCGGCTTGCACCCAGCGCGATCCTGCGGTCTTAATGAGGTCATCTGTCCACCTTGTCCTCATCTGTCCAGGTACCACTGCTATTTTAACTTGCCAATCCGCTGGCCTATGTTGGTAGAATATAACTTACATAATTGGTTATTTCTTCTCGCGTTCTTTCATTTATTATTGACTGACGAAATTCCACCAAAGTGGATGGCAATTATTTTGGTAGATTTTTTATCAGACACAAACTGGCACCTTGTTATATTTATCTTGTTGTATTTGGAATATTTAGTGTAAAATTAGATTCAAATTGTGTTTATTTGACTCAAAATTAACCTTATTTTTAAGAATGTAGAAAATAAATGAATGTAATTTAAATACATGCGAGTAATTAATTTCCTTTTAATTGTATACTGTATGTATTGTAGATTGTTTCTGACTATTCAAAAGTGTTTCTGTGATACACATTTGTTAAAATAAATTAACTTAACTAAGCATTGTAGGTAGTCAGCTAGGAGATGGGGTGGTTAGAGGGTAGTATAGGTTGGTATCTAGAATATTTAATGTTACCTGATATCCATAGCTATTGTTGGAGGTCATGGCGACGATACCGACGCTCATGCTCACACGCGTAGCGTAGGACACTGTCGTGCCCAGGAACATGAGGAATGCTATCACATGCCGGATGCCAATGATGCTGTCTGCAACAGTGAAACGATTTCGTTGTTAATACACAGTTCTGAAACAAGCTCTCTCAATACAGGGTTATCTGATTGCCCTAGAGTCTAGACTAAGCCGAAAGATGGTTATTAAGATCATCATTACAAACAACTTTTACTATGAGACAAATCCAAAATTAGAAAAAAAAACTGTTCCATAGAAAATTGAAGCTCAGAATCGACAAAACGTATGAAACAGCTGTTTTTTTTTTTTGGAATCCGGATTGGCCGTATAGGAACAGTTATGATGGAAAGTGTAGTCATAATGATTGTCTAAATGACCTTGTTTCGGCTTAGTACGCCAGTTCTGGAAAACCCTGTATACTAAGGCCTCATTTGTAAGCTCAAAATAACACTGGCTGCGAAAGTAATATGTGATGTATCACTGCGTGTCTATATCAGAAATGAACCCTTAAAAACCTAAGTTACTAATACAGTACCTATAGCAAATATAAATCAAACGATTCTGTAACCATTTCGTTACTTGCAATAAGTTTTTAGTAAACTTTATAATGTGAATCCTATTCAAGTTTTCATGATTATGAAGTACGAAATGATTTTAATTTTATAGTAGGTCCCTACTTTCCACACTAGGTTTATCTCAAAGAGTTATTTTTGTGGTAAACATTTCAAAGCATTGCCGCGATCACAGGACTTGAATCTGAACAGATTGAAATGCTGATTACTTGAAAAATATCACTCAAATAGGATAATATTTGGAGGTAGGTAAAAGCTTATTGTTATTGTGTGGGTTTCACGATTGCCTAGATTGCTTACCGACGCTAGCGCCAAATTTGTGAGGTGTTCAATGATTTTTTTTTACTACTAAATAAATTTAATAGAGAGTCTCCGTATCAATAATGATGAATGGAATATGCATGTACTGTTTCTGGCATTGTCGCGCATGACAAATATATTTTCCTAATCGAGAGCTTCGAGAAAAAATCGAGGTGCAATACGAATCGCCGACGAAGCGCGAATTGTCAGCCGGCCTGACAGCGACAGATATAATACCATATCAGGACTGAGCTGGCAACACTGTGCCGCCTTTCTTACTAAATGCGCGTGCTGTACTATATTATTGATATCTTGGAAAAATATTTTCAGTTATAATTAAGTATTAGGCCTGATTTTTGAAACTTTAGAATCATTTATAATGGTTGCACATGATCATGCAGTTTGCATGCTATGTTCCCCCGTTTGACCAGGCAAAGATTTTGAACGCTCGCTTCTACTTCTTTTTATTGTTCTAAGGACTCAATTGTAGAGTCCCGTACTTTAGTTAAAATACATCGCAATTTATTTATAATAAGAAAGAAAAAAATAGATTAAAATCATTGAGGTTGGATTTTTAATTCAGTTTTCTGAATGTCTTTACTTTAACACATTATATAATATCAACGTTATTATATACACTATGAAACTATTTGATTGTTCAACTCTCTAAAAACACATATAATCAGACTTGTTCATATATACCCACATAATCGTTATTTATAACTATTAATTAAAAGTCGTTAGCATACAGAAAGTACACATAAGAAAAATCACATGTGTGATATTAAATAATATTAAATGGTATTAATATTATTTTTATTCATGAATTAATAAATAAATAAAAAAACATTGAATTGATTCATTACTATCACGATTAAATGTCATATCCTCTAGATCTACGTATTTTTTTTTGTGTTGAATATTAACACAGACATAACAAACTATTATGTACAATTTTATCATCAACAATGTCGATCAACAATGTCGTACAAACATGCGAAGTTACGTCCAGCTGATTATTATAAAAGCGATGCCATGTACTTGCACATATACGAGTGTGTGTACTCCACACAAATGTGGTAGTTTTACATTAAGTTTATCACATGTAATGGGATCGCCAGCCAAGCGTGCAAATGTAATTGTAGGCTTTATAAAACTGTGTGTTTTCTCTGATAGCCTAGGAGCGTGCTGATTTATCGAGAAAGGTGCATTCTGTGTGATGTTGTTTTAAAAACAGTCAGTTCAAAATATTTAAGTAAGTATTATTTGGATCATCGACACGAAGTTGAAGAAGAAGAAGAAAAAGTAGAAGAAGAATATTTGAATCAACTGAGACCCAAAAAATAATGTGCTGTCAGAGCCAGCCATCGCTCTGTATTACATGCCACTGAGTCACTTTCGTCACCCATCCAAAGACTGGCCTTGCCAAACGTTGCTTTTCTTCGGTGAGCACTAACAGACACTTAGTCAAACCGCTCTATGAGAACCACAAGATATTCAAAAATTAAACGTAGTTTTGAAAAGTCATATTATAGAAATCTTTTTTTTTAAATAATCGATAATTTTGCAGAACGGATCCAACTCATGGCCAAAAAAAAAACAAGTAGATGCTCATGGCAACAAGAGGCCAAGAGACCTGCCTAGAGGACTTAAGTGTCCGCTGTTAATACAATTAGATAATTTTTAAACTAAGTTGTTTCTGAAAATTCTGTGTACAATATTTTGATTGGCCAATTTACAATGTTTATGTAGTTGTTTCTGAAAATTTTGTGTACAATATTTTGATTGGACAATTTATAATGTTTTTGTAGATGTTTTCAGGTCTGGTTGTCACTTTTGTACCGGACTTGTAAAAAATAAATAATTAAAAAAAGTCCGAGTTTTCACATTGTTTTTTTTCTTTATCAATGAACCTTACCCAAACGTAACGCGAGCTCCTAGCCTAGTCTCTCAGGCGTACGCCCGGGTCCAACTGTCGCATATAAACTCGATCCGCGGCACATCGCAATTACGTTCGCCAGCTGTAATGAAGCAACGTCATTATTGCTATGTAGCTTTTCAGATCGGGGAAATGGACATGATTTTTAGGGTTCCGTACCCAAAGGGTCAAAAGGGGACCCTATTACTAAGACTTCGCTGTCCGTCTGTCTGTCTGTCCGTCTGTCTGTCACCAGGCTGTATCTCATGAACCGTAATAGCTAGAGAGTTGAAATTATCACAGATGATGTATTTCGATTGCCGCTATAACATATAATACTAAAAACAGAATAATGTAAATATTTAAGGGGGGCAACGCAACAGATTTTGATGCTGTTTTTTTTTAAATAGATAGAGTGTTTCAAGAGGAAGGTTTATATGTATAATACACCTGCGCGTAGCCGGGGCGGGTTGCTAGTACGTAACAATACTTTACAGACAACCAATGTTTTCTCTATTCAATGTAACCAATTCTGAAGGTGCCGTCCTAAATATAGCAAATTTAAATAGTGCTGTTTCTTTTTCACTATAAGTAGTTGAAAGAGAGAACAATATTAATTGCTATTAAATTTAGGATGGTGCCTTCATAATTGGCCACAATGTAATGTCTAGGTAAATCAAGCAATCACGCTATGCTCTAAAGTTACGTCAATGTATTTCAACTTTAAAACACTTCTTTTTTCAAAAACGTATCACTTTTTTTTGTATACTATCTATATAAGTATGTATTATATGTATATGTAGTGTTAGCTGATGGGCATGATATGTGCTGCAATAGTAAGACACTCAGATGATACACCATTGGACAATAATACGGACCTCCAATATTTCTGCAGTCATTACAAAACTCAAAGCAATTACAAGGCTTGCCCCAACTACTGGCTTATCAAAGTTGTTTCACCCATACACCACCAATCACTATCACAGACTGGCACTCCAGCCCGTCGCCCAAACCATCTCTCTGTCTACCCTCATTCCATATACTTCTCACCGTCGCAATACAGAAGTGTGTTGCGACTATGTGTAGGTATCCTCTTAAATAAGCTCAGCTAACAATAGTATATCAGTCTCTGGCAGCCATATCGCAAGCTTTGCTTAGTTTGGGGTCAGAGACCGTGTGTAAGATGTCCCAAATATTATTTATTAGTTAAATGCTTTTCAATTAAAAAAATATTTACGAGCAAATAGTCATCTAAATCTACATGCACAATCGTGCAGATCTTGAAAAATAACTTAATTGTAACGGGAAAAAGTTTCCTTACAAAACAAGGTACATTTCCATGTCGGAATGTATACCAAAGATAAATAACACTGGGAATTGCTTTAAATTAATTGTGTGAAGTAAAAACAGTTGAAAAATGGCGTCTCCTTGTTCAGGGAGTATAAATGATCTCGGCGCTGCTCCTTTTGTACTTTATTAAGAAGTTGAAGAAAGCAATTTGTGGAATGTATAGAATCATTTGTGTGGACATTTGTAGACTGTGTTTTAGGATTTTGTTTGGGGTGTAAAACTGCAAAGTATGGCTTTTCTGGACTTTATTTTGTTGCAAGATGAGTAGGTACACTAAATTTATTATTTGAAAATTTGAATTTGAATATGTTGTAACTTTAAGTCTAATATTGCGTGAATAAATGGAGGGGTCAAAAAAACCGTGGTGGTTTAGTAGTAATGACACCGACCTTACAACCGTGAGGTCGGGTGTTCAAATCCAGGTCCCGTACCAATGAGTTTTTCGGAATTTACTCACGGAATTTCACACCACTGGCATTTCGGTGAAGGAAAACATCGTGAGGCAACCTGCATACGTCCGTAGAAGAAATTTGATGGCGTTTGTGATCCACACTGGACCAGCGTGGTGGATATGGCCCAATCACCTTTCGTGGGTAGGCCTACGTCCTGCAGTGGACTATTAAAAAAAAGGCTGGTAATGTACAGTACAGTACATAAAATCCAAAAAAGTTGATTGTCTGTGAAGTCGGTTTACAGACGATAATTTTACGTGAAAACGTTATAAGAGCAACTGAAACAAACCGAACGCTTAGGCCGATTGTGTCTCTCTATCGCTTGTTCCGCGCTCTCCCTTGCACGCTGAACGTGACACTTTTTCGTGCATGCAGCTGGCGTTCACGGGTTTATAAGACGTTATCACGTCAAAAGATATGAAATAAACATTGAAATAGGGCTGCAATGTACACTTGTAAAAAAAACAATATCATTCGTGCACAAGACCGAGAAAACTGGAAATCTCGAGAGGAGGCCTATGTCCAGCAATGGGACAATTCAGGTTCATAAACAACAAACAAACAAACAACATCATTCATGTTAAGCTAAAGCAAACGTGGTAAATAGTGAAAGGGCATGCAGTTTTAGACTGAGAGGTTTAACTGAAACCGGGCTTTTAAAAGTCCTCTACTGAACATAGGCTTACTCACAAAGAACCAATTGGGTGCCATCTATCACAGTGGCTTAATGCGGGTTTGTTGACCTAGCTAAAATGACTTTAATTTTGCTTTGTACTCGTACATCAAATACTAAAGTAAATAATTAGCACTGTTGGTGGTGAAAATTGTGTTCATCAATCTTGAGTTTAGACAATTTTATAGTCCTTAAATAACAAAGAGAACAGTAACAAAGTACCCATTCATGGAAAATTTATTTACGCATATTATCTGCTCAATATCGGGCATTATTCGAAATTAAAAATAAATAAAATTACTTCGTAATCGTGTTGCAAGGTTTCTAAGGAAGTCTACACACCTATCGTCAAGAAATACAAGGTTACCCAGAACTGGTGTACTAAGCCGTAAAGAGGTGACTGAGACTGAGATCCATCATTATGAACACAATGGGGCCAACCCGGAATTCAAGAAAAAAAAACAGCTGTTTCATACATTTTGCTGCTTCCGAGTAGCAATTTTGTATGGTATCTACAGTTGATTTCTTTTTCTGGTATTTTGAGTTGGCCTCATAGTAAGAGTTGTTTGCAATGATGGTCTTATTCTTCCCCTTTCTAGATGTACAAGACCCGCCCTTAAAAGGTTTTCCGTTTAATACCTATGACCCTGTTATAAATAATAATCGGCCAAGTACGAGTCGGACTCGCGCACGGAGGTTTCCGAACTGTATGGGAGGCCCCCTTAAATATTTATTTTATTTTAAAATTCTGTTATTTATTATTGAAGTGAATATACAACTAAATACTCTGTGAAAATTTCAATCATCTACCTGTTACCATTATTATTATGAAGCGAAAAACGCCTAAAAATCAGGAGCCACCTTAATTATTAATTTTATTCTGTTTTTAGTATTTGTTATTATAGCAGCAACAGAAATACATAATCTGTGAAAATTTCAGCTTTCTAGCTATAGCGGTTCATGAGATACAGCTTGGAGACAGACAGACAGATGGACAGACGGACAGCGGAGTCTTAGTAATAGGGTCCCGTTTTTACCCTTTGGGTACGGAACCCTAAAAATGAATTTTGTCTGTATGTCCTTTATAGGATCGTAAACTATGCTTTTCATCATGTGATGATAATATTAAGCAAAGTTGTTGTACATGAGCCAAAGGTTTCCGAGTTGGTGAAGTTCGCCGGGTCAAAGTCGCTAGTCGCTAGTTAAAGATAAAAAAAATAGAACCGGGATTCACTACGATTCTAAGGCGTCTTTTATCTGCTTCCAAGATTTCCCCATGCTTCAGATTTTGTAGAAGTTTACTAGGTATAAAAATCATTATTATAATAAGTCCGTCAGTTAGATTTAAAAAAAATATTGTACACATATTTTTTCTTTTGTCAATAAAACAATCGGTGACAAAGATAAACCTTGTCAACGTTCGAGAGTGGGGGCTCGTGACGTCACTAGCCGGTACATTGAAAAGCGGTTAGTGACGTCATGCGCAACTTTAACGGGCTTTATCTTCATCAATGTTTATTAAATTGACAAAAGAAAAAATACGTGTCTAATGTTTTTTGACCATCTATTTGACGAACTAATTACATTTTTTTTGTTAACAAGCCTATTATAACATCCTTTTCATTTTTCGCCCGGGAAAATCCAGGTATACTACAATCCTGTAGATTGTTTATGCCTGTAGCTCATCGAGGCCAATGTTTATTGACTATTGTTAATAGTATTTATTAGGAGTTGTACGTCAAAATATCATTATGGGGCGTATGGAGTCGGATCACGTTTTAATGGGGACATTAATCGTGTTTCGGGACACGATTAAACTTGTAGGGATAGTCGGTATATATTATTATAGAGTATTGGCTGTTGAGTGCGTATTGGTATCCGGAGTGATTTCATCGCGTTATTAAATCAGGAGTTTTTATAAACGCGTTTAAGTCCGTGCTTTACCAACAACTCGCCTAATGTTTTGTGACGTTGTGGTCAAAGATGAAACACGCAGACTTAGAACATACCTATTCACTCTGATCTTGATAAGCTTTAGATTATATCTCTTAGGAAAAAGGGAAATGCCAGACTGTTCTATTCCCTGGCGGTACGAATCCGAAATGTTGAGTCAAACCGCTTTGTACGTGTCGAAGGAAAATCGACAGTTCTTCGTGTCGATAATCCAAATAATATTTAAGTAAGAATTTATAAGGTCTTGGAGGTAGTGGAGCGTCATTCTACTTGTACCTACTGTTGTAAAAAGGAGATGGTAGGATAAGGTCGTGTAGCTCAGAGTTCAATTTCAGTGCAACGGTAGAAAATTACTTTGAAATTGTGCCGATATAAAAGTAGCTTTCAACTATAATATTTGCAATAATTATTTTACCCAAAAATGGCCAAACCGCCTTCCATCGTGTACAAAATTCGAATATTTCGCTCGAATTGTTTACATTATTGTTAATTTTTCAAAAATGGTTCAGCCGATATTTGTGAAATTTAAATGGGACTAGCTCGGGAGTATACCCTTTCGAACTAAAAAAAATTTTTGGATTGGTCTAGAACTGGCCGAATTATCGATGAACATACAGACGAACATAGAACCTCCTACTTTTTGGAAGTCGGTTAAAAATCAAAGTGTATGCTTCCTTCTATTCCTGCGTGAAAAAGTATAAAATAAACCTACAAACTCACTTTCAGACTCATAATATTAGTCCGGTAATTGTATTTAACAGTATTCCGTCTTCATACAAACAAACGGTCGGTACGATTTCGGTACACATTCCTTACACAACAGTGCCAGGGGCGCGCCGCAGTGACGAACGATTAAGCCGGGTCCAGACGAGTGTAACGTGTAATGTAAGATTATGTGTAATTTAGCATCAACAGTGTGGACGGCACACGAACTCAAAGCGAATTGTGAACGCGAAAATATTTCAAAAGCTGTTTCCACTCAGTTGCTACGAACATGCCGAATAGGAAGGTCGTGATAGCTGGTGCGGCTTTTATTTTCATGTATTTACTAACTGAATTCAATGAATGAGCGATTTCCAATGAATGAGCAATATCACTCCAAGCATCGTGTTTCAGATTTTTTTTATAGTATTGCGGGTTTATTGGATCCCAAGTAACAGGTTTTTCTTGAAACAAACTAATAAGTTCAAGCGATTGTTCGTCACTCCACATCATGAACGTACATACGACACAACCGTCACGAACGCCGTCCAAACGAGCACTGCGAGCGTCTTTGTGTTCGCGCGAAAAACCGACAGCCGATCAACCCCGAGCGCCGCGCGAGCGTTACATGTAATGCTCGTAGTGCCGTCCACACGTAGAATTCGCGTTACATTACACGGTGGATTACATTACACGTTACACTCGTCTGGACCCGGCTTTATGTGGGTTTGTATCAGTGAGCGCGCGATATACCTACTAGGCGGGCAGCCCTAGCGCGTGTTACGTTCTGCGTGGCCACGTGGAGCTCTAGATATTAATTTCAAGGATAGGGTTGAGTCAAAATACTGTTGTAATCCGACCGGTTAACTCAGTCCTCGCCTGCGCGGTACAGGGGCGCGAGGGTAGACGACAAAGGGGGACTGAGACAGGCGCGGGCGGCACGGACCCGCCGTGAAAATATGGCTGCAAAAATCGACATTTACCATCGTACCACAAAAGTTTTACTCAAGCTTTAGACAATGTTTGTACAAATTGCATAGTTAAACTGTGTTTATAGCGAGTCAGCGGTCGGATTATATGTAGATACCATACCACGATATTAGAAATAATACCGCTTTACAAAAACCTACGTACACTAAAATATCGTATTACACGTGTCTTCCAAAAATTCAACATATTTACAAATCCCGTATCCCTTCATTCGTAACCGTTCATGCTGAATGAAAATAAATATAACGCGTTGAATGAGTTGTTTACACGGTATAATCCGGACAAAATCCTCGCCACGAAAATACAGAGATAAAAACGAAAAAATCGGCCAAGTGCGAGTCGGACACGAAGGGTTACCCATATAAAATATTTTATTGTAATATAATTATTTATTTTTTAATATTCTGTGAATATTTCAAGCATATTCCAGTTGCCGTTATTGATATCGAGCAAAAAATCACGTTTCTTGTATGGGAGCCCCGCTCAACTTTTTTTTATTTTAATTTAATTATTTATTTTGAAGTATATATTGAACTAAACATTCTGTAAATATTCCAAGGATCTACCAGTCACCGTTATTAATATCGAGCGAAAAATGGCTAAAAATTAAGTTTTGATGTATTGAAGCCTCCCTTAAATATTTTTTTTCTATTTTTTAGTATTTGTTGTTATAGCGGCGACAAAAAACGTCAACTGTGAAAATTTCAACATTCTAGCTATCACCGTTCATGAGATACAGCCTGGAGACAGACAGACGGACTGACAGACGGACAGCGCAGTCTTAGTAATAGGGTCCCGTTTTTACCCTTTGGGTACGGCACCCTAAAAACGATAAAACAATGATATTCTGTGCACAGACACGTTATGACTGTATAGACGGATGATGACACTTAAAAACGGATTAAGGTCCGATTCATCCTTCCCTATTCATCATCAGCCTGAATCGCCCTACTGGTTGAATACTATGTACAACCCTTGTATAGACCAAATCAATTTTTTTATCCGCTGTTAGTTAGCTACAAGGAGCGCGAAACATACGGTCCTACCACAAAAGTTTATTTATTTTGTAGTAAGGCGGTCAATGTTTAGTATTTACTTTGCAACGAATATTCTACTGCTCTACGGTTGAAAAACTACTAATTAAAATAATAATTGATTAATAAAAATAGTTCCCACATTAGAACGATATTTATAAATATTCAAAGTAAATGTTAAATCATGTGCGGTGAAGTGTACGTACATATTATATGTAAAATCACATACTTAGACGGAGATATCCTACTAATATTATAAACGTGAAAGTTTGTAAGGACGGATGGATGGATGTTTGTTGTGATGGATTGATTGTTGTTTTCCATATTAAAACAATAAGTGTTAAGTCAGTAAGAAAAATTCTGCCATCTGCGAGCTATTATAGCGTGCGCTCCAAAAAATGTCAGAAAAGAACTGTCGGCTCGAACAAATGTCAAATCGGTTTTTAGGGTTCCGTACCCAAAGGGAAAAACGGGACCCTATTACTAAGACTTCGATGTCCGTCTGTCTGTCTGTCTGTCTATCACCGGGCTGTATCTCATGAACCATGATAGCTAGGCAGCTAAAGTTTCACAGATGATTTATTTCTGTTGCCGCTATACCAACAAATACTAAAAAGAAAATGAAATAAATATTTAAGGGGGGCTTCCATACAACAAACCTGACTTTTCAGACGTTTTTCGCTCTAAATTAATAATGGTAACCGGTAGATGCTTGACATTTTCACAGAATATTTAGTTTTATATTCACTTCAATAATGAATAATAAAATTAAAATAAAATAAATATTTAAGGGGGGCTCCCATACAGTACGGAACCCTCCGTGCGCGAGTCCGACTCGTACTTGGCCGATTAGTTTTTATATTCCACCTCCATTATTAAGGGTGGTAAGGTAGGGCCTCGAAATATCATGCGGGCGAAGCGAAGCCGCGGACAAAAAATAGTATATTCATAATTATGTCAGCGGCCCAAGCAAGGAGAATTTGCGCAGCTTGTAGCTAACTTCACTAACGCCTTCATATTTGATTAGTTCGTTTATTAAAGTAAATATTTAATCATGTACTCGTACAATAAAGAGTAAGTAAAATGTGGCGCTAGATTCAGTGTCGGTGAACGCCTCGTGTGGCGGCCGCCTCGCTCGGCGCTCCAAGAAGGTCGAGGACCAGTTTGAGAAGAAATTCTTGTCACTAGTTCCTATCAATATTTCTGTTCGTGTACTGATCACGAAATTTATTACGTTCATAGTTATAATCTTTTAGGTATGCGAGTTATGTAAGGCATTCAAATCATTTAAGGCATTTGACTTGTATTTTTTAATTGATATTTATAGCGAAACGCACACAGTACATCAACCATCCATCCTTACATCAGCCAAAAGACGTCCTCTGTTGAACATAGACCTCCCCTATAGATCTCCAATAAGACCAGACGGAAGCGGCTTGCATCCAGCACGATCCTGCGGTGTTGATGAGGTCATCCGTCCAGACAGTACACACACGTTTCAATTTTATGAGGATTATAAATAGCCAAGACATAAAAATAAAACAATTATATTAAGATACCATCCATCCATCCGTCAGCCATAAGAAGTCCACTGCTGGACATAGGCCTCCCCTATGGATCTCCAATAAGACCGGTTGGAAGCGGCTTGCATCCAGCGCGTTCCTGCGGTCTTAATGAGGTCATCCGTCCACCTTGTGGGTGGACGTCCTACGCTGCGCTTGCCGGTACGTGGTCTCCACTCGAGATCTTTCCGACCCCATCGGTCATCAGTCCTCCGCGCTATGTGCCCTGCCCATTGCCATTTCAACTTGCCAATCCGTTGGGCTATGTCGGAAACTTTGGTTCTTCTACGGATCTCCTCATTTCTGATTCGATCTCGCAGAGAGACTCCGAGCATAGCCCTCTCCATAGCTCGTTGGGCTACTTGGAGCTTACTAATAAGGCCCATAGTGAGAGACCACGTGTCTGTGCCATAAGTCATATTAATATACGCCTTAAATTAATACAAGTAAAGATATTGATAAATACGTAAAAATTGCTGGGAAAATTGCTCTTAAATTCTTAATGAATACCCCCAAGCTTGGGGGGTAGGCAGGCAAAACCTGAAGAAATACGCGATATGTAGACTTTGATCTTATTGTGAAGATCCTAGGAGGCCCATGTTCAGAAACAGTCATTACATGGCTAACATTCTTAAATTTATACAGATGTCATCCTGAAAAATATTCAACGATATCATTGTAATGTAACAAATTTTGTATGTTTTACTATGGAACCAACCCTCTACTGTTCCAGCCTTTTTAATAGTCCACTGCAAGACGTAGGCGTACCCACGAAGGGTGATTGGGCTATGTCCACCACGCTGGCCCAGTGCGGGTTGGTGGATTCACACACGCCATCGAATTTCTTGTACGGACGTATGCAGGTTGCCTCACTATGTTTTCCTTCACCGAAAAGCCAGTGGTGTGAATATCCGTACGTAAGTTCCAAAGCAACTCATTGGTACGGGACCGGGATTAAACCCACGACCTCAAGAATGACAGGCCAGCGTTACAACCACTAGACCACCACGGCTCAACCCTTTACTGTAGCAACTTTATACTATGATAATGTTATTTATGATCCAAGTCTCAGAAACAAATCTATTTTCTTATAAATTCATAATGTTGTCTTCAAAAGTAAAGTTGAAGCATCGTATGTACAATAATAATTAAGTTCTCACATAAGTGAAATTGTAAAATTTCTTTTTGAGAAATAAATTCTTTAACCCGAAAAGTATTTTTAATGGTAGATGCTATGCTAATTCAGTTTTAATTCCTTATCAATCTTATCAATGCCATTGATCTCAATTTCCGGGCCTATTTACGAATAGAAACATTCAAATATAAACATATTCGTACTTAGGTATGTAGTCTACAGAAACGAGTTTGTTCCTTGTAAGCCGTAATCTGAAAGGAAGGGTGCTATTAAGTATGTTCTAAGTATGTAGTAGGCCCAATTATGAAGGTGGCATCGCTAGTTATAATAATATTAGCAATTTAGATTGTTTTTGTTTCTTTTTCACTATAGGCACAGCCCGGACACTCCGCGATTTTTCATACAAAATCTGCTGTCTTACGCACACCTACACAGTACTTACTCACAGACAACACACTTACGCACGGTCGCTACACGCGCATTTGTGTGCGGAACGTCTATGGCTGTCAGCGATCACCACAACGTGACGACATGCCGCGTGAGTGAGACAGTTGCGTACTTAATTTGCAAAAATGAATATTAATCTAGTGCTTAAAAAAGTATAACAATTACTTAATTTGGAAGCATTTTAACAAAAAGTAACCGATCTACTTCTTTTGTAAGATAATATCAAGAGGAAGTTACCAAATAATGTAAAATAAGTTCCTATTATTTATCCTTAGGGAAACATTAAAATTTCTTGTTTTGTTACGTATCATTGATATTCAACCATACACAGTACAAGTGTTCCCTATTGTCACAGTCTAGATAGTTTTTATTAGAAAATCCACCGGCCAGTGCAGCCCGCGCGCAGAGTACACGATGCGGTACGTAGCGCGGGGTGGAAGTGAGGAAGACTCAAACGGGTGGGGGGTAACGAGTGGCCGTTCTATACGTAGTATTATTATATATTCTTTGCTATAGGCATGCAATAGAGAGAACACTTTTTACGTAGCTATTAAATTTACGATGGCGCCTTTATCATTGGGCCTAGTAAGTATGTAGCTCCTATAGCATAGTTTGACTAGGTGTTTGTAAGCGATCACCAATGTTATACAACGTTCGGCGCGGTCAGTCTTCGGATGGGTGATCGCGAGTGCCTTTTACAACTGATCGCTACCGTGGCTCAAATCACACGTCAAATTGTAGGCCTTGGTTGTATAACCGTCCATGTCAGAGGCCTTCAAACGGCTTAAAAACTCTGCTAGCCACCCTTACGAACTTCACAGCTTTATAAGTATTTGTATGCAACATATTTTTTTTTATACCAGGGGACATTTTCCATACAATTGATATGTTTCAAAAAGTATTTGAGTTACTCGATATGTATATTTTTATGTGTTTTGTGGCATAATAAATAGTGAAAAAAAAAATCCTATGTAATTAGTATAATTTTTTTGAAAGCTAATTTTTTCGAGGTGGTTCTTATTTAATTCCTTAAAAATCTTTCATCAGGGGATTTCCAAACTTCAGATTTTACTTTAGTCTCTCTTGAATGAAAAGAATAGTCCTCCTGCATTAAAATTTAAAAATTCATTAAGAATTTCTGTTTTCAGTTGCAAGCTTTTGATAATGATGATAATGATAATTTTATTGGTAATTGTACAATATTACACGTCAGATATAATTATAATAAAATAAAAATTGAAAAATAATACCTATTAAGTAGGAACGTAAATACAATTACATAATTACATACCCTTGAGGTGAACATTGTTATTAAAAAATGATGTAAAAAATTTACAATTTTATTCAATTTTTGGAATGAATTCCTTGACGCTATAGGGTGCCATGTCAGTAAGGAATATTTTAAGCTTTCTTTTGAATATTGCAAGAGAAGCTGCGTTTTTTATAATATTTGGCAAGGCGTTGAAAACCCTTACTCCAAATATTCGGGTGCACTTATGGGACTTAGCTAGCTTCAGGATGGCGTGAGTGGTTAAATTTCCTTCTCTCCTGCCATGTTTTCGATGCCCTGTCGAAAAAGAACCCAAGTTTTTATATACATATATACTGGTATGGTATAAGTACAATGCCGGCATAGTCATTAATTTATGTTGAATAAATAGTTGTTTCGCTGGTGTCAGCGGTTTGACTCTGGCAACCACTCGCACGGCCCGCTTCTGGAGGACAAAAACTCGATGCCAGTCCGCGGCGCCACCCCACAAGTCGACGCCGTAGGTCAGCAGAGACTGAATTGTCGCAAAGTAGCAATCGCGTACCGCTTGCTGCGACAACACGCGTGAAACCTGTTCGAGGGCGAAACAAGCACGCCCCAGTTTGTCACACAGGGCGTCTATATGACCAGCCCAGCTTATTGATCGATCTATGCGGAAACCGACCATAGTAAAAGCGTCCACCTGCTGCAGAGTTTCTCCTTCCATTGATACGCATATACTTCCATTGATATAGATCTGAAGCCGTGGTGGTCTAGAGGTAGTGACACCCGCCTTACAATCGTGACCCGGTCATGGGTTCAAATCCCGGTCCCATACCAATGAGTTCTTTGTAATTTTTATGTACGGAATTTCACACCACTGGCTTTTCGGTGAAGAAAAACATCGTGAGGCAACCTGCAAACGTCCGTAGAAGAAATTCGATAACGTATGTGAATCCACCAACACGCACTGGGCCAGCGTGGTGGATATGGCCCCATCACCCTTCGTGTGTAGGCCTACGTCCTGCAGTGGACTATTAAAAGGCTGATACAGTACAGTACAAATATAGATCTGTATTTTACGGCTTTGGTGATAAGTTTTCGCTCGATATAATGAAAACTTCATTTATTCCTTAGCATATTTAAAATCATAAAACCAGATTCCCATTTAAATCATCGTCACGTGTGCACATAGCAGATTCAACATTATAATTTATCCGCTAATGCAATCACTTCTGATTGATAAACCAATCGATGCCACTTCAACTAGCACTATCAATAAGTAAACAGTTTTATCTATTACCCTTCTTCATTGTAGAGTTATTTGTGCGCGCACTTTATTGACTTTGAGAGAAAACGTCTCTTTGATGACCTATTTTATGATTAGTATGAATTTCGAAACGGTTGGGTTAGTATTATCTTTATTACTGACGTTAGTGTACCTAACACTTATGTATAGTCGTATATTTATAGGTGTGTTACTAACTTAATTTGTCGACTGCCTCGGTGGCTCAGTGGTTAGTGACCCTGACTCCCGGGTCAAAGAGGTGTGGGTTCGATTTCCACCCAGGGTAAATATTTATGTGATGAACATAGGTGTTTGCTCTGTGTCTGGGTGCTATTTAGGTATTTTCCATATAAGTAGGTATTTAAAAAAATACGTATAATTATGTAGTATATAAGTCTCTGGCAGCCATATCACAAGCTTTGCTTAGTTTGGGGTCAGAGACCGCGTGTAAGATGTCCCCTAATTTGCTTTCTAAATCGTAGTTATTAGTTATCGTGTCAAACATTAAAAAATATATGTAGTTCATCGTTCGTGGTACTTGTGATGGCGCTAAATGCAAATGAAATTAGTTTGACGTTGATATTATGTTATGAAATTCATCGGGTCAACAAGTTTTCAATGCAAAAGTGTTTCTTTTGTCCTATTTTTAGCTAACTACTATGTTTTATGTACAACGCAGTAGTTCCAAAAATAATTCATCAATTACACACGGCTTGCTGACAACAAAACTAACAAAATAATTGTGTACTCCTATGATTTGGGGAAAATTGACCCTAAAGCACTGGCTATAGAGCTGTGTTTCCCTTGTCTTCCCTTCTACACATTTTTTTGTAGTAATTGCCCTTGCTCACGGCAGGAATTAATTCGCTTGGAGAGTCCTGTTTGTTTGAGCGCAAGCGCTGAGTAGTGAATACAGAAAAACTACTTTGCTACGTTATTAGGGACGACAAACATTTTTTACTCTATTTTTGTTACTTAATAGTTGCTTCTTATCACGGTAAGAGCTTCGATCCCACGGCAAAGTTTACCCTAGTCGATACATCTGGGCTGAAAGGACGTAAAAAATAAAACGTGGAGCTGTAAGATTCATATACGCATGTATAGGTACATAGGAATTATATTTTGTAAACATTTAATAGCACTTTTGAACAGTTTGGAAAGAAACTAGCCACCGCGACACAGGGAATCCTACAGCGGCGGCTAGAGAATATAATGATGGATAACAGTCACACAGGACACAAGTCAAAATTAATACATACTAAAAAATAAATACTTATGTACTGTTAAAATGTTTTTGATGAATAAAGAATTATTATTATTATATAGCATACTACCAAATGACTAAGTTGTTATTCTTTTATGAAATACTAGCCTTTGCCCGCGCTTACTTACCTATGACACTCGCAAATAATGTGGCTTGCTATTGGTAAAAGAATTTTCAAAATCTTAAAAAAATTAGTAGATCCAGAGATCCCTTCAACCTCACAAACTCACAAACTTTACCTCATTATTATATTAGTATGGATTAACAATAAGTAAAAAGATGAAAACTACGTAACTACCGTGACCTGAATTGTGGGATTTAAGTTCTTGCCGAGATAGATAATTATTACCTACGCACTATACCTATATGCTACTGGTTTTTAACTATGCAGGTTTTATGTTACATATGTATCAAGTAATCACCCCCTATCTCGAAAAGAGCCTGAAACCAACACAAGTTACCCTAGTTCATCTGCAATTCGAAAATCGTAAACGACAAAATAATTACCTATTTATCGCAAAAAATGGCAAAACCGCCTTCCAACGTGTACAAAATTCGAATATTTCGCTCGAATTGTTTACATTATTGTTGGTTTATCAAAAACAGCTCAGCCGATTTCTGCTAAATTTAAATGGGACAACCTAAGGAGTATACCCTTTCAAACTAAAAACGGATTTTTCGATTCGGTTCACAATTGGCGAAATTATCGACGAACATGCACAAATAAAAATACATACACACGAATATAGAACCTCCTCCTTTTTGGAAGTCGGTTAAAAATGCAAAGCCGTACTTCGTCTTTTACAGCAATTAAGTAGATCTAGAATTCAAATTACTACCCGGGTCACTCTATGCAACAGAAAAGAAGCACTGACAAGTTTCCCTAGTCACTGGTTTTAGTACGAGTTCCTTCTCTAGAAAAGTTTCCACTCAGCATCAGTAATGTTTTTGCTAGCTTTCCTTTGTGATCGGACAATGGAGAATCGAATGTTGATAGTAGTTGTAAAATGAAGCCTGAGTTTGACAAGTCAATTACGCTTCAACGGTTCTGAAAAATTCTGTATTGTTTACAATCCTACACGTATTTTCTTGACTATTTCGGTAATAATACAGCCATAGATGTCTATATAGGGAGAAATGCCATTCCTTGAAATTCCTTCGCACTAAGCGTAATCAACTTTTTCATTCCTTATACGGTACAAGTAACTTAATTATTACGTGAATCAAGACGAACGAGTTATATCAGGAAAAAACATTACCTATGACCCTCCCAACTACCTATGTCCTCACAAAAAAATGAAAAAATTGATTTGTCGCTCCATTACTGCACAAAAAAAAACCACTTTCGGATTTATAAAATTTGTCAGGATTATTATTTCAAAAGCTTTCAAAAGTTTTTCAAATTACCCTGACAGATTTTTTTGATTTCTTGTTTTACTATTCTAATATACCTAACAAAAAAATAAGTTTTATTGCGATGTTTTAGAACAATATGTTTATGTTTTCATAACCGCACCTCCTCTGTAAATATTTAATTTCTTTTGCTCTATCGACCCAGTTAATTTTAGCCCATGTACTGCAAATTCATTGTTCTAGCGCAATATTTTGAGCACAAATTCGATAATGGAGGTACATCATTCAATTTAGTTTACGAAACGTGTTGTAGAATTTCTACTCTCATTTTTAAGTAACAAAATTACTGAAATCTATTCATGGAGCAATATTGTTTTATCAATTAAGGTGAGCTAGGTAGTTCGTGTTTAATTCAATTTTGGTAAAGAATTTGTTTTTCATAATGTTTTTAACTTGCAGAGCTTGTGAACTAAGATGAATAAAATAGAAAAGTATTTTTTGGAGTTTTCTAAACGGTACCCTAATTTCGGTTACACTTTTTAAATAACAGTTACGTCACGTGCTCGTGTCATCTGAAACTTTGACTCACTTTAACTTTGCTATTTTTGTTTGATTGACTAAATTAAAATTAAATGTTCAATACTTTTTTGTGTTCTAACTGACGGACTTAAGGCGTAATTATAATTGCAGATGGTCTACAAATTGGACTATTTAATGAGGTACGACAACCCGCCAAATAATGCCTCATTCATAATGATAATTATTATTAAAATCGTCATTCCCAGATAGATACAAATTATTTATTTATGTCCCCTAGTATGTATTTATTTCTTTATAATCTGCTTGAATCTAGCGCGATCCTACATTTATCACGTCTCCGCCTTGGATCCAGTAATAAAAAAATTCAATACAAAGACCTTATCAAAAAATCTCATTACCCAAAAGCTGGAGTACATTAAGCTGGGTCCATCATTCCCCAAATTAGCAATCACGGCTTAATTACAACTTTCCTTCGGTTAACTTTTATGAATGGACATTTGAGATAACGGTGACGAGCTCTTTGTGGATCGACCCTAGACTATTATCTATGGGTGGCCTTTGTGGCCGCTTTATCTGAATTTAACCACTTTGGTTAAGCGGTCGCTGATTTTCAACTTTCAACAAATTTCTTCAAAGAGGTTTTAAATTTGCCTTCAACTTTTTGTGTTGTGTAGCATGTACAGAAGAAGATTACATTCTCTACATTTTTGATGAAGACATCACGTGCTCATTTTCTTCATTTGTACAAATATATTGCAAAAGAAAACTTACTCGTATTCAATTTGTACATCTGTATTTGTTTGCATCCTAAATTTTATGAAAGTCGTAAGAGCGCCTAGTAAAAATGTTAAAGCAAATAATTATAATCATTACTTTGTTTTTGTAGGATCTACAAGACTGACAAGAAGGATTGATAAAAACTCTATGACACATTTTTGGTAATAATATTGTAACTATATTTGAACTAGAGTTTTCTTTCATTTTTTTAACTGACTTCCAAAAAGGAGGAGGTTCTATGTTCGTCTGTAGGTATGTATATTTTTTGTGTATCTTCATCGGTAATTCCGCCAATAGTGAATCGAATTGAAAAATTCTATTTTAGTTCTAAAGGGTATACTTCCGAGGAGGACCCATTTAAAGTTTACGGAAATCGGTTAAATCGTAAACAATTCGAGCGAAATATTCCTATATTGTATATGGTGGAAGGCGGTTTTGCCATTTTTTGCGAAAAAGAATTATTGGTAAATATTTTGTAACTATAATTGAACTAGAATTTCCTTCAGTTTCATTGAAAGACGAATAGGTATGAGTCCGCTTTACGGTAAAAAGTTAAAGCTTATATTTATAAATCGGTGGGTAAGGAATTTTAAGCAATGTTTACCACAATTTGAGAATATAAAACATGTTTTCAAAATCATCTTAGCAAATTAAACCTGGCAAAAACCAGTAAATTAAGCAGTTAGTACAAATTTGCCTCTCTGGTTATTTAACCGATTGTATTGTTAAAACAGTTAAACCTTTACTGGATTAAAATCCTTTGCTAAAATTCCCAAAACATTTTGTTATTCCTTCGTAATTAAACTACTTTCAACCATGATAAACTACATTCAAATTTTTCAGTACAAAAACAGCATAACAGTAAAAATCGAAACGTTCACTAAACAAAAAAGCAGCTATCAAAACAATCACAAATAAAGTCAAGCCGTCCACAACAATGACAAAACTTGAAAATAACCTCAAGCTTGTTAAAAATAGAGAATCGTATAACCAAATGCGCATACGTAATAGGCTCATAGCACTTACTAGTAAGGAAAACATAACAGTCAGTATAATTAAAAATTGACAATAACCTTTTGCAGCTGCTTTGACCTCGGTACGTGAGAAAGGTGTTAATATTTGATACTACATGAATAGCAAATTAAGCTGAGAACGTTGTTTCACACGTGACGATGCTGGTTTAGCAGAACCGGCTGTCTTTTATCCTGTATTAGAGCATAATAGGCCTGTTGAACATAGGCTTATACTTGATATATGGTTAGGCTATAATTATGGGCGAACCCGAACGCACATCAAGAGTCGCAGTCATTGGAACGTCTGCATTTGACCCAAGTGTGGAACGTGTGTGCAGTTTTGACGTTGTTTACAATTTGATATTAAAATTGATGCTTGCGGCGCGTGCGGTTCATTCTAATGATCCACTGGTGAACATTAGCCTTCATTCAAAAATCAGCTGGCAGTTCCTGAGTTCCTTTACGCTTGGCAAATTTCTTCTTCGAACATAATTATGCGAGATTTTTCACAATGCAGTGAAAGAAATCACCCAAAGCTTTGGTTTGCTATAAAAATCCGTATTTAGTCCCAAAGAACTCACTACTGTGGGGCCGGAATTTGAACTAATGCCCCCATGATTCTAAAGCAAGCGCGGTGTCCCGCTTGACTAGGTTTATACAGATTTTTTTTTATGACGAGGTGATTCTACTATTTCAATGAAACCACAGAATACCGAAGAGTATAGAAACTATATTCAATAGAGATGTCACTTATAAATGGTAATAATCATGGAAACTACAGACACGTGAGCTTCTTAAGACACGCGTCACGCGTTTACCCGTATTATCACTTGACCACAAACTACGATAGTACAGAAGGCAAACTTCATACAATGCGTGGTTGGATTGGAGTTACACATACCGACTACGGAAATATGAATTAATGTAAGGGACATTTTGGTGATTTTGAGTTATATACATCGTTGGATTCAGAATTCCGAGCTCTATCGAATGGTATATATAACTTTTTAATATCTTGAAAAAAATGTCGCTTACCACAAAAAAAAGTGAGCAAAAATAAAAAAAAATTAGGGGTAAAAAGTACGTTAACAGACATAAAAAATGCAATATGCCTCATACGTTAAGTTTCTCATCTTATTAACCAATTGATTTCCCTTACGCTATTACAAGTTACGTTTTTCAAGTCCGATGTGCCTCTTACATCAATTTACAAAAATATACACTGGCCCTTACGCAGACAAACAAATATTAATTGAAAATCAAACAAACTTAAACAGGCAGAGGTTTTTATAGGAAAGTGGTTTGATTACAGATTTATAATTTTTGCAGCCTCTACGGGACATGTCCTATAATAGTTGGCCTCTTACATTAATATTCGACTACGGAAATATGAATTAATGAAAGGGCCTGAAAAATGGCCTTTTGTCCATTTTTCAGGAGAGCCAAAAAACGATTGCAATTTTTTTATTTCTTTATATCTTTTTTGTTTCTTGTCTGATTTAAATGACTTCTAGGGCGAAATTGCATAAAATTTTGAACTGTTTATGTTAAAGATATCATTATTTGAGATATCCCTGTAGTTTAGGAATTGACATGTCCCTTACATTATTTTTTTCTGTTAAAATGACCAAAACTTTAAAAAAAAGTTAAGGTAACGTACATCTCATAATCAAATACGAGGTAAAGTTGCAGTGAAGGACATCGCTTCAATAGGTTTTTTTTTAAATAAATAGCCCCAAAAGTTTATCGTAGTCATTTATTTTCTATGTATTTTATTTAAAAATGTGTCAATGACGCTAAGTTAAAAAAAAACAACATAAACAACTTCTTATGTAATTAAAAGTCTTAAGCAATAGTTTTAAAGTAAGATCACAATAAAATGCGTTAGAAAACTTTTTAAATAATAAAAAACTAACGTTCATTATCGTAAAAAGACCGTGGAGGAACTTTTATATTCAGTCTTCCATAATATAACAATAAAAGCTTCCAAAAAAAGTTAAACTACGTATAAATCTTTGTAAATTAAACAAAACCATAATATAGTTCTGAACCATGTAACAAGAATAGTACTTATACAAATTAAATTGGTTTCTTTTATGGCAACAGTTGTTTTAATTATTTGTGGAACTATGATTAAGTTTATCCTATTCGTTTGACAAAACAAGGAAAGGCATGATCATTATTTCAATTCACTAAAAATGACTGCAACGTACTAGGCTTGTATAGGTATAATATGACTTTTCAAGACTTTCCTTGTGTTGTCATATTAAATTTACAAGATGATATTAACTTATGTATTTACGTATAATAACTGATAAAAACAACATTTAATAAATAATAAAAACAACATTCCCAGAATATTTCACGCGGATTACCTAAACCTTCCGCATGATGGTGCAGTTTTAGACACTTCATTGGAAACAGACGAAGAATATGAAGACGCACAGTAAATTTTAGGATTAACCTCAAATGAATGAACAATCATTTAAATAATCAATAAATCATGAAACAGATGACGATGAATAAGCATTTATTTTTTCTTCACTATAATTTTATCATGAAAGCATTGCTACAGAAATGTTGACTAAGATTTTCTCATTGTTTTGATACTCGTATTTATGTTAATTCTGGTAAACATTATTAACAAGTTATTATCACAGTTAAGATAATTCTATGATTTTCATTGGACAATACGAGGAAAGTTTTCAAATCATATAGCCAATTTGTAACTGTCACTTAAAAGCGTTTGAATCCGGTTTTTCACGTCTTTCCTTTTGTTGTAAAATAAAAGAAACTGACTGGATAAGATTCATCCTTCAAAAAATTTACTTGCTAAAATCGAGGTTATTGTCTTGTTATTTTTTAATAGCTTGTTATAGGTAAACCATGGATATTTAGGTGCCCTATTTGTTTTTGTTTAATTTTGACTGGACATGTTTCTAGGCATAAGTATTTTATCATCTATCTTAATAGATTTTATTGTTTCTTTATGGAAGACTAATAGTAACTAACTAATAGGTATAATATGACTTTTCAAGACTTTCCTTGTGTTGTCATATTAAATTGACTAGATTATATTAACTTATGTATTTACGTAACACTACTATGTAGGAACTATTGCAATCAGCCTTGCCTTATTGCCTTACGCCTTTTATGTGCCTGATTGCAATAGGCAGTTCCTACATAGTAGTGTTACGTAAATACATAAGTTAATATAATCTTGTAAATTTAATATGACAACACAAGGAAAGTTTTGAAAAGTCATATTATACCTATACAATAGTACGTTGCAGTCATATTTAGTGAATTGAAATAATGATCATGCCTTTCCTTGTTTTGTCAAATGAATAGGATAAACCTAATCATAGTTCCACAAATAATTAAAACAACTGTTGCCATAAAAGAAACCAATTTAATTTTTATAAGTACTATTCTTGTTACATGGTTCAGAACTATATTATGATTTTGTTTAATTTACAAAGATTTATACGTCCTTAGTTTACCTTTTTTTGGAAGCTTTTATTGTTATATCATGGAAGACTGTATATAAAAGTTCCTACACGGTCTTTTAATGATAATGAACGTTACTTTTTCATTATTTAAAAAGTTTTCTAACGCATTTTATTGTGATATTACTTACTTAAAAGTATTGCTTAAGACTTTTAATTACATAAGAAGTTGTTTATGTTGTTTTTTTTAACTTAGCGTCAGTGACACATTTTTAAATATAATTACTTTGAAAATAAATGATTATGATAAACTTTTGGGGCTATTTATTTAAAAAAACCTATTGAAGCGATGTCCTTCACTGCAATTTTACCTCGTATTTGATTATGAGATGTACGTTACATTAACTTTTTTTTAAAATTTCGGTCATTTTAACATAAAAAAATAATGTAAGGGACATGTCAATTCCTAAACTACAGGGATATCTCAAATAATGATATCTTTAACATAAACAGTTCAAAATTTTATGCAATTTTGCCCTAGAAGTCATTTAAATCAGACAAGAAACAAAAAAGATATGAAGAAATTTAAAAAATTGCGATCGTTTTTTGGCTCTCCTGAAAAATGGCATTTTGTCCCTTACATTAATTCATATTTCCGTAGTCGATACACCTCACACACACCTAGTTAAACTACGGCTATAAGCGCTACGGGGTGCTGTATTAGAACAAGATTACAAAACAAACAAATATACCTAAGTATATTTGTTTGTTTTGTAATCTTTTTGTACAAAAATCTAGACAATGTTCCAGGGTAGGTTCAATAGTTATTGCATGCTAATAAAGTTTTAGATCTTTACTTCTATTCTCTCAGTATTTTGTGACTACAAAATAAAGTAGGTACAGCAGAAAATCGCTTTCAGTATTTAGTACCTACTGTTATATATTATTTTACTTGTTATATCATAAACAAGAGATAGACAACATAATCATGAAAAGTACCACTGGGAAGCATTATGGGTCGAATGTTTTCCTCTTCGCCAAATGGTTGGGTATACATTCCAATGTCACAGGTTGTAAGCCGTCTAAAAATAAATAGGTAATTTGGTAAATAAAGATATCGAAACAAAGAAACTGAAAAGCATGACGTGTATGAACGGTTAATAGTACTGAACGTACAATTTAACATGCTAACTGAAGTATGAATGCCACTGAATGCCACCCGCGCCTAGCCATCGAAAGACTTGCCGTACTGAACGTTGCTTTACTTCTGTGATCAGTAACACCTAGCTAAGCTAAGATATTTTTAGGGTTCCGTACCCAAAGGGTAAAAACGGTACCCTATTACTTAGAATTCGCTGTCCGCATGTTTGTCTGTCTCCAAGCTGTATCTAATGAACCGCTATAGCTAGAAATCTGAAATTTTCATAGATGATGTATTTCTGTTGCTGCTATAACAACATATACTAATAACAGAATAAAATTTATTAAAATAAAATAAATATTTAGGGGGGGGCGCTCCCATACAGTACGAAACCCTCCGTGCGCGAGTCCGACTCGTACTTGGCCGATTATTTAACCGTACATTTACTTCGGTTCATCTACTGTTAGAATGGAGACCACTGATCGGCAAGCGCAACGTAGGACGTCCACCCACGAGGTGAACAGACGACCTTATCAAGACCGCAGGATCGCGCTGGATGCAAACCGCTTCCAACATGTCTAATTCGATATCCATATTGGAAGCATCCGTCCATCCATTGGACGTCCTATGGATGATGGATGACGAACCTGTTCGTTCAATTCATAAACAATATACGGTACACATTATACGGAGTACCGCAAGGAGGTATTCTAGGACCCCACGTTAACCTCTCCGTCACAAATCACATAGAAACAATTAAATAGGTATTATTGTAGTTTTTGCTCAATTGTCCGTAACAAGTTCTTGGCAAAGGACGGGATGATTGACGTTTGAGCTAATTGTTTGATTTTAATACATTCATTTGATAATAGCAGTATTTGTAAAAAACATTTTTAATTAGTCTTTTGTGCACATGATTTTCGAGCAGTAGGATTGTTGAAGTTTTTTGTCATATAGATATCATTTTACGTAGCCATGTCAGGCTTTCAGACGGCTTAAAAACTCTGACACCAGGGCTAGCCACCCGGCCTTTATGGTCTTAAATAGTTACTTTGTGTATGTACCATTTTGATAGCTTAATTAATGCTAACAATTTTTATATTCAAATTCAAATTCAAATTCAAATTTCTTTATTGAGGAAAAACGATCTGAATCAATTACATTTGCCTCACAATATTAAAGTAAAATAAAAAAACCAACGGAAAAAAAAACATAAAAAATACAATACAAAATCAAAAAATAATTTTAAAAATTGAACAAACATGAGTCACGCAATTTCAATGGTAAAATGTCAAATTAAAAAAAATAATAATAATCTAGGATACAATGTCAAAAATTTGGTTAAATGTCACAACAAAAAAAGCATGCATAAATTATGATTATACAATGTCATTAATAGAATTATAAAATGTCAAATAAAAAATCAGCACAAATAATGTCAAAATTAGATTAAATGTCACAAATTCATAATTCTTCGATTACAAACGAACTATCAGGCCGTTTGCATCGATCCCACTGGTCAGTGAGATTTTCACAATATGCCGTGAGGACGGCTACAATGGATCTCCATTTGTCAAAGATGATATCACAATCAGTGTTGGCAGACAAGAGTGCATTGAAGTGAGTGCGAGAGCGCAACAGAGGCGACATAGAGCGTGCTACAGTACGACTATGTTCAACGTGGAAAAGGCTCTGCATCCGGCCCCGTCTGTTACACGCTATACCAGGCTCGTCAGGTACAAATAAGACGCACAGCAAATTATGCAACTCAATTGAATCAATTGACCCTCGAAGAACTTTGCAGCAGGTAAGGAGCTGGTCTAGGATTCTTCTTACCTCTAAGGAGTTGTAGCCAAGTTGGCCAAGTAAAAATTTTGTCGGGTATAAGAATGGATAATAACCATATTGTTTCTTATATAAAAATCTTAAGAATGCTTTTTGGACCTTCTCCAGAATCCGGGCGTAAGTTACATGATGCGGATTCCAGACGCAAGCGCTCGACTCCAGTTTGCTTCTGACCAGAGAGCTGTATAGAGTTTTGACTACTTGAGGGTTTTCAAAATCTTTGGAATTGCGTAGTACAAAGCCAAGACGACGAAATGCCTCTTTAGCGAGGTCAGTGACGTGATCGTGAAAAGTGAGGCCACGGTCAAAAGTTACACCTAAATCTTTAATATGACTTACTCTATTTATAGTTTTGTCGTGTAAACGATAACCAAAATGAGTTGGATTCTTCTTCCGATCGAAGGTCATGACATTGCATTTGCCCAAGTTAAATAGCATTTTGTTCTTGACACTCCACTCATAAATGTGGTTGATGTCATCCTGTAGTCTTAATGAGTCACTGGGTGTTTTGATCTCAAGAAAAAGTTTGAGATCATCCGCGTACAGGAGACATTGAGCGGAGATCAATACTTTGGCCAGGTCATTGATCATCATCTGGAAGAAGAGCGGACCATCCACGGAACCCTGGCTTACTCCAGATCTAGTGGGATAAGGACTCGACTCATACGTCCCATGCCTCACATATTGACACCGGCCACGCATGAGGTCCGAGATAAAGATAGAGAGACTGGGAGCGAAACCAAATGAACATGATAGCTTACGTAGCAAAATATCGTTGTCTATTTTATCGAAAGCTTTTTGGAAGTCGAAATAAATTACATCTACTTGAGATCCACGGTCCAAAGCACAAGAAATATAGTCGACCAGGCATAGCAAGTTAGTGTTTACTGAGCGACCTGGCCTAAAGCCGTGCTGCTCTTCCCCTATCTGCTGCTTTACTTGCCTATAAATCTCACTGTGCAAAATATACTCAAATACCTTGGCAGGGGCGCACAAGATTGCAATTGGGCGGTACTCCTCTACAATAGTCCTATTACTACCTTTAGGGATGGGGGTCACCCTCGAGATTTTCCATTGGTCGGGATACCTTCCATTCCTAAGTGACAAATTTAAGATATGGTATAAAGGAAGGAGAAAGTGTTCTTTACCGCTCTTAAGGACTGAGCTTGGCAAGCTGTCGGGACCTGGTGAATTACTTGTTTTCAATTTATTTATAGCGCGGTCGATGTCCTCGGGTGACACACTAGGTATAGCAACGTAGCCACAGTGCTCGTCTCTATCAGGACACACGTCAACGTTCAGCGCCGGCGGATCATTTAGAAAAACACTAGAAAAATATTTTGCAAAAGCCTCAGCAGCCTCCACGCCAGTAAAAGTGCATCCCTCATACGAAACTCGGGGTTCAAAACCACCCTTCGATCTCAAGCTATGTACATGCCTCCAAAAAAATTGAGGACACTGCTGCAGTTTCCTGCCTATATTGACCATATGAGACTTGTATGCCTGGGAAATTCGATTTTTTAGGTCGGCCCGCAAATCTGAGAACTGTAAGTAGGAAGCAACACATTTCGACTTCTTCCAAGCTTTATGCAGTTTATTTTTACGTTTTACATCTTTGATGATATCTGCATCGAACCACACCGGGTATCTGCTACATTTCTTTACTTTTCGTACCTTTTTGGGTACAGATGCATCAAACAACTGATATAAAATATTATAAAAAGCATCCGTAGCAATTGTGACATCGGTAGAGTTAAGAACAGATTCCCATGAAGTCTCAGCTAGCAATGACTGAAAGAGTGAATATATAATACGAAAGTGTGTTATTTGGTTTGTTACTCCTTCACGAAACAAAAAAGCAAAGGATAGACTTTATTTTTGGCACTGTACTGTATATGCTGCGCCACACAAGTCGGCGGACGTAATATCCATTCCTGACTGAAGCTCACATAAAAACCGAGCGTTGATTGGCTATTGCGCATCTTGTAGCTAACTTCACATCCGCCAACTTGTGTGGCGCGGCCTATACCAGCCTTTTCAAAAGTCCACTGCAGGACGTAGGCCTACCCACGAAGAGTGACTTTTAGTGAATTTTGGCACGGATTAACCAAATACATTTGAATTATGATTTTTACCAAGTAACTTGCTTTCTTAACTTTATAATGTAATAATTCATAATTATAATCATCAACATTAAATGACTTATTCTATTGAAATTGAATAAACTTGGTATCTTTTTTCTCACGGCAATTACCTCCATTTCAAAGTACCTACTGAAACTTAACTTTCAAAGTTTTTTTTTAAATAATACTAAAGGCATGCATGAAATACATATTAATACATGACAATGTAAGTATTTTTGTGGCTGAAATGTTATTAAATTCCTTCACAGACCCTTTTATCGCGATTGTCATCATAGAGCCCTACCTATATTGGTTTGCAAAAAAAATTAACATAACCTATAGCAAGTGTATTTGTCTCAAGTACCAAAATTTAGTAAGTTTTAATTGTAGGAAGCGTAAAAAAAATACTATGTTATCTAACTAAAAATTTAAATTTCACAAACTTGATACTATAGTTAAATTTTTGAATAAATTCGCGAAGTCATTTTAAATACTGAATTATTTTTAATTATATCTAAGATTTTTTTTTAGATACCGAAAATGTTTATCTACATCATTTCAATTGAATTTTAATTCCATATTCAACAATAAAAATACATCAAATCTTAAATCTAAAATAAATAAATAACTTTTTATAAGGTGTAGGTATTAAATTTACATTATAAATAAAAAACTGCTTTTAGGTCGCTGTCCGCTGGCAAAGTACCTAAGAGACTGGTGACATTACCCCGTTGGATAGCAAGGCTAAGTCTTTGACCGAGGTAAGCACCAGCTCTTGGGTCATTTGCTCTTTCTATCAATTTTTTTGATAAATCTTTATACAAGCGCCAGGCGCTAGGACCCCACGGACCTAAAGTTTCAACTCCAAAAGGCAAAAACATGTATCCATCGCCGAGCGATTCATATTTCTGCCTTTTGTGGTTTTCGGCCGTTACCGCCGCCGCGCCTGCCGATTTAGAGGTGTAAGGTATGTGAGATGCTGCCAACGTATCGACGCAGGTAGCATCCCACACAAGCGGTCTGCCACGACTCCATGGAACTAACGTCATACCGTCGGGTCTCTTACCATCATCACGTGCAATACCGTTCGGCTCCAATATGGCCGGCACGTTGACAGTAGCAAGAGCTCCGCGGATGACCTCGTTCAAGGAGGCGTGGCGTGACTGTCGACCAGCGCTTCGGCGATTATTTTAATTCATTTTACTATAAAAACTTACTTAGAGCCATTTTAAAAAGCTCTACCGTAGTAGTCCACGCGTGTACTGGTGTAAAACAAGTGAAGGTATTATATTTAAAAAAAACTTATTTTTTTAAACAATCTTTTACTAAACAAGTACTCGCCAAGACGAATCAAACGAGCCGAAACTCGATAGGGTCGCGTCGTTTCATTACAGAGTTCCTATGACCACCTTCCAGTTTCATCATCAAACCCTATTGAAAGACAAATTACTGACCAAGACCATTCAAATGAACCCAAACTCGATGAGGTTGTATCGTTTCATTGCTAAGTTCCTTTGGCCATCTTCCAGCTCCATCATCAGATCAGCACCATGTCATCATAATATTGCACTGTCACGCAATTTACACATGTATGGAAAATTTCAGCTCAATCGAAAACCGGGTAGTGGATCAAATTTAACTTGCAAGATTTGATTACAGACAACGGGAGAGGTGAAAGTAAATCTTGGAAAAAAAATGGCCCAGTACGAGTCCGACTCGCGCACGGAGGGTACCTTACTGTCATAGGAACCTCCTTAAATATTTATTTTATTTTAATTTGATTATTTATTATATGCAGCTAAATATTTCGTGAATATTTCAAGCATCTACCTTTTACCATTATTGATATCGAGCGAAAAGCGGCTATAAATTTAGATTTTTTGTATGAGAGCCCCCCTTAATATTAATTTTATTCTATTTTTAGTATTTGTTGTTATAGCAGCAACAGAAATACATCATCTGTGAAAATTTCAGCTTTCTAGCTATAGCGATTCATGAGATACAGCCTGGAGACAGATAGACAGGCTGAGTCTTAGTAATAGGGTCCCGTTTTTACCATTTGGGTACGGAACCCTAAAAAAGGCGCGTGTACTCTAGTGTTAACGTAAAACCAATTTCCAACTTGTATCCCGTAATCATCGTAAGCATCCGTATTTACAACATCACATTACTATGATTGCTATATTATACCATAGATCTCGATAGATAGGTCACGACGCCGACGCCGACGTGGCGACCACGGTAATGATATCATTACCGTGTCTCGGCCTACGAGTTACCTCATATTACAATCATGTATTAACGCTAATGCGATTGCTCACACTCAATCGCCAACAAACACCTAGACAAACAACGCTACAAGCGCTACGGTATACCCACTATAAAAACTCTCTACTCTGGTAGAACACTCCAAAGTTTATAGTGAAATACCCACTATAAACTTTGGAGTATTCTACCACTGAGATTCGTGGGCACGCTTTTTTTATTACACATTTTATTCATATTTTTACCCACGACGGAACGGAGCAGCTATATGCGTTTAGGGTGAGAGATGTGTGTGCGTTTGTGCAAAGTAAGGTTCCCACCTATCTTCTAAACTAATGATCCGATTTTGATGCGGTCTTCAATAACGGGTCCGTGTTTGATGAGTTCATGTTCTTAGACAGGTGTCATGGCCGTAACTTACTAGGGGGCGCCACAATATTAGTGCAAAACAATGTTGCAATATAATGAAAACGAAATGTCCGATTACAATTCTGTTTTCAGCAATGTGGTAGCTTAATGCATGTTCCCAAATAATAAAAGTTATGCCTTTTATTCTTCTTCGATGGGTTTTTTCCGTCGTGGGTTTTTAAAAATTTTAATTTTACTTAATCTTGTTACACTCCTTCGTAGCGTCTAAAATATCTTTGTGTGTCTCGCGCGTTGTCTGAAATCGATTCTAGTGATCTCTATGGTAGAAATATAAGCATTAAGCAGTACATGTGGAGCTCCCAAATTGATCACAGGATTTTAGGTGAAGCGGACAAAACGGAAATTATCCGACGCAGAGTTATTGGCTTTTACCCGAATTGACTGATTTGCGAAACTGATTGGAGCGTGAAAGGATGTTGGTTTGATCATGCTAGCCCTTTTGGATAGGTACGGAACCTTTAATGCGTGTCTGAGGCAAGTATCTTAGATGGTGAGAAGGGCCATCTGTGTCCAAAAACTGTTTTCGAAGTTATGAGCAGATAATATGTATAAGTTTGCGTTTGACTACACACTGCCTTATGTTAAGCAGATAAGCAGTATTTAAGACACCCATGTCCGCGGGAAGACAGACTCAGGCAAATTGTGTGTATTTGAAGTAAAATAAATATTATGTAAAATAAACGCAAAAATGCCGTAGATAATAAATTTGTATCCAATATCCAAACAATTACAAAAGGCTATTAGAGTAGCTAAAAAGGTAATGAAAATAAATTCTTAAAGTAATATTTAACATACAAAGAAACTTAACTTCAAGGCCAAACTTCTCTCAATTTTATTATTTATTTTGTTTAAAAGACTACCACTTACTTATACTCTATCTGAAATCTAAAACACGATTACAAAAAAATTGTTGTAAATGAAATAATTAGGTACAGCAAGCTTACAATTATTACCGTTTGGTAAACAACAAGTAACTTTAACTTTAAAGGAATGTAACTTTATTTGCTTTATATTAAGACTAGTCAATGACCTTTCTACTTCGATACATTATGTTAAGTTCAATAAAAGAATCTTAAGGTTTAAATACCTACGTCTACAAGAGAATCAAAGCTTTTGGATCGGACCTTTTATAGATCCGATTGGTCACCCGTAGAAAATTTATTTAACTTCTTTATTCAACTCAGAAGCCAAAAGACTTAAATAATAAAGACAAATAGGATCAATATGTTCGGTGTGCTGTTTTTAACCAAAAAGGAGGAGGGTTCTATGTTCGTCTCTTTGTATTTTTTTGTGTATGTTCATCGATTATTTCGCCAATTGTAACCCAATCAAAAAATTCTTTTTTAGTTTGAAAGGGTATTTTCCCGAGGTGGTCCCATTTAAATTTTACAAAAATCGGCTGAGCCGTTTTTGAAAAATCAACAATAATGTAAATAATTCGAGCGTAAAATTTGAATGTATTTAAGTGAAATATATACACATTTTGTGCACGATGGAAGGCGGTTTTACAATTTTTTTTGCAAAAAATAATTATTGTGTTGCTATCGTTTTGAATTCGGCGTGGGTTTTATTGCTGTCTAGGTTTTTCATCTACAATTTTAAGGCTTTTTAGGTGATAGTAATTTCATTGTTTTATATCGTTCAAGGATAATTCTGTATACAATTCAGAGCTCTACTTTGACTAGATGCTTTTCAGCAATCACTGAAGTCAACTAACATTCCGCATAGTCACCTTTTGGGTAGCATTTTCAACAGAGCGCTTTCGTGGCTTGGATGACACGTTTAATTGTGGGTCCCGATTTTTCTCTCGTTTAGCCAAGTAAGAGATCTTCAGGCGGTTTAAAAATCTCTGACACCAGGGCTAGTCAAGTGGCATGTACGAAGTTACTTAGTAACTTTACTAAGTAAGTATAGAAGTTACTTTTATTGTAATCTATAGAAGACGTTTGATAATTTAAGGAGTTATTTATTTTCTAACAAAATTATATTATTAGATCGTTCTATGTCTTCCATTTTTTCCACATCATATATTTTTTACTTAAGTACTATCTAGTAGAGTAGGTAAGCAAAATAATTTGAAATAGAAAACATACAAAAAATTACTGTAAAACGTATTATTTTTTTACGGTATGGATACGTGAAAAATGCGCCAAAGAGCACTGATTAGAATGACGACAATAAGTAAAGGTCACCACATACAGCACCATGACCAACGCATATGACGTATGTATAGCTTATAATACTTGCAACACGTTTAAATGTTTATCAAAAGAGATACTTAGAAAATTGGCAAAACTGACTTTCATCGTGTACAAAATTCGAATAGTTCGCTCAAATTGATGGACCCATACAATTTTTACATTATTGTTGATTTTTCTAAAACGGTTAAACCGATTTCGAAAAAAATTAAATAGGACCTCGAGAATATACCTTTTTGAATCAAAAAAGAATTATTTGATCCGGATCACAATTGGCGAAAATATTGATGAGCATACACAAAAAAAAAACACATACAAACGAGCATAGAACTTCCTCCTTTTCGGAACTATAAATATTTTTGCTAACTATGAGTATATGACAAAGTACGAAGTACATATATCAATCACTACATATCTAGTATAAAACAAAAGTCACTTCCCCGTCTGTCTGTCCCTATGTATGCTTATATCTTTAAAACTACACAACGGATTTTGATGTGGATTTTTTTATTAGATAGAGTGATTCAAAATAAAGGTCTACATAAATAATACACTTGTGCGAAGCTGGGGCGGGTCGCTAGTTACATAATAATGTCAGCGCCGTCTTATGAATTCATGAAGAACAATACCTAAATGAATCATAAGTTCTCGAGTAGAGACCATGTACGGACAAGAGCAGCATGAGACGTCCTCGTAGTATGGATGCGTAATCATTCTTCCGATAAGACTATCGGAGATCAATAGAAGAGACCTATGTCTAGCAGAGGACGTCTTATGGTCGAAATGACGAACAATAAAGAAAAAAATATTTTCTAATTTACTGTCCAAAGTCCTATAAGTTACGACACATTCTCTCGACCTACAATAGGATGAATTTTTTTGTCTGATATTGAGACCATAGTTAAAGATAGGTAAGGCCACTTGGCCAAAATGATGATACTACTATAGCACTATACTTATTGAGCTATGGTAGTAGCATCATTTTGTTATATTTCCTTCCTTATATACCTAGCAATTAATACCTAACATGGAACAGGCAAGTAAAACATGTGGTAATTTTTATCAAAATTTATGACAATACACAGACAGTTTCCCTATTAGCAATCAACTAGATTTAATCAAAGGCAGGCCAGTTAAAAGTTATTGGAAGACACCCGTTAGCCTTATAAAGAAGAAATAACGACCGGAAAATCCGGAGAAATATAGAGATGTTTATTGCATCTAAGAAAATAATTACTTGTGCGTCAGTTATTATAAATTTTCTTATCGTTTCAATCATAATTAATTGATTTTTCAAGGATAACAGTTTTCTTTTTACTTTTCCTCAAAAAATCAAACAGTCTTTTCATTGTTAATGGCCAGAAAATGTAAAATAAAAAGACAGAATTAAATTTTCTCGTCATTATCATTATGTTCATCATCCACTGCCTTCTTTATCCCACAGCTGGGTATAGGCCTCTCTCTTACTGTGCCATCTGCCTAGGTCCCGTGCCAATCGGCTTTATGTATTACTGTTATTATGGAACCTAAACTGAACTTGCGAAAGTATCACATTCCATTTTGATAAAGTTTCATGAACGATTTGTAACAAAACAGCTGATTTTATTTACTCTGTTCCAAAATCAATAGGTAGGTACTTTTACTCATTTATCGTTATTCTACAAGAAACTACTTTCTTTGCGTGAACTGCGTTGGGTCTGATGTCGTCTACCCATCGGAACATAGTTGAGACATCTTTGTATTATAAATGGCCTCTTAGCAATGTTAAATTTGCACGGAAGAGTTAAATCTTAATTGTAAAAAAAACACCCTGCAATTGATTATGGTAACTCGGTTGTGCAGCCTACTTAGGTACTTAAAAGAATAATCATGCCATTGTACATACTAAAACCATGCAAAATAGGTAAAAAGTGACCGATTTCAGTTTCGCTCAAGAAAAAATTCGATTTAGTTAAAATAATGCTTAATTTTTTGTAAACAAATCGCAACGGCCTTATTTGTTTGAACACCTTGTTCACCGTTGCCAAGAATTTGCTATTTCTTATCGTAAAAAGAAATGCAAGTGAGGCAATATTTGAAAACCAAACCACATGTTTTACGAGTAAATATGGTGAGAAAGTAGTAGTGAAAATATCACAATTAATTTTATAAAACAGATTATATATATGAAAATCCACATATTAAACAGTTTTGAAACGTATACAGTATACACTTTGGTAAATTCCGAGCATATCCCTTTCTCTATAGCTACAAACGTCTATACGTATACATATACATTTAGAGCCTAGCTGCGAGACAAAATCGGAAATTAAGAAATCAATAATAACCAAAATTTCAACTGGTTTTCCAACTGAGCGCTAGCGTGGCTCGGATGACACGTTAAATTGTAGGTCCCGGTTGTTTTAAGCGTTTAGCCATCTCAAAGGCGTTCAGGCGGCCTAAAAACTCTGACACCAGGGCTAGCCACCCGGTCTATACGAACTTACTTACTTATCTGGTCTTATTGGAGATCTATTGCACTTTGTCTAGCAGTGAAGTCTCGTGACTTAAATAATGATGATGATTAGTGATATTTAAGATATAACTACGCCTAGGAAGGAAGTAAAGTTTGACCCTTTGATCTTTTTGCGCGGAAGTAGATAACTTGAACTCCGTTTATTTTAAACATCACCTCTATGTCTATGTCATATGATAAAATCATTTTTTAGTCACAAACCCGTAAATTTATCATATTTAAAACTTTAAGATAACTTTTTTCATAGGCGCAAATGTTACACTAGAACAGACTAAAACTTTCAGGTAAACACTTTAACTAAAAAGAAAATCAATGTAATGAAGCTAAATGCCGCTAAACACAATATAAACAAATCGTGACATAAAAATACAATGTAAATTGTGATAAAATAAGTAAAGATAAACTAAAAGATTTTCACCTATAACAGCAGTTCTCAGATTTCATGGTCATTGTTATCAGCTATGTCCCACTAAACCAAAAAAAATAATCGATGGTACCACTACTGTTGAGATCAAAGTTGACTCACGTGTTATGGAGAGAGCTACCCTTGGAGTCTCTCTAATGATGTTTTCAAATCATTTTGAAAACGTCATCATTTATTACTTTGATTTTTAGGTAATGATTGTACTTTTTATATTTGTGTCTCATATTTCACATGTTTGATAAGGGCAGCACAACCAAGTTGATGCTGCTCTAAAATATGAATAGGGAGATTCGTAGGTGAATCAAAATTACTGGCATAGCTCATCGACTTAGCAAGTTGAAGTGGCAGTAGGCAGGACACATAGCACGGAAGACTGATGCCCGACGGGGTTGAAAAGTTCTCGAGTAGAAACCACTTACCGGCAGAGTAGGACGTCCACCATGCAAGTCGCATAGCTGAAATGACGACGACTCTTTTTCACTATCATCATCACTATCACTATCACTACATAGTATAAAACAAAGTCGCTTCCGCTGTCCCCATGTCCCTTTGTATGCTTACGAGTATATTTTTAAAACTACGCAACGGATTTTGATGAGGTTTTTTTAAATAGATAGAGTGATTCAAGATGAAGGTTCATAAACTGGGCTTCATGTATTGTAATTGAGTTAAAAATACCTATTGCTTATCTTCTTATTGAAAGTTCATAGAAAATGGCTATGTCTAAGAGTGGTCGTCCGATTTCTGATGTAATGACAATGATAAATTATTAACGTAGTTTTAATTTTTATTTAAAAATTTCGAAATTTAATTTGGTACTTTTATTTATTATGATAACTTGTCGAAACAATTACAAAAGTGTTGATGTTTTCCTGACAAACATGACTTAATAACAAAAGAAAAACAAGAAAATGAAAGTTTTTCTTCTCAACTTATCTCAACTTTCTTATTATTAGATTTCAAGTACTTAGGGTTCTGTACAAGATCAGAAATCTTTTTTCTATTATTCTCATTTCTTCGTTTCCTTCATTAACTTCCAAGAAAACTTGTTTTTCGAACATTGAATTCGCGCCAACCTTTTAGGTCGTGTTTCTTTGTTATGTTTATTACGTTTGTTTGAAAACTGTTACAAAATACTTAGACAAATGTAAAAATAGTACTTCAGTGTTAATTTAATCAGTGACGTCGAATATAACGCTAATAATACCGAAAACTGATACAGACTCGTGGGATGTTTTATAAAAAAAGTTTTGAAAATGAGATTGAGCAAAGATTTTCCTTATCATGGTGAAACATTATTCTAATATTTATTACGATAATGTATCACTACATAGTATAAAACAAAGTCGCTTCCCGCTGTCTGTCCCCATGTATGCTTATATCTTTAAAAGTTTTTGATTTTTAATAAGATGGATTGATTCAAGAGGAAGGTTTATATGTAGGTATACCTAATACACCTGTGCGAAGCCGGGGTGGGTCGCTAGTATTATTATAATATTTAAACATTGTTTTACAGAGTCACTAGGCAGTTGAGCTAGTTTCAATTCTAAGCACGAAGTTACCAAAGATACTTTGAGTATAGGTACTACTTACCATTTCTATACTAGGTACCACCTAATATAAAATTTTATATCAAAATTGTTAAAGTTTTATTAAGTTAGCAGATGTATATGTTGTGGTAACTAACTAAATAAATTAGACAATTATAAAGCGGTAAAGCGAATACATACTACTTGAATATAAGGTATTCATATTATAGGCCGAATCATACAAGTCGGCGGATGTGAAGTTAGCTACAAGCTGCGCGAAACCCAGCTTTATGTGAGCTTCAGTCAGGATTTGATTTAGCGCAGTTTGTAGCTAATTTCAAATTCCCCGACTTGTGCGATTCAACCTATAGCTTCCCCGGTTGCCAGTTTTTGGTCTTTAAAGCACATTTGACACCACTTCTTCTTCTTGTAGTTCCACTCCTATCGGAGGTTGGACAACATCAGGGCAATTCTAATTTTTGAAGCTGCTGCTCTAAATAATGAGATGGTACTGCAGCCGAACCAGTCCCGCAGGTTCTTTAACCATGAGTGCCGTCTTCTGCCAGCACTTATCTTTCCGGCAATCTTTCCCTGGATGGTGAGCTGAAGTAGTCTGTATTTATCATTTCTCATGCTGTGACCGAAGTACGACATCTTGCGGTGTTTAATTTGATACCACAGAGCTTTGTAAATATTGTTAATATATCTCTATTTAAAAAAAAAAACCCAATAACTACAAATTAGCCATTGAAACGAAATGATGATGACTATATGATAAAAAGTGGTAAAACTTAAATATATCTACAATTATAGACCCCTTAGGACCAAATGTAACTTGTCATATCATATAATATTCCACTGTTTAATAAAGGCGATTATGCCATATCCATCGTGCCTACTAAGTGCGGGTTGGTAGATTATCGTACGTTTACATTCCTCACGATGTTTTCTCACATCGAAAAAGGGTACTATACTTATATCAAAAACCTTATTCGTACAGGGATACGATTAAGTAAGTTCGTATTGGCCGGGAGGTTAGCCCTGGCGTCAGAATTCAGTTGAAGGTCTTGGCTGCTGGCTGAAAGTATCTGACATAGCTAAATGTTAAAACAACCGAGATCAACAAATTAACAATACTATCATGTCATCCACTCTACAATGGCGGTTAGTTAGAAATTTCACCAGTGATCACCCATCTAACTTGACTGTCTCGGTGGCTCAGTGGTTAGTGACCCTGACTTCTGGATCTAAGAGGCGTGGGTTTAATTCCCACCCAGGGCAAACATTTATGTGATGAACATAGGTGTTTGCTGTGTCTGGATGTTATTTAGGTACTATCTATATAAGTATGTATTTAAAATATATTTTGTAGTATATCAGTCTCTGGCAGCCATATCACAAGCTTTGCTTAGTTTGGTGTCAGAGACCGTGTGTAAGATGTCTCCTATTATTTATAATTATTATTAATCTAAAGACTGACCCTACCAAACTTTGCTTAACTTCAGTGATTGCTGACAAACATCTAGCTAAACTTACGCTATAAGCGCTACACCAAGACCGGGATTTGATCATACAAACTCTACATTCATATATTCTAACTCAAGCGTTGTCACACAAGGCCAACTCACGAGTTATACCTAACAATAGCAAAATTACAATGTCATGATACTTTTCAAGTACTATTTCGAGTTGTTTTATCTCGATGGGATCCTGGAGGATGTCATTGCGACACAAACACACTTACAGCTTCACACAAACACAAAGCAAACACTTTACAATGATTGAAACTTTTAATTAGGTCACGTTCAGACTGACGATAAAAATAACGAGCTGTTATAAATCTGCAATATCATTAATTTGTTTTTTAGACAGAAATATTATTAGAAATTGATGTAGCGTTTTAGTTAGTTATACTTACTTATTACTCTTGTACTCGTATTGTAATTAATTTTAATATTTTTGTTGGACTTGTTTTCAATCGATTTTGGAAATAAGGGAGGCATCAATTCAGCTCTATTTAACTTTGTTTTGGAAATGTTTGATGTGATATCCCCGCTATGTACGTGTTTATTAATTCTAAGAAAATTTCGCAAAATGTTGTATTAATATTTTCATTCACTTTGGTTTAGTAGTTTTGAAATAGCCCCAATTTTTTTTTATCAATTCTTGTTGAAGGATTAGAAGTAAAATTAAAAAAAAAAGATCAAAGAAAAAGTTGAAAAATGTAGCGTCAACAAAATGGAAAAGCAAAAAAAGGGCTCGTCGCCACTAGTACCATTAACAGTTCCATGATGGAACTACTGTTAATAATTTACAACACTAGTTCCATTAAAAAAGCATTACTTTACATTCGGTCGCTCAATCTTATTTATGAGAGCATGAATCAAATCAATGTTTCTGGTCACTCTTTAAATTTTTGTGCAAAAAATGATGACAAATTATTTCAAATAATAAGTTATACAATAGTGGTAATTGGTCATATTTGTGATTTAAAGGGCAAAACATGACGGCACAGTAAACAGCTGAAAACGAAAAGTAATAAATAATTCAGTACAGTTTTATACGAGTATGTACCCTGAACAAATTAGTTCGAGCCTTTTGATGATCAGTGCTGGTTGCGTGACCATGACCTTGGACAGTCAGACTCACATCGGATCACAACCATGGATCACAATAAATATATTGTCTCCTATTTCTAGGGTTGTCATTACCACCTTGCCTATTTAAATTTTATTTAAAAAAAGGATTGAAATCGTTTGATAAAAATGTCTGCAGTTAAAAACCAACAAATAGGAGCTGAGTATCTTATGAATATTAATGAGTACAAATTTAAAAAAAAAAAGACATTGTACGTATTATCGTCATTATAGCTAATGAACTTTCATTAGGTACTGATATATCTCAAAAAAGATGTCGAAAGCAGCTTGTATTCAACATGTTTCTGGACGCCCAACGCTGGTTTCGTACTCAAAGGGTAAAAACGGGACCCTATTACTAAGACTCGTCTATCCGTCTGTCTGTCTGTCACCAGGCTTTATCTCATAAACCGTAACAGCTAGATAGCTGATATTTTCACAGATGATGTATTTTTGTTGCCGCTATAACAACAAAAACTAAAAACAGAACAAAAAAATATTTAAGGGGGGCTCCCATACAACAAACTTGAATTTTTAACCGTTTATCGCTTGATATTAATAAAGGTAACAGGTAGACGCTTTAAATGTTATCAGAATATTTAAGTGTTTATTTAATTTAAATAATAAATAATCACCCTTCATGGGTAGGCATTCGTCCTGCAGTAGACTATTAAAAAGGCTGGTAAAGTACAGTACCAGTACGAGTTTACATAGTGCAAAAACTAGAAATAATTATATATATCACTTAGTTTGAAATATTTTTCTCCTAAGGTCAGATGGCAGCCCTACTTTTGTATGATATACATACATTTGTAGCCTTTTTGTCACGCGTGCTTTATAAACGCCTATTTTGATGAGAGCAATTTAAACCTTTTGTGTGGAACTTTGAATGAGGCGTCACAAACTGTAACCTTATATTATAGTAACTGCTCGTATCGGCTTTGCTAGTCTGCGAATTAATTATAGCTTTAAAAGTTTAACCCTTCCGGAATAAGTATTCTACATGATACTGAAAACTGCTTTGCAATCTGTGGGTGTACTTAGCTTAAAATATATATTATCGGATACATAAAGACGCTAAAAATATATTAATTTCATCGTCATTATTAGCCGTAAGACATCTGCTGGACATATGCCTCTCCTATATTTTTCTACTCACTTACTATGGTTTTTAAACTATCGCGATTAGAACACATTATTACTATGTACTACGGGACTAATCGCGCACTAAATTACAAGACAAATAAATACCTCATCATCCCGACGTTTCGACCAAGTTGCATCGGTCGTGGTCACGGGTAGACTCTTATTTATCTCGTAATTTTAGTGCTCGATTAGTCCCGCAGTACATAATAATAATCTCTTACTATGGCCCTTATTAGTAAGCTCCAATTAGCCCAACAAGCTATGGAGACGACTATGCTCGGAGTTTCTCTGCGAGATCGAATTAGGAATGAGGAGATCCGTAGAAAAACCAAAGATACTGACATAGCCCAGTGGATTGGCAAGTTTAAATGGCAGTAGGCAGGGCACTTAGCTCGGAGAACTATTGACCGATGGGGTCAAAAAGTTCTCGAGTGGAGATCACGTAATGACAAGCGCAGCGTAGAACGTCCGCCCGCAAGGTGGACGAACGACATCTTTAAGACCGCAGGATCGCGCTGGATGTAAGCCGCTACCAGCCAGTCTTATTATCTTTAGGGAAGGCCTATGTCCAGCAGTGGACATTCCATGGCTGAAACGAACGAACGAACGATATTTTTCTTATTGGAAGCCCGGTTGGAAGCGGCCAGAATCCAGCGCATTCCTGCGGTCTCAGTCCACGTTGGTGGACATCTTACGCTGCATTTGCCGGAGCGTGGTATCCATTCGAAAACTTTACAACTCCATCGACTATCCGTTCTCAAAACTATGTGCCCTGCCTGCTGCTATTTCAAAATGCTAATCCGCAATGTAAGTAACTTTGGTTCGTCTGCGGAAATTCTTATTCCCGATTCTCTCTCGCAGAAAGACTCCGAGTATAGCCCTCTCCATAGCACGTTGATTGATAAAGTATTTAACTATGGTATTAGTCCACGTTTTCAATGTGATTTTGCTTTGAATATAATATATGGTGATTTATCGAGTAAGAGGAAGTTTGAGTACTATTGAAACTATAAATATTTGTATGCATGGTTTTGTTTCCAGAATAATAATTGTTTATTTTACTTCCTCTATAACTGTTTGAGGATAACTTTAGTGAATTACAGGAGATGTAGACAGACATTGGAGCTGTCAAGAGCAAAAATAATAATAAACATAATGAAAATTAGTACCAAAACTTTAGGTTTTCAATGAGAATCAGTGATCGAAAAAGATATCCCATCAAACCATGTGAAAATGTAATTCGAGCAATATAAGTATTATAGTGTACAACTTTACATTGTTGAATGTAACCACAATCTGTATTTTATTTCCATTTAGCTAGGTGCCTTTTTATGGCAGAATCATTTATTATTTTCTGTAGTATATGAGTATATTATATGCCCCATAGAATGTCCTCATATTACGTATATAAGTTGGTTATCATTAATCATATTTTAAATAAACGCAAAGAAAAATAAAACATTTTTACAATAGAGCCAAACTTAATTAAAAATTTAAAAAATACAGAAAATTGGATCCATTTGAAATTGGAACGTAAGCTGATCAAATAACAATTTATTTTCACGTCGTTTAAGAGCGTTGTATTTCATTTTTCGAACTAGATATTTTCAAGAAAAATTATGTTACAGCTGAGTTAATATATGTATTCAAGTGCATTATATCGTTGAGAAATTGTAACTTACCAGGCTTTGGCACCTGTACTTCTTCTGTTTCAACCATTTTCACTCAACACTACACTACACTATTAAAATTTAGCGACCAGAAACTCTTCAAATCTTTATGACTAAGTTAACAGATTTATTAACAAAAGTGTATTTTATCAGCTAGAAATAACTTATCACAGATTTTATCGTACTTAACTCGTTCAAAATTAAAATTACGTTACGCGCTTCAGCACACCGATTGCTCCGTTCCTCTTTCAAATAAATTATTTTTAATTTACTTTCGATTCGTTCGTCGTTCTAATTTCAAAAGTTCCTTACAGAATACTCGTAGTTGAGAGCGCGTTTTTTTCGAATTATGAATTTGCTTGTTTACTCCGGTCGCTGTTTAGTTTTTTGTACGTGGCCAGTAAGTTTCGAATTTCGAATATGTTTTATTGACCACGGTATTTTTGTTTATTTTTTCTATGATGGCCAGTGAGTTTTAAGAAAGAGGTTGTGTTACGAAGTTTTTAAACAGGTTTAATATAAGTTGTCGCCTTGATCGGTACAGGAAGTGCGCGGTCGGAGCGCGGTCGCGGAGTGCGTTCGCGCATTCCTCGCGACTGCTTTTATTAAATTGTGCTGCACTTGATTTGTTTTGATTGTGATAAGTATGAAGTGTGATTTTATTGTTATTTTAATGGCAATATTTGCTATTGATACTGAGATTATCGGTAGGTGTATATGCAATGCGTAATGCGTGCCTATGCTTGTGCGAATGTAAATAATGTGAAATGGTCTATCATCAGCTAATCACACACGATTGCGAAGAAAGTTAATTGCGAAAATTAAATAAATAAATAAATGATTATTGCAATCAAATTTATCAGATTACTATACCTATCAGTCTATGTTACTAAATCTCTTTGTACAGTACAATCAAATAATTGTGATTTTTCCCGAACAAACTGCACAAACCGTGGAGTCTGTGGTTAGTAAAATTTTAATAAAAATAATCTGCCCAGTACGAGTCCGACTCGCGCACGGACGGTTCCGTACTGTATAGAAGCCCCCTTAATGTATTTTAATTTAATTTTATTATTTATTATTAAAGGGAAAAAACAACTAAATATTCTGTGAATATTTCAAGCATCTACCTGTTACTATTATTAATATAGAGCGAAAAACGGCAAAAAAATCAGGTTTGTTGTATGGGAGCCCCCCTTAATTATTAATTTTATTCAGTTTTTAGCACCTATTTGTTGTTATAGCGGCAACAGAAATACATCATCTGTGAAAATTTCAGCTTTCTAGCTATAACGTTTCATTAGATACAGCCTGGAGACGGATAGACAGACAGACAGCGGAGTCTTAGTAATAAGTTCCCGTTTTTACCCTTTGGGTACGGAACCCTAAAAATTAGCTATTAGTTTCTATTAGATCAACAGTAAAGTCTTGAAGTAGCTCCAAAAACGTATGCGAAAGTTTATTAGCGCCTGCAATAAATCAAGTACAAATTAATATTTTAAATTTTTATGAATTTCCTTTACATAAAAAGGCCTCGAGTTAGGTATTATTTCAATTAATTTGTTCTGTTACGTTTTTAACATAAAAATAATTATGAGTTTAATGTGTCGAGAATTTCCGAATTTTAATTAGGTATTGAAGTTATTTCAGTTTCATTTTAATTCAAATTTAAAATAAAATGCGTTTCAACATCTTGTTTTTAGGGTTCCGTACCCAAAGGGACGGGACCTTATTACTAAGACTCCGCTGTCCGTCTGTCCGTCTGTCCCTCTGTCTGTCTGTCTGTCTGTCTGCCTGTCTGTCACCAAGCTGTATCTCATAAGCCGTTATAGCTAGGCAACTGACATTTTCACAGATGATGTATTTATGTTGCCACTATAACAACAAATACTAAAAACAGAATAAAATTAATATTTAAATTAAAATCCCATACAACTACTCGTAACCTGAATTTTTTACCGCTTTTCGCTCGATATTAATAATGGTAACAGGTAGATGCTTGAAATATTCACAGAATGTTTATTTGTATATACAATTTAATATTAAATAATTAAATTAAAATAAAATAAATATTTGAGGGGGGCTCCCATACAGTACAGGACCCTGCGTGCGCGAGTCCTACACGTGCTTGGCTGATTATTAAAATAATGAGACCTGAACAAGTACCTATGAGTTTAATGTACCTAATGTATATTGTAGGTACCTAACACAAGAATTGAAAATCCTATAACGTAAATACAGGTTTCAAAAAACCCCTAGATGACTTATATCTAGGTACCTACAAGTCACATATTTGTAGGTTTACCTATATGACAAACTTTGTACTCAGCAAGTTCGTATAAGCCAGGAGGCTAGCCGTAGTGTCATAGTTTCTGCCACCTGATGGACTCAGATAATAATAGGCCTCAGTGGCCCAGTGGTAAGTGACTTTGACTCTTGGTCTAAAGAGGAGTGGGTTCGATTCCCATCCAGAGCAAGCATTTTTGTGATGAACATAGGTGTTTGCTCTGTGTCTGGATGTTATTTAGGTATTATCCATAAATGAATGTATTTAAAAAATATATTTAAGTAGTATATCAGTCTCTGGCAGCCATATCACAAGCTTTGCTTAGTTTGAGGTCAGACACCGTGTGTAAGATGTCCCCAAATATTTATTTATTTATTGATATGGCTATGCGATGAAAATAACTAGACTCTGTATATGAAATGAAATGAAATCATTTATTGTCATAATAGTACATTGAAAAAAAATAAGCTTAATTAGAAAAAAAAAAAATGCTCATCAATGTTCCTATTAATGGACTCGTCCAATAAAAATATCACAACATCGAGGTCATACATAGATATATTGAAATTTCATTAAATGGACCTTAAAACATTAAATGGTCCATAAATCGTAAACGGTAAGTTTTACAAAAAAGTTTATTCGTAACAAAAGATGCGAAATTTTATTTTCTACAATATTGATCTTAATGTTTTTTGCCCTTAAGTACATAGTTTCCGAAATATCGGCCAAAAACATTTTTTCAAGATGACGTGTCAGGAACGCATTCTCTGAACGGCCGAACTATAGACTGTTGAAATGTTCACAGATTATGTATTTATTGCTGCCATAACAACATTATGTAAAATGCAACTAAAAGAATTTGTTTCACAAAATAAATAGAAGATTCTCTTCGAGCAAATATCGACAGAGCCACAGACCCTAAGTGAAAGTAGAAAAAAATGTCCGAGCGCCGTCATATATACGGACTCAGATAGATATTTACATTTAATAATTCACAATGACCAGTTTTCTTGAATCTCGACGTCATAATTATCACCTAATTAGTGCTTGTAACCGAGCATTTGGCATCGCGCTACTAACTAGAAAGCCTGCCCACTACGTAGCTTGGGCAGGGTTTTGGCTTGGACACTTTTTTTGCACGATTGTGACTACAGATATTTGCTAGAAGAAGTTTATGTATAATAAAACCTACTTACCATGGTTAGAATAGTACATCTGCCGAAGTTCTGGGTAGTGGATTCTCATCGCTATCTTCGTGAAAAAGTACACCCCCCTCACAATTGTAATCCTTAAAAACCGTAACGGTGACATCCTCATATTTAAACTATACACTAACATTTAATATCACAGAAATGTTAAATATTTCACTTCATTTAAACAGCTCACACAATTCACTCACAAAATAATTTAGTTATGTTTTAATTACAACACATGTTTTTGAAGTTACATTTCACTTAGAAATTCAGAAGGTTTTTTTAAAGCAAAAAACAAAACGCATACTTGAAACATACACAAACTATAGACACGATCCAAAAAAAATAAAAAATTACAACAATATTATACTAAATGACTCTACCAGGCCAACAGCGCCTCCAAAAGTCATATTTCACTGATCATTTTAATATTGACTCAAATGTACACACTCTAGTCGTTGTCTGTAAAAACTGACTTAATACTATTAGATACAGACACTATAACTATAAAGTTATGCAAATTTTTACCTTTCTTACGATAACAATATGGAATGGGTTGCTAAACATTCCAAGTGACAATTGAAAGGATGTAGTATATAAGTTATATAACGTTTGAATGGTTATATTTAAACAGATGTTTTGACTATTTTGCGTCCAGTTTCGTTCACGTGTTTTAAATAACATTACTAGTAAAACTGTCACTGATGTAGATAATTTGGTAATTCATTTTTAATGCAAGGCAATCGATAAAGTGATTAGTGATAATAATTGACAACATTGTTATCATTTCACGCCACGGTTTCTTTGTTGATATTAGAATGGTATACGTGTATCGGCATTTTAATAGTCAACCGCTGGACATAGGCCTATCAGCGAAAATATGGATGATTTACAGTTTTTTAGATAGCCAATGTGTATGTACTCAATTAGCAAATTTGTGAGTGAGAAAGTTGTGGCAGAGTCAGACAGCCTGTTCTACATCCTTGCTGATCGTATGAAAAATGTGTCATTGAAATATGTTTCAGTCGTATTGGATTTAAAATAAAAATATTAAAATTTATTATTATTTTCATGCAAAATTACACACATAATCAAGTGACCACGGCCAATGCAACTTGGTCGAAACGTCGGGAAAAAAAGAGGTACTTAATTAGTTCATAATTTCATATCTCAAGTTTTTTTGAGCGATAAGTCCCGTATAATCATAAAAAAAAAATCACACACATCTTTAACAATATGGCTACAATAAAAATTAAGATTTGTGTCATAAGTAATTCACATTCACATTTAAATGCACCTAAACAGTCACTACACTGGCAGTACTTAACACTAGCTGAAGACTAAATTTTAAAAGCCAAAATGTTTGATAAATGAAAATCGTGTATTTTAACGTAACACAATTTGAAAACTAACACTAATTTTGACTTAAATAAAATTCATACAATTAAGAATTTAACACTTCTAAAATATGTTAATTGACATTTTGTAAACTTAAAATACTTGTGAATAAATATAATGCAAAAAATTGTTCCAGCCATATTCAAGCACATGAACGGTAGTTTCTCATTTTTTATGGCAAAAACGTGTAGTTTTATCATTTTTGATAATATTCTTGCAAAATTTATGACTCAATACATTTTATCTTATCTTTTGTTACAGTATCGGCACAAAATTATTTGTGAAAATTCTTTTCACTCTACAATATGAGGTCACTAATTTAACATTTAAATTATTTTATAATTCATAAATAATTTAACTATTTCTACTGTAGACATAGACAATAGACATAATTTTATTTGCTACAGAAACCAAACACATACACATACAAAACAATCGCATAAAAATACATAAACAACTAACGTACACATGAATAGCATGTTATGCATTATGTTTCGCTTCTGCTACAAATCGGTCCCATCTCAGCATAATGCTGTGTTAGACCTATATTTTTTTTTTTTTTTTGAGAGGGGGAAATCTTCTAAAGATGCCCTAACTGCATTGGGGTGCAGAAGGGTTATGTGGGATTGTACCCACTAAAACCCCCTCGGTGGCCAGCCTTTGTGCCTTATTGGGAGCTCCGGGATTTCCAAGGGAACACACCGGTGCTCCCAGCACTTTACACGACTACTCGCCTGGTATTTAAACCAGGCTTGTACCGTCCTTTACGACAGCGTTGCCACACACGCTGCCGTCCTCCTCGGGCCCGCTTGAGTGGATGGCCAAAGTCCCAACTCTGTCCACCCACGAGCCCAGGGGTCCCCTTTTAGTAGGCTCTTACCACAGGCAGGGGATACCGATGCCGTATTCTAGTGCCCCGGCATCAGGGCAAATGCTGTGTTAGACCTAGTAAGATTGTCGCTTGTAAATTCTAGTCTTAGAATTTTGATATCCTTTGTTCAATTCTAGGTTCCACGCTGATTGTGTTCACTTTAAAGTATTGTAACTAGGTATTCACGTATTTTAAAATAATTTAAACAAAAAAATCTACTAGAACTTTACAAACATACTATCCCCCACAATTCAATTTTTCAATAACACTATCTACATTATCAAGGATAACTGATAGCAGTATTGTTTCTACAATTCTATTGATTGTAGCATCAATCATTTTCGACGTAAATCGTTTTACAAGTTAATTAAAAGAAATTAATTAAATTTAGTCTCCCGCTTTTAATTTGGTCGAGAAAACAGTGGCCTGTCCTCGTCCGGGTCCTCGGCTAATATTATTCATTAAACAAATTATATTTAGGAATTTTAATAATTAATTATGCGATGACCTACTAATTTTATGTGTGTCCCTAATATTAATAGAATAAAGGAAAATTGCGTTTTTTGTATGGTTTTTATCCGTCATACGTTTATTAGGGTTCCGTAGTAAAACGAGGAACCGTTATAACTTCGTTTTGTCCCTCGGTCAGTCTGTCCGTTTGTCTGTCTGTCCGTCTGTCCTAATAATACAAAGGCTTATAACTGCAACATTTATGAACAAAATTACATGAAAGATATTATGATAGTTATAGTATAGATCTCAATTTTAAATAGGTACGTAAAATATTCGAAATTGTGTAATTTGGGGTGGCTCCCATACATGTAAAGTAAGGATGAAAAATTTTGTCAACCTCACCCCATCATGTGGCGTATCGTTGAACAGAGTTTATAAAATGGATAAATGTAAGGTAATAAGGTTTCTCAAAACAGCTTTGTCACATGTACCATTTTGTGCTTTATAGGCGGCAAAAGTTGAAATATAGTGTCCTGTCCTCCCTTCGTTATTAATATCGAGGAAAAACTACGGTAGGTTATTGAATGGGGCTCCTATTAAATATATACTTTATTCTATTTTTATTTCAACATATTATTCAATAAAAATACACCATTTGTGAAAATTTCAACTGTCTAGGCTATCACGGTTCATGAGATACAGCCTGGTGACATAGACAGACTCTTAAAAAAAACTTAATCATTTATGATGAAATGCCATTCATTTCAAGTGCAAGAATATATATTTTGAAATTTATAATTGTAGAGATAACACAACCAACATGCCAACTCTGCTATCACCTCTCGGGATGTTTTAGTACCCAACAGGCTGTTCTTTTAGGTGACCTACCAATACATAATGGGCATATGATGACTAAAAAATATAATTAGTCCGTCAGCTATCAAAAAATGTTGGACACAGACAAAAATTGATTAAGATATAGTCCTTTAAAGTTCCGCGTGACGTCACAAGTGCCATACAACTGAATAGACTTCTGTAAGAAAGGTGACGTCACGACCCCCCGCTCCCAAACTTTGACAAGGTTTATCTTTGTCATTTGTTGTTAGCTTAGCAAAAGAAAAAATATGTGTCCAATATTTTTTGATACTATTTACGGACAAATTATAATAATGATTTTTTACCCAGTTGTCATGCCTATTATTCTAGATCTAAGATAAATAATTAATATCATTGTATTAATTACGACCTTCTACGAGTATGAACTTTTATAATGACTAAACCTGAAAATAAAATATCAGCATTTCTATACAGGGTTATCCAGAACTGTTGTACTAAGCCCAATGGGGGTAATTAGGAAAATCATTACGAATTTCTTTTACTATGGGGCCAATTCAAAATCCGAGATTTTTTCGATTCCAAGTTGCAATTTAGTAGGGAAAAGCAGTTTTTTTTAAATTTTGAGTTTGCCCCATAGTACAAAATGTTCCCAAAGAGGGTATTAATCACCCACGCTTGGTTTAATACAGGTTAAGCAGATAACCCTATACATTTTGTTGAAAATCTATGAACTTTTTATATCAATATTTTTATAATTTTTTCTTTTGATATTTTGGGGTTTCTCGGTTTGTCCCATAGTAAGATTTAGTCGTAATAATAAATACAATGATTAGAGTAGGTAATCGTAGGACCAACAAAGTTAATAGACGTTCGGAACAAGATCGTGGATAAACGCTCAACCGTTCTTTTTGAAAATCCATAAAGTAGACCTATGTCCAACCATAGACATTCTATAGCAAAATTGATGATCATGATATTTATGATCATGATCATGAGATTCAATCTAAAGCTCTCGTCACACGGAGGCGGGAGCGATCGCGATCCGGAACGGGATTTTTTTGTAATATTCGAATTTGTATGCAACCTGACACATAAAAAACGGGCGCGATCCTTTGTGCTGGATCGCTATCGGATCGCTTTTTCGCGGCTCTCGCCTCTGTGTGACCCGAGTTTTATACTACAACATGTCATTCGTTTAAAAATACACCCAGTATAAATACTAATAAGATACCTAGGTCGTAATTCAGGTAGTGAATAAGTACTTGAAGCACTTCAAAAAGCCCTAGTACGTAAATCGAGCTCTTCAGAAACTCTAAGTACGTTCTAAACACTCGACTTTAATCACGTTTACGCGTGAAAAACCTTGTTACTCTTGTTAGCTGATGGACATGGTGCTCCAACAGCATCACTAAGATTCTAGTACGACACTCAGATGATACACCATTGGACAATAATACGGACCTCAAATATCTCCGCAGTCATTATAAAACTCAAAGTACTTACAAAGGTTGCTCCAACTACTGGCTTATCAAAGCTGGTTCACACTTACACCACCGATCACTATCACAGACTGGCACTCCAGCCCGTCGCCCAAACCATCTCTGTCTACCCTCATTCCATATACTCCTCACCGTCGCAATACCGAAGTGTGTTGCGACTATGTGTAGGTACCCTCTTTAATAAGCGCAGGTAACAATATGTATCAATACTCGGACGTTTACTGTAAGTAGGTATTTTAGACCGAGCATCTGTGCTATTCTTAGTTAATGGGACTTATCGCAACAGATGCAACTCAGACAAAACGTCCAGAAAAGGATATTAACTATACCTATATATTTTTTATATTTACCTACATTGTTACTCCACATAGGCTCTGTGATCTTTGTTATACATATCTAGTTTTACATTGATTACATGTTTTGTATCTCATGAAGTCCCGAAAAGAAGCGCCTCTGCCTCGGGTTGTAAATTTTTTATCCGACTTCCAAAAAGGATCGTCGTTGATTTTTCAAAAACGGCTCAGCCGATTCCGATTAAATTTAAATGGGACCGTCTGGGGAGTAAGTAGTTACTTTAAAACTAAAAATAAATCGGTTCGCAATTGGCGAAACCATCGATTAACCTACACGAAAAAAATGTTTTATTTTTAGTTTTAAAGTAACTACTTACTCCCCAGACGGTCCCATTTAAATTTAATCGGAATCGGCTGAGTCGTTTTAAAAAATCAACAATAATGTAAAAATTATAAACATTGATTCGAGCGAACTACTCGTATTAAGAAACAAAAACTTGGTTATTTGAAATTGGTTAATACGTTGTGTCAAAAATATCATTAGCTCTCTTTCCTGGTAAACAGAAAAAACGCTAGAGCATAGAAAATATTGTCATCATCATCATCATCATCCGCAGCATTTTCTATCCCATTGGTAAGCTATCTAGTACCTTTCTGCCGGATGACCGAAAATATTATATTCTTCCATATTTATACATATAACACCCCTTTACAGGGTGCATATATAGTTTTTATTTAGACAAACACCTCTTTACAGTGTACTGTTTTTAATTTAGGTTAAGTTTAATATGGATCTGTGCCAGCAATAAATGGTTTTTATTATTTATTTATTTTTTATATTCCAGTCGCATAGAAAATAGAATTTATGTCAATGTACCAAAACTTACTTATCCCCTAACTCAGTTAGAATATACATATTACCACATAACAAGCTGTGTAAGTTACAGGTCACCGTTTAGGTGACAGTTACTGCAGCAAGGCCGGAAGGAACGGATCATAAACATTGTTATTACAGCAGAATGAATAGCAATTGTTTTCCTCTGTCCTAGCTTAGGAAAATGTTTTCAAACGACTGCCTCGGTGGCTTAGTGGTTAGTGAACCTGACTTCTAATCACAGAGGCTTGGGTTCGATCCCCACCCAGGACAAGCATTTATGTGATGAACATAGGTGTTTGCTCTGTGTCTGGGTGTTATTTAGGTATTATCTATATAAGTCTGTATTTAAAATATGTATACGTAGTATCTCAGTCTCTGGCAGCCATATCACAAGCTTTGCTTAGTTTGGGGTCAGAGGCCGTGTGTAAGATGTCCACCAATTTTTTTTATTTGTTTATAAAACATTGCTCTACCAACCTATTAAATAGTCCACTGCAGAACGTAAGCCTACCCAAGAAGGATGACTGTGGCAAATCCACCACGCTGGCCAAGTGCGAGTTGGCGCATTCACATAGGTACACCATAGAATTTCTTCTACGGACGTATGCAGGTTAAGTACCTCACGATGTTTTTTTCACCGAAAGCCAGTGGCATGAAATTCTATACACAAATTCTAAGGAATTAATTAGTACAGGACCGGGATTTGAGCTCACGACCTCACGGTTGAATGACGAGTGTTATTACCACTAGACCACTACGGATTCATTGCCACTATACCACCACGGTTTTTTCAAAGATTTCTAGCTCAAATCTATGAAATACTTAGCCAGCTCTCTCAGATAGAGACTACATATTAAACAAGGGCAGCGTGGGAGATTTACTGATAAAGAGTACAAAAAATCGGCCAAGTGCGAGTCGGACTCGCGCACGAAGGGTTCCGTACCGTATGGGAGCCCCGTTCCTCTTGCCGTTATTAATAGCAAGAAAAAAACTCCTAAAAATCACGTTTGTTGTAAGTATTTGTTGCTATAGCGGAAGCAGAAATATGTACATCATTTGTGAAAAATTTCAGCTGCCTAGCTATCATGGCTCATGAAATACAGCCCGGTGACACACAGACAGAGGGACATCGAAGTTTTAGTAATAGGGTCCCGTTTTTACCCTTTGGGTACGAAACCTTAAAATATATTTACTAAGACAGCCGGATCACGCTGGGTTTATGTCACTATATGTGCGAGAGATATATTTAATTTAAAAAAAATTAGATCTTATTTTTTTTTAATCAATAAATTTAATACTTCAGTCATCACAGTTAAACATAGGTCAGTACATTGGAATATAATATTATCGAATCAGAAACGAGGGAAACCGTAAAAGAACTGTAGTTATACCGACATATAGCGGATCAACAAGTTGAAATAGCAGTGGACAGGGCACATTGCGTGGAGGATTTATAACCTGCGGGGCGGAAATATTCTTGAGTGGAGATCACGTACGCAGCTTATGAGTCTTCACAAAAACAAACAAGGTGGACAGCTGACATCATTAAGACCGCGGGATTGTGTTGGATGGAAGTCGCTTACAACCGGTCTTATTAGATATCTATAGGAGAGATTTATACTTTGCTAGCTGACCCGGCAAACTTCATTTCACTACCGGGCTGATTTCTGAATTTACATCATCCAGGGCGCCACCCTAACTCATACAAATAATCGGCCAAGTGCAAGTCGGACTCGCTCACAAAGGGTTCCGTACCGTATGGTAGCCCCATTCCTCTTGCCGTTATTAATAGCGAGCACAAAACTCCTAAAATCACGTTTGTTGAATGGGAGCCCCCCTTAAATATTTATTTTATTTTATTTTTAGTATTTGTTGTTATAGCGGCAACAGAAATACATCATCTGATTTTACTATTACGGTTCATAAGATACAGCCTGGTGACAGACAGACGGACATCGAAGTCTTAGTAATAGGGTACCGTTTTTACCCTTTGGGTACGGAACCATAAAAAATCATTCAAATCGGTCCAGCCGTTTAGGAGGAGTTCAGTGACATACACACGTACAGTAGAATTATAAATAAAAAGATATCAAGTGGACATCCTATACCTAAAACGACGACGACACAAACAAGACATGTGATATTATACTAAGGATTTATCCTTTTAGGATAAAATTCTGCTCAAAAAATCTTAGAATCACCATTGTCACACACATCCTAACCTAATATCGTAATCTGCGCCACTGGTCCAATTTCCAAGAAGGAAAACCAAACCCGGTGTCCTTTATTGACTCAAAATAAACGCAATTGTCTATTTATGCATGCGCATGAGTTCCATACAAATCAGGCGAGCACCTGATGGGTGGCGGGTAGCCAGGAATGAGGTCAGCCTGATCTCATATTATAATCAGATGGATGCATAAGATAATAGATGTTGGGACAAGACAAGATACTTACATCTAGACACGCGGAAGCGTGTCCAGCCAAGTCTCTAAGAAAAAGGAACTGGCGACGCGACGTGTGTAATATTACACGAACCATTACGAGCCACTTTTGACCCCTTCAAAACTCGAAAACCATTAACCTATATATATGAAATTGAGCACATTTATTAAAGTTCTTTAGCTTATCAACAATATAAAATTTCATTAACTTTGCTGTGACGGTTAATGATAGTCACATATATTGACTAAGCTGTAGAGTTTGTGGAGTAAGGACTTTTAGAGTAAGGCGTGTAGAGTTAGAAGCTTGGCTTTACGTGAGATCTGACAACTTTTTGACAGTGGGAACTGTGATTTAGACTTGGCTTCATTTCACATGAAAATGTTTTTGTTGGATATATTATACCGGATTTTACGTCTTAGACAAACTGCGATTTTGTACCTACCTTGTATCTAATACCTTCCTAACAGTGAACTGCCTCGGTGGCTCAGTGGTTAGTGACCCTGACTTCTGGGTCAAAGAGATGTGGGTTCGATCCCCACCCAGGGCAAACATTTGTGTGATGAACATAGGTGTTTGCTCTGTGTCTGGGTGTTATTTAGGTACAATCTATATAAGTATGTATTTAAAAATATGTATATGTAGTATATCAGTCTCTGGCAGTCATATCACAAGCTATGCTTAGTTTGGGGTCAGAGACCGTGTGTAAGATGTCCCCTAATATGTATTATTATTATATTATAAAACTTAAATAATCAAAGCATTAAACCTTCGACCATAGTACAGTATGTAAGTATGTTCGTATAGGCTGGGTGGCTAGCCCTGGTGTCAGAGTTTTTACGCCGTGTGAAGGATTCTGACATGGCTAAACGGTTAAAACAACCGGGATCTACAATTACAAATACACTATTGCTGTACTAATGCACTGTATCAGCCTTTTTAAAGTCATCTGCAGGAAGTAAGCCTACCTACGAAGGGTGATTGGGCCATTTCCACCACGCTAGCCCAGTGCGGGTTGATAGATTCACATACGCCATCGAATTTCTTCTACGGGCGTATGCAGGTTGCCTCACGATGTTTTCCTTCACCGAAAAGCCAGTGGTGTGAAATTCCGTACATAAATTTCAAGGAATTAATTGGTGCGGGACCGGGATTTGATTAATCGGCCAAGTTCGAGTCGGATTCGCGCACGGAGGGTTCCGTACTGTATGGGAGCCCCCCTTAAATATTTATTTTATTTTATTTTTATTAATTATTATTGAAGTGAATATAAAAATAAATGTTCTGTGAAAATTTCAAGCATCTACCTGTTACCATTATTAATATAGAGCGAAAAACGTCTAAAAATTCAGGTTTGTTGTATGGGAGAGCCTTACATTTGTTTTATTATCTTTTTAGTATTTGTTGTCATAGCGGCAACAGAAATGCATCAATTTTTTTTTTTGTCATTTTTATTTTTTTCACATTAATTTGATTTAATTCATAATTAATTAATTAATCATACATCAATCATCTGTGAAAATTTCAGCTGTCGTATCATGGTTCATGAAATACAGCCCGGTGACAGACATACAGACAGACCTCGAAGTCTTAGTAATAGGGTCCCGTTTTTCCCTTTGGGTACGGAACCCAAAAACACGACCACGCGATTGTAAGGCGGGTGTCATTACCATTAGACCACCACGTCTCACACTATGACTATTAGGTCTTATCAATGCGTTTTAACAGAGGATGTGCAACTGTGCACTGTGAAATTTGAGAGGCAACATACGTAAATTGAATGAAAAACCTGCGTGATTTTTTCGATCGAAAATCATGTCACGTATCTGCGTATGACGGTTGAGTACTAATTGTCGATTAAGAATTTATATTTAGAGGTGAGAATCAACTTATTAGCCTTTCTCAGGCCTCGGGCTATAGGATGTTCTATCAAGGAAAGAGGTAAAAGAAATAGATACATCTCTAAGGCCGCCTACACAGGAAGCGGCGCCGTTAAAAAACCCGTCACGTTTGGACGCGGCCTTATCCTTATAGTTCATTAAGGATCGCTTTTGTCAAGGGTAGTGTGAATCAGTTTCGTTAATATTCATTAGAGGAAAACGTCAGTTACATAAATATTGTGGTAGTGGTTCTTGAATTTAATGTTCGTTTTACTGGTTTTGTTTTTGTATTTTCTCATTTTAAAGCCGAGATTATGAAATGCGCAGTGACGATGTTTTTATGTGCACAGATCCTTGTAGTTAGACTACTGTACTGTACCAGCCTTTTTAATAGTTCACTGCAGGACGTAGGTCTACCCACGAAGAGTGATTGGGCCATATCTACCACATCCGCCATCGAATTTCTTCTACGGGCGTATGCAGGTTGCCACACGATGTTTTCCTTCACCGAAAAGCCAGTGGTATGAAAGATAGGTTCCGAAGAATTCATTGGTAGGTACGGGGTCGGGATTTAAACCCACGAGCTCACGATGGTAGGGCACGAGTTACTACGTCTAGACCACCATAGTTTATACTAGACCAACACAGTTAGACTAAATAACCTAGAAAATGTGTTTTTTCCATTCTACGATAGACATAGGCTTTTCACTGCGAGACATATATGCCTCCCCCACCGATCTCCAATAAGACCGGTTGGAAGCGGCTTTCATCCAACTTGATTCTGCGGTCTTAGCGAGGTCATCTCTAACTTGTGGGTGTGCGTCCGATGCTGCGCTTGTCGGCAAATGGTTTCTGATCGACACCTGTTTTACCATGCAAAAATATTGCCACACTTATAACTTATGGGTATTAAAATAGCTTACGACGTATTCTTAGTCTTAAAAATGAATATACACAAAAATCATAAAAAAAATCGGCCAAGTACGAGTCGGACTCGCGCACGGAGAGTTCCGTACTGTATGGGAGCCCCCCTTTAATACCTATTTTATTTTATTTTCTGTCAAACTTTCAAGCATCTACCTACCATTATAAATATCTAGCGAAAAACAGCAAAAAAACAGGTTTGTTGTATGGGAACCCCCTTAAATATTAAAACTATTCTGTTTTTATTTTTGTTTATTTGTTGTCATAGTGGCAACAGAAATACATCATGTGTGAAAATTTCAGCTTTCTATCTATAACGGTTTATGATATACAGCCTGGTGACAGACATACAGACGGACAGCGGAGTCTTAGTAATAGGGTCCCGTTTTTACCCTTTGGGTACGGCACCCTAAAATCATAACAAATGGTTCAACCGTTTTGGAGGATTTCTGTAACGAACTGTGACGCAAATTTGTCTTCGAGTATCTAAAATAAGGTGACGTATTATTTTATAATTATTTTTCGCAAAAACTGGCATGACCGACTTCAACCATGTACAGAATGGAGTCATTAAACTATTTGTGTGGAATAGCTGATTTTTTTGGCGATTTTACAGATGGCCCCATAGTAAAAGTTGTTCGTACGAATGAGTAAAACTACTTATGTTAATCAAGCTCCGAACTGTATATAGAATTGACCAAGAACGATATACAGGGTCACAGGCTAAGTCGACCTATTCCCGTTAAGAGTGTGTAGTTTACTACGTTTCTGACTGATTTGACTATGAAACACCATATCCTAAATATCACCGTTATCCGTTATATATATATAACATCGTCTGCGTCATTGAGGGTCAAGGAGTATAACCTGCAGATGGCAATCAGAGATCGGAATGCGGAGGTGATAGGGGCTCTGGGCCGGGAGGAGGCAATGCAATTGTAATAAAGGGAAAGGGAGCGATCACAAGCAGAGTAGATACCACCGAGTAACACACAGAAAAGTAGCCTCGGACTCTGCTGGTGATCGCTTTCACAAATTAAATCATAATAAGTGTGTACGTAATTGTGTAATGTAATGTATAGAAATTAGCATTGTGTGCATGCCCTGAGCATTCATGCTCGCCATTGAAGGCTCCTTCTTGCGGCGGCGTCGTGTGTCGGGTCGTTCTCTTCCCTCAAATATGGTCGAGGAGAGCGATGGCTGGCACATGCGTCACACTCGCAATCGGGTGCTGCATGCGGGTCGCCGGTTTGCTCGCGGCATTCACTCAATGCACTCAAACTACTAACTTAGACTAAGATTTAAACTAACCTCTATCTATAGTACAGTCGAATTCTTTAAAATGTAACTACTCAACAAAGGGCTCAGACCCTGGAGTCTGTGGGTCAATAATATAAATTTAAAAAAAAAAATATCACCGTTTTTGAGATATTTGAATTCAAATACTTTTAATAAAAGGTTAATTTTACGGACAATATTGGGCAGTGAACCATAAAACATTAGTTTACATGTAAAAAGCAAATAATAATAGTAATACGACTTACACGTTTCTAAATAACTAAGCTGATAGCCGAAAATTCGATTTTTTTATAAATAACAATTTCAAATATCTCGAAAATTTTTATATTTAGGATAGTGTGTTTCATAGTCAAATCAGTCAGAAACAAAGTAAACTACACACCCATAACAGGAATACGTCGACTTACCTTGTAACCCTGTATAACTGTGTATACAAAAAAAAAATTGTAATTACTTATCATTGAAAAAAAGCAATCCACTGTTAGCTGTTCATCGGTATAAATAACAAAAAATCCTTTTAACTATTAATGTATACCTACAATAATAATGTAAGTACATACCTATATCAGTCCAAGAACAAGTTATTACATAAAGCATAATGACAATGCAAATGTAAAGAAAAACTGGTCCACAATACATTGTCAAATGAATTTTTACGACAGTCGTACCTTTAAACTGTTTACAGGCTTAACACGATTCCAATAAATCAGGGTAAAGCTAAATGATTCGAAACAAAGTCCTGGAAGCACAAATATTGGGGGAAAACATGGCTGACATCTTTATTACGAGCTTTGCAGGTACCAAATTTAATGTCGGTTTTTTCAAACGGCTTCTAAATAGGATATGACATTTTCAATTCTTGTTTATTTTTTTCCATTAACTACTTTTCAATTAAATGTACAGAAAAAAAATTGAATCGCGGGGCGAATCGACGAAGACTCTTTTTGAATGCCCCTTTTCGCCCCGCTCCAAACAATGCGGGGCGAAAGAGGGCCTTCAAAAAGAGTCTTGGTTGATTCGCCCCGCGGGCCGAACAGCTTGCGTGGCAAAACCACGAAAGAGCCATCTTTGTTACTGTATTTATTTTTTATTAAACACACCTAATTTGATAACTCACGGCCTATGGACTAGTTTAACATTAGTTATAACAAAAATCTCAGTTAGTAGTTCTAGTTTCGCTGCATACATTTTTGTACATGTAGTATAGGCGGCGTCACACAAGTTGGCGGAAATGAAGTTAACTACAAGCTGCGCAATGTTCAATCCTGACTGAAGCTCACACAAAGCCGCGCGTTGATTAGATATTACGCTGCTTGTAACTAACTTCATTTCCACCAACTTGTGTGACGCGGCCTATAAAAATGAGGTAAAATAGAGCTACATAAAATCGACAATAGTTTTTGTTTACCATGCAAATTCTTACTAAGACGACAGAACATGACTATGTAGCTCTAAGTAGGTACCTTATGTTACGGTCGATAACCACCACTGTGACCCAGTTGCGGGTTTGTTGACAAACCAATCATCATCGCCTCTATAGGCCTCTCTCTATGCCATTGTCTCAATCTTGAGCCAATCTTCAAGTCGTAAACTAATAAATAAATAAATTAAAATTCTAATGCCCCTGGTGTCAGAGTTTTGAAGTCGAAATATTCAAGACCAACAATTTAACTTGTCATCTTGTCGAGCTACAGTAACGCGCAATTGTAAATACTACCTGCGGTCACCCATCCGAAAACTGATCGTGCCGAACGTTGCTTAACTTCGATGATCGCTGACAACCACCTACTTAGTCAAACTACGCTATGAGCGCTACCCTTATTTCTTAAATAATATTATAAATCCAAAAATGTGTTTGTTAGTCTTTTACGCAGCAACGGAGCAACGGAATGACTGGATTTTTTTATTGACAAAAAATGACATAGGCTACTTATTATATCAGAAAAATAAAATGCTCCCACGGGATAGCACAAAATTAATACCATGCGGGCGAAGCCGCGGTCAAAAGCATTTATTTACACGAAAGAGAGCCGTGGTGGTCTAGTAGTTGTAACGCTGGCCTGTCATTTTGAAGTCGTGGGTTCACTCCCGGTCCCGTACCAATGAGTTTCTTTGAAACTTATGTAAGGAATTTCACACCACTGGCTTTTCGGTGAAGAAAAACATCGTGAGGCAACCTGCATACGTCCGTAGAAGAAATTCGATGGCGTGTGTGAATCCACCAACCCGCATTAGGCCAGCGTGGTAGATATGGCCCAATCACCCTTCGTGGGTAGGCCTACGTCCTGCAGTAGACTATTAAAAAGGCTGATACAGTACAGTACACCAAAGAGATAAGTACTGTAAGCTCGTTTATTAAATCAACCACTACCGTAACAGTGCAGCGTGGCTGTCAGCTCGCAGAAGGACCCCGGGGCGCAGCGCGCGAACAAACAACTTGGGGCTTATTATATTACTCCAGTTGTGATAAAAGACAAAGCCACCGCAGATATCTTCTCTCATCCGTTTCGTGATAGGGCTGTCATTTCCTTTTTATTGACCGACGAAACAGAGGAGGTTTTCAGTTCGACGCGTATATATTTTTTTGTTTTTTACGCATATCTTTTTACATAGTGGTCCAAATTTGATTTTTTTTTATTGGAATGTTCACTTTAAAATTGGTAGCATTTAAATTTTATCGAAATCGGCAAAGCCATTTTCGATAAATCAACAATAATATGAAAAATGTTACATCGATCCGAGCGAAATATTCGCGAATTCTGTACACGATGGAAGTCGGTCATGTTATTTTTTGCAAAAAAATAATTATGATGGTTGGGGACATTATTATAATAACTTTAATGGACCGGCCACACATTCGCCCTACGGCGAAGTTATCGTCACTGGGGCTCATTCATCTAATTCAAACGGTAGTAATTGGTTGTTCACGATTTGAACTACTACCTGAAGCTGGGCACATACGCTGCGATGATCGCATCTATTCATCAGATCAGTCCAGCGAGGTCCTAATATAGTGACATTGCCGGTAGGTAGTTATTGAGGAATCAAAATGACACCCCTATTTTAATCGAAAAATATTGATTTAACAAAAAAATTATTGGCATCAAAGTTGTAGAAAATCAAATTTTAAACAACTTTTGTTCCCATAACTTCTGCTGAAAAATTGAAATAACACAAGTTATTGAAGAAATGAAATGGCACAACCGGCTATTTGAAAAAAATATCGATCCTACAAAAAGTTAATGGGAACTAAAGTTGTAGAAAATCAAATTTTAACCATTTTTTGTTCCCATAACTTCTGCTGGAAAATTGAAATAACACAAGTTATTGAAGAAATGAAATGGCACAACCGGCTATTTGAAAAAAATATCGATCCTACAAAAAGTTAATGAGAACTAAAGTTGTAGAAAATCAAATTTCAAACAACTTTTGTTCCCATAACTTCTGCTGGAAAATTGAAATAACACAAGTTATTGAAGAAATGAAATGGCACAACCGGCTATTTGAAAAAAATATCGATCCTACAAAAAGTTAATGGGAACTAAAGTTGTAGAAAATCAAATTTCAAACAACTTTTGCTCCTATAACTTCTGCTGAAAAATTGAAATAACACAAGTTATTGAAGAAACAAAATGGTACAACCAACTATTTAAAAAAAATATCGATCCTTCAAAAAGTTGATGGGAATCAAAGTTGTAGAAAATCAAATTTTAAACAACTTTTGTTCCCATAACTTCTGCTGTAAAATTGAAATAATACAAGTTATTGAAGAAATGAAATGGTACAACCAACTATTTAAAAAATTATCGATCCTGCAAAAAGTTGATGGGAATCAAAGTTGTAGAAAATCAAATTTTAAACAACTTTTATTCCGATAATTTCTGCTGAAAAATTGAAATAACACAAGTTATTGAAGAAACAAAATGGTACAACTAACTATTTAAAAAAAGATCGACCCTACAAAAAGTTGATGGGAACAAAAGTTGTTTAAAATTTGATTTTCTACAACTTTTATTCCCATCAACTTTTTGTAGGATCGATATTTTTTTAAATAGTTGGTTGTACCATTTCATTTCTTCAATAACTTGTATTATTTCAATTTTACAGCAGAAGTTATGGGAACAAAAGTTGTTTAAAATTTGATTTTCTACAACTTTGATGCCTATTTTTGTTGTTAAATCAATATTTTTCGATTAAAATAGGGGTGTCATTTTGATTCCTCAATAACTACCTACTGGCAATGCAACTATATTAGGACCTCGCTGGACTGATCTGATGAATAGATGCAATCATCGCAGCGTGTGTGCCCAGCTTCAGGTAGTAGTTCAAATCGTGAACAACCAATTACTACCGTTTGAATTAGATGAATGAGCCCCAGTGACGAAAACTTCGCCGTAGGGCGCAGATGTGGCCATAGCATTAGGATCTCACATTGTACTAACACTATATAGGTATGAGTAAAAATCGGCTAAGTGCGAGTCCGACTCGCGCACTAAGGGTTCCGTAATGTATGGAAGCAACCCTTAATATTTTTTTATATTTTTTTTAAATTAATTATTATTGTTTTTTAATGGGAAAATTACTACATCGATATGTGCGAACTTTAATTCTATACATGATTTAAGTCAGTTGTGCCATTTTTGGCGGAAAAAAAAAAATTAAACATTTTCGGCAGCCCTAAAAGCGTCCTTTATTTGGTCAGATTGCATTGTTTTCCGTCGTCTAATGAATTTGTTGAACACTAGCGGATCGAACCCACGCGAGGACATAATTACTCTCGCAGTTTGAACAACGATTTGAGCACAGATTAATATGTGGAAAAGGATTAAGTAATATGAGAGACTAGAAACGAGATCGTTATCGTTAGAGACTATAAACGAGATTCTAATGACTAAAAATATAACTAGTATTTCTTCAAACAGTAGACCTGGCGACACATCTTTTATTTTATTTTGAAACAAATAAATTTATTTAGGAAAATGTACCACCTTATTTTAAATTATAATGAAACAGAACAAATGTTTTAGCAAAATATGTCATAAGTTGCTTAAGCTTTTCCCATTTTTGTTACTCATTAATTTAAGAATTCATCAAATTAACTAGTTTGTATATTTTATCGTAAATTTTGCTGTAAGTACTGAAAAGAATGCAAATGAATGTGTACAGCTCTCAGCGAGACAGCAAACTATAGAAACCGGCCACAGGGGGCCCAAGATACAGGCTTTGCCTAGTTTGGGGCCCGTTGGCACTACATGGTAATAGTACATTCTTTAATGTTAAATAAATAAATTTGGTTTGATTTGACATCTCTATAACTAAATCTTTCTAAACTCATATCTTGACTCTCTCATAATCGATAATATATTCCAATAATTTTCAATAAAATATGCCAATATTATTTTATAAATAAACTTAAAATTGTTTTGAAGCATTTTTAAAATTACTTCACCAAAATAAAGAAACACGACGATTTGATAATGTAAAACGTTATTTTTTTACAATAAGAACGATATTGACGAAATAAATTGAATATTCGTATGCATAAGTATTCCTTTTATATTTCGATAACTTTTTTCAAATTTCACTTTTAAAAGATATATTTCGTTTTAAAAACGCTTATTCTTCTTTTTTTATGTACAGTACACTACCTATAAACATATTTCGACTTTCCCTACGTATACTATCGAAACTAGAAAACAGCACTTTACAGGGGAGCGGTTAGAAGTATTTTTGGGTACATTTTTCGCAATATCTCATTAATTATACATCGTAAGAGAGTAGTTTTTTAGCAGTCTTGATAGTTTCTAGACCGGTTTAGGTAGTGTTAATCACATTGTAATAAATATGTGTAGTTCTTTAGAAAATAAAGATTCGATTGTCTACATCGAATTTTAAGTGAACATTTGGATCGAAACTGACACTTTCGATTATTTTCATGGGAATTTTTTTATATCGAATGTGACACATTCAATAGTTTACATCGTACATGAAGTAATATTTTGTTCATAATGTGCCTATCGAAATCTTTATAAAAGATCCGAATCTATGTGAGATTTTATTTTTTATTCCTAATAATTGAAAGATCAGGTAATAATATGACACAAGAAAAGAATATTTCATAAAGAGAATGCTTTTATTTTATAATTCGAAATTTTATTACAGAAAATTGTTATTTACCTTACCAACCGATGCTCTTAATAACATCATAATTAATAATAAAGTGAGTTATCTATTATCTATTCTATGGAATGTACCATAAAATATCACTAATAATATCAATCAAATTTTATTACTAACACATTATTTATAATAATGAAACATTTGTCTGCCTACATCCTACATCGGTTTCAGTCTCAAATATTATCTTAAGATATGTCAGTCTGAAATGTTATTTTGGTACTTGTTATTAATAATATGGCTATAACCACTTTTTAGGAACATTATTTGGAATCTTATGACACTTATATTGTACTAAGTACCTACTAGTTAAATTTTAAACAGTCCCTATGTTATACAAAATCACAGTACCTACTTGTTATCTAAATAAACCTTTCTTGTATGTAACGTTATGTTGTAATTTATTACACTACGCTTATAATTATTAATCATTTTAGAGCGTACTCTAAGAGAATGCATTTTGCCAGATACCAATATTGCAAAAAGCTTAATAAAAAGATGTTAATAAATTACTGAAGTTATATTTATTGTAGCAGCTAAATTTTAATTTAAAAAATCTGGTTCAAGTGATCAGATTTGCTTTATAATGCAATAATTATGGTAGTTGTCAAACGCGCTCTCTCAGTGTCCGCACTTTAACACTAGTTCACAAGTAGCAATATGGCACAAAGTAACTTAAAAGATTTGATTAATTGGAACTACTTACACTTTTGTTGAGTGTAGTTCCAATTAATCAAAATCGTCTACTACATCAGATGTATCGGCACTGTGTTTCAGTTCTTTGAAGAAACGATGATACTCTCGCGGTATCACCCCCGTATCACACAACGACACCAAATCTTTATGTTTTGCTTCAGTAACGGGAAGCATGCCTGAATATGCTACCTTTAATTCTTCGTTGGCAGCAGGTATTCTCTGGCCTCTTCTTCTGGTGCCTAAAATAGTTTTTAAGCAGTGGTATTCTCCTTTCAAGTCGTATTTGAAATAGATACAGTCAGCTTCCTCTTTTCTTACTGATATTTCTTTGATGCAGTTCCATTTTACGTTCTCATTGGCCGTATCCTTTTTCCAATTTCTGTTCTCTAAAAGTGGTTTGTAGTCAATAATATGGCTTTGGTCTATTTCAATTACCCTGTAAGGTTTTCCATTGGTCTTAGCCCATCGAACTAATGCATACCACTGATCAGGGGTATAAACCATTTTTCGTTTAGACTCTTTTTCAATGAGAGCATGGACACTGTCGCCCTCATTTTGTGTATGTCCCTGCTCTAGAAATCTGTGAGTAATATCTACTTTTAGTTCCCTGGAAATATCCATATACATAGAGTAAACTACTCTGTTCCTATTTTGGCCAGAGCAATTGTCGGACCAAAACCGAAATTGTTTAGACCCCTTGTCGATATTTTCTTTCATAAACAGTCTCAAACAGCTGCTTACCTCATTAGCTCCTCTTTTAGCGGTAATCTCTGTCCACATGTAACAGAACCCTTCTAGCTTAGCTACATCAAAAACAGTGAAGTTAAAAACGGATAGTTTTCTTTTGTAATAAAGGAGTCCAACGTCACCGTGAGGAGCGTTGAGAATCTTCTGGAAATCAAATGTTGCACATACAATTTCAGGGCATTCATTAGCCATTTTTTTATCCTCATTTTTTAATTCTCTAGCTACAGTTTTATTATTTATATGTCTGTTGTGAGCTTCTATCTGTTCCTCTTTTGGCATGTTTTCATTAGAAAAAGCATGACATTTGTCACATATATCCTTTTTAGGTGTAAAGAACTCAATGTTCATGTGTTTGTTTACTACGTCCCGATACTGGCGTAGAGTAGTAGCCTTGTTTTCATAACTACCAAGTTGGTCCCAATCTTTATACAATTTAAACATCTTGGTCATGTTTAAGTCATTGCTGAGATACAATTTACTGCTATTTTTTCTAGTATAATGGGATTCTACAGGCTGAAATGAAGCCACGTGATCACATACGCTTTTAGTCACGGCACTATTGACTATCACAGGATGATTTTCGTGTTTTCCTCTGTTGTCAGATACAGTAGAGCCTTCTAGATTCAACTTATTGTGGGCTGTTCGTACAAACTGGTCACTGATACAAAGGGTATTAAGAAAAGTTTTCATACAAACATTTTCTTCTACAAATTTGTTTTCAGAAGGCAGTGGAAGATAATACTGAGTCGTGTAATCTCGACGAGATTCTCCTTCTGTGGTTCGAGATTTCTTGTTAACTTTTTTTGTGAACGTGTTGATATAGTCCCACTGTTTTGCATGATCTCCAAGATGCCAGAAATTGTTTTTTATGTTTCCACGGATGTTTAAATCGAATTTTTTATAGCATTCTTACAAGTGCTACTGCATATTGGACCTAATTCTTTCGCTTTCATTTCCTTTCCTTTTCTGGTCGTATATTGCTGTCCCGTATTAAGCAATAGTTTTCGTTTGTTGTCAATCCATGTCTGTTCTTCTCTAGCTCTTTTTTTGCCTGGATTTCTTTTGAAGCTAGATTTGCGTTTTTTATTGATTTGTGGTGAATAAGGAGATTCACAATCTGAAATAGTTACGAGGGAGCTAATACTGGGAATCGGAGCAGAGTTGTCTGTTTCTAAATCTTGTGGAGAATTTTCTAGTGGTGTATTTACTATTGGATCTAGTGTTTTTTCAGGTATTGTCTGTGCAATATAATTTGGTGGTGTAGGAGATTCCACTATACTTTCTTCATTGCTATCGAGAATCGGAGCAGAGTCGTCTATTTCCGAAATTATCTGGGAATCATTTAGATCTCTCGGTAAAATGTTGTTTTTATCTGTAGCGCTACTGCCAGTACTGGATTCACTCGTTTCGCAAGCATTTGAATTTTCAGAGCGAGTGGGAAAAGTATTCTGTAAAGAAACATGACTCAGGTGGTTTGTAGATACATCTTGTGGAGAATTAACAAGTGGTGTATTTACTAATGGACGTAATGCTTTTTTTGGTATTGTCAGTGCAACACAATTTGGTGCTGTAGGAGAATCTACTAGACTATCTTCATTGCTATCGGGAATTTCATCGGTATCACTGTTAACTTTATCTGCAGGTGCCTCAAAAGTTGCAAAACTTATACAGTTTTGGCTAGGCGTCCAAGGTCTGTCTGATGATAGTTCGTCATCTACTAGTGCTTCTAAAGCCTTAAAATCCGATTCACTCATTCGTACTGGTGAATCTGAAATGAAATAAATAAGTGCCAATTTATTATTATTTACTACAATAATATTGACCGGGTGACCGCGGGTGGCATTTTCCAACTGAGCGCTACCGTGGCTCGGATGACACGTTAAATTGTAGGCCCCGGTTGTTCTAACCGTTTAGCCATGTCAGAGGCCTTCAGGCGGCCTAAAAATTCTGACACCAGGGCTTGCCACCCGGCCTGTACGAACTTACTTACTTACAATAATATTAACATATAGTTTATTTCATTAATGCCCAGCCCATACAAAAATGCATAGTAGATAGATACAAACATAATAGATTCATTCAAACATACAACATACTATCGAAAACATAACTTAATATAGCGCAGTCGGGCAAAAATCGACGTAAATAATCGGAACTAACATTTTCGATGGTAAAAATACATATGTTGCGATGTACACAATGGAAACTAACACTTTCGATAAAACGCATTGTAAGATTTTGTACTAAAGTTCGTAGTAAAGTATTGTAACTACCACTTTCGATTGACGGACGGAATAAAACTACGCTGTATAACATCGAATCTACAAGTTTCGATAGTTTACTTGGGTAATGCATAAAAAAATATTAAAACAAGTTATTTATATGAAAAGCATCAATAATCATTTGGGGACATATTTCGTTTTGCTATACAATATTAAAATAATACATATAAGGGTTGATAACAGTGAATTAACATTGAGTTTTCATAACAAAAACTTACCTGGAACATTGTTTTCATTTTCTTGTATTTGGTTGGAGCTTATTTCATTCCTGGCTAGATCTAATATGTAAGATGATCGTGAACGCCTTCTATGCATTATAAACTATTCTATACAAGAACTTCTGTCACTAAAATAACAATTATTCGCATAGTTTTATAGTAATAAACATCCACTGACAAGTAGCGCGCGCGCGTGATGAATGATGAGCGAGGTATGCGACGTAAACAAACGATAGTCGTAGTTGCGTCTCGCTCACTTGTTTTCTTACGACGTATGTTCCCGCGTAAGATGACGAAATTTGAGTTTCGTGATTATACGACGAATTAGTGATGTCACATTCGATACTTTACGTCTTGCCAAAACAAAAACTAATAATAATTTTGCTTTGATATTTTCCCAGTTGAAATATACTAAGATAAATAACAAATTGCGCTAATAAAAAAAAGTTAAAAATTTTGAGATTCGATACTCTACGTAGGGACAGTCGATTTCTTCAATGTGGTCAAACAAAATAAAATACCTGAAACCGGAAAGTTAAGGAGGTTGTGACAAATTACGCACTCTCCTATAGGTTTTTAATAATATAAGCAACTTGAATGCGAGAATACTCATAAAGGTAAATTCTGGAACAAAAGAAAATAGAAGTCGTATGATTCTAGTGGTCAGAGTGAGTCAGAAATTTTAAGCGGGATGTGTCATGACTAAAATGACATGTAATGAGTCATTTGAGCGACTTCAGCGCTCCGTTTTAGGTAAGTGCTACCCGCGTTGACCCATCCATAGACTGGCCGTGCAGAACGTTGCTTATTTAGGTGAACGAAATAAAACCATTTTAAAAATTTAATTTTTTGTTTGCTGAAAACACCAAGTTTACGCTATAAGCGTTACATTAAAATATACTTACGATATATGTTTGTAAATAAGTAGGTCTGCTTAAACTTAGATATAATAATATCAGTAATGTATTGATAATTTAATGTTACATTTATTTTATTGTAAGTAATAACAACTTGTAATTGACTTATAACAGTGGTATTATCAATAAATAAATAATGACTATAACTTTGTTTAAAGTTATAGTCATTATTTATGATTAAACTTTAAACAAACTAAAAGAACAAACGTTGTTTTATCGCTCTTGATTGCTGTTGTAGGTGCCTAAGTACGAGTATGTAGTGGTTTCATTCTGCCAAGTTTAACGAAGCATCGCGCGGCGAGTGTTGTTTATTGTGCTTTTTGGGGTATTTTGCGAGTACCAGAAGGAAAAAGAGCCAAAAATATTATGCGGCATATAAAAACGCCAATAAATGCTATTTTATTAGAGTATTGCGAACACAACTGCCTAGTTTTGCTGCTTGCGGCTCGTTGGTTTGATCGTGAATTTGACCCCAGAATTTGACTAAAAAATCATCATAGCTAGTTTTGTCCATTTCTAGTAGCAATTTTGTATAGAACAGCTGTTTTTTTTTTTTTAGTAAAAGAAATTCATAATGATGGTCATAAAATCATTCCATTTTGGCTTAATACAGGGCAGGCAGATAACTCTGTATACATGTAAATCCCATTGTATAATCTAAAAAAATGTTTGCTGTTCTATTAAAAAATCTATCCATTCTTTAGGGTTCCGTACCCAAAGGGTAAAAACGGGACCCTATTACTAAGACTTCGATGTCGGTCTGTCCGTCTGTGTCTGTCACCGGGCCGTATTTCAATAACCATAATAGATAGGCAGCTGAAATTTTCACAGATGATGTATTTCTGTTGCCGCTATAACAACAAATACTAAAAACAGAATAAAATAAATGTTTAAGGAGGGCTCCCATACAACAAACGTGATTTTTAGGAGTTTTTTTTGCAGGAATGGGGCTTCCATACGGTACGGAACCCTTCGTGCGCGAGTCCGTCTTGCACTTGACCGATTTTTTATTCGATGTTCAAGCTTTTCATACGGAATAGCTGATATTTTTTCGCAATTTCAAGTTTGTTATGTTTGCAGTGGGCTTGAGCTTTGGATTATCTTTAGACTTTCAAGGGTCTGTGGATGATCTAATTGCTTGTTATGTAGTATTAGTTTATGTAGTTTTAGATTATGTAAGTCTTGTATTTTGTTTGTTAGGTTGGTTCTATTTTGATATTTGAATAATGAACATTATTTTTAAAATAAAAAATACTCGTACTACCCCACAACACAGAGTGTAATGGGCTAGCTCTTACTTTATTTTGTTGTTCTATCTTGCTTTTGTATTTCATAAATGTAAGAAACTGGTACAACCAACTCATAACGAGAACTCGAGGTAATTGCAGTTTCCATCGGTTCTCGAGCTACGTATATAATAAAATAATTAAACCTACATGATTTTTATTTTCTCTCTGCAAGATCGAACCAGAAATGAGGAGATCCGTAGAAATATCAAAGCTACCGACATAGCCCATGGATTGGCAAATTCATTTTTGATTGAATTGAAAAAAAAAAACTCTCACGAGATAGCACAAAAAAAACGCGGTTCTAGCCGCGGGCAATAGCTAGTTACTTTAATGAGTAAGTGGTTTTCGTAGCTAGTAATATATTTTGTAAAATACTCGCGACATAGAGACCAATATATTTCACACACCAATCTCACGATAAAGCTAAAATACGATCAATTTGCTCCCAACCATAATGTCTGATACAAAAAAAGAGAGATTTATTAGTCTTTTTGATACATGACCTTTGTTTTAAAAGCATTTTTAATTAAAAACCTTTCAGACTTGAGGTCATAAATACAGGGTTACATTTTTAAAACAACACGTAGATTAAAGGTAAATAATTTGTTTGCAGGATTATTTTTTTGATCTGAATTCTCGTTAGTTTTAGGGTTGTACTGTACTGTACCAGCCTTTTTAATAGTCCACTGCAGGACGTAGGCCTACTTACAAAGGGCGATTGCCATATCCACCACGCTGGCCCAGTGCGGGTTGGTGGATTCACATACGCCATTGAATTTCTTCTACGGACGTATAACATCGTGAGGCAACCTGCATGCAGGTTGCCTCATATTTTTTATCATTATATCATATTTTTATTCGATATTTTCCTTCACCGAAAAGCCAGTGGTATGAAATTCCGTGCATAAATTCCGAAGAATTCATTGGTACGGGATCGGGATTTGAACCCACGACCTCACAATTGTAAGTCCGGTGTCATCACCACTAGACCACCACGGCTTTAGGCTTTAATTTTAGGGTTATAAATGTCAAAATGATGAAAATGACTATGTGAAATATTTTATGTTCAGATATATCCAAAAAAAAAAAAACATTTTCATGTAAAATGGAGCCAAGACAAGGCACTATCAAAAAGTAATCAGATCTCATGCAGAGCCAGGCTTATAACTCTACAAGCTCTTACTTCACAAACAGTCTACACATTAGTCAATTTGTCGGCTTGGCTGTTTCGCTTCTTTCTCATTGGCGTAAGGAGAAAATATATTTACTGTTAATTACTTCTCTGTTATACAAATAGCTCTTGTAGTAACGAAACGGCCAAGCCACATAATATATATTGACTAAGGTGTAGAGTTTGTGAAGCAAGAGCTTGTAGAGTTGAGTTGAACCAAGCTTTTAAATCTACATAAGATCTGATTACTTTTTGATAGTGCCGACTGTAGTCTCGTCATGGCTCCATTTTACATGAAAATGTTTTTTGTTGGATTTCACATCTTTTTGTAGATGTATGTACAAAACAATACTTTTATCAATTTCCAAACCTCTACCACTAAAATTTGCGGAAGTTGCTTACGTCCTCCAGTTTATAGTGTGTCAATACGTGTTTCATAATGTATACCAAGAAATCTTTGTTTGATATAAAAGACTTAAAACTTCTAGCGGCAAAGTCAAAGTCTCACACTCATTTTCATCCCCCACATCTAGGGGATAGTTTATAACTAGGTACTTGAATTCAATAAGTAGATAATTATTCAATAATTATTTTTCCTTAGGTACTTAAAAGCTTTTGAAAGCGCTTAGATTTTAGACTGCTATTCAGTATTTTAATAATAAGCAGTTTGATTAATCGCCTATATATCGGATTATGATCACTTAGGTGGTTTTATAAACACGCTTGAAATAGTGATGTTGTAACATTATTATGAATAAAATATGGCGGTAATTATTCGGAACAACAGTTGGAATAAGGCTTGAAAATGCGTGTGACAGGAGGGGAGGATTTAAGTTAAAGATTTTTGTACTTTTTCGACATGACTGTATTCACACGTCAATAGTTTAGGGCGGACTGCCCACAAAACATCTCATTGGTTAACATCTAGGTTTTTTAAAATTCCAAATAGGGCATTATTTGGCCACCAACTTGCCTTATAGAAAGCGAAGTTTAGCCTAAGATGGAGTATCTGGACCTATTCACTTTTGACTTGAATATGTATATACAAATTGTAAATGGTACACTAAATGCTACTATATTCTATGGCATTAGCTACCTATCATACAAACTATTAAGTATCTACGGTATGTGACTCTTTTAGTAGTAATACAGGTATTCTATGGCAAAAGACGAAAAAAAACGCAGTTTTCAAACGCACTAGGTATAACTAATTTTGCCCTGATGCCGGGGCACTAGAATACGGCATCGGTATTCCCTGCCTGTAGTAGGAGCCTACTAAAAGGGGACCCCTGGGCCCGTGGGTGGTCAGAGTTGGGGCTCCGGCCACCCACACAAGCGGGCCCGAGGAGGGCGACAGCGTGTGTAGCAACGCTGCTGTAAAGGACCGCACAAGCCTAGCCCTACTGCCAGACGAGTAGGCACACAAAGTGCTGGGAGCACCGGTGCGTTCCTTTTGGAGATCCCAGAGCTCCCAAAAACGCACAAAGGCTGGCCACCGAGGGGGTTTTAGTGGGTACAATCCCACATAACCCTACTGCACCCCAATGCAGTTAGGGCATCTTCAGAAGATTTCCCCCTCGTATAAAAAAAAAAAATGGGATAACCAATTGCGATTTCCTATATTTGTAGAATGTAAGTATATTTGAGAGACAGGAACCTAAATAATACAAATAGAAACCATTAATTCACAATTTATTGATTAAATACTAAAAATGGAACGATTACAACCAAAATTAGAGATTATTTTTCAAGTTCAACAATGACAATAATCTGACATCTCTTTTTTTTTTAATTTTCTTCACAATCAGCTCACGTTTCTACTTACGCAATATTTTGGCGATAATGAAGCCCTTGTCTTGTCATCAGCTCATATAATTATTATTTTCACACATAAGTTTTAGCTAAAATAAATTAGCTAGAAACATTTTATTAAAATATAAGTTATTTACAACTGCGAAGTTGTCAAAGTTTAATTTATTTTTATATGAATACTTTAAGTTGTTTTATGATTGCACGTCGACAGAAACGACATAGCAAGTATCACTAGCGCCACGGCTAAACTTTGAATTAGTTTATAATTTAAATATTTGGCGCTAAATTTCAAACGACCACACGGCCATTCTGCTCAATCGCGACCCTGCGATTATAACTTTACAGAATACGTGAAAATAACATGTCAAATGCATCGACAAGGATCATCATCACCTTAACTAACAATTATAAAACAAATAAATTAAGTCTAAACAAAGAAAGGGCGTAAAATTATTACACCTTACAATGTTACAAACATAGACAGTACTGGAAAGTTTTACAATATGGTTATAAATAATGGAATTTTCCATGATTGTTCTATTTGTTTTTCATAATGTTTAATTAATTAATTAATTAACAATATCTTAGATATTTTTATCCTCTTTATAATTTATAATATTTACATGTCATGTTCGGTACCTACGGAATTTATTCGTAAATTAAACGTTACGCCAAAATTGCATTGTGCGAGACACTTTAATTTAAAAGACAATACATTTTGGAAGAGATTCTGAATAACATTTATTTTTATTTTAATATTTTACGACCACATGGTCATTTGAATCTAAATTTGTTGTTCAATGTAGGAAATAATGTAGCAGTACTGTCTTAACCAATTAATTTTTTTTTTTTTTAAAGTGTATGCAACAAAATTATTACGGTTTAGCTTAATTGAATAATTTAAGAAAAACACAAACATCATGAAATGTGTCAAAATCACAATATAACAGCCCTAAAGGTTATTAATTAATAAGATTGCGCCCTCATTATATTGATTAATAAGATTGCTTCTATTCACAAATGGGGTAATAGTAATAACATTGTCAGTAAATAATCACTACCCGCTAAGCAAGCAAAAGTTGCAATAGCATTACACATGAAATATATCTGAAAGTTGTAAAGTTAACTTTACTCAAGTATAACGTTTAACATTTCTACAACTTTAAATTTGAAGGATAACAGTAACTTGTCTCATCTATCTTGCTAAAAGGTTACAAATGAAACTTGCACGTGGCTTGCAATTATTTAGTTGTCGCAAAAGTACAGGCAATACCAGACAGTGAAGTTAGTAAAATTATATTGCTCCAAAGTTTTATTTGTAACGTTCCAATCGCAATGTTGCAACAATGTTAATTACTCAAATTTAGGTATGTTTGGGAGGCTATATCCCTGCAAAGTTGAAATATAAAGTTTCATGCGAAATATAACAGTAACATAATAAAATAACTTATAATAAGTTTCAACATAACAATAAGATTTATGTAACTGACATGTTCCTGCAACATGATGTCTGAAATTTACAAATGTGACATTTACAAACTTACTACAACTTATTGCAAGTTTCATGCTTAGTGGGTGCCATGACGTAAAATTATATTTATAAACATTTTAAAATCACAGTTATTACTTTCACTGTGAAACATTTTGATTGAGTGTAATAAAAGTAGATAGTGCAATGTTAACTTCACAGTGCAAACAATAGATTAATAGGTTTGTTTTGTTATGAAGAGAATAATTAAATTAGGAATTTAAGATGCATGGAGATGTAATAGAAAGTCAAACAATGTACGATACAACAAACAGAAGTAACACTGCCAGTTCCGTTGTCTTGTAAGTTTAAGTAAAAAAAAAAATTAAAGGTAAAACACGGCTTGCAAAAACGCGGATAGATATATTTTTAAATCAGAAAGAATAAAGGAAGTGAACCACCACTTCAAGCTTACACCATTCCGGTTTCTCGCTCATCAAATCTGTAGAGAGGATGAAGAAAAAGGTACCACCAACCAAGTCAAACATCACTCCAAGCTTACACCATTCCGGTGTCTCGCTCATCAAATCAGTAGAGAGGATGAAGGGAAAGGTACCACCGATCAAGTCAACCACCACTCCAAGCTTACATCATTCCGGTGTCTCGCTCGTCAAATCAGTAAAGAGGATGAAGGAAAAGGTATCACCTACTGACCCCAGGCTCATCACAATCACATGACATATTGCCCAGGAAGGCCAAAGCAAGCATTGCGAAAATACGTTAAATCTTACCGGAAAGACAACAGATATGGCATGTCTATCTTATTCAGCCGGCTGTTCTCGAAATAATAAAGATTATAAAAATAAATGATAATCAATAAATGATCTATATGCTTAGCTCAACCATGGTTGCAAAAAAAAGACATCAGTTTCAAAAACAATCTACGTGGAGACTCGATTAACCGGACTAACTAGTGTCGTTGAGCATTCAGATATTCAAAAATCCGGATAATGGAGTTTCCACTGTATATACTGTTCACATAAAAATCAAGGTTTACCTAGAATTTTTACTTACTAGATTCCATATACCATAACATCAAAAGAGTGGCAATATCAATAGGCAAAAATAACACTTGACGCATTAACTTACAGGAAAAGTAAAGTTACATTCACATTATTTGCATTACTGAAATGAAACATCATCTTATCTAAGAATCGAATATCTGTACTAAACAGACTATAATTTAGTATAACTGACTTGGTTACAAATAAAAAAAAAAAAAATAGGCGACATCAAATATTTCATATTAATCCAACCAAGGCACTAAAACAATCAGAATGTAAAACTGCTCGACCATCCCTGATGCGCTATGAAGTCATTTTAAAATCATTATCAATGAAAGCTTCTGCAAATTTTTCTTTCTATTGTTTAGTTATGTTATAAGGCCAATACTTAAATCATTCTTATTCAAAACTTCCAATGACTTTCTATAGGTACTTTTATACTTATCTGTAGATTCAAAATAACCCGACACAAATGACAGTCAAGAAATGGTTATTAAGTACATTCAAAAGCAATTATTTTAGAACGGCGCATCTACAGAACTACAACGCATCAAAATAATAATAATAAAAACAATAACAAAAACAAAATTAATATGTCGCCTTTACAGGAAGGTGACAGATTGCCAACAAATGAACTTCGTAATTAAGTCAAAATTTATAAAATTCAGTAAGTGATGACATAAAAAAAATCTTTGTTGTCGTTCAATAAATATTGCTTAAAATTGTGCGAAGTTATAAGAAAGAGCGATTTGAATGTAAAGAAGCAAATGTAAGTAATGTCAATAAAAATAACTTCAATTAGGTAAACAGAAAAACAAAACTCTGAAAGTGAACTTATTTCAGGTCCACACTTATACAATAACTTTAGTTCTACTTTGGCGATCAGCCCTGTAAACCGTTTCACATTGTTCTATTTCTGAAAAGCAAGGCTATGACAGGAATGAATTACTAATTTCAGGCACTAATTACTAATATTTTGACGAAATTACGAATTTACCAAGTTCTTTTTTTTTTTTTACAATACATAATATCAAATATTTTATCAATTGGTTCTATGAATTTTATTTAACCAATTATATTTCGTAAAGTTTAATAATTTTCTTTTTAATTTAATACATGAGTAGACACTCGTTATACAAAGAATTAAAATGTGTAAAAAAAAAACCTGTTAGTTTCCATAGTAAAATTCTATAAGGACTTATGAATTTAATTTACACATTCTTACATTGTTATAGCTTGAGAAAAGCCACTGGCTGAAAATTACATATGTGAAATTAGTTCACAGCCAGTGGATTTATTTGTTATCATGTAACTTATTTGCGTCAAAAATCTAATTTTGTCTCTAAGCCTAATAAGGAAATGATGTTCAGTACAGTTTACACTATCACACCTTTAAAATATCAAGACAGCTTTGATGACATCAGTTTTTCTAAAGATCTAAGGTGAAAACCATGCTACTTTATGTGAAGTTGGCTAAACAGAACACTTTGGTTTCCATTTTATATTTCTTTATGAGCATCAAAGATGTAGTGATTAGTATTTGATCTTACAATATTGTATTACATTGTTTATATTCAATTATTTATCATAAGGTCTATTTTTTTTTAAATGTCTCAGCATTAAGATCTCACTTTATGATAATGATAATAGTAGACTGATATTAGACGTCTTTGAATATTTTCCTCTATAGCATTACACAGCTGAGCTCTATTTACTGAAAACTAAATAACACGGCAGTCTGGTACTGCAGGGTTAGTTCTACAGGCAGGGCCGATTCATATATTCGCCGAAGACTCGACAGTGGGTCATGACCAATAGTTTGAGAAACCCTGGACTAGGATGTTTCCACTAAATTGACACAATCTATACATGAATGTAAAATTACATAGATAATATTATAGCAGTAAAGACATATAGTTCAGCCATGATAGGTTGGCCATATTTTAGCAAAGGTATTTTATTTCAACATAATTAATTATCAGTTCTTCCATTGCAACAACCAAAATAACAGTAAAATTGTAATATTATTCTAGATTAAAAATAATTTTGGAAGATAGCCAGCTATCACTAATAAATACTTTAGTACCTCCAACACTTATTCTGGCATTATTGCAACAATCAAAAATAAACATGAGCAAAATAAATTGTTTACCTATTACTCATTCATAACATATAAAATCCACCGTTAGATATCAGCTCTCTGTTCATGAGGAATGCGTAGATGATCATGTTGCACGGGGAATTGAAGACAGTATGTAGCCGTTAGCATGAGGCATATGCCTCGAAGCATTCTTACATTGCTTGTAGTACTGCAGCATCTTTCTTAGCCACACTGGATCAGCTTCAGCTTAGAACTGCATTTTTCATTCTCTGCCAGAAAAACAACTTGCATTAGCTCTATAACAATATCACTACGTATTATAAAGCAGTCTCTATCTCTGTGTGCCTTTGTTTTCTCTTAAATGACCTAAACTATACAACAGATTGCAATGCAGTTTTCCGCTATTGTATAAAACATTTCTTTCAAAAGGTTTATACCTATAATTCATTCATAGCTGGGTGAAGCCGGACCAAGTAGCTAGTTAATTATAACTCTAAATTAGCCGAATAGGAAACTAGGTCTTCAAGGTTTAATTGTGACTTATGTCTGTTTGTGAGTGTTATACAAATCGATCAGATAATGAAGAAGAGATAATGCTTTTGAAGGAAAACAAAGAGATAAATATCACAATTGTCATAATGTAATGACTACGGAAGTAAACCGTATGGATCATCCTCCATCTCAGCTGAAGACCAGCACTCGGCAGAAAACTCTGTAACAGACTATTGCAATTCTCATACTTTACCTACATCAAAAACACTTCCTCGATGCAACATGAGAGTGTAGTCCATTGAAAGTACTTACAGGCAGTCACAATGGCATGTAATATTTAGTTATCTACCGTTTCTATATCACAAACCAAAGAAGAACAAAGTTGAGGTTAGAAGTAAAATATTGCGATCTCGTCACTCTGCGTTGCCAATATATCAAACAAAAAAAAACATCACCTGGCTTGTTTCCTTGCGAAATGGGTCTCTGCATTAGTATTTACTTTAAATCTTCAAGGCTTTCTCAGATTTTCCTCAGTTTCTTCACGTGTTCGCAAGTTTCACACAGCCCTTCAAAGGTCATGATGGAAATCCCACCACCGCTGCTTTGAGAGACAGGAACCTAAATAATACAAATAGAAACCATTAATTCACAATTTATTGATTAAATACTAAAAATGGAACGATTACAACCAAAATTAGAGATTATTTTTCAAGTTCAACAATGACAATAATCTGACATCTCTTTTTTTTTTTAATTTTCTTCACAATCAGCTCACGTTTCTACTTACGCAATATTTTGGCGATAATGAAGCCCTTGTCTTGTCATCAGCTCATATAATTATTATTTTCACACATAAGTTTTAGCTAAAATAAATTAGCTAGAAACATTTTATTAAAATATAAGTTATTTACAACTGCGAAGTTGTCAAAGTTTAATTTATTTTTATATGAATACTTTAAGTTGTTTTATGATTGCACGTCGACAGAAACGACATAGCAAGTATCACTAGCGCCACGGCTAAACTTTGAATTAGTTTATAATTTAAATATTTGGCGCTAAATTTCAAACGACCACATATACATAGAGACAAGGAAAAGAAAACTAATAACTAAACCTCTCAGTGTTTTGCTATGAGGTTTTTAACAGGCGTTACTTGTAATTTTTATTTTGAAGAATCTATTGAATTTGTTTCTGACGAACTGAAAAAAAACCGCATATTTTTTCATGAAATTGATAAAAAAGCTCGAAAAGTGGTCGACATCTTACTTCTACTTATTTTTGAAACAGAGTTATATATAATTATTTTTCGTAAAAATGGCAAAACCAACTTCCGTCGTCGTGTACAATATTTGAATAGTTCGATCAAATTGATTTGTACAATTTTTATTATACATTATTGTTGATTTTTCATTGACGGCTCAGCCAATTTCAATAAAATTTAAATGGGGCTACCTCGGGAGTGTACCCTTTTGAACTACAAAATTGTGTTTCGATTTGGTTCACAATAGGTGAAACTATCGACAAACATAAAAAAAACAGACGAACATAGAACCTCCTCCTTTTCGAAAGTTGGTTTGCAAAGAAAACATTCACTACTACACGGATGTTGAAAATATTCAAACTAGCGGATAAAAACAAAACACAGTTAAGAGGAAGGATGGTCTGTAATTTTCCATACAAACGTATTACGCTGTTTTCTTCCTGGAAAATACTTTTAGAGCCTCAATTTTTTGTCATAAAATTAAATTTAGCTGTTTAGACTACCCTGTCTTTTCTTTTTCTTGATAAAATAATTATCAGGCAAAATATGACCCTTCAAAATCACAAAAAAATTCACCATTATTACTGACGTCTTTAGAGACCTACCAGAAGAGACTAAATAATATCTAACGAAATATAAAATGACAGAATCATGAACACATGTTTTTTTTAAATTTTGACATAAAAAACACTTGATTGATCTTGTTTTTGAAGAAGAAAACAGCGTAATACGAAACGTTGTCTCGCCATGTTTTTTGTAGGTATAAATCGCTCTGAGCTGCAATTGTCCCTATCGCACGATGCGGGGGTAGGGTCGAGGTGAGGGAGGTTCAAACCTATACGTACACAAGCACTAGGGATGTAGTAATAGTCGATATTTTTGTCGATGCTCTAGTGATGTCCATCGATATCGATGTTTATTAAAAAGATTAGTTATTTTTCAAATCCTGTGATTTGACCGTTGTATGTTTTTTACTTTTGAAGAAAAGATTTTATGTATGGAATATAGGCGTTTAGTTGCTATGTTGCAGCGATTATACAGAATATCGTGCTGTATCCGCAGACATCTACGAGTAAATGAGTTAGGCGCAGAATAACCAATTCTCTTAATGCCCAACTAATCTGGGAATGCTCAATTCTACGAAAGCATAATTCTATGAATGCCCAATTCTCAAAATGATCGTGTAATAACTGTAACGTATAAATATAATTATCCTTAGTCCACTTACCTAAGCGAAAAACGTTCTATTAAATTATTAAATTATCAAAGACACAACATTAAATAATTAAAAAACACATAATCAGTCACATTACAAATACAACAAAATAAATAAATCTATATCTAATAAAATAAATAAGTTCTATGCTGTGCTTGCCAGTATAGGTAGCGCCACACAAGTCGGCGGATGAGATGTAAGACGCAGATGACACTTTGCCGTAATTCGCTAATTATTGCGCATGTGCGCACAATGCCGACGCCGCGTGGCGTAGTGGTACTCGTAAGCAAGGGCGTGCGCGCGGGAGACATGAGGTTGGCGGGCGGTTGTGTCCGTGCGGCGTCTTGTCTCTCTGGCTCCTGCACATACCTATATTTTGCCTATTGCGCAGCGTTCTGCGCCTAACTTTACATCCGCTGACTTGTGTGGCGCGAATTATACGTGAGATTCATTCGAGAAAACAGCCCCATTGGCTATCCGTTCATTGAACTATGTGCCTTGCCCTTTGTCATTTTAACTTGGCTATCCGCTGAGTTTTGCTGAAAAGTGTGTAGTAATTTGTGGATGTTCTATCCTGTATTTATATGGTGTGTGCTAACCACTGCTGCTTTAATTTGCTAATAGTTTCAACTTTTTTAAACTTATTCAAAGTAGAACCTAAGTATGACAAGCAGTTCTCCAAACAGTAAGCATTGCATCTGTTTGATTGAATTCCTAATTATTTTATATACTACTGGACTACTCGCGCAATGAATATACGGGAATAGTTACAATATAAAAGGCAAGAAGTTTTATATGTCCAGATATACAGGGTTATCCAGAACTGGTGTACTAAGCCGAAAGGAGGTGATTCGGACTATTATTATGAACAACTTTTAATATATGTGGCCAAACCGAAATTCAAGAAAAAAACCAATCGTGTCATACATTTTTTCGAGTCCAAGTTGCAGTTTTGTATGGAACAGCTGATTTTTAGTTCACGAAATCCGCAGCTAGACCCATATTCATATATTCATATAATTTTATTGGTATCAAAATACAAGATACAAGTCAATCCAAATCAATTACAATTCTAGTTATAATTATAATATCCTTAAAATTTCAGCTTAGCTAAAGCAAAGCATAATTATCTTAAAATTACAATAACTTAAAATCGCTGTAGTTAAATTAATTAAATTATATATTTAAATAAAAAATGATTAAATATTAAATTGTAAAAACAAAACGATAATCATTCAATATAAATCTGAACAATGCTACAATATCAAAACTTAAAATGACAAAAATTGCATAGTTAATAAATTAACAAATATGAATTTGTAACAAAATATAGTAAACATAGTAAACTTTGTTCATAATAACGAACGTGTAGGTCATAGGTAGGTACACCTCTGAAACCTCCTTCACTTTGTAAAACACGACCTTGTAAAGAGGTATCGTGTATCCACCAGTAGACGTCACGTGACAGAAATGATGATGATGAATTGAGAAACCTTTCATTTTGACTGACCTACAAAAAGAAGGGGATTTGCAATTCGTGTATGATAAGATAAGATAAGATATATTTATTGGCCTTATAACTACAAACGTTACACTAGGCAAGTCAAATTTACAATTGTATCACAAATAATCACAATGCAATAAAATTCAAAAAAAATAATAAAAATAAAACAAAACTTAAGTAATTCAACATCAATTAGGTAGAAACAACTATTATAAAATTAGAAAAATTTAAAACTGTTAGGTAATTCAAGGGCTTAAAAATAGGTACTAATTACTTCACATATTCGATTTTTCCGAGCCGATTCTCAAGTTTGTTTTTACAAGTTTATGTTTAACTTGCAATGTATGTATGTAAATAATATATTATTTTGGGTCAAACCATGCAACGCAATTTTGAAGCAGATATTGAAGCTATCTGTTATTTTTTACGTACCTAAATCACTTGAAAGATTTTATACCCCAAAAATTGTGTAATATTCGAAAATTTATAGGTTGAATTAATTTTAAAGTTTAGATTCTTCTTTTTGGACTATTTAATTTAAATAAAAGCTTGTTTTTAATAAGATTTTACACTTTGTTTATTGTCTGTTGAAGAGTTATGTGCGTGTTTTCCTTAAAAAAAGTTATTTGGTTTATGTTAAGTTAGGTATTTGGTAGAATTTTCAGTATGTATTATGCAGCGCCTACAGAAATCAATTAGTTAAATAGCTATTTTTGTTCGCAGCTTTAGGATTGAGGTCAATTGTGTAAAGTTGGCTATTTATAAGGTTTTTTCAAAAAATATTATTCGAAAGAAAATTAAAATCAATATACCTACTTCGCCTATATGTGTAAAAAAATAATGTAGCTTTCTAATTCGATAAAAAATATTCAGTATAAAGGTTTTCGTTTGCTATGCGCTATCCCAAAAAACCGGAGCTTATGTACCTACCATATTTTGCTACAATTCAAAAGAATACACCAGCCGTCCGCCTGAGCTAGGAGCGCGGGCGGGCGCGGGAAGGGCGCGGGCGGAGTTGTTGCGCAGCACACACACAAATACAATTGCATCACACCACACATAGAAGCTCCCTGGCTTGGGCGCATCGCGACAGCAATAGTTTAGCCAAATACCTACTTCTCAAATTCCTTGGCGCTCAGCTTTTCTCTTAAACACAGCTATGCTCTGCCCATCCCTATGCTAATTAAGTACTCGTATGATCCTGTAAAGCTATAATTTGGATACCTATTAATTCAGTGCACATGCATCAGGCAACAACACGTTACTGTTAAATAAACCTTAGTCCCTAGGAAATAACATTTTTATTCCATTGTACTAGATAATCGGAACAAAGTTTATCGGAGGGATATAAACTAGAAAGTAATTGTAGGGCTGCCATTACAAAACCCACATGACAGTATTGTTCACGTTTTATTTGCATGTTAGCTGGATTTTTAATTACATGGTAAACAAATTTTTAATTGAGTTGTGGATTAAAAATAGGGGTAGGTCCCATTTGTTCTATGGAACATGACGTCATAGTACAAAATGAAACATTTTCGTCCCTATTTTTTCCATAGAACTACATACTACCTTCTCACCCGAGTTTCATGTCATAGAACAAAATGAGAATCAGTTTTTCCCAAAACCTTCCATGATGTATAAGACGTGAATGACATTAAACACTGACGTTAATACCAGGTACAGTTCACTATAAAAAAAGAAACTACTCGCTACCTAAATAATATTTTTATTTTGCAAAATAAAAACAAAACAGCACTTTAACAATACTTATTTCTTTAACTACTTACAAACTAAAAACAAGTTTTCTTACCGCTAATATATTCTTATATTAAACAGTCCGCGATAAAAACTAACTAAAACCATTCCTTCTTTTAACTAAAACGTTCTTATATTAAATAGTCTCCGAAAAATACTTATTTTGTAGAAAGAGTTCTCCAGCACAAATTTTACAATATAAATCATAAATTTTGATGGGTTCATAGTCATTATGCATCGGGTACCGAAGATGTAGGCAGTCCTGGCAACGGCCCGTGGATGACATACCCTCTTCACTCATAATTACTCTGTAATCTTGCAGATAGTAAAAAAATAGATCTATCAAGATGGTTTTTGGTAACTGCAACTGTTTTAACATAATGTACATATTTTCAATATTTTCAAATATTGACGCCGGGTTATTGAGACAACAATCAATATTTGATTTCATGTACTTAAACAAACTTGTCAAAGCCATTTCATATAAAGTCTTAGGTTGTTTAGAGAACAATTTACGGATTACTTCAAGCCTGTTCATTAGTTTCTTTTAATTTTGTTCAAAACAAGTATTGATATTTTCGGGCTTTAAAGACAAAATACTATGTTGTGTCAATTTTGATTTACTCGTGAAAGATAGTTTATACAAAAAAGATCGAGTCGGTCTCTTTGGAAAACCGGCCAGTGTGCTCTTTAATGAGTCGACAAGTAAATAGTTTTGTTCAAAAACATTTCTACGCTAATTTCTCCAACAGTTAACTGTAGCTGGTTTTCTAATATGTACCTGTCCCTGTTAATGTTTTTTTTTTCGCGTTTAGTTAACGATTTAGGTTTATTTAACACTTTTATTGCTTTAATTTTATTGAAAATTGCATCCTCAGCCATTTTTGTCAAAAATATTATAAACGATGGCGGAGTTCTTTTAAAATGGCCCACAAAATTGTGATGCCAACTCTCCACACTGTTAGTGGTCCTATGTTTAATTCCAAAACAGCACCAAGACTTACGAAAATCATTTTTTAACCAGAACGATTCCATGTATTTTACAAATTTTAGTAAGTTATCGTTTGAAATAGAAGCCACTTCCGCTTTTATATATACCCAACCATTGTCTAGCTCAGATAGAGGTAAAAACGGCAATACTGTACAAAGTGACACAATTCTTTGCAAGAATATATCATTTGATAAATGCAGTTTTTTCGCCTTTCGTCGTAAAGCTCGCGTAAAATGAAAGTAACAGCCATGGTAATTTGCATTTGGGAAAACTTCCTGAACAGCAGCGATTGCAGCCCTCTCAAAATCTGTTATAATTTCTGTCGGTGAAAATCCCGGAATAGTAGATTTTATCAATTCTAGCATACGCACATACATTTCTTTTGTTTTTTTGGTAATCAGAACATATACGAGTGGAATTATATTAGTCAACTCATCAGAACTCCCTAAATCCCCATGCATGGTGTAAAGTTCTGTAAATGGTGCAGGACAAACTTCGAAAGTGCCATCAAGTAGTATTATTTTAATATTTGGTATTATTCGTCTGGCTTCTTTTGAACAAAACAGCAAAATGCGGTTGTCTTCATCGTTAAAATCGGCAAGTAGCATATCGGTATACTGAGTGGGAATTTCTAACACACATGCATCATTACAAGACAGCAAAGGAACTTGAAAGTGTTCATTCCTTTTACGATAAATCGTAGATTTGACTTGTTTATATGAAGGTATATTTTGTATAAAATGTATACCTTTGTCGTGAAATGTTGACACCACTTTTTTGTACACATTCGGCACAGTATCTTGCCCTAGACCCGCTTCTTCGACACACGTTGCTATCACGTTTTTTGTAATTTCTTTTGTTTCGTCTTTCACACAATTTATGTGATGTGGTTTATTTTTCATTATTAATTTCTCCGTCTAAAAATATAATAAATATAAATTTTATAAAAAAGCTTTTTAAAGCTGAAAATTGAAAAAAAATATTATTTACATAATTAACTCACCATAGAAATCTTCATACTTCCGACACATTTCAGTTTCCGATAATTTATACATCGCCATAATGACATTCCTCTAGTATAATTTGTCTGTAGGTAATATTCTTTATCACCATGCTGTAAAACTTTTCCACGACCCCGTTGCAGAAAATTCAAACTATCAAAATTTACGTTTATATCCATTACGATAAACAAAGATCCAATCCAATCATTGTAAACAATCAACAATAAATAAGTGAGAACCCTGCGACTGCAGCTCTCTCAAAATCCGGCATTATAATTTTTGTTAGGGAGTAACCATCTAATCAAAAATGTCACTAAGACAAGTGGTAGCAAATCATTCTCGAGTGGCCAGTTTACATATCAACTTCAAGAAGTTTATATACCTATGTACTTAGTTTGTTCTATGGAACAATTTGAGACAAAAATTACAAACTGTTCTATAGTACAAATAGGGACAATATTTTCTCAAATTGTTCTATGACGTCATGTTCCATAGAACAAATGGGACCTACCCAAAAATAGCATTTACAAAGGGAAAAACGGGACCCTATTACTAAGACTTCGATGTCCGTCTGTCCGTCTGTCTGTCCGTCTGTCACCGGGCTGTATCTCATGAACCATGACAGCTAGGCAGCTGAAATTTTCACAGATGATGTATTTCTATTGCCGCTATAACAACAAATACTAAAAACAAAATAAAATAAATATTTAAGGGGGGCTCCCATACAACAAACCTGATTTTTGGACGTTTTTCGATCTATATCAATAATGGTAAAGGTACATGCTTGAAATTTTCACAGAATATTTAGTTTTATATTCACTTCAATAATAAATAATAAAATTAAAATAAAATAAATATTTAAGGGGGGCTCCCATACAGTACGGAACCCTCCGTGCGCGAGTCCGACTCGTACTTGGCCGATTATTTAATCTACTTATCTTTGTTTTTTAATATAGATTTTTTATATTAGGTATACTGTGTTGTTCAATATTCTAAATCGTATTTCACACCATCTATCGATACGTTTAGTAATGTAGTTTGTACGAAGCCCGATAGATGGCGTTGAACATCCTTAAAAATCGGTATCGATGTGTTTTAAGTTTTTTGTACTAAGATTTAGATATTTTCTTTGATTCGTGATTCTGCTGATTCTGTGATCCTTTGATTTATGATTTATGAAATGAAATGAAATAATCCTTACTAATATTATAAATCCGAAAAGTTTGTTGGTTTGTTGGTTTGTTACTCTATCACGCGCCAACGGAGCAACGGATTGACTTGATTTTTGGCATGGATATAGTATAAAAGGCGGAAGGAGCTTTAGGATACTTTTTATCCCGAAAAATTTCATTGTTCCTGTAGGACAGGACAAAAACCCTCGAAAGCGAAACTGTCGCCACTATCAGAAAGACGCTAAGTGATTAATTCCTCTATGACGCTAATATGGACTAACGAAACGTCACAGCCAAACGTAATTAGATGACAGGTGACATTGTCTGCAGACTTTTATAAATCACAAGTAGCGTGGCAAGGCGACAAATTGCTTTTCTACCATTATATCCCCTTGAAGAGGAAATAAAGTATGGATTGAAAATGACAACTGACATTAAAATTGGATAAAATGTTATTTTCCCTCTGCATGCTACATGTTACTATAAAGTTTAATACCAGGCCGTCATTTTGTCTGACATTAAAAATATTTTTAAATATTCTATCATTAGAGGTTCAACATGTTTTTTTATTCTACCTTTATGGTACAGAATCATCATACTTTAATATTGTCAATCCGAAAAGTTTGTTGGTTTGTTCCTCTTTGACGCAGCAACGGAGCAAAAGATTGACCTGATTTTTGGTATGGATACCTATGGTTTAATAGACAGAAAGTGATAATAGGATACTTTTTATATCTCGAGAAAATTCGTGATTCCCATGGGATAGGACAATAACTGTTTCTCAGCAATGGAGCAACGGATCGACTTGATATTTGGGGTGGGCATAGTTTGGAAGACGGAAAGTGACATGGGATACTTTCCATCCCGAAAAAATTGTGGTTCCCGTAGGACTTAACGATAAATTTTTCTCAGCAACGGAGCAACTTGCCTTGGCATATTGCATGAATATAGTTTGAAAGACGAAAAGTGACATAGGCCACTTTTTATCGCAAAAACTTTAACAGTTCCCGTAGGATAGGATAAAAACTAAGTGAGTGGGCTGCGGTAGCAGCCGTCTAAGCGCTAGAAATAACCTGTCATGGCAAGTTTAGGACGTTCCCACATATTTCGCTCTCCTTCGCGGCACTCAACAGCACTAGCCCAGACTCGGGCTCCATAACGGAGCTTGCGCTCTCGCCAAAGTGACGGAGTGTTTCGGAGCACAAGACACATCGTCATCCACCACTCGGGACTAACCAGTACTGAACGTCAGACAGCATTCCAACGCCCTGGTCCCAGTGCAGTGGGTCAGTCATAGTAGCCCAGCGCCTGCTTCTTCAACTGCAGAGGGCAGTGAGAACGGCAATCGCGATACCGACACCTCTCTTCCCCTGCAGCCCCACTGCGTCTGCCAACACGTTGACGGCCTAGCGGAAGGTAGGGTAGGTGGAGGCACCCACACCACCAGTTCCATATATCCCACCGCGGCCCCTATCCTCGGCTGTCATATCAGAGTCCAAGAAGCAGCCTTGCTTTATGAAACTAAGAAAGGTTATTCCCAGCAAGTAACTGGAGATAGAGAGACAGAAAAGAAGCCACACCCAGCGCAGCAGGAGGAGCTGGAGTTCATATGCCTGGCAGAGGAGCAGCACTAGAGCAAAATCTTAACCGAGAAATTAACATATTTACAGACGGCAGTAAAATTAAAGGGAAAGTTGGGGCGGCATTATCCATTTAGGATGATGCCGCTGAGATCAGTACCCGCAAGCTGAAATTGGCCGATTGGTGCTCTGTGTAACAGGTCGAGTTATTGGCACTTCTTGAGGCTACCGAAAAAGCAAAAATCTTTTGTGACTCCAGGTCTGCACTGGAAACGGTAGTTGGCGTATCTTCCCTCCATCCCTTAGCAGTAAATTCAAAGCTAACATAAAGTTACTACACGCACAAAATAAAATAGTGAAACTTTATTGGATTAAAGCGCACTCGGGGATGGAGGGAAATGAGAGAGCGGACCAGCTAGCAAAGGAAGCAGCACTGCACTCGAAGTGCAGACCTATTTAGGATAACTGCCCCGTTTCATTCGTCAAGCGAGAAATCCGAAAGGACTCTCTTGACGAGTGGAACCGGCGGTATCAGGATGGACACACAGCGGCGGTAACCAAAACATATTTTCCGGATGCAAGGGCGACATACAAGATCGTAAGAGAAATAGCACCAGTGGGAATCATAACTCAAGTGCTGACGGGGCATGGTGAGTTTTCCCAATACTTACATCGATTTAAGTTGAGGGAAAGCCCATCGTGCATCTGTGAACCCACAAAAGAGGAGACTCCACTGCACATAATCTTGGAATGCCCAGTTTATGGAAAGTAGAGATTTGATTTAGAACAAAAAATTGGAATTAATCTAACACGAAAAAACCTTAGAAACAATTTTATCGAATTTTTGCACAAATATTTGTAAAAAAGCAATACTTAATTAGGAACAAGTAGGTATAAACTTTGCTGTACCATTGTAATGTTTATTATAACTGCAAACAGCCAAAAACATTGAAATGTAGGTATACTTACTTAGTTTTTATTCATTTATAATTAAGACATGTCATGTCAGGGATATTTCGCGATATAATAAAAAAAAATCCTCGGATGCAGCGTCGCAAGAGCGGCACTGCAGCCCGCCTAAGTTGCGACACTCCTCATAAGGCATGCAACCTACCGGCCATCCTCTCAGCTGCTTTAGTTAAAAGTGGCTGAAACTCGAGTGCCAGCCTCTAAGCTTCCTTGGGGGAAAAGACCCAAAGAAGAGGGAGGTTTGGAGCGCCGCCTTTTCAGCTGCCTCAGACCTCCCCCACGACAAGGCGGGAATACACGGGGGGGTTGTATATACACTCCAACCGTAACTTAACCAACAAAAGCATTCCTCTAAGGTATTTTGATATTTGTCAGTTAGGTTAGGTTTCGCAGCCGACATAAACATAAGCCAAAATCAAAATACAACGCGGGCGAAGCCGCGGGTAAAAGCTAGTTTATTAATATGTCGAGTTACAATCACTTTATGATATTGCGATGCGATGCGATTGCGATCAATAAACGTTTCAATCAAGGTGTATAATTTGTTTCAATACTTTGCTAGGTCCGTACATGTGTTAATAACCTTTTATTCAATGTATCAATTTCTTGAGAAATTTCAGACGCTAAAAGAAGGAGATACTAGTTTCATTTCATCCTAAACCTAGGCATATTTATACTATAAGTTATTTATTTAAATTACATAATTAAATAAATAAAATTAATCCAAATACAAACAATATTTTAAAATCTAAAACTAATCCTAATAAACCACGCCGCTTATCTTAATTATTTTTTTTTTTAAATACCTAAGCGGCAATTTGCAATTTTTGCATTTTGGCGATGAAAATTGACTTTTGGTCCGATTTCCACCACCGGCGGGGCGTTGGTTCCTGGATAATTTTCGGCGTGTTCCCGGGAAAGAGAGAATACGGGGAAAGAGGAGCTGTTGCACTCTGATGCCGGTTGGACGATAACTTTATTATTAACATAAAATGGTACCTACCAATCCAGCATCCGGGGGTGCGCGCGGCTGTAGCGGATCACCACGCACGTGGCGCGTGGTTTCTGGTAAAAGTCCCGTTGCACAAGTGTATTTGGATACTTAATGCACTAAATGACGTCACTACAGTGTTTAAGGCACTACACAATATCATAAAGTACTAATATTTTTGATAAAAGTTTAAAGTTTAAAATGAAAGCGGCCGTTCAAGGACACGGAAGAACTGAGGTTTTTGAGGTGCTCGGGCTTGACGTGGCGCCATAATCGCAAAAGCGATGCGAATATGAATTGGCAGGTTTAGGCCATATATATATGTAAAAAAAAAGAACCACAATCATTATTTAAAATCCTAACCTGACTGGCCAGTTATATTGGGTAGACACCTTAAGATAATATAATCAAAAAGTAGTAACAGAAGGTAAGAACATAAAATAACAATACCTCCTTATCATACTCAAATAAAAGGCGCGAACTAATATGCAAAGCAGTACTTTACAACTTGGTAGCAAACAATTTCGCCTCGAATTGAGTCGGCTTAATGGCTCGCGAGGGAAATTAAAGCTTTTTCTTTTTTATTATACCGGCTTCCTTTATCATGCAGCCGCGGGCGGTAAGGGTGTGTTTTTTAACCTGGGAATAAATATATTGGCAGAGGCAGCAATACTACTAAGGATAACGTACTCATAAAAACGCACTTAACGCTTAGACTGCTTCGGTAGCTCAGTGGTTCCTAACTTCTGGGTCAAAGAGGCGTGGATTCGATCCCCACCCAGGGCAAATATTTATGTGATGAACGTAAGTGTTTGCTCTGTGTCTGGCTGTAATTTAGTTACTATCGATATAAGTATGTATTGAAAAATAAGTTTATGTAGTATATAATATCAGTCTCTGGCAGCCATATCACAAGCATTGCTTAGTTTGGGGTCAGAGGCCGTTAGTAAGTTGTCCCCAAATATTTATGAATTGTTTATGTATTAGATTTCATTTTTATATTTCTCTAAAATTGTACATAATGATAAACCACCTAACACCAAAAAAAAAAAACCTAAACACCTCTGAAGTTTCATTCAGTTTCCAAATCAATTCTCTATGTAAACCTGTAGTACTTGGTCAAGCGTAGTTTGTCGTAATAACACCTCCAGTAAACGCACGAAAGGTACCGTACTGTATTGGAGCCCCTGTTCAATATTTATTTTTGACCGAGCGTTAGTGAGGTCTCTGAGTCTAGTGGGACGAGCCGGCACTTGAGCTTTCAAATGTATGTTTGTATGTTTCTTTGTTCGACGATAACTCAATTACCGCTCAGCCGATCTCCATGAAATTTAGCATGCGCGTAGTTTATAAATATAGAATTTTTAAGTTCGAATATGAGCATCTTCTGTTCAGTTGTTGGAAAGATACGAGGCAAAAAGAGGCAAAACGGCGCCACTTTCTGCGGGAGTTGCGTGGGTCAAATCTAGTAATTGAAATTCGACCCTCTTCCCGTTGACTGATTGAGCTGATATTTGGTACACACCTTTAGTTCCAAATTATATAACTTTGTATAACTTTATATATTTAGACAATTTTATATATTTTTCAACATTAAATATGTTGGAGCGCTCTACGCAAAGTTACCTTTTGAACCATTCATATACTTAGTTACTAAGCACATTAGTTCTTAGTAACTAAGTATATGAATGGTTCAATCTTAAAAATCATAGATGGCTCCGTTCATCGAGCGACAAAATCCTGAATCACGCAAATGACTTTTGTAATGAATTTAGTGAGCTATTTGATGTATTTTGTTTTCTGTGCGTTTTCGGTACGGTAAAATAAACCATCGGTCTCGGAGTTTAAGAGATTTATTGGTGGGAAGTTTTCTATAGTCTATACTGTGTTTACTCCAACCAAAGCATTTCTGCTTTGGAGGTCGCTCGTCGCGCTCAACAAAGTACTCATTCTTAACGAACATTTATTTAAAATCCTAATTTAAATTTTTACAGTACCTATGTCAAAAATCCAAATTTTTATGGTCTTGTGAAAGTTTTTGAATATTTTGTTTATATAAAACAGGACATTAAAAAAGTGATGTGCCCCACGATTTTATTTTTGAGTCTGATTAATGCTCGAGTGATAAGAAAAGTAATGCGTTGAATGCAGTACCTATATGACCTAGGACACGGTGATGATATTTAATACCGTGCCTAGGACTACCAAAATTTATTTTTTTTCTTTTAGTACATTCTAACAGTAACTTCTCAATAAAACCGTTTAATTTAAAATTATTTTTATATATTTTATATGGTAAATGAATAACCGCTCTCTTTGTTCTTTGAAGCTATGCGACTTCTGCTAGCGTTAGATTCCATTCAGTAGAGAGTAGAGTGATAAGAAAAGTAATGCGTTGAATGCAGTACCTATATGACCTAGGACACGGTGATGATATTTAATACCGTGCCTAGGACTACCAAAATTTATTTTTTTTCTTTAAGTACATTCTAACAGTAACTTCTCAATAAAACCGTTTAATTTAAAATTATTTTTATATATTTTATATGGTAAATGAATAACCGCTCTCTTTGTTCTTTGAAGCTATGCGACTTCTGCTAGCGTTAGATTCCATTCAGTATGATCAGATTTAGCATAATTCAAACGTTTTAGCATAACAATAGCAATTTTCGGCAAAAACTCATATATTTGAAACATTTTACCGAATGATATTTAGGTTCATTTACTTCACTCATTATTGCAAAACTTTCATACCAATATTATTATTTTTTTAAATCACAGTTTTTATGATATGAAATAGGAATAGCGCGAGGTCTAAGTCCGGGGCGGACTACTAGTAATTTAATAATTAAGTAATAATTGAATTAGACATACAATTAAATATTCTGTGTATATTTTAAGCTTCTACCTGTTACCGTTATTAATATCGAGCAAAAAACAGCAAAAAAAATCAGGTTTGTTGTATGGGTTATCCCATACAACAAACCATATAAACAATATATTTATTTTATTTTGTTTTTAGTATTTGTTGTTATATCAGCAACAGAAATACAGCATCTGTGAAAATTTCAAGTGTATAGCTATCACGGTTCATGAGATACAGCCGCCAGACAGCTAGACAGACGGACAGGCGGACGGACAGTGGAGTCTTAGTAAGTAATAGGGTACATTTATACCCTTTGGGTACGGGGCCCTAATAAATCATAACCACAGGAATAATTGAACTTGCATAACTGCCTTGCAGTACAAGTTTCGGTGTCGCCAGCATTCAATTTCAGTTAAATGTAGTTATTATAGAAAAGGTTACTTTTTATGATAAACATTTCAAAAATTATAATTATGACAAAAAAGGTAATGTGTGAGTTAGTGTAGTTTTTTTCTGTGCGTGATTGCAACTACAGGTAGCGGCACGTAAGTCTAGCGCTGTGGGTAGTGTGGAGGGGATGGCTGCGCATGGTGACCGCCATATGGTGACTCATGCGCAGTCATCCCCTCCACACTTCGCTCAGCGCTACACTGGGCTACGTATGCCGTGACCTGCACCTTTATAATATATTATGAAACATGTTTGAGAAAAAAAAATCATAGCATTTCTTAATGAATAATTACTTTTCGCAAATATGGCATAACCGACTTCCATCGCGTACAAAATTCAAATAGTTCGCTCGTATTGCGGGATATTTTTTTTACATTTTTGTTTAGTTATCATAATTATAAATTAAAAATTTAAAAAACCCCCGACACAAAAATATTTGACAACAAACTTTCAATTGACAACCATTTTGGGCACATTTGTAGAATTTCGGTTCTTCCATCCCCACTTTAACCCACCATAACTCTTAAGCGGCTTAATCGATTTTTATAAAACATAGCTAAGAACACTCTCGATTAAGTCTCCTTTCATCCAATAAAAACTAAACTGAAATCGGTTCAGTAGTTCGGGCGCTATGATGCCACAGACAGACAGACACACAGACAAACAGACACGTCAAACTTATAACACCCCTCTTTTGCGTCGGGGGTTAAAAAACAGCTCAGCTGATTTCGATAAAATTTAAATGGAACCGGCTTGAGAGAATACCCTTTCGAACTAAAAAAGATTTTTTGATTCGGTTCACAATTGGCGAAAATATCGATGAATATACACAAAAAAAAATAAATACGAGTAGAACCTACGTTATTAAATAGAATTTGTCATGGCGTAGCGCAATGGTAAACGCGCGTCTGTCGTATTTACTAATCTTGGGATGTGAATAAATAGGTGTTGATATGTTTTTTAAACGTTGAAAGCCGCAACCGAAAGGAGTATTTTGTGATCTCATCAATTGGTTATACAGTCAGTTTTTAGGGTTCCGTACCCAAAGGGAAAAACGCGACCCTATTACTAAGACTTCGATGTCCGTCTGTCTGTCTGTCTGTCTGTCACCGGGCTGTATCTCATGAACCATAATAGCTAGGCAGCTGAAATTTTCACAGATGATGTATTTCCGCGGTTTTCGGTTGCCGCTATAACAACAAATACTAAAAACAAAATAAAATAAATATTTAAGGGCGGCTCCCATACAGTACGGAACCCTCCGTGCGCGAGTCCGACTCGTACTTGGCCGGTTTTTGTAGTATATTCTATTATTGTTTAGTAGAATTGCTTTGACTAACATGTATTAAAAGTCTTAATCCACCAACTAGAGAGGCTGACGAGAGACTCGTAATTAAGATCACAGAAACGCGCTTGATTTAGGGACTTATTGGTAACCTTCAGAGGAGACCTATGTCCAGCAGTGGACGTCCTACCGCTGATGGATGGATGGGATGTTGCGGAATCCGATATTAGCATTGCTCTGGAAAGAAATGATGAATAGTGAGTCTTTCCCGGTTGTTTTTACCATTATGGATATGTCAAAAGCCTTCCAGCGGCTCTAAAACCCTGACACTAGGGCTGTCCTGTCTATACAAATTAAGGTACTTACATTTATCCAGATTACGGAGCATCCGTGACACAAATTATATTTCTGATGGAAAGCTCTGTCTTTGAAGCGTTATTAATTTATTTACCGTCAAAACTGATACATAAATAAAAATAATCTAACATGAAGCAGGGAAAGACAATAAATAATTAGGCATAATTGCTCATTCCATCTCAGTACAACGTTAATTACTTTTGTACTTGCTAAACCTCCGAGTTGCTTCCCATATAAACTTAGGCAAACATTCTAAGTCTCAGAATAATATTTGAGGAAGCCTCTCCGACGAAAACTAACGGTTAATGCTTATATTAGCAAAACATTACAATATGAGCGCTACTTAAATGGCACGCTGCATTGTCACTGCTGCACACGGGTCAGCAATTTTTTAAATTGCTTTTCGGTCAGCTAGATTAGAGCCATCGCGAACTTGCGTTTCAACGCATCTATAAAATTGATAATACTTGTAAGCGTGATGTCTAATAAAATATTATTAGGAAGGTTATCAAAGAATTTTACACGTATATTTATTTTATGAATTAAACAAACGTTAATGAAAATATCTGGTACTGCGGCGTTTAATGGGTTATAGTCTGTCAAAGTTCCGCATGACGTCACGAGTCACATACAAAGGTACCTATAGGTTTTTGTCAGAGAAGTGATGTCACGACCCCCACTTCTAAGCTTTGACAAGGTTCATCTTTGTCATTTATTGTTTGATTGACAAAAGAAAAAAATACGTGTCCAATATATTTTGATAATTTAATTCACGGACTAATTATGTTATTGATTTTTTTACCTAGTCACCATGCCTATTGAATGGATGACCTCATTAAGACCGTAAGATTGCTCTGGATGCAGGCCGCTTCCAACCAGTCTATTGGAGATCTATAGGAGAGGCCTAAGTCTAGCAGTAGACGTCCAACCAAATGTGGAAGCGACGAATACATAACAAGTTAACAACGTCTCTAAATTGACCTTAAAATCGTGAGGTCTTGGGTTGAAATTCCAGTCCCGTACCAACGGAATCCTTGGAATTTATGTACGGAATTTCACACCACTGGCTTATCAGTGAAGAAAAACATCGTGAAGCAACCTGCATACGTCCGTAGAAGAAATTCGATTGTATATGAATCCACCAACCTGCACTGGGCCAGCGTGGTGGATATGGCCCAATCATCCTTTGTGGGTAGTCCTACGTCCTGCAGTGGACTATTGAAAAGGCTGGTACAGTACTATTAAATTGACCTGTTATATTTTTCTCTTGCATATTTTCTTTACCCTGTGATTCTAATTAAAACAAATACAAGAGAAAAATACTATAGGCAGTCCCTTGACTAACAGGAATTAAAATTTATTAGAGCACACAAATACCCGTACGTCTAAAACGTTATACAACTGATAAAAATCTCCTTTCATCGCTACCCACACACCCTACCATCACACCCAGAGCATATTCCATTTCGAGCTCTGAGAACCTTTAGGACCATTAGAACTGTACAGCGATGCTTAAACTTTGTGATTCACCGTCCGTGCCAAACGATTACGGCCATAGAGTCTGGCCAACGTAGTTTATAGAACTACGAGTAGGTGCATGCAAAATTTCATGGAGATCAGCTGAGCGGTACTAGAAAACAAGCTAACAGCTCTTGATTTTTTAAAATTCCCGCCTTTTTTTTGGACAGCTTTCGTTGGCCAGACTCTAGCTTCATAGCTGACGTAAACAATTCGACTGGAAAAATGGCTTGACAAGAATCATAGTTGGCCGATACTTTCAGTGAGCCATATATTTGTTTTGATAAAATGTTTTTGTCCAATAACATGTTCGTTTGATGGTATTTTATGTAGCAACTTTCATTGATTCTTGTTTATAGAATTTAATCGGTTACTTACACACCCGTGCATGAGCTCCGAATTACACGTAGAATTACATAAAGGTAATTGTACAAAAAAACATGTATGTTAATGTAAGTGACGTAACAATCAACTTTTGCGATGAACATAGGAATTTTAAAAGGCGCTCTTTTGATACGATCGCTATAAAATTTTATCAAATGTTATTAATCCACAATGCTCGATAAGTACTGGACTATTACGAGTATTATACAGATTGAAGCAAAGCACAAACATTGTTCTACAAGAATTAAAAAAGTAGGGTAACATACAAACAAAAACACACATTTCCGAATTGATAATCACTTTTTAGGGTTTCGTGCCCAAAGAGTAAAAACGGGTCCCTATTACTAAGACTCCAATGTCCGTCTGTCTGTCTGTCTGTCACCAGGCTGTATCTCATAAACCATTACAGCTAGACTGCTGAAACTTTCACAGATGATGCATTTCTGCTGCCGCTATACCAACAAATACTAAAAATAGAATAAAATAAATATTTAAGAGGGGTTCCATACAACAAACGTGATTTTTTAAGACTTTTTGCTCTCTTGTAATAACAGCAAGAGGAATGGGGCTAAGGAGGCTCCAAAACTGCTGATTTTTCTGAGTTACTTACACAATAAACTACTGTTATTCTTTTCAATTAGCAGTTTTAGCAGTAGTTCTATATTTGAGAACCGCAACATTAGGATATTAAGACAGTTGGCATGCAAACCGAGTCCACAAAGAGCATGACGACATCTCAACTTATTGAAGTGCAATTTGTGGAATTAATATCAAATAGAGCTTGAAAAACAGGGCGGGCTCCGGCGTTTGAGCACTATTAGGACTTCATATTGGAAATTAATGTTACATTTGGCTAGATGACATTTTTTTTTTATTTCGTATAGGTTTGCGTTTGACTACACCCTGCCTGATGTTAAGCAGATATGCGGTCTAGGATGTAACACGCTTACCTAGAAGATACCTCTTTACGCGGGATTTCAAGACACCTACATTGTACTTTAGCGGGAAGACAAACCCGGGCAAAGCGTTCCACATTCTGGCAGTTCGTATGAGGAATGTGGACTCGATATAGATATAGAATATTTGCTGTAGATTTGGAGTTTCTAATGTAAAGAGATTATATGAAATGCAGTCTGCTATGATTTAATGTGGTAGGTTTTTGCCGACTTTAATAAATGAGATGAGGTCACCAATTAGACACGTTATGCGCGTAATATTATTGGGACAACACTGTTTTCTTACATTAAATAAAAATATTTTTAAGACTCTTAAAGAAAGAGCTGCAAGACGTCCATTGAACACAATATGGTTATTCAAAAAGGCTGTACAAAGCTGAAAGCCTGTACAAAGCTGAAAGGGAAAAGTAAGTCATCATGATGATCTGAACCACGGTAATAATATCTAACAGTATTCCGTCTTCATACAAACGGTCGGAACGAGAAACATACCTACGCGCCTCGGAGTGCGGTATGCTCTTGGTATGCTGATCAGTCGCGGCGCGCCGTAGTGACGAACGAACGTGTAGATTTGTAATAACATTAGTAAGCGTGCAATGAACCTTTTAGGGTTCCTCGTTTTACTATGGAACCTTAAAAACATCAATAAACACAATTTGTATTTTATTTAAAGCTTTCTTTATTTTACAACGAATTTGTTTTTTGTAATTAACATATTATTTTACATCATAATAGATAGAAAGTAGAAAGAAACTCAAGTAGGTAATGAGTAAGTAGATGAAATTAAAATACTGAAGGCGGGCAGCCCTAGCACGTGATACGTTCTGCGTGGTCACGTGACGCTGTAGGCATACATTTCAAGGACAGGGCTGAGTCCCAATACTGTATAGGCCTCTCCTAAAGATTCCCTAAAGATGATGATGATAAGTGGTATAGGTATATTAAATCCTTTGGAAATTTCTGAGGATTCACGTGTCGTGTTGCAAGATGAGCTTTAACCTTGGTCTTGAAGCCATACAATTCTCTACAAATATTGATATCAAACTAGGTTACCTACTCAGACCAAATAAAAAAACAAGACAGAACCTTGTGAACAGACAAGTGAGGCCGGTTTTTATACATGTGGTGAGTGCGTCGGTGTTGCGCCGGCATAGTTCGACTTGATTATGCAGACGGTCGTCAAATACTTTTTTTTTACTGGCAAAAGTGCCTTTATTAACTAAATAGTAACAATTAACTAACTAATTAGCCTTAACGATGTCATTCGCAGGGCTTTTGCCACCGCCAATATCGCAGCCGTACTCGAACCGAGTGGGCTCGCGCGTGGTGATGGCAAAAGGCCTGACGGCATGACGCTGGTCCCATGGAAGTGTGGACGGCCCTTAGTATGGGACGCAACTTGTGTCGATACTTTGGCACCGTCACATCTTTCTGAGACTCAGAGTAGGGCTGGAGCTGCGGCCAATTCGGCGGAGCAGCACAAGCGGCGCAAGTATGCTAACCTCGGTAGTGGTTACATATTTGAGCCATTTGGAGTTGAGACATTGGGTCCGTGGGGGCCGGGAGCTCATATCATTTTCAAAAGTCTTTCTGGGCGTCTGGTGGACGCGACGCGTGACCAAAATGCTGGTGTTTATTTGGCTCAACGCATAAGCATTGCCATTCAGCGTGGCAATGCAGCCAGCATGCTGGGCCCGCTGCCAACTGGCAGTGGGCTTGAGCATTTGGATTATCTTTAGACCTTCAAAGGTCTGAGGGTGATCCAATGCTTTTTGTGTAATAGTAGTGTAGTTTTGTTGTAGTCAAATACTTGAGATTAAACTTTGCAATAACAATGCTTATACATCAGAACAACACATTTGCTAAAATTTATTAAGATTTATTGCGTGAAACGAAGTTCACCGTGTCAGCTATATAATAAGACGGATTGTTAGAGGCTTGGAACTATCGTCTGTCTATCTAGTCAGTAGCCGTTTTACGCTTTTTTTCTACTACGTGGTATCTAATGAAGAACTTCACGATGTCATAGTTATACAAGAATATGCTTTCCCCATACTAAGCCGAAAGAAGGTAATATTAAGACCATTATATATATAAACAACTTTTTCTATGGAGCCAGCCCGGAATTCCATAAAAAAACAGCAGTCCTATTGAAAATCTTAACTGGTAATAGACAAAAATTATAACATAATTTTTATTTCTTCTTTAGAATTCCTGGTTCCCAAAGAAATTATAAAATTTTATTGTAAACAATTAATCCCCCTTTTTTGGCTAAATAGGTACAGGAGAAAGCAGTAGCTGGTAATATGGGTTCTATGGACAAATGCAAGTTCTTGGTTCAACGTGCTACGCGCGTAAATTTCGCCTATTTCTTCCAAAATACAGAACCAACTCAAAGAAAGTAAAGCGCCTCAAGTAGGTACATTAAGCTAATTATAATACTCTTGGACACTGGGCCCTATTTTAATAACTCCAGCTGGCAATTCCAAGATTATTGTAATGTCTTATTTCCATAATAAAGGCCGCGCCGAATTTTACTGCCTTTGTACGTACTTTCGTCCGATCGCTGCGTTCTCTGAATTCCAATGAGCTAGTAATTTGCTGTTTTGATCAGTTTTTGTCTTTGATTTATTGCTGTTAGGTTGAGAGCCTTGTTATCTTTGAGTGTTGCTTGAAAACGTCAAGTGTCAATTTGCACAAAGAAAACAGTAAGGAAAAAAAAACTTTTTTATTTATTTATACATAAATATTGGGGGACATATTACACACGGTCTCTGACCCCAAACTATGCTTGTGATATGGCTGCCAGATACTGATATACTAAATATACATTTTTTTTTATTTGAATGTTACACTCCACAGACTCCAGGGTCTGTGCTTTTAAGATTTACATTTTTTTAAATGACATTTGAACAATATTCATAAAAAAAAGAAAAAAATATATACATATTTTAAAAACATAATTAAATACATAATACCTAAATACCACTCTGACACAGAGTAAACACCTATGTTCATCACATAAATGCTTCCCTGGGTGGGGATCGAACCCACGCCTCTGTGGTCCAGAAGTCACTAACCACTGAGCCACCGAGGCAGTCGGATTTAGGATTTAAGAGCACGACTCTTGTCGGTGGAGCAACTTTCATTCTCGCGGTCTTTCGTCAGTGTCTTAACTTCCCTGTACGACATGACTTTCTTTGATCTGATCTAAAAATGCCCCTAGTGGTCTTCCCCTTCCTCTCTTAAAAATAATGACACACGTAGTTTAAAGAATAATGCACATTTTAATTATATTTCTGCTGAAATATAAGTTAAGATGTAAGTTCGCTCGGGTCGTCATGTGACCGGTTAGAAATGAAAGATATCCATTAATTAAAATAAGAATGATCACCGAAACAATATAAAAAAATATTGTAATCAAAATCAAATTACCATTAACAACTATTGCTGGATTTTTGGAAGGTGGTCTACGAAAATCGATGAGCTTGTATAACGCAAAAGAATCCAATAAATTCGCCAGGCCTTGAGAGTGAGTTGAAAAATACTAAGATGTAATTTGGTAAGTACTCATTTAATTTAATAATATGCAAGAGTAAGGAGTTGATGATGAGATGACGTATGATAGAGTGAAGTAGCGAAAGGAAACGTGCTCTGCCGACCCTACCTAGTGGGATTTGGGCAAGAAGATGATAAATGACTCTTTTATTTTTAAATTTCATTAATATTTAAAAATAATGGCTCCCGACTATTTGGTTTCTGTTCACGATTTGCGTAGCATAAACATCGCGGTAAAATATTTAAAATGTGCAAACTCCATATTTATCCATACGAACAGAACCACGAACAGTTCTTGCCGCAAGCGTGTTTTCAATTCCTGCCACATCGGGCTTCTGTTCTTTTGCTTTCTTTTATATGTTTTCCACAACATTACAGGAAATACATTACCTCACTTTTGCACTAAGACACAGATATAGTTAATATCTGGTACTGCCTTATTTTACCTGTACTTTTCCGTGAAGTTTTTATTTTGTTACCAAGAAAAAGCAAACGTTTTACATCTAGCATATGTTTTATCATTTTTAGGGTTCCGTACCCAAAGGGTAAAACGGGAGCCTATTACTAAGACTCCGCTGTCTGTCTGTCCGTCTGGCCGTCTGTCTTCAGGCTGTATCTCATGAACCGTTATAGCTAGAAAGCTGAAATTTTCACAGATGATGTATTTCTTTTGCCGCTATATCAAAAAAATACTAAAAACAGAATAAAATTAATAATTAAGTGGGGCTCCCATACAACAAACCTGAGTTTTAGCCGTTTTTCGCTCTTAATTTATAATGGTAACAGGTGCTTGAAGTTTTCACAAAATATTTAGAAGTATATTCACTTCAATAATAAATAATAAAAAAAAAAAAAAAAATTAAGGGTTACGGAACCTATACAGTACGGAACAATCCGTGTGCGAGTCCGACTCGTACCTTGCCGATTATTATCATTTTTAATCCTTTTGGATGAAGTACTACTTGGAACCTAACGTAGTCGATACATAGTAGTCTCTCTTTGATTGATACCTTAACTTCAACGTCAGCCTTCCACCCAGGCGAGATAGACGGAGAATGGGACGTCCGCCAGCAAGAAAAATAAATAAATAATAAATAAATAAATAAGGGACATCTTACACACGGTCACTGACCCCAAACTAAGCAAAGCTTGTGATATGGCTGCCAGAGACTGATATACTACATATAAATATTTTTAAATACATACACATATAGAAAGTACCTAAATAACACCCAGACACAGAGCAAACATCTATGTTCATCACACAAATGTTTGCCCTGGGTGGGGATCGAACCCACGCCTCTTTGACTCAGAAGTTAGGGTCACTAACCACTGAGCCACCGAGGCAGTGAGAGATGAGCCGACGATTATTTATTCTCAAAATTTCTGGTAGAACTTGAAAAAGTTTTTAGGCGTTTCGCACCACAAGCAGTTCAGACAGCATGCGCAGTGTGAATTGCCCATGTCCTCGTTTTGGGTAGATTCGGATTCCAGGGTGGTAAAGAATACAGTTAAAGAATGATTATAGTTCAACAGTCCTCTCCTTTGATCTTAAAGTGATTAATAACATGCTGAAACTTCGTGAGCAGGTTAGGTAAGACAAGACGCCCAAAAATCTCGATCGAGGTAGCTAAAGGTATAAAACATGTCGATTGGTAGGGTGTCGATATTGTTACTATAACAACAAGTTTTTTTTTTTTAAATCGAGATAAATGGACGTTAAACCCGGGAAAACAATTGTCCTAAAAATGGATGGTATTAGGTATTACATAATTTATGTCATAACTAATATCCAGGCCTAAAGTAACATGAAAAAATTCATAATTATTTGTGGACTCGTAATACGTCATATTTAAATAGGTACATATAAGTTGTCTAGTTACGTGTATGGTAGACTTCCGTAGATGACGACAATGATTTTGTCACAGGGTTGAGACATAGACAACATTCTAAGAGAGAAACCAGCCCGGCATTGGGATAAAGAAGGCTCGAATGATGATCAATACAATCAAATACATATGACCTATCCAGTTTTAATTTGAAATCTATGGAGTGCAGGATGCATGAACAAAAACAAGCGCGTAATTTGTAGAGACGCGAGTACTGTACTATGGCAGCCTTTCCTGTACGATGTTTTCCTTCACCGAAAAGCTTCAAGCTTGTGGTGTGAAAATTCCGTACGTAAATTCCAAAGAACTCATTAAGGATTAGGATTTGATCCCACGACCTCACGATTGTAAGGTGGATGTAACCACCTCTAGGCCACCACGGCTGAGGCGCGAGTGCTGGTGGGTTAAAATTACTATAAAACGTGTATTTGTCTATCTATACTTACTCGTAATTAAGCAAATTTGTTGTTGTACGTTACTAAGGAAAAATAAATATTTTATTGGCACATTGAGGGTTGGTGGTGGTGGGGATCATACCAACATGTGACATGAAGCCATAATATCACTACATAGTATAAAACAAAGTGGCTTCCCGCTGTCTGTCCCCATGTATGCTTATGTCTTTAAAACTACACAATGGAATTTAATGCGGTTTTAATAGATAGAGTGATTCAAGAGGAATATTTACTATGTTGTAGCGTAGCTACTAACAATACTTGTTTCTTTCTCGTTGCACGACACTTAAACATCACAATCATTCGTTTTATGCACTTTTGGACTTTACTTAATAAACAAATCGAAAACATTAAATAGCAAATGAAATTGCAAATGCAGTGACTTTGAAGTTAACAAGTAATGAGACAGTAAAAGTGACAGTTGGTTTGACGCTGTCATGTATGGACTGCTTGTCGCTGTCATGTATGGACTGCTTGTCGCTGTCATTGTTCGGACTGATCCGTAAAGAAAAAAAAAGAAATTATTTGTGTCTGTATTTTTCGTAACCTTGTTGGGAGAATGGAACGTAAATAAGTATGTTTTGTTTACAAGGCGTAGTAGATTAAGTGCGGTGACGTCATAAGTGGATGCGTGATTCGAAACGGTTGAAAGGTGACAAGTGAGTTAGCAAATTTTCATTTGTAATTGCAAAAAGCTTTTTCTGGAGACTTCGTTGAAGAATGTGGTGCTCCGGACATCCATCTGCCTTAGGGCGGAAGCGTTTAAAAAGAGGCGAAAGAGGTTAGTCAATTGATTTAGTGATTCGCTCGTCAATTTGATCTAAATTTTGATTCGCTGGGAAACATTTTTTTTGATCTTGGAATCATCCCGGTGAAAAATACGAGTGATACTTATTTGCCGTCTGGTTTGTCCATAGCCTCTTCCCGCGACCCGGTTGATCTTCCCGCGACCCGATTGATTCCCCGACGGACCCCGCGCTGATGATTCCGGACTCCTGATTTTTGCACCCGTCATTTTGGTTGTATCGACGGGCTAGCCTGGTGGCGTACCTGCCAGCCTACACCTGTTTCCACTTGCGGATTTCATCCTGCGAGCATGCCTGCCACGGATCCACAAGTAATACCTATTTAGTTTTTTTACATAACCCAGGGCCACATGGTCACTTTGGTATGAATATTAAGTTCACCCTCTTCTACAAATTTCCACGATTGAAGCTTTCTGGACAGAGTTTAGACGTATGAGACATTCCTAGTTTTCACTGTATGATCCATGCTTTAGTGAACATAAGTAGACTTTATTTTTATCCACGGACTAAACGACTAGCTACCGTTTTGTTCGCTTGATTGTAATTAATGTTAGAAATCACATTAGTTTGTATTTTATGCAATATCGCAGACGGTATATGCACAGTCTTTAATAATTAAGTTAATTACCCGCCACATTGTTAGAAGTTTGGTTTAATTAGGTTCGCTTTAATTTAAGTACTGAAAATATAGCAATAAGTATTGATAAACTTTACAACGGTTAAGTTTGTGTAATTTTAAGCCCGTTGGCATTAAGACCTTTCTGGTCACCACCGAGTAAACTTACCCGCTTTAGATTTAGGATAATTTAATGTAAATTCAAAGAGTTAAGGTCATTACAAATAAATTTGTTGTGATTTAAATTACAAAACAAAATCTTTTAATTTTGTCCTCGCTCAACAACTCACAGGTAGATAATAATACGGTCTTTGGGAACAGAGGTTCTTTGTTCTTATCGACTTAGTTTATCCAGGTAACATTTTGTTTATTTGTCAAGTAACTGCGACACCACACCTTCGAAGGTGTTGTATCATTTGTCCCCTTTAGTATCATTAGTCCCTTTTTGTATCATTTGTCCCTTTACTCTAACTGGTAACGTTTTACATCACCACTACCCCTTTTAAATCGCAACATTTAATTCCTCTTTTAAATGAATTTTTTTTTATATCACGTTACAATGTACAATACACCTGTGCGAAGCCAGGGCGCGTCGCTAGTAATATTAGTATTCACTATAATGACAAACAATTTTGCTACCGCAATACTATATCATACCTAACGTTTTCATCTAAACTAAAACTGTCGTGTTTTCAATTTCCATAGATCGTTAGTATTGCTTATGGCCTTTTTCTTTCCCATCACAACCAGACATTCAAATTTGTTCTTTACAAAGAGCTGTTGAAGGCTTAAAATGGAATGGTCTCCAGGGCTGTCGATCACAACTTGTAGTGGCAAAGATAACAAAGGCGATATTGGTGACGACGCACAATCCTGCAGTAAGGGGCTCTATTTCTGAACCTATCGTCACCGTTGTCGTCGTCGTTTCAGAGTTAGGACGTCCACTGTTGGACATAGGCCTCCCCTATGGATCTCCAATAAGACTGGTCGATGGCTTTTGTTTTTTTAAGGATCTCCTTATTTCTGAACCTATACTTACGTAATCGTAAATGGTGACGAAACAATTCCATTGGTCGCAATCCTGCGGTCTTAACTAGGTCATCCGTTCACCTTATGGGTAAACACTGCGCTTGCCGGTACGTGGTCTTCACTCGATAATTTTTGACACCACTACTTATTAATCCTCTTTGCTATTTGCCCTGTCCACTGCCATTTCAGCTTTAGTTATTCTACGGATCTCCTCATTTCTGATTCGATTTCGCAGAGAGACTCCGCGCAAAGCCATCTCCATAGCTCTTTAAGCTACTTAGATCTAACTACTAAGCTTAAAACCTAGACGTATAGGTATAGCTTAAATGGTCGCGAGACCGTGGACCGTAGTAGGCGTAGACCAAAAAAGATTTAAACACGCTTTAAACACTGTTTAACCGTCATTTGTACTGTTAAACTTTTGTGGTAAGACGGTAAATGTCTCTTAGTGCGAACGGGATAGCGAAGTATGCGATTCGAAATGTCAGTTTCTATCGCTTTAAAAATTGAGCTCCAGGTAGAGCAGTTTTCGACATTCGCTTTGATTTGTCTGAAATTGAAATCTAGTGTTGGTATGTAAACCGTTAGAGGTGCGATGCTGTGTTAGCGTTGTGTGGGACAAATAAGTAATGATGAGATGAATGCTTGCTATGGATGTAGTGCAAAGAAAAATTGAATTAATTACGGAATATTATGTAGAACTCATTATTATTATATTACAAGACTGGTTGCGTACCTAATTAAAATAAGTGTGTCTGTTCGATACGTACCTCTTAAATCCTCTAATCTACACAACAAATTCTAATTCAATGTTAATTAACTTTTAGAAAGTTATTTATTTATTCATAAAAGATTTATGCTATCCATTAAATTTGTGACCGGGCAAAACCAAGACCGGCAGCTAGTAAAAGATAAATAAATACGTTACCGAAGACGACATTTCGACCAAGTCGCATAGATCGTGGTTACAGGCAAACTAGATATAATTACGTATCCGCGGGTACCGTTTTCAAATCGAAATCGCCGTCAAAACACATAAAACTGATATAATAAATATCTGATAAGGTTTACTGTTTACACAATGTAACAGCTTGCGTTTGCTGATAGGATCTCATGATACTGATAAATGCTATTCAAAATTATAAACGCGAAGTTTGTATGTACGGATGTTTGTTCCTCTTTCACGCAAAAACTACTGACCGGATTGAGATGAAACTTTGCAATAGTAATACTTATATTTTGTTTTCGTCAATAAAATATTGTCTATTGTCTATATATCAGAATGACACATAGGCTATAATTTACAAAGATAAAAGATAAGATAAGATAAGATAATATTTATTGTCATTAAGTAAATCTCTTATTACATAATTAAATATAATAACAATTACTATAATGTACTCGTCAGTTAATACATTTGAGAGAATACTTAATCTAGTATCTTTATAGAAATGTAGTGTATATTCCCGTGCATCATTTTGTAAGCTCCTCTATGTCTATGTACAATAAATATTAAAATTGAATCAAAAATTTCACAGTAAATTCATCATAATATAATGTCATAACAATATAATTCAATTAATTAGTAAAAAGCTGTAAAGTGGCTTAAATAAATTAATAATGAGAAGACAAAAAATAATAATAATAATTCGCTGTAAAGGGGCTTCGTTAAAAATATTTTAGCTTTCATTGTCAATTCTTCGATAGTCATCAAATAAATTAATTTTCTTCGGATGTCATTTTGTAGTTACGATAATCATTTTTTATGTACTCATTTACACTGTATAGTGTTTTAGATAACAAGTTTTTTTACATTTGAACAAAATACTTGGTTTGAATTTGCAATTTTTATACAATTTGGCAATTTGTTGTACAGTTTCTGACCTATTACAACTGGATTTTTTGTACACATGTGCAACCTATGTCTTACGGATATTAAATTCTGTTTGTGCGTAAGTTTACATTTTCATATTCACCGCGAGTTTTATAGAGGTGTAAATTGTTTCTAACATATTTTAATATTTCAAAGATATACTGATGTTGATGTTAGTATGCCTAGATTGTGAAATAGATCTCTACAAGATGCCCTGTACTTGGCCTTTACCAACACCCTTATGGCTCTTTTTTGCATTTTTAAAACTCTTTCATTATCAGTCGAGTTGCCCCAAATAATGATCCCATATGACATAGTAGAGTGTATGTATGCATAATATATTTCTTTGAGGTAACACTCGGTAGCAATCGGCCTTAATTGTATCATTGCATAAATACCCTTTGACATTTTATTGCATGTAGTATTGATGTGGGATTTCCAAGTAAGATTCGGATCCATTTCAAATCCAAGTAATTTGACCAAATTAGTAGTTTTTAAAGAATTTTTATCTAGCATAGGAATTGTCATAATTGGTTGTTCAGGACTTACTGTGTTGAAGATTACAACATTTGTTTTGGAAGAATTTAATATCAAGCCGTTCATATCAAACCATTCCCGCAGGATTTTCATATTGATTGCAATATTTCGTTTTAATTCATCGATATTTTCGCCTGGTACAATAATAGTAGTATCGTCTGCGTATTGAACAAGGTCTCCGATTAACTTTAGATATGTAATATCGTTCAAAAATAAAATAAACATCACGTTTCCAAAAGACGATCCTTGTGGCACACCTATTGTCAGAGTTTGTGGTTTCGATCGCAGTGCTTTTCCGTTCATTTTTATTTCAGCGACTTGCTCTCGATTTGTTAACACTGACTTCACTAGCATCTCACTTTGACCTCTAACCCCATACACTTGGAGCTTTTTAGCCAGCAGTTGGTGGTCCACTGAGTCGAATGCTTTAGATAAGTCAATAAAAATAGCTGCTACTTTTTGCTTCCTATCTAAGTAGCTAACTACTCTATCCACAGATACATGTGCAGCTGTAGTAGTGGATTTTCCTTTTCTGTAAGCGTACTGGTTCTCTGCTAAAGCATTATATTTATTTAAGTGCGTCATTATATCATTTGTCATTAAGGATTCTATTAGTTTTGAAATAGTTGGGACGATAGTAATTGGTCTATAATTTAAAACGTCAGTAGTTTCCCCTTTTCCTTTGTAAAGAGGGATGAGGCGGCATAGCTTTAATGAATTTGGGTACAGTTCAGATTGTAAGATATTATTGACTAGATACGTAATATGATCGCATAAGTGTTCCATAATTTTATAACAAAAGTTGCCTGATATGTCATATATGTCTTTGGTATCAGAATTCTTTATTTTTGCCTTAGCCAGCTTTAGTAATTCAGAAGAATTAACGCAATTGAATTTCATTTCAGGAAGTTCTTTTAAATTTTGTTTCAAAAACAGTATAGCCTTGTCATCATCAGCAGCATTATTTCGTTTTAGTTCATTGCCAATAGAAATGAAATGACTATTTATGAAGTCCGGTAATTGTTCGCATGGTACCATTGATTTTGATTCTTTATCTATAAGCTCCCAATCACATTCTTTAATATCTTTATTTGTATTTTCTTTAATCACTCTCCAAACTTCTTTTTTAGGATTTTTCGCATTTCGAATTCGGTGTTCAACGTGTTCTCTTTTTGCTGTAAGCAAATATTCTTCTCTCTGTTTGACTTTTCTACTGATTATTTCGTTTCCGATTGTCTCCGGATACTGTCTCTTAAACTCATATAAATCATTAATATCGCTTTGCATTTTTGCAAGGTCATTCGATATCCATGGTACACTATTGTGAGCCATAAGTTTTGTTTTTACTAATGGAAAAAATAAATCTAAATTGTGTTTAAGTTTCGACATAAACACCTCAAAAGTACAATTCTCGTGATATTCATCAAAAATGCTGTCCCAATCCTATGATAACATCGCTTTGCAGAAATCCACTATTTTGCTTTCCTTGTGAAATGCTCGCCTTTCTATGTATATTTTTGATTTTTTATTGGGTTTCCTTATTTTGACTTTAGCGATTTGGGCATCATGGTCAATTCGCTCCATAGCCGCCGGTATTCCTGTTACAGTTATATCTGTATCATCTATATTGGTTACTAAACAGTCTACCGAAGTCTGAGAAGAGTCTTCGATTCTTGTCGGGAAGTTTATTGTATTTCTAAATTTATAGGTCTGTAATATATCCACTATTGCTTTTTTATCATGTGAGTCTCTGATAAAATCAATATTCCAGTCTCCCGCTAAAATGATTTTTCCAAACGATCCGTCTTGTATTATTGCAAATAATTGATCCATGACACTTTCAAAAATTTTAAAATTGCCTTTACCTGTTCTGTATATTCCAATAATAGTTAACCTTTCCATTGCCATGGCCTCTATAGCAGTTAATTCACAATGGTATTCGACTGCCAACGAGTCTATATTATCAATTGGTTTATATTTGATTTTCTTGCTAGTGAATATTGAAACTCCGCCATGAATTCTAGACTGTCTAATAAAATTGTTTGCGTGGTTGTATCCCTGTAATACGATACATTCTACATTGCTTTTATTGAGCCACGTTTCTGAGAGAATTAATATATCAGGTTTGTAGGTAGCTACTAGGCCATGAATTGATACAATTTTACTTTGTGCGCTTCTACAATTTTGATGCATTACAACTAGATGCGAGTCCACAGAAATTAAGTTGTTATTTTTTCCCGATGTTTTGGCCCTAAAAAAATGTTTGAATTATTAATAGACACTACATTTCCATTTACATGATCCAAATTCATCGATTCACATGTTGTCAAAACAATCAAATTACTGTTTTTACATTTTTGTTTATTGTTTAAATTTTGGGATATTTGAGAATATAGGAAATTCATAAAATTATTAGTCAGCTTCTTACGATTAAACATTCTGCTCTCAAATAGGTTGATGTCTATTAGTGATATGCCCGGTGAACGGGATACAAAATCGTACAATTTCTTATTAAGCGAATACAATTCATTATTATAATTATTGCTTTGTAGACCTAATTTGTATGAGTAGGGCAATGTAGTAAATTGTAGTTCAAAATTATTTACATTACAAAAATGTTTGATTCTTCTAAGACAGCTGAAGAAATTCTTTCCAGGACTTGATGAAATAATGATGATGCTGTCACCTGTTATTAAATTTTTGGTCGATTCTTCCATTCCTGTAACTATAGCTTCTAGATGTGCCCCAGGCTTGCATACAGATGTTACAGAGTTGCAGTCTGTCGTGTGGTGTATCATGTATTCCGCTAGACCTTTTCCGAAACTATCACATAAAATCAAAATCAAGATATGGCGTGAAACAAAATTCGTCGGGTCAGTTAGTAATAGATAAATAATTAGAATTCATCCCGCCGGTTAAAATTCCGGTAGCCGGTTGATTTTCATATCTTCACGAGCTACTTCCTTATTTAAAAGAGGGAGAAACTTCGTTCAATAGTAGGCCCCGAATGTTTTAACCATGGCTATGTCAGAAGCTTTGAGGCATCTTTAAACTTTGACCTCAGGGCCAGACACCCAGCCTATAAGAACTTACTTAGGTACAAAGAACTTATAACAAACAATTCAATGCAACGTTTTAAGCTATAAAGATAAAGATAGAATAAAGAGTTGGTATAATTAATAATTATCTACTAGCGACCTGCCCTGGCTTCGCACAGGTATGTTATACACAATTATAAACCTTCCTCTTGAATCACTCTATCTACTTATTAAAAAAACCGCATTAAAATCCGTTGCGTAGTTTTAAAGATATAAGCATACATGGGGACAGACAGCGGGAAGCGACTTTGTTTTATAGGTACTAATTAAGTGATAGTGATCTATTTCTGTATCTATCATAATGTTTGAACATTTTTACAAGCTTTTATTTAACTTGCTATGGATGTACCTATATGTATGTAAGTTCGGGTGGAATCTTGCAAGTTAAATTTGAACAACTTCCCGGTGTCCGATTGAGCTGAAATTTCGCATGCATGTTTAAATCGCGTGACAATGCAAAAATATATAGCCATGGAGCTGATATTATGATGGAGTCGGAAGGTGGTCATAGGAACTCCTGTACTAAACAAAATAGATCCGTCGTGTTTGGGTTCATTTACTTGTCTTGGCTAACACTCTGCTGCTACATGGTATCCAGGATCTCAAAAGCATATCAAAAGTAATATTTTTAAAATAATTTATCCCAGTAAGCTGGTTCTATAAACCATTCAAAAAATATTGCAATCTCTGTAGGCTAAATTAAAAATTGACGAAACTTGAAAAAGGTGAACATATACCGAAGCCGTGGTTGTGAATATTGATGGCGCACTCTTCATTTCGTTTTGGGTTTAATTAATTTTTCAGCTACGCAGCTAGAGGACCCAGACTACTGGAGAGCAAAAATTTGCCGCTGGTTCTCAGGGCGGAAAATGCACAGCTTTTTGCTGAAAGCTTTAAAATATTCATGAAATTAAATTGTAATAAAACTGTCTTCTTCTAAAAAAAAAAGAAAACTCTCGTCTTGAGGCACTGAGGTATATCGGATGAAAAGATGTCACGCAATTCTCCGAACGCTGCCCAGCCGAATCGGAATCGGCGATCGACTTTTTTCTTGAAGTTTGACTTACCTAGCTGGACTTCTCGTTTTAGGTAGACGTACGATTCAACAACTTCAAGAACCGAGCTCTCAACAGATATTGGGGTGGGTACAACATGGGCATTAGATACACATGATCTTCGTTTTATCCATGTTCATTTTAAGACCTACCTATTGAGAAACTAAATTGAGGCCTTCGAGCATCGTGCTGAGCTTTTCTATCGATTTCGCCATGACCACGATATCGTCGGCAAACCGAAGGTGAGTGATGTATTCGCCATTTTTTTTTTCCGTATATATTTGCGTTTGACTACACACTACCTAATGTTAAGCAGATATGCGGTCTAGGATGTAACACGCTTACCTAGAAGATACCTATTTACTTGGGATTTGAAGACACCTACATTGTACTTTAGCCGGAAGACAGACTCTGGCAGTTCGTATGAGGAATGTGGACTCGAAACGCATAATTCTAATGCGCAGGGTATCCACCATAAAAGGGTGGCGCTTTGGTCGCGTCTGTCTAGCCATACGATAGAAGAAAGGGGCAGGTGGGACCAGATTGTGCAACTCCTGGGCGCACTCACCGAAGTGTATCCGATAGAAGGCTGATGCCTCACGCAACGTCGATGCTCGAGACTCTGCAGCTTCGACTCAGTCAAAGTTTCGCTGCCTATCAGCCTCCTGGCTCGCCTTTCAATGGACTCTTTATTGATGCCATTGATGTTGATGCCAAATGCTTTTCATTCCAAAAGCTTGAAAACGTTTTCCAAAGTTGCAGTAAACAGTTTCGGAGATATCTCCCTATCTGATGCCTTTTTTCAAAGGGATCGCCTTCGAGCTCTGTTCCTGTATCATGATTAATTGAAATTAAAATGAAGAAAGAGAGGTTTTTTCAATAGGTACTCAAAAATTTATTGCAATATTTGTGATATTTACATGCGCTTATTAAGTAATACTTTCTTTATAGTTAACGATCTAATGAGGGTATGGCAATTTCGTAAGCACATGGCGACTACAGCAACTTATTTGAAAACTCAAAATCTTGAAATAAGTTTTTTTTCTATACCTACATTTATTTTAAAATACCTACCTACGTGCCGAAAGTTATTTTCGGAGATTCGTCTGTTTTTTTGTTAGTTTTTAAAGAAACTAATACACATCACATAAAGGAAGAGCTTCTCAATTGTTGTTTTTCTATTTATGTTTGCTAGATAGCTCGATTGTATGAAGGCGATTGTATTAATAAATAAGCTAGGTATAAGTTATAAAGTTCTGGTCGTAAAATAATTATTACCCTTTGAAAAATTGCTCGTGGAAATTACTCCTTCACCAGGGTACGTCTACCTCGCACCTGCTCACAACTTTATCCAGATTTGATTAAAGTTTTTAATTAATGAAACTACAAATCTAGTTTCGTTTTCAATTTGAGTTACGCAAGAAATAAGTTATTGGAATAATCAAATTATTCAAATAACGAAGTTATTTGTTATCAAAATTAAAAGAAACAGAAATAAATGACTACTTGTAGGCTTAAAAAATTGAACACATCTTCATCGAGTTTGGACATAAATTATGGTAACTTTCCATACGAATGCAGGTATATAAAATTATTGTCTCTTGTACTCGTAGACTGTACATCAAGTACATCATATCATTAAGGGCCATCTTTTCTTGCGAGACCGGCTCCGAAATCGTGACAAAAAATGCTGCTCCAAATATTTTGTGACAATTCAATGAACATTTTGTATGGTTTTGACTAAAATGTTTTTCAATTTCTGATTTGCTTTGCTAGTAAAATTATTCAGTTATTCATTATACCTGATCTGTGGTTTTTAATTATTTTCATGATGTTTAATTTTCGATTTACGACGAGAAAAGTAAAGTAAAACATTTTTATCGATGATTTTAGTTACCTACGTCCTGAGGATTTAACAACTTAGTTCCCAACTTTGTGCAATTTTCAGGATTTGTGGGGAACCCTCGGTCTGCGAATCTAACTCACACTTGTCCTGCTTTTTTTCATGTTTTAAATCAATCATAACCACACCCACCTTCTTGCCAAGTAGTGCAATTCGTACTATTCCGGAGCGGGCGGGCTCTATTAGTAAGGAATGGCGTCCATCTGTCTTGCCGGCTCAGCTGACCTTCCGACGTGATCCATACTGTAACCGCCGTTATGTATCTATGTATACACATAACGTCTGTTCCATGTACTTATGCTATATGTCGACTATATACTTTATAAATTATTAACTAAAATTTTCTGTCTCTCTCAGACTTAGTAAAGTTGTTGTGTTTGCTATCCTTTTCATGCTAATGTTGATCTTAAAATATTTATTGTTCTTAAAAGATTAGAGTCGTGAGAAGTTCTAGACAAAATACCACGACAGTTTGCTGGTCAGTGTTTGTTAGAGAGTCTAAAGCACTGAAGAATAAAGTCCAAAATTGCTATTATCTGACACAGGTCAACCGCAAATTATTAGAAGCTTTAAACTTTCGAGTGTCTGAAGTACTGGGGTCTCTAAAATTCTGTAGAACATGTTAGGAAGTCATATTTTTCCCTTTTAATTTACTGCGTTGACAGAAATATAGTTTTGAAATAAATCGAACACTGAAGACAGGGTTGTCACTGTTTCAGAGATATTTAATTATATGTAGTTTGAATGAGACATTATTATATTAAATAAGTAAAGAAGTAAATATTTGAATATGAGAAAGTAACGATTCGAAAATCATTGTTTTTCTGTTATTTTACATACATTCAACCTTTAGTCGTTTTACTTATTGCCGTGCTATTTTTGTATTAAGATAATTAGAATATTCATTTTAATTTCTGAATTTTCATGATAACATTAATTATAGAAGTCTTCATGCATTCCATATCAATATCTTGCTTACTTCGATTTTATGTCAGATTAAATATTATAATTATAATCTTACGTATTATTCTGAATACGAGTATGTAAATTATACTATTTTCTAGTAATATTTTTAAAACTTATAAGAGAGCGAAAGTATGTACACATTGAGAACCTCTCTTCTTTTGTTAGTTGGTCAAAAATATAAATGTGTTAACCCTAGTTGTTCTTTTCGCATCTATGCTGACTGCCTAAAGTTTGACATACACGATGCGATGATTTGATCAAATTTTCGCTTCATGCCAACTGGGCACTCATTCAGTTAAAGAAAAGGCAGGAATTGGTGGTTCACGATTTGAACCACTTCCTGAATGTTGATTAACTCTTGTAATTTTAATTTTACGCGAGAAATGGTCAGAACTAAAGTTGCTTATAATTTGATTTCCTACATTTTTGTTTCCCATTAACTTTTTCTATGATTGATATTTTTCAAATAAAACGAAAAAAGTATCTAGATGTGCAATTTTCTTTCTTCTATAACTATAACGCCCCGTCGTTTTTGCGTAGGCGGCAAACAGGGTTATCGAGAGAATAATACGGCAACAGTCACTGAAATGAGATAGGTATTTTTCATGACAATCAGATTATCCCTCTGGTTGTAATTGTAATAGCTCTATGATCTGATATAGGTACGCCAACCTATAATGGTCCGGCTACAACTACGCCCAATGGCGAAGTTATCGTCACTGGGGGCTCATTTAACTAATTCAAACGGTAGTAGTTGGTTGTTCACGATTTGAACTACTACCTGAAGCTGGGCACACACGATGTGATGATCGCATCAATTCATCAGATCAGTCCAGCGAGGTCCTAATATAGTTGCATTGCCGGTAGGTAGGTAGTTACTCGTATTGAGGAATCAAAATGACACCCCTATTTTATTCGAAAATGTATTAACAAAAAAATGATGGGTATCAAAGTTGCAGGAAATCAAATTTCAAACAACTTTGATTCCGATGATTTCTCATGAAAAATTGAAATAACACAAGTTATTGAAGAAATGAAATGGTACAACCAACTATTTAAAAAAACTATCAATCCTACAAAAAGTTGATGGGAATCAAAGTTGTAGAAAATCTCATTTCAAACAACTTTTGTTCCCATAACTTCTGCTGTAAAATTGAAATAACACAAGTTATTGAAGAAATGAAATGGTACCACCAACTGTTTAAAAAATTTCGATCCTACAAAAAGTTGATGGGAATCAAAGTTGTAGAAAATCTAATTTCAAACAACTTTTGTTCCTATAACTTCTGCTGTAAAATTGAAACAACACAAGTTATTGAAGAAATTAAATGGCACCACCAACTATTTAAAAAAATATCGATCCTACAAAAAGGTGACGGGATTTAAGTTGTAGAAAATCAAATTTTAAACAACTTTTGTTCCTATAACTTCTTCTGTAAAATTGAAATAACACAAGTTATTGAAGAAATGAAATGGTACCACCAATTATTTAAAAAAAAATGTACCGATCCTACAAAAAGTTGATGGGAATCAAATTTTAAACAACTTTTGTTCCGACAACTTCTGATGACAATTTATGTAACACAAGTTATTGAAGAAACAAAATGGTACAACTCTCTATTTAAAAATATTTTTTTAAATAGAGATATTTGTAGATCGATATTTCGATCCTACAAAAAGTTGTTGGAATCAAAATTGTAGAAAATCAAATCTCAAACAACTTTTGTTCCGACAATATTTTTCGAATAGGATAGTGGTGCCATTTTGTTTCTTTAAAAACTTGTGTTATTTGAATTTTTCATGAGATATGGGATCCAAAGTAGTTTGAAATTCTATTTTTTACAAGTTTGATTCCCATCAACTTTTTCTAGGATTGATATTTTTCTAATAAGATAGTGGTGCCATTTTAGTTCTTTAATAACAGGTGTCATTTAAATTTTTATGAGATATTATCAGAGCCGAAATGGTTTGAAATTTGATTTCCTACAACTTTGATTCCCATCAACTTTTTGTATGATCTATATTTTTCGAATAAGATGGGTGGTGTCATTTTGTTTCTTCAATAACTACCTACCAGCAATGGTTAAGTACATGATAATACTACATGGCCCCTGCTGCACTGATCTGATGAACAGATGCGATCATAGTTTCGTGTGAGCCCAGCTTCAGGTAGTGGTTCAAATCGTGAACCACCAATTCCTACCTTTTCATTAACTGAATGAGCTCCCAGTTGGCATGAAGCGAAAATTTGATCAAATCATCGCATCGTGTATGCCCACCTTAAAAGAAACTTTGAGTGACAACTGTCGCGTAGAGACAGTATAAACTTAGACAGTAAGACAACTTGGTACGGTATTAGGGTATTTCATTTCATGGGGAAAATAACTTTGAATTAATGAAATAATGGTAAGTTATGGTTAATTATGTGCTGATTGATAATAGTTTGAAACAGTTTTACGAAATAAATGAAGTATTATAGGACTGACGGCAGACTGTAATGTAAATATAAACCTTATAGCAATATAAGATCAAATCACTTAATAATATAGGTACTGAAATACAAATAAAATACTATGTTTATATAGTAATCACATTTTTGGTTTGTTTCTGTCGAAGACTCTATATTTGTGGCTAGTTGACTTACTGGTGAAGGGAATGATAAATAGCGCCAGAAATTTTGACAAAAACTAAAGTGATTTCAAGAGGTTCCATTTTTTCGTTCATTTTGCCAAAACAAATAAATATTTCTATAATTATTTTTTGAAGTGTTTGACAGGAATGGGATTCGTAGAGATTAGAATGATTTTGCTGGAAATTTACTAGAACTTTAGGACAGTTCGGGTTTGGTCGCGGTAAAGAATACTCGCTTTTGAAAATAGTTCAGGTGTTAAATTATAACGCGTGTGAAAATTTGGAAATTAGAGCTCGCTCGCTTTGCTCATTTCCCAAGTGTATAAGTGAAACAAAAGCCTTCGTCGATTAAGGCTTATTATAGTGTTTGTGTTGTGAAAGTGATACATCATAAATCTCTTTGAGACCTTTGGCGATGCCTTTCAAGGATTCGTCTTTGTAGTACCTGATAGCTTTGATCAAATCAGATATTTGATGATGTTATCTTTCATCTAAGTAATATAAACAATTTATAGCTACTTCCTGCTGTTCTCCAATATCAAGGATAAAGTTTTGTGTTGCCTCAGGTCTCAGAAAGATTTCTAACTAATACATATTTTTTCAAGGTATTTATTTTCAGGCTTAATTTTCAAAGTATTTAACTTTCAGGTGGCGGTACTATAAGTACGGTTCTACCTTAGACTCCGTTTCTCTCCCATCATGTTATCAGATTACTTACTTGATAGGCAAATTACAATAGTGGTAGCGTAAAGTCCTTTTCTTTCAGAAGCAGCGCGCCACTACATTGTTTTGGGCCATCTAAGGGTAGACTATTTATTAGTTTTCCTTACGTTAGGACTCATAAGATGTATGTTTGGAAAGACTGAGTGGATGAGTGCTACTAAACATTTAAATTCAGCAACATATAGCTAGGCTGTTTTATAGTTCCGGTACAAACAAAACAATAACATATTTGAATGAAAACTTTTGATAACCTCATATTGCACATCTGCTGATTTATTCTCACGATATTTGGATATATGAACACATTTAGCTGTACATATATTATTATGCTGTTATAAAAATATGACAGTATTTACCTTATTCCGGAGATAAGGAGATCAAAGATCTACATAAGAAGATCAAACATCTATGGAGATCAGACATAGGAGTTCAGAGTTCGTGTATCTATATTGAACGAGATCCAAAATATTTATACGTTCTCACTGCAAATTCGTATTGTACGAATGCAGTACGAGATTTGGAATATTTATCTTTACATGATTTCATATTTTGAAACATTTAAACACAATGTTTATTGACAAAAGTATTCGGTTATTGAAGGTTTTCATCATAAACTAACACAAAACGGAAAATAATCTTATTGGAATTAGGTCTCTTTTCCCCAAATAAAAATTTATATGAAGAATCACTTTCTTACACACGTGCACACTAGATAACTCGAATAAGAGTCGGGCGAAGGTTTAAAGCTGGTCAGATGTGAGAGTCGGGCCCTTCGAACCCCACCCTTCCAGCAGGGAAAGCCGGCCGCCAGGAGCAGCAGCAGGGAGGGATACACAGGATATCCGGCCGAAATAGTGACCTGCTAGCGGTTGCTATCTCGCAACTGGATATCCGAACATGCACTAGGTACACACACTACACGACCATGATATTCCTGTAGGGATATTTCGAGTCATGAGGAATCTCTGGTCACACTACTTAGCTTAGGGAATCTTAAATAATAACAAAATTTGAGAACCTTAGGTTCTAACTTTAATAAAAGAGTGTTTGGATGTATGACTGGATTAAGAGATGAATGAATGATGATCGGTAAGAGATAAGAAGGTTTGAAGAATTAGTGTCTTTAGTGGCGTGGTTAGGGTTAAATTTGACGGATTTGTTGGTCAACTTTGGAGCAAGGTGTAGAGTTGGCAGGGAGCCTTGCATTCTATTTCGCTTAGGTTTTCCCTTTATAGATCTTAAGGATCTAAACTCCAAATCCTATACCTGTTTTCCTTTCAGAGGATGGTGATAGCAGCGATGCAGTCTGGCGCAGCTCAGAGGGGCAGATAATATTATTTTCATTGTACTAATGTCATTAATCACTATTTCTTTTAGCATAATGTTGGCCACGAAGAGAGAAGAAGGACAGACTGCGGACCACCGATCGCTGTAACTGTAAGGTGTAGCAGATAGCCGGAAAACAAGCTAAGTTGCATGCTTTTATTTAACTTTACGACTGATTTTATATTTTTGTTTATATCGTTTATTGACTTTTCGTTTATTTATTTTTGATACAATGAACTGGCAATACCTATTTATTTCGGATTATACAATGAACTGGCAACACCTATTGTTTTCTATTGATTTATAAATTTATATAAGCTAGTGTCGGAACTACTTTACTACTTTAAGTTCACTATTTATTTCATAATTGATCTTTAAAAACACAACGTAAATCTTACACAACGATGAAGGGTCCATTTGAGTTAGATATTTACTAGACGATCACGTTTATTTTTGGCCAAATATTAAATAAATAATTAATAAATAGCGAATAGACTTACAATACCCCGCCTTATTGTCGGTCGGACCAGATGGTTGACGGAAGGATATTTTTTTTTTTTATGGTGCTAATCGCTGTACTTTTTATGTTGAGCTTCTAGAGCTGGTGAATTCAGAATTAATAAAATACGTAAACTAATTTTCTTCATATTTTCTCATATGATTTTTCAAAAGAACTGTCCTGTCCAATCCGTATAGGAGCTACGAGTCAATCTGCTACTCTATAAAATGCGTCTCCAGAAGTATCAAAAATCATGGTAATTGGACAGTCAGATCAGTCAATCTGACTGCTCAATTTCTATGATTTTAAATATTTTTGGATTTGCATTCGCGTCGAGTAGCAAAATAACTAGATGTTAATTATTCCACTACTTGATGCAAATGCAAACCCAAAGTTAAAAACCATGAAAAGGTGGTGATGATACTTCATGCCACTCCACAACGGGCGGTTTCTACTAGTAAGGGCGGGCGTCTGTCTTGCCGGCTCAGTTGACCTTCCTACTTGTTGTATACCCCATATTAGCTCGGTAAGACTAGATAGTTGACGGAAGGATATAATGGTTTTTATGATGATATGCTATGGTTCATGTGTTTTTTTATAAACAGCTGGTAGACCTGGCGAAATTTCAGAATTAATTAAATGTGTCAACTAATTTTTTTCTTCATTTTTTTCTTTTAAGATTTTTCTGAAGATCTGTCCTGTCCAATCTGACTGATCTAACTATCAAATTTCCATGATTTTTTGATATGCATTTGCATCGAGTAGCAGAATAACTTAATTATTCCGCTACCTGCGTGATGTGAATGCAAATCCGAAGATATTAAAAACCATGAAAATTGGACAGTTGTTTTTAGGGTTCCGTACCCAAAGGATAAAAACGGGACCCTATTACTAAGACTCCGCTGTCCGTCTGTCCGTCTGTCTCCAGACTGTATCTCATGAACCGTTATAGCTAGAAGGCTGAAATTTTTACAGATGATGTATTTCTGTTGCCGCTATAACAAAAAATACTTAAAAATAGAATAGAATTAATAATTGAGGGGGGCTCCCATACAACAAAACTGATTTTTTAGCCGTTTTTCGCTCTAAATTAATAATGGTAATAGGTAGATGCTTGAAATTTTCACAGAATATTTAGTTGTATATTCACTTTAATAATAAAGTTAAAATAAAATAAATATTTAAGGGGGGCCTACCATACAGTACAGAACCCTCCGAGCGCGAGTCCGACTCGTACTTGGCCTATTATTAGGGTAAAGGTGGTGATGATAATTCATACCATTTCGCACCGGGCGAGCTCCACTAGTAAGGAATGGAGTCCGTCTGTCTTGACGGCTCAGCTGACCTTTCCATTTGTTGTATACCCCGCCTTATTGGCGCGGTAGAACCAGATGGTCGACTCATAAGTATATGCCAGTTAATGTACTATGTTTTTAATGGAGCTACAGGTAGCGGCACGTAAGTCTAGCGCTGAGGGTAGTGTGGAGGGATGGCTGCGCGTGCTGATCGCCATACCAAACTCATGCGCAGCCATCCCTTTCGCTCAGTGATACACTTATATGCCGCGACCTGTAACTGCTGTGATTTTTTTTAAACAATAAGCAGATCCGCAGACGAACTAAAGGTACCGACATAGACGGAAAATAGATGTCCTATGGGTCGTCAAGTTCTCGAATAGAGGCCGAGTACCGGCAAACGCCGTGTGGGACCTCAACCGACTAGGTGGACTGACGATACCTATGTCCAAAGGAATGCGCTGCGACCTGCGCTTCTAAGCTTCTAATCGGCTCTATTGGAAACCCATAAGGGAGGCCTATGTCCAGCCACTGCTGGACGCTGGTAGTGCGTGGTAGTGGATGCTGGTAGTGGACGTCTTACGTTTGATGAATGGATGGATGGATAGTTGTATGGTTGTCACTGCTTTAAGATTTTTTCAACACATCTGGTTGACCCGGCAAAATTCGAATACTGCTTCAATAAACGGCTGTAACGTTTTACACTACAATTATTGAGACATTTGATTTTTACACAGCAACAAAAGGCTATAGATCTACATAAGTACCTTTATAGTTTTAAGCTCGACTTGATACCTTTGTGCGTTTCTGAGATAGAAGGTCTCCACAATCGGACAACAAACCGACCTTGCACGGAATTACGCGTTTTAAGTAAGGTTTTAGAAGCCTAAAAATAGTGAGTTAGTGCAACTGCCCAAGTAATTTTCTAGTGCATAGAAATTTAAAAACCTTTTTAACCTTAGAGTAATAAAACTGTACACTTCTAACTTGTTTAAGTAGCCCCTAGTTCATTTAGCACTCTGCCCGCGGCCTTCTCGAGTATTTAATTGTTAGAGCTCAGAGTTTGCAACTTTGCGAATTTTGCAATACTTTATTATGCTGTAAATAAGTACTTCATTACAGTGCAACACTTTGCATCCTTTTGTTCACAGTTTCTGTGCTTTGTTACAGTTTATCGCTCTGTTTAAAAACACTTTGCCTAGTAATTAGTAAGAATATTCAGATATCATTTCGCGTAAAGTTTCAAAATTTTATGGAATTTTAATCCCAGCAAAACCAGGCGAATTTTCATGTAAAATTTCACTAAAACCAGATACAGTTATGCATAGCTTGCTTATTACGAAAAAAAAAAAACTATAATAGTGGTAATTCCATGCACAAAATTGGATCTATTGATTTCACGTCACCTTAGCCTTTAGTTGATGCAGTTTTGTGGATAGACTGGCGACTATTTTGGGTTCTTGTTAAATGTACCTTGTTGAAACTAAGTACCTATTTCTGGTTGGTAAATGGTCGTAAACGTATTATGGGTAGATTAATTTTGTAAGTTGCGAAACACGCAAAAAAAATTGAATTTCGCGTTCTTATCGAGCGCTCACACCTGTTAGGAGGGCATAGGTATTTTCTAGGTCTAAGTACATACTACATCTTTGATCACAATATTATATCGCTTTTCATCAGGCAGGTTGGTGGTCAAATACAGCTTTTTTAAGTAGGTAGGTATACAAAAAAAATGTTGTACTATTACTTGTACATTATCGACTACAAGTAAAAGCACAGTACGAGATCAAGCCTAAATTTAGAGGCTATTCTTACTTTTTAAATTCAAAATAAGGCTACATTTGGCCACTTACTCCAGTTCAGATAGAAAGCGAAGTGGTAGCCAAAGATGGAATATGTAGACCTAGAAGATACTTTTTTTATCGGGAAAAAGTGCCTTTATTAACTACAAAAAAACTACACTACTATTACATAAAAAGCATTAGATCATCATCAGACCTTTGAAGGTCTAAAGATAATCCAAATGCTCAAGCCCACTGCCAGTTGGCAGCGTGCCCAGCATGAATAGAAGATAATTATCCAGTCTTGCCATGAAGCCATCCAAATTGTAATTGTCAGGAAACATTGACGGAAGCCCCATCGATCGTCAGTCCTCCGCGCTATATGCCCTGCCCACTGCCCTTTCAAGTAGTTCTCGAGTAGAGACCACGTACTGGCAAGCGCAGCGTAGGACGTCCACCCACAAGGTGGACGGAAGATCTCATTAAGACCGCAGGGTTGCGCCGGATACAAGCCGCTTCCAACCGGTCATATTGGAGATCCATAGGGGAGGCCTATGCTTAGCAGTGGACGTTCTATGGCTGATGGATGGATGAATGATGGAGTCAGGGCATTCCAATATCTGGCGGTCCGCGTTAAGAAGCGAAGAAGCGAATCGCTTAGTACAAGCAGCCTGGGTAGCATGGCAAAGGAAAAAATCCATTTTCTCCACTTTTAATGTCAGTTGTGATTGTCAATGCATACTTTATTTCCTTTTCGAGGGTATATAATAGTGGAAAGACAAGTTGTCCCTTTGCCATGCTACCCGGGCTGGTGGTATGATGACTTTGTAGGGCTGGATGGTATTTAAGCGACTTCAGGTTTGTCCTGTATTAAGGAATTTAAGGAATTAAGGAAGGAATTAGGTTGTGGAGTTCAAGCGCACCCTCGCCGAAATGAAGCCTATAGAAAATTGCCAAACACGTGGGGGAGAGTTTATTCTGTGAGATTCTTTCTCTCTCTTGTATTTATTCTCTCTGGGTTATTCTGTCAGTTCAGCTCAAATTTGTATTTTCAAATGTGCTCAAACAATAGAAAATAATACCCGGTCACGGTCGTCTGAGCAGACGATTGTGCGCCAAAACAAGCAGGAATTAAGGGCCGCAAATGAAAATTACGGCCCGCAAATTAGAATTCCTGGGTGACATGTAAACGGCCGTATTGTCGTGCGACCCCGAAGGGCTGTGAATTGTCACGTCTGCTTATTTTGAAGCACTGAGCAAATATGTGATTGTATTATGTTACTTGAATGTATTTTTAATGATATAAACGTTGCTAGGGAATGAAACAGACTGCTGCAAGGGTAGCACGGCAAATAGAGAAAACCATTTTATCCACTTTTAATGTCAGTTGTCACTGTCAGTCCATACTTTATTTCCTCTTCGAGGGGATATAATGGTGGAAAGACAATTTGTCCCTTTGCTATGCTACCCGTGCTGGCTGTATTGTTTTCTGAGATAAACAAAATTTGAAGCTTTTCAATGACAGAGTGATTAGTTATCTTCTAAGATTGCGTTCTACGTCTTCTACTAAAACATCGCTTACCGTCAGACGAGTTGATGGTAAAATGCGGACTTACTTATTTGTGAAAAAAACTTAAACCCCGGACTCGGAAAAAATCAGCTATTTTCTTTGAACAAATATCTACATATTTGATCGAAGGCTATTTTACATATTTTGTGTGAGTACACTTGTAATTCAATTAAGTATACGTATTTATATGAAATAGATATTCGAAGGTTTAAAAAAAATTACTAAGTACTAATTAACTAAGCAGAGGCAGACCAGCGGAGCGATGGCTTGACGAAATCGTAAGACTAACAGGAAGAGACTGGATAGGAAAGGCAAACAACAGAAAAATGTGGAGAAAAACGGAGGAGGCCTTTACTCGTTGAGAGGTCCTTAATATTTGCCACTTATACTTAATTAAGTTTTTATAGTTTAGTGAAATTTGCATGCTAGAGTTAGATTAATTAAGTAGGTTAAGAACAACTCATTGTTTAAATCTTATTAAGGAAAATATAAGGCTTTTTTATTTTATTTTATTTTTTATGATTTATTTTAATTAACTAAGGTGGCTAGCCTTGGTGTTGGAGTTCGACTAAACGATTAAATCAACCGTGACCTACCATTTAACGTGCCATCCGATCCTTGGTCACACTCAGTTGTAAATGCGATCCGCGGTCACACATCCGAAGACTGACCGTGTCGTACGTTGCTTAACTTTGGTGAAACAAAAAGTCACGCAGGATTAGGTTTGCCCAGCGTGTAGCTAATTTCATAGCTGTCAATAAGTTTACAGACTATGACTATGACTATTTGGCCTATAGTACCTAGAAGGTTGACAACTAATTCCCAAAAAGCCTGAGGAGACAATAACAAGCCAGCGCGCACCCAATTTCTGTAATTAGAAGGTTCCGCTCCGAGCAGGCTGCATATGAACCGCGTCTGCTGCAGACGGGTTCATTAAAATGGTTTTACTTGCAGACACTGGGCCCCAATGCCAGCGATACGCGAAATGAAGATTTTATCCGATTTATTACATTATTGAGTACCTAGCACAATATTATTACCTTGACGAAAAGGTGTTATAACTTTGCAAAGAGTATCTGTCATGAAGGTTTGGAAATATCTGTGGTCTCAGTATATTTTTGACCGACGAAACGGAGGAGGTACTCAATTCGACGCGTATATATATTTTTTTATGCATATCCACGCATAAATTTTTACGTAGTGGTCCGATTTCGATAATTCTTTTTTTATTGGAAAGAAAATACTTCGAAATTGGTTTTATTTAAATTTTATCGAAATCTGCTTAGCCATTTTCGATAATTGAACAAAAGTGTTTCATAGATCCGTGTGAAATATTCGCGAATTCTGTACACGGTTGAAGTCGGTCATGCTATTTTTTGCAAAAAATAATTATTGCCTGCATTATTTATGTTTCCACGTATCTTTGTGTTAGTTTACCTGTTTGTGTGTCTTTTTGTCTATCCGTAGCATGTTAACTCTTAAATGAATATCGAGTACTTACCTATCATGTGCCAGGAGAGAAGTCTTCAAATAGGTATTTCTTAGCTATACCTATAACGGTGTGTTAATCTTACCCGAGTCGAGACGTGTCGAAATTTTTAACTACACTTTTACTTACTTTACTCTTGTACATCTCCTTATAAAGGGCAGTAACTATCTGAAGTCTAAAGAAGAACAAGATAATTATATTACTGAACTAATCAGTATGACTAACGTTTACTATGGGTCAATCTCGAAATTGAAAAGAAAAATTAGCTTTTCCATACAAAAAGTACACGCCGTCGACGCAGGTTAAAATATATGGAACAACATATTTGTCTCTGATGTGCGGTCGGCTTAACTCTTTGTGTCGAGTATTGTTCAGAAAGGGCTTTTAACCCTTAACCAGGCCTCGGTCAAATCAAGCAGTAATAGCAATATTTTTATAGATTTGTATAAATAATTACGTCTAGTTTGAGATTTTATCAGTTATATTTAGAAAAGCAGCTGAAAAACTGAAAAAAACTTGTGGGAAAACATAATTCCGTTGCCTGTCTAGACGTTGACTTTTGTATCTATTTATACAAAAGAGAGAGAAGTTTACCACTAACCACAATGTATATTTCGATAAAACAAAACGTAATGTCTACGTAACTTATATTGTAAAATGATAATGAATAAACCAGATAGAAAACCCGCGCCAAAAATTGGTATCCAAAACATTTTTTCAATTTACGGGGCTACGGGTATATGACACCCACAAGAATTGGGCTCTTCATAGGCTAAGGCTGTACGGTATCCCACATGTTTTATTTTGTGATATCACAAAAAAAATCAAGTATTTATCAATAATTTATGCACATATCATTAGAAAAACTCAAATTCTACATTATATCAAAAAATCATACGATTTATCTCTCTCTGATTCGCCATTATGAATAACAAACACCGTTCATTTTACAAAAACGACCGACCTTGGAAAAAAATGGCTGTCAAAGTGACATTTGCGTTCCGTTTCAAGCTATTTTTTTTTTGAGACCATAGATAATATTTTTATGGGCATTTTTGACAGTTTGTGGTTGATTCTTTACCAAAACCTGGCAATAAACTCCTAAAATCGATGTGGGAAATGCTCATACCATAGCCTGGTTAAGGGTTAAATGGAATTAATATTTAATTTTTATGTTTAATTTGATGTTGGCTCTGAAATATGTAAGGACACTGAGGCTCTGCAATTTCACAATTTTTGACTGAATACTTGGTTCGCTATGTAAGTGCTTGCTTTTCGCGAATATCACAGCTAGACCTCCTCACACAATTTAGAGATTACATACGACAGTCTAAAATAAACCTTATCGCAAAACATAAAGCACCAAAATCCTATGTGTTATTGAGCCGAGACAAATTCTGAAGCACAATTTCTGGGTCTGTCATTTACGCAAACAATCCAAGTGTAAATGCAACCTTAGATGTTATTAATGAGAGGTGTTTCTCCGATTCATGGATGAATAAAATCGGCCAGGTGCGATTCGGACTCGCACACAAAGGGTTCCGTACCGTATGGAAGCCCCATTCCTCTTGCCGTTATTAATAGCGAGCAAAAACTTTCTAAAAATCACGTTTGTTGTATGGGAGCCCCCCCTTAAATATTTATTTTATTCTGTTTAGAGGGTTCCGTACCCAAAGGGAAAAACGGGACCAATAATAATAATAAAAACGGGAAAAATAATCAAAATGTATTTACCATATACCTATGTTTATAAGATTGTTAAATAAAGGCTGTAATAATAGTAATAATAATAGTTGTCGGGCATGCCACCGTCCCGGAGAGTCACTCAGGCATATTACTTCTGGTTGTTCTCATCTTGCCAACGGCGAGTACTTGCACAGGCATAACCAAGTGGCCAGGATCATCCATCAGCAACTTGCTCTTCAATACGGCCTTGTCGAGTCTGAGGTGCCGTACTATAAGTACGCACCGGCGCCAGTTCTCGAGAATGGTCGTGCGTTGCTCTACTGGGACCGCTCTATCATCACGGACAGGACTATTGTCGCCAATAGGCCTGATATCGTGGTGGTCGACCGGTCCCAGCGCCGGGCAGTGCTCGTCGACGTCACCATCCCACATGACGAGAACCTCGTGAAGGCCGAGAAGGACAAGCTCAGCAAGTACCTTGACTTGGCTCACGAGGTTACCGCCATGTGGGATGTAGACTCGACGCTCATTGTCCCGATAGTCGTGTCGGTAAACGGCTTAATAGCGAAGAGTCTCGACCACCATCTTAAGAGGCTCTCACTAGACGGTTGGGTCAAGGGTCAAATACAGAAGGCAGTCATCCTGGACACGGCGCGCATCGTCAGGAGGTTCCTCTCACTGTAGCCCCAACCACCGGTAGCTTGGGCCCTGCCCCGCTATTTTGTAGTATTTTGTTTTTTTTTTATATAAATATTGTAAAAAAACTTAAATTTAAGAAAATACATGAATATGTGTGTAATAATAATAAAAATACCTTTTTTGAAGTTCTTCAGGTTATTTTCTACCATGTTTGAAATGAAATTAGAATTCAAATTAGTTAAGTGTCCAGTAAAAGGGACAACGTTTAATCTCAATTATTTTTCGCCAGAAATGCCACAACCTACCGTTCGTATGGTCTGCCAAACAATATAAACCGTCAAAATCGGTTCTTAAAATTGGCAGAGCATACTCTAAATAACTCTCATACGCGAACGCGTTGGTTAATAAAACATACTGTCAAATTGAGAACCTCCTTTTTGAAGTCGGTTAAAAATGTTAGTGTTTATTATGGCTATGTATAAGCAATGCCATTCAATGTGCTATTATTGCTACCAGCGTATTAGATACACATTACGGCATCTGTTTTCACCTTTAGAGATTCAAAGATGGTGTAGTTACTTTTGACGTGATGACGTCATATAAATCGAGGAACGTCGGCTGCACAATGAAAAAAGTGTCACGTTCCGCCTGAGCCGAGCGTGCAACCGAGAACGCGGAACAAGTAGCTATAATAGAGAGGCACAATAGGCTTAAACGTTCAGCTTGTTTCAGTTGTTGATTCAACAATGTTTTCTTACGACGTTATCACGTACGAGTAAAATGATTCGCCCGTAAACCGACGTTGCAGACAATAATTTTATTTTTATTAGTTAATTAATTTTCTTGTAGTTGATAAACGTCAAATGCTCATACATAAAATATACAGGGTCATAGGTATAAAACGTAAAACCTTTTAAGGGCGGGTCTAGTACATCAAGACAAACAACTTTTATTCTAGGACTTTTGGAAAATCACGAAGAAAAAAATCAGCTTTTTCATACAAAAAGTTCGTCAACGTGCGGCAAAATGTATGAAGCAGCGGTTTTTTTTTTGTGAATTTTCAAAAGTCGTAGTACAAATGTGGTTTGTCTAGATGTACTAGACCCACCCTTAAATGGTTTTTCGTTTAATACCTATGACCCTGTGGATTCAAACAACATAAATTTTTATTCGTAGATGAACAGTGCAGTAAGCTCAAAGTAATCTCAAAGTTCCATGACATTCCACTACGTTACCTTTCAGCTGATCCTCATGGATCCTCCCGGAAGTGTCATGTCCACAGAGCAGAGGTTAATTTTAATCTAAAAGGGTCGTAGTTGAGTCTGTTTGACAGTCGAGCGGTAAGGCGATTGACACAAGTCAACACAAGTGCTCTGTGTGACGATATGGAATATTCCCTTTAATGGAATGAGCTGCATTTCAACTAACGGAAGTTATAAGATTAATAATGCAGTAAAAATATAGAACAACATCAGTAAAGCGAGGTGTAATCTAAAAAATTAAATCTTTGTTTGATTAAGTGTGCTATAAGCAGTGCCGTTGGACGTGGTAATGCTGCCAACATGCTGGACACGTTGCCAAATATCAATGGTTGCAAGCTTTTTGATTAGCTGTAGAACTGGTATCGTGCTAGACGCAAACCGCTTCCAATCTTTTCAATTTCTTATGAAAATCAGCTATAGGTGACGCATATGTTCAGCAGTGTACGTCCTAGTGCCAAAAGTGATAATGATGAAAGAAAGTATTGCATGTTCGCTAGAACAGTCCGCTAGTTCCAAAGTTCCACTACGTTACCTTTCTGCTGATTCTCAAGGATCCTCCCGGAAGTGTCATGACAGAGTGGAAGTTAAATCTAAATGGGTCATACATAATTATGTCTGTTTGACAGTCGAGCGGTAAAACGATTGACAAAGGCCAGGCACAAGTGCTCTATGTGACGATGTGGAATATTCCCATTGGCAGAATGCGCTGCATTTCAAGCACTTAACGGAAGCTATTAAATTAGTAATGCAGGAACAGCTGCATCTGACGCTTGTCTATGTAATAATAAAGTGCATAAAGTAGCAAAGTTTCAACTGGGAAATTGTAAGTGATATGAGTTGTTACATTTACATTTGTCTTTTGTAAATAGGGAAAAAGGCAGCCTGAAAATGGCGTTCTTGGTTTTATCTAGCTATTTTTAGCCAGATATGTTAATGTCAGATTTTTGCTCCAGTTTAAATAATTAAATGCTATTATCAGATGTAGATTAAAAAAAAATTACTAAGCGTAAGTTTGTAACTGTACCTAAATTAATGTACTAAATATTGCACGCCTGTTAAGATACTACTATTGGCATCTTTGTTTGTACATAGTATTGCAATAAATGATTCTTATTCTTATCTATATTATCTTACCAACGATCTAGATCTTGATTAACTCAAGAGAAAAATATTTGTACTAAAAAAAACTTACCAAATTCCTACTTTAACTACGAATAACTCATTATTCGGTTTCCAAAAAAGTATTTAGTTTTGACCACTCAAATGGGAGTCGTTTAGAACCATCAATCGTTGTTAAATAAGTATAAGGATAAATTTCTGTCTGGAGCCATTAATTTGGCTAATTGACATGACTAAATAAATAGGCCACTACGAAACGAGATTAGCAAACTTTGTCAATTAGACCGAATGCTCTTGCTCAGATTTTCTATTTAACCTTGCCTCGAATGTTAATATAGCTACTACTTTATTTTTTATTAAAACAATCTTGTGTTTTTTTTTTTTTGCTACAATATTTTATTGCAATCGAAACAGTATTCTTTAAAGCCTGGTGACAACCAAAACTTTGAATATTTCTCTATCTAATAAATCTAGTCTAGTTTATAAAGTACCTAGTATTGTATTTTGTTGTAGTTAATAAAGGCACTTTGGCTCGTTAAACAAAAGATAGATGGTCTTGATAAGTTCACGCTAACTTACAAGTAGTAAAGAAACCCAAGAGTTTAATAGTCATAGTCATATTTATTGATAAAATTATTTTACAAGTCAACATTACATAGGTAAATAATTCTATGAGTTAAGTATAATATGTATAAATAAGAAAAACAGTATTAATAAAATAAAAATTAATCAAATAACAATGTCTACTGTAATGTGATAGTCCACACTACCCGCACCAGGTCAGCTAAGTGGAGATAGCTCAATTGCAATCCACGGATAGGCTAACCTATGAAGGGCAATTTGGCCATATCCACCGCAATGGCCAAACGCTGGCCACTCTGTTTAATATACCTATTTTTATCGCGAACATTACGAGTGTCTAGATCTACTTATGTGATACTCAAAAAACTTAAAACAGATCAAAACTTAAGGAGGATTTCGCTGGAAATCCTCCTATATTGGCGGAAAGTTTCCTGATACCGGCTTGTAAGACGCGCCGCTTGCAGTTTCCAATATTTTTCACAAACTCTCTGAAATAAAAGTTCAAAACTGGAGACTCTTAGCAATTGGACATTAACAATCGAACATTGAAGATTATCCGTAAGAAGGAAAAAAGTTACCAGCTACAGATATTGCGAAATAAATAAAGTAAATATTATGGAACATCTAACACAAGGTCTCTGACCCCAAACAAAGCAAAGCTTGTGATATGGCTGCCAGGGGCTGCCTATATATATTTTAAATACATACTTATTTAGATAATAGAGGATGTTGTCTCGATCTAGCGGAAGTCTAATTTCGCACAAAATTCTACGTCTTCTTTATTCTACATATTCACGTAACGTCATCAACACATCAACACACAATCCACGTACCACTACTTTATATGCGTCACAAAACATTGAATTCTGCAATTAATGTTTTGTAAACACGAATTTTGAGATATATGCGTTCTTACTCGTATTTGCTGATACAATGAATTTATCAGTCTGTTTGTGTCTGTGCTATATAAAAAAGTCTCGTGCGCTGAGTAGAACGAGAAGACACCCCTCGAGATTTCTGTGGTATAAATACATTGCTCTAATACGTAAGTACTTGTTATTGTTATGTTCAGAATTCAGCGAAGCGTAGTTTTATTTATTTTTGACCGACGAACCAAACCGGAGGAGGTTCTCAATTCGACGCTTCCACGCGTATATATATTTATTTTATTTATAACCACGCATAACTTTTTTCGTAGTAGTCCGATTTCAATAATTCTTTTTTTTATTGGGAAGAATATACTTCGAAATTGGTCTCAATAAAATTTTATTGAAATCGGCTGAGCCATTTTTGATATATCAACAATAATGTGAAAAATGTAACATCGATTCGTGCGAAATATTCGCAAATTCTGTACAAGAGTGAAGTCGGTCATGCTATTTATTGCGAAAAATAATTATGCACTTAACATTGTTTAGGTACCAAATGATAAAGGCTTTTAAATTGTCCGAAAACTATATTGGTTTTCTAAATAAATATTTTTGTAGTTTAGTTTTTGTATAATTTAAAGGGATTTAAAACGAGTCCAAACGACAAGACGAGGGGAAACTAAGAAGTCACTGAAATTAGGACTACTACGATAAAACGAGTACAGTAAAATACTTCACAAACATACTAAAGATAATGTGATAAAACTCATCAATAATGTGAATAAAAGAACGCAATCAAATGAGCTGTTAAAATGATATACGCATTTCATCAAGATTGCTTGACAATTTGGAGCACTGTAATTTGTACTTCTTTTATTTCTTAGAATTAAATAGGCATCCTTCACTTAAATCCAAAGTGAAGGATGCCTATAAAAATATGTACAAATTTACTTAATTACCTATGTATATCTATGTATTATTTTATGGTCATTTATTACATTACTGAAAATTTAAGAAATTTGTAATCAGGTTCACAGGTTGCCCTGATACAGGCTCAGCCTAGTAGGGCAATCGAAATTAATTTGTTATTAGTAATCTAAGTTGTCAAATAAAAATATTTTCATTTTTTTTTTTCATTATAATAAAATGACCAAGAAGCGAAAGCATTTTTTTAACTAAACTGACTTTTTTTTTTCTTTAAACCTATCTATTATTCATTATCTATATTTATATAATTCTACTATACATACGTGTGTATGTATGTCACTGAATTCCTCCTAAACGGCTGAACGATTTAATTATTTTTGTATGCGTTTGGGTGGCGCCCTGGATGGGTTGGATTTACAAATCGGTCCGGAAGATGGCGCTGCAGCGGGCCGCTAGTTTATTTATGAAAAGGCCCAGAATATTTCAGATTAGATGTCGAAATTAAAAAGACAAATCATCAAAAATTCGCCAAACCAACGATAACTGCTCGAGTACTCAGAGAAAAGTCCCTCAAAATGATGAAAATATCTCGTAACTGGGAGATAAGATAAAATTAAATGGTATTTGGCTAAGTTTCTCAAAAGCTAACATTTTGTTATGCCATTAGAAGTCTAGCTTCACCCGAATTGCCTCGCTTATCTCTCAGTACACTACATCAGAGATTACTGACTCGAATTGTTACTGTCTTAGGATTTACTGTTTTAAAGACTAGCTACTTTATTTCGTTGTGCTAGACTTTTTAAGTGAAGGTAATTTTTTGATAGTTTCATTTTAAGATAGAGACATTCTCTGGAAGGTTCTTCATGTGGCTTTTGTAACCATACATTATTTTATCTACACTAATGTTGTAACATTCTACTTATGTTTCCAATACTTGACTTATAATGACTACTGTTATAGCGCAGACAACATTTAAGCAATTTCACATGATGTTATAATATTCACATCGATATCGTAATATCTCATTATAACATCGCGCGCTCGCTCCTGATTGGCCCTGCGCGCGCAGCTCTGCTCTCATTGGTTAGATTTAAATGGCGCCAAGTTCACTGTGACAATACACGTACGCGTGAATTTAATGTTTCGCAATATGTTTATTTTTTATTTTTATTAGTGAAGATAAAGTAGTGTATGCAACTGCATATAACACGGGTATTAATACCCTCGTTACTATTATGAAACTCGCTGCGCTCGTTTCATAAACTCACACTCGTATTTTAATACCCTTCATTATATGACAGTTGCATAAACTACTATAATTTTACATTCATTCTATTATTTCATTTTTTTATGAACTTTTCCAAATACAGAAATTAAGATTTTAAAATATTTTATCGTATTTAATAGTTTTATGCCAAACTAGGTCACGATCAGATCGAAACAACATGTCTCATGTCTGTTATTGTCTCTACCTAAGCACAGATATTACAGGGGACACGTTGGGTGCTAAGCTGATTAGGGACCTGATTTCATACGTCATTCTTTCCTTAAAATAATAACTACGCGTCATGCCAATAATTATATTATCCTTAAGTATGTTTCTTAGTTTTTTGGTTATTTGGTTTTCTTATTCTTTCATGCAGCAACAGCAACAACATTTTAATTTGATTTCAGACCAACGGATCGACGTAATTTTTGTCATGGATATAGGACATAAGATATTTTATCCAGGAAAAATCTAAGGACCCTGAGGAATGCCACGAGTACCTAAAGCTAGTAATTTCATAATTATTACTTACTTACATAGAGTGCAAAATAGATCACTTATTCATAAATGCGCCTACACGGTATTTCATTTTGAAATGTATGTTTTGTAAATATTATAGTCGTATGCATTGAAGCGAAGCCTTTGTGGTCTAGCGTCAATGACACTCGCCTTGCAATCGTGAGGTCTTAGGTTCAAATCCCGATCCCGTACCAATGAATTCCTTGGCATTTATGTACGGAATTTCACACCACTGTCTTTTCGGTGAAAGAAAACATCGTGAGGCAACCTGTATACGTCCGTAGAAGAAATTCGATGGTATTTTTATGGTAAAAATGATATGATAAAAATTTGTTATAGATATATTTCTAAAAATACAAAAAAAAAATATACCACAATCGCCTATCCACTTATTTAAATCACAATTTCAAGAATCGGAGACAAAAGCGAATCCCTTTTATTTTAGGGACTCTTTGATACCCGACGCGAAAGGACCTTATAAGATAACACTTTCACTGTATTTTCTGTGTCACTGACTTGATGCGGGATCTCGGGCCGTTTGACTCCAGTTTTTAGAGATCATATTTATTCTACTTGAAATTTCTTTGTCTCCGTGGAATTTAGGGTAGACATACAGAGTTTTTGAGAAATAATGTACTAACCTTAAATGGAGTGATACCATTTATCGTAGTAAATTACTTTTAATTTGGGACCAACCCAGAGTTCGAGAAAAAATAATCTACTGACTTGTACGAAGCAACTCAGAACTGAAAAAATATTTTTATCACAATGGAATGTTCAGTCTGAAAAGACCTAGGTCTAAATAAAATAGTAATAAATTATAACAGTAAAAATTGTTCGTAATGATGGCGTGAATCAGCGTTTTTCGGTTTAATATATCTTTTGTGAATAACTCTGTATACCTTTATTGTAAGACAGCGTAGAAAAGTCATTATTTTTACGTTCTTGCTATTCTGTTACTTTGTTGTATGAAATAAAAATTACTGATTTATTTCTTTAAACAAAATGCTAACGAAGATTTGACCAAAAGTAAGCATTAAATTAACATTCAATGTACAGCTTCTTCTGTGTAGAAGTCAATGGAGAGACAAAATCGAAAATGTGTCTATATTTATGATCAAAGTTTTACCATTCTATAAATACTCATTACTAGGAGTTTGACAAATCAAGCTATCCCCGTAAGGTAGTTAGTTTCACTTGTTGCCAAATTGTAAGGGCTGTATACTTGTAGGTTCGTAACTACAGTTTAGTAAGTTTAGGGAGATTAGATACTTAATGGTTAGTTCGTGAGTTTGGAGTCAAACCGAAGTTGTATGATCACGGTTTGACTAACTTTTGAATACAAAATTTAATGGCTCGAGCGAAATATATCACTAAAACTATTTTGGTCACATAAACATGTAGACAAAAATCCAATAAAAACCGTTAAAACGTTGTAGATTGAAAAAAAGGGTAGCGCTCGTAGCGTAGTTTGACAAGGTGATTGTCAGCTATCACCGAAATTAAGCAATTTTCCGCATGGTCGGTATTTGGATGGGTAACCGCGGGTGGCATTTTCCAACTGAGCGCTATCGTGTCTCGGATGACACGTCAAATTGTAGGTTTTGGTTGTTTAAACTAAACAGTTTAAACAACATTTTAGGGCGCCTAAACAGCCATGTCAGAATCTAATCTAAAATGTCTGACACCACGGCTAGCCACCCGGTCTATACGAACTTACTTATTTAAAAAAATACTGCCATCTATATCATCTAGGAGCAAAATGACCTACAACCTCAGACCTACTAAATATACACAAATAAATATATAAATTGGTCAAGCTGTTCAAAGGAGTTCGATAACAACCACTGTGCACGAGATTGTTAGACGTGTAATTTAAAAACTTGTTTTTTCTGATAAACATTTTAAAAATTTGCTGTGACCTCAGGATTTGAACCTGCATCTTGGGGATCCATCCCAGACGCTTCATTAGGGTTCCGTACCCAAAGGGTAAAAACGGGACCCTATTGATTTCGCTGTCCGTCTGTCCGTCTGTCCATCTATCTGTCACCAGGTTGTATCTCATGAACCGTTATAGCTAGAAAGCTGAAATTTTCACAGATGATGTATTTCCGTTGCCGCTATAACAACAAATACTAAAAACAGAATAAAATTAATATTTAAGGGGAGTTCACATACAAGTAACCTGAATTTTTAACTGTTTTTCGCTCTATATTAATAATAGTAACAAGTAGATGATGGAAATATTCACAGAATGTTTAGTTGTATATGCAATTTAATAGTAAATGTTTAAATTAAAATAAAATATATATTTAAGGGGGGCTCTCGTACAGAACGGAACCCTGCGTGCGCGAGTCCCACTCGTACTTGGCCAATCATCGAATTAAGTTAGATTACCGCCCTCCATGTTAAATGTGTGAAGTGTTTATCTTTTTATCTTTTACCAGCGTTAGCATTCAATTTTTGATCACTAAAAAAACTCATTGAGATAAACCTAGTGTCGGAAGCACCATTAAATATATTCATATGTAGGTATGTACGAGAATAATCATTTAATAATTAAAGCTAAATTTAAACTCTCTATTTTTACTTCAAATCAATATGAGTAAGACTGCTTAAGCTTGACTGAGGAATTCGCCATTTTGTTGCAGGATTTCCTGTTCCATTCAACCTGCGAAAATAAGCTCAAAATATGTTGAAAGCAAAATAAAGTTGACAAAAGAGTGTCGAGGCATATATTTTGGGATTCCTGTTCAAAACAGAGTACGTTTTTATAACAATGAAAATCAGTACCTTGTGGTTACTTACCTAATTCTGATGAACGTAATTACACGTACTTTTTTTTATAATTTCGGCATAACGTTACAATTTATATTCATGAACTATTTGAACGAAAATTAGTATTGAAATTTCTATTTTATAACAGTCGGTTGCATAATAATGATTATTTTGTTCCATATAAAAAATACAGCATTCTTTATTTTACATCAAATAATACACGGACACCTAAGATATAAATTTAATTTGATGTCATTGTATCTATATATTACAATTTTTCATTCAATTACTTGATTAATTAAAAAAAAAAAAAACATAAAACTAGTGTGTGAAGCACGATAAAAATCATCTAATTGATTAATTTGGGTCTACGTTGAAGAGAAAATATTTTAATAAGTCTATATCTTCTAATATTTTGTAACTGTGGTTTAAATATCTGACAGTTTTCGAAACTATAATAAAATACGAAAGGTTTGAGCTTTACTTTTCATTACGACATTGCTTTGTAACAACAGAAAAAATGCCACATCGATGTCTGTTACGGATAAATCGAAAACAAAAGATAGAGCCATTTTTGTCACCAATCTTTGTCTTTGCAATGAGTGTGGCGTATATGAAGATACTCTCCACATATTGTTAGAATGTGTGCGGAACGAGTCATTTAAAAGGTTATGATACAAAATATTAAAGACGTTGGCTTTTACAACTCCATTTTGTCTTCTCCAGATTCTGAAAAAATGTTGTACAAACTCGTAGATATGGGCTTAAAAGGATAAGTTTAGTTTTAGTTATGTATCTCCTACAGGGCGATGTGGTCGCTAAGCGACAAAGCCCTTTAAAATTAAATTTAAAAAAAAAAAAAACTTTGTCTTTCTACGGAACCCTGAAAAATCCTCGCAAATGACAGAGGAATATGCACAACAAGAGAGGATCTGTCGTGATTTTAAGCCGCGTCTCGTCACGTCGCGTCGCAACATTGCGTGTAATCCGAGCTTTAAATGGTGTCTCTCATCAAGTTACAAAAATACACAAACATTTTCAGTCTACCTCCGTACTGAAATTTCACTCCGCATGCGGATGTTAGTCGCTTTAGACTGGGATAGTTAGTGGTACAGACAGTAGGGAGATAATACGATAAACATTATTTATTTAGTTCAGTAGTTTCTTAGTTTTATTAAGTAAGTAAGTAAGTTCGTATAGGCCGGGTGGCTAGCCCTGGTGTCAGAGTTTTTAGGCCGCCTGAAGGCCTCTGACATGGCTTAACGGTTGAAACAACCGGGGCCTACAATTTAACGTGTCATCCGACCCACAGTAGCGCTCAGTTGAAAAATGCCACCCGCGGTCACCCATCCAAGTACTGACCTTGCGGAACGTTGCTTAATTTCAGCGATCGCTGACAATCACCTATTCAAACTACGCTAAGAGCGCTACTTTATGAAAAGCAATGATACGCCTCGCAGCATTGCGTGTAATTCGGACTTAAAATGGTGTTTCAAACATTGTCTGTCTACTTCAGCACGGGGATGTAGATGTCAGTGGTAGATTCAGTTGCTTGGCTAGAACTTTCTTACAGGTCGCGGCACATAAGTGTAGCGCTGTGGAGGGGATGACTGCGCATGGGTTTAGTATGGCGGTCACTATGGCAGCCATTCCCTCCACACTACCCTCAGCGCTAGAGTTACGTTCCGCTAACTGTAAAGACCAATAAATTAAAAAAGCGGTCCGTATGGTCACTTTTAGAATGCGTGAATATTATCTAGTTACAAAAGTAGATTAATACTTTCAGTCTTTTGTACTGTGGCACAGCAGTACTCGGAATCAGCGCGTCAGGCAGCACTACAGCGGCAGCACTGCTGCCTGCTGCTGCTGCCTGCAGCGGACATCGGAATCATACCTTTAGGTACTAACCAATGTCGCTGCTCTAAGGTTCAATTAGCTATCTTAATCTAAACAGACCTCCACCCGACATCGGAGGAAAAGCTTAAAAAATTGCGACGTTCATTAAGAGGATTTCATTTAAGGCGGGACGCGTGAATTTTTAAAGTGAACAGGGATTAGGGGCCCGCGAAGTAATGAGCTCGCGGAACGGAACGACTGACTTTGTTATGCCTGTGGTTTTTACGTACCTAATATTTTCTGCCAGGGTCTGTCTGAGAGCTTAGATTATTAAAATGAAAATATAATTTACCAGTTTACCTTTTACGTATGTAATGTACATTTTTAGGAAAGTTTTTATCTGGCAAGAGTGCCTTTATTAACTACAGCAAAATACAATAGGTATACTACAACAAAATACTATATGCTAAAACTACCTACACAACTACTACCTATACATAAAAAGCATTGGATCATCCACAGACCCTTAAAGGTCCCTTACGAAAGTTGTGTTAAAACATACATCAAGTAGGAAAATTTTGAACAAAGAATTGCAAAAAAATAAAGTTTAAGAAAACTTAACTTAGTTGGTATTGTTTTACAAATAATTATTTTTCGCAAAAAATAGCATGACCGACTTCACCGTGTACAGAATTCGCGAATACGAGTACGAGTATTTCGCACGGATCGATGTTCCATTTTTCACATTATTGTTGATTTATCAAAAATGGCTCAGCCGATTTCTATAAAATTTTAATGAGACCAATATCGAATTATATTCTTTCCAATAAACAAATAATTATTGAAATTGTACAACTACGAAAAAAGTTATGCGTGGTTACACATCAAAAAAATATACGCGTCGAATTGAGTACCTCCTCCGGTTTGGTTCGTCGGTCAAAAAAACCTGTCATTGAAAGAAATATATACCCATTTATCGTTATGGACAATTTTTTATTACTCACAGACTGGCTGAGACTGGTCTCGAAAACATTAGAATTAAGTCAGGTACCTGTTTTGTACAAAAACTTTATTGACTCTTAGCAAGATGTATGGATCAGGTGAAGTTAATTAATTTTATGGTTAAAGTTGTTTATAATGATGAGAACTTTTTTTTGAATCCGTTTTTTTGTAGAGCAAACACACCCTGTATTTTTACCGATTTCCAAAAAGGAGGAGGTTCTGTTCTGTATGTTTTTTGTGTATATTCATTGATATTTTTGCCTGTTGTAAACTGTTTTAAAAATTCTTTTTTTAGTGTAAAAAAGTATGCTTTTCAGGTGGTCCCATTTAATTTTATTAAAATCGGATTTGCTTATTGCAATTTTTTTGGAAAATTAAATCGCAACACCAAAATAATTCGCAACATATACGAGTATCTATATTGACACGTTACAAGCAATAAGGTATCACAATGTCCCCATCTAGCACATCAAACCCCGTCAAACGCGTGATTGATGTTCAAACAAAATTTCGTAAACACGCCAGCGTGGAAACGACACTCGTGAAATTTCGCCTGCTGTTCTGTCACGTGTCACGTCCATGTCGCGCCATGGCACGACACTGAGCTAGCGTTGACTGGAAAAATGTACAGAATGCGAAGCCAGAATGAAAGTAAAACAAAAGTTCTCCAGTAAAATTAGTTTAGCTATTGAAGTACGGAACTGGTAATTCCCCTTGAACGTCAAAGTCTCAAACCCATCTTTGCGTCAAATGTCACTGCCCCGTGTCAAATTTTTCGCGCGCGGTTGCGTATTATCTGTCCCTCTAAAAACGTATATCAAAGGAACAATAGACAAGCTACGTTCTAATAAAAAATACCGCGGCATAGCCTAATGTATTGGCAAAAGTATTTTTTATAAGTCTATGATTCAAGTCTTAAAAAATGGTAATCTTCCGACAATAGATATTTTTCCGAACCGGCCATCCCCAACTTTAGAACACAATATTTCGATTATAACACAATTATCACTATAAATCACATACACCATTCGAAAGTAAAAGTCTTTAGCAATTTTTAAATTTTTTTTTTTTTTTTTTTATTTCGAATAGGTTTGCGTTTGACTACACACTACCTGATGTTAAGCAGATATGCGGTCTAGGATGTAACACGCTTACCTAGAAGATACCTATTTACTCGGGATTTGAAGACACCTACATTGTACTCTAGCGGGAAGACAGACCCAGGCAAAGCGTTCCACATTCTGGCAGTTCGTATGAGGAATGTGGACTCGAAACGCTTGGTTCTAATGCGTGGGATGTCCACCATAAAAGGGTGGCGCTTTGGTCGCGTCTGTCTAGCCGTACGATAGAAGAAAGGGGCAGGTGGGACCAGATTGTGCAACTCCTGGGCGCACTCACCGAAGTGTATCCGATAGAAGGCTGATAAACACGCTACGCAACGTCGATGCTCGAGACTCTGCAGCTTCGACTCAGTCAAAGTTTCGTTGCCTATCAGCCTCCTGGCTCGCCTTTCAATGGACTCTAAAGCCTCCAGCTGGTATTTGGCAGAGCCATCCCAAAGGTGAGAGCAGTATTCCATGCAAGACCTGACTTGCGCTTTATAAAGACTAAGCAGTTGCTCAGGTGTGAAATACCGTCTCACCTTAGAGAGAACACCAAGTTTTTTTGAGGCTAATTGCGCTTTTGACTCTATATAAGAGCCAAAGTTGAGAGTCGATGATAGCGTAACACCTAATAGTTCCAAGCTGTCAGTTACCGGAACGGATACACCACAGAAAGCAGGAGACAATTGGAAGGGCCTCTTTTTGGCCGAAAACAAACAGCCTTGAGTTTTCGTGGCATTAAACTTGACCAGGTTAGCAGCACCCCAGTCAGATACCGCCTCCAGACTCAAGTTGAGCCGCTCGACCATAGCCTTTCTGAGTGACTCGATCTGTGGCCCGCTCGTTCTAGCATCGGATGTGTAGCTCTCCACGACTGTACTGTCGTCTGCGTACCCAAAAATACCGGGCTTTAGCAAGTCGTTAATATGCAGTAAGAAGAGCGTCGCAGAGAGCACTGACCCCTGAGGAACACCGGCATTGATAGCCATTTGGTCAGACGAACAGCCATCTACAACTACTCGTATCGACCGATTCCTCAAGAAATCAGATATCCAAGCGCAGAAATCAGCAGGTAGGCCGTAAGAAGGAAGCTTGCCAATAAGACTCTCATGCCAGACCCTGTCAAATGCTTTGGAGATATCCAAGGAGACAGCCAGCGCCTCTCCGTGTTTCTCGATGACCTCGCTCCATATGTGTGTGGCGTACGCCAGAAGGTCCCCAGTAGACCGGTTTCGGCGGAAGCCGTACTGACGGTCACTGAGTAGGTCATTCGCTTCTAGGTACGCTAGGAGCCTGTTGTTAAGAACACGTTCCATACTCTTGCAAAGTATGGACGTGATCGAAATCGGTCTGTAATTGGCAGGGTCGGCACGGCTACCTTTTTTAGGTACAGGCTGCACGTTAGCAAGCTTCCAAGATTTGGGCACTTGACCTGTCTTCAGAGAGAGGCGAAAGAGGCGAGTCAGCACAGGCGACAACTCAGGCGCACAAGTCCTTAGTACAATAGCTGGAATACCATCAGGGCCACTGGCCTTGTTCACATCTAGACTGCGGAGAACTTTGAGAACCTCCTTTTGCCGGATATGTATTTCACTCATTGAGGTGCCACAGTTTGGCAAAGTTGGAGGTCTCGCACTACCGGGGTCCAGACGCGAAGACTCCGCAAATTGAGATGCAAATAAATTTGCCTTCTCAACCGCGGTATGAGCCAGCGAACCATTAGGTTTCAGCAACGGAGGCAGTGAGGGGCGGCAGAAGTTCGCTTCGACCGATTTAGCTAAGGACCAGAAAGCCTTACTACCCGCAGGGTATGAAGCAAGCCTGTTCCCTATTCGACTAATATGCTCAAAGCGAGCCCTCCGCATAACCTTTTTGCAGGACTTAGCAGCCCTATTGTATTCCTTCTTCCTCAGATGTATGTCCTTCGCCTTACGGTTTCGAGCATCGACCCAAGCCAGGTATGCCTGATGCTTTTGCGCTTCGGCGCGTCCACAATCAGGCCCAAACCAGGGCCGAGCTTTGCTAGACAAAGGCACGTCCGAAAATGGGATGAAGTATTCCATGGCGGTACGAAGCACATCTGTAACGGCATCCGCGCACGTAGAAGGATCATCAGAAGAGAAGCACACAGGCCGCCAAGGGTAAAATGTAATACACTATATGAATTAGTTAAAACTTACCACATATTTCACACAAAAACTACAGCACTACTTACTTCCGACTTAAACCAAACTGGGCGCGGCGCGGTGGCGAAATGGCGCGACGTCTTCAAAAGAGCGAGAATGAACTGTTTAGTCGCTCTGAGGCCCTCTATGGTTCATTCCGAATATTATATACTAGCGATATTACGAAAAGGAATTCTAATTTTACGGTTTAAAGCTGATTTTTGCAAAATCGCACCTCGGGTACTTAAGTACCCGGTAGCAGTTTAGGGAAAATTAGTCGCGGGAAGATTAGTACCGGTGATGTTCATGTTTGCATTTGGATGGGTGAACGCGAGTAGTATTTTCCAACTGAGTGCTACCGTGGCTCGGATCACACGTTAAATTATAGGTCCCGGTTTTTTTAACCGTTTAGCCATATCAGAGGCCTTCAGGCGGCCTAAAAACTCTGACACCTGGGCTAGCCACTTGGCCTATACGAACTTACTTTTTAGGGCATGTTAAATCGATTATTTCACTGAAACCTGCTATTGAAATCTTCCACTTAACATTTTGATAAAATACCTACTTACTTAGTGATTATTATTTGAAATGTTAGCTTTTGAATACGGAGTGAAATTAAATATAACCTTCAAAAGTAGTTTTAAGTGAAAATCAGTGCTATAGGTAAGGTAGGTATGTCCGATAAGGTCGACAGTTAATCGGATTGAGACACGAATGACGTGACGGTTGTAAGCTGCTTCCATCTGGGCTTTTTGAAAACCTATTAATATAATATGTAAATGCCAAGCAATTAATATAATATGTAATACATAGAGAGATAATGCAAAAATATACCTATCGAGCTTAGGCCATCACCTTGTACCATATTCAATTATTTGCTTGATTGGTTTTGGAAATTGATTTTCCTATCATTTTCTTTCATAACAATCTTCATTTAAAGCGATTTCAAATCTATTGACATTGCTTGTAAAATATGGCGGCGTGATGGCGGCCTTGAGCATCTAGGCGGACCACGTGTGGGGAACAAAAAATAATACGGTTCCTACCCACGGACGAAGGCAACTCGGTCCCAAAAACTACTAATGTAATTCCATTTAAATTAAGCAAACAATGCGTTTGTTTTACTCTGCGCATTTATTTACCATATTTTGATGAAATTTTTGAACGACTGCGCACACTTTTGGTCCTTCTTTACAAGATCTTCTTTAAAAAACACAACCGTTGTCATTGCATCCTGCAACTGTATCGCTGCTGGACATTCTGTATCTCCAAGAAGACCGACTTTATGCCGCTTGCATTCAACTCAATTCTACTGACTTAATGAAGTCATCTGCCCATCTTGTGAGTGCCCGTCCTGGCGGTAGCCTGTACGAAATTTCCACTTAAAAGGATTAGGACTAAGTCGGTTATCCACGGCCGAACGGATCTCCGAGCCATCTGTCTGCTGCAACTTTTGAATTTGCTGGACTGTGTCAGTTACTTTGGTTCATATCAGATACTAGCTTAAAACCCGCGGCTTCGCCCGCGTTGTCCTAGTACTTGCTTAAAATTATAATAGCCCGCGATTTGGCACTTGTTGTCTTACTCGTAGCACTTGTTTCAAGATTCAAGATACTTTATTTGTCAGAAACATGGTAGCGTAAACAACATACAAAGTAGTACATATACAGATTTTCAGAGAGTAGAAAATGCATGCTCTTGCCCATTGTGGCGTACAAATATAAAAGGCATATTTACACTTTAAAAACATTATAAGCAGAATTTTAAAATAATATAATTGTATTTTAAGAATATTACTGATTTATAAGAAGCCAAAAATTGACATTTTAGTTAAAATGATAAATATGATGGATTGCTTATAATGATAATAAGCCACTATTTCGCCCGCGTTGTTGTATTGCTTTCTTAAAATGATAATAGCCCATAGATTGGCCGCGTTGTCTTAGTACATTCTTAAAATTATAAGAACTTGCAGTTTGATCCGTGCTCTCTTAGTAGGTATTTATGCCTAGGATGATATATAATATCCCGCGGTTTGGGCCGCGTTGTCATATGATATTTTGTGGCCTGCGCTTTGGTCCATATTATCTTAGTACTTGCTTCAAATAATAATGGCCGCAGTTCGGGCCGCACCATTTTACTCGTAGCACCTTCTTGATTAATCTGAGAGCACGGCGGGCGGCGCCCCGCCAAATCAGACATTTGACTTAACTCTTTTACTATTTCCTGTGGGAACTGTTTATATCTAGATAGTGAGTATGTAAACCTATCGTATTAACATGTAAATGTAATATTTTATGAATTAATTGAATATGAATATACTTTACGTGATTATGGAAAACTAGTCCATATAATTGCCTACTCACATATCTATCTTACATAGTTAATGAATAAATAACATAAATAGTAAGCAATGTGATAAATAGTTTTCCAGAAACTCACTAAAATCAAACCAAGTTCATCAGCACATTTTAAAATACTGTTTTTTTAGGTCGTGAAAGAATATTTTTCAGTATACTCACACATGACCCATGTCGTTTCACACTTGTATCTTGTATACCAAATTTTATGCATTCCAATGCATTCTCATGTCATGATCTAGTGCAGTGGTCGTCACACTTTTCTGTTCAAGGGCCACATACGACAGTGCGAAGCAACACTGCGGGCCGCACACTGATGAACTTGATTATAACATACCAGCCCGAGTTGTTTTAGGTTACCGCGCTGTCCACTGAACAAACCATGGCAAAAAAACATGCGCTAGCGAAGCAAGCGCGTAATTTTTTAGGATTTTTCAGTAATTGTTGTGTAATAGACCAATCAACAGCTTTTTTTGCAAAAAAGTTTTTTACAGTGATTTCAAAACAGATGTATTATGAGCTCAAGGGCCACATACGACAGTGCGAAGCAACACTGTGGGCCGCACACTGATGAACTTAATTATAACATACCAGCCCGAGTTGTTTTAGGTTACCGCGCTGTCCACTGAACGAACCATAGCAAAAAAACATGCGCGAGCGAAGCGAGCGCGAAATTTTTTAGCATTTTTCAGTAATTGTTGTGTAATAGACCAATAAACTGCTTTTTTTGCAAAAAAAAACAGTTTTTTACAGTGATTTCAAAACAGATATATTATGAGCTAAGCAGACTAACGACTCATGCGCGACCGCGGTGAGCCCCAATTTTGTTTTGTTTGTTATTTTCAGTCATTTTAATCCTGGCATGAACAAAGCTGACCACGTTACTACTTATATGCGCGAGTGCCGCGAGCGTGAATGTTTTTCCGTTAATTTTTAGTTACTTGAAAACAAATATGAACATTTTTCAGATTTTAATTAAAGAATGTACCGCAGTCCGCACCAATAAAGGCCGCGTTGCCGCATGCGGCCCGCGGGCCGCGTTTTGACGACCACTGGTCTAGTGGTATTAACACCCGCTTTACAATCGTGAGGTCCTGGGCTCAAATTCTGGTGCCGTAACAGTAAACTCTTTGAAACTTATGTACGGGATTTTACGCTACTGGCTTTTCAGTGAAGGAAAACATTGAGGTTACATAAGTACGTCCGTAGAAAAAAAAAACATGGCTTATGTGAACATACCAACCCGCACTGAGGTAGCGTGCTGAATATGGCCCAATCACCCTTCCTGTGTAGGCCTACGTCCAGTAGTGGACTATTAAAAAGATCGGTACAGCATACGGCATGTTTGATTAAGCCATCAGTCATTTCGATTTTCCTGACTGAAGGAACCCATATTTTTCCCGGAACAATAAGACAATCTTACCCAAAACCGTTCAGCCAGCTGAAAGTGATCGAGGTAGTTGTAGGACATTCAGGCGTCGTCTGACCCAAGACAGATGAAAAAGTAGCACACAAGTATGTTTTATTTTATTTGATAAATATATAGCGTATCTCTAGACAACAGGCATGTTCTAGTGTACCATACTCATTATTTGACTAACTTTTACAATGAGACCAACCCCGAAATAGCGAAAATATAAATAATCGGCTACTACACAAAAAGTTCATCGATGAATCATCAATTTTATTTCTAAGTTTACCACTTATACGATTACACACTTTTATCATATATATATATATTTTATCGATTACACTTATAAAATATTATATAATAGTATTTTTTACGATTATTTAATATTTTTCACCGGAACCGTCCCTACATTAATAATTTATTCGGGATGAGAGAAAGCGATACGCTAAGACATATTGTTGCCTACTCCCATACTTAAAATTATAAAACAAATCTAGTATCGTTTTAGCAAACTGTTACGAAGGTTTTTAAGTTTTTTCCTGAACTGTGTACAATTTTCCGGAGACGTAAATATCTAATTTTCTTGTTATTTCTGTAATGAAATCTCATATAAAGTATTATAGAAATATAATCAGTGTTTTAACAATGTGTAAAACATTTTTTTATTCGTTTCTGAGGGAATCGTCTATGTTTTTCGGAATAGTGGATAAAAATACGTTAATCCATGTTGTTCCTTAACTATAATAAAACGAATTCATTGTCGTATTAAAAATCCGTCATGAACGTATGTATGTTTCTTCTGAGCTTGACCGGAATTGTTTTCCAGGCCATCCACAGTCCATGTCTTAGAAGTGGTGGGCTATTTCCGAACAAAATAGTAGTGAATTTCAGTATTTTTGTGATAAAAAAAGTGATATCCTGAAGGACCCAGGAAGGAAGGACTCACATTTTCCGGGAAAGCAGTACCCTATGTAGTATTTGGACTGTTTTCTAGCTTAATACCAAATTTCATAAGAAGACATTTACCCGTTCTCTCTAAACTTAATAGCTATCTGAAAAATGTTGGCTATCCCTAAGAACCTTATAGATTTTCCGGGATAATAATAGTTCCCTTATTGAAAGATAATGTGTGCTCCCTCCCAGATTCAATGCATAACCGTTCAACTCGTTAAACTGTAATTGATGTTTTGTTCACCAACTTTGTAACCTTATCTGATACCTTAGATAAGAAAAATTTGGTAAAACATAAACAAACGAATTTTTTATTTGGTCTACTTGTAGCATGTACACAATGTTTCAAGTCAACTGGTACAGGAAATAAGAAGTTACGTACGAACGAAAAGGGCCCGTTTTACCCCGTTTGAGGTCGATTTTTCAAAATTTTCTTCTTTAGTGCCCCATAACGATATACAACATACATAATATATTCCAAATTCCAAGTTTATACCTTCAGCGGTTCGGTCTGTAGCCTAAACTGGTATATTTTGGATATCCCTAAAATTTCTCTAATTTTTTTCGGGATAGTAATTGTTTTTGTATTGAAACATGGTGTGTGCTTCCTACATAGATACCGGATTTCATCCATAAACGTTTAGCTCGTTAGATGTAATTGAAGCTTTTTTCACCAAATTTGGGTCCTTATCTGATCCCATAAGGAAAATTTGGAAAGCAGTACCAAACATATTTATTATTCTGTCTAAATAGCATGTGTATAAAGTTTAAAGTCAATCGGAACAGGAAATAAGACGTTTCCTACAAATGAAAAGGGCCCGTTTTACCCCGTTAGAGGTCGAAAATTCAACATTTTCGTCTTTTGTGCTACATTATGTCGTACAATGTACCTATATTCCAAATTTCAAGTTTATGTCATCAGCGGTTTGGGCTGTAGCATAAATTGATTTATTTTGGACATCCCTAAGAACCCAATAGATTTTCCAGGATAAGAACAGTTCCTGTATTTAAACATGCTGTGTGCTTCCTCCATACCAGATTTCATCCATAACCGTTCAGCTTGTTGGATGTAATTGTTGCTTTTTCACCAACTTTGGGACCCGATTTGACCCCTTAGACAAAGAAAGTTCGGAAAAACAGGAAAAATCGTATTTTTTATTTTGTCTGAGTAGCACGTATACAAAGTTTCAAGTCAATCGGTTCAGGAATAAAATATATACTTACAAACGAAAAGGGCCCGTTTTACCCCGTCAAAGGTCAAAAGTTCAAAGTTTTCGTCGTTAGTGCTCCATTACGTTTTACAATAAACCTATATTCCAAATTTTAAGTTTATATCTTTAGCGGTTTGGGCGGCAGCCTAAATTGATTAATTTTGGCTATCCCTAAGGAAACCTTTAGATTTTCCGGGATAATAATAGTTTCTGTATTGAAACATGTTGTGTAGCTTCCTCCATACCAGATTTCATGCATAACCGTTCAGCTCGTTGGGTGTAATTGATGCTCTTTTCACCAACTTTGGGACCCTATTTGACCCCTTAGATAAGGAATATTCGGAAAAACAGGAACAAACGTAACTTTTATTTTGTTTGAGTAGCATGTATACAAAGTTTCAAGTCAATCGGTAAAGGGAATAAAAAGTTACATACAAACGAAAAGGGCCCGTTTTACCCCTTTAGAGGTCGATTTTTCAAAATTCCGTTCTTAGTGCTCCATTACGTGGTCCAATGTATCTTTGTTTCAAATTTCATGTTCGTATCTTTAGCGGTTTGGGCTGTAGGCTGTCTGTCAGTCAGTCACTCAGCGAAGCCTTTTATATAATAGATAGATTTACTAGATATTCTTCTAAGGATCTTTTCATTAATAATGAACAGCGACCCGCCCCGGCTTCGCACAGGTGTATTATACATACAAACTTTCCTCTTGAATCACTTTTATCTATAAAAAACCGCATCAAAATCCGTTGCGTGGTTTTAAAGATATAAGCATACATGGGACATACAGCGGGACGCGACTTTGTTTAATACTATATAGTGATAGTGATGATGATGTTAAGTGTATGAAATAATATACAAACATTTTTATACATTGAAATGTTTGGTGGAACACAAAGTGCCTCCCTACTTAAGGTGACGAGCTGTTAGCTGTCAGTATGAAACCAATCGGTCGGAGAGAATTGCTCCAATCCAAGTGAGTCGCTTCACTATGGGATGTTACAGCGTTTCGCACTGACGAGGCGTCACCTCTTCCAACCGGCTTATTTCAATGCTATAGGAGAGACCTATGTTTATCAGTGGACTTCCTTAAGCTGATGAATGGAAGAAAGTCGTAACCAATGCTATTGTGCTTAGCTAATAACATTCTTGTGATAGAAAACCGTTTTATTTAACATGAGGCTAGCAGCTTGATCGTACTCTATTTTTAGAAACAATCTTTAAAGGATTCAATGGTTTTATTCATCTCAAAACGAAGCAAATGAACCCAAACTAAATGCCTCCAGAAAGCTTTGCACAATACAGTGACACTAATCTAACTGCACTATACATATGGTATTGCCGTTCACTATTTAGCCCAAAATTTGAAGTAATCCGGTTAAGTTTAAGCAAAGTCCTGATCTTCTGCCAAACATTCTCCGACACTAAAGCATCATGGCCCAAGAACTTTTTAACGCTCATATCTGCCGACGGCGAGCGTCAGAACTGGTTTTATGTGAAAGCATTTCCGTGTACGTAGAGCAATGACAGCCTGTAGATGCTCTTCGAGAATTAGATGGAGTGAACTGGCGGGAATTTATAAGTCTGGAGATAGCTGCTATCGTGGCTGTGTTTTTTGTATCGATTTGTTAAGAACATATTAAATCATCATTATTATGTCAGGTGTAGGACGCCCACTGCTAGATATACATATCTCTTGTAAACAAGTGTGAGACATGTGGTAGTGGATATGCAAACTTACGTCCAGTGTTAATCGTGATGCAGTAGTCTTGACCAGATCATTGATTTATTTTGTCGGTTGACGTCGTACATTGAGCTTGCCAGTACGTGGTTTCCATTTATTAACCGACTTCCAAAAAGGAGGAGGTTCTATGTTCGTCTGTTTTTAATTTTTTTTTTGTATGTTCATCGATAATTGCGCCAAATGTGAACCGAACCGAAAAAATCTTTTTTTGTTCAAAACGGTATACTCTCGAGGTGGTTCCATTTAAATTTTACAGATATCAGCTGAGCCGTGTCTGAAAAAACCAACAATAATGTAAGCAATTCGAGCGAAATATCCGAATTTTGTACACGATGAACATCAATAATTTCGGCAATTGTGAACTGAATCGAAAAATTATTTTTAGTTCGAAAGGGTATACTCCCGAGATGGTTTCATTTAAGTTTTACAGAAATCGGCTGAGCAATTTTTTTTTAAATCAACAATAATGTAAACAATTCTAGTTCTAGTTAGTGAAATATTCGAATTTTGCACACGATGGAAGGCGGTTTTACCATTTTTTGCGAAAAATAATTTTAATGTTACTGTGCTGTTAGCCATTTGTTTTACTGACTAGCTACATGTACATACTGGATAATACTGGATTGGAAAATATAACTTGGCTATTTATTTTTACATATTTTACTTATATACTTTGTTCCACTTTCTGTCACACACTTATCCCATGTACTTTCTTTAATTATCCCCATTTTAAGTCGCTGTATAGTATATTTCACTGAAGGGCTTAAGATAAAGGTTTGGCGCAACTGAAGATTTCGAGTGAACAGTCCATGATACAATTCAAGTAATAAAATCGTTATTATAATATGGTATAATACCTAATTTGAAATTAGTTAAGTTTTTTAAGCATCACTACATTGTATAAAACAAAGTCCCGCTGTCTGTCCCCATGAATGCTTATATCTTTAAAATTATACAACGGATTTTGATGCGTTTTTTTAATAGATAGAGTGACTCAAGAGGAAAGTTTACAATTATGTATAATACACCTGTGCGAAGCCGGAGCGGCCGAGCGGAGGCGGTCGCTAGTTGATAATATAATGGAGTATAAACTGACCTTGTTGTATATATGAATACTATAATAATAGCCTTACTTACTTTATCAGCCTTATAACAGTCTAATGTTGAACATAGATTTCTCTTTTTTCTTGCTTTTTTAGGGTTTCGTACCCAAAGGGTAAAAACGGGACCCTATTACTAAGACTTCGATGATCATGTCCGTCTGTCCGTCTGTCCGTCTGTCCGTCTGTCCGTCTGTCCGTCTGTCCGTCTGTCCGTCTGTCCGTCTGTCCGTCTGTCCGTCTGTCCGTATGTCCGTCTGTATGTCTGTCTGTCACCGGGCTGTATCTCCTAAACCATGATAGCTAGGCAGCTGAAATTTTCACAGATGATGTATTTCTGTTGCTGCTATAACAACAAATACTAAAAACATAATAAAATAAAAATTTAAGGGGGGCTACCATACAACAAACGTGATTTTTAGGAGTTTTTTGCTCTCTATTAATAACTGCAAGAGGAATGGGGCTCCCATACGGTACGGAACCCTTCGTGCGCGAGTCTGACTCGCACTTGACCGATTTTCATTTAATTTCTCAAAAATCTAACGCCTGGTTTCCCGCTGTGAATCTGCCCACACTCATCTTTGTAACAGTATTAAGACATCCACGTCGCAGTCCCGGAACGAGCGTAATGCTTTTTGTAAATGAATTATTTCAATTTGATTGATTATGTTCGCTTGTCGCCTTAATTCCGAGACAAAGGATTAAAAGCGTATCAAAATTGGCTTAGGAGTTTTGCTTTTGTATGTCAAAGTTGAAATTGGTTTAGCTGTTTGTGTTTTGGGAGATTATGAAGCGAAGACGAAGTTTGTCTGTTCTGTGTTTATTTTCGGTCAAAGGAATTTAACGTTACATCATAAATCATCACTGATTAAGTTAGAAAATTGTCGATATTACAGGCAAGCGCAAAGTAGGACGTCCACCCACAAGGAAGATTGGACAAGGATTGATGACCTCTTTAAGACCGCAGGATCGCGCGAGATACAAGCCGCTATTAGAGATTCATAGAGGAGGCCTATGTCTGCCTAGGTACATGAAGCAATTTTTCACTACCATTGCTAGATTTTAAGGCTGAGATCCATTCATCGTAGGACGTATAAGGATGACATCATTAAGACCGCGGGATTACGATTACTTTTCTTTACTTTACTTAAGTCACACTGGTGTAACAAAGCGGTGTAACCACGAGTCTGGACCGGTGTTTTTTTCCCAGAAGTTCCATTAATTGGTCTACTGGTAATTTTAATCCCAGAGGTTACTAGACTAAAAAAAAAAAAACAAAGCTGGGTCATCTTTTCATAAATTTTGTCAATTCCAAGTTGCATGGAACAGCTGTTGTTTCCCCACGAATGTTGAGTTGGCCCCATAATTATGATGACAAAATAGAAAAGGCGCATTTTTTTCTCTAAAATTGAGGTACATGATAAATAGAGAAATTTAAGAAAACAGGATGCATGCAACTTATTTTTTTTTAAATCTATACGTGCCTTTTCAACTATCAAAGGACTGATAGATAGTTGATGATGATGACACCACGTAAGGTTACCAGGAGACCATGAAGGTTTTATTCCGGAGCAACCGTTACCAAATCTGGGCGCAGGAAGCGTTCTTTTTGTTTGGATAACAGATCTCGCAAGACGGGACATCTCGACTCGTTCTATAGGGCTTCCACTATTGGCTTCTCTCATAGATTGCCAATAAGACCGGTTGGAAACGGCCTGAAGCGTAATCCTGCAGTTTATCTGTAGGTGTAGGTGGACGTCTTACACTGAGCTGGCAGATCTGTGGTCTTCACTCGAAAACTTTTCAACCCCAACGTCTTAACGCTGACACAATCTAACGGTGACGTAATTTAGCACAAAATTCTATCAATAATGCCAATAACAAATTAAAAGCTCGCATTCCGCAATGCATGTTTCACAACTCACCGCTCACAGCGTATGAGCGACAGCACATCATTTTACGAAGTATGAGTATTTGCTTCATATGAGTGCTTTGCGCGTCAGGTAAAGAGGCGGCCTTTTTATAGATTTCTATGGTTCGCACCCATTAGCCGTGGTTTATTTCTACCGCACGGCAACTAGCCGAAATGGAAGCGCGGGCAATGGACGTGTTAATGCGGAACTTCAGATGGAACGGATACAGATGGGATTTGTTCGGACGAGTTTTGTTAATAAGGATGTTATCAAGTTTTTATGAACTCCCAGGGTAAGAAAATTAAATTCGTATAGGCCGGGTGACATGCTCTGATGCCAGTTTTTAAGCCGCCTTAAGGCCGCTGACATGGCTAAAGCAACTTAACAATTTAGCGTGTAATCCAAACTACGACAGTGCTCATTTGTCCTTAAATGGCAACCGCGATTACCCATCCTTTTACTCTATACTTACGAGTACTATTCTTCGAGCAAATATCTACTGAGCCTCAGTCCCTGAGTGAAAGTAGTAATACATATCCGAGCGCCGTCGTACATACCAACTTCGATATCGAAGTTGGTATGTATGACGGCGCTCGGATACATTAAATAGTTCACAATGACCCATTTTCTCGAATCTAGACGTTATTTATTTTATTTTTTACAAGTTCGGTACAAAAGTGACGAGCAAACTTAAAAACTTAAATAAACTAATCCACAAAAACATTATGAATTTGCCAATCAAAATATTGTACACAGCATTTTCACCTAATTAGTGCCTGCAACTGTGTGGTGTATTGACGAAAGAGTATTTAGTTATTTTTAGAAAAAAACTGTTTCGTGTTGTTTTTGACAGTGTCAGTTTTTGGTTAGCGACTAATAAAATAGAACATGGTATTTACAAAAATGTGAATTATTGAGCCAAAAACTCACTAAACTGAGCACTTTGGCATCGCGCGGCGTTGTAATCGGCTTGCAATCACCTTAGGACTAACTAAAAAGCCTGCCCACTACGTAGCTTGGGCAGAGTTTTGGCTCGGACACTTTTTTCCACGATTGTCACTCTATAGATACTTGCTCGATGTTACTAATATTATAAATCTGAAAGTATATTTGTTGGTTTGTTGTTTTCTTCTTTCACGCAGCGACGGAACAACGGACTGACTTGATTTTCGGCACAGACGTAGTTTGAAACGGAAAAATACATAATTTTTTATGCCACTTTTCATTCCGAAAAAGTAAAAGGTTCCTGTATAAGGATACTTAGCACAAAAATCAAAATATTACGCGGACGAAGCCGCGGGAAAAAACTGGTCCGATATACCTACTATATAAGACTGCATGCATCATCGTCATCAGCCTGTATTGACCTACTGCTGGTCTCAAGGTTCCCTTTCCTTGTACCATTTTATTTTGACTTGGGTTAATAGATACTCGTATGCATGATAGGTACGCGAATAATTTTCAGTTCAGACAAAGACATAAAGCAAATTCTAAGGTATCTGAAACATAATAAAAAAATCGTATAACATTGAATCAGAAACAAAGTAGATCCCGGTTGTGGCCATTTTAGTGCTATTTTTGGCCTTTTTAAAAAATTTAATGATTGTTTAGACAATTTTAATGTAAAATAATATTAAAAAGTAAACTGTCATTCACAAAAACAATATTCATGGTGACACATAATTATTTAGATAAACAATAATTTTGACATAAAAGGGCCGAAACCGGTGCAGTAGCCACAACCGGTGCATCTACTATACATTCAATTTCGATTATTTTAATTAAAAAAGTTTTAATTAAATAAATTGCAAGCAAGTAGCTTACATTTTTAAAAATAAATAAACGAGGAATAGACGCCACAAATCAGTACATGATACTATAGTATAGTATTAGTCTATGCAAATGAAAAACACACAAAATCCACCAAAATAAGGGTTGCGTAATCTAAAGCAGCTTTGCACGGCAAACAGCCCGTGAAATAAAGTATGAACGATAATTAGCAGCACCCTGCTGGCGGGACCGAAACGAGGGCATAATTAACCGTATTTAGAATAACGGTACAAAATCTAACGGAGGAAAAAACGGAAATTGTAGCCTGACCAGAAAATACTCGCTGTTAAAAGTTTGGATACATAAGAATCTCGAGAAGTTTATATGAAATAATTATGCTGTTTGAAGGATTTCTGTTTCGTTTACTACCTACCATTCAAAATGTGTTTAATAATATTTAGAATGTTACAGATATTTTACACTAGTATTAAGTACACGTTACAAATACTTCAAATTAATTACGGTAATTACGTATCTACGTACTAAAAATCAATTGAAGTTGATACACCGGTTGTGTCCACTGCCCTGGTTTTGGTCATTTGATGTCAAAATTATTGCATAAATTGACCATTACCAATGTAACTCTAGAAATATTATTTATGTGAATGTCAATGTTTGAAAATTTCCTCAAAAATATTATCTTAACATTAAAATATTAAAAATAAGATTGCCACAAACGGTGCATCTACACTACATACACTTATTTTAAAATGTTAATATAACATCACAAAATAAGGTTTCAACAATGCCTTAATTTAACAAAAGTTTAAAGTTAAAGAAAACAGAAATAAAATATTTTCTTCTATATGAGAAGAACCTTTTTTTTTCATCAATAGTACCAAAACCCCCAGGCCATACAATTATGAGGCACTATTTTTGATCTAAATGTTGTTTTCTTGTTTTTCACACCATAATCCAGTTATCCAGTCCCTACTTCCCCCTTTCAAGATTATAATGAATCACTAGAGAGAGTCACTTATATTAATTTTCCTACGTTTTTAACAAACGCCCACGACCGAAATAAGGCCTTTCGCACACAAGGCGTAAGCGTAGTCGTATCGTAAGCGTAGTAGTGTTCCACACACGAATCGTCGCGTAGGCGTATAGTTTTGTAAGATCTCAGTTGAAATCATGGCCTTATATTGGCGTTTCCGAAAATCAGATTATTTTAGACGACATTTCTGGCTAAGCTTTTTAGGTATAAGTTACCTAAATTTTTCCATGAATATTTACTCAATAAATGATAATATAGTAGACAAGGGCACGATCCAAGTAATTTCACAAAATCAATCATTGTATCATTCATATTGAAATTCAAAGTCGTAAGAAAATACAAAAATAAAAATTCAGTCAATTATTTAAAGAAATAACTTAATCAACAGTTGCTTTTTCACGCCTGCTTTTTTACGCCAGTATGCTACGCCTGTTGTAATGACAATAAATATCTCTTACGATACGCTGCAGCACCGCTCCATGTGCTGACTTGTTTGAACATGTACGCGCTCGTATTGCTCTCGTTCTTCGGGCGTATTACGATACAACGCCGTGTGCGAAGAGGGTAAAGTGCTACACCAAACGGATCCAATTTCGTATGCGGTTTTAATTAGTACCTAACTTTGTGTAGAAATGTTGTTCTGTCGAAATGGTCGTATAAATTTATGAGGAATTGTTACCTATTATCTAAATATGAGAAAATTCATACGACAATAATGTTTTGGTATACTCCAGAATATAATTATAATGAAAAGCTCAAGCCTGCGGTTTGACGTACTGTTATTTTTGTGCTAACCCATGGGAATCTTTTATTTTTCCCGGGATAAAAAGTAGACTATATCACTCTTCAACCTTCTGAACAATAAAGTGTATCCATTGCTCTGTTGCTGTTTCAAAAAGTAACAAAATAACAAACACACTTTCGAATTTATCAAATAAGTAAGGAGTAAGCGACAAGGATTCGGTCACAAAAAACAGCCAAGTTATTAAAGGCTTTATGCGTAGGTCATCATTTTTAATTTAACCGATAAATGCTATGATACCACATACTATGATACACTCTACAGGTTTTTATTACCATCGTTTCCTCCATTCTATCTTTGACTGCTTTGGTGGCTCAGTGGTTAGTGATCCAAACTTCAAACTAGGTCAAAGAGGCGTGGGTTCGATATTTGCCCTGGGTGGGGACCCAGGGCAAATATTAATGTGATTAACATAAATGTTTGCTCTGTGTCTGGGTGTTATTTAGTAAGTAAGTAAGTAAGTTCGTATAGGCCGGGTGGCTAGCCCTGGTGTCAGAGTTTTTAGGCCGCCTGAAGGCCTCTATAAACTGAAATGTAAACCACCTCAAATGTACACAGCTGACAATAAATGCTCTTGATTTCTTGATTTCTGACGTGGCTAAACGGTTAAAACAACCGGGGCCTACAATTGTTATTTAGTTACTATCTATATAAGTATGTATTAAAAAAATAAGTAGGTATATGTAGTAAATCAGTCTCTGGCAGCCATATCACAAGCTTCGCTTAGTTTGGGGTCAGGTGCCGTGTGTAAGATGTTTAGTCACCAAATATTTATTTATTTATCATTTATTTCAGCTATAGAACGTCAAATATTCGATGTTTCACTCAAAGATTTCCAATAAAAGCAAATATAACTACATAGTAGTTATCCGAACAGTAAACCTCTCATCTGCTTAACTGAACCTTCATAAGCACAGATCAGGGAACAACCTTGTTCCCTGATCTGTGTTCATAAGCCTATTTCTCGACTCACTCTTCACCGTTTTCGTTCATACTCCCAAATCTTGTAATTCAGATATTAAACAATCTTGTAAAATTATATCAAAAAAAAACTCAAATTGTAATTATCATTTTGTAAAACTGCTTATTAATTATTATTGGATTCGCGTTGGCAGATTAAACATAATTACCAAGCAAAATAAAAAAAAATAAATCACAACCTTAATTTTACCAACTATAATTTTAAACGAATCCAAGTAATAATAAGACACAGCAGACAGGGCTGGTGCTGCTGCAGCTAAAGCGGAAAACCTCAAACGGCACAAAAATGGGTCTTAAGACAGGATGTAGGTACCATTTTGTGCCGTTTGGGGTTGAGACTTTAGGTCCGTGGGGGCCGGACGCTCATACTCTATACAAAGATCTGGCCAGGCGTTTGGTAGAGGTGACACGTGACCAGAGTGCTGGCATCTATTTCGCCCAAAAGCTGACCATTGCTATTCAGCGAGGCAATGCTGCCAGCATTCTGGCCACGTTACCCTCTACCGAGGGGCTTTTAGATTAAGTTTTATTTTGTTTTGTGTTTTTTTTTAATTTAAGTTTTAGTATTAGTTTAGTCATAGCGGAAAGTGTTATTTAAGTTTTATTTTGTTTTTCTGTGTAATAAAAACATCTTTTTTTTAAATAAGAAAATTCTTAGCAATCTCCGAAGTTAGACAACGTTCAGCACCGTCAGTCTTCAGATGGATGACCACGGGTGGCATTTACTTACAACTGAACGCTACCATGGCTTGGATGAGACGTTATATTTTGGGTCCCAGTTGTTTTAGTCATTTCACCACGTCGGATGCTTTTCGAACTCTGTCATCAGGGTCAACCATCTGACCCATATCAACTTGATTATACAATAAGTCCGATTACAGAGGCGCCAGCCTAAAATTAATAGCAACGTAAAAAGCGTTCTCTCTATCGAATGCCTAAAGTGAAAAAAAAACAGAACTATGCTATTTAGCTAATGTAATTATGCTGGCGCCTCTGTAATCGGGCTTAGTGTCAGTTCAACATAATTACCAGATGAAAAAAGCGGCTAATACATTACTTAATTATCTAATTATGTTAATATTTAATATAACTTAATTATCTAAACTTTAAACTAACCTAGAGTTTAATTATAAAGAAAATACCAACGTAGTTAATTTCTAAATGAAGAGCTTTTTCAAAATCAAATAAAGTAAAGTGGTCGTGGAGCGAAAGCCCCTCAGAATAGCTCGTCATGTTCCCTTCTATCACTTACTTGTACTTACAAGTCACGCAGAGCAGAATTAACTTAAAAATCTTAGTGAACCTTCATTGAATCACGATTTTGCATAAAATGTAAATTTTATGAAGAAAACCAGCTGCACGTGTTTGAAATCGCCGTTTCAGAACGGGATTTTATGTATAGAGGTAGTTAGTTTTAGTTATAAACGCTTTGGTAACTGTAGTAGTCAGACTTTTAAAACGATAGTATAGAGCAAATGCAAGAATGTTGTTTTGCAAAGTGCAGTTTACTACTTGGTCCTGTAAAATTGTGGAAAAATATTAGCTGTTACATAATAATATGTACATTTTATCGAGAAACATTGTACTTTTTGTACGGAATTAATGTAATGCTAATGTTATTAGGTTGTTTCGTGGGTGGTTCTGAGTTAAAATAGATTAGGTTCATACTTAATATATGGTCTAAATGTGGTGTTCCTTTGGTTATAGACTATATAAAGTAGAGGGCTAGAAAGGCGTATAACTGTGGTAGTATGGCGTGCAGGGCTAGAAAAAACTAAAGAACAGTCGAAATACGTTTGGTGCAAATGTTAAATAAAATCGGCCAAGTGCGAGTCGGACTCGCGCACGAAGGGTTCCGTACCGTGTTGGAGCCCTTTAAGCCCTATTCCTCTTGCTCAATATCTGATCCAAAAAAAAAACCAAACCTCCTAAAATCACGTTTGTTGTTTGGGAGCCCCCTCAAACATTTATTTTATTCAGTTTTTAGTATCTGTTGTTATAGCGGCAACAGAAATACACCATCTGTGAAAATTTCAGCTTTCTAGCTATAACGGTTTATGAGATACAGCCTGGTGACAGACAGACAGACGGACAGACGGTCAGCGGAGTCTTAGTAATAGGGTTCCGTTTTTACCCTTTGGGTACGAAACCCTAAAAATGGAATTTGCGTCTACTCGAAAGTATTTTGTTGGTACATAGATAAGGTTTTGAAGATAAAACTTTATAAAATTTTTAGAACCTGTTGTTGTTTTTAAACTTTCGCGATTTGAACTCATTATTATGTACTACGGGACTCATTGTGCACTAAAATTACGAGATAAGTACCTCATCATCCCGACGTTTCGACCGAGTTGCATCGATCGTGGTCACGAGTTTATCTCGTAATTTTAGTGCGCGATTAGTCCCGCAGTACATAATAATAAGAAATGATTAGAGCCTTTTTTGAAGTCCTAATTTAAAAAAAAAAAATTGAATAAACAACACAATTAAATATGAATGTACAAGAATTTAAAGATGACCGAGGAGCGTTTTGTTTCTCACCAAGTAAATATGACATCACGAGTAACACAATGGATTGGCAATGGATGCAGTACCTAAATAAAATCTCGATGTCCATCTATCCATCCATCAGCCATTTGAAGTCTAGTGCTGGACATAGGCCTCCCCTATGGATATCCAATAAGACCGGTTGGAAGCGGCCTGCATCTGATGATGAGATCATCTGTCCACCTCGTAAGAAGAAGTCCTAGGCTGCGCTTGCCAGTACGTGGTCTCTACTTTTCGACCCCATTGGTCATCAGTCCTCCGAGCTATGTGCGCTGCCCACTGCCACTTCAACTTGTCAATCCACTGGGCTACGTCAGATCAGAAATGATCAGATTCGATGTCGCAGAGAGACGATCTCCATGTAAGATTAAAAATCAAATGATAGAAATCCCTTCAAGCAAATCTACGTTGTATCCATAGACGAATTAAATTTGTGATATTGCCCAGTGAATCCCCTTTTTACGATAGGACAAGTAGGAGGACGCCACATTACCACCCCTACACTGTCGATTTTCCTTTGTTACGTACGAAGCGGTTTGACTCAACATTTCTGATTCGTACCGCCAGGCAATGGAACAGTCTTCCTGCTTTCCTGTTTCCTAAGAGATATAATCCAAAGTTTTTCAAGGTCAGAGTGAATAGGTACCTTTTGAGTCTGCGTTCTTCATCTACGACCACAACGTCGCTTACCATCAGGCGAGATGGTGGTCAAGCGCGGACTTATTCGCGTTAAAAAAAAGAATTAGCGAGTTGAAGTGGCAGTAAGCTGGGCAGATAGCACGTAGTAAATTTATCTTTATTTGTTAGCTCATAAACTTCCACACTACTGCGGTATGTCGCGTCATTCAAGTAGTAATGCTTAGTGTAGGTACTATAAACGCTGGGGTGAAATCGTAAACGTTGAAAATGTTGTAGAAGAGGTGTTTAGTTTATCCAAAAGTTCTTGACTCGCACTTTGTGGTTTATGCTTGCGTTAGGCCGAGTGGCTAGCCCTGGCGTCAGAGTTTCCGAGCTGCCCTATGACATATTATAGGCTCTAGGTTTAATTTAAAGTAGGTTCGTATAAGCCGGGTGGCTAGCCCTGGTGTCAGAGTTTCTAGGCCGCCTGAAGGTCTGTGACATTAAGCATTCTACGTGTTTTCAGACAAAACTATTATCATACTACGCTACGCTTCGTTAACGTTGTTGATTTTTAGGGTTCCGTACCCAAAGGGAAAAACGGAACCCTAAAAATCAACAACGTTAGTAAGTGCTATAGCAGACGAGTGTCGCTACAGCTAAAATCGCCGCTATAAGCGTTTTTACTTCTTCTAGCAGCTGCTTTTGTGTTTGTGGCGACACCTGGTATACATATATTTCGTAACACATCCTCGCATATCTCTGATGGAAACGCAGTCTAAGGATAACACGAGAATGAGCGGAATCCCACAAGCAAATAATACGACGTAATAGCACCTTTGATTTATCTATTTGCGTCTCAAATAACGGAGATACGGTAATGGCACAGAGACCGAAAGACTCATTCACTTTCATTCAACTCATTCATTCTATGGTACAACATGTTTTAGGGATTCAAAGTAAAACAAAAGGCTTACACCGGTAGAAAACCACTAAGACTCCAAACCTGGGGTATTAATGTATTAGTGGCATAGAGAAAATACTTACGCGCAGAGACGTGGACTACGTCCTTTCCGTGGGTTATAAGAACAAAGACATAGGTACCAATTTTTTCTGTAACTGATTAAAAATAGTAAAGAATGAGCATATGTAATCTATACTCAGAAATTTTTATTCATGTAATTACAGTTACATGAAAATTTAAATATGTGTTACGACATTCTAATAATATAAAGAAACAATCATTTTCTCACTCACCCTTGGAACCAATAAAAAGCTCTATTTATTGACGGTGATTGCACTTTTCTGCTTTTTTGTGCTGTCAAACGTAAGAAACTTTAGCTATGCCATTTTCTTCGCGAAATTGTGCTTCTTGCTTCAGACTCATAGCCATAGCCCCGTACAGGATTTTATTTGCTGGGGTGCCATAGAAAACACACAAAGACTCAGGCCAATAACAAGTACCTACGAGTATGCTATAACGGTCACAAAAATATCTACCCAGTACTGAATCAAACCGCTGCCTCTAATTTCGATAGACAGACTATCAACTGCATCAAGAGCATAAATTACGAGCTTATATTATTGCGCTAGATAATTACGCTCTTACTAATATTTTTTTGGTAACGTTTTACACGTTATTCAAAGCGTATCTTTGTTGCATTATCTAAGACCACAAGTATCAAGGAACATTAAGCCCCTAAGCCCCATTGAAGAGGTTTGCAGCAAAGCTATGGTGGAATATCCTACTAAATAGGCAAGCTTATGGGGAGGACTGGGAATATCAAATGAAGCTTATGGAATGAATTGGATGTAGTAAACACTGCGAGGAAATCTATGCAGTAAAACTAGTGCAATGAACTTAGTTTCGAAATCTTAGTAGCGCAGTTTTAACTTCGATTTATTGAATTTAAGAAGTATTATAATTATTTGTAAACGATTAAGAAAGATTCCATAGCGTAGGATGTCCACCCACAAGGTGGATGGACCTCATTAAGACCACGGGATTGCGCTGGATGCGAGCCGCTACCAACCGGTCTTATTGGAGATCTTTAGAGGAGGCCTATGACCAGCAGTGGACGTCCAATGGCTAAAACGAACGAACGAAGAAAGATTGCCTGATGATTTAAATAAATAAAAATCGGCCAAGTGCGAGTCGGACTTGTACACGGCGGGTTCCGTACCGTATGGGAGCCCCATTCCTCTTGCCGTTATTGATAGCGAGCAAATAAATCCTAAAATCACGTTTGTTGTATGGGAGCCCCCTTAAATATTTATTTTATTCTGTTTTTAGTACTTATTTGTTGTTATAGCGGCAACAGAAATACATCATCTGTGAAAATTTCAGCTGCCTAGCTATCATGGTTCATGAGATACAGCCCGGTGACAGACAGACAGACGGCCAGACAGACAGACGGACATCGAAGTCTTAGTAATAGGGTCCCGTTTTTACCCTTTGGGTAAGGAACCCTAAAAAGTATATCTGCCTCAAACAAAATTGCAACTTGAATCGACAAATTGTATGAAACAGCTGATTTATTTTCACTCCCTTTGACTAAGTGAGCTTTTTATATACCTACTCTTCTTAAAAAAAACACACTGTTCTTAGGTACATATTTTTGCGCTCATAAGTTCTAGGTTTCAAGTCATTTTCGAAAAGAATATCGAAACAAAGTCTTTATCAAGTCATAAATATTCGGAAACGTTCAATTTCCGATACAACTGGAAACAAATATGGCTCGACAAGGAACTACCATAAATTACCAACTTCATTGGGCTTTGTTATCAAGAAACAAATAAATAAAATAACGTTTAGATAGAAGAAACTGGAGGAGGACGAATTTCCTGCTACGCTTTAGGGTCGGAATGCATTCGAGTGACGCTGCGCAGTACGGTGCTATGTTTTAGTATTTTAATTATGATATTTTATTTATTTATGTAATAGGAAGATGAACAGCATCAACAACAAATTACATGTAATAAGGCAGAACGATATTTACAGGTTCTCGCGTTTAGCGTCCTACTAAAAGAAAATATTCGGCCAAGTACGAGTCAGACTCGCGCACGAAGTGTTCCGTATTTTTTTTTTTTTTTTTTTTTTTTTTAAATTAAAATTTATTAACCACAGACTCCAGGGTCTGTGCCCTTTGTTAACTAACATTTACAATTATTTAGGTATACTATACAAAGAGTGTTAGTAGGTACTTGAAATAGCCTAAGTTAGTCAATGCACTGCGTGAATGCCACGAGCAGACCGGCGACCCGCAAGCAGCACCCGATCACGAGTATGACACATGTGCCAGCCATCGCTCTCCTCGACCATATTTGAGGGAGGAGAACGACCCGACACATGATGCCGCCGCAAGAAGGAGCCCTCGATGGCGAGCATGAATGCTCGGGGCATGCACACAATGCTTATTTCTTATAAGTTACAAATACACATTTTTTACATCCTATGCCAATTTTGTTGCTTTCTCCTGGCCCAAAGCCTTCATCACCGCCTCGTTCCGATCTCTGACGGCCATCTGCAGGTTGTATTCCTTGATGGTCTCCGATGACGCAGACGATGCGCGCCGCACGAATCGACTGATGGCATCATTTTCGATGTCGTCGGCGTAATAGATGAAGGTCCCAGTGTGCCGCGATAGTGCAACGACCGCGTGTGAGACGCTCTCGTGTAGTCTCATTTTCGGCTTTGTTTTTATAACGATTACCGACTCGTACGTTAGTCCCTGAGCTTCGTGAATGGTAAGGGTGCGTGATCCTGAGCCTCCCCCATAACCTTGACTTATGAGGGTCTCCTTTTCTTCCTGTGTATGCACTAAGAAAAGGGTGTTAGGGAGGGTTTTGGATATTTGGGCCCCCTTGAACCTTTTCTGCTCAAGAGACCTAATACGAGGGGCTGAGGAATATATACCTGAGTATATTTCCCTCAACGCATACGCGACATCCATTGGGTTTCTGTGTGTACAGAGCAACTCCTGGGTGATATTTGCAACCAGCGTTGGACGATGGTACCTCATCTCGAAGAGATTTTCTCTGTCGATATAAGGCAACTGATTGACGTCTCCAATGAGGACAAGTTCGCTAGCACCAGACAGCCGGGCAGCCATTATTATGGCTCCAAAATGGTTCATTAGAGCTTCGTCCACCAAAAGGCGACTGAAGCTCTCTTTTCCGAAACCATTGACGAGAGATGAAGCCATGGTTCGCACTCTGGATTTTACCAGATCTCCTATTCGGTGCGATAACTTCTCCCTCAGGTCTTTTGCTGCCTCTGTTGTTGTTGTAATGATAGCGTCCCTATCCACATCAAAGTGTCTAATCACCCATGTTGTCTTGCCACATCCTGGTACCCCGTTGACCCACTGTATCTTTGGTACCGCCCAGTTTCCCCAGCCTGCCTCGACTTCTGAGCTCCGTTCGATGGTTTTAGCCATCTCAAGGATTCTATCGTCTAGCATTATCTTGGTGCACTTGGCGGTGACTACAATTGGGTCGTTCGATGGTATCGCGTATTTCGGTCTTCCTATTCACTCCGTCTCTCTCTCATTCTGCTCCACAAAACCACTTACTGCGCTGTAAGCTGCCATATACTGTCCTTTCATGGTCCCTCTGATGACTTGGGAAGTGACGTTATTGTATATGGCTGCTTCTGCCTCCTCGAGTCTTGATTTTAGTAGACTCTCACTTACCGGACCACCCAGCCTAAAGAACTCCAGGATGTTGTCACAGTTCTTAATATTGACATTTTTCGTCGCTCTCAATAAGGCTAGGTATTCGATAAAGGCATTTCTCGCGTGGTTTCGTGGCGCCGAGGCCAAGATATAACGGGGCGCATCGACCTGTCCCATTTCGGCTCTCGTTCGGGTTACCTGAGGTGGTGAAACTACTCTCGAGGTCTCCGTTGTCTGTGGAGGTGGTGTTTTAGGCATGAAACGGAATAAGCTCTGCATTGCGACACTGAAGAGACCCGATAAGGCACCATTAAGGCATATTTTAATTTTATTATTTTTTATTAAAGTGAACATACAACTAAATATTCTGTGGAAATTTCAAGCATCTACCTGTTACCATTATTAATATAGAGCGAAAAACGGCCAAAAAATCAGGTAGTTGTATGGGAGCCCCCCTTAATTATTAATTTTGACGTGACAACGTCTTATAAATTGGTTTGCCGGGTGACACTTCAAGAAACTGCGTTACGCTCCGCTCACGTTATGCGCTCTCATTCGTCTCATTCGTCTCAAAGTCGTTGTCACGTAAAACTTTCGCCCGTATACCGACTTTACAGGCAACCAATTTTTTATTCTATTTTTAAGTTTTTGGTTGTTATAGCTGCAACAGATACAGACAGAATACGTCATCTGGGAAAATTTCAACGTTCTAGCTATTATGGTTCATGAGTTACAGCCTGGTGACAGACAGACGGATATCGGAGTCTTAGTAATAGGGTCTCGTTTTTACTCTTTGGGTACGGAACCCTAAAAAGAGACGTGGTCTAGTAGCGATGACACCTGCCTTACAATCGTGAGGTCAATGGATTCCTTGAAATTTATGTACCTACGGAATTCTACACTACTGGCCGATAAAGGAAAACATCGTGATCGTGAAGCAATCAGTTTCAGTAGAATAAATTCGATGGCGTATGTGACCCATCAACCTTGAGCCAGCGTGGTGGATATTAACAACAGTCGTATACATTTTGTCGAGTGCTCCATTTGAATCCCAAAACTGGTTTAACTATTGGGATCTAAATTTATACATAGATGTGGAGGAATTCATACAATCCTTTTTAGTTTATTATTTATCACACACACACAGCTTACAAAACTAAAATAATATTTTGAGTCAGTACTACATCGCGTTGTGCCGCACCACACATTGCTGCTCAAAATTAAATGCTATTCGGACTTTACTTGCCACTTGAACAAAGTCAAAATAACTGCAATTCAAGGCAAAAAAAGCCAAGGGCCATTAAATAATTAAATATAAAAACTATACAGATTTATACTAAGAGTATAAATCTGTATACCTAGGTCATACATTATAATTATGTACAGTCTGTATGGGTAAAGATTATAATAATATTAAAATATTATGCGTACAGAGGTAACTGCCCATTGATAAAAACAACTATTTCTATAGGACTACCTCTGGAATGGAGAGAAATATCTTTCCTGTAGATTTCCAATAATACCTGTTTGAAATGTAACAAAGTTACCAAAACATTCATAATGCCTTATTGCTACAATTTCCTTCTAACCCTTTCAGACCGCGAATTTAACAACAAAAAGTCAGAATACTAATTAATGAATATAAATTACTGGAACGACATAACATTTTTTCATTGCTTTCGTAACGATACTGTAAGTTTTGTAAGTTCTTTGGGCGCGGTGGCAAAGTAATTAGTCATAAAAGTGGGTTAATTTACACGAAAACTAAGAGGTTTTTCATTTTGGATCATTTAGAATTTACTTCTGCTTGTCGTTGTGAACAACTTTGACCAATCAACTCTGTACGGAAATTCCTCAACCGGAATATTTCACATATTTTCCCACAGTTCAATTAATAAACTTTATACCTATATGGAATAGCTAAACGTTGTTCGTTGTTATGTATTGTAGCCGCCCACAATGTATTTTATTTTGATTAATTATTTAAAGGGAATATAAAACTCTGTACTGTACCAGCCTTTTAATAGTCCACTGCAGGACGTAGGCCTACCCACGAAATATAAATTGAATATTTTTTGTAAATATTTCAAGCATTTTCCTATTGTCGTCATTAATATCGAGCAAAAACCATGTTTATTGTATGGGAGCCCCCTGAAATATTTATTTTATTTTAATTTAGGTACCTAACTATTCATTTTTAAAGTAAATGTTTAACCAAACATTCTGTGAATATTTCGGCTTCGGCCTCAAATTTCATTTACGAGTATGTTGTATGGTTTTTTTTTCTGTTTTATTTGTTGTTATAGCAGCAACATAAATACATAAACTGTGAAAATTTCAAGGTTCTAGCTATCACCGTTCCTGAGATACAGCCTCGTGACCGACAGATAGACAGACAGACGGACAGACAGAGGGACAGCGGAGTCTTAGTAATAGCGTCCCTTATAACAGACCCTAAAAACAGACCTCCGGTGTGTGTGTCGGACCAGCAAGCGCAGCTAAGGACGTCCACCTACTAGGTGGACTGAAGATACGAGTATTATTATAATAAAGATCACAGGAAGGCGTTGGATGCAGGCCGCTTCCAACCGGCCTTATTGTAAATCCATAGGGAAGGCCTATGGCCTATAGGTAGAACTCTTTTTATTCTGTCTTAAAAGATAAAATTAGAAAACAAACCGTGAAGTTTCTTATACGCTGTTAAAAGTAACCGGTTTAAAGCAGCTGTGCTTAGACCCTTTTAAGAGTTAAGTTATTATTTATGTTCAAAAGTTTTAATGCACACGTGCGACGCTCCAATTTTCAAAGGGTCTTATTTTGTGACCTTTGTCTCAATGGCATTTATATGTATAGGAGTTGATTTGTTGCGATGCTAATAAAACATGTTTTTATTGATTAATAATCATTGTTTCAGCCATAGTACGTCCACTGATGAACACAGGCCTCCTTTTAGAACTCCAATAGTCTTATTGGAGTTCTAAAAGGAGGTTGGTAGCGGCTTGCATCCAGCGCGATCCTGCGGTCTTAATGAGGTCGTCCGTCCATCTTGTGGGTGGACGTCCTACGCTGCGCTTGCCGGTACGTGGTCTCTACTCGAGGACTTTTCGACCCCATCGGTCATCAGTCTTCCGCGCTATGTGCCCTGCCCATTGCCACTTCAACCTGCCAATCCGCTGGGCTACGTCGGTAACCTTAGTTCTTCTACGGATCTCCTCATTTCTGATTCGATCTCGCAGAGAAACTCCGAGCATAGCCCTCTCCATGGCTCGTTGGGCTACTTGAAGCTTACTAATAAGGCCCATAGTGAGAGATCACGTTTCTGTGCCATAAGTCATCACTGGCAACACACACTGGTCGAAAACTTTCGACTTGAGGCGCTGAGGTATGTCGGACGAGAAGACGTTACGCAATTTTCCGAACGCTGCCCAGCCGAGTTGGATTCGGCGACTGGCCTCTTTCTTGAAGTCGGCCTACCTGACTGGACTACTTGTCCTAGGTAGACGTACGAGTCAACGACTTCAAGAACCGAGTTCCCAACTGAAATAAGGGTGGGTACAACATGGGAATTACACATGACCTTTGTCTTGTTCATGTTCATTTTAAGACCCACCTGTTGAGGTACTTGATTTAGGCCTTCGAGCATCGTACTGAGTTCCTCCATCGACTTTGCCATGACCACGATATCGTCGGCAAACCGAAGGTGAGTGAGGTATTCGCCATTGATGTTTATGCCGAATCCTTTCCATTCCAGGAGCTTAAAGGCGTTCTCCAGAGTAGCAGTAAACAGTTTCGGAGATATTATATCTCCCTGTCTTATGCCTCTCTTTAAAGGGATCGACTTGGAGCTCTCTTCCTGTACTCGGACTGACATAGTGGCGTTATTATACAAACACTTCAATACTTCGATATACCGATAGTCAATACGGCATCGTTGAAGAGACTCAAGCACAGCCCATGTCTCGACCGAATCAAAGGCTTTCTCATAGTCCACAAACGCTAAGCAAAGTGGCAGGTTATACTCCTCGGTCTTCTGTATAACCTGCCGCAGCGTATGTATGTGGTCCATGGTACATAACTTACTAAGATGCTTTACCATCACGTCAGCCATAACACGTACACTACACACAAACACGCACACACACACACACACACACCGCACACCCACAAATACACACACGATATAGGCTTATAGTCGGGAATTTCGGTGGACGTCTTACGAAGATGTTTAAGGACGTATAATTATACAAACGACTCCAAAGATTTGCCTTTAATTTTATTTCTAGTTTTATAATGAACATTGTAATTGAACTCGTTTGAATATTCAGAGGCAAATTTCCAACCCTCCCGAAACATCATTAATAAATATTTTGCTCTTTGACGTCTACTTGCTCAATAAAATAAAGCGGTTTTCGGCAAAACAAATATACCGAACTAAAATGAAGATACACATCTCAAATTTTCCCTCTTTACATCGTCGCCTCCGTTTTTATAAGCAAAGTAAAGGATATCGTTATCCTGTAGCGAACTGTTAATGCACAGTGTAGATTACAACAGTTCATAAACTTCTTCCATTTTACACCCATGTCACATTATAGCGATTAGTCGGGCGCTAGTAAAACTAAGATTTTTTTTAAAATCTTTCTATGGGTATGAGACATGGACGCTCAAGGTAGTAGATTGTAGGCGCATCGACGCAATCGAGATGTGGTGCTGGAGAAGAATGATAAGAATTCCTTGGACAGCACATCGTACCATCGCATCAATATTGAAAAAGCTCAAAGTCAGGACTAGGCTATCAACTATATGCCTTAAAAGCGTTCTTGAATACTTTGACCACATTGCTATAAAAGACGGTGATACGTCTTCGAAGCCGCAGTCCGATGCGTTGGTCCGACCAGATCCTCACCACTTTGGACTCCTCAGTGTACGACGCGCTGCATGTCACCGGGGACCGGAATGTGTGGACGAAAATCATCCGGGAGAAATAGTTGGAAGGTGGAAGTCACGACCCTCAGACATGAGGAAATCGACTAGAAGAGAAAGTCGGGCGCATAAAGCATTTGTCTTGGAATTCTAATATTTTCTCAAATGTTTCTTTGTCTTCCATCAGAATTAGGATCTCTTATTTTAGCGCGTTTTTTGATTCCATGAAGTCGGATAAAAACTAAAACGCCCTGGCAGCACAGACGTAATGTACTACTGCAATTGCAATGTAATTTATAATTGATAACAATACATAACAATATAATTAATATTAACCCTTAGAACATAACATTTACGACATATTAATGTAATTAATATGTCGTAAATGCTATTTGCGTAACGTCTTCTCGTCTGACATACCTCAGTGCCTCAAGTCGAAAGTTTTCGACCAGTGTATGTTGCTAGTGATGGCTTATGGCACTGAAACGTGGTCTCTAACTATAGGCCTCATTAATAAGCTCCAAGTAGCACAACGAGTTATGAAGAGCGCTATGCTCGGAGACTCTCTGCGAGATCGAATCAGAAATGAGGAGATACGTAGAAGAACCAAAGTTACCGACATAACCGGTCTTATTAGAGATCAATAGGGGAGGCCTATGTCCAGCAGTGGATGTCCTATGGCTGATGGATGGATGGATATCAATATGACTTATATTATACTTCCATTGTGCAGATAAACGTCCATAAGTATGTGATTAGACCACAATAACAGCGAGTCGTGGCATCATAAGTAGCCAATTTCGCCATGTCTTGTTTGAACCGTAAAAAAGCGGAAAAGTCAAGCGTTATTATAAATCTTAATAACTGCGACGCAAAATTTTGTTTATCTTAAGCAAATTCGCTTGAAACGCTCCATGCGAGGTCGCGAGTTATTGGTTTTTTGTTCGTATTCGTTGCGAAAGTGGCTGCTTTGAACCCGGTTGAAATGTGAGCGCCGCCATGGATGTAAGAAAATTAGAGGACTAGATGTAGTTACACGGCTATAGGGTGCCGCAGAGGAATCCGGAAGCGTGCCCGTAGCCCCGACACCAGGCGCAGTGGTGAAACACTCCAGGACTTTTAGTGCGTATACCGACCAGTCGTCGGGGACTACATAACCACCTGCCTGCTCTCGAGACGTGGTGGTATCCATAAAGGATTTTCTCTGGACAAATAAAATCCCACAAAAATATTTTCATGTAAAATGGGGCCAAGACGAGACTACAGTTTGCACTATAAAAATGTAATCAGATCTCATGTAGAGCCACGCTTCTAAATCTACAGGACTTAACTCTACAAGCCCTAGCCCCTATACAAACTTTACAGCTTAGACAATAAAATATGCAGTTTCGCTACTTTTACATGGGCGTAAGGTGAAAATTAATACAAATAGTTCTCTGTTATACATATAATTATCTGTTATACAAATAGTTCTCTGTTATACATATAATTATCTGTTATACAAATAGTTCTCTGTTATGCAAATAGTTTTCTTTACAAAAAGTTCTCTGTTATACATATAATTATCTGTTATACAAACAGTTCTCTGTAATGCAAATAGTTCTCTTTACAAATAGTTCCCTGTTATACAAATAGTTCACTATTATACAAATAGTTCTCTGTTTAACAAATAGTTCTCTGTTATACAAATAGTTCTCTGTTATACAAATGGTTCTCTGTTTTACCAATAGTTCTCTGTTATGCAAATATTTCTCTTCTATACAAATAGTTCTCTTCTATACAAATACTTTTCTGTTATACAAATAGTTCTTATAATCCTATCGCCTCTTTTTAAATGAGAAAACGGCAAACAATATTTCAATTTTCCAGACCGAAAGAAATTACCGACACTTTCGCACGCCTAAGACAAAAAAGCCGTTGCTAGTGAATTTTCTACTCTTCAGGGTGAAGATTCAGTTCACATATATTTCTTACATCCGTGGCCCGGGCCGATAAGAATGAAGGATGCCTCGATGAAGAGCAATTGCTCCTTTCATCTCAGCTACCGAGTGAAAAATCGACGAGTTTTTCTTTTGAGTGTGAGACAAACGAAGTGGCAACGAGATGTACTCGTAATATCGTTGTTTTGTTGTGGCAACTGACATGGCTGTTTTCTCGAACTTTTTTGTAGTAGTGGTATTGTAAATGAGCATGCAGCCACAAATTACGCGCCTTAATTTTTAATGTACCAGTAATGGTCTGTTGGCTGCGGGCAAATACAAAAACGTGTTTTTGCTCGATATTAATAACGACAATCGTTAGACGTTTAAATGGAGCTAAGGGGAGCCATTCACCATCCCTTTTCGTCGCCGACCGACAGCACCATCACTTTACATGTACGGAGCGTTTTAGTAGCACTATCTAGTCAAGTTCTTCAGATTCGCTAACACGGACTGTACCTACAGTTAAAAAAATAGGTTACAAAATGATTAGGAATTAACTTAGGCTTAGATTGCAAGTACCTCTCCAAGAACTAACTCTCTTTGTACAGTATAATCAAATAATTGTAAATTTTAGTTAGCAAAGAGCACAGACCCTGAAGTCTGTAATTAGTAATTTTTCAACAAAAAAAAAGATTATCATGAGTTTAGTACTTAGGACTTGCACGGTAACCTATATCACCTAAAACCTACACTAAATTATAGTTAGAGACTTAAACGGACGCATATAATTATTTTTAATACATTAAAATAGTTTTTTTTTTTTTTTAAACCTATATGCAAACACACATTCTTTTTTTATAACGGTTTGAAAACATCAGTCATAATGGGTTTTTTTTTTTTTTACTTCAGCATAAAGCATTTTCTTCCGCAGGTGAAGTGTAGAAATTATCTAACAGGTAACATTTTTTCACGGACATTAAGTAAACAGTAAATTAGCGTCTGGCTCATTAAAACACTCCTTTCATTATAAACTTTATAATCCTAGCATTACAAGCTAAATTTGAATAAACAGAGTTGGAGCTCAAGCGATTCCATCGAAGATAAAACTTGTCACAAGATGGATTACGCCGAAACCCAGATTTGGCCGCTCCTTGGATCATGTTTAACTTTTCAGGCATTTTACTCGTACATAAGGGATTCAGCAAAAATATGTTTGTCTCTTTACTCACTTTTTTTCAAAAAGACACCAATAATATAAGCTTAATTTTCTTAATATTTACGGAAGTAATTTATTGGCACTGCTTATTGATTTAAAGACTTGCAATTTCTAAAATTTAAGCAAATATCTAGCTGGTCTATAATTAATTATTAAATGAGTACCGCGTTACCACAAAAGATTTAAACACGCTTTATACACTGGTTAACCGTGCAATTTCTACTGTTACATAACTTTTGTGGCAAGACGGGTAGTGTTTGAAACCAAAATTGTAAATCTGTTGAATCGAATTAAAATGTGTGAAAATTTTGAAGCAGTTTCATGATTTAAATTAATACATTTTGTGACATGAATTCAAACATAGAAACACATAATTGTACTATATACTGGTACTATACAAGACTTTTTATCAGTCCATTGTTCAAGATTTCAAGTAGGTACCTACTAACTCTCTTTGTACAGTACAATCAAATATTTGTAAATTTTAGTTAACAAAAGGCACAGAACGTGGAGGCTGTGGTTAGTAATTTTCAAAAAAAAAAACATATGTCTGCACACAAAGAAAAATTGTAACATGGGAACATCCACACAGTGACGGCGAATAAGTTTAAATATCATACCTTTAAAGTTCTTCTAATCACGATGTTTTCTTTCATAGGAAAGCTAGTGGTGTGCAAATCCGTATATAGGTATGTACTCGTACCTACCAACCCCCAAAAAAACTCTATTGGTCCGACCGTGTTAGAACCCACGCTTTAGACTTGCAAGGCAAGCTTTATAGGCCGCGCAACAAGTTAGCTACAAGCTGCGCAAAAGCCAATCAACGTGCAGCTTTACGTGAGCTTCAGTTAGGATCGGATATTGCGCAGCCTGTAGCTAACTTCACATCCGCCAACTTGTGTGGCACGGCCTACACCACTAAAAGGTCACCATAGTTTATAAAAATACAAGAATGATAAACTTATCAAATAACCCTGCTCGTTTTCATCGGCAGCTAACATAAGCGATACTAAAGTTGCTTTTCCTCATAAAAATGAAACTGCGGCTTTACTTTAGTCACGTATAAAACGTCTGCGAAGCACGTTTACAAAATAGCTGTAGGTCTTGTAGCACTTTATCACGAAAACATTATACGGGCGGCGCTGATAACCACCCCGCCTCTGGCCACTGAACGATAATGGAAAACCTTAGGACGCCTGAGAGTTACATACTTATTTATAACTTTCAAAAATGTAAGGCTTTCTAGGTCAGGTACAGGAAAGTTCTATTCTATCATCGTTATTACGTCTGGGCTTGAAACGTTTACAAAAGATGTAGAGTATCGATACCTAGGTACCCGTATCGATTTCATGAAGAAGAAAAGATTCTTATCAATGTTTTTAATGATTTTCTTTGCGTAAAAAAGCAAATCGACTATCCAATAACAAAATCAATCAATTTTTTTTTATTAACTACAACAAAAAACTACAATACGTAACATAAGCTAAAACTACACACTAACTACTACTAACTACAAACTACACAGCCTCTTGAAGGTCTAAAGATATTTCAAATGCTCAAGCCAACTCAGTTGGCAGCGTGCCCAGCATGCTGGCTGTATTGCCACGACGGACGAAAGGCAATGCTTATTTATACTTTGAGCCAAATAAACACCAGCATTTTGGTCACGCGTCGCGTCCACCAAGCTTTGGACTGGAACCCGCAAGGCAAGAGAAGACCGGGCCGACCAAAGCACACCTGGCGGCGTTCTGTCATGGCGGACATCCGGAAAATTGGCAAAACATGGCCGGAGGTGAAGCGTGAAGTTCAAGACAGGCTGCGATGGAGAGTCTATGTAGACGCCCTCTGCCCCACCCTGGGGACCTAGGAATATAAGTCAAGTAGGTCAAGTCGCGTCCACCAGACGCTCAGAAAGACTTTTGATAACAAGATGAGCTTCTGACCCCCCACCGTCCCAATGTCTCAACTCCATACGGCTCAAATATGTAACCACTACCGAGGTTAGATAATAATTATTATTGTATTATAAAACACGGAGTATAGGTAAGAAATAGATTTATCCAGTTAAATAATATTAATATCTATTAAATGCAAAGTGTATAGGTAAAGTTATTTATTATTAGTGCACTTTTCATTTGATATAATAGATTATGATATATTTACAACTGAGCTAGCCTTGAATGAAACGTTAATTTGTAGGCGACAGTTAATAAAAAAACGGTATCTACATCAATTTGTTCGTAATATTTGTGACCTTAGGACTAGTCACTGTAGTCACCCGTCCTAAACAGACTTTATTATGTATTTAATGGGACAATAATCAGCCACATAATCAACAACAAACTTAAAAAAACCTACAGACTAAAACATACCTATTCTCAGGCCCATAAGCACACATAGTTAAATATCCCTTAACGAAAAATGTGTTGTTCAAAGACTATTTTGCACGTAGACGAAAATAACACGAGCACCCTAATAATAGGTATTTAGCCATTTCAAAGGTCCCCGAGTCAGGTAACTCTCATCATATCACCGCAAAATTCCGGACAAATACCGGAGTCTTCATATCCGGCCTTCCGGACTGTCCGAACGAGGGCAAACATTTTTGCGGGTTTTCCGGACGTCCGGGTCAGGCTTGTTGGAACAGGGTTTTAAGATATAGAGGCTTGTACAAAGTCAAACGTCAAAGCGAAAATCAGGGCTGCTTTAAGCTCGGTTTTATTGAATAGTCAATTCTTTTTTAGTGTCCTTTAATATTTGAAGCAAGTATGGGGAGATCCGTAGACGAACCAAAATTACCGGCTTACTCCAACGGATCAGCAAATTGAAGTGACAAACACTTTGAAAACATTACGTATCAATAGCTTAATGATATTGAAAATAAAAGTGTTAATTGAAATTGAATTTATACATAATTTTAATAAAATCAATCATCATACCTAAAATCAGCTATCGTTACGCGACGTTTACTAATTACGTTTAATTTTGTGGTATAACTATATTGGTTAAAACAAAACTAAACTAATTGAAATATTCACTAGCGCCGATCACTAGCCTTGTTTTATTTAAATATTCACAAGAATCGAAATAACTCGTTCAGTATGGATAAATAATAATGGGTTTCCCGCTCTCGGCCCTCCCATCGCGGTGTGAAACCCGCATCGATTTTATAAATATTGTAACGCTTATCTTTTATCACGTTCAAGAAAATATTTTATAGGGGTAACGTATTAGTTACTATATAAGTACTCATCTGTGTCGCGGGTTTCGACCCGTAATATCTAAGAATAACGCTTGCCTTCATCTTTAAGGTATCTCTACTTTGGTAATTGAGTCCACACGTTTGTCTACAAATGCTTTAACTGACAATAAAATATGATAATAGTGTCATATAGGAAATGTTCTTTTAATTTGATGTAAATTTACCAAAAATAGTTTTTTTTTTATCGCGAATAAGTCCGCGCTTGACCACGAACTCGCCTGATGGTAATTGACGTTGTGGTCGAAGATGAAGCACGCAGACCTAGAAGATACCTATTCACTCTGGCCTTGAAAAGCGTTAGATTATATCTCTTAGGAAACAGGGAAGCAGGAAGACTGTATATATGATACGAATCAGAAAAGTTGAGTCAAACCGCTTCGTACGTATCGAAGGAAATAATACAGTATAAAAAGCAGAAATAGATCATTTTACAGTCAATCTAACAACTGTTCCGATGTTGAATGTGGCTAATATGTGCCACAGAATAATGAAAGGGTTTCAGGACTTTGAACGCAAGCACTTAATTACAAGCTTTTATTTAATTTCACCTGTCCCGTTGTCGGTCGGTCTGTAATCAAATCTTGCAAGTTAAATTTGATCCACTTCCCGGTTACCGATTGAGCTGAAATTAGGCATACATGTGTAAATTGCATGATAATGCAATATTATGATGACATGGTGCTGATCTGATGATGGAGCTGGAAGGTGGCCAACAGAACTTAGCAATGAAACGACACAATCTCATCGAGTTTGCGTTCATTGCCTTTCATTGGTAACCAGGGTCTGATGATGGAGCAGGAAGGTGGTCATAGGAACTCTGTAATAAAACGACGCAACCTTATCGAGTTTCGGCTCGTTTGATTTGTCTTGGCGAGTACTTGTTCAGTATATTTTTGTTCGAAAAAAAAAGGTTTTGTTTTAATTTAATACTTGTTATAACATGAAATTCTCCAAATTGTCACAGTTATTACATGAAAAATAATATTATTATAGTCACCAAGGAAAATCAAGGTATTGCATTACTCTTTAATTGCCAGAATAATTCAACGAGATGTTCGAGAGTTGACGATAAATCCACAGGATAGTATCATGTATCAAGGTACTAAGACGCTCAATTTGCAAAAGTCCAAAAATGTAGACGATTTAAATTCTAAAAACCAAGTAGCTAAGTAATAGTTACTCTATTCATTAAAAGATGTTCGTACACCGAAGTGATATTCTATATTCAGAACGCCGTGTGGGAGTCGACTACAACGTTACACCTGACAAAAGCTAATTATCTCCATTACCGATCTATCCCGGTCTGTCTAGGCATTGTGGTAATCAGTTTAGTGATTTGTGGTATCAGGCAAACCGACTATAATTAATGATATACCGACATTACCAACATTAATCATTCATTGATATTACATAATAATTGAATTGTCTAAATGATTTAATTAAGATTTTTGAATGACATGTAATTTTTAAAACCAAATTACCAATAAATATGTTTATCTGTTTATCCCGTTTGTTTTGGCGAACTAATTAATAAGCTAGATTTTTATTTTGGCATATGGGAATATTAAATGGTGTCATTTAAATATGATTTATAAATATGCCATTTATTACTAATGTTACTTAATGACGTCAATGCTAATGTACGCACAATAAATATTTAAGAAAGAAAAGTTCATTTTTCTGTGATGTTGCAAAGCAAAACAACGCTGCTCCCGATAGTTCAAATAGCGAAACTAAAATATTTTATTTCGAAATTAAGATGCATACAGGTATTTGCAGATGGTCTTTTTCGAATTTTGCGATATTTCGAAAAAAAGATGTCAGATGCGTGTTTTTAAATAAAGGGGCAGGATACTTTTCCAGTATTGTTCATTCATTCATCTAGTGTCAATAGCTATAGAGATCTTTTTTTAGGGTTCCGTAGTAAAACGAGGAACCCTTATAACTTCCTTGTGTCCGTCCGCATTACAACTTCCACATTTATCAACCAAATTGCATGAAATTTGATATTTTGATAGTTTAAGTATACTCGTAGATCTCAATTTTAATGACTTTTTGTCACATGTATGCCAGGAGTGTGTGTGCACCCCATTGATGTAATATGTACTTATCACAGCGGCATTGCGCATCTAAATACATTACTTATAGTACCCCACTCTTATCATACTGCGTGCGCCTGCTCGTATATAAAAGGGCGCCAAAACTGCTTATATTTACAAGAAGACTATCTCATAAGCATAATTTTCCGCAGATAGACAGAAACACGACAAAATTCACGTTACTTTGATTTAGTAAGGCACATTTCCATCGTAACTCGATTTAAAAAAGCTATGTTAGTAGAATACGGACCAAAAAGCCAATTATTCTTCCGCCTGATAGTACGGAGTGAAGATTTACAGAAGTATAAAGACCGCTAAAGTCCCTGAGACGGACGTTTTTTTGTTTGTTTTATATTCTTTGTCACTGAACTGAACTACATAGAGAGAAAACGAAATGCGTCTTTTTTAATGTTTAGTAAAATCATTTATGTTCATCCAAAGGTCGCCTAGCACAAATTGCTCAAAGCCATAAGGCCGCCCTTGTACCACCAAATTTGAAGTCAAGTGTAAAAACTTTGTTTATTACTGTTTTTTTTTTGGTGTGCAATAAATTCCTCCTAAATAATTTTATTATAATACTAGCTGACTCGGTGAACTTCATCTCACCATCTGTAAACTTTTAATGACAACTTTTACATGCAGGAACATTTTGTATGGGAAAACGAAATTAAGACTTTATAAACCTTCCCTTAACTTCCACAAATATTTCAAGATCAAAATTAGCCAAATCGGTTCTGCCGTTCTCGAGTTTTAGCGAGACTAATAACCACGATTCATTTTTATACATATAGATAGATAGATGATTTACAATATTATTGTATTTTAAAATCAGTTATTAACAGTTTTAAGCACTTTTGCCATATTTACGGAGGTAGACAAACTCAATGTTGAATACAATTTTTTTTCCCACGTAAAGCTGCGCGCAGCTTGTAGCTAACTTCACATCCGCTGACCCGTATGATTCGGCCTATACTTCTGTTAGGATTTTTCACTCAGAAATTACGAAGACCAGGCGGCCACTCTTGACAAATTAGGTTACAGCAATATTTCTTGGAATAGTAACTGTAGAAGAAGAAATAAGTTAGTTATAACAGTAGGCTGTCATTTTTGAGAAGTATTTTTTAGTGTTCCGTATCCAAAAGGTAAAACGGGACCCTATTACTAAGACTCCGCTGTCCGTCTGTCTCCACGCTGTATCTCATGAACCGCTATAGCTAGAAAAACTGAAATTATCACAAATGATGTATTTCTGTTGCCGCTACAACAACAAACACTAAAATAGTAGTTTATGCAACTGTCATATAATGAAATGTCATAACACTCGTTACTATTATGAAACTCGCTGCGCTCGTTTCATAAACACACTCGTGTTTTAATACCCGGGTTATATGCAGTTGCATACACTACTTTATCTTCACTAATAAAAACGTGTATTGTCACAGGGAACTTGGCGCGCAGGGCGGCCAATCAGGAGCGAGCGCGCGATGTTATAATGAGATTTTACGATATCGGTGTGGATATTATAACATCATGTGAAATTGATGGGGTGACATCATGACCCCGATGGGGTCGAAAAGTTCTCGAGTGGAGACCACGTACCGGCAAGCGCAGCGTATGACGGATGTATGACGGATGACCTCATTAAGACCGTAGGATCGCGCTGGATGCAAGCCGTTTCCAACCGGTCTTATTGGAGATCCATAGGGGAGGCCTATGTCCAGCAGTGGACTTATTATGGCTGATGGATGATGAAGAAAATGCCTTTTAATCACACATTAGCACACGGCGAAGCTTCACTCGCTAAATCGAACATCAGCTGTTTTTTTTTCTGTAATAGCTATATGCCATTAACCCATATAATAAATGGTGTACTGTAAATAGACTGTGGCAGATGTGTGTTTTTGTGTTCCGTACATTACTTCTTATTAAGGCCATATGTTTTGTGCGTGCCCCTAACTTGACGAGCTCTACCCTACTGAAGAAGTCCCTTTGCTTCTGACATTGAAATATTATGTACCTATCTATTGCTTATTGTTTTGGACATTGTTGACTTATGACACAGAAATCGTGGAATTTTGTTATGGACCTTGTACTGTACTGTACCAGCCTTTTTGATAGTCCACTGCAGGACGTAGGCCTACCCACGAAAGGTGATTGGGCTATTATCCACCACGCTGGCCCAGTGCGGGTTGGTGGATTCACATACGCCATCAAATTTAATCTACGGACGTATGAAGATTGCCTCACGATGTTTTCCTTCACCGAAAAGCCAGCGGTGTTAAATTCCGTACATACATTCCAAGGAATTCATTGGTTCAATACGGGACTGGGATTTGAACCCACGACCTCACGATTGTAAGGCGAGTGTCATTACCACTAGACCACCACGGCTTATTATGGTCCTTGTAAGAAAGTCTAATTATGTGAGATTTATATACCTACGGGTGACTAAAGCCACGCGATATTGGCCGCGCGGCGAAAATTGCCTATCTATTCGCATTGCCATTTAGACTTTAGTCACCTGTGGAAATGCTTATTTTTACTCATTCAAAAACTTATAACAAAATTATTTTTCGCAAATATGGCAAAACCGCCTTCCATCGTGTAGAAATTTCGGATATTTCGCTCTAATTGCTTACATTATTGTTGTTTTTTTCAAAAACGGCTCAGTCAATTTCTTTAAAATTAAAATGTACCACCTCGGGAGTAGGTATACCCTTTCGAACTAAAAAAGAATTTTTCGACTAGATTTACAGTTGGCGAAATTATCGCTGAACATACACAAACAAATCATACACACGAACATAGAACCTCCTCCTTTTTGGAAGTCAGTTAAAAACAATAGTGATTACATTAAATATTGTCTAAAAACCAAGATTTGGTTTGTCTTGACATTTTCTTCTCATCATTAGATAATTTAACACAATGTCGTAACTTAACTTTCTATTAATTCTTAACATTTCTGAACAGATCTATCAAGGAAAAAAACTATAGTAAAATATCATTGCGGTGCGCGCGTTCACTCATACGAGCTGTGGTAGATTTTTTTTATTCTGAATAGGTTTGCGTTTGACCACATACTACCTGATGTTGAGCAGATAAGCGGTCTAGGTTTTAGCACGCTAACCTAGAAGATACCTATTTACTCGGGATTTGAAGACGCCCACGTTGTACTTTAGCGGACCACGTTGTAACTCATAGAGTGGAGTGAAACATTTAACGTTCCACTTAAATTCACAACGTTTGAGTATATGAGCGCTCAATGCGTAGTTTCACGAAGTGTTCGTTAGCGATCACCAAAGTTAAGCAACGTTCGCCACGGTCAGTGTTCGGATGGGTGACCGCGGGTGGCATTAACATCTGAGCGCTGCCATGGCTCGGATGACACGTTAAATTGTAGGCCCCTGTTGTATTAACCGTTTAGCCATGTCAGAAACCTGAAGGTAACTTAAAAACTCTGACACCAGGGCTAGCTACCCGTCCTACTCGAACTTACTTTAGTATATTTATTCGTCTGCAACTGCGATGTATGATACTGTACACTCTTCTTAGAAAATCTATTGCTCGTAGAAAACTCATAAAAGTGGAATGTTTAATAAAAATATCCGCTTCATTTTACGAGTATGTAATATCGCGCAGGACAGACGTAAATAGCACACGTATTCACTGTGCAAAAAGTTAAATGTATGATAGATATATATACGTTTCAAGGAAAGAAGTATTATAGTACAGATTTAAAAACAAAAACCGCAGACTTAGGGTACCTGAGAAAAAGTGACATGAAGTGATTCTGTTTGTGGATTGTTTCAATGCACAAGAGACAAACAATTTGCCATTTTTGAATTAATTTTAGAAAAAAAATCACATAAGTGCTAATCAGGCACTCATACCGAGGGTTCCGTACAAATCCTAAAAATTAATAAATAATAATAAATTAATATTAAATATTAGGGGACATTTTTACACACGGTCTCTGACCCCAAACTAAGCAAAGCTTGTGGTATGGCTGCCAGAGACTGATATACTACATATAAATATTTTTAAATACATACTTATATAGATGGTACCTAAATAACACCCAGACACAGAGCAAACACCTATGTTCATCACATAAATGCTTGCTCTGGGTGGGGATCAAACCCACGCCTCTTTGATCCAGAAGTCAGCGTCACTAACCACTGAGCCACCGAGGCAGTCAATTGCACAAAGCACAAAGTTGGGAACTAAGTTGATAAAACCTCAGGGCATAACTGAAACGCGGGACTTTACACTATTTAAATTGACATCTATACGAATAATGTAATTTAAAGCAATTAAATGTGGGAAATATAAGGCTTTGTGAAATGGGGGCGAACGGAGTGAGAGACAGACGGACATGACGAAATTATAAGGGTTTCTTATTTTACAACAAATTAATTCTGGCACCGTTAAAAATTAAGAAGGAAAAGTCGTTATCACAGGAACATTTTTTGACGTATGATCGTAATGAAACAATTGGTAACTATTACATAGGTAACACGAAATTTATGCATAGAGTGTTAAAACTAGCCGGGTTGACCTTAGTAGCGAACATTCCGGTTTAATATATTACTAAAATTATACATATTTAGTGTATAAGCCGAATTATACAAGTCGGATAGGATACGATAGGATGTGAAGTCAACTGAAAGCCATGCAATCTTATTTTATTTATTTTATATTTTATTGATAGGTTCGATGCTCACCACAAAATTACAAAATTTTAAATTTCTAATCCTGACTGAAGCTCACATAAAGCAGCGTTGAATGGATATTGCGCATCCGCCGACTTGTATGATTCGACCTAAGGCATAATTATAAAACTAATCATACTTGATGATTCTGTCTTCAGTTACAGTTCACAAAAAAGATTTCAGTGATTGTTCCAGTTCCAGGTAAAAAGGATAACTTGGTGCAATCTTACAAAACTCAATGAATATCCCAGACCAACCTCTTGATGGTTGGTTATGCAGGGCGGAGTTCAAGTAAAAATCAATTTAGCTTACACAATCCATAAGTTTCCATTTAATAATAGCCCAAACGACAATGAGCAAACAATCGGTCTCTACCGGACACGTGAACAATAAAAATAGGTTTATGTGGTTTACGTGTTATGCCAGTCTTACATGAGGCAATGACTAGTGAGTATAAATTGGTGGCAACGGACGATTTGCTTTATTAGTTGCACATGACTGATTTATTAGACCTTGAAAACTAAATAAATTGACTGCCTCGGTGGCTCAGTAGTTAGTGACCCTGACTTCTGGATCAAAGAGGCGTGGGTTCGATCCCCACCCAGGGGAAACATTTATGTGATGAACATAGGTGTTTGCTCTGTGTCTGGGTGTTATTTAGGTACAATACTATCTATATAAGTATGTATTTAAAATATGTATATGTAGTATATCAGTCTCTGGCAGCCATATCACAAGCTTTGCTTAGTTTGGGGTCAGAGGCCGTGTGTAAGATGCCCCTTAATATTAATATTTATCTATTTAAATGGTGTGTGAGAACTCCCTCAAAAATATAATATGTGCCAACTAGTGATGTTCTATACAGATACGTTATGATTACTATCATAAAGAAGTGACTAAAACTGAACTAACAATAAAATTTGTACAGTACTGTATTGACCTAAAAATATTCTACTGCTATGGCTAAGGCTTACCTATGAAAAACACAGATAAAGATAGTTGTGTTAACCCCCCCGAGTGGGTTCCCGCCTTGTCGTGGCGGGGGGGCTTAGTAGCCAGGTCTCGCCAGCCTGGTGAACGAAGAGGAACCCGAGGTGGGGCCGGCCTCTCCGGGTCTTGGGCCTCGACAAGCCCGTGCGGAGGCTGGCCAGTAGGTCGGCTTGCCGACTGAGGTGGACTGCGGTGTCGCGCTTGTCGCGACGCCGCGGCCAAGCCCATCGAGGCGGGGGCGGCGACGGGATGGACGGGCGGCGAGAAGGCCGCTGCCTATCCGTCCTGCCAGCGGCCCTAACGGGTGCCGCCAACGTGTTGGCGGAGGCGGTGGGGCTGCAGGGGAAGAGGAGTGTCGGTATCGCGACGGCCGTTCTCCCTATCCTCTGCAGCCGTAGTGGCAGGCGCGGGGCCACTTTAATTGACCTGTTGCATCGGGACCAGGGCTGTCGGACACGGGTGCTGTCTGACGACCAGTGCTGGTTGGTCCCAGGTGGTGGATGACGATGTGTCTGGTGTTCGGCACATCGTTATTCTGGCGGGAGCCGAAGCTCCGTGGTGGGGCCCGAGTTGGGCCAGCGCTGTCGGGTGCCGCGGAGGAGTGCGCAAGCGTGCCCGTAGCCCCGACACCAAGCGCAGTGGCGGAACACCCAGGGGTTTTGGTGGGTATACTGTCCAGTCGGCAGGACTCCCACATAACCACCCGCCTGCCCTCGAGGTGCGGTGGTATCTATAAAAGATTTCCCCTGGTAAAAAAAAAAAAAAAAAAAAAAAAAAAAAAACTCTGTGGTGAAAAACGAAAAACAGATTGTTAGATTGATTTTCATTGTGACATTTCATCACGTCATTGCGTGGAGCGTGGCTCATTAAACGGACATTTGTATTTATGTATTTTTCATGATATTTTATGATATTATCTGTGTCGAAAGACTGTCTTCGTAATTATGAGCAGATAATATTTATAAACTTATAATTATTATTTCGCTCCGAACTATAACAAAATTATGTAATAATGATTACTGATAAATACACCATTTTTAACCGATTTCCAAAAAGTTAGAGGTTCTATGTTCGTATGTATGTATTTTTTTGTGTATGTTCATCGATAATTTCGCCAATTGTAAACCGAATCGAAAACTTCTTTTTTAGTTTGAAAGGGTATACTCCCGAGATAGTCCCATTTAAATTTAATCGAAATCAGCCAGCCATGTTTATGATTCCGTAATAAAACAAGGATTATTTCTCTTATTGAAAAATCAAAATAATGTAAAAAAATATAATACACGTACGACACATTGATTCGTGCGAACAATTTGAATTCTGTACACGATTAAGTAAACTTGGTTAAGTATGTAATTTCTGTCGAAAAATAATAATGACTACTTTAGTCATCTCGTGTGAGGTTGGCCGTATCAATGAGTTGTATAAACACCCCACCTACACTGGAAGGCGGTCAAGGTACTCGATATGTTAGTGGTATTATGGTATTTCTCCCTTCTACTGTGTGTACGTACTGTGTGCTGTTTGCAGCTTTGAGGCTAAACAACCACTACTTGTTTGTTGTGAAATTCGTAATATCAAATCTTTGTACATTTTGCGAATAATAAAATGATACAATTTAACAATATTTTAAACAATTTCTTAAGACGCGTCGCGTCTACCAGACACTCAGAAAGACTTTTGAAAATAATATGAGCTCCCGGCCCCCACGGACCCAATGTCTCAACTGTCTTTAATGCTGATGTTTTTTGGCACAACGCGTAAGCATTGTCATTCAGCGTGGCAATGGGCACGATGCTAACTGGCAGTGGGCTTGAGCATTTGGAATATCTTTAGACCTTCAAAGGTCTGTGGATGATCCAATGCTTTTTATGTAGTAGTGGTGTAGTTTTGTTGTAGTTAATAAAGGCACTTTTGCCCAGTTATGAAAAATATATTTCTTAAGTTCGTGAAAATGAATAAATGAAAATGAAAAATCTTTTTTTATTTTGGTCATCTAATCTTTAGGACATCCTACACACGGTCTCTGACCCAAACTAAGCAAAGCTTGTAATATAGCTGCCAGAGACTGCGTAGATCTTTTTATAAAATTCTAGTAAGATTTATTGAATTTGGGTCAAATAGAAACCAGCAATTTAAATGTTATCTTTTCCATGGAGAAATCAAAATATTATATGATATAAGATTTAGTAGTCCCATTTTTACCCTTAGGGTACGGAACCCTAAAAATTTGGTGATTTTTGTGCAAAATTCATTACTCATCTTATGATAGATTTTCTTAGAAAGCCGTTAAATCTCCATTATCGTGAGATAGGCAGCTCTATCGTTTTTGGAATGATAAACTTAGCCAGACTTATCTAGCTTTACTTTTTGCATTAATGGTCAGGTCAAATACATATCTGATTAATGTTTTAACTAACGGAAAGTGAACGACATTTTCAATTGGTAGAACGGTTTTACATTTTGTATTTTTTTCGATTTCGTTAAAAATTTAATTGTATTACTCATAATAATACAACAACATAACTGGAACAAGAGTTAAAAGAAACGAAGACAAGAGAAAAACATAAAAGGCGGTCTTATTGATAAAAGCAACCCCCTTAGAGACAACCTTTGGATGCAAATAACATAGACTTTGAACGGTTAGTATCTATACGTAAATAACTAAAAAAATCTAGTTGCAACAATAGCACTGAACTAGAGTACAAAATTTTGACATTGAGCTCCAAAAACGGCTGGAAAAATTTACCACATATTAAACAGGTTGCTAATTTTGATTTGTAGTTTCAAGTATATTGTGGGCGCACCCTCAGAATGACATCATTTTGTGAAGCCTTTGTCTTTTTTTATAACGAATTACCAGTATGGAAATCATTCAACCTTAATCATAATCAACTTATTGACAACATTTTGTTACAAGTCATTAAACATAGTAGTAATAATAATAGTATCTTGAATAACAATAACAATCTAGAAATAAATTAGTGTTCTTTTAACGACGGTAAAATGCAACCAGTTAAAATTGTAATTCACCATTAAAATTAAAAAAATAAAACAAGATTAAATCATAATCATTGCCCAATGGCCGTTTAAACTAGCTAGTAAGATATAGAGGTATAACTGGCTAAATGTGTCACGCGCACGCTAGTTATATTCATATTTACTTCTTTTCTGATTTACTTTTGTCGTCAGCTGACGCGTCGTCCGGTAGGATTGATGAATATTATTTTTCACAATCCAAAATTATTGAAATGCCATTTAAGATCCCATTTTACTGGTGAACCTTTAAATAATACCCGTAAATAAAGCACGGTGGACTGAAATCGCAAGTTAAAAGGTATGATAAACAGTTTCAGAGGCGCACGGGTTAATTCGACGTCGTTTATTTTACGAGAAAAAATACCTTATTTGGCAGTAAAACATTTAAATAGTGCACAGTGATTAAATTATCATGTTGTTTTATTCAAATTATGAGATTTTTATCATAACTAAATCAAACGTGTTCAAATCATCTATAATTATTTTTCGCAAAAATATGGCACCACCGACTTCTACCGTGTACAGAATTTGAATAGTTTGCACGAATCGATGTGACTTCCATGTACATTATTGTTGATTTATCAAAAAACGGCTCAGCTGATTTGGATAAAATTTAAATAAAACCATTTCTGAAGTATACCCTTTTGTATTAAAAATACTTCTTAAATCGGTTCACAGTTGGTGAAATTTTCGATGAACATACACAACAAATTACACGCAGACGTTCGTAGTAGGCACCTACTTCGTGAACCGTGATAACTAGGCAGTTAGTTTTTTGCACAGATGATGTATTTCTGTTGCCACTATAACAAAAAATACTAAAATTAAGAAAAAAATATACTTAAGGCAGTCTCCCACACAAAAATCTTTATTTTTTAACCATTTTACGCTCGATATTAATAACGATGACAGACGCACAGCGGAGTCTTAGTTAGGGTCTCGTTTTTACCTTTTGGGTACGGAACCTTAATGCTCACCTAAACGACAATAGAAAAATAGTTTATATCTTATAATGGACGATAGAAAATTTGTTACAATAGGCTATTCGACAACATTTAAAATATACTATTGATTGTGGCAATCCTTACAGATAATAGCTTCAAAAAGACATATTTCGCTTTATTTAAACTAAAATATGTTTAATTTTCGCATATTGCACGAAATAAAATACGATATTTAATTTGCAATTTTATTTGACATTTTATTTTTGACGAAAACGCTCAAGATGGGTGGCAACTCTGGTTAACGTCACAAGCTAGAAAGCGAGAATTTCTCGATCGACTGTTGTTTGTGTAATTTGTGTTGGGTTTTTGGAGTAATATTATTGGATCTGTAAGTTACTTCTAAAGTATCTTTTGTTAATTATTGAACGTGAACTAGCGTTTTTACTAGTATTAAATAACGTTATTTTACTAGCGTGTGACGTCACAGACCAGCACCATTACAGAATCGTTTTTGACGTGATCTTGAAAATCTATTCTTTAAGACTGATTTTCATAATAAATACAGTAGATCTATCGCAAATATAAATGTATTGTGCTTATTATGTACTAAATAATAATTTAAAACGATTTCCACAAAAGTAGTCGAACAGCCGATTATCATGCAAAAATGAAAGTTTATAAACTAGGTATTGCAGCTCAGCTTATGCACCGGGCCGTCAAGAAAAAAAAACATAATCCTGAGAAAATCTATCATTATTGTTTCACCTAAGCTTGTACTTGACCAATAAAAATACATTCAGCTAAAAACCCATATAAATAAATAGTAACCAAGGCTCGCAGGCAGTGGGCTGAAATCACAAGTGAAAAAGTTTGATAAACGGCCTCGGGTGCGGGTTAATTCGATGTCGTTTGCATCAAGAGATAAAGAGCGGTACGGCTTTTGTTCGGACTTTCGTATTACCGGATCATTTGTTTTTTACTGCAACTTCGCTGACATTTATTCTATAATTAGATAAAAATTATTTTACTTGATGGTGATGGATTTTAGCTCATAGTTAGTCAAACTTGCGGCTCACATGACCAATTCAATACAATTTTAGATTAGCGGCTTCAAGAGCTACATCCGTTATATTCGTTCTGGAGCGCAGTTCTTTATTTTGACAAGAAACGGTATAATATAGCACAAAACCGTCAACTCTGGAAAGATCGGAGGGTAGCTTTTGCCCAATAGTGGGACACGACAGGCTAATAACAACAACAACAGTTTACTTAAAAGTATCATTTAAAACAAGTGTAAAATTAAGAATATCAAAAACTCCAGAATTTTTTTTTATCGATTGCTAACAACTAACAATAATGTTCCGCTATGTCCAATACTATACTAAACTACAATACACAATACTATATACTAATACGCTAAACTACAATTCTCGTACCACGTTGTTATTTTCTCGTAGATCATCTACGACACAGCTCAATGTCTACGGCGTAGATTTCTCTACGCTCGTAGCACGTCTACGCTAGATAGATCTGTATTATTTAGCCCGGTTTGTAAGTTTGACGAATATAATAATACTAGGTTTTACCCACGGTTTTACCTGAGTAATATTATCCCTTGACCTTTAAACAATATCCATACAAAAAATAGATTAACATACAATTCATGAAACACTGTGTGTTTGTATTTCTATTTTGACTGTTTTCGACATTAATTTATCACCTACATAATATTTTCGACATAAATCCAATTCGCAGAGCACATTTTTGTACAAAATACTCGTAGGCATGCCAGTTTTGTAAATTTTCGAAAATGTTTTTGTCAAATATTTACCTAGCACTAGAGTTTAAACCTACTCAGCTATGAGATAGTTATTAATAACTCACATAATATGTTTCACAAAAAATCGTAACATGATTTCCACTGTGTTTAGAATTCGAATAATTTGCACGAATCGACGTGACATCCATGTAAATTTTTGTTGATTTATAAAAAACGGCTCAGCCTGTTTTGATAAAATTTAAATAAAACCACCTAAGAAGTATAGTGCTTCTAATTAGAAATGAATTTTTGAAATCGGTTCACAATTGGCGAACATATCGATGAACATACACAAAATATTAGAAAATACATACACACGAACATAGTACCTCCTCCTCCTCCTTTTTGGAAGTCGGTAAAAAATACATCTCTCGCAGCCATCTCTCATTCTACCCACAAGGTGCTCGAGATCAGACTACTTATCATTTAAATCAAGTATTACGTTAAGAACTCTACTGTAAACTACTTGCACGGAGTATGGTTTAGCTTCACGTAGATCATTCACCTTCTCTTATAGCACATCAATAACACATTAATTTGTTTTTGTCAGCGACTACCAAAGTTTTGCAACGTTCAGCACGGTCAGTGTTCGGATGGGCGACCGCGGGTGACCAAACAACTGAGCGCTACCGTGGTTAGGTTGACACGTTAAGTTGTAGGCCCCGGTTGTTTTAACCGTTTAACCATGTCAGAGGCTTTTGGTCTGTTTGGGACATTATAAGCTCCCAATTTGCCGAGCAAATACAGGCATGCTTGTGTTGTTCGCTAGTATTGTAAATTTGCGCCAAAATTTTCCTTTTTAGCCCGAATATTTGGCACTAGAACTTGAAACTAATCACCTATGCGGTAGTTATCAATTAGAACCCACACAATACATCTCTCACTGGTGGAGTGAGAGATGTATTGTGTGGGTTCTAAGGCGTTGGAAATAAATCTACGAGCTCAACACGCGCCAAATGGTTGTCGCAGCCATTAGGAAAATACGTGCCAATTCATTTTGAACCCTGTACCGTGTGCATACTCTCTATATTTATTGTAAGGCTGGCGTTTATAATAAAATAAGAAAAAAATATTTTTTTTTTGCTACAAACGGCATAACTGACAACCATGTGCAGAATTCGAATAGTTTGCACGAGTCGATGTATCGTCGATGTAATAATTTTCATATTTTTGTTCAGTTTCAAAAATGACTAAGCCCATTTCGATATAATTTACAAGTCACTTTTGATGTATGATCTAGCAAACAAAAAAAGAATCATGAAAATCGGTTCATAATTAGTGGAGTAATCGCGTTCCAAACATACAAATGAAACGTACAGCTGAATTGAAGTGGGGTTAAAAGTTCACGTCCTCTTACATACCCTTACAGAGTAAATGTGTAACATAAGTAGGTACGTGCTAATTTATTTTAAACTCAGTACTATGTATATGCTCTTTATTTTTGTATAAGGCTGGTGTCCACACAGAAAAATTCTGGAGAAACAAAAGTTTATATTGCCTTACCTTCATAGGGTCATACATATGACTGGTGTTTGTTCGTTCATTAGTTTGATTGTTATTCTCTTACGTAACAACAGAGCAATTTTTTATTATTATTATACCCAGGGAAAACTAGAATCCTGGAGGAACTTGTGGGTCATCATTACCACCCGTAGGAAGTCCACTGCTGGACATAAGTCTCCCCTATGGATTTCTAATAAGTCCGGTTGGAAGTGGCCTGCATCCAGCGCGTTCCTGCGGTCTTAATAATAATGTCCGTCCACCTGGGTAATGTAGCAATAATTATTTTTCACAAAAAATGGCAAAACCGCCTTCCATCGTGTACTAAATTCAAATATTTCGCTCGAATTGTATACATTACTCTTGATTTATCAAAAACGGCTCAGCCAATTTCCGTAAACTTTAAATGGGACCAACTCGGGAGTATACCCTTTCAAACTTAAAGATAATTTTTCTATTCGGTTCACTATTGGCGAAAATATCGATGTTCATCGTGTACAAAATTTGGATTTTTCGCTCGAATTACTTACATTATTGTTAGTTTTTTCAAATGCGGCTCAGCCGATTTCTGTAAAATTTAAATGGGGGAGTATACCCTTTCAAACTAAAACATAATGTTACGATTCGGTTCACAATTGGCGAAATTATCGATGAACATACACAAAAAAAACATACACATGAACATAGAACCTCCTCCTTTTTGGAAGTCGGTTAATAAATGATTATAATAGTTGTCAAATAATATAAGAAGAGCCCATGTGATTAAGTTTTACTTAAAGCTTAGCTTGGTTTACTTAGGACTTTCTTTCAGTCTATATACAATCTGAAAGCGTCAAGCTTAACGGATCGATAAGTTTAAATGGAGGTGGACAGGGTACACAGAACCAAGGACTAATGAAAGGTTCTCTGGTGGAAGTACCAGCAAGCATAGCGTAAGATGTTCAACCTCAAGGAAAGATGAGACTTCACACCTCAGAGACTACAAGATCGCGCTGGATACGTGCCGCTTCCAACTAGACATGTGTCCAACAGTTGACGTTCGATAGCTTACAAATTAATATGATGATCAATTATTTAATTTTTGGTTAAAAATGGCATAATTATAACCGACTTCAAGCGTATACAAAACTCGAATAGTTTGCACGGATTAATGTTTGTAGTTGTAGGTATCATCGATGTAGTATTTTTCATGTTGTTTTTATTTTTTAATCAAATTTAGATTTCGATAAAATATAAATGAAATGGTACGATTCCTAAAATAATTAATCTATCAAATAAAAAAGCGTAACACAGAAAAATGTATATTGACGAAATGAGAACCTTCTTTTTTTAAATTGGTTAACAATAACAATCTGTGACGTAATTTCTGCTAGTGTAAAGCAGTCCTTATAATAATTGCGAAAGTTTTTGAGCAAGTGGCAGTGATTGTTATATGCTACAGCTCTACAAGCACTTCATTGTGGGGTGAATTGTGGGGACTCTGTGTTTTAATTGACTTTCCAGCGTAAGTATACGGTTTTTTAAATTCATTAACTTAATCAATTTGTAACCCAAATCACACTAACTACTAGTGCCACGTAGAAGTCTGCTACGGGTTTTCCATAATATTCTTAAATAGGTAGGTATATACTACGGGACTAATCGCACACTAAAATATCAAGATATTTAAATATCTCATCATCCTGACGTTTCAACCGAGTTGCATCGATCGTGGTCACGAGTTGACTTAATGCTTGATGCAACTCAAGAATGAAACGTCGGGATGATGAGGTTTTTATTTATCTCGTGATTTTAATGCCAATAATGTGTTTAAATCGTTAAAGTTTAAAAACAACATTTCTTTAATATTAGTAAGTAGAAAAAGATTGTTTCTAGGATAATTCTTAAATGTTAATATTTCATATCTATTCTTATTTTCGATTGTAAGCTAGGTACCTACAAACATTTTAGTATCATACTTTTTGAGTGCCATAATTAGTATCATCTGTTCACCTTGTGCATGGACGTCCTACGTCACGTTCATCGGTTTGTAGTCTCCACTCGAGAACTTTCTAACCTATGGCAGACATGGTAATCAGTTAATTGTTTTTGAGCCCTTCCAACAGCTGTAGTTTTTACTTTTTCTACGGATATTCTCATTTTTATTCGATCCAGATTCCAGGCTTAGTATTACAGATGTTAATCTAAATATATCCTTTAAAAAATGTCTAGAAATTAAATTAAATTTCCAATTGGCACTAACCGCAACTGGTAGTGAATATGTCACAACGCCTTTCAATACTAAGTTTATGTTAGTGTGCACTAACAGTGGACTATTGAAGACTGACACAATACCTAAGACATACTGTAAAAGTAAAAAACAGTGATCTTGTGCGCCCTAAATTGGTTCATACGACATACTTCCCTTTGAGCTTATGTACTGAAAGCTAGCACAGTACAGCTTGCAACATTACATCGGTTACATCAGTTCAGAGTCTGAGCCCTTAGCCCTTAGTACCTCAGTACCTCGCCAACCCTCGCCCGAGTAAGTCGCGGTTCCGAGCGCGCCCCATTCCAACTTCGAATACGTGTTCTCATTTCAAAAGTTTTCGTGCCAGTGCTTTGTTTTTTCTTTCGTTGCAGTGAAAGTTTGGAGTTATTTTTAATTACTTTTGGCAGATGGTGTGATTTCGTGTTTCTGATTAAAAGGTAAGTTCGGATGAGTTAGTATTTAAGTTGGGCAAAGTTGTAACTATGCTCTTAGTTGGGGTTTGATTGATATTTTCTTTCGGGTTACTTTTAGATTGAATATTTCTTTTATTGTTACTTGTTGAAGATAATGTGGTTGGGCGTATTGTTTTAACAGATAAGTTTTAAGAAGGTTTTGGAAAGTTATTTGGTTTTATATCAAGATTATGTTTATTTCTTCTCTTAGAATAAATAAATTTGAACAATCGACATATTTTTTTTTTATAAAATTGTTAGACATAGAAAATGTAATTAATAATTATACATCTTTGTTTTACAGTATATCATCCTTAAAACTTATGACCTTTTCGATGATAGTTATTATTACAATCATGTACGTATTTCGCCTACTATATAAGCAGTTAAACAATGTTTATGGCGGTAGCGGCTTACTCTCTATTGCTTTATTATAAAATTCTTTAAGTTTTTTGTGCTAATTAAGGCATATGTGATAATATTTTGTTGATACAATGACATTATGATGACATGACGAGCAATAATTATTACGGTTTTTTGTTAGCAATAAGTCAGCTCCACTCAGTATTTATAACGATAAAGCGGAAGTTTTGTGTACTGATCGAAACGTTGTACAGCACAGTATTACGAGCACCCTTCTGAGATATTGATATTTGCATTCAAATTTCGCTAGAAACGTTATAATGTATTTTTATTTCCACAATGTCGAATTATATTTCTTGGTACCTATTGATAATAATTGTAATTTGTTTGTAACTGCGGTATCATTGTTGGTACAGTAATGTATAGAATTTTAAGACCTTCAAAATTTTCTCTAACGTAGCTAAAAGCCTTACCTGTCTCCATAAGAACTTCACAGTCACTGCACATTTTTAAGGAAAGAGTGAAATATTTTTTATCTTGATCAGTGTGCAAAATGATGAAATTGCTTCTTTCTCTTTTCACTTGTCTGTTTTTATAACCTTTGTTTGCTACTTCCCTTTTAGCCTTTGTCTCTTTTCTCCTTCTCAATATTATTATTATTATTATGTATTTTATTGTATGTATGTATGTGTATTTATATTTTTGTAATATTTATTTATATATTATTTACATTTTTATTATTATCAGTTGTGTTTGGTACCTCCCATTTATACTCTTGTTTGTGATCTCTTTCCGTTCAGTGGATGCCTGGTAGAGATTGCTGTCAGCGATAAGGCCGCCATTTGTGGCACTAATTTAAGATAAGTTGTCTACTTTGTACAATTATAGTATTAGTGCACACAATAAAGAGTTCTATCTATCTATCTATTTATCTAAAAGCTAAAACAACAGAAAATTGCCGTAGATATATTATTATCTGTGCCAGAAAACGCTCCGCAAAAAATAAAGTCATATACACACCACTCGTAGTACATGGGTGACCAAAAGTAGATGGGTAACCCCATCTTTAAGATGATGTGGCCCATATAAGTTTATTGATATTGGCAGTAAAGTTTAGTCCCTTATTGGGGATTGATCATCGATTTATCAACCCCGAGGGAGAAAACACTGGTCCGTCCATTTCCCGAACTAGGTAGTTAGTGATTTTGGATAATAATTCAATTTCAGAGAAAGAGCGTCTAGGAAAAGTTATAAGTTCTGTTTATAAATTTCAATTGAGAGTCAAGAACACACTTTTGAAATCCATTCCCATTCCTCATACGAACAGCCAGAATGTGGAACGCTTTGCCTTTGGAAAAGAAGGGTGATCTACCAAATAAAAGAATATTAAAATGGGTTTATAACTTGCGGAATAATCGCATAACATACAAAAAAATATTCACTAAAATTTAGAATCTGTTTTTAAAGTATGATAATAAAATCGTATGCTCTTGACTTGCATTTTCGATAAATGCTCTAGGCTGTCAGATGGGCATTTAGCGTAAAACCTTAGTCAGGCTAAGCCTTTAGCTCTACTTTGATACTTTCAATTTTGGCTTTTTGATTGCGATGATTTCAATTCTTTCAAGTACAATGTATAGATTTTAACACTTTTTTTTAAACCTTTGATTATGTCTAGATACCGCATTAACTGAATAACACGGCGCAAAAATATTACCATTACCTATATGGACCGTAAAGACGATACGGAGGTATTATCATACTACTACACGGGACTTATCGCGCAATAAAACTTGAGATATGAGCTAATTAAGTACCTCTTTTTCTCCCGACGTTTCGACCAAGTTGCATTGGTCGTGGTCACGGACAGACTAAATGCGACGCCGTATCACTCAAATTGAAATTGTCACCGCGACACACCACATTGACAGTGTCTGTAAAGGTCTTAATGCCTACATCACGCAGTTTGCACTTGTTGACTACAGGATTCCACGACACTGATAGTTTGAAACCATCCTCTCGGTTGAAATTACGATGTTTTTTAATTTCTACGGCCTCACGAACTATTCTTGAGAAATAGTGACGATCAGTAGAGAGAACTTTCGGGTCGTGGAGCTCGATCCAATGACCAGTTCCTCCGTCAAGCAAGGTACGGAGGTACTCAATTCGACGCGCATATTTTTTTTATGTGTAACCACGCATAACTTTTTACATAGTAATTCGATTTCAATAATAATTTTTTTCTTGGAAAGAATTTACTTCGAAATTGGTTCAATTTAAATTTTATAGAAATCGGTTAGGCTATTTTTATTATATCGACAATAATGTAAAAAATGCTACATCGATCCGTGCGAAAAAATAATTATATTAGTTTAGACACAATATACTTACGCGCCCAATGTAAATGAACTGAGAGAACTAAGCTCTTTTGTTTATATTTGTCCACATGTTATATGTTTATATTTGTCTACCTAGACATAATCAAAGATTTTTATTATCTACTCTACCAAATTGTAGAGTAGATTCGTGGATTCGCCCCACAAGCTATTCGGCCCGCGGGGCGAATCAACGAAGCCTCTTTTTGAATGCCCTCTTTCGCCCCGTGGGGCGAATCGCCGAGAACGATAAAAGAAGAGGCCGTTTCGGTCCACGTTGATAAAGATCAATTTCCCGCATCAGTATTACGCATTTCTTATGGTACAGCCACGCATAAAATTACATGAGATAAAATAAAAATCCCACTACAAGTAATCAACAGATATGCAACGCTATAAAAAACTAAACAAGAAAAACAAACTACCAAAAACTTACTATATTGATATAACAGACATTATGGCTTAAGTTAAATTTAATATTGTTTGGTAGTAGGCAGGGCCCATTTGCAAACTATAAATTGTAAGAAAATTAACAGGTGTGGGACCTGTTACTATGTAACATTTTCGATATTCATTTAATTCATAAAAAAAATATTACATGTCATTACACAATGAATAGATTAATAATTGCAGTAAAGTAGGTACATTGATAACAAATAAATATTCACATTAACTACCTACTACATCATTATGTTTACAACTACATATTATAATTAAAATGTCAAGAAAAATAAAATAAAAATAAATTACACCAATGAAGTATGTCATTGTAATGAATGAAAACATTAATAAAACATGTCTTAAAAAATACAAAAATAACAAAAACATTACATCATTGTAAATTAATCAAATTGATAGAAATAATTCTTAACCATTACATGTTTCACTAACTAACTAACTAACAAAGTCAAAGTCAAAAGTTTTTATTCGCAATAATTGTGGTTACAAAAGGTCTTATTTAAATTGTATGCATAGTTCAAACACAATTAGCCAGTATGGCGTGCGAAAATTAGTGCAGACATTACAAACATTATTTGTTTCGTAAGTATTTATACAAAATATGTATGCAGTGTAATACTCTTAAAAACAAATCTACAATAATCTATTATTATAATAGTACATAAAATGGCCAAACACAACTAGTTATCTGCACCTACACAGTAAACATTAAAATAATTTTACAATTTATATAGAACATAAAAATGACAGGTAGACGTTTAAGGACTGTATCTATTTGAATTGAAATCTAGAAACTGTTTAAGTTTGTAAAAATTGTGTTCCAGTAGATATTTGAAAAGTTGAGTTCTAAATTTTCGAAGTGTGAGTGATTTCAAAGATTCTGGAATTTTGTTATAGATCTTTAAGGCCATTACGTAACAGTTTCTGCGATACAGCTCGTTATTACACTGCGGAAAGATTAAGCGATTTGGATATCTTGTACAATAGCTGCGGTGATTTCCTAACTTATTAAAATGTTCGGGATGCTTCTTAACAAATGAACAGATTTCAAAAATATACATACATGGAAGTGTAAGTATGCGTAATTTTTTAAATAGAGGCTTACAAGATTCTCGAGGCCCGACACAGCATATAGCTCGGATACAACGCTTTTGAGCTTTAAAGGCTCTTTCCATCTCAACTGAATTACCCCAAATGATCAGACCATACCTTAGAACTGAGGCTACATAACCATGATAAGCCATGAGAGATGTATTTTGTGATGAGATTAAGGATAACCTACGAAGTGCAAATGTAAATCTGCTGAGTTTTGAACATATTTTATCAATTTGGGCTTTCCAATTACAATGCTTATCAACAATAATACCAAAGAATTTTGCTGTATTAGTTTCTTTTATAGGAATATTTTGATAAGTAATTTTTAGTTTTTGGGGTTTGGATTTGATGTTACAGAATTGCATGAAATTAGTTTTATCTATGTTTACTTTAAGGTTATTGTTATTCAGCCAAGTTATAACAGTTGTAATAGTTTGGTTTATGTTTGACTCATAGTTTACATTTTTTTGTTTGGGAATTATTATTGCTATATCATCTGCAAAAAGAACGCATTTATGAGGTATTATATTAGGTAAATTGTTAATGTATAATAGGAATAAAAGAGGCCCTAATACGCTACCCTGAGGAACGCCAAACTTATTACAAATGTAGTTTGAAATGAAACTGGTCATAACATTGCCCCCATCGATATTTTGCACAGAAACGCACTGTTTTCTATTGGTTAGGTAGCTCTCGATCCAGTCATAAGCAAGACCTCGGATGCCATATTTATACAGCTTTTTTAACAAGGTTTTATGACAGACAAAATCAAATGCCTTACTCATGTCAAAGTATATAACTGAAACTGGGATTTTTTTATTGATATACTCTGTTATATTTTTGACCAGAATAAAACTAGCCAGAGTGGTCGATTTATTCTTTTGGAAACCATTTTGTTCACTTTTGAGAATATTGTTTTTGATGAGGAAGTCGTATAATCTTGTATAGAATATCTTCTCAAATATTTTGGATAAAACAGGTATTAGTGTGATGGGTCGGTAGTTATTGATATCAAATTTGTCACTTTTCTTGAATAATGGCTTTACGATCAAGTGTTTCAGGGTTTCAGGAAAAGTACCTTGTTCGAATGAACTATTAATGAGATAGCTTATAACTTCAGCTATTTCAACTGAACAAGATTTTAGAATTTGTGTACTAATGTCATCGTAGCCCACAGATTTTGTATCATTGAGCGATTTGATTATGGTTATAACTTCATGTGGGCTAGTAGGTTTTAGAAATATGCTAGAACTGTTGTCATTAATTGTATTATTTATAGTTGAAGGGGTTGCTTGTTTATTATCAATATTTGTATTGTTTACAAAATTATCATTAAACGTATTAGCAATTTTTTTAGGATCTTCTATATTTTTATCATTAACTTTTATTTTATCAATAATATCTATTTTTACATCTCCATTATTTTTTATAATATCCCATGTTGCTTTACACTTGTTTTTGGATTTAGAAATTACATCATTATTATATTTTTTCTGAGAGGAGCGCAAGCAGGTTTTTAAACACATCGCATATTTTCTATATTTATGTTTTGCCGAATCATTCTTATCTTTATAATATTCATATCTAAGCTGTCTTTTTGTAGCACATGATTTACGAATACCTTTAGTGATCCACCTGCTCTTTTTAATTTTATTTGATATTTTTATTCTCATAATTGGAAAACAAAGTTTATAGAGTAGAGTGAAAGTGTCGTGAAATATTTTAAATGCATCATTTAAGTTTTTACTGTGATATACTTCTTGAAAAGAAAGGCTACTGAGATGTTTTTTAAACATTTCAATGTTGTCCTTTCCATAGTCTCTTCTCTCAATGTAAAAAGATTTAGGCTTAGATTGTATGGAATTTGTGTGAAAGCTTAACGTTTGAGCTGTATGATCTGACAAACCTGTGAAGTGTACCTTTCCTCTACCATCAGATATATTGCTAATTATATTATCTATACATGTTTTTAATCTAGTCGGTTCATTTATATGTGTTCTAAATCCATAATTAGATAGTATTTCTTGGAATTCTGTTGTATTTTTATTTGTTTTTAGAAGGTCTATGTTAAAATCTCCTACAAGTACTATTTTGCCACTGTATTTTTTTTGCAATTTATGTAACAAATTTTTAATTTTTTCTAGAAGTATATTAATATTTATATTGCGATATATACAAATTATAAATGTTTTATGTGCTGGTAGGTCTACTCCACAACATTCAAAGCTATGTTCAGTCGCAAATTCGTTGAGAAAAGGTATTTCTTTATATTCTATGTCAGTTTTCAAAAGAATACAGACACCTCCACGTCGTTTATGTTTTCTAAAAAATTGGGTGGCAAGTTTATATCCTCTAAGCTTTATGTTACTTTCATCCCCATTTTTCGCTAAGACCTCTGAAATACAGATGGCATCTACAGGATTGTTATTCTCTGCAAAATCTAGAAGAGATATTTGCAAAAGATCTAATTTACCTATCAGCCCTGCAATATTTTGGTGAAGAATAGTGAACTGTTTTAGGTTTTGTGATTCTTTATAATTATTGTGAGGTACGAAAAAATGTTTTTGAATTTTTACTGTGGGAAGGACTTTGTACTTTACGTGAGAAATAATACGGTATGGTGCCTGGTTTGGGTTTTTCATTATCCATTGAATTATTCTCTGGGGCTGCTGAGTTCTATAAAATTTTAGCTTTATTCATTTTATCAAACATGTGTGGTATGGTTCCCGGTTTTAAATTATTTTTATTGTATTTATTTACCACTTTCGATATGTTTTTGCCTAAATAGCAAGACTTATAGTCTTCAGTATTAATCGTGTCATTAAGTAATATGCAACGCCTGTAGCTCACCGAAGGGGTGGGGTATGCTTGAATTTTGAGGAATTTACATGTACCCGAGTTATTGACAATATTTCGTAGTTCCCTGTTAAGTTTGATTTCATTTAAGTGATTGTTGTACACAACACTTGCTACAATTATATTTGGAGTAGTAATCTTTTTCAGGAGTGCCGATATTTCAATTAAAAAACGAGTTGGATTCGTGTCATTCGATCCTACTGACAAAAACAGCCAATCTTCTTTTTTAAAGTCATTGTTGTTTAATTTACAGTTGTGTAAGATATGGTCTGTTGGAGCATCAGGATAGACGTGGTTGATAATATCATAGTCTTTTGCATTTTTATGCTTAGATCGAAGGTCGATTATTTGAGTTGCAAGATTTTTGCTGCTCTGATCGGCAATTATGACAATTTTGGGCTTACTTACACAACCGTTATGTTTTTTAGGTGTTTTAACATCATTATTTACATATAACTACATACAACTAACTCTCTCACTTTTGTGGAAATAGAAATTATGTAGAATTATGCCGCTTCCCTTTCGCATACAATGTGGAGTATAATTTACCCCAGACCGGAAAAAACATGTTAATTAAAAAGTTAAAACCGAGAAATTGAGTTGAAATCCTCAATAGCTCAACGTTACGAACGGATGGAGCGATATTGATTTTGTTTTTTTTTTAAATCTTGTGTTTATGGACCATTTTATAAAATTATATATGGGGTTACGTTTTTCACAGGACGCAATTTATATTTTTAATGTTAAGTTATTGTTTATCTGAGAAACTATAGGTTTTACAAAATGTTTACGAATACAGTTATTGTCTATACCAATATTATAAAGAGGAAAGATTTGATTGTTTGTTTGCATTGAATATGCTCCGAAATTACTGAACCGATTTGAAAAATTATTTCACTGTTGGGAAGCTACACAATCCCGGGTCTCATAGGCTATATTATATTTTATTTTTAAATTAGGGAGGCTGCTAGTAAAAAATAAAATTTTTGATTTTACTAAAACTTTTCACTTAAAATTACCAAAGTTGGAGAAAATAAGTAACTTTTAGTCCTAGTACCAAAAAATAACAGTCCGTCTGTCTGGCCGTCTTCCCATCTGTCCGTCCTCAAGTCACAAACCCACATAACTACCACAAAGAACCGAATTGCATGAAATTTGACATTATAATAGTTTTATTATTATTTAAAAAAAATTATTAAATTATATTATAGAATCTAAACTTCCATCGAATGAAAACAATGTGCCAAAATTGTATTGATTTAGATAGCATATTGAAGGTGAAGAAAACTCCTTTTTTTTCTTCACCTTGTACGCGGAAAGGTTTGACATTTCTCATTTTTTAAGCTTGATAACGATCATCAATCAATCATCAATAAAACAATTGCATTTTTATTCATACCCCCTCATAGGACTCATAGAATGATGCCCTTGATATAATGCAATTGTATTTTTTTTCCATTAACTACTTTTCTACTTAAATGTACAGATAAAAAAGTGAATCGCGGGGCGAATCAACGAAGCCTCTTTTTGAAGGCCCTCTTTCGCCCCGCTCCAAACAATGCGGGGCGAAAGAGGGCATTCAAAAAGAGGCTTCGTTGATTCGCCCCGCGGACCGAACAGCTTGTGGGGCGAACCCACGAAAGAGCCTACAATTTTAGGTATTTTCACGAGAGCTAATAGGTCAATTAAAAATAACCTTTTGTGCCTTCTCTCAGTAATGATGATAGACTTTGAAAATGTATGCATGGAATTCGCTCGATGCTCGTACTCGTGACGAAAATTAAGCAAATTAATTTGAAATAAGCCAAACGTGGTTAGATCCTCTTTGAGTTAATTGGCGGAAGAAATTGGGTAAACATCGTCCGCGGTAAGGTAATCTCATTTTGGCCGTTCTCCCTATCCTCTGCAGCCGTAGAGGCAGGCGCGGGGCCACTTTAATTGACCCGTTGCATCGGGACCAGGGCTGTCGGACACGGGTGCTGTCTGACGCCCAGTGCTGGTTGGTCCCAGGTAGTGGATGACGATGTGTCTGGTGTTCGGCACATCGTCATTCTGGCGGGAGCCGAAGCTCCGTGGTGGGGCCCAAGTTGGGCCAGCGCTGTCGGGTGCCGCGGAGGAGTGCGTAAGCGTGCCCGTAGCCCCGACACCAGGCGCAGTGGTGGAACACCCAGGGGTTTTGGTGCGTATACTGTCCAGTCGGCAGGACTCCCACATAACCACCCGCCTGCCCTCGAGGTGTGGTGGTATCTATATTTCCCCTGGGGGTAATCTCATTTTGAAGCCTACGCGGGTTTTCGTGACGCTGAAGTGGTAATATTACCCATTTTTGAGAATGGTAAAATTAGTAACGCATTATTTAATAAATCACTGAATAATCTATAGTTATCCGAATAGTAGACCTTTTACTATCTGTTTAACTAAATCTTTATAAATTTTACTGGCAAATCTTGTTACGATTTATATACAATCTTGCTATAATTGTAATGTTAACAACCGTTATTGTTGAATAACGTAATAAGCTATGTAATTTTTTCTGTGATAATCATATATTTTCTATTCTTACTTAATGTCTGTTTTCGTTGACATTAGATAGTTTTTTGAATTCGACTTTGAATTTGCTTTTTTGTTTTTTTTTTTTTAATTTGTAATTAATTGAATTAATAAATAGTTTTAAATGACCTGACCTGGATGAGACTGATAAATTATTTTGAGTTGTAGCAATGTTAATTCTTGTACTGCTTTATTTTGTGAAATATTGAAACGTATGTACCTACCTATTTGTGTTTATATTTAAATTATTTAAATTGTATTTCAAACATTGTTATTTGACGATTCCAAGTGCAATTGTAATGTCTACGGAATAATGGAACTTAGACTTTGTCAAATATTATTATCTAAATTGGTTGATAAATAGCGGTATGTCAAATTTCCTCTTTTTTAAGAGAAAAAAGAATTAAACCTATGTAAGTATAGTACTTACATAGGTTACGTCAAGGTTCGTTGAAAAATGGGAAAACTCGTTGAAATACTCAAAATCTTCTAATATTTTGGAAGTTTATTAAAAACTAAACAAATTGACGTAATAGGAGACAAATGTTATCATTGTCTCGTTCGGATAAACTAAAAAATCCTCGAGCACGTAACTTCATTTACCTATAAAGTTAGTCAGGAAGAGAGCTCCAAGGCAATCCCTTCAAAAATAGGCGTAAGACAAATTTCTCCGAAACTGTTTACGGCTACTTTGGATAACGCCTTCAAGCTCCTAGAATGGAAAGGATTCGGCATCAATATCAATGGCGAATACCTCACTCACCTTCGGTTTGCCGACGATATAGTAGTTTTATTAAAAATAGTACACTTCGAAATTGGTCTTGGAAATGCCTAAAATTATTTAAAAAATGCATTTTTTCCAATTTATTATCACATACCTACCTAAAATAATTGTGCAAATCCACAAAACAATTCATAAAGGTAATCTTGAAAATAATGTATACCCCAAAATTTTCCAAATGCAAGCAGCAAATATGCTTAATCTAATCTAAAGCGTCCACACCATAAACAATTTGTGTAAATGTGAAATAAATACCGAATCGTTATCGCATGACAACTTTGCGGCGGATTAAATTATTATAACTGCATTTAACTGGATTCAGCTGGATTCGGCCCAAAGTACCGCATTAAAATACCATTAGATGTTACCATTACATAAATACTTGGCGCTGCTAACGAAATAACCCGTTATCTGTATGTCACAGCGGTAGTTTATAACCTACTAATATTATAAACGCGAAAGTTTATAAGGATGGATGGATGGACGGATGGATGGATGGATGGATGGATGGATGGATGTTTGTTTCTCTTTCACGCAAAAACTACTAAACGGATTGAGATGAAATGAGATGAAAAAGAATACAATTATTTAGCTTATACATAGACATAGGCTACACATAGGCTATAAATTATAATGATACTAGCTTTTACCCGCGGCTTCGCCCGCGTTATATTTTGATTTTGGCTTATGTTTATGTCGGCTGCGAAACCTAATAACCTAACCGACAAATATCAAAATACCTTAAAGGAATGCAAGGTTGGAGTGTATATGCAAGGGTCAGGGGTCTTAATTACAAATGAATAAAAACTATACCTATATTTCAATGTTTTTGGCTGTTTGCAGTTATAATAAACATTACAATGGTACAGCAAAGTTTATACCTACTTGTTCCTAATTATTGCTTTTTTACAAATATTTGTGCAAAAATCGATAAATTTGTTTCTAAGGTTTTTACGTGTTAGATTAATTCCAATTTTTTGTTCTAAATAAAATCTCTGCTTTCCATAAACTGGGCATTCCAAGATTATGTGCCACTGCACATGAGTCTCCTCTTTTGTGGGTTCACAGATGCACGATGGGCTTTCCCTCAACTTAAATCGATGTAAGTATTGGGAAAACCCACCATGCCCCGTCAGCACTTGAGTTATGATTCCCACTGGTGCTATTTCTCTTACGATCTTGTATGCCGCCCTTGCATCCGGAAAATATGTTTTGGTTGCCGCCGCTGTGTGGCCATCCTGATAACGCCGGTTCCTCTCGTCAAGAGAGTCCTTTCGGATTTCTCGCTTGACGAATGAAACGGGACAGTTATCGTAAATAGGTCTGCACTTCGAGTGCAGTGCTGCTTCCTTTGCTAGCTGGTCCGCTCTCTCATTTCCCTCCATCCCCGCGTGTGCTTTAATCCAATAAAGTTTCACTATTTTATTTTGTGCGTGTAGCAACTTTATGTTAGCTTTGAATTTACTGCTAAGGGATGGAGGGAAGATACGCCAACTACCGTTTCCAGTGCAGACCTGGAGTCACAAAAGATTTTTGCTTTTTCGGTAGCCTCAAGAAGTGTCAATAACTCGGCCTGGTACACGGAGCACCAATCGGCGAATTTCAGCTTGCGGGTACTGATCTCAGTGGCATCATCCCAAATGGATAATGCCGCCCCAACTTTCCCTTTAACTTTGCTGCCGTCTGTAAATATGTTAATTTCTCGGTTAAGATTTTGCTCTAGTGCTGCTCCGTCTGCCAGGCATATGAACTCCAGCTCCTCCTGCTGCGCTGGGTGTGGCTTCTTTTCTGTCTCTCTATCTCCAGTTACTTGCTGGGAATAACCCTTCTCAGTTTCATAAAGCAAGGCTGCTTCCTGGACTCTGATATGACAGCCGCGGATTAGGGGCCGCGGAGGGATATATGGAACTGGTGGTGTGGGTGCCGCCACCTACCCTACCTTCCGCTAGGCCGTCAACGTGTTGGCAGACGCAATGGGGCTGCAGGGGAAGAGAGGTGTCGGTATCGCGATGGCCGTTCTCACTGCCCTCTGCAGTTGAAGAGGCAGGCGCTGGGCTACTATGACTGACCCGCTGCACTGGGACCAGGGCGTTGGAATGCTGTCTGACGTTCAGTACTGGTTAGTCCAGAGTGGTGGATGACGATGTGTCTTGTGCTCCGAAACACTCCGTCATTATGGCGAGAGCGCAAGCTCCGTTATGGAGCCCGAGTCTGGGCTAGCTCTGTTGAGTGCCGCGAAGGAGTGCGAAAAATGTAGGAACGTCCTAAACTTGCCATGACAGGTTATTTCTGGCGCTTAGACGGCTGCTACCGCAGCCCGCTCACTTAGTTTTTATCTTATCCTACGGGAACTGTTAAAGTTTTTGCGATAAAAAGTGGCCTATTATGTCACTTTTCGTCTTTCAAACTATATTCATGCAATAAGCCAAGGCAAGTTGCTCCGTTGCTGAGAAAAAAATATTGTGAAGTCCTACGGGAACCACAATTTTTTCGCGATGGAAAGTATCCTATGTCACTTTCCGTCTTCCAAACTATACCCACCCCAAATATCAAGTCAATCCGTTGCTCCATTGCTGAGAAACAGTTATTGTCCTATCCCATGGGAATCACGAATTTTCTCGAGATAAAAAAGTATCCTATTATCACTTTGTCTTTTAAACCAAAGGTATCCATACCAAAAATCAGGTCAATCTTTTGCTCCGTTGCTGCGTCAAAGAGGAACAAACCAACAAACTTTTCGGATTGATAATATTGAAGTATGATGTATACCATAAAGGTAGAATAAAGAAACATGTTAAACCTCTAATGATAGAAGATTTAAAAATATTTTAAATGTCAGACAAAATGACGGCCTGGTATTAAACGTCTTAGTAACATGTAGCATGCAGAGGTAAAATAACATTTTATCCAATTTTAATGTCAGTTGTCATTTTCAATCCATACTTTATTTCCTCTTCAAGGGGATATAATGGTGGAAAAACAATTTGTCCCCTTGCCATGCTACTTGTGATTTATAAAAGTCTGCAGACAATGTCACCTGTCATCCAATTACGTTTGGCTGTGACGTTTCGTTAGTCCATATTAGCGTCACAGAGGAATTAATCACTTAGCGTCTTTGTGATAGTGGCGACAGTTTCGCTTTCGATGGTTTTTGTCCTGTCCTACAGGAACTATGCAATTTTTCGGGATAAAAAGTATCCTAAAGCTCCTTCCGCCTTTTAAGCTATGTCCATGCCAAAAATCAAGTCAATCCGTTGCTCCGTTGGTGCGTGATGGAGTAACAAACCAACAAACCAACAAACTTTTCGGATTTATAATATTAGTAAGGATTGCGTAAATTTTCCATATTAAAACAATAAGTGTTAAGTAAGTAGGAAATTTTCTGCCATCTGCGAGCTATTCTAGCGTGCGCTCCAAGAAATGTCAAAAAAGAACTGTGGAATCTAACAAATGTCACATCCTTTTTTTTTGTTTTTTTTTTTATTTTCCACCTCCTTTAAGGGTGGTAAGGTAGGGCCTCGAAATATCAATGGGCGAACCCGCGGGCAAAAGCTAGTACATTATCAAAATGGCTTTTATGTACGTACAATACTCTATTGTACCAGCCCTTTTTAATAGTCCACTGCAGGACGTAGGCCTACCCACGAAGGGTGATTATATAACTTTACTATATTATACTAGGTACCTACTAGATTTTCTCGCGGCTTCGCTCACGTGATATTTGGGTCTTGTGATATCCCTAAAGAATCTTTTATTTTTCAAGATAAAAAGTATTCCGACCTTTACCTAATCTTACCTACACGACTAAAATCAAGTCGTGGGGGCCGAGGGCTCATCTTGTTTTAAAATATCTTTCTGAGCGTCTGGTGGACGCAACTCGTGACCAAAATGCTGGTGTTTATTTGGCTCAACGCATAAGCATTGCCATTCAGCGTGGCAATGCAGCCAGCATGCTGGGCACGCTGCCAACTGAGCTTGCCTTACCTGCCAACTGAGCTTACTTAAAGATAATCCAAATGCTCAAGCCAGTGGGCTTGAGCATTTGGATTATCTTTACACCTTTAAAGGTCTGTCGATGATCCGATTGCTTTTATGTAGTAGGTAGTAGGGTAGGTAGTTTTAGCATATAAAGTAGTAATGTTTTTGCTATAGTTAAAAATCAAGTTGATCCCTCCTCCTTCTATAGCTGCTTGAAAGAGTAACAAGCAAACCAACAAACCCACTTTTGGATTCATAGTTTAAGTAAATGAGTAAAAATTACCTTCTGCAGGGTTATTCAGATAAAATGTACTAAGCCGAAAGGAGTGATGATATAGACTATCATTGTAAACAACTTTTACATAAAGGCCAACCTAATTGGAGAAAAATAAGAATAAGAACAAAAACCTCATTTGGAGGAAAATTCAAATGTCTACACCCAATTGGAACACTAGAGATTAAGAACAACTTTTACTATAGGGCCAACCAAATTCGCGAAAAAAACACATATATTTTATTTTAGAGATTACGAAGTTACCATTTTTATTGAACGCCCAAAAAGAGCAATCCTAAAGTCTACATTTGCAAATCCCAATTGCAATACAAGAGAGTAACCAAGCCAAATTCACCCGGTCCAAGCCGCGTGCCGAAATAACAAAAATTCATCTGAGATTGTTAGTTGTAATAATAGCAGCTTGAGTACCAACCTAGCGAAATTGGAAAAGGAAATCCCACAAAAAACATTTTCATGTAAAATGTTGCCAAGACGAGGGTTGGGGGTTAAAAGTTATAAGTTTTAGAATTTATTTATAGTTTGTGTAGCAATACTAGTCTACATACTAAATTTTAGCTTTCTAAGATTTGAGGAAGTACGAGTATTTCGATGATCATCAATGAGTCAGGCAGTAAGTCAGCAACAAAATCGGGTGTTTTAGATACCAATACAATCAGTATACAACTAAAACTTTGAATGTTTCATAAATCTATTATGGCCATGATGTTTGTTTATCTGGTATACTCCAAGCCCAAGTTACGAGGATTGAAAAAAACGCCGATCCACTTCGAGAAAAAGTATAGGTAGTGCCCTTGTGCTTCATTTTGCTTGGCTCGCCTTGGCAGGGGCACTACCGTGCCCTCAGATATTCATATTGGAAACAGTCATATACGCCGGTATGCATAGGATTTCTAATTACGATGAGGAAATTGCCCCAATATTAAAACGATACGCGATGTTACATTTTGTGCGAAATTATTCGACAGAAAAAATAATTAGCTGCTTTATGATGGCCCAGTTTTTAATCGTCTCTCAAAAATAAGAAATTTTTATACAACTATGACAGCTTTTTTTATTTTTATGAAGTTTTCAGATTATGTACAATATACTCTTCATCATCTTTTTATTTATTTTTTATTTCGTATAGGTTTGCGTTTGACTACACACTGCCTGATGTTAAGCAGATATGCGGTCTAGTATGTAACACGCTTACCTAGAAGATACCTATTTACTCGGGATTTGATGACACCTATATTGTACTTTAGCGGGAAGACAGACTCAGGCAAAGCGTTCCACATTCTGGCAGTTCGTATGAGGAATGTGGACTCGAAACGCTTGGTGGATAGCCATCATCATTTTTAGCCTGTAATCGTCCACAGCTGAGCATAGGCCTCTCTTCTTGTACGCCATTCACCTCGATTTTGTGCCAATCTCTTACACCTACAAAAGTAAAAAAGTTGAAAAGAAAATTTACCTACTACTTTGAAGCCGGATTCATCGGTCATTTTTTGTAAGACCAATGGAGCCGTAAAGTTCTCGAATAGAGACCACGTACTGGCAAGCGCAGCGAAAATCTCCACCGCCTGGGTGGACTGATGATTCAATTTAGTCCGCAAAAACGCGCTGGATGCAAGCTGCTTCCAACCGAGCCAGTTGTAAATCTCTATGGGAGCACTAAGTCCAGCAGTGCATGTCCTACGTCTTATGGATGGATGAATAACTACTTTAATGCATCTTAATTTGAAACCTGAAAAAACCTGAACTTAACTTTTGAAATTAAGGCTATGACTTTTAAGAAACTATCAAGTTACTTGATATTCTAAATATTTGTTGATCTGTTAGCAGATAAGATTTCACAACTTTTCCCTGGTTACATATACACAGTTACATGCATTTGTATACCAATTGTATGTTTCAAACTCCGTTCATATCCTTAGGGATGGTCCTTTTTGTGTTTTACACATTGTGGCTTCATAACCAGGGTTCGTAACTCTTGAATTATAAATCCATCGAAAGTTTCCATGAAGTTGAGACCTTTTGTTCATTAAATATGCCTGGATGTTGCCTGGCTGTGTTGCTTGATAGTTTTGTAGAATTTGCTGTTATGATCTAAACTCCTATAGTTTTAATAGTTAACTTAACCTTCACAATCTTTAGATTGAATATTATATAAGTTATTATCACTATAGATATTACTATAGAGCACTTGTTCAGTCATTATCCATTTAGGGAAGTACCGAAGCTTTGATAACTAATCAATTGCTAAAAAAAAAAAAATGTGAATAATGAGGTAAAAAACATTATTATAATTGTTTCATCTACCCGCGTGACAAGGATAATGTTAAGTTGCAGGTACAAAATAAAAAGTAAAGTTTTTTTTTCTAAATGACATCAAACATGACGTGCATGCGTGCACGTTTTTGAATAGGCAAGTGCCAAAAACGTAATAAAATAAATTTAAATTAAATAAATTTATGAAGAACCAGGTTTCCGACATAGCCCAGCGGATTGGCAGGTTGAAGTGGCAATGGGCAGGGCACATAGCGCGGAGGACTGATGACCGATGGGGTCGAAAAGTCCTCGAGTGGAGACCACGTACCGGCAAGCGCAGCGTAGGACGTCCACCCACAAGGTGGACGGACGACCTCATTAAGACCGCAGGATCGCGCTGGATGCAAGCCGCTACCAACCGGTCTTATTGGAGATCTTTAGGGGAGGCCTATGTTCAGCAGTGGACGTCCTATGGCTGAAAGGAAGGAAGGAAGGAAATAAATTTAATAAAATTAAAATCCTTATAGAAAGGTTAATTTTATCATGTAAACTAAAACGTGACTTTCCTACATTTTAAAAAGAATTTTACATAGATACTATTCGCGTATGATTACAAAGTCAGACCAAATGTTGACGATAGTTCCAACCACATTCGGCAAACACATTAAATTACTGAACCCTAACGTGTTCTCCCAAAGCTAAACACTCAGTTATTTTGTACTAATTTCTGGTAGAACTTTTTCATACAGCGTTAATGCTCAGATTGCATGACAGATTAACCGAAATATGGGCCGAACTTTCGGTACCAACTCGGTTATTATTGTACACATACGACTTTATTTTTTACCCGATGACTGCCAAGGAACGGTATTGTTTTTCGCGATTATCTTGTGAACATGAATGAAATGAAATTTGTTTTGTGTAAAAACACAAAGGTAAAATAACATTAAAAATACAATTAATGACAGAAATGCCGAAAAGGGCTCATCTCAGCAATAATCTAACGTAACTTCCAAACGGCTTGTTGGATTTTGGCAATTAAGATATCGTAAGATTTTTCTCAAAAACTCAAGTGTTTGTAAATAGATATATAAAAACAAAATGGTGCATTTTTGGCCTCAAATTTTAATCAGTATAAAATATATTTTTTTAACCAAACGTAAATCGATTAAGATTTGATTTCTTAATAATGAATAAGGGAATTACAGAAATATACACAATAATATGTTTTGTATTCAAAATTCATTGGAAATTACAACCACTATAATTCTTAGAAATGCGTCTTTTATCAGTTAATTAGCCATTAGTTAGCCATGTCAGAGGCCGTCAGGCGGCCTAAAAACTCTGACACCAGGGCTTGCCACCCGACCTATGCGAACTTACTTAAATATCAGTTACTTTTTGACTGTCGTCTGATATCGATGTGGATATTATAACATCATATGAAATTGCTAAAATGGTGTCTGCGCTATAACAGTAGTCATTATAAGTCAAGTATTGGAAACATAAGTAGAATGTTACAACATTAGTGTAGATAAAAACACTTTACACGCACGGGCACAGTGAGATGTAATGGTTGATTAATTAATTATCAATACGAAAGTGTAGTACCTACTTATTAATTTATTTATTACTCTTTTACTCTATGGACTTGATTTTTGGGACGGACCGTTAAAAATGGTCATTTAATTCCAAATTAAATTTCTTTTTTTCTTTTTCGGTATAATTGTTTGTTTTTTTGGCCACTTTATTTTTAAAGCAATGCTATAATAATATGATAGAAATATGTTTTCCTACTTAAAACTTTAAGCCGTGATAAAAAAATGATTGCGAAATTATTATACAAAACAAAACCCGGTACAATGTCATGGCCTAAGTTTTACTCGTATATATTTTTGCTACTTTTATTGTAATACCAAAGTTAGTGGTACTGCTGATGTCGAAATTTTCCTTCAACAATTCAACTGAGTCTCTGTTTCTCGGAATATATAATGTACTTCTTGAAATCTAGAGCAAACAGGTGCCTTCTAGGTAAGCGAGGTAATTGACTCCACACAGAACTAATAAGTTAGAGAGCTTCTAAGATCAAATAAAACTTACTAGAGTTTGCTACATCTTATACCTTCAAACGAGCACTTCTTGCTTTACATAGATAAATATTATATTCGTTTACTTTTTAGGGTCCCGTACCCAAAGGGTAAAAAGACTCTATTACTAAGACTCCGCTGTCCGCCTGTCCGTTTTTCTGTCTGTCACCAGACTGTATCTCATGAATCGTAATAGCTAGAACATTGAAATTTTCAAAAATGACGTACCTACACATGTTGCCGCTATAACAACAACTATTAAAAGCAGAAAAAAATATTTAAGGGAGCTTTTCCCCTTCCCTTCCACGACAAATCAGATTGTTAAGCCGTTTTTCGCTCGATATTAATAATGGTGGCAGGTAGATACTTGAAAAATTTCAACGAATATTTCGTTAAATATTCACTTCAATAATTAAATTTTAAATAAAATAAATATTTACCATACTTACATGAAACGTGTTTTTTTTTGCTCGATATTGAAAACGGCAACTGGTAGATTCATGAAATATTCACAGAATATTAGGTTGTACATTACCTTCAAAAGTAAGTTATTAAATTAAGATATATATGGAAGCACCCCTTAGCTTCCGTACGGTACGGAACCCTAGGTGCGCGAGTCCAACTCGCACTTGACCGATTATTTGTTATTATAAAATATGGATCTCGAAAACACCACCAAAAATTTTTATGATTCGTTGCTGTGTTTGGGGTGACAGCACCAGTTTAATTCTTACGATAATGTTCCGTCTTTTATCTATTCATCCATATAGTATAAATAAAGTAACAATATGTAAAAAGAAGTTTAACTTTAAAACATAAAAAAACCTATTAAAAGGACAAACTTAGTTTACATTGAGACTCTAAACAACTGCAAATTGTAACTAAGGATAAAGTGTTTGCTGTTTAAATTACTATTCATTTTCATTCAGTTGCAGTCTTTGACAGAGAAAAGTTCAAAACAGATGCAGGTTTAAGAAAGGCATAAACTTACCGTTATGAATACAGAAACATTTATAAAAATAAACATCTTATTAGTACTTTAAAGTAAAAAGTTGTAGTGTAAAACCTAACGAAATTTTAACAATATAACTATTATTATTAGCTCTAGACCTATTTTCGTATATCTATAAAAATATATTTTTCATGTCAATTTAGAAAATAATATGATTCACTAATACATGTAATTCCAATAAAATTGCCATGTTTACTTATATGATTTGTTTCGTTTTTTTTTTGCTGAATAGAGTATAGAGAGACATATTTAAAATTTGTAAAAAAAAACAACTTTATGATAAATTTTGTAGTAAATAATTAGGGTTCCGTACCCAAAGGGTAAAAACGGGACGGTAAATATGTGAAATTTTTACAGATTATGTATTTGGATTGCCAACAACAAATAAAAACAGAATAATATACATATTTAAGGGGGGCTCTCATACAACAAACGTGTTTTTTTTGCCGTGGGGCTCCGATACGGTACGGAACCCCTTCATTTGCGAATCCAACTCGTACTTGGTCAATTTCTTTCATTATAACTTAGGTTAGTTTGAACTAACTTTGCTATGTAAGCGGAATATCCATATTAAGATCCCGCGCCGCCTACATATTTTAGAGCCATCTGCCAACTGTCAAAGTTTCTATATTTCTGTATGAAACTGTCAAACTTTTTGCTATAAATCAAACAAGTAATTTCCAAGTTGCTCATAAGTTGAACCGCCTGTCACGAATGTAAGTAAGGCTTGAACTTACGTTAGCCTAATTTGTTCTTTGTTTAAATTGTTACCGTGAATACCAATAACACTTAAGTGATGTGGTTGAAGTGTAAGTAGATTTCGTTTTTGTGTAATTGCCAAAACAGATGGGTTATAATTTAAAGATAAAAAAATATTTTTTAAGGTTCTCGTGTAAGTTTGTCTTATATACGTAGATCATTAATTTTTTTTTTTTTAAAGCTGTGTATACCTGAACTGATTTTGATGTTTGATGGAAGGTCGTTAGATACTTTAACCCGCTAACAGATACTTAGAGTCATACTTATACTTACCTAAGCTACCTTCTCCTTTCTGCTTTGTTAGCAGGGGCGTAGCTACCGCCGTATCAGCCGTATCAATGATACGGGGCCCCCAGCTACTGGGGCCCCTGACGTGTGAAACTGACTGCATGTCATATACTTACGATCTTATAGAGTCTTTACTTAAATAGTTTTGCTTTTACTTGATGTTGATTTCGCAAATCAGGCGTCTTATTCTCTCCGTTACTTCACTTCTACAGCATTTTGTGCAATAATCTGCGCCTTTTGTGCATTGTGTAAGTAAACATTGACTAATCACGCAACTTTTATAGAACTAGTCAGCAAAAACAGAACGTGGTTGAGACTTACAGCACGACTTTTATCGTCATTTGGGTCCCTAACATATTTTGATAAGGGCTCAAAGGCACGCTAGACCCTATTTCTCAGTGGAGGTTTTTTACAGGAAATTACTTACAAACGAAATTAATATTTGTCTTTTATTGACATTGCTTTTCATTAGTCATACTTAATAACTAAGTACTTAATTATGTGCGTCTAATCTGGGGCTTAATATCAAAATTATTAAAATATCCTCGAGATTAGTTCGCCTCGTTTTCTAAATTATCTTTTGAAAGGAATGAAATGTAATAGATGTATTAGAAAAAAAAATCGAATAGATGTATTGGATTTCTTTTTCAAACTACAAATCAACGTCTTTATTACAATCCGAAACCATTTATTCAGCAAAATTAAGGGAGAAGAGTTGAAAGAAAAAGCTCGGAAAAACCAGTTGTAATCTTTGAATTTTTTCACCTTTTTAGAGACAATCTGTGCCCTAAAAATATTACCGTTAGTAACGAGGTCGTCCCACGGTAGCAAACAAAATTATTTTTGGGCAATATTCCACGAGGAGAGAAACCATGTTTTATTCCATCAACCAAGATAAATAAGCTTATAAATGAATGCGTAAAAATGTAAATTTGCAAGTGTAGGCTTATACTCTGAATCTCTGTGATCTTCTTTCCGCCAGAGGTTTCATGAAAATGATTATGTTTAGGAATATTTTCGTACGGAATAGAAAAAATATTTCTTCATTTTTATTAGTTTTTGGCGGAAAACAAATTATTTGTTTAGGTACGATACCTCGTTATAAGAGAAGTAATATATTTATCTACGTAAGGTCATTGTTCCAATATTTGTAGGAATCGTATTAAAAACGGCTTTTCTTGTCTAGACAAGTAGTTAATTTTGACGTTAAGCCTTGAAGATGCTAAAATAAATGGTTTTTTAAATATTTTTGTTTAAATTTTCATCTAATTTTACCTATTGAAATTGAAAACATTAAAATTTCAAGTGTCTAATACAACCAAATTATTCATAATTTCATAGACATTGTTCTTTCCCGTTTTTTTTAATAGCACTAGTTAAAATCATACTATAATTTTACTTAAGTCTTTGCTAATGACAGGCTAATTATATTTTTATAGTGTGTTAGCAAAGCAGACGATATATTATTTTTATTACAATATTTTATTTAACTTGTAATGGATGTACATACCTATGTAAGTTCGAGTGGAATCTTGAAAGTTAAATTTGACCAACTTCCCGGTTTCCGATTGAGCTGAAATTTTGCACGCATAAAATGCAATAGTATTTAACTGCCTCAATGGCTCAGTGGTTAGTGACCCTGTCTTCTGGATCAAAGAGGCGTGGGTTCGATCCCCACTCAGGGCAAACATTTATGTGATGAACATATGTGTTTTCTCTGTGTCTGGGTGTTATTTAGTTATCTATATAAGTATGTATTTAAAATATGTATAAGTACGAGTAGTATATCAGTCTCTGGCAGCCATATCACAAGCTTTGCTTAGTTTGGGGTCAGAGACAGTGTTTAAGATGTCCCCTAATATTTATTTATTTATTGGCATGCGATATACATAATACAATAATAATAGGTACCTTCGAGCTGATCTGATGATGGAGTCGGAAAGTAGTCATAGAAACGACTAAACTTTTGTTTGCAGCATCCGATCACGAGTGTGACAAGATAAGCCAGCCATCGCTCTCCTTGACCATATTTATGGGAAGAAAACGACCTGACACATGATGCCGCCACAAGAAAGAGCCTTCGATGGCGAGCATGAATGCTTGGGGCATGCACGCAATGCTTATTTCTTATTTTATAAATACACATTTTTTACGTCCTATACCATTTTAAGAGTTCTTTTTATTTCCAAGCTAAATAAAACAAAATCACAAAAGGGGCTGTGTATGGCATTACTTATCTAGGTACTGTACTTTTACCGTCCTTTTGTGTATGTATTCTTTTTTTCATAAGAAAACTGCCCGTTCCAAATTCATCCGGTTACGAATTAACTTATAGAAGGTACCTACGTAGTAACATATCCTAAATCGTAAATTGCAATTTGTTTCATATTTTAGAAGATCCACGCGGATTCACAGACATACACACAATGACGAATGAAATATTTATGATTACTTTATCATTTATGATTCCGTTAATTATCACCCATTTCAAAATAAAGGTTGAAAATTGCAGCTCCTGTAACCCAGGTATACAAAAATGACGGCAGTGATTGTCAATTACAGCCACGGGCGCAGCCGAATAACAATGTTGGTGTTTTTATTGCAATTTGAATGCGTTGTCCGAAGCTTACGTGCCACGCGGTTCACACCTACGCGACTTAGCGGCAGAGTATTTTTAACCGACTTCCGAAAAAGATAAGGTACTAGTTCGTCTGTGTGTATTTTTCTGTGTATGTTTTATTCTTTTACTAATTATAAACTGATTGGTTGATTATTTTGTAGATCATACTTTAGAGGTAGTTCTATTTAAACTTTATCAATTGGCTGAACCATTTTTGATAAATCAACAATAATGTGAAGATCACTACATCGATCGTTGCGAACTATTTAAAATCTGTACACGTTTGAAGTCGATTATGCCATTATGGTGAAAAATAATTATTTGAAACTTAAGCGCCTATTCATTCCCATGACAAGTCTGTACTACCCAAACTTACACAAACTAAGTACTTAATAGTTTACTGATATCGAAAACGAAGACAATAACTGTGCCTTTATCAAGCGAGATATTTACTTTTTCACATTGTTCAGTAAAATTATTACAAATAACTTCATGAATATAAAGTACTGGGTAATTACGTCCTTATTTACCCATTAAGTACGGAACGCTGAAAACCCCGCTAAATCCTACTAATATTATGAACGTGAAAATTTGTAAGGATGGATGTATGGATGTTTGTTACTCTTTCACGCAAAAACTACTAAACGGATTGAGATGAAACTTTGCAATTATATAGCTTATACATCAGAATAACACATAGGCTATAAGTTATAACGATATTGCGTAAATTTTCCATATTGCAACAATAAGTGTTAAGTAAGTAGGAAAAAAGCTATTCTAGCGTGCGCTTCAAGAAATGTCAAAAAAGAACTGTCAAATCAAACAAATGTCAAATCGATTTTTTTGTTTTTTTATTTTCCACCTCCTTTAAGGGTGGTAAGGTAGGGCCTCGAAATATCATGCGGACGAAGCCGCGGGCAAAATCTACTTGTTACATAATCGTAATATTCCGGGAAACAATGGCTAACCATCGCTGGGTTTGCCTAATTAATTATGCTTCCCATACATCACGTGCTCGATTCATCAAACCCCCGTTTCATCAAACCTCAATTCATCAAGGGTCTGGTAGTGTTATTAGTTAGGTACACGGTAATTACCGTAGCACGAAAGTTTTGATTAAAATAAGGTGTACGTTTTACCTTTTTAGTAAGAGCCTGGATTCTACGACATTGGTAGCCTTCGTTTTATAACTTTTTAATAGGTACCTATATGTTTTAGGCAATCAGTTTTATAACTATAGATAAAAGTTACCTCTTCAATTTTATGATTAACTAACATATCTTCAGAGTACTGCGATAGTTGCTTTCTTTTCTTAACGAATTTAGTTCAGACTCTAATCAACAAATGAACTTAAAAAACCTCTTTATAATAATATTAGTCATGGATTTTAAGCAAACATGCTTCTCTAACTTTAAACTATAAAATACTGACAACCCATGTAGGTAATTGATAAAACTAGTAATTACATATCAGTGGATTCCACAATTCGCTCTATAATTAGTCACAATCCACGTGGGATCTTTTCTTTCTTCTTCCTAAGCTTTTTGTAACATTATAAACCTTTTCAACTGATATTACGACCAACGACCTACGGTTGATGATTCATTATCAACCGAACAAGTACCGAGGTGCCTAGGCGGACAAATATTTAGTACATTGACACCGTTTTTACGTCTTTGAGACGTTAATCGCACCTGTACAGACATGTGTGCACTCTCAGTGCTTGCCAAGGCGTCTAATAGACAAAAGATGGTGCTGGAGGAAGTTACCAAGAAGGGTGAATCCTAATACAAGCATATTTGAGCAGCAGTGTTTCTGAGTGTTTGTGTCTCATGACACGGACTTAAAAAGATAATTTAATTATAAAAGTAATGCCGTCTGTGAGACGGGTACGTCGGTAGTTAAAGGTAGATACATAATAATAAAAAGAACTAAAATTTATAAATTATTAAGTGGATATTTTCAATAAGACATACAAAATACAAAAGATCAATGTTTAATTAAACAAAGAAATTTTCCTAGTTTCGATAAATCAAAAAATGTGATTTGTATTTTGAGCTTCAAATACTGGCTTTTTGAGCTGTCAACGGAGTAATTTAAATTACAATTCAGGTGAGACTTCCGGCCCCGCTGTCACACAGGCTGCTCAGGTGTTCAGAAACACGTAAAAACCGTGGCAAAAACCCACAAATTGCTTATTTCGTGCTTCTGTTTTTGTATTAAAATGCTGAAAATCGGCTGATTTCAGCCGATATTGGCTTTTCGATGGAGTGACAGGAACACAATGTTTTGTATTCACTATGTGGGGCTGGAGTGCTGCTCAAACACGCTTGTATTAGCATTTTCAATTTAAATTTAAGTTTGTGGTTCAAGATAACATACAAAGCTAAGCTAATACAAAGCTAACTAACAAGTTATACCAAAACTAAAAATTGCATGTCCGCTAGGATAAGCTGTTGCGTCTTGACTGTCTCGGTGGCTCAGTGGTTAGTGACCCTGACTTCTGGGTCAAAGAGGCGTGGGTTCGATCCCCACCCAGGGCAAACATTTGTGTGATGAACAAAGGTTTTTGCTCTGTGTCTGGGTGTTTCTTAGGTACTATCTATATAAGTATGTTTTTAAAATATGTTTGTATATCAGTCTCTGACAGCCATCTCACAAGCTATGCTTAGTTTGGGGTCAGAGACCGTGTGTAAGATGTCCCCTAATATTTATATTTATTTTATTTATTAATATTTTTGTAACATCTAATTGTACACAGTTCAAAACCATAATAAATATTTTTCTTTTATTTATTTTATTTTTAATAAAGCCATTGATTTATAAAAGCTTACCGGCTTATAACAGCATCTTTGCCGAGCTAAAAAAGATCTCTTCATTATGATACAGGACAGGGTCAATACGTACCCTGTCCTGTATCATAATGGTAAATATTATCAATTGTTACAAATTTTAAAATCTATTCAAGAGCTAGATTAGTGCTATCTTGAGGTCTTATGAAATAGTGCCACGAATTCTGAAAAGCTATTGATCACATCATCAACTCTTAAAAAATGTCGTAGTTCCAAACTTTTTGGCGATATTAGATCGATCAAACAGTAAAAGAGACATGTGATGAACTGGATAATTAAAAAAAAACCGATAATATTTACAGTCACAATAAAAACGCTTTAATTGTACATATCAGCGGAGTTACCGCGTAACGTAAAAAAATACAATCTTTCAAAGCCTTCTCATTTTCATATGTATTTCAATATACAGTATTCTTCTATTCTTATCAAGTTAGGTTAATCTCTCCCAATGAAGGGTCGAATTTCTAAAAATAAAATACTGAGGTCGCCGCACATTTATCCGTCCATCGCTCAACATTGTAACTTAGACAAATTAACACGGGCGGGTCGTTGACAATTATGAATGACAACTAATTGTAGGAAAACAGGCGCAAAAGCCACTCGCAAAATAATAAGGCTAGTCATTAGCTTTTATAACTAACATAAATGTATCTTTTCGTCCAACTTATTTTGGTTACAAATATTATTTGTAGGAAAAAAGACGTAAATAATCGGCCAAGTACGAGTCGGACTCGCGCACGGAGGGTTCCGTACTGTATGGGAACCCCCCTTAAATATTTATTTTATCTTAATTAAATTATTTATTATTGAATTGTATAAACAACTAAACATTCTGTGAATATTTCAAGAATCTACGTGTTACCATTTTTAACATCGAGCGAAAAAGATTTAAAAATTCAGGTGTATTGTATGGGAGCCCCCCTTATTTATTACTTTTATTATGTTTTTAGTATTTTTTGTTACAGCGGCAACAGAAATACATCATCTGTGAAAATTTCAGCTTTCTAGCTATAACGGTTTATGAGATACAGCCTGGTGACAGACAGACTGACGGACGGACAGACGGGCCGCGGAGTCTTAGTAATAGGGTCCCGTTTTTACCCTTTGGTTTTAACCCTAAAAAGATTAGCAATTTGCTTATAACACAGGTAGGCAGGTGTCATTTTATCCATCCTATGTAGGTTTTTCTTTTATAGACTACTAGACGACCCGCCCCGGCTTCGCACAGGTGTATTATACATATGAACCTTCCTCTTGAATCACTCTATCCATTAAAAAAAACCGCATCAAAATCCGTTGCGTAGTTTTAAAGATTTAAGCATACAGACAAACAAACAAACAAACAAACAAACGAAAATAGCGACTTTATTTTATACTATGTAAGGATGTCAGTATCTTTACTTGTTTACTTAAATTAATCCGTAAGTGTGTTTGTTGATTTGTTTTTGACTCTTTCACCCAGCAACAAGAAAGTAAGATCTAATTTTTGCATGTCTAGTTTACAAGCCGAAGGATACCATAAAATATAAATAGACATGCTTTTTTAATCTAGGGTAAAATAATGGTGTTTTAAAAATCAAAATTCTAGTTGGGCAAAGCCGCGATCTAAAGCTAGCTTAATATAAAAATTACTCGAAGCTAGTTAATTTACAAACGACATTGATTTTTTTCTCCAGAAAAAAGATTAGAAAAAAGTTTGCTAGAAGATGAACTATAGAAGATAACAGCTTTAAAGTAGCAATAACATTAACTAAATTTTGACAATACTTGCGAGATGTTGAGCAAAACTGAGACTCATATAGTTCACAAGGCAATTAATATCACAAAATTAATCTTTCCAATTCTGATGTATTTAAAACGCTAGAGTGAACTTACATTAATTTCCAAATTACTGTTCATTGACTGTTATGCCAAATGCAACCAGTTAATAAACTAGTTCCAAAAGTTAAAATTATTGCCAATTAAATAAGCATTTATTGGCAAAATACAAATTATGTTTTAAGCCAAACATTTCTCTTGCAGCTGCGCTGTAATTTTTGTTACGAAATCATTTCAAAATTTATTTATAATGGTCATTTTAGAGCAGACCATTAATTTCGCTCCAATTGCTTACATTATTGTTGATTTCTGTGAAATTTAAATGGAACCACTTCGGGAGTACTCGTATACCCTTTCGAACTAAAAAATAATTTTTCGATTCGGTTCACGACTGGCAAAATTTTCGTTGAACACACACAAAAAAATACATACACACGAACCTCCTCCTTTTTGGAAGTCGGTTAAAAAAGCCTAATAGAAAAACAGTTTTAAAGCTAGATTTTATCTAAAATAGTATCGATAAAATCTACCCTAATAGGTACCTATATTCGCAGTGTAGCCACTAACAAGATGCTTCCGGCATATGCTAAAAATAGTTACAAACTTTCAGATTTTAAATTTAAAATTATGGTGGTCGTTATAGCAAAACAGAAAGGAGGTAAGAAAACTTTACCTATGAAATATTAGGTAAATCATGAAAAGTTCGCAATACATCCCAAGTAACAAAATCTGGTACTATAAAAGACCTGAGAACGTTTTGGAGCGTGCTAATTAGTGTTCATGATTGGCACTATAATAGTCTTGTAAACGTTTACAGAACCCCGAATAGGCCCTAGTATTATCACTGATTTATTCTATAGTCATTACATAAAGGCTGTCACGGTGATAAATCAGCTCTGTAGTTGAGATGTAAAAGTGATAAGAAACGCTTTTTAGTACTAAAATAGCTCTACTTGCAACGTTTTTGACATAAATTTGCTCTATAAAAGTAACCAAAAACCTATTTAAAGTGTTATTGTGCACCGAAAACGATTCCAATGATCTTTTTTATTACAATTGCTTGCAATTTGTGAGTTTTCTTCATGAAAACAAAAATCGGTAAGTTTATGTTTTATGTCACTACAGCCATTGTTGATAAACGTAACACGTAATTAAAAGGACATAACTACAATACATGGACTATAAATCTGCGGTAACTTGCACTTGCGAAAATAATTGTGTCGCTAAAGTCATTATACTGATTTCAAATTTGAAAATGCGCCCTCATAATTTTCATGTTTTAATTAATTTTTAATTATTAAAATAAGAACTTCTTCCGACTATGGCTGCTATAGTGCTTATTGGCTCCAACCGTGCTGTTAATGAGCTACCATGACAAAAAACGTCAGCCATTTTTTTTACCTAACACAAATTATAGCCCGGGAGGTAAGCGGAAAAAATGCAACTACTTCCTAAAAGCTGAATTTTTGGTATTACGCTATCAAGGTGGTGTACTAAAATACCACGGAGTCAGTCAGCTGGGACGTTTAGCGGTTGGAGGGAAAAACTGTATAAATTAATAAAAAAAAAAACATGTAACTGAGCCTGTCAGTTAGGATTTATTTAAAGCGGCGCTGCTTTAAGTCCTGACTGACAGAGATTGTAAGTAACAAGGTCTGTCAAGTCAAGCAGGCTTTAAAAGTTTCAGATAATTTTTGGTATGAACTTTTTTAAATTATTTTTCTACCCGTACACCAATTTTCAGCTATTAGAAGAAGTTGCAAGATACTTATTTTTTTTTAATAATTCTAACGGGTATCCTCATCAAACGCTAAGTATTCTAGTTGACTGACTCTCGGGTATTCTTGTACACCATCATACTCGTAACACACCGAAAATTCAGCTTTTAGAAAGTACCTTGTTATATTTATTGCACTTACCTCCCGGGCTATTAGTTTTGGTATCTAAATATAAAGTCCAGTTATGAAGTACTTGTCATATAAAAGATACTGAAAGGCTAGTATAGATCTAATTAGTCCATTAATTGTAGATTTTAGTACATTTATAGTATGCTTTAGTTGTGTAGCAGTAACACAAAATCACTTTTAGAACAATTTAAAATATAAGTTATTTAAAAGATGCGCCAGGAGTCCTTTTGGTACTATTTAGTACTATAGAAAAATGTTCATAGCTTTTACAGAACTAGCACCATAGACATATTTAGGGAGTTTTTAAAACGCTAAAACGTTACGAAATTGTTGTACAAGGTACTTTTACAGTGCAAATTTGTCTTGTAATAGAGTTTTTGACACTTCTACAGTACTAGTACTATAAAAGTAACTTTGACGCATTATTAGTGCCAAATAGATACATAAAAGTGTCCTTCAGGTTGTCTATAGTATTAAATAGCACTATAATCGCATTATTTACACCCATTATAGAGCAACACTTTAAGTATTCTTTTGTATGGTCCTGTAGACGTTTTAAGAGCTAATTTATAGAACTTAAATGCTCTTTTATCTTATAGAACCAAACCGCTCTGTTGAAAACCTTTATAGTACAAGCAGTGATAACGGTAACCACTATAGGTCTACTATATTACTGTTTGGTGATAAAAAGCCCTGGTTATAGAAGCTAATGTTACTTGGGATATAACCACTTATTTGTGAACGACTAGTTTAATAAAGCTTTATTTATGGTGTACTAGCGACCCGACCCGGCTTTGCACAGGTGTGTTATACACATTTTAAACCTTCCTCTGGAATCAGTCTAAAATCTCTCATCTCTATTAAAAAAAAAAACAACATCAAAATTTGTTCCGTAGTTTTAAAGATATAAGCATACATAGGGACATAGAGACAGCGGGAAGTGACTTTGTTTTATACTATCTAGTGATGCCCTGGATCGACGAGAAAAAAAAAACAATTTTCTTGTGTTTATTGCTATTTACAGATAAACTACACAGTCATAGTACTTAGGTAGTATCAAATGAGTTGTCAAGGCTTCTGTAGAAGGTGACGATGATTTTGATGATGATAAAGACCAATTTTAATGATGTTATTAGATGGTTGACTACTATTAACATAATTAGATATAAAATATGTTTGTTAGGTCAAGGACCTCTGAGCTGTGAGCAAGTTCAAAAAATTCAATTTTCCTTTACAGGTTAAAAAAATAATAGCTCCACAGCGCTCAAAATAATTCCCCAAGTCATCCTCACTTTATATGTATGGGAGCTACCCCTTAAATATACTGTTTTGAAAATTTTCTCTATTCGAAATTGAGGTCCATACTTAAACTACCTATTAAAATGTCACATGCGATTTGGTTCATAAATGTAGAACTTGGCATTTTATAACAAAAGCTTCTGCCTGCGCCTTAACCCGCGTGGTATTTAAGTTTTTGTGCTACTCCATTTGAACATTTCATTTTTCTGGGATAAAAAGTAGCATATACGTCACTTTCCCCACTCAAACTTTGTCCATGCCAAAAATCAAGTCCATCCGTTGCTCCTTAGCTGCATGCGTGAAAGAGGAACAAACCAAACCAATTAACCAACAAACACACTTTCGAATTTATAATATTAGTAAGGATTCGGACGGACAGACAGAACGAAGTTATAAGAGTTCCTCGTTTTACTACGGAACCCTAAAAATGAGGCGCATTTTAGCCTCGCCAGTCCAACTATGCTATGAACGTATATTTATAAGAAAGTTGACACAGACCTGAACAAATTCCGCTGAAAACTTAAGACCGTGTTGAGTTGTAGGTCGGAGCTCTGCAGTTCAATATAGACACGAAAGCGCAGGCTTTTGAGGAGAACGTATTTACAGACAGACTGCAGACTATACGGGCACGTGTTTTCATAATCTTAATTGCAAGAGTATCTGCTGGTACGTTGGAAAGAAAAAAGCGACTATTTTCTTTTCAATGTACCAGCAGATACTCAAACTCAAATCCATTTATTTCCCTTGAAAAAAAATATTTTTCAATAACTCATACTCGTACAATTCTTAACCCGTGAGAAGGCGCGCTATGAGCATTTTGCTCACGCAAAACTTCGTTCAGAATATTTTTGTTACTACGACCTTCATAGCGCGTCAAGCGTCTAGGTACCTTCCTAACTATTCAACCTCTCTTCCCTGACTCAACTCACGCGCCGCTCAGTGTCGCGGTGGCCCCGTAGTGAAGTGCTTGTTGGGGGTGTGAACCGCTGCGCGGCGTTTTGCTCATCGCGCGCCTATCCACGTTAGTATTTTTTTCTTCATTAATTAAATGTGTTTGTATTTTAATTCTTTTAATTTCTGTTTGAATGTTAACAAATCTGTTAAGTAATACCAAAGAATATATAATAATACTACGTATAGAACGGCCACTCGTTACCCCCCACCCGTTTGAGTCTTCCTCACTTCCACCCCGCGTCTACGTACCGCATCGTGCACTCTGCGCGCGGGCTGCAATGGTCGGTGGATTTTCTAATAAAAACTACCTAGACTGTGACAATAGGGAAGACTTGTACTGTGTATGGTTGAATATCAATGATACGTAACAAAACAAGAAATTTTAATGTTTCCCTAAGGATAAATAATAGGAACTTATTTTACATTATTTGGTAACTTCCTCTTGATATTATCTTACAAAAGAAGTAGATCGGTTACTTTTTGTTAATATGCTTCCAAATTAAGTAATTGTTATACTATTTTAAGCACTAGATTAATATTCATTTTTGCAAATTATGTACGCAACTGTCTCACTCACGCGGCATGACGTCACGATGTAGTGATCGCTGACAGCCATAGACGTTCCGCACACAAATGCGCGTGTAGCGACCGTGCGTATGTGTGTTGTCTGTGAGTAAGTACTGTGTAGGTGTGCGTAAGACAGCAGATTTTGTATGAAAAATCGCGGAGTGTCCGGGCTGTGGTAATACTTTACATCATATGATTTTACAATCAAAATAATATTGTATTGGAATGATTAATTGGTTTTTTAGCTAACAATGAGCGATAGATATGAAAGTCAAGATGCTCATTTCTTCGTGGCTGGGTGAGCTTTCTGATGATCATTCGGTACCAGAAGCTTTCGTACCAGTTCCCAATGCTTGCCAACGACCCTGGACCAAGTGGATTCTGTGTCATATGCCCCAGAAGAAAAAATTGACGATCTAAAAAAGCGTGTATTTCGTGTCAAAAATTACTCTGCACGGAGCACGTCACGTTCATGTGTCAACCGTGTTATGAAAGGCACAAATGTCAAGATTTGATGGAAAAAATATTTTTGTTTTGTATGCTATTTTTATATAGTGTTTTTCTTTAAGATTGCCAAAAAAAATCGGCCAAAGTTTACAATATTTTAATTTTGTAGAGAAACTGCAATTTTGTTACTCATTTTTAATAAAACGTCTATTTTATAGTAAACATAATGTCGTTTTACCAAAGCCAACCAAATTTTAATCAATTAATATGACAAAACAAGTAGGTAATGACATTTGAAATAGTGTGAGCGAATTGCTCGCGCGCGCCCATCCGTGTAATGTTTTAAGGCGCGCCTCCTCACGGGTTAAAAGATAAAATCAATCTCTCTTACAATACTTAATACAGGACATGGTCAAACTAAAAACTAAACTCATAACACATCTCCGACAGTACCCGGCGCAAAAGAGCCCAAATTGCTGGCCCGCATTACCTCGCTGGATGGCAATAGCCATCCTTTGCACCAAGTACAAGCCGGAGCGGGAGTCATTAGTCTTCTCCCTTGGCCTGCGCCCAATTTCTCCAATTAAACTTTTGGCTTTTAAAATGATTAATAACAAAGGTGCACTAAAAGGCAAATGTATACCAGCACTGATACCAGCAGATATTAGTGCTACTTGCCCTTTAGTACACCATGCAAATCTATGTGAAGCATTTTAAAATCAGTTCAATATATAAATAAATTAATATGAATGTATAAGGGGATATATTACACATATGCTGACAACGAAGACAGGTCTTACTTGCATTAGTATCACACAAATACTTCGGGTATAGGCCCATTCATTTATTGTTGTTTCTGGATATCTACAGTATAAGTTCATGTCCAGCAGTAAATAAAAGATACCAGTGACATAAGTACAGGCGGAATTATTCAAGGTGGCAGATTTGAAGTCAAGAAGCTACAAGCTGCGCAATATCCAATTCTGAGTGAAGCTCACATAAAGCTGCTCGTTGATTTGGTTTCACACAGCTTATAGCTAACCTCACATCCGCCAACTTGCATGATTCGGACTATACCTGTGGGTTTTTAGGACTGGTGCGACGTATTTACAGACAGCAGAGCTTTTTCTGAATGAAAAGAGATAAATAAATATGTGCCCCTTTAAAAAAAAACAACGGTTTGCACTCCGGGAGTGGCGGTAGAAGTAAAAACTTAAACTTTTGTTATCCGTCTTACGAATTTTTGATCAGGTCAAGATCTGACGAGAGTTTAACATTTGTTACTCATCCCAAAAAGTGCACAACGCCGCTGAAGTTTTCATTTCAGAAATCTGAATTGCAAATTGCTTTTTTCCACATTACAAACCATTGAAATGAGTATGTACTCGAATTCAAATGTACGATATATTCCGATTATACGATAACATTACTGCAAATATGACTCAATCCAATTTATTGTTTTGTTTACCTCATTCTAACTTGTCTTGTTTACAAATCAGAAATAATATTAATTGCGCCGAAAATCATCTTCAAACTAAGCCAATCAAAGTTAAATTCACACAAGTTCTAGGAAAATTACTTACTCTAACACCCTTCTAATATCGATGATCGTCTTTAAAGCCACTAATCACTTAATTCCATATTTGTTCCCCCTTCGTTTCCCTCCACCCCCTCCCTTTCCCCCCACTCCCCCCATGTTTGAAAACCGATCATCTCCCAAATACGATCTCGATGTAATTACGATCCATTCGACACGATTCTTTTGATAAGAACGTGGAATACAATCGAATAGACGCTAAAAATTTTCCACGTCAAATTATGCTTTATTGTAGGTATATTTCTAACCCGCACTGGGCCAGCGTGGTGGATATGGCCCAATCACCTTTCGTGGATAGGCCTATGTCCTGCAGTGGACTATTAAGACAAAAAGGGTGCTTGGGGTTATAATTATGTGAATACTAAGTGCTCCCCGCGGTGTTACCCGCGTTAGCCCCAAATAAAAAGTAGCCCATGTGTGAATCCAAGATCTAATTTCATAATTTCATCCAAATCAGTTCATCCGTTTGTGCGTGAAGGAGTAACAAACATCCATACATACTCACAAACTTTCGCGTTTATAATATTAGTAGAATTGTTTGGCGGAGCAATCTCGAATAGGCTTCATTCGAAACCGTTTTTAGGGTTCCGTACCCAAAGGGAAAAACGGGACCCTATTACTAAGACTTCGATGTCCGTCTGTTCGTCTGTCCGTCTGTCTGTCTGTCTGTCTGTCTGTCACCGGGCTGTTTCTCATGAACCATTATAGCTAGGCAGCTGAAATTTTCACAGTTAATGTATTTCTGTTGCCGCTATAACAACAAAAACAAAATAAAATAAATATTTAAGGGGGGCTCCCATACAACAAACCTGAATTTTTAGACGTTTTTCGCTCTATATTAATAATGGTAACAGGTAGATGCTTGAAATTTTCACAGAATATTTAGGTTTATATTCACTTCAATAGTAAATAATAAGATTTAAATAAAATAATTATTTAAGGGGGGCTCCCATACAGTACGGAATCCTCTGTGCGCGAGTCCGACTCGTACTTGGCCGATTATTACTCTTTGTATTTGACAATTATTTTGATTATATTAATCAGTTTAATTGGTTGTATTGTTTTATTATGCGAGCAGAGCAAGGCATTTTTTCTTCGGATAGGCAAAATTTCTTTTATTTTTCTGAATATTTGTAAGTTTGTGTAGTGAGTTTTTTTTTATCGCGAGTAAGTCCGCGCTTGACCACCAACTCGCCTGATGGTAAGCGACGTTGTGGTGGAAGATGAAGCATGCACCTAGAAGATACCTATTTTGATATTTTTTTTTTATTTTTTAGCCTATTTCGATATTATTTAGGAAAATCTTTTAAAATCTAATTTTAATTGAGCCAAATCATTCATGAACAAGTTGAGATAATGAGTATAGGCTTATAAACATTAATTTCATGAGATGTGCCACGAATAGGCTACCAGTAATGTAATTGAGGATATTTTTCTGTGTACAAATTAGCATTTTTTAGAACATTGAAACTCTAAAATGTTACGATAGAATTATTTATAAATGAAACATTCAGAAGTCTTACTTTATCCATAAGGAGGTTAAGCACAGAGAGTTGAAAATGGCCTGTGTGGCTTCGGGAAAAATATTCCTACAGCTGGGGTTTTTTGCTCGACTTGTTTGGACAGATGTAGCTGTATGCGCCAAAAATGTAGACAAATTTATGATGTAGAGTACGAGCGCATTTCACCAGCAGATCTCCAGGAGCTAGTGTTAACCCGTCATAACTAAATCTTACTTTACTTCGACACATTTTACTTATTCCCGGTATATTTCCCGTCTACGAATCTATCACCCTGTCGCCATACCGGCTCGTACAGAAAGCGGTTAACCGGAATACCCGGAATGTCAACCGGAGGCATGCAATTCACACCCGGCCGGCGCTGCATCATTCCATGTTCCATGATCATTCCAGTTTGCAGATATTAGAAATTTTAGTTTTAGAAAGGGTTTAATGTTGGTAACTATAAAATTTACTTAAATAGCATAGACCGTAGTGGTAGCGCATTTCGAACGTAGCTGTACAAGGCGTTGCTTTATCAATTATCAACCAGTTGTAAGACTTCCGCATAAGTATCCTTAAAGCCCCTGATTGACGTAAAAAATAAAACCGAGGTTTTGAAGTTTTCTCTAAAGTTTTCCAGCCTTCCGAACAAGCCGGTTTCTGAAAAGGTTTTAGTACCATGGACCACATACATACGCTGCGGCAAGTCATACAGAAGACCGAAGAGTAACTTGCCTCTTTGCTTAGCGTTTGTGGACTATGAGAAGCCGTTGATTCGGTCGAAACTTGGGCGGTGCTTGAGTCTCTCTGGTTTTACAGTCATACCACCATACCACAGAGACAACTTTAAAATCGCGGTTTTATTTTGTACGTCGATCATGGGCTTAATAGATATCCAATAAGACTAATTGGAAGCGGCTTGCATGCAGCACGTTTTTGCGGTCTTAGTTAGGTTCTTACCTATCACCCAATCGAAGAAATCGTTAATATGGTCAAGCCTTAGATGGATGTCTTTCAGCAGCTTCTCTACTTACACAATTATATAGTCAATTATGTAAATATGGAATGAAAGGTACGGATGTTGTCTTTAACATCCGCACCTTTACACGCAAAATCAAAATAATATGTGTTTATATGAAAACTTTTTATCTTAATCTTACCAAACTTGCGTAAACAATTATTGCGAGAAAGCTCGATTAATATTGAAATCAGGTTAAACAAAACGTTAGTTTACACGTACTTAATCGTATAAAGTCGGTCGCACACCAGAGAGACAATTGTGGTGGGTCATTTGTGATAATAATGACAATACATTTTAATTGGGCAACTTTTTTCTGCAGAAGTTCTAACAGCTTTGAGTTATAGAGCCCGTTTTACGAAAAAAGTCCCACGGCAGTACGTAAAAGAGATAATGCAAAAATATACATGTATCGAAATATCGAGTATCTAGTATAATGTTTAATTATTTGCTTTGGCAAATGATTTTCCTTATTTTTCTTTAATAACAATCTCTTTTTAAAGTAATTTCAAATTAATTTCAAACTTACGGAACTTTACGGAAATCTTGCATACATTGCTTGTAAAATATGGCGGCTTTGAACACAAATCAAATTAGAAAATATGAATCCCATAATAATTAAGCATTAATGATAGTTGTTTTTTTCTATGAATTTGTTTACTATATTTTAAGGCTTTTTGGGCTACAGTACATATTCTGGGCCGACATTGCAAGATCTTCTTTGAAACTAATTTTAATGGATCGGCCTTGCCACTGTGATACAAGGTCTTCTATCGTGAGATTTATTTTTAATGGGTTTCGTTTCTATAGCTTCGTTTCTAGCGAGAGAAAACCAATTGAGCCCTACAATGTGCAACACAGGCCACACTTGGCAACTCCGATGAATCTACGCTTTTACACGTCAACAAATTCAACAATACGGAATGGAAAAGCTATATATATATAAACTTTGAGCTACTTACAGTGCGCACATCTTTTTGAGGTCTTTGAATCTCGCGCAAACGGCAGCGCAGAAAATATATTAACGTCAGGACAAGGCCAGGTATAAAAATATAACGGTTCATCCACCGCTGGAGCTTTCGATTTCGCGATGCAGGATCTAGAATGTGATTTGCTGATGGGTGGCGTTAGTTCTGCTATAGCAGTCGCGTACTTATAGTAGCACCGCATGCAGCAAAGTTAAGCCAGAAACATACTATCGGACGCGGCTGACGGACGCGACTGACAGCCGCAACTGATAGGTATCTGAATAATGAATGTACACTGAGCCGTGCAAACTATCGGACATCAGTCGCGGACGTCACCTTGGGCTGACCTTGAGCGTTCGGACGTTCGAGAGCGATCTGGCGCACCGGATGTTTTAAGACTGTGCACACTGCTAAGTCTCGACTGACAGTCGCGTCCGTCAGCCGCGGCCAATAGTATGTTTTTGTGGAAAGACGTTTGAGACTTAACATTACTTACATTATAATCTCTGGTGTACAGCCTGCCTTAAGAGTACCTACTTGTTCGTATAATCAAGCTATTTTCGCTCCCAGCAACGCTACCTCTCCGATATTTATGTCTCCATGTCACAACCTGGGGCTGATTACCATTTCGATAGCACTTCCTATCGATTCGCGCCGTTCTCAGAAATTGACAATTTGCTAGAGAACGTAATTTTGCTGCGGATAAAATTGATTTGATTTACATAAATTTTCTCGTACTTCTATTGGCTTGTTTTATATTTTATTGAGATTTTTTAGGGAAGATTTTCTGTAGAACTTGAAAATTAATGTGAAATACATTTAGACTTGAATTGACTTGATTCCTACTAGATACGGAGAAAATCCAGTTATAGTAAAAGTATATCTCAATAATGGGCTGTCTGTTGACCATACCGGCTCCCGGTATAACAGAACAGGTAATGCAAAATGGGCTAATGTCATTCAACATACAACAGGTTAACCTTTAACACTTTGAAATATTTTTACTACACCTATCTATTCTAAAGTTATATAGGTATATAGGTCTTTACTTATTTAATACTAGCTTTTGCCCGCGGCTTCGCCCGCTAGATATTTTGATTTTTGTACTATCCCATAGAAATCTTATAGTTTTTCCGGAATGAAAAGTAGCCTAGCTATTTCACTTTCCGTCTTTCAAACTATGTCCATGACAAACATCAAGTCAGTCCGTTGACAGATTGAAAGAGGAACAAACTTAGAAACCAAAAAGTATCGGATTTATATTATTAGTAAGCATTAAAAGATAAGTTTAGTAAACGACAAGGTTTTCTGATTCTAGTTTTCTATTCTAGATTTCTTTTTTGGTTTCTTATGGTTACATTACAGTGGCGGATTTACGTATTTGCCACCAGTAGGCTATTGAATTTTGCGTAAACAAAAATAAAGTATTCCTAACTAGTAAACAATTTTTGAACCCTAACCTTTCAAATAAATATTTGTAATACAAAACCATCCAAACAATTTTTACAAACAACAAAATGCTACAAAATCCTTAAATTGTCAGAATATCAAATGATCAAAGTATAAGAATGTCCAGAGTTAGTTGAGACCTTGTAAACGCTTCAATTATTCAAACATGAATGATTAGCTTTTAGAAATAAATGTCCAACAAAAAATGTACCGAATAAGCTTTTCTTTCTTACAAAACTATGGATACGGGGCGAATTTTTACATGAGATTATCATTGTACTTACTCAATTTAATCAAATATGACTTGGGAATAAACTCTACTAAGTATTCTAACCGCAGGAACCCGCTGGATGCAGGCCGCTTCCAATCGAATTTACCTTATTGTAAATACACAGGGGAAGCCTATGTCCAGCAGTGCACCAGAGTAGTGGAACTCTTACGGCTGATAATGCTGATGATGATCCGATGACGAAGTAATCTAGTTTAAATCGCAGCGTAGTTTTAACTTTTAACGGAAAAGATGTGTTATTCTTCATATATATAAGTTCTGTTTTGTCCTGTAGGGTACTCTATGAGTCCAAAGTCAGTTATTTTATAGATGCTTCACTTTCACCACATAGTATAAAACAAAGTCGCTTCCCGCTGTCTGTCCCCATGTATGCTTATATCTTTAAACTACACAACGGATTTTGATGCGATTTTTTTTAATAGATAGAGTAATTCAAGAAGAAGGTTTATATGTATAATACACTTATGTGAAGCAGAGGCGGGTTGCTAGTATTCTATAAAATAGCCGGATGCCACAGTACGTGTCATAGTAATTAATGACATCTGCAGCTACCCATCCCAATACCGACCGTGCCAATTCCTTATCAAGTAGGTAATGCTTATTTTAATACGAAAATACTCAAAAGTATAGTGTCAGAGTTTATTGCTATATTTAGAGAATTCATAATCTTGTTTATTTCTTGTTTTGTTTATTCCATTCAGTCACCAGACGAGACTTGAAATTAGAAATTTCTTTGTGAGTCAGTTGAACGCGGAAATGAGAATTCATTTCCAGTTGAGTGTTTTCAACTTCCCGCGTAAAGTAAACTTCGCGTTTGTAAGAAACGACGCGTCTAATTGTTTTGTTTTTGAATCAGTTAAATAAGATTAAAATTACTTGAACATACCTCATTATGTAATTTGTTGATAATAATAAATAAATAAATATTAGGGGACATCTTACACACGGTCTCTGACCCCAAACTAAGCAAAGCTTGTGATATGGTTATAATGATACTTAAGTAGTACCAAAAAATTAAAGTCGATAATAAGTATAAGTATATATTCAGATTCTGACTCAGATAAACTTTATTAAACTACCTACCACTAACCACCAGTAGATTTTGGCTACGCCAGTTTGCCACTCAGCGTGGCAATGCTGCTAGCATGCTGGGCACGCTGTTAACTGGCAGCAGGCTTCAGCATTTGGATTAGGTATCTTTAGACCTTCAAGGGTCTGTGGATGATCCAATTGCTTTTTATGTAGTAATAGTATAGGTATAAAGTCTTAGCTTAAGTAAGAGGTAATGTGTTTTGTTGTAGTTGATAAGGGCGCTTGCCCTATGTCACCTTTAGTAGTTCTGTGATTAGGAAATGGCGTAAAGATGAGTTATAAAAGAACTGATTTCGGAAATATTTAGTTAGGTATAATAAAATTATAGACAAAAAACAGGACCAGAATAAGTGGCGTACAAAAATAGAAGCCTACTCGTATGTAGTGTTAGCCGCATAATCGACTCTCCGAGTCGATTGGTATCGGCACATACCTAACGCGCGCCAAGAGAGGGCACAACACTAGCGACGACGCTACAGACTTAGACAGGAACGAGCAATGGCGCGCATTATTATCTCATGTAATATTGATAACGATTGGATTAAAAGCGTAATTGGTGCTATACCAGACTTTCTAATACGCCCACGATCGATCACTAACAAAATAGGGGAAATCAGGCGCATCTTTTAATAGTAGGTATATGCTTAGCAGTACAAAACAGCAGGATTAGATATACGGATATGATGATTACAGTAAAACGGTAAATCAAACTTTTTAAATGACAATACCTTTCCTTGGTAGTCGGGAAATAAGCGGTTATAAAGTATACACTGAGCCAAAATCAATCTGCTTAAAATAACTATAGCCAAATTTTATACAATAAACAAACAAACAATATACAAAAAGAAGCTAAATAAACTCTTAACAACAAATTATTCATAAGTAATCACTATCACTACATAGTATATAACAAAGTCGCTTCCCGCTGTCTGTCCCCATGTATGTTTATATCTTTAAAACTACGCGACGGATTTTGATGCGGTTTTTTTAATAGATAGAGTGATTCAAGAGAAAGGTTTATATGTATAATACACCTGTGCGAAGCCGGGGCGGGTCGCTAGTAATGGAATAAAAAGCAAAAACAACAAATCTGTTTCATATCTTAAGCCGCTATCAATATGCGTCACTCAGCTTAATTGAATATTTTGTGTACTCTGCCTTAACAGAGTTTTATCACATAAAAGAAAACCGATAAAAATCCCTTAATAATTAACTTACTTCCTGCAAGGCACTTGTCTCACCGCCGACGATGAATGAGAAGCGAGTTAAACTGTAAACTAGCCAACTAATTAACCGTCGAGTTGGTTAGTGCCAACGAGCGAGTAGGTAGGTATATAATTATGTTGTAGTGTATGTGTAGTTAGTGTAGTGAGTGTAAAGTTTTAGTTCCCATGATGTTCTCGCTAGGTTAAGGAGAGGATGAACAATATGGCTTTTTACTCGGGCTAATAACTCAGTGCAACGGTGTGAAATCGTTAGATCGTCAGTTAGATAAGATTGTCAGATCCGCACTGAAGACTTAAAGTGGAGTCATTTTAATAGGTCACTTTTGACAGTTCATGAATGCAAAGAAAAATATACCTTACACTAAAGGAATAAAACTCATGAAAACAATATTGACGACGACCGATAAGTGTTCTCGAATACGGCTTGGAGTTTTATTCCTTTAGTACAAGGTATATTTTTCTTTGCATAAAATGAAATGTCAAAAGTGACCTATTATCTTGTCCCTACTTTAGTATCATATTTTTTGTACATAAAAACTGCAGTAGTGCTCGTGTGGCTGCACACATGTTGTTAAAACGCTTTTGGTGCAAACGAGAAATAACTGACAAAAACGAATAGATGCACACGAAAATGATGGTATAGTCCGAATCACACAACTTGGCGGCCATGATGTTAGTTACAAGTTTCGGATAACCCTATCCTCACGGTCAGGATTGGGCTATCCGCAGCTTATGGCTAACACCACAGCTGCCCATATGTATGATTTAGACTATAGTACGTGGCTTTTTGTGGTCGCATGCTAAACTAGCTGGTAGAGAAATGACTGTTGTTCTCGGAGAAAAACCCCACTGAGTGAGTTTTAACTTTAATAGATAGTTGACGTTGCCGTGTCATAATAGCGTAAGAGTCATATTATGTCAAAATGCAAAAAATAAATAAGTGTTTGTTACCTACGAGAGAAAACAGTATATAGATAATAACAGCTGTTTGTGAGACAAGTGCCTAAGGGGAAGGAAATTTTTCAAATTATTCATCTTTTCACTTTGCAAATATGTTTAAAGACACGAAAAGTTCAAAAGAGCGCTTCAAATTACCTCAAAGCATTTTATGAATGTTGTATTACAATCTTGTTGTAATAATTTCTTTGCGTACATTATCATAATATTGTTGGGTGTACTTAATTTTAGAAGAAGCTTTTGTTTTTGATCTTGTAAGAGCTTTTTTAAATTGCTACACCATTTTTCTGGATAATGAGAAAATATAACAGGGAAAAAGGCTTGTTTGATAATTATTTGACCAACTGGTAAAAAGATAATAATCTTGTGCGTTCTTAGTTATTTTAAGTCTAACTTACTTTGAGATAATTTATTGCAAAAAACTTAACATTCCACCCAAAAATAAATTAAAACTACTATATTATTATGTACAAACAGTCGAACTATAAAATTCTACTACATATATTATGAACATACACCATAATACTAATTAATGTCACAAGTTCACTCTAGATATAAGTGAGTCGTTTACGATTTAAAATCGATAAGGGAGGCCTATGGGGTTACAGGGTAAGTCGACGTATTCCTGTTAAGGGTGTGTAGTTTACTTTGTTTCTGACTGATTTGACTATGAAACACACTATCCTAAACATGAATATTTTCGAGTTATTTGAAATTCTTTTTTATACTAAATATCCAATTTTCAGCTATCAACTTATATATTTTGAAACGTGTAAGTCGTATTATTATTATTATTTGATTTTTACATGTGAACTAATATTTTAGGACCTCACTACCCAATAAGTTGTCCGTAACATGAACCTTTTATAAAAAGTATTTGAATTCAAATATCTCGAAAACGGTGAGATTTAGGCTATGGTGTTTCATAGTCAAATCAGTCAGAAACGTAGTAAACATATACTACTTTAGATACTACGTATCAGACAGGAATCTATGAACAACCAATAGCGGACTGGTAATTTTGAGTTTGACATTTATTTAATTTTTAAAACATGGTGACCGAAATGGCGACAGTAATTTTTTTTGGCTTCATAAATATTTATTAATTCCTGTATGCATAATATTCAATTCTCCATTTAAAATGTTATTATTATTTTACCATTTTTAAAACCTATGTACCCATAGGAAGTTAATAAATAAGACTAAATATTGTGCTACTTCATGTTTGTTCATCATTCACATCAATTTCTAAGGACATTTTTAAGTTAACTTTCGTAAGATAAAGTTTTTCAGTTTTGCACAGTTATTATTGATATTAGACACCCACTTGAGTCATATTTAACTATTTCAGAATACGTTGTATCCTAATTATGCTTCGGCTGCAGTTGTAGTTCGGCAAACGACACAATATTTTACAGGATGCAAAAATACACTTAAAGACCAATGTATGAGCACCAACCCATAAAACACAATGAATGTGTGGTTTTGTAACAGTTCAGTGGAGACGATAAGCACGAACACTTTACATAACTAACACAATAACTTTAATAAAACATTAAAAAAGATAGCACAAAAACTGCTAAAAATTTTAACGGAAAAGATTGATTGACTTTGACATTTTGCAACTCGAGCAGCCTTGAATGGACATAGATAATGTAATTGGGAAAGTCAACATGGAAATTACCAATATGTCTATGGTGGAAAATAAGGGCAATTTTTTTCTTTTAAGATTCCAGCCCATGGTAGTAAACCACACACTCTTAATGGGAATAGGTCGACTTAGCCTGTAACCCTGTATAATAGCTGTGACGATGATAAATAAATAAATAATAAATATTAGGGGACATCTTACACACGGTCTCTGACCCCAAACTAAGCATAGTTTGTGATATGGCTGCCAGAGACTGATATACTACATATACATATTTTAAATACATACTTATATAGATAGTACCTAAATAACACCCAGACACAGAGCAAACACCTATGTTCATCACATAAATGTTTGCCCTGGGTGGGGATCGAACCCACGCCTCTTTGACCCAGAAGTCAGGGTTACTAACCACTGAGCCACCGAGGTAGTTATGGTAATGAAGAAGTTATAAAACTGGTTTCGAAGGCAGCTGTACCGTTACCAGATAATCAGGAAAATAATCGGCCAAGAGCGAGTCGGACGAAAGTTTCCGTATCCTTAATATGTTTATTTTGATGTAAATTATTTATTTTTGAAGGGAATATACATCTTCATATTCTGTGAATATTTCATTCATCTTCCTGTTGTCATTATTAATATCGAGCAAATAAATCACGTTTCTTGTATGAGAAAATTAAAATATTTTAATTAAAATTAAATATTTACTTGATTTTAACTATTTATTTTGAAGTGATTATTTAACTAAATATCCTGTAGATATTTCAAGTATCTACATGTCTCTGTTATTAGTATCGAGCGAAAAAATGCTAAAATTTCAGGTTTGTTGTATGGAGTCCCCCTTTAAAACCTATATTTATATCGTATCTATTTTTAGGGTTCCGTATCCAAAGGGAAAAACGGGACCCTATTACTAAGACTTCGATGTCCGTCTGTCCGTCTGTCTGTCTGTCTGTCACCGGGCTGTATCTTATGAACCATGATAGCTAGGCAGCTGAAATTTTCACAGATGATGTATTTCGGTTGCCGCTATAACAACAAATACTAAAAACAAAATAAAATAAATTTTTAAGGGGGGCTCCCATACAACAAACCTGAATGTTTACACGTTTTTCGCTCTATATTAATAATGGTACCAGGTAGATGCTTGAAATTTTCACAGAATATTTAGTTTTATATTCCCTTCAATAATAAATAGTAATTTTAAAATGAAATAAATTTTTAAGGGGGGCTCCCATACAGTACGGAACCATCCGTGCGCAAGTCCGACTCGTACTTGGCCGATTTTTTGTTATAGCGGCAACAGAAATACGTCATCTGTGAAAATTTTAACGTTCTATCACCGTTTATGAGATACAGCCTGGTGACAGACAGAAATACAGACGGACAGTGAAGTCTTAGTAATTGGGTACGGTCTTTGGGTACGGAACCCTAAAAACAAAAGTTGAAATTCCGTAGGCAACAGTATGTAAAAGCCGCAAACTACAGTGTCGTCGGGTGACACGTAAACTAGCGTTGCAGCAGACTGCACGTCACTGGCTACGTAATGTACTCGTATTTAGAACAATTACTAGCTTTTGCCCGTGGCTTCGCTCGCGTATTATTTTTATTTTTGTGCTATTCTATGGGAACATTTTATTTTTCTGGGATAAAAATAGTCTATGTCACTTTTCTCAAACTATAGTGTACTGTACTGTACCAGCCTTTTTAATAGTCCACTGCAGGACGTAGGCCTACCCACGAAGGGTGATTGGGCCATATCCACCACGCTGGCCCAGTGCGGGTTGGTGGATTCACATACGCCATCGAATTTGTTCTACGGACGTATGCAGGTTGCCTCACGATGTTTTCCTTCACCGATGGTGTGAAATTCCGTACTTAAGTTCCAAAGAAACTCATTGGTACGGGACCGGGATTGAACCCACGACCTCGAGAATGACAGGCCAGCATTACAACCACTAGACCACCACGGCTCTATCTCAAACTATGTCCATGCCAAAACTCAAGTCAATCCGTTGCTCCGTTGCTACGTGACAGAGGAACAAACCAATAAATCTACAAACACACTTTCGGATTTATATTATTAGTAAGGATTCTTATAGGTACTACGGGAGTTAACGCGCACTGAAAATACAAGGTAAATAAAATAACTCTTGATTAATTTTATTCTTTAATAAAGATTTTTTCTCAAAAAATGGCAAAACCGACTTCCACCGTGTACAAAATTCGAATATTTCACTCGAATTATTTACACTATTGTTGATTTTTCAAAATCGGCTCAGCTGGTTCTCTGTAAAATTTAAATGAGACTACCTCGGTAGTATACACTTTCGAACTAAAAAATATTTTTTCGATTCGGTTCACAATTTGCGGAATTATCGATAAACATACACAAAAAAAATACAAACAGACGAACATAGAACCCCTCCTTTTTGGAAGTCGGTTAAAAATAACATGCATTTGTAATTACCGACGTAGTAGGTTACTTTTATATCGATAGTATAATGACAAGAGTACTTTTACCGGCAAACGCCATGAAAAGCACCTTTCAAGAAATGTATTAAGGCAAGTCTCATTCAGGGCAACGTATCAGCGATATTAAAGGCACGCTGAAGATTGATGACGTAAGCTGACGTCACGAGCTCACGGCAGTGTAAAGCACCTTAGCATTAGGAGGATCATGAAGCGACCAGTGTTCGCGTTTTCTGTAAAACATCGAGAAAATTTTTCAATACATATTTAATATAATTTACGTTCTGGGAGAAAACTCTTTTCACCCCTCAAATTGTAACAAAATGTTAGGTTTTTAGTGTCAATCGCTTGATTAGGAAATATTACACGATAGTACATCTTATTATTTCAGAAAAGTTTTTAGTTTATGTATAGGTACTTTTCAGCCAAAGTGTTGCGTAGTAATATGACTTTTTAGATGGCTTATTCTTTTTAGAGGTTTTTTAGACTTTAAGACCTTTATAACTGTAAAAACTAAGATATATAAACCTAGCGATTAAAGTGCTGATTAAAATAAATAAAATAAAATTCATTTATTTCAGGCATGTAGAGCCATATTAGCAAAAATACAAAATTACACATCATAAGTCATCATAACAAAATTCGAATTCGAATCAAAATGAAGTACATGAAAAAGAAATCACTCAAATCAGAAAATATTTAGAGGTAATTAACAGCTTATTGTTTTTGTATCGATAAGTTGGTCCTCACAATTGCTTTAAGGTTGTACACTGTAGAGGAATTTGAATCTGAACGCTTTGATTTTTGGATCACGCTTCAAATGCTTCTAGTAGGCACCGTTTTCATACAAAATTTATTAATTTGTTATGCTCGCAAAGTATTACGGAAATGCGCTACAACGTTCAGATCACAGATATACCTCCAAAGCTTTTAAGTTAAAATATGTATCCGTTAATTTAAAAGCCTTAGGACGTCCACTGCTGGATATAGGCCTCTTGGGTTTCGAATAAAAACCGGTTAGAAGCAACTTGCACAGGAGCCATTCAAGTATTACGTAAGCACTATAGGGGGGCGGGGAGTTTATCCTATGCTTATTTTTGATGACATGGGGGGTGAGGGGGTCTGGATGGTGATTACGTCATCAATAGTTATTTATTTTTTACGCATATGTATGTTTTTAAAGTCCACTATTCTATATCTATTTTCTTATTTCCAGAATTAAATCTGCTGCTCATGAATCAATAAAAAAAGAAAAATTCATACAGGTACCAATGTTTACGTAAAAATGGGGGGGGGGAGGGGTAAAAGCTTTGATAACTTTTGCTGACAAGGGGGGAAGAGGGGTAAATAATTGTAATAAATCTGCTTACGTAATACTTGAACGGCCCCAGTCACATCGTGATCCTGTGGTCTTAATCAGATTACTTGGGGACCAAGTGATTGTCTTAAGGCTCAATCTTAGCTCTAAAAGAGCCTAAAAGCCTTAGCTCTAAAAGGCCTAGTTCTTGTTGGCAACGTCCTATGATTGAAAAGAACTACAAAAGTGCTAGATGGGCTAGTTAAATATAACGTAAGTAAGTTCGTATAGGCCGGGTTGCTGTGGGGGGAAATTCTGTTAGCCAATGTCTTTACTGAAGTGATACGTTCTTGAACCTCTCTCGTTTTTCTGACAGTTTTGAGCTATCGGAACTGTCAGAAAAACGAGATAGGTTCAAGAACGTGTCACCTTAGTAACGAGATCGGTTGACAGAATTGCCCCGCTGGTGTCAGAGTTTTTGCCCCCTATAGGCATATGGCTAAAGAACCGGTACCCATAATTTGACGTGTCACCCGAGCCTTGGTAGTGTTCAGTAATGTGCCTTCCGCGGTTACCCATCCGAAGACTGACCGTGCCAAACGTTGCTTAACTTCGTTAATCTAGTGAAACTACGCTATAATTAAACTAGAATAATCGGTCAATAACGAGTCGGACTCGCGCACGAAGGGTTCCGTACTGTATGGGAGCCTTAAATACTTAATTTATATTAATTTAATAAATAAATTATTGAATTGAACATACCTACAGCTATATATTCTGTGATTATTTCAAGCATCTGCGTGTTACCATTATTAATATCGAGCGATAAATGGCAAAAAAACAGGTTTGTTGTAGGGGAGCCTCCCTCAAATATTATTTTTATTCTGTTTTTAGTATTTATTGTTATAGCGGCAACAGAAATACATCATCAGTGAAAATTTCAGCTTTCTAGCCATAACGGTTCATGAGATACAGCCTGGAGACAGAAGGACAGACGGACAGGGGAGTCTTAGTAATAGGGTACCGTTTTTACCCTTTGGGTACGAAACTCTAAAAATCAGTCGTGCACCTTTGATTAAATACATTCAGCTGTAAAACGAAAACAGCTTGAATAGATACCATTTTGCGTTCCATCTTTTAATTTTGTTACGATTTATAGCTTGGATATAATAAAGCGGCAAAAGCGCGTGTAACATGCGTTCGGGCCGCACTCACAAAGCAACATAATTTGGAAATTCATTGCATGAGCAGGATTGTTAATCATCGATGAAATCGCTTACCGATACCTAATAACGTTTCGCTTGTGGGTAGGGCTCTGGAACGCTAGTGTAGATGTATTTAGTGTATTAGATAGGACATAGTTAAATTTTCCTTGTAGACTAGCTTTTGCCCGCGGCTTCGCCCGCGTCTATGTTGATTTTGGTGCTATTTCATGAGATTTTTTATTTTTCCGGTATGAAAAGTAGCTTATGTCACTTCCCAACCTTTCAACTACATCCTCAAAAATCAATTCAATCCATTGAATCCATGCTTCATGAAATAGGAACAATCAAAAACAATACACCTTCGAATGTAAAATTTTAGTAATTATTTTTAGCCTTTGTGAAGATTTTCAACTTTGCGCAATGATGACAGAAGGCACCTAATTGTAGAGTGTTTTGTTTTCGTCAATAAAATATTGTCTTTTGTCTATATATAGGAGGCTTTCAGCTATATTATTACCTGGTTTGTACAAACGTAATTACTACACAAAAAGGTTCAACGTTAAAAAAAAACCGGCCAAGTGCGAGTCGGACTCGCGCACCGAGGGTTCCGTACAAACCTGCAAGGTTTACAAAGTTCGTTCATTACGACAAAAAAAGTAATAAGTTTATATTTATTTAAAAAATATACATTTTGTAATGTAACTAAAAATTTAAGGTTTTCGGAATTTTTCCTTTATGTGTGCTATAAAACGTTGCTTCATGCCAAATTTCAAGATTCTAGGTCGACTGGAAGTACCCTTTAGGTTTTGATTCCCTTGCGAGTACTTGCGAGTTTCAAAATTTGCGGCATAAACGGCTGTATCTTTTGATTGCGTTGGCTTAGAAGTTTGATTTTTTCACAGCTTCAAGGGACAGTAGACCTGAGTAATTGATATAAATTTCAGCTTCATACCTCCACGCGTTCCTGAGAAAAAGGGTCTTGACAGACGGACGGACGGACAGACGGACAACAAAGTGATCCTATAAGGGTTCCGTTTTTTCCTTTTGAGGTACGGAACCCTAAAAACGAGACGATACAAGATTAAAACGAAAAATTTTACCTAGAAAAATGGAAGCAAAATACGAGCAAGCAATGATGATGATGATGGTTTCAATTTCGTAAGACACACTTTATCTTTTTTTTACAACTGTTATATCCTCAGAAATGGAGTACTTCCAGAGTCAACCTACAAAAAAGTCAATGTTAAAATACCTATAAAAATTATATATCCCATAACATTTCCCTTCGCTACGAATCGATCAAAAAACAACCTAATTCCATACACATTAGGCACATTATGTAAAACGAAGCCATAAAATATTTATCAACCTTTTGTATAATGCACTAACGAAATATAAAGGGAAAAGCAATACCTTGAAAGGCACCTGGTGCCTTCAATATCCGCGTATTCTTATGAGAAAAATGTTGACAAAACGCCCTTTGTTACATGGCGTAGAGGAGCGATGCCGGTGAGTCAACTCTACATATTGCATCTCATAAGGCCTGGTTTTTATGTGACCTGAATTATGTTAAATGAGCGCGATCACAGATACCAGAGGATGATGTAGGCGATCGAGAAAATCTGAATGAGATGCATTATTGATAGAAAATGGCATGAGTCAGAAAGAGACAAAAATATCTCTTTTTTAATCTTGCCCAGAGCTGTCAAATATGAATTGGAATTTAACACTACTGAGAGAAAAAACACGACAACAAGCCACTGAATCGAGATATTTTTCATGTCTCTTACTAACTCATGCCATATTAAATCAATGCATCTCTTTATTTCTTTTCTCGGTCAATCACATTATCTCTCTGGCATCTCTGTGATTTTTGCAGTAGATAATTGCGTGAATTGACAACAGTGTTCACAATCTGTTAAATATAGATATCTGCGACCACGATCAACCAGCCCACATAAGATTTTGAAGAGGTCAGCTAGTGTCAACTGCAGTTTTTTTTTTTAAATGATTTACTTATTACCTACTCTAGCTAGGGTCTTTGCCCTTTGTTAAAGACATTTTATTTATTTATTTGATTGTACTGTATAAGAAGAGGTAGTACATACTTAAAATCTTAAATTCAAGTGTGTATTTTTGAGTAAAATAATAAAAGTAGCGGTTGCTAAATCATAATTAGTAGTGAAACCTGCTACCGACAGAACCGTGTCTTCAACAAACAGATAGAGATGCGATGAAAGCAAATGAAAAAAAAAACTAAAATGACTTTGAATGTAAGATGTCAACTTTATTAGAAATTAAAATGCGTACCGATCCTAACCCTTTATTTCTCGCTGGGAACGTCCTATGGCTCAAATGAAGGTCAGAAAAAAAAGTTGGTTTACGGACGATATTTTTACGTGATAACGTCATATGCGTTACAAGCCGAATGTTCAGACCGATCGTGCCACTTTGTCGCTTGTTCCGCACTCTCATTTGAATGCTCGGCTCAGTCGGAACGTGACAATGAGTCAAGATTTTTCGTGCGTGCATCTGGCGTTCATTGATTTAGAAGACGCTATCACGTCAAAAATCAACATCCTTCACTGACTTTGATTACGCTGTACCAAAGAAATTGTACTCTTACTTCCACAGTCAATAGAATACGGGAGCGCTGTAGATACACATGAGTGTAAGGTGCGACCAACTTACTTCTGCAGTCTAGCGAGAGCGCTACCAGCAAACTTTCCTTACAAATCCTACAGTATAATATAGAGTCTATCAGTTTTGTCATTTTCACGGGTGTATAAATAAGTTGGTTATTCTATATTCGTGAAAGCCTGACGATACACCAATATCTGAACATAATACATGACAGCGAAGTTTGATTGTGAGGCTGAATGGGACAGGAGGGGATAGAAGCATGCCTATTGTATGCCCGCTCTAGACACAAGTATAACATGTGACTATTTCGTGTTGACTCGTGACCAAACTTTGTTTTGCTTTACTCAATATTCTTGGTCTGTATCAGTACCATAAATATGACTTTATTGGTACGGAGGAAAAGATATATAAAATAATGACGCAATTTGACTCCGGATTCGTAAACTCAGAGACATGATGAGCACAGATAAACGTATCTATCCAGCCTACCTAAGGATGATGAAAATAAATAAACAATTATTTAAGCCCGTTCTCAAAACAGAGTAAACAAAATATAGTGTTTATTTGTTAATCTATATACAAAAAGAAATCACGTGCAAAACCGAAAAGGCTATTCAGGTAGCAGATCCTAATTGCAATATCGAACCAATAACACTTATGGCTAAACTTGTATTAATCTATTAGTATTTCATAATAGCCGTACGTTCCACATATTTTGTATTATTTAAATTTAATACGAAGTAAAGTTATTTTTGTGTTCGAAATCATACTACTGCATACTAATTCAATTAAAAATTACAAATTACATGTCTTACGTTTATTAAGATTGTAAAGCTGCATAATATCTGTGAATGACGTCTATATAGTGTTGGTTTTCCTCGCATTTCGCTCATCTGCACATCTTATCTTTGTTAGTAAATTAACTTAAAACATTTATTTTTTTTCTGCAAAAAATATAAAACTTTACCTCACACAAAATACTAAGCATACACTTACAGTAACTTGCACACTGCACAGCAATTGTCTAGATATTTTAAGTAAAAGCGATAGTTAACTTGATTAAATTAAATCTCGCAAGCAACCAGTTGAAGACAAATAAGACTCGTATAAGTCCGTCTAAAAAAACAAAAATAGAGTCGGATGATCCGCCTGAATTCCGGCACAAATTCGTCTTAAATCCGGTCAAATTACGTGGTTGCTATTTGCAAAGAAGTTTATGGTCCAAGAGCCACTGAAGATCGACTTTCACCCATGTGCTAACCAAATGAGATATATTATCTTACCAATTATTACTCATATTTACTTTTAAACCCGCTTATGATAGCTTGACTATCGAAAAGTATGCATAGCTATTTTTAACAGAATTAAAATTATTTAATGAACGGTTTTTTGTAGGCATGCCGATATAATGAAATTTGTAATTAAATTATTTTTCTTACGACTCCAATTTTGACTGGTTATCAGATCGGGTCTTGCTTATATTCAAAAATTTGATAAAACTTGCTTGCCATGAATAAACATTAGTAAACGAAACCTACCAAGGCCATAATTATTGTACCATTATTATTATCTACGTTGAAAAATATCAGTTAGAAAAAACTGTCGGCTATCAACAGTGAAGGTAAAAAAAAGCCAAACAAAATTTAAGTGAGTATAGTTATGAACTTGTTACGATAGGCAAGCTATCATAGGCGTGTTTGTATGTAAATTACCTTTTGGTAAAAAGTATATGTCATCTGGTTATCAGATGGGTGATGGTCGTTCTTCTACGTCTCTCCCTTATAACGGAACAATGTAAATGTAAGGTATGTGAGCGCAAATTTTGGTGTGAAAGCATGTTTCCGTGTAGATATTAAAACGTACTTTAAAGTGTAGATTTTAGAGTATACTTTGGAGTGTAGGCATCAATGTATATTTTGGTTGCGTAATATACATGAGAGGGTTTTGGTGTCGGGAAGTGTAGGTGTTGCGAAATGGATTATTAGTGTGAGTTATATTATCGTATCGCAGCTGTACCAAGTGTTATTTATTTTGTGATCCCAGTTCTAATTTCGAGAATGGGGAATTTTATTCGCAAATAGATTTCGGTTGTTTTATTTTTGGAATGTTTTGAGGTTGTAGCTTATCAGGAAGGAATGGGTTAAATCCCACTAACAGGACGTTTATGCTATCTCTTTTGTCAAATGAAGGGAAGTCTGAATTCAGCTGCGTTTTTTCTGTTAATAAAAACAAGTATCTCACAAAACCGATTTGCGGCTTCTTTTTATTGACCAACGAACCAAACCGGAGGAGGTACTCAATTCGACCTAAAAACTCTGACACCAGGGCTAGCCACCCGGCCTATACGAACTTACTTACTTACTCAATTCAACGCGTACATTTTTTTGTTTTATGTAAAACCACGCATAACTTTTTTTGTAGTAGTCCGATTTCAATAATTTTTTTTTTTTTAGAAAGAGTATACTTTGGAATTCGTCCCATTAAAATTTTACTGAAATCGGCTGAGTCATTTTTCATAAATCAACAATAATGTGAAAAATGTAACATCGATCCGTGCGAAATATTCGCGAATTCTGTACACGGTTGAAGTCGGTCATGCTATTTTTTGCGGAAAATAATTATTGAGTAGAAGACTTATCATCGAAAACAGTCAATCAAAAGTTTCACGCTTTCTAATATTTGTTTTATAGTCGGCCATAATAAATAAAAAGCAATATTTTCCGATGACACAAACACAGTGTAAGTAGTTGGTTAAAATTGGTTTCACATTTTTGTAATAACAAAATGTATTTAATCTTATTATGACAGTACTAAACGATTACAACCGATTTGAACCGATGTTATTGGACAGAGAGAGACCTATTATATGTTCTGCAGTAGACAAGAGAGTTAGGCAGTGGCATTAATTATCTATTATAAATAGGAGCAAATTACAAACTTTTTCTTGCTTTACCGTTTTTTAAAAATTATCATATAGTAAGTACGTAGGTATAGTGACGTAAAAGCAACGTAAAAGTATAACAAATGCAATTTTTAGGGTTCCGTACCCAAGGGGTAAAAACGGGACCCTATTACTAAGACTCCGGTGTCCGTCTATCCGTCTGTATGTCTGTCCGTCTCCAGGCTGTATCTCATGAACCGCTATAGCTATAAAGCTGAAATTTTCACAGATGATGTATTGCTGTTGCCGCTATAACAATAGAATAATAATACTACTTAAGGGGGGCTCCCATACAACAAATCTAAATTTTTAGCCGTTTCTCGCTTAATATCAATAATGGTAACAGGTAGATGCTTGAAATATTCACAAAATATTTAGCTGCAACGTCTACTTTAGTAATAAATAATCAAATTAAAATAAAATAAATATTTAAGGGGGGCTCCCATTCAGTACGGAACCATTCATGCGCGAGTCCGACTCGTACTTGGAAGATTTTTTTTCATTGTATCAACATTTGCACAGGGTTACCTAGAACTGGTTTACTAAGCCGAAAGGACATTTTTCAGACAGCTCTTTCGTGGTTTCGCCCCGCAAGCTGTTCGGCCCGCGGGGCGAATCGACGAAGACTCCTTTTGAAGGCCCTCTTTCGCCCCGCGGGGCGAAACGCCGAGAACGATAAAAGAAGAGGCCGTTTATGTCCACGTTGATACCATCATTAAGATTTTTACCCTGAGGCAAACTCAAAATTCGAAAAAAACAGCTGTTTTATACCTACACTTTCAAACAAGTTGCAAATTTTGAATGGAGCAGTTCATTTTTAGGGTTCCTTACCCAAAGGGTAAAAACGGGACCCTATTACTATGATTCCGCTGTCCGTCCGTCTGTCTGTCACCAGGGTGTATCTCATGAACCGTGATTGCTAGACAGTTGAAATTTTTACAAATGCTGCATTTTTGTTGCCGCTGTAACAGCAAATACTAAAAATACAATAAGATAAATATTTAAGGGGGGCTCCAATGCAACAAACCTGATTTTTTTGTCGTTTTTCACTTGTAATTAAACAGGTAAACGCTTGAAACTTTCACAGAATATTTAATTGTATGTTAACTTCAATAATTTATCATTAAATTTAAAAAATAATTTAAGGGGGGTCCAATACAGTACGGAACCCTTCGTGCGCGAGTTCAACTCAAACTTGGCTTCAAGTTCTGGGTTGCCCTCTAAGTAAAAGTTGTTCACGATGACATCCTATTTTAGATGGTCTTTATCATCCTATTTCGGCTTAGTACAGGGCAAGCAGGTAACCCTTTATATACTTCGCAACCACACTCAACTTTTACTAGTTTCAATCCACATAAAGCCTAGCTAGCAACATCAAAAAATATTCCCCAAGTTTCTCTCAAGCTCAAGAACCAATTTAGCAAACTCTTCTCAATTTAGGCTCAAAAAGTTCGCGGGAAGCATCGCAAAAGCACCGGCGAAGTAATAGAAGCACTCCCGGGGCCTTTCTTAATAACTTATAACTCTTCAAGGGCGGGAGATATTAGTGGCCGACGCCGACCGCTGCGGCTAAGGTTGCCACACTATAAAACAGTTTTTATTTTTAATGTTAACAGAAATGATTAATTGGTAAAAGAGATATGGTAACAATCCGATTAATTCATCGCTGATCAGTCTGTTAAAATAGTATAATATTCTATGTCAACAAAACATACAATACATTTCAAGTATATACTATAATTAGCATGAAATCATAAAAGTAACCCACTTAAAATAAAAAACTTATATTAAAAACACTAAAATAGAAATAAAAGCCCGCAGCACTCTGCAGACCTTCTGGCCAGAACTTTCTATCCTGACGACTCTGTAAGTACAGATCTTCCGTGCCATGCAGAATTGCGGGAACGGACAAGAGAAACACCAAAGAACCTACCGGAAAATGACCCTCCATTTACGTCAGCAGAATTGGAATCTGTGTTACGAACACTAAATCCGAATAAAGCCCCTGGAATAGATGGGCTTACTGCTGACATATGCGCGGCAGCCATCCGGGCTGATGGGGAAACATTCCTAGCTATAGCAAACAAGTGCTTGTCGCTGGGACATTTTCCTAAGCAGTGGAAGGTAGCACATGTGGTCATTTTACGTAAACCCGGTAAGACAGACTACACACAGCCGAAATCTTACCGTCCCATAGGTCTCTTGCCTGTCCCCGGAAAAATCGTCGAAAAGCTTTTGGTGGCCCGATTCCAATGGCATCTCCTCCCAACCATCAGTCAGAAACAGTACGGCTTCATGCCCCAACGAGGAACCGAAGATGCCCTTTATGACCTGGTAGAGCACATAAAAACAGGAGTGAACAACAAAAATTTAGTACTCCTAGTCTCCCTGGACATAGAGGGTGCCTTTGACAATGCATGGTGGCCCGCCTTAAAAGACCAATTGGCGAAGAAGAGGTGTCCTACTAACCTCTATGAGATGGCAAACTCATACCTCCTAGACCGGAAGGTCGTAGTCAACTATGCCAGAGCGGCAAGCGAGAGGGAAACAACCAAGGGATGTGTCCAAGGCTCAATCAGTGGACCCACCTTTTGGAATGTAATTCTAGACTCGTTGCTGCGGCTGCTAGAGGCAGAGGGAGTTTACTGTCAAGCCTTCACGGACGACGTCGTCCTCGTGTTTACAAGTCAGTCATCGACCATCATCGAACAGCAGGCCAATCACACGTTAGATATGATTGTGGAATGGGGAATACGGAATAAACTCAACTTTGCAGCGCAAAAGACCAACGCGGTGCTCTTAACAAGAAAGATGAAGTATGAACCCCCAAACTTAATCATGTCAGGCGTTCAGCTTAATCTTGTTGAAGAAGTCAAGCTGCTAGGCCTGGTGATCGACCGAAGGCTCAATTTCAAAGCGCACATAAACGCCCAATGTAAAAAGGTAGCGAGCATTTACAAACAGCTCGCGTGCGCAGCGAAAGTGACCTGGGGACTGAACAGCGAGATCACGAGAACCATCTACGTCGCAGTGGTGGAACCTATCATCATGTATGCCTCAAACGTATGGGCGCAAGCGGCAGACCTCGAGGAAAACAAGTCTCATTTGAACGCACTCCAAAGAGGTTTTGCCCAAAAAATATGTAAGTCATATCGTACTGTTTCTCTCAAGTCAGCACTCGCCCTCTCAGGTCTACTCCCCATAGACCTGCGAATCCAGGAAGCGGCAAGCCTGTACAGAGCGAAGAAAAACTTCTCCCAAGAATATCTCCCACCAGATGTGGAGCTCGAACGAAATGTCAGCTACCTGGACCAGCCACACCCGTCCACCCAGACATCTGTGGAGTTCGAGCTTCTAGAAAACACCTCAAATCTGCCCGATGGACCCCAAATCTATACAGATGGTAGCAAGATCAAGGGTCAAGTTGGTGCAGCCTTAACCTGGTGGGAAAATGGCAGGGAAGTCAAGTATTCAAAATTCAGGCTACACCCCGAATGCACAGTCTTCCAATCGGAACTTTATGCTCTTTACCGAGCGACTCAAATGGCGGCTGCAAGCGGGATCTCTGAGGTCAACATATTGAGTGACTCACGATCTTCACTCGAACTGCTTCGGAACCCCAAAACGAGTCATCCTTTGGCAAAGAAAATAAAGGAAAACATTGGAATGATAACTGCAGATGGGAGATCTCTTCGTCGTTTTTTGGCTGAAAGCACACGTGGGCACCGCTGGTAATAAAAGAGCTGATGAGCTCGCAAAGTCAGCGGCACTCACCGAAACGCCAAGAGACTACGAGGGGATCCCCTTGTCCTACGTCAAAAGCAAAATTCGTGAAGAATCAGTCCGAAAGTGGCAGGACCGATATGAAACCTCGGATAAAGGAAAAGTCACTCAGACGTTCTTTCCAGATATCGCAAATGCATATCGGGTAACGCGCGTCACAAAATTGACTCCTTTTCAGGTTCAAGCTTTGACGGGACATGGAGGAATAGCTGAATATCTGCACAGATTCAAGATCAAGAACAGCCCTGGATGCGAGTGCGACCCCGATGTCTCCGAGACGGTCTGGCACGTGCTCGTTGATTGCCCCAGATTCTCGGCCGCACGACACGACCTCGAAATAATGATAGACAGAAATCTAGTGGTCTCGGATCTCCATAAAATCATAGCAGATCCAAAAAGCAGACAATTACTTCTGTCTTTCATGGAGAGGTCGTTCAGAATTGCGGCCAAAAGAAATTCTACTCTCCACTCCAACCAACAAAACATTCCCGCAGCAACATTCCCCATCGTAACACTCCCCACTACCTTACCATCCCGCACTACCTTAACACCACAACCGACTATACCTAACATCACCATACTACCTTCCACTATAACACTTGATCCCATTCCAACACACTTAACACACACACAGTCCATAGAAGCGACACAGAGCGCAATCCCCGTCAGAGAATTACTACCCGCAAAAAGCGTAGCCATCGAAAAAATTCTGGAAAACGCGGAAAAGGGGGCTCCGGGGATGCGTATCCGTGGTGTGGCTCTCTTCATGGACAGCAACAGAGAAAGATTCGGAATAGGCTTTTGCAAAGTCAGGAGTCAGAAACGCGTCCGTTTGTCGCCTGGACTGGCATGTCTACTTAACGGAAGCACCGCCAAAGTTACAATGAAGCGGAAATCCTACGACGCTATGCCAGTGTGTGAGGCAGGCGGCTACCAATTCCGACTGGTGAGATCGAGAAACAAAACGATTGCACTAGTGGAGTGGGCCGCCCAGTCACCTTTCGCGCAGGCTAGTTCATTGCTTGAACATCTCAGCATGAAGGTAGACAGCACTCCCCGGGTGATAAGCGTGGACGCGATGGTGGTTGAACGGTTGAAGGCGGAAGCCGCAGACCGGCTGGGTTGCATTAAAGCCTCAGAACAACATGAGGTTATCGTGTATGAGGACAGAGGAGAAAATTTGAGTTTTCTAAAGTCTCCAAGTAACGATCTTGATAATGCAACAGATAGCTGGGGCTACCCCATCCCAAATTCAGCCATCCAATCTGGTTCTGAAAGAGCAGAGCTCATAGCAGCTTCTGAGAGACCCGTTTTCCGCCCAAGCGGTAACGATGGTGCCATATCGGGTCTCCTCAGTGCAGCAATGCAGAGCTTGTTCCGTTTCATGCCTAAAACACCACCTCCACAGACGACAGCGACCTCGAGAATAGCTTCATCACCTCAAGCAACCCGTACGAGAGCCGACATGGGACAGGTCGATTCGCCCTCTTATATCTCGGCCGCGGCGCCACGAGACCACGCGAGAAATGCCTTTATCGAATACCTAGCCTTATTGAGAGCGACAAAAAGTGTCAATCTTAAGAACTGCGATAACATCCTGGAGTTCTTTAGGCTGGGTGGTCCGGTAAGTGAGAGTCTACTAAAATCAAGACTCGAAGAGGCAGAAGCAGCCATTTACAATAACGTCACTTCCCAAGTCATCAGAGGGACCATGAAAGGACAACATATGGCAGCTTACAGCGCAGAAAGTGGTTTTGTGGAGTTGGATAAGGAGGAGACGGAGCGAATAGGAAGACCGAAATACGCGATACCATCGAACGACCCGATTGTAGTCACCGACAAGTGCACAAAAATAATGCTAGACGATAGAATCCTCGAGATGGCTAAAACCATCGAACGGAGCTCGGACGTCGAGGCAGGCTGGCAATGCTGGGCGTTACCAAAGATACAATGGGTCAACGGGGTACCAGGATGTGGCAAGACCACATGGGTGATCAGACACTTTGATGTGGACGGGGACGCTATCATCACAACAACAACAGAGGCAGCAAAAGATCTGAGAGAGAAGCTATCGCACCGAATAGAAGATCTGGTAAAATCCAGAGTGCGAACCATGGCTTCATCCCTCGTAAATGGTTTTGGAAAAGAGAGCTTCAGGCGCCTGTTGGTGGACGAAGCTCTAATGAACCATTTCGGAGCCATAATAATGGCTGCACGGCTGTCTGATGCTAGCGAACTTGTCCTCATTGGGGACGTCAATCAGCTGCCTTATATCGACAGAGAAAATCTCTTCGAGATGAGGTACCATCGTCCAACGCTGGTTGCAAATATCACCCAGGAGTTGCTCTGCACACATAGGAACCCAATGGATGTCGCGTATGCGTTGAGGGAAATATACTCAAGTATATATTCCTCAGTTCCCCGTATTAGGTCTCTTGAGCAGAAAAGGTTCAAGGGGTCTCAAATATCCAAAACAATCTCCAACACCCTTTTCTTAGTGCATACGCAGGAAGAAAAGGAGACCCTCATAAGCCAGGGTTATGGAGAAGGTCCAGGATCACGCACCCTTACCATCCTCGAAGCTCAGGGACTGACGTACGAGTCGGTAATCGCCATCAAAACTAAGCCAAGAATGAAGCTACACGAGAGCGTCTCACACGCTGTCGTTGCATTATCGCGGCACACTGGAACTTTCACCTACTACGCCGACGACATCGAAAATGATGCCATCAGTCGATTCGTGCGGCGTGCGTCGTCTGCGTCATTGAGGGCTATCAAGGAGTATAACCTGCAGATGGCCATCAGAGATCGGAACGCGGCGGTGATGGAGGCTCTGGGCCGGGAGGAGGCAATAGAGTTGTAATAGGTAGGACATGGGAGCGATCACAAGTAGAGTAGATAACACCGAGTAACACACGGAAACGTAGCCTCGGACTCCGCCGGTGATCGCTTTCACAAAATAAATCAAAATAAGTGTGTAATATTGAGAAACTATGTAAATTATTTAGAAATTAGCATTGCGTGCATGCCCTGAGCATTCATTCTCGCCATCGAAGGCTCCTTCTTGCGGCGGCGTCGTGTGTCGGGTCGTTCTCCTCCCTCAAATATGGTCGAGGAGAGCGATGGCTGGCACATGCGTCACACTCGTGATCGGGTGCTGCATGCGGGTCGCCGGTTTGCTCGCGGCATTTACGCAATGCATTGAAACTACTAACTTAGACTAAGATTTAAACTAACCCATCTCTATTGTACAGTCACATTCTATAAATTGTAACTTAGTTAACAAAGGGCACAGACCCTGGAGTCTGTGGATCATTAAATTAAATTAAAAAAAAAAAAAAAAAGCCCCATAGCAGACGGTTAAGTGGTAGAATGCCGGCGGTATTGCCACGCTAAAATAGTAGTTTTCGATAATATGAACGGAGTCTCTCTGCAAAATCTAATCAAAAATTAGGAGATCTGAAGAATAACTAATGCTACCGACATAGCCCAGAAGATTGGCAAGTTGAAATCGCAGAGGTTAGGGCACATATCACGGCGGAATCATGGCCGATAGAAGTTGAAGTCGATGTTGTTGAGAAAGTAGTCGAGTAGAAACCGTTACCAACCTTTCTTATTGGAGATCCTTATGGAAGGCCTGTGTCCAGCTGAGGATGTCCTATGGCTAATGAGTGGATGAATTTGAACATTTTGTTTTTTCTGGCAAAAGTGCCTTTATTAACTACAACAAAACTACACTACTATTACACAAAAAGCATTGGATCATCCTCAGACCTTTGAAGGTCTAAAGATAATCCAAATGCTCAAGCCCACTGCCAGTTGGCAGCGTGCCCAGCATGCTGGCTGCATTGCCACGCTGAATGGCAATGCTGATGCGTTGAGCCAAATAAACACCAGCATTTTGGTCACGCGTCGCGTCCACCAGACGCCCAAAAAGACTGGGAAAATTTAAACATTAAATTGAAATGAAATAAAAGACTTTAATATTTTAGTGTTTCATTATAGTTATCAGTAAAAATACTCAGCATATCTCTAGATATTGCATGTATAAGTGAATCTAAGCTGTGTGGTTGTTTCAACAGGAATAATGGATTGGCAGGAACAGTTTACATAATATATAACAGACAGTGCACGCCACGACCCAGGGCCGGACCGTGAGGCCCTGGGTCATACGTGGGTCAAACGTGAGGCTCATACTACTTAGGTCCTCACCTAATTATTCAAAGTATAGAAAAGCAAGATAGAAAGAGACAGAGTCTGAGAGGGAAACAGCAGAGCACGAACGAGACCGAATGAATGTGTAGTGTAGAGTGTCAGTTCCATATACCAACACCCAAGGATGTTAAATACGAACCAACTACCTATAAATTGATGTGTATCAAGGTTGGTGGTGTTCGTTGGTGTAATGATGATGTCTCAGTACATTTTTACAACTGCAACTGCAAGTACTACTCTACAGGTAAATATCTGTAGAGTTACGTATCTATAGCCCGAATCAAACTGCTTGACATCTGTGAACACGAGGCGAGTGATTGCGCAGTAGCAACATGAATGAAGACTGAATGAAATGAATTGAATGGGCTTGATTAATCGCAGGATTCGCAGTGTTGCAATTGCAAACCTTACGACCTGCTTAATTTAATTATAGATTTTTCGCGTTATCGTCTATTTTTTACTTGGACTCGACTTACGAGTAGCTAATGGCCCCTGTAACCCACTGGCCCTGGACTGAAGCCAAAAAAGCCATATGATAGATCCGGCCCTGCCACGTTCTTAGGAACCGAGCAACGTACAATTTGAATAGGTTGCCTGAGCGAGCTTACTAAATATACTATCCTATAATACTCGTAATATAAATGTATAAGTGTGTTTGTTGGTTTATTACTCTTCCATGCAGCAACAGGACAAATAGACTTGATATTTGGCGTGAATATAGTACAAAAAAAGGTGGAGGAGTGACATAAGATACTCTTTATCCCGGAAAAATATTAGATTTGCTGCCAGACGACCTACGCATCGCTTACTGATTTTTTTGGTGGGTAAAAGTGCCTTTATTAAGTAAAATAAGATACAATAATACTTTATATGCTAAAAAAACTACCTACACTACTAATACATAGAAAGCATCCACAGACCATTGAAGGTCTAAAGGTAATCCAAATGCTCAAGTTGGCAGCGTGCCCAGCATGCTGAAAGCATTGCCACGCTGAATGGTAATGCTTATATGTTGAGCCAAATAAACACGCGACCAAAACGCGTGACCAAAATGCCAGCATTTTGGTCACGCGTCGCGTCCAAAATGCTGGTCGTCGCTTACTGTGTCTGGGCCAACACTTTGTTATCGCCTTGCTCCCCCTCTCGTCACTTCGTCTCGTTACGTGTCCTGCCCAGCTCCACTTAAGATTCGCTACTATGGATCTGACGTCCCGGACTTTCGTCCTACGTCTGATCTCCGTGTTGCGAATGTGAATGTTGGGGAAAAGAATAGAAAAATAATGTTTTTGCTGTAAAGCCGTGTACTTACAATAAAGTGTCACAAAGAAATCAGTTTCAACAGCCTGCCCTTTCGAGCGTACAAAACACTATTAAATATACCGACGATTATAAACAATCAAAACTATTTATGCCTACTTATATTTATAACTCAAGTAAATTATTATTGACTAATTGGCGATCTTGAAAATATTCTTTAGTGGAATAAAATATTTTTTAACCCCCGACGCAAAAGAGGGGTGTTATAAGTTTGACGTGTCTGTTTGTCTGTCTGTGTGTCTGTCTGTCTGTGGCATCATAGCGCCCGAACCACTGAACCGATTTCAGTTTAGTTTTTTTTGGATGAAAGGAGACTTAATCAAGAGTGTTCTTAGCTATGTTTTATAAAAATCGATTGAGCCGTTTAAGAGTTATGGTGGGTTAAAGTGGGGATGGAAGAACCAAAATTCTACAAATGTGCCCAAACTTACTTCGTACTTTTTTTTAGGTAGGTTATTGTGTCGGGGTTTTTTTAAATTTTTAATTTAAGTTTTATAACATAGGCTGAAACTTCAAATTATTCTTAACTCTTTTTCTATTTGTTTTCTTATGGAATAGCATCAAAATCAATATGTTACACGGGCGAGGCCGCGGGTAATAGCTAGCAAGACTACAGTAGAAAATTAAATTAGACTCGTGGTAATCAATTATTTTGTGACAAATGTATACATTTAATTTGACAAAATTAAGCTATGAAATTAGATTTTAGAAGGCTAATTTACAAGTTTTAGTTGAATGCTACTTAATTAAATTATTTTAAAAGTGCCTATGATCAAAAGTTTTTAATTTAACGAACTAACTATTTTTTTTGCTAGTGTACACATTGTACCTATTTGATTATCTATACATAAGTGTAATTTAAGCTGCTAGCTAAATTAAGCTATCAAAATCAAAATTTACATAGTGCCAGTAAACATAGCCTAACACGCAGAGATTTAAATCTGGCAACCCTACGAGAAACTTCAGGAAGCATTTACAAGTGAATCCCTACTAATATTACAATTGTGAATGTAAGTTTGTTTGTTACGCTTTCACGCAGCAACGAAGTAATGGATAGATGTGATTTTTGGCATGACTATAATGTGGAATAGCATAAAAAGCGTGGGCGAAGCCGCGGGCAAAAGCTTGTAAATCATAAATCTTAAGTGATAGTAATTTAGATGAATTGCTTGGGTTGCATTGCACCCAGACGTCTTTGTCAAGACCACATGATTGTACTGAATGCGAGGCGCTTCCAACCAGTCTTATTAGAGATTGATAAAGGAGGCCTATGTCCAGCAGTGGACGGCCTATAGCTTAAATGACGACGACGACAAAGTAAATATAGTAGAGTAAAGATAGTAAGTAAGTAAAGAGTAAAGATTTGTAGAGTAAAGGGAATGAAGTTACTAAAAATATAACTAAACCTAGATTTACAAAGATCAAGTACACTAATATTGAAGACTAGCAACCCTACGAAAAACTTGAGCAAGCACTTACAGCTAAATAAATAACAAAACTTTAGTGATAGTAATTTAGGCGAATTGCCGGCACTCGTCTCGGGCGGTTGAGGCTATGACTGAGATAATTCTATCTCAACTTTTAAACTCGACTTTTAAGGTGCAAATAGAACATTTCATATTTTTAACCGACTTCCAAAAAGGAGGAGGTTCTATGTTCGTCTGTATGTATTTTTTTTTGTGTATGTTCATCGATAATTTTGCCAATTGTGAACCGAATCGAAAAAATATTTTTTAGTTCAAAAGGGTCCCGAGGTGGTCTAATTTAAACTTTACAGAAATCGGCTGAGCTGTTTTTGAAAAGTCAACAATAATGTAAACAATTCAAGCGAAATTTTCGAATTTTGTACATGATGGAAGGCGGTTTTACCATCGAAAAATAATTATAAGGTTCAAATTGTTCAAAGGCATTTGATGAATAAGCTGGTCCAGATGTACTTCTAGTGTCTAGCTGTAATACATATATTTACATATACAAATATTTACTAAAAATAAATATTTTTACTATATCCCGCTTTCGGCAAAAGAATCCCACTTTTTTCACTCTAAAAGGATCAAAGTTTTTACTATGTCCCGCTTTCGACAAAAGAATCCCGCTATTTTCACTTTAAAAGGATCAAAGTTTTTACTATGTCCCGCTTTCGACAAAAGAATCCCGCTATTTTCACTCTAAAAGGATCAAAGTTTTTACTATGTCCCGCTTTCGACAAAAGAATCCCGCTATTTTCACTTTAAAAGGATCAAAGTTTTTACTATGTCCCGCTTTCGACAAAAGAATCCCGCTATTTTCACTCTAAAAGGATCAAAGTCCCGCGACCTGCCAAAAAAAATCTGGCAACGCTGCTCGTAGGACCACTCGTCTAGTTCGACATTTCTTCCCGGAGTCTTACCAGAGTGCTCGGTAGGACCACGGGAAGAAAATTTTAACTGATTCTTTGAGCATTTCAAGGGTTCCGTACCCAAAGGGTAAAAACGGGACTCTACTACTATGACTCCGCTGTCCGTGAACCGTAATAGCTAGAACGTTAAAATTTTCACAGATTACGTATTTCTGTTGCCGCTATGACAACAAATACTAAAAACAGAAAAAATAAATATTAAAGATAAAGAAGAATGTCGACAGCTCATACATACGAATACCTGTTGTGTACGAATACACTCAGTTTCTCCCAAGCTCATTTATAAAAATGTTATCTTCACCAGAGTAATTTATGACGCTTCTAAAACTGTTCTGATATGTACAAGTTTGTTTAAAATGAAGTTAAAATAAGAAAAACCGAAAACAATTTTCAAGCTATAGGTACCTACTTTGATTTATAGAATTATAGACCATAGCAGTGCTGCCAACTCCTATTGGCAAAAATTCGCTATCAGCACGTCAAAAACGCGCCAGAAGCGCTAAATGGTAACTACGACGACTGGTACTACGAAAAAATGAATGATAATGAATTTCGGTATTCATCCACTTCATTAGCAATAGTATAAGAACCACAACTTGCTGCTATTCGAACTTCGGCCGCAGCCTGCGGATGCAGGTCGCGATTGCAGGTAACACACATCTGAAATGCAGCCACTGCCTGCTTCCGCAGTCGAGAGTGATTCCGAGGTTGGCTACACGTGCTGCGACAGGCAGCACGTCGGACTTGTCTAAACAGGTGAACAACACTCGCAGCTGAGGCTCGGTAGCACGTGCTGCCGGAGCCGCAATCGGAATCTTTTTTGCAGAAATTCATACTACTACATAGATAACCAGAGCCCTTACTCGTAGTCCAGGCTTTGCGAAGTTTACTCAAACTTTCGCGTTCGCGTGTGGCTCCATAGATTTTGGTTAGGTCTTCCTCGTTTCTACTAGGGGCGCTGTACAAATATGTATAGGGCCATACCGAAACAGCTGTAGTTTCAATTTACGTGTAAACCTGGATTAACCCCTCAGTTGTGCAGCCACAGCCGGCTTCGCGCAGCTGCTGCAAGTGCTGTTTGTAGCTGTAGCCTGCTGCCGAGATTCGAATAGCACCTTTAAGGATTATTACGAGCAATATCAAAATAATCAGGAATATCTCGGATAATTTCAATTGCAGCTTTTTGTTAGTAGTAAAGTGAGTGAAACCTAAAAATATAAGTATTCTTTCTTTTTGATAATTTTTTAGTATACAAAAATGTATGTTTCTATAAAATATGTAAAAAGACACCTCAGTTCGTAAAATTACTAGTTAAAACACTTAAAACGAGTTAAGGAAGGAGCATGTACCAACTGTTGAAAAAGAAAATAATTATATCAACCCCTCCAAAAAATTGCTAAGTCGGAATACCGAAAACGAAATCTGGCAATACTGAATACATCATCTGATCGACTGAATTTGACATTTCCTTTTTTTTTTTGACAGCAACAGTAATAAAATAGTGATTTTTTTAAATAATGTGCCCATTTTTGGACAGGCTAAAGCCTTTAAGCTCATACCGCCACTTCTTATGTATGTAATCTATAATGTTAAAACAATAAAAAATCATTGTAATTTTTCTGGTGGTCTAATATTAATTTTAATTAGTGATATGAAAACAGCAAAAAATCACTAAATTTTTGAAGCACATATCATTATTTTAAATGATGTTTTGTTTTCTACCTACTAGCAAAAAAAAAAAAAATGACAGGTCCATTCGCTGCATCCTTCTTTATTATCCCATATAACAAACCTGAATTCTTAGCCGTTTTTCGCTCGATTTAATAACGGTGACTGGTAGATGCTTGAAATATTCACAGAATATTTAGTTAAATATGTCTTTTAAAAATTAATTACTTATTTAATTAAAATAACATAAAATATAGTTAAGGGGGGCTCCCATACAAGAAACGTGATTTATTTGCTCGATACTAATAAAGACAACAGGAAGATGCTTGAAATATTCACAGAAAATTAAGTAGTATATTTAATTTAAAAATAAATAGTAAAATTAAAATATGTTAAAAAAAGAGGGATTTCCATACCGTACAGATCCCTTCGTGAGAGAACAACTCGCACTTATAAAATATTTACATAGCAGCTTCTGAGAGACCCGTTTTCCGCCCAAGCGGTAACGATGGTGCCATATCGGGTCTCCTCAGTGCAGCAATGCAGAGCTTGTTCCGTTTCATGCCTAAAACACCACCTCCACAGACGACAGCGACCTCGAGAATAGCTTCACCACCTCAGGCAACCCGTACGAGAGCCGACATGGGACAGGTCGATTCGCCCTCTTATATCTCGGCCGCGGCGCCACGAGACCACGCGAGAAATGCCTTTATCGAATACCTAGCCTTATTGAGAGCGACAAAAAGTGTCAATCTTAAGAACTGCGATAACATCCTGGAGTTCTTTAGGCTGGGTGGTCCGGTAAGTGAGAGTCTACTAAAATCAAGACTCGAAGAGGCAGAAGCAGCCATTTACAATAACGTCACTTCCCAAGTCATCAGAGGGACCATGAAAGGACAACATATGGCAGCTTACAGCGCAGAAAGTGGTTTTGTGGAGTTGGATGAAGAGGAGACGGAGCGAATAGGAAGACCGAAATACGCGATACTATCGAACGACCCGATTGTAGTCACCGCCAAGTGCACAAAAATAATGCTAGACGATAGAATCCTCGAGATGGCTAAAACCATCGAACGGAGCTCGGACGTCGAGGCAGGCTGGCAATGCTGGGCGTTACCAAAGATACAATGGGTCAACGGGGTACCAGGATGTGGCAAGACCACATGGGTGATCAGACACTTTGATGTGGACGGGGACGCTATCATCACAACAACAACAGAGGCAGCAAAAGATCTGAGAGAGAAGCTATCGCACCGAATAGGAGATCTGGTAAAATCCAGAGTGCGAACCATGGCTTCATCCCTCGTAAATGGTTTTGGAAAAGAGAGCTTCAGGCGCCTGTTGGTGGACGAAGCTCTAATGAACCATTTCGGAGCCATAATAATGGCTGCACGGCTGTCTGATGCTAGCGAACTTGTCTTCATTGGGGACGTCAATCAGCTACCTTATATCGACAGAGAAAATCTCTTCGAGATGAGGTACCATCGTCCAACGCTGGTTGCAAATATCACTCAGGAGTTGCTCTGCACACATAGGAACCCAATGGATGTCGCGTATGCGTTGAGGGAAATATACTCAGGTATATATTCCTCAGTTCCCCGTATTAGGTCTCTTGAGCAGAAAAGGTTCAAGGGGGCTCAAATATCCAAAACCCTCTCCAACACCCTTTTCTTAGTGCATACGCAGGAAGAAAAGGAGACCCTCATAAGCCAGGGTTATGGAGAAGGTCCAGGATCACGCACCCTTACCATCCACGAAGCTCAGGGACTGACGTACGAGTCGGTAATCGCCATCAAAACTAAGCCAAGAATGAAGCTACACGAGAGCATCTCACACGCTGTCGTTGCATTATCGCGGCACACTGGAACTTTCACCTACTACGCCGACGACATCGAAAATGATGCCATCAGTCGATTCGTGCGGCGTGCGTCGTCTGCGTCATTGAGGGCTATCAAGGAGTATAACCTGCAGATGGCCATCAGAGATCGGAACGCGGCGGTGATGGAGGCTCTGGGCCGGGAGGAGGCAATAGAGTTGTAATAGGTAGGACATGGGAGCGATCACAAGTAGAGTAGATAACACCGAGTAACACACGGAAACGTAGCCTCGGACTCCGCCGGTGATCGCTTTCACAAAATAAATCAAAATAAGTGTGTAATATTGAGAAACTATGTAAATTATTTAGAAATTAGCATTGCGTGCATGCCCTGAGCATTCATTCTCGCCATCGAAGGCTCCTTCTTGCTGCGGCGTCGTGTGTCGGGTCGTTCTCCTCCCTCAAATATGGTCGAGAAGAGCGATGGCTGGCACATGCGTCACACTCGTGATCGGGTGCTGCATGCGGGTTGCCGGTTTGCTAGCGACATTTACGCAAGGCATTGAAACTACTAACTTAGACTAAGATTAAAACTAACCCATCTCTATTGTACAGTCACATTCTATAAATTGTAACTTAGTTAACAAAGGGCACAGACCCTGGAGTCTGTGGATCATTATATTTAAATTAAAAAAAAAAAAAAAAATATTTATTGACCAAAACTCATAGAATAATAACGCGTTATTATTCTATGCCAAAACTAAATTAAATTACTAAATTAACAGTTGTACCAATTCGACATAACACAGTTTACTCCTTAAAAAAATACAGGTTCTTTTATGGTAGTTATAAAAATAAGTAGACATAACAAAAGCACATTAATTTATCAACTTATCATGTTACTGGTGCCCGTACTAGTATCTAATGATACTGTGCTACAGGTACCAGCGCCCTCTGTAAGATATGTAATATAATGCGACATAAAGTGATAAAGTTTCAAAGTTTTTAAGTAACCAGAACATTTTAACTTTTTTATAAAATTAATGTATAGATATAACATTCAACTTTTACGCTAATTACAAGCGCGTGATATAATAATGCCAATTAAGATCATAATATTAATATTATGATCTTAATTCTCTCACATTTATTAATCTAAATAAAAAATAAGGTACCTAATTCAGTCCTACGTAAATTATATACAACTTGGCTGATTATTGGTATTTTATGTGTCAAATTTTATCAAGCGGTAAACTAAACTAAAGACACATGAAAGGCCAAGCAACATAGCGGCAGTTTGCCTGTACGAAGCTTATTACCGTTCTTCCGAGTGAGGAAATATCTTCGAGTGCACTGAATTCAGCCAATTTGGGCTTTAGCTATGCGCTGCGCTTGCAACAAATCTGCCAAAAGAGTTTTATTGCCATGTGGAAATTTTACGATTTGACTGTATGGCGCTCGTTCACCTGGCGAATAAGACTGAGAAAAACCTGATTTATTGGTTCGTTCACGATTGCATTTTCTGTTTCAGGTATGGTAACGCTGTTCTACTGTTTTATTCTTTGGTTTGTAAGTTGATGCCGACGTACTACAGTGTAACAAAGCTCAGGTAGGGATACAACATTATGCATACTTTGTCAATGAATTGAATATTATTTTGTGATGTTTTTTTAAATGACACATTTGTGTATCTAGTCTAGTATAAATAATTATATTAGTAAAATGTGAAAAAAAAAATGTTAAACCGGACGAGTATATTAATGAATCAATATTATGCAATGTTTTATGTAATAAGTATTAGGTTCCATTAATATCAATAAAGTTATCTTATTATATCAAGATACAGAGTAGTATTTCACTATGCTGCAGATATTGAGTCTATTTTTGGTAATTCTGGACATGCGTTGAACATTTTTAATGATCGAAACGAATGAAGTTCGAGAGGCCGTCGTTATAACTCGTCAATTTAGCTTTCGTCTGACGGGATGTTGATTTTTCTCCACAAGTTGCATTTTTCATAGAATTTTCAAAGAAAACTTGGTACGTAAGTTTAAATGTATTGAATTTTTATCAGGAGGATATTTTCCCTAAAAAGTGGGACATTTTCTGTCGCGCCATTTAGTCAGCTTTGATAATATTTGGCAATATTATTTAGTATTTAAATCGTAACAAGCTTTGCGTGTGTACTAAATCAGTCCAAAGTGAGTCAAGATATAGGCTTACGAAGATTCCAGTCAAAGAGACGTGTTGCGATACATAATATAAACCAGTATTTCAGACAGTATACTTGTTATTGTAACCGCGTATTGACTTTCAAGACGTTTACTTTCAACACCGAGGCGCGGTTTTGGTTTTAAGCGCTTCTTAAAGAAAGCTCAGTATGAGCAGCATAGCTTGTGGTAACGAACGTACGAGTACGTGGAAAACGAATTGACGTTCCCTGGCAAGTTGCGGCGGCTAGCATAGCTATCGTGCAGCTCAATTGGATGTACATATTTATTTTCCGTCATTCTAGTGGAGCAGTTCAATTTAAACAATGATACAATGATTTATTTGTCTGTAAAACTAGGTAAAATTGTACAAAGGTCTAAAATTATTAGTATGCTCTTTTGTTTCTACCTAAAAATGTTAAGAGACGTTTACAGGATATTACTTAAACCTATACGGCTATCCAACCGGCCCATACGAACTTACTTACTTTAAACAAGAGAATTATAAAAAAAATAAAGTGAAAAATATGATAACATCAATGGATTTAATACAAGGGGTATTATAGGGGTATATCAAGATATTTATTTACAATTACCCATTTTAAGTCATTAATGATCTTGTTATTTAGAAACTAATTTAGGTACACTGTACTAGGCTTATTCGGTATATAATAGAAAATCGTTTAACTGATTCTTAAAAATATAGAAGTCTACCAAATCCAGTCACAAATAGCTCACCGTATGTGCACTTGGAAGTCAACATATAAGTAGCTTTTTGGTACCTAATTCAATCGTGTATCTCCCAAAAAGAACTGACAAAATCTGAAAAGTCATTCACCCTCGCCTAATGTCTTACTTCCATATATGGACAGCGATTCCCCTATCGGCCACTACTAATCTATCACAAGCCTAATACGTTTATATCCTATGATTTTTACTCAACCTTAACGGGTGATTGATCTCCTCCGTGATTCACACAGGCTTGGAGTGAATTGCAGAACAATTTAATAATTCCAATTTTTCTTTTAAATTTTAAGAATTACACTCCCATTGAACTATTTTAACTGACTTCCAAAAAGGAGGAGATACTATGTTCGTCTCTAGGTTTTTTGTGTATGTTTATTTGATAATTACGCCAATTGTGAAGCGAATCGAAAAATGTTTTTTTAGTTCGAAAGGGTAAAGTATACTCCTGAGGAGGACTTATTTAAGTTTTACAGAACCTAGGCCTAGAAAATACTTATTAACTCTGATCTTGAAAAGCTTTAGATTATAACTCTTAGGAAACAGAAAAGCAGGAAGACTTCCATTTCTTGGCGGTACGAATCAGAAATGTTGAGTCAAACCGCTTTGTACGTATCGTAGGAAAATCGACAGTGTAGGGGTGGCCCTGTAGTAAAACGGGGTTAAGGTCGTGTAGCACAGTTACACACTCTCCAAAAACACACAAAAATAGCTCTTTGAGTTACACTCCCAACAAATAATTAAATTCTTGACTCTACTCTATAAAGTAGGCAGTGCACTTGACTATCAAAGCCTCTAAAGTTGTCTAAAAGTGGCTTCAAAAAGTCACTTCTTAGTTACAGGAGGCGCATTAGCCCGTTTGCCTCTTTATCAGAAAAAATATAACTGCACTAATATTGTTCTTTTAGTAATTGCACGGAAGTTATATTATCTCACGTTCCCTTTTAGTAGAGGTAGGCGTTGGAACTAATAAACATCAAAAGGTTATTTACAAACATGTATTAAAATTCACCAATTATTAAAGTAATAATTATTTTTCGCTAAAAATGGCAAAACCGCCTTCCATCGTGTACAAAATTCGAATATTTCACTGGGATTGTTTACATTATTGTTGATTTATCAAAAACGGGTCAGCCGATTTCTGTAAAATTTAAATGATGCTATCTCGGGAGTCTTTTGAACTAAAAAAATATTTTTTCGATTCGGTTCACAACTGGCGAAATTATCAATAAACATACACAAAAAAAAAGAAAAAAAAAATACATATGTTGCAGCTCGATGGAATGTTTTAGATAAGTATAGCGTGATTAACTAGTTCGTGATTAAGATGTTTTACGTGACTGAGATAAATCACAATGTGTAGATATAATTTAGTATATAAGCTGTTGTTATTCGATAATATGATAGATATAGTGAGAATATAGAGAGACTCATTCAGTCAGACTATACATACACACGAACCTTCTCCTTTTTAGAAGTCGGTTAAAAGTAAAAAGTTCAATTCACTGCAAATGAAAATTTTTCCATCTTATTGTGAAAACAAACGAAGATCGCATTCTTAATTTGAAAAGCGCGCGCGCGGTCCGTGGTTGTCGGTCGTGTCGCGCGGAGGTCGGTAGCGCTGGCGACTGCCAAGGCAAGCCACAAAATCTCGCTTCTCCTAATGTTTAACTTCCGCATATCGACCACCATTCCCCTATCAACCACTACTACGAGTATCCTATCATACGCCTAATACGTGTATATCCTATGATTTTTGGTCCACCCGCTTGGGTCAGTTATGATTGATCGCCCCCTGTGATTGACACACGCATTGATTGCCTCGTGCTGATTGCCGATTCATTTGTTCCGCCAATTTGGACAGAGCATGTGGTAGCTGACAGCTATTATTATTATTGGTTTTTATTTCCGAGCCTTAATAAATGGCTGCGGATTCATATATCACTAAGGTAAAGGGTTTCATTGGCACCGGTTAGTAGTGCTTTTTTGCAAATAGGATTTTAGGGATTCTGCGATCTTAAATTTTTTGTACCCATTGTTCATTGCGCGTCGGTTGCGTTAAGTTCTACGCTTCATTTTTCGGGTTCCGTACCCTAAGGGTAAAAACAGGACCCTATTACTAAGACTCCGCTGTCCGTCTGTGTTTCTATCACCAGGCTGTATCTCATAAACCGTTATAGCTAGAAAGCTGAAATTTACACAGATGATGTATTTATGTTGCCGCTATCACAAAAATTACTAAAAACAGGATAAAATTAATAATAAAATTAAGGGGGGCTCCCATACAAACAAACCTAAATTTTTAACCGTTATTCGCTGGATATTAATAATGGTAACAGGTAGATGCTTGAAATATTCACAGAATGTTTAGTTGTATATACAATTCAATAATAAATAATACATTACATTACTATACATTAAAATAAAATAAATATTTAAGGGGGCTCCCATACAGTACGGAACCCTGCGTGAGCGAGTCCTACTCGTTAGCCGATTATTTTTTGGTTCTATTTAGGAACAGGCCTAGCGGCATCAAGTCTACGCGCTATGTGTCCTGTTTGCTGCCACTTCAACTTACTAATCCGTTGGGCCATGCCGGCACCTAAATTTGATTTAAAATAAGTAAGATCCAAAGTTTTGTAAAGACTACGCTAATAGCTCTCTTGCAGTTTGTGGAGCCCATAGTAAATAGCCGAAGAGTATTTCTATAGCCTATAGCCACTTGTATCTACTAACTTGAAACTGTAATTGTGTCCATAATGCGTTCAATTAGCAACCTACTTCATTTGCGGATTATGCCGGGTCAAACGCTCCGCGGAACTATTTACAGATATAAATAACTAGAGAGACAGTAAACTTATCTTTAACGAAAATATTACTGATTCAAAGGATGCCAGAGGGTTGTACGACGCATACCCTGCAGCTCTTGCAGAACGCAATCAACTGTTAACTTAAAAAACAATTGTTAAGTGTACAAGGGTGTCATGTCATAAAACCCTGGATAAATAATAAAAGAATTAAAAAAAAAAACGAAAATATTACGATTAGGTTACGAATAATTTTCTCTAATCAATCATTTGATAAGCATTGATATTAAATATTTGCTCAATTTTGAAGGCTTTGACTTATATAAAAATAATTTTACAAAGTTGTTCTCTTTGTCGCAATGAAAATGATAGCTACGTTTTTATTAGTGACCATAAATATGTTGAGTAAAACCCATATCATGGAACCAAAAGGGCTCAAATCTTATTCTTGGTTTCATAGTTAATAATGCAATTCTTCTTGTTATAAAAAACGATTAATATTTCAGCCTGCGTTGTTGAGCATTGATATTAAATATGTGCTCAATTTTGAAGGCTAAGACCACTATAAAAATAATTTTACAAAGTAGTTCTCTTTGTCGCAATGAAAATGATGCTACGTTTTTAGTAACCGTATACATGTTAAGTAAAGCCCGTATTATCGAACCAAATTGGTTAAATTCCTCTTCTTGTTATCATTGTAAATAAGGTCATTCTTTTTGTTTTAAAAAAATGCATTAACATTTCAGCCTGCGTTGTCCCACTGCTGGGCAAAGGCCTCCCTTACCTCCTTCCAGACTGCTCGGTCTAATGCTGTGGTCGCCCAGTGTTTGTCATTAGAGTTCAATAGAAAGCCTAGAATATTGATGGAATACATATTATTTCAACAGCGTAGTCCAAATAGTATTATATCGATAAAAATACAAAATGCAGTGACTTTTTTTGCTTATTTATAGGTAAAAAAAGAAAAAAAAATAGATTTGAATGAGAAGTGCAGGCATAAACTTTTACTGTGAAAATACCAGCAAATTATAAAAAGCCCAAGCCAAAGTCTATAAAAATTTAAATGACTCGATTTTCTGTTACCGTCTCGAGCTTTCAAGTAATTCTAGTCATAAATCAAGTTTCAATTTTACGTCATAATAATGCAATAGCTCATAAGTGGAAGCATTACAATGTTCTACTTTTTAAAGCATTCTACTATTATTCTATCGAACAAATCTATCGGAACGAATTATATCTGTACTCCGTTGTCTTATCTCTATCATAATATCGAGGGTGAGTGCGAGCGAGCTTTGTCATGTACAAACACTGTATAGCACTTTAATTAATCCAATACCAGGTAGTAGTCCGTGTGCTTCCAATGTTTTGATCTAATCTAATAGATAGAGAATTTAATTAGTGAGCGGTATTAAATGTGTGAGAATTTCATCGTCATAATCCACAGCCTTTTTTATGCCACTGCTGGGTATAGGCCTCTCTCTTATAGTGCCATCTGCCTCGGTCCTTTGCCAATCGTGACCAGGTTCTACCCGCGATATTGAGAATGTATTAGTATAAAATTATAAGTACTCATGGACATACATTTATAACTACTCTTACAAATTGGTTACTAGACAAAGTTTTTACATTCTGAAAGAGTACTATGACAAAATGATAAACTATGCGCAGCTAATTCTCTTGACTCAAAGTTCAGGAAACTGTAGTATATAGATAGTATATCTGCTTACTAAAAAAGTAGCACCTAATAACATTGTAGGTGTTATGCAAATACTTAATAATAAAATGATATTATAACCTACCAGCTGTACCCTGCGCGCGTTGCTACACAACCAACTTATTATATATATTTTTATATTATAAAAATTGGTTGCTGTACCAGCCTTTTTAATGGTCCACTGCAGGACGTAGGCCTACCCACGAAGGGTGATTGGGCCATCTCCACCACGCTGGCCCAGTGCGGGTTGGTGGATTCACATACGCCATGGAATTTCTTCCTTGGACATATGCAGGTTGCCTCACGATGTTTTCCTTCACCGAAAAGCCAGTGGTGTGAAATTCCGTACATAAATTCCAAGGAATTCATGGGTACGGGACCGGGTTTGAACCCACGACCTCACGATTGTAAGGCGGGTGTCATTACCACTAGACCACCACGGCTTTTTTGAAAAATTGGTTGCACCAACTCAGAAACCTTCTTTGGCTAATGCACAACTACTTTGCTATAGATCATCACATGATCAAATGCATAGTTTACGATTCTATAAAGGAAATACAGACAAACATTTTTTTTTAATGTACTGTACCAGCCTTTTTTACGTGTCCACTGCAGGACTTAGGCCTAACCAAGAAGAGTGATTGGGCCATATCCACCACGGTAGCCCAGTGCGGGTTGGTGGATTTACATATGCCATCGAATTTCTTCTTTGGACGTATGCAGGTTGCCTCACGATGTTTTCCTTCACCAAAAAGCCAGTGGTGTGATATTCCGTACATAAATTCCAAGGAATTCATTGGTACTGGACTGGGATTTGAACCCACGATCTATGTAAGTTCGGGTGGCATCTTGCAAGTTAAATTTGACCAACTTCCCGGTTTCCGATTGAGCTGAAATTTTGCACGCAAATGTACATCGCGTGACAATACGATAATATGGTACCATGGAGCTGATCTGATGACGGAGTCGGAAGGTGGCTATAGGTACTCCTGTACTAAACAAAATAGACCCGTCGTGTTTATGCTCGTTTTACTTGTCTTGGCTAGCACTCTGCTGCTACATGATATCCAGGATCTCAAAAGCTTGTATTTTAAAGTTACATTGCAAAGGAACACTCAGTATAAATTAAATTCAAATTTCTTAATTCAATTTCCACCGCCACTGTTACGAAACATTACCTATTTCATAATTTTCCCGAGGTCACAACTGGGGGTCAATTACAGAAGCAGTCGCTCATTCTGTTAGAAATTGACATCGTTAACCAGCTTACTGAAATAATTGAAACCATAAATACCTAAACTGAAGTTAATGTCTTGTGATCCACCAGTTAACTAGACCTCTACCATGCGAAAGGAGGCTAACAATTTGTCTCAGTTTGAAGTGTCAAGGTTAACTGGTTCGCGACACCCATTAGAGAATAATCATGGTGTTAAATAGGGATGTGGTTTATCCGGCGTTTGTTTAGTTACCTCGTGTTTATCATGCATGAGTTTAATGGGAGAAAACAATAATAGTAAACACATTAGTAACAAATTGTGCGTCATGTGTAATGTTGACATTTTGAAGCACAGTGCTCTATTTAAACATGTACGCTACGAAAAGATAGGTGCAATGCTTTTCTTTAATTATTTAGGTGTCCCAGAAGTCGACGTCAAGCCTGAACACAGTGTTAGACAAAGTCCTAGTTGTTATCAGAAAAATATTTAAAAAAATCGATCCTATGTATTTCCAAAATTATAGGCATTTCAAAAAATAACAAAAAAATCGACACCCTGTGATGGTTTTTTAATTCTCGTTGCTACAGATCTACATTTCTTTTAAATTTTACTTTTATTATGTAATCCTTAACGATACTTCCGTAAATTGTTGCCTTAAAATAATAGCCAACTGCTTCAGCTTGGTAGAAAATATCACCTATTGCCCAACTAAGTATTCAAAATAAATACTTCTCCCATATTAAATAGGCTGTACTGAAAAAAAAAAAAATTGGTTGCCTGTAAAGTCGGTATACGGGCGAAAGTTTTACGTGACAACGACTTTGAGACGAATGAGAGCGCATGAAGTGTGAGCGGAGCGTAACGCAGTTTCTTGAAGTGTCACCCGGCAAACCAATTTATAAGACGTTGTGACAATAACTGATTAAATCTTAAGTAGGGGGTAGTTCGAGAAAAGTGTGAGCGGAGCGTAACGCAGTTTCTTGAAGTGTCACCCGGCAAACCAATTTATAAGACGTTGTCACGTCAAAAGTACTACGCTTGTTTGGAAAGTAGCTTGAAAAGTTGGCGCGTTTCATAAGAATTTCAGAATGGTATAACACTTGCTAGACAATTGGCCATTTAGACTTCGACATTTTTTTTTGTAAAATACCGTAGGTTTTCGGTATTGCTTTTCGTCGTAAATTAAAATCGCTGTGTTTCCTACAAAACTGTTACATCAAGATTTTAGTAAGGGTGAGATGGAGATAATCATTTTATGCGATGTGAGAGAGTAGTAACGCCATTTTTACCTAATGTATTAGACTGAATGACTAAAAGAGACGGAGAGATTAATTTCCCAAACGTGAGCGAAACAGGTAGTGACGCCAATTTTACTTTAACGCGTGAGATGGATGGATACGCAATTTGACTGATAACAACTATGACTTTGTCTAACACTGTGTTCCGGCTTGACGTCGACTTCTGGGACACCCTGTATTATACACATTTACAACTCAAAACTATCATAGGTATCTAATAAAAATGTGTAATAATTTTGAATACTTAGTTGGGCAATAGGTGATATTTTCTACCAAGCTGAAGCAGTTGGCTATTATTTTAAGGCAACAATTTACGGAAGTATCGTTAAGGATTACATAATAAAAGTAAAATTTAAAAGAAATGTAGATCTGTAGCAACGAGAATTAAAAAACCATCACAGGGTGTCGATTTTTTTGTTATTTTTTGAAATGCCTATAATTTTGGAAATACATAGGATCGATTTTTTAAATATTTTTCTGATAACAACTATGACTTTGTCTAACACTGTGTTTCGGCTTGACGTCGACTTCTGGGACACCCTGTATTATACACATTTACAACTCAAAACTATCATAGGTACTTATCTAATAAAAATGTGCTCATAGAGTAATTTGCAAGTAAGCAGTAGCTTTTTGTTATTACCCTGTATAGGTGACTATTTTATTTTCATGTAAGTTATGTACGAGTACATGTCTTAGATGCTGCAAAATTACCTAAGTATTAAAAATTTAGAAATAGAATAAAAAAACACATACAGTCCAACATTTAACGATTGCAAGCTTACCGGCAATTATATCCGGCTAAATCTGTTTTTTCTCATCTCTATATTTAAGTAATGAGTCTGGAACACATACAGTCCAACATTGAACGATTGCAAGCTTACCGGCAATCGTATCCGGCTAAATCTGTTATTTTTCTCATCTCTATACTTAAGTAATGAGTCTGGAACACATACAGTCCAACACTAAACGATTGCAAGCATTACCGGCAATCGTATCCGGCTAAATCTGTTATTTTTCTCATCTCTATACTTACGTAATGAGTCTGGAACACATACAGTCCAACATTAAACGATTGCAAGCATTACCGGCAATCGTATCCGGCTAAATCTGTTTTTTCTCATCTCTATACTTAAGTAATGAGTCTGGAACACATACATACAGTCCAACATTGAACGATTGCAAGCTTACCGGCAATTGTATCCGGCTAAATCTGTTTTTTCTCATCTCTTTACTTAAGTAATGAGTCTGGAACACATACAGTCCAACATTGAACGATTGCAAGCTTACCGGCAATTGTATCCGGCTAAATCTGTTATTTTTCTCATCTCTTTACTTGAGTAATGAGTCTGGGCTTGCATTTTCTTTATTTTAATGCGTGAGGGTGAAAAGTAGAGCGGCGTTGATGAAGCGAAAAGGTTTTTTGTCGGAGGGAGATAAAGAGGTATTAAACGTGACAGATTGTTTCCAAAGTGAAAGTCACAAATTTTCATCAGATTTCTGGATTTTGTTTGACAAGATTAATTAAGTTCTTACACGTTTTTAACGTTGTCACATTAACAAGCTTCGTTGCTATACAGGGTTATTTCTAATCAACTAGCATCCTTTTAGGGCTTATTCTGAACATCAAAACAAACAACTTTTGTTCTACGACTTTCCTTAATTCTTAAAAAAAAATGTTGTCCCATAGAAAAATATCGTTCATCCTTGACAAAATGTATGGAGCAGCAGATTTTTTTTTTTTGAGTTTTGACAAAAGTCGCAGAACAAAAGTTGTTAGTTTTGATGTACAGAATAAGCCTCTAAGAGGATTCTAATTGATTAGGAATAACCCAGTATTGTGGTCAAAAGTATAGTAAATTTCATGTCTGCTATTGAAAACCACGACCTTTTTGAAGAGTATATTCTAATTAAAAATGAGCAGGCTTTGTTAAATTTGCAAGCACTATTCGTTATTAAATTAGTTTGCAGTTTTTTCTTTGTTATAGAACGATTTTTTCCTAGTTTCCAATATTATGGTGAGCTTTTCTTAATTTTTAATGCATTTTCTTTTTTTTTTTAATTTAGTTCAATTTATTTCCAAATATGGCTATTTTTACCTAAATTTGTACTGAACTAAGTACCAAGTACCAAGAGATCAGAAATACTGAAGAGTTACGGATTACTGTTCAGATACCTCTTCTGTTTGAGTTCGAACATGTAAATCCCATTAAAGATTACGCAATGCTCAAAAGTCAATTGTCTCGACATCTGAAACTTTTCAGGTGTAAAAACAGTCATCGATGATTGACTCTCGAGTAACGTCGACTGTCGACAAGTTGACGTCGTTAAGTTGACGCGATGTTTCCGTGATTGACGTTATTCCCTGCCCTAAGGACGCGACTTTTGTCAGGACCATGGATTAATAGGTTTAATAAGATTTGGTTGAAGTCACTCAGCTTTGAGAATAAGCTCCTTTAAAATTGTTCACCTAACCGCCATGCGTCATATTAAGATCTATAACATGGTGCCCATAACAATTAACATCCACTTATTCTGTAATCGATTCGGCAATCGAATCGATCAGCAATCATTTGAAGAATGTCATCACGACTGCCTGGCACTCTATGTCGTAGGGATGCGACTTTCTTGCGAATAATCGCATGAAAGTCGTCTTATTATTGTTGTGTGCGGAGGCCACACTGACTACAAATTATTGTCTTGATTCCAACGCTCCATTACGTGGATTGGTCTTGGCCCAATATTGATCAGTCCAACACCGATCCACACATTAGAGTGTTGGAACCAAGACTGTACCTAATTTGGAACCAACTAGCCCATGTGTGGCCCCAGCGTTACAATCAATTATAGTTAGAGGATTTCAGCCACATGGCAATTCTACTCATTCTTCACATCCTTACTGAAGTCTCTACCTAAGACGTTTAATGTTTAATTTTCAATAACTTAACATTTTTTTTTAAAAAACTTAAGTAACATTATTTATTCTAACATATGCTAAAATATTTACAAAATACCTTAACCATATCCAATATAGCTATATATACAAAACTAAATAATTTATTCTAACTTTTACTAAAATATTGACTAAACTAATACTAAAACTTAAACTAAAAAAAAAAGCACAAAACAAAATAAAACCTAGTCTAAAAGCCCCTCGGCAGAGGGTAACGTCGCCAGAATGCTGGCAACATTTTTTAAATATTTTGTGTTTCTAAATTTTGATAATAGTTTGTAACAACTAAATATGTCTAACCACTAAGTAGTTTTTTAAAAATGTTGTATACACCTATTAAAGGTGAACATATCAGATCTTTGTATACCTACCAATGTAATAGTTTAAGATTGTATTCAATATGTTCACTGTTGGTGTATCTATTTAAATAAAATAAAATAAAAATAAAACACCCCAATGTGAGATACGGTCACCAATAACAAGTTTTTCTGTTACGTCGACAAGTTGACATCGATAAGGTGACGAGAAGTTATCGTGATTGACATATTTCCCAAGTTCAGGACCGTGACTTTTGCGGGGACAGATCTTTAAGCGTTATGCAAAAAAAAAAGAAAAATCAGCCAAGTGCGAGTCAGACTCGAAGGGTTCCGCACTGTATGGAAGCCTTCTTAATATTAACATTCTTAATATTTTCTTTTATTTATTAATTATTATAAGAAAGGAATATACCACATAATATTTCAAGCATCTTCCTGTTGCCTTTAATAACTAGCAAAAAAAAAATCACGTTTGTTGTATGGGACCTCTGTTAAATATGTTTTTTATTCTGTTTTTAGTATTTGTTGTTATAGCGGCAACAGAACTACATCTGTGAATTTCAGCTGTCTAGCTATCACGGTTCATGAGATATAGCCTCGTGACAGACAGACAGACAGACGGACAGTGGAGTCTTAGTAATAGGGTCCCGTTTTTATCCTTTGGGCACGGAACCCTAAAAATTACGGAAATGGACAGAACATTCATTCATCGAATTTTTTGGCATAAAAGATGATAAGAGACGTCTACAAACATGTATAAAGGATGTTGTGAACACGAATCATCGTTACCCGCTGCAATACAGAGCCAACGAATCGCGAAACTTCCGTACTAAAGTTTCTATACGATTTTAAGTCCGCGAGTTCTTCAAGATATAAATCCCAGAGCCCACCAAAAGGGAGCGGGGTGGAGCCAAGCGAAATGAATACGAAATGAAGTAGTCTGTGAGTTCATTGCTCAGGCGCTAATGTAGGTATTGGTATAAAAATCGGCAGGAAGCAGTTCGTATCCAAATCGTTCTCACCTTGTCGGTAGATTTCTTACGCGCCGCTTTGCCCTTGCTTGCTAGTGGAAGTCTCATACCAACGTGCCTCATCGGTCGTCATATTTACATATAATTATTTTTCGCAAAAAATAGCATGACCAACTTCACCCGTGTACAGAATTCGCGAATATTTCGCAGGGATCGATGTTACATTTTTCACATTGTTATTGATTTATCAAAAATAGCTCAGCCAATTTCAATAAGATTTTAATGAGACCAATTTTGAAGTACACTCTTTCCAATAAAAAAAGAACTATTGAAATCGGACTACAACGAAAAAAGTTGTGCGTGGTTATACTTAAAAAAAATATACGCGTCGAATTGAGTACCTGCTCCGGTTTGGTTCGTCGGTCAAACATATTACAGTAACACAGACTAGAATGTAGAGTAAGTAGACAGTTCATGAAGCAAATAGATAACACTTTAGGGTACACAAAAAATTAAAATCCTTCTAATATTTTATACGCGAAAGTTTGTATGTATGTGTGTTCTTCTTTCACGCAAAAACTACTGAACGGAGTGAGATGAAACTTTTTAATAGTAATGTTTATACATCAGAATAACACATAGGTAGGCTATAAGTTATAAGGATATTGCGTGAAACGAAGTTCGCCGGGTCAGCTTAGTTAACAATAATACAAAGGATATTGACTCGGCGATCATTGTCCCGATAGTCGTGTCGGTGAACGGTTTAATGGCAAAGAGCCTCGACCAACACCTCAAGAGGCTCTTGCTAGACGGTTGGGTCAAGGGCTAGATTCAAAAGGCAGTGATCCTGGACACGGCGCGCATCGTCAGGAGGTTCCTCAGCCTGTAGCTCCAACCACCGGTAGCTTGGGCCCCGCCCCGCTGCTGGCGGCAACCTAGGTTAAGTTTTTATATTGTTTTTATAAAAATATTGTATAAATACCTGTGTAAAAAGAATATCTTACGCCAGGGTAACACACTAGGTGGCTTTATCGCTGCCAGAGCAGGGCAAGGACTCTACTCGCCAAGCAAACATGTTGTATTTTTGCACTGTGTTTACGGAATACTTACCGACGTAGATCCGCTTAACACCGCTCCGCTTCTGTACCTGTACCGCTCTCTTTTATAATCCACTGCTGAACAAAGGTCTACACAAGAGTGCTGATTGGTCCTTACCCACCGCAGTATCAGTGCAGGTTGGTAGATTAAATAATAATAAATAAATATAAGGGGACATCTTACACACGGTCACTGACCCTAAACTAAGCAAAGCTTGTGATATGGCTGCCAGATACTGATATACTACATATACATATTTTTAAATGCATACTTATATAGATAGTACCTAAATAACACCCAGACACAGAGCAAACACCAATGTTCATCACATATGTAAATGCTTGCCCTGGGTGGGGATCAAACCCACGCCTCTTTGATCCAGAAGTTAGGTTCTTTCACCGTAAAGCCGGTGAATAAGCCCCCTACATACTCGTAATGTCCAAAAAACTGATTGGTCAGACAGAGATTTAACGCTCGTCTTTCGACCACACGATAGCTAGGCAGTCGCTCCACTTCATCTTGGTGGAAATTGAGCCTTACACTTGACGACAGGAAATTTGGGTCGAAAGGGTGCGCAATAATAGCCAGGATCAATGACGTGGGGGTTTACAGCTGACAACGTTGTCAGCGTTGTCAGCGAGATGAAATGGAATCTTTGAGTTTCTAAACGGTGTTTAAAGTTTCGGGAAGTATGTAGGAAGTATTTTGAAGAGGGGAACTGGAAGTACGAGGAAATGCAAAAGGTGGTAAGTACGAGTATGTGTGAATGCAATAGGCTTGGACAATCTTGAGGAATTTTTAAAGCATGATTTTAATAAATCACACTTTAAATTTCTTCTGCACATCGCATTATACAACGTCATTTTTTATTTGCATTTTATTTAATATCGGCGAAACTAGCTACACTGATTTTAAACAATATTTGTTTTTTTTTGTCGTCGGCAATTGGGTATTTATAAATATGTAGTATGCATGGCGCCATTTTTCCTAAAAAAGGGGGAAACTAGCTGAAGCGCTATTTATCAGGCAATTTCGATAAGATTTCTGAAAATGTTCTGAGCTGAATGTATTTTGATGAATTTAACATTATAGGAATTCAACATTTCGGCTAATTGTATCCGGGCCTGAAGGCTTTAATAGTAGGTACTAGTGACGCATAACCAAGCGAGTTGTACCATGAATGGAACTGTTCGTTGGTATTAGGTAGGTACTAACGACGTAGAATAATTATTCGTACCATTAATGGTACTGACTAGCGAAGTATCCAATACATACGTGAATAAATAAAATAAATAAATGTAAGGGGACATTTTACACGCGGTCTCTGACACCAAACGAAGCAAAGCTTGTGAAATGGCTGCCAGAGACTGATATACTACATAAACATACTTTTATAGATAATGCCTAAATAACACCTAGACACAGAGCATACACCTATGTACATCTTATAACTACTTGGGTGAGAATCAAACCTACGCCTCTTTAATCCCGATGTCAGGGCCACTAGCCACTGACACCGAGGCACTCGAATGGTACCATTAATGGTACAAATCAATGGTACTACTGACATTTAACTCGATTTGCAAGTATGAATAAAATCACATAGAGATATACGTTTATCATGATTCAGTTAAGCAGTTGCGAGGCCCTCTTTTCAGAGATTTAGTAGTTAGATGCTAATAAAAACTAGATAACAGAAACTCTAACAGAACCCAGACAGTAATTTTATGAAATTCATTCATTTTATGAAAACAGCTATTCAACGTTGTGTGTCTTCGAAATGTCCCCGAGGATGTCAACTTTATTCGATTTCATAGAATTGGACCCTGTTAAGGAAGGACTGCCAATTCAATGTGAAAGTTATGAATAAATTCAGTAAGGTACTTAAATAAATTGTTCGATTTAACTTTAATCTTGTTTTGATGGAGAATTGTGATAATTTTGCGTACCTAAAGTCTTGTCCTCTTCTTAATAGTACACTCTTGTCAGAGTGGTCGTGGTTGCGTGGATGGTTCACGGAGGCTCCTCGCCGTTGTCTTCTCTTCCCAGGGCTGCAGCACGTCTCGCGATGTTCCTCTATCTGTGCCGAACAGTCGCATCACGAGCACACTGCACCACGGTAGACTGTGTGGCTTTTAGGGTTCCGTACCCAAAGGGTAAAAACGGGACCCTATTACTAAAACTGTCCGTCTGTCTGTCATCAGGCTGTATCTCATGAACCGTGATAGCTAGAGAGCTGAAATTTTCACAGATGATGTATTTCTGTTGCTGCTATAACAACAAATACTAAAAACAGAATAAAATAAATATTTAAGAGGGGCTCCCATACAACAAACATGATTTTTAGGTATTTTCCGCTCGATATTAATAACGGTAAAAGTTAAACGCTTGAAATATTCACAGAATATTTAGTTGTATATTCACATCAACAATAAATAATTAAATAAAATATATTAAGAGGTACTCGTGTACGAAGGGTTCCGTACCATATGGGAGCCCATATGGTACAAATCAAATCAAATCAAATCAAAATATATTTATTCAAGACAACAACGATCCATGGTTAGTAAAACAAATTATTAACTTACAACACTATGTTAGTACTTAATCTAAATAGGTAGTTTATAATTGTAAGATTTTATTTTACAGCTGCCAATATCGTGCGGGACGGACTAAGGCCGTCGGCTCGACCGTCATAATCCGCACAAAATGCCGCAGCATGGGAGCATCAAGATTCTCGGATATGGTTTTTAGGATGGTGTTGCGGCTCCCTCTCACCCTGCTCATCAATGACGCGACTTTCTTCCGAAGGACAGCATGAAAACCGTCGGTTCGGGATTGAGCGAACATTTCTGAGGCGTTACAAAAACGTGGGAGTCCCAACATCACCCTAAAAACATTGTTATACTGGACACGTAGGGTGTTTAGCGACTTCTTGGTACTGCGGAACCATAGACTACCCGTGTACAGATTCTGGCAGTAAGCTTTGAAAAGCGTAATTTTAACTTGTTCTGTACAGCGGGCAAATCTACGGGCCAGCATATTCCCGCGAATCGCCAACGCCCTACGCTCCCTCTCTATATCGACATCGTCTTTAAGGTCGTCAGCAATATAATGCCCTAAATATTTAAACTGAAAAACCCTGTTAATGTTCATACCGTATAGGGTGACGGGTGGGATAGATTCAGGGCATTTACCGGCGGCCTTAAAGACCATGTACTCACACTTTTTTACATTATACACTAGGCCATGCGACGCAGCGTAGGCCTCACAAACTTTTAGCAGCTTACAGAGAGCGCCCACAGTTGGGCTCAGCAGCACCATGTCGTCCGCGTAACTGATGTTATTTACACTAACACCCCCCACCCGACATCCGACACGCATGCTGCTGAGCCCAACTATGAGATCATTTATGTACAGGTTGAAGAGCTTTGGCGAGGATAAACCCCCCTGCCTCACCCCGCACTCCAACCTATACGACTCGGAGAAGCTGTTCGACCATTTAACAATGTTTGTCTGATTACCATACCAGAACTGAAAGATGCTCAGCAATTCCTTGGGTACACCCCTGTCCCCAAACTTTTTCCAGAGCACTTCGTACGAGACAAGATCAAATGCCCTGGATAGGTCCAAGAAACAAGCGTATACGGGAGTCTTCCGATCTGTGTAGTACTGGACAGTATGCTTTAGACTCAAAATTGCGTTCTCAGTTGATAGTCCGGGCCGAAACCCGAACTGTGCGTCATGTAGATCCAAATATCTGTCTAAACAAGAGTCAAGCAAACTGTCCAGCACCTTTGCAATAGTAGTAGCAAGGGAGATCGGCCGATAGTTCTCTTTATCTGATATATTCCCCGTCTTGTTCTTAACTATGGGCACAACAATAGTTTTCATGAAGTCAGCTGGAAGATATGAATGACTTAAGCACATAGAAAAGAACATCGACAAGACCCTCGGCAGATGCACACCCGCGTACCTTAGGTGCTCAATACTGAGTCCGTCATGACCGGGAGATTTGCCACTGTTCATGCCTTTAATGGCCTCTCTAACTTGCTTTGCTGTAAAACGTAGCAGTGGCTCCTCTCCCTGACAGACGGGCTCCGGGAAGGTTGTCGCCGCCGAAGGGCCAAGAGGGGACTGCACTCTAAAGTGTTCCTTAAACATATTTGCAATCTCCTCGGGGCTGTTCCTCCCGTCAACATTCACCGGGAGGCCAGGCCTGGTTTCCAGCTTTCGAGTGGCTTTCCAAAATTTTGAAAAATCTTTACTAGCCCTTTTTTCCGCTATTATATCCATTCTAATTTGTTCCTGATTTTTCTGACACCACTTTAGTCTTCCTTTAAACAATTTACGTGACTCGTGAATTTGCTGGTAGATTAAGCCTGAAGCGGGTCGATTATGTAGCACCCATATCCGGAACCTGAGCCTAGCGTCCCGGTGGGCCTCCCTCACGTGATTATTCCAGCCACACAGAGCCTTTTTTCTTTGGTACGGTTTTGCTGAGCATCCCTCCCTAGCTTGTATGGCCGCATCACTCAAAATGTGTACAATATCCGCGTACAAATTATCTAACACATCCCTATGATCCGGTACATTGCAAGACCCAAAACTACATTCCGTAAAGTCGCGGGGGAAATCAACTTCGCGCAAGCTCTTATGACATAAATCATGATAACGACTTAAAAAACGTACGGAACCCTTCGTGCGCGAGTCCGACTCGCACTTCGCTGATTATTTAATTAGATCGGTCCAGCGAGTTGTTGACCGACCTGGGGCCTTACTGTGTAAGCGCTCTGACGTTCGGCTTCGCTTGTTCTCCTGCTCGCGCCAGTCTCCCACGCCACGAGGGCGAGCGGGAGGAAAGGCGAAGCCGAACGTCAGAGCGCTTACACAGTAAGGCGTCTGGCGTCTGGACTTTGCTTGCCTTCCACTTGGTCCTGCACTAGTTTCTCCATCGAGTTCTTATTCCTGATTCTAAGTAGTTAGCAATAAATATTGTTTAAGAAAGACTAAACATTTGAACTGCAAATGTTGCTTTTGAGATAAACGAACACGCTTAGTTAATCGAAGTAAGCACAAGTCTCTGCTTCATTCGACAATTTCGCCTTCGCTCGGATGTTGATTTTCTTCTACAGGTCGTGGTTTTCAAAGAATCTCGACAAAAATTGGTTAGAATTATATACTTGTCGGAGAGCAGCCCCTTGAGCTGATTTGCTTTAATGAATTACTGGCAATACACAGACAGATTATATATCGAGGTGCAATTGACAGATGACTTTTCTGTCAACTTCAATGTCGTGCCCACGTCACACTGACGTACACATTGGCGGGAAAAAGGCGTGGCTTGAGTCACTTTTTGTTTGGAGGAAAATACAAGAAGATGTTGGAAAATCATCGGAGTGTTCAATTAAGGTTTGATTCGAAGACAATTACTGTAATTTTTGAAGAATTACTCTGTAAGCAGAATAAAGTTGATATCGGAAATTCGCTGGTGTTCATATTTCAATAACTAGCACCATGATCAAGGAGGTTATCGAGACAATAATACAAGTTTGTTGATCTCCCCGTCATACTTTTTTTTTGTATATATATTTTTTTTTTTAAATTATACTGATGAGATAGGTTTTTATCTCAAACTAGCGACCCGCCACGGCTTCGCACAGGTGTCTTGAACATACAAACCTTCCTCTTGAATCACTCTATCTATTAAAAAAACTGCATCAAAATTTGTTGGGTAGTTTTAAAGATATAAAGCATACATGGGGACAGACAGCGGGACGCGAATTTGTTTTATAGTATGTAGTGAAGAAATTTCCTGTCGCGCTATTTATCAGCCAATTTTGATTATTAATAGGCAAAATTGATCAGTACAGTATTAAAATCAGTTTTTTTTGTGAGTGCGAACCAAATCGGTACAGAGCGAGTAATATGAAAATTCAGTTCAAATAAGGTGTTCCGCGATGTCTACTGCTCGGAGAACTACTGGTTGTACTCAATACAAAACAGTAAAATGTCAAAATAATTTTTAGTATATGCGTAAAAAACGAAACTCGTGCCCTCGATATTTCCGTTTCTGTTTCCCTTCATAATCCCGAGTAGAGGCAGTAAAGTTCAAGCCGCGTAATCTCAGCATGCACCGCTCCACTGAACTGGAGATGACTCCCGTCCGTTCCATCCGCATACGTTACTTATCGAACGACCACATAGTTGGGGCCCGCGGGCACTCTCGCTGTTTCTGTCGATTTTGCTTTCATTTGTCCGGATGTTGAACTTTTTCTACAGGTCGAATTTTTCAACGAATTTTGATGAAAAAATGTCATCGTCGAAGCACCAGTTTTATTAATTAAAGTTTCTTTTTTGTCGTCAGCAATTTATGACTTGGGTTTGGGGGGTACTTCCTGCAAAAAGAGGGGAACTTTGCTGTCACGCTATAATTTATCATACAATTTCTACAATATTTGGCAATATTGTTGAGTATTAAAATCAGAACAATTTTCGTGAGTATAAACCAAATCGGTCGAGAGCGAGTTAAGAAATAGGCTAACGAAGATTAAGTTAAAGAAATATGCTACTAGGTCTACTGCTCGGATAACTACTAGTTATACTTAATACAAAACATAATTTTTAGTATTTGTGTAAAAACGAAACACTCCTGTGTACTCTGCCTGCATGCTGGCATTGAATTATGTTAAGACTTTTAAAGGTCTGTGGATGATCCAAATGTTTTTTATGTAGTAGTAGTTTAAGTATTTAGTTTTAGCTTAGCTTTTACGACTGCATAGGTGTTGCCCCCGGGCATTCTCTTGTTTTTTTGCGTATTTTCCAAACAAAAAAGATCAAAAAGATCAATTTTAGCCAAAATGAAACAACGAACTTCAACCTATATTTAATACGTCAATATTTGACATATTTCGCTTGAATCGCTGTTTAGGTACATACTATTGTTGCATTATAGTTGGTTTTTAGGGTTCCGTACCCAAAGGGAAAAACGGGACCCTATTACTAAGACTTCGATGTCCGTCTGTCCGTCTGTCTGTCTGTCCGTCTGTCACCGGGCTGTATCTCATGAATCATGATAGCTAGGCAGCTGAAGTTTTCACAGATGTTGTATTTCGGTTGCCGCTATAGCAACAAATAACTACAACTAAAAACAAAATAAAATAAATATTTAAGGGGGGCTCCCATACAACAAACCTGAATTTTTTGACGTTTTTCGCTCTATATTAATAATGGTACCAGGTAGATGCTTGAAATTTTCAAAGAATATTTCGTTTTATATTTCCTTCAATAATAAATAATAAAATTAAAATAAAATAAATATTTAAGGGGGGCTCCCATACAGTACGGAACCCTCCATGCACGAGTCTGACTCGTACTTGGCCGATTATTTAAACCGCTTTACGAATCTACCAAACAAATAAGAATAATAAATAACTTCATAATTAATGGAGTCATCACGTAGCGTACCACGTATCAATACATTGCGTACCGAATTGAGAACATCTTTTTTTGTCATCGGTTTAAAATTGGGCACCATCAACCTATAACGTCATATAATTATTATTTTTTTATTTTATAGCCTTTTTTGCTGATTGTATTTTATTAAGTATATCATGCGATGTCATTTATTATTATAATTAATTTTTTATCCTTTTTTGATTCTATCATGCAATGTCATGTTTTTTTTTTTTTTTTTTTTTTTGTATTTTATGATAATTTTATAATTATTTTCATTTCCTTATTAATATTAGTATTTATCAAGGACATCAGTAACTATTATTAAATCTTATTTTCAATCTTCAGCTTGCCTTCCGGCATAGGCCTCTTCCTGGGACTTCCATTTTGTTCGATCTTGTGTCATTTGTTTCCAATTAGAACCAGCAACTTTTTTGAGATCATCTTCCCATCTGAGTTGTTGTCTCCCCTTTTTTCTTTTTCCATCTCTAGGGTACCATTCAACTACATCTCTATTCCATTTTCCTTTCCTGTCCCTCATCATATGGCCTGCCCAGCGCCATTTTTGACATTTTATTACAAAACTTATGTTTTGCGTTTTTGTCTTCTCTTTGATTTTTTCCAACCTCACTTTATCAATCAGTCGTCATATAATTATGTAACTAATAATAAACTCTTTAATGTTTCCTACAACTGACGCTTTATACATGTTAAATGTAAACAAACAAACAAACTTCGGCATCTAAAAGCGACATTAGCACAATGCGACCATACCTTTTAGCTGGACGACTGCGATAGGGGAAAAGGTAGGAGGTAAAAATATAGCCACGTCGAAATATGATTGTTACAACTAGTACGTTTTCCTGCTTCTTGCCGAGGGTTAATTTTGGTTTGCGTTCTTATTTCCGTAACAAATTGGAATTCCGGGAGCCGAAATATAATTCAGTGACGTTAAGAGATTTAGCCTTTCATTTTTTGTTGATATTTTTCTTATTTTGTTGCCATTTACGTTTTTGTGACGTTGAATGTTGAGTGACTTGGTATTTGATTGGGCTATTAATAGTTCACTACAAAACTGACCAGCTATGAAGTACGATGGAACCATATCCGCCACTGCCTCGGTGGCTCAGTGGTTAGTAACCCTGACTTCTGGATCAGAGAGCCGTGGGTTTGATCCCCACCCAGGGCAAACATGTATGTGATAAACGTAGGTGTTTGCTCTGTCTGGATGTTATTTAGGTACTATCTATATAAGTATGTATTTAAAATATGTTTATGTAGTAAATCAGTCTCTGGCAGCCATATCACAAACTTTGCTTAGTTTGGGGTCAGGGACCGTGTGTAAAATGTCCCCTAAAATTTAATATTTACTTAAACATTGGCCTAGTACGGGTTGGTGAATGAATGAAGATGAAGATGGTGAATAGGTATTTCGCATAGAAGCTATTCGTTGGACGATTAGTTTCGCGTTACTAAGTCATTCATTTTACTGTATCAACTCAAAAATGTGCACAGTGATGAACCTACTACTTACATATTTTTTGAGTTGCTGCCAACCCTAGCACTTAAAGATAGTAAGAACTCTTTTATACATTTTTAAATCAACCAAACAAGATAAAGAAAACCAGCTCTAACTCCGCAAAGAATTGATCTGTCAATTAAAAAGATTTTCAGGAAAATGAGCAAGGGGCAAAGCCCTACTAACGAGTGTCACATCAAACAAGACTGGAGTTAAGAAGTTTTCGCCGCTACGTGATGTGAACCGAAAATAAAATGAACCTGAATTCTCTGACATCTTTCAATTTAGTCAGCTGGAAGTTTACAGAACGTGCCTTTGAAATAATGCAAAACTTTTTGCGAGCCCCTCACTTCACTTTACAAGTTGTGTCATCGTCGAAATAAAAGTTGGTGCGAATTGTTAGGGTTCCGTTGTCAACAAAGAAGTTGTGTTGCCTGAATCGTACAAGTCGGCGGATGTGGAGTTAGCTACAAGCTGCGCAATATCAAATCTTGACTGAAGCTGATATAAAGCTGCGCGTTGATTGGATATTGCGCTGCTTGTAGGCAACTTCACCACCACCGACTTGTATGATTCGGCCTATAATGGACTGTTTTAATACTGAACTAGCGTTTTAATATTTCCCTTTTGAATATTATATAACTACATTTGAAGATCGATTGGACCAGTTCCTCAATGCTGTTCCAGTGTGGGTACTGTGGGTCTCATACCTACATAGTACCTACAGTAACAGTTTTTTAAAGGTTCTAAATAAGTATGCACTTTGCAGGTTTTTTCGTAAAGTTTTCCTTCACCAAAAGCTTCATTGGTACAGTATTGGTAAATTATACAGTATATCAATAACATAATTAAACATTTTATAAAAAAAATATTACAAAATTAGACTACAGTGTAACCATAAAAGATTTGCACATTTATTAAAATTGAAGGCTTCATTTTGACTACATTAACTCAAATAAATAAATAAATATTAGGGGACATCGTACACACGGTCTCTGACCCCAAACTAAGCGAAGGTTGTGAAATGGCTGCCAGAGACTGATACTACATATACTTACATATTTTTAAATACATACTTATATAGATAGTAACTAAATAACACCCAGACACAAAGCAACACTTATGTTCATCACATAAATACTTGCCCTGGGTGGGGATCGAACCCACGCCTCTCTGACCCAGAAGTTAGGGTTACTAACCACTGAGCCACCGAGGCAGTCTAGATATAATTAACTCAAAAAAATAGTAGTTAGTCCTACTAATGTGCTGTCATCATATAGATAGAGAATGGTATAAGTACAATATTTTATAGACGGTATTATCTTTGTCTTGAAAAGTTCATCAAAATTTAACAGTTCTGTTATTGGCGGAAGACAAACAGTGATATTATTTGATCGCCAATTCCGTTCCGCTTTACTACTAGCTTTATAGCAGCTATAAACACCTTTGTAGAAACGAGGATGATTATATGGTTGAGATGACAAAGCAGATTATAACGCTCTAGGGTCTCTTGTAGTTTGGTCGTTTCTGGCAGCTATACAGTTCATTTTTTTATTGGGCGAGCAAAAATTGAAATAATTCATTGCACCAATGACTAACAAGTTCCTACTATAATTTGATATTTATATTTGTGATTTATGATTATGATTAAGACTCGAAGAAAAATATTTTTATACCTACTATGTGACTAATACAAAATGGGCCATCCTCAAGTAAATAAATATACACACACTTCATCCGAATAGTTAATCCAATTGAAAACACCATGTTCAAAGTCAGTGTAGAATGGGCTGAGTGAGAATTCCTTGTTTTATGTGTTGGGTAGGAATCTGATTCATTTGCAATACTATTTGTTGGAACAAATCTCTCAAATACAGTGATTGTGCGTTTTAAGGCACTACTAACGCCATCTAGTTAAGTGTGGTTTATACGAACTATTCTTATATGAATCAAACATGTTGTGCGTTTTAAGGCACTACTAACGCCATCTAGTGTAGTTTATACAAAACTATTCTTATATGAATTAAACAGTCAGCGTGCTTCATCTTAGACCACATACGCTTACTATCAGGTGAGTTTATGGTCAAGAGCGGACTTATCCGTATTAAAAAACAACATAATACTTAAAATTATTTTGAAAAAAATAAGCTTAGTAAAAATTATCTAACGCTTTGCCTGGGTCTGTCTTCCCGCTAAAAACAACGCGTGTGTCTTCAAATCCCGAGTAAATAGGTATCTTCTAAGTAGATAAGCGTGCTACACTCTGGACTACATAATTATTATCTACTTAACATCAGGCAGTATGTAGTCAAACGCAAACCTATACGAAATTTAAAAAAATCTTGTTTAAAATCAAACAGGCACGTTGAATAAATAAAAAGGCAACTGTCCTAGTTTTCAGCACTTTCCGATACCCGCTTTCCATTCCCTCCATGTTACGCTAAGCCTTTGCATCCCTTCGCTTCCCTTCTATGTTTGTTCATACATTATGTGCCAGTCTAACGGGCAACACCCGGACAAATGCCCTTATCTCCCCTAATGCTCAAATGTATAACTCAGCGCAGTTTTCATTTGATGTGGCGAGAGCACATTTTTTATGGACTTTGCTGAGTAAATAACGCGCTGAAACGTGCCTGTTTGTTGTTCCTGAATTGCTAATGGTGTTTTTATGATGCTGAATATGTTTCAATTGTTTAACGGTGTTGATACGTGTTAGGGCCGTGTTAAGTGACGGTCGCTGGTTGCTGGTGTTTGTGAATAACATTATTTTTTTGATGGGGTTGGTGGTAATTTAGCGGAGAGGCAAAAAGAGCATCTGCGATGAAAGATACGTGTATTTGATAAAACGTGTAGGCATATTTAAAATTTATAGAGGTGCAAATTTTAAAATTATGTTCAAAATGGACAGTAGACGTTAAGGTGGTTTCATTAGGTCCGACTGACCACTTATTTGGTCAAAATGTATGTAGAAGCGAATTATTACTTTGCGAATTTTCAAAAGTCGTAGTACAAAATTTGTTGTTCTAGATGTACTAGACCTGCCCTTAAAATGTTTCGCGTTTAATACCTATGACCCTGTATAAGTAGGTGAGTGAATCAAATTGAGATGCTTAATCGTGGTAACAATATAACAAATCTTACTTTTCAATTTTATCACTAATTCACTACCATGTATTACAATTATGTAAGTTACTAGCAGCCTCCCAAATTTTTTTTGATAATTTAATATAGCTTATGACACCCGGGGATTGTGTAGATTCCCAACAGTGAAAGAATTTTTCAATTCGGTTCAGTAGTTTCGGAGCCTATTCAATGCAAACAAACAAACAATCAAATCTTTCCTCTTTATAATATTGGTATAGATAATGTATGTACCTAAGGATAGGTTTATTAATACTTGTTTATGTAATAAGTTACTGACAAGTAGTCTACTCAATACAGTTGCACTGAGTCTTATAGGTAAGCGTTCCCGCTGAAAGCTTGAGCATCCTACAGACAACTTAAGCTGTGCTTCGTACAAAGTTTTGATGCTTTTGCTAAATAGACTTTCAGGAAAGCTGCAACCGCACTAAGCTTTTATTAGAGCATATTCATAAGACGATGCCAAACTCTCGTATGCTACAATAATAACATATATAGGTATCGCATAGAAAATAGATCCGCCAAGTTCCTTATTGAATTGGCTTGTATTGGATTTCCATAAGCTATGTGGTATCTTGTTAGGTGTACATTAACAGGCCCATCCCAAAAACACTTTTTATGAAAAGTTGCGCTTTACTCAAGCGATTTCATTGTTTTTATTTGGCAGCACGGTGCCGATTAGATTGTACTAAGATATTCGAAAATGTTTTGAGAACTGAAATTATCTCTCCAATTGCTGCAAACTCATAAATTAATAATATATATATCGGATCCATAAAAAGGCTCCGCATCAGTTATGATTCTGCTTCAATGTGGTAATGATTTATACCACTGACCCAACAATGCTTCAGTGTGGCGTGGCGTGGGTTTAGCGGGCGAGGAGATAAAGGCGACGTCACGAACAATCAGTTTATTTCACAGAAGATTACGTATGATTACAATTATAGAGAACTTTAAGCGAAGGACATGGCGTTCCGCAGCGTAACGCACGCTGCCACCATTCTATCAAGAATCACCAGACTTGAACCGTTCTAATCTCAGTTTTCCACAACTTCTTCCGAACAAGCTCTATTTACAACTCTCACACCCACAACTGACATGTCACCTCGCATTTTCCCGCCCATCGGCCGATCATGCGATGTCAGTGTCACTTAAAACCTCCTTAGAATCAATCAGCAGCGTTTGTCACAAGCGTTACCCCAGGAATGTTGCCACTTCCATTCCTAGTCCTTCGAAATTATACTAAGTAATAGAATATATAATAATATGGTCTGGGTAAAAATCACGAAATTCGTGTGATGTAATATATGGATGCCTCCCTTAGAGATAGTCCTATCCTACTGCTAAAATGAACGGGGCCTTGATCAACCAAACGGACAAAAAGAACATAGAATTCTGGAAGTTTAATAAATAATTCGGATTTACAGCATATATCTTTATTTGAAATTATATTGAGTAATAACCAAGGCGGTAATAACAGATTATCCTTGAGTCCGGCCCGTGTTTTGCAAATGTAGGTGTGTATTGTGCATGTAGTGGATTTTGCATCAATATTTCGGTGTTTTGTTGAGTCTGTTAAGTCTGTGGTTTGTCACAAGCGTTACCCCAGGAATGTTGCCACTTCCATTCCTAGTCCTTCGAAATTATACTAAGTGGCACTATTTAAAATTAAACTTAAAGCTATTGTCCCGTTATATAAATATCGAAGAAAGTGTACCAATTTTATGATCTTTAAAATATCTATGCGTCAAACAATTTCTTTGTTTGCTTAAAGTTCAAAGGTCGTTCCTTTACGTACCTTTAATGTTATAGGCCAATATGAGGGGAAAGAAACCGCGAGTAAAATGCAAATCATACAAATTGGTGGATGTGAAGTTAGATACAAGCTGCGCAAACATATTTAATACTAGCTGCGCCCCGCGGTGTTACGCGCGTTAGCCCGCAATAAAAAGATTTTTTCCAAGTAGACGTAGCCTAATTTACTCTTATTACATCAGCTACCTGCCAATAAAAGTCCCGTCAAAATCGGTCCAGCCATTTCAGAGATTAGCCAGAACAAACAGAAAGACAGACAAACATTGTAAAAATGTTATATTGGTGTATGTACCGTATATATTCATATTTATGTAGTAAAAAATGGTTAATTCAATATTACAAACAGAGACTCCAATTTAATTTATATGTATAAATAAATAAATAATAAACTCTTTTTATTTCAGGCAAAACTTATAAAACATTTCATAAACTTAACTATATATTACAACTACTATGCTATATGTACAAACCTAAACAAATTAAAAAATAAAAATCAAACACTTGAGCTAAAAAAATAAAAAAAATTAAGTATATATAGATGTCGATGAAAACCCTAATCTAAAAGCCCACTACCAGCGGGCTATAAATAATAAATAAATAAATATTAGAGACATCTTACACACGGTCTCTGACCCCAAACTAAGCATAGCTTGTGATATGCCTACCAGAGACTGATAAACTACATATACATATTTTAAATACATACTTATATAGATAGTACCTAAATAACACAGAGCAAACACCTATGTTCATCACACAAATGTTTGCCCTGGGTGGGGATCGAACCCACGCCTCTTAGACCCAGAAGTCAGGGTCACTAACCACTGAGCCACCGAGGCAGTCAATCTAGATGTACTATAGATATAGATTATTGAGAAGCTAACGTCGCATTATACTCGTATGCCTACTTGTATGATTCGGCCTATAATAGCTATAATATATGTCGCTATCTATCGCGCTGATTCGAAACAAAGACAATACCGCTGTCACGTCATTTTCTGCCACCCTCAAGAACATACTTAAGGAAGCAAAATAAGCGAAATATGCATAATTATTTGGGCGGTGACCCGGCACGTCCTCGCTCTGTTGCCCCAGCTGAGTCAATGTTTATCGTGTCTGTCAACTGTAGATATGTGTTAATACTAGTGACGGGACTTGTAAAATATCCGGCAAAAATATTGGCGTAATCTATACTTGTAAAATATTTAGTAAATTGACAAATAATTTAAAAGATTTTGAAAGCGAAAACTGTTTCATAAAACAACTAAAAATTATCCTATTATCGAAATGCTATTATGCGTTAGACTATTTTTTTAACGATAATCTAGAAAACGTAATATTAAATCGTTCCAATACAAATAATAAAATTGCCATACCCTTATAGGGTCATATGTATAACTATACAAAACATGTTAACTAAGAACCGCATGTAAATTTCATATGTTGCAATAAATGAATTGAGTTTGAGTTTAATCTTCGCTGTACACCGTGAAAGCGACTTGATTTTTGATCATATCTTTATTTATTACTAGCGACCCGCTCCGGCTTCGCACTGGTGTATTATACATATAAACCTTCATCTCGAATGACTCTATCTATTAAAGAAAAACCGCATCAAAATTCTTTGCATAATTTTAAAGATATAAGCATACACATGAACAGACAGCGGGAGCGACTTTGTTTACTACTCGTATGTAGTGATAGTGATCAAGCGAGTTTATGGTCAAACGTGGACTTATGTAGATACCCCGAAGTATTTTGACAAACCTGCTATGGTTTTTAGGTGCAGAGTTTATTGAAATCTTATTGTTTGTGGTGATCATCAATAAAAAAAAAGATGATTTAAAAATTTGGCTTTTGATTATTTCATGATTATGTTATTATAGTTGACCCCCAACTAAAATAATCGGCCAAGTACGAGTTGGACTCGCGCACGCAAGGTTCCGTACTGTATGGGAGCCCCCCTTATTTTATTTTTTTTAATTGTATATACAACTAAACATTCTGTGAAGATTTCATGCATCTAACTGTTACCATTATTAATATCGAGGGAAAAACCGTTAAAAATTTAGGTTTGTTATACGGGAGCCCCCCTTAAATATTCATTTTATTCTGTTTTTAGTATTTGTTGTTATAGCGGGAACAGAAATACATCATCTGTGAAAGTTTCAGCTTTCTAGCTATAACGGTTTATGAGATACAGCCTGGTGACAGACAGACGGACAGCGGAGTCTTAGTAATAGGGTCTCGTTTTTACCCTTTGGGTACGGAACCCTAAAAAGAAGTTCCACAAGAATAGCGTGCGTATCTACATTTCTAATAGTGTCTGTTTGTGTTAGTCATGTCATGTACTCGTAAGTAGCTTCTAAATAAGCAATTTCATTTTGTAACGGTTTTTTGGTTAGGAAGCTGATGTAATAAAAATAATCATTTCGTTAGTGGCTCCCGAGTTTTCAATAAATTCTAATATTGTTTGCTGTTTAAATGAACTAATGTATGTATTTCGCCAAACTCTTTATCATTTTATGTACTTAAGTCTAACCGTTAAATATTTCTTTTGATGACTTTCCGGCAATTATCCGGCTAAAACTATTTACGAGTACATCTCTAACTTTAAGAAAACGGTATTATGAAACGGCACTGTATTTAGTTTTGGAGGAAACTATAACTGACAACAATAGCACTATATCCCAGGAAAGTTAGGTAACCCCGTAAATAGGTAAGGTTAGAATAAACCAAACTCCAGCAAAACGGCGCGGAGCGGAGATAGAGATGAGCAGAGCCTTGGAGACCATTACTCTACAACATAAAACTTAGTTACTATGTTTTTCTTTTCAAATTTAAATAGATACACCAATAGTAAACATATTGAATGCAATCTTAAACTACTACATTGGTATGCAAAGATCTACGATCTGTATCTGTATCTAGGCATATACAGGGTAATTTCTAATCAGTTAGCATCCTTTTAGGGGCTTCTTCTGGACATCAAAACTAACAACTTTTGTTCTGCGACTTTTCTCAAAACTCAAAAAAAAATTATGTACTTCCATAGAAAAATGTCGTTCACCCGCGACAAAATGTATGGAACAGCAGATATTTTTTTTGAGTTCTGACAAAAGTCGCTGAACAAAAGTTGTTAGTTTTGAAGTACAGAATAAGCCCCTAAAAGGATTCTAATTGATTAGAAATAACCCTGTACAGCATTTTTATAAAACTAAATATTGGTTAGACACATTTAGTTGTTACAAACTATTATCACAATTAAAAACACAAAAGTGAAGTGTTTTCCACTAATTACTAAACACCCTGTAAATACCACAGAGTATCTCTGTGATAAATTCTTGTTTTGTTTTTGGCTTAGTTTCAAACTGATTGTACTAGCTCAATAAATAATTACTCACCGGAAGGCCAGCGCTGGTTCATAACCAGCATACGCTGAGTTGGAACCGGTTTGTAACAGAAATATAGATTACTAGCTTTTACCCGCGGCTTCGCCCGCGTTGTATTTTGATTTTGGCTTATGTTTATGTCGGCTGCGAAACCTAACCTAACTGACAAATATCAAAATACCTTAGAGGAATGCTTTTGTTGGTTAAGTTACGGTTGGAGTGTATATACAACCCCCCCGTGTATTCCCGCCTTGTCGTGGGGGAGGTCTGAGGCAGCTGAAAAGGCAGCGCTCGAAGTCTCCCTCTTCTTTGGGTCTTTTCCCCCAAGGAAGCTTAGAGGCTGGCACTCGAGTTTCAGCCGCTTTTAACTAAAGCAGCTGAGAGGATGGCCGGTAGGTTGCATGCCTTATGAGGAGTGTTGCAACTTAGGTGGGCTGCAGTGCCGCTCTTGCGACGCTGCATCCGAGGATTTTTTTTTATTATATCGCGAAATATCCCTGACATGATCAGGGGTCTTAATTACAAATTAATAAAAACTAAGTATACCTATATTTCAATGTTTTTGGCTGTTTGCAGTTTTAATAAACATTACAATGGTACAGCAAAGTTTATACCTACTTGTTCCTAATTAAGTATTGCTTTTTTACAAATATTTGTGCAAAAATTCGATAAAATTGTTTCTAAGGTTTTTTCGTGTTAGATTAATTCCAATTTTTTGTTCTAAATCAAATCTCTACTTTCCATAAACTGGGCATTCCAAGATTATGTGCAGTGGAGTCTCCTCTTTTGTGGGTTCACAGATGCACGATGGGCTTTCCCTCAACTTAAATCGATGTAAGTATTGGGAAAACTCACCATGCCCCGTCAGCACTTGAGTTATGATTCCCACTGGTGCTATTTCTCTTACGATCTTGTATGCCGCCCTTGCATCCGGAAAATAAGTTTTGGTTACCGCCGCTGTGTGTCCATCCTGATACCGCCAGTTCCACTCGTCAAGAGAGTCCTTTCGGATTTCTCGCTTGACGAATGAAACAGGGCAGTTATCCTAAATAGGTCTGCACTTCGAGTGCAGTGCTGCTTCCTTTGCTAGCTGGTCCGCTCTCTCATTTCCCTCCATCCCCGCGTGCGCTTTAATCCAATAAAGTTTCACTATTTTATTTTGTGCGTGTAGTAACTTTATGTTAGCTTTGAATTTACTGCTAAGGGATGGAGGGAAGATACGCCAACTACCGTTTCCAGTGCAGACCTGGAGTCACAAAAGATTTTTGCTTTTTCGGTAGCATCAAGAAGTGCCAATAACTCGACCTGTTACACAGAGCACCAATCAGCCAATTTCAGCTTGCGGGTACTGATCTCAGCGGCATCATCCCAAATGGATAATGCCGCCCCAACTTTCCCTTTAATTTTACTGCCGTCTGTAAATATGTTAATTTCTCGGTTAAGATTTTGCTCTAGTGCTGCTCCGTCTGCCAGGCATATGAACTCCAGCTCCTCTTGCTGCGCTGGGTGTGGCTTCTTTTCTGTCTCTCTATCTCCAGTTACTTGCTGGGAATAACCTTTCTTAGTTTCATAAAGCAAGGTTGCTTCTTGGACTCTGATATGACAGCCGAGGATAAGGGGCCGCGGTGGGATATATGGAACTGGTGGTGTGGGTGCCGCCACCTACCCTACCTTCCGCTAGGCCGTCAACGTGTTGGCAGACGCAGTGGGGCTGCAGGGGAAGAGATGTGTCGGTATCGCGATTGCCGTTCTCACTGCCCTCTGCAGTTGAAGAGGCAGGCGCTGGGCTACTATGACTGACCCACTGCACTGGGACCAGGGCGTTGGAATGCTGTCTGACGTTCAGTACTGGTTAGTCTCGAGTGGTGGATGACGATGTGTCTTGTGCTCCGAAACACTCCGTCACTATGGCGAGAGCGCAAGCTCCGTTATGGAGCCCGAGTCTGGGCTAGTGCTGTTGAGTGCCGCGAAGGAGTGCGAAATATGTGGGAACGTCCTAAACTTGCCATGACAGGTTATTTCTGGCGCTTAGACGGCTGCTACCGCAGCCCACTCACCTAGTTTTTATCCTATCCTACGGGAACTGTTAAAGTTTTTGCGATAAAAAGTGGCCTATGTCACTTTTCGTCTTTCAAACTATATTCATGCAATATGCCAAGGCAAGTTGCTCCGTTGCTGAGAAAAATTTATCGTTAAGTCCTACGGGAACCACAATTTTTTCGGGATGGAAAGTATCCCATGTCACTTTCCGTCTTCCAAACTATGCCCACCCCAAATATCAAGTCGATCCGTTGCTCCATTGCTGAGAAACAGTTATTGTCCTATCCCATGGGAATCACGAATTTTCTCGAGATATAAAAAGTATCCTATTATCACTTTCTGTCTATTAAACCATAAGTATCCATACCAAAAATCAGGTCAATCTTTTGCTCCGTTGCTGCGTCAAAGAGGAACAAACCAACAAACTTTTCGGATTGATAATATTAAAGTATGATGATTCTGTACCATAAAGGTAGAATAAAAAAACATGTTGAACCTCTAATGATAGAATATTTAAAAATATTTTTAATGTCAGACAAAATGACGGCCTGGTATTAAACGTCATGGTAACATGTAGCATGCAGAGGGAAAATAACATTTTATCCAATTTTAATGTCAGTTGTCATTTTCAATCCATACTTTATTTCCTCTTCAAGGGGATATAATGGTAGAAAAACAATTTGTCGCCTTGCCACGCTACTTGTGATTTATAAAAGTCTGCAGACAATGTCACCTGTCATCTAATTACGTTTGGCTGTGACGTTTCGTTAGTCCATATTAGCGTCATAGAGGAATTAATCACTTAGCGTCTTTGTGATAGTGGCGACAGTTTCGCTTTCGAGGGTTTTTGTCCTGTCCTACAGGAACTATGAAATTTTTCGGGATAAAAAGTATCCTAAAGCTCCTTCCGCCTTTTATACTATATCCATGCCAAAAATCAAGTCAATCCGTTGCTCCGTTGGCGCGTGATAGAGTAACAAACCAACAAACCAACAAACTTTTCGGATTTATAATATTAGTAAGGATTAGTATCGTTCTAATATTGTATTTATGTTGTACTGTATGTTATTTTTTTTTGTTACATGTTCATGTCTCTATCAATATTTCGAGAAATTCTGTGTCTCTAGGGTAGCGACTACGAACGAACATGCAAATATACTGGAACAGCGGTGCCATCGAGCTGTTATATCACTAATTAATTAATTATCTCTCAATTCACAGTGTTAATTCCCACTCTCTAGGGAACCGTATATTTTTATTAGCGTAACATTCAACGTTCTAGTGACGTTATTCGATGCTGTACTTAAGGGAAGAAAAACAATCGTGAACTAGGGATAATTTTTAATTTATTTATGGCTACCCAAATCATCACTAGGTACATAGTATAACACAAAGTCGCTTCCGCTGTCCCTATGTCCCCATATCCCTATATATGCTTTTATCTTTAAAACTACTCAACGGATTTTGATGAGTTTTTTTTAAAAGATAGAGTGATTCAAGAGGAAGGTTTATATGTATAATAAACCTGTGCGAAGCTGGGGCGGGTTGCTAGTAATATATAAACTCTTGTGTACTACAACACAAATGATTGATGATGCTTGAATGATGATAATGATGATATTTTTGTTATGAGCCTACGTAGCGCTCATAGTATAGTTTGATAATTTGTTCGTTAGCGATCATCGAATTTAAACATCGTTCAGCTCAGTCAGTCTTTGGATGGGTGACCGCGGGTGGCATTTACAATTGAGTGCTACCGTGGCTTGAATGACGCCAAATTGTAACCTGCTTTAACCGTTTAGCCATGTCAGAGGCCATCAGGCGGCTTACAAACTCTGTCACCATGGCTTGCCACCCGGCCTATACGAACTTTCTTACGATTTTATAAACGGTCAACAATACTCTAGCTTGGCATGTTTCCGTTCTTCTCAGCTTAGGTGGGGTCCAGTCTTCAGGTATCTCCGTATATAGATAATAATATGTTCGTAAATCGTTTAAGCCCGACGTTCAAATAATTCCACCCTGAGGGTCAGCAGCTACAAAAGCCCGGCCTTTTTAAGTACATCGCTTCTACTTCATTTTACCATTGTAGTTGTGGATGTTTTTGGCTCAATTTAAAAGGATAATGGTTGAAGGGAGCCCATATTTTATACGACCTGTATTTAAGGTAAAAGTCACAGAGTTGAATAGAGGTTTGACCTTCATTTTGCTATTTCGTTTTCGAAACATCTAAGTTGATACACAGGGTTATTTCTAATCAATTAGCATCCTCTTAGGGGCTTTTTCTGTACATCAGAACTAAAAACGTTTGTTCTACGACCTTTGTCTAAAAACTAAAAAAACTCAGCTGTTCCATACATTTTGTCGAGGGTGAACGACATTTTTCTATGGAACAACAACTCTTTTTTTTGAGAATTAACAAAAGTTGTTAGTTTTCATGTACAGAATAAGCCCCTAAAAGGATGCTAATTGATTAGAAATAACCCTGTTTATCCTGATATAGTTTGGTATTGTTTTTAAAACTTCGCGATTTGAACACTTATTATTATATACTACGGGACAAATCGCACACTAAACTAATATAAAAAAAAAAAAAACCTACGAATGCACCCTACTGAGGCAGTTATTTAATTTTTGCTCTGGCGCTCCAAGGTCATTGCTAGGCGGCGCGGCGGTGGCGAAGATCAACTTGATAATTCTCTCGCTATGAAGCATGCGACCACAAAAAGCGACGAAAAGAACTCATTTCGACGTGTGAAAATGTGACAGTTATACTTTGCCATAAAGTACGGAACCCTGCGTGCGCGAGTCCGACTGGTACTTGGCCGATTTCTTTTGTAATAGTTTCGTACACAGGTACTGTAGAGACTCGTAGCTTGGAAACGAAAATAAAATAGAAAGGAAAAAGGAGTAACTATGTGAGCATTTTACTATTAAAACATTGATGTTTTTGATTCATAATACCGACTTTTAATCAATTAAAAATATTACTAACTGAAACTAGATAAAACCCCATTTTTTCAATCTTTCCAGAGTAATTTCAATACGACTGTTTTGATCTTCCCGCCGGAGTTTTCTTTATTCTTTAGTACACAAATTTCAGGTTGAAATCTCGCCAATAACAATTAGTTTTTGGTCGACCCACCCAACATTTTCTCTCAAAGATCTTTGCGTTACACTCAGCAAAATTAAGGGAAATTTCCATTTGGACGCTCCAATTTTCCCAGATTTTCCAGAAAATAGTCTAAATTTTAGGGACAGACTTCTATCTAGCACTATAGGCATACTTCATTGTCACACTAAATCTGCCTGTTCTTAATTCAGACCATAGACCTCTAGAAAATGGCTTTCTCTTAACCTGCGTGCGTGATACAACTTGTTTTCAACTATAGGACATCCACTTTTGTTGGCCTCTCCTACAGATCTCCAATAAAACCAGATAGAAGCGGATTGCATTTAACGCAACCTAATAAGGTCCAATGGACAACTTATCTGCATTGTGACAGACCCAACTGAGGCCTCCTTTGTTAAAGTGGAGATATTTAGATATATGAAGCAAATGCTTTAACTCCTCAAAACACATATGTATGAAAAAAAACATTGCAGAATCCATTATTATGTGAGCGCAATAAAATATTAAATCATTTGTTGTAGTGAGTATACTATTTATATGACTCAGTTATTGGAGTTAGATGCATGATTGCAATTTTAAACAGTTTTGTGCGACATTCAGTCCCCGCTAAATTCAAATGACATAGGTATCTTTTTTCGTGACATCTATGGTTCTGACTATCTCAGCTGAATAACGCCTAATCCCTTATGTACACTAGATAGAGCCTTAGCTTGGTTTAAGTCTAGATTTTAGGTCCGACCGTATTTTTTTACGTTCAAATTTTATCTTGAACCTATTTTGCTAATATCGACATCGTGAATCAGAAATAATCGGCCAAGTGTGAGCCGGACTCGCGCACTAAGGGTTCCGTACCGTATTGAAGCCATATTTTATTTTAATTTAATTATTTATTTTTGAAAGGTATATATGAACGGTTAATACAACCGAGGCGTACAATTTAACGTGTCGTCCGAGCCACGGAAGCGCTCAGATTCAAATACGACCCGCAGTCACCCATCCGAAGACGGACCGTGCCGAACGTTGCTTAACTTTGATGATCGCTGACAAACACCTAGTCAAACTACGCTACAAGCGCTACGAAACTAAATTATATAACCTAAAAAGTGAGAATTTCACTATCGAAACTAACGTGGTTTTCGTACATTTTAATTAAGTAAAACACAGGTGTTACTCACGTTTGATTTTAGTAGGATACTACATACTATAGTTTCGATCGCATTTGGCGATCTTTCTCAAGGTTGGAGTACTAGCACGCGGGCTCGTCTCGCGTAGCACTAAAAACTACTAAAATCAAACGTGAGTAACACCTTAATTTAAATAGTGAGAAATTGTGCGGGGTGGAGTAAATCCTACTAATATTATAAACGTGAAAGTTTGTAAGGTTGGATGGATGGATGTTTGTTACTCTTTCATGCAAAAGTACAGAACGGATTGAGATGAAACTTTGCAATAACATAGCTTATATATTAGAATAACACATAGGCTATAAATTATTACAATGATATTCCGTAAATTTTCCATATTAAAACAATAAATGTTAAGTAAGTAGGAAAAATTCTGCCATCTGCGAGCTATTCTAGCGCGCGCTTCAAGAAATGTCAAAAAAGGACTGTCGAATCGAACAAATGTCAAATAGTTTTTTTTTTCACGTCCTTTATTAAGGGTGGTAAGGTAGGGCCTTAAAATATCATGCGGGCGAAGCCGCGGGCTAAATCTAGTAGGTAAATAATCAGCTTAGCACACAAATCGCATCGCGTGCGACGGCGGACGTGCGACGAACAACGATATGGTGATTTACCGCCTCATAAACCACTGGAGGTGCCATTGGATTTTCGAGCCGAATCTGCAGGCTGGTTTGTAAGCAACGACACGATTTACGACTAGTAGCTGCAACCATCATGGTACGACACCTTGCAAGGATAGGAAGAAATTCAGTTTCTTTTTAAATTTAACTTTTTTGTATTTACTTTTTAGTAAATAAATTAAATTTTAAACTACTCGTTTATTTGATTATTTCTATTCCAATGTAATTTTATACTTTAACGTATAAATGTTATTATAGAAATTTTGATAGGTAATCAAGTTTTTGTCGTAATTATAACAGCTACGATTTTGTCGATCACAAGCCCGTCCAAGTCATACACATTATAGTAAGTAAGTTCGTATAGGCTGGGTGGCTAGCCCTAGTGTCAGAGTTTTTTAGGCCGCCTGAAGTCCTCTGACATGGCTAAACGGTTAAAACAAACGGACCTACAATTTAACGAGTCATCCGAGCCACGGTAGCGCTCCGTTGGAAAATGCCACCCGCGGTCACCTATCTAAATACTGACCGTGCGGAACGTTGCTTAATTTCGATGATCGCTGACAAACACCTCGTCAAACTACGCTGCGAACGCTACACATCAATTAAATTACACAGCAATTATACGAATTTAGTTAACGCATACGAGTAAGTTACCTATCATTAGGGTACAATATTATAACAGTAATGTTACATTATCGTACGGTATCGCAGTTGTCTTGTGTAAACAAAGTGAAAGGATCAGCAAGTGACGGAAGTTTATAGCCTCGGAATGAGCTTTCCGGTCGCTGGGAGATTGCACAAGATGACGTTCACTTTCAGTGGCCACTTGGCCAGTGCGGCTAGTACAGGTAGGTAACTTAAGATGGCTAGGGAAACTTACACTTTTTAGTGTTCCGTATCCAAAGGGTAAAACAGGGCCCTATTACTAAGACTCCGTTGTTCGTCGGTCCATCCGTTCGCCCGTCTGTCTGTCACAGGCTGTATCTCGTGAACCGTGATAGCAAGACAATTGAAATATTCACTTATGATGTAATTCTGTTGCCACTAGGCATTGATGGACTCACGTATGCGTCTATTGATGCCTCTGTTGCTGGCCGCTGCAGTAATGTTCTATAACTTTAACTTGACGTTTGTAAGTTTTAACGGAATAGCAAAGAAAATTTAGGTACTTCATATCTCGAGTATTTTTTCTCGATTTCAATCTCATGTGTAAACTCACATACGCCAAAAACATGGCTTGATGCGCGTAAAACATTCCAAAGCAAACAAAGCAATCATACTCAGATATTATGCCGAAACTGGAAATTCTATTGGCATATGATAATGGGCCGTTTGATCTCCTTTCGGGTGCGGAATGAATTGCACCCACGTCACAGGGCTCGCTGATAATGACCAATCACGGATTTGTTACGTTTTCCTATTACATTTTTGAGATAAGAACTAGAAGGAAACTACCGTTATAAAAGACGCGACGCATGACAAAAACGCTGCTGTATATTTGACACAACGTATAAAAATTGCCATTCAGCGTTGTAATGCCCCCAGCATGCCAACTGGTAGTGGCATGCGGCTGCATGTGCATCATTTGAGAATGATAATTCAAATGCTCAAGCCCCTTCAAGGGTCTTTGGTTGATCCAATTGTTTTATAGGTATGTAGTAGTTGTTTAATATGTAGTTTTAGCATAGGTATGCTGTGTTGTATTTTGTTGTAGTTATTTAAGGCACTTGCCTGTATGATATAGGCAAGTACTTGTACTAGATTGTGTATAGAACGGAAACTATTTCGGGAGAGTGAATGTAAACTGTGATTAGGACATGCATATTGCATAGCAAATAGCTGATATGTGTTTAGTTTTCTTTAGTTGTCGATTGCGATATTATAAATTTAATTCAAACGATTTATAAAATAAACTAAGATGACCCTGAACCAAAGTGAATCACTATGTGTAAATGTGGTGCCACGCATACTACGTTGTGTTGTACAAATTTATTTTTAATCTCAAAGACAATTTCATCATAGCAGTTGTAAGATGTCCACTACTAGGCATAGGTTTTCTCAACGAATTTTCAATAAGACTGATTGGTAGCGCCACACTGTACACATTCTAAAAACTTGATTTTTGCAATAATCTTGATAATTTTAGCTTCAAAAATGTATTCTAGAAATGCTAAATATAGCGTACAAAAGAAACATTTAATAAAGGACATTTTTCGCAGCTAAAAATTAAGCCTTGATGCTTAATTATTAATCTCATTAAATAAAACGTACAATGGTCACTTAGTACTAAAATACACACTAAATCACCTAATACAGAACAAACACTAATTCAGCACATTCACACGCAAGGTATTAGTGTAAGCGACCGGCATTAGGCATTAATTACTGATCCGGGCGTTAATTAAGGTAAGTACTAGATTTTACGACTGTTTTAGACCTGACTCTTTGTAAGGTATTATCCAAATCGTGCTTATGACGTAAAACGTTTTGGTTTCGCACTTGAAAGTGAACCTAATTTGGATAATAATTTTCATGTTAATAGCCTTAAGGCGTCTACTGCTAGCTTCAAATAGCGAAGGAAAAATTAAAGTGACCATCCTTATTAATGTAATAAAACCGAAACTGTGTTTGTTGGCTTATTGGTTTGTTCTTCCTTTACTCAGCAATGGAGCAACGGATTGAATTGATGTTAGATATGGACATAGTTTGAAAGACGGAAAGTGACATATTTATGCCACTTTTTAGGGTTCCGTACCCAAAGGGAAAAAGGGAGGGTCCCTTAATTACTAAGACTTCGATGTCCGTCTGTCCGTCTGTCTGTCTGTCTGTCACCGGGCTGTATCTCATAAACCATGATAGCTAGGCAGCTGAAATTTTCACAGATGATGTATTTATGTTGCCGCTATAACAACAAATACTAAAAACAGAATAAAATTTATAATTAAGGGGGGCTCCCATACAACAAACCTGATTTTATAGCCGTTTTTCGCTCTATATTAATAATGGTAACAGGTCTGAAATTTTCACTGAATGTTTAGTTTTATATTCACTTTAATAATACTTAAATAATAAAATTGAAATAAAACAAAATATTAACGGGAGCTCTCATACAGCACGGAACCCTCCGTGGGCGAGTCTGACTCGTACTTGGCCGATTATTATTCTCTGTCTACGTTTTATCCCGATAAAATTGTGATTCCCTTAGACCAAACATTTTTTTAAAGACGGGAAAGAGACATAATTATCCTCCTTTTTTTCTCTGTCTACGTTTTATCCCGATAAAATTATGATTCCCGTAGAAGACTAAACATTTTTTTATTAGATTACCAACTTATCCCTATCCATATCGAATATAGACAGGCGAAACGTTAATGGATAAATAATAGATGACATTGGCTGCAGACTTTCATACTTAGAAGAAGGAAAAAAGGCAAACACCATAGATGATGATGACATTATCACCGAAAAATGGCGCTGAAAATACATTAAAATCGATTATTGTAAGTAAGTGTGGGCAATTTGTAATGGGAAAGCCTAAAATTAATAATGTGACGCAGGCAAAGCCGCAAGAAAAAGCTAGTAATAAGATAAAATAAATTTTCTTTAAATTTATTTCGTATAACCCGGTCAGAATATCTGTGCACCTCGCTGGAATGCGGCGCCTCTCCCGCTTCCCCTGTCACCTCTCCGCGCACTCCCCGGTGTGACAGTACGGGTAGCATCTTCGTTGCCGATACACGTCCCGATAATAATTTACGTCCGGACGGTATACTAGACGTCCGGTAATGTATATACGTCCCGATAATTCGATATGACGTCACGAAGTCAGGTGCACAGATATTGTGACCGGGTTGTAGAATAACTTATTTATCGAGAAGACATCGTGCGTCAAAACACAAGCCAGACTTTCTTCGTGTTCATAAAGATATGTGAAGTATGGCACCCCGAATTTTCTCAGTGTGATTGACTAAGGCTTCATTTTTATCATGATAAAAAGATCTCTTCATCACCGCTATGAGCAATAATAGTAAAATTAAAATTTTTAAAAACTCCTCGACACAAAGTAAACTCTATGTCCTTTCAATAAACCCGATTACAGAGGCGCCAGCGTAAATTTAATAGCAACATAAAAAGCGTTCTCTCTATCGAATGCCTAAAGTGAAAAAGAAACAGAACTATGCTATTTAGCTAATATAATTACGATGGCGCCTCTGTAATCGGGCTTTATATCATTGTAGTAACGGTTGACAAAAGTTTCAGAACAAAAGTTGTTAGTTTTGATGTACAGAATAAGCCTCTAAAAGGATGCTAATTGATTAGAAATAACCCTGTATATAAAAACTTGTAAGTCTATGGCAATATTATATCGTATAATTAATGCGCCAAATTATTCCACAATATCAACTCAGTCTTGCGTAAAATAGTCTTCCAAAACAGTTGTAGATGACAGTCTTCAAGTTCGCTCGTGCAATGTTATTTCGATCAAAGAATATGATATAGAAAAGACGTCATTATTTGAGTCACGTAGTGCCTACAGCGCGCCGTCTTTTGAGAGACCTTGTGTCACACAGTTGTAGAATACCAGATGTATTTTGTATCGTCTGAATTATACGTTTTTAGGGTTCCGTACCCAAAGGGTAAAAACGGGACCCTATTACTAAGACTCCGCTGTCCGTCTGTCTGTCATCAGGCTGTATCTCATGAACCGTAATAGCTAGAGAGTTGAAATTTTCACAGATTATGTATTTCAATTGCCGCTATAACAACAAATACTAAAAAAAGAAAATAAAAATATTTAAGGGGGGCTCCCAAACAACAAACGTGTTTTTTTTTTGCCGAGGGGCTCCCATACGGTACGGAACCCTTCATGCGCGATTCTAACACGTAATTGGCCGATTTTATTATGAATAACTTTGACTGAATATTTCCTCGTTTTCTTTATCTTCTTTTTGATACCTAATGAGCTAAAAGAAACTTAACACGAGAGAAGTATTGCTATATTACTGTTCGTCAGACCGTAAATGAAACTGTGGAAAAGAGCTTATTAAGAGCATTGTTGGATGTAAAGAGTTATTGGTAATCGATTAGCATCTTTTTACGGGCTTATTCTGTACACAAAAACTAACAATTTTTTTGCTACTTTTGTTAATATTAAAAAAAACAGCTGTTCCATACATTTTGTCGCGGGTGAACAATATTTTTCTATGGAACAGCATTTTTTTTTGAGATTTGAGAACAAACATTGTTAGTTTTGATGTACAGAATAAGCCAATTAAAGGATGCTAATTGATTACCAATAGCCATGACTGTATTTATTGGTTGTGCGCTTTTTTATCGTTTTTAACTGACTTCCAAAATAGCAGAGGTTCGTTGGTCTGTATGTATTTTTTGTGTATGTTCACCGATATTTTCGCCATTTGTGAAAAAAATATTTATAATATTTTTTTGTTCAAAAGGGTACCTATACATACTCCCGTGGTGGAGGTCCCATTTAAATTTAATCGAAATCGGCTGAACCGTTTTGTGAGCTGAAATATCAACATATAACACATAATGTAAAATTGTATTAATCGAATCGAGCGAACTATTCGAATTTTGTACACTATTGAAGTCGGTTGTGCCATTTTTTGCAAATAATTTTAATTATCTCTGTTTTATTTAGCACTAGACGACCCGCCCCGGCTTCGCACAGGTGTATTATACATATAAACCTTCCTCTTGAATCACTCTATCCACTAAAAAAAACCGCATCAAAATCCGTTGCGTAGTTTTAAAGATTTAAGCATACAGACAAACAAACAGACAAAAATAGCGACTTTATTTTATACTATGTAAGGATATGTCACAAGCAGCTACTACTTTCTTATATTATGGCACAAGAAATCAGTAGTTAATACCGAGCACTATTTGCATTTTTTTTTGTATGAGGACCGAAGTACCAGCCAGTCTATTTTCTCAATCAATAGTAAGCATGAGTAACTGTCATGGAAACAAAAATGCGTCTATAAAACTAAGTTAACGTGCTAGACAGTCTAGACCTATATTTATTGCTCAGTCTTCCAAACATAATTTATCGTAATACCCATTTACTTTGCCTAAAAACCCTTCCAAATTCCTACATTTTAAGGGCCCCAGACGTGCTCAAACAAAAATAAGTTTACCAAGTAATTCCCTGTAATTGAGCGGTCGAAGATCTCCTAAAAAGGAGGAGAGAGTAATTGAAGGTTCCTCATAAATTCGAAATTCATTTTCCGCGAGGCAGTTGTCTTGAAGCTACTGATTTTTTGGTATCTCTACTGATTTGGCGTCTGTTCTGCTGAAACACCAAAACGATGCAACTTTTCGATCGATATCTGAGACAGCCGAATTACTCCTAATTTTCTATAGAACTTCAAGTTTCCAACAAAGAAAATGTAATTTCTCACGATTTTCTACCGAATTTGTAGTTTGCAACGAGCTCAGACGAGAAAGAGGATAGGCCGACAGGCTACTCTGCGTGGTGCTCAGACTCTACTGGAAGACCCCCGTCCCAAAAAAGGGCAAGGCACCCAATTCGAGTAATGTGGGGATTTTTAGGTTTGAAACTTTTGTATCGTGTACTTTGATTTTGGTAAGGAACCCCTACACAAATTACACAATACAAAAGGCACCTAATTTTGCTCGTACCCCTACACAAAGTACACAATACAAAAGTTTCAAACCTTAAAATCCTCACATACCGAGACGATTTTTGTTACGAATTTATCAATATTTCTTATCAGTTCTACCAATTCCTCATTTTTATGTTCGAGACCACCGCCGCAAGGTTCTCGCATAAAAATACGAGAAGACTGGAAAATAAATTATCGGTTGCCTTAATAAATGGTTGTAATCCTTCTCTTTCCATCCGGGAAAAGATTTGCGCGAAGTTTTCAATCGTTCTTGCCCGGGATGATTTTTCATCTGCTATTTTGCCTCCTGAATACTTTTAGGGAAATGAATTGAGTTTTCCTGAAGATTAAAATCTTTGAGGATTGAGTTAATCTAGATCACTCTATAGAAAGTTCTAGTGCTTTTCCTATTTATTTAATTGGTAAAGTTATTCCGCTGTTTCTGTCGGAAATGGAATCAAAGAGGGTCAGAAACTTGTAATGATTGAGGGTTTTTTATTGGTTCCGCTTGGTTTCGATTTCAGTACAGGGTGAAGTTAAAATAATAATAGCAAAAATAGAATTTTAGTACTTAAAAACTACAACTTACCAAAATATTTTCCTCCTTATTCATTAACTCTGATACCAAAGGATAGCTATCCGGTTCATACGAACCTACTAACTTACTTGTTTTTTTTTATTGTGTGGGCAACTTTTGTTGTAACTTTTCTCCTAAATTGACAAAAAATCTCGAAAAGTGGAAATAGGCACTGGTTGAGAAGACTTCCAAAAAGGAGAAGGTTTTATGTTCGTGTGTATGTTTTTTTTTTGTGTATTTTCATCGATAATTTCGCCAATTGTAAACCGAATCGAAAAATTATTTTTTTGTGTTTGAAAGGATATACTCCCAAAGTAGCCCCATTTAAATTTTACAGAAATCGGCTGAGCTGTTTTTGATAAATCAACAATAATGTAAACAATTCGAGCGAAATATCCAAATTTTGTACACGATGAACATCGATAACTTTGCCAATTGTAAACCGAATCGAAAAATTATTTATTATTTTATAAGAATATACTCCCAAAGTGATCTCATTCAAATTTTACAGAAATCGGCTGAGCCGTTTTTGATAAATCAACAATAATGTAAATAACTCGAGCGAAATATACGAATTACTCGTATGTACGCGACGGAAGGCAACCGCCATTTTTTGCGAAAAATTATTATGAAACGTTATATCAGTAGAAAGTCGGTCTTTTTAGAGAATTGTCTAGACATTTTCCTACACCAAATGCATTGAACTTCAGCTATGTTTATCTAAGTCGTGTTTTACGCAGCGCTTATATCCCTGCGTTAATTTAAACCATTTACAACTCGCAAAGCGCTGTATCACGCACGACCGTTCCAGCATACTCCAGGCACTCGAAACTGTTATAAACAGACATAAAAGCTAACCCATAAAACACGTTATTAGGCCCTAAAACAGACCAGGATTTCTTTCCTAAGTGATATCCGCGATCTCGGAACGTCCCGACCGGCCCAAATGGCCGAAAAAGGGTTTATTATAGTAAATTACCATATCCATTTGAATATCACCCCCCTAGACATAAGGGCGGGAATCGTTAGATTTTGAAACGTAGGGGTGCTCCGTCATCGTATTAAAGGAGCATTTTTACAGACATTTTACTGCGCGTTTTTATAGCGTATTTTGTATGAATTCGGCTTTGCTTGTAATGTTGCGTGTTGGTGTTCTTTATTTAATTTTTATTGGCTTTTTCCTGTGACTTCTGTTGTACGTACATACCTGACAATAGTTATACAAGCACCATTTTATTTTGAGCTCTGTGATATAGCTTAATATATTTGATATATACTTTGTTCTACGTGTTGCGTAAGCAAGTTTTACGGTAGTAACACGGGTAATTTATTATTGATGTTCTAACAAATTTCAACTGCAGTAGTAACAACGGTAATTTATTTACCGTTCTTAATACTGTTAGTAGGATTGGTAGGAACACTGGTAATAAACCGTAAATTCGCAACTCGCGCCGTGGAATCGCGATTGATATTTACAGGTACTGTACTGCACCAACTTTTTTGATAGACCACTGCAGCACGTAGACCTACACACAAAAAGTGATTGGACCATATCCACAATGCTTGTCCAATGTTGGTTGGTGCATTCACATACGCCGTCGAATTTCTTCTACGGACCTTTGCGATGTTTTCCTTCACCGAAAAATCAGTGGTGTGAAATTCCATACATAAATTCCAAATAACTACATTGGTACGGGAACGGGATTCAAACCCACAACCTCACGATTGTAAGGCAAATGTCATTACTACAAGATCACCACAGTTTTGCTTCCACGGATAAATGCATGGTTTGCTTCCAAATGATCTTATCGGTATTACAACTTAACTGATTTTAACTGATTATCCAAGAACCAATCTCGTAACAATAGCTTGCGTGTAAATTAAACAAGCAATAATGAAATGTACCAGCTTACTTGGAAGATTCAAGAAAAGAGTCCAAAAAAAATTTATCAGAGCATTATCTGGTGCATATTTTCTTGCCCCATGTAGGCCATTATTTAAAAAATATAACATCTTACCATTGCCTTCACTATATATATTTGAAATGTGCTTGCTTGTTCGACGACACCAATCCGAGTTTCCGTTAAATAGTAGCGCTGATGGAAGAGATAGACAGCAACGACGAAAATATAAGTTGGATGTACCGCAACAGAGGGTGTGTGTATATAGTAATAATGTTTATTGTATGGCCATTAATGCTTACAACAAATTTCCAAATTGTTTTAAGGAACTGAATTATAATTCTTTAAGACACAAGCTACACAAGTTCCTTATTGATAAGTGTTATTACGCTATTCATGAATTTTTAGAAGACTCACTTAAGCAAATAAATGTATAATTAATGTTAAACTAATTACCTTGTATATTTAAAAAAAATATTTGTACACCTGTAAAGGTAGAATATTTGAGACACTGTTGTTTCTTTAACATCTACATTGTAAGACAATATTCTGACAAATAAACAAATTTTGATTTTGATTTGATTTCGTTTAGAAAATCCGTTCATGGATGAATTTATCACTACGAAACATGTGACAGTGTTACATGGACTTACACAACTTGGAATTATTTATAGCTATTTTCAACGAGATACTAACATACTGCTTACGCGTGCCAAATGGCTCTGCGGTTCTCTACATTACATATTTCTGCACTTGGACTGTATCTGTCTGGCAAGTTTAAGAAACAAAATATCAATTATAAATATTTTTTAAGAATGTGAAGTTTATTTTCAGATCGTATTATTATGAACAGACTGATTGCACAAACGAAATAATATAATTTGCTTAAGCGAATGTTTATGAATAAGGCTCATAAAAAAGGGAACATATTTCAAATAACAATAAACCTTATTTTAGTTATGACTGTTATTATCACTACATAGTATAAAACAAAGTCGCTTCCCGCTGTCTGTCCCTACGAATGCTTATATCTTTAAAACTACGCAACGAATTCTGATGCTATTTTTTAATAGAAAGAGTGATTTAAGACGAAGGTTTATAATTATGTATAATACACCTGCGCGCAGCCGGGGCGGGTCGCTAGTTAGGGTTCCGTACCCAAAGGATGAAAACTGGATCCTATTACTAAAACTTCGATGTCCGTCTGTCTGTCTGTCTGTCTGTCAGGCACCGGGCTGTATCTCATGAACCGTTATAGCTAGGCAGCTGAAATTTTCACAGATGATTTATTTCTGTTGCCGTTATAACAACAAATACTAAAAACAGAATAAAATAAATATTAAAGGGGGCTCCCATACAACAAACATGATTTTTAGGAGTTTTTTGCTCGCTATTAATAGCTTCGTGCGCGAGTCGGACTCGCACTTGGCCGATTTTTGTTTTAAACATTAGAGGTATAATTACTAACAAAGCGTCAATGACACGGCAGACAATACCTAAGCATGATGACTGGGTAAATTATAATAAAATATGAGACAGATTAATCATTGAACCAGTTTATAAGACCAACTATTAATCTCAGAACAGATACTTGTCTTTTTGTGTTATTAATTAATAATATTTTATGACAAAAATGAAGATTCTCGACATCAACATTTAGGTCAAATAAATCCTACAGAAAGTCAAAGAAAAAGTTTGAGAATTCCTCTTTTATTATTGAAAAACTTTTATGAGATGTCAATTTCTATTAGGCACTGTTAGTAGAAATAAAATATCACGTTCGACTGATCTTGTAGAAGTGCTGACTAATAGATGAACAAATACTCGAATTTCAGTTGAAATAAAATGTATTTGTCGCTTTCGAAACATTCAGCCTCGTTTCTATGAAGCTGTGGATAATTCAGTCAATATTGACGAGAGATGAATATGAATATCACCGTAGAGCGTCTACTACTTACTGTACATTAGCTTCCCCTATGTATTTGTAATAATACTGGTTGAAAGCAGTTTTCATTCATTCAGGGTCATCCCGCAGTCTTGATTAGATCATTAGTCCACCTTGACGGTGGGTATATTACGCTACGTTTGTCGGTAGCTACATGATTTCCATTCGAAGACTTAGCAGTCTAATCGGGCATGTATGTGGCCTGCCCGCTGCCATTTCAACTTTCCAATCCGGTGGGTTAAATCTAAACACTTGTTTTTTTTTGTGTGGATTTCTCTATTCCTGATACCATCTGGCAGAGAGACTCCTCTCCATGGCTCGTATTTCAGTAACAGTAGCATAGTAACAGTTCGCACGGATCGATGTACCCTCGATGTAATAAAAGTAAGTTCGTATAGGCCGGGTGGCTAGCCCTGGTGTCAGAGTTTTTAGGCCGCCTGAAGGCCTCTGACATGGCTTAACGGTGAAAACAACTGGGACCCACAATTTAACGTGTCATCCGAACCACGGTGGCGCTCAGTTGGAAAATGCCACCTGCGGTCACCCATCCAAATACTGACCGTGCGGAACGTTGCTTAATTTCGGTGATCGATGTGATAATTGTCGCATTATTGTTTATTATGTTGATTTTTAAAAAACAATTTAGCTGATTTAAATTCACTTTAAATGAGACTACCTGTAAAGTATGCTCTACCAAAAAAATCATCAAATAAACAATCATCAGAATCGGTTCATATTCGCTTCTTCTCCACGCCGCCGCGGCGGCAGTCTACTCTCGCTCCATCCTACGAATATTCGATCAGCTGACGCGTCTGTGCTGACGCGAGTTTGACATTATTTACCCATCCCAAAAAGCGCCCAAAGCCTCTAAAGTAGTTTTCACTTCTTTAAAAAACATTAACTCGAACTAAGAAACCTATTTTTTGAAGTCGGTTAAAATCTAAGAATAGCCTAAAACCAAACTGCCACTAACATCACATCGCTTAAAATAATCAAACGTCCCAAATTACACTCCTCAAGAGTTCAGCAATCACAAAGGAAAATATTGAAGATTTAATCAAATATTGACATCAACGGGAAGATGGCATCGACCCTCTGTTTGGAAAACCAACACTACTAGAATTTAATCTCAAGTATTTGCAGAATCCCGAGAGCAGAATTAAATTAAAATTTTGTAGAATTAACAAAGGCTCGTGTTTGAATTGTTATCTTACAACGCTTGTGAGAGTTAGTTTGAGTCAATAGAATATCAGAACGTGCATCAAAATTCACTGTTTTCAGTTCAATTTACAGATTGGTTTGCAGCATTTTGATTGTCTGTGTACCTCCTGATCTGTGGATAAGTCAGTATTTTTGTGTAGTTATTACTTACTGCTGGTGGCTACCAAATATAAAAATAATCTGCCAAGTACGAGTCGGACTCCCGCACGAAGGGAGCAGGGTGTAGACGAATTGTAGTGTAGAAGACACTCTCCGTACCATATGGGAGCCCCCTTAATTTAATTTGAACTATTTATTTTTTAAGTAAATATACGACTAAATATTCTGTGATTATTTCAAGCATCTACCTATTGTCGTTTTTAATATCGAGCAAAAAATCAAGTTTCTTGCATGGGAGCTCCCCTTAAATATTTATTTCATTTTAATTATTTATTTTTAAAGTGAATTAGGAGAATGAGAATTAGGTATTTAACTAAGCTATTGTCTGAATATTTCAAGCATCTACATGTCACCGTTATTAAAATTTAGCTACAAACGGTTATAAATTCTAGTTTGTTGTATGGGAGCCCGCCTTAATTTTTTTTTTCTATTTTCAGTATTTGTTGTTATAGCGGCAGCCGAAATACGTCATCTGTGAAAATTTCAACGTTCTAGCTATTCGTGAGATACAGCCTGGTGGTAGACAGACAGATGGACAGACCGACAGCGGAGTCTTAGTAATAGGGCCCCGTTTTTACCCATTGTGTACGAAACCCTAAAAACACCACATTAAAAACCTCGTCACCATCATGGTTTTAGACGTATAAAGTACAAAAGTCCAATGCACACAATGACACAGGCCTCTCCAACAAGGACGGTGATTATGGGTGGACGTCCTTCTCTGTGCTTACTCGAGTTATAGTTACACGAGAACTCTGCTGCTCCATCAGTAATAATGCGTGTTGTTTTTTTTTATCGCGAATAAGTCCGCAGTTGACCACTACCTCGCCTGATGGTAAGCGACGTTGTGGTCGAAAATGAAGCACGCAGACCTAGAAGATGCCTATTGTTTCCCCTGCCTGTATGCCCTTCCAAGAGTCGCTTCACTTTCACTAAGACCGCGTAATCAGGTTAAACACAAGCAGTTTCTATTTTGCGCTTCTGCTTTGTAGACAAGACAATAATCACAAACTAATAAATGCGTAATTAAGATCTATTCTATCATCAGTGTTAAGTACCCTAAGCAGCTTTCTCAGACGTGACGCCACCCAAAGATGCAGTAGTCCCTTAGCTCGGGTGTTCCCACGTCCCTTTGTTTATGAGTTTTAATCTCACGACTTAGGCCCAACTAATCGCACTGAGATCCCATTTACGTCCCCACATATCCTCGTTCCGTTCATATCCTCAGTCCGGACCTTCTCACGTAGGTACACTTACTTAGAGATAGAATGACCACACGTTATGTGTCTTTGGATAAGTTCTGCGTAGCAAGAGTATGATTTTATTTTTGATGCTTGTTATTTGGTCTTAAGAAGTTTACTAAATTAATAATATGAGACGTCTATGATCATCATATCGAGGTTGAATTCTTATAAAAATTTGTTGCAAACCTGACTGCTTATATCGAGAAAAAATGGACTTTAAGACAATATTTTGCAAAAAAAAATACTGAAATACCTTCACTATTATTATTTTCAAATATATTTGAAGCCTAATAAAGTGTATGAACTTCTACTACCTGCTCTGCGTAATACACCAAAGTGTGCCTCATTATCTCCAATCATTTCCTGTCTAAAATTTTACTGACACAAGCAACAAAGTTCTGATACTACTCGCTCCATTATTGCCGCCTACTTGTAGTTTACCAGCTCATGACTGTTCATGTACTCCTAAAATTAGCAACATTAAAATTAAACCCATAACATATATGTCATCAAGATAAAGCATAATATTACACGGTCCGAAGTTACGGTTAATAGTGGTGACCCTACTGGCCCTAATAGGTAATTTTCAAGCGGATATTTCGACGGCGTCAGGCGTAAACTTTGACGTTTTGATAATTGGTGGAGATTGTACAAATAAACGCTTTAGTAAATGAAACAAAAAGAAATGAGGTATGTTGTGACTGTGTGTATTTGCGCCCTTGCAAGACACGGTCTCCCAATAGCAGATAAGCGTTCAATAGGCAGACCACCAGCCCGATGGGTCGACGACATCAGACCTATCGCTGGTCAAGTGTGGATGCGATTGGCCCAAGATAGGGAACAATGGCACATAAGAGAGGAGGCCTATACCCAGCAGTGGGTCGATACAGGCTGATGATGATGATGATGAAGACAAGGTCGGCGTTAAAAGTATAAATGCGTCATGAGACCCTCCTAGAAATGTAGCCGCCAACGCAATTGGTTTCATTGACGTTGAACACTTTCTCGTTGTCTAGTCTGATATATGCCTTGGTTTTTATAGCATGAAAGATATAAATATACAGACACGCCTTTTGCATTCCTATGAATTTCACTAAAATTGATAAAATCCCAAGAGAGATGAAACGATTTTAATTTTATAGTGCATCCCATACTAGTTTTATCTCAAACCTTCCCAGTCTACATTCGCGACGTATTTATGAAATACTTAACACAAAAATAACTTCCCAAGAGAGAGCTATGAGTCTAAAGTTATCATCAATGTGACGAGTACTTGTAGTACCTATCTAGTTCTGGCAAAGATGCAAAACAACTGTGTGTAAGATGTAGCCAGGTAGTGTAGGTAGTTTTCCGTGTCTGCTTTAACTGTCCGCTGTCGAATGTAAACTGACTTTTTAAGGTAATTGGTCTTATTAAATTTTTTTTTGCTCAAAACGTAGCAAATTTCCTCGCAGAGTGTTCTTGCATCAAAGAGTAGTGATATAAAAGTTCTTAGGTACATAAATTCAAATTAGATAAAGATAAAGATATCATTTATTGTCTGAATTGTGTACATTAATGTGTTACAAAATTATTTAGACACAACAGCTTATCCTAACGGACATGCAATAGGTATTTGTTTTACTTAATTCCCTCCTTACACCTAGATAAACCAAATTAGGTCTTATATTTACATTCAAAATTACACAAATTCTTACAAAATTCTTACAAATTATTAATTGGTAAAGCTCTAGAATTATTTCAAGCACCTATTCATTACAAACAGAGGACTTCAAGAAAAATGCAAATAGAATCTGACATGACATATACATAGACATGTTTTAAGGTCGCAAAGGCGCGAACATTGTTGTGAATGCGTCAAGGAAATACCGTATGATATACGAGAGCCGAATGCCTGCAAACAGGATACAGGGAGGGTTCGAACCCCTGCAGCCCGGGGCAAATCACTTCCTTAATACTCTAGATATACGAGACCCGAGGACATATTTAGTAGCAACATCTCTCTTATACTTATAATTTTGTTTAAAGATGATAAAGGTTATTTATTACGAGTATATATGATTACAGTATAATAAATGGAGGGTAAGTTTATTTCTATAACTTAAAACAACATTGGAAATATAATTCTAAACTATCTAATATATACATATTATGCACCAAAATTATGAAACCTACCTATAAATTAACCCATCTTTATTGTACAGTCGCATTCTTTCAATTGTAACTTAGTTAACAAAAGGCACAGATCCTGGATCATTAAATGTAAATTTAAAAAAAAATCTGCCTATATACAAATTAAAATAAAGAAAAAATTGGTTCATTATGGTTATTTATTAAACCTACATATGATTACAATCAAATAAAAGGAAGGTAAGTTTATTTTTATAACTTAAATAAACATTGAAATATAATTCTAAGCTACCTAATAAATACATATGCACCAAAAATATGAAACCTACCTATAAACTAACCCATCTCTATTGTACAGTCGCATTCTTTCAATTGTAACTTAGTTAACAAAAGGCACAGACCCTGGATCATAAAAATTTAAATTTAAAAAAACCTACCTATTTATAAATTAAAATAAATAAATATTGATTCAAGTAAATATTACTAGTAGTTCTCGGAACAGTACATCTTGCGACACATCTCTTTAGCTGAATCTTCATAAGCTTATATCTAACTCGCTCTTGACCTATTTGGTTCGGCTAATAAAAGTTTCGGGAAAAAAACTCAAATATATTGAAAACCGCATTTTGATCTGTTGTGTAGTTCAGAAGATATAAGGACATAGACATACACACAGAAATGATAACATTGATAATAATTATAAAAGATTTAGTGAATTTCCTTAATACTTTAGATATACGAGACCCAGGGAAGACGTTTGAAGTAGAAATTTCGGTGTTTTTAAGCTATTGCATAGCTTCAATCGCGGGCCGAATCCAGAAATTCCGTAACGAAAAAACCTCACGCTCCCCACTCCGGCGGGCAAGGAGGTGTGGCTTGAAGGCCGTGCATCGTCTAACGTCGTTTCAGTTCGGCAGTCTTCGACACGGCGTTGTGTGCGATTAGACGTATTGTACGACTTCATACAAAATGCTATGCAATAGCTTTACCGCGGCAGTCCCCGAGTGCCACACGTCTTTTTTTTTTACTTTTTTACCGGTGTTCGTTGGTGTTTCGGTTGTCTTTTTTGAGCAAATATCTATAGAATCACAATCGTCTAAAAAAGTGTCTGAGCCAAAACCCTGCCCAAGCCACGTAGTGAATGAAAGTGAGATTCGAGAAAACGGGTCATTGTGAATTATTTAATGTAAATATCTAATTCGGTATGTATGACGGCGCTCGGACATTTTTTTACTACTTTCACTTAGGGACTGTGGCTCTGTAGATATTTGCTCGATGGTGGTCTTCTAAGCAATGTTTTAGAACACTCTAGATTAATAGATAGTTGGTGCCGCCAACGCTATAAGCTAATAGAAAGTAAAACATTTTATAAATTTGGCGTGGGCGTCAGGAGGCGAACTAGCTCAGTTGGTAGAGCGTCTAGCTGGTGATCTGATAGAGGCAGATTCAAGACTGCGTTCGACCCAAATTTAGTAAATGTTTAATACAAAAATAATTATTTGAATTTGACTCTAGATTGAATCATGACAAAAACAAAGGAATCTAAATCAGTCCAAACGCAAAACAAAATTCATAGCAAATCTCCTTACGAAAATCTGCCCGTCGCGGGATCTTGTTTTATAAAAGAGTATGATGCCATCGGCACTTATACAGAGTTATCTGCTTGCCAGCCTACTACTGATTGTGACAGTACTGAAAAATGTACTTACATAAGATGCATGGTTAAAACCTTAGAAAATAATTTCATTCTTTTTGAATTATAAGGCTGTTACTAAAAATAATTGATATGCAAGTGTATGACATTAGTTATTTGTTCTACACATAACATTTGTCTACATGAAAATAGACGTTCCCAAAAGGTCTCAAACGATACAAAAATTGAACCTTATTTTGACAGCAAAACGTCCATATAATACCTTGTGCAGCAACAGTAAAAACATACGTTAATCAGGATTTTGGATGCAAATCGAGAACATTAAACAAAAACCCCATTTTGGCCCTTGTTAAAAACAGCGATCATTTTCCACGTCAAACCATAAAGGATAAAATTTTGATAAACAGTGCAATTCCAGTCCCTGGTACACTGAAAAACACTTTTGGCGGGCTATTAAAGGCCCTTTCACTAAGCGCCGAATATATTGCTTCTGAAATCACCTTCGTGGCCCGAGGGGAATGTTCTCATGGGAATTTGCCTACTTCTCGTGATGGTACAGCAAGTTGCAGGGCGTAGTTGGTAAGGCCAAATCATACTCGTACTTACACTCGTGTGTACGAAAAATAAGTACGTTTCTCATAAAGTAGGTATCCAATGAGTTCTTAAGAATTTATGGACGGAATTCCACATCACTGGTTTTTCGGTGAAGGAAAACATCGTGAGGCAACCTGCATACGTCCGTAGAAGAAATTCGATGGCGTATATGAATCAACCAACCCGCACTGGGCCAGCGTGGTGGATATGGCCCAATCACCCATCGTGGGTAGGTACGTCCTGCAGTGGACTATTAAAAGGCTGATCCAGTACAGTACAGGTATCCGAAGTTTTTCTTTGCAAAGTGCAAGCCTTCCAGTTGTGTGTGTATGCTCATCATTAACAACGTTTGTTACGGGACCAATTCATGATCGCAATACTTTTTCTTCTCATTTTCTCACTCCTTAAATGTTAAATGGCTCTTCCGGAGAGCAGGTGGAAGTGGTTTGGATACAATGGTTCGGTTTGGTTTTGCGTTTTTGATAAGATCGTCTGTTTACCTTACCGGTTGACGTCCGTCGCTTTACTTGCCGGTTGCTTAACAAAACAAGCACTCCAAAATTCCAAAAATCTATGAACGTAACAAAAATTCAAGAAAAAGCAAACAACAGTCTTATAAATAAAACCCGGACCACTCCCTTCGCTCTAGTTTTCGACGCGGCCCGAATTGTCGATACTCGTACGACGTTATTACACATTTATTACACCTTTTACAACCACTATGTGTATGCAAATTCTACAAATCACAGCTCCAAGTATAGCGGTTGTTAAAGAACATTATACGCTTTCATTGTACTAGTATAATGTAGATAATTCAAGGCAACATTTACAAAATCAGATTTGACCTCGACTAGATTTTTTTGAATGTGCTCTCGTATCATTAACAAAGTTCTAGCCAATCATTGAAGTAAAATAAATGACTTTCACAGCTTAGCGCTAGCATTGCACGGAGGATACGACAAAAATGTAAAAATAAATTAAGTGTATTGCACACCCTGCCTGATTGACTTTACGTAGGCGGCTTTAAAACTATCGTTACACCAAGCCCGGCCTATATCAACAAGCACATTTTTGTAAAATTCAACAACTAAAACCTTTACTGTGCTGTACCAGCCTTTTTAATAGTCCACTGCAGGACGTATGCCTACCCACGAAGGGTGATTGGGCCATATCCACCACGCTAGCCCAGTGAGGGTTGGTGGATTCACATACGCCATCGAATTTCTTTTACGAACGTTTGCAGGTTGCCTCACGATGTTTTCCTTCACCGAAAAGCCGGAGGTGTGAAATTCCGTTCATAAATTCCGAAGAACTCATTGATACGGGGCCGGGATTTGAACCCACGACCTTTCGATTGTAAGGCCGGTGTCATTACCACTAGACCACCACGGCACCTAAAATCTTTACCTTTACGTAAAATCACAGTTCACATTCTACATACGAGTCAGAGTGGGCGTGCTTCACCTGCATCTTTCGCTGAGATACGCGCTACTAGCTTAATTTATAAAGTAAAGTGAATTAAGACCAACAAGATAGTAGCGGCTTGTTGGGGAATTTTACAATAGAAACCGAGCGCGCAAGCTAGTTATCTTGCTCAGAGCTCGAGGCAGCACAGTATTTTAGATTCAGAGGATTGTGCATCGCCACATTAGTACTTTTTAACCGACTTCCAAAAAGGAGGAGGTTCTACGTTCGTGTGTTTGTACTTTTTTTTTGTGTATGTTCATCGATAATTTCGCCAATTGTGAACCGAATCAAAAAAATATTTTTTAGTTAGAAAGGGTATACTACAGAAGTAGTCCCATTTAAATTTTACACAAATCGGCTCAACGGATTTTGAAAAAACCAACAATGATGTAAGCAATTCGAGCGAAATATCCGAATTTTGTAAACGATGAACATCGATAATTTCGCCAATTGTAAACCGAATCAAAACATTTTTTTTAGTTCGAAAGAGTATAATATAGTCCCATTTAAATTTTACATAAATCGGCGGAGCCGTTTTTGATAAATCAACAGTAATGTCAGCAATTCGAGCGAAATATTCGAATTTTGTACACGATGGAAGGCGGTTTTGCCATTTTTTGGGAAAAAGAATTATTTATTTCTCGATGCAAAACAGTTGTCAAAGTCTGTAATGAACATTTGAGCATTTGTGTCTGAGTATTTTTTTCCAAACAGAACTCACATCTCGCCATTTTTATTTTATTTTAAAACAACTCTTCAAAACTATTATATTGAGGGAAAAACCTACAAAGAACCGAAATAAGCAAAAACAATAAACGCTTAAATATTTGTAAAGTACTCCACTTGGAGTGAAGCCTGTGTAGCAAAGTTGTAAATTAATTTCGCGGAAAGTTTCGGTAATTTTGTTCATTTTCGGACCAATAAATATAAAAGGAAAAGTTTCTAAGGGGAAATTAAAACTAGCGAAATTGAATTTACAAAGTTAGAGTAAAATAATACGATGTAGTTATGTGAAATTTTAATACCTTAATGGGTGATGGGCTGAAGGAGTTACCTTGTTCCTACATTTTAATAGGTAACATTTGACAGTTCATTTATGCAAAGAAAAATCTAGACACACGGCAGCGTGTCCAGCCAAAGTGTTCAAAGAAAACTGGCGACGCAGCGGCCGTGTGTAATATTACACGAACCATTTGGAGCTACTTTTGACCCCCTCACAACTCAAAAACTATTTAGCCTACATACATGAAATTTGGCACATTTACTAAAGTCTTTTAGCTTATCAAGAATCCAAAATTTCATAAATTAATTTTGCTCAGTCAGTTATTGATATATTAACGTTTAAAAACTCGTGTTTCATTTACTGATTCACTCACTGACTCACTCACTGACAATTATAGATCAAAAACCTAACCCACTTCCAGATGTCCTAGAATCTTAATATTTGGCACCAAGGTAGACTATCGGGCATAAATAAAGGAAAAAATCTAAAAACTGAAAATGATTGATAATTAGTACTATTAACAAAGTAATTGTAAAATTTACCTAACCAATACTCCAATAAATAACGGTAGCGTCGCGAGGCACTGAGATTTTCGATAGATGAACTATCTGTGATAGAAATATAATAAATACTAGATAACTTTTTCAGAGATAAGTGTACTATGATAATCATGATGTAACTAATAATTATTTCTGAACAAAAAGTTATGACATCTCATCAAAAACATAAATGTGAAATGGGAGCCAAAGTGTCGCCGCCAAAAGAATTGAGATCTAACACGGGGGCCAAGTGTTCTGTAGAAAATCCTATAGAGTTTAAGCTACAAGAATATACCTACAACATTTAAAAGAAATTTACTTATGTAATTCAAGCTCAAGATTTGATTTGGCTAGTTTACACGTACAGACAAATGTTTATTTGCACTGTACTTATTCTTAAACTAGCCAAGTCAAATCACGAGCTTGAATTACATAAGTAAATCCCTTTAGAATGTTGTAGGTATGATCTTGTAGCTTAAACTTTAGGATTTTCTACAGAACACTTGGCCCCCGTGTTAGATCTCAATTCTTTTGGTGGCGACACTTTGGCTCCCATTTCACATTTATGTTTTTGATGAGATATACCTTACACTAAAGGAATAAAACTCCAAGCCATCTTCGAAAACACTTATCGGTCGTCGTCAATATTTTTTTCATGAGTTTTATTCTTTTACTGTAAGGTATATTTTTCTTTGCATAAATAAACTGTTAAATGTTACCTATTAAAATGACTCCACTTTAATATAGCTTGAACGCAATGTAACCTGTTATAATCCGACCGCTTAACTCAGTCCTCGCCTGCGCGGTAGAGGGGCGCGGGGGTAGACGAAGTCCCCGCCGCCCGCGCCTGTCTCATTACCTTTTGTCGTCTAACCCCGCACCCCTGTACCCTCGCAGGCGAAGACTAAATTAAACGGTCGGATTATAGGCAATAATTAATTTTCTCAAAAAATCCCAACACCGACTTCCACCGTGTATAGAGTTTGAATACTTTGCACAAATCGATGTGACATCTATGTAAATTTTAGTTGATTTATCTAAAACGGCTCAACCGATTTCGATAAAATTTATATGGGACCACCCTTTTGAACTAAAACATATTTTTAGGAAATCGATTCATAATTGGCGAAAATATCGATGAACATACACAAAAAAATACGTACAGACGATCATTCTCTTTTTTGGAGTCAGTAAAAATATAGGTATCATAGCTATGATAATAATAAGTAATGCAGGTGCTGCTTTCCAAATTTCAGATTTTCAGAAGTTTCCATCCATCCACCCATCAGCTATAGGACGTCCACTGCTGGTAATAGGCCCCTCCTATGGATTTCTAATAATCCCGGTTGCAAGCAGCTTGTATCCAGCGCAGCGGTTCCTGCTGTCTTAATTATATCGTCGGTCTACGGTCGGTTGAAGTCCTACGCTGCGCTTGCCCGTACGTGGTCTCCACTCGAGAACTCGAGGGACGGACGACCTCATTAAGACCGCAGGATCGCGCTGGATGCAAGCCGCTACTAACGGGTCTTATTGGAGATCTTTAGGAGAGACCTATGTCCAGCAGTGAACGTCCTATGGCTGAAACGAACAAACGAACGATTATATACCCAGCATACTGCCGTTTCAACTTGCTGATCCGCGGAATATTGGAAATATCGTCCCGTATAGGATTCCATTTTTACTCTTTTGTGTACGGAACTCTAAAAATGATTTCTAATTGATTCGAGTTTTAGCTAGGACATTAAAAATGATCCTTTCCTGTACTAGAGATCGGATCTTTGATTATATTTATTTAGGTCGCGGTTGCACTACTGGCCTCTGAGCTGTGGCCGAGTTCTATTTGTCTTATACCCTGAGACTTAACTTCAAGGGAAAGGGATTCAATTCCGGCGTGGTTTCGTGTTTGCTGCGGGCGCCATGTTTTTGGAGAAACTCTGAATTCGGACCGTTATTGACTAGAGTTATAGTTTCTTAGTAGGAAAGTGACTGTAATTTAAAGTTGGATATGGTTTTAAGGTTCCGTACCCAAAGGGTAAAAACGCTATTACTAAGACTTCGCTGTCCGTCTGTCTGTCACCAGGCTATTTCTCATGAACCGTGATAGCTAGAATGTAGAGATTTTCACATGTTACGAATTTCTGTTGCCGCTATAACAACAAATACTAAAAACAGAACAAAATAAATATTGAAGTCATACAAAATACAAAAAACCTAACCTGCCTGCCGTTTTTCGCTCGAAATTAATAACGGCAACAGGAAGATGATTGAAAATATTGAAATATTCACAGAATATTAAGTTGTAATCCTATTATCTTCAAAAATAAATAAAATTTACAATGAAATATCTAATATCCACAGGGTACGGAACCCTTCATGCTCGAGTCCGACTCGCGCTCGATCGATTATTTTAAGGTAGCTCACTTTGACCCGTGGCTTAGACCAAGCCTAGTAGCAAACTGCCTGGAACACTCTCAAACATGTGAATTACACATATCCACAAAAAAAATCTAGCCGATCGGTCGCTGCGTCGTTGCGTGAAAAAATAGCACAATCTAACCACTTTCCGATTTAAAGTAAGTAAGATAAAAATAGGATCCCTATAATTGTATAACATTAAAATATAATAAGTACTCGTATGTTATTTTTCTTGTATTTACAGTGGCATTTGAAAACATTTTTTACAAAACCCACTTGGCGTCATTTATTGCAGTCACCAGCCTTTTGTTTTTGTACCCATATGCGCAAATATAAAAATGTTCTTAATGAATTATGGACATACCTCAGTGCCTCAAGTCCAAAGTTATCGACCAGTGTGTGTTGCCAGTGATGACTTACGGCACAGAAACATGGTCTCTCACTATGGGCCTTATTAGTAAGCTTCAAGTAGCCCAACGAGCCATGGAGAGGGCTATGCTCGGAGTTTCTCTGCGCGATCGAATCAGAAATGAGGAGATCCGTAGAAGAACCAAGGTTACCGACATAGCCCAGCGGATTGGCAGGTTAAAGTGGCAATGGGCAGGGCACATAGCGCGGAGGACTGATGACCGATGGGATCGAAAAGTCCTCGAGTGGAGACCACGTACCGGTAAGCGCAGCGTAGGACGTCCACCCACAAAGTGGACGGACGACCTCCTTAAGACCGCAGGATTGAGCTGGATGCAAGCCGCTACCAACCGGTCTTATTGGAGATCTTTAGAGGAGGCCTATGTTCAGCAGTGGACGTCCTATGGCTGAAAGGAAGGAAGGAAGGAATATATTATGGAATTACTTTTTTGTTGCCCCTGGCAAATTTACATTTCTTCATGCAGATTTGGATCTCAAAAAATGTCAGAACGCCACGAACAATTAGTTTTAGTTGAAGACACATCAGTAGCGCTAACTTTCTTCTAAGTTTCGTTTAGTAAAATTAATTGAAATTCGTCAGTCTTCCTTGTTGAACCACCAGCCGCACAAATTGAGGGAGAGTGCCAGAAAATTACGATTCTCGCCATAAAAGTAGTCAAAAATACACCGGCGAGTGTTCATCTGGTTTTACCGCGTTGTAAAACCAATTTTGTGGAAGGAATATCATTGTGCTGGTATATTGTCGTCGAGTTAGGAGCTATAGCCTGATAGGACATTGTTATGGACGAAGCTATGTTAGGATTATGTAGCTGTAATAAATAGATGATTTGATTTATAATTCAAACAATGTATCATTATGTTAAGTTATTGTATGTTCGCTTAGGAATTAACTGTTGACCACACAGGTCACTCTGTTCAACAGCAAATAAATCTCCTTAGTAGGCGCATATTAGAAAGATCGCCAAATGTAGTCGAAACTATACATAGAAGACTTGTTATTTCCCATAAAAAACCTGTGTTATATTAATTTGACTTCCTCGGTGGCTCGGCGGTTGGTGACCCTAACTTCTGCGTCAAAGAGGCGTGGGTTCGATCCCCACCCAGGGCAAATATTTATATGATAAACATAGGTGTTTGCTCTGTGTCTGGGTGTTATTTAGTTACTTTCTATATAAGTACGTATTTAAAAATATGTACGTAGTTTATCAGTCTCTGGTAGCCATATCACAAGCTTTGCTTAGTTTGGGGTCAAAGACCGTGTGTAAGATGTCCTCTAATATTTATTTATTTATTTAGTTTCCATTTATATAAGTAATTATTGTTTCATTCCAACAACTTCTTGATTAGATAATCAAGATCGAGTAAACAAAGAAGAAACTTATTAGTACTTACTACCGTAAATTTTCATGTACTAAGCCTATTAACCTTCCCATCTAACTTCCGTAATAGCCTATCAAACTTTCAGGACCTAACATTTTTATATTTTCACATTATCCTTTCGAGTTAGGGTCAATTTTTCCTATAAATCGAGAAAATGACTGCCTTCCAGGATTATATTTGCTATTTTTGGGGCCCATAAATTTTGTCAGTAATGTTTCCAATTTTCCGGTGAGGACCCAAGTTTTGATGGTATTTTTAAACGGCGGCTTTCTGTTTGATTTAATTTTGTTTTTCTTTCCGTTAAGATTTTCAGGGGGAATCTTCTAATCCGGTACAATAACGGATCCCGCGAAGTATTCATTCAAGTGGATTTTCTTTTTAATTTCATTCGGCGTTCCCTTTTCATTAATGTATTCAAATTGTAAGACAAAAAAAACGTTTGTGTACATTTTTTTTGTGATTTTTAAATTGATTTGGTTGCTATTATGTGGAGAAAATATATGTATTATGTGCTTCAATAAATAATCGGCCAAGTACGAGTCGGACTCGCGCACGGAGGGTTCCTTACTGTACGGGAGCCCCCCTTAAATATTAATTTAATTTTTTAGTATTGAATTTAATATACAACTAAATATTCTGTGAAAATTTCACGCATCTACCTGTTACCATTATTAACATAGAGCGAATATGGCTAAAAAATCAGGTTTATTGTATGGGAGCCCCCTATAATTCATATTTTAATTCCGTTTTTAGTATTTGTTGTTATAGCGGCAACAGAAATACATCATCTGTGAAAATTTCAACGTTCTAGCTATAACTGTTCATGAGATACAGCCTGGAGACAGACAGACGGACAGCGGAGTCTTAGTAATAGGGTCCCGTTTTAACCCTTTGGGTACGGAACCCTAAAAAGTACATAAATGTTTTTGAATGTATCGTTTTGCTCGGGGTGCTTGACAAATAAATACGGAGTGACACGGAAACTACAGTAGATTACGTTTACGGATTCTAACTAACGGGTACTAACCTGTCTACATGTGGTCGCGTGTGTATATGTATATATATGCAAATAATGCAAAACTAGTAAAAGAGAAAAACGTAAAGATGTAAAACTTTTAGTAAAATAAGGTATAAGTTATCGTGTATACATTACCGGACGTCTAGTATACCGTCCGGACGTAAATTATTATCGGGACGTGTATCGGCAACGAAGATGCTAACCGTACTGTCGCACCGGGGAGTGCACGGATAGGTGACAGGGGAAGCGGGAGAGGCGCCGCATTCCAGCGAGGTGCACAGATATTCTGACCGGATTGTACAATAGATCGTAGTAACATATAAACCCAGATGTGTGTACAAGTATTAGGCAAATAATTAGGACCAAAATTGTAGTAGAGTAATTAATAAAACAGCATTAAAATTCTGGGAAAATAACCGGAGAAAAGGAGCCGAAAAAAAAATAAAAATGTACATCTACGTACAGAGACTTACTTGTACAAGAAGAAAGACGTTTTTGGGGTGCATTTTTTTATGTTATTCTATCATAACATAACCAACCTTGGTGTAGCTAACGAATTTCAATGCGTCGTTGAATTTGGATTCAGCAACTTCATTTTGCATCGAGGTTTCCGTTCTTCTCTCAATATAATACTTGTTTATGCAACAATGATAAATTTAGTACCTACATACATATGTATGTTAATTGACTAATTAAATATTCAGTAATTGAGACCGAACGCCCGGCTCGTATATCAAAATTAATTAACAATTTACACTAATTCGCAGACACGAATGCTCGTTTAACGATGTCGTCGTTAGGGTCCTTGTGCACTATATTGGTCCACTTTATTATACTGGTCGTTGCTTCAAATCTTTGTTTTGAATACATTTTGGTTGTTGGTTCGCAAAGAGCAAATATCATAAGAGGATGTAGATCTGTAGATATATTTATCATTATAAATAACTTTTACTATGAGACCAAGCCGAAGTCGTAAAAAAAAAACACAGCTATATACATTTTGTCCAGAGCCGATGAAATTTCAGTATGAAATAGCTAATTTGGCATAAGAGGTTGGTCATGTAGTGAAAGTTATTTGTATAAATGCGTACACTTTTTTTTTTTTGTTTTGGACTTTACAAAACATTAATTTGTATAATTTAAATATTACATAATGTAATGTACCCAATTAAAGTTGGAGAAACTCCCATTACAAATTAAATTTACATGGAACCACTTTGGAAGACATAAATTGCTTAAAAGATTTAATTTTAACTTATTCTTAGTAGGTGAACTTATACTATAAGCATTATTTACTAAGCAATCGCTAATTATAACGCCTCTTATTTTGACCAAAAACATGAGATATTTTGTATTTAACATATTTTTATTCTTTTTCAGGTACATTCGGACTTAACATTCGCTTTCCCCGTGTAAAATAAAGTGGAAACTAATAATGGTAAGCATCATGCATGCTCAAATGTATATTATGTATCAATTCTGACTGCCTCGATGGTCTAGGATTCAAGATTCAACTCAATTCAATACAATCGACCCTGACTATTGTGCAAGGCATCGGTTTGCTTCCCATCCAGCGCAAGTATTTTATAATAAATATTTTTTTTATTTGGGCGAATGATAGAGTGAAGTGGCTAAAGGAAACGTGCTGTGCCGACCCCACCTGGTGGGATAAGGGCAAGATGATGATGATGATGATGTTTTTTTTTTATTTGAGGTCAGAGTCCGCATGTAAGATTTACTTGACATGAAAAAATATTTTAAGCCTCATGATAGCTGATTGTATACTTGTATATAGTTCGGACTTGTATATTTATGTATGTGTTTTAAGGTCCATTTAATGGAATTTCATTAAATGGTCCATAAATCGTAAACGGTAAGTTTTACAAAAAAGTTTACATGTAACAAAAGATGCGAAATTTTATTTTCTATAATAATGATCTTAATGTTTTTTGCCCTTAAGTACATTGTTTCCGAGATATCGGCCAAAAACATTTTTTCAAGACGACGAGTCAGGAACGCATTCTCTGAACGGCCGAACTATAGTCACATGTACATTTTGTACGCAACTCGTGCTCAGAACCCTGAAACACAGGCCTTACAAACAAAACAACAAATAACTCTTTATTGTACACAAAAATGAAACTTACAAAAAAAAAATACTTAAGTGAACTTTTTAAGGTAGTGCAACACTAGGCGGCCTTATCGCTGGAAGCGATCTCTTCCAGGCAACCCATGTACGGAAAGGAATGTGCTAAAAATATTTGACGGGGAGTACAATAAATACTAAAAATTATACTATAAACCTAAATACTAATACTACATACAATACCTAACATAATAATACTACTACATAAATAGACAACACATAGATAAACATACATAAAATATATAAAGCACATAAAGTAATAACAGAAAGAAATAAATGATACAGTACAAAATTATTTACAGAGATAATGACTTTTTACAAGGCGTTTGAAAGCTTCCAGTGAACGTGCACGCTTAATATTAAGAGGCAGTTCGTTCCAAAGGTTCACAGCCTTTACCGCAAACGAGGAACTATAGAAAGACGTTCTGTGGGAAGGAATATCCAGAGTCAAATTATCTGCAGATCTCAATGTACGAGAGTGAACTGTGTTCCTAAACTTGAAGAGACTAGAAAGATAAAAAGGGGAAGTAGGATAGAATAGAGTGCTGTAAAGAAGACATAGTATATGAGCATCCCGGCGACGACGGATGGGGAGCCACTCGAGCTTAGTGCGAAATTCAGAAATATGGTCAAATTTACGCAAACCAAAAATGAACCGAATGCTGTAATTTTGAAGGCGCTCGAGTTTATCCAGTAGCTCTTCGGTGAGATCAAGATAGCATACATCCGCATAATCAAGGATAGGGAGTAAGAGCGACTGAGCAAGCGCAACCTTAGTAGCAATGGGCAAAAAGTTTTGCAATCGACGCAACGAGCCTCCGGAGGCAAATACTCTACGGCTAGTCTCAGCGAGCTGCGGAACCCAAGACATACCCCGGTCAAAGATTATTCCGAGATTTATCACAGTTTCACTGAAAGGTATAGTGACTCCATCAAAAACCACCTGTGGAAGAGTGCTCCATTCGATTTGGCTAATAGTCCGAGAACTACCCATTATAATAACTTGCGTCTTCGACGGGTTCACTTTGAGGCCATACGATCTGCTCCATTGGGATATACGACGTAAATCACCATTGATTGTCTCTACGGCTTCTGATAACCATTTCAGCGGCGCTTGACAGTACAGCTGCAGATCATCCGCATAGAGGTGGTAGAGAGAAGTAAGGTTGTAAGAGATAGAATTAATAAATATTGCGAAAAGAAGAGGAGATAAGACGCCACCCTGAGGCACACCGGCAGACGTGTTGCACCACGAAGAAAAAAAATCGTTAAGGCGAATTCTCTGCCGACGGCCAAACAGGTAACTACGAAACCAGTCCACTACCGTTGGAGATATGTTAAGAGAGCGAAGTATAGCAAGAAGGATATCAAAATCAACGGAATTAAAAGCATTGCTAAAGTCCAGCAGCGACAACACGGTCAAATGGCCATTCTCCATCCCTAGACGTATATCGTCAGTGATTTTGACTAGCGCTGTAATCGTGCTGTGCCCGGAACGAAAGCCAGACTGAAAAGGATTGAGCAGCCCATTACTGGTAAGGAACAAATTTAACTGGTTGTGAACGAGCCGCTCAAGGACTTTAGACAGGAATGGGAGGATGGATATAGGACGGTATTCAGAGAAAGAAACAGGATTGGCTTTCTTAGGCAATGGGATTACTTGTGCTTCTTTCCAAGAAGAAGGGAAGACGCTATTGGAAATGGAATAATTGAAAATATGACAGAGGATAGGGAGTAGCTGATCTAGGATAGGAATTATCATGTTACGACTGATTGAGTCAAAACCAACAGCATTCGAGGAAATTGAAAGAATGCTCTTCTTAACATCACAAGCGGTAAATTGACGAAAAGAAAAAGAAGAAGAGTCAGGAGTCGTGATATTAGACAAATAATTTAGAGTGCTGGCTTTGAGAGCAGCATCCATGTTTGGAGCAGCAGAGAAATGCTGATTTAGCGCATCAATGTTTAAATTCTTGGGGACAGTTTCTTGACGTGACTTTCCGACTCCAAGGGACCTAAGAAATTTCCAGACCTTAGCTGGATCTTTGTCTTGAACCGATTCTGAAATGTGGCGTCGTTGAGCATCTCTACACACCAAATTGCAGCGATTCCGCAACTTGATATACCGGTCTCTGTTATGATCATTGGGATGAGTCTTAAATTTGGTATGCGCTACTGCTTTTTTGTGTTTAAGAGCCTTGATCTCGTCCGTAATCCAAGGAGCAGGTGCGTGTTTAATTTTTATAGTTCGAAACGGCGCGTGAATATCATACAGCTCAGTAAGAATCGTATTGAAATTTGCAATTTTATCTTCAATAGATCTGGCAGACTCTACCGGAGACCAATCAATATCACCGGCATCTTTTTTAAGGTTGTCATGATTAATACTACTAAAGTTACGCTGCACAATTACAGGCGGCTTAGGTTTCGGAGGACGAATTTTATAAGACAAGAATATTAGGTCGTGATATGAGAAATCAGCCGATAGTTGCCCATGCTTAACAACATGTGAAAGAGAGGAAACCATTATAAGATCTAGAAAAGAAGGGGCAGAGTTAGGGAAATGATGAGTAGGACTAAGAGAAAGGATATTCATGTTGCAAGACTGAACTAAATTTCGAAGTTTGTGAGCACGGTGATCGCTTTTCAAGAGGCATGTATTGAAATCGCCCATGATAATAGCATGACTATAAGAAGGAATAAGATTTTCAAGAATAGTTTCAAAGGACTGAAAATAGTTATTGTGCGGGGAATTGCTATAAAAAACCCCAAGAAGGATTTTGGTGTGAGAGAGAAGAATTTCTATGAAAAGATGCTCACCCTCATGATCGAGCGGCGGCTGGGGGGACTTACTAACAATGGAATATGGAATATTGTTTCGGAGATAAATGGCAACACCCCCACCGATTCTTCCTACTCGATCATTGCGGATGAGATTGAAGCCGGGTAAGGCATAAGAAATAGATGGAAGAGAAGTTTGAAGCCAAGTCTCAGAGACAAGAATACCGTGTATGTGCTTGCTATCTAGGGACACCTGCATATCAGAGATATGGCTAGGGATACTCTGAGCATTTATATGGATTAGATTCAAGTTTTTGGGCACGTCAGAAAACTGAGATTCTAATGACTCTGAAAGGGTCGGGATACTGGAAAAGCTGTCATCGGAACTACTAATATCAGAAGCTGAATTATAGACACATTCATCACTATCACTAAGAGCATTCAACATAAGTATATTATGTAAACTATATCTTTATGATAAAGTAAAAATACTAAATAATATAACTAAACAACAAAAAAATATATATATATATATATTCTATAAAACTAATACTAAACTAAATATAAATAAACAATATTCAATACCTGCCGGATTTGGTGCATACAAATTAAAATAATCAAGAGTTTTACATTAAATTGATTTTAAGCGAAAACATTTACATAAGTTGATCAGAAAACGCAAACAAAAAATAACTCAATTATTACAATTAACCAGGCCAAAAGACCATAGCTTAGCATAATTATTGTCGAGACAGGAAAAAAAAAAAAATCACAAATTTTCCATCAGCACAAAAAAGACAAATGACAGTTATGGCAATTTAATACGAAACAGCTGTGCGAAACAGAGTAAATGTCAACGTCAAAGCACGAAACTTCTATCAAAATAGAATTATTAAAATTAAAAAACGAAAACACCTACAATTTGGAATAAATACATAGTAATTGTGAGCTACCTGTATTATAAATTAAAACAGTTTATACGGTAAAAGGCACAAGTGAAAAACCGACACTACACAACCACAAATATGAAGCAAGATTGACTACAGCGAAACCATACGTGCAAACAAAGTTACTTTGACTTCGATTTCGGTGCACGCTTGGACCGCTCGTATGCTGGAGGCACCTTCAAAGTGACAACACTCTTTTCTACAGGCTCCGAGCTCCCCTGTGCATTAATTCCATCTAAGTCGGCAGCACTCCTGACACGATGCCGGACACCATCCGCACCTAGGACGAACACTGAGCCGTCGCGGGTCCAACATTTCGCCACTCCAAAACGTCTTCTCGCTGCCATAAATACATCGTGGCGAGCCTTAGTTAAGAACTCAGACATTGTTATGCCGGAGCCCTTGAGTTTTGTTTTGGCTGACCACACATTAGCACGGATGGACATCTCTTTGACTTTAAAGAGTATGGGTCTCGGACGATCTTTAGACGGCGATCCACCCATCCTGTGGCAACGGCTAATATCACTGGCTTGAAAGTCGCTTAGCTTCAGATTCTGTGACACAACTTTGACAATGGTGGCTACAGTATTTTCATTCTTGTCCTCTGGGACACCGTGAAGCAGGAGTATCTTACGTCGAGAATGCATTTCTAAGTTGTCAAGCTGACCAGCCATCAACTCAACCTGCGCCTGCAAAGTCTTAAGTGCATTCAGAGTGAAAGTCTTGAAAACCGAGAAATCATCATCAAGAATACCTTGGTTTGGTGTCGGAGGTCCAGATAACTTTCGCTGTCTGTCTTCAAATTCTGCCAGCCTTTGGTTGAATAGCAGGTTCATCTGAGTCATGGATTCCTTAATAGCCTCCATTTTGTGCAGTTAGTGTTCCAAATAGTGAATGTGCAGAAAAGTGGTTACTGGTGAATTTGATTGCAAGGATAACACTCCCGGACAGGTATTGTCAAATACTCATTAATTTAACATTAAAATAATTTAGAAAAAACTTGTATTAATATTTTTAAACAAAATATATATGTTTGATAACTGTAGTATGATGTTATTCGAAGTACCCCCGATAGGGAAAAAAAGCCTTATCGCCTAGTTCAGGGATCACTAAAATTGAAAAGTTTGTACAAGATTTTTGGAAATTGATATAATTTTTTTTTATAATATATAGTAAATGCACGATGACCGTAGAGTAATCAAGACAAGATCCAGTCATGTCGCTCACGTCACTGTCGCAACGAAATGTCGCATAGACAGATATAATCACTCATCGTGGCATTGTTAGATAAAATTATATCCTACTAACGTTATCCCTCATAAAAATAGTTTAATGCAAACTAATTCAAAATACCGTCTCAACACCGTCGTCCTCGAGGGCATAACGCCAGAAGCATGGAACAGAAGCGTGGTGGTGCTATTCTTTAAAAAAGGTGACAACACCTTATTGAAGAATTACAGACCCATCTCGCTTCTGAGCCATGTTTATAAGTTGTTTTCAAGAGTCATTACGACTCGTCTCGAACGCAGGCTTGATGACTTCCAGCCTTCCGAACAAGCCGGATTCCGAAAAGGCTTTAGTACCATGGACCACATACATACGCTGCGGCAGGTTATACAGAGGACTGAGGAGTATAACCAGCCACTCTGCTTAGCGTTTGTGGACTATGAGAAAGCCTTTGATTCGGTCGAGACATGGGCTGTGCTTGAGTCTCTTCAACGATGCCGTATTGACTATCGGTATATCGAAGTGTTGAAGTGTTTGTATAATAACGCCACTATGTCGGTCCGAGTACAAAAAGAGAGCTCCAAGGCGATCCCTTTGAAGAGAGGCGTAAGACAGGGAGATGTTATATCTCCGAAACTGTTTACTGCTACTCTGGAGAACGCCTTTAAGCTCCTGGAATGGAAAGGATTCGGCATCAACATCAATGGCGAATACCTCACTCACCTTCGGTTTGCCGACGATATCGTAGACATGGCAAAGTCGATGGAGGAACTCAGTACGATGCTTGAAGGCCTCAATCGAGTATCTCAACAGGTGGGTCTTAAAATGAACATGGACAAGACAAAGGTCATGTGTAATTCCCATGTTGTACCCACCCCTATTTCAGTTGGGAACTCGGTTCTTGAAGTCGTCGACTCGTACGTCTACCTAGGACAAGTGGTCCAGTTAGGTAGGTCCGACTTCAAGAAAGAGGCCAATCGCCGAATCCAACTCGGCTGGGCAGCGTTCGAAAAATTGCGTAACGTTTTCTCGTCCAACATACCTCAGTGCCTCAAGTCGAAAGTTTTAAAGGGCTATGCTTGGAGTTTCTCTGCGCGATCGAATCAGAAATGAGGAGATCCGTAGAAGAACCAAGGTTACCGACATAGCCCAGCGGATTGGCAGGTTGAAGTGGCAATGGGCAGGGCACATAGCGCGGAGGACTGATGACCGATGGGGTCGAAAAGTCCTTGAGTGGAGACCACGTACCGGCAAGCGCAGCGTAGGACGTCCACCCACAAGGTGGACGGACGACCTCATTAAGACCGCAGGATCGCGCTGGATGCAAGCCGCTACCACCCGGTCTTATTGGAGATCTTTAGGGGAGGCCTATGTTCAGCAGTGGACGTCCTATGGCTGAAAGGAAGGAAGGAAGGAATTCAAAATAAACTCAAATCGACATTCTTCATAATATCAGTTTTATCACGAAAAAAGAATTATAACCACAATTGCAAATCGACTGGCTCGATGGCACAGTGGTTAGTGACCCTGACGCCTGGGTCAAAGAGGCGTGGGTTCGATTCCCGCCCAGGGCATATAAATGTGACAAACATGTTTGCTCTGTGTCTGGGTATTATTTAGGTATATTATCTACGAGTATATAAGTATGCATTTAAAAAATGTTTATGTAGTATTTCAGTCTCTGGCAGTCATATCACAAGCTTTGCTTAGTTTGGGGTCAGATACCGTGCGTAAGGTGTCCCTACTGAAAATAGAAGGGAAAGGATGTTTGGCCACCTAGTCTGACATGACAATCTGATGAAAATAAAAATACAAGGAAAAGTAAAAAGAAACAAAGGATGGGGAAGACCACGGAGGGCATTCTTAGATCAGATCAAAGAGAAAATAAATGTCTTACAGTTAGGGGTAGACACTGGTCAAGGACCGCGTCGGACGACATGGAAAACTATTTTAAAATCGAATATTAAATGTTTGAAACTCGTTTTTAGGGTTCCGTACCCAAAGGGTAAAAACGGGACCCTATTACTAAGACTCCGCTGTCCGTCTGTCTGTCTCCAAGCTGTATCTCATGAACCGTTATAGCTAAAAAGCTGAAATTTTCGCAGATGATGTATTTCTGTTGCCGCTATTACAACAAATACTAAAAACGGAATAAAAATAATAATTAAGGGGGACTCCCATACAACAAACCCGATTTTTTGCCGTTTTTCGCTCTATATTAATTATGGTAATAGGTAGATGCTTGTAATTTTCACAGAATATTTCGTTGTATATTCACTTCAATAATAAATAATAAAATAAATATTTAAGGGGGGCTCCCATACAGTATGTAACCCTTCGTGCGCGAGTTTGACTCGCACTTAGCCGATTATTTAGTCATCTTGCCTGTGGTGCTTGCTTATAATAGGTTCACTTTGACTCAACCAAGATCGTCACAGACCACAACGCCGCGGAGAGGCAACCTACATAGAGCATGCAGTGCTCCAGCGGCACAACAAATTCCCCAGGGGTCACGGCCCCTGGCGCCCAGCCTTGGCAAAGGGGAGCACTCCCCGAGGCCAATTCTCACCACGCCTAAAGAGGTGGTGGAAGGACCAATGATGATGACTTTGACTCAAAATTTTGAAATTTAACTTAAAAATTCTGCTCTACTTACGCTGCATTTTGCGATTAATTTTGAAATGTTAGACGTTGACGTCGAATTCTATTAATTTAAAAAATGTTTCAGATTGTATCTTGTATGTTCTTCAAAATACAGGGTTATTTCTAATCAATTAGCATCTTTTTAGGGGCTTATTCTGTACATCAAAACTAACAATTTTTGTTTTGCGACTTTTGTCAGAACTCAAAAAAAATCAGCGGTTCCATACATTTTGTCCCGGGTGAACGATATTTTTCTATGGAACAACAATATCTTTTTTTGAGTTTTGACTATAGTGGTAAAACAAAAGTTGTTAGTGTTGATGTACAGAATAAGCCTCTAAAAGGATGCTTATTGATTAGAAACAACCCTGTATACTACCAATTTCATTGTTTACCGATAAAACTTCTATAAAATTTAACTAAGGTTTTAAAATTGTGCCCAAATGGTACATTCCACATACATTTTCCCATTCAAAACCCCCGAGACCCCAAATATAAAATTTGATGTAATCGGTTTCCAAATACTTTAATGAATAGTTACAGATTCTAAACTAAACCAAGGCTTAGCGCCGCTCATCGTAAGCTGTAAGCATGTGTAAGCGATTCCGGAACTATCCTGTCGATGCCTGATCCGTCCTTTCTATCACGGATCCGTCTTCACTATTCCGGAACATCCGCTCAATTCCGGAACGATCCACTACAGTCAGGAACAATTATGACTAAAGTACGGCTTTCATACATTCTCGTCCAGACCCGGAATTCTCGTTACCGAAATATAACTTTTACAATTTTGCTCCCTAGGTAAATTAGTTTAGAGCGGAATTGAAAATTGTGGAACATTCATATAGATTGCTAATATGAACAAACTTTACAGAATTAGTAAAGGAATAGAATATGGAGATAATTTTGTGTACAAGTTACCTAGGTAACTAAGAATTTATTATTCCAAATTCATCTTGAGATATATGCACCAGCCTCTATATGCACACCCATTTATAATGTTTGTTACCGATGGATGCATATGTGGTATTGTAGAAATCTAAGATCTTTTGTAAACACACTATAATGCAAATAATTAGGTACTTACTTTGATTCCTTTTGCTTGTGCACCTGAACATCTCGTGTGCAACCATATAGAAACAAAAATAGTGGTGTACAATGTAAACCCAAAGAGAATTCAAAACTACGTTGTATACCTAGCATTTTACTTTTGGTAAACAATGTATTGCATTGCTAATTAAATGAAAGAGCAATTAGACTAGGTCAAAATAGTCACTGTTAACAATCTTTGACTTACCTACTTTTTCTGTAACTAGCATTGCCAGACGTCTGGGAGCAATGCCAACATAGATACTAAAAATTAACGGATTGCTAATGCTGTAGCCACTCGAGGCAAATCGCAACTACAAAAATGCATAAAAAATCTTTCCAGGCTGCTGTCAAAACTGTCAACAATGTATTGAACACTATCTGTTTAAAAAACCGCCCACTGCCCATAAAAAAGTTTTTGTGTCATTGTCATTTGTATGATAATGTGTGATAGAGAAGGCGCTATACTAACTCCTCTCGGCAAATAGACTATAACTGTTTGCTTTCTATTTTATTTCTCTATTTTTTATTACTTTTTCGTTTCTTTTTCAAAACTTTTAAGCCATCTGATTTGCCTCCGTTTTGCTACCAGAATGTGTTTCAGTTTATTTTAAATACCTATAGAAATAGCTTATTTTATTATCGCAGCTTGCTATTGCTTCTAGCCAAAATACCTACTGACCTGCATTTACAACTGTGTCTAGTGCCTAGGAGAATAAATAAAAAAATATCTGGTCCGGACTAAAATGCCATTTTTTTTCCAGGATATGTGTTCTCGTCCGAAAATAATTATGGATTACGCCAATCATCCCTGTCCTGTGCTAGTCTCATCCAGGTGCTGCCGTAAATTTTTTGGATGTCATCACGCCACCGTTGTATCGGTCTACCGGGGCTGCGCTTCCCGTCACGGCCGTGATGGTCCTTTTGGCCTCAATGGTGGCCCCGGGGCCAAAAACTAATTAGATTCTGATGTCTTCAAATCTAGAGTAAACACGTAGCTTCCATGTAAACGTGCTACATTCTAGACCTCATTTCTACGATCAAACGGAATTTGTGGTCAAGGGTGACCCTATCTACAATAAAAAAAAATTGAAACCCTCCTGACAACCAGGAAACACAAAAATGAATGCTCATTAGCGATTTCATTAAAATTCCGCAGAACCCTCTAAACAAAGAGACAACTCTACAACAATACTTATTAAACGAGTTTCGCTCTTTGAGCTCGTGTTATTAAGGTGCTTTCTCACCACCGGGAGCCATTTGCCCGTAATGTAACGTTACAGACTCGAATATTACATCAGTGAGGGCGGAAAACTGATCATTATATTAGTAGTTCTCCGAACAGTAGACCTCGCAGCCTTCGAGCAAATATCTATAGAGTCACAATCGAGCCAAAAAGTGTCCGAGGCAAAACTCTGCCCAAGCTATGTAGTAGGCAGGCTTATTAGTTAGTCGTAAGGCAATTGCAAGCCGACTACAACGCCGCGCATTGCCAAAGTGCTCGATTACAAGCACTAATTAGTTGACATAACGTCGAGATTAAAAAAAAAAACGTGAAAAGTTAGTGTGTATGAGGGCGCTCGGATATTTTTTTTACCACTTTCACTTAGGGACAGTGACTCTGTAGATATTTGTTCGAAGCTCTCAGCACATTTCTTTTACTGAATCTTCATAACTCGACTCGCTTTTACAAGATTTGGTTCATAGCTCGCACATTTTGTTAGGATTTAGATACTTAACGATCTCGCCAAATACTATCAAAATCTGTTGATAAATAACGCGCATTGGCTTGGCATTTATTTGCATATTGATGATAATTATATTAATGGGAAAACTATAATCCTACCGCGGCGGCGGGTCTCCGGCACCCGCACCTGTCTCAGTCCCCTTTTGTCGTCTCTCCCGACGCCCCTGTACCGCGCAGGCGAGAACTAAGTTTTAAGCGGTAGGCTTATACAGAAGATTATATCTCTTTTTTTAACCCCCGACGCAACACGACGACGTGTTATAAGTTTGACGTGTCTGTTTGTCTGTGTGTCTGTCTGTCTGTCTGTGGCATCATAGCGCCCGAACCACTGAACCGATTTCAGTTTAGTTTTTTATGGATGAAAGGAGACTTAATCGAGAGTGTTCTTAGCTTTGTTTTATAAAAATCGATTGAGCCGTTTAAGAGTTATGGTGGGTTAAAGTGGGGATGGAAGAACCAACATTCTACAAATGTGCCCAAAATGGTTGTCAAATCTTTTTTTAAGTAGGTTTTTGTGCGGGGTTTTTTTTAATTTTTAATTTAAGTTTTATTGTCTCTCCCGACGCCCCTGTACCGCGCAGGCTAGAACTAAGTTTTAAGCGGTAGGCTTAAACAGAAGATTATATCTCTTTTTTTGAAGGAAATATTTTTGACGTCAATTTGACTTACATCGTTTGTGACCCCGGTGTCACGCACCGGGTTTTTCACGATTCAAAGATTACGGATCAAAAAGTTATTCGACTTTTTCTGTCCACCCGGTCTCAGGTCACAAACGGCTGGTTAGTAAAAAATCACTGACAACAAAAGATAACAGAAATATAAAGAATCCGTTTACCGAGTTTCGTCAAGATCATTAAAAATTCGGCTTGTACTGGAAAATCAACATTTAGACAAATAAAAGTTAAAATTGTCAAGCAAAAACTGAGACGCTACGCTCACTTTGTTTCCTTGGTCAATTACAAGTGAATGTTCTGAGTGACGAAGCTCCTTTACTCTCCATCAGCTAGTTTCGTTTGTCTATCTGCCGTAGGACGTCCACTGCTGGAAATAGGCCTCCCCCATGGATTTCTAATATGGCCGGTTGGAAGCGGCCTGCATCCAGCGCGTTAGCGCGATCTTTATTATATCTTCAGTCAGTCCACCTAGTCACCTACCTACTATTACCTACCTACCTAGTGAGGTATTTCGTCTGTACATTCTCTTCTAATCTTTGATTGAATATTTTACGTAATTCGACTTTGAGAAGTTCCAGTGTTACAAAGTGGGTGCTTTATTTGTCTTCAAACTTGATTCTATTTAGTTAAATTAATTAATTAATTTTTTTGACCAGGGGAAATCTTTAAAGATACCACCACACCTCGAGGGCAGGCGGGTGGTTATGTGGGAGTCCTGCCGACTGGACAGTATACCCACCAAAACCCCTGGGTGTTCCACCACTGCGCCTGGTGTCGGGGCTACGGGCACGCTTGCGCACTCCTCCGTGGCACCCGACAGCGCTGGCCCAACTTGGGCCCCACCACGGAGCTACGGCTCCCGCCAGAATGACGATGTGCCGAACACCAGACACATCGTCATCCACCACCTGGGACCAACCAGCACTGGGCGTCAGACAGCACCCGTGTCCGATAGCCCTGGTCCCGATGCAACGGGTCAATTAAAGTGGCCCCGCGCCTGCCACTACGGCTGCAGAGGATAGGGAGAGCGGCAGTCGCGATACCGACACTCCTCTTCTCCTGCAGCCCCACCGCCTCCGCCAACACGTTGGCGGCACCCGTTAGGGCCGCTGGCAGGTAGGATAGGCAGCGGTGTCTTCACCGCCCATCCCACCCGCCGCCGCCCCCGCCTCGATGGGTTTGGCCGCGGCACCGCGACAAGCGCGACACCGCAGTCCACCTCAGTCGGCCAGCCGACCTACTGGTCAGCCTCCGCACGGGCTTGTCTGGGCCCAAGACCCGGAGAGGCCGGCCCCACCTCGGGTTCCTCTTCGTTCACCAGGCTGGGAAGACCTGGCTTCTAAGCCCCCCCGCCACGACTTGGCGGGAACCCACTCGGGGGGGGACAGAGAAACTCCTAGCATAGCCCTCTCCATAGCACGTTGGGCTTGTTCATATCTTAAGCTTATTCATAAGACTTATAGTAAAAGACCACATTTCAGTTAGTATTACTAGTATTAGAAATACAAGTCCCATTAGGCTTGTTGCAAGCAATAAACTCCACCGTATCTTACTAAAGAATTGAAAAGCATAACAGTAAAGCGTATATTAAGAAAATCTAACACATGGTATTTGACCCCAAAATAAGCAATTGCTCAGGACGTGTCAGAGCTAAAGACTAAAATATCGGGGCAAAATTTAAATAATAAATAAATAAATATTAGGGGACATCTTACACACGGTCTCTGACCCCAAACTAAGCATATTAGCTTGTGATATGGCTGCCAGAGACTGATATACTACATATACCTATTTTTAAATACATACTTATCATAGATAGTACCTAAATAACACTCAGACACAGAATATGTCTAGAGTGGTCAGAGGTCGTCGATTCCGTGTTTTTTTTTTCTTATAGGTTTGCGTTTGACTTTCGCCTGATTTTAAGCAGATATATGCGGTCTAGGTTGTAACATGCTTACACAGAGTATACTTTTTTACTCGGGATTTGAAGACTCCTACGTTGACTTTAGCGAGAAGATAGACTTACGCGAAGCGTTCCACATTCTGGCTGTTCGTATGAGGAAGATGGATTCGAAACGCTGGAGTTAGCCTCATAATAAAAGTTATTGATGATAAATATTAAGGAAGTAAGTTCTTATTGGCCAGGTGGCTTGCCCTGGTGTCACAGTTTTTAGGCCCGAAGGCCTCTGACACGGCTAAACGGTTGAATAATCCAGAACCTACAATTTAACGTGTCACCTGAGCTACAGCAGCGTTCAGTAGGAAAATGCCACCCGCGATCACCCATCCAAATACTGACAGTGCGGTACGGTTGCTGAACTTCGCTGATAGCTGACAAACATCTATGTTTGTTCATTATTTCGATCTGAATTTCTCTTTATCGATTTACACCCTTTCCGAATGACTCTGTAAGTTCATTACACAGTACGCCGACAAGCAATCAATATCGTAAATATATAGGTAAGAAGTATATATTCACTTCCGGAATCATACGGTTGTAAGAAAATGATACCAGTTCAATATTCACCCACGTTCCTGCGTTACGAAGTACGTAAGGGAATATACCTCGCTAAAATAAATTTCTTTCCTTTTCGATATTCAGATATTAATCTAGTTCCCTGAGGAAACACCTTTTGACTCGAGCCGCTGAGTCGGAAACTCATCTTTTTGGAAAAATAGACCCGAGAAATTCTACGAAAACATTATCGTGTGTTGTGAATATATTATATTTTAATTTTTTTTGTCTGAGATTGTGAAAAGGTAAATAGGTATGTAGATACGTAGAATAAGTTTAGTTGGTATCATTATCATATCAGCCGTAAGACGTCCACTGATTGTATACATAAACCTTATATTAATTATTGGTAATTTGATTACAGACAACGGGAGAGGTGAAACTAAGTAAAAGTATGTAAAAACCCGAATCGCGAAATCGCGAATAAAAAATCAGCCAAGTTCGAGTTGGACTCGCGCATGAAGGATTTCGTACCGTATGGGAGCCCGTCGGCAAAAAATCACGTTTATTGTAGGGGATACCCTTAAATATTTATTGTATTCAGTTTTAAGTATTTGGTGCTATAGCGCCAATCGAAATACATCATCTGTGAAAATTTCAACTCTCTAGCTATTACGGTTCATGAGATATAGCTTGGTGACAGACAGACGGACAGACAGAGAGAAAGACAGATATGTAGACAGACAGACATACAGACAGACGGACGGACAGCGGAGTCTTAGTAATAGGGTCCCGGTTTTACCCTTTGGGTGCGGAACCCTAAAAATCAGCTATTCCAAATACATAGAAATATTATAGAATATTTTTATTTATATTTTCATTGACTCTCGGTCAATGTAGTCTTTATATACAACAGCTGACTTTTGCAATTTCGCGGTTGGTCCCACAGTTAAAATTGGCCATATTTGTATTTGTATTTGTATTTGTATTTGTATTTGCTTTTTCAGCCTTTTGGCATTATCAAAATGCGCTTAGGCACGTCAAGTTGTAACAATAAGTTAAAATTACACAAAGAAAAAAAAAAGTACATAGGCTTGTTATACACTATTTTTAGCCAGCTAAGAAATGGCAGAGCTACTCCCAAGCCTTTCTATCATCTAAATATTGTTGATAACTATAATAAGCATTACAAGTTAGTTTTTCCTTGACAATTTTTTTGAATTTATTTTCATTTAAATCTAATATTTCACTTGGAATTTTGTTATAATAAAGCACAGAGTTTCCAAGAAAGGACTTTTTGCCTTTTTCAAGTCTGAAGCGAGGAAATACTAACTTGTCTTTGTTTCGTACATTATATGAATGGATGTCAGATATTTTCTTAAAATTTGCAATATTTTTTCGTGTATACATGATTACTTCATAAATATATAGTGATGGCACTGTTATTATATTTATTTCTTTAAACATTTCTTTCAAAGAATCTCTCGGTTTCAGATTATAAATAGCTCTAACAGCCCTTTTTTGTAAAATAAATATTTTATTGATATCTGCCGCTGTGCCCCAAAGCAAAATGCCATAGCTCATGATACTGTGAAAATATGCATAGTATACTAGCCTTGCAGTAGCAACATCTGTCAATTTTCTAATTTCTCTTATTGCATATATAGCCGAACTTAGTCTTTTACTTAATGCTGTAATATGGGTTCCCCATTGCAATTTATGATCCATTGTAATACCTAAAAATTTCGTTGACTGTACAGTCTCTAGTTTTTCACCCATTATATGCAAATTGGGGTCAGATACGTTTTTGACATTACAAAGTGAAAATTTCACACATTTAGTTTTAGTGGGGTTAAGTACCATGTTGTTAGCTGAAAACCAATTACATACTAATTCTAAGATGTCATTTATAAATTGTACATCAGCATTTTTTCTCTTTACTTTAAACATGAGTGAGGTATCATCGGCAAAGAGTACTATGTCATTAACAGCCTTTTGCTTGATTATGAAGGGCAAATCATTCATGTATACCAAATATAAGAAAGGGCCTAAGATTGAACCCTGCGGTACGCCCATCTCAACAGAACAACCTTTTGACTTTACTCCATTTACTGCAACTTTTTGCTCCCTGTTTGACAAATACGAGCAAATTAATTTAAGAGCTTTATCTCCAATCCCATAGTGCTTCAGTTTTTTAAGCAAGGTTTCGTAATGGACGCAATCAAATGCCTTAGAGAGATCACAAAATATTCCATAAGCATCACAAGATTCATCCCAAGCCTCCAATATGTAAGTTGTTAATTTAGTACCAGCGTCTATAGTCGATCTACCTTTAGTAAACCCATATTGATGGTTATGCAGCAAATTTTTTAAAGTAAAGTAAGACAGCATTTGATTAAGTATAATTTTTTCAAAAACTTTACTCAATGTAGGCAGGACAGAAACAGGCCTGTAATTTGATGGATTGTTTTTACATCCTGATTTGTATAAAGGTACAACTTTACTAAGTTTCATCAAATCTGGAAAGACTCCTTCGTCAATACAGCTATTAAACAAGTTTGCCAAAAATGGAGCTATGATAGGTATGATGCTCTCTAATGTCTTTACTGAAATACCCCATACATCTTCAGTGCTTTTAATTTTTAATGATTTGTAGGTTTTAATAATTATATTTGGTGTGACATGGTGAAAGGTAAAGTTTTGTGGCAATGATTCAACATTGTTTGTTAGATATGATTCAGCTATTTCAGGTGAAGCTTTAAGTGACTTCGTAATCTCAATAGGAATGTTAGAAAAAAAGTCATTGAAAGCGTCAGCAATATCTTTACTTTCTGATAAGACTTTGTCATCAACTTTGAGTGTTGTTGGTCTTTCATATTTTTTTGTCTTATTTGTTTCTTTTTTAATGACTTTCCAAGTAGTTTTAATTTTGTCTTTTGATCTAGTAATTTTATTTTTGATGAAAAGAGATTTGGCATTTTTACAAACATTTTTAAAAATTTTTGAATATGTTCTAACATGTTCTATATCGGAAGGTGTCATAGCTACACAATTATTCTTTTTTTCATATAGGTCATATAAAGTTTGTCTACTTTTATATATACCAGTGGTAGCCCACTCAGTAAATTTGGGCTTATGGTTTACAGTGGTCTCCCCTTGGACAAAAACTTTCTGAAATTCATTATTAATAATATTGAAACCCTGCCTAAAACATTCATTGGGATTTTTGTAATCAACTTGCAGATTATCGAATTTATCATATATCATTCTATTAAAATGTTCGACACGCTTTTCCGTAATAGGACGATGTATTATTTTACTATTTACAACTTCGTTAGCAGCAGTGTAGAATTTAATAACTTGTCCTTTATGATCCGATGTCAAGTAATGAGTGAGGGTTTGCCCTTCATATTCGCAATTCAAAAATATATTGTCTATACATGTTGCTGATGTAGCAGCTACTCTAGTTGGGGCTGTAAAAACTTCACACAAACTGAATGATTGACACAATAAAAGTAAATGTTGTTTTTTAGTAGTATCGGCCAACAAATCTGTGTTGAAATCGCCACACAATATGATGTATTTTTCCTGCTTAGAGGCTCGTCTCAGTGCTTCCTCTAGGATCTTAAGAAATGATTTATAATTTGCATTTGGTGGTGTGTATACACATAATATTATGTGGCTACTCAACTCCACACAAGCCATCTCACAAGTGCGTTCAACAGAAAGACCTGATATATCCTTGCGTTCTTTGACTTTTATATTATTTTTTATTGCAATAAGAGTACCACCTCCCTCAGCAGACTGTCTGTTGAAAGCACTAACTACATTAAACCCTTCAAATGAAGGAGCAGTTGAGTTACATCTAAGCCATGTCTCCGTGAAACAGATAATATCAAGATCATAGCTGGCTAAGAATAGTTCTATTTCTAGTAATTTACCACTGGTAAATCGATTTATGTTTTGATGCATTAACGTTAATAGCCTATTTTTAGTGGTTTTAGCTGGAAGAGCTATTTTAGTAAAATTAGTCACATTTTGCCGGGTGGTGTCCTTTATTTTTGGATCACCCTTTGTCTTTTCTACTTGTTTAAAGTATTTATAACAGTCAATGTACTCATCTTGCTGCTATGCGCAGAATTATTTATAACATGTGTTATAAGTCTAGCTAAAATTACTTTCTGTTTGTAAGACAGATTTCGTGTACCTCTTGTCACATTCAGCCTATTTATGAATTTATTTACATCGAACAAAATAAAATCATTACTATGCAAAGTCACCAAATTATATAATATATTATTAAGTACATGTATGTCCCTATTTTGTGCCACAGTTAGTGAGTGGGAATATGGAAAGGTACACAGTACAATCTTATTCAGTTGTTGAGATTGTCGCAGTTCTTTGAGTAAATTTATGCTTCTGTTTAACTCATTTCTCGTGACTCCGGAGCAGTTACTCATAAGTAGCACAATATTATCACCCTTTCCATATACCCTTCTCATAAGGTTATTAATCATTTGACAGTATGTTATATTTGGAGCACAATTGTTTGACACTGATTCTAAGTACCTATGAACAATGGAACCCAAACCTGATCCTATCTCATCACTAAAAATGTTTGTTTTACCAGAATTCCGGGCCAGCTGGGGTGGGAGGGGAGGTATATCTGAGTTATTTTCAGAGCTGTTGCTTACTGTCATCTTCTGGGAATACTTAACATCTTTTGTCGAACTTTTTTTACTGTTTTCTTTCATCTTTCCTGTTTGTTTTTTTTCATAATTGCCTGATTTTTGGTTCTCCGTATCTGTTTCTAACAAGTTACTTAAAGCAGCTATGTAATGTACGATTTCTTTTTGTGCGCTTGAGTATCTTCTGTTGAGACTCTCTAAGGTGGCCTGTAGATGATTAATTTTCTGTATATTCTCTGCATATTCTTCTTCATACTTTCTATTTAAACCTTTGTATGTATTTAGTTCTTCTTTTAGCTTTATAGTACGCTTCTTTTTAGATAAAAATTTTTGGGATTTTCTGTTCACCTTAATAAGGTTCTTAGTTTTGAATATCAGTTTTTCCAATTTAATGTATCTCTTTGCACTGCCATGACTTTTGATGTGCACCGTTTTATGTTTTTTTGAGCAATTCTGTGCACTAAGAGCTGATAGCCGATCTTCCTTGTCAGAATTTGTTGATGCCACCAAATTTTTGTACATTTCTTCGGTGGCTAGTTATAGCATATAATGAAGAGATCTCTTTATATCCTAAAATATATACGTAACTATAACTTATCTAACGTGAATTTAGAATATATTTTCTGTTCGCATTTTAAATTCAAAAAGGTTGTAGAAGGTTCATTTCTAATGTAACTGATTTATTAACTTATATCTTAACTTCCTTCCAGCCCCGATAAATGACCCTTGAGACCAAATGACTTTTTAAGACGTCCTCACAATTTCTGATCTAATAATATCCTGCAGGAATAAGGCTTAATAAAGAAGACAATTGCTATTTTTATCTCAGACAATACTTGTAGCGATGAGGAGAAAATCTAACAGATGTACAGTTTAATTCCGCACACAATTTCATTTATTGCTTGCACCTACGATTTCACATACATAACATTAATTTTATCATTCTTATTTCAGGGATAATACTCGTACATGCATTATAAGAACATAAGTAAACTGACATTCATCTTAGTTTCATGTCTCATGCTACTAACGCTTGTAGATAATATCATTTTACTCAGTTATTTAATGCATTTCATTTTCTTTAACCAGACATATTTACTTTTGTTAAAAATCATAAAATCGATTTTATGATTTTCTGAAATCCGTCTGATCAATTTTGAAGAGTGAGACATTTTATCTCATTTCAAAATAATTTCACTAGGTATACCTACTATTAAATGATTATTTTTCGCAAAAAATAGCAAAACCGCCTTCCATCGTAACCAAAATTCGAATATTACGCTCGAATTGTTTACATGATTATTGGTTTTGTCAAAAACGGCTCAGCGGATTTCTGTAAAATACAAATGGGTAATACAAAATGTAAAATATAACCTTTTGAACTAAACTAGTAGTCCGCCCCGGACTTAGACCTCGCGCTATTCCTATTTCATATCATAAAAACTGTGATTTAAAAAAATATTAATATTGGTATGAAAGTTTTGCAATAATGAGTGAAGTAAATGAACCTATGTATCATTCGGTAAAATGTTTCAAATTTATGAGTTTTTGCCGAAAATTGCTATTGTTATGCTAAAACGTTTGAATTATGCTAAATCTGATCATACTAAATGGAATCTAACACTAGCAGAAGTCGCATAGCTTCAAAGAACAAAGAGAGCGCTTATTCATTTACCATATAAAGTATATAAAAATCATTTTAAATTAAACGGTTTTTTTATTGAGAAGTTACTGTTAGAATGTACTAACAGATAAAAAATAATTTTGGTAGTCCTAGGCACGGTATTAAATATCATCACCGTGTCCTAGGTCGTATAGGTACTGCATTCAACGCATTACTTTTCTTATCACTCGAGCATTAATCAGACTCAAAAATAAAATCGTGGGGCGTTCAGCGTGAACGTTACAATGTTAGTAGGTACATATACACTGTTAGAAAGTCTATTAAGAAAAATGTAAGAAACCTACTTTAGGATTCTTTAATTAGTTCGAGCGTAAATTATTTAAACCAACAAAATTCAGCACATCATTATACAATTTTATTTAAGAGATAAGTAAACGTTATATATATAGGTACAGTTCTCTAGCTATCATCAAACCTAAACGTACAGACTCTGCGAGCTATTCTAAGAAGAAATTCCACGACATTTTTGCAAAGGCCATTGAAATAGACCCTGTTGTAGGTGCCATGGAGAGCTGGCCAGTCGATCACAGGAGAGCCTCTGGAATACATCCCGTAGTAGTAGATACAACAGAAAGTTGGAAAGGCCGTTGCAAAAAGCCCCAGTGGTCGTAGGTGTCAGGGATAGCTAGGTTTCGATCACAAGACTGCCGTAGGAAAACACCCCATGGCAGTAGATACCATAGAGACCGGAAAAAGTCGTTACAGACGGCCCCGCAGTAGTAGAGGTCACGGAGAGCTGGCCAGTCGGTCACAGGAGAGAGCCTCTGGAGAACGCTCCATAGCAGTAGATACCACAGCGAGTTGGAAAATCCGTTGCAGCCAGCTGTGCAGTAGTAGGCGTTGCAAAGAGTTATCCCGTTGATAACAGGAGAGCCGACGGAGAATGCCCCGTAGCAGTCGATACCACAGGGAGGCGGAAAGGCCATCGCAGACGGCTCTAGTGGTAGTAAGTGTCACGGAGAGCTGACAAAAGGAGACCCGTCGCGTCGGTGCAGGCAGTAGGAGGCTTATTGAACGCGATGTTCAGATTAAGTTGCCACAGCCTAAAGTAGTGCCAATATTCAACAGTTTACTCATACTCGTATGACGCCAATGAGGCGAAATTCTCGTCATCACTTTTTTAATGTCCTGTTTTATTTAAACAAAATATTCAAAAACTTTCATTTCACAAGACCATAAAAATTTGGATTTTCGACAAGGTACTGTAAAAATGTAAATTAGGATTTTAAATAAATGTTCGTTAAGAATGAGTGCTTTGTTGAGCGCGACGAGCGTCCTCCAAAGCAGAAATGCTGAAACTACTAACTTAGACTAAGATTTAAACTAACCTCTCTCTATAGTACAGTCGAATTCTTTAAAATGTAACTACTCAACAAAGGGCACCGACCCTGGAGTCTGTGGGTCAATAATTTAAATTTAAAAAAAAAACATGAAATAGCTCACTAAATTCATTACAAAAGTCATTTGCGTGATTTAGGATTTTGTCGCTCGATGAACTCAGCCATCTATGATTTTTAAGATTGAACTAATGTGCTTAGTAACTAAGTATATGAATGGTTCATAAGGTAACTTTGCGTAGAGCGCTCCAACATATTTAATGTTGAAAAATATATAAAATTGTCTAAATATATAAAGTAATACAAAGTTATATAATAATTAATAATATTGTATTGTCATTGAAACTAAAGGTGTGTACCAAATATCAGCTCAATCAGTCAACAGGAAGAGGGTCGAATTTCAATTACTAGATTTGACCCACGCAACTCCCGCAGAAAGTGGCGCCGTTTTGCCTCTTTTTGCCTCGTATCTTCCCAACCACTGAACAGAAGATGCTCATATTCGAACTTAAAAATTCTATATTTATAAACTACGTGCATGCTAAATTTCATGAAGATCGGCTGAGCGGTACTTGAGTTATCGTCGAACAAAGAAACATACAAACATACGTTTGACAGCTCAAGTGCCGGCTCGTCCCACTAGACTCAGAGACCTCACTAACGCTCGGTCAAAAAGGATTTTTCGATTCAATTCACAATTGGCGAAATTATCGATGAACATACACAAAAAAATACATACACACGAACATAGAACCTCCTCCTTTTTGGAAGTTGGTTAAAATGTGACGTTGTGTTGTGTGTGTTTCGTTAAACTGAAAATGATGAAATTATTTTACTGATTGAGACTGAGAACGCTCAGTCTCAATCAGTTTTATTGGGCAATTGACATAAATGTGTATGAGAATACTTACTATGTTGGCGCAGCGACCCAAATTGTGTCTTGGCCAAGGGCCGAAGGCCCGTTGGCCGTCCAAAGTACAGATGGAAAGATGAAGTGGAAGAAGATCATCGCAAGCTCGGGATTGATGTCTGGCAGGAACTTGTCCAAGACAGAGAAGAGTGGCGACACGTAGTATCGGAGGCCAAGACACAATTTGGTATGAGAATAAGTACAATTTTTTTACATACGAGTAGTAATTTGAAACCACTGCATCGTCGAGGTAAAGACCGTGTCTATCTGTGTGATCTGTTAAAAGCTGTACCTCTGTAACTATCTACTCCGTGCCAGTAAGCTTTACTTCTTTCCTCATGGCTCCCCTGGGGCAAGTCTGGCAACATTGCCATTCTTGTGGCAATGTTGACCTTAGCCCGTTTGTGCCGTACCTGCGACTCTTTCGCCCTAATAGCATGTTTTATGACCTGTAATTGTGGGTTAGGGAATACTTATGCCAGATTTCATAACCCTGAAGCCCTTTTATATTTGAGCTTTGTGTATCTAAGTAAATTTAGGCTTTCGCGGTTTTGTGAATGGCTGAAAGGATTTTAAGCTTGGATTATTTGGATGAAAATAATATTAGAATTTCAGAGATAGGTAGGATATTACGAAGTGATTGGGCCATATCTACCAAACTGTCCACAAAAGAATAACCACCAATTCCTACTATTGGTGGTTATTCTCTTGTGAATAGGCCTATGATCAGCAGCGGACTGTTAAAATGGCTGGTAATCGTTTACGTGACGGAGCTATAACCAGAACACTGCGTTGAAAACACAAAAGTTTGCAAGATTCTAAAAAAGTCAGACAGCCATTCATTGTACTTTTGTACAACCACATCCTTACTAATATTATGAATGCGAAAGTATGTTTGTAAGTTTATTAGTTTGTTCCTCTTTGACTGCAACAGAGGAACGGATTGACTTGATTTTTGGCATGGACAGAGTTTGAAAGACAGAAAGCTACTATTTATCCTGGAAAAATAATATATTCCTATGAGATGGCATAAAGACAAGAAAACGCGGGTAAAGCTGCGGACAGAAGCTAGTTTAGTAATTAAGTTAGATAACGATGCCATGAAACTATATATAGACTGTAGCAAAAGGGTACCGTTTTGTTGAGTACTTCAAACACAACTTACATTCTAGAGCTTTACAATTTGGTTTCAAAATGTGTCCTCCGTTACAAATTGCTACAAAGCAGAAACCCCACATTAATAACATATTTACCTATTTCTATTCGGAATAAACAGTAAGATAGGTCTATTAAATGCCCACTCTTAGAATTTCCTGTACTAAAACGTAGGCACTTTCTTTTATGACCTTTAGTGTCATATTTTCATTACTTATCGCAGTTTATTTATAGGAAGATCTCAGTACTAATATCTACCAATAATACTTTAGTGTACTTAACTATGTAGGTTCCAAAATTATAAGAAAAAGAGAGAGGTCTAATAGGTATCTTCTAGGTAAGCGTGTTACATCCTAGACCGCATATCTATTTAACATCAGGCAGTGTGTAGTCAAACGCAAACCTATTCGAAATTTAAAAAAAAACTGGCCAGAGAGACAATTATATGAAAAAATATAATGCAAAACGTGTGTTCACGAAACACATAATTATTGCATACCTAATGCAATTATGTATGAGTGCATATAAACAAAAGTTTGTTGTACAGAGTTTGTTAGACCACGTACACGCACTATGCGAATGCGAATGCTGTCCGGCTGCCGCAAAACGGAAAAATCGGCTAAGTGCGAGTCAGACTCACGCACGAAGGGTTCAGCAGGTAGCTTGACTGCAACCGCATAGTGCGTACATGTCCTATCACTAAACTTGTGTTCTCAATTTTGTTGTCATGTTGTTTTAATCTTGAAGGTTTTACTTGACAGGTCGAAACTTATTAGGTATACTTATGGCTTATTAAAACTATAGCTGATTTAAATGTTGCTATATCTATGAAACAAACAGAGCAACTCTCTAAAATTTTATCTTTAGACCATTCATAAAGTTTCAAAACTGAGCCCACTTTTGTGCAAAATTAGCCCCCCGCTTGGTATGAAGACATGTCTCATCTTGTGAATCTGCGGAACTAATATTATACAATCGTATTGCCGTAATAACATCAACTAGCGTTAGCTGACCTTTCCTGAACTAATGCGAAACTGTGACCAGAATCGGGGCTTTTATAGCCGCAGGAGATCCGTTAAGTCGCCCAGGCACGGTAATGATATCTAACAGTTTCGTAACTCGGCCCTGTTCTTGTAATATGTATCTACAGCGTCACATGGCCAAACAGAACGTATCACGCGCTAGGGTTGCCCGCCTTCAGTATTTTAATTTCATCTTCTTACTCATTACCTACTTGAGTTTCTTTCTTTTCTATCTATTATTAAGTAAAAATATTATATTTATTACAACAAAGAATTGTATGTATAATGTATTGTGTTTTTGGAGGATTTAGGGTATCGTTGTAAAACGAGGAACCCTGAAAATGTAAATCGCACGCATAATAGTTACAAATCCACTCGTCTGTTTGTCACTATGACGCGCCTTGACTGACTAGCATACCGAGAGCATACTGAACTCCGAGGCGCGTAGGTATGATTCGCTTTCCGACCGTTTGTATGAAGTAATAAAAACTGTTAGATATATTATGGCCCAAGTCCGAAAAACTAAAATTTTGTTAAAGCTGGCGTTGATTTTCTTCGTGTAAAACCTACTTGCAATTGGGCTTTTCAATTATTACTTTATTGTGATTTAAGAAAAGATCATATTCTAAGTTTCCACAAAAAACTATTTATATTATACTACATTAAATATTGACTGAAACGAACGAGTGACGTAATGAAAAAATGACGTAAACGATGTAATTAAGAAAAAAATAAAAAGTTTTGTACATAAACTTATATAGGCATCGGTTTTGAGACTGCAAAATAAATTTTATCGCGACGCGTCGCTGCCACACGCGTGTTTTGTGACAAGCCCGCTTCGCCAAAAAACACGCTCCATTTCAAGCAAACGCGTGAAAAACATCGAGCTATATACGTAGTAATATTTCCTCAAAGGTGAAAAATCGCTTCTTCGTGAACGCACTTATACAACGCCATTTATGTTTGAATTAAGTGCGGGCCGCGCCGCTGCATTCGACGCGCAACGCCCCGCGTCTCTGTAAACGAGGCCTCAGGCCTTGCGGCTATTTCAATTCTTACGTCGGTTCTTGTAGGCTGCCAAATACCTAGCCTTGACTTACATCTGCAGCGCATCAATTGAATATTACCTTCTGTGTGGTATTTAACCGACTTCTGAACGATTATTAATTTCTATGAAACGTGGAAAAAAATGGTTTGGATTTTCAGAAGAAGGATGTCCTTAGAAGAATTAAAGTTACTAACATTACACACTTTATTGGCGAGACGAAAAGCACGTGAGCGTGAACACCTACATGGTGGATACGACTTCATTAAACAGCAAGATTTCACTGGATGCAAGCCGCTTCCAACCGGTTTTACTGGCGGTACATAGCCGGGTCTATTTTTATGTTTAACAATAATTAACGTTCTTGGTTTGAAAACGATAAGAAGAGAAAATAATCATGATAGTGTAAACACATACAAAGTCGCATATATATACATTTCTAAGAGTCCTTACCGATCGTGACGTACAAATATTGTCAAATAAGTTTTTAAATTTGAAAGAAAAAGTAACTTTACCGTAAGTTTTTTTTTTTTTATAAAGAGCATTTCTATCTATTCACCAATTAATTGCACACCCCGCCAACCCTATGTCATTGGTCCAGACACAATAATAATGAAAACAGTGTAAAGTTTCAAATCAAACGTCGCCATTGTTTGCAAGATTTCACTGTTACAGAATGTCGCATAATATTGACAGCAGTCAGTTTTCTAAGTTTGAAGATTTGACATCTGTCTTTGGTCAAAGTCGGACGTTTCCGCGCTATAGTGATAACGATATCAGATGCTAACAATGATGACTAAATGGTCATAAATGATGCACATTTGAGTACTTCAGTCAGTTTCTATCATCATCCAATGTTATACAAGAGTTTTTAGTTTGAGAACAAAAACATCACTTCACTTTGAATGTGTAAACGTTTTAGCGCGTTTTGGCGCTATTTTGAGGGAACCATGCCCTTCAGCATAAGGCTCTTTTTAAGGTTCCGTACCCAAAGGGTAAAAACGAGACCCTATTACTAAGACTTCGCTGTCCGTCCGTCTGTCCGTCTGCCGTCTGTCTTTCTGTCTGTCACCAGGGTCCAATTTTATAAAACTACAAGTTACAGGCTACAGGTAAATTACTGGCAACATTGACGGAATCCGCATTCGTGATTGGTCGAGACTGCGTCATTAGTGTCAATTTGCCTGTAGAATTGTAACTTGTAGCTTTATAAAATTGGACCCTGGCTGTAACTCATGAACGGTGGAAGCTAGAATGTTTAAATTTTCACAGATGACGTATTTCTATAGCTGTTATAAAAACAAATACTAAAAATAGAAAAAATAAAATAGTTAAGGGGGGCTCATACACAAGAAACGTTATTTAATTGCTTGATATTAATAACGGCAACATGAAGATGCTTGAAATAGTGAGACTATAATATATTCACTTCAAAAATAAATAATTTAATTAAAATAGGGGCTAAAATAAAATAGTTCCACGTATGGAATACGATACGGAACCCTTCGCGCGTGAGTCCGACTCGCACTTGGCCGATTATTATTTACATCCAAGATGGCTTCCACAGATAAATTAGCTACATGGAGTTAATTAAAGTGCTTCCTGCGGAAGTTATATTGATTCGAATGGCGACGAAGCGGCAGTAAACAAGTTAACTTCAACGAAACTCTTTATGAAGTTTGTAATTTAATTACCGTTGCGTTTGTTTGGAATGGACCGAGTTCCAAAGTATTTTAAGAATGTTTGAGTTTAACAACATGTTGTTGCCTCAAAGGCTCGGATTTTTCCTACGCTGTCATTAGTTCCGTACATTTTGTACATTGGTCATTGGTCTTTCAGAGTTTGGCATATAAATTTACTATGAGTCTTGTGGGACCGATCCTATAGTTAGTTCGTATAGCCCGGGTGGCTAGCCCTGGTGTCAGAGTTTTTAGGCCGCCTGAAGGCCTTTGACTTGGCTAAACGGTTAAAACAACAACAACCGATCCTGTAATCGCGAATAATAAGTATTTTCGCAAAAATGGCAAAACCGCCTTCCATCGTGTACAGAGTTCGAATATTTCGGTAGAATTGTTTACATTATTGTTGAATTTTCAGAAACGGCTAAGCCGATTTCTGAAAAATTTTAATGGGACCACCTCGGGAGTATACCCTTTTGAACTAAAAAAGATTTTTTTGATTTGGTTTACAATTGGCGAAATTATCGATGTTCATCCTACGTGGAACAACCGATTTTGTTTTCGCAATTTCATTTTTTTTTTCACATAGATTTGGAAACATTGATATCCTAAAATGTGTACTATTTAAATTGTATCTTATTCCTTTTCTTGGTGTTAAATAATAAAGAGTTATCATTATTATCTCCATCGTCAAGAGACACACTCCATATAAATTTCTTAAAAAACCTAAAATGTAATTCATCTCCTTGCACGGTTTGTTTCTTATGTTATGAAACATTGTTAACTCTAATTATTTCAAAAACGTGAAATCAAAACTCGTTTATTGCAGATTGAAATTTCAGACGTTTTTATTCGAATCAATTGTAAAGTTGCTACTAAGAAACCTTTAAAGAGCTGAAGGCACCGCGGTAAACGTTTAGTTGCAATTTCGCTGGTAAATAATTAAATGGTTAGAGATCTACTTTGCTGCCCACATTTTTTATTGACTAGAGGAGTAGTTCTCCTCAGAACGATCCCCATCATCATTTTTGTGGCAAATCATACAGATCGAAATCGCGGATCGAACCTGCCAGGCTAAGATGCGTGCCACGCAATATTTCTTTCGAAGTGTCAGAACGAGACAGAGTTATGGCGAAATTTAATATGTTTAACAATGACGAGGTTAGGATATTCCAATGACTTGCGATTCGCATTATGTAGGAAGAAGCGAATCGCTTAGTACGAGCAGGTGGTATGTCGACTATGTAAGGATGGTATTAAAATTTTAAATTAAATTTCCGGTTTGTGCTATTGTGGAAAAGAGATGGAGGAATCAGGTCGTGGAGTTCGAGCGCACACGCGCAGAAATGAGGCCTATAGAAAACTGTCAAACACGCTACCTTACGCCTGTGTTGCAGGCTTTTCAATTAGGATACGACAATATATTTATGAATAAATTAAAACAGCTGCCGACCGCGAAAATAGCAGCCATATCAATTCACCTTGAGTTTAATGCCAGCTCTCGGAAACGAAGCCAAAATACTTAAATGCAATGAACGGGTCTAGATAGTGAAGGGCGGAATGACGAATACATCGTGTATTCGAATTTAAATAATAATAATAATAATCTAATTAACAAATCGAGCCCATCAAGCTATGGAAAGGGCTTTTTTTACGTGGGAGAAATCTTCTGATACCCAACTGCTTCGGGGTACAACCGGGTTACGTGGGATTGCACCCGCTAAAACCCCCTCGGTGGCCTGCCTTTGTGCTGTCTTAGAAGCTCCGGGATCTCCAGGAGGACGCACCAGAACTCCCAGCACTTTTCTGTTAACGTCCTGCAATCAATCATTGACGCATACAGTCATATACGACAATGTGGCCACTTACTATTGTCGTCTTCCCCGGGCCCGTTAGAGTAGATGTCTAGAGCTCCATATACGATGGAAGAATGGCAATCGATGGGGTCGAAAAGTTTAAATAAAAGTAACTTCGAAATATCTTAATACTTTGTATCTTACCAATGCAAGAAACTCTAAAAGTGAGTAGGTAATTCAAAACTTCTGAATTTCGTGTATGTAAAGTATTGCTTTCGTAAAACATCGAAATTTTAAGAAGTTGAGATTGGTGGCTTTATCATTCTTAGAAATTCTGAAACATTATATACACACGCTAAACAAATAGCACAAATTGGATAAATAAGACTTACATGTGAGAGAAATTCTATTTATAAGCGAGCTAACGCAGTAAGAGAGGTCTCCGTTTTAACCTACGATTTTGTTTTGGTCTGATCTGGTGTTGATGTCACATTTTTAAACAAATCTCGACGACACTTGGTACACACTACACAGGTTCCATATCGATACCTTTGGGTAGAAAGGTCGTATAAACCATTTTGGCCAAATTGAGTTGTATATACCATTTTTATCAGAATTTTTTTCTCTATCGATCTGTATATACGAAATGCAAAATTCACACAAAAATGGTTAATACGACCCAGAAATTTTCGGTCATAGCCTCTTACAAAAGGTAAATTTTCAATGTAAAAGCCGAATGTTTTTTTTTTGGTTTTGTTATGATGTAATGACCATAATTTACATTAACTCAGGGCGTAAAAATAGTCGTTAATTGTAAATGGTTTATACACCCTAACGTGTTAAATGCATTATCTAAACATAGAAGACGAGGAAGAGCTAATTGAATAATACAATTATTATTATAAAAGAATAACTTTTCGTATTTATTTCTATTTTCTATTTCGTATTTACGTAATTTCACATTTCGTTCGTTACCAAAATATTATTTAGTAAAAAAACGAGACTATGTTAAATGATTGTATTCGTTGTCACCTAAAATTATTATTTGAAAATATTTTTCTCAATTCATAATTCGTTTTAAAATAATATATAATAATAATTAAAATAATTTAAAGTAACAATTCATACATCATTTTAAACTAATTATGAATACAAATTTATATCATAAATAAGTTACTTTTTAGTGCATAAATTAGTTACGTTTAGTGCTTGATCTTTTCTTTATTTTTTTTTATTTAGTTGCAATTCAATAAATTACTTAGTAAGTAAGCCTTATTACAAAGGCTTAATTCAATAAATAATTTATTGAATTAAGTACATTTAAATATGTACAAAAATAAAAATAAAAAACGATCAAGTCTTAGTTTTATAAATGATTAAAATGCCTGATTACTTTAATTTAGAAGAAGTTTGAATAATATTTGTTTTTTTATGACTAAGTATATTTTTTTATTTCACTTTTCGGTTTAAGTTGTTACAATTATTTTTTCAATTTAAAAATGTTAAACCTGATAAGTATGTTGTACCATTATTGAAATAATAGTAAATGTTGATTAAAAGGTATTATAAAAAAAAATGTAGATTTCGTATTTCATGTAGTTTTATTTTATTTGAATCGACCAATAATGGGTATTAGAATAATAATAATTGAGTTCCTACTAATTCAGAATCAGTAACAGAATTGTTTATTAGTCAGAATTCAATTGATCTATGATTATAAATGGTTTTTAATACAAAAAAAAACTAAATATATGGGTTTTTACGACAGTAAATGTGACCATAAGCTTACCAAAAATGGATCTACGACCTATACAGTTTTTTAAAGTACATTTTCATGGGGTGTATTAACCAAGAATTGATTTTTTCTTAGACGTAAATCCAAGCTAACTTTAAAACTAAAGCAGATAGATAGGTTTTGATGATTTAATCTTTTTTATTTGCAAATTGTAAGAACCTTTCTCATAGATCATTTTTTTTATAACTTCAAAAACAAAAAAGTTATGAATTTTTATGTAAAAAAAAAAATTGTTTTTCTGCTCTCCTGAAAAGTCGGGTTTTGGTTTATACGACCTTTCTACCCAAAGGTATCGATATACATTTTTTTTACTCGTCAGTGATTTTTAGCTGGAACTTACTTCTTTCAAAAAGAGGGAAATTAGCTATCGCGCTATTTATCAGTCGATTTCAAGAATATTTGGCTAGGTTTTTATTTTAGCAAAATATATTGTTAAACTCATTTGTTATTGCAACAAAACCTCAATAACATTTCATAAACTAAACCATATATTACCACTACTATGTTATATTTACAAACCTAAACTAGTTATAAAAAATAAAAAAAATTTGGACTAAAAAAAGGAAAATGATGACGGTGACTAAAAAAATCGGCCAAGTGCGAGTTGGACTCGCGCACAAAGGGTTCCGTACCGTAAGAGAGCCCTATACCTCTTGCCGTTATTAATAGTGAGCAAAAAACTTCAAAAAATCACGTTTGTTGTATGGGAGCCCCCCTTAAATATTCTGTTTTTAGTACTTGTTATTATAGCGGCAACAGAAATACATCATCTGTGAAAATTTCAGCTGCCTAGCTATCATGGTTTATGAGATACAGCCCCGTGACAGACAGACAGACAGACGGACAGACGGACATCGAAGTCTTAGTAATAGGGTCCCGTTTTTACCTTTTGGGTAAAAAGGAACTCGAACTAAAAAAAGGGTAATGATCATGGTGAGGATGACGATGAAAACTCTAATCTAAAAGCCCACTGCCACCGGGCACAGTTCCCAAAATGCTGGCCCCATTGAACTCATTGTAAGTAGTCAAATGTTTATTTGAGAAAATGTAACAAATTTAATATCATCCAGTGACGTCACATCACTACCGCAGAAAGTCGTATCTATGTAGGAAGTAGAAAAGAAAATGATTTATCTTAGTTTGATAGGTCACGGAAGCATTACGTCACTTCCGGCTGCGACGGAGAATAACGATACTGGAACTTTACGGAGACATTCAAACATATTTATACATTACTAGTTGTTGCCCGCGGCTTCGCCCGCATGATGTATTATTTTTTGTGCTATCCCCTAGGAACTTTTTTATATTTCCGGGATAAAAAGTAATTCAGGTAAAAGTAATGATAACGAATACCTTACCACCCTTAATAAAGGGGATGGAAAAACAAACAAAAAATATCGATTTGACGGTTGTTCGATTAGACAGTTGTTTTTTTGAAGCGCACGCTAGAATAGCTCGCAGATAGCAGAATATTTCCTACTTACTTAGCACTTATCGTTATATTCTGGAAAATATACGCAATATCAATATAATTTATCGCCTTTATGTTATTCTAATTTATAAGCTATATTATTGCAAAGTTTCATCTCAATGCATTCAGTAGTTTTTCAGTAACTTTACTTTAGATTATTTGACCGAGCAAACGAAGTTTAACACCACTGGCTTTTCGGTGAAGGAAAAAATCGTGAGGCAACCGCCAAACGCCCGTAAAAGAAATTATGGTGTATGTGAATTCACTAACCCGCACGGGGCCAGCGAGGTGGATGTAAACCAATAACCCTTTGTGGGTAAGCCTACGTTATGCAGTGTATTTTTTTTTTAAATCGGTTCAAAATTCGCGAAAATATCGATTAACATACACAAAAAAGTGCACAAACGAAGTTTTCTCTTCAAAAAATACATACAGATGAACATAGTACCTCCTCCTCTTTGGAAGTCGGTACAAACGACATTACTCTCCATGACAAACATTCATTTATGATACCAGCAAGCAATACCGTCACAATAATATCCTGGCAAACAGACTTCTGATATAAAATAAATATTTCTGAGATAAGATTGGACAGGAAGTGGAATTCAATATGGACGTCTTGTACGTCAGTGCTTCGGGCGTGGGGGAAATTCACTGGAGTCGTTGATATTCTGAGTTTTTTTTTTCTCAACCTATGCTGTCCCACTTCTAGGCAAAGGTCTCCCCCACTTTATTCCATTTATCGCGTTCTGTAGCCAAATCCTGCCAACCTTCCCGGAAAGTGTCAAGATCGTCACGCATAGAGTCTGAGTTATGAGAATAAAAATATTATAAGTAGATGGAAACCTAGACAGAAAGGTGTATCTTACTATGGGCCTTATGATTAAGGTCCAAGTAGCACAACGAGTTATGGAGAGGGCTATGCTCGGAGTCTCTCTCTAAGATCGAATGAGAAAAGAGGAGATCCGTAGAAGAACCAAAGTTACCGACATAGCTCAGCAGATTGGCAAGTTGAAATGGCAGTGGACAGGGCACATAGCACGAAGGACTAATGACCGTTGGCGTCTAAAAGTTCTCGAGTGGAGACCACGTAGGTAACGGCATGCGCAGCGTAGGACGTCCACTCACACTAAGGTGGACGGATGACCTCATTATGACCTCAGTATCGCGCTGGATAAAATCCAACCGGTCTTACTGGAGATCTATAGAGGAGGCCCATGTCCAGCAGTGGATGTCTTATGGCTGATGGATGGATGGATGAATCTAGATAGATATAAATAAATGAATAATAAATAAATATTTGCGGACATCTTACACACGGTCTCTGACCCCAAACTAAGAAAAGCTTGTGATATGGCTGCCAGAGACTGATATACTACATATACATAATTATGTACATAATACCTAAATAACACCCAGACACAGAGCAAACACTTATGTACATCACACATATGTTTGCTCCAGGTGGGAATCGAACCCACGCCTCTTTGACCCAGAAGTCAGGGTCACTAACCACTGAGCCACCGAGGCAGTCAAGATATATATTGTTATTACCATACCAAGGTTGAAACATAAAGTACAAACTAACGTAAGAATGGCATTGGCTGCCTTATTTGTAAAAGCAATGACTTTCAATTTTTTATATGTTATTTAGGTATTTTTGACCGACGAACCGAACCGGAGGAGGTGCTCAATTCAACTCGTACATAAATATTTTTTATGTAAAACCACGCATAACTTTTTTCATAGTAAGTAGTCCTTTTTTATTGGAAAGAGTATAATTAGTCCCATTCAATTTTTATCGAAATTGGTTGAGCCATTTTTGATAAATCAACAATAATGTGAAAAATGCTACATCGATCCGTGCGAAATATTCGCGAATTTATATACGGATGAAGTCGGTCATGCTGTTTTTAGCAAAAAATAATTATGTGGTCTAGCGAGTTGTGAGGAGGAAAATTATCAGAGCATTTATGCAATTTTTTGTCGCGAAACGAACTAAAACCGGACAAGTGAAAGGCTTCCGTAAGGCCCTTATTTAGCGTCTACCCTTTGACGTTATTAATATTGAGCAATAAACGGCTAAATAATCTGTTTGTTGTATGAGGTACAGTTTGGTGACAGACGGAATCTTAGTCATACAGTCCCGATTTTACCCTTTTTGACCGACGAAACGAATAAGGTACTCAATTTCAATTTCAAGTCAAACAAATATTGGATGAGGTGGTAAAGATTTTAATTAAAAAGCTGAGTAAGTTATAAAATTGAATGATACGTGTTTGTTTTATGAAGGTGAATATTTAAATTTGCACTTTAGTTTAATTTATCTAAATATAAAACACAATGATATGGGCTATTATTAATATACTCAGTATATAAGATTTGTCGTAAGTTTGATATGATGTAAGTACTTTTCGGCTCAGACACTCGCCGTCGTAGGCGCTCTAACAAGTCAATCAAAACAAAGACGTAAGCTTGATTAATAATTACCAAATTCCAAACTACCCGTACTCCTAACTTTATGTATAGTATCTTGACATGTATATGCTATAGTTACACAGTTGTGTAGGTGTAGTGGTGCATAAACTCAGCTAAACTACAAACCACTTACAACTTTGTACGGAATTTCTCCATAAAAAGGTACTTTTAAAACTTGAATGCTAGTTTTAAGAGTCTCGGTGAAAACATTATTTTAATACATACATCGTGAATTCATAATGAAACACAATGTTAATAAAATAAAGTAACAAACTCTCAGCTGTGAAAATAGCTTTGGTTCATTGATTATGAGAAATGGTATGAGAAAATAACTAATTGTATTTTTTGCTGTAATAAACCTTGGAGATATATTGAAAAAGGTGAGTGTACTACACCCTAGACCGTATATCTGCGTAGCGTTAGGCAGTGTGTAGTCAAACGGAAACCAATAAAGAATTAAAAAATATGGCTATCTAACAACATATCCACAAGCCATAGAATATGAAACGCATGTCATTAATAACTTCGGCACGAAAAGAAATACTACGCTTGCTACAAAAAAAAATATTACGCTTGCTACAAATATACATAATACGCTGGCTACGAAAATAAATACTACGCTTGCGACGAAAATACTACGTTTGCTACAAAAATACATACGCTTGCTACAAAAATACATACTACGCGCTACGACGTAGACGCTCTACAAAGTTGAAAGTTGTTCATATCATTGACGTAATCAAAATTGCACTACTCGTATCTGAAACAAAGACAAAGTTCTATAGAACTCGGCGTATAGTTGTAGTGGTACGTAAGCCCGACTTAACTGCAATCCACTTACAACTTTGTCCGTCATTCCCCTGTAAAGGAGAGTTTTTAAACTTGAATCACGGTAGCTTAATGAAGAGTTTAATGTAAATCCGCGAAGTTCGGGACTCCGTAGAGGTTCTCTTTGATGATCTTTTGAACCTGAATACTAATGTTCTAATCGAAGTTTTAAAGTGCTCGGCGTTTTGGTAGAAATCCTTTTCTGTTTAAAAAATATTATTCAAGTACGAAAACGATTGATTTCGGCTAGTTTTTGTATTCTGTCTTTTATTACGAGTATTACTTTGATAAAAAATATAACAAAGTAGTAAGGTACTGAATTTTTGATGTAACAACGTCCTATAAATCGATGAACGCCAGCTGCGCGCATGAAAAAGTGTCACGTTTAGCCAAAGCGACAAGCAATAGAGGCAGGATTAGTTTTAGCGTTCGGCTTGTTTCAGTTGTCTTCGTAGATTCAACAATGTTTTCCTATGACGTTATCACGTAAAATTATCGTCCATTAACCAAAATCACAAACAACTTTTGTTTTTTACTAAATTCGAAGTTAAATGAATAATATACACTGACTTAATAATGTTTGGTGTAAAATAACTATATATAATCTGTAACGTTGAACCTTCCGCGCTAGAAAGATATGACATACAAACCCTCACTAATCCAATTTACTTGCTTTGACAATAAACACAAATATATACCATTTAAATATTAACCAAACTATACTCACACATAATTTTTTTATATATCTTACCATCAAATCTGATCATATTGTTCAGAGCAAAATAAATACGAAACCAGGCAGATTCGTCCAAAGTGTCCCGCAAATAATGCCTCCCGTAACATACCAATATCCCGCACATTATCATAGAAATGGGACAACGGGCGCCTTCTAGAGCCAATGACACACAGCAACGCTGATATAACGTGTCTAGGAATGTCTAAACGAAATAAGAAGGGTTATATAAACTTCTGAGTACTACCACAAAACGTCTGGTCACGTCTTGTAAAAGCAGTTAATAATTTACCTCTGTGTCTTCTTTATCAACTGTCGAGTATAGGGCTCTCTCTCACGCTATCTGTTTCGATCCTGTACCATTTATATTCAATTTTACCCATGGCTTCGAAAGATGGTCAGTCCATATTGCTGCTCAACAACTAGCGCCCAGTTTCCAAAAATAAATATAAAGCACAGCAGTGTGATTCCACGTATCCCGCAAATAATGCCTCCCGTAAAATGTCAATATCCCGCACATTATTGAGACAGCGAGCGCCTTCTAGAGTCGATGATACACAGCAACGCTTATATAACGTGTCTAAGAATGTCTAAACGAAGTGAGAAGGGTTATATAAACTTGCTAAGTGTCACCTTTATTGTTCTTTCGTGCAGTAAACGTTCAGTTATTTCAGTTACTTCTATTGTAACATAGTTTATAAATATAGTCATGTAATATCCAGATTTGTATCTACTGTTTGATTTAAGCCTATTTCTCATACGTCTTGTGTCATTTATGTTCAGATTTGACCCACAATTATTACAAAACCATTATCATACCACATTTCTGCTGAACAACAAACGCTCCGCTTTCAAAAATAAATAAAAACCACAGCAGTGTGATTGAATGAATGAATGAATGAACACTTTATTGTTAATACAGGTAGTATACAGAAAAATACACAGAAAAGAAAAAAAACAGCTTAAAACTAGTGCAACAAAGGGCGGTTTTATTGCTTACAGCAATCTCTTCCAGCTGTGATTCAAACTCATCCCGCGACTCCACGTATCCCGCAAATGATGCCTGACGAAACATACCAATATCCTGCACATTATCATAGAAATGGAACAACGGGTACCTCCGAGAACCGATTAGTCACAGGAACACTGAATTTTCGTGCTAATGAATATCTAGAAAAAGTAGAAAGATTTTAAAATCTCCATGTCTTGCCATGGGTCTTTTACTCTGATAAAAACGTATTTTAATACATCTCTATTCTTGTTAAAAAAAACTATAAGTGTAAATACAGTAAAAACATTGGCCACAATAATATTACAATGAATCACACATTTTGTCACAAATCTGTTTAATGTTTGATTTAGCCACCATTAGGACCCGTCAAAGGGTTACAAAGTCTCTAGCTTTAAAGTCTGAGGTTTTTTAAAGGTAAGTCACAAAAATAAACTTCGCAATGATATCTACCAATCAGAATAAGTATTATTTTCAAAGCACAGCTAGATTAACTCTAGTAGTGACTATGACTAATGGAGCAAAGCAATTAGCTGGTCCTTATCAACAATTTTATTCATAAAAATAACAAACGTCTTTTCCAGTTCGGTACAATACAATATTCCACGATGTGTACAGGGCGTAGGTCTGAAATGAGATATCGTTCGTCTGTCGTATGAAATATAAATATATCACGTCTCAAGGTACATGAGAATGTAGGTATATATTATCTAGATTTGACTAACATGATCACATTTAAAATGACTAAACAGATGAGTGACCTAGCTTGTTTGGTGCAAAACAGTCGCTCTTAACTATTTTTTAAATTATTATTTTTACGAATATATTTACTATTATTAATGACTAGACGACCCGCCCCGGCTTCGCACAGGTGTATTATACATATAAACCTTCCTCTTGAATTACTCTATCCATTAAAAAAACCGCAACAAAATCCGTTGCGTAGTTTTAAAGATTTAAGCATACAGACAAACAAACAAACAAACGAAAATAGCGACTTTATTTTATACTATGTAAGGATGAGATAAATTATTATCATGAAATACATTTAAAATTCCATAAAAATACAACTTATTAACCACCTTATATTAATCAGTTAATTCAACTTGTTAACTGCATCTATTAAATAAAAAGTGGTTTACTAAATTTAAAATGTCTATTATTATACATACCAATATTGCTCTCTTGATTGAAATTATGTTCTCCCAACACAATAATTCAGATTTTTTTTTGTTTCAGGTAAGCTACGTTATTATTACGTAAAAACTATCACCTGTAAAAAAAGTCTAACGATCATCTAACAACATGAGTGACATAAATTAGCTTGAGGGTCACCGCGACAACGCATTACTAATATGTAAGTAACAAGCAAAAATTGTAATACCATAATGCAAGTATATCAAATGAAATGTACAGTTCTTTTACTTTAAAAAAACTTTTCATACAAGTCACATAATACTTACGCATTTTCATAATATCTCTGATTCAACTACGTGTATGAAACATTAAATATAATGTATCATTCGTTCTATGGTATCACCCAGTTCGAAACGCCACGTGCGGTCACCCATCTAAAAGCTAAGCGTACAGAAAGATTAGTATGAGTTTATTTAAACGACAGCGAAATCTACAGTAGTTTACGTGTGGCTTCATACCTGCACTTTTTACAGCGCCCCAAGAATAAACAAAGAACTAAGCAATATAACTGGAGCCTGGAAACAATAGTTTTCGTTTACTATTCTGACTCCAAAAAGCCTTGGTGATCTAGTGGTAGTGACACCCGCCTTACAATCGTCAGGTCGTGGGTTCCGGTCCCGTACCAATGAGTTCTCTAGAATTTATATACGGATTTTCACAGCATTGGCTTTTCGGTGAAGGAAAACAGAGTACTTCCACTCTGCCCCACCAAAGCGCCCCACTGGTGGGGCAGATTCCACTTCTTCATTTTTTGGAGTAGAATCTGCCCCACTCGTCTCATCTTGGTGGGGCAGATTCCACCCACTTTTTAGACCAGTGGAATCTGCCCCACCAGGGGTGTCGCGCGATTTTAAATTAAATTGGTAGTGCCATAAAGTGTGAAATTTGACTACCAAATTTTAATCATTATAACGCCCCACCAATAGAACAGATAAGTGAAGACATTGAATGAAAAATATTAAGAAGATTGAAAACAAAAAGTACAATTATCTGAAGTAAAAAATTACGGATTGTATGTAGTTATAGTATTTATATCGAAATTTTTTTCTTATACTTTAGTCATCGTAAAGTATAAGAAAATAATAAATTGAATATCATGAATCAATTCATAATAATCCATTAAGTGTAATGATCTTTAATAATCTATTCGAGATTTAATCTCAGTCAGTAAGTTACTTAACCCTTTGCCGCGCAAGAGCTTTATTTTCGTATTTTTTTAAATATGTTATGCTACGTGGTGTATAAGCAACAGGAAAAATAATAAAAAAATCCTATGTGAAGACAAGTATTTTTTTACTATATTTTTAACATGGTGTAGAAATTCAAAACTGCATAAAAATTACATCATTTTTTAAAAAGCTTCATAGTTATGAGAAATGAAACATTTTGAAACCGTTAAAATGCTTATTATAGATTTCACAGATCGTTTGCGTGTAGCTCTTGCAGCCATGAAATTTTATTCTGGGTTATTTGCCGAGCTAGTTAGGCTAGTGGCCAGTCTGGTCTAGTGTGACATCCTTGGTTGGAAGGTTCAAGCTGGACCTTTTGTCTTTTTCAGCTGAATAGCACTTTCTAGGTCAGAGGTACTCTTCATTTGGTTTGCAGTTTTATATCAGCATAAAGTTTTAGCTATAATAAGTTTGAAGTCTGCCGAATTCAGACTTTTGCTTGGTTCTCCGGTTTCAGCATTTATTTTTCTGTAGAGAAAGTAGCTGTTACACATTGCCATGTCAAAAAAGTAGTAAAACAAACGTATATACCCCCGCTTGTTTCGTAGCTTGATTTTATAGTGACCGCCTGGAAGATCAGATCCTCCTTTATAGCGATTATAATGGGCTACAGCAAAGAAGCGTTCTATTGTAATATATTATTTTTGTTATTAGTCAAATTTTCTCATTTCAGAAGTCGGGGTTATTCCAGCAAAATTGGATGCAATTGAAAATTTTACTGTCTCTTCAGGTTGTAACAGCGATATCAATGCCATTGTAGTTACTAACTTGTTCCACAGATGTGCCCCGTAGTTGCTTCTTCAAACATTTGTCATCCGGTAATATGCAGTTCAGTATACGATTTCCTGATATACTTGTGATAGTTCATCACAAACTATACCTACATACTATAACTACATACAATCCGTATTTTTTACTTCAAATAATTGTGCTTTTAGTTTACAATCTTCTTAATATTTTGCATTTAACGTCTTCACTTATCTGTTCTTTTGGTGGGGCGTTATAATGATTTAAATTTTGCATTCAAATTTCACACTTCATGGCACTACCAATTTTATTTAAAATCGCGCGACATCCCTGGTGGGGCAGATTCCACTGGTCTAAAAAGTGGGTGGAATCTGCCCCACCAAGATGAGACGAGTGGGGCAGATTCCACTCCAAAAAATGAAGAAGTGGAATCTGCCCCACCAGTAGGGCGCTTTGGTGGGGCAGAGTGGAAGTACTCGGACATTGTGAAGAAATCTGCATATGTCTGTAGAAGAAATTCGACGACGTACATACTCGTATGTGAATCCACCAACCCGCACTGGGCCAGCGTGGTCGATATGGCCCAATCACCCTTCGTGGGTAGGCACAAATTACGTACGTACGGTAGGCGTACATCCTGCAGTGGACTATTAAAAGACTGGTAGACATTACTATGCTGATTCATACTAAGGCTTTGCTGGTGATTAGATTTGACCATTGCTTTGCTAAAACACACCTAATCAAGCAACACTAGACTACTTAACAAACATAAAAAAAAAACAAAAGCAAGCCTTGCAATTTATTTCTCGTTCATTTAACGTTCGTAGATGGCACTACGAGTATTTATAAGGGTAATTAAAGGACTTTAAGGCTTCGTAATTGATAACTTGTGAATAACATGAACAGGTTCAATTCTTGGAACAGGAAAAAAAAGAAAATAATAAAAAATCGGCCAAGTACGAGTTGGACTCGCGCATGAAGGGTTCCGTACCGTATGGGAGCCCCTCAGCAAAAAAAAAACACGTATGTTGTATGGGAGCCATCCTTAAATATTTAATTTCATATTATTACATTTTTAGTATTTGTTGTTATAGCGGCAATCGAAATATATCATCTGTGAAACTTTCAACGTTATAGCTATAACCGTTCATGAGATACAGCCTGGAGATAGACAGACGAACAACCGGACAGCGGAGTTTTAGTAATAGGGTCCCGTTTTTACCATTTAGGGACGGAACCCTAAAAAAGAACATCATGTTAAAGGTATATCCGTAGGGCTAAAGGCACAGTTCCTTGATTGGCCTACTTTACAAAGCGATCCGCGCCCCATGTTATTCCGATTCATGCAAAACCGTCCAATCCCACTTCCAGCCGACAAAGCCTATCCGTAATCGGAGTTTTACTTATCTCGATTTATCTGCGAAACCCTGAAGCCCTCAAAGCCATGCCGAGGGTTCTAGCCACAGTGAAAAGTCATACAGAAATAAAGATGGTACCTACCTATTTTAATTTTATTTAAATACCGCAGTTCTGGAAACTAGAACCAAGCAGCGCTATTTGTGTGTGTTTAGGCTTATGATTTGCAGTGATGGATATGAAAAGACCGATACTGAAACTTTGGAAGTGTAAGAAAAAGTCCATATCCTTGAAATCATTGGTTTATTGTTTCACTTCGTACTTCCTTTAAACGTCACATATAAACCATATCTCACTTATATATAACTTATATGAATTTGGGCAGAGTAACAGTGTAAACACTGGAGGTGCACATCGCACCGCTTCACCGAACAGACTGCCGACTTTCTTTCGCTCCTCTACGGCCATGCTTTTTCCCCTTCCAATTTTAAGTCGGGTAGTCCTTCAACCGACTAGGTAGTCAAATCAAAGTCTCCAAATCAAAATAAATAATCGATTAATATCAGAGTCAAATTAAATACTTATTTTTAAAAAACAAATACCATTAAAATACTTAAAACCTAACACTCGTCCGTCCTGACCCCGTGCATGTCCTCATGCACGTTGCCAGGAGAACCTAACACATGGCCAGTCAAAAGCGAAAGAAAGATGCAACTGATGAAAACAAAACCATGACAATGAGTTTAGTCTACTTTAAATGGTGAAAAACATCAAACTTATATACAGAAACTGTCAAATCATATTGAAAAACACATCCATACAGTGTTTTTAGTTACTTTTACATTGCAAATCGAATATCTTTGAAAATAATTTATAGGTAAAATCAATTATGTTGCTGCGTTTTCCATTCCTTTATCGCGGCAAACATTTCTTTTTCTTACTCGCCGTATTTAAATTTCATTCATTTGTTAGAAATCGATTTGCAATACAAAGTAATTCCATTCTTATAATATAGATTTAATAATTAATCGATCGATGTAACGGTGAAAATATAACATTTTAATACAAGTTATATTTGAAAAACTTATATTTTATCAATACACTGTATTTGGTTACTTCTACATTGCGAATCAATCAAATTATTTATAAATAAATCAATTGTGTTGCTCCGTATTCCATTCCTTTATCGCAACAAACATATATATTTTTCTTACTAGCCGTATTCCAATTCCATTCATATGGCTGAAATCAATTCGCAATGCAAAGCAATTTCGTTCTTACAAAATATAGATCTTTATGTATGTATTTTTAAATGTTTTTAGTAAAATTGCTTTCGCTAATTTCATCACTTTTGTCTTTTTATCACGTTTTGTATCACTTTTTGGTAGCACTTTTGGTATCACTTTTGGTATTACTTTTGGTATCACTTTTGGTATCACTTTTGGTATCACTTTTGGAATCACTTTTTGTATGTTTCGGCGCGTGATTTACTGGTCGAGACCAAATGCCGTCTACGGTGAGGTGAGTCACCGTGCGACATTCGGATGTTGTTTGGAGCGCTGTGGCGCTTTGGCGCCCCGATGACCGCCGGCCATCGACGCACAGCTGCCTCAGGCGCCAGCTGCCACAGGCGCCAGCTGCCACAGGCGCCAGCTGCCACAGGCGCCAGCTGCCACAGGCGCCAGCTGCCACAGGCGCCAGCTGCCACAGGCGCCAGCTGCCACAGGCGCCAGCTGCCACAGGCGCCAGCTGCCACAGGCGCCACCTGCCACAGGTGCCAGCTGCCACAGGCGCCAGCTGCCACAGGCGCCAGCTGCCACAGGCGCCAGCTGCCACAGGCGCCAGCTGCCACAGGCGCCAGCTACCACAGGCGCCAGCTGTCACAGGCGCCAGCTGTCACAGGCGCCAGCTGTCACAGGCGCCAGCTGTCACAGGCGCCAGCTGTCACAGGCGCCAGCTGTCACAGGCGCCCAGTTGCTACAGGCACCCAGCTGCTAGATCTTGTTGGAGGTGCCCAGCTTGTTGTAGGCGCCCAGCTTGTTGGAGGCACCCATCTTGTTGGAGGCGCCCAGCTTGTTGGAGGCACCCAGCTTGTTGGAGGCACCCATCTTGTTGTAGGCGCCCAGCTTGGAGGCGCTCCGCTGCTCGAGGCGCCCAGCTGCTCCAGGCACCACTCAGCTGCTCCAGGCACCATCCAGCTGCTCCAAGCACCATTCAGCTGCTCCAGGCACCACCCAGCTGCTCCAGGCACCCAGCCGCTTTAGGCGCCCTGCCTGCTCCAGGCGCCCAGTCTGCTCGAGGCACCAAGCTTGATTCAGGCGTCCAGCTTGCTCCAGGCGCCAACTGCTCCAGATGCCCAACCGCGTCGTGTCCCTTAGTCACACGTTATCGCCTGGCGGCACTATTGTTTCAGCCGCGCCCAAAACCGTTTTACCCGTTTCAGCTGCCCGCACAGAAAAACTATATCGCCCGGCCGCGCCGTGTCACCCAGCCGCTATTGTCGCTGATAACATGTTTTTTTTTAAATGTTGAGTCTGTTATACTTGAATAAAATTATTATTTATTTATCCATTGCTGCGTAATCCATTCAGTTTCCGCAGACCCATTTTTTTTTTTTTTTTTATAAACTGTATGCCCATACCATTCATACGGTTGAAAACTATTTATATTGCAAGCCTATTCCATTCTTGAATTACCAATATGAAACTATATGTGTGATACGAGCCTGTTCCATTCTCGTATCAGGAATATCTGTGAACAAAATTAACATACCATTAAAACTGCATTTTGTTCCATGAGATACTGTTATGCCATTACAACATGAAATTCAAAATGATATTCAAATTATGACGCTAATCATAGTTGTAAATTACAACCGAAATGCAAACCAGTTCTATTTTTGCATTTCATATAATTAGGTCACTGCTCTAAATTTTCTTTGATTACCTATTTACTCAATTAATGCGCTTTATAAATTCACTGCAACATTATAAAGTGCCAACTTTAGTATGGATTACTGTTAGGTACTCAATTTTACGTTGCAAAACATGAAGATATCTATCCAGTCACTGTGGAAGTTTAAATCGTTGTGTAGCTACCATAATTTACACATTGATTAGGTGTGTATGTTTTGAAGAACAAAGACTATTTATTTTGTTGTACTGACACAGTAAGCAGCATAAATTTGCTTTCCTTTAATATTATGTGAAGTTCACATTAATATTCAAATCATGGCAACATCAATAATTACCATGAAAATAATTTACACGATGTTATTATATACAGACAAAACAATGTTTTGCAAATTCATCGATTTTATTTGATGAATTAAATTTTGTTTATTCAACTGAAAACATTATCACAAATTTTTCGTGAATCCATTGACACCGACTAGTATAAGAATGTCTAGTTATTTCTTGTAACTTGTTTGTTACTTATATTCTATAAATATTTCATAAAATACTGGCAATATTCCAATAAAGTTACTAGAATATTTGAAACTGCCATATCTAAAATATTGGTATCTTTATCTATAGTTAAGTTATTATGTGTAGGCTGTGAAGCAATTCTCACAGAATACTCATCTGTAGCCTGAAGTATCGACGTGCAGTCAATTCAAGTATTGCATCCCTTCCTTTTTTTAATTTAGAGGACTATTACTTATTTGAACATTCAAATCATCACATTAATGGTTTATTTAACTGTTTAATTTAATTTAAATCTCCGTTGTATTCCCCTGAATCAAATATTTACCTTTTTTTTTTAAATATTAAACCTGCAGAGACACCTTAGGTAGGTAAAGTTATCTTTCAAGCAAGTGCAAGTGCTATATTTGTTAATTGTATCACTCATCAAATAACAACGCCGTGAGGGACAACGTCGTACTGAACATTATGATCAATACTAATCAATAGGGTGACACTGCTCCAACGTTATTACAACAATTTCACCCAGATTAGATACGTTTAGTTATAGTTATAAACATGATTAATTTCTTTTATAAATTTTGTACTTATTTTCATAACTAAACGGTGTTTTTTTTTTCAATCTGATCCATATTATATAGCTTCTATACACATAATATGAATATATTGATATTTTATATTAAAAGAATTGCCTTGAACCAAATGAAACGACCCGATAATCATAGTTTGCGATTTTCCATGCCAATTAAACAAAACTAAGTCAAAATCTGTACGAACAAGTGTGAATGCTAGTATATTCTTGCAATGTTTGGAATCAAACTCATTAAATATGAATTGTGACCCTTAAATGTATGTGTAAGAATTTAATATAATGTTTTTCCATAATCAAGTGAGAAAATAACAGTAACGAATATGAACAAAGTTAAACATTACTGTGATAATGTCAGTTATCGAATGTTAATTTCATAAAACTTGCATAGCCTTCCTAACGTAGGTACGCATTGAATTTCCCTTTTTTTTTTCACGGCATAGGTGTGTATTATTCATTAATTTAGACTTGTAATCATTGCTATTATGCAATAAATAAAATTATCTATCATAACTCGCGGCAAAGTTGCTGAAGCATTTGCTGCCTATGATCTTTTCTATCTTGTGAATCCTGTAATATTTGTATTATCCAATTTATAGCTATATGAGCTTTAAGCAAAACAATCTCGTCCAATTATAGTTTTGTATCTGGTGTACATGGACCAGAGTGTAGTGAGTCGATTTAAGACTCACTAGTGTGTATAATGTTACTTTATGTTTACTTTCACAAATGTAGGTAGGTGATCAAATTTCCTTCAGTTTGACAACATTATTCAAGGCTTCACACTCATTAGGTACCCCAGAAGCCACAAATCAAGAATTGATTGATTGATTAGGTACCCGTTTATTTTGACAAAGATTTAGGTTTTCCTCTTATCTTATAAACTGATCCCTGATACTTATTAGAATTTCACAACTAGGTATAGTTAGAAGTGTTCCCTTTGACTACTACTCATGGTATATGTCACGTCATGATTTACATTGAATATGGTGCTATCTATAAAATATAATTTCATTATATATTTTTCCCAACATAATTATTTTGTCGTTATTGTAATAAAATACACTAATTTATCCCAATGGTAATGATTCTGCTTACAGTTATTTGTTTTATGTTTCTGTAATACAATTATAGGTACTTATTTATTTCAAACTTATACATTTTTAAACCACTAAATTATTCATTACTATTATTTTTCGAATTTGAATTATCCGAGTAGCTACCTACTCATACCATGAATATCAGTTAATACATTTTGGCATACTGTTGTGAATGAAAGCTCTTTTTTTGCTGTTGTCAAACACACATTCCTTTTCTCAATGATTTCTCAAGAAAACTCACCCTGTTTTGGAGTTTAATTAAACAAAGGCCAAAATGAATAAGACATAATTATGCGAAGTCATTTTATAAGTCTGCTGAGGTTGTATAACACTGGACGGTGGATACCAAGATGATTGCAAAATTAAGTATTTGCAACTTGTTTTTTTTTTTTTTTTTTTTGCAGTGAGTAAACTCAATTAACGGTAAAATAGATTCAAGTTTGTACGATCAAAGGTTTGGTCTTAACCATTAGAATGTTGAGGTAAACAAAACTGAATGCAAGTCCACTTTTTTCATTGTAATTAAACGGTTCCATGAATAAAAAATTACATTATCAAAGCCTTATGACGTCCACTGCAATTAGTCAACCTATAGAGCCATATTTGGTAGCTTTATCTCTTCCACGGATCTTGTCTTTTCTTATTCGATTTTGATAAAATCAATATTTATAAATTATTTTAATCACTTTTCGTCTCAAAGCCCGTCGTTCAGCATAGGACTATTAAAAAGCTGAACAGTACACTCCAACTACAATAAATTATCAATAGCAATTATTTATCTGATAAAGATATGATTATGTATAAGCGTTATTTCCCCATTCTTTCATCAATATCAATAAAAACACATTTTCAATTTTAAGTTATCAAGTCTACTAAAATTAAAATGGAATATGCATCTTTAATACGTAAATTACTATTTTTATTACGAATTTGTAGGTAACTAGAAATAATTATTTTCCCTCATATACCACTGTGAGCAATGTCGGTTACGATTGTATGCTATCATACGCTATTTGTCAATGTAGGTACCCATATAATTTGTATGAAATGAAATTATTCAAATAAAATCTTAGATCTATAATAAGAAAATTAGAACGCATATATTCATCTTATACTGTCAATCTAAATTACGCGAAATCTCAAAGGGGACAAAGAATCAATATTAATTGGCAAATATGAACACTCTGAAGACGTCTGCTGAACAACTACAATTATGAGACGATTTTTCCTTACCCGATGTTCCATTTCGGAAATAAAAGGTTGAATTAGTTCCAGCACAGTAAAGTAGTTGTATTATTATTTAATCTATCAATTTTGCACTAAAATTCACAAATTCAAAAATATAATACAATCTTAGTTGATTTTGTCACATATCTACTACTTGCAGGTAGATTGGAACTTTAACGTTCTTTGTTATTTTAAAAACTTGTTCCGAGTGAGTATTTATAAATTACATTTACATTTATTTAACCATCTGCAAAAATTGCAAGAGCCAGCTAAAGGGTCCAAGATGTATTTTTTTGAAGGTGCACTTAACATTTTAAAGTACCCGCTACTTAATACTGTAATTGTATGAATTTATTTCTGACAGTTATGTCAAATACGCTATTATATAATGCTATTATGCCTTCACTTTTATTAAGCGCCGATAGACAAAGGTATGGGACCTTTGCCTACAGCCAGCTGTCGATGATTATGTAGTTTGTTAGGCATAAAAGAGCTCTTGACTTCGTAGATATCATAAAGGAACAAACTCACAGTTAGCTCTGCAGACGGAGTATACTCAGGCTCGGTTACTCCGCGTTGACCATGATCCGCATGAGGCACGTTGGTCATCCCACTTCTGATTGTAAGAAAAAGTCCATATCCTTGAAATCATTGGTTTATTGTTTCACTTCGTACTTCCTTTAAACGTCACATATAAACCATATCTCACTTATATATAACTTATATGAATTTGGGCAGAGTAACAGTGTAAACACTGGAGGTGCACATCGCACCGCTTCACCGAACAGACTGCCGACTTTCTTTCGCTCCTCTACGGCCATGCTTTTTCCCCTTCCAATTTTAAGTCGGGTAGTCCTTCAACCGACTAGGTAGTCAAATCAAAGTCTCCAAATCAAAATAAATAATCGATTAATATCAGAGTCAAATTAAATACTTATTTTTAAAAAACAAATACCATTAAAATACTTAAAACCTAACAGAAGAATAATATCATGTCATTTTTAAACTTTTGCGATTTGAGAACATTATCCTACTATATTAATACGGGGTTTATCGCGTAATGAAATAAGAGATATGCAATAATTAAATACCTCCTTTTCTCCCGACGTTTCAACCAAGTTGCATTGGTCGTGGTCACGGGCATACTAAATGCGACGCCGTATCACTCAAATTGACATTGTCACCACGACACACCACACTGACAGTGTCTATAAAGGTCTTAATGCCTACACCACGCAGTTTACATTTGTTGACTACAGGATTCCACGACACTGATAGTTTAAAACCATCCTCTCGGTTGAAATTACGGTGTTTTTTAATTTCTACAGCATCACGAACTATACTTGAGAAATAATGTCGATCAGTGGAGAGGACTTTCGGGTCGTGGAGCTCGATCCAATGACCAGTTCCTCCGTCAAGCAAATGACGTCTCTTTCTGGCGGTTTTAATATCATGCTACCGACAATACCGACATAGCCCAGCAAGTTATTAAATTATAATAACTAGCACTAGCTCAAGATCTCGCTCGTTCTCTGCACTTGCTTGGGATCAATTTAAATTAGAATAGAATAGAAAATTAATTTTCGCAAAATATCGCAAAACTACCTTCCATCGTGGACAAAATACGAATATTTCACTCGAATTGTTTATATTGTAGTTGATTTTTCAAAAACGGTCGATTTCAGCTGACTTCCGAATAATTTAAATGGGACCTCGAGAGTATACCTTTTCGAACTAAAAAATAATTTTTCGATTCAGTTCACAATTGGCGGAATTATCGATGAAAGAGCGTACTAGTCTTCTTCTCATTTCGTACTAGCCTTTTAGTTAGTCTCACGGCTCTTAAACAAGAAACTTTAATTTCAAACATTTTAAAGGCATTACAATGTTTAAAGTTTTTCTTACTAACTTTTGCCCGCAGTTTCGCCCGAATGATATTTTGAGGCCCTACCTTACCTTACCCTTAATAAAGAAGGTGGAAAATAAAAAAAACTAAAGAATTCGATTTGACATTTGTTCGATTCGACAGTTCTTTTTTTACATTTCTTGGAGCGCACGCTAGAATAGCTCGCAGATGGCAGAATTTTTTCCTACTTACTTAACACTTATTGGAAAATTTACGCAATATCATTATAATTTATAACCTATGTGTTATTCTGATATATAAGCTATGTAATTGCAAAGTTTCATCTCAATCCGTTTAGTAGTTTTTGCGTGAAAGAGTAACAAACTTCCATCTATCCATCCATCCATCCGTCCTTACAAACTTTTACGTTTATAATATTAGTAGGATGTGTACGAAACATGTCCTTCTGTGGACACTATACCGTTCATTCATCCGTCGTGGAATTAGCCCGGTCCCCAGACCTACGAGTAATCAGTGCCCGTGACTCGCACCAGCTTTCAATTCCACTTCGCTCTCTGCACTCGCTTTGGATCAATTTTAAATTGTATTCTATTTTTAAACTTCGCCGTGTTGAACAGGATTCTATCATTTTTGCGTTGGATCTGGTACTGATAAGAAGTTATTAAAGTAAAATTTAAAATGTTAAAAACCATTGACTAGATTTTGTTATTTAAAATAGTAGGTATAGAATAACTGTCAGGTTTAGAGCAACAGATTTACTGGCTGCCAATATACAGCTGCAAACTGAGTTTAGCAACAGTTTAATGTTCTTAAACAGTTAATTTAGTACTAAAAATGTTGATAACGCTTCACTATCACCACATAGTATAAAACAAAGTCGCTTCCCGCTGTCTGTCCTCATGTACTTATATGCTTATATCTTTACAACTGCGCAACAGATTTTGATGTGTTTTTTTTATTAGATAGAGTGATTCAAGGGGAAGGTTTATATGTAAAATACACCTGTGTTATTAATAAACGCAGAGTTGCCTATTTCGGTATGAGTTAAAACTTTTAAAAAAGAAAAGCCAAAACACGGACTAAGTACTCCGAGGTTACTTTGCGTTTATTATTAAACGATCAAAGTCCCCACCACTACATTTATTTTCTCACAAAGCGTTACAAATTCATTTGAATTCGATATGAAATGTGTAAAACAACATAGCTGAGCCACAGTGAAAATAAGCGGTAAGACAAGGGCCACTTTCAGAACACCAGTTCACCACATGGAGAGCCCTCTATGTTGAAACTTTGTCATCTGTAGCCCTCTCAAGCTCTCGGAGTCTCAAGAGTACACTTACGTTATTACCTGTACTGTTTGCTTTTACGCTCCGTGTTTTCAATGTCGGTTGGAATGAAAAGGATGTTTATTCTTAACCTTTAACGTAAAGGGAGAGATCTGAGGGCTAAGTTGGAGTTTCTTGCTCGAACTCGATCGCGTTAACGTTTGATGTGATTTCAATGGAAATGGCACAGCGCCATCTTGAGTCACATACCGAAAACTGAATAGCTAAGTGTGAGTATTTTTTACGGTAATGTAACGAGCGCCTTACCGATCCAACACAAGCGCGGCAACGTCAGTGGTTGGCTTACTCAAGTGTGTGTGTGTCACTGTGCTCGCGTGTGTGCTCGGCGCGCTCCCTTAACGCGACGTAAAAGTAATTCGATTTGATTTGCAAAACTCCAACTTAGCCCTCTGTGATTTTTAACGCAAGACTTGCGTATATGTTTGTAAATAAACGCAAAGCCATGTATCGATGTTTGTTTGCTGATTATATGAACACCTAAAGGAGTGATTCGAATTACAACCGTCAGAAATAAACACAGAATTGACCGAGCGAGCGAAACGTATATGCTTCAGGTTGTAAATTGTTTTTTCTTCTGTCAAGATTGCTTCTCCTATATAGGTCACATATTTCAACGAACCTTAACGAAACTTTGTACCCAGAGTACCAAGTTTTGTCGAGATATTTTACAAGCTTTTATTTAGTTTCACCTGTCCCGTTGTCGGTCTGTAATCAAATCTTGCAAGTTAAATTTAATCCACTTCCTTGAGCGGAAATTTTGCATACATGTGTAAATCGCGTGATCATGCAATATTATGATGACATGGTGCCAATCTGATGATGGAGCTGGAAGGTGGTCAAAAGAACTTAGCAATGAAACGACACAACCTATCAAGTTTGGGTTCATTTGAATGGTCTTGGCGAGTAGTTTGTCTTTCAATGGTAATCAGTGTATGATGATGGAGCTGGAAGGTGGTCATAGGAACTCTGTAATGAAACGACGGAACCCTATCGAGTTTCGGCTCGTTTGGTTTGTCTTGGCAAGTACTTGTTCAGTAAAAAGATTGTTTCTTAAAAATAGGTTTCTATTAATAAATATTAAATTAAATTGTAGCACATTTTACAAACCAATTTTAGTAATATTTGGCAAGATCGTTCATTATTAATTTTAAATTCTGACAAGATTTGCTAGGATGAACAAAGTTGGTCAAGAGAGAATATAGACTTATGAAAATTCAGTTAAAGATATGTGCCGACGAAAATAAATGATGATGACTATTGCAATCTCAAAGAGTTGTCTTTGTGTTATGCATTTTAAATCAGAAGTGAACGCAGGATTTGAACCTGCCTCTTCAGATCACTATACTAAATTGGTGGCAACACTTAAAAAATTGGCGCTTGCGTAGGATGCGGGCTGGCTCAGTTGGTAGAGCGTCAGGCTAGTGTTCCGAAGGGGCAGGTTCAAATCCTGCGTTCGCTTCAGATTATTGTAATACTTATCATAAAGATAACTTTTTGAGATAAAATCTAGCGTAGATAGCACTCTTAAAAAAAATCATATCAACAACTATTGCAATTAAGATTTTTCGCATGAGCAAATTGTGCATTTTCGAGCAAAGATATTAAAATAATGGTAATAAGTACATACACAAAATTACCACATGAGTAGGTTCGTACATTCAGAACTCCGCCGTTTGTCTCAACTTGCGAGTACAGATTACAAGACGTCTCGTCGTCTTACAATGCCTGTCTGATTAAATTCTGCCCAAATCGTATTTTCACGTTGAAAATACATTGTGAAATACAATGCCTAGTGTACAGTTTAAGAAATTAAGCTTACTGAGAAACTTTGTAAATTCTTGCTGATTCTAAATAGACATATACCTACGTATTTAGTAACGTTCTGTTGGATGACTAAATGTAATACTAATGTTTGATCTATCTATTGTTGTATAAATTATAACTATAATAATCAAAAATAATTATCTAAACCTATTTTTGTGTAAACTCAGGTTTGTGCTTTTAATGTTACGAATTGCTTCCACAACTTATCCCGAATATTTCGTATGTTTTCGCATATTTTACTTCATATAGCGGGAAATTACTCACGCGTTATTACTACGCAAATTACAACTATGTAACTAAAACCATTACGACTATAGTTTTGACCGCATTTGGTCTAAGACCACGGAGATATCAGGCCTTTGTTAGTGAAGTTTACAATTGGTTAAATCTACTGTACAACGAGAGGCTTTAGTTTAAACTAGCGACCCGCCCCGGCTTCGCACAGGTGTACCTATTAAACATATAAACCTTCCTCTAGAATTACTTTATTTATTAAATAATTCTTTTTTGCAAAAAATAGCATGACCGTGTACAGAATTGGCAATATTTCGCTTGGATCGATGTAACATTTTTCACATTATTGTTGATTTATCGAAAATAGCTAAGCCGATTTCGATAAAATTTAAATGAGACCAATTTCGAAGTATACACTTTGCAATAAAAAAAGAATTATCAAAATCGGACCACTACGTAATCAGTTATACGTGGTTTTACAAAAAAAAAAAAAAAAATTACGTGTCGAATTGAGTACCTCCTCCGTTTCATCGGTCAAAAAAACCGCAAAAATAAGCATACATGGGGACAGACAGCGGGAAATTACTTTGTTTTATATTATGTAGTGATAGTAAATGTAATTTCGGTGCACTGCGTAAATGCCACGAACAGACCGGCGACCCGAAAGCAGCACCTGAACAGGAGTTTCACGCAGGTGCCAGTCCACTTCAGATTTAGCTACTACTTCGTGTCGCAAGTACAGTCAAACGGTAGCACTAGCAAAAAAACATTCAACTAAAGAAGATGCTTCACCGTAGGAGCTCCAAACAATGCACCACTCTTCAAAATAAGCGTAAAGATTTGGCAAACAAATAGGCTGTGAAAATCAAAATTTAACGACCCATACTACGACCCCAAAATAGTGAAAATGAAATCAGCTGATCAGCACATAAATCTTATTGACTCTGGAAAAAAATATAAATTAAACAGCTAAATGTCTCTATTGCTATTTCAAAGCGATGTCTCATAGCAAATTGGTTATAACGACGAGTACAATGACATGCTGGAAAATATCCATCACATTGAAAGTTCTTTATTAGTCAGAAAGATATTTACAGAGAACGTACAAACTAGATACAGTCTAAATAATTTGTATGCAACAATGTTATGTTAATGACTCTATCAGGCTAACAGCGCCTCCGAAAGTCTTATAATTTTATAATCATAACATTATTAAAAGCATTGTTATCGGACGTTTTCAAGAACATGTAATGTGTCTACGAAATAAAGAGAATTTGACTTTGACTTGACTTCCTCCTGTGACGCTCCCGCCAAATTTTGTGACGTGTTCATCATTTTTACTAACTTATAGCGTTGGTGGTGAGTTGGTAAGACTAGTGATCCAAAAGAAGCAGTTTCAAGTCCAGCTTTCGCGACAAATTTTTGAATTGTTTATCATAAAGACAACTACTTAATTACAATTTATACTCGATGAAAAACAAATGTGTTTGATATAAATTCAGGTCATCACATAGCTTCAAAGTTTTATCTTATTTTATCTATTTACTGTGTGTGATTGTGTAGTTTATTATAGACTGCAAGTATTACGAGTTCTTGTAGTTACATTACTAGTACGATCCATGTTTTCGCTTATGATTACGTACATTTCAAAATACAAATTAGCAGGGCCGGATTTAGAAGATAGCATCCGGGACATCCACATAAATAGAGGGGCCTCACAATAGAATTCCAAAGAGAAATCTTTCAAATATCTGATGAGTAACACGAACACGAGGAGAGTGATTGCTTAATAGCATATTCGTTTTGTCAGCTGCCCAAGAAGCGGAGATGTACGCAGCTTTAAGCTAACTTTAGAGCCAAAGAAAACTTTGATTCGGCCTATTTACATCATTTTTCGATTTTTCGGTAAACAAAGCTCGGAAGGTTTTATTTTAATTTCAGATAATTCTTAAAAAGTTTTTTTCTTTTCGATTTTTAACCTCTGTGTTGGTATATTTTTGGGTAGGTCTTTTATTTTGTGTAGTAGGTAAGTATTTAGGTAGTATAGAATGACAACATAATGTTTCATAAGATAATTCTTGTTTTTCATTATATTTATATCATTTGTGTTAAGTAAATGTTAAGAGAAATCCTTTATTGGTTGAAATTATTTACTAAAAATCTCGACTGAAACAAAACGTAAATTTATTTGAAAAAATATTTTTGACCTTTTTTGTAGCCCCGAGAATTCCCAACCTCTAAATTCGCCCCTGCAAGTTCACTCACAAAATACAAGACAAGCAAACCAAATTTCTACAAAGTCAACATAGTCGTAATCTGAGAAACATGAAACACAACATGAGGCATGTTTCATGATGTTTGTATGTTTCAGAAGCATGTCGGAATGTGGTTTACGAGCTTAGATCCTGATTTCGTACGCCTCGGGCTTTAACATTTACCATGAAACGTAAAAGAGATTCCTCGACAACGTTTGTGTGATATAATAATATGGTCGTATATAGCCTTACAAACATTTAAAAACAGTTGATTGCATAAGGCATTATCTACTTTGCTTAAGTTCATCTTTAGCGAAATGTAGATAGGTATATAAAAACTGGAAATCAGAATAGGTACAGAAGAAAATTTAATTGTTTATATTACACTGTTCTAGTTATAAGTATTTGAAATGAACATTTACGTGAAAAAAATGGAAAAAAGGAAGGAAAGAATAAAAAGAATAGAAAGTTGTAGAGATGCATGCCAAGTATAATTAGTAGTATTTAATAACAGTTAGTGTTTAATTTTGGGGTGTTTTATAATTTTATTTGTCTCAAAGGCCTATCATCAGCGTAAAACTCGCTTCATTATCAGGGGAAACAAGAAAATCTAGAAACTTGCTACTTAGAGAATCCTTTCTGAAACCGCTGGAAGTTTCCCCTATCCCACGTCTTTAATTACCCGCCATTGCCTAGGTTCCCGAAGCCTATACAAATAAGTCTAAAGACTTGGAGCGCAAGGATGAAAGAGTAGAGACGAAACTTGATACAAGCTTACAAGCTTTACATCCTACTAATATTATAAACGTGAAAGTTTGTAAGGATGGAAGGATGGATGTATGGATGTTTGTTACTCTTTCACGCAAAAACAACTGAACGGATTGAGATTAAACTTTGCAATTATATAGCTTATACATCAGAATAACACATAGGCTATAAATTATAATAAATTTTCCATTTTATAACAATAAGTGTTAAGTAAGTGGGAAAAATTCTGCCATCTGCGAACTATTCTAGCGTGCGCTCCAAGAAATGTCAAAAAAGAACTGCCAAATCAAACAAATGTCAAATCAAATTTTTTTGTTTTTTTTATTTTCCACCTCCTTTATGTAAGGTGGTAAGGTAGGGCCTCGAAATATCATGCGGGCGAAGCCGCGGGCAAAATCTAGTGGGCAAATATAACAACAAACAAAACAAATATAATATTAATTTCATAGTCGGGAAAAACAAAAATTTATTAAAAATTTATTTGTCGTGGCGGGGCGCGGGGGGGGGGCATAGTAGCCAGGTCTTCCCAGCCTGGTGAACGAAGAGGAACCCGAGGTGGGGCCGGCCTCTCCGGGTCTTGGGCCTGGACAAGCCCGTGCGGAGGCTGGCCAGTAGGTCGGCTTGCCGACTGAGGTGGACTGCGGTATCGCGATGGCCGCTCTCCCTATCCTCTGCAGCCGTAGTGGCAGACGCGGGGCCACTTTAATTGACCCGTTGCATCGGGACCAGGGCTTTCGGATACGGGTGCTGTCCGACGCCCAGTGCTGGTTGGTCCCAGGTGGTGGATGACGATGTGTCTGGTGTTCGGCACATCGTCATTCTGGCGGGAGCGATAGCTCCGAGGTGGGGCCTGTGTAAGGCCAGCGCTGTCGGGTGCCGCGGAGGAGCGCGGAAGCGTGCCCGTAGCCCCGACACCAGGCGCAGTAGTGGAACACCCAGGGGTTTTGGTGGGTATACCGTCCAGCAATGGGCGGGTACTCCTACATAACCACCCGCCTGCCCCGAGGTGCGGTGGTATCTTTAAAAGATTTCCCCTGGATAAAAAAAAAAGATACGTTGTGAGTGCGAATTTTGTTACTATTAAATAGATTTCGTTCCACGCTTACAACATCGCTGGTTTCCAGAAATCCTCCTTCTGTTTTATTCACTCCACTTCATGAAAGAGGTGAAGTTTACAGTTTTACAAAGTTAGATTAAGTTGGTAAACGCTGGTGGGCGATAAGTGGGGTGTAAATACGAAGTAAATGAAATAGTATTTATTTACACTACCTAGGTGTACGTTTGAACAAATATACATAGTGAGATTTAGTAATGAGAAAATTTTGGAGGCATTGTTGTTGTTAATGTTTTCGCAAAATAACTTAAATTCACAAAGTAGCTATTTTAAAATTACATTAGACTTGGCATTTAAAATTAGATTTTTGGCAAGCATCTGATAAACAAGCATTTTATATATACTGTATTCCGAATTGAGGGGATATTTTTCTCATCACTAAATTACTAAAAAATCGGCCAAGTGCGAGTCGGACTCACGCACGAAGGGTTCCATAGTTTATGGGAGACCCTTTGGCCCCATTTCAAGCATCTAGTAGCCGTTATTAGTATTGAACAAAAACATTTTCATGTAAATGAAGCCAAGTCTAAATCACAGTTCCCATTATCAAAAAGTTGTCAGATCTCACGTAAAGCCAAGCTTCTAACTCTACACGCCTTACTCTACAAGTCCTTACTCCACAAACTCTACAGCTTAGTCAATATATGTGACTTTGAAAATAGGACACTATAATAGTCTTGTTATCATACTACTACACGGGACTTATCGCGCAATAAAACTTGAGATATGAGCTAATTAAGTACCTCTTTTTCTCCTCCCGACGTTTCGACCAAGTTGCATTGGTCGTGGTCACGGGCATATTATCATAGTAGTATGATAATGTGTTCAAATCGCGAAAGTTTAAAAATAACAATAGTCTTGTTGTCTCTAAGAATAATTCTTAAGACATTACGCATGTTTACCTACACTTATGCATCATGCTTATTATGAGACTTATTTATTATTACAATATATTACGAGAAATTAATACGAAATTTTCTCTTCCACTTGCTAGTTATCATGTTATTATTATCATAAGTTACTTTGACCTTTAGTAGATAAATATCTTCCATACAGTATAATAATAGAGGTATATTACGTATTCCCTACGGTACTATGATATGATATTTCTTGTTTGAAAATGTTATTACAAAGGTTACAGATAAAATATAGCTTTAATATACCTAATGTTCTTTGATGTAAATTCGTATTTTTCTTCAGACGTCGTTTGAGTAGATTCAGATTGACAGATAGCTATAATAATTATTATTTTTCACAATAAATGGTAAAACCACCTTCCATCGTGTACAAAATTCAAATATACCGCTCGAAATGTTTACATTATTGTTGAGTTTTCAAAAACTCAGATGATTTCTGTTAAATTATAACCACCTATCCTTTCGAACTAAAAAAGAGTTTTTAGATTCGGTTCACAATTGGCGAAATTATCGATGAACATACACAAACAAAATACATGCAGACAAACATAGAACCTCCTCCTTTTTGGAAGTCGGTTAAAATACAATTAGTGATCATTCTCGGTAATTTTAATTTTGAGATTTGATGCGCAGAATTCAATTCAATTCAATTCAATCATTTATTCATCAAATAGGTACATAAAAGTACACTTTTGAACGTCATATACATAATCAAGACAAAATAATAAATTACAATAAATTAAATCAATACATGTCAAAAATTAATAATCATAAATCAATATTATCCAATGTCATGTATTTCCAAGCCAGTTTATCCTTCAAGAAGTCGTCAATGGTATAGTATGCTTTCTTGATTAACAATTTTTTAATAGTATTTTTAAAACGATTGTCATTTAGACTTGTCAAGCTTACAGGTAGAATGTTATAAAAACGGACACAATTATTTTGGAAAGATTTATCAATCTTGCTTAACCTAGTCTTTGGTATTACAAATTTCAACTTATTTCTTGTGTTATAGTCATGCGTATCACATTTTTTAAGATATTTATTGCAATTTTTCCGTGCATACATAATATTGTCTAGAATATACTGGCATGGCATGGTCAAGATATTTATTGATTTGAAGAGTAGCCTCAAGGAGTCCCTGGGCCGAAGCCTGTAAATGTAACGAATGGCCCTCTTTTGCAGAACAAAAATAGTTTTTGAAGCTTCGGCGGCATTGCCCCAAAGCAAGATTCCATATGTCATCAAAGAATGAAAATAACTAAAGTATACTGTTCTTGCAGTTTCAACATCAGTAAGGCCTCTTATTTTACGAATCGCGTAAGCAGCTGAACTAAGTTTACCTGAGAGTTCCTTTATGTGAGGCCCCCATTGTAGCTTATTATCAATCCTTAAGCCTAGGAACTTAGCAGTAGCAGTAAAGTCCAATAGGTTATTTTCAATATTTATGTTAGTTAATACTCTATTTTTTGCTAGAGAAAAATGTACGCAGTTAGTTTTTTTCGCATTAAGTGCTAGATTGTTTATACTAAACCAATTAACCGCGTGGCTCAGGGCTAGATTGATATTTTCAGTATCAGTTGCTTTTCTTTCCAAATCGAACAACAATGAGGTATCGTCAGCAAATAACACAGTCTTGGAAAATTTTTGTAATAAGAAAGGAAGGTCATTGATATAGACTAAGAACAGGAACGGACCCAGTATCGACCCCTGAGGCACTCCCACATCCACACCCAAGGCATCAGACATCACCCCATCTATGTTAACGCTCATAGTTCTGGCAGAAAGATATGATTTTAATATTAGCAGAGCTTCTTTTCTTACTCCGTAGTGAGACAGTTTTAACAGTAATATATTGTGATCTACGCAATCGAAAGCCTTCGATAAGTCGCAGAAAATTCCTACAGCATCTTTAGATTTTTCCCACGCCTCGTAAATACCACTCACGAAAGCAGTGGTTGCATCAGTTGTGGAACAGCCCTTTGAGAAACCAAACTGATTCCTGTACAAGATTCCCTTCAGATTGAAGAATGAACTCATTTGATCTAGAAGTATTTTTTCAAAAATCTTGCTTAATGTTGGAAGGATAGATATTGGTCTGTAGTTTCCAAGGTCTTTTTTACTCCCAGACTTATGCAATGGTAATATTTTACTATATTTCATGAGATCTGGGAATGTACCTTTTGTGATACACTCATTAAATATTTGAGCAAGATAAGGGGCTAGAGATATTACGAAGTTATTTATAAATTTCACTGACATTCCCCATACGTCTTCAGATTTTTTCTGTCTTAGGGACTTGAAAGTTTTTATTATAATATTAGGTGTGACCTCATGGAAACAAAAATCATCCGGAGTGGCTGGTACATTTTCAGCGAGTAATTTTTCAGCTTGAATTTTACACGGTTTCAGAGTTTTAGAAGTTTCCTTCGGTATTTTGTTGAAGTGGTCTACAAATATATTAGCTACTTTTTGCTTATCACTAACCAAAGCATTGTCATGAATAACCTCAGTCTTAGGCTCTTTTTGAGTAGATTTGCCGGTTTCTTGTTTTATTATAGACCAGACAGTTTTAACTTTGTTGTCAGATTTGGTAACTTTGTTTCTAATGAAAATTGATTTTGCGTTTTGGCATACTTTTTTGAAAATTTTGCTGTATTTACGTATATAATTTAAGAAAGGTTCATCTTGTCTATAGGCTTTCTCACTATAGAGCTCATATAACTTATCTCTACTTTTAAATACACCTGGTGTTGCCCATTCATTAAATTGTAATTTCTTATTGTGTTTTATTATTTTTTTCTGCAAGGGGAAAATTAAATCAAAGTTATTTTTAACAACGTCAAAAAATCTATTGTAGTTAATATTAGGATCGCTATGGTTTATATCAATAGCATTTAAATCATTAGTAATTTTAGTTTTATACATACCAATTTTCTTCTTATTAATATGTCTACAAGTAACAATCTCCTGGACTTTTGATTTATTATTGGAAAGAGGTACTCTAACAAGTTGTCCTGTGTGATCAGAGGATAATCTGTGTATGATAGCTTTGTCAAGAACTTCGAAGTCACAAAAGATGTTATCTATGCAGGATGCTGACGTGCTCTTTATACGAGTAGGTTCAAAGAATAAATTTGACATATTGAAACTTTTTAAGAGGTTAATGAAATCTCTTTCTTGTTTTGATTTTTTTAGTAAATTAACATTGAAATCGCCTAATATTATGACATGTTTATTTCTGTCACATACTTTATTCAAAACTTCTTCTAAAATTGATAGGAATTCATTAAATCGTGTACTTGAAGGAGGTCTGTATACATTTACAATAACATAGTTTTTAATCTCAATGCACGATAATTCAATGTGACGTTCAACAGCTAATTTAACAATGTCATCCCTATTTTTAAAAACCAAATCATTCCTGACAATGATCAGGGAACCACCTCCAACAGTAGATTTTCTAGAAAAACAGCTACCCACCTTATGTTCTGAGAAGCCAGTTTGAATTTCAAAGTCTTTTATCCAAGATTCCGTTAAACATAGAATATCAACATTATCTGTGTCCATAAATAAGTTAATTTCGAGTTCTTTATTTCTGCAACTTTGAATATTTTGATGTACTATCGTGATGCCTTGAGCGGGTGAATCATGTACAAAAAATTTTGCTCATTTTCTGACAGCGACATACAATTACTATCGATATTATCTCTAAATGTCAATTGATTACTATTATTAACTTTAACAGCTGTTATGTCTATAACAGTTTTTTTCGATCCAATAGGTGAGTCACAATTACAAACTAATATATAACACAAGATGTCAAGATATTTCTTGATATGTAGAAAGTTGGGTAGCCCAAAATCAAAACGGTTATTAATATCAATTATATGGATATTCTCATTATGGCAAGTTCCATTATATAAGTCAAGGTTGATTTTATACAAATAATCATTCTGTTCTTTATTATTGCCATAAGGAATTGTGCAAATTATAATTTTGTGCAATTTCGAAATTTCGTTAATTAATTCTAAACTAAACTTAGTATCTCTACGGCTTGTGACTATCTTTTCTCCGGTAACTAATATAAATGTCGATGACTTTGTGTATTTGTTTCGATCTTCATACATACGTTTAACAAGAGTGCTGAAAGAAGAACCGTGGCTGCAGAAATTCGTAACATTTTTCGAAGTACGGTTTGAGAGGCGACTTCCAAGACCCGCGCCACATTTATCCGAATAAATACAAATGAAGTCATTTTTGTCTTGAGGTTTGGGTAACATGTCATATGAAGTGGGTTGAGCTTCTTCACAGGCTTGAGAATTGACTGACGTCGGAATCTCTAAAGAGGACGGAGTCTTGTCTTTATTTTGCGTATCTGTAGTTTCGCACTTCTTCTCAATACCAATGTCTGTAGTTTTCTTCTTTTCTTCTACATCTGCTGATTTTTCTATGACTTCTTGAAGTTTATTAATTTGTTTTTCTATATAAGTGATGGTGTTGATAGTTCTATTATTGTCCTCTAAGCTTGATTTGTATTTACTGATAATTTCTATAAGGTCCTGATTTTCATTAATTTGGGATTCTATAATTTGGTTCCGGTTTTCAATTTCTTTCATGGCTAGAATATTTTCTTGGGTAAGCATTTCATTTTCTATACAAACATAGTCATTATTTCTTTTCAATTCCTCAGATTTCTGTTTGTCAAAATTCATAAGATTATCTTTCAGCTTGTGTATACGTTTGTTTAGTGCTGGTATTTTTCTTTTAAGCCGTTTGAGTAATATTCTAGACTTAGTTGTTTGTTTACTATTAATTTTCGTTTTTTTCTTGTTTAACACTGTATTTACGGAGTCAGCTAATAATTTAGTATATTTTAATTGTAAATCGTTGTAGTCATTAGTCATCGCTTTAAGTCGACCATAAATTGGGTCAATATTTTCAAGAAATTCTGATTCATAGTCTTCTTTTTCTTTGTGAAGGTCTGAAATCTTTTGCTCTAGAGTTTCCTGATCCGCAAGCAATATCGTTTTATTTTTCTCGTAGTCCGTCAATTTTTTTATGAGGTTGTTATTTTCAACACAGATAGTTTCAAATTCTTTCATATTACATTCGTGTTCTTCCGACAATCGCGTAATTAGTTTATCTTTCTTTAATACCTCTTTTTTCAGGTTTTCAATACATTTTTCATATTCTATAATAATTTCTTTAGTGTCCAAATTTTCGCTCTTTGTATCGGCATTATCCACATTTAAAATTTTTCTCCTCGATCTAGTAGTCATGATTTATGTTTACAATTGAAAACTGGTAACTATACAATCTCTATAATTGATTAGTAAAGTAGACAAATCTTTTCGTGTTAAACACCTAGAATAAAAACGAACTTCTAATTGCAAGTAAGTTCGTTTATTCATGCAACAATAACTTTTCGTTGTATAGTCTATGAAAATCGATAGTTATTGATAGTGCCGAGGTGACATTAGTTTCCATCAGTTATCAAGCAGATAATGTTAATGTGTACTCTGTGGTCCATTCAAAAAGCCAGTGTCACTTTCATTTCATTGACATCTCAAATTGACACTGCTAGTCTATTGTTAATGTCATATCACAGTGTCACTTTGAGGTTATGTTTTTCAATGTCGGAGCGGATATGATCTAATGTATTCTTAAATATCTTTGACAAAAAAAGCCGTTGCAAGTATGAATTCTCAATAATGGATGAGCTTCAACCTCCAAACACAATGAAATAGTTGCCAAAAACAGATCAGGGTGTTATTATGAAGTGTTCAAGGTACCTGTGTTTTGTGTGCTCGGCCCAGTCGAGTCTGCTCGTGTCCTTCAGGTACTGTATTTCTCGTTTTTTACATTTTTTAACACTATATATAATGAGAGGCTAATCAAAACACACTTATCGCTGACAGTCGCGAACCGGAAGTCAAATGTGAATTGTGTCAAATGTGAATCAAGTATGATGCTTGTTTTGTACTTTATAATGTTTATTTGGTCTATCATAACCTCAGAATAATGATAAGTAATAGAAACCTTGCTAAATTTTACTCAAATAAACTACTCTATGATACACTACTTATATTTTTCTAAACCACAGATATTTACATATTTAAAAGGTAATTAAATATGTAAATATCCCAATTATGAAGGCGCCATCGTAGTTATATTAGCAATTTAGAATATTTCTGTTTCTTTTTCACTTTAGGCATTCGACAGAGAGAACACTTTTTACGTTGCTATTAAATTGACAATCGCCTTCTGTGGCCTATTATCATTGTGCGTATCATTATTACACTAACTTTAATTATAAAGCAAAATAAAATAGCCAGTAAAGAAAAACTTCGTATACCGCACGTCAGTGGGTTTGTAAAAGCCCATTGTTGAACATGAACATAGGCCTGCCCACGAAGGGCGACTGGGTCATATCCACGACGTTGGTTTAGCCTTAATTGTTGCGATATCGATGCCATATCAAATTACTTTCATTGATTGCATGATCAGTAATTGCATGTCCGATTAACCTAAATTGGAACAACATTTAAACACGTCCTTACGATTACATAGCAAGCGTTACTACTACTACGTAACCACGGTTCCCACATAGCCCGAATCCTTCGAGAAAATATCTATAGTCACAATCGTGCGAAAAAAGTGTCCGAGCCAAAACCCTGCCCAACCTACGTAGCGGGCAGGCTTTTTAGTTAGTCGTAACGTGATTGCAAGCCAACTACAACGCCACGCGATGCCAAAGCACTAATTAGGTGACATAATGTCGAGATTCGAGAAAACGGGTCATTATGAAATATTTCATGTAAATATCTAAGTCGGTTTCTTTGACGGCACTCGGACATTTTTTTACCACTTTCACTTAGGGACTGTCGCTCTGTAGATATTAGCTCGAAGCCCGAATCCAATCAACAAGCCGAGATGAGGTGTAACAAACTAATACAAAGTTGCGTGATGAGTAATCGTCGATACCTCAATAGACAGCGAACAACAAAGAAGTAAGAAATCTCATTAGTGTGAGATTAGAAAGAGATTCCTCTAATAAATCACAGTTGATGTATCACGCTGTCACTCCATTCTCCTGTGACTCAACCCGTGAACACCAGGGGTCTTCACTAAACAGGAAATATGAGTAGAAACCCATCAGTCGTAGAACGTTCACTGCTGGACATAGGCCTCCACTATGAATTTCAAATAAGTAAGGCCGGTTTAAAGCAGTTTACATCTAGGGCGTTCCTGCAGTCTTATATAATAATATCGTTTTTTGTCTTGTATAAATTTCATATTATCGGATCTTATTATACCTTTTGACATTGCTTCTAAAATATGGCAGCGTGGTGGCGGCCTTGAACAAATATCAAATCAGCTAGCTTAGCATACAAGACCACGACAAGAGTTTACCGACGTGTGCAAAGGTGACAGATATATACTTCATCATAACTCTGTCACGCTCTGACACGTCGATAGTGTTATTTTATGGTCCAGCATAAGGATATGCTAAGCCCGCAGGAAATAATAAATTCTACTCAAATTAAGCATTCAATGCGGTTGTTTACTTTGCGCATTTATTTATCATATTTTAATAGATTTTTTTAGCTACTGTACACAGTCTGGTCTCGTTTTGCTCCTTTCGTGTTTTTTCCCAATTTCCCGGACAATTCCTGAATGAGCTGTAAACGCCAACAGAGAGCGTTGATGTGACCCGTGTCACACTATCGCATTATATTCAAAGAAAATTATCTATTTGTACGTTTTTCTACAAGCTGTAATAATGTACCTAACTTCACACGACAATTTTATTGCTAATTTAAAAATCAGTTCGATAAGGCTCGGTTTTAAGTGAATACTTTTGGATCAAGAAAAGAATACGGGCAAAAGCATACACATATGTAATTTTATGTGTTTTGAAAATTATATCTTATTTTTTGCCTATCAATATATTTGAAAACACTGGCAGAGGACCACGAGACGTCGAAACTGCTCCAATTCCAAGAGCCTTAAAGTGCATTTCAAGAAAGATGTCCCGCGGCAAAAGTGAAACTAATTTTAACAGATCGGCCAGGCGACGCATCTGAGGAATTTCTTGCGTGAAAAGAACTCTAGTATAATTTTCTGTATGAGTAAAACTAGAGGTACCAAGTCGTATCACGAAAGGAGTCCCCTGAAATAATTGAAACTAGTTTTAACGGATTGGTCATGCGATTGTGGCGTCGATTCTGAGGAACTTTTTTCGTGAAACGCACTCCACTCTTTAATTTTGAATGAATGAATATCATTCAACAGACAAAACCACACAGCGCAGCTAGTTCATCTGACCCTTGTCATGCAGGTGTCAGCGCCGATGATATGGCATAATAGAAACGTAGATACGTCGGGTTATCGATGAAAACAGACGTTTCCTGAACTTTCCACAGTAAACAAAATTACAATAGGGAAATAAATTGTGCCTACGAAACTGTGTTTGTAGGTCAATGTGTGTTTGGAAATGTTTATATCAGAAATTATTTATTAAATGTTAGCTGCAAGGTTGGTGATTTACAAGTGGTGATATAAATAATTCAAATAACTTAAATTAACAACTTGTCGACTTTACCATAGTGGTGGAGTTATCATCTTTTATTTAATAATTCCGCAATTCTTTAATCTTTTCTTTTTTAATTTAAATTTACCCGCTTTCTGGTGTCGTCGGTAAAACAGGTGCAACGCTGGGACAATCTGTCGATGTTCCGTTGACGTCCCGGAGTTTTCCGAGAGATGGCGCTAGTCCGCGATGCCCTCGACCGCTAATATTGGTCGGTAATGACGCAATGTTCATCGCGTGACGCATCACCGCCGTGAATCGTGATGTTTGGAATAACAGAAAATAATTCTGTCAGTGTACTTCCATCCGCCGCAAGTTTACTTTCATCCGCCTAACTATAAACTTATATCTTTGAAGTTCATTTCCAGAACTTTTTATTGTGTGCAGTGCAGTTTTTAGACAATCGTATTTCGCCTCGATAAACACAGGACTTTTAGAGGACGATACCAGCAGGCGCCGTGCATCAGTGGCAGACGACTCTTCTCCAGCCGGTCTCGATTACGAGGGGATGAAGGCGGTCATTTGCAGGTTAGTCTTAGCTTAGTGCCTGTATACGCGTCGACACCAAATTATTTCATATAGGTAATATGATCTTCGCGCCCTTTCTTTTCATAATTTTTCATTAAAACCTTTCGTGAGCATTCACACCCAGGAGTTGGCTATTTACACGCCACTCCACATAGAAAAGTTTCTAAAATAAATTAACAAATATAAAACTAAATTAAATGCAAAAGCAAACACCTGCACAGTTAATAAATATAATCAATCTAATAAGTATGTACCTTTATCTTCAAAATAATGTATTTCATCAGTTGTATGTGTATTTTTGGCGGAGAAATGTAAATGTGATGTAATCTTCTTTCTCTGTTGCGCCAAATATTTTAGTTTTCAACAGGATCAATCAAATTTTTGCGATTTGAACACATTATTTTTATACTGCGGGACTAATCACATAGTCAAGTATTACATTTAAAAACTTAAAAAAACAAGCTTTTGCCGAACAACTACTCGCCAAGACGAATCAAACCGAAACTCGATAGGGTTGCGTTTTTTCATTACAAAGTTCCTATGACCACCTCCCTGCTCCATCATCAGACCCTGGTTACCATTCAAAGATAAATTACTCGCCAAGACGATTCAAATTAACTCAAACTCGATGAGATTGTGTTAATTTATTGCTAAGTTCCTTTGCCCACCTTCCAGCTCCATCATCAGATCAGCACCATGTCATCATAATATTGCATTGTCACGCGATTTATTCATGTGTGCAAAATTTCAGCTCAATCGGTAACTGGGAAGTGGATCAAATTTAACTTGCAAGATTCGATCAAATCAAATCAAAATTTGTTTATTTGTCAGAATATTGTCTTACAATGTAGATGTTAAAGGAACAAAACGAGCCATTACCGCCGACTTAGTGTAACCGACAAAAACCAAATTTTACAGGAGAAGGTATTTTTTAAATATTTTTATAAATAATTGCGCTATTAAATTAAATTTTTGACATATAATAATGTTTTTTTAAGCCTTATATGTAACGCTTAAAATTTTCAAAAAAACAGTAGGTTTTGAGGCTTTTTTGGCGTTTACAATAATTTTGCTGTCTCAAAGAAACAACTTCTTATGTTTCCGGGCGTTTGAGATAACACTTGCGATAAAAAGTAACCTGGTTAAAGTTATAACGCAAACGACAATAAGTCATTTCAACTATGAATTTATTTTCATAAAATAACGGGTACTTAATTAATTAAACACAAATTAAAACATATAAATATATATTTCTCATTATTTTATAAATACTTGTTCAAATTACTGAACATTGAGTGTTGAGAGTGAATATATTAAACTTAAAATAGAATTGTTAAACTTTTATTAAAAGAATTAAAATAAAATACTTGTTACCTACATTCGTTTCAGTTAACATCAATTGTCATTAATTAAACATTTAAAAGAACACTGAGATCAACCCACCTGTTGAGATACTCGATTAAGGCCTTCGAGCATCGTACCGAGTTCCTCCATCGACTTTGCCATGACCACGATATCGTCGGCAAACCGAAGGTGAGTGAGGTGTTGATGCCGAATCCTTTCCATTCCAGGAGCTTAAAGGCGTTCTCCAGAGTAGCAATAAACAGTTTCGGAGATATTACATCTCCCTGTCTTACGCCTCTCTTAAAAGGGATTGCCTTGGAGCTCTCTTCCTGTACTCGGATCGACATGGTGGCGTTATTATACAAACACTTCAAAACTTCGATGTACCGATAGTCAATACGGCATCGTTGAAGAGACTCAAGCACAGCCCATGTCTCGACCGAATCAAAGGCTTTCTCATAGTCCACAAACGCTAAGCAAAGTGACTGGTTATACTCCTCGGTCTTCTGTATAACCTAAAGTCTGCTGCAGCGTATGTTTGTGGTCCATGGTACTAAAGCCTTTCCGGAAACCGGCTTGTTCGGAAGGCTGGAAGTCATCAAGCCTGCGTTCGAGACGATTCGTAATGACTCTTGAAAACAACTTATAAACATGGCTCAGAAGCGAGATGGGTCTGTAATTCTTCAATAAGGTATTGTCACTTTTTTAAAGAATAGCACCACCACGCTTCTGTTCCATGCTTCTGGCGTTACGCCCTCGAGGACGACGGTGTTGAAAAGGTTCTGAAGGACTTTAAGTACCGGTTTATCACCCGCTTTCAGAAGCTCTGAAGTGATTCCGTCGTCACCCGGCGCCTTGTTGTTCTTAAGTTGGTTCAGGGCCATTCTAATCTCGTACAGGCTGATGTCCGGGATATCTTCGGTGAAATGTCGGGTCAGCTTGGCTCTTGGGTCTTTAGCCGCGCTGTTTACAGGCTTTGCTACCGAGGCGTATAGCTGTCCGTAGAACTTTTCGATCTCCTCCAATACCTCTGCCTTGGTCGACGCTATACTGCCATCATCTCTCTTCAGCTTAGTCAACTGGCTTTGCCCAATAGACAAGTGCCTCGCGAACACTTTGGAGCCTTTGTTTCGCTCTATCGTCTCCTTAATATTTAGTATTAAAGAGACGAATGTCGCACCGCACTGATTTAGAAATTTGTCTATTGAGCCGCCTGTATGACTTTGCATCATCGGAAGACTGCAGTCTTGGCGAGTGTCGTTCGGCCATGAGATTTAGAGTATGATCGGAAAATTTCTGAGGTCTATTGGAACGGCGCCGGGGTTTTAAGAACTTAGAACCCACCGTTTGGACAGTTTCTACGAGCCCGTTATTGATCTCGTCCACCGACGCAAAGTTCTCCAGGCAAGCAAAGCGATTTGAAAGCTCGAGCTGAAAGTTCTCGGGGTTTTGTATATGAGCATGAGTAGGTCGGAGCGTAGACTTCATCAGACGGGATCTTTTTAGTTTAACGGTTTTTATCCTGTGGATCACGGAGACATCGTTGAATATCCGTTTTTCGCTAGTCATGATGAAGTCTATCTCATTTCTCGTAGAACCATCGGGGCTCATCCAGGTCCATTTCCTGTGAGAAAGCTTCTGGAAGAAAGAGTTCATCATGAAGAGCCCCTCTTTCTCCAGAAAGTCTGCCAGCCTCTGGCCCCTGGGGTTCCGTTGCCCATATCCAAAGTGCCCCACTCTCAACTCATCATCGCCTTTTTTGCCCAACTTTGCGTTGAAATCTCCCATAACAACCGTGAAGCGGGTCTTAGACGTATGTATGGCCCGACTTCCGTCCTCATACATAGCCTCCACTTCATCATCTGGGTGTGACGAGGTCGGTGCGTATACCTGAATGACCTTCAACGAATATCGTTTAGATATTCTGAGTATTAGGTATACAACCCTGCTCGACACACTTTCAATGGTAATGATGTTGTTAACGAGAGACTTGTGAACGAGAAAGCCGACACCACCTTGGGACCGTTGGTCACCTTCCCGGTAGTAAAGTAGGTTGCCGGATTTCAGGGTTATCGTGTCCTCGCCCTCTCTACAGACTTCAGACAACCCCATAATATCCCATCGCAACCTACTCAACTCTTCTTCCAATTCCGCAATCTTCCCGTCAGTCCTCATGGTGCGCACGTTATATGTTGCCAGGGCCAGTTGTCGGGTGGGGTGGCAGCCGGATCTCTTCCGGCGATTCTTAGCACTCCGTGCTCCGCCGTTACCATGGCCGCTGCTGGAGCCAGGAATAGCGGAGCTGCCGGGGACTGGGGACCTGGTTTTATTTTTGTCAATCATGAAGGGGGGTTTTGCCCGTAATTCCCGCGCTGGGCAGGCGTGTTGGCAATCGCAGTGCGTAGCTCTCGCGACGGGGATGCTGCTGCCCATCCCCGCCCTGTTGCACTTGAGCTACGCTGTTTTGGATGGATATACCGCCATCTGTCGGTTCCGTAGTACCTCAGTCGGCTCTTACGACACCTGGTGCAAGATGGGGGTGCTATTCTACTCTGCCGGCACCCCACGGCATAAACTCATTAAAACATACACTTTAAACTTATTAAAACATAATTTTATCACGTAATAACCGGGTAATTATAATTTAACAATAAATACAGTGCAAAGAGATAGTTATTGCATCACAATCTTCCCTGGAATGAACTCGTTCCAACACGTTTTTTGCCACTTTGTTTAAAGTAAATGACAAAATTTTGATGTACTGTGTCGGTTGCGATAACAAGTAGGGTTGCTTACGCTGCAATTCTTAGAAAATTACGCAACTTACGATATATTTTGATTATGTCGGTTACTGTAAAATACAGAAAACTGTTGTGCTAACGATAAACTTAGCATTTGCTATAACTTTCTAATTGGTTGTGTTTTAGCGAGAAATGTCGGCGAACCGTGTCCGTTATAAGTTTAATTGTCGTCTGCGATAAAAAACGCTGTTTAGGTAAAAATGTCGCTTACGATAAGACGGCGGTAACGGCTCGAAAAATGTCTCAAATATTAAAATATAATAATTTAAAAAATATATTTAATTTAACATTAATTATACATTTATTTGCTTAAGTGAGTCTTCTAAAAATTCATGATTACAGAACGACAGACAACGAAACAGGTGAAACTAAATAAAAGCTTGTAAAAATAAAGAGGATCAATGTATTTAATTTCAGTCTCCATCAGAATGAGAGTCCTCAGCTGATTCAGAACTGCTGCTGGAACCATCATCATCCACTTCGACTTTTATAGGTTTTGGTTTAGCTGCGCGTTTATAATGTGAACAACCGTGGCTAGATTGGAGCATTGCCGACTCGCCCGTCGTTAGGATATCACACCAGGGAAGGCCAATCATTACCATACACAATACCTGTGAATAACAAATATAATCATTAATATTTTTCGCAAAAAATGGTTAAACCGCCTTCCATTGTGTACAAAACTCGAATATTTCGCTCTCATTGTTAACATTATTGTTGATTTTTAAAAAACGCCTCAGCCGATTTATTTAAAATTTAAATGGGACCACGTCGGGAGTATACCCTTTCAAACTAAGATAGAATTTTTCGATTCGGTTCACAATTGGCGAAATTATCGATGAACATACACAAAAAAATAGATACAGACAAATAGGACCTCCTCCTTTTTGGATGTCGGTTAAAAAGTTGTTAAAAGCTTTAACGGGGTATATGATTATGTAATATTAATACCTAGCGTTAGCCGCGGTCTCAATGTATACCTTATACTCGTACCTACTAGATTTAGCGGTTTCCCAAAGGATCCTCTAATATTTTCGTGATAAAAAGTAGCTCAAGATACTCTCCAACCTTTGAACTAAATCCTGGCTTCCTTACTATTGTTTTAGATCCAAAAGTGTGTTTTTTCGTTTGTTACTCTTTTACGCAGCAACTAAGCAAAGTTACTAATCTAATTTAATTTTACTCTATAAACAGGCAACCTCAAAAATATAATATAATTATTGTATAAAACATCTAAATATAAGTAAAAGTCTTAAAAGAATAAATGTTATCTTTAAAACATAACCAAAAACTGTAAATATAAATTAAAATAAAACTTACTAGTGCGATTCTCATTTTCGTTCGAAGCCGTCGAGAAGTTACCAAAAATGTTTATGAATTCTTAGAAACATATCACAAAAGATAACGACCACGAACCATGCCGAATTTTCTTTTTTCTTGAAAATTTTACCAGTAAGTAGTTAAATTAGTGTGACTTGACATCTTTGACATCAGTTGTAATTATACGTACGTATTATCACCGTAACAGATTTCTTAATAATAACAGATTGATAATGCTGTTGTTACTTGAGGCAATTTTCAACCACAATAATAAATAGAAAATCTACACAGCGTTAACAGAGGGATAATATGGTCGATCAAGAAATGAAAGAAAGAGATGCATTGATTTAATATGGCATGAGTTAGAAAGAAACACGAAAAATATCTTAATTCTTGAATAATAATGAATTCTTGTCAAATTCCAATACATATATTTGACAGTTGACAACTAGTTGATAGTTATTGTCCGTATATAAGCGACAACAGCGCTCTCTTGTTGTTGATAATAACTCTGTTAAAATCTAGCAAATTTGCTGCCAAAAATGTCAAATTCGTATTGGAATTTAACGTTTTGTTCATAAAAATAAAAGTGCATAATACTAAAGTGATAAAAATCCGGTATAACCACCGAATCGAGATATTTTTCATGTCTCTTTCTGACGCGTGCCAAATGAAATCGATGTATCTCAGTCAGATTTTCTCGATCTACAATACCCTCTGGTATGTCTGTGATCATGATCACCAAGCATGATGTAGCGCTCATTCATAGCATAGTTTGACTATGTTGGTTTACTTTGTTACCGATCACAGTAGTAATCGCAATTATCTAGTCCCACCTGCCCCTTTCTTCTATCGTACGGTTAGACAGATCCGACCAAAGCGCCACCCTTTTATGGTGGACATTCCGCGCATTAGAACCAAGCGTTTCGAGTCCACATTCCTCATACGAACAGCCAGAATGTGGAACGCTTTGCCTGAGTCTGTCTTCCCGCTAAAGTACAATGTAGGTGTCTTCAAATCCCGAGTAAATAGGTATCTTCTAGGTGTTACATCCTAGACAGCATATCTACTTAACATCAGGCAGTGTGTAGTTAAACGCAAACCTATTCGAAATAAAAAAAATAAAAACTTAGCAATTTTCAGCACGGTCAATCTTCCGATGGGTGCCCGGGGGTAGTATTTACAACTGAGCGCTACCGTGGCAGATGACACGATAAATTGTAAGACCCGCTTGTAGTAACCGTTTAGGAATGTCACAGGCCTTCAGGCGGTTAAAAACTATGACACCAGGGCTAGCCACCCTGCATATACTGACTTTCTTTAAAGCGCGATTAGTCCCGTAGCATAAGAATGAACCAAGCCGAGACATGCCAAGCATGAAACAAGCCGTGGTGGTCTAGCGGTAATGACACCCGCCTTACAATCGTGAGGTCGTGGGTTCAATCCCGGCCCCGTACCAATGAGTTCTTTGTAATTTATGTACGGAATTTAACACCACTGGCTTTTCGGTGAAGGAAAACATCGTGAGGCAACCTGCATACGTCCGTAGAAGAAATTCGATGGCGTATGTGAATCCACCAACCCGCACTGGGCCAGCGTGGTGGATATGGCCCAATCACCCTTCGCGGGTAGGCCTCTACGTTCTGCAGTGGACTATTAAAAAGGCTGGTACAGGGAGGTACAGGATAAGAATGAAAGTAGCATTTATTTTATAGCATATTTTCACAGTTCTCGTTATTTCAGCCATTTGGCGTCTACTGCTCGACATAATATTATGACATAACTGCCTTATAGAACTCCGAAATGACCGGTTGGAAGCGGGTTGCATCCAGCATCCATTTAAACAGTATGAATTCGAAATTAACGTAAAGACAGCACTAAAACATGCTGTGTAAAATACAGAGTCATAGGCATTAAACGCAAAACCTTTTAAGACCTTTTCTAACCTTTGTTTACATCAAGACAAACAACTTTTGTTCTAGGACTTTTGGAAAATCATGAAGAAAAATCAGCTTTTTCATACAAAAAATTCGTCAACGCGCGGCAAAATGTATGGAGAAGCGAAGATTTTTTTTGAGAATTTTCAAAAGTTGTTTGTCTAGGTGGACTAGACCCGCCCTGAAAAGGTTTTGCATTTCTGTCAATTCGGATCTTTAGTAAGGGAGAGATAAAACTGTCAAGTCATATAGGTACAAGGTGACCCAATATATTTCCTCTTATATTTTCAATGTTTGTTAGGATTTTTTGTCTTCACGATATCTAGCACCTCATGATAATATTAAATATACAATAAAAACACAGGCTTATTTTATTGATGAATGAATGAATGAACACTTTATTGTTAACACTAAAATACAATACAAAAGTATACTAAATCCACAGAGAGGAGAATTTTATTACAAAGTTATATTTAGATACGAAAACAGATTGACCACAATGAGTTAGCTAGTTGATTTAAAAATATGATAAGTCCGTCAAGATTTAGATTTTCAGATAAAATTAGATACCTACATATTTCACAAGCTTTAATTTAGTTTCACCTGTCCCGTTGTCTGTCTGTAATCGAATCTTGCAAGTTAAATTTGATCCACTTCTTTGCTTCTTTCACTTCATGTGTAAATCGCGTGACAATGCAAAATTATGATGACGTGGTGCTGATCTGATGGAGCTGGAAGGTGGCCAAAGAAACTTAGCAATGAAAAGACACAACCTCCTCGACTTTGGGTTCATTTGAATGGTCTTGGTGAGTAGTTTGTCTTTCAAAGGTAATGGTAACCGTTGGTGCACGAGTCAGACTTGCACTTGGCCGATTTTTGATTTTACTTTGATACGTACGAAGCGGTTTGGCTCTGCCACTAACTGTGATAATCATAAATCGCACATCTAAATCCCAACCCTAATAAAAACTAACTAAAGAACCAGATGTTTTCTTTCAAGGGCTACCATTTCTTACCCGTATTATATGGATAAAAGCACCACCCCAAATGGCTTTACAGCCCTCCCCACTCTATATTTAGGAAGTTTAGGAGGGTCCTAAGAAAAACTACGTACCTTCCTATCTTACAATTACTTAAACGTTTATACTAGTATTTATAGTAGAGTATTTTTTTTAACTTAGTAAAAAAGGTTAGAAATAAGGAAAATCGAGATAGTTACAAAGAATTTTATTTATTTAGACGTCCAAGTTTACACCACAAATCATAACTATAAAATACAGAACCAAGCTTTTCGAATCTTCATTCCTCATACGAACAGCCAGAATGTGGAACGCTTTGCCTGGGTCTGTCTGGGTCTAACGTGGGCACGTTATACTTTAGCGGGACGTTTAGACGCCCGTCTTCAAATCCCGAGTAAATAGGTATCTTCTAGGTAAGCGTGCTACGACCTAGACCGCATATCTGCTCAACATCAGGCAGTATGTGGTCAAACGCATACCTATTCAGAAAAAAAAAACAGAATTTATTTATTATTTTATTTGATTTCATTCGGAAAACATACAGTTATATATAAGCTAAATTAACATAATTGTAATATACGCTAAATTAACATTATTGTTTAACATACTGAAAATTTCGTAAAAATACTGAGCTTAAGGAACAAGCATTATTAGGCTTTTATGTTTTTTTTTCAAACTCAAATCATTTATTGCAACATATGAAATTAATGGTGGATGTTAGTAGTGGATAGTAATTTAAGATATTAGTAATGTAGCTTAAATATTCAAAATTCAAAAAAAAAAAATTGGTTGCCTGTAAAGTCGGTATACGGGCGAAAGTTTTACGTGACAACGACTTTGAGACGAATAAGACGTAAGTGCCTCTCACTCGCTCTCATTGTGAGCGCATAACGTGAGCGGAGCGTAACGCAGTTTCTTGAAGTGTCACCCGGCAAACCAATTTATAAGACGTTGTCACGTCAAAAACAAAAATTCAAAATTATTTATTTTGTACAACAGTATAAGGTTACATAAACAAAGAGACGATGCTACCCGCAGTAGTGACGAAGACTGTGTCGCAGATAGCAACGCCCACCTCCAGCAAATAATTTTACAAAATAAGTATATACATAGTACTTAATTAAAAAGTTAGTATGACAGAAACCATTTGAAGAGGCAATTGAACATGCGCACTTGTGTGTGTGTGTGTGTGTGTGTGTACGCGAGTGCATGCATGTAACTGTATGTTTTCCGAATAAAATCAAATAAAATAATAAATAAATTCTGTATTTTTTTTCTGAATAGGTTTGCGTTTGACCATTATAAAAATATACTAAATAATAAAACAAATGCCTAGGTGCTTAAAATACGTGTTATGGTAATTATGAAATTATCACACCTTCAATTTGCTTAGGAAAATGTGACAAGCATACAAAATTGCGAAATACCTACTTAAGGCTGATTGTCTAGGTTAGAGCGGAAAATTCATTTTTTCTGGTTTTTGTCTTTTACAGAAAAACTACTCATTTTAACTCATTTATCAGCCATGAAAAGGTACGAGTTACATACATTTAAAGACCAAATTAGTGGTCAGTTATTTTATCTTTGTCCCCTCACCTACTCGCCCCGTTTCTTTATCTCTATTATTTTCTTCTCTAGATAAAAGGGTTGCCCGGAAATGATTGCTGAAAGTAAAAAGGCCGCCCTTTGTTGCACTAAGTTGCTTTTTTGTACTTTTTGTGTATTTTTTTTTATATTCTGTGTTTTTAGTGAAAACAAGGGTTCATTCATTCATTCATGCACTTTCTTGCATAAACTGATTTTCACCCTAGTTTTTAGTTAGTGGACTCTTGTGCATAAGCTGGCTACTAATTTGGTTTCTAAGTATATGTACTACTTTTCGTGACCGTTAAATGGTTGTAATAGTTCTGTGGCTAACTGTTTTAAAAGATTTTGTAAACTTTGTAATTTTGTAAATTTTTAAACACAGTTCAAGCAATAAATGTCATTCTGAATCAAATCACTTAATTTTACTTGTCTGTCTTTCAAGAAATTCACCCACATTAGCAATTTCTATTCTAGATTTATCTAGGAAACTACATCATCCATCAGCTACTGCTGGGCAAACGCCTGCCTTATAGATTTCTGACAAAACTGTTAACATCTAGCGTGTTTTTGCGGTTTGGTGCACTACGCCGGTGAACATTCTACGCTGCACCTAGAGTGATACGAGGTCTCTACTCGAAAACTTTTTCAACCCAATCGACAATCCTTTGTATGAACTATATGTCCTGTCTGATGACACTTCACGCTGCTAATTTGCTTGGCTATGTACTGTACCCAGGTATAATTGTATAAATAGGTATTCAACAAACCCATTACTAGTTTTATCTTTGATCTATTTGATTTTTAAATTGAATAGTCTATTTTAATTTAAACTCCACCAAATTTGACTACCTTTCTGTTAATTTAAACCGAAAACTTCATAAGTAGATTACAACTCAATCACAACATTATCAAATCTGACAAACAGTCAAACAAACTAAAATAATTTTCAAGCCATTTCGACTCAGAAATGTCAAAACATTTCACAGCAAACAGTCTCTGTACTAATCACTTCATTCGTCCTTAATAAATAAATAAATAAACAAGTTAGAAGTTAGTCGTAATAAATTAGTCAATCCATCACAGAAGTTCTCTTGCAATAAATCTTTTTGGATCCCTTCGAAACATCTGAATAAAGAGATAGAATTCACAGACGAAACGAGCGCAAAAATACAAAACTGTAGCTAGAAACTCTGTGCCTTACTTCATTCATTCAGTATTTAAGAATAAAATTCTTCTTGACTAAATACTTTTGAGGCTTCACTGTATTTTCTCGGCGTTCTCATCTCCTGATGTCTGAGGTTTCTAAAATAGCGTGATATCTACTTACCAATGATTTTTACGTGCACTTGAACCTTGAACCATGACGCGCGGGCCTTCCCCGCACTCAGGCTGCAGAAGAGGGTAGCCCTTTGTGCGTAAAGGCCGCTGCATACGTGACGGGTTATTTCACGGACGGGACGGAACGGGAAATTTTAGAAATATCGTTTCATACAAAATGTATTATGGAAGCGCATATGTCACGGAGACACGGGCGGGACGGGAACGTGGCACTGACGGGGCGGGAAAAATATCGTCGCCAACGATGTTTAGCACGTCCCGTCCCGCACGTGCCCCGTCCCGTCCGTGTTTCCGCTACGTATGCACAGTCACTCCGTTCGTTCCGGAGATAAAAGTAGTGTTGGACGTTTGTAACTACTTCGTCGTCAAGAACAATTGCAATTAAAGCCAATTTTCGAAATGAAAAATCCATCTTTCCTTCTTCACAACAGTTAGATCCGAATCACTATTACGCTACGTATGCATTAAATACACGTTCCCGTCTCGAACGAGGCAGTCACGTCCCGTTCCCGTTCACGCCCCGTCCGAGGTATTATCTCGTTACGTATGCAGCGGCCTTAAGTCGGGTGCCTAGTTGAGCCACCCGATGTCCCCGAGGAAGGCCTGCAGCTCGCTGACGCCGGCGCAGGCCTCCCGGAGCCTCTTCGGTGATCCAAGGATGCTTGTTCGTTGGTCCGCCACGCTGTGGCATTCTAGAAACATATGCGGTGCCGTTTCGTCTACCTCCATGCATCCTCTGCATAGGGGGCTGTCTGTAACACCAATAGTAAATAGATGCTTGTTAAGAGAGCAGTGTCCGGTGACTACTCCGACGACACGCCGGAGTTTGTCGCGAGTAAGGTTTAGCAGCCGACGGGAGTATCGCGGATTTAACTCCGGGAATGCCTCCTTCGTCTGTCTGCAGACCTTGATACTTGCCCAGTATTCCTTGTGTCGTCTCACGTCTGAAAGTGTGTTTGCGAATCCAGGACGATTTTACGTGTACTAACATTTAATATTTTTTTGCTTTTGACTAAAAAGGACGGTTTTATAACGGAGGTTGATGGACACTACAATACGCCATAGTGTTATGCGTGTCTGTGTGTCTATAGGTCTGTCTATGGGATTCCAAGCAAATGGACCAAGATCTAGATTCATATTTGTCTCTCCTGTTTAATGTCTGTGTAAATTCATAGTCACTATAGATTTTTTGCTATTATACAGCAAACTAAATAATATGTCACTCCATGACTTTAATAATATATTATGTGCTTCAGTGTGTTTACTGCTATGCCTTACTGTCCTTTTAATAGTCTACTGCTGAACATATTATACTTACCTACAAAGGACTATGGGTCATAATAAATATTGAGCAAGCCAATTGAGGGTTACTTGTTGGACTTAGAAACTACGTCTACTTGGCTGATTTTATCTCGAAACTTATAAAAATTTTCTTATAAGATGGCACTAAAAACGAACAATTAAGAACACACAAACCAATCTCTTTACCTTTGTAAGTGAATAAAATGTATTATAAGCAATAATAATTGTAATGAAACCGGCCACGCCAAAGGCTGCCATCGTAACGTCATCAAACCCAAACAATCTTCAAAGTTCTAATTACGAAGGGCAACATTTCCGTTTCCATCTCAATTACGGCAATAACGGCCGTTAGGAAAATCATCAATCAACATCAACGGGTGTCGTTATAACGACTAATCCGCTATAGCGGCCGATCCCTTCGGTATGATTTAATTACTTCAAGTTATTTAATACCTCTTTAACTTAACAGTTGTTAAATACCAAGAGCTTAACGATGTAATTTTAGCCGGAACTTTAACGTAATTAGAAATTTTGAACAAATTGTGAAGTGCTAATCATGGCGCTGGAATCATTTGTTTATTCCACTAGTCAGCAACTAAGTATGTATTTTCAGAAGGACTGATTTCTTTTATTGAGCGACGAAAAGGAGGAGGTACTCAATTCGACGCGTATATATTTTTTTTATGTATAACCACGCATAACTTTTTACGTAGTGGTCCGATTTTGATTTTTTTTTTTATTGGAAAGTGTATACTTCGATATTGGTCTCATTAAAATTTTATCGAAATCGGCAGAGCCATTTTTGATAAATCAACAATAATGTGAAAAATGTTACATCGATCCGAGCGAAATAGTGCAAATTCTGTACACGATTGAAGTCTGCCCCGATAGACTTCTTGTTACTCGTTCGCGCAAACAACTTTTGAAGCGCACAACATTCTGTCCTGTTTTTTTTATTTGGTTTGAGCCTAAACTATGATTCATATACCTACCTATTTAGCTAAATCAAACATCAAGTTCAAACAATCATTTAACGAGAATCGAAAGCATTATTTCCATATATTATTATCAAACAAAACTCACAACAAATCTAAAGTTTTTGTAATTCATTTGTTATATAATTATTTTGTTTCTTTTGCGAACAACTCGAATGATTCTGTTACTTTTCAGCGACTCAAAAAAGTAATTTCCTAGGTTTATTGTTGACGCGGAAGTTCGCGAGTTTGCGTACATTTTTTTTCCATTTTTCCTTTTTATTTGTCGGCAGGCAACGTTTGGAAGAATGATTACTGCGACGGAGCCGTGAATCACTCACGGGGTGAAAAACTGTTGCGCTCTTGCTTTTTGTTTTGCCGAAATTGGATTGTGAGATGAAGATGTTGGAAAAAATAATGCTTAAGAGCCGACGTAGCTAGATACTTTTATTTATAAGTTTGCGTTTGACATACTGCCTGATGTTAAGCAGATATACGGTATAGGTATAGGGGGTAGCACGCTTACGTACAAGATACCTATTTACTCGGGATTTGAAGACACACCCACGTTGCACTTTAGCGGGAAGACAGACTCAGGCAAACTGTTCCACATTCTGGCTGTTTGTGTGAGGAATTGAGGAATGTGGATTTGAAACTTTTGATTCTAACGCGCGGAATGTTCAGCATAAAGCTTTCTTGGTGGCCCAGTAGTTATTGACCTTGGCTCCTGGGCCAAGTTGTGGGTTCGATTCCCACCCACATACAGGGTTATTGTAATTTGAAAATCAATTAGCATCCTTTTAGGGGCTTATTCTGTACATCAAAACTAACAACTTTTGTTTTGCGACTTTTGTCAAAACTAAAAAAAACTGCTGTTGGGCATTTTTATTTTAAATGATGCAGGCTGTTTTTTGGTTGTCGCATGGTAATAATCCAATAAAAAAATATTTGGAAAGATATTTTTTAAGAAAAAACTGAAGGTATTTTATAAATCTGTATTATATCTGTACAAATCTGTTTTATTGACTCCTGAAATAACACATTTTCAATTTTATTTTAATTAAAAACTATTCAAAAATGTGTAAAACTTTGCTGTCCCAATGACAGTTTGCCTCCTTGCATTTGATTTTTCGGAAGCTTTTTGTACCACGGCTAACGTAGCGACGATTTACTTTCATTGTAAGATAGTTACCTGCTACTAGAATAAATGCTTGTATCTACCTGCTAGTTGTGTTTAAAGATGTAAAATGTATTTTTGTTGTTTATATTATAGTAACTTTGGTACCTAATAAATGTTATTAAGTGTAGGAAAAATTTGCATGCTTACTCGTACATAATAGTTTTGTTAATGATACAAAATTCTATATGTACCTATTTATATATGAATTAATTTATAAAATCACGATCTATTTCTTTTGTAATTTAAATTCAAAATTATTTTTTTTTTATGCTAGAAGTAAATACAGTAAAGGAGGGCGCTGTAAGCCGAAACACAGGCCACTGGCCTAGTTCGGCAACAGATAAATACATTATTTTTATTCTTTTCTAGCTAATTAGTTAATGGAAATGTTATAAATTGAAATGTTTTTTTTTAAATAAAGAATTATTATTATTATTTATTATTATTATTACCTATTATTAGTTATTTATGCATTTAAACTAAGTATTTCACATAAATTAGTAAACATAATCTATTATATAAAAGGCTTCGCTGAGTGACTGACTGACAGACAGCCTACAGCCCAAACCGCTTAAGATACGAACATGAAATTTGGAACAAAGATACATTGGACCACGTAATGGAGCACTAAGAACGGAATTTTGAAAAATCGATCTCTAAAGGGGTAAAACGGGCCCTTTTCGTTTGTATGTAACTTTTTATTCCCTTTACCGATTGACTTGAAACTTTGTATACATGCTACTCAAACAAAATAAAAGTTACGTTTGTTCCTGTTTTTCCGAATATTCCTTATCTAAGGGGTCAAATTGGGTCCCAAAGTTGGTGAAAAAAGCGTCTATTACATCCGACGAGCTGAACGGTTATGGATGAAATCTGGTATGGAGGAAGCACACAACATGTTTCAACACATGAACTATTATTATCCCGGAAATTCTATGGGGATCCTTAGGGATAGCCAAAATTAATCAGTTTAGGCTACAACCCAATCCACTAAAGATAGATACTTGAAATTTCGAACATAGGTACAATGTACAACGTAATGAAGCACAAAGGACGAAAATTTCGAAAAATCGACCTCTAACGGGGTAAAACGGGCCCTTTTTGTTTGCATTTAATTTTTTATTACCTTTACCGATTGACTTAAAACTTTGTATTTATGCTTTACAAATAAAATAAAAGTTACGTTTCTTCCTGTTTTTCCGAATTTTCCTTATCTAACGTGTCAGAAAAGTTCCCAAAGTTGGTGATAAAAGCATAAAAAATTACATCAGACGAGCTGAACGGTTATAAATGAAATCTGGTAGGTATGTAGAAAGCACAAAACATGTTTAAATACAGTAACTATTTTATCCCGGAAAATCTATTGGGTTTCTTAGCAATAGCCAAAATAATCAATTATAAAGCTAAGATAAAAGGGGTAGATAAATGAATTCTAACGAAATTTGGTACGACGCTAGACAATAACACAAATTACCACTTGGGGTACTGCTATCCCGGAAAATTTCAGTGGGTCCTTCAGGATATCAATTTCCTAAAAAAGTACTAAATGACTGTTCGAAAACCGATGCAATATTGTTTGAAAATATCTCACCCTTTTAACTAATATATGACTATTAACGTCCTGGGAAAAGTCCCGGATTCCTTGTCTAACGCTAGACCAAACATCCTATATAAGCGTGAAAAATAACTTGATCGCGTTTTTTTTAAACGTAGTGAAATATCTAGAATTAAATTGAGATAATTTAGATCCTTCAATGGGGGCAAAATGGGCCCCTAATTGTTTATGAACGATTTTATTTTGTGAGCCAATAGACTTAAACTAAGGGTACATACGGATCAATAACTACTTACTTTACTATGGGAACTACCCTGAAGAAGCGAAAATTACCTATTCTTTACATTTTGTCGCGGGTCGATGAATTTTTTGTGTTGAACAGCTAATTTTATTTACGTGATTTCTGGGTTGGTACCATAGTAAAAGTTAGTCAAATGATGAGTATAATGGAATCCTAGAACATGCCTGTCGTCTAGATGTAGGTGCGCTATGTATTTTTCAAATAAAATGTACCTTCTTGTGTGCTACTTTTTCGTCTGTACTTGGTCAGAGAATGTCTGAAAGTCCTACAAGTGTCTCGATCACTTTTGACCGCGTAAACGGTCAAATAGCTACCAGTATCCTACGACGATCATTTTTTCTTCGTATGATACTGGTTACCAAACTCTGGTATCATACGTGGCCGAAGGGTGATGAATACCTGTACTGGCCTTTTTTAGGGTTCCTTACCCAAAGGGTAAAACCGGGACCCTATTACTAAGACTTCGATGTCCGTCTGTCTGTCTGTCATCGTAGGTACCGTAATAGTTGGGCAGCTGAAATATTCACAAAAATTGTATTTCTGTTGTCGCTATAACAAAAAATACTAAAAATAGAATAAAATAAATGTTTAAGGGACATGCAACAAACGTGATTTTTAAGATTTTTTTGCTCGCTATTAATAACGGCAAGAGGAATGGGCTCCCATACGGTACGGAACCCTGCGTGCGCGAGTCCAACTCGCACTTGGCCGACCATGACGTGCGAATGGAGTTGGATAAAATTTGGTATACGAGTGGGAAACTACATGGCTCAACTCATGATCGTCATATATCTCATCATAAATCGAAAAATATTCTTTTCTCGCTATAAAAAAAATCAGTAGGTATATTAAAATATAACTTTATCAAGTATTTATTTTATGACAAGTTATAAAATAACGCGGTCCAAACCGTGGGCTATTAAAGTCAAAGAACATTTATTGTTGAACTGTGTTACATTGAGATCTTACTACTAATCACAAAAATATTGAATTATCAGTTAGGTCCAATATGGCCATAAAATAATCATTAGAACCTGAAAAAATTATACAATCATTATTATTAGATTTAATTCGAATATTTTGCAATTTATCATCTAAAAATTGTCGTACTCCATAATAAGCTTTAGATACAAGTAAATTTAAGCAAATACTGAGATAAAGCAGGCCAATCCGTGGGCTAATTATTATCCTTGCAAGTAATACGACAATGTGGGCTAAACCAAGAGCTATTATTTTAAGCAAAAAAAGTACTAAGACAACGCGGGCCAAACTGTGGGAAATTACCATTTAAAGTAAGTACTAAGAAAATGCGGACCAAACCGCGCGCCATTATCATTTTAAGCAAATACTATAACGACGCGGGCCAGACCATGGGCTATTATCATTGCAAGCAATACGACAACGCAAGCCATACGGCAGGCTATTGTAATTTTAAGCAAGTACTTAGACAACGCTAGCCAAGCTACGTACTATAAATTACCATTTTAAGCAAGTACTAAGAATGCGCAGGCCAAACCGCGACCTATTATCATTCTAGCTAAACACTGGGACAATTAAGGCCAAACCGTAGGCAATGCCTATTACTCGAAAAGATAATGCCTACTAAGCATCTTTTCAAGTAATACGTTATACGACAATGCAGGCGAAACCACGAAGTATTATTATTTTAAGCAAGTGCCAAGACAACGCGGGTCAAACTGAGGCTTATTATCATTTTAAGCAGTTACTCGAACAAAGCGGCCAGACCGTGGGCTATTATCATTGCAAGTAATACGACAACGCGTGCCAAACGGTAGGCTATTACAATTTTGAGGAAGTATTAAGACAACGCAGGCTAAGCTGCGTGCTATAAATTACCATCTTAAGCGAGTACTAAGAATACGCAGGCCAAACCGCGACCTATTATCATTTTAGCCAAATACTATGACAATTCAGGCCAAACCATAGGCATCCTTGCAAGTAATACGTTATACGATAATGCTTTGCTAAACCACGACCTATTATTATTTTAAGGAAGTGCCAAGACAACGCAAGCCAACCGGCAGCCTTTTATAATTTTAAGCAAGTACTAAGACAAACGTGGGTCAAACCACGGGCTATTTTCATAAGCCAGTACCTGTCTACTAAGACAACGCGGGCGAAGCCGCGGGTTTTAAGCTAGTTATTTAATAAATTAAAAAAGCTTGTCTCACGAATTCGCGATTACCGGACATGTCTGGATAGTCACGCGCTTTTTACTATTAAGATTCCCATTTAATAGAGCAAATTTGGTTTTTATGACAACCCCATGTACAATGTCAAAGTATGAAACGCCATTTTGAAGTTAGTCACGCAAGGTGTTCGGTTGGTGCGGCACGCTCTCGTTCCTGACATTTTGGGCAAAAAAAATCTATTGGGGTTAGTAACGGATTTTTTAATAAATATCAAGTTTGTTTTTATTTCTTCTTGAGCTGTATATACCTTAAGTCCTGCTAAAGTATATAGAAGTTGAATTAGATAGTTTTTGATAGCATTGTTGAGTATTTTAAGATATTTTTAAAATGATCTCGACATTCGTCACGTCTTGTTAGCAACCGTTACTATAGGATGGACAAAAAATGTTACGAAACAGACATATAAAGCATATTACTCATGACCATTTTAAATAAACGGAATTTATTAGGTATGATAACAACAACAGCTTGTAAAGAGATCCTTTTAATATTATAAATGTCAAAGTTTGTATGTTTGTTACTCATTCACGCAAAAACTATACAAAGTACTATTCTTATTAATTCTGTTTCGTCACTTCACCTGTCCATATAGTGACTGTCCTAAAATATTTTCACCGTATTTCTTTAAAACAAAAATGCCCTGTTCCATAAATTTTGTCGAAGGTCAACGATATTTTTCCATGGAACAGCATTTTTTTTGAGATTTGATAAAAGTCGCAGAACAAAAGTTGTTAGTTATGATGTACAGAATAAGCCCCTAAAAGGATGCTTATTGATTTCCAACAACCCTGTTTGACGAAAATAGGTGTTTGCTTTGTGTCTGGATATTTTAATTTTATTATTAAATAATTACATAAAGCATTTATTTAGAAATAACAGAAGCAAATTAAATTAATTATTTAAGGTGTTCCTACATTTGCGACAGCTGTGACGTAGTAATTCCACGGTGGCGCTAAATTTCAAATAAACCGTTCAGTAAAAAGTAAAGCAAATAATTACTCCAAGGCACGCGAGCACGTGGAATCAAAACGTACTAAGAATAATCAACGCTTTGTTTAAGCTAGCAGATATTTTTCTACGTAAAGGGAAATAAAGTTTTTTTAAGATATTTTTGCTCAAAGTACCTATGTGTTGAATAGAAAATGTTGTTTTGGTGTGCATATGGACTTTTAGAGGTGTATATGCTCATCATTATGTATAACCTTTACGGGATAGCTACGAAATAGCAAAGAAAGTTACTCTTGACAAAATGTATGAAGCAGAAGGTTGCTTTTTACCGACTTCCAAAAAAGGGGCACTATGTTCGTCTGTGTGTATTTTTTGTGTATGTTCCTCTATATTTTCGCCATTTGTGAATCGATTAATTTTTTTTTTTTGTTTCTAAAAGGTGTACCTACACCCGAAAAGGTCCTTTTCAAATTCTATCGAAATACAATTACAGTGCCGTTTTTGAAATCAACAATAATGGACATGGATGTCACATCGTTTCGTGCAAACTATTCGAATTAAGTATGTACACGGTGATTTTAGGTGGTGCCACTTTTGCGATTAATAATTAGGTACTCACGATTTTGGTGTAAATTTTTTTTTTCATAGAAGTTTGTCATAATGATGCGCAGTACACCTTAAATAATTTAATTAATTTGAAAACGGCAGCATTAATTTCTCTTACTGATTCGATTTAAGTACTTACAGCGTTAAGGAACTTCTAATTACCATGATGTTGCTATCGGGTTTCGACGTCCCGGAAAGCTCATTAACATGCAAAACCATAATTATTATATGAACCCTTTTTAATGAGGTAAACCCAGTTAACCCACATGGGTGTACCGTGGAGACACAGTGTAGAAACCACACAAAATGCCAACCTCAGATCTCGTAGATGAGATAATACACGAAATGACCAATAAAATGTAATAAGTCCTTCAGATTCATTTTCAATTTTGTCAATGAAACAAAAATTATGAAGACAAATCCCTCGTAACGTCACTTCAACGTGAAAAGCATAACACTTTTCTCGTAGAAGCGTCACGAACCCCTACTTCCGAACTTTCACAAAGTTTATCTTTGTCATTCTCTGTCCGTCTGCCTATCTGTCCGTCTGCCATCTGTCGCCTGTCTGTCACTCACTAGACTGAATCTCATGAACGGTGAAAGCTAGAACCTTGAAATTTTCAGAGACGACGTATTTATGTTGCCGCTATACTTAAAACAGAAAGAAATAAATATTTAAAGGGGTTCCCATACATCTAACTAATTTTTTTGGGTGTTTTTCGCTCGATTATTAATGACGTGACAGGTAGATGCTTAAATTTTCACAGAATATTTAGTTGAAAATGGAGTTTAAGAATAAACAATTCCACTAAAATAAATATATATCGGGGCTCCCATACATGGTACGTGATTTTTTTGCTTGATATTAATAACGTCAACAGGAAGATGCTTGAAATATTCACAAAATATTGAGTTGTAAAATCTCGACAAAACAAATGATTAAATTAACGGGGGGCTTCCATACGGTACCCTTCGTGCGCGAGTCCGACCCGCACTTGACAGATTATTTGTTTGTATGGCTACGCATACAGAACAATCCGACTTTTGTAAACTACTGTATAATCGTATTGACTATGGCAAAAGGCACTAATTAGGTGCTCCCTGTTAGCACAGTTAATTGTTTAGTAGATTTGCACAACGCCAAAATGCAATTTTCACCAAAATTAATTCTTTCAGCTTGAGTGGTTTGTCGCTTATTTTATGTACAATTTTTAATAACAAGTCAACGTAAGTTACTATTGAACACAGTAGATTTGCAAAATGCCAAAATAACCATATTTTAGAACTAGCTTTTACCCGCGGCTTCGCCCGCGTTGTATTTTGATTTTGGCTTATGTTTATGTCGGCTGCGAAACCTAACCTAACTGACAAATATCAAAATACCTTAGAGGAATGCTTTTGTTGGTTAAGTTACGGTTGGAGTGTATATACAACCCCCCCGTGTATTCCCGCCTTGTCGTGGGGGAGGTCTGAGGCAGCTGAAAAGGCGGCGCTCGAAGTCTCCCTCTTTTTTGGGTCTTTTCCCCCAAGGAAGCTTAGAGGCTGGCACTCGAGTTTCAGCCGCTTTTAACTAAAGCAGCTGAGAGGATGGCCGGTAGGTTGCATGCCTTATGAGGAGTGTCGTAACTTAGGCGGGCTGCAGTGCCGCTCTTGCGACGCTGCATCCGAGGATTTTTTTTTATTATATCGCGAAATATCCCTGACATGATCAGGGGTCTTAATTACAAATGAATAAAAACTAAGTATACCTATATTTCAATGTTTTTGGCTGTTTGCAGTTATAATAAACATTACAATGGTACAGCAAAGTTTATACCTACTTGTTCCTAATTAAGTATTGCTTTTTTACAAATATTTGTGCAAAAATTCGATAAAATTGTTTCTAAGGTTTTTTCGTGTTAGATTAATTCCAATTTTTTGTTCTAAATCAAATCTCTACTTTCCATAAACTGGGCATTCCAAGATTATGTGCAGTGGAGTCTCCTCTTTTGTGGGTTCACATATGCACGATGGGCTTTCCCTCAACTTAAATCGATGTAAGTATTGGGAAAACTCACCATGCCCCGTCAGCACTTGAGTTATGATTCCCACTGGTGCTATTTCTCTTACGATCTTGTATGCCGCCCTTGCATCCGGAAAATATGTTTTGGTTACCGCCGCTGTGTGTCCATCCTGATACCGCCGGTTCCACTCGTCAAGAGAGTCCTTTCGGATTTCTCGCTTGACGAATGAAACGGGGCAGTTATCCTAAATAGGTCTGCACTTCGAGTGCAGTGCTGCTTCCTTTGCTAGCTGGTCCGCTCTCTCATTTCCCTCCATCCCCGCGTGCGCTTTAATCCAATAAAGTTTCACTATTTTATTTTGTGCGTGTAGTAACTTTATGTTAGCTTTGAATTTACTGCTAAGGGATGGAGGGAAGATACGCCAACTACCGTTTCCAGTGCAGACCTGGAGTCACAAAAGATTTTTGCTTTTTCGGTAGCCTCAAGAAGTGCCAATAACTCGACCTGTTACACAGAGCACCAATCGGCCAATTTCAGCTTGCGGGTACTGATCTCAGCGGCATCATCCCAAATGGATATTGCCGCCCCAACTTTCCCTTTAATTTTACTGCCGTCTGTAAATATGTTAATTTCTCGGTTAAGATTTTGCTCTAGTGCTGCTCCGTCTGCCAGGCATATGAACTCCAGCTCCTCCTGCTGCGCTGGGTGTGGCTTCTTTTCTGTCTCTCTATCTCCAGTTACTTGCTGGGAATAACCTTTCTTAGTTTCATAAAGCAAGGTTGCTTCTTGGACTCTGATATAACAGCCGAGGATAAGGGGCCGCGGTGGGATATATGGAACTGGTGGTGTGGGTGCCGCCACCTACCCTACCTTCCGCTAGGCCGTCAACGTGTTGGCAGACGCAGTGGGGCTGCAGGGGAAGAGAGGTGTCGGTATCGCGATTGCCGTTCTCACTGCCCTCTGCAGTTGAAGAGGCAGGCGCTGGGCTACTATGACTGACCCACTGCACTGGGACCAGGGCGTTGGAATGCTGTCTGACGTTCAGTACTGGTTAGTCTCGAGTGGTGGATGACGATGTGTCTTGTGCTCCGAAACACTCCGTCACTATGGCGAGAGCGCAAGCTCCGTTATGGAGCCCGAGTCTGGGTTAGTGCTGTTGAGTGCCGCGAAGGAGTGCGAAATATGTGGGAACGTCCTAAACTTGCCATGACAGGTTATTTCTGGCGCTTAGACGGCTGCTACCGCAGCCCACTCACTTAGTTTTTATCCTATCCTACGGGAACTGTTAAAGTTTTTGCGATAAAAAGTGGCCTATGTCACTTTTCGTCTTTCAAACTATATTCATGCAAACCACAATTTTTTCGGGATGGAAAGTATCCCATGTCACTTTCCGTCTTCCAAACTATGCCCACCCCAAATATCAAGTCGATCCGTTGTTCCATTGCTGAGAAACAGTTATTGTCCTATCCCATGGGAATCACGAATTTTCTCGAGATATAAAAAGTATCCTATTATCACTTTCTGTCTATTAAACCATAGGTATCCATACCAAAAATCAGGTCAATCTTTTGCTCCGTTGCTGCGTCAAAGAGGAACAAACCAACAAACTTTTCGGATTGATAATATTAAAGTATGATGATTCTGTACCATAAAGGTAGAATAAAAAAACATGTTGAACCTCTAATGATAGAATATTTAAAAATATTTTTAATGTCAGACAAAATGACGGCCTGGTATTAAACGTCATAGTAACATGTAGCATGCAGAGGGAAAATAACATTTTATCCAATTTTAATGTCAGTTGTCATTTTCAATCCATACTTTATTTCCTCTTCAAGGGGATATAATGGTAGAAAAACAATTTGTCGTCTTGCCACGCTACTTGTGATTTATAAAAGTCTGCAGACAATGTCACCTGTCATCTAATTACGTTTGGCTGTGACGTTTCGTTAGTCCCATATTAGCGTCATAGAGGAATTAATCACTTAGCGTCTTTGTGATAGTGGCGACAGTTTCGCTTTCGAGGGTTTTTGTCCTGTCCTACAGGAACTATGAAATTTTTCGGGATAAAAAGTATCCTAAAGCTCCTTCCGCCTTTTATACTATATCCATGCCAAAAATCAAGTCAATCCGTTGCTCCGTTGGCGCGTGATAGAGTAACAAACCAACAAACCAACAAACTTTTCGGATTTATAATATTAGTAAGGATATTAGTAAGGATTACGAGTATGTACACTAGTCATTGTAAACTACTTTTACTGGGTTACCAACCCCCAACCCAGAAATCGCAAATAAATTATATTTTTCCATATATTTTATGAAGAGCCAATGAACATTATGTGTTTCTTTTTTTCAATTTTAGGGTTAGTCTTTCAATAAAAGTTATTCAAACTCACAGTTATTAGTACGAAATACATGCAATCATCTGAAATTCAAAATAACTGCGTCAAAAAGTCACTCATACAACAGTCCATTCATCATCATCCATCCATCAGCTCTAGGCTAGGCCGTCGACCGCTAGACATAGGGCTCTCATAATAACAACAGTAGGTAAACAATACAAATAAGTAAATTTGTACAGAACGAGTGGCTAACCATGGTACGTAAAAGTTTTTAAGCCGCCTGAAGCCCTCTCACTGAAATGATAAATAAATAAATATTTGGGGACATCTTACACACGGCCTCTGACCCTAAACTAAGCAAAGCTTGTGATATGGCTGCCTGAGACTGATAAACTATTTAAACATATTTTTTAAAGACATACTTATATAGATAGTAACTTAATAACACCCAGACACAGAGCAAACACCCATGTTCATCACATAAATACTTGCCCTGGGTGGGGATCGAACCCTCGCCTCTTTGACCCAGTAGTTAGGGTCACTAACCACTGAGCCATCGAGGCAGTCAGTGACTTGGCTCAAGTAAAAATTTCACGCTCCGTATCAACGTGACGTTATCCATACTAACACTACTTGTTACTGACATGGCTAAGCGGTTAAAACTACCGGGGCCTACAATTTAACGTGTCATCCGAGCCACGGTAGCGCTCAGTTGGAAAATGCCACCCGCGGTCACCCATCCAAGTACTGACCGTGCGGAACGTTGCTTAATTTCGGTGATCGCTGACAATCACCTAGTCAAACTACGCTACGAGCGCTACGGCGCGGCCTAAAAACTCTGACACCAGGGCTAGCCACCCGGCCTATACGAACTTACTTACTTACTTACTACTTGTTACTAAATTACATCACAGGAAGAACATTCAGTCATTCAGTTTGTTTTACCGCTGGACCGTGAATACGAGTAGACAAGGTAAAGCCGGGTAAAGCTGGCAAACTGGCGAGGAGCACGCGACCGCGGCGCCGCTTCTCGCGAATTTAATCACGAGCTTTCCATTCCTTTACAATAAACTTTCTTTATTTTCTAAAGAAAATACAGAAACAAGCTGTGGAAAAATATGTGTGTTTTTCTTTGGAAGTTGTAATAAAAGTGCTATGGGTAATGTTTGCCGATAACGGGGCGCATTCACGGACCGGCTTGCTCTTTACAGGGTTACTGGTTATCAATTTAGCATCCTTTATAGGGTATATTCTGTACCTCAAAACAAACATATTTTGTTTCACGACTTCTAAAAATTTCTATTAACATTTTTCCATACAATTTTAAAAAAAAATAATTACCTGTCTTGAAACGCGCGTGCCGCGAGACGCGAGACTACAAGTGTAAAATATTAGATAGGTATGTAAAAAACAATTATTATTATTGACAATTATTATGTAAACGATATGAAAATTTGTAGAACAAAAGATCTTGCCTCTCTTTTACTAGTTACGCGCTCTCGCTTGCACGCTCAGCTCAGGCGGAACGTGACAATGAGACAAACAAAAACAAACACTCTTTAAAATAATAAGATTTTGGCTCGTTTTTGGAGCGTAACTGTCTTAATTAGTTACTGAACTGTCGCGTAGGAGTTATATTAATTGCCCTTCGTTAAATGGGACAACACTGGTCTAATAACAAACATGAGGCTTGGGTTCAAACTCAGTCTCGTACCAATTAATTCTTTGAAATTTATGTACGGGTCTACATACCACTGGTATTTCGGTAAAAGGAGGCATCGTGAGACAACCTGCAAACATTCGAAGAAAAGTTTCATGTCGTTTGTTTTCTTTTGTAATAGTATATTGTGAATCCGTAAACCCCGACCGTTTTCTGCGATAGATATGACTCAATCGCCCATCTTGGCTAGGCAGTCTGAATCCACCAACCCGCACCGCCTAGTGCGGTAGATACGAGTATGACTCAATCGCCTATCTTGATAACGCTTATATTCAACAGTGTAGCGCTCGTAGCGTAGTTTGACTAGGTGATTGTTAGCGATCACCGAAATTAAGCAACGTTCCGCACGGTCAGTACTTGGATGTGTGACCGCGGGTGGCATTTTCCAACTGAGCGCTACCGTGGCTCGGATGACACGTTAAATTGTAGGCCCCGGTTGTTTTAACCGTTTAGCCATGTCAGAGGCCTTCAGGCGGCCTAAAAACTCTGACACCAGGGCTAGCCACCCGGCCTATACGAACTTAATTACTTACTTACTAACAGTGAACTATGACTAGTAGTTTTCCGAAATATTTTCTTTAAATTAATCTGCATAAGCCCATATCTCAACTCACTCTTGACCGATTTGGTTCAAACTCGCAAATATTGTTAGGATTTAGATACTTAACAATTTTGCTAAATATTATCGAAATTGGCTAATAAATAGCGCGACAGCAAATTTCCCCTCTTTTTGAGGAAAATTCCCCATTCCTCCATAGTCAAATAACGCCGACAACAAAAAATTATGTTAATATACAAAAACTGTGTACCAAGTTTCATCGAGATTAGTTGAAAAATGCGACCTGTAGACGAAAACTAACATCTGGACATACAAAAGCCAAATTGCCGTGTATAAAACGAAGATCTTCGCTTCGCTTCGATCAAAGATCTTCCCTTTACTACGATCAATAATATGGGTACATTCAGTAGTGGACTAAAAAGACCGGTACAGAGGGGTTAGCTCAGGTTTATACGTAAATTGAAACTACAGCTGTTTCCATAAGGCTCCATACATTTCTGTACAGCGCCCCTCGCGGAAACGAGTAAGAATTAACCAAAATGTATGGAGCCACGCGCACGCGAAACTTTAAGTAAACTACGCAAAACCTGGACTAGGGCTCTGGTATGCAAAAATTCACGTCAAAACATGAGTCAGAGGCACGCGCTAGCACTGATTAAACATAACTAAGCTACCAAATTCCTAATGCTCTCTAAGTCTGAAGACCATAAATATTCCGTAGACATCTGTATCTCATGAATAAGGCTCGCAACAGAAATCAAGACAAATTTCCACTCCACCTTCGCGGATCTTGGAATATTTATTGCGTAAAATAAACGCGCTTCTGAGATAAATCTCCTCGTACAGTTGCTTCAGGTGCCTGCTTTTTTGACGAGACTGCTGGGAAATACGTAGGTTTTATGATACATTTGAGGGGAAACAGCGGGAGAAGATGTATCATACGTACGCAGTTAGATCTTAGTCTTAAGTAAAATACATAATATGCCTAATAAGAGGTTCCATATTTGAGTCGTTTGGGGTTGAGACATTGGGTTCGTGGGGGCCGGGAGTTCATCTTGTTTTCAAAATTCTTTCTGATAGTCTGGTGGACGCGACGCGTGACCAAAGAGCTGGCTCAACGCATAAGTATTGCCATTCAGCGTGGCAATGCAGCCAGCATGCTGGGCACGCTGCCAACTGGCAGTGGGCTTAAGCATTTGGATTATCTTTAGACCTTTAAGGATTTTGGTTGATGCAATTGCTTTGTATATGTACCTAGTATTAATTTAATTATGTAGTTTTAGTATAGGTATTATTGTATTTTGTTGTAGTTAATAAAGGCCTAATAAAATGATATTAGTATATTATATTCTTACCAACTCTAGTATATCTAAGTATCTTTAAGAATCTTTAACGAAAGTCTATGAATAGCAGGGAACGTCTTATGTCCTATATGATACTCGTAGATGACACTCCAGGCTAAAAAAATTGTAAAATGTGGCAATATACGGCTCGTATCAAGCAATAAAAACGCTTGTTAACCTTAGTCAAAGTATTTTTACTAAAAAAAACATAAATTAAAAATTTTATAAACCCCCGACACATTGACAACCATTTTGGGCACATTTGTAGAATTTTGGTTCTTCCATCCCCAGTTTGACCCACCATAACTCTTAAACGGCTCAATCGATTTTTATAAAACAAAGCTAAGAACACTCTCGATTAAGCCTCCTTTCATCCAAAAAAAAAAGAACTGAAATCGTTTCAGTGGTTCGGGCGCTATGATGCCACAGACAGAAAGACAGACAAACAGACAGACACACAGACAAACAGACACGTCAAACTTATAACACCCCTCTTTTGCGTCGGGGGTTAAAAATAATACTAACAATCTGATAATAAAATATCACATACCGGTTTCGTTTCTCTTCTAAATTGATAATCATGAAGAAAATTTGAATATTCTATTGTAAATTGATGTAGATTTGGAAAAATATACCTATACTAATCACAAAGTAACTAAGAAAATTCCCAAGTCTCAGTTGTTAAATCAGCAAAAATAGCTCATATAAATATGTATTTATGACACTCACTACTTAATATAATGTACTAGCGATTCGCCCCGGTTTCGTACACTGTATTATAAACCTTCCTCTTGAATCATTCTATCGATTAAAATAAGCCGCATCAATATTAGTTGCGTATTTTTAAAGATACAAGCATATATAGGGACAGACAGAGAGCGGGAAGATACTATGTTTTATACTATGTAGTGATGATCACACTATAATAATGCGAAATTCAATTCCGCACTTAATATAGTTCACAAACCAACCTACAATACTAGGGCAGCATAAATGGTCTGGAATGCAGAATATTCCAGCTGCAGAACTAGCATTACAAAACTAAGCAGCACTCTATTGTCGGCTTTGATTGTACAAGTGCCGGTAAAGTTGGGGCTCTATACTGAGGGTGGCTTCCACGATAATGGTATCTTACAGTATTGTGACTCAGTCCTGGCCTTGAAATAGTCCACGTGACCACGTAGGACGTATAACGCGGTAGGGTTGCCCGCCTGGTAGGTAAATCGCATGCTCACTGACACAGATAGGATAAGATAGTATAATTTATTTATTCATAAATACCTACCCTAAACACCAAAACAATACAGATTCAATTTGAGTACTTATTAACAAAGCGAAAATTTTACAATTCACATAGGTACAAAGGTAAGAAGTAAAAGCACTATTTGAAATTTATAAAATTACCGAAGTAGGAAGGTAGGTACTTAATAGATATTAACCATCGTCTTGTATTACTAGTGGGCCCCAAACTAGGCTAAGCCTGTGTCTTGGTGACCCAAACCGTGAGTTAACGAGTAGAATTTCGCGCGAAAACAAACCCACACATTCATTCGTCACTTCGGCGCGCCCCTGCAATCGTTGTATAAGGAGTATTACTGAACTCGGAAACGTAGCGGTTTGTATAAAGACGGAATACTGTCGGATACCTTCACCGTGCTCCAGTGCTCAACGGGGAACCTAATACTGTTGATTGCTTCAATATAATGTCTGCACCGCGCTCTTAGCTAACTTTCCTAAGTCCAGCAAGTTTTGCTTCGAAAGTTTCCGATGTGATTAAGGGTTTAAGTTATCTGATACTTCCCTATTAGGAAATCCCTGCGTATGGAACGCCGTAAGACATAAGTATACATATTTCAAATACATACTTATATAAATAGTACCTAAATAACACCCAGACACAGAGCAAACACCTATGTTCATCACACAAATATTTGCCCTGGGTGGGAATCGAATCCACGCCTCTTTGACCCAGAAGTCAGGGTCACTAACTACTGAGCCACCGAGGCAGTAGAGGCAGCAATATTTGTAGAATATGAATATGCGATCATCGAAATTACTTTCAGCAGAGTCAGTGTAAGTTAGCTCTGTTGAAATCTAGTGACGTGGTAAATATCCAACTGACCGCTGCCGTAGCTTTGACGACATAATATCAAATAGCACACTTAATTATATGTCTAATGTTATGACCCAGAAGTTTTAAACATTCATAACAGGGATTTCCGACCGGCTTTAAAAGTCTACCGCACGGCCTGATGAATTAACTTTATTGCGATTTACGATTCAAAGTCTCAAAAAGTTATCTAGTGGACCACATACCTGCCTGTAAGCGGCGTTTAAGATGTCTCACATTCTGCGGTTTTAATGACTTACGTATTAATTTATTAATAAATAATATTAATTACGTATAAACGTAAGCTGTTTTTATCTAACCGGTTAAAGTTTTCTCTAGGGAATATATGTCCAGAATTGGACGTCCTAAAATTAAAATGGTTATAGTTTTTTTGCCACAATTCAGTATTTCGTATTCTAGCAAAGCGAACTTGACAAATATATTTTTTAGTGTTAAGCTACAGAATTAGGAAAGCTTACTGACTTGTCGCCGCGCTCCGAGTCAAACTTTGCGTGTTTTCTAATTTTTTTTATTGTTATCATACTACTACACGGGACTTATCGCGCAATAAAACTTGAGATATGAGCTGATTAAGTACCTCTTTTTTTTGTATTGTCTCAAAACTGTCTCAAAAGTTTAAAGTAACATGACACGAGTATTTTAGCGATAAACATAAGTATCTGAAGTATATATATATTCAGGATTATTTTTCTAGTTTTCAAGACGACACAAAAAGAGTAGTGGTAGGTATAACTTTACTATTATTTACTATACAGGATTATTTGCTATCATTACGAACAACTTTTACTATGGGGCCAACTTAGAAAAAAAAAAACCTGCTGATACATACAAAACTGCAACTGGGAATCAACAAAATGTATGAAACAGCTGATTTTTTATATCGCATTTTGAATTAGCCCTTTAGTAGTAGTTGTTCGTAATTATGACCCTAATTACCTCCTTTCGGCTTAGTGCGCCAGTTCTAGATAGCCCTGTATATCTTTGGCATTATACAGGGTTATTCCTAATCAATTAGCATCCTTTTATGGGCTTATTCTGTACATCAAAACTAACTACTTTTGTTCTTCGACTTTTGTCAAAACTCAAAAAATACTAATTGATTAGGAATAACCCTGTATAAATAATAACTCTCTGAAGGATACCGGTGATTTCAATGAGCTACTTCTCGTTAGTGTATACTATTACTATTGTGTGTGTGTGTACCTCTGAAAATCTCTGCATATTGAAAAGCAACAACTTGCATTTTAATGAAATCTATAGTCGGAAGTTTTCAAAGTTTTTAATATAAAACCATAAAAATTGCCAAAGACTTATCAATCTCAAAAACTCTAAGTTCTCACTGTTACCCACACCAACCTAAGTGTAACTCTCGAGTACGAGTATGTAGAGCGCAGGTAGCACAGACTACTATAGATACTACGTATCAGACAGGAATCTATGAACAACCAATAGCAGACTGGTAATTTTGAGTTTGACATTTATTTACTTTTTAAAACATGGCGACCGAAATGGCGATAGTACTTTTTTTGGCTTCTTAAATATTTATTAATTCCTGTATGCATAATATTCAATTCTCCAATTAAAATATAATTATTATTTTACCATTTTTAAAACCTATGTACCTATAGGAAGTTAATAAATAAGACTAAATATTGTGCTACTTCATGTTTATTCATCATTCACATCAATTTCATCATTCACATTTTTAGGTTAACTTTCGTAAGATAAAGTTTTTCAGTTTTGCATAGTTATTATTGATATTAGACACTTACTTGAGTCCTATTTAACTATTTCAGAATACGTTGTATCCTAATTATGCTTCGCCTGCAGTTGTAGTTTGGCATACGACACAATATTTTACAGGATGCAAAAATACACTTTAAGACCAATGTATGAACACCAACGCATAAAACACAATGTGGTTTTGTAACAGTTCAGTGGAGACGATAAGCACGAACACTTTACATAACTAACACAATAATTTTAATAAAACATTAAAAAAGATAGCACAAAAACTGCTGAAAATTTTAACGGAAAAGATTGATTGACTTTGACATTTTGCAACTCGAGCAGCCTAGAATGGGCATAGAGAATATAATTGGGAAAGTCAAAATGAAAATTACCATTTGTCTATGGTGGAAAATAAGGGCAGTTTTATTTCTTTTAAGATTCCAGCCCATGGCAGGTAGGGAAGATTCCAACTAGTAACATTTGATTAGGAGGTAGGTAACAGCGCAGCGTGCTGAGGGCCTGATGACGTAATCGAGTTCCCATGAAGTGCCTAGCGTGACACTCACAAGGTTTGTTAGCCACTTATCTACTTAACTCAATATTAACCTCATATAGACTACTTTAGTACATCAATATGGCCAACTTTTACTGAGAGACCTAGCCCGAAGTTATGAAAAAAAAAACAGCTGCGCCATAAGAAAAACTCATTAATTTCCAATAAAATGTAGAGAACGGTTAATTTTTTCGTGGTTTAGAGTTTGGTTTTATAGTAAGTGGCGATCTGTTAGACTGAGCTTATAGAATTCTTTAAAAAACAACTCAATTGCTAGTGACAATCACTTAAACATTCTAACTTTAACTTAAAACACATTTAACTTTACACACTTTAACTACTAGGCAGGGTTTCCTAGAACAATAGTACTTGGTAGAGTTAATACCGCGCGCGAGATTCCTTTTGCTCCTTTCTCAGGACCCGCGGTGGGCAGGAACCAGGTCCGTAGCCTGAGAGGTAGAGTAACCTTCGGAGAACTAACTGGAAGAGTTAGAATGAAAATATGGGTTTATATGTTAATAACTAATCGCCAATATTGCTTGACATCAATCAGTAGGCAAGTGGGGGCTGCATAGTCAGCAATATAAATAAATAAATATGATGGGACATCTTACACACGGTATCTGACCCCAAACTAAGCATAGCTTGTGATATGGCTGCCAGAGACTGATATACTACATATACACATACATATTTTAAATACATACTTATATAGATAGTACCTAAATAACACCCAGACACAGAGCAAACACCTCTGTTCATCACACAAATGTTTGCCCTGGGTGGAGATCGAACCCACGCCTCTTTGACACAGAAGTCAGGGTCACTAACCACTGAGCCACCGAGGCAGTCGAGAATATGTTGGTTTGGTTTTAACAGTTCGTAATGATAAGTAGGTACATCTAAAATCTGCACTTTGCAAAAAAAGATTTTGTATTTCACGAAATTAACGGTTAAAAAGCTTATCAAAAATTCTAAATATCGCCCACCCACACCAGAATTAGCCTAACTCTCAAGCACGTAGAGCGAAGGTAGAGGAAGATTTCAACTAGTTACATTTGATTAGGGGGTAACAGCGTGGCGAGGGCCTGATGACGTAATCGAGTTTCCTCGGAGTGCGTCGCGCACACTAACGCGGTTTGTTAGCTACTTACTGATAGCGCGCGAGTTGAATGCAGTCGGGGTCTGAGGTAAAGAGCGGGAGCATCTCCCCCCGCTATCCGCACGCCCCACCTCACGCGCCTGGGCGGGTTGGGCGTGCGGATAGCGGGGGGAGACATTCGCATTCCTAAGCTCTGCATTCAACTCGCGCGCTATCAGTACCTACTTAACTCAATATGTATAGCGATGTGGCATGCCCGTGCATTTGGGGGCAGTACACTTAAATGATTAAAATATACGTTTGTTCTGATATAAACTATTTTTTAGGGTTCCGTACCCAAAGGGTAAAAACGGTACCCTATTACTAAGACTCCGCTGTCCGTCTGTCTGTCTGTCAGTCAGTCTGTCACCAGGCTGCATCTCTGAACCGTGATAGTTAGAACGTTGAAATTTTTACAGATGACGTATTTCTGTTGCCACTATAACAATTAAAAAAATATTTTTATTATTATTTACGATTATTTGTTTTCTGTCGAGTCAAAACTGACACTCACTTTTTTCGCTGGCTCTATGATGTAGCACGCTTACTTAGAACAATCCTATTAAGAAAAGTACGCGACAGTTAAGTGAAATTCAACTAACATGTTGGTAAAGGGAAGCCTCCATTATGGCTCCACACTACTTCCTCCACGTACCCAGGTGAATATTCGGTAAAGTTTCGTGGGAGGGGTAAAAATTTGTGGAATGTTGGGCCGATACGTGCGCAGGGCCTAAATAAGGCCCTTTGAGCACAGAACAACGTAAGTACAGAAGGTAAACATCCGTACAGCAACACACGCATAGATATCGCACATCGATACCTAACGCACACGTAGACAGAGCTCTCTGTGTGAAATTTCTGTAAATAGTGAAAGCTTTTGTCGGTTTTGTTCGTGCGTTTTGTTTGTACAGGTATGGATTAGTAAAAAATATTGACTTATATGTGTTTTTGTTGTTTGATTCTCAATAATCCTATTCTAGTTACAATAGCATACAACTGAAGCAGTTATTAGTATTATGCATCACACATTTTAACCATTATAAGCGATAATCAACACTGACGCTAACGTTGTTGTAGGCATGTTTAAAAACAGGATATTTGTCAATTGCTTGCCATCAAGCGACATTTTGGTCAAACATGGATTTTGTACAAAAACGCATGTGATATGAATGTCGTATAATTATGATATGTTTATAACGTATGTAATTAATGTAACATAATTTATAACTGATTCTTAATAATATATGCTACTTACTCGTAGTATTGTAGTTATGGATCTGTATACTTGACAAACCATAGATTGTGATGTTTTATTTGATTTTCTTCTGTACTCTCATTGGTTAGTGCTTGAAGGCCCATGTGCGTCGGATTGGCCTGCAGTCAGAGGGATGTTTCTATCTCATTCAGTTCTGTATTAGCAATTTGGTGAACGCCGCGTTTGCTCTACAAATGCTTGAAATAAAACTGGATTATTTCAAAGAAGTAAGATTCTGCGAAAGCTATTTGGAAAAATAAAAATAGCAGGCTTTGTTCAGCGGAAGTGGCTAAAAATAAGTACTGTACTGTACCAGGCTTTTCAATAGTCCACTGCAAGACGTACGCCTACCCACAAAGTGTGATTGGGCCATATCCACCACGCTAGCCTAGTGCGGGTTGGTGGATTCACATACGCCATCGAATTTCTTCTACAGACGTATGCAGGTTGCCTCACGATATTTTCCTTCACCGAAAAGCCAGTGGTGTGAAATTCCTCACATAAGTTCCAAAGAAACTCATTGGTACGGGTCTAGGATTGAACCCACGACCTCAAGATTGACAGGCTAGCGTTACAATTAGACCAGCACGGCAAAAAAATAAATGAGTACTAAAGAGGTAATCGTATCTTTAATTAGTCTAGATACATCAGGCAAACAGTAAATTTTATGTAAAGATATAAGATCTTTCAAAGGTAAGTATATTACTATTATACAGGTCAAAGCTCTGTTTGGTTATTATGATGGGCTATTACCTAACTTCTCTCGAAATGAATCTGTACTCAGCGGGCCTCAGTCTGATAACGAATAACTAAATGTCATTTCAAAACAACATTAATTAAGTTCCACTCCAGTGACATAAATCAATTGGAAACTCGAACCGTTTCCATAAGGGCCAGACTTCACCAAGGCGAGGCGGAGATAAGCAGAGTTACGATTAATTATCTATCTAATATTTGACTGCCTACTGGGTCAAAGAGGCGAGGGTTCGATCCCACCCAGGGCAAGCATTTATGTGATGAAAATAGATGTTTGCTCTGTGTCTGGTTTTTACGAGTATTAATAATGATCTATCTAAGTATGCATTTAAAAATATTTATATGTATATCTGTCCCTGGCAGCCATAAGACAAGCTTTGCGTAGTTTAAGGTCAGATACCGTATGTAAGATATTCTGTAATATTTATTAACCGACTTCCAAAAAGGAAGAGGTTCTATGTTCGTCTGTATGTATTTTTTTTGTGTATGTTCATCGAGAATTTCGCGAATTGTGAACCTAACCGAAAAATTCTTTTTTTGTTTGAAAGGGCATACTCCCGAAGTAGTTCCATTTAAATTTTACAGAAATCGGCTGAGCCGATTTTGATAAATCAAGAATAATGTAAACAACTCGAGCGAAATATTCGAATTTCGTACACGATGGAAGGCAGTTTTGCCATTTTTTGTGAAAAATAATTCTTTAGGTATTTGTTATTATCATAAGTATAGAATGTAATAAATAGATTAGTATATCTTAATAGTTTTAATATTTTCTATGGATCGATATACAGAATACTAGATAGACATAAAGCCAGTTCTTACCGATCTTACTGGACATCTGTAGTGGAGGCCTAATGTGCCGCTGTGGACGTCCTAAGGCTGAACCGCAACGACAAACAAATCGAGGTAGTACAGCACAGAAGAGATGTAGTAGTTATATTTATTTGAACTTGACTTTTTCTTAAAATTCGTATAAATAAATGAGTATGAGTTGGAGTATAATTTTGGCTATGATAATATATTTTATTTCTGATTTCCGCCTAGTACACATAAAAGAACATACGAAATAGAGTGCGAAGAGCAGAACATTATAAGTAGACAAAGCTCATTTGTAGAAATGTCATTTAATAATCGGCCAAGTACGAGTCGGACTCGCGCACGGAGGGTTCCGTTCTGTATGGGAGCCCCCCTTTAATATTTATTATATTTTAATTTTATTATTTACTATTGAAGTGAATATAAAACTAAAAATTCTGTGAAAATTTCAAGCATCTACCTGTTACCATTATTAATATAGAGCAAAAAACGTCTAAAAATTCAGGTTTGTTGTATGGGAGCCCCCCTTAAATATCTATTTTATTTTGTTTTTAGTAGATAGTTTTACAGACAGTGTTTTTACAGACAGACGGACAGACGGACATCGAAGTCTTAGTAATAGGGTCCCGTTTTTCCTTTTGGGTACGGAACCCTAAAAATACAACACAAAATCTCCTGTTAGTCCCGATTGCGTCTTATTTCTCAGCTGAGCAATCAAATGTGACACGTAAGTTAAAGTGGAGTCATTTTAAAAGGTAACATTTGACAGTTCATTTATGCAAAGAAAAATATACCTTACACTAAAGGAATAAATCTCATGAAAACAATATTGACGACGACCGATAAGTGTTCTCGAAGACGGCTTGGAGTTTTATTCCTTTAGAGTAGGGTATATTTTTCTTTGCATAAATGAACTGTCAAATGTTACCTATTAAAATTACTCCACTGTAACTACAACATTCTGCCCATGTCCGCTGTTACGCTACGGTGGAATTCCAGCTTAAATCAGCAATTGTTCTAGAAGTTTCCCGGAACTTTATTAAAATTTCAATCGGCATGTTCGATGACTTATAATGGGTGTGGAGCAAGACTTGTTAAAAGTTTGTCCTGCACTCCCCGATTCCGATGGGCAGAATTAAAGAAAGGCACAGGGCTGTTCTGTTTTTGAGAGCAAAACTTTCTAATGACAGGGGTGGTGTCGCGTTAGAGTGTGATGGAAGCAGGGTTGGAGGGGGAAAGAAAACAAAGAGACGAAATCTGAACTTATAATGTGAATGTAAAAAATAAAACCAACAGATACGTCTGTTGATATAGCTCAAACAGCTATGAAGGAGGCAATAACCACTCAGTATATTTGCGTAGTCGAATCAGGAATGAGAAGACTTAATGGAAAACTAACAAAATTCGCAGCTAAAACAAAACTCTTCGTAAATCAAAGTCTTAAATTAGTTAGGCAGAACATAAATACCGAAACAGTCAAAATTCGTTGTTAAGCCTTCGAAATTCGTTGTTAAACCGTAGTTAAGAAGAACATAAATAGAGAAACTGTCAAATTTGTTTGACATTGTTGTTTGGCCGTTGTTATGCCTTGGCTAGGGACGTGTAAATAGATGTCCGAAGTTGAGTTGTCCGGGCACGTTGATCGAGCGGCTAGTCAGTTTGTATCATGGTTTATGATGCTATTTGTTCCCAGATTGTACTGGAACCCGACCATTATTGCGGGGCTTGCAAAACAAGCGAAAGGCAGAGTTCCCTATAGAGTTAGATTTGCGCGCGTTTGAATTTTTTTTCATTCTGAATAGGTTTGCGTTTGATCACATACTGCCTGATGTTAAGCAGATAAGCGGTCTAGGTTGTAGCACGCATACCTAGAAGATACCTATTTACTCGGGATTTGAAGACGCCCACATTGTACTTTAGCGGGAAGACAGACCCAGGCAAAGCGTTCCACATTCTGGCTGTTCGTATGAGGAATGAGGACTCGAAACGCTTGGTTCTAACGCGCGAAATGTTCACCATAAAAGGTTGGCGCTTAGGTCGCGTCTGTCTAGCCGTATAAAAAAAATACTTTTTAACCGACTTCCAAAAAGGAGGAGGTTCTTTGTTCGTGTGTACGTATTTTTTTTTTTGTGTTTGTTCATTGATAATTTCGCCATTTTGAACTGAATTGAAAAAATATTTTTTAGTTTGAAAGGGTATACTCCCAAGGTGGTCCCATTTAAATTTTACAGAAATCAGCTGAGCCGTTTTTGATAAATCTACAATAATGTAGACTATTCGAGCGAAATATTCGAATTTCGTACACGATGGAAGGCAGTTTTGATATTTTTTGCGAAAAATAATTATATCAGAGACTGCCATATATGAAACTTGATATTTATCTTTTATTCAGACTTATTTCATCTTTTGTTTACCAACTATAATTTGAGTTGAAAAACTTGTACGGAAGTAGTACAACAGAAAGTGTACTTTCTCAATGTATTTTAATTTTTCAAAGCGAAGAACATTATCACCGAAATAATGAAATCCTTGCAAAATTTTATTTCAAATTCATTGTTAGATAACAACTTGTAAATAACCTTAAGAATTACCTACTTAATAAATAACTCACATCTACCCGGGCATACAAACCTACACTGAAATATTTATCACCAAATTAACTCCTTTCCCGAAGCCAAGACGCTGAATTTTACTCTAAGAAACAATCAATTTTAATTATCTCTTACCTTAAAACGTTTCAATTAGTAATCACTTAATATTAGATATACGTTCAAAAGCAGCACTTGATAATGTTCAAATTTATAATTCAAAAGAGAGAATTAACAAACCAATCCGAGCAGCATACAGTGTCGGATTAACTACGTAGTGAGAGAAGCGAGTGCTACGGGCCCCACGTGGAAAGGGCCCCGCGTTGAATAGGCCCCGCGAGGAAAGGGCCCCGCAATAAAAGGGCAACACGAGGAAAGGGTTCCGCGAGGAAATGGCCCCATGATGAATAAGCTTCGCCAATGTAGACCCACTTGAGCCCATATTAAGCGTATTTTTTTTGAGTTAATTGTTTAAGTGGTTTACCTATAGTAGCTATTAATTGAATTTACCACTTACAACTAAAATTGAAGGAAAAAACATTAAATATTGCATTACTATCACTCAGTAATAGTTCCCACTATGTAACGACGTAATTATTATTGATCCAATAATACTGAAATATGCATCAGTTATCGTCGCAAGTACATTATTATAATCATATAATAATCTACTTGCGACGATAAGTTATGCTTTTACTTTTGAATTTTACTATGGGAGCAATAGAAATTGCAAAAGAGATCAGCTGCGCAATACAAAAATTACATTCACTCTCGTCAAATTTTTTATCAATCAACCAGTGATTATTTTTTATAATTTAAGGTATCCCATTGTAGATAATAGCTGTTTATTATGAACTACCTGACCCGTAGTTTCAGTTTTGCTTGGCCTTTGTATTGGATTAAACACATTGTATCTATGATCTCAACACAACAAGGTTCCCAGAGAGAGAAAGTGTCACGGGCCCCGAGCTTGATCAACACTGGCAACATGTCAGTGCTTGAATGGAAGTTTTATCGTGCTCTGTAACATAAACCGCTGAACAAAAGCGCTGAAAGCGCTGGAAGGTAATTTAGAACATGATCAACATCGGCGAGACAGCACAATGGTTTACGGATTAAAAATTTAAAAAGGTTTTGTTGAAATTTGCTTTTATGAGCGTTTCATCAGATAAGTTAGGTTTGGTATAAAGAAAGGTGAAAAAGTTTAAAATGGAACTGGATTCTCTTTAGCTTGTGTGTCCCATAATATACACTGTAGCTGCTATAAAATCTAGTTACGAGATTCTTCTCGCACGTTTGCTTAGAGTTGAAATTCGCCCATAGTCAGACCCGCCCATGGTTTTACAGCAAAAAAGTAACTAATGAGATTACGTGAAATTGAGAACATTGCTACTCGTAAACTGAACAATAAATTTTACTATTTAATCTAGCCTCGGGGGCTGCGGGCCCGCTTTTGTACTCATCCGCGGCCCTGACAGCGTAAGCCCCAATCGGGCTCCACCTCGGACCTTTCAATCCACTCCGCACCTATGACGATGTGTCAGATCACCAGATACACCGTCATCCTCCATTTCGGGACCAAACCAGCAAATGAGTGTCGGAAAACACCCGTATCCGACCGCTGGTCCCAGTGCAACGGGTCAATTAAATTGGCCCTGCGCCTGCCACTTCAGCTGCGAAAGATGGGGAGAGCGGCGCCACGCAATACCGACACTCTTCTTTCTCTGCAGTCCCACCGCGTCCGCCATCAAACGGTAGCGACCCCGTCGAGGCCGTGGAAGGCAGGGACAGTGGCAATATATACCAGTGACAACACCAACAGTCCTCTCCCGCCGCGGCCTCAAATCCTCAGCTGCAGTGCCTCCGACACGACACTGCAGCCTGCCTCAGTTGCGGAGCCTCCTAAAAGACACCCAACCTACTGGCCAGCTTCTACACGGGCTTGAGGAAAACCCTCTTGGCTTCACCGTGGTTACCTACTCTGAAAGCACAGCTACTAAACCTCCACGCCACGACAAGGCGGGAACCTTCGAGGGATCGTTGCGTATATTGATGGTTCACTGCTTCGGTGGCTCAGTGGTTAGTGAACTTGACTCCTGGATCAAAGAGGCGTGGGTTTCTCACACGGGGCAAATGTTTATGTGATGAACATAGGTGTTTGCTCTGTGTCTGGATGTTATTTAGGTATTATCTATACAAGTATGCATTTAAAAAATATGTATAAGTAGGATATCAGTCTCTGACAGCCATATCACAAGCTTTGCTTAGTTTGGGGTCAGAGACCGTGTGTAAGTTGTCCCATAATATTTATTTATTTATTATTAAAACCTTGGGAGTTGTTTATCTATAGATACCTTGTCTAACATGTCGTACTATAGATTAGAATCGTCTCTCATTCCATCTATGTTACTGCAGACCAATTCCCACTAATCTGAGTCGTGCATTAGTCAAAAAGGCAATTCGTTTGAGTAAATACGTTCAGCGTATTACGCGAGATAATAGCATTATACATTATAGAAGAGGATTACATAATGACTATGTGGATGCATCCTAAATCCGGATCGCAAACCAACGAGTGCACTACACATTGATCACATTTACGCTAAATCTGTTTATTATGGAGATTAATCTTTGGTCACTGTTTACGGATTTAATTTATGGATTTTGGCTTTACTGGGGCAGAAGTAAAAATGGGATTTATAGTAAGTATGTTTATGTGTTTGTAAGTACCTAGTGAACGACAAGATATGAAGATGGGCGAAAATGTATCTTGCTGTTGTGGGTTTTTCAGTATTATTTCAATAATTATTTTTCGCAAAAAATAGCATGACCGACTTCACCCGTGTACAGAATTCGCCAATATTTCGCACGGATCGATGTTACATTTTTCACATTATTGTTGATTTATTAAAAATGGCTCAGCCGATTTCAATAAAATTTTAATGAGGCCAATTTCGAAGTATACTCTTTCTAATAGAAATAGAATTATTGAAATCGGACTACTACGTAAAAAGTTATGCGTGTCGAATTGAGGGAGATGCCTCAATTCGACGGTTTGGTTCGTCGGTCAAAAAATATATTTTACGATATGCTTTTAACTATTTATTTTTCAGGCGTTACAATTTTTATTTTATTTTGCTTTAATATGCTGGTTCTAAACCACTTAATCAACGCAAAATATTTTTTTTTATTACGTTTCCGCAAAATAATTTTTCGAGTGTATAAAAAACACTTATAAGTATAACACGTATGTTAATCGATATTTTCGCCAATTGTGAACCGATTTTTTAATTTCTTTTTTTATATTAAAGGGTATACTGCCGAGGTTAATTTCATCGAAATCGACTAAGCCGTTTTTGATAAAAACCTCTTTTAGACAACCAACAGTAGTGTACATGGCTGTAACATCGATTTGTGCAAACTATTCGAATTCTGTACACGGTGGAAATCGGTTTTACATTTTTTTTTGCGAGAAGTAATTTTTCTTCCCAAGTTACTTTATAGCTGAAGCCCCAGATTGGCGTTTCATCCCGACTGCAGTCTTATTATACGCGCTCGCCGTGCCGCCGAAAAAACACCTCAATACTGCTTCGGTGCCAAATTGTACCATCTCCATTTGCACGTCGTAATGGCTGTATAGGCCAGTAGCGCCCAACTTTTCAGCAGTTTTTAGGGTTCTGTACTTAAAGGGAAAACGATACCCTATTACTAAGACTTCGATGTCCGTCTGTCCGTCTGTCCGTCTGTCCGTCTGTCCGTATGTCCGTCTGTCTGTCTGTCCGTCTGTCACCGGGCGGTATCTCATAAACCATGATGGCTAGGCAGCTGAAATTTTCACAGATGATGTATTTCTGTTGCCGCTATAACAACAAATACTAAAAAAATTATAAAATAAATATTTAAGAAAGGCTCCCATACAACAAACGTGATTTTTAGGAGTTTTTTGCGCACTATTAATAACGGCAAGAGAAATGCACGGGGCTCCCATACGGTACGGAACCCTTCGTGCGCGAGTCTGACTCGCACTTGGCCGATTATTTTTAATGTTATAACGTTAGTGCGTGTTTGGGGAGTAGTAGCAAGTCCGGACGTTACAGTTTTGAATTTAATAATTTTATTGCCTAGGTTTAGCAATTCAACTTAACAATTTCAGCTTACTAGCTATCACGGTTCATGAGATACAGCCCGGTGACAAACAGACAGACAGACGGATATCGAAGTCTTAGTAATAGGGTCCCGTTTTTACCCTTTGGGTACGGAACCCTAAAAATAGTCAAAACTTTTAACGTGATGTTGCTACATAACATTATCTTTTGTTTTACTTAAGCCTTAGTGCCTTAGTATGAGTTACAACAGTAAATAAAAAAAACTGGTTGTTTGTAAAGTTGGCTTACAAACGATCATTTTACGTGATATCGTCATAATATATGCGTCACAAGCCGAACGCTTAGGCCCATCATGCCTCTCTATCGCTTGTTCCGCGCTCTCGCTTGCACGCTCGGCTCAGGCGGAACCTGACATTGTTTTCGTGCGTGCAGACGGCGTTGATCGATTTATAAGACGTCCAACGAAAACTTATCGTTTTTGTATGGCTCTTTCGCGTAGTGTTCATAGTAGTAGATGTTTGTCAACGATGACTGAAAATAAGCAGGCTACTCGGCTAGTCTTCGGATGGGTGACCGTGGTCAGCACTGACAACTGAACGCTACCGTGGCTTTGATGACTTTTCAATGATAAATCAGAAGTCCTGGTTAGTTAACCGTTTAGCCATTTCAGATGCCTTCAGGCGGCTTAAACTCTGACACCAGGGCTAACTTAATTCTTCTTTCAGTACCTACATCTGTTGGTTATTCTTCGTTTCTTACAGGGGCGCTTCACAAATATTAATAATACACGGAAACGACTGTAAATTTTAGTTAAGTACGTAAAATTTTACACTACACCATCTGCACTACACCACTCGCCAAGGATTTAAACCTTTCAAAAATTCCTTGACCATATTTTAGCTCTTGCGGACCACTAGTTGGGAACCAATGACACAGGCCGACCAAGTTAAAACTGCAGTTGTTCAAATTATGTAGCTCATGTTTTTCTATGGACGCTTGTCAGCCTGTACAGAAAATTTTGAAGCGAATTTTTTCTTTCAACTGTACATATTACTTTGTTTTATATAGCTTTTAGCGGGAAGTAGGGTTGACAAAATGCACAGTACAAAAGTAAATAGAAGTTTCACACGTTTTGCGATATTCCAGGATTTTTTGGGGAAGGATTGAGTATTTTTCACATTGTACTGGTGTCATTGAAAAAATTTAAAATGTAAGCTCGCGTTAGAATTTTGGTTAGAAATAAATTTCTTTGTCTACTTTTATCGTACAAATAATATCTATCCATCATCATCATCCATCAGCCATAGGACGTCCACTGCTGGACATAGGCCTCCCCTATGAATCTCCAATAAGACCGGTTGGTAGCGACTTGCATCCAGCGTGATCCTCGGTTCTTGAAGTCGTTGACTCGTACGTCTACCTAGGACAAGTAGTCCAGTTACGTAGGTCCGACTTCAAGAAAGAGGCCAATCGCCTAATCCAACTCGGCTGGGCAGCGTTCGGAAAATTGCGTAACGTCTTCTCGTCCGACATACCTCAGTGCCTCAAGTCGAAAGTGTTCGATCAGTGTGTGTTGCCAGTGATGACTTATGGCACTGAAACGTGGTCTCTTACTATGGGCCTTATTAATAAGCTCCAAGTAGCCCAACGAGCTATGGAGAGGGCTATGCTCGGAGTCTCTCTGCGAGATCGAATCAGGAATGAGGAGATTCGCAGAAGAACCAAAGTTACCGACAATAATATCTACCTCCACTTAAATTAAAAGTTTCATTAAAAGTAAAGTTTCAAGAATCACACCAATTTCAGCAAAAATTAATAATTAAATTAAGTATCAAAATAGACGAAAGCTACGAGTATACAAGCTACTTTGTAACTTTTTTGTTCATTCTGCGTTGCCCAAAACCGTTCTATCTCTCTCACACTAATTTATTTAAGTAAAGTAAAAGTAAGTTCGTATAGGCTGGGTGGCTAGCCCTGGTGTCAGAGTTTCAAAACCGCCTGAAGGCCGCTGACATGGCTAAACGGTTAAAATAACCGGGACCTACAATTTAACGTGTCATCCGAGCCACGGTAGCGCTCAGTTGTAAATGCCATCCGCGGTCACCCATTCGAAGACTGACCGTGCTGAACGTTACTTAAGGCTGCGCCTAGTGCTAGGAAAAAATCAGATTTCACCCGCGCTTCTTGCATCGCCCGCTATCATCTATGTGGCTTTGTTTAGAGTCGAAAATCGCATGACACAGTTGATGATGATGTTGGCTTCGAGCTCCAGATTATATTTTTAGGTGGGATTTTATTTATTTAATCAAAATTTAAGCATGCAATAAAAAAACTAATTGATTACTCGGCTAGGATATTAGCCTAGCTACATAATTTGTCAAAAATAATGTGGTGTTGTCGCTGATAATTTCGAGCATTTGAAATAAAATGTACTTTTTTATGATGCAAAGTTTTAATTTTTTTCTAAAGTAACCATATTATTTTCCAAAATTCTACGCAATTACTCTGCTACGTTAGATTTTTTTCTTTCCTATAGTATATTTTTAATATGGATGTTTATGTTCGTTACCTTTACACCACGTCTTTAAAAGTACACCTTTCGCTTGATTTTGGCATTAGGCGCCCCCTTAACTTCGATGATCGGTAACGAATACCTAGATAAACTTACAGGTTTTCAGGTAGCTTAAAAAATTGACACCAGGGCTAACGACTCGGCCTATATGAGCTTACATACCTACTTACAAGTCTTAACAAGGTATCTGTTCAATTAATAAATCCCAATCCGCTGTACTAATGTGGATGACGTCAATGTCGAAAATACGTGAATTTTTAGGGTTTCGTACCCAAAGGGTAAAAACGGGACCCTATTACTAAGACTTCGATGTCCGTCTGTCCATCTGTCCGTCTGTCTGTCTGTCCGTCTCCAGGCTGTATCTCATGAACCGCTATAGCTAGAAAGCTGAAATTTTCACAGATGATGTATTTCTGTTGCCGCTATAACAACAAATACTAAAAACAAAATAAAACAGATATTTAAGGGGGGCTCCCATACAGTACGGAACCCTTCTTGCGCGAATCCGACTCGTACTTGGCAGATTTTTATTTTTCCGTTTTTCCCTTCCGCTGGGTATTTCTTCAAATGGCGGTGATTAATTACTGGCACGTCAACCCAGAGTCACGAGTCAAGGGATAGGGTTCCGTAGGAAATCAGATATAAAAATTATTAATGGCTATTTAACGATGCATTTTTTCGCTTTTGTTTGGCTTTGCCTCGTTCATTTTGTAAAATAAATTGGCTCCAGCCTCTGACCCAATAAAAAGCTTCAGCTTCATATGAAAGAATCGGCTCCACTCTCGTAATGACTTTCCTTCCTTCCTTTCAGCCATAGGATGTCCACTGCTGGACATAGGCCTCCTCTAAAGATCTCCACTGAGACCGGTTGTTAGCGGCTTGCCAGCTCGATCCTGCGGTCTTAATGAGGTCGTCCGTCCACCTTGTGGGTGGACGTCCTACGCTGCGCTTGCCGGTACGTGGTCTCCACTCGAGGACTTTTCGACCCCATCGGTCGTCAGTCCTCCGCGCTATGCCCTGCTCATTGCCACTTCAACCTGCCAATCCGTTGGGCTATGTCATTATATTGACATCGATATTTTTTTTTATTCCGATATGTTTTTACTTAGTTGTTTTTACTTAAAATTCATCGATGTCGATAAAATGTTTGCAAGTTTTGCAACCACTATCAACGAAATTCTAGACAGTAAAAGATATACGTATAAATCTAAAAATGCCCACAACTAAGACTTGCTATTAGATGGATATTCCTCCTTTTTGTAAACTAAAGTCTCTGCTCTGTATTCGACACGTTACAATAGCGCGAACCGGCATTTTTTGGGCAAAAATTACCTGTGAAATCTCTTGAACGACTGTGACGGTAAATGTCATGATTTCACGTAACATGAGTTACAACTCATGTACGTGGCTACAAACCCCCCCACCACATCACCTTTCTATTTCCTTCTCTCTTCTGTGGTCCGGGCTGTGCGTGGGGTACGCGGCGCTGTAGCAGCCGGCCGCCATGACCGAGGACGGTAACATGGCTGCAAACTGGCGCGACTGGAAAGCTGCCTTTGATTATTATGTAATCGCCACGGGCAAGGAGAATGCAGCTTCCAGGGAGAAGTGCGCGTAATTTTTACACGTCATTGGAAAATACGGCCGGGAAATATTCGACAAATTGGACCTGGATGACAAAACTGACTATGATGAATTAGTATTGAAATTCAACTTCATTGTGATCCGACACGTAATATAAACTACGAGCGACACGTTTTTTTTCAAAACTTTTCAACGTGAGGATAGTTTAGATAAATTCCTGATTGCACTAAAACTACGGAGTAAATCGTGCGAGTTCGGTCAGTTGAAAAATAGTCTCATTATGACTCAGATTATTAGAGGTATAAAGGATCCTGGCATGCGGGAGCGAATGTTGGACAAATCGAAGCTAAACTTGGAAGCGGCTATATCGTGGTGCCGTGCGGTAGAAACTGCAGGCCGGCAGGCCGAGGCGGGCGCCGAGCCGGGCCGGGCCTCGCGCTGGAGGCAGTGCGCCCGGGCTCGCGCGCCGTCAGCTGTGGCTGCGCGCCAGCCCCAGAGGTTCCAGCAGAATGTTCGTGGAGGAAATTCAAAAATTTCGTGCGGTAATTGTGGTCGTAAACACAGAGTTGGTTTGTGCGCGGCACGACAAGTGAAGTGTTACAAATTTAATGTGAGCGAATTGGAGGACTACGAGGAGACTGAGGACTGCGATTAGATATGTGAGTCGTTTTTATTGTTATGTTGCTTAACTTTCGACGAAGTAGGCAAGAATTGTGAGTCTTGGTTTGACGACGTCATAGTTGACGGTATAAAAATAAACTTTAAGCTTGACAGTGGGAGGCTTCTGTGATGTCGTTACGTACATTCAAAGAAGCAAGTTTTTCGGATAAAATACTAAAGAAAACTAAATGCATTTTACGAGAAGTTAGTAAAACGAATTTACCAGTAGTAGGTGATTTCAAACGTATTCTAAGTCACAATAACTTGTGGATTCGACAATATCGTTTAGTTTGTGATTATCGGTATGATTCTTTTTCAAAGATGCAGTCGGGAGCTAATTTGAATTGATTTTTATTGATTATTGTGAGGTCATACAAACAAATCCAGGTCCCACGTTAATTGTTGAAAGGCGCAGATTTTCACATTACTATATGTATTTTCGGTAAAATTAATCTATAGATTTCTATGAAAGCTACATATTCGCACGTCCATAGCAAAAATTTGACAGCGTATGTGAATATACTGACTTATGTTTTGGTACCCTAATCCTGTGGAATCCGCGGTTTTTGCCGGAACAAATGTTTTCCCGCGAGGGGTGCTGGTTTTTTTCGGTAATTCATGCGAAAGATAATAAAGAATTCATTCTAGAGGCGCGTCTACACCACGGTAAAAAAAATCAACAGTTACATTGCTCATAATGACGATACATATTTCAATATCTTTTATCTTTGACAAGCAATTGATAAATTCAATTTCTCATTTAAGTATCACGGCACACGAATCACAAACGTTGCCACAAACACCATCACCAAATGACCAGTAACAACATAAAACAGGCAAACGCTAACTTTTGTGCAAAAGTGTAAAAAAAATCAGTTGTGGCGTTTGTGGCGCAATCTTAGCTAATTAACTTAATCTCACCATCTGTCAACTGTCAATAACGTTTATATGCAGGAAAATTTTGTATAGGAAAATTTAATATATGTTTTTTTATTATTTTTCTAGCAATTGTTATATGTCACCGTTTAAACCTACCTTTAGCTTTTACGGATTTTTAAGACCAAAATTAGCCAAATCGGTTCAGTCGTTCTCGAGTTTTAGCGAGACTAACAACCACGATTCATTTTATATATATGTATAGATTATGAAAATCAACAACAGATTGACAAACTTGTAGAATGCTTGTTCGATAGCCTTTGTCAGCCCTTTAGTTTTCACTTAAAACGGTTTTCTAGATGCCTCTCTATGCCTGTTTTAACAAAACACATACAGTGAGCGGCGGTGGGGCTGCGTCTTTATTCGTAATCGTTCAGTATTTTGTCGGGATGCGATTTCAGTTATAAATCACTCGTAACCATAGATGGATGGTTTTTGGTTTTGTTGTGTTTGTATTTTTAGAAAATTTCGCTTTAGGTATTTCGACGTACTGTTGTGATTGTTATATTGAGTGTTGAGCACTGATGTAGCTAAAACAGACGAAATTGAATTGGAACGTGTGTGAACCTTTTAAGTATTTTTTACCGACAAAAAGGAGGAGGATAGTACTACGAGTATGTTCGTCTATGCGTATTTTTGTTTGGTTTTTGTGTATTTCGATATTTAAAAAGTATCCAGTAAAAAGTAGTAGTAAAGTACCGATTTAAAAAGTTTTTTTCTTCAGTTTGAAAGAGTATACTTTCGAGATGGTTCCATTTAAATTTTATTTAAATCGGCTGAGCCGTTTTTGTGACACAATTTCCACACTTCGTAATCTCCCATTAGTGTTTTCATCCCTGTTCTGTAAAACATGACATACCACCTACCTACCTACCTACCCAAGCACTCACCCAAGCACCCACGAGTATTACATATTATGTTATCGGCTACAAATTTATTTAAAACCTCTCAAAACAAAACAATATGAAATTTAAGAACGCCCTTAAAGATTAAAAATAGAGTGCCCGAAAACTCAAACTTTCCTAAACCTTTTAGCGGAATTAATATCTAAATCAATTTTAAACTTTGAAGTTAAATAGCAAACCACCATTATCAATTCCAACCTCGGCGGTTTTCCTTAACTAGATAATCGTTTAACCATAGATATAGAGAGAGGCCTTCTCTTTACCCCCGAGCGCGAGATATTTATATGTAGCAAATACGCAAACACCGCAAGATGTATGTTTACGAAACACACCTACATTGTAGAATGCAGTGTTGTAAGAACGCATATGAATCAATGATATGTTGAGCTCGGCTAACAAAAAGTACATAAATACTAGCTGTTGCCCCCAACTTCGACCGCATAATATTTTGGATTTAGTGCTAACCCATAGGAATCCTTAATTAACTTTTACGAGATGAAAAGTACCTAGTTAGTCTATGACACTACCTTTAAACTCATGCAGAAAATGAAATCGATCCGTCCATCTGCTGTTACTGCGTGAAAGAGCAACAAACACACTTTCGGATCTATAAAAGTTAAAGTCAAAATATTTGCATAATTATAGTGGGTATACAAAAGATCTTTAAATTATACAAACATATTATGTCCATCCACTAGCAACCATAATAAGTGTGCGAAATTCAATAATTGAAAATTAAAATTTATTTCTAATTGTCATTGTAAAACGTTCAATTAAATAATTATAAGTGTTGTTATCTATTAATTAATGTTTACAGCCTCCATTATATGTATGGAAGCGACACGCTGTTTTATTAAGAAATTCGTCAACTTTGTAAATTAAGTAATTGTTAGGAAGGCTTTCCATCAAAATACAGGTGTTCACACAACTAGTTTGATGGCCATAGCTACATATTTCATGTATTATACTGAAAGAAATAAATTATTTACCATTTTCGACCGACGTACCAAACGGGAGGAGGTACTCAATTCGCCGCGTATTTTTTTTCATTTATAACCACGCATAACTTTTTTCGTAGTGGTCCGATTTCAATTATTATTTTTTATTGGATAAATAATACTTCGAATTGGTCCCATCAAAATTTTATTGAAATCGTCCGAGCCATTTTTGATAAATTAACAATAATTTGAAAAATGTAACATTGATCCGTGCGAAATAATCGCGAAATCTGTACCCGGGTGAAGTCGGTCATGCTATTTTTTTGCAAAAAAATGTTATTCAATTTCATTTTCATACTAGTAGGTACCAGGCCCTTAATGTGAGATACTCTGCAGCAATATACATAGTCTTCGAGAATAGGTTCACGTATCTATATCTTAATGATTGTAACAAATCACTTATATGTTACATATTTAGCTCAAACGACATTGCATTCTGCAATGAAAGTTTCACAAATATACATTTCAGCACAAGGTACATTGAAACAATATGTCCCATCTCGTGAGTTCTGTGTTTTTCCCTAACTAGATAATCATTTAACTAAACAAGTCGGGGCTCGGTTAGTTAGCGCCGCCGGTTTCACTCGCTCTTAATTAGGTTTGCGAACTAGCTGATTTGAATCTGTTGGGAAGATAGAAGGAGAAGCTTAGACCATGGAAGTAAGAAAGAAGAGGATTCGCTATGTTGAAGACTGAATAGCAAAGCTTTCACGTTGGATTAAAAAAATACCATCTTTTAGTCACGCGTCGTGTCCACTTTTTTTTTTATTTCGTATAGGTTTGCGTTTGACTACAGACTGCCTGATGTTAAGCAGATATGCGGTCTAGAATGTAACACGCTTACCTAGAAGATACCTATTTACTCGGGATTTAAAGACACCTACATTGTACTTAGACACTATGTAGACACTCAAATAGATTTTTAAAACCGAGATAAGCTTTCTGCTCTGCCACCGATTCTATTCACTGCCGAGGTGAACAAGTTTAATTTTGCGCCGTTTTTTTGCGATCTCGGGATTGTTCTCATAAAAAAGCAAAACATGTTCGTCTTGACGCACCTACAGACTAAAATCGCCCCTAAAAGGTAGTGCGTAAGGAACCAGTCACTTTGTACAAATCATAACTTGACGTTTTCGTAATTGGAACCGTTGAACTTTGGCTCAAATGTCACATTAGTTGGCTCTCCAATATGGCGGAGCTCATTTTTCGAAGACGACTGACTTTACAGCAAATCGTTATACATCCATGACCTAGTCAGACTTAGATGAAATTCGAGTGTTTCTGGGATATTTGCGCAGCTAGCGTGTTGTTTGTTTTGTGATAAAGTAAGTAAGTTCGTATAGGCCGGGTAGCTAGACTTGGTGTCAGAGTTTTTAGGCCGCCTGAAGGCCTCTAACATGGCTAAACGGTTAAAACAACCGGGATCTACAATTTACCGTGTCATCCGAGCCACGGTAGGGCTCAGTTGGAAAATGCCACCCGCGGCCACCCATCCGAATACTGACCGTGCAGAACGTTGCTTAATTTCGGTGATCGCTGACAAACACCTAATCAAACTAAAAAACTGTGATAAAATACTGCGTTAAATCAAATCCTGAAAATCTACAGATTTTGTGTAATAGTTCTGTTGAAAGCTGAGAACTATTTATGGTTGGAACAACCCATAAGTGGCCCAACGCTACGATCGCCGGTAGGTGGTTTCCACTCGAGAACTTTTCGACTCCATCGGTCGTCTGTCCTCCGTGCTATGTGCCCTACCCACTGCTATTTCCAATTGCCAATACGCTGGGCTATGTCAGTTTTCTGGGTAACGCAGTGTAACCAAACAGACCATCATTATAAATTGTAATTGCAGTGGCTATTTAAACAAACAAGTTGTGAGAGACTAGTTAGCGCCATCGGACTTTGTCGCCTTAGTTAGGTTTCTGAACTACCAATTTAAGTTTGAAAGGAATAGTTGGAATACCAGTATAGGTTAGAGATGAATTTAATGTTACAAAATAATGTGTACCACTAAATAAATTAGTACTACTATTAGTACTCCTTATTCAATCGAATTCACAGACTTTACCTGGGGCATTACTGCGTAAGCGCTCTGACGTTCGGCTTCGCTTTTTCTCCTGCTCGCGCCACGAGAGCGAGCGGGAGGGAAAGTGAAGCCGAACGTCAGAGCGCTTACACAGTAAGGCCCCTGGTCCTTTATTAGGCCAAGCCTGTTCAGTATTAGTTATTATTATTAACACAAGATGTTGTCTTTACTTATTATATACTAAAATCATTATTAAGTTTACAAACTTCTTGTTTTTTTACCACAAATCGTTTTAATCACAAACTTAGGTTTCTCTTTTACTGAACTATTTGCCTTGACCCAGTGTCAATCACGTCTTTTGATGTGTATGATTTTATTTGGCTGTAAAATCCCTTTTTTTTAAACTGAATATGTGTGAGTCAGGTTCGCCCACCGAGGGTTCCAAAAATTGTAAGAAACATGGTTGAAACTGAGTTGTAAAAAAATAACAGACTCATCGATGAAAGCAGAATATTTTTTTCACATTTCTCCTTATAATCCAAAAAATACACATAAATAATCAAAAACGAATTTTAGTTTGCAAGAATGAAGTTCTTCCATACGATACCTACCACACATAATAGGATTAACTCACTTTATAATTTGGGCCTCATTTCTTTGATTTGGGCCTTTTTTTTTTGTTTCAATCAAAATGTGCGGTTTTCACATTTATTCCTATTTGAGTCCATCTATCTATCCATCAGCCAAAGGATGTCCACTGCTGGACATAGGCCTCCCCTATGGATCTCCCTTAAGACCGGTTGGTAGCGGCTTGCATCCAGCGCGATCCTGCGGTCTTAATGAGGTCATCCGTCCAACTTGTGGGTGGACGTCCTACACTGCGCTTGCCGGTACGTGGTCTCCATCCTGTTCGAGTACTCTAAGATAATGCTTCTTGGCAAATTTTATAGTTCTAGGTTAACGGGAAGTACCCTGTAGGCTTCTTTTTCCCTCGGAAGTGTCAAAATATGCTGCAAGAGACCATAGAATTGCGTAAATGGTTTTCATTTCAACTTGATACCTACACGCGATCTTGAGATAGAAAGTCTTGGCACACGGACAGACGGACAACAGAGTGATCTTATAGGTAAGGGTTCCGTTTTTTCCTTCTGAGGTACGTAACCCTAAAAATGAAATTAAACTTAAAATAAATGAGCACTATACATGGACAGAAAGTTCAACAACACTTCTTTTACTTTAAATAAAATTATAGTCTCTTTAAAGTAACAAATTAAATGTTGACCTTTTTAGGGTTCCGTATCCAAAGGGTAAAAACGGGACCCTATTACTAAGACTCCGCTGACCGTCTGTCCATCTGTCCGTCACCAGGCTGTATCTCATGAACGATGATAGCTTGAACGTTAAATTTTCACAGATTATGTGTTTCTGTTGCCGCTATAACAACAAATACTTAAAGCAGAAAATAAGGGGGGCTCTCTCATACAACAAACCTGAATTTTTAGCCCATTTTCGCTCGATATTAATAACGGTGACAAGAAGATGATTAAAATATTCACAGAATATTAAATTAAATATGTACTTCAAAAATTCAATACTAAAATTAAAATAAAATAATTATTTAAGGGAGGCTCCCATACAAGAAACGTTATTTTTTTGCACGGTATTAATAACGACAGCAAAATGATGTTGAAATATTCACAGAGTATTAAGTAGTATATATCCTTCAAATATAAAGTATTTTGTTAAAATATTTTAAGGGAGGCTTCCATACTGTACGGAAACCTACGTGCGCGAGTCTAACTTACACATGGCCGATTCCGATTCGACTTCAACGTCTACCTAATTCATTATAAGAGGCGAATACTACGCTTATCTCTCGTAAAGGATTCGAATATAAACATAAATTAAAAATTTAAAAAACCCCCGACACATAGACAACCATTTTGGGCACATTTGTAGAATTTTGATTCTTCCATCCCCACTTTAACCCACCATAACTCTTAAACGGCTCAATCGATTTTTATAAAACATAGCTAAGAACACTCTCGATTAAGTCTCCTTTCATCAAAAAAAAAAAACTAAACTAAAATCGGTTCAGTGGTTCGGGCGCTATGATGCCACAGACAGACACACAGACAAACAGACACGTCAAACTTATAACACCCCTCGTTTGCATCGGGGGTTAAAAATACGAGTATAATCAAAATCAAACCTAAAACAGCGGGCAAATTGTTCAAATCGTAATCCTATTTCATTTCGAACATCCAATCATCTTTTGAAACAAATGCTCAACATTTTTACAAAAACAACGTCAATTTTGTTGTATCGGAGAGCTTATTTGAATATTGATCGCTCTTTAATTGGCTTCAGGGAAAAGGCAAACGAACTTAAAAGGGGATCTCGTTTAGGCTCCCCTTTATTTGTTTACAGTTTGTTTGCAAATTAAATAAGTAATTTGAGTTATGTAGCAAGGTATTGGAGTTTAATTTGAAACTTAATGGTAATAATTTCTTCGAATGGCGAGTCTTAGTAGTTTGGTTCAATAGTACTTAAAATAAACAAAAAAATTAAACATGTACCGTCTTACCACAAAAGTTTAACGCACTATTTAGACAAAACATTATGTTTAACATAACAAATCGCACCGTTAAACAATGTTTAAAGCGTGTTTAAATTTTAGTGGTAAGGCGGCGAGAGATTTACATATTTTATTCATTAAAATATCAGCATTTTAGGAGCGTCATCACAGAAGAGAGCTAAAAATTTTCTGTATACTACTCTCTGTTGTAAGTGGCAACTACATATTGTTTTTATTCATTCTATTCTCTATTGAAAGACGTAGTGAAGTATATAACACTTCACTATGTCTTTCATTTTTACCCGACTGCGTGACGCAAAGGAGTGGTGGTAATCAATAAAATTCTTGTTGAATCCGACTCACGCTGTTTTGTTATCTGACTGAATGAATATACGATTAAGATGCTGTGTTCACAACTAGAAGGATATATACTTTGTGTAAGCGATAATTTTAAGTCATATTTTAGCATAAGTTTTAGCATATATCTAGTTTTGTGAACCTATAATAAAAAATAAAAAAATAAGATCACAGACGAGAGATCTAGTTCTGCTGTTCTGTGAGCGTCATCATCCAATGAACCATATTTGAATCCAACAATTGCCAATCGACTCAACGTGTGTGCACGTCGTCCCCAAAGTAAACGCATGCTTGCTGATAACTAAATAGGCATAATATAAGACTGTGTTGTATTTTTTGTAAATTAAATGAGCACAAAATAGCGTGCGTTGTATTTTTTGTTAATGAAATGAGCACAATATAAACGTGTGTCATATTTGTTGGTAACTAAAAAAGCACAACATGTTGTACTCGTTGATAAATGTGAAAATAATCTGAAATTTACTAAATACAACACAAGCCCGGATGTCGCCTTCCACCTTGAAGCACACCGCACGCCGCAAGCCAGATACAATATGAATACGAGTATTGCTTGCATTAAGAATTCTGACTGTATATCTAAACTATATAGTTATGCGCTCTCTTACGACTTCAGTGCAACCCAATTTGGTTGAGCCTTTTCAGTGTTAAGTGGGAGCCTTGCTCTAGTTTTTAATGTTTTCCTGTTTTTAGTATTTGTTGTTATAGCGGCAACAGAAATAACATCATCTGTGAAAATTTCAACGTTAGCTATTATGGTTTATGAGATACAGCTTGGTGACAGAAAGACAGATGGACAGACGGACGGACAGCGGAGTCTTAGTAATAGGGTCCCATTTTTCCCCTTTGAGTACGGAACCTCAAAAATGATCCATTCATCGTTATTTTAGCAATGAATGCGTCGGTCACACGTCTTTCACACGTCACGTGGCGAAAGTGACGTTTTTAGGGTTCCGTACCCAAAGGGAAAAACGGGACCCTATTACTAAGACTTCGATGTCCGTCTGTCCGTCTGTCTGTCTGTCTGTCAGTCACCGGGCTGTATCTCATGAACCATAACAGCTAGGCAGCTGAAATTTTCACAGATGGTGTATTTCTGTTGCCGCTATAACAACAAATACTAAAAACAAAATAAAATAAATATTTAAGGGGGGCTCCCATACACAAACCTGAATTTTTAGACGTTTTCGCTCTATATTAATAATGGTACCAGGTAGATGCTTGAAATTTTCACAGAATATTTAGTTTTATATTCACTTCAATAATAAATAATAAAATTAAAATAAAATGAATATTTAAGGGGGGCTCCCATACAGTACGGAATCCTCCGTGCGCGAGTCCGACTCGTACTTGGCCGATCATTTTGATTAAACATGTGTAAACTACGATTCATTTAATTATATACGAATTCACTCCTACAATGCAGCGCTATAGTTTATTACATGAGTCGTTTAAATCATCAAAACATAAAATTGGACGATGAGAATCGTTTTCGGGAGAAGTACCCTCAAACGACAGAAACAACCACAAACACATTACAATCATAGATAAGTATGACTAGAATCCTCGATTGCGTATAGGGTGTGAGAAAAAAGATGTGCTGTACATACTTAGATAGCTATATATACGTTGTTACGTTTTTATCATATTTAGACTCTAGATAATAGTAAAAACCTACAAAATTCTAATAGCAGTGATAGAATATAAAAAATCTATTATATAAAAGGCTTCGCTGAGTGACTGACTGACAGACAGCCTACAGCCCAAACCGCTAAAGATACGAACATGAAATTTGGAACAAAGATACATTGGACCACGTAATGGAGCACTAAGAACGGAATTTTGAAAAATCGACCTCTAAAGGGGTAAAACGGGCCCTTTTCGTTTGTATGTAACTTTTTATTCCCTTTACCGATTGACTTGAAACTTTGTATACATGCTACTCAAACAAAATAAAAGTTACGTTTGTTCTTGTTTTTCCGAATATTCCTTATCTAAGGGGTCAAATTGGGTCCCAAAGTTGGTGAAAAAAGCGTCTATTACATCCGACGAGCTGAACGGTTATGGATGAAATCTGGTATGGAGGAAGCACACAACATGTTTCAACACATGAATTATTATTATCCCGGAAATTCTATGGGGATCCTTAGGGATAGCCAAAATTAATCAGTTTAGGCTACAACCCAATCCACTAAAGATAGATACTTGAAATTTCGAACATAGGTACAATGTACAACGTAATGAAGCACAAAGGACGAAAATTTCGAAAAATCGACCTCTAACGGGGTAAAACGGGCCCTTTTTGTTTGCATTTAATTTTTTATTACCTTTACCGATTGACTTAAAACTTTGTACCTATTATGCTTTACAAATAAAATAAAAGTTACGTTTCTTCCTGTTTTTCCGAATTTTCCTTATCTAACGGGTCAGATAAGTTCCCAAAGTTGGTGAAAAAAGCATCAATAATTACATCAGACATGCTGAACGGTTATAAATGAAATCTGGTAGGTATGTAGAAAGCACACAACATGTTTCAATACAGTAACTATTTTATCCCGGAAAATCTATTGGGTTTCTTAGCAATAGCCAAAATAATCAATTATAAAGCTAAGATAAAAGAGGTAGATAAATGAATTCTAACGAAATTTGGTACGACGCTAGACAATAACACAAATTACCACTTGGGAACCACTATCCCGGAAAATTTCAGTGGGTCCTTCAGGATATCAATTTCCTAAAAAAGTACTAAATGACTGTTCGAAAACCGATGCAATATTGTTTGAAAATATCTCACCCTTTTAACTAATATATGACTATTAACGTCCTGGGAAAAGTCCCGGATTCCTTGTCTAACGCTAGACCAAACATCCTATATAAGCGTGAAAAATAACTTGATCGCGTTTTTTTTTAAACGTAGTGAAATATCTAGAATTAAATTGAGATAATTTAGATCCTTCAATGGGGACAAAATGGGCCCCTAATTGTTTATGAACGATTTTATTTTGTGAGCCAATAGACTTAAACTAAGGGTACATACGGATCAATAACTACTTACTTTACTATGGGAACTACCCTGAAGAAGCGAAAATTACCTATTCTTTACATTTTGACGCGGGTCGATGAATTTTTTGTGTTGAACAGCTAATTTTATTTACGTGATTTCTGGGTTGGTACCATAGTAAAAGTTAGTCAAATGATGAGTATAATGGAATCCTAGAACATGCCTGTCGTCTAGATGTAGGTGCGCTATGTATTTTTCAAATAAAATGTACCTTCTTGTGTGCTACTTTTTCGTCTGTACTTGGTCAGAGAATGTCTGAAAGTCCTACAAGTGTCTCGATCACTTTTGACCGCGTAAACGGTTATGGGCGAGATTGTCATTGAGTTCAGAATAATCGAAATTAAATTTCTAATGACTTAATGAAACATGATGAATCTCTTCGGCCACATATGATACCAGAGTTTGGTAACCAGTATCACACGAAGAAAAAATGATCGTCTTAGGATACTGGTATCCAAGTGATAGGGATTTTTCGTTTTATGTAAGCGAGTATCAGCTCAGGAAAATTAAATTTCTGAAAATGTTTTGTTTACTACCAGACAAGACACAGCAAACTTACGAAGTACTATTTTATATGATAAATTACCGATTCAAGCAATGGCTACCAGAAACAATTACTGTTGACTTCGAGTTGGCTTCGATGAAAGCTGTTCAAAAAGTTTTCCCCAACATTGATGTTAAGGGATGTTATTATCATCTGAATAGGTGTTTATTTAGAAAAGCTAAATCGTTAAAATTAACCACAAGGGTAAAAAAGCACGTATTACGACAGGTATGCTGGCCTTGCACGTTTACCCAAAGCCTATTTTCGATAGGGGTATGAATATGTTATGTCAAAGAGTCCGTCTGGAGAAGAGATAACAAAATTTAACAAATATTTTAATAACCAATGGATGGCAAAGACTGACTTCGAAAAAATTTGCTTTTGTTCATCATCTAAAATACGTACTACCAATAATATAGAAGGTTGGCACAGTCGCCTAAACAGATATATTGGACGTAAAAGACCGACATTGGCTCAACTCTTAGATATTTTAGGAAAAGAAACCACCGTAGTGGATATATACAAAAGAAAATTGGAACTAAGCCGAGAGTACAAAGAAATTGATGCAGAAATAAATGACGCCATATCTCAGCTAAATGAAAACGAAATTAGTGTTGGACATTGTATCGAAATCATTACGCCATTTTATTCCAATGGGTTGTAGGTAATAAACGATTCACAGTTGAACTATTTTCTTGTTTTCTTGTATGTTTTCAATAAAGCCAGGGTTTTACAATAAGCGTAGGTACAGAATGCGATCTTCACAGTTTTGCCGAGTTGGTTTCATAAGCAGAATGTTATATTCCATGGATACTGGTTACCAAACATGATGAAGGGTATCAGAAGAGTAATAAATCCTATCACTTGGATACCAGTATCCTACGACGATCATTTTTTCTTCGTATGATACTGGTTACCAAACTCTGGTATCATACGTGGCCGAAGGGTGATGAATACCTGTACTGGCCTTTTTTAAGGTTCCTTACCCAAAGGGTAAAACCGGGACCCTATTACTAAGACTTCGATGTCCGTCTGTCTGTCTGTCACCGTAGGTACCGTAATAGTTGGGCAGCTGAAATATTCACAAATGATGTATTTCTGGTTGCCTATTGAAGGCATATGTGCGGACTTCTTCAGATTCACTGAATCGAAATAAGATGCGTAGGTATTTACGCTGGTCAACTGGTACACCTATGCGTAAATAATGTTGTTTTATGTCATCGTTTAGCGCGACGGGAAACAATCTGAAGTTTAAAATCAATAAAAACAGATCAGCTTGCAGATTAGGGCCGATGTGCAATACATCATTAAGTGAAAAGCCCGTGTGGGTTTTTGCGCTTGCATCTAGCACAATGCGTGGCATGGGTTTGTCAGGCCGACAAACAGCGTGATGAGGTATATAATAACCATCAGGAGTTAGCTCAGAGTCGTCTACGACGCTGAGGTAGCCGCTATCGATATAATCCTGAATCACTCTATTATAATTTTCGCGCAATTCCGGCGACTGACGGAATTTACGCTCGAGTGTCATAAATCTCCGATAAGCGGCAGCATGCGAGTTACCTAACTCTGAAGGATCTTTGCAGAATGGCAGAGATACTGTATAGCGACCCACGTCATCACGCGTCACGCTAGATGTAAATATATTTTCACACTCCGTCTCTTCTGGAGAAAGATATCTTTTCGAAGGCACTTCTTCGAGTTCCCAAAATTTCTGAACCAAATCGTTCAATGCCAGTGCCGAAAAACTGGAAGATGGAGCCAAATTACTACGCGGGCAGTCTCCCATTAAAACCCAGCCAAAAGTTGTAGATAAGGCCGGTGGAGCATGAGATCCGCACTCAACCTTCTTTCCCAAATATATGTATGGGAAAAGCTGCGCTCCTAACACAATATCTATGTCTCCTGGTATATTCCAACTCAGATCCGCGAGTTGAAGCTCGGAAAAAATGTTTTCGTCACACTCAACGAACTGAGTTGGTAACTGTTCTGCGATACAATCAACTACTAACGCATAAATGGTATATTTTTGTTCTGGATACACACGCGATTGTATGTCAACGTGGACGTATCCAATTATTGGACGTGAAGCGGCTCCAACTCCCTTTACAAACGAATTGTGCAGTGGCGTTATAGTAAGATTTAGCTTACGGCAGCAATCAGTAGTAATCAAATTATTCTGTGACCCATTATCAATGAGGCACCTCACTACTAATGATGTCCCACAATCCTTAGGCTTTGCATACACTTGAGCCGTCGACAAGAGAATTGTAGACTTTGACCTTGTCCCAGACGCCAGTAGCACGGCGGCATCATATTGTGTTCGTGGCAATGTCGAACCGGAAGTATTAGTTCCGTCGTTTCCGACGTTTTTGCCATTCCCGACGTTTTCACATATCCCGACGTTTCTGACGTTTACGCCGTTTCTGGCGTTTTCGATTGATACAGTTACGTCGTTTTTCTCATTGGGTAAGAGAAATTGAGATTGTTGGGTAGCAACTTCCGAAACGAACGAGCACGATGGATCAGAAGGCGGCAAAAATCTATTAGATTTCATGTGCGTAGCGGGAGCGAAAGATGGTGACGTATGTACATCATCATGTATCAAAGCAGTATGTGAGTAGCTATTATTGTTATTATTATAACACTTTTTTTCGTTTTCTTTAGAAAAACAAAGCTGGCTGTGGTGCTGTTTATTGCAAAATTCGCAAACAGACGTCGACTTGCATTTAGATAAATTATGCAAAACGCTAAGGCAGTTCACACACCCATGTTTAGCTTTTATAAATTTAAATTTACCATGCGAATCTAGTTTTTTAAATTCAGGGCAGCTATATAGTTGTACATGATCCCGACCACCGCACATGACGCATACATTGCGTGGTATGGAGGGCGCTGCGGCAGACGGTTGCGCGGGCGGAACGTCTACGAGTGTTCGCGCATTCGATTCCGTCGCGACAAAAGATTTGTAGGTATGACCACGGTTATTGCGAATCGAAGTGTTAGCGGGGGGCGTTTTATTCGAAGTGTTATGTCGCGTACGTTCCAATATCTTCACTTGATCTTGCACGAAGCTAATCAATTGTTCAGTAGTAGGTATTTCAGTGCTCCTGACAGTGAGCTCAAAGGACTGAACTGTTTGTATGTCTAACTTCCTAAGCGCACATTGAAGGAAAATAAAGTCAATTAAATCATTAATCTCCAACTGTTTCAATGCCGAAATCGACGCGGAATATTTACAAATAAATGCATCGAGGTTGTTTGCATTGTGCGAGCTTGCTTTCAAGTCCAGAATATTATTTAGATAAAAACTACCAAGGGCGCGTTTATCTTGAAACTTTTTAACTAAACTGTCCCATAATATTTTATAAGTTTCACCTGTCGGAACAATACCGGCGGTGAATTTAAGCGCATCATTGGTAAGTTTTGAAATTAAATATTGCACACGTTGTGAATCAGACAATTGTTCATTCAAATGTACATTAGCTTTAAATGACTGGTAGAACAAATTCCAGTTTTCTGGGCGGCCGTCAAAACTCGGTATTACAAGAGGTTGTAATTTTACTGTCGGCATGGTCGAGTGACTCGCCGCATGTAAACAAGGCATAGATTGCGCTTGTACGGCGGACGAAAACTTGTTCCGTGTGCGTCTCACACGAGTGTAAAGGTCCTCGAAAGCTTCCAGACACGAGTAATCAGGAAGAACATCCGGTTTTAATTGTAATTTTATTCTATTGTATTGATCAACAATAGATTCGAATTTTTCTCTAATGTCATCTATCGTTTCTGACTCAGCGAGGAAGTTCTCATTCGTTCGTGAAGAATCAAATGAAGTAATATTTTTCGATACATTGTATAGTCGACTAATGCGCTGAAATAGTAATTCCTTCTTTTGATTCAGTAATACCAATTTTAATTCCAGGTCGACTTGTTTTTCCGATTTATCTGTCATTTTTATGGAAGTAAATCGATACTGTTAACGGATAAACACAAAGCTAACGGAATGTGGTATGTAGAATCAGACAAATATTTTTCGAATGACTATGCAATGTAAAAATAACTTGAACAAATTGGCGAAGTATTTTAAAGTGGCGGTAGGTGAGTGCAGTGGTAGAACGGCGAAATTGGACAAATGTAATTTTAATATTAAAGAAGCGGAATTTAAATATTTATATTGGAAATGAAAGCAGAGAAATATCTACCAATTAATACGTAGAATTCTAAGAATATAACTATTGTAATTGAGCGGGATTTTACCTACCAACTAAAAATAATGAAGGTACCTAGGTAAATGAATTTAAATGGAGCGAGATTTGAGATTTTACCAACAATTACGTAAAATCGAAAGGGTTTTTGATTGATTTTATCAATATTTACGTAAAATCAAATGCGGAAATGATCAGAATTTACAAATATTACGTAAATCTGAGTAAAACAAGGGGCGATTTGTAAGATATTCACCAAAATTACGTGAATAACGAACAAAGTAAAAGGCGTTGAGAAAAATAATTTAGAGGAAAGAATTCACCAAAATTACGTGAATTCGCGGTTCACTGGACTATCCGGCTCGAAGGACCATAAGATGGAGTGGCGTGTAAATAGCCAACTCCTGGGTGTGATTGCTCACGAAAGGTTTTGAAGAAAAATTAAATTGTGAAAGGGGGGGAAGATCATATAATTATGAAATAATTTGGTGTCGACGCATATACAGGCACTAAGCTAAGACTAACCTGCAAATGACCACTTTCATCCCCTCGTAATCGAGATCGGCTGGAGAAGAGTCGTCTGCCACTGCTGCACGGCGCCTGCTGGTATCGTCCACTAAAGTCCTGTGTTTTGTCGAGGCGAAATACGATTGTCCAACACTGTACTACACACAATAAAAAGTTCTCGAAATGAACTTCAATGATATAAGTTTTTGTTTGGCGGATGAAAGTAAACTTGCGGCGGATTGTAGTACACTGACTCAATTATTTTCGGTTATTCCAAAAATCACGAATCATGGCGGTGATGCGTCACGCGATAAATATCACGTCATTTTTGACCAATTGCAATGGTCGACCATTGCAATTCGGGCATCGCGGTTCGAGACGACTAGCGCCATCTCTCGGAATACTCCGGGACGTCAACAGAACATCGACAGATTGTCCCAGCGTTGCACCTGTTTTACCGACGATACCAGAAAGCGGGTAAATTTAAATTGTAAAAAGGAAAGATTACAGAAATGGGGGATTATTAAATAAAAGATGTTAAGGCGCTCCACCAATTTCTGTTGTCGCTATAACAAAAAATACTAAAAATAGAATAAAATAAATATTTAAGGGACATGCAACAAACGTGATTTTTAGGATTTTTTTGCTCGCTATTAATAACGGCAAGAGGAATGGGCTCCCATACGGTACGGAACCCTGCGTGCGCGAGTCCAACTCGCACTTGGCCGACCATGACGTGCGAATGGAGTTGGATAAAATTTGGTATACGAGTGGGAAACTACATGGCTCAACTCATGATCGTCATATATCTCATCATAAATCGAAAAATATTCTTTTCTCGCTATAAAAAAATCAGTAGGTATATTAAAATATAACTTTATCAAGTATTTATTTTATGACAAGTTATAAAATAACGCGGTCCAAACCGTGGGCTATTAAAGTCAAAGAACATTTATTGTTGAACTGTGTTACATTGAGATCTTACTACTAATCACAAAAATATTGAATTATCAGTTAGGTCCAATATGGCCATAAAATAATCATTAGAACCTGAAAAAATTATACAATCATTATTATTAGATTTAATTCGAATATTTTGCAATTTATCATCTAAAAATTGTCGTACTCCATAATAAGCTTTAGATACAAGTAAATTTAAGCAAATACTGAGACAAAGCAGGCCAATCCGTGGGCTAATTATTATCCTTGCAAGTAATACGACAACGTGGGCTAAACCAAGAGCTATTATTTTAAGCAAAAAAAGTACTAAGACAACGCGGGCCAAACTGTGGGAAATTACCATTTAAAATAAGTACTAAGAAAATGCGGACCAAACCGCGCGCCATTATCATTTTAAGCAAATACTATAACGACGCGGGCCAGACCATGGGCTATTATCATTGCAAGCAATACGACAACGCAAGCCATACGGCAGGCTATTGTAATTTTAAGCAAGTACTTAGACAACGCGAGCCAAGCTACGTACTATAAATTACCATATTAAGCAAGTACTAAGAATGCGCAGGCCAAACCGCGACCTATTATCATTCTAGCTAAACACTGGGACAATTAAGGCCAAACCGTAGGCAATGCCTATTACTCGAAAAGATAATGCCTACTAAGCATTATCTTTTCAAGTAATACGTTATACGACAATGCAGGCGAAACCACGAAGTATTATTATTTTAAGCAAGTGCCAAGACAACGCGGGTCAAACTGTGGCTTATTATCATTTTAAGCAGTTACTCGAACAAAGCGGCCAGACCGTGGGCTATTATCATTGCAAGTAATACGACAACGCGTGCCAAACGGTAGGCTATTACAATTTTGAGGAAGTATTAAGACAACGCAGGCTAAGCTGCGTGCTATAAATTACCATCTTAAGCGAGTACTAAGAATACGCAGGCCAAACCGCGACCTATTATCATTTTAGCCAAATACTATGACAATTCAGGCCAAACCATAGGCATTATCCTTGCAAGTAATACGTTATACGATAATGCTTTGCTAAACCACGACCTATTATTATTTTAAGGAAGTGCCAAGACAACGCAAGCCAACCGGCAGCCTTTTATAATTTTAAGCAAGTACTAAGACAAACGTGGGTCAAACCACGGGCTATTTTCATAAGCCAGTACCTGTCTACTAAGACAACGCGGGCGAAGCCGCGGGTTTTAAGCTAGTAGTTCATAAATATGTTGATTTACTTAGCATCTCATCAAAACTTAAACAGTAGTTTTTGGCGCGAAATGTTGTCTGACTATTACGCCTAGGCCGTGCGTAGTAGTCAGGCAAAAAAAACGTATACGCAAATAGAGACAAAAGATAGTAGTTTCGTCCCGTTCACACTTTAATACTTGCACATCTCGCCCTCGATTATTTTTGTTATTATTATTATTTAGCGCCCTGTCTAGTTAATACTTAGACTATGATTACAATAAACCTCAAAAGGTTCATTCATTGGATATACCTATTTAAGTATTTTTGTTGCATTAAGTAGCTTTGTACGAGCTGTGTGACACGTGTGAGACTAGATTATTCTGAAGTGTTGTTTGTGAAGTCGATGAAAAGGAAACATTTCAGTGGCAACTGCTAGTGTATTCACAAACACAATACTCGATAATGTAATGTCATTGTTGTACCAAACAAACGTCAATTCGTTCTATATAAATAAATATGAGTTCTTTCACCGTTTTCCCTTCTTTTTTCGGCATCAAATAACCTATTATAGGCTGATCCGAACGCTACCGCTATCTAAAATTGATTTTGTAATGAGATACGGCAGTTCCAGCTCAATGGCTTTGAAATAAGGTGGGTTTTTCTAAAGGCAATAGTTAATTTTATCCTGTCATATCAAATTTAGTAAAGGTGACGTAGGCCGAAGTGATACAGGTGGAATCGTAAGAAGTAAACGTAATAACATTGTTGGAACTTTTTGTTTGGCTCTCCAATAAATGTTAGACTTTACTTGTTGAGAGACAATTGAAAAAAGTTATCCTTATGGGAATTACACCGTCACGTTTGAGTTTCTCAACTTTTTGAAGATCAATAAATATTTATTTATGGATACTAAGAGACGGCTCCGCGTGCTATCACTCGACTTGAGAAAGATCGCCGAATGCGATCGAAACTATAGTCGTACTATATAATGACTATGAAAAATAAACGTTAGTACATTCCAGTGATATAAAATATTAAAATCAATAAATATATTAAAAAAAATACAATATTCATCTACGTTACTGCAATATTACAATTACGATTAAAGATATTTGCATTTTTATAGGATTCAGCCACCAACTTGCCCGATGTTTCCAAGTTCCATATTGCGATTGTTGTAGCCGAAGATGGTCAAATTGCTGCTTAATAAAGTGGGATTTAAATAGTTATATAATCCTATTCTAATCATTTTAAGGGTTCCGTACCCAAAGGGTGATAACGGGACCTGTCAGACTCCGCTGGCCGTCTGTCCGTCTGTCACCGGGTTGTATCTCATGAACCGTGAAAGCTAGGCAGCTGAAATTTTCACAGATGATGTATTTCTGTTGCCGCTATAACAAATACTAAAAACAGAACAAAATAAATACTTAAAGGGGGCTCCCATACAACAAACGTGATTTTTAGGAATTTTTTGCTCGCTAATAATAACGGCAAGAGGAATGAGGCTCCCATACGGTACGGAACCCTTCGTGCGCGAGTCCGACTCGTCACCTAGCCTATTATAAAGCCCTTGAATTCAAAAGTGCCTCTCTTTGTTCCAGCTTAAGATGAGCCACACATCATGGACGAAGCGTTTGAAGGTGGCATGATCAGGCCGGGACCATGCTGGGCTGGTCGGTGCTCGTCCTCGCCTGCTGCGTCCAGCTCACGGAGATGAGGCATCCTGGCGAGCTCAGCCACTTCGATTACACGAGGCTTAAGCACCACCACAGGTACTTATTGTCCCACTGCTGGGCAAAGCCCTTGGCCCTCTCCTTCTCTTAGACTGCACGATCTACTAATTTGGTTTGTCTAGAATGTGAACTAATACCAGGCTGTCATAAGCCTACATGTACCATAGTTGTAAGATAAGTAGCAATCCTATCGAAGTCAACCTTGAATAATAACTATGAATGTAAACAAATCTTAAGCCCCATTCAAGGTGCTATAGAAAGAGTATACAGGGTTATTCCTAATCAATTAAGCATCCTTTTAGGGGCTTATTCTGTACATCAAAACTAACAACTTTTGTACTGCGACAAACTCAAAAAAATATGCTGTTCCATAGATTTCGTCGAGAGTGAACAATATTTTTCTATGGAAAAACAACTTTTTTTTGAGAGTTATTAAAAGTCGTAGAACAATGGTTGTTAGTTTTTTCTTTGGCAAAATAACTTTTTTTTTGAGAATTATTAAAAGTCGTAGTTTGTTGTTCCATAGAAAAATATCGTTCACCCGCGACAAAATGTATGGAACAGCTGATTTTTTAGGGTTCCGTACCCAAAGGGAAAAACATGACCCTATTACTAAGACTTCGATGTCCGTCTGTCACCGGGCTGTATCTCATGAACCATGATAGCTAGGCAGCTGAAATTTTCACAGATGATGTATTTCTGTTGCCGCTATAACAACAAATACTAAAAAGAAAACAAAATAAATATTTAAGGGGGGCTCCCATACAACAAACCTGGATTTTTAGATGTTTTTCGCTCTATATTTATAATGGTAACAGGTAGATCCTTGAAATTTTCACAGAATATTTAGGTTTATATTCACATCAATAATAAATATTATAATTGAAATAAAATAAATATCCCATACAGTACGGAACCCTCCGTGCGCGAGTCCGACTCGTACTTGGCCGATTATTTTTTGAGTTCTGACAAATGTCGCAGAACAAAAGTTGTTAGTTTTGATGTACAGAATAAGCCCCTAAAAGGATACTAATTGATTATAAATAACCCGGTATAATGATCCAGTAAACTCTCTACTTCAAATCACAACACTCACATATAGCCTTTCAAAATAAACACCTGTCTATAAGCTTTCACACAATATTTAATTGGAATGGAGATCATTATATTGACAATAATATAATTATTTTTCGCAAAAAATGCCAAAATAGACTTACATTTTGAATTAAATTCGAAAAGTTCGCTCAAATTGATGTATACAGTTTTTAAATTATCGTAGATTTTTCAAAAACGGCTTAGTCGATTTCGAGAAAATTTAATCGGAACCAACTCGAGAGTATACCTACCCATTCGAACTAAAAAGAAATGTTTGATTCGTTTCACTATTGGTGAAAATATCGATGACCATACACAAAAAGAAAACAACGGGTTGCACTCCGGAAGTGCCGGCAGAAGTGAAAACTTGCTCGCTCCGTCTTACGAATTATCAATCAGGTCACGTGTCTTGACGCGAGTTTAATATTTATTACCCATCCCGTAAAGTATACAACGCCGCTTAAGAAATGTTCACTTCAGAAATACATACAGACGAACATAGAAATTCCTCTTTTTGGAAGTCTGTAAAAAGTTGCGAAGAATGTCCACTGACAATGTAAAACAGACTGAGACTTTAAATACGAACCGTTTCGTTCGTTCTTATTAAAAATCGTGTGAGGAGGCCACCAGTGTCTAGAATAATCGGCCAAGTACGAGTTGGACTCGCGCACGGAGGGTTCCGTACTGTATGGGAGCCCCCCTTAAATATTTATTTTATTTTAATTTTATTATTTATTTTCGAAGCGAATATAAAACTAAATATTCTATGAAAATTTCAAGCATCTACCTGTTACCATTTTTAATATAGAGCGAAAAACGTCTAAAAAATCAGGTTTGTTGTATGGGAGCCCCCCTTAAATATTTATTTTATTTTACTTTTAGTATTTGTTGTTATAGCGGCAATAGGAATACATCATCTGTGAAAATTTCAGCTGCCTAGCTATCATGGTTCATGAGATACAGCCCGGTGACAGACGGACAGACAGACAGACGGACAGACGGACATACGGACAGACGGGCAGACGGACATCGAAGTCTTAGTAATAGGGTCCCGTTTTTCCCTTTGGGTACGGAACCCTAAAAATACCCTTCTTAGTAGTTGCGCAATAGTACAATTTCAAGTAGAAATAAAGGTCGCAGTCCCTAAATTGAACTTGTAACGGCGTTGACACGATATCAGTCTAAGCTAAGGTATCAGAGAATACGATGCTCAGTCTAATTTATTCAAATGAAATTCAAGTCACTCACTCGCATGAAAGCTCGAGAGAATTCTTTTTAGGGTTCCGTACCCAAAGGGTAATAACGGGACCCTATTACTAAGACTTCGATGTCCGTCTGTCCGTCTGTATGTCTGTCACCGGGCTGTATCTCAAGAACCGTGATAGCTAGGCAGCTGAAATTTTCACAGATGATGTGTTTTAGTTGCCGCTATAACAACAAATACTAAAAACATAATAAAATAAATATTTAAGGGGGGCTCCCATACAACAAACCTGAATTTTTAGAAGTTTTTCGCTCTATATTAATAATGGTACCAGGTAGATGCGTGAAATTTTCACATAATATTAAGTTTTATATTCCCTTCAATAATAAATAATTAAATTAAAATAAAATAAATATTTAAGGGGGGCTACCGTACAGTACGGAACCCTCCGTGCGCTAGTCCGACTCGTACTTGGCTTTTTTTTTACAACCCCAGCTTACGTATATTAAAGCACGTATGCAAATAAACGATTTTACTGCCAATACTATCTATTTTATAAGATTATATCAGCTATAAAAAAATTATTTACAGGCATAAACACAAAGATATAGACACCACGTATTTTGCGGACCGACCTCCAGACTTGTACCCGTTTCACTTCATTGAGAATTTTGACCTTCCGCCCGTTAAAGAGAGTAAAAACCAGGATTGGGTAATGTCGAACGATCAAGTTGGAGAATTGAAGGATAAGAAGCATCAGCATTGGCCAATTAAGAGGGAAGCGACGATAGAAGGAGATCTAGTGCTTGGAGGTTTGATGATGGTACATGAGAGGTCGGATAACATGACTTGTGGTCCGGTCATGCCGCAAGGCGGAGTTCAAGCGTTGGAGACGATGCTGTACACACTTGACATTATTAACAACGAGCTAAGACTGATCCCGGGGGTGACGATAGGAGCTCACATCCTGGACGATTGTGATAAAGACACCTACGGCCTTGAGATGGCGGTCGATTTTATCAAAGGTGAGTGTTTTTGTTTCGCAACTTGGTACTGAAATTGAGATGAGGTGGTAGTGAAGTTTTATGGTTTTTTGGGCGGATTGTTTTATTTTATCTTCATTATAGTGGTCGATCCCGGTTTCACATTGGCCTAAATTATGGGGCTTTGTATTGACAAACGTTTCCAAAAGAATTCTCTATAATATACCTAATTAAAAAACCCCCGACACAAAAATATTTGACAACAAACTTTCAATTGACAACCATTTTGGGCACATTTGTAGAATTTTGGTTCTTCCATCCCCACTTTAACCCACCATAACTCTTAAACGGCTCAATCGATTTTTATAAAACATAGTTAAGAACACTCTCGATTAAGTCTCCTTTCAATCCATCCAAAAAAAACTAAACTGAAATCGGTTCAGTGGTTCGGGTGCTATGATGCCACAGACAGACAGACACACAGACAAACAGACACGTCAAACTTATAACACCCCTCTTTTTCGTCGGGGGTTAAAAAGAGAGTAAATGCTGCAATGAAAAGTTTTGTAACTAAAAAGTATCTATTAAAATAACACACGGACAGATTGTCTTTAGCAGCTTTATTATATGCATTTGGATATTACAAAGGTTTAAATCTTTTAACTTGTTTATGGAGGTATGTCTTTTTAAAAGAATAAGCCAAAATAAACCTAATGCATTACTGTAATAGAGCACAATGTGTTTGGGAAATACCAAAAATACTTGAAAGTAACTTTTTTCTAATCATAATGTAATGATTCAATAAATCATTCAACGAGTACCTATAAGTATGCTCTTCAAACAAAAAATCAAAGGCAAACAGAGCATGGAAAATAGTTTAATTGGTACTTCGCGTTTCTAATGGCAATTTTATCGTTGAAAGCGATCTGCTGTCTGTATCTGAATAGTAAATAGTTAATACTCACTTTTCAACTAAAATTGCATGTACTTTAAAAAAAAATAACAGATGTTTGGAAATTTACGATTCATTAGTTGTAGATATTAATGAAAAAACTCACGTCATTTTCAATGAAACATTACTTTTTGCATGTTTTGCCTCGGAAAAGTGAATAAAGTGTAGGTATAGAATTATTTTAGTATGTTTGTTGCCATTAATTTCTGTTTTGACATTCATAATTATCATTAGCCACACTATGATACCAAAAGTAATTTCCATCTAATGTAGATAAATTGTTAAAGAAAAATTGTTATTTTCAATGGTTATTTTACACTTTGTAATTTTTTTTGTTATTCCAATAATTATGAAACGATTGAGGTCAATGATAAAAAAACTTTTTCAATAATATTATTCAAACTTATTTTGAATCTAACTTGTTTCGAAAAAAAATAACTAAAAAGTTCTATCACTCACCGATTTCCCACATTTTATTATTTTTATACAGCTCGTGATTGAAAGCTATGTGAAGTTATCTTCATGATCCTTGGTCTTGGAACAGAAGGTATTTACAAAGTTTCCATGTTTTATATGTGTGAGACGGTAGAACAAGGGATCAACATTGGTCCACAAAACAATGAAAGGCCCTTAAGGAAATCTTTGAGACCCGGCGAGAAAATTAAAAGAATGATAGAAGAAATTTTACCGAGAAAAGGGAGAGAAAATACAAAAAAATGCACTTAATATTCGCACTAAGTATAATAACTCAATGTTTATTATAGTTCAAATTGTAAATTCCTCTGAGTTTTGAAATTACAGTGGATGTACATATTTTGTGAAAATTATAGGTGTTAATAAAACTAATACCAATGACGCTGTCAGCACCCAAAAATACATAGGACTTAGGTAAATTGATTAAAAGATTTCAAAAACACTTTTTTTCTTTGGCCTGTAAAATTATAACGTGTAAGATATGGATTTTTTATTTGCTAAATCGTAGCAACTTCATCCGGTCAAAATTAATTAATCACGTCCACACACCGTCAAGAAACTTGTGTTAGAAAATAACGTATCTTTTGTATCGCTTACAAAGCAAAATACCTTCGCAAAGATTAACTTAAACAATGTATTACTTTAATTTTCTCCGAACAGAAAACAACTTGGAACAGAAAACTTGCTATCTTGTACTTTCAGGACTTTTTAAAATTACATAAAATTGAACTCTATTTTAAAATTGCAATTTTCTAATGAAAAATATTGTTTGCGCAGTTTTCTTGGCACGAACTCATAATAAAAAGGCTTACTAAGGCACAGATGAAATTAAATTTTACCGAGATAGTTATAAAATATGTGTATTTTTCTTTTTATTACGCGTAAAACATTAAATTATGCTTAACTAATATTTAAACGGCTATCTAGATACAGAGCAAATGGCTATGAAATGAAATAAACAAATTCGTTTTAGTATAGCTGAGTGAGCATTTCAATTTTATTTGAAGATTGATAAACTGTTTTGAGAAAAATAGGTCTATTGACAACTAAAGTAAACACAATTATAAAATTAACAATATAAGAAATAGAACATTCTATAGTTTGAAGTCTCGGATGACACGTTAAATTGTAGACCACGGTTGTTTAAACCGTTTAGCCACGTCAGAGGTCTTCGAGCAGCTTTGAAAACTCTGACATCAGGGTTAGCCACCTGGCTTACACGAACTTACTTTATATAGAGTAGACTTAGTATAGACTGCCTCGGTGGCTCAGTGGTTAGTGACCCTGACTTTCGGGTCAGAGTGTGTTCAATTCCCACCCAGGGCAAATATTTATGTGGTGAACGTAATAGTTTGCTCTATGTCTGGATGTGATTAGTTATTATCTATATAATTAGGTACTAAAAAATAATTATGTATTTATATAGTATATCAGTTTCTGGCAACCATATCACAAGCTATGCTTAGTTTGGGGTCAAGGACCGTGTAAGATGTCCCATAATATTCATTTGTAATACAAATATTTAACTATACCTACACAGATGTAGATACAAGTTTTACATGCCAGACTAAGGCCTGATTTTACCATACCATGTTTGATGTGGCATAAGCTAATGGTTCTTTAAAAATAATAGGACTGTTAGATCATTTTATGTTGAAGAAAATATAACAGACCATTAGTAAATCCCATGTTAAGCAAATTGTTCACTCTCATTGTAATACGTCCTAATCGAAACGTTTGTACCTATTTCACATGACATTGCATGTAGGTACATGTGCATAACTCTCTTTTAAGTCACAGTCATGTTATGCTATGTGACCAATTTTAAATACCATACGCTCTGTAGGATTATAATTCAACCGGGCTACTTTTTATTTTAATAGTTGATATGAAAAACTTGACTGAAATTATTTCATTGATATTTTGACAATGAGTGAGATCGGTCATCTAACAGCCGGATAACTTTAAACCGACCTCAAAAGCAGTGATTAGATTTAACACTACAACCTTGGATTTAACATAATATTGTCAAGAGAACTAACAATAACCATTAGCGCATGGTGGGACACTCGATAACTTTAATAGTCTGTTAATAGGTCTATCAAGGTATTACATATTTAACATGGTTTGGTGAAATCAGTGCTTAGCATTTGAATGATGTAAATCCGTGGGTTTACCTTAAAATGTATTGATACTCACTAGACAATAAATACGACAAGACCAATTCCAAAGCTAAGAAGAGATAATATTACAAATCATCAGTTAACTCAACAAGCTGTTAACGTCATGTTGTTCATAAACGTGAACTAATTTAAATTCTTCAGGTAGGATTAGAAACATTGACGTCACGAGCATGAGTTGTTTTCTAGCTCGATGGCATGGACTACTTTTTCATTTCATGACCATAACCCTAGAGCACAGCCCGGACACTCCGCGATTTTTCATACAAAATCTGCTGTCTTACGCACACCTACACAGTACTTACTCACAGACAACACACTTACGCACGGTCGCTACACGCGCATTTGTGTGCGGAACGTCTATGGCTGTCAGCGATCACCACAACGTGACGACATGCCGCGTGAGTGAGACAGTTGCGTACTTAATTTGCAAAAATGAATATTAATCTAGTGCTTAAAAAAGTATAACAATTACTTAATTTGGAAGCATTTTAACAAAAAGTAACCGATCTACTTCTTTTGTAAGATAATATCAAGAGGAAGTTACCAAATAATGTCAAATAAGTTCCTATTATTTATCCTTAGGGAAACATTAAAATTTCTTGTTTTGTTACGTATCATTGATATTCAACCATACACAGTACAAGTGTTCCCTATTGTCACAGTCTAGGTAGTTTTTATTAGAAAATCCACCGGCCAGTGCAACCCGCGCGCAGAGTACACGATGCGGTACGTAGCGCGGGGTGGAAGTGAGGAAGACTCAAACGGGTGGGGGGTAACGAGTGGCCGTTCTATACGTAGTATTATTATATATTCTTTGCCTAGAGTGAGCCAATCTTTTTTTGTAACGCCATTAGGCGCGTAGGGAGTATTTAGCTGCTCCTTTTCACTGACCATTTTAGTAGGTATACAGCTTTTAGTTACAGTCTAGACACGCGGAAACGTGTCCAGTCAGGTCTCTAAGAAAAAGGAACTGGCGACGCGACGTGTGTAATATTACACGAACCATTACGAGCGCCACATTTGACCCCATCATAACTCGAAAACTATCTAACCTAGATACCTACGAGTACAAATTGCCGCCTGGCGACGACCGACGGTAAAAACCTCCTCCTCCTGGAATTCCCCGCGCACTAGTGGCGTCCAGTCTTTCGGCATGGGTTACTAAAGAAAGTAAAATCAACTACTAAAATGCCCAAACTTCGTGGGTAATTGTTTTGCGAATTATTGACGTTCTTTTGGTGCGGGCGGCAAAATACTCAACACGCGCTCAATCTAGGGTTAATAATGCCATCTAGTTAACAAAACTGAACTCATTTTATTTTGTCAGGTTCGATCAGCAACATCGACGACGCGGAATATGCGTGTAACGCGACGGCAATGCGCAAGGTGATCTCAGGCGTTGTGGGAGCAGCTTCCTCCGTCACCTCCGTGCAGGTCGCCAACCTGCTCAGACTCTTTAAAATACCTCAGGTATGGTGATGATGATGATTTCCAGGCCGTTTTCAATCACGGAGAATTTATGCTAATTAACAATGCTGTCTGACTAATATAACTGAAACAGAATAACATAAACAATTATTTTATTTAAAAAAAAACACTTTTATTTAAAAAAAAAAAAAAACTTTCACTGAATAAGTACTCCCAAGGCGAATCAAACAAGCCGAAACTCGATAGTGTTGCTAATAAAAGCTTGTAAAAGAGATAATAGTGACAGAAAAAGAGAGTTTAGCATCGCCTTGACACGTAGAGTCTCATTTTTTACAGTTGAAACTGCTACTACAACTTCTCAAGCTTACGCATACTATTGTTTCCCAGGTGTCATTTTTCTCAACATCTCCGGAGCTATCAAACAAGGCCCGATTCGAATACTTCACCCGCACGATTCCCTCAGACCTGCACCAGGTTCGTGCTATGGTGGAGATTGTTAAGAAGCTCGGATGGCGATACGTCTCCATCATCTATGAAGAGTCCAGCTACGGGATCAAGGTTTGTAGTTTCAGCCACATGACGTCCACTGCTGGACATAGGCCTCCCTTAAAGATCTCCAATAAGACCGGCTGGTAGCGGCTTGCATCCAGCGCAATCAGGTCATTGGTCCACCTTGTGGGTGGAAGTCCTACGCCTTCTCCACTCGAGAACTTAGATTTCTCCATATCCTTACTAATATTACGAATTCATGATAATAAATAAATAAATATTAAGGGATATCTTACACACGGTCTCTGACCCCAAACCAAAGAATATATAATAATACTACGTACCCAAACTGAGCAAAGCTTGTGATATGGCTGCCAGAGACTTACTAATATGACTAATTTTACTCATTTCCTTTTCACTACTTTGCTATAGGTACTATTATAAATCAGAAAGTGTTTGTTGGTTTGTTCCTCCTTTTTGCAGCAACGGAGAAATGGGTTGACCTCAGACCAAATAAAAAAATCAAGACAGAATGTTGAGAAACAAACAAGTGAGGCCAGCGAAACTACGCCTCGCCGTGTACAGACACAATAGCACACACAAACACGTACAAAGAAACTATGCCTAGGCTCGTCAGTCGAACTACGGCGGCGCAACACCGACGCACTCACACATGTATAAGAAACCGGCCTCACTTGTCTGTTCACGACGTTGCGTCTTGATTTTTTTAATTTGGTCTGAGCGCGGCATGGGAAATTAATTAACTTCATTTGGCAGCGTGCCCGGAATACAACATTAAACTAAAGTAATTTAATTTCGTAAAGTTTCAATTAAACCAAACATTGCTGACCTGTCGTAAATTAAATGGGCGTCCACCGCAGCCATCGGCCAACCATTACCAATTTCACTATTCTGTCGCTGGAATGAGACCTGCGATTAAATTTATTTGGCTTTTGGGTGACAGTTTTTCCATCCGTCAACTTGCATGATTCGGCCTGTACCTATTCTATGCCCGCGGTTTCGGCCGCATGATATTTCGAGGCCCTAGGTACCTTGCCACCCTTAATAAAGGAGGTGGAAAAAAAAGACAAAAAAAAATCGATTTGACATTTGTTTGATTTGACAGTTCTTTTTTGACATTTCTTGGAGCGCACGCAGAATAGCTCGCAGATGGCAGAATTTTTCCTACTTACTTAACACTTATTCCTTTAATATGGAAAATTTACGCAGTATCATTACAATTTATAGCCTGCTGTTATTCTGATATATAAGCTATGTAATTGCAAAGTTTCATGTCAATCCGTTCAGTAGTTTTTGCGTGAGAGAGTAACAAACATCCATCCATCCATCCTTACAAACTTTCACGTTTATAATATTAGTAGGATATACTCGTATATGACAAAATTTTCAATCTAACTTCTTTTTATTTCAGTTTATTAAATAATTTGAGGAATACTACTTTCTACTTAATAAAGTATTATCTTAAATTATCTTGAATCTACTTAATAAAGGAATACCTACTTTTAACTAAACAAGTCGATCATCATACGCCGCAGCCGGTAATGGGCTGCCATTACCAATTTGACTATTTCCCATCACTGAAATGAGATCTGCAATTAACTAGGCTTTCAGGTCTCTACGTAGATACGTTGATGTTATTCTATTATCGCTCTTATTCCTTTTGACTTAGAAGTACGTGAAAATGAATATTAAAGATTAGACTAGAACTAGATAAAGATAAAATCAATTCCCGTGATTTATACTCACAAATCGGTTAATTCCACAGTTTGTGATCCTTTGCGTACTGTTGCACTAAAAATACTAGTCCTCCAATAAATACAAAACAAAATACACTCGCATTTTTGCTTCTAACACAATATGCTGGCTCGACACAGATTTAAAAACTATGTACACAGAAGAGTGATCTCTACGCTACGTCAAACCAATACACTGGTAACACTGGCAGAACAAATTGTTGCAGCTACCGCCATGAATACGTACGCATTTAGATCAACTGTAATACACGGCAACACTCGCATGGACTTTATCCCTGAGGCATTACAACTAAAATCGTTTAATCCATCCATCATGTGAAGCCTGACGATGCGCACTTACACTAAAATTCACCTGTGACACGTATATCGTCGAGTTTAGAACTACATTCCCATGACAAAACGTATTATATTCGGCTTAGCTAATTATTCGCATTCAAATCACGCTTTGAATATTAATTTTCATTAAATTCGGTCGCATTGTTTAATTTTAATTACGAATGTCGAATTTTCGCGTAACTTATTCTTGTTACGTGGTATTTTACAAATTGTGCGGCATTTCGGGAAGTTTCGTGGAATTTCTTTGCAATGTCTTCTGTGTTCATATTTTACTGCTATTAAATTGTATAATGGTGGGAGTCGTAACTTTGTGAATACCCGGAGCGAGTGCCGTCGCGTGTTGGAACTTAATTGTGACTTATTTCGGAAAATTCCGGAATTAATACGGAATGAATTTCTTATTTTTTCGTTGCCAGCTCGTTCTGACAATTCTGAACTAGCTTTGATCTATTTTTGGAACCTGAATACGTTCTGGTCTTTATATTCCTTTCATTTAGAATATGAGTTTTTTACGTTCCCGATATTGTTATCAGTCAAACGTTAGTTGAAATCTCGACTGGTCCTGGATTATCACTAAGGAAAATATTGCCGACACTGCTGGGTATACCAAATCAATCAACGACCACCAGGCCGATCCAACCTATATTTTATTTTCAGTTCATTGTATTAATTTACTAACTAGTTTTTGCCCGCGGCTTCGCTTGTGTGTAATTTTAACTTTAGTGCTATCCCCTAGGAATCTTTTATTTTTTCGGGATGAAAGTACCCTGTCGCTTTCCGACCTATAAACTATACCAGTAATTATCCATATGAAAAATCAAATCGATCCGTTACTCCGTTGCCTCGTGAAAGAGGAACAAATCGCTAAACTAACAAACACACTTTCTGATTTATATCCTACTAATATAATAAACGCGAAAGTTTGTATGTATGGATATTTGTTCCTCTTTCATGCTAAAACTTTAGAACAGATTGAGATAAACTTTCCGATAGTAATGCTTATTTATCAGAATAACTCATAGGCTATAATTTGTAAAGATATTGCGTGAAACGAAGTTTGCCGGGTCAGCTAGTTATTCATAAATATTAGTAAGGATATCAATCTATTCATTATATAAGTACTCAGAAACAGGTACACTTTTGATTTCAATTAAAACAATCTCCAATTTTTCCAGGCATTCGAAGAGCTGGAAGCCCTGCTAGCCCGCAGCGGCATCTGCATCGCAGTCAAGGAGAAGCTGGTGAAAGACTCCGGGGTGGCTGACGAGCGCGCGTACGATGACATCGTGCAGAAGCTGCTCACCAAGCCCCGGGCGAGAGGTAAGTCTTTGAAGTCTAGACACGCGGCAGCGAGTCCAGCCTAGACAAAGAAAAGGGCATCGCAGCAGCCGTATGTAATATTACACGAACCATTTTCGACCACATTTGACCCCTTCACAACTCGAAAACAATTTAACCTAAATATATGAAATTCAACGTATTTATTAAAATTCTTTAGCTTGTTTAGAATACAAAACTTCATTAATTTTGCTCTCACAGTTAATGATATATTAACGTTTAAAAACCGGGGTTTTATTAACTGATACACTGACTCTCTCACTGACTTATACGCCCGCATTTTTGGAAATATGGGATAATGACACTGCCGTCGGTCTTAATATATCAGGTGGCGGTTATATTATTGATTATTTATTTTATAATTTCAATTGTGATTATTTTTTGGAGAATGATGTAAACCCAGATATGTTATTTTTATATAATTACCAATTATCACGATAATTATTACAATACCGTACCTTTTTTATGTTTTTAAGTTGGAAATTTATAATAATGTATTAACTCCATATTTTTGACTTGTAACATTGTTATCAATAAATTGATTATGATTATAGATCAAAAACTTAGCCCACTTTCAGATGACCTAGAAACTTGATATTTGGCACTAAGGTAGATTACTACGCCTATACAAAGGGAAAAATCTAAAACTTCTAACTTTTACCCAAAACACCATTAACTAGGGGACGAACGCTTGTATGAGACTTCCATTAATTTTCATGCTTGAAGTCTAAAAATTGAAATGAAGACTCTTTGTTATAAATGATAAATTATGTATTTAATAAGAGATTGTAGAGTTAGAAGCTTGGCTTAACATGAGATCTGACAACTTTTTGAAAGTGCGAACTGTGATTTTGTCTTGGCTACATTTCATATGAAATGTTTTTGTTCGATAATAAATTACAAAAAAAATTACAAGTTTTCCGCATCCTTAGCATGACTAAGACATCAAACTATTGTATCCATTTGACAAGACTACTAAACCATATATCTTCTTTGATGGGATAAATAGGTGGAAAGACGATTTACTTTTTCGCTTTGCATGATAGGGATGCTGGTAGTTAAAAGTTACCGTCGGTTATAGACAACAACAATACAAGATGCATTGATTTTACTACAGAAAAATGATTTGATATCATGATCGTTAAATATCAACGTTTCAATAATCAAATGCTGACTAATTATTACAGGCTGACTTACTCTTAAAAGGCGATTGAACCATATCCACCATGCCAGTGGTGTAGGTACCTACCACAATAAACATGGAATTCAACGTCGCACAAATTTCTCATACAATTTTTTATAAAGTTTAAAATCACTTACCAAGCATACATTTCAATAATTTAATACCGTTTAGTAAGTATAACATTATTCGTAAATGGAAACCAGAGTACTTCTGTGAGGCTCCATATATTTTTATATATCGTTTCTAACGTAAACTAGGAAGAACTAATAAATTTGTGAAGATACGGTATAATAGTATTTGTTTACAATACATTAACGTACTAAGGCATCTAGCCAAGTTTTTAAGAATAATCTTTAGCAGACATCGATCGTAACTATTCGTAAATATCAAAGTTTTATCAATATAAAAGAAAGAGCAGCTGTCATCCAAAACTTACTTTTATAGAAATTAATAAAAATTGGCAAACATTGTGAGCAACATTCTTCAGCTAAACTTTCTCCGTTAGTTATTGATCTATGACAAATAAAAGTCGGAAAAATGAGCTCTAAGTAGTTGTCGTATTATACAATTTTTGCAATGTACCGTTTAAAGCACGATGATGTATCATGTAAAGCCGGGTCCAGACGAGTGTAACGTGTAATGTAAGATTACTTGTAATTTAGCATCAACAGTGTGGACGGCACACGAACTCAAAGCGAATTGTGAACGCGAAAACAGCTTTTGAAATAGCTGTTTCCACTCAGTTGCTACGAACATGCCGATTAGGAAGGTCGTGATAGCTGGTGCGGCTTTTATTTTCATGTATTTACTAACTGAATTCAATGAATGAGCAATTTCCAATGAATGAGCAATATCACTCCAAGCATCGTGTTTCAGATTTTTTTTATAGTATTGCGGGTTTTTTGGATCCCAAGTAACAGGTTTTTCTTGATACAAACTAATAAGTTCAAGCGATTGTTCGTCACTCCACATCATGAACGTACATACGACACAACCGTCACGAACGCCGTCCAAACGAGCACTGCGAGCGTCTTTGTGTTCGCGCGAAAAACCGACAGCCGATGGATCAACCCCGAGTGCCGCGCGAGCGTTACATGTAATGCTCGTAGTGCCGTCCACACGTAGAATTCGTGTTACACTACACGGTGGATTACATTACACGTTACACTCGTCTGGACCCGGCTTAACACGATTAACGTAAGGATGATGGACCACGAATCTACGGCAGATACGCAGTATGATCCAAACTCTAGAGAAGAAGAAAATACAATTCCAGTTTGTTAATGATTGTTTTTTTTTTCTCGCTAAGCAAATATGGCATTTGTCTCACAACCACAGACACGACGGCAGTCAGTAAGATTTAGGTACCGACGTATCACACAACTCGCTAAACACTGAAAATAACATGTTATATTTCTGTAATAAATTATCGTTGATTTTATAAGACTGAACACAAATCAAATACGACGACATCTCTAAAGGCACTAAATAGAAGAATTTGCATAACTCTCTCTATCTCTCTTTCTCTCTGTCTCTCTCTCTCTCTCTCTCTCGTTATTCAATGCCCGTACGACGTAAAATTAATTAGTTCATATTGAGCGCAGTACAAAATAAGATTGAGTCTAAACAGACCCGGGTTTTACACAAAAAGTTGTACGTGCGTCGCATGGGCGTCGTCGTACGGAGACACATACACACACACGCACATCCACACCCTCTCATACATACGTATAATCAAACACACTGACAAACTAAAACATGCAACATTAATATTTGTATTCATAAAATAATACTCCTGCAAATAACAAATGTACAGAATATTATGGGCATATTAGAATAGAATAGAAAAACACTTTATTGTACACAGTAAATATAAAACAACAGTAATACATGAAAAACTTATTAGTGTAGCTCAAGGCGGCCTTTTCGCTGGAAGCGATCTCTTCCAGCATACTGTATATTATATACCTAGTAGGTAATATTAACACATTTACGTAGTCGCGCGAAATTCTACTCGTTAACTCACGGTTTGGGTCACCAAGACACAGGCTTAACCTATTGATAGCGCGCGAGTTGAATGCAGTCGGGGTCTGAGGTAAAGAGCGGGAGCATCTCCCCCCGCTATCCGCACGCCCCACCTCACGCGCCTGGGCGGGTTGGGCGTGCGGATAGCGGGGGGAGACATTCGCATTCCTAAGCTCTGCATTCAACTTGCGCGCGAACAGTAGTTTGGGGCCCATTAGTAATACAAGACGATGTTAATATCTATTAAGATAAGTATCTACCTTATTTGTTTTTGAGTATCACATTATTGTACTCCCGTGATATATTTTAAGATCATTCCGTTCCGTGCATGGGTTGCCTGGAAGAGATCACTTCCAGCGATAAGGCCGCCTTGAGCTACACTAATAAGTTTTTCATGTATTACTGTTGTCTTATATTTACTGTGTTCAATAAAGTGTTTTCTATTCTATTCTACCTTCCTACTCCGGTAATTTTGTAAATTTCAGTTAGTGCTTTCACTTCTTACCTGTACTTATCTGAATTGTTAATTTTTCGTTTAGTTAATAAGTACTCAAATTGAATCTTTATTGTTTTGGTGTTTAGGTTAGGTATTTTTGAATGAATAAATTATCTTATCTTATAATATCTTACCTTGTCCAGGTCCGTCCTGTGCCCGGGCCGTCGTAGTATAAATCATCCCTTAGCCTTTATGATCTTCCACGATAACATAGCTCGCCACTTCACATTATTGTTTCAAACATTTAAACAACGTTCATACCTTTTGAATTTTGTAGGGTATAATCATGTTATCGTAGAAGATCTCTCTAGGTTTATACGAGCGTTCTCTTTAAATGGGACCAGTTTATCAAAGTTCAAGCATACTAATAAATAGATGACGCCAAATAATTACAATTTATAAGGCCAAAGTCTCTTCAATTAAAATCAAAGATTATAATAAATTGCAATATTCCCGTTAAAAGCTAGGTTAATTTTAGGCTTTAATAAAATCTGTCCCCGAATCATAACCCGGCCCTCCGCCATTGCCCTCTCTAAGTGCTGCTAGGGTTACCAGAGGGAAAACTTTAAAGTTAGAAAAATTCAGATTTTTATTCAAAAATCATAATCGAACTGCATACTAACTAGTAGCCACCATTGGCGACATCTATTTTTTCGTTTGTTCAACATTAAATTTATTGTGACCAAAGTACTGTACTGTATCAGCCTTTTTAATAAACCACTGCAGGACGTAGGCCTGCCCACAAAGGGTGATTGGGCCATATCCACCACGCTGGCCCAGTGCGGGTTGGTGGATTCACATACGCCATCGAATTTCTTCTACGGACGTATGCAGGTTGCCTCACGATATTTTCCTTCACCGAAAAGCCAGTGGTGTTAAATTCCGTACATAAATTGCAAAGAACTCATTGGAACGGGGCCGGGATTGGAACCCACGACCTCACGATTCACTACCACTAAACCTCCACGGCTTACTGGCAACCAAAGTAGATGGCGCTAATGAAAAGGTTTTCCTAAAAAATCTACTTGTTGGTGGAATTCGCTTGGTTGGTTGGTTGGTTGGTGGAGGTTGCTTCATGTTTTTTTTTTCTTCGCCGAAAAGCCAATGGTGTGCATATACCGTAAACTCATAAATTAAAAAAAAGTATAATTTGTTCAGGCAGACCTAGTCTGATATACGATTTACAGGGTTATTCCTAATCAATTAGCACCCATTTAGGGGCTTGTTCTGTACATCAAAACTAACAACTTTTGTACTGCGACTTTTGTTAATACTGTTTATGTTCCCTATATTTTGTCGCTGGTGAATGATATTTTTCTATGGAACAACATTTTAGTTTTGACAATAGTCGTAGTACAAAAGCGTTTTGATGTACAGAATAAGTGCTTAAAAGGATGCAAATTCATAGGAATAAATAACCCTGTATACAAATAAAACTCACCTTGTAAACCTCACGCTTGTAAAGCGACCGTTTTTGCACTAGACTACCGCGGATCTTATCAGAATAATCTGAACAGACTAGTCACCAATTTCTAACATTCAACGTATTGGCAATATTTGGCACGGTCAGACTTCGGATGGGTGACCGTGGGACCCATTTACAACTGAGCGCTGCCAAGACTCAAATGATACGTTTATTTACGGGTTCTGATTGTTTTGACCGTTGACCCATGTCAGAGGCTTTCAGGTGGGCTACGTCATCGTTTCGCCCCGCAAGCTGTTCGGCCCGCGGGGCGAATCGCCGATGACTCTTTTTGAAGGCCCCCATTCGCCCCGCATTGTTTGGAGCGGGGCGAAAAGGGGCATTCAAAAAGAGTCATGAGCGATTCGCCCCGTGATTCACTTTTATATCTGTACATTTAATTAGAAAAATAGTTAAAGGTGGCTGGTTTAGAAGCTCTGTCATTAGGGCTAGCCACCCGGCCTATACGAACTTTATGCATCCATCCACCATATTAGGACGTCCACGGCTGGACGTCCTCCCCTATGGATCTCCAATATGACCGATTGGTAGCGGCTTGCATCCAGCGCGATGCTGCTGTCATTAATATGGTCATCCGTCCACCTTGTGGGTGGACGTCCTACGCTGCGCTTGAAAGGACGTGGTCTTCACTCGAGAACTTTTCGACCACATCGGTCGAGAACTAAGTATGAAAGTAATACGAACTAACTTTCTCCAATTCTAAAAATCCTGATTTTTACAAAGTCTGGCCAAAATGAGACGTGCTCGAAGATCCTGAGCTATGGTAACCCTACCCGCCGTTCACGTCGCCATTTTTAATAAGCTCACGATTTTACGTAAATTCTTCTAATACCCAAGAAATATCCTTCAGAAATAACAAGCCTTCAAGGTTGTTAGATATTCCGATTGGCTGTTTAGTATGATAATCATCTATTACATTCTGGAGGAATCTGCGAAAAATCTTTTACCTTCGCACCGTCTCGAAATAAATGCCTTCGCATTTTGTGTGGTATAAGTATTGTATATTGTTATCGATTTTTGAGTTGCTAGGCTCTGTTTCTGATTGATATGATTTTGGAATTTTATGAGTATTGTACATTGGATTCCCAACATCAATAAACATCCTCTAAAATTCACAAAATAATTTTGATATCAAAAGATCCGCTTTCTTATATTCAAATCGGCGACACTTGAAAAATAAGTTAGGTATATACCATAGGCAGGTACCTAAATGGAGTAAAAAGCTTGTTTACTAAAAAAATGTAATTAGTCCGTCAAATAGATTGTCAAAAAATATTAGATACGTATTTTTTATTTTGTCAATTTAACAAAAAATGATGAAGATATGGCCCGTTAAAGTTCCGCGTGACGTCACTAGCCGCTATCAAATGTACCGGCTAGTGCCGTCACGAGCCCCCACTCTCAAACTTTTACAAAGTTTATCTTTGTCACTAATTGTTTGATGGACAAAAGAAAAAATACATGTCCAATATTTTTTAATAACCTTACTGACAGACTAATTACGAGTATAATAATGATTTGTATACCCAGTAAACATCCCTATTGGAGAACCTCGTACGGCGTGGACAGAGTTTTTTTTTGACAATTAAAAAAACATTTATAGATTTGCTGTCGGAATAAATATTTACCTCTCCTCTTTTTCTAAGAAGTGATTTTACACTTGAACACAAAACAGATAACATTTAACATTAAATTTCATCCTACGATAAATCAAAAAATTACACTTAGAAACTAGGTATTTTCTCAAACACGTTATCTTTATCGAGCTTAATTAAACTAACGATAAAACTTAGCACAAATACTTTATACATAAATCTCTCGGTAAGCCTCTTATACTGATAAACCAGATGGAACCGAGGTCTTTTCAGAAGGTCTAACCAAATTTCAACCCTGCTTTTACGAGTTCACTACCAAAGGACGATCTCGGCCTAAATCTTTTTAATCTTACATAATTTTGCATTAAATCTTTATAATACACATTCCTCTGAGTTTTACGGGCTATTAGCTATAAAATAGAAAATCATTCGATTTAAAAATGGTATTTAAAGTGTCGTTGACAATTGTTTATTGGCGACGTCGAACGCTATTAAAATTTATGTAGCTTGCTTTATAACTCGAGTCTCTTGAGAGAGATCGTGTTCAATAGTCTGTTTTAAGGTTTCGTAACCAAAGGGTGTAAACGGGACTCTCTTACTAAGACTCCGTTGTCGTCCGTCCGTCTGTCTGTCTATCTTCTTGGAAAATAAAGTTAAAATTAATTCATACTTGAACATTCAAATGCAACTACATATACTAGTATCTTGAAAATAATTATATAATTGTAATTGTATAAAGTCAAGTTCAGTTTTAATCAATATCTTTAAGTTGTTATTTTTATGTCACTTTGGTTTAGACTAAAATACTATGTTCAGCATATTATTATTATTAGTCTCAATAAATTATTATATTTATAAATTATCACCAGGCTAGCATTATTTTATATTCTTTGACCAGGCTGTATCTAATGAACCGTGACAGCAGTTGAAATTTTCACAGATGATATATTTAAGGACTATCTATATAAGTATTTGTTTAAAATATGTATATGTAGTATATCAGTCTCTGGCAGCCATATTACAAGATTTGCTTTGGTTGGGGTCAGATACCTTCTGTAAGATGTCCCCCAATATTTATTTATTTATTTATGTTGCCGCTATAAAAACAATTACTAAAAACCGAATAAAATCAATATGTAAGGGAGGCTCGCATGCAACAAACGATTTTTTCTCGACAATAACGGTAACAGATAGACGCTTGAAATGAGGCGGGGCTCCCACACTCAAAAAAAAATCGGTCGTCTAAGGTGCTAAATTCCTTTGTCGTTTTTTTTTTGTGCTCCTGACGTAGCTTTTGAACGGTGCGTTCTAATAAACCTAAACGCCGCATCAGAATCTTTTTTGTCGAACGGTTTTTTGTCACTACGACTAGGTTCCCAAGCACGTGACTTCTATGATTATTTTTATTTTGTCGCTACGACAAAGTAGTTTGTCACTACGCTATAGGAGGTAGTCACAATGACAGAGTTCCTTAACGGTAAAATGTGAGCTTGAACGCTGGTTCACAAGCAGCTTTGACACAGTGACAGAGTCTTTTTTTGCAAAGTTATTTTCATATTTGACGTGTACGTGGCGTCAAGTTTTATTTCTTATTTCGTTTTAGATGATATGACAAACCAGGTTTGCCATGACAAAATTCGCTAACGGTAAAATGTGAGCTTGAACGCTGGTTCACTAGCAACTTTAACAAATTCACAGAATATTTTTTCAACAATATTGTCATTTCTTAATTTGTACGTAGCGTCAAATTTTATTTTAGCTTATTTCCTACGACACAGGAAGGTAGTTACGACGACATAATTCGTTAACGGTAGAATATGAGCTTATACGCTGGACTTACGCTTATGTATACGCTAACTGAGGAATCTGTATGGAGTACCTACATAGTATTCGTTCTTCTGTGTTCAACAGAAGCCTTTCAAAAATAAGTCGGTATGGTCATACCATAGCTTAAATGTACCTTTAGAAACTTGAAAAAGTTCTAAAAGCATAAGCAATGCTTAAATACCTATAGATAATTAGAAAATATTTTTACTAAGGCCTTTGTGCTTATGTCAACGCTTCGAAGTGAATACGTCTTTGGCCCTTAACAAATGCCGTCGCCAGAGGCCGCCTGTGTTTTGCAATGTTGCCATTATGGCCAACTTCCTCTCTTTCTAAGGAGAAATGACGACTTGATTAAACAAAATCGATCGGATCCTGAATTAATACTACGATACTTGTTAACTTAAAATTACACGATCATTAGTAAACAATTATTTACAGTAAAATGATTGTAAATAAAAGTAAATTTATTGTTTTGTTGTAATGTATTTTACTAGTTGTTCGCCACGAATCTGACATAAATAAAGTTTTGAAAGTGTTTTTCCTTGTATACTTTAGTATACTATTGCAATTACATATCTTACTTAAAGTTTCATCGTAAGCTTTGGAATTAAAAGGGGACAGGACGTTACCTTTTTTGCAATTTGTTGCATTTCTAAGAAAAGTGTCCATTTAAACAAAATAAAAAAAAACAGTGAAAATAGAAAAAATCATAGGTATTTCATGGGTCATATTAATATGTTTTTAACCAAAAATTTTACGTAACCCTAAACCCTTAACCCCAATCTACTGCCGTAGCAAAATCTACGGCAATTTGCAATTCGCATTTTGCAAAGTGCCAAAGCCAAAAATTTTAAAAATAAAATGCGCAATCACAAGGGAATCCCCATTGGTTGGTTTTATGACAGGTACTGTAGCTTAGGACTTTAACCGCTAGTGTCAAGTTATTTGTACTGAATTTCGAAAGTTCCTTCTCGCTGCCGTTAATAAATAACACTAATAACGTAGACTTTTAACTATGGTTGTTCCAACCGAAGAAATGTTCGCTAAAATAAAAGATTTAAAAAAAACTAACTGAATAAAAATTAAAAATGATTACTTATGTATGTGGAGAGTATCAGAAATGTATTTGAGTAAATAAGGTTTATTATTTTTTGTAGATTTTTTGTTTTTTTTTTGTTAATTATAATTATAGTAAAAATTAAAAAGAAACATGTTTTATTTTATTTATTTGCTACTTAGACTTACTTATTTGCTAGATAGCTTTTCTTTACAAACACGTCAATTTCCCTTACCAAACACGGCAGTCAAAAATTAGTCGTTGGTAACACTGGCTCTGCCAATCAATCTGCCATTTTTCTCCGGTCCGGCCGCGGCGCAAACGCAACTGTGTTGTAAGACGATTTCGACAGTTTGTGTTTGTGCTAGATAAATTCAGTGTGTCTCTGTGTGTGTCTGTCTATCTGTTTTTATATCTAATTAATCGTTAAAATAAGAACAAGTATCTTATAATGGGAGAATAGACAATAGCTATACAATAGAGCGTGTATCGTAATGGACTAGCATAAACTTACATTTTCGGCAAAAAAAAATACTATTAAATACTTTTGTATGGCCATTGTCAATCCTCTCTTCATATGATCCTTGATAAGACTAAGGGGCTCGAAGATTTTTCAATGGAAGCTGGCATATCCGCCCGCTATTTTTTTAAGGTTTCGCGCACGATGAAAATGGTATACTACTTTAAACATGTAATTTTTAAAAGTTGTTTATAATGATTAGTACTTTGAGCCCCTTTCAGCTTAGCATAGCCTTTACGTATAACCCTGTATAAGTAAGACCAATTACTCTATCTTTCGTTAATTTGTATTTGTAATAAAACTATCTTTATCGTTTTGCTGATTTTAATTTCTTTTCTAGTTTTGACATTCCACAAAGTAACCATGACGATGGCATAAGGGGACTGGGTGTTGCTGTCTATATACGCCTCTTCTGCTACGAAGGTATTTTGTTTTTGCGTTTCACCAAACTATGACTTAGATTCAACGTAAATGCCGCTCAATCCACAGGAAACATTATTATTGGTCTCTATGCCCAAAGAGCTGTACAGAGAGCAGAGACCCGTAATGGTGCTTCATATCGGATCTGCGCACCTTACCTTAGAGATTTGTGGGGACTGGGGGGGGCACTTACGTTGTTGCTAAGTCATAGTTTGGGTAAACGCAAAAACAAAATACCTTTGTGGTAGAGACGTATTACCTAAGACGTCAAGGCAGTAAAACACTGTCACAGGGACAACACACCGTAGACGTAGGGACAGCGTACATTGTCATAGCGACAACGCCCAGTAGGCATAGGGACAGTAAAACACTGTCATAGGGACAGTACACCGTAGACGTAGGGACAGCATACTCTGTCACAGTAACAACGCAACGTTGACAAATAAACAATATACCATTGAACATGGTGACATTTTATATTATAAAAGTAACAATGCCCTAACGTGGGGTCAAAGCAAAGTGGTCAAAATGACAAAATGCCAAAAACGTAGTGTGATAGTACCTTTGTAATAGCGACTTATCATAGGGACAGTTAGCGTTGTCATATCTACAATGTTTGTGATAGTTTCAAACCTCAAAGGGGGCTAATACGGGTCAACAAAAAATGTGTATAAGTTCCTTTGTCACTGATATTTTCAAGCGTCTAAATTTGTGCAGTCGCTGTGTTCAGTTTCCTTAGTAATCTCCCATTTGATAAGGGATTTTTGTCGCAGCGTCTAGAAATTTTTTAGAGTGCATACAGTACGGAACTCTTCGTGCGCGAGTCCGGCTCGTACTTGGCTGATTTTCGTAAAAATAAAAAGAATTTCTTAGTAAAATCAGTATTGGCAATTTACTGAAACTGAAAGTAATAAGATCTAGTCTACTTGACGATGGTAACTTGAGTTATCCGGGAAGTACCTCGCGTTAAGTGAAAACGTGTCGAAATGATTGAAATATTCAATGAGAGAAAGTATCGGATATTTTTTGTTCGTACCGGTTTTCTACTTATGTTTGCAGATTTTATTTTGTGGAGTAAAACATACGAGTATATAAAGTAAACGTTAGGTAACTACAATGTTTTACAGATATTCCTATTACAAGTCATAAGAAATAACTCAACGTGTACGTGTACCTACCTATGGAAATAAATATTTATGACTGATTAAACACGTCTCAACCTAATCAGTTATAATGTTTTCAAATACAGAGATGTTTTCAATAGTAAAAGCGGGTAAAATACTATTACTTGTACATATATTAATTATTTATATTAGAGTATATTATGGCTTAATCTTTTTGCCTAGAGTGTTGCAAACATTCACATTGTTGTACGCATTTTCATAACTATATTGTCTGACAGAACTTATGTCATAAAAAAATCAGTCACCTTAACTTATTATAACTAAGCGCTGATGATTATCACCATCATAACCAAAATCCGTCCACAGTCAGATCACTACATAGTATAAAACAAAGTCGCTTCCCGCTGTCCCCATGTATGCTTATATCTTTAAAACTACACAACGGATTTCAATGCGGCTTTTTTTAAATAGATGGAGTGATTCAAAACGAAGGTTTATATGTAAAATAATACACCTGTGCGAAGCCGGGGCGGGTCGCTAGTATAAGCTAAGATAGAAACAAACCTCCAGTAAGATCGGTTAAAATTTGCTTACATTCAGTGAATTCTTAATCAGATTATTTAGATCATGTATCCGTACGACAAGTATTCATATTTGTTGTTTGACTCAATCTTGTGAACTTTTTCGCTTCAAATTTTGTCCATAAACACCAAAAACACACCTAACACTCACATCCGACGCCTAATCAAGCACCTACCTAATCTATCCGAAACACAAAACCGTATCCGACCGAAGGGGCGCAAATAGCTGCGAATGGGGCGCAAGGAGGCGCAAAAGGGGTGCAAGGAGGCGCGTAGAGGCGCACATTGGCGTGTTAAATAGTAATCATGGGTATCGACGACCACGGGATTGAATTTGAGCTCACTATAGCGAAAAATTGTCCCTAGACGCAGCTGGTATCGGCGCGCTACAGCGGTGTTTGTCAAGCACTGCGGGCCCGAGATAAGACCCGAATTTCCTTTTGAGCACTTGATGGGGGGAATTATGATTTGTTGAGGTTATAATGGTTTTACTGCAATTTTCACAAATATAACTGTTTTAGTTAGCTTTTTGACCGACGAACCGGAGGAGGTACTCAATTCGACGCGTATATTTTTTTATGTAGGTATAACCACGCATAACTTTTTTCAATAATTCTTTTTTTGTTGAAAAGAGTATACTTTGAAACTCATAATCATAATCATTATTTATTGGTAATTGTCTTAAATTACAGGACATTCAAATCGGCTGAGCCGATTTATTATATTAACAATAACGTGAAAGATGCTACATCGATCCGTGCGAAATTTCGCGAATTCTGTACACGGGTGACCTCGGTCATGCTATTTTTGCAAAAAATAATTACTATAGTCTTTTTCAAATAGCTAGTCACTTATGACACTTCCAAAATGTCAGCTGTCAAACATACATTTATAATTGTAATGATGTACCGCACCTTTATTCGATTTGTAATTACCGATTATTATCGATCTTACGTACTTATCGAAGTTATCGAACAATATACCTAAAAGTGTTTTGTGAATTTATCTACAAGTCAGTAGGACTTACTTAGATGATAGGTTTAGAGGAATCAAAAAGAAATAAATAATCGGCCAAGTACGAGTCGGACTCGCGCACGGAGGGTTCCGTACTGTATGGGAGCCCCCCTTAAATATTTATTTTATTTTAATTTTATTATTTATTATAGATGTGAATATAAAACTAAATATTCTGTGAAAATTTCAAGCATGTACCTGTTACCATTATTAATATAGATCGAAAAACGTCTAAATAATCTGGTTTGTTGTATGGGAGCCCCCCTCAAATATTTATTTTATTCTATTTTTAGTATTTGTTGTTATAGCGGCAACAGAAATACATCATTTGTGAAAATTTCAGCTGCCTAGCTATCATGGTTCATGAGATACAGCCCGGTGACAGACAGACGGACAGACGGATAGACGGACATCGAAGTCTTAGTAATAGAGTCCCGTTTTTCCCTTTGGGTACGGAACCCTAATAACTAAAATTCTCATACTAAGTAGCATTAACTGAAGACAAGGCCGTGATTTGAGAGCTCGTTGTCCTTGTAGCTAATAAGCTCAACGATCTTGTGATTCAAGGACGTACGTAACACCTGGATTCGAGTTGCGGGAACTCTCGAAATTACTTAGCTGCCAAGGACAGATTAACTCGGTTGAGATGTAATACATAATAAAATATCGGGTTGGTTTATCGTTTTAGAATTGAAGTATGTATTCGTTATAAATCTTAATCGAAGCTTTAATAAATAATAATAATAAATAAATATTAGGGGACATCTTACATACGGTCTCTGACCCCAAACTAAGCAAAGCTTGTGATATGGCTGCCAGAGACTGATATACACATACTACATATACATATTTTAAATACATACTTATATATATAGTACCTAAATAAAACCCAGACACAGAGCAAACACCTATGTTCATCACACAAATGTTTGCCCTGGGTGGGGATCGAACCCACGCCTCTTTGACCCAGAAGTCAGGGTCACTAACCACTGAGCCACCGAGGCAGTCTTTAGATTCGATTGAAGGTCGTGTCGTGCGGATAATCAGGGATAGTAAGCTTGTCGCTTCCAAACTGAAAATCACAACAGAACAAGCCGGAAGTCGCATAAATACCATCCCTACATAGTTGACGTACCACCTGCTCGTACTAAGCGATTCGCTTCTTCCTTCATAATGCGGACCGGATTGGAATGCCCTGCCTCCGTCATTGTTTCCTGACAATTACAATCTGGATATCTCCAATTCAAGAGTAAATAGGTATCTTCTAGGTCTACATACTCCATCTTCGGCTACAACTTCGCTTTCCATCAGGCTAGTTGGTTGGTTAAGCATAAAAAAAACTGAAAGTGTGTTTGTTGCTTCAATACTTTTTTATGCAGCATGGATATAGTTAAAAGGTCAAAAATTACATAAGATTATATTTATCCCGGATAAATGAAAAGTGAGTATGGCAGAGGTGTTACTCACGTAATCTTAAGTAATTTCTACTCGAGTTTCAAAATGCATTTAGCGATCTTATAAACCTTGCTGTATTTTAATTAGAATGTGCAAAAACCACGTTGGTTTCCATAGTCAGGTTCCTATGTAAAAATACCTACAGAAATTAAAATATCAGGCTGGCGAAGCTGCAAATATAATATATTATTCTAGTATTCATACTTTCGCTTATCGTTTTTTATTTCGCTACTCTTATCTGCTAAAATAATACATTTCTTCTCTAGCAACGTACGTTCTCCTTGACTTACTCTTATAGGTTGGAATTTCGTAAGTGTACCTAGAGGTCTTACAGGGCAACGTTTATCGTGCTATGCGCTACTGTCTCAAGCCTTTACCATTGTCGGGTGTTTTCAGTACTCTTAAGATCTTACTTAGTAGCTACCTTAGTAATCTTTTCAAGACTACATATTATAAAGAAAATAAAAGTTGTGTTACGGGCAGTAAAATCTTAGTATGTACTCATTTTTACACACAATACATAATTATATACGCATAAATATATCTATACACAATGTATAGGTTTAGGTACGTATCTCTAATTACCTGCAGTAGTATGTAAAAGTTACATTGTACTCCGTTGTTCTAACAAGGAGTAGGTAACTAGTTGTTTTCATTTGCTTCAATTTTTTCTGAACATTTACGTGTAAGTATATACATAAAATCACGAAGAACCCGCAGGTAAAGTCTAAAATAAATAAATTAAATAAAAAAAAGTCTAAAATACTGCAGAACAAATACAAGCAACCACAGACAAAGCGTTTAGTTGTTAACTTTAAAAGTCACTTCTAGATTCTCGGCAATAAACTTTTTATCCTCTACTATTCCGGCTCTTTTCTTGTTTTACTTTAGAATACAAAATGTTTGGTATCCAACATTGGCTATCAGTTCTGCCTGCTATGTATTCTGCCCTCTAAAAATTATACTATTTCAGCAACTCTTAAGTTGTAGATATTGGGATACAGAGCGGATTTTAATCTATTAAATAGATCAATCATTCGTTTTTATGAAACTTATTTACTACCCATGTTACAAACATAATTAAGTTTTTTCTGCAGCATTGCCGCTTTGCACCGAGACTACTAAATACTAACTTAGGCTAAGATTTCATATATTTCTTCTCTACTCGTATGCAGAAACCAAGTACCACATTACCAAAAAAATATAATAATTAATTTATATTATAACTGTCACTTTTTCACACGTCGAAATGAGTTCTTTTCGTCGCTTTTCGTGGTCGCATGCTTTATAGCCAGGTGTCGAACAGAAAAAAAAAGTTACAGCCCTAGCTTTGGTTGGAAGGTGATTCATGCATTCAAAATATAACAGCAAGGCTCTTGTCAGTGGAGCATCTTTCATGTTTCGCGGTCCTTCGCCGGTATTTTCACTTTTTGGAAGGTAATAAAACATCTGAAATCTTTTTCGTGTAATTCATGTCTGACCGTTTAACTGAGTCCTCGCCTGCGCGGTACAGAGGCGCGGGGGTAGACGACAAAGGGGACTGAGACAGGTGCGAGCGGCGGGCACGTATACATATAAACAACAGAAACAAAATAATAAAAACATATCTGAAAGAGCTAACAAAAATCACGTAGCCTAACACAAAACACAATATAGCCACGTAACGGAATTACAGAAATAAGTTACATGTTTAGTATGTAGGAAAGTACTTGGTTGCCTTCCGAGGAATCCTAATTTAGGCTTCGTATAGTGAGGCACGTGCAAGATAAATCGGATGGATCTCGTCTAATATATCCCTTCTGTACCCTGATATAAGGTTCACGCCTACGTGCCCTTCATTCGGCTCTGTTTTAACGTGGTAAGACGACGCGGTGGTTAAGGGAGCTCTTTTTGCATAATTATGTTTCATATTTCTGCTCCCCTGGTAGACCGTTTCTTTTAAACATAATTTCTTTCTTTGAACAAATGATTACTAAATGTCAAATCTGTTATAAATACAATCATAAATTGTGAAACAGACAAATCATTTTCATATCTCCAAATTAAAATAAGTTATCAAGTCCGTGTCGAGACACGCGCTTCCGTAGATGGTGATGATGATGCAATAACCGATTTTATAACGTCATAAGATGGTTGAGTGCTAGAAAAACATAACTGGCTAAAAATAAATTTGTGAGGTCAATGACCTCTGAGGTATGTGCAAGCTTTTCAAATTTTCTTTGTAACTCAAAAAGTGATTATCCCACAGTGTTCAACACAATTTTGAGATAAAGTTTCGTTGCTTCAATACTTAATTATGCAGCATGGATATATTTAAAAGTTCGGAAAATAACATTTTATTTTTATCCCGGAAAAATAAAAATAAGCTCAGAAAGCCAAAATGGTCTATAAGCTCAGAAAGTTTAAACATTCTATCTCGTATACTTTAGAAATTAAGGGGGGGGGGGACATTTTTTTTTAATTGTGACCTATATTATCTCACAAATGGTACATGTGACAAAAAAATGGTTCAAGAAACCTAAAATGTAATAAAAAACGTAATTTAAATGACAATGACGCCTTAAAATTTACACATGAACATTTCGTCGTCTCCATCACTGGCACCGCCCACGTGTTAATTCCACTCGACTGTGAATGTATTAAGCCCTATTCAGCGTATTTTCGGAAACTAAGACGTTAAACGTATGGAGAGGGCTTTGCTCAGACTCTCTGTACGAGAATCGAATCGCGAATGTAGAGATTCCTCTATTATACTAGATTTTGCCCGCGGCTTCGTCCGCATGATATTTCGAGGCCCTACCTTACCACCCTTAATAAAGGAGGTGGAAAATAATAAAACTAAAAAATTCGATTTGACGTTTGCTTGATTTGACAGTTCTTTTTTGACATTTCTTGGAGCGCACGCTAGAATAGCTCGCAGATGGCAGAATTTTTCCTACTTACTTAACACTTATTGTTATAATATGGAAAATTTACGCAATATCATTATAAACTATAACCTATGTGTTATTCTGATGTATAAGCTATATAATTGCAAAGTTTCATCTCAATCCGTTCAGTAGTTTTTGCGTGAAAGAGTAACAAACATCCATACATCCATCCATCCATCCATCCTTACGTTTATAATATTATATAGTAGGACTAATCAAAGTTTCCGACTGAGCCCAGCGAATTAGCAACTAAAAAGTTTTATTGGGCAGAGCACAAAAATAATTCGTAGAACGGATTTCCGATGGGGCTGTAAAATTTTACAATGGAGACCACGTACCTTTTTTTTAACGCGATAGAACCGCGCTTGACCACCAACTCGCCTGATGGTAAGCGACGATGTGGCCGAAGATGAAGCTCACAGTCTTAGAAGATAGGTATCTTACACTCTGATCTTGAAAAGCTGTAGATTATATCTCTTAGATAACAGGAACCTGTAAGGGGATTTTTATCGTCTTTGGTGAGAAATTGTACGAGCAAGTTGGAATTTCGCGTTTAAAACCCCTAAATAAATAGAGTTAAATGTCGCCTCCATCGGTGGCTCCGCCCACGTGTTAATTTAACTCGACTGTGAATGTATTAACCTTTGCTTGCGATTACACCCATTCAGTGTATTCTGAGAAACTAAAACATTAGGCTACGTGTCTGAAGGAGTATTTACTATACGGACCTTTTTAATAGCCTACTATTGAATATAGGTCATAGGTCTACACACAAAGAGTACTGTACTGTAGGGTACCAGCCTATTTGATAATCCACTGCAGGACAAAGGCCTACCCACGAAGGGTGATTGAGCTATTATCCACCACGCTGGCCCAGAGCGGGTTGGTGGATGCACATACTCCATCGAATTTCATCTACGGACGTATGCAGGTTGCCTCACGATGTTTTCCTTCACCGAAAAGCCAGTGGTGTGAAATTCCGTACATAAATTCCAAGGAATTCATTGGTACGGGACCGGGATTTGAACCCACGACCTCACGATTGTAAGGCGAGTGTCATTACCACTAGACTACCACGGCTTCAAAGACACACAAAGAGTGATCAAGCCATATCCACCGCGCTAGCCATGTACTGCATTTCATCGGCCCTTTTACTAGTCCACTGCTAAAGCTAGGTTAACCAACGAAGGGCGATTGCATTATTTGCCACAAAATATTTATCTATGTGGGCAGATTTACATCCGCCATTGAATTTCTTTAACTCACATATGCACAATTTTTTTCTTCACCTAAAAGCTGCAATAAAAGAGAAGTCTACGTTCTGTAGAATTAAAAATGCAAGAGAAAATATAGCTTACGCATGTTAATCTAGTATTTAAAATAACTAGAAACATAGCGTTAACCTAACTGTTAACTAGTAGTAGTTAATAAAGGCACGATTGCCCGATGTAAAAAAAAAAACTTAACCAACTATGACTAAGTTTGAATAAGAATAAAAATAATTTATTTCGTGACCATTATGTTGTTCCTTAAGCTAACATTACTTAAATAAACTAGATTATTAATTACTTAAGATATTTAAATACATGCATTACTTAAAATTTATTATTAATTAAATGAAATTGAAATCAATTTGAATTAGGTACATTTTTTAGAGTTCATTATAAAATTAATCAAATAAGGTTAGTTATAAATAATAAAAGTATTTATATTTATATGAATACTTTTTGACAACTCATAACTAAGACTTTTTTTACAAATTTCTTAATTTTAAAGCGTTGCTTATTTACCCAACTTACAATGAAGGGTATTGTTTTTATCTAACAGATTGCAAGTATTTTCGAAAGCTTAGATCTGTCAGGTAAAATCTTCAAACATAGCTCGAAATCCAATTAAATGCAAGTTTAGTCAGTACAAATTAGCTAGTATAGTTTATTGTCTAATAGCAACCCGCCTCGGTTTCGCACAGGTGTATTATTATAAAATTTGTTAGAATGTGTGCGGAACGAGTCATTTAGAAGACTATGTTCTATACAAAATATTAAAGACGTTGGCTTTTACAACTCCATTTTGTCTTCTCTGAAAGTGCAAAAATGTTGTACAAACTCGTAGATATAGGCTTAAAATGTTAAGTTTAGTTTTAGTTATGTATCTCCTACAGGGCGATGTGGTCGCTAAGCGACAAAGCCCTTTAAAATTTAATATAAAAAAATACATATGAACCTTCCGATTGAGTCACATCTATAAAAAAAAAACGCAGCAAAATCCGTTTCGTAGTTTTAAAGATATAAGCACACATAAGGACAGATAGGGAACCGACTTTGTTTTATACTATGTAGGGATAGTACAGATATTTTACCCAAGAAAAATGTCACCTTTTTAGCTCCACAAGTTCCACAAGGAAGTTAAAATACCGCCCTACTTATTTCCCGAAGCCACTATATTTCCTCCCCCCAAGGCACCCTCATAATGCTGGACTTGTTTATTTGACGATAACCGTCCTGAAACTACACCATCTCATAAGGATAATAATATATTATCCCGAATATACCATGGATCTTCTGTGGGGTTTTTGTATTTTCCTGGTATATGTAATGGTGTCTTATAATACAAGTGGACATCTACTGACTTACTCCAGCTTCGTGTATTGAAGTCATTTTGAAAAAGTAAGTCATTTCAGACACAGCGACATAGGCCTCCCAATAAATCTTCAATAACACCGGTTGGTAGCGGCTTGCATCCAGCGCGATCCTGCGGTCTTAATGAGGTCATCCGTCCATCTTTGTGGGTGGACGTCCTACCGTGCGCTTGCCGGTACTTGGTCTCCAAGTCAACTTTTCAACATCATCAATGACTGATGCCTCCATGCTATGTGTCCTGTCCTCTGTCATTTCAACATGCCAATCATCCTTACTAATAATAGTATAAATCCGAAAAGTTTGTTGGTTTGTTACTCTTTCACGCAGCAACGGAGCAACGGAATGAGTTGGTTTTTGGCATGGACATAGTTTTAAAGGCAGAGAGTTACATAGACTTTTTATCCCGGAAATAGGTTTCCTTGAGATAGCACAAAAATCAAAATATTGCGCGGGCGGAGCTGCGAGCAAAAGCTAGTCTGATATAAATGTCGGTAACTTTGATTTTTCTACGGATCTCTTCATTTCTGATTCGATCGTTTGATTGAGGTAGGTACCTATGTTTTATTTTATTTTGGTAGGTACAAACAAACAAACAAACAATAACACTATATTAGACAACCACATTACATAAATAATAATTTACAGGGACAAAACAATACAATTTAGGTTTCTAACTGGCGGCCTTATCGCTTTGAGCGATTTCTTCCAGGCAACCAAGTACGGATAGAAAATAGAAGGTGACAAAAAACGTAGCCTTAACAGAAAGAAGAAATTAACTCGTAAACAAACACTTAACAAAAATAATACCTATATCTACCTAACACGCATACCAATAAATGATACATACATACATAACATATAAACTACATATTGCCTACCTATCTAATATAAAATAATAATAAGGTAGGTATACAGACTGTGAAATGCTGCAAGTAAAACAATTAACTAGTCTAATAGCACCAAAATTCGTGACATCTTTTTATTGTATTTCTATTAATCTAAACAAAGATAGCGCTACATTTTTAGTCACATGGCGTAATATTATAAACCATGTCATTGGCAGGTCACCTACAACTAAACCTACCTAAAACTGACCTTAAGAAGGTCACTTAAATCTGCAGAATAGCCACAAATCGTGATGCACAGAGATAAGACGAGATTAAACCCTAACCTTAGCAAGAACCATTAAAATTTCAGAGATTTTCAAACTTTAATCCAAAACGCTCCATCAAAGTTCGCCCAAATCCAAGAAACTAATTGCCAAGTTGTGAACGATATTGCTTTTCTGTCTCGTAAAAGGATTATCCAAAACTTAATAGCAACTGGAGGCTTTATAAGACTTATTAATTAACCTTATTTATTTTCTACTAGCATCAACCTGCGGCTTTTGTACTGTACTGTACCAGCCTTTAGAATAGTCCACTGCAGGACGTAGGCCTATCCATGAAGAGTGATAGGGTCATATCCACCATACTGGCCCAGTGCGAGTTGGTGGATTCACATACGCCATTGAATTGCTTCTACGTACGTATCCAGGTTGCCTCACGATGTTTTCCTTTACCGAAAAGCCAGTGGTGTGAAATTCCGTACATAAATTCCAAGGAATTCACTGGTACGTGACCGGAATTTGAACCCACGACTTTACGATTGTAAGGCGGGTGTTATAACCACTAGACCACCACGGCTGCCTGCGGCTTCAGCTGCGTAATATTACCTACCTACTTACCTAATTCTCCGCACAGGAACGCTCTGTGTGCATTCTGCTTCCAACCGGCCTTACAAGAAATCCATAGAAGAGTCCTATGTTTAGCAGTGGATGTCCTAAGACGGATAGAATGAAACTTGAATTTTCATAGCACATAGTAAAACGTATTTAATTGACCTCAACTAAATACAATAAAGCTACTTCTACATAAAAAAATATTAAAATCATTCTCGTATTGTATCATAAATATGAAGTCGATTGTTCATTTTAATCAATTAATTGTTTAATAATGGATGCGTCCGAAGGAAATCTTTTGTAAACAAAACGAAGTTACCGACATAGGCAGATTAGCAAGCTAAAATGGTAGTGGGCAGCACACATATTCATAGAACGGATGGCCAATGGGGCCATAAAATTCTCAAATCGAGACCATGTACCAGCGATTGCAGCGTAAGACGTCCACGCAAACCGTTTCCAACATATCCTTTTGTAGCTTTCTATGGACTACACATGGACAGTGGATGACCTGTGGCTGATAATGATGATGGATTCACTTCATGATTTTTTGGCTGTAGATGAAAACAATCGAAAACATTAAAATGCAACGTTCGTTCCTAGATGCGAACGAAGCCGAAAGCTGCAAATCTCTGAGCACCTCGATGGCACGCGCGACGTCCGCGTCGGTGCGGCTGGTCATGGTCCCAGAAACTTGAAACAATTTATACTTTCAGTTTCAAAACAACTACATTTTAATGGCACACTGCATAAATGCATAAATACTGCATACTCGTAAGTGCACTGCACGAACATTTATTTGTCTAGATATAAGTCCTAGATCAAAAGTTGTTTGTCTAGATATACTAGACCCGCCCTTAAAAGGTTTTGCGTGACCCCGTATGTAGATAGATATGCTTTATTGTTCACACAAAGAGCACAAATAAAACAGATAACAAAAACATTAAAAATATAGCGTGTAACAAGAGGCGGCCTTATCGCTAATAGCTATCTCTGCCAGGCAACCTTTGGATGCAATAGGAATATAGAATAAGTAAAGAAGCCTGAAAGAGATTGCTGTAAGCAATAAGGCCGCCCTTTGTTGCACTAGTTTTAAGTTACTTTATTTTTCCTTTCTGTGTATTTTTCTGTATTTTGTGTTAACAATAAAGTGTTCATTCATTCATTCATTCAAAGACGGGCGTGTGCGTTAGCAAAAATAAATTCGTACCTATAAATACACATGCATACATGGGTACTAATAAATACATACAAATAAATATAATAAACACATAAATATATAAATATGACAGATTTTCTATTCAAATTAATCTTGTGTGATAAGTGTACTCTGAAATGTTCTGACAAATAAACAATACTTATATGACTATGAAATTAGTTTAGTAGATACTCTAGCTTCTGCTTTTGGAGCTTTATCTGGATATACGGCAGTGCACCCAAACAAGTCGAGCAAAAAACACTGCTGTAGGCATACTTTTCCCAAATAAACCTGAATAAAGGGGCTAACGTTATGCAAAAATAATTCACATGAAGTGAAACATAAAAACTGTCACTTGAAGATTTTATTTGGTAATACATTAAATTCGTGGAACTATTTATTCTAAGCTAATTTGATAAAATTTAAACATATGAAAAATTTTTGAAATTTTAATTTTTTTTAATCGATAAGTTCTGTTGAGAATTATCTCAACAGAACTGTATACAATAATGCTTTATTTATTAACTTATCGATTTAAAAATATCAACGTAGCATTCAAATATACCAACTCTACGCAAAAGTTTTTTTTTAAACTCTGAATAGGTTTGCGTTTGACCACATACTGCCTGATGTTGAGCAGGTATGCGGTCTAGGTTGTAGCACGCTTAACTAGTAGATACCTATTTACTCGGGATTTGAAGACGCCCACGTTGTACTTAAGCGGGAAGACAGACCCAGGCAAAGCGTTCCACATTCAAAAGTAAACACAACGAACCCACAAATCGGTTCGTAGCCAGTGGACATAATATCCCGTAATCCGTAGGTATACCACAAACATTTCAAAAATAGAACACCGTCCTTTTTGCAATGAACCTACTTCAAAAAATACACTGTGAAGATTTCGCAAATTCAAAGTCCAATCGAAAATCAGATACCAGATAAATATAATTGCGACATGTAAGCTTTTCTATTTATATTGCAACATTTCCAAAGAAAATTGCCGTTTAAGCCTACGTATCTCCTTCAAATGCCTAAAATAAGCAGGTAAGGTCTAAAGATAAACAAAACAAGTCGTGCTTCGAACTAATTTATTGCCTCTCAACTAATCCCTGGAGATTGGCCGCTTTATCAGCAGAATCCGCTTAAGTTTATCTGCGGGTTGTCAAACTTTTTCGTCGACGCCCTCTGACCCATTTCTTGCGAGGATTGAGAGCGATTGATATCGCGATTGGAAGTTGGGGGATATTCTGCGGTCAATCGAATTATCATTTTTAAAGATGAATCATTAGTCATTTTTAGCTGACTACGGTGAAGCAAAAGGTTCTAAGAATGTATTTTGAAATTATTGGTATATTTATTGAAAATGTGACTGTAAAAACTTTTGGAGAAAACCGTTAATATGATAACAAAAAGTTTAGTTGTGAGATAATATTTTCATTCACCGTGCATTCATAGGAAACAAACAATTTATGTAGACAAGCAATATTTAAAATAATTTTTATTTGTCTATTAAAACGTATTTTAAAAATGATAAATTAGTAACATTAACACAATATCAAGTTATATGGAATATGTGGTTAAAAATACTATACATTCACCTAAACTTTATAGCTCTATAGCATTTAAATTCAATGTTTTGTAAGTATATTATTACCTATACTATTGACAAAAGTGACCACTCTCGAATATGCAGTGCCCGACAGGGTCCATACTGAACTTTGTACCTAAACTTTGTTATTAACATCTTGTACTATATGGAAGCATGAATAAATTAAATGAAATGAAAAGCTACTGGATAGTTCACAGAAAGTCTTAATATAATAGAATTGCATGCTGCCTTAATTACCAATGTAGCATAATGGCAAGAACCTAAACACCAGAAACTGTGAATATAAAGTATCCATCCATCCATCAGCCATAAGAAGTCCACTGCTGGACATAGGCCTCCCCTATGGATCTCCAATAAGACCGGTTGGAAGCGGCTTGCATCCAGCGTGATCCTGCGGTCTTAATGAGGTCATCCGTCCACCTTGTGGGTGGACGTCCTACGCTGCGCTTGCCGATACGTGGTCTCCACTCGAGAACTTTCCGACCCCATCGGTCATCAGTCCTCCGCGCTATGTGCCCTGCCCATTGCCATTTCAACTTGCCAATCCGTTGGGCTATGTCGGTAACTTTGGTTCTTCTACGGATCTCCTCATTTCTGATTCGATCTCGCAGAGAGACTCCGAGCATAGCCCTCTCCATAGCGCGTTGGGCTACTTGGAGCTTACTAATAAGGCCCATAGTGAGAGACCACGTTTCTGTGCCATAAGTCATCACTGGTAACACACACTGGTCGAAAACTTTCGACTTGAGGCACTGAGGTATGTCGGACGAGAAGACGCTACGCAATTTTCCGAACGCTGCCCAGCCGAGTTGGATTCGGCGATTGGCCTCTTTCTTGAAGTCGGACCTACCTAACTGGACTACTTGTCCTAGGTAGACGTACGAGTCAACGACTTCAAGAACCGAGTTCCCAACAGAGATCGGGGTGGGTACAACATGGGAATTACACATGACTTTCGTCTTGTCCATGTTCATCTTAAGACCCACCTGTTGAGAAACCCGATTGAGGTCTTCGAGCATCGTGCTGAGCTCTTCCATCGATTTTGCCATGACTACTATATCGTCGGCAAACCGAAGGTGAGTGAGGTATTCGCCATTGACATTGATGCCGAATCCTTTCCATTCCAGGAGCTTGAAGGCGTTCTCCAAAGTAGCCGTAAACAGTTTCAGAGAAATTACGTCTCCCTGTCTTACGCCTCTTTTTAAAGGGATCGCCTTGGAGCTCTCTTCCTGTACTCGGACCGACATAGTGGCGTTATTATACAAGCACTTCAACACTTCGATGTACCGATAGTCAATACGGCATCGTTGGAGAGACTCGAGCACAGCCCAAGTCTCGACCGAATCAAAGGCTTTCTCATAGTCCACAAACGCTAAGCAAAGAGGCAAGTTATACTCTTCGGTCTTCTGTATAACCTGCCGCAGCGTATGAATGTGGTCCATGGTGCTAAAGCCCTTTCGGAAACCGGCTTGTTCGGAAGGCTGGAAGTCATCAAGCCTGCGCTCGAGACGGTTCGTAATGACCCTTGAAAACAGCTTATAAACATGGCTCAGAAGCGAGATGGGTCTGTAGTTCTTCAATAAGGTGTTGTCACCTTTCTTGAAAAACAACACCACCACGCTTCTGTTCCATGCTTCTGGCGTGATGCCCTCGAGGACGACGGTGTTGAAAAGCTTCTGGAGGACTTTTAGTACCGGTGTTCCACCCGCTCTCAGAAGCTCTGATGTGATACCGTCATCACCCGGCGCCTTGTTGTTCTTAAGCTGATTCAGGGCCATTCTAATCTCGTACAGGCTGATGTCCGGGATATCTTCGGTGAAGTGTCGGGTCAGCTTGGCTCTTGGATCTTTGGTCGCGCTGCTAACAGGCTTAGCGACCGAAGCGTATAGCTGTCCATAGAACCTTTCGATCTCCTCCAATACCTCTGCCTTGGTCGACGCTATACTTCCATCTTCTCTCTTCAATCCCATTCCCAATAGACAAATTTCTTGCGAACACTTTGGAGCCTTTGTTCCGCTCTATTGTCTTTTTAATATGATTAGTATTAAAAAGACGGAAGTCGTGCCGCAAGGATTTCGAAATTTGTCTATTGAGCCGCCTATATGACTTTCCATCATCGGAAGACTGCAATCTTAGCGAGCGTCGTTCGGCCATGAGATTTACAGTGTGATCGGAGAATTTCTGCGGTTTATTTGAACGGCGGGGTCTAAAGAACTTAGCACCCACCGTTTGGACAGTTTCCACGAGCCCGTTGTTGATCTCGTCCACCGACGCAAGGTTCTCTAGGCAAGCAAAACTATTAGAGAGCTCGAGCTGGAAGTCATCGGTGTTTTGGATATGTTCACGAGTAGGTCGGAGCGTGGACTTCATCAAGCGGGACCTTTCGAGCTTAACATTAATATCTAATGTGCCTCGTACAATTCTGTGATCGCTGCCGGTTTTCACCCTGTGGATCACGGAGACATCATTAAATATTCGTCTCTCGGTGGTCATGATGAAGTCTATCTCGTTTCTCGTGGAACCATCAGGGCTCATCCAGGTCCATTTCCTGTGAGGCGGCTTCTGGAAGAAAGAGTTCATCATAAAGAGTTCCTCTCTCTCCAGAAAATCAGCCAGCCTCTGGCCCCTAGGGTTCCGTTGCCCATATCCAAATTGCCCCACCCTCAGCTCATCATCGTTTTTTCTGCCCAACTTTGCGTTGAAGTCCCCCATAACAACAGTGAAGTGGGTCTTAGACATATGAATGGCCCGACTCACGTCCTCATACATAGTCTCCACTTCATCATCTGGGTGTGACAATGTCGGTGCGTATACCTGAATGACCTTCAGCGAATACCTCTTGGATATTCTGAGTATTAGGTAAACCACCCTGTTCGACACACTTTCGATGGTAATAATGTTGTTGGTGAGGGACTTGTGAACGAGAAAACCAACACCACCTTGGGACCGTTGGTCACCTTCCCGGTAGTAAAGCAGGTTGCCGGATTTCAAGGTTATCGTGTCCTCCCCCTCTCTACGGACTTCAGACAACCCCACAATATCCCAACGCAATCTACTCAACTCTTCTTCCAACTCAGCAATCTTCTCGTCAGTCCTCAACGTGCGCACGTTGTGTGTTACCAGGGCCAGTCGTCGTTTGCGGGAGTGGTAGCCGGGCGTCTGCCAGCGATTCTTAGCACCCCCTTCTCCGCCGTTACCGGGGCCGCTACCGTAGCCCCGGGCTAGCGGAGCTGCTGGGGACTGGGGGCCTGGTCTATTTGTATTTTCCATATTGGGGTTTTTGCCCATAATCGCCGCGCTGGGCAGGCGTGGTGGCGATCGCAGAAACGTAGCTTCGCGACAGGGATGCTGCTCCCCATCCCTGCCCTGTGCCATTTTAGCTACGTTTTATTTGAATGGTTATACCGCCATTGGTCGGTTCCGCTGTACCTCAGTCGGCTCTTACGATACCTGGTACTAGAGGGGGGGTGCTATTCTACTCTGCCGGCACCCCACGGCATCATAAAGATGATGATTCAGGTGTAATATATAAAGTATATTACACCTGAATCATCATCTTTATCAACATCATCATCCTTAGCCTGTAATCCCAAATCTTTTCTTGTACCTACCCTTTTCCTGGCCCAGTGCTAATCTTGTCCATATTGGACCCGCAATTTGTGTAATAAAAATAAATAACTAAGGTGCGTGACTTGAACCGTTTGTGAACCAGTGGTGCTTCAGTAGGATCAATCTATCGGGAAATTAGTTTGTCTTCGGCTGAGACGGTCGACGGCTCGTTGATATAGACGAAGGGATTCGCCAAATCTCGCTCCTTATTTATTCTGTCTTTGTCTTATTCTTGGTTTTTTTGTAGAAATTACGATATTTTTTTGACTCATTTTGCAATAGCTCTATTATAAGTTTATGAAGTTTATTTACGCACTCAGTATTATTAGCGGAAACTACTTTACATTTTTATTTGAGAAAGGTATAGCGTCATTTTTCAGCATCAAACTCGCTCAGTTTCACTTTATAATAATTTTTTTACGTTAACTTCATCGAACGCTTAAAAAACATGACGAACTTATTCTAGGGGTACAAAAACTGTGATTTTATGAACAAAAAATTATTGTAATTTTTTGTAATAAAAATAAATAACTAAGGTGCGTGGCTTGAACCGTTTGTGAACCAGTGGTGTTTCAGCGTAGGATCAATCCATCGGAAAGTTAGTTTGTCTTCGGCTGAGACGCTCGACGGCTCGTTGATTTAGACGAAGGGACTCTCCAAACCTCGCTTCTTATTTATTCTGTCTTTGTTAGCGTTCGACGGTGTGGAAACTTTAAGATTTGCGTAATTCTTAGTTTTTGTAGAAATCATGATTAAATTTTAGGTCGTTGTGCTTAAGATCCAAATCACAAATCTAATTATTTAGCTCGTTGGTAAACATATTTGGTACGGTTTATTACCAGTGTTACTACCAATCTTACTACCAGTACTAAGAACGACATACTTGCATTGTGTATGTGAACGATATACGAAATTTGTTTGTTGTTTGTTTGTTGAACGTATTGTTTGAACATAAGTTGAAAACACAATTATATGTGTTTGTTGTTGTGTATAGTTTGAAATTGAATCTTAAAACTTTCTTAACAATGTATGTATTTGATGTCATAGCCCTGTAAAATGTACTCACGTTAGTTCTTGTTTTTTAAGTGCCTATGTACCTAATATGAGTTGATTTAACTGCTCGCGCCGTGACTCGCGGTTGTGACGTCACCGCTGGTCCCAACATAATATCAGTGCTGGTTGTATAATATAACCAGCAATATGCTGAGTTGGGATCAGTTTCGTGGCAAGGCATTGGGTAACATACTTGGTTTGTGTAATATTTCTATTTTTAGTTGTTTCCGTATTTTGTTTGTGTGTACCTAATTGTTTTGTCCCGAATAAAATTTTCTGTATTTCTGTATAAATTGCAAAATTAATTATGTCTTCCAGGTCCTGCTTTGATCATTTTATAACTAAAGAACAACGATGACAACGTCATAATATACCTATAGTTTTTAGACATGTTGGAAAAATAGCATTAGCGTTGTTCTCAGCCTACAGCAACAATATTATAATGTATTGCGTGAATTTTGTTAATTAAGTTAAATTTAAGATCACTTTGTAATTAGTACATGAATTGGCAACGAAATAAAATTATTTATTATTACATTATATTATTGGTTTGAAGGCTTATTAAATTCACCTATTCGCGACCACTTCCATCCATCCAATATCATTAGTGGACCATAAGACGTCCACTGGTAGACATAGGCATCCCCTATGGACTTCCAAAAATTCCCGATTGGAAGCGACCTTCGATCATTATATCTTCAGTTCACCTAGACGGAGTTGTAAATGCCACCCGCGGTCACCCATCCGAAGACTGACCGTGCTGAACGTTGCTTAACTTCGATGATCGCTTCCAAACCCATAGTCAAACTACGCTATGAGCGCTACATAGAGCGCTACATAAATTAAATAAATCGAAATGACGTACTCAAGTAAATACTTTTCGAACTGTTATTCAAGTGAAAATGTGCTCAGACATAATGATTTGCGCACCCAATTTCACGAATAATTGAACGTTGAATAGGCCTCTCCTGCCATAAAAGGCTGCCTCGGGCCGACCACTCCAATTAAGGCTGCAGCGAGGTGCAGTGGATGGCCCTCGGCTTCGATGGTCAGCGAAATGCGCAGCCTTAAAGAGAATAGATTTGCTGACAAGGGCAGAGTTAAGGATGATGGTCTTTCACTTTTTGACGAAGTTACCGACATAGGCAGATTAGCAAGCTAAAATGGTAGTGGGCAGCACACATATTCATAGAACGGATGGCCAATGGGGCCATAAAATTCTCAAATCGAGACCATGTACCAGCGATTGCAGCGTAAGACGTCCACGCAAACCGTTTCCAACATATCCTTTTGTAGCTTTCTATGGACTACACATGGACAGTGGATGACCTGTGGCTGATAATGATGATGGATTCACTTCATGATTTTTTGGCTGTAGATGAAAACAATCGAAAACATTAAAATGCAACGTTCGTTCCTAGATGCGAACGAAGCCGAAAGCTGCAAATCTCTGAGCACCTCGATGGCACGCGCGACGTCCGCGTCGGTGCGGCTGGTCATGGTCCCAGAAACTTGAAACAATTTATACTTTCAGTTTCAAAACAACTACATTTTAATGGCACACTGCATAAATGCATAAATACTGCATACTCGTAAGTGCACTGCACGAACATTTATTTGTCTAGATATAAGTCCTAGATCAAAAGTTGTTTGTCTAGATATACTAGACCCGCCCTTAAAAGGTTTTGCGTGACCCCGTATGTAGATAGATATGCTTTATTGTTCACACAAAGAGCACAAATAAAACAGATAACAAAAACATTAAAAATATAGCGTGTAACAAGAGGCGGCCTTATCGCTAATAGCTATCTCTGCCAGGCAACCTTTGGATGCAATAGGAATATAGAATAAGTAAAGAAGCCTGAAAGAGATTGCTGTAAGCAATAAGGCCGCCCTTTGTTGCACTAGTTTTAAGTTACTTTATTTTTCCTTTCTGTGTATTTTTCTGTATTTTGTGTTAACAATAAAGTGTTCATTCATTCATTCATTCAAAGACGGGCGTGTGCGTTAGCAAAAATAAATTCGTACCTATAAATACACATGCATACATGGGTACTAATAAATACATACAAATAAATATAATAAACACATAAATATATAAATATGACAGATTTTCTATTCAAATTAATCTTGTGTGATAAGTGTACTCTGAAATGTTCTGACAAATAAACAATACTTATATGACTATGAAATTAGTTTAGTAGATACTCTAGCTTCTGCTTTTGGAGCTTTATCTGGATATACGGCAGTGCACCCAAACAAGTCGAGCAAAAAACACTGCTGTAGGCATACTTTTCCCAAATAAACCTGAATAAAGGGGCTAACGTTATGCAAAAATAATTCACATGAAGTGAAACATAAAAACTGTCACTTGAAGATTTTATTTGGTAATACATTAAATTCGTGGAACTATTTATTCTAAGCTAATTTGATAAAATTTAAACATATGAAAAATTTTTGAAATTTTAATTTTTTTTAATCGATAAGTTCTGTTGAGAATTATCTCAACAGAACTGTATACAATAATGCTTTATTTATTAACTTATCGATTTAAAAATATCAACGTAGCATTCAAATATACCAACTCTACGCAAAAGTTTTTTTTTAAACTCTGAATAGGTTTGCGTTTGACCACATACTGCCTGATGTTGAGCAGGTATGCGGTCTAGGTTGTAGCACGCTTAACTAGTAGATACCTATTTACTCGGGATTTGAAGACGCCCACGTTGTACTTAAGCGGGAAGACAGACCCAGGCAAAGCGTTCCACATTCAAAAGTAAACACAACGAACCCACAAATCGGTTCGTAGCCAGTGGACATAATATCCCGTAATCCGTAGGTATACCACAAACATTTCAAAAATAGAACACCGTCCTTTTTGCAATGAACCTACTTCAAAAAATACACTGTGAAGATTTCGCAAATTCAAAGTCCAATCGAAAATCAGATACCAGATAAATATAATTGCGACATGTAAGCTTTTCTATTTATATTGCAACATTTCCAAAGAAAATTGCCGTTTAAGCCTACGTATCTCCTTCAAATGCCTAAAATAAGCAGGTAAGGTCTAAAGATAAACAAAACAAGTCGTGCTTCGAACTAATTTATTGCCTCTCAACTAATCCCTGGAGATTGGCCGCTTTATCAGCAGAATCCGCTTAAGTTTATCTGCGGGTTGTCAAACTTTTTCGTCGACGCCCTCTGACCCATTTCTTGCGAGGATTGAGAGCGATTGATATCGCGATTGGAAGTTGGGGGATATTCTGCGGTCAATCGAATTATCATTTTTAAAGATGAATCATTAGTCATTTTTAGCTGACTACGGTGAAGCAAAAGGTTCTAAGAATGTATTTTGAAATTATTGGTATATTTATTGAAAATGTGACTGTAAAAACTTTTGGAGAAAACCGTTAATATGATAACAAAAAGTTTAGTTGTGAGATAATATTTTCATTCACCGTGCATTCATAGGAAACAAACAATTTATGTAGACAAGCAATATTTAAAATAATTTTTATTTGTCTATTAAAACGTATTTTAAAAATGATAAATTAGTAACATTAACACAATATCAAGTTATATGGAATATGTGGTTAAAAATACTATACATTCACCTAAACTTTATAGCTCTATAGCATTTAAATTCAATGTTTTGTAAGTATATTATTACCTATACTATTGACAAAAGTGACCACTCTCGAATATGCAGTGCCCGACAGGGTCCATACTGAACTTTGTACCTAAACTTTGTTATTAACATCTTGTACTATATGGAAGCATGAATAAATTAAATGAAATGAAAAGCTACTGGATAGTTCACAGAAAGTCTTAATATAATAGAATTGCATGCTGCCTTAATTACCAATGTAGCATAATGGCAAGAACCTAAACACCAGAAACTGTGAATATAAAGTATCCATCCATCCATCAGCCATAAGAAGTCCACTGCTGGACATAGGCCTCCCCTATGGATCTCCAATAAGACCGGTTGGAAGCGGCTTGCATCCAGCGTGATCCTGCGGTCTTAATGAGGTCATCCGTCCACCTTGTGGGTGGACGTCCTACGCTGCGCTTGCCGATACGTGGTCTCCACTCGAGAACTTTCCGACCCCATCGGTCATCAGTCCTCCGCGCTATGTGCCCTGCCCATTGCCATTTCAACTTGCCAATCCGTTGGGCTATGTCGGTAACTTTGGTTCTTCTACGGATCTCCTCATTTCTGATTCGATCTCGCAGAGAGACTCCGAGCATAGCCCTCTCCATAGCTCGTTGGGCTACTTGGAGCTTACTAATAAGGCCCATAGTGAGAGACCACGTTTCTGTGCCATAAGTCATCACTGGTAACACACACTGGTCGAAAACTTTCGACTTGAGGCACTGAGGTATGTCGGACGAGAAGACGCTACGCAATTTTCCGAACGCTGCCCAGCCGAGTTGGATTCGGCGATTGGCCTCTTTCTTGAAGTCGGACCTACCTAACTGGACTACTTGTCCTAGGTAGACGTACGAGTCAACGACTTCAAGAACCGAGTTCCCAACAGAGATCGGGGTGGGTACAACATGGGAATTACACATGACTTTCGTCTTGTCCATGTTCATCTTAAGACCCACCTGTTGAGAAACCCGATTGAGGTCTTCGAGCATCGTGCTGAGCTCTTCCATCGATTTTGCCATGACTACTATATCGTCGGCAAACCGAAGGTGAGTGAGGTATTCGCCATTGACATTGATGCCGAATCCTTTCCATTCCAGGAGCTTGAAGGCGTTCTCCAAAGTAGCCGTAAACAGTTTCAGAGAAATTACGTCTCCCTGTCTTACGCCTCTTTTTAAAGGGATCGCCTTGGAGCTCTCTTCCTGTACTCGGACCGACATAGTGGCGTTATTATACAAGCACTTCAACACTTCGATGTACCGATAGTCAATACGGCATCGTTGGAGAGACTCGAGCACAGCCCAAGTCTCGACCGAATCAAAGGCTTTCTCATAGTCCACAAACGCTAAGCAAAGAGGCAAGTTATACTCTTCGGTCTTCTGTATAACCTGCCGCAGCGTATGAATGTGGTCCATGGTGCTAAAGCCCTTTCGGAAACCGGCTTGTTCGGAAGGCTGGAAGTCATCAAGCCTGCGCTCGAGACGGTTCGTAATGACCCTTGAAAACAGCTTATAAACATGGCTCAGAAGCGAGATGGGTCTGTAGTTCTTCAATAAGGTGTTGTCACCTTTCTTGAAAAACAACACCACCACGCTTCTGTTCCATGCTTCTGGCGTGATGCCCTCGAGGACGACGGTGTTGAAAAGCTTCTGGAGGACTTTTAGTACCGGTGTTCCACCCGCTCTCAGAAGCTCTGATGTGATACCGTCATCACCCGGCGCCTTGTTGTTCTTAAGCTGATTCAGGGCCATTCTAATCTCGTACAGGCTGATGTCCGGGATATCTTCGGTGAAGTGTCGGGTCAGCTTGGCTCTTGGATCTTTGGTCGCGCTGCTAACAGGCTTAGCGACCGAAGCGTATAGCTGTCCATAGAACCTTTCGATCTCCTCCAATACCTCTGCCTTGGTCGACGCTATACTTCCATCTTCTCTCTTCAATCCCATTCCCAATAGACAAATTTCTTGCGAACACTTTGGAGCCTTTGTTCCGCTCTATTGTCTTTTTAATATGATTAGTATTAAAAAGACGGAAGTCGTGCCGCAAGGATTTCGAAATTTGTCTATTGAGCCGCCTATATGACTTTCCATCATCGGAAGACTGCAATCTTAGCGAGCGTCGTTCGGCCATGAGATTTACAGTGTGATCGGAGAATTTCTGCGGTTTATTTGAACGGCGGGGTCTAAAGAACTTAGCACCCACCGTTTGGACAGTTTCCACGAGCCCGTTGTTGATCTCGTCCACCGACGCAAGGTTCTCTAGGCAAGCAAAACTATTAGAGAGCTCGAGCTGGAAGTCATCGGTGTTTTGGATATGTTCACGAGTAGGTCGGAGCGTGGACTTCATCAAGCGGGACCTTTCGAGCTTAACATTAATATCTAATGTGCCTCGTACAATTCTGTGATCGCTGCCGGTTTTCACCCTGTGGATCACGGAGACATCATTAAATATTCGTCTCTCGGTGGTCATGATGAAGTCTATCTCGTTTCTCGTGGAACCATCAGGGCTCATCCAGGTCCATTTCCTGTGAGGCGGCTTCTGGAAGAAAGAGTTCATCATAAAGAGTTCCTCTCTCTCCAGAAAATCAGCCAGCCTCTGGCCCCTAGGGTTCCGTTGCCCATATCCAAATTGCCCCACCCTCAGCTCATCATCGTTTTTTCTGCCCAACTTTGCGTTGAAGTCCCCCATAACAACAGTGAAGTGGGTCTTAGACATATGAATGGCCCGACTCACGTCCTCATACATAGTCTCCACTTCATCATCTGGGTGTGACAATGTCGGTGCGTATACCTGAATGACCTTCAGCGAATACCTCTTGGATATTCTGAGTATTAGGTAAACCACCCTGTTCGACACACTTTCGATGGTAATAATGTTGTTGGTGAGGGACTTGTGAACGAGAAAACCAACACCACCTTGGGACCGTTGGTCACCTTCCCGGTAGTAAAGCAGGTTGCCGGATTTCAAGGTTATCGTGTCCTCCCCCTCTCTACGGACTTCAGACAACCCCACAATATCCCAACGCAATCTACTCAACTCTTCTTCCAACTCAGCAATCTTCTCGTCAGTCCTCAACGTGCGCACGTTGTGTGTTACCAGGGCCAGTCGTCGTTTGCGGGAGTGGTAGCCGGGCGTCTGCCAGCGATTCTTAGCACCCCCTTCTCCGCCGTTACCGGGGCCGCTACCGTAGCCCCGGGCTAGCGGAGCTGCTGGGGACTGGGGGCCTGGTCTATTTGTATTTTCCATATTGGGGTTTTTGCCCATAATCGCCGCGCTGGGCAGGCGTGGTGGCGATCGCAGAAACGTAGCTTCGCGACAGGGATGCTGCTCCCCATCCCTGCCCTGTGCCATTTTAGCTACGTTTTATTTGAATGGTTATACCGCCATTGGTCGGTTCCGCTGTACCTCAGTCGGCTCTTACGATACCTGGTACTAGAGGGGGGGTGCTATTCTACTCTGCCGGCACCCCACGGCATCATAAAGATGATGATTCAGGTGTAATATATAAAGTATATTACACCTGAATCATCATCTTTATCAACATCATCATCCTTAGCCTGTAATCCCAAATCTTTTCTTGTACCTACCCTTTTCCTGGCCCAGTGCTAATCTTGTCCATATTGGACCCGCAATTTGTGTAATAAAAATAAATAACTAAGGTGCGTGACTTGAACCGTTTGTGAACCAGTGGTGCTTCAGTAGGATCAATCTATCGGGAAATTAGTTTGTCTTCGGCTGAGACGGTCGACGGCTCGTTGATATAGACGAAGGGATTCGCCAAATCTCGCTCCTTATTTATTCTGTCTTTGTCTTATTCTTGGTTTTTTTGTAGAAATTACGATATTTTTTTGACTCATTTTGCAATAGCTCTATTATAAGTTTATGAAGTTTATTTACGCACTCAGTATTATTAGCGGAAACTACTTTACATTTTTATTTGAGAAAGGTATAGCGTCATTTTTCAGCATCAAACTCGCTCAGTTTCACTTTATAATAATTTTTTTACGTTAACTTCATCGAACGCTTAAAAAACATGACGAACTTATTCTAGGGGTACAAAAACTGTGATTTTATGAACAAAAAATTATTGTAATTTTTTGTAATAAAAATAAATAACTAAGGTGCGTGGCTTGAACCGTTTGTGAACCAGTGGTGTTTCAGCGTAGGATCAATCCATCGGAAAGTTAGTTTGTCTTCGGCTGAGACGCTCGACGGCTCGTTGATTTAGACGAAGGGACTCTCCAAACCTCGCTTCTTATTTATTCTGTCTTTGTTAGCGTTCGACGGTGTGGAAACTTTAAGATTTGCGTAATTCTTAGTTTTTGTAGAAATCATGATTAAATTTTAGGTCGTTGTGCTTAAGATCCAAATCACAAATCTAATTATTTAGCTCGTTGGTAAACATATTTGGTACGGTTTATTACCAGTGTTACTACCAATCTTACTACCAGTACTAAGAACGACATACTTGCATTGTGTATGTGAACGATATACGAAATTTGTTTGTTGTTTGTTTGTTGAACGTATTGTTTGAACATAAGTTGAAAACACAATTATATGTGTTTGTTGTTGTGTATAGTTTGAAATTGAATCTTAAAACTTTCTTAACAATGTATGTATTTGATGTCATAGCCCTGTAAAATGTACTCACGTTAGTTCTTGTTTTTTAAGTGCCTATGTACCTAATATGAGTTGATTTAACTGCTCGCGCCGTGACTCGCGGTTGTGACGTCACCGCTGGTCCCAACATAATATCAGTGCTGGTTGTATAATATAACCAGCAATATGCTGAGTTGGGATCAGTTTCGTGGCAAGGCATTGGGTAACATACTTGGTTTGTGTAATATTTCTATTTTTAGTTGTTTCCGTATTTTGTTTGTGTGTACCTAATTGTTTTGTCCCGAATAAAATTTTCTGTATTTCTGTATAAATTGCAAAATTAATTATGTCTTCCAGGTCCTGCTTTGATCATTTTATAACTAAAGAACAACGATGACAACGTCATAATATACCTATAGTTTTTAGACATGTTGGAAAAATAGCATTAGCGTTGTTCTCAGCCTACAGCAACAATATTATAATGTATTGCGTGAATTTTGTTAATTAAGTTAAATTTAAGATCACTTTGTAATTAGTACATGAATTGGCAACGAAATAAAATTATTTATTATTACATTATATTATTGGTTTGAAGGCTTATTAAATTCACCTATTCGCGACCACTTCCATCCATCCAATATCATTAGTGGACCATAAGACGTCCACTGGTAGACATAGGCATCCCCTATGGACTTCCAAAAATTCCCGATTGGAAGCGACCTTCGATCATTATATCTTCAGTTCACCTAGACGGAGTTGTAAATGCCACCCGCGGTCACCCATCCGAAGACTGACCGTGCTGAACGTTGCTTAACTTCGATGATCGCTTCCAAACCCATAGTCAAACTACGCTATGAGCGCTACATAGAGCGCTACATAAATTAAATAAATCGAAATGACGTACTCAAGTAAATACTTTTCGAACTGTTATTCAAGTGAAAATGTGCTCAGACATAATGATTTGCGCACCCAATTTCACGAATAATTGAACGTTGAATAGGCCTCTCCTGCCATAAAAGGCTGCCTCGGGCCGACCACTCCAATTAAGGCTGCAGCGAGGTGCAGTGGATGGCCCTCGGCTTCGATGGTCAGCGAAATGCGCAGCCTTAAAGAGAATAGATTTGCTGACAAGGGCAGAGTTAAGGATGATGGTCTTTCACTTTTTGAGAAATGTGTGGGGCTTCAAAATCTTTGAAATTAATTTCAAGGTTATGTACTTCGAGCAAATATCAATAGAGACACAATCGTTTAAAAAAGTGTCCGAACTAAAACTCTGCCCAAGCTACGTAGTGGGCAGACTTTTTAGTTGGTCGTAAGGCAATTGCAAGCCGATTACAACACCGCGCGATGTCAAAGTGTTCGGTTACAAGCACTAATTAGGTGACATACTCGTAGCGTCGAGATTCGAGAAAATAATATAATATAATAATAGAAAATAATTCACAATGGCCCCATTGTGAATTATTTAATGTAAACATCTAAGTCGGTATGTATGACGGCGCTCGATTTATTTACTACTTTCACTTAGGTACTGTGGCTATGTAGATATTAATTTAATTCTTTTTTAGGGTTCCGTACCCAAAGGGAAAAACGGGACCCTATTACTAAGACTTCGATGTCCGTCTGTCCGTCTGTCTGTCTGTCTGTCTGTCACCGGGCTGTGTCTCATCAACCATGATAGCTAGGCAGCTGAAATTTTCACAGATGATGTACTCCTGTTGCCGCTATAACAACAAATACTAAAAAGAAGATAAAATAAATATTTAAGGGGGGCTCCCATACAACAAACCTGATTTTTTGAGACGTTTTTCGCTCTATATTAATAATGGCAAGAGGTAGATGCTTGAAATTTTCACAGAATATTTATTTTTATATTTACTTCGATAATAAATAATAAAATTAAAATAAAATAAATATTTAAGGGGGGCTCCCATACAGTACGGAACCCTCCGTGCGCGAGTCCGACTCGTACTTGGCCGATTATTTAGTATTTGTTACCGTAGCAGCAAAAAAATGCATCATCTAAGCTGTGAAAGTTTCAGCTTTCTAGCTATCACGGTACATGAGATACAACTTGGTGACAGACAGACAGACGGACATCGGAGTCTTAGTAATAGGGTCCTGTTTTTAGCCTTTGGGTACGTAACTCTAAAAACAGAAGCCAGGAATACCATGAAATGTGTACTCTACACTGTAGACTGTAGAGCAATAAAGAGGAGCTATTCATACTTTAGACGAGTGAGTCAGAAGAGTAGAATCTACAATTTTTGAGGTATAAATGGGACAAAGTCATAACGTAATTTTTAGCTGTCGTAAAATTTTATGTCTCGGTTGTTTTAACTGTTTAGTAGGTTTATTAACTCTGACATCAGGGCTAGCGGCCGGCCTATACGGATTTACTAGCAGTGAATGTATGTAATCAAATATCTATTTAAATTATTTCAATGACACATTTTAACACTAGCAAAACGTATGAGGTAAAACTCAATTCTAAAATCGTTTCAGAGGGAACGAAATGGGCACACGCTTTGAAGATAATCATTTCGTTTTATCACCCGAGATGACATAATAGCTTTTCCTTTATCGCTTTGTGCAGACTCATATGTACTTCTTTGTTTCTCAATCACAGTAAAAAGGCTATACAAATGCTTTGTACTGAAAAATAGCAAACAAGTCAAATATATTGTAGGACAACATCTAGGTACACAAGATTATTTTTTTGCAATAAATAGCGTGACCGACTTCACCCGCTTACAGAATTCGCGAATATTTCGCACGGGTCGATGTAGCAATTTTCAAATTATTGTTGATTTTTCAAAAATGGCTCAACCTTTGACCAATGTCAAAGCATACTCTGTCCAATAAAATTATTGTAATCGGATTACTATGAAAAAAGTTATGCGTGGTTTTACATAAAAAATAAATACGCGTCGAATTGAGTACCTCCTTCGTTCAGTTCGTCGGTCAAAAAATAGCTACGGATGTCCGACGTCAGGCCTAGACTGTACTTATACCCGCCTTTTTTAATAGTCCACTGCAGGACGAGCCTACCCTACCCACCAAGGGAGATTGGGCCATATCTACTACGCTGACCCAGTTGGTAGATTGACATACCCACATTGAATTTCTTCTAAGCAGGTTTCCTCACGATATTTTTCTTCACCGAAAAGCCATTGGTGTAAAATGCCGTACATAAGTTCCAAAGAACTCATTGGTACGGGACCAGATTTGAACCCATACTACTACCACTAGACTACCACTACACGGCTTTGGAAACGACCAGGACTTAAACACGGCCGAATATCTATATCTCATCCAGACCCTGCTATTAAACCTCTAACTAAACTTTTCTCCAAGCATATTGCTACACAAATACACTCCAATACAAATTCTCAAATAAAACTAAACGTAAAAGTAAACAAGAACCAAAATCCCATTAAAAAACTGTGAAAAACGTGACTGTTTTCCATTCAACTTTATCCCATTTTACCTGGTCACAATACACCATATTTTATCCGAGCTTAGGATCCCAATATCATTTCAATGTCCGAAATTGTAGAATTCCACCTTTTGCGTTTACGAGCCTTGAGCTGACTCGTAATGAGATACTGTAAAATATAGCTATTTCTTAAGTTTTTAGGTAGGTAAGTCAGTACCTCCCATAGATAATGCAAAGATAGATAAGTACGTTTGTTGTGCGTTTAAAAACACATTTTTTTTACATTTGACATCATAATAAAGAGAATAATTATTTTTCGCAAAAAATGGCAAAACCACCTTCCATCGTGTACAAAATTCGAATATTTCGCTCGAATTGTTCACATTATTGTTGATTTTTCAAAAACGGCTCAGACGATTTCTGTAAAATTTAAATGGGACCACCTTGGGAGTATACCCTTTCGAACTAAAAAATAATTGTTCGATTCAGTTCACAATTGGCGAAATTATCGATGAACATACAAAAAAAATACACACACACACACGAACATAGAACCTCCTCCTTTTTGGAAGTCTGTTAAAAAGTGTTTTTCATTTGTTGAAGCAATAATTATTTTGAGCAGTGTTATATTTGATTGAGATTGATTGCAACTTCTGGGAGAATTCCTTGATTCATACGTCAAAGCGCAATATTTTCGAAACTTTAATCCCAAAATCGGTGTGATGTTTTTTTTTTACTTTTTGATTATTTCTTGCAATTAATACGTCAAGCCTCACGACAGTTAAATTTTTCATAACGAACGCAATTAATGTAATGTTGCTTCGCCCATTTCAAGGACTTTAGAAGGTAAATAAAGAAATAAATGATTTAATGACACAAATTAATTAATTACAATTTTGCTAATAAACTTAAAATGTATAGAATTTAACATAATTATCAACTTAAAATGATTTCTAATTGTAGGTAATTCCAACTTCCATTGTATTGCGGATCCCTCATAGAGTAAAACAGAGAGGGCATTACATTCTTTTTGCCTGCCTGTGTTACTGACCTTCTTGTAACATGCGACTCATCCGATCTCTGACGACCACTTGCACGCTTTTAATTTAAGAAAAAAATTAAGGCTATATCGATAGTCTTGCTACTATTATAGTTATTTTTGTGAAAATTGTACAATTTACTTAATTTACTATTTTATTTTCGTTATCGTTAGTATTTATGAACATATTTTAACCGTAGATAGTGAGCGGAGTTTCGTCACTGTCGTGAATTTAAAACAGATGAGTCTTTTGTTGCCAAGCAAGTAGTAATATAAGATTGCAGCAAGTCTGTCAATCCCACTGTCTTGTGATTATCTGTGGACTGAAATATCGTAAATACATCAATTCTGTAAATAAAAAATAGAAATTAAATAATCGGCCAAGTACGAGTCGGACTCGCGCACGGAGGGTTCCGTACTGTACGAGAAATATGGTCCCTTAAATATTTATTTTATTTTGAGTTTTATTATTTATTTTTGAAGTGAATATAAAACTAAATATTCTGTGAAAATTTCAAGCATCTACCTGTTACCATTATATAAATAGAGCGAAAAACGTCTAAAAAATCAGGTTTGTTGTTTAGGAGAACTATTAAATATTTATTTTATTTTCTTTTTAGTATTTGTTGTTATAGCGGCAACAGAAATACATCATCTGTGAAAATTTCAGCTGCCTAGCTATCATGGTTCATGAGATACAGCACGGTGACAGACGGACAGACGGACATCGAAGTCTTAGTAATAGGGTCCCGTTTTTACCCTTTGGGTACGGAACCCTAAAAAAAAACATTCTTACGCAAAATGTGATATTTTAACGCTTTCTTTCTTTTTGGTTAAAATATCACGTATGCCTATCAAAACAACTTGATAAAACGTGAGCATCATGAGGAGAATATTACAATCTATCTTCTTACTTATTTTCGCACGCAACACTGAATTCTACAATTTTTTATCGTAAGCATGCATTTTGCGTTGTACCTAATTGCTTTATTTGTCTCGCGGAGCAAAGACAAATACTCTGTAATCTCTTTGGGATATAAATATCAATTTCACTGCACTTGCAAAAAAGTTTGTTTCATAACCATGCATTGCGTTGCATAAGTATTCACTGCATGTACTGTACTGTACTGTATCAGCCTTTTTAATAGTCCACTGCAGGACGTAGGCCTACCCACGAAGGGTGATTTTCACTGCATGTGCTTTCAGTGTATTCGCAAGGCAAAGAGAAATCGTCTCTGCGGATTTCTATGGCTATCCCCAAAACAACGTATTATGTACAATCATGGAGTTATGTGGGTAGAATGTGTAACGACCTGTTTTTATTGGGATGCCGTAACACGTGCGTATAACCATAAACAGATGTTTCCATTATTTATTACTGTCCGATAAACTTATTTATGTAGGCGTACAATTTGTTTATTAAAATGAGAGAGATTTTCTGTCTGATATAATATTTTTTTTTATGATATACACGTCCTAGATTTCTTGGATTACATGTTTTGCTAAAATGTTCAATTTCAATATTTTTGTGAACCTAATATTATGTATTTGGATTTCTATTTCATAATGTGTTTCCCTGAGTGTAACAGATGTGATATCATAGTTGCTTTATAGGTGGACAGACTTTATTTCCTTGACCGACTTTGTTTCAAAGGCCGCTAGATCGCGCTTTATGGAAGCCGTTCTCAACCGTTCTTAATTAAGATTTTATAGGGTAATTCTGCACCCAAAATTGGGCACCATAGGGCTGTAAAAAAACGTTTTCAGCCATAACACGCATACTTGTGGGGTGATAGACTCACCCCACAATCGTTATGTTACGCTTGCACATTAATTAGCTCTCCAGTCTTTCCTTACGTCATGGAAACCGAGAGGGTACTCTATCAAGAAAGTTAATTATACAACACTGGTTAGGAAAACTCGAGGCAACGAAGAAGTACCGACAAGAAACTTATTGCTGCCATCGACGAGAGAGAGCTCACATTTACCTCTTGATCTCTCATAAAGAGATCCTTTGTATATCAATCGATCATTATATCACTAGTGCTCATAGTATGACTAGATGTTTGTCAGCGATCACCGAAGTTAAGCAACGTTTGGCATGGTCAGCCGTCGGATGGGTGACCGTGGGTGGCATTTACATCTGAGCGCTACTGTGGCTTGGATGGCTCATCAAAATTGAAGGTCCCTGTTTTTTTAACGGTTTAGCCATGTCAGACGCCTTCAGGTGGCTTGAAAACTCTGACATCAGCGCTAGCCACCCGGCCTATACGAACCTGGCCTTACTTACCTTATCAGCTTCGAGCAAATAGCTTATTAGGTATATCAGTCTGCCTCAGCGCCCCATCACCCGAACCATATCTTTTTCTACTCTCATTCCAAGTCCTATTCACCACCACCGCAACACAAAAGTATATTAGGACTATCATGAAGGTATCATCTTCAGTAACAATACAAAAACTATGCTGTATAAAGTTTTTATACTACGGAACTTATCGCGCAATAGAGAGAGAATTAAATAACTCATTTTCCCGACGTTCCGACTGAGTTCCCTCAGTCGTGGTCACGAACATACTCACATATGCCACAAAGGTAATGTGGTGGATCGAAAAAATCTGAAAGAGATGCATCGATTTAATATGTTACGAGTTAGAAAGAGCAATACGGTGGATGAAACCGGATTTTTTGAGCAGGGAACGTTAAATCACAGTACTGACAGTTTTGATAGAAGCTAGGCAAGATTTCCCATGTATTTTTGTGGTTGAGAATTGCGTCAAGTGACAACAGCATTATCCCGAAACACTAGACTTGCAAAGATGTACCACTCAAAGAAGAATGCAGCGAATGGACCTGCACTTTTACAATACTGTTTAGGCCAAAGCACTGAAGTCTAACCAAATACAAAAAAGAAAATTCAATGATCACTCAATGTCAAAAATATCACAACGTCAAATCAAAAATCTTCTTTCACTAACTACCAACTAACTACGTTCCTTTTTTGGGGTCCAGACTCGTGGTTACACCGCTTTGTTACACCAGTGTGACTACGAGTAAACTTTTTTACTCGTGGTTACACCGAGTGGTGTAACCACAAGTAAACTAATAAAACGTAGGACTCGTGGTAACACTGCTAGTGTGGGGAAATAAAACAAATCTGTACTATGTATAAGATGGCCTTGTAAACCCAGAGACTAAATATATATTGCTCAGAATATATACTAGTACCACACTATATTTTCTTTGCTAGAATTTAGTTAAACACGTAGTATGTACATACTACGTGTTTAACTAAATTCTAAGAAATTCCGATCCCTATTTTTTAAGTAACAAAAATAATAATTGTAGGTCTTTTAAGAAACAAAAATAAAACAATTATGAAATATTGCGAAATATGAATAACCCGTATCCACCTGTGCGCCGGCCATTTTCGTCATTATTTTAAATTCTATAGAAAAGACAACAGGAATGCATTTAATTTTTTTTGTATACATGTTAGAGTAACATATTTTAACACATTTTAATTATTAAAAACAAAACAAACGATATTACATAATTTTAAAAAAAAATTGAAATTAAAATGACACCTTTCTGCAAAAAATAAAAACTTTACTACGTAACCGCGCACTGCGTAAGGGATCGCCAATCAGCCGCGGATCGCCGAGTCGCCTCTCCCCCGCTTCATCGTTTTTTAAATGAATCGCTTATGTGTGTGTAGCTAAATAATGCAGATACATATTGAAACATACGCCGATAATGGCACAGCGTCGTGATTTTAACGAACGTTATGAAAGCGTTAATTTTATTGTAGTTTAAAAGAGCGCATTGTGAAAGAGCAGTGCACAAACCTACTATTCGGCGATGAAGTTTTGTCTTTATGCCTATAAATTTTGTTTTTCGCCACAAACTATTTGTGAAATGCTAGTGGCATTTTTTTTTATTTCGATGTTTAGGAAAATAATTTTGATAGCTTTGGAGATTGCTAGTTCAAAATCTAGATGGATATTTTCCGGTTTCCATCCGAATTTTTTAAATTATTTTTACCATTTGTTATTTCACTTGGTTTTCTTTGAAAAGAAGCTAAAACACTAAAAACTCTATACTACAATGTTAGTGGATACATTTTATTTACCATGACATTACTAAACAGTTTGCAACAGCATAACATCTTGACCTTAAAAAGATTTTCAACTATCAGGCACATCACTTCCTACCTAATATATTGTTTGGTCAAGCGCGATCCTTTTAGAGTAGTGTAACCACGAGTAATAAAGTTTACTCGTAGTCACACTAGTGTAACAAAGCGGTGTAACCTCGAGTCTGTACCCCTTTTTTGCATCGAAGAACGCCGGCCGGCATATTAAAATAAAACTTAAGATAAAAGAAAAAGCTCAGTGAATATACAAAAAAGGTTGAACAGAAGCCGTCCCTCAAGCACAGCAGCAAGCAGCTAACCTCAATTCCAGGTATTTAACCCTGACAAATAGAGAAATAATAAAAGTTTACTAGAGTCATTTTAATAGGTAACATTTGACAGTTCATTTATGCAAAGAAAAATATACCTTACACTAAAGGATTAAAACTCCAAGCCGTCTTCGAGAACACTAATTATCGGTTGTCGTCAATATTGTTTTCATGAGTTTTATTCCTTTAGTGTAAGGTATATTTTCCTTTGCATAAATGAACTGTCAAATGTTACCTATTAAAATGACTCCACATCAGGTGCAATGAAATTGTTCACAAAACTAGCTACCAAAATACAGGCTTATGCCTAGTTTGGTAGATAGGGCCCACATAATCCTATGAGTAACTGTTTTGTGTGATAAAAAAATAATTTTGAATTGAAATTATCATCATGACACAGCACACTGACGGTACATGCTAAGAATGGTCTTATTGCCTGTACATATTTATGCTAGGCACACAGTGTAGTGAACTCTCGTATCGAGCATGTCGCATCATTTACAGCAACATTATGTAAAAGAAGCAATATTTCTACGTTATTTAGTCCTCGCTGTAATGATGGGAATGCCTCGCGGGTGAAATATCGGGCGCATTTGTCACTGAGACGCGGGAAGCGTTTGTCAGGCAGTGGAAAAATATTACCGAGCATTATGATCTATTAACACTGCCCTAAATATACGGAGATTTATGCGCTTTTGATGGATATAAATTGAATTGTTTATCAGTTTTTGGAAAGAAAAATGTTATGGAAAGCATGGTGGTGGCGTACTAATGCGTATCGCTGTCGGCGCCTAATTTGTTTTTGATGCATTTGTTGTAAACAACCAGAAAAAATCTCTACCGGCAAATGAATTTTTGAGATAGGCCTATGATCAGTAGTGTAGTATCTTTTTAAACGATATAAAACGGGACTCACTCACGTGCACGTATAGTCATAAGACGACTACAGTTTCGGTCGCGTTCGGCGACCTTTCTCAAGTCGGCGAGTGCTAGCACGCGAAGCCGTCTCGCAATGCACAATTTATATCGTTTAAAATGTGTGAAAACCACGTTAATTTCCATAGTAAAAAAGTGTAGTACCTACTCAAATCAACTCTGTTGAAATTTAAATTAATCTATTGACCTACAATTACATAGGTCGTAGCATAAAAAATACCTACATATAGCAGTGATAATAATAGAATATGAGACCATTTGCTACTATAATCAATAGTTATAAATATCATCATTGGATATTAAAAATCGGCCAAGTGCGAGTCGGATTCACGCACGAAGGGTCCGTACCGTTTGGAAGCCACCCTTTTTATTTTATTTTAGTATTTTTTTAAGGGAATAAAAAATTAAATATTCTGTGAATATTGCAAGCGTCTACCTGTCACCGTTATTAATATCGAGCGAAAAACGACTAAAAATTAAGGTTTGTTGTATGGGAGCTCCCATTTTTTTTTTTCTGTTTTTTGGATTTGTTGTTCAAACTGCAACAGAAATACGTAATCTGTGAAAATTTCAACGTTCTAGCTATCACTGTTCATGAGATCCAGCATGGTGACAGACAGACAGACAGACAAATAGACGGACAGCGGAGTCTTGGTAATGGGGTCCCATTTTTACCCTTTGGGTTTGGAACCCTTAAAACTTACCTAATTACAAAGTTTTAAAGGAAGCATAACAATATGTTGGTTGTGATGTTCCTGGCAAGTCTTCATATATATTTATATAAGGTGACTTTGCTTTTGCATATAAATAAAGTACTCATTTCATGGCCAATCCTTTGTAAACAGTACAGGACCTTGCTAATCTAAGCATGCAATATTTGTACTTGGATGGGTCCAACAAAGCTGTTTGTTTATGATAACTTCCTTAGGGTTACGGCATTGAACTATAACACCATGGTATATGTATATTAGAGGAGTGTATTATTTTGATTTAATCGAGTAGTAATTCCATAAATTCTAATGGCAACACAGTGTGAAAGCAAGAGTTTGTTTTCTGTGTTGATTGAATGGATGATCGAATGAAGTTGTCTCTTATCGGTCAGTAGTGCGTTCATTCGAGGTCTGACTTGAATTCACTTCAATATTTCTCGAGACAGCGCCTGCGCCGCATGTGCGCACTGACAACTGATAAAATCGGCAATGGCGGACAACGACGACTACTTTTGGATTCTAATCCGTTTGAATCCGCGACATGTAGGGAAATACGCTAGATGCAAAACACTCGGAAAGTTCTCTAATAGATATCACGTACCGGCAAGTAGGTTTAAAGATATTATTAAATACGTTGAACGAGCTTATATTTTTAATATCCGAGGGTATATTATTGTAAAGGCGCGCACCGTCAAATGTTATCATAGTTTTACCATAGTTAGTACGGATCTTTGGCAAGACGATGAAACTACCGTGGCGAGGTATAGTGAATAGCAAATTTGTGTGAACTTTGTTGATCATAGTTTTTCTTATAAAAATGCAAGTAGTAGTTGTTTTATGGTCATTCATTTTGTTTCTCCGTATTTTATTTAGTTTCTGTTAGGTAATGGAAGTTAAAGAGTAGTTTAATGATTTTATTTTGCAATACTTGTAGTTTTGCTAATCTTGTTTCGACTGCAGTTCCCCAAACTTCGACAAGATATAACACAGCTTAAGGGGGAAACATCGCACTATATTTTGAAGTGAACCGTGGAATGAAACTAGTTTAGATTTTATGTGATCAATGTGGATTTTCCAAATAAAATTTGAATCTAAGTGTAAGCTAAGATACTTTTCTTTGTGTTTTTCTTTCAAGGGAGTGTCATTAATTTTGAGAGGTATATGTGTTGGTAATTGTTTGTTCTTTGGTTTAAATTTTACATAGCATGTTTTGCTGATATTGATAGTCAAAAGATTATATTTAAGCCAGTTACAGATAGCGTCAAGATCGTGTTGGGCTAGGGAAAGTATGTTAGTAAGTAAGGGAGTAGCGTACGAAGTCCACCCAGAAGGTAGAAGAATGATTTGATTAAAACCACAAGATTAAGCTGGATACAAGCCGCTATTTCAACCGGTTTTATTGGAGATTTATAGGAGATGATTATGTCCAAAAGTGATCGTTCTATAGTTTAAACATCGAACGACGACGATCATAAAACCATAGCAATAGTTCTATAGGTAAAGGTCTAAAAAATGTCTGCAAAAATGGAAAACATGATCGTTAAAAATGTAGTTGTCTGTTCGGTTTACGGACGATAATATTACAAATTGAATACAAGTTGAATCAACAACTGAAACAAACCGATCGTGCCTCTCTATCGCTTGTTCCGCGCTCTCGCTTGCACGTTCGGCTCTGGCGGATCATGATACTTATTCGTCATCGATTTATTATACGTTACCACGTCAAAGTTGCAAATATTTTACCAAAATAACATTTTTCTCATCTTTTGTTAACAGGTGCAATCATCTTCGGTTCGGACCAAGAGGTGGCGGGCGTGATGCGGGCCGTAGAGAGAGGAAATGCTACCAGCTTGTTCAGCTGGGTCGGCTCTGATGGCTGGAGTGCAAGGTAACATAGCTTATTGCCTTACTACTTTACTGACCTAATACCTATTTGACTGCCTCGTTGGCTCAGTGGTTTAGTGACCCTGACTACTGGGTCAAAGAGACGTGGGTCGATCCCCACCCAGGGCAAGTATTTATGTGATGAACATGGTGTTTGGTCTGTGTCTGAGTGTTATTTAGTTACTATCTATTTAAGTATGTATTTAAAAAATATGTATATGTAGTATTTCAATCTCTGGCAGCCATATCACAAGCTTTGCTTAGTTTGGGATCAGAGGCCTTGTGTAAGATGTCCCCAAATATTTATTATTATTACCTACCCCATCGTCAGCTCCAGCTAAAAAGTAGCTGGATTCGAGCGGGGCAATGCCACCAGCCTATTCAGCTGGGTCGACTCTGATGGCTGAAGTGCCGAATGATACTAAGACTCTTACTGACCTACTATTGTTCTGGCATGCTATCCGTACGGGCTCACTTCATTAAAGGCCTGACAAACACGCATTAGTCGCACCTTCAGTTAATTTTTTATCGAACAAAATACACTCAAAAAAGTAATTACGGCCGGTATTTTAGTAATATGATATGCATCATATACAAATCTGTAGACTCTCTAGAGTGACTAGTTGCATGCTACGAACGCAATCAAAGTTTACGATGAGCTACGAATTGCGCTACGAACCACGCTACGAAACTCTACAAGTGCTACACGATGCTACGTCAACAGCTCTACGTGATATTTGCTTGCATAGTAAATACACTTATGTTGAGATTGCTTTCACATGACTTTTAAATATCACTTTATTTTCCTGAGGTATTAATAAATTAATTTGTTTATTTTTTTGTCTCATAGTAAAAAAATCTAAATCTAATCGAGTGTGAGATGAGTCGTTAAACTAAAGTTCGACTACTTAATCATATAGTTGCCAATAAAACGACGTTTACGAATATTCTGATATCACAACTAGTCAGAAAACCTAAGCAAACTGGCTTAGCGACCATCTTTTATATATAAGCTGATTGTAGTGGTCTTTCGTCAGTTACTTGGAAGAGACCGCTCTAAGTAAAAAAATCACCATTACGGTACGCTACACCGACAATGTGTCTAATAAATCTCTTCATTGTACGTATACCTCTACTTACTTACCCAAATATGTGCCTCTGAATAAGTTAGGTTAGGGTACTTTCTGTGACCTCAGCAGTTTGCTAAACGTTGCCTTCAAAAATGTGTAGTCGCTATAAGCGGTAGCGGGGCGCGGGGCGGTGAGCGGGAAAGAATCAATGTATCTCAGAATAGAACAAGTAATCAGACAAGTAATAGAAGTCTTGCTAAATTTAACTCAAATAAAAACTACGTTACAGCTTCATTCATATCTGGTTAAACAGCATACGCGAGAGTGAGTGGAACAAAAAAAAAGGCATTGTCTGTATTGTAAAATCACAAGTTGGAATGTCATAATAATTGAAATTTGGTCTACTTTGTCTTTTGCGATACAATCGGAAATTCGAACCCTCTATTTCTATCAGAAGGTTCAAATCTCTGATACTTTCTACCTCTTTGAATTCGGATAGTCAAGATCGCTCAATGCTAGTTGATGATACCCTTCGAAATTACGAAAGAGAGTATGTGCATCTTTTTCTAACACCTATTAAATTTCATAATTAAAATGAGACAACGTGATGACTCTTGTTATTTTAGTGCGGTTTCTATTTACTTGTCATTATTCTGAGCAATGTATTTAAAATGTTCGAATGACACCACGACGTCCTGTTTCGAGCGATCGTAGAGCTTGCTGCTGCCGCTGCCGCTAAAGCCCAATGACTATGATTATGACTATTATACAGGGTTATTTCTAATCAATTAGCATTCTATGGAAACACAACTTTTTTTTTAATTAATAAAAGTCGTAGAACAAAAGTTGTTAGTTTTGATGTACAGAATAAGTCTCCAAAACTGTTTTTCATTATTCGGAACCCTAAAAGGATGCTAATTGATTAGAAATAACCCTTTATAGATAGTAAAAAAAGATCCCTAGTAACTCGTAGTAATGCTTATATTTTGTATTCACCAGGTCTCTGGTGTCCGATGGCAACGAGCGCGCAGTAGAGGGCACCATCAGCTTGCAGCCGCAAGCCAATGACGTGAAGGGCTTCAAGGAGTACTTCTTGGGGTTGAATGTGAAGAACAATAAGAGGAACCCTTGGTTTGTTGGTGAGCAACACTAGCATTTACTTATTCTACCGTTTTTGGGGATCCGTACCTCAAAAGGAAAAAAGCGGAACCCTCATAGGATCACTTTGTTGTCCATCTGTCCGTCTGTTCGTCCGTGTGTCAAGACGTTATATCTCAAGAACGCATAAAGTTAACGAGTTGAAATAAAAATCATAAACGTATATCTTTAGTTTCTTGCAGTTGTGAAAAAAAATCAAAGAGATAGCTCCATTTATATCTTAAAAAACTGCATATTTCGACACTAACAATCAAAAACTATGAGATACTTCCCTTTGATAGAACTCTAAAATTTGGCAAGAAGCATTGTTTTAGAGTACACATATAGAATTAAATCTGAAAACCAAACATTTTCATTTCATTTCGTGAAGTTGAAGCGTTTGAATTTAAATACTGCTAGATTTTACCATGGAAACTAACGAGGATGTCGCATAATTCTTTTTAACTCACACACTGAATTACCGTGTCCAAAGTAAACCCACTAAAATGTATTCATGGTCAATAACTGCTTTCTATGAATAAGCTGATAAAACTCACAACAAAATTATTATAAAACCCAAACACAACACAATTCTTTAAGAATAAACAAGTCGCTCATCACTCCATACAAACGTCGGTGGGTAATCACACCAGTGTTTGCTGTTGAATATCTAAAACTAAGATTTATATCAATTCGGCTTTACAAAATCTATGCTTCTTGCTAATAAAACTGTAAAAATATTCTCCACTCGAATGATATAAGCCTTGGAAATTTTGAATTTTACTCAATTTTTTAGGAAACTTTGGATGCAAAAAATCACAGAAGAACTAAACTGAGTCATATTTTATGGAAATTGCGGCCTAGTTTATATATTCGTTAGTTCAAATAACTATTATTTAAATAATTCCATTCAACAGTTTTTTCATAATTTACTACGGAGAAAAAATGCGCATTTAGTACGCAGCCGTGTTAGGTAATAATTATAGGTATTAAATAAAAACAAAATTATATTTCAATGGGAGCACACGCACTATTTTTACTGTTTATCGTCGAATCTATCTCTTCTTCAGACAGTACAGCTGATACGCCTCTTTACAAAAACAACGTGATATTTTTTAAACAACAACTTTACAGGAGAACATTTACAAACAATTAAGTGTTGGTAAATTCTAAAATATACATAATTTTACTTTAGGAAAACAGTGAAATTGTTGCGCTATTTAATGTGCTTTCTGAAAATAAGCAAAAAATCTTGAGTTCAATATGAAATAAGTGTAAAAGAAAATTTAAAAAAAAAACTGAAACACATGTCACGTTTTTAATGAAAATATGTAACAAAATGCTTGTGACATATTAATATATCACATTAAAGGTGTTAAATTTAGGTGTAAGGGTGTGTGATAAGTGAAATAAAATACATGTTAAATTAAAAATATTGTATTTTTACCAATACAAATTTACCAAAACAACGGCTCACTTACACCATGACATTAGTTTAAGGCACAATAATCAACAAGAGATCAATCAATCACATTGTATTAAGTACTCGCTTTAATTACAATTAAAGAGTAACTAAAATAAATATCATACAAATAGAAAAATCAAAAAGTTAAATGTACCTACTTAAAGTTATCTAAAAGTAATTAAAGTCATCTAACATGACAATATTATGGCACCGAGTTTAACATGGTTATCATCTATTAAAAACATAGAATCACAAATTCTTTTATTACCAATAAAAACTCTATCATTTAAAATCTAGCAATTACATAAATATTTCTAAAAAAATACAATTCTAAAAGTCTTTAGGTACATTAAATCAGTCTTACATTACAAAGATTCATAAAATGGTTTATGATATCTTGGGATGAGGTTTTTATTCACCAAATCCATGAGATCGGCTTTTTTTCTTTCAGCTAGTCCAGGTTTTTGAAGATAAGCTTTTTGCAAATTTAAATCAATGCTTTGGTTATTCCTCTTTTTTTTCACCACTATGGCTTTCTTAAATAGCTCGTCAGCGTAAGATTTTTTGAAAAATATGGCATCGGGATCAGATTTTTGTACTTTTATCATTTTCAGTTCAGTCAGTTTTACAGTATTATTGTCTTCATCTTTTGTTATTGCAAAGTTCATTTGAGTGCATATACTTTTCCAGTCGAAAAAATCATCAAAGCACATTTCATTAACATGGAATGGCTCGCTTTTTTTCCGTGCCGCCTTTATAGCCCCGATAAAGGCGTCAGGTGTATACATTGGTCCTGATCTCAGTTGCCTTTTAACTTCTCTTTCTATTTGCGAGTGAGCTGAATCGCCTTCGTTCTGCGTATGTCCTTTGACGAGGTATTTGTGTGTAATTGAATTGAGATTTGGCAGAGTTTTGACACAGTAAGTGTACATTGCAAGCATAAACTTGTTTTTTTGCTGTCCGGCGCAATTGTCTGAATAAAAGACAACGTCGAGGTCTTCAGCCGTTGCGGAAATTTTCTCCAGGTATTTGTAAACACAGGTGCCGATTTCGTTGACACCTCTGTTGGCGTTAGATTCGTCCCAGACATAACTCTCAACTGAATTGTTTTGTAAGTTATAAATTGTTAAGTTAAGTACATTTAGTTTGGACTTGTAGTAAAAGACAGAGACGTCTCCCTTGGGACATTGGAACACTGCTTGAAGATCATAAACCGCTACTAAAATATCTTTGTTGTTCTTATCATTTTCTTTTTCAATACGAGACAAATTCTTTTCGCTAAGACGTAATTCGTGATCTTGTTTCATAGATTTTTTCTCTTCGTCTGTACTGTTTTTATAGGCTTCGCATATGTCGCACAAATCTTTTTTAGGGGTGAAAAACGAAATGTTAAAATCTTGAGTGAATATACGATAAAACGTAATGTAGGTTCCATAGGGAATGTTTTGGGATTTGCATTTGTCCACATAATCTCTATGAAGATCTGTGACAGATTTGCTACCATCAATATAATGTCGTTTTGAGTTAGCCCGGATGTAGTGTGATTCAATCTTTGGTATAGAATCAATAAACAATTTGATCCCATTTTTAATGATTTCGTCCACTGCATGATGGTTTGAATGAGTACCTCGGTTATCTTTCATGGATGATATATTGGTGTTGGTATTTTTCTTTTTCAAAGCTGTTTCTATGGGTCGGTTATTAATCCCCAAAGTATTTTTGAAGAACAATTTACAGACTCTTTTTTTTTCACCCGAAATAGTCAAATAGAACGAGTTGTTGTTGTTTCGAATAGGTGCAATTTTTCCATCCGAGTCAACTTTAACGTAACGTTGTTTTGGAATTACTGTGACTACGTTATTGGCAATAAACGTCCATTGTTTCTCTATTGCACCTAAGCCCCAGTAGTCATTTAAAATTGTCTGTCTTTGTTCCTCTGTAAACTTAGACCCGCATTGAAATTTACATTTATCTTTACAAGAAGGTTTCAATTCACGACATGGCATATTTTTTTTTGATTTGGTAGATTGATAAGGCTTCCCACTATTTCTCAGTCGTTTAGCTACATTGACTTTCCAGTTTGCTTCATTTAATTTTCTTTTTTTACCCGTTTTTGTAGGACTAGAATTCTGCACAATTGGACTTAAAGCATTTTTGTTACTTACGTTTTCAATCGCAGAAGATTCGCTGTTCTCTATCACACTGGGATTGTTGAATACCATAGCTTGTCCGTTTGTAGACAAAAGTGGTTCTTCGTAGTTTTCTGTGTTTATTGAAACCATATCAGATGTTATAAAATTTTGATAATCCGTAATATTCTTACTACATTTGGTAGTGACATCTAGCTCGACGTCAGTATCAGAAGAATTTTCAGCACGTTTTGTTGGTTTGACTTCATAATCAGGATCCTTTACTGAGTCGTCGCTGTCTTGATACTTAGATGGGCCTCTGCTTGAAGAACTGCTAGAACTCGAAGAACTGTTTGAACTAGAAGAAACGCTGCTACTAGTCGAATCACTACGTGGTCGGATGAAATCCATTGCTATGTTTTTGTCTTCTGTTGATGTCTGCAATGTATTGGTCGTGCTTGTAGCAGTTTTATACTCATCGTGTGTTAAAATATCTATCGGAGAGTTCGAGTCACTTTGTGGTACACTTAAATTATTTTCAACTCCCGTAGCTAATTGAACTAACTTTCTGGATCGCGATCCCATCTGCAAAACAAATTTGTAAAATTTACTTTATTTTAGCATGTATAATGTAACATTATTAAGTATTTATAAGTTCAAACTAATAGATTTTCAAAAATAATAATTCAAAATAAAATAACCCATAGTATTTTAAAACGATTCATCAACAATAACGTTACAATCAAAAATACCACAAAGTAAATTTGTGACTTTTTCATCAATAATGTGACAATATTAACTGACCATTCTCAAAACACACGAGTTTTACAACAAAAACGAGTTAGATAACTAAAATCACATTATAAAAGTTAACAGAAGTAACAAAACAAGAAACATACCTTTGCAATAAAAACGTGGTATACTCGTGATGCCACGTTTTTTGTGAAAAGTGGGAGCACTTCGCTCGTCGCGTGTGTGAGGCCAACTAACGCGTCGCGTTGTCGAAGTCGAACACCACACCGAAAGAGACAACGCGACAACGCCATTTGCCACGGCCGTGTCGTCTCTTTCACTCATAACTCCTCGGTCATTCACTTTAAAAATGCCGCGTTTTTGTAGATAATAAAATTCGACATCGCGGTTTTGAATATCAAATAAAAAAAAAATATGTTTTAATGAGATGACACGTTGTTCTTGTAAAGAGGCGAATTATAGCTACGCCAAATCTGAGTTCGTGCCGTCAACCAGTTTAACCTTAAAGCACTAGCTTCACGCCTCATACACTTATCTAACCCCTAACAACGTGCCGCGCTAGTTATTCAGTCAATAAAGAACGGTAAAAATTTCATTACAAGTCTATGAAAGCTGGGTTTTCATAAAATGGCAGTCGTTCTAGGAAAGCCTGAACGTGAGCTCTCGGTTATCGAACCACTTAGAACGTGTGCTCGATGTTATATAATATCAGTCTAGGATGTTTATACAGAGTGCTTTTAAAATACAACTTGGATAATTGACCGAAGGAGAGAGATCTTCTTTATAAGTTATGGACTACCTCGGTGGCTCAGTAGCTAGTGACCCTGACTTCTGGGTCAAAGAGGCGTGGGTTCGATTTCCACCCAGGGCAAACATTTGTGTGAAGAACATAGGTGTTTGCTCTGTGTCTGGGTGTTATTTAGGTACTATCTAAATAAGTATGTATTTAAAATGTGTATATCAGTCTCTGGCAGCCATATCACAAGCTATGCTTAGTTTGGAGTCAGAGACCGTGCATAAGATCTATAATTTATTGCATAACACAACGGCACGGTTAAGGTACACTTAACAGAGCCAGCCTGTTGCCGCAAGATGTCCCCTAATATTTGTATATTTATTTATTTTTGTGCTTTCATTCTGATACGTGCCTAGCACGGTCATAGTATGGTGCGTTATAGTGAGTAGACACCTTAAAGAGTTCAAACCTTAAATTTAACGGAGGAGAATCGTAATTTGAAAGTCAAAAATCAACTTTGTTTAAAGTTATTGTGATATGTATCTTGATTCCATTAGGCATATTCCTGAAATACGTATGTTTTTGTAAGTTTAATTAGTCGGACGAATGTTTTCTTAGAGACAATTATGTTTTATGCATGTCAAAACGCGGATTATGGCGAACTTCTTTTATTGTAACCCATTATATGCAAGTAAATAAATGAATTATGAATTTTCCTAAGACTCTGGAATGAAACTTTCTGATTTATACGTGTGTGATGTGTATTCCGTCTTCGATATCTCTGAACAGTCGCGAGACCTTGAATTATGACCTCACAGTGTCTTGACGCTTTGAAAAGCGGAAGTGGGTTTTTATAACCGTTGATGAAAAAGGAAGGGTGTTGTGAAGGGTGGGTGAATTTGTAATGTTACTTTCTTTAAATGATACTGTAGAGTAAATAATTTTGTATAGACTGACTGGATAGTTTTAGTGTCAGAGTATTTATGTTTTATGATAATAAATTTGCATTTTATTTAAATACTTCTTATATAATGAAATACACTTCTAAAATTAAAAAGTTAATGAAAATAAAGTAAGTCAACGTCTTTGATTCAATATTTTGCTTTCCAAAGCGTTTATTGAAATCATTGAATCAAACAGTTATTTACACAAACTGGGGCGTTAATTAAATTCTGTTCAACAGAAGAAAAATTGGTTTCCTGTTTTCTATTCCGAACTAATTATATTTCTATAATTAGAAGAAAAACTGCACGACTGATTTCAAAAGTGTTTCTTTAAAAGGTAAAAAGAAGTATATTTGTACCTTGCAATTATAAATTGGTTAAAGTTTTGAGAATTCAACGTTTATTTGCAAGGATTGGCAACAAAAGATGTTTTTGTTATTAAATGAATATATTTCTGTGCAATAACATTACTAAAAAAAATGGCAAAACTGCCTTATATCGTGTACAAAATTTGAATATTTCGCTCGAATTGCTTACATTATTGTTGATTTTCAAAAACGACTAGGCTGATTTTTTTAAAAATTTAAATGGGTCTACCTCGTGTGTATACCCATTCGAACTAAAAAATATTTTTTCGATTCGGTTCCCAATTGGCGAAGTTATCATTGAACATACACCAAAAAACACACAGACGAACGAACAACCTCCTCCTTTTTGGAAGTCTGTTAAAAAGATTTACGTTTTAGAACAGGATATACTTACATTTTGTAATCATTCCGTTTTAGGTAACCAAAATGGTTTGTTTTCTTATCCGAACTCGGACAAACGCATGGTGGAAGATCACCCACAAGATGGGCAGATGACTTCGCCGCAAAATCGGGCTAGGTGCAAACCTAAGTCCTCACTGAGGTGCAAACGGTTAACGTTCAGTCCTATTGAAAATGTATAGAGGAAGTTTATGTCCAGTAGTAAACATCCTACGGCTGAAATTATCATCATGAACATTTGTTATTATATAATTTTACGTAATGTACCAAATTTTAATTCCATCCATCCATCCATCAGCCATAAGAAGTCCACTGCTGGACATAGGCCTCCCTATGGATCTCCAATAATTTTAATTAATTTATTGTAATATTGTGCCTAATAATTCTGTTGAGTACATAATGAATAATTGTTATTTTGACAATTCGTAAAGTGTTGCTCATAGTATATTGTTGTATACCAATGTATGTAATTATCCTTACTGAAAATAAATGAATCTTTCTATAACGCGTATGAGTAACCCATTAAATGTGACTTTGTCCTAATCCTCGACTGCTTGCTAATACAAAATACAAATAATCGGCCAAGTACGAGTCAGACTCGCGCACGGAGGGTTCCGTACTGTATGGGAGCCCCCCTTAAATATTTATTTTATTTTAATTTTATTATTTATTATTAAAGTGAATATAAAACTAAAAATCTACCTGATGCCATTATTAATATAGAGCGAAAAACGTCTAAAAATTCAGGTTTGTTGAATGGGAGCCACCCTTAAATATTTATTTTATTTTTAGTATTTGTTGTTATAGCGACAGAAATACATCATCTGTGAAAATTTCAGCTTCCTAGCTATCATGGTTCATGAGATACAGCCCGGTGACAGACAGACAGACAGACAGACAGACGGACAGACGGACATCGAAGTCTTAGTAATAGGGTCCCGTTTTTCCCTTTGGGTACCCTAAAAAGATTTGTCTTAAAATTTACAAACGAGACACCCCGCACTAGGGCTAGTCTGTATCGCGGGCAACAGTAACCGATTACAAAACTATGATAGAAAACTTGTACCATTCAGAATACGTAATCACAAATGAACTAGTAGTTTTCCGATCAGTAGATCTCGCAACACACTTCTAATCTTTATATATCTATATCTCAACTCGCTCTTGGCTGATTTGATTCATACTCTCAAATCTTGTTAGGGTTTAGATACTAATAAATAATTTTGTCATCGGCTGATAAATAACACGACATCAATTTCCCCCTCTTTTTGAGGATTGAGAGAAATATGATCTAAAATTGCCCAATCAAAAATTGTCGACGACAAAAAAAAAACATGAATATAATGAATCTGTGTAGGTACCAAGTTTCGTCGAGGTTCGACCTGTAGACAAAAACTAACATCTGCCGGGCTAGGATGCGCGCCACGAAAGTTTTATTTCGTAGTGTCAGAACGAGAAACGAGTCCACACGAGTTTTACACGTCGAAAAGAGTTCTTTTCGTGGTCGCATGCTTGACTACGAGTAACATGACAGACGAAAGCAAAATCGTCGTGTTTAAACGGAGATCTCGCTTACTTCGTTCGCTTCATCAATAGAGTCGGTACTTAGCCGTCTTCACCATTATACTCATACTTATACTCATTCACATAATTACATCAAATAATTTTTAGTACAAAATAAATTCGATTATGTTCATTCAAAATAAAAACAAAAATAAATTAGTTAAATTAAGTATACAAATCATTCTAATTATAATTGCAGAAAATAGGAATAATATAAAATTAATTAAATAATTATAAAGCTTCAAACTAACAGTATGTGGTTACTTTTATTTTATATTACTTTTTGCAGAGTTCTGGGAGGACGCGTTCCAGTGCCGGTACCTGGGGAGTCCCCGTACGCCTTACAACGGGCAGTTCGCGCGCTCGTGCTCGGGAAGGGAGCGTCTCTCGCCCAACAATACGGAGTTCGAGCGACAGCTGCAGTACGTCTCCGACGCAGTTATGGCCTTCGCGTACGCCATACGGTAAGTCTAGCTCATATGTATAACATAGCTCAGCCAGTACTGGCAGTTGCCGTACGCTTTACAATGAGCTCAGGGGACCGGTTTTTGAACTTCGTACCTGTAGGAACGTATACATAGCTTATATAGATTGTATGGAGAATCTCTATGTTGTTTCTGGAAGTTGGGAGTACTCCATACAAGTTCCGTAATCGACCAAACCGATCGAAGTACAAAAGGTTCACGAAGTTCCCCTGTTGTCCGCTCTTGCGTGCGAGCTCAGTTTACGCTAAGTATACAAAACAAAATAACTTTATTTTTACACCGTATATATTTATAAGAAAAGCTTAAACTAGTAAACAGTTAAGTATACAGTGAGATTAACTCCTATATCAAACGTATTACCAACCATATCAACTCGTAGTATAGGCAGTATCTGTACGCTTTACTCAGAGTTGTAAACGCACTCTGCGTATGCTTACGGGAAGTCTAGCTTATTATGCATATACGTAGCGTTGCCAGTACTGGGAGTTCCCGTACGCTTTAAAATGAGTTTTCTTTTCTTGCGTGCACGCTCAGAGGAAGCTACAGTCAGACTAGCTGTATTATACTATACTTACGTATAGCATACCGTAACTGGTGTGGGTAGTCTCTGTACGCTTTACAGCGGGCAGTTGCACTCCTATAGATACGTGCGCTCAACTAGGTAGATATATTATTATAATGTTTCTAAACAACCTGACAACGGACAATGTCACTAAAGCATGTTTAGGCCAAAAATACATAAATTGCAAAAAAAAAAAAACTATAAAACGCACTTTCAGGAATTTATTGAGTATTTTTTTAGTTTTCAGAACACCTTAGTATATAGAAGTTAGTAGAATTACATCCAAGCACCTTTTTTGCTAGCTCGTTCAACATATTTAATACAGCAGTTTAACTACTTATTTCTTAGCAATCACCGAAGTAGATAAAGATATAGTAGACCAGTTTCAGAAGCCGATAAGAGCTATTTAAATTGATAATAATTTGCAAATAAAATGCAAATTCAATTATTTTTTCCCCCTGATACAGAATTAACTCATGATTTTCACATGCGTCCACAACGTTTTCCGCGTCGTAAATCTGCCAATATATCTGCTGACCGCGACGGGCTGTGATTGCAATCTTATTCTGTTTCCCTCTGATAAACACCGAGCCAATCAGCAGAGCTTCCTTAATTCTCCCGCCAAAAACATTCAGGAAGTATCCTGATATCGCGGGGAAGAGGAACGGGAAAAAGTCGTAATTTACTGTCTAAAAATGACTTGCAAGTTCCTGGTATCAGCAGAGTAAATGTTTTGAAGTTTTTGAAGGGAAAAACGTCACCGTTTTTATCCTAACAAGAACACAACGGTACTTACATTATTTTAGCCTACCTCATCCTGCCTATTTAAAACTAAGTGCGGTCGTCGTGTTTCCTTTTGCCATTTCACGAGTTTAGTTTAAAAATGCCCAGTAAAAATAAACACCCTTTCCCGATAAAAAAATGCTAATATTGACAGAGTATAAGGGTCATCAAGGTGTCAATATACCTCGCCTGCTTGACGCAGCTCTTAAAATATATAACCAATAAAACTTAATAAATATTTCAGAAACTATAACTATTAAAATTAACCTATTTAAAATAAAAACTTTAAATAAAAAAACTTATACTATAACTTATAAATAAATTAAACTAATCTAAAAGACCCGTGGCAGAGGGTAACGTGGCTAGAATGCTGGCGGCGTTCCGTTAAAACATATTATATGGGCTTTATATATTCGTGAACAAAATGGTGTTACTGTTGAGAAGGCCCACTTAATGCAGCTCTCAAAACATGCGATATTGACTTCATTGACCGTCATAATTATTTTTCGCAAAAAAATGGCAAAACCGCCTTCAATCGTCTACAAAATTCGAATATTTCGCTGGAATCGTTTACATTATTTTGATTTATTAAAAACGGCTCAGCCGATTTCTGTAAAATTGAAATGGGATCATTTTGGGAGTACACCCTTTCCAAATAAAAAAGAATTTTTCGATTCGTTTCACAATTGGCGAAATTGTCGATGTTCATCGCTTACAAAATTCGGATATATTGCTCGAATTGCTTACATTATTGTTGGTTTTTCAAAAACGGCTCCGCCGATTTCTGTAAAATTTAAATGGGACCTCTTCGGGAGTATACCCTTTCGGACTAATAAAGAATTTTTCTATTCGGTTTACAATATAACAACGACAGCCTCGGTGGCTCAGTGGTTAGTGACCCTAACTTCTGGGTCAGAGAGGCGTGGGTTCGATCCCCACCCAGGGCAAATATTTATGTGATGAACATAAGTGTTTGCTCTGTGTCTGGGTGTTATTTAGTTACTATCTATATAAGTATGTATTTAAAAATAAGTGTATGTAGTATATCAGTCTCTGGCAGCCATATCACAAGCTTTGCTTAGTTTGGGGTCAGAGGCCGTGTGTAAGATGTCCCCTAATATTTATTTATTTATTTATTTATTAATAAGCGAAATCATCGATGAATATACACAAAAAAAAAATACATACACACGAACATAGAACCTCCTCCTTTTCGAAAGTCGGTTAAAAACCCCTATAAGCAAAGTCCTACGCGCGTGTGTGATCGCTTTGGCTAACCTTTGTTCCTTATAAACATTTTGTACAACATTTTCGGAATAAAATTAATCAGAAAGTTTTCCTTCGCCGGATGCTCAGGCTTATCGTGGCTAATCTGCTAAATTCGCCAGAATAATCCATCCCACGCACTATTAAATGGTCACTATTAAACGGTGATCTCGAACCATTTCACCCATTTGAAAGTTTAATTACGAAACAACAAGCGAAATTAATTTCGAAGGGATAAAATCTGGATAAAAGGGCACCTCACCCGTAAAAATTTAAATAACAATATCTGGAAAGCTACCCTCTTGAGACAACCCAGCTTTTCCTAGAAATAATCTGAGGATTTGTCCGGATCAATTAATTGATAGCATATTCTTTCGTAATCTGAGCAATTCCCGAGACAGGCTTAGCTCTGAACTCTCTTTAACTTTTATTTTGTCCTATTTTTAGTGCTATTGGTTGGTCTTAAATATTAAAATTGGTTTTCAATATGAACTACAATATTTACCTAATCTTATTTTTATTTTAAATTATGAGGTAATTAGATTAGCATTAATCATCATGGTGTCAAGCCGTGGTGGTCTAGAAGCCGTAGTGGTGCAGTGGTAATGACACCGGCCGGCCTTATATCGCAGATGGCAGAATTTTTCCTACTTACTTAACACTTATTGTTATAAAAGGGAAAATTTACGCAATATCATTATAATTTATAGCCTATGTTTTATTCTGATGTATAAGCTATATAATTGCAAAGTTTCATCTCAATCCGTTCAGTAGTTTTTGCGTGAAAGAGTAACAAACATCCATCCATCCATCCTTACAAACTTTCACGTTTAAAATATTAGTAGGATACGAGTAGGATTAGTAGGATATAGTTCACAATATTTCTATTTTACACTACTTTCTGTTATACACCATACTTTGAGTACTTTTCTCAAAAATACTACTTTAATTTGAGTTTCATCATTGAATATTTTTGTCATCTAAGTTTAGTTTTTATTTATCAGATAATCAACAGTATTAGACTACAATATTGAATGCTTATAAAACATATGTATAGTACTCGTATCTTATCCCAACGTCAATGTATGTTACTCGTATTACAAACAAAATCTACAATGCCAAACACTGCTTATAAATGTATGAAGTTTATTTTATTACCAAAGTTGATACACAAATCAATTGTGCAGGGAAAAGGAAAGGCATGAAAGCAAAGGAAGAGAAAGTGTTCTATTAATACCCGAACATAAGAAAGAGTACAATAAAAACCGAAACAAACATGAACCGGGCGCCCCTCGGGACTTGACCCATTATTTGTCCATCTGTAGGACAATCCAGTCCGATTGAACAAGTTAATGCGCTTTTTAAGGCCCTCGTCGCCGCCGAATTCCATCCCTCTTCCGCAATTTCACATTATTCGATGTAAAAAGCCAATAAAATTTGACGAAGTAGATATAAAAATAATCAAGAGTTTTTTCATCTCTACTTTAAAAGAAAAAGATATTCAAACAAAATTTTCTTTCAAATATTAGTTTACTCTTAAACTAAGTACAAACTAATAATACATATTAGGGGACATCTTACACACGGTCTCTGACCCCAAACTAAGCAAAGGATGTGAAATGGCTGCCAGAGACTAATATACAACATAGACATATTTTTAAATACATACTTATATGGATAGTACCCAAAAAACATTCAGACACAGAGCAAACACCTATGTTCATCACATAAATGCTTGCCCTGGCCTCTTTGACCCAGAAGTCAGGGTCATTAACCACTGAGCCACCGAGGCAGTCATTAGGCAGTTTATATATTAAACGTGCTTTAATTTGTTGAAATTAAGAAATGGAGCTTGATATTACTTTCTTTGTCTAACATCAGACAATTCAATTCAAACGTTTCACATTATTTTTCACTGCTGAAAAAAGGTCTTCCATTTTATGTTGCATTCGTCTTTGTCCCGTGTTGTTACCATATAGCACGTTATAGTCGTAAAGTTATTTTACAAGAAAAAAATCTCTCTGACACGACTGAAAGACCGTTGACGCCCTGTTTAAATCGGGAAATAATAGCCCAAGTTGGTCCTGCATAATTTACTCCATGTTTGATACAAGCTTACGGTAGTTTGTGAGGGAATCAGCCATCTTACTGTTGGATCGCTTTGGCTTACTCTCGCTAGTTCGGAAAATTATTTGGGAATACGCTGCTACACTTCCGTATATGTGGATCAGCAAGTTGGAATGGCAGTGGGCAGGATATATAGCACGGAGGAGTAATGACCGCTGGGGTCGAAAAGTTCTCGAGTGTGGAGGCCACGTACCAGACGGAAAGGTATAAACTCTACTCGTAGTACAGAAAAAAAAACCGGCCAAGTGCGAGTCGGACTCGCGCACCGAGGGTTCCGTACAAACCTGCAAGGTTTACAAAGTTCGTTCATTACGACAAAAAAAGTAATAATTTTATATTTATTAAAAAATATATATTTTGTAATGTAACTAAAAATTTAAGGTTTTCGGAATTTTTCCTTTATGTGTGCTATAAAACGTTGCTTCATGCCAAATTTCAAGATTCTAGGTCGACTGGAAGTACCCTTTAGGTTTTGATTCCCTTGCGAGTACTTGCGAGTTTCAAAATTTGCGGCATAAACGGCTGTATCTTTTGATTGCGTTGGCTTAGAAGTTTGATTTTTTCACAGCTTCAAGGGACAGTAGACTTGAGTAATTGATATAAATTTCAGCTTCATACCTCCACGCGTTCCTGAGAAAAAGGGTCTTGACAGACGGACGGACGGACAGACGGACAACAAAGTGATCCTATAAGGGTTCCGTTTTTTCCTTTTGAGGTACGGAACCCTAAAAACTAAAATATTGCCAATCTCCGTCGTCTCTGCCGATCGGTAATTTTTTAGTTTTTTTTTTTTTCTCAAAGAAACTATACGGAAAGTCTGTAAATAATTATACTTATTATTATGACCAACTTTTACAACAGGACCTAACCGAAATCGCGAAAGAAAATAAAGATGTTGAAAAGAAAATGTAATGAAAAAAGATTTAAAATTTTATCAAAACAAAGTGGTTTTTTTTGCAATTTCAGGGCTAATCTTATAGTGTAAGTATGCCTCCTCATAGGCTCGCGAGGTCCGAGAAGTCAGTATCCATTTCGGGCTCTGATTTTAATAACAGACTCCTTGAGCAAGTGCGCAATGCACCTTCCGTCATGTCGTTTAAAATTAAATTAAAAACGTGAAAGTAAAAACTACTAACCAATCAGTTTTAGGACGTAAATGATTTTTTCAAATTGATTGAAGTGGTGTTGTGAATTTTCATTGCAAAATGGATCTGACAACGATTACCAACTTTACTTTTAATAATAAACATAATTGATATTATGTATTTTAAAATTGTGATAACAATCTGTTTCTAAGTATTGTTATTTTTTTACACAATGTTATAATAAATGTAGTTAAATATAATTTATGTGTAAGTTTGACTGGAATGAATTAAACCATGGTAACTGATAAGTACAGTTCTAAATTGATACAAGATTTTTTCGTCCTTAATTTTCTTTCAATTTATATAATTAAGTATTTAACATTACGAAATAACTTGAAGAAATACTATGTTGCAGCTTTATGGCAAAAAAAACTGAACAAACTTATTATTTTTATCTACTACTTTCGCCAGTATGGAACATAAGGGTCAAAGGTAATTATCAGTCTCTCTAATAGTCTAATTAATTTGTTAACAATAACAACTTATATCCTAAATAAATCAATCATGGCAGATACAGATAGGTACAGACTGTTTTACGTTCAATCATAAAACATATCAATTACGAACTATTCAACTGTGTTCTATTATATATCGTAATCTATTGAACTACCAGAGTACTCATCAATATGTGAGATACCTACATTTTAGGAGTTTAATTAATTGTAAAAAGTAAAAGATAAAACAAGTGATTCTGTGAATTCTAAGAGCAATTTTGTCGGAATAAATAGACGACAAAGTTAAGTATCTCGATCGTTTACCATTTCTTTAAATGTTTCAGCTCTTATTTGTTACTAGCAAAATCGATTCAAATGTTTCGTAGAAATTCACGTATTTCAAACCTAATGTACCAAAAAACACTTAAAAGGTTGTTATATTTACTCGAACCCACGTAAACTACCAGCCGTATAAGTGGAAAGTACAGGAGAATCAATTTTTACCTTTTAGTCTGGATCTAGAGAGCTACGCTTTGTGTAACATCTGTACTGGAGCAAAAAAGCAAATAACAGTAGTAAGTAACTCAACTCAAAGGTATGGAGAAAACGACGTCGGCAATACGAGTAGCACTGTTTGTTTTTTACTTTTGTTCAGAGACTGTACAAAAGGGTTTATAAAAGCTGAATTAATTGTTTTTTAATTTCTTTTAAGTATTGTTTTAATTCACTTTCAAAAAGGAGAAGGTGTTTGTGTGTGTATTTTTTTAAGTTTGTCCATCAATATTTTCGCCAATTGTGAACTGAATTGTTATTTTTTTTCGAAGGGTTATACTTCCGAGATTTAATGGCCACCATTTAAATTTTATCATATGTTGCGACGTGAAAGAGTAACATTCATTTTTAATTTGAGAGCTTGGCTCTTGTCGGTCGAGCAACTACCACTTCTGGCGGTCCTCGGCTAATGTTGTTACCTCCCTGTACGACATGACTTCTACCGTCTCTTTAATTTGATCTACAAATGCCCTCCGTGGTCTTCCCCTTCCTCTCTTTCCTTCAATTTTTCCTTATTATGGTTTTCCTAAGATTGTCATGTCGTAGAAGGGGGCCAAACATCTTTCTTCCTATTTTCGATCGTTGTTAGTTTTCTTTTCTCTCTCACGATGTTTAGCACCTCTTGGTTCGATTTCTTTTCTGTCCAGCTGATTCCTTCCATCCTTCTCTAACACCACATTTCGAAAGCCTCAAGCCTTTCCCTGTCCTTCTGTGTTAGTGTCCACGTTTCAGATGCTTAAAGTGCAATGCTCCTTATTTAGGTTTTAACTAGACTTTTTCTGACAGGATTTGATATTTTAGATTTGAAGAGATGTTTTTTGTTGTTGAATGCTTTTTTCACTATTGACACGAGTATATTCGTGTTTTTACATCTGTAGTACATTTTGCGTCGTTGGTGATGGTGCTTTCTAGATATTTAAACAAGTTTACTTGTTCTATTATGCTATTGTTTAGTTTCATCGGATTACGGATGATTATCTCTTGTTATGGTCATTGTTTTAGTTTTATTTTCGTCAATATTAAGTTTTATTTCTTTACAGGCGTGGTCCATGAATAATATAAGCTTTTGAAGCTGTTCTTGGCTTTCTGCGAGTGATGCGATGGAGTGATGTATAACGAATAAAAAAGATGCGTTTGCCGTTACATTTTACACCTCCAATTTACGATTCTGTTATGTTTCTTATTAACATGCAAACTAATATTTAACGAAAGAGTAACAAGCAAACTAATATTTAAAATTCCTAAATGTTGTTTGTTAGAAATAAACTTTCTGAATTGTGATATTATTAACGATTACTAAAATGTATTTTTTCAAAACAAACACTCGCAACTTGAAATGAAATAGAAGTAACAGTAACTCATTAGCGACATAATGTAGGTACTAAATTCACCTTAATTACTCATTTCGTATGAACTTATGCTACTGCGTATTCTGTACCCTCAATTCAAGGGTTCAGAACTCGGGTAAAAGGTACTTCTCAGAACAACCGTTCCTATTGCCTTATAAAAGGAGATTTATTGAAGCGCAGATGGAAAAAACGCCCAAATATCTTGCCGCCTGTAAATATTTGGATAAAAATTGTGCTCAGAAACAAATAAGATATTTTATTGATGTAACAAACGCTTGGTGAGGTTGGGTACAGCTTTTTTTGTCGGTAAAACCGTGTTTTTTTTACTAAGTTTTACCTGATTTTGTTTAAGAAATGTGTATAGCTAAATGTATGCGCCACTGTATGTTTTAAAATGTAATCAATAGTATAATTACTTATTTATTATCTAATACAAATCTATATTAACTAATACAAAAATAGATCAATATAAATCATCTGTTACTAAGTCGCAATACATTTCTGGAACACCAATAATACTATCGGTAATAAAACTAAAAAAATGGACTAAATGTACAACAATCCTAAAGCAACTATAGTTCTCCATGCGGTTAAACTAAGTATGATATAAAACCTCAATAAATCACAAGAAACATTTGTGTACTATACATCATGTTTCAGGAAAAATACAGAAAAATAAGTGAATAATTTTTAGTAAAAATATGAATAACTCATTAATAAATTATCACTTAATTAATAATAATAATTTAACCACGTACTTAAAATTTAAAACAATAAATATAAACATATAACTAAAGCTATTCTCAAATTACTGCAGTAAAATTCCGAATACAGAGCAACAGACAAACATCAACATTTATTATAAGTAATTTCGGCTTTGTTAACTGCAAAATTGAAAGGTAACCCTTATTTTTATTGCACATAAAGGATTATATTTTACGAGCCAGATAAAGCATAAGAAAGTTGTTAACTACCGACCCTTCACGCATCGGGCTCATCAAACACGCTGTATATACAGCTACTACGAGTACACCCTGTATGCCTATTGCACCTTGTAGGTAATTAAGCTTTAACGATGTATAATAATCCTGAAACTTTATACATTACAGGATTAACGGCGTGGGCTGGCCACAGAATGTGTAGGAGTGCGCTCAGCTTAATGAAACTTGAACGAGAGAGATTATAAATAAATAAATATAAATAAATTTTAGGGGACATCTTACACACGGCCTCTGACCCCAAACTAAGCAAAGCTTGTGATGTGGCTGCCAGAGACTGATAAACTACATAATATACTTATATAGATAGTAACAAAATAACACCCAGACACAGAGCAAACACTTATGTTCATCACATAAATATTTGCCCTGGGTGGGGATCGAACCCACGTCTCTTTGACTCAGAAGTCAGGGTCACTATTCACTAACCACTGGGCCACCGAGGCAGTCGTTGTATCCCTCTGATTCGTACATATAATAATTATGAGCAAGTCCAACTTCCTTCGGACTATATTTATTTACTGTGAGGCCACTTCATCAATAATAAAATCTTAGGGGGTGGGGTTGAAATAACAATTCCTCTTCACTTTACACGTATACTACCCCTTAAATACACAGTTTTGAAATTAAAGATTTAAAATTGAGATCTCTACTTAAACTCGGGTCACACAGAAGCGGGAACCGCGAGAAAGCGATCCGATAGCGGTCCAGTGCAAAGCGATAGCGCCGGATCGCGCCCGCTTGTTATGTGTCAGGTTGCAAACAAATTCGAATATTACAAAAAATTCCCGTCCCGGATCGCGATGGCTTTCCCGCACTTCCCACCTCTGTGTGACGAGAGCTTTAAACTATTATATTATAATGTCAAATTTCATGCAATTTTATTCATAAATGTGAAAAATGTTAGGCTTTGTAATATTCGGACGGACGGACAAAACGACATTATAAAGGTTCCTCGTTTTACTACGTAACCCTATCAAACCGCATTTCATATACAACATCATATACAATTACATTACAATTACATTAATTACAATTACATTAATGAAATCCTCATATGTAGCCACTATCCTAGAGCATACAGTCATACACTGCTAAAATAGGGTACAATTGGTACAAATTTAAAGAAACAAAATCATAAACAAAATATCGTCGTTAACAAACTTTAAAACTGACTTACAAAAAGGAGGAGGTTCTATGTTCGTCTGTTTAGGTATGTATTTTTTTTGTGTATGTTCATCGATCATTTCACCAATTGTGAACTGAATCAAAAAATTCTTTTTTAGTTCGAAAGGGTATACCTACTCCCGAGGTGGTCCCATTTAAATTTTACAGAAATCGACTGAGCCGTTTTCGATAAATCAACAAAAATGTAAGCAATTCGTGCGAAATATTCGAATTTTGTACACGATGGAAGGCGGTTTTGCCATTTTTTGCAAAAAATAATTATAAGTTCCCTTGTAGTCTCCAGGACAAGCTGGCAGTATTTGTAAGGAACCCGGGACAAGGCTTACTAATAAATTATTCCACAGTTCAGTTCGCTCGGCGGACCTTCCGTTGATATGGACCGACCGCTTATTTACATTATATTATCAGATTAGTCCCGACACTTGCCACTATTTTGTCTCAAACGCAAGGAGGAGCTTAGAGACTTACATTGTTAGGGTTCCGTACCCAAAGGATTGTCTTATTGGAGATCTTTTAGGGGAGGCCTATATATTCGTTTCGTTTCAGCCATAGGATCTCCACTGTTGGACATCCAATGAAAAACGAACCTAAAGGATAAAAACGGAACCCTATTACTAAGACTCTGCTGTCCGTCTGTATATCTGTCTGTCCGTCACCAGGTATATCTGTCTGTCTGTCACTAGGCAGTATCTCATGAACCGTGATAGCTAGATCAATGAAAATTTCACTGATGACGTATTTCTGTTGCCGCTATAAAAACAAATAATTACTAAAAACAGAAAAAACATTTTTTAAGTGGGGCTTCCATACAACAAACCTGAATTTGTAACCATTTTTCGCTCGATATTAATAACGGTGACAGGTGCTTGAAATATTCACCGATTATTAAGTTGTATATTCACTTTAAAAATAAAAAATAAAATTAAAAAAAAAAATATTTAAGAGGGCTCCCATACAGTACGGAACCCTCCGTGCGGGAGTCAGACTCGTACTTGGCTGATTTTTTTTCTATGTGTGCATCTATCTCCGTTGTAAGTTGTTTATTAGTACAGGGCAACGAGATAACCCTGTAGTGGAATAATTCTTCAGTTAGCGCCGCGCCGGTCCTCAGGACCCTTCACTAATTGATATGAACCAGCCGCTTCATTTACATAGAATCGGATTTGCGACCGATACGAGCCCTAAATACGAGGCTCTTAAGGCCCTATCTTGTACCATTACCAATTTATTTGTTTAAGGCCGCTTTAGTGGCGTAAGGCCACTTTTGCCCGAGTAGGAAAGAGCAAAGTAAAATAATTATTTTTCGCAAAAAATAGGAAAACCGCCTCCCATCGTGTACAAAATTTGAATATTTTGCTCAAATTGCTTACATTATTGTTGATTTTTCAAAAACAACTCAGCCGATTTCTGTAAAATTTAAGTAAAACCACCTCGAGAGTATAGCCTTTTGAACTAATAAAACAATTTCGATTCGGTTCACAATTGGCGAAATTATCGATGAACATAGGTACACAAAAAAAACATATAGACGAACATAGAACCTCCTCCTTTTTGGAAGTCGGTTAAAAATGGGTTATGATTTTGAGCGCAATGATGATGTGAACGTGTTAGCGCCTCTTGCCGTAGAATACCTGATAGTTACTGCTGAAAGGGTCCTATACCGTAGATACTTAATAGTTTGTATGAAAAGTAGCTAATACCATAGAATATAGTAGTACTTAGTATGTGTTAACTAATGAGATGTTTTGTGGGCAGTTCGCCCTACGCTATTGAAGAGAATAGACGTTGTTAAAGTATATAAATCTTTAATTTAATTCCTCCCCTTCTGTCATCAGAAGTGGGATTGGAAAACTCACCCCCACAATGGACAATAAATTAGTGAAAATGATATTATAAAAATCTGCTACCTAATACATTGAACTGAGTGAAATATTAAGACAACTGAGAGACAAAATAAGTGAATATACCTATAGTGTGAAGTTGTGAACAAAAATAATGAACAATGCAAATTAATGAAAAACAGTGATTTAAATAAATAACATAAAAACAAACATATGAAAAAAATAAAAACGGACAATAACTAAACGATTAATAACCAAATAATAATGTGAGTGAAGTGCCGAAAATGATTGACCGAATCATTTCATCAGTTATCCCGAACTTTGATCCAAGTATTGTTTCAAATCAAGTTTAAAAATAGATTTCTGCAGCTGATATTTTGGCCTTTGGCGACAACGAGACGACGTAGGTAGAAGGACCGTATAAGTGGGCCCAACACCATACCAGCTGATGACGAGTAGAAAAAAATGGGCGCCGCACGCCGCGCCGTTATCAGGCACTTGGGCACTGAACAAAAGATCTCGATACATAACTGCATTTCTAAAAATAGTAATGTTTGTGCCGATATTCAAAAAAGGATTGCAAGCTTGTGGACTGACGTGACGTGACAAAATGAATATTGAAGCAGTTGAAATTGCAATTTTACGAAGCGAAACGAATATGCTGAAGTTGTCATGGACAAAATCTTTTGCAAAAATATCTGAGAAAAATGAATAACATGGTTGTCATCGCTGTGGTCAGATAGTAAATCTTCAACGACTGCCAACGAGGTTTAAAATGGCCTGAGTGACTTCGAGCGCTGCCGTGCCCCCAGATATGAAAATACAATACATTATTTTTCTGTGCAAAAAAAGGACTATGTGTTGAAAAATTATGAATTGAAATGATGGATGAATCTTAGATGAGGTGCAATATTGACTGATAGCAATTTAATGGACACATCAACTACAAAATTTGCGAGGTATGTTAAAAGAAATGTATCTATTTTTGTTAATGAAGTACTTTTTATCTTGACTGATACATAACAATTGTTAAAGAGAAATATGATTGAATTTATTGCCAGTAGATATTTCTTAATTAATATAAGAAAAGTTTGAAAAATAACGTGTTGCAATATTTTCGAAGAAGACAGGTTTTTACTTATGTGAAAACAGAAACGAAGATCATACTTATTTAAAAAAAAAAGACATTTCAAATTTCATTGGAAGAATGGAATGGAGTGGTACCTAACCCGTTACCTACAGTAAAAATAACAGTCGAAGTTTATCATATGCTTACATAGAACTGAAACGTTTATAACAAAGGATTGATTCGTGAGTCAAGCTTGGTACAATAACAATCAATGCTCCAAAATTGTTTTAAACAAACATTCCAGTCATAAAGTCGCTAACAAAAACCTGTTTATAAGGGCTGAGTACCTACTTGAGTAGGTAACGAACGACTGCAACTTTTATCGGCTAGCGACGGATCGATAACAAAACTAGAAGAATTATGACGCAACTTAATTTTTGGGTCGATTCTCAGAACAGCTGTTTCAAAACTTGACGGGAAGGAACTAAAAGCTTCTAATACTATAAAATATGTCATCACAATGCATCATCATCATAGTGAATAAACAAATTGAAATGATGAAATTGATAATAAAAACGTAATTCTAAAAACGTAATTCAGGTAAAAAATGATGAAAGAGAAATACTTCGGAATTATCAAAGAAGTTTTAGTTTGAAAAATGAAAATGAGAGTAAATAAATAAATTTCTAGAAATTCCTGTAAGAAAAACATTTGAGATTCGGGTTAGAATAACTTTGAAAAGTATAAACTAACTGGCGAAATTATTTTGGGCTATTTGACTAGCCAGGTGCATTTGAGTGTAAAAAGCAGCTCAACATTGATGGAATTGGATAAACAAGAGAAGTGAATCAGAGCCGAGTCAAAATATTTTCTATGGAAAATGAAATGCTGTGAAAATCAGAGCCGAGTCTAAATAGTTTCTACGGAAAATAAAATGCTATGAAAATAAAACACAAAATAGTATCCATAGTAGGAGATGGATTCATGACCTTTTTTATGAAATACAAAATGGTATTCGGTAAAAGGCCAAAGACAAAACTATGTGGTTGAAACTGAAAAGGAAATTAAATGCCATAAAATACGAGTGGTACCCATATTGGTAGATGGCAACATGGCATTATTTGAATTTTCACGAAAATCCCAGACACGAATAAAAAAAATGGATTTTCAGCAATTGCTGCAATATATTTTTTCAGGTGTAGGTACTAATATTTTTTTATTTCAGGGACAAATTAACATTATTTATATTTCAGAGAGAATTGAAAAAAAACGCTCAAATTACAAAGAGCGAAAATGTAAAAAAAAAGTTTCAGAATAATGTTTTGAAAATTATTGTGTGAAACAACAAACAGAGCGAAAATATAACAAAAGAAAAAAGTTGCAAAATAATTATTTGAAAATTATTGTGTGAAGCAGCAAATAACATGAAAATATGTATAAAAAAGTTCAGAATTATTTTTTGAAAATTATTGTGTGAAGCAACAAATAATTTATTGTTTGAGTATCTGACATAATTATGTACAACTCGTAGAAACATTGCAAACGAAATTGATTGGAAATACCGCAATATGTAAAAAATTGGAAGAGTTCAGCACTTGTTTGGTACAGCAAGATAATGTATCAAAAACAAAAGTAATATTATTAAAAACATCGCAATTTGTAGAGAATTTAGAAGAGTCAGCCTTTCTTCGGTACATCAAGATATCAGTAGTGAAGCAAAATTATTATGTTATTAGAATATGTGAACCTTGTGTGATTTTAGCGCAGTGAAGCCCTGCCCACTTGACCCGGACAGATGCATTTGCAGAGGGACAAGGGATAGCTACCTGCCTACGCGCTGGGTGCAGAATTTTGAAGCAAACAAAAAATATTACAAAACAATCAATAAATTATCGACTGGAAGATAAGACGCACAAATGGAAGATGAAACACAAATTAAAAACAACACAATTTATTGTAATTTGGGCTTGAAAAGTACTTTAGTAAAAAAAAAATATAAAAATGGACCAACCAAATTTAAACAACACTCTTATTGGAATTTGTACATGAAGAGTACATTAGTCAGAATGGACGAGCGAATTTCAAAAATAACTTTGACATTTTTGATCAACTGAAAAATCTGCCACACCCCATTGTGTTTCAAACCAGAGAACCAGCATTAATACCAAAATAATTGGTATTGTCGATGTGCATCAAATCTCAAGTGCTACAAGAGAACTTCGAAAAGACGAAAGATTATTTAATAATCGTCGTAATAATTTTGTCACAAATCACACAAATTCTAAGATAGTATTATTTATACTGTACCACACTGGATTTTTAAAAGTCTGCTGAATATACCTGAAAACGAAGAGCGAATGGCTCCACGCTGTGCCAGTACGGGACGGTGGATATTTATTATTTTATTTTGTATTGTGTTATTAAAATGTAGTACTGTCAATATCAAACAGCAATGATTACAAACAATAATATGGCAAGTGAAACACAATACAATGAACTCTATACAAAATAAAAATTAAAATGTTTACCACGAGATGTGTACAAGTCAGATATAAATTTGAAGTTGAATTTGAAAAAAAAACAGACGAATTGAAAAGATCTTACTTATTTGCAAGTTGGTTGAAAGAGATATCAAACACACATCTAAACAACGTCACGGAATCACGAGGCTAAAAAAACCGTGTTAGCGACACAGTTCTTGTATCAGCTCTGGAAAATCTAATGTGGAATAAAACTCTGGTAACAGCTGATGGCCAGAATAATAAAAATCTCAGCTTTGGAAAAGCTACAGTAAAATATATCTCTGGTGAAAGCTGATGTGAACTAATAAAAGTTATGAGATGTGTGTAAGTATAAAAAAAAAATGCGTAAGCCACTCCTTCGGAGTGCGCTGAGGTCGCATTTAAAGGCGTAAGCTGCTCTTTCAGAGCGAGCTGGGATCGCAAATCAAAAATAAAAATATTTAAGGCGTAAGCTGCTCTTTCAGAGCGAGCTGGGATCGCAAATCAAAACAAAAATATTTAAGGCGTAAGCCGCTCTTTCAGAGCGAGCTGGGATCGCACATCAAAACAAAAATATTTAAGGCGTAAGCCGCTCTTTCAGAGCGAGCTGGGATCGCAAATCAAAACAAAAATATTTAAGGCGTAAGCCGCTCTTTCAGAGCGAGCTGGGATCGCAAATCAAAACAAAAATATTTAAGGCGTAAGCCGCTCTTTCAGAGCGAGCTGGGATCGCACATCAAAACAAAAATATTTAAGGCGTAAGCCGCTCTTTCAGAGCGAGCTGGGATCGCACATCAAAACAAAAATATTTAAGGCGTAAGCCGCTCTTTCAGAGCGAGCTGGGATCGCACATCAAAACAAAAATATTTATGGCGTAAGCCGCTCTTTCAGAGCGAGCTGGGATCGCACATCAAAACAAAAATATTTAAGGCGTAAGCCGCTCTTTCAGAGCGAGCTGGGATCGCACATCAAAACAAAAATATTTAAGGCGTAAGCCGCTCTTTCAGAGCGGGCTGGGATCGCATAACAATAAAAAAATAGCGTGAAATGAAGCGTAAGCTGCTCGGAAGAGTTCGCTGTGATCGCTAAGAAAAAATATAATATACATCAACATTAAATACAAAGAAATAAGTTAGTCATAACTGTTAGGGTGCTATGTTGCAGAGTCAAGCCACTTTGCAGGTTTCCATTGAAAAAAAATAATATGACACAAAAAGGGTCATTGACCGCTCGAGGCTTACTCCGAAGTTTCGAAATAGTCGCAAAACGAAACTAATCATAAATTTTATTGTCCAGTACTAGTCATATTATTATGTATCGTGATATTTACGTTTAAATTTGTAATTTATGTTAAACATTTTTCATGTAATGTTTTGGTTCTGTTATTATAGAACACTAAGTGGCTATTGTAAAACTTGTGGCATTAACGTTGTTCGTTTTAGCCATAGGATGTCCACTGCTGGACATAGGCCTCCCGTGAAAGGCATTGACGTTGAGAAATCATTTATTGAAATATACATTTTAGTAGGTATATTGATTAACATTAATTGAAATTATGTATTGCTATGTTATCGTTTGTGTTTTTATATTGATACTGACACACTACCTTATTCAGTAATTAACTACAATACTTATTGTAAATTATCATAATGAGGATGAAAGCCTTTCGAGAACGAAGGAGGCATTGCAGGAAGGCCGTGTTAGCGCCTCTTGCCGTAGAATACCTGATAGTTACTGCTGAAAGGGTCCTTTACCGTAGATACTTAATAGTTTGTATGAAAAGTAGCTAATACCATAGAATATAGTAGTACTTAGTATGTGTTAACTAATGAGATGTTTTGTGGGCAGTTCGCCCTACGCTATTGAAGAGAATAGACGTTGTAAAAGTATATAAATCTTTAATTTAATTCCTCCCCTTCTGTCAAACGTATGGTAAAAAAATAACTAGGAAATTTGGGAGTAGCAATGACGTCATCTGGTCAAATTTTGACACTCCACCAGATGACGTCATTACTACTCAAACAGTGAATGATGACAACAATTGAAAACCTGTACTTGTATTTTTTCAACAGTCCACTGCAGGAATTAGGCCTGCCCACGAAAGGTGATTAGGCCAATATCCACTAAGCTGGCCCCAGTGCATGTTGGTGGATTCACATAGGTACGGCCTTCGAACTCCTTCTACAGACGTATGCAGGTTCACGATCTTTTCCTTCACCGGAAAACCAGTGGTGTGAAATTCCGTACATAACTAACAAAGAAACTCATTGATTTGAACACGCCTGTGGTTGCCAACTATACTGTTTTAAACAGTATTATACTGTTTTTCACTAAATTACACTTTTTACTGTTGAACAAAAATAAAGTATGTATACGAAATACTGTTTTCAGCATCAAAATGCAAACACATTATTATGTGTATACTTAAACGCTCACACTTAGTCAGTGGGCGGTCACCGCTCACTGCAGCGCAGCCACAAACAAATAAATCACACTGACTTTCTGAATGAATCTGTCAATGTCAAATATTCAAGACTGTCATTCAATGACGGACATGCGAGTGTGTGCGTTCTCTCTCAGAACATAACCTTTTTTCGCGTGGACCTTGTTTTTATTTTACAACTTTAACAATAAACAAAATCCTGTTAATTTTCCTAAAATACTGTTTAATATTCTTCATAGACCTGAACATACTTTATTTATTGTAAAAAAAAAGCTGGCAACCCTACCTGTGGACGAGTACTACAACTACAGCACAACGGCACGCTCCACGGTGATTCCCTATTCCCTGTGATGTTAACAACCGTTATTGCTGAATGACGTAGTAAACTATTAATTTTTTATTTGTGATGATCATTTATTTTCTATTCTTGTTCTGATCTTTGTTTTCATTGACATTAGTTTATCGAAATTGATTTTTCTAAATAAATTGGTAATTAATTGAATTAATAAATTGATTCGAAAGACCTTAGTGGATGAGAGTGACAAATTATTTTAAGTGATAGGCTATGTTATTCATGTACTGTTTATTTTGTGAAATCTTGAACCCTATGTACTCGTACCTATAATTATTTGTGTTTAGATTTAAATTATATAAATTGTATTTCATACATTGTTATTTGACGCCATTCTTATCTAGTAGTTCATTACACTAAAAAAACACCAGTTATAAATTGTGCAATTTTTTAATTTTATGTTTTGTTTCCCTTTCATTTTATACTTTTACTAAAACATGCGCTAAATACTTTTTCATTAGTATTGATTCTTACAAAGTGTAGCAGCACGAAACATCACGTAACATTATTGCGGCGTTCTCCAGACCACAATATGTAGGTAACTAGTGTTAACAAATATTATTGCGTTATAAAACATTTTATTACATAACATGGAAGCACCTTAACCCAACTGTCCTAACACACTCGACAGTTTCTAAACAAATAAACCTAGAGTTGCGGGATGAGGGCCGTTACTTTCGAATTTGATAAATTTCGGGTCTCTAGAACTGTTCATTTTCTGTAATTTATTAATTTATTGGCGTGTTTTGGGTAATTAAATGTTTTGTACAGTTGTTTGTAAGTAAATTCGTATTATTATAATTTTTATGTACCTACTCTAAACTAATCGCGCACGAAAAATATGAGAATTATATCTCTTTTTCACGACATTTAGATTTTAGACCGAGTTGTATCGATCGTGGCCACGCGTTTTTTACAGACATTTTTTCCTTATACACAGTCAGGTCATAAATTCTGTCACATGTTTAATATAAAATATGACAATAAAGTTTATTCAAAATGACCTCCGTGATTTTGAACACAGGCCTTAAATCTGCGCGGCCAGTCGTCTATCGCAGCACGAACGAGGTCCATGTCAATATCGGCGGCTGCCTTAAAAAAGGTTAACTTGAGTGACTCCAAATTGGGATGAGGCTTTGAGCACGCCTTTTCCTCCAAGTGTTGCCATATCTTGTAATCTAACGGATTCAAATCTGGACTGGAGGAGGGCCAGTCTTCGTGCCGGATGAAGTCGATTTCACGCGCTTGGAATACCCAGTTCCTGTTATTGAACATGGTATGAGAAACAGGTTCCACAAGGTTCGTCAGGACTGTATTTTGATACACAACTGCATTCGTTTTTACACCTTTCTCACAAAAATGTACCTCTGTTAAGCCCCAATAAGAAACTCCCAACCATACCATGAGCGAGGATGGAAAATGACCTCGTTGGACACGCGGAATACAGTTGCTCGCTTCTTCACTACTGTGTGCGTACACCTTATCATTTTGTTTGTTGTAGCTCTCTTCTACGGTAAAAATTTTTTCATCCGAAAAAAGAATTTCCCGATATTTTTTTCCCGCGTTCCGCTTCAACAAAGCGCGGCATCTCTTCAGTCTCAGGTGCATTAGACGAGCATTTAAACGATGTCCTGTTTTTCTTCGATATGCCCAAAGCCCTAAGTCTTCATTTAACACTCTTTTCATCGTGGTTCTGCTTAACCCCATCTGAAGGGCCAACAGTTTCTGCTTACGTTTGGGATTTCTTTGAATTCGCGCCTTCACAGCTTTTATCACTGCTGGAGTCCTAACAGACCGAGGGCGACCACTTCTTGACCTGTCATCTACACTAGAGTCTTCATTGTATCGTTTGATGGTACGATAATCGAATGTTTTGGTTATATTCAAATTTTTCAGTATGTCAAAAATTTGAATTGGCGCGTAACCGCAACGATGCAACGCAATAACTGCAACACGGTCTTCTTTAAGCGTCCACCCCATATTATAAAATGAGTAAAATTCTAAAAAGTACAGATAGCGCGCGAGTTGAATGCAGTCGGGGTCTGAGGTAAAGAGCGGGAGCATCTCCCCCCGCTATCCGCACGCCCCACCTCACACGCCTGGTCGGGTTGGGCGTGCGGATAGCGGGGGGAGACATTCGCATTCCTAAGCTCTGCATTCAACTCGCGCGCGTACAGTATATATTTTTATTTTCATGAACAATTTGAAATTCGAATTCGATAAACTTTCTTATACACAATACTTATGACCTGACTAGGTAATTTACTAACGACCCGCCCCGGCTTGGCACAGGTGTATTATACATATAAACCTTCCTCTTGAATCCTACTAATGTTATAAACGCGAAAGTTTGTAAGGATGGATGGATGGATGTTTGTTACTCTTTGACGCAAAAACTACTGAACGGATTGAGATGAAACTTTGCAATAAAATAGTTTTTATCAGAATAACACTTATAATGATATTGCGTAAATTGTTCATAATACAACGATAAGTGTTAAGTAAGTATAAAAAATTCTGTTATCTGCGAGCTATTCTAGAGTGCGTATATGTCAAAAAAAAAAAACTGGAGAATCGAACATCCGTCATATCGTTTTTTTTATTTCCCACCTCCTTTAAGGTAGGGCCTCGGGTTTGAAAGACAGAAAGAGACAATCTTCTTTTTATCACGGATAAATGAAGGGTTCCCATGGGATAGCACAAAAATCAAAATATCATGCGGACGAAGCCGCGGGTAAAAAATAGTTACCCTATATTTTTAAAAAATGGCATCAAAATCCGTTGCGTAGTTTTAAAGATATAAGCAAATTGTACATAGTGACAGACAGCGGGTAGCGCCTTTGTTTTATACTATGTAGTGATTGCATATTATTACGAAAGCACAATATTTATAATATATTATGAAAGCACCTTAACGCAAATATCCTAAAACAAGACCGAGACAAAAGAAATAAACATTGAATTGCGGGATGAGGACCGTTTCATTCGAAATTGATAAATTGCGGGCCAACCTTGCGGGTATCGGCGGCATTAGGGCTGTTCATTTGCTGTAATCTCATTGGTTAATTATTTATTTGATAGCAGGTTTTGGGAAAATATTTTTTTGACCTAATTAGACATATTATATATACATTTTGGTGTAATTTGTTAGTCAAAGTACGCTGTTGAGGGGCAGACTGACTTTGCTCACTGACAATTCTGATCTCTCAATCATAAATATCAAATATGACACCCTACCAAATTATATAATAACGCCATAACACAGCCGTCCCATTTTCTCCAACTAACTTTAATCAATCCTTGATTTTCAATTGATAAAAAAATCACTTTTATTGTATAATTCAGCAAGAATCAAGTATTGCAAAAAGAGGTCCCCATATAAAAAGGGGACGACGCACATTTTGTAGTAAAATCTAAGGCAATATACTACCTACTTACTGCGTCAGATAGTAAAGTTTTTCTTCTTCTTTTATATTTTGGCGTTGCATGGTTTATGCATGTGCCAGGGTCATGTATTAGTTTTTTACATTTTGGGATATTATTAACCCCCGACGAAAAAGAGGGGTGTAATAAGTTTGACGTGTCTGTTTGTCTGTGTGTCTGTCTGTCTGTCTGTCTGTGGCATCATAGCGCCCGAACCACTGAACCGATTTTAGTTTAGTTTTTTTTGGATGAAAGGAGACTTAATCGAGAGTGTTCTTAGCTATGTTTTATAAAAATCGATTGAGCCGTTTAAGAGTTATGGTGGGTAAAAGTGGGGATGGAAGAACCAAAATTCTACAAATGTGCCCAAAATGGTTGTCAATTGAAAGTTTGTTGTCAAATATTTTTGTGTCGGGGGTTTTTTAATTAGGTTTATTATATCAAAAAAAATAATTTCCGTTTCCGGACGTAACATTGTAAACATCAAAGTTGTGCAGCTCCTACTAAAAATCGCGTTTAAAAAGTATTAAGGCCCACTTACTGATATCGCAACATCACGAAATATAAATAAAAACCCTGTGAATATTGTGGAAGTGTTGATTTCAAGCATATTTAGGCACAACATTGCAAATTGTTCACAAAACATCGGCCAATTCACTTGTTTGTGGCTTCAGTGAGGGTGTTTCACAATTTGGATTGAGGTTAGAAATTGTTTCATTACTGTCATTAGTGTCAAAACGTCAGATGACATATACCTCAGTGTTGCCAAAGTAAGAAAATTAAAAACTACCATTCACTACGTTCCATTATACACAGAACTAATATACGACACAAAAATGGACGAACAATTCCAACTTTTATTCGACAAAATGAAAAATGAAATGCAAAAAGAAACAATGGAACTACAAACTTCTATAACAAACAAAATAATGGAGAAAATGGATGAAAAACTGCAACCCATTATAGCAGAAAACAAAATCATAAAAACAAAATTAGAAAATCTGGAGAAAGAAGTGGAAATCTTAAAAAGATCAAAAAAACAGAATAATTTAATACTTTTTGGATTGAAAGAAGGTGAAAAATCTAACTTGGAATTACTAAAAAACGTGAAGAAAATTATTAGAAGCGACCTAGGAATAAATCTAGAAGAGTACGAAGTAAATAATATCTATCGAATTGGAAAAGATATGAAAGGAGATAAGCCAAGGCCCACCTTGGTTTCTTTTGTCAATGAATGGAAAAAGAATGAAGTAATGAAAATGAAGAAAAATTTCAAAGATATTTACGTTACAGAAGATTATACGAAAGAAGTCCTAGAGAAAAGGAAAATGCTGCAACCACAACTAATAGAGGAGAGAAACAAAGGAAATATTGCATATTTAAAATTCGACAAAATAGTAATAAAAGGAAAATGTATTGTTTATAACAACGAAAAAAGGAAAAGGGAAGTATCATCATCTCCTCAAAATTATAATAAACCAAAAAAGCAACCAACCTTGATGTCATCCAACACCAACAGATTAAATGCTTTTGGTTTAATGAGGACTAGAAGCAATTCTCTTCCCTCTAATTCGAAAGAGAACAACAAACAATAGCAATTGAATATCGGTAAACGGAAAACAAAATACTATAATACAACGAACAATACAACAACATATCACCCTCCCCCAAGCCGACTGGTCCTCGTGGGGGAAAACGACCGCGACCCTCCAAAGGTATATAACGTCACTCACACTAAGAACAAAACAAACGACATTTATATAGCAACAATCAACTGTCGATCTCTTAGAACCCCTGAAAAACTTCAAGAATTAGAAATAGCAATAGAAGAAATAAATTGGGATATTATTGGGATCAGTGAGATGAGAAGATTCGGGGAACAAATAGAAGATCATGGAAATTTTGTACTCCATTATAAAGGGGAAACGCCAGGGCTGTATGGCGTCGGATTCATGGTCAAAAGAAATCTTGTAAACAACATAGAAGAACTGAAGGGAATTTCTGAACGTATTGCAATTTTGAACATAAAACTAAACGGAGAAAAAGAAGAACAGTGGTCCATTATCCAGGCATATTCACCAACGGAGTCAGACAAAAAGGAAGACATTATAAAAATAGAAAAATTTTACGAAGACCTCCAGTATACTATCGAAACTGCACATAAAAACATTATATTAATGGGAGATTTTAATGGCCAAATTGGTACGCAAACTAACGGAGAAGAAAATGTAATAGGAAGTCATGGATTCGGAACTAGAAGCAAAAATGGCACAAGGCTGATAAACTTCTCTTTAGAAAACAGACTAAGTATCCTCAACAGCTTTTATAAGAAGAAACTAACAAATAAATGGACATGGATTTCACCTAACGGTCTTTATAAGAACGAAATTGATTTTATAACATCAAACAATAGAAAGGTTTTCAGAGATGTATCGGTAATTAAAAACTTAAATTTTAACACCGACCATAGAATGGTTCGAGCCGTAATGACAAGAACACGCCCTAAGAAAACAAGGCCATTTCATAATAAATACGCAGCTATTCAATACACAGGTGAGACAGAATTACTGCTTAACAACCTTCAAAAGTCATTGGACTACAAAGAATGTATTCCACTACAGGATAAATATAGCAAATTATTACACCAATTAAAAACCGTAACTAGAAAAACAAACACAAACAACAAGAAAAAGATCTCACTCAAAAGTAAACAACTACTACAAAAACGTAAGGAACTACTACAAGAAAAGAAAACTAAAGATAACCGCCAAAAAATCACAGAAATAAGAAAATTGATTAGTGAACAACTACGGAAAGAAAGGAAGACGAAACGATTTAACACAATGAAAAATTTTATCCAAAAAACAGGAGGCATAAAAAAGGCCTTGAAAGAACTAAATTGCAAAAAGGATTGGATATTAAGTTTAAAAAAGAAGGATAGCAAAACTACAGAGAAGAGGTCTGAGATACTAAAAACTGCTACTGAATTCTACCGAAATTTATACCAAAGCAAAAATTTGAGACAACATGCAAAAGAATATGAGACACCAACCAATGAAGAGGAAATACCTGTAATATTAATTGAAGAGACAATAAAAGCAATTAGAACACAAAAAAATTATAAGGCGCCTGGATCAGACCGCGTCACGAATGAACTACTAAAGCTTACATTACCAGTTATTGCTCCAAAGTTAACAAATATATTTAACGAAATTATAAATACAGAAGAGATTCCAGAGGACTGGACTAAATCGACAATTATATTACTCCACAAAAAAGGCGATAAAGGAAATATAACAAATTATAGGCCCATTAGCTTAATGTCTAATATTTATAAGGTTTTTTCAAAAATTATATTGTCAAGAATTTCAAACACTCTTGAAGAAAATCAACCCAAAGATCAAGCTGGGTTCCGTCAAAATTTTTCCACCATTGATCATATCCACACTCTAAGACAATTGCTACAGAAGAATAAAGAATATAACAAGATATACTACCTAGGGTTTGTCGATTTCAAAAAAGCATTTGACACACTAGAACACGGATTTATTTGGGATGCACTGAAGACACAGGGTGTACAAACAAAGTTCATACGAATACTCCAAAATGTATACACCAAGAGTACTGCGCAAGTCAAGTTAGAAAACACAGGTGAAGAATTTTCTATTATGAGAGGTGTACGCCAGGGAGACCCTATCTCACCCAAGATATTCACAGCCGTTTTGGAAATTATCTTCAGGAGACTTGATTGGACGAATAAGGGGCTAAACATAAACGGAGAAAAACTCAGCCATTTACGCTTTGCCGACGACCTAATTTTGTTTTCAGATAGTGCAGAATCATTAAAAATAATGTTACAACAACTAGCAGATGAAAGTGACAAGGCTGGGTTATCCATGAATCTATCTAAAACCAAAATCATGACAAACTCTACACAAACAGCGATTATAGAAGTAAATAATGAGCAAATAGATTATGTAAATGAATATGTATACTTGGGACAGCTAATATCTACCGAAGACTGTATGAAAAAAGAAATTGAAAGAAGAATAACTAATACCTGGAAGCGATATTGGTCACTTAGTGAAGTAATGAAGAACACAGAAATGCCAATGAAAGAAAAAAGGAAGGTATATAATACATGTATTATGCCATGTTTACTGTACGGTTGTCAAACTTGGGCACTGACAGAACAATTGTCAAACAAAATTAAAATTTGTCAAAATGGAATAGAAAGAAGTACAATAGGAATAAAAAGAAAAGACAGAGAAAAACTTATAGATATAAAAAGTAAGACGAAATTCAAAAATGCCTACACAATATTTAAACAGCTAAAATGGAGATACAATTGGACCCACATAGCTTTGGAACGTGAAGAGTGGAAGGAGAATAGGGAGGCCTTTGCCCAGCAGTGGGACGGAACAGGCTAATAATAATAATAATAATAATAAAATGGAGATGGACAGGACATATGCTAAGAGAAAAGAAAGAAAAATGGACAAGAGTAATAACTGAATGGTGTCCACTGGATAGTAAAAGAAAAAGAGGTAGACAAATCAAGAGGTGGGAAGACGACATCAAAAATATAGCGGGCCCAACGTGGACACGTGTGGGAAAGGACAGAGAAGAATGGAAATCCTTGGAGGAGGCCTTTGTCGGAAGACAAGTTGTACACGATTAGGATAATAAACAAAAAAAAAACCGTTTGCCGATATGAATGGTTAATTGTACTATTTATTTATTTAAGTTTTAGTAAGTTAAGTTTAATGAATAGTGTAACAGTTAAGGTAAATTAGTTTTAAATTATAGGCATAATCATTTACCTTGTAATATAATAAATAAAAAAAAAAAATTGTACTATTTATTTAAGTTTTAGTAAGTTAAGTGAATAGTGTAACAGTTAAGTTAAATTAGTTTTAAATTATAGGCATAATCATTTACCTTGTAAGTAATATTCATAAGTACAACAATAAAGGCTTTTTATTTTATTTTATTTTTTATTTTATTATAAATTATATCAAAATAGTCAAAGCATAGTCCAAGTCATGCCTCAGGAAAGTAGTGGATACTTTACTAGAGGCATCTATGGAGTTTTGGTAACAACATGGAACAACACAATTCACCACGTTATATAACTTACCTACACCCATGCACGTTTAATAAATTCAGCTCATAATGAACGAAATACTACAATTTTACATTAATTTTATCAGTTAGATGATTTTTATTGTGCTTCACACACTAGGTTTATAGAAATGTTATTTTTGTGATAAACATTTCAAAAATAACAATTTTATCAGTGATGGAAACACAAGGTTTACAAGATAATACAATTCGGCAACAAGATTTTTCCGTGTTCCCGACAAAAAATCCCCACATATTACTCACTACGTCAGATAGTTCAGTAGTGAGCTAAAAACCTAAAACAGAGGGCGCCAAAACATAGCCAACCCACGCATCTTCCCCAAACGACTTTAATCAACCCTTGATTTTCAATTTACCTTTCCTTTCTACTGTAATATGGGGAGAAAGCGTTTATAACATACGATTCGAAGACTATTATTACGTAATCTATATCGTTTATGTTCCTAATTGATCTCTTGCTGCCTTATTAAGTAGTATTTCTCCGAAGTGTAGACCACGGAACACATCTCCCTTACATGCATGTTTTTGTCAAAAGTCCACAATCTCATTGTTTTGTGATTAAACGACAATTATATTACAAGTGTCGGTACAGGTCGCGGCATATAAGTGTAGCGCTGAGCGAAGTGCGCATGGGTTTTGTATGGCGGTCATCAATGTCATCATGCGCAGCCATCCCCTCCACACTACCCTCAGCGCTAGACTTATCCGTCGCTACCTGTATACATGAGTTCTGTAAAAAAACGTTTGTTTTTTTTTTCAAATCATGCATTTAAGGCTCACTGTTTGGAGCAGTAGCATTTACAACAAAGGTAACGGCTTAATTAGTGCGCTAATTAACGAGTTAAGACATCGGTCGGGCAGTATCATAACGCTTCGTTGTAAAATGCTCATGCAACATTTGGTTATAACGAACGCCAACGGCTAAATTAGCGCGCTAATGTACTCACTAAGATGCAGGTGGAAGGTAGCACATAAGACATGGCGCTGAACCAATCGCATAGTGTAATACAAACATGCTAATTCACTCAAGACAAGACAATGCTACTTTGGGTTTTTTCTACTTTGGCCTACTATTTCCTAACTTATTGGCGTTACAACTGGGGTGTTCAATTATGTACTTATTACGTTTAATTCTAGCTTCAGTTAACGCTTTATTGTAATTATCCAGATGGCATTTATGCTACTGCTTCATCCGCGCCTTTATGCGATAATTAGCGCACTAATTAAGCCGTTTTTAGTTCTTTACATTCCTTACATAGATGTGATAATTCTTGACACGTTAACGCGTCAAATGATGCAAGTTGAGTGGTAGCAAAACATTTACTTACAACGAAGCTAACTGATTAATTAGCGGACTAATTCACACGTAAAGACAGAGTTGGAACAATAGTATACGTGTAATATACAGGGCGTTAGAAAAATCGCATAGTGTAATACAGACATGCTAACTCTAATTTATCCGATGTTTCAGCAAAGGGTCGAAAAATCGCATAGTGTAATACAGACATGCTAACTCCAATTGATCCGATGTTTCAGCAAAGAGTCGAAAAATCGCATAGTGTAATACAGACATGCTAACTCCAATTTATCCGATGTTTCAGCAAAGGGTCGAAAAATCGCATAGTGTAATACAGACATGCTAACTCCAATTTATCCGATGTTTCAGCAAAGGGTCGAAAGCTGACCGCAGGGATAAATCGAAAGCAATTCTCCCTTAAGTTAATTGATATGCTACTTTGGGTTTTCTCTACTTTAGCCTATAAATTCATAGTTAGCGTACCTCTGCCTGTATTTAAGTGTTATCTTTTAATTTATGACTGCAACGGGTTAAGGTTAGGTAATTTATTAGCTGTTTGTTTATTTAGTAAAGCCCGTTTGTGTGGGGTTTTTGTGCGCTGAGATGAGGTTGGTTTAGACGTGACATTTTTATACTACGAAGTATGTGTTTCACCAACGCGCTATTTGACCAGCGTAATAGTAAGTAGTTTATGCAACTGTCATATAATGAAGGGTATTAAAACACGAGTGTGAGTTTATGAAACGAGCGCAGCAAGTTTCATAATAGTAACGAGTGTTTTAATACCCGTGTTATATGCAGTTGCATACACTACTTTATCTTCACTAATAAAAATAAAATAAAACATATTGCGAAACATTAAATTCACGCGTACGTGTATTGTCACAGTGAACTTGGCGCCATTAAAATCTAACCAATGAGAGCGCAGCTGCGCGCGCAGGGCCAATCAGGAGCGAGCGCGCGGTGTTATAATGAGATTTTACGAAATCGATGTGGATATTATAACATCATGGGAAATTGCTTAAATTGAGTGTTTTGTTGTCTGCGCTATAACAGTAGTCATTATAAGTCAAGTATTGGAAACATAAGTAGAATGTTACAACATTAGTGTAGATAAAACCATTGAGCGCTCTCTATACATTTGTCGTATTTGTTATTCATATTACGTGGTACTGTATCTGCTATACATAATTATATTTCAACAAAACTTAAAACACAGTAAATGGACTACTATTAAGTTTTAAAATTAATAAATAAATAAGTATCAAAATAAATCTGCTATTATTAGTCCACTACGGAACATAGGATGCACCTTGAAAGTGTTACCACACTGCTCCAGTTATAAATTGCGAGCTGTTTAACAATGTCTTATTTCACCAAAAAACCATTAAAATAAGAAAGTCGACTAATTTTTATTCAATTTTTAGTAATCTCTAGAGTAAAAGCTTCAACGTTTGCTTTGACTGCCTCGGTGGCTCAGTGGTTAGTGACCCTAACTCCTGGGTCAAAGAGACGTGGGTTCGATTCCCGCCCAAGGCAAGCATTTATGTGATGAGCATAGATATTTGCTCTGTGTCTGGGTGTTATTTAGGTATTATCTATAAAAGTATGTATATAAACATATGTTTAAGTAGTGCCGGTGCATGAGGCACCGGTTATATATAGTCTTGCCTAACCGGGGAAACTCTTGGGGAAATCAACTCCAAACTCCGTAATACCATTTCACTATTTAATATCCATACATTTACGAGTACAAGGACCGGCGGCGAGCGGATGACTGAGGAGGCGAGGAAGCGGCGGAGGGCGCTATCGCCACTCGGGCGCACGTTTCGCTGACGCTCGCATTCCTCACCCCTACATACATCCCCCCCCTTACAAAAAAAAATAACGCTGAAATATTAAACACAAATACCAAAAAAATAAAATCACACAATACAAAACACCTTGGTATTTTATCAACACCAAGAAGAAAAAAAAATATATACCACAAAATAAAAACATTGGTAGTTTTTAAACACAAAATAAAATTTTAAAATTCTATCAAACTTGTTTATTTTATCTCTAAATATCTACCTTTAAACTATAAGCACTACTTCGTTATATCATTCCAAGCACTAATCCAATTTATCACTATACGTAAGCACTAATTCAATTTGAGAAAAAAAATCTTGTCACACACATAATTATCATAAGTACATAATATTACTATCCCTACATTCTCCGCGTTATAATTTCATCACTATCACCTTATGTTATAATAACACCTGGGCCTGCTGATGGTGGTGATCCGGATTTTTCCCCGGATATCACCACTCCACTCAATTCTCTCCTCGCCCACTTTTTCACGCTTTTATTGCACCTCTTATACATGATGCACAGACCAATTACTAAAATTATTACTGTTAGTGAAACTACAGTAATTCCGTATATCTCCAATTTTTGCTCCGTGTGGGATTGACTGGCGTTGTTAGCTCCGTTCTGAGCGATGATAATTTCCTCCTTTTTCTCTTCCTTGGTATAAGGATTTCCCATGACTGATTACGTATTTTTTAAAAATTATTTCCTCGATGAAATTATAACACGTTTACACCGAAGCGTATAATTATAATGTTAAAGTTTTCTTATTCTACATCTCTTAAATTCAGCAAATACTCTTACATAAACACAAATTGTTAAAGGCTATGTCATACTGTGTGCTACGTCGCGCGATGCTATACTTGCCTTACTTATTTCCCTTGCCTTGTTCTATAATCGCATTACAATGCGCGCTTCACTTCGTGCAGTATGACACATCCTAACAGTCCTACTTAATACATACTTAGATTGCTTACTGTTCTAAAAATCGCACGGGTGGCTTAATTGTCCGCCCTGACCGTGTTTTTCTTACATTGGAACTTATTACAATATCATCATCATCATCATTATTTTCTCGACTGTTTTTGGTGAAATAGTTGCTTGGCTGCTTTTTTTCGGATATATGGCCACTATCCTCGCTTTCCAACTCTTGTAATAAATAGGCTGGTTTGATCCTATCTATTGTTACATAAGTTTTTCTATTTGGAAGCTGTACTTCGAATACCTTCTTATTTCTACTTAATACCTGATATGGACCGTGGTAATTCGGAGTCAGAGATTTCTTAAGCATATCGTTTCTTATAAACACGTGTGTACAAGTCTCTAAATCTTTATGGACAAAAACTTTTTTGTCATTATTGTCAGTCCTAGTATGTGGTTTCAAATTCTTTATAATATCCCTTACCTTGTTGACATAAGTGTATGTATCTAACTGCTTGTTACTTACGCTGTTGTAGAAATCTCCCGGTAGCCGTAGTGTATGTCCCAAGGTTATCTCTGCGGGACTGATACCACTATCGCTCCTGCCTGCGGTTCTCAAACCTAATAATACGGTAGGTAACTCGTCGGTCCAAGATCTATTTTGCGTTAAACGACATGTTATTGCACTTTTCATTGAACGATGCCATCTCTCTATTTTTCCGTTACTGGCCGGGTGGTACGCTGTTGTTCTTAATTTACTAATTCCTAATATTTTCATTAAACTATTAAATAACTCTGATTCGAAGCATTTTCCTCGGTCGCTGGTTAAAAAAGTTGGGCATCCGAACCTACATATCCAGTGCTCGTAAAAAGTTTTAGCTACCGTGTCTGCTGACATATCCATAATAGGCACTGCTTCCGGCCAGCGTGTGTACCTGTCTATCATCGTTAAACAGTAACTATAACCTTCTCTACTTGGTTCTAATTTTCCTACAATATCAATATGTACGTGGGCTAGTTTTTCTGAAGGTGGGAAACTCTGCGTCCTTGAAACTGTATGTCGGTTTATTTTTACTTTTTGGCAAGACATACATGATTTAGCCCAATTACTAACGTCCTTATTCATTCCTGGCCAAAAAAATCTTTGAGTCACCATTTTTCTAGATGTTCGTATACCTGGGTGACTTATATTTATGTACCGATTCGTACGCTATCTTTCTAAACTTTTCGGTTAAATAGGGTCTGGCATTGTTCGTAGAAATTTCGCAATATACCGTCCTGTTGCTGTGTGGCAATAACATTCGCTTAAACTGCAACTTACCGTTGTTATCGTTTCGCAACTCGGTCAACGTCGTATCGGATTCTTGCGCTTCTGCTAATTCATCGTAATCGACCACCGTTGGGCATTCTATGAACTCTACCCGTGATAATGCGTCAGCAACTCGGTTATCGTCACCTTTTACGTGTTGTATGTCGCTCGTAAATTCGCTGATGTACAACAATTGCCTTGTTCTCCGTGGTGTTTCTTTATCTGTACCTACTTTCGTGAATGCAAAACACAATGGTTTATGGTCCGTGTACACTGTTAAGCTTTTTCCTTCTATCATATTACGAAAATGTACTATCGCCAAGTAGATAGCTAACAACTCTCTATCGTATGTGCTGTACTTCTTTTGCGCTTCCGAAAATCTTTTTGAAAAATAACCTAAAGGTGTCCATTTTCCACCTACCTTTTGCTGCAGTACCCCACCAGCTGATGTGCCACTGGCGTCCGTCATCAGACCTAAATGTGCTTCTGCAACTGGATGCGACAGTGTAACTGCGCCTTTAAGGCTAAGTTTACACTGTTCAAACGCTTCTTCCGCCTTTGTCGTCCATTTAATTATAGTTTTGTCTCGTTTTTTCGAGTTATGGAAATACTTATTCAACTCTGCCTGTTGTTCTGCTGCTCCTTCTAAGTGAGATCTATAGAAATTACACATACCCATAAATCTTCGTAACTGCTCTACGGTCTTCGGTTTAGGGTAGTCTGTAATCGCCTTTACCTTATCTTCTAACGGTCGAATTCCTTCCGCTGTTACCCTGTAACCCAAAAAATCGATCTCAGCTTGACCAAACACACTTTTGCTGGTATTTATTGTTATGCCTACTTCTTCAAATTTTTCGAACATTTTAGTAACATGTTTTTTGTTAAGTTCCTCCGAATCTGATGCTATGATGACGTCATCGATGTAACAGAATAGGTACGACTCTTTATCGTCCTCTTTCATGCATTCTAAACCTTTTAACACCGTATGACTCATAAATCGCTGGAAAGTTTGCGCTGCATTTCTCAGTCCAAAATTTAATCGTTCAAATTCGAATAATCCAAAAGGGCATATTATTGCAGTTTTGGGTACGTCATCAGGATGTACGCTAATTAAATGGTAAGCTCGATTAATGTCAACCCTACTAAAATGCTTCTTACCTGCTAATCCGTACGTGAAGTCTTGAATCCGCGGTACTGGGTATCGGTCCGGTTTGGTTACCGCGTTCAGCCTCCTGTAGTCTCCACAAGGTCGTAACGATCCATCCTTTTTCGGCACGACGTGCAATGGACTCGCCCACGGGCTCTTCGATGGACGGCATATTCCGAGTTCCTGCATCAAACTAAATTCGGCCTTGACCTTTTTATACCTTTCCGGGGGCAAAGGCTTAGCCTTTGCGTAGGTGGGTGGTCCCGTCGTCTCGATGTGATGGTATACAGAATGAGTAGGCTTCTCCTTGTAGCTGAAAGGTTTAGTTATTTCTGGAAATCTACATAAGATGTCATGATATGGGTTGTCCGCCTGTATGCTCGAAATCGATGCCTCATCGCAATTACGCACGGTTCCACATGTTTTCAAGTTTGTTACATTATCTACTAATTTTCTATTTGCTAGATCTACTGCTAACTTATGAGTCCTTAGGAAATCCGCACCTATTATAGCTTGCTTTACGTCACTTATTATGAACGTCCACGTAAACGAGCGTCGTAAGCCTAAATTTAACTTTAACACTTTAGTACCGTAAGTTTTAATTTCCGTGATGTTTGCTGCGTACAGCTTATAAAGACACTCGCGACGTTGCTTTCTTTCTACACTCGACACTGGGATCACTGAAACGTTCGCACCGGTATCTATCAGAAAATTTAACGCTAGTTCCCTATCATATACGCACAGGCGATGGTTCACTCCTGGTATGAAGTCTGCCTGCTGGGACTCCACCGCCGCTAGTTTTCCGGATGTGGCGGTGACCTGTTTTTCCGCATAGGTGATCTCTTCCATGCGCACGGCTCCTCACAACTCCATGCGCGACTTCCATACCTAAAGTGTTGTCTACAAAGCCAATCTGGGTCCTTCTCCGTTCTTCTGGGTCGTGACGCCGATCTCGACGCACTCCTGCCGCGTCCCCATCCTCGACCGCGTCCGTTACCGTGACCTCTGTACGCGCTGCGTCTGTACTGATGGTTCTGTTTGACCTCCTCTTTCAGGGCTGCCACTTCCATGTGCAACATTCTCATCTGCGCTGCCAGCTCTCCTGACGCCATAGTGCTGCTTCCTTGCGACTGTACCTCTGCAATGTCGCTCCTCATATTCTCTGTAATTTTGTCGGCCATTTTTGCCAAGTTTTCACATTCCTGATCCTGACTCACAGTAAGGACCGCTCGAACCGCAGATGGTAGACGTCCCATCCACAGTGTTTTCAGCACTTGCTCGCTTATCTGGGTGTTTCGCCCCAGTTCCCTCATTCTGCGTAGCAGCTGCGATGGTCTCTGACTGCCTAGCTCCATCTCTCCCACTAGTTTTTGAAATTGCCTTTCGGCGCTTTCTTCGTATACTTGCAGCAGCCTATCCTTAATGGCTTTGTACTTATCTTTCTCCGGTGGACAAAACACCAGATCGCATACCTGTTGTAGGGCTTCCCTGTTCAGGCGTTTCGTTTTGATATAATTAGGTTGAACTTCACCTCGTCCCCCTGTTTTTGCGCACTCATTATACTTTCCATTTGCGCGAACCACAGCCTTGGCATTTCTGCCCAGAACTCTGGTATCCTGGAGCTGATGGTTATCGTGGCAAGTTCCGTTGCACTGCCTTCTGGCTTAACTTCCGCCATAGTCGAGGTATTTTTGTCACTGCTCATCGCCATTTTTCTAAATACAACACACAATGTTCACTTATACTGCATTAATGTTCTTCTCGAAATCGCCGTTTTCCGAGAAGGAGTCATCCGTTTTAACACTTTTCCAACACCGCCGACACGTGTTTTTCACGGGGTCACCACTTGCCGGTGCATGAGGCACCGGTTATATATAGTCTTGCCTAACCGGGGAAACTCTTGGGGAAATCAACTCCAAACTCCGTAATACCATTTCACTATTTAATATCCATACATTTACGAGTACAAGGACCGGCGGCGAGCGGATGACTGAGGAGGCGAGGAAGCGGCGGAGGGCGCTATCGCCACTCGGGCGCACGTTTCGCTGACGCTCGCATTCCTCACCCCTACAAGTAGTACCTATATCAGTATCTGGCCGTAACTTGTAAGTTGTCCCCTAATATTTATTTTTTATATTTTTATCCATATTATGTTTTGAATTTTTTTTGTCCATCCCATGAATATGACATGTATTGTAAAATCATAGATTACCTATAATCTGATAGAATACTAGGAATAATTGAAAAGAAAAATCGAATACAAAGTAAGTCATAATAAAACCTTTTAAAATAAAATAAGTTCTTACTTAAAACATCAAACGAGGAGTGTAACCTGAAAATTCGAGTAAAATTATACGAAATGTAACTACTTTACTTTAAGTGAATATTTGTTTAGGTAAAAATGTTTACTGAGTTGTACAAACAACTTACATAGGAAAGGTTATTTAGTATTTAGAAACAGGTCGTAAATAAATAAACCTTCTCTAAAGAAAATAACAACATAAAGATACGCGTATTAATATTTATTTGAAATCGGGCAAAAGTGCCTTTATTAACTACGGTTAATAAAGGCAGTTAATAATTTTTAGACTGAAATGCGACATTGTCCGCAGGCAACGCGGCGCGTTTTCTCCAAAATATACAGGGTCATAACTATTAAACCTATTTACTTTAACCTCCATGGTGCCGAACTTATCATACAACTTTTTGTAATTTGTTAAAAACTCAGACTCGGAACCTACTTGATGTACTTTTTTTTTTTTAATTTACTTAATTTTCTTTTCACTTCATTTTGTTAAAACCATGTCAAGAACCAGAAACTTGAAAGTTTATTAGAACCAAAAAAAATTGACTGAAACTGTTAATAATGCGCTAATGAGCTTTCTCCCTCAACAATCACACGAGAAGTATTTGAAATAGTAGGTACATGATATGTAGACAACTTTAGTCATTTTCGTGCTGAGGTGGGATGAAAAGTTACGTGTTCCACTCGAGTGCATAGGTTTTTCACATTGTGCTCTTTTGATTCCCTCGCTAACGCTAATTTTAGAATCCTTGCTCGGTCATCAAAATTGAGCATGCGGTTAAAAAGCAACTTTGCACTCTTGTATAACAAATAACTATTTTGATGTAGTTAGTTGAAATGTGTTTTATTCATATTGGTAACGGTTAATTAAGCTTCCTAAAAGTGGGTCTTTGTGAACTTGTATTAGATGGGTCGTAGCCCAAACAACTTTAGGAACCACTGCTCTAGATGCAAGGTCTCTAAACTTCAATACTTTGCCGTTTTATAGCTTTCTTATTTCGCTCAGCTCACTGTAAAACGTTTTTAGAGTTCCGTACCCAAAGGGAAAACCGGGACCCTATTACTAAGACTTCGATGTCCGTCTGTCTGTCTGTCTGTCTATCACCGGGCTATATCTCATGAACCATGATAGCTAGGCAGCTGAAATTTTCACAGATGATGTATTTCTGTTGCCGCTATAACAACAGATACTAAAAACAGAATAAAATTAATAATTAAGAGGGGCTCCCATACAACAAACCTGTTTTTAGCCGTTTTTCGCTCGATATTAATAACGGTGACATGTCACCGATGCATGACATGACGGTGACATATGTGCATGCATGTAGATGCATGGTCTCTAAACTATTTGTACTCTACCGTTATACAGTGTGCTTTATCTTATTTCTCTCAACTCACTGTTCATCATGCTGCAAACTGCTCATCTTTAAGGATTTTTGCGTCGTGTTTTATCAAGTATTATCTGACCTTTTGCATAATTTCGAGAGCATTCTCCGTATTTGTATTATTTTCTATATTTAGCTTTTGAGACGGTAATATAGAAAACAATAGTAAATTCTTGCCGTATAACGCCGCGAGTAGCGTCCAGTGAAAGCGCAGCACACCTCTCGACACCCGACAGCCATCCACACCAATGTTGCCCCTCCGGCGCCAACTTAAGGTAGCCTTTATGGGGGGCCATTTAGTGGACGGCAAGTCACCACCTGCTACGAAATTTTGAAATGGGGCATATATAGCGGGTGCCGAACCTCATTCCATAGTCCAATTTTACATAACATTTAATATTTCACCACAATAGCCCAATTTCAATATTTCAAGTCTTTTTATATGCCATAGTTTGTCTACAACGCTATACTTTTTATATCTACTGATGTTTTTATATTTCAAATTGTAAAAAGGGCCTCTCAATGTTGGCTTAGGCTCAATTGATACCTAATAAAGGACCAGGCCAACCCTGTGAATTCTAATGAATTCTTGCTGTTATGTCTATGAAGCCATGGTGGTCTAGTGGTTGTAACGCTGGCCTATCATTCTTGAGGTCGTGGGTTCAATCCCGGTCCCGTACCAATGAGTTTCTTTGGAACTTATGTACGGAATTTCACACCACTGGCTTTTCGGTGAAGGAAAACATCGTGAGGCAACCTGCATGCGTCCGTAGAAGAAATTCGATGGCGTATTTGAATCCACCAATGGGCCAGCGTGGTGGATATGGCCCAATCACCCTTTGTGGGTAGGCCTACGTCCTGCAGTGGACTACTAAAAAAAGCTAGTACAGTACAGTTATGTCTATTGAATTTGTAAACGGTCGACGATTTAACTTGTAAGGAAAGAAGAAAATTAAAATTCAGTTTTTATTTTTTTAGTCATAAAAAGTTTTTATTGCTTTTCTTACTTATTAGCATAGGTGCCTATTGTTAAAATGGCTATTTCTATGTTAGTTTCTTTTAAACTAAGCAATTATAAAAATTCCAATTCAAGCTAAATTTCTTCTAAATGCTTTGTAAGAATGTTCAATTAAGTAAACAGTAATAAAATTATAATACCGTGTATCTTTATACGACAGACAAAACATTTTAGTAGTTGTACTATTTGTACTATGCGCTTGCCGGTACGTGGTCTCCACTCGAGAAATTTCAAGTTTCAACAAGCCGTTTCCAACCGTTCTTATTGGAGATCCATAAGGGAGGCTTATGTCTGACAGTGGACGTCCTTTGGCTGATAGATAAATAGATGATTTGTACTCGTCATAATGACCAACAATAACTACCGTACCAACCCTTTTTCGCGGTTACACAATTGATCCCATAATAAAAGTAGATCGTAATAATGAGTAAAATGATATCTTAGAACATGGACAAAAACCTACTGGTGTTTTCCAACATTCCATAAGTATTACCACATTTCGAGAGCCTCTAATAACATTTGGCTGTCAGCTTTTAGCTTTTCAATACAGAACGCCTTCACAAAGAAATGTATTATTACGAAACTGATGTCTTTTTCGCCATTTTGATTATTATCTATTGTGTCGCTAAATAACAAAATATTCTTTAATTTGAGATGAAATGGCGTCGCTTATTTTCGCGACAAAAAGCTGTTTTCATAAAAACGAAACTGATTTTTCCGTCAAAATAAAGAAAATGTTTTATTTGAAGAAGAATTTACGAGTTTTCTTTGGCAAACGTAGGACGAAGAAATTCGGTACGGGCCTTATCAAAGATTACTTTTATAGATAGTATATACTTACTGAACGTTAAGGAAATACCTGCTAAGTCAAGTGGGGGATAAAGAAACCATTAAAAGTGCTAATATTATTTCTCCAGTAAATCTTATTGGATCATAAATCAAGTTTCCATTCCATTGTAATAAATAAAAATTCTTAATTGTACAAAAGTTGTAAAGAGTAACATACAACCAAATATACCAATAATAAACAAAGGAGATATTGCAAATATGCATAGAAATTGGGCCACTAAAGGGTACAGTTTTTCATAATTTGCTTTGTTTCTTTCGGAAAATGATTTTCTCGTAAATTTTTACAATAATAGTGTCCATTAAAAGTAATTTCGTGTATTCAGGTATTAAGGTTACATGTGACCAAAATGACAGTTATTCAATGACTGAACAAAAATCAAATTGGAAAATGTGAAATTACTCATAAATTAAGTATTTGATGTGGTTGTTTTACTCTGCGCATTTATTTATCATAGTTTAACGGATTTTTTGAGCCACTGTACCAAGTCTGAGCCCATTTTGCAGTATCTCCTTTCAGATTTATAAAATTTAGTGTTTTTCAAAGTCAAAGTCAAAATATTTATTTTGCGGAGACATGGGTAAAATGTAGGTGTTAAATTTGTTACATAATTATGTGCACCATGCTCTAGCATCATGGCATGCAAAATCATTATAATTGGATTTATAAGTACTTACATTAAACATTATATTTGCACAAAGATTTGTCATTTAAGAATTCATTTATAGAATAATATGTCTTGTCTATTAGTTTGTAGAGTTAAAGTCGAGAAAAATTACTGACAAGATCAGGTTTGGAATTTTTACCCTCCAGAGTATATGAAAGCTAAAGCTAAGAGTAAACAGTGCACTAGACTAGATAATCCTTATTGTAATTGCATTTTTAGGGTTCCGTACCCAAAGGGAAAAACGGGACCCTATTACTAAGACTTCGATGTCCGTCTGTCCGTCTGTCACCGGGCTGTATCTCATGAACCATGATAGCTAAGCAGCTGAAATTTTCACAGATGATGTGTTTTGGTTGCCGCTATAACAACAAATACTAAAAACAAAATTAAATAAATATTTAAAGGGAGTTCCCATACAACAAACCTGAATTTTTAGACGTTTTTCGCTCTATATTAATAATGGTACCAGGTAGATGCTTGAAATTTTCACAGAATATTTAGTTTTATATTTCCTTCAATAATAAATACTAAAATTAAATTATATAAATATTTAAGGGGAGCTCCCATTCAGTACGGAACCCTCCGGACTCGCCCGACTCGTACTTGGCCGATTATTGTTCAAAAATCAAGCAAAAAAGCTTCTAAAATTTGTGGTTTAACAGACAGCTAACCTACAATAAAAACTTGAAATTTAACCACTGACCAGGGCTCTGGACCGAACGTACTTCAAACACCCAGTTTCAATTAATCTTAAGTTAATACGTCTACAGCCTAAAGGTACAATTAATAGCACAGTTCTGAGGTTTATTTGTTTGCAAAATTCAAAGAGATGATTCTAGGAGCTTTCAGTTTAACTTATAATCCAAAGCCTCCGAGTAAGTACCCATAAAAGCTAGAATCTGGTATCAAAAACATAAACAAGTGGTTTAACTTACGCAGAGGGACATTAAATTTAATGGGTATAAGTACCTAGCCGTGGTGGTTTAGTGGTAGTGTCACCCGCCTTACAATCTTGAGGTCGTGGGTTCAAATCCTGGTTTCATAGCAATGAGTTCTCTGAAATTGATGTACGGATTTTCACACCATTGGCTTTTCGGTGACGGAAACCTGCATATATCCGTAGAAGGAATTCGATGGCGTATATAAATCCACCAACCCGGTCTGGGCTAGCGTGGTGGATATGGCCCAATCACCATTCGTGGGTAGGCATGGGTGGGTGGTTCTACGTCCTGGATTATTAATAAGGCTGGTACAGTACAATACAGTAAGTACCTATAATTATGTATGTGTCTGTGATATCTAAAAACTATTAAACTAGGCATATACTAGTTTTTAGATATCACAAACACATACATAATTATAGGTACTCATTACTTATATCTTGATTTAGTCATGATGTTGTCATCATTTTGTTCAAAAAATAAATTGACAGACAGTCTTTTCAAGCCAAAACAAAATCTGTTACAGATTTCTAAAATGGTTTTAAAAAGTTCACAAAGTGCTCATCATAAAGCAGCGACTTGGCATTTTTCTGTTATAGAGTGCTGATATCAATGCGTATACTTTTATCATTTGTACTATTTTGAAATCTTCTAAACATAACTTGAAATCTATTGAGACTCTGCCGAAAATAACCGGAAAATGCTGACTTAACTTCAAGTGGAGCCCAGTTAATGAACGTGAATCTGAAAGGTTACGTTTTGTGAAGATTTCCCTTTTTACCGCTATGTACCTTTCCCAGGCCTATTCAGAGCGGTCCCCTTATCCTTGGGTCTTTCTGACCCATCGAGGCTCGAGTTAGATTCGATATTAACCGGGGACTGTCTGCCCAAGTGGGTCAAGTGTCTGTGGTAGATTGAAAAATGTTGGGACTATTTTGATCTGCGAGTACTTACGCGGCGAGAAAACTGCTTGGAATCATTTTACGTCTGAAATTTCTGAAAGTTCTAGTCTAGCGAGAATTGATAATAGGTAAGCTTTTCACGTAATATCACTATCACTACATAGTATAAAACAAAGTCGCTTCCCGCTGTCTGTCCCCATGTATGTTTATATCTTTAAAACTACGCAACTAAATAAAATATATATTTAAGGGGGGCGGGCTCCCATACAACAAAAGTGATTTTTAGGTAGTTTTTGCTCGCTATTAATAACAGCAAGAGGAATGGGGCTCCCATACGGTACGGAACCCTTCGTGCGCGAGTCCGACTCGCACTTGGCCAATTTTTTATTTATATTTCTTGGCCACGTTCATTCTTTTCATTTAGTTCTTGGTTCCGTCATTCTGTATATAATTAATGTATGGTGCCTAATACGTCTAGTTTGCTAATTGTTTAAAATATTGAACTTCAAATCATATAATAAACAACGCAACGTTTAAGCTACGATATTTTATGAGAGGGTGAAGCATTACTTACGCGAATTCCTTAAAAACAAAACTTCGCTTAGGTCACGTAACACACAGGTTTTCATACAAATGACCCAGCTTAAGGTGACGCATTGATAAACTATAATGTTTCAAAAACTGAGTACCGCGCCCCTTCACTCGGACAAATTTTACGCGATCGCGCTTATTAGATCAGGGTTAAAAGAGGCGGTTACTTTATCTATTTTCTACCAAAATATTACTGTTAGGATGGAAATCTTACTTTAAACTAATGCAGCAACCCTGATTCTAACTTAATAACAAAGAAACTCTTCAATCTGATCCTAAAATGTTCGTGAGGGTACTTGTCTAATGTTCAGGATTCTAAATTAGTAAAGGAAACAAGTAAGTAAGTATACTTTGTTTATTATTCATATACTTCATGGGTCCCTCGAGGGTACCACCATGTATTGCAATAATTATGCCACGTTCGCAAGGCCCTAGACGTTTTGAGAAGAAGTGGCAAGAAACTCAAGACGCCATCAGTGTACAATGATCAGTAACCTTAATTTAGATATTACACAAAGTACTTAACTTTAGCAACATGGCGACGTCCACTCGGCTTGGCTTCGAATATAAAAAGGTACCGACACTCAGCATAACTAGCTAAGCAAGACTTCAACGTTATTATCAGAATACCGGGAGAACACTAAGAGAGATTCAAAGATACTAAGAGATATTAGGAGACGAAGCCGCGCCAACAGCCTGTTTTATACTGATTTCACAAGCTCCCACCATGCCTTACCACCATTGCTCGATGTAAACATTGCCAACAACCAATAGGGAACGAGCAAGATGGCGGGCACTGTGGTAGCCTCCATTTTACACAATTGTTAAACATAAAATCATCTTAAACTGTATTTCATACTTATTAGAATTATTAGAACAATTATTGATACGTTTCAAGTCATCTATAACATTATGAAATCACAGTATTAAATAAATGGTATATGTAAACAACAATGGCCGACATTCGGAAGTCATGATATTTCTCAGTTCCATTTAGTTTAACCAATAAGTCTTATATTACTTAATACATCTTGTAATCGTTATTAAATTAAATATTATAATAACATTATTATTCTAACACGCTCGACAGGATCGCGCCAGAGCGGCGGGTGGCAGTAAATTTTTAATTAATTACTCATAATGTACACATTAAAAAACACAACTTCTCGGTCTATAAAATAGAAAAATGATCAGGCTATTTTAAATTCAGGCTAATTCGTAAAAAATAATGGAATGTTGTCGCTGATAATTTTTAGCACTCGAATTATTAAACTTCTTTTTGGTGAGAAATTTGCAAGTTTTTTTTTTTAATAAAGTCGGTTACTTTTCAAAATTTTGTCTGGTTCATAAAATTTTTCAAGATGTTTCCTTATCTATGATATTTTTTTTAATTTGAATCAGAAAATTTCGTCCCCTCACATCGCGCATTCAAAAGTACTCGTTTTCGTGTTTCTCGGCCCGATGCCTGCTCTTAATTGGCTTCATTCGCCGCCGTCAACACTGCGTCCACCTTTACGATATTACTGCAATGACCGTATTGACCGTTGATTGCGAGCATTTGAAGGATGAATGTGTTTTCAACTGACGCGGACGATGAGTTTTTGTTCCATTTCCGGAAACTCCCTGAATGGCTCCGACTGCCTCAGTGGCTCAGTGGTTAATAACCCTAACTTCTGGGTCAAAAAGGTGTGGGTTCGATCCCCACCTAGGGCAAGTATTTATGTGATGAACATATGTAGGTGTTTGCTCTGTGTCTGGGTGTTATTTAGTTACTACCTATATAAGTATGTATTTAAAAAAATGTATATCTAGTATATCAGTATCAGTATATCGGTATCAGTATATCAGTATCAGTATATCAGTATCAGTATATCAGTATCAGTATATCAGTATCAGTATATCAGTATCAGTATATCAGTATCAGTATATCAGTATCAGTATATCAGTATCAGTATATCAGTATCAGTATATCAGTATCAGTATATCAGTATCAGTATATCAGTATCAGTATATCAGTATCAGTATATCAGTATCAGTATATCAGTATCAGTATATCAGTATCAGTATCAGTATATCAGTATCAGTATATCAGTATCAGTATATCAGTATCAGTATATCAGTATCAGTATATCAGTATCAGTATATCAGTATCAGTATATCAGTATCAGTATATCAGTATCAGTATATCAGTATCAGTATATCAGTATCAGTATATCAGTATCAGTATATCAGTATCAGTATATCAGTATCAGTATATCAGTATCAGTATATCAGTATCAGTATATCAGTATCAGTATATCAGTATCAGTATATCAGTATCAGTATATCAGTATCAGTATATCAGTATCAGTATATCAGTATCAGTATATCAGTATCAGTATATCAGTATCAGTATATCAGTATCAGTATATCAGTATCAGTATATCAGTACAGAACAACTTTTACAAAAAGTTTTCTTCTGTTTTCATTTTTAGGGTTCCGTACCCAGAGGGTAAAAACGGGACCCTATCACTAAGACTTCGAAGTCCGTCTGTCCGTCTGTCTGTCATCGGGCTGTATCTCACGAACCGTGATAGCTAGGCAGCTGAAATTTTCACAGATTATGTATTTCTGTTACCGCTGTAACAACAAATACTAAAAACAGAATAAAATACATATTTAAGGGGGGCTCCCATAATTATAACAAACGTAATTTTTCTTGTCGTTTTTTGTTCCATATTAATAACGGCAACAGGTAGACGCTTGAAATGGAGCTAAAGGGGTTCCCATAGGGTCTGGAACCCTTCGTGCGCGAGTCCAACTCTCACTTGGCTAATTATTTACATACATAAATATCTGCATTTTACAAAAGCTGCGGGCCCGCAACCGCGGAGGGCGCGGCTAAAAACCGCTTCGTGAGTCCTTAGCCTAACACGTCAGTGCGTGAGATGCAAATAAGTATACATTCACCTTAAAGGAAGCTATCAATGCCTCCATACCCCCCTCCAGCCCGCCGGGGCCCCGAACCTTTTTAAAAGGGCTCTTACTTCTAGACCTTTTCCGAGAAATAAAATATTTGGAGCGGAAATTATCCGGATCTTGTTTTTTTGAGTGCGCTGACGTTTTTTTCAGTGGCTCGGGTAGAGGTGGAGTGTGTGAGTGGAAGAGACAAACGGCGAACAATAGGAGGCTACGACGGATTAGGTACTTTAGTCACTTTGGCTAAGACTATAAGTAGACCCTGACTTAAGTGACTGAGTATAGCTTGAGGTATTTTGTGAGAATTGACGTGATTTTTGCTGCTTTAGGGTAAATTAAAATATAGGACATTGACATTAAGGAAAACAGCTTTAACACGTGCGCTGCCACGTAAAAAACATATATTTTCTTTCAGGCCGTGACGCCCAATGTTGGGTGACAGGTAACATTTTCGTTCGGGCCGCGTCGTCCAATGGTGACCGCGCGTCAGACGTGTTTTAAACCTCCGTGGTGAGCCAACGGATAGAGAAGTCTTACTAATTTGTATGAAAAAAAACCAGCGCAGCCCTACAGAATATACATCATGATTTGGCATTTGCAAACAATCACAGCAAAGCAAAAATTAGTCTGTTAGTTAAAATTAGTAGTTAGTACTGGTTGCCTACTTTTACTTCGTATGACATTCTCATACTTCTATTGTAAGTGCTACAATATATAGGTATCATATTATTTAAATCCTAGCTACCTAAAACTGGTTCTCTGCTTAGTATTATCTTTTCACAATGTAACGGCTGAACCAATTTTTAGTAACATTTAGATAAAAAAATGTACAACTAGTTTTTTAGATAAGAATAATTTCTACCATTTTCTAGAGAAATGTACTTATCTCGTGGGATCACTAGCTAGCTCTCTAGATCCTCCGGTATATTTTTCGGGATAAAATATAACGACCTCTAGCGATTTTCAACTTAGACTTGTTTATCTAGATTTATCCTACTAATATATAAACGTGAAAATTTGTAAGGATGGATGAATGGATGTGTGGATATTTGTTACTCTTTCACGCAAAAACTACTGAACGGATTGAGATGAAACTTTGCAATTATATAGCTTATCTATCAGAATAACACATAGGCTATAAATTATAATGATATTGCGTAAATTTTCCATATTATAACAATAAGTGTTAAGTAAGTAAGAAAAAGTCTGCCATCTGCGAGCTATTCTAGCGTGCGCTCCAAGAAATGTCAAAAAAGAACTGTTGAATCGAACAAATGTCAAATCGAATTTTTTGTTTTTTATTTTCCACCTCCTTTATTAAGGGTGGAAACGTAGGGCCTCGAAATATCATGCGGGTGAAGCCGCGGGTAAAATCTAGTAAATTATAATTTCATATTCATGTTCATTTTGTTTATTGCAAAATATGGGTTTACAAAGTACTTACAAAATATAATAATATAAAAAGTTCGCCATATTCAGCCTTTCGGCATGCAACATTATGTAAGAGTACATATACGCATTTTTTTATCTAATATTTTACATTTTAAACATTTATCATACACTTTAAAACCACATTACTTTTAAAAATCATGAAAAAAAAACAACACATGAGAAAAAAATAATTGATTGAGGCCATTGGCCAGAAAACTGGAAACTAAGTTTCTAAAGCATCCCATTCATGTTTTTTTTTGTCACTAAAATTATTCCTAAATAACTAAGTCACAATAAAGGCGAAAAAATGTCAAAATTAGAAATAAATTATTAAGTATTCGTCACTTAAATCCAAATAAAAAAGTTAAAATTTATTAAAATTATAGCATGTCAGGCATTCAAAGAGTCAATTATTCAAATTTCATTTCTGACTGTCAATCATTACGGAGTGTAACAGGATCAACTTTTATTAAGTTACAAACATTATAATATTTTATGTTTAAGTATATTATGAACATTATTTAATTATACATTTATTTCAAGAAACGCAGAGAAGTACTCGTAAATAGTTGAACTGAACTCTAAAATTACTAAAATAGTAAATAATATTTTTGATATGAAAGGTAAAACAAATGATGTTATCATCGTCATCGCATCGATACCATAGAAACTAATTATTTTTCGCCAAAAATGAGACAACCAACTTCAACTGTGTACGTAACTGTGTTCAAAAACGGCTAAGCCAATTTCGATTGAATTTAAATGGGACCGCTGCGGAGTATACTCGTTTGAACTAAAAAAGATTTTTTAAGTCAGTTCTCAATTGGCGAAAATATCGATGAACATACTCAAAAAAAAATACATACAGACGATTACTAAATCTTGCATTACTAAGCCCGGAGTTCACCAACGCTTGTTTAAGTTAAACGTGTGATTACTGTATTTAACTAACGGTTTTTGCTTGCTGAACAGCAAAATTTCGTTAGAAAGCTGTTTAAGATTTAACCAACGGTTGATAAATTAAACATCTGTTGGTGAACTAGGGTCTAAAACCCGAGTTTAATCGTTGTTTAAATACAGTAATCACACGTTTAACTTAATCAAGCGTTGGTGAACTTGGGTCTAAAAGAATAATATACCTACCTGTCGGACACGCGCACGAAGTGTTCCGTACTGTATGGGAACCCTCCTTAAATATTTGTTTTATTTTAATTAAATAACAAAAATAAAAACTTAAATAACCTATCTAAACTAAAATAACTAACCCAAACTATCTTTAAGGGTTAAATACCTAAGTACCTAGTAGTATTGTGCTATTATTTGTACCATCTCCATTACGTACTGTACTATACCTACCTTATGTCTTATTTAATGAAACTCAAAGCGTTCACTGAAGCTAAAGTCTTCAATATTCTATTAAGTATCAAGTTATTTTGAAAACATTTCAGTTAGTTTATCCGGGTATCTGCGTTGCTCAAATTTTTAAGTTCCTTTCGTGTTTGTCACAAACACTACTAACCTATAAATACTAGTCACAGAATGAAAAATACTCTTTCAATTTCGGTTTCTAAGCATGTCGAAAAAAAAAATGTTTTCTTTAAGAGGTTGTAGAAAGCCAAAGCAGGAATTCTTGCAGACGTTACGAAATACCGCGCACGTCTTTTCAAATTCCACAAACAACTCAAAATGAACTTTAAGTCTAAGTTGTGTGGGTTATTATTAGAAAACAGTGCATAATTTAAGTGTCAGCCAGGGTTGGATTTCGTAACAATGTTGTGTTATAATTTGTACCATCTTCAAAACGTACGTCCAGTTTTGTGACAAGAATACTAGGTATATAGGTAGTAATACTGTTGTTTTTTTGTGTTTTATCATTTGTTTTGTCGTTGTTTATGTATTTTACCTCTTATTTTTGTTGCAATTAAAAATTTCTGTATTTCTGTACTGTACTGTAACAGCATTTTAATAGTCTACTGCAGGACGTAGGCCTACCCACGAGAGGTGACTTGGCCATATCCACCACGCTGGCCCTATGTTTGTTGGTTGTAGTTGGTGGATTCACATATGCCGTCTAATTTCTTCTATGGACGTACGCAGGTTGCCTCACGATGTTTTCCTGCACCGAAAAGCCAGTGGTGTGAAAATTCCGTTCATAAACTCCAAAAAATTTGGTACTGGTATCGGAATTTGAACTCACGACCTCATGATTGTAAGGCAGGTGTCATTACCACAAGACCACCATAGCCAGTAGTGGTGTGAAATTCCGTTCATAAATTCCTAAGAATTCATTGGTACTGGTACCGGGATTTGAACTCACGACCTCATGATTGCAAGGCAGGTGTCATTACCACTAGACCACTACGGATTAGTATGTGGAATCGTTAAACTACTGTGCTTTTATCATGGAGTAATACACCTTATATTATATTCTGAAACTGCGCAGACTGCACTGGAGAATCTCGTTTTCAGAAATAATACAAGTGTGTAGGTAAATAATTAGTCGGGGTTCCCTAGTGGTACCAGAGACTTAGAGAGAGAGAAACTCTGAAGAAGATTCTGTACCGACCAGTGTTTTTGCGTTTTCTAGAGCATCGAGAAAATTCGCGCTACATAGTATAAAATAACGTCGTTTCCCTGTTTGTCTGTCTCTATGTATGCTAATATCTTTAAAACTACGCAACGGATTTTGATGCGGTTTTTTAGTAGATAGAGTCATTTAAGAGCAAGGTATGTATGATCAGTATGATACACCTGTGCGAAGCCGGGGCAGGTTGCTAGTTTTTAATAAAATGCACGTTCCGGGAGAAAACTTACCCCTTAAATTGTAACAAAATGTTTTTGGTGATGAACTAACTTCGATTTTAACCTCTCGGGAAACTGGAAATCTATTAAAAACAGATTGTTCCATTCCCTGGCTGCACGGATTACAAATATTGATATTTACGTTGAAAAACTAATAGTAGTGTATTTTTTGTCTACATTTTATATTTTTAATTTTATAATTGTGCATGGATGCACAATTTTCTCAGGGCCTGAATCCTTACCTGGTGTAAGCTTTCCAAATTAAAGGTGTCTAATAAGGGCCTTATACTCAGGCTGTTAAGGTTGGTTTTGAGCGATTGTTTTTGTTAAAAACAGATAACAGAAACTCGTGAGAGGCCGGAAAAGGCTTTGCTATGTTTTGGCCGTTGAAAGGATGTTTTGATAAAGCCAGCTCTCATGGCTCCATTGTTTTCTCCCGTCTTTTGATTTTCAAGAGTAAATCTGTCCTTGCAAAATTATTTTGATTTTTGCTACTTAAGAGGATCGTGAATCGACCAGTGTTTCGCATTTTCTGTAGAATATCGAGAAAATTTTCGGTACTTTTTGATAAAATTAACGATCTGGGAGAAAATTAAAATTAAATTGTAACAAAACGTTATGATTTTGGTGTAAGCGCTTGAGTAAAAAAATATTGCACGCTGTTACTTCTTATTTTTCTCGGAAAAGTTTTTAGTTTATGTATACTTTTCAGCCAAGTTTTTGCGTAAAACTATATTACTTTTTAGATGCTTATAACTTTAAGGTCATTTGAAAAGCTGTAAAAATTCAGCGATTATAAACCTAGTGATTACAGTGCTCATTACATGAAAAAAAAAACATTCTAATCGGATAATATATAAAGGTAGATAACAGCTTATTGTTTTTGTATAGTCTAATTGGCGCCACATAATTGTTTTAACTAAACTTTGAAGGAAAATTTAATTTTTAGGGCTCCTTACCCAAAGGTTTAAAACGAGACTCTATTACTAAGACTCCCCTGTCCGTCTGTCTGTCACCAGGCTGTATCTCATAAACCGTGATAGCTAAAACTTTGAAATTTTCACAGATAACGTATTTCTGTTGCCGCTATAACAACAAATACCTACTAAAAACAGAATAAAATAAATATTTAAGGGAGGCTCCCATACAACAAACCTGATTTTTAGTCGTATTTTGCTCGCTATTAATAACGGGGACAGGCTTGAAATATTAACAGATTATTTTGTTAAAATTTTCACTTTAAAAATAAGGGTAAGGAACCCATCGTGCGCGAGTCTGACTCGCACTTGGCCATTTTTTTGATAATTCAAAGAACTTGAAATTTTTTATGTTCGGCTGGGTGGCTGCAGTTGGCATTTCCTACTGACCGCTACTATGGTTGACACGTCAAATTGTAGTTCCAGGTTGTTTTAACCATTAAGCTAAGTCAGTGCTTTTTGGCTTTAAAACTCCACACCAGGGCTTGCCACCCGACTATAATTTACTCATGTAAATTTAATTGCTTGAGAAAATTTAGCTGGCTTGTAGTTCATTTTATTTCAGGGAGTTTTTAACCGACTTCCAAAAAGGAGGTTCTAAGTTCGTCTGTAAGAAATTGTTTTGTGTATGTTCATCGATAATTTCGCCAATTGTGAACCGAATCGTAAAATTCTTTTTTAGTTCGAAAGGGTATACTCCCGAGGTGATCCTATTAAAATTTTGTAGAAATCTTTTTTCGTTTTTAAAAATCAACACTAATGTAGTGTAAAGTAAACAATTTGAGCGAAATATTCGAATTTTGTACACGACGGAAGGTGGTTTTGCGAAAAATAATTATATTTATTGGTATGAAGCCGTTTATTTTGCAAAAATGAGCACTTGAAAATGATGAAATAAGTTAAAATGTTTACTCTTTCAAAAGTGTATGTGGGTTTTATTCCTGTTTTAAAAGTAATGAAAACGACGAGTGTAAACATGGTGTACTCTCTTTTTAAATTTATCCTAGCTGTGCTGGAAATTACAAAAGCTACAAAGTAGTGTGTACTTTTATTAACAAGAACCTTTTTTAACGAAAATGTGCTCTTATGATATAGTAAAGTTTCGGGCAATTAACAATGGCAAGTGCAATTCCGTATCATGCAAGGTTTTGAACTGAATATATCAGATAATAGTTGAAGAGATATTATTCTGTGTACAGATACAGATTCTTTATTAATATATAAAAATTTACAAGTCAGATAATAGTAAATACATTTATAATACATTTTACAACCTACATTGTACAATTCAATTATCAATTACAAAAAATATACCTATATTTAAATATTTTAACTATAACTTATCATTCGTATATTCTTTAACCATAATAGAAAGCTTTGCTCAGGAGTAATAGTTTCAATTGAGACAAATATGTTATCATAAGCTGCACTTTTAACGCATTCTGGCAGATGGTTGTTTAACTACTCGTATGGACCGCACACATACACTGACTTGTCACATTTTGCGAGCGATATGTCATGTAGATGTTGTTGTCATGTGTCATATGTTTGTAATTTAAATGTCATAGATGTATTATATACGTGGAATCTGTTACCACAAAATATTATATCATACTAGCTGACCCGACGAACTTCGTTTCACCAACTCTGAAACCTTCTTTGGCTCATACACAACAACTTTGCCAAAGATCATCACATGATCAAATGCCAGAGTTCTTATGACCACCTTCCAGCTCCATCATCAGACCATGGTTTCCATTGAAATACAAACTACTCGCCAAGACCATTAAAATGAACCCAAACTCAATGAGGTTGTGTCGTTTCATTGCTAAGTTCCTTTGGCCACCTTCTAGCTCCACTATGTCATCAGAATATTGCATCGTCACGTTATTTACACATGTACTACAAAATTTCATCTCAATCGGTAACCGGGAAGTGGATAAAATTTAGCTTGCAAGATTTGATTACAGACCGACAGACAGACAACAGGACAGGTGAAACTAAATAAAAGCTTGTAAAAAACAACCGTAAATATTCGATATGAATATCCGTTTCTAGCATAAGCCAAAAACGTAAAACGAAATACTGGCATTCTTCCCTTTATATTTTGGACTTAAACTCGTAAAATCCTACCCTACTCCTTTTACAGGGGTAGGATTTCACAAGTACATAGTAACACGCGTTCACAAAGGCAGCTTGTCTGTCATCAATCAACGCTGTCGAAGTGTCAGCCCTAAATCGCGCTGTTTTTGCCGTAGACCATGTGCCGTTAAGTGAGGGCCCGGGGTTAGGGTTGCCACTAGAAAAGGATTAGTCTATTTTCGTATAATATGCTTGTTTTATTTGATCTTGAGTGGTAGTAAGCCTTTATCAACCGGGATAAACGTTGTTCTTGTGATTCTAAAAGTACAGGTGTCGAGTACCACTTAGTTTGCTTTCGTTTTCAGATAAACGGTACGTCTAAAAAAATCGGTTTCACGTAATTCGTCAAGTTATGTAGAATTATTGCTACAGAGCTATATGTACATATTTGTAGAAACATATTTTTTGTGAATCGCCTCTGTACCGAATACTGATAGAAAACATATGTTATCAGTTAAAAAATTGAACATGAACCTACCAGTCTTTTTAATAATTCACTGCAGGATGAAAGTCTACCCACCAAGGGTGATTGGACCATATCCACCACGCTGGCGCAGTGCGGTTTGGTGGATTCACATACGCCATCTAATTTCTTCTATTGACGTATGCAGGTTGCCTCGCGATGTTTTTCTTCACCAAAAAGTCGGTGGTGTGAAATTTCGTATTTACATAAATTCCAAAGAACTTATTGGTGCGGGACCGGGATTTGAACCCACGACCTCACGATTGTAAGGCGGCTGTCACTACCTCTAGACCACCATGGCTTTTCATGAAAACATGAAAATTAATAAAAAAATAAATAGGTACATTAATTTCGCCTTTTATAGTTAGGCAGTACATTAATTATGCAACTATGATTAATGTACTAACACTCAAAGTATTTTACAAATACACTCAGGATGGTGTTTTTGCCGGGCCCGGACCCTGCGCACCAGGGATTTGCAGCGCGTCCACATCGTTGTATTGAAACAATGGACGCGCGACTCGGCGAACATCCCCGACGCGGTGCCGGGTCAGTCCCATCAGCATCTTGAACACATTATTATATTGAATACAAAGGGGTGGGTGAAAGTTGGCACCTAAACTACAAAAAAAGAATCTCTAGCTACGCTCTTGTCTAGAACTTAGCAAGCCTAGATGTCACGTGACGGGTTACGATGCAATATTGAGTGGAAAGTTGGAACCATGTTGGAACACCGACACAATACAGTACGTAGAGTAGCGCCGTTCGATTCGGGTTACACTCAGTAAACTTCGCCTTTGTTGAATACAGAATAGAAGTTTGTATTTTAAAGTTTCTCTGATTCGTTGCGTTGTATAGCACATTCGCTTTGGCCTAAGTTTGTGTTTATGTACTGGTTTCTATGTATACGTGTTACGTACTTTACTGTACCAGCCTTTTTTTGTGTAAATCCACTATAGGACTTAGGCTTACCCACGAAGGGTGATTGTGTCATATCCACCATCGAATTTCTTCTACAGACGTATGCAGGTTGTCTTACAATATTTGTTTTCACCGAAAACCCAGTCGTGTGAAATTCCGTACATAAATTCAGAACAACTCATTGGGACGGGACCGGGATTTGAAACCACGGCTTTACCATTGTAAGGCGGGTGTCACTACCACTAGACTACCACAACTTCTTACAGGTGCCACGTAGTTTAACATAGAACCTCCTCCTTTTTGGAAGTCGATTAAACATCCACGCGTCATCGCGTTTCATAGAAAAATCTATGAATTGGTCAAGTGCAGAACATTTCAGGCTGTAGTCGCAGCAATGCACCCCTATTTTTAACAAGCCTATTTTTACACCGGGTGTAAACATATTGGATTCTAGCAATAGCGCCAGTACTATTTATTCTCTTCACTTGTGGCGATATGAATATAAAAAGTATAAAAATCCTCGCATCATCGCGTTTCAGAGAAAAAATCCAATTCGTGCGATGCCCATTGCCCAGTCATACCAATGAAGCCATGAATGGCTCAAGTGGAGGTCAATTTAGGCTACAGACCCAAAATGCAGCTTTTTTAATGAGAGCTAAAAGTACTAGTTATTTCAGACAACTCTAATTTTCGTGTACTTTACAACCACAGCAGAGTTCTAGCGTGCGTTGTGCGTCATGTTACAGAATAGACACACGATTAACTAATAGCTTGTCATTTTTCGTGCATTTATTGTAAAAATTCTCTATTTTTACATAAGAAAACACATCGGATCTTGTTTAAAATGTCGCAATTATATCTGCTTTCTAGAGAAAAATAATTATTTTTCGAAAAAAATGGCATAACCGCCTTCCATAGTGTACAAAATTCGAATATTTCGCTCAAATCGTTTAAATTATTGTTGATTTATCAAAAAACGGCTGAGCCGATTTTTGTAAAATTGAAATGGGACCACCTCGAGAGTATACCCTTTCGACCTAAAAAAAATTTTCGATTCGGTTCACAATTGGCGAAATTATCGATGAACATACACAAAAAAAAACATACACACGAACAAAGAACCTTTTACTTTTTGGGAGTCGGTTAAAAGCACAAGATCTGTATTGGTTCATTCTTTAAGAGATGCGATGTCAGAATACACATCCCAGTTCTTACTTCGAAGGCAAAGTACATTAGATTCTTTCAATAGCTCCAGTATTGATGTACTGCAATTACGTCATCAAAATGTTCTGTACGCGACAGATATTAAAAATCAACGCGTCATCACGTTTCATAGAAAAAATCCTATCCGTGCGGTGGCGGTGGCCAGCCGCTCCAGTGAAGCTATGAATGGCTCAAGTGGAGGGCCATTCAGGCTGCGGCTCCCATGATGCAGCCTTTACACTGAATGCTCGCCTTTTCAGACGGAGGTGGAAGTACTACTTACCTCACCGCTTTTCTTTCTCGGCCTACTTCGATGCTCGCTGCGAATTTTCAATTATTTAGCCCGCGATTTAGAGAAATAAATTTGGGGTCGATTGAATCAGGGCCTATTTAGATGTAATATAGGAAATTTGATGCAAATGCGGATAGCTTTGAGGTTTCATCGTTTTACTGCACTTACTTATTTGTTGAATTCTAATCAAGTGGCTCGGTAAATGACCACCAGATATTCGGCAACTTTACCTTTTTCTTTCTTATCCAAACCACACCGTCGTCCACTTACTAGGCGGACTTTTAATACAAGTGGAGACAAATAAACGAAATTCATAACAAACACGTATATAATAATAAAGCCGCGGTTAGACAACGGACGGACTATACGGATGCGATTGCGGTCTGGCTGCCGTAATACCGAGAAATGTAATAAACCGCAAGTTTCATACGCACTATAACCGAACGGTTTATGTATTTGAAGCAACGTTTAATAGTAAATTATTTATAAAGCAAAATAAACTTGGTGTTCTCTCTAAGGTGAGACGGTATTGTACACCTAAGCAACTGCTTAGTCTTAATAAAGCGCAAGTCAGGTCTTGCATTGAATAATGCTCTGCCAAATATCAACTGGAGGCTCTGAAGTCGACTGAGAAGCGAGCCAGGAAGCTGATAGACAACGATACCTTGACTAAGTCGCAGCTGCAAAGGCTCGACCATTGACGTAAGGCAGCGTATTTGTCGGCCTTCTATCGGATACACTTCGGAGAGTGCGTCCAAGAGTTACACAATCTCGTCCCACCTACCCCTTTCTTTTATCGAACGGCTAGGCAGACGCGACCAGAGCACCACCCTTTTATCGTGGACATTCCGCGCATTAGAACCAAGCGTTTCGAATCCACATTCCTCATATGATCAGCCAGAATGTGGAACGCTTTGCCTGGGTCTGTCTTCCCGCTAAAGTACAACGTGGGTTTTTTCAAATGCCGAGTAGACTAGACCTCATAATAATATTAGCTTAATATCAGGCAATATGTAGACTACTCAAACTCAAACCTATACGAAATAAAAAAATAAAAAAAATTAAGCCTACATTTCTACAAAATATTCTGTTTGTTTGCCCCCAGGGACATGCACGCGGCGGTGTGTGGCGGGCGCGCGGGCCTGTGTGACGCCATGCGGCCAGCTAGCGGCGCTGACTTGCTGCGATACCTGCGGAAGGTCAACTTCACCGGTGAGATAAGAAGTTCCTTTTCTCATCCATCCATCATCCGTAGCCCGTAGGCTGGACATAGGCCTCCCCAATGGATTTCCAATAAGGCCTGTTGGAATCTGCCTGCATCCAGCGCGTTTCTGCAATCTTAACTATAATCGTCTGTCCTCCTAACTGGTGAACGTTCCACGCTGTGTTTGCTGGTCTGTGGTCTCCATTTGAGAACGTGACGGGCCTTTTTCATATTCCCCAAGAAACTCTATGTTTCACAATGGGTCTACGCCGCACCAGCCGGGTAGAACCACGACATAATTTTATCGACGTATTAAAACGAAACCCGAATTATGGTGAATCCTATCTGTCATTTTTTCACACGTTGACTAAAATTATGTCGTGGTGCATATGCTAGACGGGCAATAGCCCAATTTTTTTAATCGTTGGACTAGACTTTTATAATCCTGTGCTATTGTGCTCTTACTCGGTCCCGTGACCATGTACTACGCAAACGTCGTATTGGGCTATCAATTCAGAAAAGTCACTAGGCCCTAGACAGTTTATAAAGAGAAAAACCAACACAAAACTCATCACTATACATACATTAACACAGTCACACTTAGATTTCTTTATGTTATCCAATAAAGAAATCTAAGTGTGACTTATGACGTAAGGATACAAAATTTACATATTATTAAAAATCTCGCTCCACCAAAATATGTGTAAACATAGAGACATAACATTTACTCCCTTAAGAGTTAAAAATCAAATTACAGACTTTATGATTAGTGTTCCATACTGAAAGGGTAAAACGGGACCCTATTACTAAGACTCCGCTGTCCGTTCGTATGTCTGTCTGTCACCTGGCTGTGTTTCATGCACTGTGATAGCTAGAACGTTGAAAATTTCACAGATGAAAACAGATATAAATATTTTTAAGGAGGGGTCCATATGGTACGTAACCCTAGGTGCGCGAGCCTGACTCGCACATGGCCAATTATTTTTGTCCCAATGTTATCTAAGTTCTTCGCTATTCTATCGTTGTATTCGATGGCCAAATCACGTGTATTTCAATTTGTAGAGCCATTCAGTGAGATTGATCCTTAGAAAATATACCTTCATTTACTGATTCAGTCGTTTTGAATCATTTTATTAAAATTACCAAGATTCGAGTCTGCAAAATTCTAATATGAAAACGCTGGAAGGCGATATTACAAATTTGCTCTCAGATCACTAAAATATAAGTACAATTGTTTAGAGTCATTGATGCAAAATTATTTCTGTCAGGTTTATCAAACAAAATGTTTAGTGCCATCTTTTGATACATTTTTGTTTACGTTGTCCCTGAAAGAAATATGAGCTCTATTGGGGAGTTTAGTATCGGTATAATATGGAGGTATATAGGTAAATGTTTCGGGACCTTAACCGTCTCGAAGGTCAGCTCGGGATTTATGGTTCAATCACTTCGATTTATTCAATCAACGTGGCCGTAAGGGAGCTGTATTATTAAGGCATTTGTTGTAGTGTCTCACATTGGCTCATTTATCGGTGACTTTGGTTTTTTTATTGATAAAATTGTTAGTTTGTGAACAGTGTCGCCATCGTTATTGTTTCAACCATTCCATAAGAAACGATTTTCATTCAGCACAATCTTGCTGCCTTAATGAGGTATAAATTATTTATCATATGCAGCGCAATTCTGCAGTCTTAATGATCTTTCCATCTATCCAGCTAATCGGTGGACGTTCTTCGCTGCGTTGCGCTGTAATCTGTAGGAATCTATATTTATTTGTTAACACAGCGACCCAAAGTGGTTCTTGGCCTCCGATACCAAGGTCCACCATCTGTCCCTATGCTGCACGAGTAGGTGCCAGTCTTGCACCCCAATCTCCAGCAGGTCTTCGGCACTTTAACTTTCCAACTATACTTGGGACAACCAACAGGGCTTTGTCCTTCCGGCATGTCCAATTAAGCCTTGTTTACGGTACGATCTTCTCCCATCCGTTCCAAGTGTCCGAGCCAGCGGAGTCTGTGGGATTTAATTTCATTAGCAATCTACGTTGCAAGAATCGCGTAAAATGATCCGTAAGATTCTTACCTGAAATGTCAACAAATCACCATTTGTTCACTATCATTGTTCTATCGTTGCGCAATGCATACGGAATATGGAAAATGTTGTGCTTGGCGTTTCAACGAACTATCGAACACGTTGCAAAAGCTTTCCGTTGCGATTACGCAAGAGCTGTTATGAGAAAGATGTTATCCCACCGAATAAGGAAGTCACCCATAATCCAGGAATCCCCATACTAACGCCGCCAACGCTATAAGTTGGTTAAAATGATAAACACTTCACAAAATTTGGCGCGGAGTCAGTACAGCGGGTTAGCTCAGTGGTCAGAGCGTCGGGCTAGTGATCCGAAGACGCAAGGTTCGAATCCTGCATCCGCGACGAATTTTTGAAATGTTTATCATAAAAAGTAACTCTTTAATCCCCATACTGTTTGTTCTCCTGTATTCTCCACGTCTGACGTTTACGATATCTCGATTTCGGTTATTAAATTAAGCTAACGGCAGCACCTTGCGAGGGTTATAGGGCATCAAATTGTGCTTCATCCAATATTGGCTTTATCTTTGCTATAGGAGGAACTTATTTGCAGCGGTCGTGTTTCCTATTGATATTGTTTCAATTGGGCTGATTTTAGGTTCGCGATTTATTCCAGAACTTGTTGTATTTTTTTATACGAGTATATTTCTTATTGACTGCCTCGGTGGCTCTGTGGATAATGACTCTGACTTATGGATCAAAGAGGAGTGGATTCGATCCCCACCCAGGGCAAACATTTGTGTGATGAAGGTGTTTGCTCTATGTCTGGGTGTTATTTAGGTACTATCTATATAAGTATATATTTAAAATATGTATATGTAGTAGGTATGGCAGCCATATTATATCACAAGCTTTGCTTAGGTTGGGTTGAGAGACCGTTTAATCTTAGCTGATTGAACGTAATTGGTTGAATCAAAACTTGTAATTTAGAGAAAGTGATCGTAATTATTATAACATGACTATCTTAAAACATGACTATCCAAAGTGTCCAGTCATGTCGTAATATAGTGTAGTCATGCTCTGGTAAGCTAATTTTGAAAAGTAACGCTATATTTTCAAACCGTTTGAAAAAATGAGAACTGTATAAGTTTAATTTATGAGTATTTGTGTGTCTTTTCTCCTATATATTTTCATGACAGTGGTGGTTTGCACACCAAACAAACTGTGAGTGCGTTTAGACGCGGCTTTTTCTAATTGAAATATTTCTAAATTTAATTTAAAAAAAAAAATTATAGGGTTGCCAATATTTGTAATAAATTGGTCTGAATATATTTTTGAGTCTTAAATTAGTTGTTTGACTGTACTGTACTGTACCAGCCTTTTTAATAGTCCACTGCAGAACGTAGGGTGGTGGATATTACCCAACTACCCACGAGGGGTAATTGGGCCATATCCACCACACCCCAGTGCGGGTTGGTGGATTCACACACGCCATGGAATTTCTTCTACGGACGTATGCAGGTTGCCTCACGATGTTTTCCTTCACCGAAAAGCCAGTGTTGTGAAATTCCGTACATAAGTTACAAAGAAACTTATTGGTACGGGACCGGGATTGAACCCACGACCTCAAGAATGATAGGGCAGCGTTACAACCACTAGACCACCACGGCTACGATTTTTCGACTACCCCTATTTTGTTATGGTAAATCCCACTTATAAACCAACTAGCAAATGATCTTTTAACTGACATTTTACTCTCTAACTTACATTTTATCGTGTTCGTAAGTGTTGAAAGGGGCGCATTTTACAAAGGAATTCCCCATCTTAGTTAACATAATATCTTTCAAATTGCTCTTTAATCCTATAATAATCTTGTGTAAGCCGTTTCAGCGGCTCTTTCCCCTGTTTCCCCCAAATTGTACCTCTGTTTATGTGAATTCATGGTTCAAAGTTTAATACGGGTGAGTCTTAAATACAAAACAACTTACGGGATAGATTAGATTATAATGCTATATGTATTGTGTATAAAACTACTCGTACATAGTCAAAGATGGTAAGAAACGATAAGTGTACAGTTCTAGAGAAGCTTCGTCGGTCACAGCGTAATAAGAAGTGATGACGACACTAGGCACTAAAAATAATGAATACAAGACACTTGGTAGACACCAATTCAGTTTTCATCAGTACTCGCGTCTGCCAAGTAAAGTCGGTATCTTGGCTGCTGATTAAAATCTTATTGTTAGTTCACCGTAACGCCACGACTGTTTTCTTTTTGCACATACTCTACAGTTCTTGCCAGTCCAAGTCCTGTAGTCATTACAAACTGAATCTTTTATCACTAAAAGTAACTTGAGATTTATATTGACCGCAGGTCTTTCCGGAGACGAGTTCCACTTCGACAACAACGGCGACGGCCCAGCGCGCTACAAGATCCTCCACTTCAAGCAGGTGGCTAAAGGCACCTTCCGCTGGGTCGAGGTCGGCCAGTACTTGGACGGAGAGCTACAGCTCGACTTGGACGGTATATTCTTCTATACTGATCATACTTATAGTTGTTTTCCGTTTATCATCATCCACAGCTTTCATATTATAATAAGTTGTTAATGTGTGTCGAAACACGCGTTTTATAGGCTTCCGTAGATGGTGACGATGATTTTGATAATAACCGATTTTATAATGTCATAAGATGGTTTAGTGCTAGAAAAACATAACTGGTAAAAAATTAATTTGTGAGGTATATGACCTCTGAGCTATGTGCAAGCTTAAGAATGTCAATTTTTTCTTTATAATTCAAAAAGCTATTATCCCACAGTACTCAAAACAATTTTGAGATAAAGTGTTTAATGTGCCCAAGAATCTCAGAAAGTTTGAACATTCCATCTCGAAATATTTTAGAAATTAAGGGGGGCAATCTTTTTTTCAACTTTGGCGACTTACATCTCACAAATGATACACGACACAAAAAAATTGTTCAAAAAACCTTACATTCACTTTAAATACCCTATTCAACGATAACACGAGGGGGTGGGGTTGAAAATAAAGTTTCATCCCCACTTTTCATGTATGGGAGCTACCCGTTAAATAAAATGTTTAGATTTTTTTAGTATTTGAAATTGAGATCTATACTAGAACTATTATGTTGTCAAATTTCATTCAATTTGCTTTATAAAATGTGGAAGTTATAAGGCACATCAGAAATTGATGTCGGCTCAGTTCAGTCTACTGCTATTTCCTGACTCCCTGGTCCATCACAAACTGTCTACCAATCTCTGTCTTCTTTAAGTGGGTGTTAGTCAACTTACTGAAAAAACTATTTCATTTTATATTCGCTTATTGCACAATTCAGTTAATTAATTTCAGTTTCAGTTTATTTATTTATGAGACGCGGGTCTATTATTACTTAGCCTGCAAATATAAGCAGCCAGGTAGACCGAATTGTCATTATCAATGTCTCCACAGAGATCCAGTTCAAGTGGGGCTCGCCGCGGCCGCCGGAGTCTGTGTGCAGCGCCGAGTGCGAGCTCGGCCAGGCCAAGCAGTACGTAGAGGGTGAGAGCTGCTGCTGGCACTGCTTCAACTGCACGCAGTACGAGGTACCCAGAAAGTTTTGACCAACAAACATCAACCGACCAATCACCTACCAACTACCATCCAATCACTAATCTACCACCACAATCGACCAACCAACCACCAGACCACCACCAACTTTTTTTTTTCTTTTTTTTCTGAATAGGTTTGCGTTTGACCACATACTGCCTGATGTTAAGCAGATAAGCGGTCTAGGTTGTAGTGCGTTTGTCTAGAAGATACCTATCAACTCGGGATTTGAAGACGCCCACATTGTACTTTAGCGGGAAGACAGACCCAGGAAAAGCGTTCCACATTCTGGCTGTTCGTATGAGGAATGAGGATTCGAAACGCTTGGTAGAACCAAGCGTTTCGAATGCGCGGAATGTCCACCATAAAAGGGTACCGGTAGAGGTACGATACCAACCCACCACCGTTCCACCGACCAGGTTTCTTTCCACCAACTAGGTGGACTGACGATAAAATTAAGATCGCAGGAACGCGCTGGACGCAGACCGATTCCGACGGCCTTGTTGGAAATACATAGAAGAGGCCTATGTCCAGCATTAGACGTCTTACGGTTAATAGATCAATAAAAGCGTTTTAATTCTAATACGGACAGCTAGAATGTAGAACTTTTTACCTAGACCTTTTTTCCCGCCCAAGTATAATTTATGAGTCTTCAAATCTAAAGCCAATAGGTATCTACCTTTCAGGTAAGCGTTCTACATTCTAAACTGCATTAATTAATGCCAGCAGACATAGGCAGGTTGTGTCACTGCTACATCAAAAGCGAAAATATTTTCGAAAGAGCGATGAAACTCTAGAGTTTATCTATAAGCTGAAGATTCTTACCAGTAGGTAATCCTAACCGCAGACCAGTGTCATGTTAACCAAAGTTTATCTCAACTTGCATAATATGTACCTCAACTTATAAATACTTAGAAAGATACATTTTTTTATCGCGATTAAGTCCGCGCTTGACCGCCAACTCGCGTGATTGTAAGCGAGGCTCTGTCGTCTACTCGCCCCGCAAGCTGTTCGGCCCGCGGTGCGAATCGCCGATGACTCTGAAAGAAGAGGTCGTTTCGGTCCACGTTGATAAAGATCAATTTCCCGCATCAGTATTACGTATAACTTATGGTACGGCCACCCATAAAATTACAGCGACGGTCGAAGGTCGGTGGTCGGAGATGAAGTACGCTGACCTAAAGGATTCCTATTCACTCTGACCTTGAAAAACTTTAGATTATATATCTTAGGAAACAGGAAAGCAGGAATACTGTTTTATCCGAGGACCGCGTCATTTACAGTTTCAACAAAAATTTGCATTACGATATGACTTTCAGAGGCATATGTGATCATCATTATAAACAACTTTTACTATAAAGCCAACAGCGAAGCTCGCGAAAAAGAATCAGCTATTTCTTACAAAAACTTTATTGACTCTTGACAAAATGGAGTATACCTATAGCGTAGCAGTTTTTTTTCGCGAATTCACAATTCACAGTTGGCTTTTAATCCGTATCCAATTGAACGTTTCTGTCATCTTATACACAAAGACAAGTAGTCTAGTTAGGTAGGTCCGACTTCAAAAAAGAGGCCAATCGTCGAATCCAACTCGGCTGGGCAGCGTTCGAAAAATTGCGTAACGTCTTCTCGTCCGACATACTTCAATGCCTCAAGTCGAATGTGTTCGACCATTATGTATTACCAGTGACGACTTATAGCACTGAAACGTGATCTCTGACTATGGGCCTTAGAAATAAGCTCCAAGTAGTCCAACGAGCAATGGAGAGGGCTATGCTCAAAGACTCTCTGCGAGATGGAATCAGAGATGAAAAGATCCGTAGAAGAACTAAAGTTACCGACATAGCCTAACGGCTTGGTAAGTTGAAATGGCAGTGGGCATAGCACATAGCGCAATGTACTGATAACCGATGGGGTTGAAAAGTTCGCGAGTGGAGATCACGTACCGGCAAGCGTAGCGTAGGACGTCCACCAAGTACAAGGTGGACGGATGACCTCATTAAAGCCGCAAGGTCGCGCTGGATGCAAGCTGCTACCTACCAACCGATCTTAATGGAGATCCTATGTCCAGCAGAGGATGTCTTATGGCTTATAGATGGATGGATGTCGTTTTATAACTAAGTGTTCGCCTCCAACTTCAATTTATTACTTGTTAAAAAAAATATTTCATAACTCTCGGAATAGGTAGAGTTATCCATTTTTTATTCAAACAGTTTGTTAGCGGCTGCAGTGTAACTTTTATTATCACACTGCGGTTTTCCAGCAACATTCAACTAAAACTAATATAAATCTGAAAGTTTGTTTGTATTCGACTTGAGCTCGATGTAATTTGCATGTAGATAGTCTTTATTCCGGGAGAAAAGTTTTTATGGCGGAACACACAGCTTGTCGCACTATGGGGATACTACGAGTAAGTTACGATACAATAAATACGTGTTCTCCTTTTCTATTTATTTCTTATCGAGTTAACTTTTCTTTTTGTCTTTATTACCTTGATTTTTGTTTTGTATGATTTAAACCACATATGATTGATTGTTTGTATCTGGTTTTAGACTCATATTAACAATAAGAGTATATAAGTTATTTTTATTTATTCATTTTTATGATCCCGTTATTTTCCAATGCTGGGCAAAGATTTCTCCGCCCTATTTTTAGATAGAAGTATTAATTAGGAATTTCATTTTTGACCATCGCAATAAAGGCGTAAGTATCTTCCTGTTTTTACCACCAGATTAAAAAAGGTACCTTTTTAACCGACTTCCAAGAAGGTAGAGGTTCTATATTCGTGTGTATGTATATTTTTTGTGTATGTTCATCGATAATTTCCCCAATTGTGAACCGAATCGAAAATTTATTTTTTAGTTCGAAAGGATATACTCTCGAGATGGTCCCATTTAAATTTTACAGAAATCGGTTGAGTTGTTTTTGAAAAAATCAACAATAATGTAAGCAATTCGAGCGAAATATCCGAATTTTGTACACGATGAACATCGATAATTTCGCCAATTGTGAACCGAATCGAAAATTTCTTTTTTAGTTCGAAAGGGTATACTCTCGAGGTAGTTCCATTTAAATTTTACAGAAATCGGTACAGTCGTTTTTGAAAAAATCAACAATAATGTAAGCAATTCGAGCGATATATTCGAATTATGTACACGATGAACATCGATAATTTCGCCAATTGTGAACCGAATCGAAAATTTCTTTTTTAGTTCGAAAGGGTATACTCTCGAGGTAGTTCCATTTAAATTTTACAGAAATCGGTACAGTCGTTTTTGAAAAAATCAACAATAATGTAAGCAATTCGAGCGAAATATCCGAATTTTGTACACGATGAACATCGATAATTTCGCCAATTGTGAACCGAATCGAAAATTTCTGTTTTAGTTCGAAAGGGTATACTCTCGAGATGGTCCCATTTAAATTTTACAGAAATCGGCTGAGCCCTTTTTGATAAATCAACAATAATGTAAGCAATTCGAGCGATATATTCGAATTTTGTTCACGATGGAAGGCGATTTGCCATTTTTTGCGAAAAATAATTATAAGCTAAACTAACACACGAGTTTGTGTATCTATGTGTACGAAAATCTAGAGAGGAAGGATTGTTTTTTATCATTTGACTCTTGTTGATGGAGTAAAACCATAATTTAAAATTTTTAATTGAAAGTTACGCCAGTAATGAGTAAATATAAGTTTAAATGTTAGGCTAATGTAGCTTCCATACAATGCATCGCTTGAAAAATTGATGCTATTCATCCGAGAAATAGCTTCGTTTTGCTAATCATGTGAAATTTATGTTGCAAGTTTTAGGAGCTATTGATTGGTACCCAGAAGTAATGAGATTTTTTAAACATAAAAATTTTACATGCTTTGCAAAACGAGGCTATTTCTCGGATGAAAAGCATTCATTTTTCAAGCAGTGCGTTGTGTGTAAGCTAAGTCATCGCTGGAAAGATTAATAGTTCTAGAAGCACTCAGCACTGGTCCGGCCGTTTAGTTCGCGTCACGGAAACTCAGGTAATTTGAGACGCATTTCACTACGATTTTACAAAAATACTCGCTGATGCCTGGCAACTCTGCTGGGATGAATTGGTACCTTTGACCATAATATTGTATGGAACGTTTTGGTTAACTCTCCACTCTCATTCAGGTACACAAATATGAAAGCATCTCAATGTACAGTTGAGAACCTGATAAAAAAGTGTTAAATCTCTTGGTGCCCTGAATTTTGATGGTTCTGGTGATTCTTGAAGCTGAAACACAGTCAACTTTACACATTACTACTTGTCGAAATCCCTGCTGCTGCAAAAAAAGCCCTCGATCACTACACAAAAAAGCTCTACTACTACACAAAAAGGTCCTACCTCTACACAAAAAAGCCCTCCCCACTACACAAAAGAGCCCTCGCACTAGACAAAAGAGCACTACACAAATCTTAACACGACACAAAAGAGCCTTAACCCTTCCGATGTAACCGGAAGAATTGCGCTAGGATCCGTATTCGGCGAGGCCCCCCGCGAATTTTTTCGCATTTCCGCCGCGACCTACTAAAATCGCGATTTCTCGTAACTTTTGTATGAAACGTCCCTATAAACGATATATTATTAGAATACCATTGAAATAATCTATTTGATTTTACATATAGAATGTGCATTTTTTTTCCAGGGTATCTATAAGCTTAGGCTTGATTTGAAAATATAAATATATTCCACTATTCTCGGATTTAAATATTTCTATTTAAATAAATAACCAATTATGTGAACTCATGATTATTTTATTTACATTACTTAATGCCAGTACACATTATTTACATAAAAATATAATAGCTCTCAAAACATTTTATCGACACAATGGGCCTTGTTATTCTCGGGCATCTCAAGTGCGGTTCGACCGCGCGCAAAAAAAAAGGTCATGTTTACGACGAGACTATGATAAACTTTTACAGTGAATTGGCTTGTGTTTTGAGATTTATCAACAGTATTGTTCACGAAGTAGGTCTAAACAAAGATTTAGCAACAAAAAATGTCTTATTTTAATATATATAGAGCTTAAAACAAACTACCTTGAAAAGAGGGCTTCCCACTTATTACGTTCTGGAACAAGCTGTGTTCTGTTATTACAAAATATTTGAACACCATGATGAAAACAATGAATTGTATTTCAAATAAACATACATGAATAGATCTGTCCCAATACAAAAAACATTAATCAATCACCAGCAAAACCGACCCGCGCCGAAACAAAAAACGCCGTCAAGTGATCTTCTCCCAAGACGAACTTTGCGCGTGGTCAAAATCAGGAACTAATTTAATGCTGCCAAGGAATTTCAAATACTAGGAACATAATGTACGGTGGCGCCACCACGCGCGCAGAAAGATTTACTATGCGCGCAAGTGATGGCGCCACATAAGATTTGTTCACAGGCATTGCAAGCGTTGCATTAGTTCTCTCTTTCGGCCGCGTGCATACTTATTTTGCACACATTTTAGGTTAGATTCATGTTTTAGAAATAAATTATTTCTGTGAAATATATTGAGAGAACTCGTTGTATTAACACTAGTTTTGTACTAAGTAATAAATAAAGACTGTTCAAATCAATCACCTAGCTGTCTAAAGCGTAAAATTTCGTCGTAAATGAGTTAGTAACATAATGGACGTTTCCAGAAACTGGAGTGTTCATGACTAAATATTCACATTTTGCATGCAAAAACTTCACAAATATAATCTAAATGCTATAAAAAGTGTTTATTACTCACCTTTCCATCGTTCAGGCAGCAGTAGTATAGATTTATTCACAAATAACACATAAAAACAATCACAAAACACAGCACAATTTTTTCACTGTTACACTCGACGATAGCGCGGGGACTTGTGCCATATTTCCTCGAATTATTAGTATCGAACAATAATAGACTCGTCTCACTATTTATATCTTTGTCTTTCTGGCTGCCTATCAGCATAAGTTGAAACGGGATGGCGCGATTCTAGCAACTCTAATTAAATAATACACGAAAAACGGCGCGAAAAAATTGCGCGCTGTCTGGACCAGGTGTCGCTACTTTCTGTGACGTTTCTTTTCTTTCCTGGACCAGGCAGATTGCCGTCGTAGGGGATAATACTATAGGAAAAAAATCTGCAACGATAAGAAAGAGACCTATAACTATACGAAAGAAACCTACAACTAAGTATACGAAAGAGACAAAGTCCTACTGAAGCCTACCTTGCTTCATCAGTATTAACTTACATCATATCCACATATGAAATGAAATGATATTTGTTCGACAAAACACAGATACATTAACATTATAAAACCAAAATGACAGAAATGTCGAAAAGGGCTCATCTCGGCATTAATGCTGAGTGCAGGTAGTTACCTTACACTCACCGCTGGTTTTCAGATGAGCCCTTTGTCGAGGGTAGAAACAAAAAACAAATAATAATCGGAAAGTAGGTGTATGGTCAAAAGTACAAAAATTACAGAAAAATACCATAGCAAAAAATCATACAAAGCAAAAAGTTCATTTCGAAATATACATATACAAAATAAAATATACATAAGGGTGATATAATACTAGTATAATATAACTTTCCTTAATAAAAAACATACGTAAAAATACATTTGAAGGCGATATAATAAATAAATACTTACATAAAATTATCCACATCATAAAATAAATACTTTGTTCTTTACAGATCCGGTCACCATTCTCGGAGACAGCGTGCATGGTGTGCCCGCGCGGCACGTTGCCAGACAGCACGCGCATGCATTGCCGCCCCATCCCCGAGGCCTATCTGCGACCTGACTCCGCCTGGGCCATCGGCGCCATGTCCTTCTCTTCCGTCGGGATACTTCTCACTGCGTAACTATACTGCATTATATATGATACTGACGCTCGCGTGGCGAGCCGACACTGCCGCCCCATCCCGGAGGCCTACCTGCGACCAGACTCGGCCTGGACCATCAGCGCTATGTCCTTGCCCTCCGTCGGAATACTGCTCACTACGTAACTATACTGCATTAAATATTATACTGACGCTCGTAGGTACTGATAGGGACTGACGCAAATGTGCAGACCATCTCTGCGGCGGCCCGCAGGTGCAGGTGCTTTGATTTCAGGCTGTCGATGATTATGAATAGTGTATATTTAAATTTACACTTAATAAGTTCTGCGCTGACGTCTTAGATAGGTCATATACAAAATAATAAAGCACAGAAAAAATAAGAACACTACATTAATTTACTGAAAGCGAGGCGCGGCTAGGTGACCTCTTAAAATTAAAGCTCTATTTCATTGGCTGTACAAAGACCTAGGCCCATTCATTACCCCAAATCAGCTCATCAGCTTTACGGAGCTCTAATTACATTCATTACCATCTATCTGCACTTGGAGCTCTGTGGATAATCGGCATTGTCGACAGACACCATTTTTATTACAACTAATCGAACTGCAAGTATTTAATGTCTATTCAAATGGGCATTAGCCTGGATCTGAAAAAGGTTCTTCCAATGGAACTTATCAGCTTTTCAGTTAGATTAGTTTCATTAGTTTAATTGGAACACTCACAGTTTAGATACAGAATAGCAATTGTATTTTCATTTTCTTATTACGTTAAAATCAGTAGTAGAAAGTAGTGATCACGATCAAAAGTCTGATAATTTTCGACGTGATGCAACTTTGCACATACACCCAAAAGATAGTTATGGGTTTCCTCAAAAGATTTTTAATTGTATCTGTTGTCTTGTAAGCAGTTTACACCCAGCTTGATCTTGCAGCTCCAATCAGATCATTTGTCTTCACCTTGTGGATGAACGTCCTACACTATACGTTGACTCTCACTTGCCAACCTTGAACTCCATCGGCCACTAGATCTGAATACCCACTATAATTATGACCTCTGAACTTCCTACTACCATATTTATTTGATATTCATCCATCCATCAGCCATAGAACGTCTACTGCTGTACATAAGCCTCCCCTATGGATCTCCAAAAAGGTTGGAAGCAGCTTACATTCAGCGCGATCCTGCTGCCTTAATGAGGTCATCCGTCCACCTTGTATTCTACATTGCACTTGCCGGTACGTAGTCATTAGTTCTCCGTGATATGTGCCCTGCCCACTGCCACTTCAACTTGCCAATCTGCTGGCCTATTATATCTGATCAATAATTTTGCTTCTTCTACGGATCTCTTCATTTCTGATTCGATCTCGCAGAGAAATTCCAAGCATAGCCCTCCCCATAGCTCGTTGGGTTACTTGGATAAATATCAATCATTTTTAGGGTCCCGTTTTTACCCTTTGGGTACGGAAACCCAAAGGGTAAAAACGGGACCATAATACTAAGACTCCGCTGTCCGTCTGTCTGTCTGTCTGTCTGTCACCAGGCTGTATCTCATGTACCTACTATGATAGTAGAACGTTGAAATATTCACAGATGATGTATTTCTGTTGCCGCTAACAAGAAATACTAAAAACAGAATAAAATATATATTTAAGGGGGGCTCTCATACTCGTACAACAAACGTTTTTTATGAGTTGAGTATGAGTATTTTTTAGGAGTTTCTTTGGCAAGAGGAATGGGGCTAAGGGGGTTCCAACACGGTACGGAACTCTTCGTGCGCGAGTCCGACTCGCACTTGGCGATTTTTTGACAAAATACGATAATTTATTTCGTAACCAAACACAATGACGCGTGCTGTAGTTATCATTATCACCTTTTGTACAGGTTTGTGGCTGGAGTATGGGTCCGGCATAGCTCGACGCCGGTGGTGCGTGCGAGCGGGAGGGAGCTATCCTACATCCTGCTCGCCGGTATCCTCATGTGCTATCTCGTCACCTTCGCTCTGGTCTTCCGTCCCACTGACATTCTCTGCTCTATTCAGAGGTAAGTTTTATCTAAGTTTTAGCTTTTGCCTACGGCTTCGACCGCGTGATATTTCGATTTAAGTTCCGATTCTTGTTTTTGTGTGATCTCTAGGAAGTCTAGGAGAACCTTGTGTTTTTCCGAGATAAAAAATTGTCTGTTACTTTTCGATCTTTGAATTAAATCCATACCAAAATGTATGTCAAAAGTTAACAAAACAACAAACCCACTTTTGAATTTATAAGCCTAGTAAGGATTTTTATAACATTTGGGTTGTCTTTTTAATTTCGTAGAAGCTGTTTTGCAGAGCTCAAAGTAATTGTATATAGTTAGTCCGTCAGATAGATTATTAAAATATGTTGGAAATCCCAATGGGCATGATAAAAAAATATGTAATTAGTCCGTCAGATAGACTATTAAAAATTTTAGACACTATTTTTTCTTTTGTCAATTAAACAAAAATTTATGAAGATATAGCCCGTTTAAGTTTTGCGTGACGTCACGAGTGGCATACAAATGTATGACAGACTTTCGTGAGAGACGTGACATCATGACACCCCTATTGTCATCAAGTTTTTGTGAACTTTCAAAATACTTTTTAGGGGTTTCATATATTTATTTTTCAGTTGTTATTATCACATAAAACGAAATATTCTCTGTACTAAATAATATTTTTTTATGAATAGTACACCTAAATACAATAGAACAATGATACCTATGTATTATTCGGCAAAAGAAGTACATTTCATACTAAAATTTATATTACACATATTTTTATTTTAAATTACTCACGCACCGATCGCTCCACGCGATAAAACATTTTTTTACCACGCCCGAGGCAGGCGTTTTAAATTGTTACACTATTTTCAAAAATAATTGATAGTCGTATTTTTTTCGTAAAACGATCATTCAGCTTTAAATAAAAACGAGACCGATCTGAAAGTAAAAAAAATATCAAATAATGAAAAATTTACCCAATAAGATTGTATATGTTATGTAGTTGTATTGTTCAGTCCCATCAACGTAAAAATGTATTTGTACTGTACATACTGTACTGTACTGTATCATCACTTTAATAGTCCACTGCAGAACGTAGGCCTATCCATGAAAGGTGATTGGGCCATATCCACCACGCTGGCCCAGTGCGAGTTGGTGGATTCACATACGCCATAGAATTTCTTCTACGGACGTGTGCAGGTTGCCTCACGATGTTTCCTCCAACGAAAAGCAAGTGGTTTTAAATTCCGCACATAAATTAATAATAATAATAATAACGTTTATTTGCTCATATAAAATACACGGTTTGGAGTTAGTAAATGTTGATAATTCTTAAGGTAGTGTTAGTAGGTACTTAGATTAAAAAATTCCAAAGAACTCTTTGGTACGGGACCGGGATTTAAACCCACGAACGCGGGTGTCACTACCACTAGACCACCACGGCTTTATTCAAAAAACCCGTAGGTACATAAATATAAGGTGTGTCTTTGCATAGTACATATTTTCAGAGTATCTATAACATATATGTTCATAATTATGAAGAACTTATGCTTTGGAACCAACTGCAATCGCGATATTGCAGTTGACATTTTATCGAGTATATAGGTACAGATACAAAATATTCATTGACTCTCGACAAAATCCTTGAATTCTCTCCTTGTTTTGACACTACATAAGCAATCGACAAGTTTGTGTTTGTGTTCTTATGTACATACGTAGTGTTCTTGAATACTGTAATTTGGAATCCATCGTACATCACGTACATTAGGGACATGGAAAATATTCAACACAAATTCATTAAACACCTCATAAATTTGATTATGGAAACTACCGTGGTTTTTGCACATTTTAATTAAAGTAATACGTAGCACAGGTGTTACTCTTTATTTTAGTGGGTAACTGCTACTATAGTTTCAATCGCATTTGGCGACCTTTTTAATGTTGGAGTACTAGCACGTGGGCTCGTCTCGCATAGCACTATCTCAGTATACAGTGCTATGCAACGCATACAAGTAGACATATTTTTGCAGTTGCGCTAACTGTACAATAAGTATTTATATGTAAGTTGGTTGTGAAACTGCATAAAAATATGTTTGGTAACACTATTACACTGTTTAGTATGAATCAGTTATTGGCCTTAAGTTTAGTTTTTAAGTTAATTTATGTATTTAAGGACTGTTGATTTTAATAAATAAATAAAATTAAAATGACACGCATGCCAGTCCCGTAGGGAGAGCCAGCCTCTACTAACAAACTTAGTTATTTTGAGGTATAATAAAGTTACAGCAGTCAAGTGAAGCAGTCCTGACCATCTGCCATTTTGCCGCACAAAGAGACTCAAACCACAATTACCGATATCATTTCCTACAGCTCCGAGCAACGTCGAGCAAACAAGGAAGCTGCTAATTCTACCTAATTACAATATTATCTCGTTTTGAACCTCGCCTGTGCTGGGAAGCTGCAACGATTAGGTAGATGATTTCGATGTTAATGATTATTTAATATTGCGAGGGTATTTATTGTTTATTTAACAATTTACAATGATCGGTAGTGAAATTGTCATAATAACTTACATTTTTGACCGACGAAACGGAGGAGGTACTTAATTCGACGCGTACATTTTTTATGTATAACCACGCATAACTTTTTTCGCAGTAGTCCGATTTCAATAATAAAGAGAGAGATTGGAAAGAGTATACTTCGAAATTGTTCCTATTAAAATTTTATCGAAATCGGCTAAGCCATTTTTGATAAATCAACAATAATGTGAAAAATGCCACATCGATCCGTGCGAAATATTCGCGAATTCTGTACACGGTTGAAGTCGGTCGTCCTATTTTCTACAAAAAAATAGTCAAATTGATAATTTAACATATTTTTCGAAACAAATAAAATAATCGATTAATTGAAACCACATAACGTTTTAGATATGTATTTAGTCATTGTTTAGGAGGAGCCAGAGGCACGTCCACTGCTGGACATGCCCCCCTTACAGATTTCCAAAATGACCTGTTGGAAGCGACGAGTTCAGCGCGTTTCTATAGTCACTCTGTAACTAGTCCTATGTCTTACACGGTGCGCTGGTCTCCATTCGACAGCTTTGTGGCTATCGTTTCCGCGCAATCTGTGTTGCCCACTGCCACTTTAACTTGCTATGCTGTTGGGCTATGTCGGTAACTTTAGTTCGCTAACGGATCTGATTTCTTCCGATTTCCTCTTTATGTACATAAATCCTCCTAAAGATGTTATGGGCAAGTAACCAGTAACACAGGAACTATAAGTAAAAAAAAATAAGTTGTCAAGTGCGTGTCGAGACACGCTTATGATAGGCTTCCGTAGATGGTGACGGTGATTATGATGATGATAATAACGGATTTTATAATGTCATAAGATGGTTGAGTGCTAGAAAAACATATTTAACTGACTTTAACATAAATTTGCGAAGTCAATGACCTCTTAGAAATTTGAGAATTTCAAGTTAATAAGGCTTTGTAGCATGAGAACGGACGGACGGACAGGCGGACACAACGAAGTTATAAGGGTTCCTTTTTTTTATTACGGAACCCTAAAAACATTTATACGAGTATAAACATGTATGAAATACAGTATAAATTAGCTGTAATGAATTCCTATACATTCAAGAGGCATACGTTAACTACCCTGCAAGGACCTGCCGGATATTAATGTGACAAATTATTTCGTACAGCCAAAGCCTACAATTACGGAGCACGACAGATGTTCGAGAATTATCGGAGCTGGTAGAACTTCCGGTACAAATTGGTACAGTTTAACTTTAATAAAACATGATTTATAGTGTGTTGAACTAAGAGGCTATACTAAAGACTGCAAGAACGAGCTGGGGTTTATGTTTCTACCGACTTATATTTCGCAAAAAATTGCAAAACCGCCTTCCATAACAAAATTCGAATATTTCTCTCGAATTGTTTACATTATTGTTGATTTTTCAAAAGCGGCTCAGCCGATTTCTGTAAAATTTAAATGGGACCACCTCGGGTGTATACCATTTCGAACTAAAAATATTTTTTGATTCGGTTCTCAATTGGCGAAACTATCGATGAACATACACAAAAAATACATACAGACGAACATAGAACCTTTTTGGAAGTCGGTAAAAAATTCACCCTAATCAGTCCCATTTTTTTTTTCGAAATCGGTCGAGGTGTTTTTGATAAATCAACAATAATGTATATTGATAACACATCGATTCATGCAAACTTTACGAATTCTGTAAAATTGGCAGAACCATTTTTGGCGAATACATAATAAGTTATTTCTGCTAGCTAACTGTTTATAAAGTGTCTTGGGTCTTAGTGATTTCTAGTGAGTATGTTTAGCTGGAGAGAGAGGCCTATATCCAGCAGTGGGATAAAGAAGGTTGCGGATGATGATGATATTATGTTTAGCGGGAAGTAGATGTCCTACGTATGTACTTGTAAAGTTTATTTTTTATCGCAAATAAGTCCGCGCTTGACTACCAACTCGCCTAATGGTAAGCGGCGTTGTGGTCGAAGATGAAGCACGAAGACCCAGAAGATACCTATTCACTCTGACCTTGAAAAGCTTTAGATTATATCTCTTAGGAAACAGGAATGCAGGAAGACTGTTCAATTCCCTGGTGGTACGAATCAGAAATGTTAAGTACGTATCGAAGGAAAATCTACCGTTTTATTCACTGTCAATTAAATTGACTGCGATTTTCAATCTTCAAGTACCTACGTAAGGAAATTTTGAAAAGGACCCTATCCTTAATATCTTTGAGGAAATTTTATCAATCCTTGCATAGCCTATTAAGTTTCGGCCTTTCCCCAATAAAGGCCTATCTTAATACCTTTTTAATAACCATGGGAAGAAAAGATAAACGTCGTCAAGAGAGCGCTATTTAATCCGTTCTAAGCACCCTATCAACGCGGGTACAGGAGGTACAATGGGTATCTGAAATAGGTACTGTTTCTTTGATCAGCAACTGTTCCACTATGAATGTAATAAGATCAGTAGCAGATCGTGGTCACCAAATTATAGTTTTTGCAAGTCACAAGAGGTTGAACGTAGCTTTTGTAGATAGTATTCGTTTTCCTGTAGGTAGGTAGTATTCTTGCATATTTTTATTTCATTTTCAATAGCTTTGCGCTTGACTACATCAGGCAGTAGGTATAATCATAGTCACTTTATTCATAACAATCTGTTACAATTTATATAAATTCAGTCATAAACATCGCGTCTTGAATATTCTACAAATATAATTCTTACTTTTTACTTTGTAAAAAGACAATTATTTATCATTTAATTAGACAATCAATTCAATTAATTACAATTACGTAAATATGATAGAATGACAATTATATTATACTGTCAATGCAAACCTGTATGAAAAAAAAGCAACAATTTTGCAGTCCTTGGCTATGGCCTCAAGCTAGTTATAGAGCTGACCGTTATAATCCTACTCTAATAGAGGGGCTCCGTAAATATGTAAATAGGTATTGGACTGGAGTTGCCGTAATTGTATCCCGATATCAGGATCACGAGTATTGTCGTTTCTGGGAGATTTCGGTAATGAAACCGTGTCTAAAGCTGCTCTGGTTTTGCTTGTGCACTGGTTGAGCTCCGGGATCTAAAAAAGAAACGCACCGGTGCTCCCAGCACTTTGTGTGACTACTCTACGACAGTGAACACACGCTGTCGTCCTCGGGCCCGTTTGAGTAAATGTCCACAGCCCCAACTCTGACCACCCACGAGCCCTTTTAGTAGGCTCTTACTGCAGGCAGGAGATACCGATGCCGTATTCTAGTGCCCCGGCATCAGGGCATCAACTAATTCTTGGACATTTAACCGTACTTATAGTACCTATGTCGTACTTTTGTCTATCATTTGGTATGATTATCCTTACTAATATTATTAATAAGTGTATTTTGTCGGTTTATTGGTTTGTTGGCTTATTCCTGTTTCACGCAGCAACGAAGGAACGGATTGACTTGATTTTTGAAATGAACATAATTTGAAAGTGACATAGGCTACTTTTTATCCCAAAAAAATAAAAGGTTCCCATAGGATAGTACAAAAAAGCTGCAGGCAAAAACTAGTTGGCGATATTGTTGCTGATTTGTTAAACGAAAAGCAGTTTTTTTTCTAACCGTGTAGACTGTTTTTTTGTGATCAAAAAGAGCCTTTTGATTGTTTTAAGTTACTAAAAGTGTCTCAGGAATCAGTTAATCTGTGTCCTTCTTCCTCCCGATGTTGTGGAAGTCAGAAAGAGGCGTCGAGGATTCCCTCCTTGCTAAAGCTGGGCGCTTGAGGACACTGCCCTTAGGGAGATTGAGGGGTGCAAGTGCTTGGACTATCCGCGAGGGTGGACTCAGCGTCTCGAGCACCCCTGACAAAGTCAAAGTCACAATTTTTATTGCAGTTTGCATGTTATATCGGTGGTATTAATAGATAATCATGGCTCTTACAAACTTGCCTATTCAAGGCGTGCAACGGTATTGGCAGCTCTATTTATTATTATCAAATGTCTAGTGACTTAGGTCTTGCTGACCGTATAATGTTAACCTAATAGAGAGGCGCCGTAGATATGTAAATAGGTATTGGCTGGGTGCTGCCGTAATTGTATTCCGATATTGGGATCACGAGTAGTGTCGTTTCTGGGAGCTTTCGGTAATGAAGCCGTGTTTAAAGCGGTACTGGTTTTTTTAACCCACTTTTAAATCGAAAGAAGTTCTCTCTCTTTTTCGCTACAATAAGTCCGCATTTGATCACCATCTTGCTTGATGGCAAGCAATGATGAAGTCCAATTTGAACTAGTCTTTAAAAGGGCAAGTGTCTTTATCTACCACTAAATACAAGATCTAAAACTACATAAACTACTACTACATAACAAGCAATTGGATCATCCACAGACGCTTGAAGGTCGTAAGATAATCCGAATGCTCAAGCCTACTGCCAGTTGGTAGCGTGCCCAGAATGCTGGCAGCATTGCTGAATGGCAATGTTTATACGTTGAGCATACGTCTTAATAAGTACTGTTCAGTGCATGGTCATAGAACATAAATATTTACGTGCCTATTTACTTTTTACCGAAAATTTAACTACTGACTTCATATAACTGACCTCAATCCAAAAACAGCGTTCGAAAGTTTGCTATTCAATATAATAATAATTGAGGTATTAGACAAAATTGTTACAAACAAACATACGGACTAATTGGAAACCTCCTTCACTTTAAAAGTCAATCGAAAAGCCCATATTACCGTCACTTGCAATTTGCTCTGGAAACTATAGTTTTCAGTGATTTTTTTAGGGTTCCGTACCCAAAGGGCAAAAACGGACCCTATTACTAAGACTCCGTTATCCGACCATCCGTCCGTCCGACTGTCTGTCACCAGGCTGTATCTCATGAACCGTGATAGGTAAACAGCTATTGAAATTTTCACAGAATCTGTGATAATTTGCTGTATTTCCGTTCATCTGATGCTGTATTTCCGTTGCCCCTATATAACAATAGAAACTAAAAACAAATTATACCCATACAACAAACGTGATTTTTGCCCATTTTTGCTCGATATTAATAACGGCAACATCTGAAATGGGACTGAGGGGGCTTCCATACGGTACGGAACCCTTCGTGAGGAGTCCGACTTGCACTTGGCCGATTTTATTTTCCACTACTAACTAAATGAACAAACCAGTAGAAATACAATTGGTCTACCGTCTGCCAATTGTGCTAAATGTGCATTGCCAGCACATTTAGAACAATTGGCAGACGGTAGACTTTTTATACATTACAAAGAGCTGTATTTTTACGATCAAACATTTCACAAACAAAGAAAGCTGCTTTATCCTATTTAGTCGATATTTGTCCAACGCCGCCGTCAGATATAGTTAAATCTGAACAGCGTTGACTGTAGCTGGGGAATTCGACAATTTGTGGGAAATAAGCGAAGAAGAGATAGGCGAGTTTCCTGGGAAAACAAAAGATTTTCTTTGAATATGTTTGTCAACATAATCTACGAATGTGTTAGGTATTATTTTCGGCTTTACTGAAACCTATGATTGTATTTATAAAAAATAAGGTAGTTTTATGCATGTTTATATTGTCCACGGAGCAGAAAAATATATTTCGTTCAGTCCCTACGCAGTACCTCTACCCGGGTCTACCAGGCATATAATCTAAAATTTAAACAAAACAGTTGCCGTCTATTACAAAACAAACGGATTGTGTTATTTAGAATTTTGTACAGATTGAGAGCGGATAATCTCATAAAAATTTGCAAGAAATCTGTTGTACCTATAGGGAGATACAAAAGAGTAACTTTCAATACTGAATCCCAGCAAGGCCGGTTATTCTAGCGAAATGGGAGTTTTGTTGCTTTCTCTTGTGTCCGTATCGTCATGTCACATGTCGGTGCGATGTTTGGCGGGACGCGGGCCTTTGTTTTGTCAAACCTGATGGAACTACACATGACAAGTTCTAAGCTTGAGCTTTTTAGGGTTCCATACCCAAAGGGTAAAAACGGGACCCTATTAATAATACTCCGCTTTCCGTCTATCTGTCTGTCAGGCTGTATCTCATGAGCCGCTATAGCTAAAAAGCTGAAATTTTCACAGATGATGTATTTCTGTTGCCGCTATAACAACAAATACTAAAAATAGAATAAAAATAACATTTAAGGGAGGCTCCCATACAATAAACCAAAAATTTTAGCCGTTTTCGCTCGATATCAATAACGGTAACAGGTAGATGCTTGAAATATTCACAGAATATTAAGCTTTTTGCTTACTTTAATAATAAATAAATATGTAAGGGAGCCTTTACAGTACGGAACCCTTCGTGCGCGAGTCCGACTCGTACTTCGCAGATTATTTAGTACAGCTATTGTTATTGTTGGTGTTTTGGTAGAAATTGTGTGGTTTTGACGTAACATTTTCAAACAGTCCCTGATTCAGTTACCAGCGGGCTTAGCATAAGGACCATAAAATAACTCTATCGACGTGTCAGAGCGTGACAGAGTTATGATGAAGTATATATTTGTCACCTTTGCACACGTCGGTAAACTCTTGTCGTGGTCTTGTATGCTAAGCTAGCAGACATGAAAATGGAGCCCAATTTTTGAAACATTAAAAATGACTCGCACAGAATTGCGTGTGTTAGATCAGGGTTAAAAGAGGCGTTTCACTTTGTCTATTTTCTATCAAAATATCATTGTCAGGATGGAAATCTCACTCGAAACCAATGCAGCAACCCTGAATCTAACATAATAACAAAGAAACTAATCAATCTGATCCTTTAAATGTTTGTGAGGGTAGTTACCTAACTTGAGGTTTCTAAATTAGTAAAGGAAACAAGTAAATAAGTATATTTTGTTTATTATTTTACCTCATGGGTCCCGAGAGGGTACCTCCATGAATTGCAAAGACTCTAAGCCACATTCGTAAGGCCCTAAACGTCTTGAGAAGAAGTGGCAAGAAACTCCGACGCTATCAATATGATCTTTTAATCTTTTGTACAATGATAAGTCACATAATTTAGATATTACACAAAGTACTTAACTTTAGCAACATGGCGACGTTCACTCGGCTTGGCTTCGAATATAAAAGTACCGACACTCAGCATAACTAGCTAAGCGAGACTCAGGGCGTCAAAGATTTGTCCAACGTTATTATTAGGATACTTGGCGAACACTAAGCGATACTATCAGAGACCAAAATGCTCTAAGAGAACTGCAGCGATATCAAGAGATACTAAGAGATACTAAGCCACGCCAACAGACTGTTTTATACTAATTTCACAACCTCCCACCATGCCTTACCACCACTGCTCGATGTCAACATTTACACCGACCAATAGGGAACGAGCAAGATGGCGGGAACCGCGGCAGCCTCAATTTAACACTACTATTTATACATCAAGCCATCTTAAACTGCGTTTCATACTTATTAGAATTATTAGAACAATTATTGATACATTTCAAGTCATCTATGACACTATGAAATCACAGTATTAAATAAATAGTGTTTGTAAAGAATAATGGCTGACATTCGGACATCATAATATTTCACAGTCTTATTTAGTTACTAGCAAATCTTAGATTACTTAATACATTTTGAAAACCTTATTAAATATTATCCTTACATTTTAAACTATCTATTCTATCTATAACATTATAAAATTACAGAATCTGATACAATAGTCAATATAAACAACAATGGCGGACGCCACGTTATTTCTCAGTTTTATCTATTGACCTACCAATAAGTCTTATATTACGTAATACACTTTGTAATCGTTATTAAATATTATCCTAACATTTTAAACTATCTATTCTATCTATAACATTATAAAATTACAGAATCTGATACAATAGTCAACATAAATAACAATGGCGGACGCCATGTTATTTCTGTTTTATCTATTTACTAAAAAGTCTGATATTACTTAATACACTTGGTAATCGTTATTAAATATTATCCCATCAACTATTAGAGAATAGTTGATAGGATCACAATCACTTTAACCACGGAATAACACATTGATAAACAATATTACAAACACAACAAGCAATGGCGGATATCGTGTCTTGATTTGTCTATGCATAAAAATAGAAGGTAAAGATATAGTTTTAGACCAATAAAGGAAGCACAGCGGCCATTTTAAGTAATATAGAATATTATAATAAAATCCCTAATCTAACACGTGCATTCTATGCATTTGTACAAGTAAAGTCTACTGATTTTCAGGTGTCAGCTGAAATTATTTTGATTGTGTTTCTACGTACCAGGTAGTAACTGTGCACGTCCCTGAATTGACGTGAGCAGAACGGGCATGTAGGTACTAGTTAGTCTAATTATTTAGCCCCAACTGTAATAAGTGTTATTATTATTATGTTAAACAGAGTCTGACATAAACCTTGCTCCTACGTAAGAAACATTTTTATGCCATTATGCCATACATTCTCGGGAGTAAAGAAAATCCTCAGAAAATCAGCGATTTAGATGGATGGATAGAAGTGGTCGCGCCGTAAGTCTATAAATCTCTGAAATTACTTGCACTAAGAAAAGCATTGACACATACACCCACTACATAACCAAATTAGCAGATGAAGCTATCACTTTACAAATAAACTACCATCTGTCATCACAAATTGGCACCACTATCGCCTTACATAGAACAGGAAACTCTATTACTCAAGGGAAACTGTTTGTTGTGCCAGCGGCGTATCTCCAGTCAACAGTCTAATAATATTCGTAATCCTTATCAGTGTGATTGAATATTGAACGTGATAAATAAACCAATCGCAGCATTATATCAACTCCGAGGGTTATAGGGCTTAAATTGGCAGAAATGTGTTCCATTTCGCGCCTCATTGGTTGTAAAAAGATAGAGATAGCATCTTGATTATTGCCTCAAGGGGATATAAAGATGGCTAATTTCCACTAGGTTTTGACCTGGCTTGCCACCCGGCCTATGATTAAGACCATCGTTATAAATAACTTTAACAATAGAGCCAACCCAAAATTCGAGAAAAATAATCAGGTGTTCCATACAAAACTGCGACTCTGAATCGACAAAAAATATGAAACAGCATTTTTTTTTAACGCAAATAAGTCCGCGTTTGACCACCAACTCGCCTGATGGTAAGCGACGTTGTGGTCGAAGATGAAGCACGCAGACCTAGAAGATACCTATTCACTCTGACCTTGAAAAGTTTTAGATTATATCTCTTAGGAAACAAGAAAGCAGGAAGACTGTTCCATTCCCTGGCGGTACGAATCAGAAATGTTGAGTCAAACCGCTACTTACGTATCGAAGGAAAATCGACAATGTAAGGGTGGTAATGTGGCGTCCTCCTACTTGTCCTGTTGTAAAAAGGGGATGGCAGGATAAGGTCGTGCAGCTCAGATGCACACTCTCCGAAATGAATCCTATAAAAAATGGACATACTCGCAACCCTACGGCGGTGCTCCAGGCTATGAAGTTTTTTTGAAACTAACTTTTCATCACCTATAAGCCGAACAGCACGCCGGTCCACCGATTCCAAGGCCTCGAGCTGATACTTAGCCGAGCCATCCCAAAGATGGCAAGCAGTATTCCAGACACGAACGGATCTGTGCTTGATACAGAGTAAGCAACTGTCCCGGTGTGGAATACCGCCTGACCTTGTTCAGAATACCCAGCTTCATACCAGCCAATTTGGCCCTAGATTCTAGGTACGTGCCGTAGTTCAATGAGGGAGTAAGTGTTAGCCCCAGCAGTTCAAGGCGGTCTGACACTGCTAAAGGAGTATCTCGAAATATAGGGGACAGTACAAAGAGACACTTTTTTGCGGAGAACAAACAGGCCTGGGTTTTCGAAGCTGATTTTTTTCGAATTTTGGTTTGGTCTCATCGTAAAAGTTGTTCATAATGGTAGTCTAGATCACTTTCTTTCGGCTTTGTACACCAGTTCTGAATTGTAATTCAGTTCAATTCAATTATGTTGACCTGCCACAGCCCTCAAGATTGTGTTAAGATAGCAATAACTTGTTTTACGTTGAGATTGTACGACTTATAATGAGTCATTTTCAAGCAGATGATATGAAAAAAATCATATTCAGTTAATACGGTATTTTTGAAGAAATTTAAGGACATAGATTTAAGGAAAAGCACGTAAATCCACTGGGTATATAATGAAGATATGATTTGAAGAATTTGAATACAAAACGTGACAAATCAACCAATCACAACTCTGATCCTGAGCCCGCAGGTTGTGCGGCTTAAATTAGCTTAAAAGTGTTTCATTTCGCATCTCGTTACACATAACGAGATCGAGATCTTTTTGATTACCTTCTTGATCATCTTGATTATTACCTTATAGCAATCAAGGTAATGCTTTATCATTACATAGTATAAAACAAAGTCACTTCCCGCTGTCTGTCCCCATGTATGCTTATATCTTTAAAACTACGCAACGGATTTTGATGCAGTTTTTTCAATAGATAGAGTGATTCAAGAGGAAGGTTTATATGTATAATATACCTGTGCGAAGCCGGGGCGGGTCGCTAGCTGACATAATGTAATTAGATTTAAGTAATGTTTTCAACTATGTACAGAGTTATCTGCTTGACTTGTTTTTGGTACTACTGATTTTTCAACAAACTTTAAATTTTCCGAAAGACTCAAATGAAAGACGAAAGAGAAAATTGTCAACCTACTGCCTAAAAAAGCCGAATATAAACAAACAAGCCAAGAAAAAATCAGTCGGCTTAGGAACAATAATTTAAAGTGATAACGTCATAAAAACATTTTAGAATCAGCAACTGAAACACGACGATTGTGCCTGTCTACCGCTTGTTTCGCGCTCTCGCTTGCACGATCAGGCGAAATGTGACACGTTTTCATGGGTGCAGCCAGCATTCATTGATTTATAAGTTACCATGTCAAAATTGGTACTGTACCGTACTGTACCAGCCTTTTTAACAGGCCTCTGTAGGACGCAGGCTTATCCCCGAAGGGTGATTTATCCAAATCCACCACGATGGCCCCTGTGCGGGTTGGTGGATTCACATACGCCATCGAATTTCTTCTACGGACTACTCAGATTGCCTCACGATTTTTTCCTGCGCCGAAAAGCCAGTGGTGTAACATTCCATACATACATTCCAAGGAATTAATTGGTACGGGACCGGGATTTGATCCCACGATCTCAAGATTCTAAGGCGGGCGTCATTACAACTAGACCACCACGGCTGTAAAAAAAATTGTGCAGAAGTATAAATGCAACTGTACAAATATGTAACGCTGTAAGCACATACATTAGAGATCGCTGTAATGTAACGCTGTAAGCACATACATTAGAGATCGCCGGAAGCAATCTACGCCGCGCATTGACCAGCCGTCACGTGCCAATACGGCGTGTCATCGCCGCCCCGCGGCGTGACGACCGCATATTGGACAATACGATTACCTGCCCGAGGGCCGCGTATTGTTCGGACAATGTGCGACGGGAGCGGACTGGGGCGAAATATGCATTTGAAACACGAACCGTTTGATTGGTACCTACGTGACTCGTAAGATCTTTTGGCTATTGTGTGAGGAGCTTTTTGAGTACGGATGTTCTTGATAGATAGCTGTACAACTGCTGGGACAGCGTGGAGGGTATTCTCAGTCGCTCTTAGTAGGTAGGGCTATGTTCAGCAATGGACTATTAAAATGCCAGTGTAGGTAAGAACGCAGAGAACATTAATTCATTTGTATTTAAAAGTTGTAAGGTTATGGAACCCGCTATAAAAACAGGGTTATTTCTAATGAATTAGCTTCCTTTTAGGGGCTTGTTCTGAACTTCAAAACTAACAACTTTTGTTCTGGGACTTTTGTCAAAACTCAAAAAATAAATTTGTTGTTCCATAGAAATTATCATACGCCCTCGACAAAATGTATGGAACAGCTGTTTTTTTTTGAGTTATGACAAAAGTCGCAAAACAAATGTTGTTAGTTTTGATGTACAGAATAAGCACCTAAAAGGATGCTAATTGATTAAAAATAGCCCTGTATTAGTCATTTTTTGTAAGAGAAAATAAAATGTGATAAGTATCTTGGAATCTAGAGCAATGATGTAGCATCTTATTTCTAGCTTAAATTAAAATCATTTTAAAAATACTTTTCATAGTCATCCGGTACATGCTAGTCGCACAAATATCGCAACAGGAAAACTATTTTATTACGAATTAGCAGCGCCCCGCGGTTTTACCCGCGTTGTGCCCGTTCCCGTGGGAATTTTGGGAATTTTTATACATATAAATCTTCCTCTTGAATCACTCTATCCATTAAAAAAACCGCATCAAAATCCGTTACGTAGTTTTAAAGATTTAAGCATACAGACAAACAAATAAACAAACGAAAATAGCGACTTTATTTTATACTATGTAAGGATAAATAAACATTGAACAAACAAATTAATGAACGAGCCAAAAGACCACAAGCTACCTTTGTCGAAAAAATCTTATCAGCTGTCTAATTTACCTATATTTCATGAGAAAAACTTTTTCATTACGAATCTGAAAACTTATTGACATTGAACAAACGCGTTAATAGAACCTGGCGAAAAGATAACAAAACCTAACTTTGTCTAAATAGTCTAAAAAGTATTATCTGCTTGCAAGTTCCCTTGTAATACCTGCCTTACACGCTTAACAACAACCTACCGGCCACAATATCACGTCTGGCATTACTATCATCCATTCCTGCTGCGACAGATGAAATTCGACTTGCCCCGGGAGGCGACTAGAGGCGGAATATAGTGGTTGACAGCTAGCCCGGTCACAGGTGCCCGGGGACGTTTGTTATACTTCCTACACTTGGATGCCTTTTAAACCGTCTTCCAAAAAGGAGGAGGTTCAATTTTCATCTGTATGTATTTTTTTTAAGTGAAGTGAAACTTCTAATGCTACTTCCAACAAGGTTGCGTTAAACGTTTAACGCTACCATGGAGGAGGTATGAAAGCACTGTTGCGTCGAAGTTTCACTTCTTTCGCGCGGAGGAACTCCACGTTAGTTTTTAGGGTTCTGTACCCAAAGGGAAAAACGATGTCCGTCTGTCTGTCTGTCCCCGGGCTGTATCTCATAAACCATGATAGCTAGGCAGCTGAAATTTTCACAGATGATGTATTTCTGTTGCCGCTATTACAACAAATACTAAAAAGAAAAGAAAATAAATATTTAAGGGGGGCTCCCATACAACAAACCTAATTTTTTAGACGTTTTCCCCTCTATAATAATAATGGTAACAGGTAGATGCTTGAAATTTTCACAGAATATTACGTTTTATATTCACTTCAATAATAAATAATAAAATTAAAATAAAATAAATATTTAAGGGGGGCTCCCATACAGTACGGAACCCTCCGTGCGCGAGTCCGACTCGTACTTGGCCGATTATTTTTGTCTATTTTCATCGATAATTCCGGCAATTGTGAACCGAATCGAATAATTCTTTTTTAGATCAAAAGGGTATACTCCCGAGGCTTTCCCATTTAAATTTTACAGAAATGTAAACAATACGAGCGAAATATTCGAATTTCGTACACGAGACGGGAGGCAGTTTTGCCATATTTTGCGAAAAATAATTATCTTGTAATGTTGCTGGAACGTGTACATTGATTGATTCTCTGTACACGTTCCAGCAACTTCTTTTCTCTCTCTTTACTTCATATTTATTTTTGATGTGACAACGTCATAAATCGATGAACGCCGGCTGCACGCACGAAAAAGCGCGACCCATTGTCACGTTCAGCCTGAGCCGTACATGCAAACGAGAGCGCGGCACAAGCGATAGAGAGGCACGATCGGCCTAAGTGTTCGGCTTGTGACGCATTTGACGTTATCACGTAAAATCAGCGAGATTTACGTAAAATAATCGTCCGTAAACCGACTTTAAAGAAACCATTCATTTGTCAAAAATGGCACCCTCGACTTCAATCATTACAATCTACGTACAATTCGAATAGTTCGCTCGAATCGATGTTTACCGTTTCTCAATTTTTGCAGATTTTTCTAAAACCGCTCAAGACTCAATTTTTCGATAAAATGTAACTGGACCTTTTTTGAAGTATGATATTTACTATGTTTGCAAATAATAGAAAATGGTGTTACTGTCGTCTATTCCTGCTAAGACAGATGATATCCGACTTGCCCCGGACGGCGACCGCAGCCGGAATAGAGTAGTTGACAGCTAGCCGGATCACAGGTGCCCGGGGACGTTTGTTTATATTTCCTACTCTTGGTGGCTTTTTGTTGTAATGTTGCTGGAACGTACGTGTACACTGATTGATTACTTAACAACTTTATTCCTCACAATTATTTTGTCAAAAATGGCATAGGCAACGTCAATAATTACAATCTACGTACGATTCGGATACCTACGTACTTTTTTTTTTAATGACTTTAAGCTGTTGGCCTCTGAGGCCTCTACAGCTAACCGGACTTGGGCAAGCGCAGAAGGCAGCTGAGCCCTATATTTAAGTTATAGCGTGACTAGCGCAAGGGCACCTGAGAAGGTCCGGACCTCGGCTTGGGCCGTCATCCGGCTCGAATACCTACGTACGGTTTGCTCGAATCTATATATACCATTTTAATATTATCGCTGATTTTTCAAAAACCATTTAAACCTCTCGATTTAATTTAAATGGGACCTCTTTTGGCGTACATGATCTACCATATCAGCATACAATAAAAAATAGTATTACTGTCGTCTATTCCTGCTAAGACAGATGAAATCCGACTTGCCCCAGTCGGTCACCACGGCCGGAAGCCGGGATAGAGTGGTTCACAGCTAGCCCGGTCACAGGGGACCTGTACTGTGCCGGGGACATTCGTTATACTTGCTACGATGTTATGTTTTGTTGTAATGTTGCTGGAACGTACCTACACATGTACACACGGATTGATTACCGACACCTTTCCTCAAAACCATCACTACATAGTATAAAACAAAGTCGCTTCCCGCTGTCTGTCCCATTGGACTTATGTCGCAACGGATTTTGATGCGGTTTTTTTAATAGATAGAGTGATTCAAGAGGAAGGTTTTTATACATAGCACAATACACCTGTGCGAAGCCGGGGCGCGGGTCGCTAGTTAGCTCAATAAAAATAGAATTGAACTTTGCACTAAATTTCCAATCCAATTATTTTTTATGGTTTAGGATCACTTATTGAGCATAAAATCACAAAATGCTGACGATCTAGGTGGAGCTTCAAGCGCCATCTTGAAAAAACTTTTTTGGTCGGTATGTCGGAAACTATGCACTTTAGGGCAAAAGTTATGGAGACCATTATTGTACAGAATAACATTTTACATCTTTTGTTTCTAGTAAACTTTTTGTTAATATTACCGTTTAGGATTTATGGTCAATTTAATGAACCTGTTTTTATTGATTGACCTAATATTTTAAGAGTTATCGGCCCCGATAGAAAAACCGGTTCATTGTACATTGTCACTTTAAAAAGTTCTTTTATGCGATAAACAATTGAATTTTTTTGTCATTACTGCATGGTTTGAACCTGCGTCTCGGTTCATATCAGCAAATTAGTTACACGATTATTGAATTTTAGGTCTTTAATTATTCAAAATAGTATCTAGTTTGTCTACAATTTCCTCTACAGCGATACAAACTGTAGGCGGCTGGCAAATATCAACCCACGTTTATGAAAATGTACTAGATACGAGTACTAAATTGTTTTCGACAAGTATTTTTGTGTCATCCACTGAGGCAGCGCTATTATCTAGAATAAAATCAATAGTACCTTAAAATGATGTACATTAGACGTACATGATGTACGTATAATATTATTGCTGTACGTCCATTAGGTACTGACATAATAGATATCAATTGTGGCTCTGCTGCGGAGCATACTACAGCAGACATTTTCGTAGAAAGCGCCTGGTTATTTTATGTCAGCAAAAGGAAGTCTGGATATTTTTTCCGGGAAAATAATATTTCCTGCATTAAAGCACGTGGTATGCTTCATCCATATATAAAATTTCTTTTATTTTTCAGTTGGTCGCGTACTTTTACAACAACTAAATACGAGACTCGAGAAAATTTTATTTATGTGTGTGCATAATGACATAATAAACTATTATGTTACCTCCCAAAAAGTGTCAGAATTTCATCTGTAATTGGTGCTTTTTACCATTATAAATGATCAAAGTCCCACGACCAAACTCGGGTTAGATACATTGCAATAAGCGAGCGTGATGTCCACTCACCGAAGTCACCGACACGCCTCAATGGAATCTGCGGTTTCATCGGCAAACTGCGTTGAAATTCATTTCGAAAACTTGGTGCAGGAATTTCCGATCAAAACTAAATTAGTTTATTGGCTAGATTGGTGTCAATTGAATTTTTTTATATTCATTCTGTCTGGCTATACTGTAGATTTTTTCGTTTGAAGGCTTAACTACGCTTATGTAAAAATAAAGATACGTGTGCTAAATAGGATAAGTACCTAATCAAATTTTATTTTTTAAGTGTTGTACGTAATTATCTCCTCAAACTCAATTGTCCTAAAATTGAATGATAAAATCTTCCTATCACATTTGGTATCGTATACCTACCGCATTTCTTTCCAAAACAATCAAAACGCGATTACATGAGCTTGTGCCAGGTATGATCCCTAGTATAACTTTGCGTAGTAAATAAAAACTATAATCGTTTTCTTATGTATGATGTATCTTTAAATTTTTATAAGTTTATACTCATCTCAGCTAGAGAATTATAAGCTGTTCTAAAATCACAAATAAACTATTATAGTTTCTGACTACACCAACAAAGACACATATTGACATATTTTAAATTATTTTTGACCTACGAAAACGGAGGAGGTACTCAAGTCGACGCGTGTATATTTTTATGTTTAACCACGTATAACTTTTAAACGATTTCGATAGATATATCTTTTTTATTGGAAAGGGTATTCAAAGTTGCTCCTATTGAAATTGTTATTGTGACGTGAAATTGCTAGGTACATTGATCCGTGCGTACTATTCGCGAATTCTGTACACGGTTGAAATCGCTCATGCCATTTTCAAAATAAATAATTGTATCGAATCGGATTTATATTATTTTGGCTTTTTATTTGACAGTTTCTGAATTTATAAACTGTTCATTTTTCTGACTCACTCTGTTATTTAATTGTGTAACCTAATGTTTATTTCATAAAATTTGGTAGTCACGGGATTGTCTAGGCCCCGAGATACGAGTGCTTTATTGTACCTGGGTACAATTGGGGAATCTTCTCTGCATAACAATTGTATAATTTTGTATCATGACACAATAAATAGTTTTGAATTTCAAACTCGTACCCACCCCTCTGATTATCCATTCTAAAACTGAATTTGCTCAAGCTACTTGTGTATTAAGATAATAAGCAGGTACTTATTAAAAAAATGCGGTACTCTTTTTAAACATAATTTCTACTGAAAATCTTAGATCAGCTAGTCAATATTTCATGTAGTCATACAAAAGAACCGAGAATGCAAACTGCAAAGCTACATTTTTAAAATGTCATCTATGTACTAGAAAAGATATCACAGTGTCACTAGCATCACAATAAAACCAGAGCTATTCACATCACAACGGGCAGTGTCCGGGCCCGGACGGATATCGAAATTGCTTGTAGATGATCCAATTTGATTTTTATATACGTCTGTAGTCGCTATATAAGTAGTGTATTATATTTTGTCTTTGACTTTGTTTTAATTAAATTAAGTCCTTTTCCCGCCACTAGTAAAAAGTATTAAAGCAGCTATAGAGTGAACAATCATATAATTAAGGTGTATCGTTTTCGCAGACCAAACTAGATATGATTATAAGAAATTAGAAAAAGATGTCTATAAATGATTATGCGTTATAGAATTTCAATTTGCCTATATAATTATAACGCTGTATGACAACAAATACTAAAAACAGAATAAAATTAATAATTATGCGGGCTCCCATACAACTAAACTGATTTTTAGCCGTTTTTCACTCTATATTAATAATGGTAACAGGTAGGTATTTGAAATTTTCACAGAATATTTAATTGTATGTTCACTTCAATAATAAATTATTATTTATTTAAATTAAAATGAAATACATATTTAAGGGGGGTTCCCATACAGTACGGAACACTCCGTGCGCGCGTCTGACTCGTACTTGGCCTATTATTTGTAACTTGACGGTCGCGGTGCAGCGTTTGCTGCAGTCATAATTAAATATAGGTGTGAACATCATTTAAAACACCAAACAGCCAAACTTGACCTTTACAAAAACGAAGATCAGATTCATCGCCGCACACTTTTTGCATGAGACCTTTTGGAGTCAGTCGCATCCAACTATTACATTCTCAAACTCGTTTCGGCACGGTCGCCGCTCGGCGTGAAGCCAGATCTAGCACAGACAGGTATTTCAATATTCCGCGCAGGCAGTGGGTATTCTTCAGAGAAGCGAGCTCGCATTCAGCGCACATTTTCCTATCACAACATATTCGTCCGATTTCCTACGTAATCCCATTCGGACCGAGTGTATTCACGGAGTATTAGTAGAGATCATAGCATGATTGTAATATTTTTAAAATATTTTTAATGTTAACATATAAATTACCAGTGTGTATTTCTTATCTATATGTATCTGAGTGCCTGTTTGTGGAACTATAAATATTTTCGGGGACATCTTACACATGGCCTCTGACCCCAAACTAAACAAAGCTTGTGATACACCCACAGATCAGGGAACAAGGTTGTTCCCTTATCTGTGGATGTACCTGTCTCCCAAATGAATGTACTACTCGATGTTGATAAAGCTTTTTTTAATGTAATCGAGACAGTTGTTAATTTTATTTCAATAAAATATATAATGCATTTCATGATATTTACTATTAAGCATGTCAAAATTAAAACATTGTCATAAAATCTTCCGAAGTCAGTTGCATTCAATCATCACATTTCATAACCCGTCCCGGCACGGTCACCGCTCGGTGTGAAGCCGGCTCTAGCTCAGACAAGTATTTCAATATTCCACACAGCGGGTATTCTTCAGAGAAGCGAGCTCGCATTCAGCGTACATTTTCCTATCACCAACATACTCGTCCGATTCCCTACGTGATCCCATTCCGGGCGAGCCACAGAATATAACTATATAGGTGGAGAGAAATCTTAGTTTGTGACTATTTGAATTGTTTTAGCAACATCTCATATTCATGATTGCAATCGTCTTAATTAACCGTTAGGTACGCGTTTAAAGTGTATAGGCTAACGTATACAAGTCAATCATCAAGTAGATCTAGACACGCGGAAGCGTGTCCAGCCAAGTAAGTAAGCTAAGAAAAAGGAACTGGCGGCACGACGTGTATAATATTACATCATTACATATTGAAGTCACATATATTGACTAATCAGTAGAGTTTGTGGAGCAAGTGTAAGTGTGGAGTAACTTGTAGAGTAAGGCGTGTAGAGTTAGAAGCTTGGCTTTACGTGAGATCTGACAACTTTTTGATAGTGGGAACTGTGATTTAGCCGTGGCTTCATTTCACATGAAAATGTTTTTGTTGGATTTCGTTTACTAGGATCCCCCAGACTGATCCCCCGGGGGATCCCCGTGAACTCATCTCTTCACCAGGATCCCTTTTAAGGAAAATAAAGTAAATATGATAACACAGTGGGTACTTTTATTAAACAATTTATTATTTAGTCAGTCATCGTACAATCATACTAGCAAATAGGTATCTTCAAGATAAGCATTTAGCATCAGGCAAACCAATACGGAATTAAAAAAAGTCAGCGAAGTCGGATGTTACCTGACAACTATATTCATCACAAAAATGCTTTCCCTGGGTGGGAATCGGACACGCGCGTATTTGAATCAGGAGTCAGGATCACTAACCACTGGTCCACCGAGGCAGTCAAAACAAACCGAGACGAAAGGATCGATAAATATAATGTTGATGCGCTTTGTTGTTCACAAGCTGATGCACGTTTTCGAAATGTTTAACATAAAGACCTTGTACTTATAACTAGACAGTGCACGAATGACAGTAATAATCTGCCAAGTACGAGTCGGACTTGCGCATGAAGGGTTCCGTATGAATTTTATTTTAATTGATGATTTATTATCAAAGTAGGAATGCAGCTAAATATTTTGTAAATATTTCAAGCATCTACCTGTTACCATTATTGATATCGAGCGAAAAACGGCTAAAAATTTAGATTTTTTGCATGGGAGCCCCACTTAATTTTTTTTTTATTCTACTTTTAGTATACATTTGCTGTTATAGCGACAACAGAAATATATTACCTATCTGGGAAAATTTCAGCATTTTAGCTATAGCGGTTCATGAGATACAGCCTGGAGACAGACAGACAGACGGACAGTGGAGTCTTAGTAATAGGGTCCCGTTTAACCCTTTGGGTACAAAACCCTAAAAACGGTCTAAGCGAGCGGGTTCCAAAGTAGCGGTGTCTCTTTCAACATTAGACGTCTTCAAGACATCAGACAAGGATACAGCTAACAACGGACCCTCATGCTCCGACCGGTTTCGCCTAACTACAACTTGTTAAGGAAATAGCTACCTTAAAGCTATGCAATGCAATTAGATATCATTGGTGACTGCCTCGGTGGCTCAGTGGTTAGTGACCCTAGCTTCTGGGTCAATGGGGCGTGGGTTCGATCCCCACCCAGGGCAAGTATTTATGTGATGAACATAGGTGTTTGCTCTGTGTCTGGGTGTTATTAAGTTACTATCTATATAAGTATGTATTTAAAAATATGTATAAGTAGTATATCAGTCTCTGACAGCCATTTCACAAGCTTTGCTTAGTTTGGGGTTAGAGGCCGTGTGTAAGTTGTCCTCAAATATTTATTATTAATATTGTTTTAGCTGAACAAAAAATGTTGGTACTCAGTCTAATTAATAAGTACAAGGTCTTTGGTTTAACATTGCTCATGTTAACATGTTAACATTGCATTATTGCAGATTCGGCACGGGGTTCTGCTTCACCGTTGTATACGCCGCACTCCTGACGAAGACCAACCGGATATCCCGCATCTTCAACGCCAGCAAGCACTCGGCCAAGAGACCCATCCTCATCTCCCCCAGCTCGCAGCTGGCTATCTGCGCTGCGCTCGTATCTATACAGGTAATGTGCTAAACTTCTGCATAAAAGTAGGTAGGTATAGGTTGAATCAAACTCTTTGGCAGCTGTGAAGTTAGCTTCAAGCTGCGCAAGCCCAAATCCTCGCGCAGCTAACTTCGCGACCGCCAAGAAGTTTGATTCGACTTTTACTAGTAGTTTTTCAATCAGTAGACCTAGCAAACACAGCTCTTTACCTTTTTTTACCAGGGGGAAATCTTCGAAAAATGCTCGACTGCTTTGGGGTGCAGTCGGGTTATGTAGGATTGTACCCACTAAAACCCCCTCGGTAGCCAGCCTTCGTGCCTTCCTGGGAGCTCCGGGACCTCTATAGGAAAGCACCGGTGCTCCCAGCACGTTGTACGGCTACTTACTTGGTGATAAAACCAGGCTTGTGTTGTCCTTTACAACAGCGTTGCCATACACGCTGTCGTCCTTCCCGGGTCCGTTTGAGTGGATGTCCAGACCCCATCTCTGAACACTCACGGGCCCAAAGGTCCCCTTTTAGTAGGCTCTTACTACTGGCAGGGGATACCTATGCCGTATTCTAGTGCCCAGCATCAAGGCAAACATATTTACCTAACTGAATTCGAATCGAGATATAGGCTTATAAAAATAAGCCTATACCTCTACTCGTTCTTGACCGATTTGCTTCAAACTCACAAATCTTGTTAGAAATGACATACTAAACAATTTTACTAAATATCATCGAAATTGTGATAAAAAGTGCGACAGCTATTTTCCCCTAATTTCAATTTTCGGCTCAAAATTGGTCATACTAGTGTAAGTCATAGAAACTGCACCACATAGGCACAATGGCTCTTATTTGTACTTTTTTCTGGAAATTTTATCGCTAGGATACTCTTGCAAGTTACGTTACTACTCGTATTCTATAACCGCTTCTAACATTTGTCTCTGCTCTGAAATTCTCATTTTGCGCTGTCAATCACATTATTAGAATTCTTCACCAAAAGGGGGAAAAAGAAACCCATTTTTAAATGTTCTTTGTTTGACTCTGTAACTACTGTTTATTAAGTACAGTATAAATAATATAAAATTATTACTGTTCGCACCAAGTATTACTTAGTTCCTACATTATGAAATGTGATTTTTATTCCAATAAAACTTTTAAAAATAATTTATTTTAGAATTAAGTTTTGACGTTCTATAAGTTTTGTTGTGATAATAAAATAATAATTTGAAACTTTTAATAACGTGTGTAAGATGTCCTCTTATACACCACTACTTTTTATGAACATCTAAAAAAAAATGTAGGTATCAGTACACGATGTAAAACATATGTGTACAGTTAAAATTTAAAAAAGATCTTAGGTAGCCTATTTATTTAGGTTTTATTTTATCCGAAAATTAGACTAAAATTATGCACATAATGTCAATTTCATTCATGTATCGCTATTATGAATGGTGATAAGTACCTACGGTCTTGTTTACGCAAAACAGCTGTAGTTGGAGTCTAATGGATTAGAATAACCAATAATTTCAATTTTTAAGGGATAATTTTAGGATATTGATTTATTAACTTTTTATTGCATATATATGTTTAGTATCGTGCACTGATACCCCCAAATTTTTTTTAGATGTTCATAAAAAGTAGTGGTGTATTTATTAACATAAATACCTTTATTTATTTTTAGTGATACTTGAGTTTTCATTGCCATTCAAGTTCCAAATCAGAGTTTGAATCGAAAACTAGTTTCATTGCAATATATATCTACATAGATAAGTAGTTAATTGCTTTATTTGTATACTCTCATAACCGCTTTCATACAAAAAAATGCATTCCATATAGACAATTATACAGATATACACGTGAAACTCATAGTACCTTTCTTTCAATGGAGGCTTAAACAACCCAACCACGACAACAATTTCTATTACAAGAGATTCCACAAACTCATCAAGAACACTTCGATATGGCTTATCATAACTTAATAAACTAGCTACATAAAGGCCCGTAGCCAACTCGATTAGCGCTGCCCCGGGAATCACAATCAGTCAACCAAGGGCACTACCCTTCTATCCGCGAATTGTTGTAAAAATCTCATTATTCTCGTGAAGGGCAAGGGCACCAGACTGTAAGGGTTTACTTATCAAGGCTCTTGGAACTTACACGTCATGCTATGTGCCAATCGTTTGCAGGGCTTGGATAATTAATGTTATAAAAGCTGTGCGTTCAATAAACTTTTCATTGCTCAAACGTGTCGTATCGTCCTTTTAAATAGTCCATTGCTCAACAAAAGCCTATACACGAAGAGTGGTTGGGCCATATTTACAACGGTAAGAAAAATAGTAAATTGTTTATAGGTTTGGTAGCTCTAGCCTTGGTTTCAGAGTTTTGAAACCGCCTGAAGATATCTTACTTAGCTAAACGGTTAAAAGAACTGACTAGGGATGTTTATTAGATATAAAAATCATTATCATTATTAGTCCATCAGTTAGATTATTAAAAAAATATTGGACACCGATTTTTTCTTTTGTCAATCCAACAATTAGTGACAAAGATAAATCTTGTCAAAGTTTGAGAGTGGGGGTCGTGACGACACTAGCCGGTACATTTGATAGCGGTTAGTAACGTCACGCGGAACTTTAACGGGCTATTACTTCATAATTTTTTGTTAAATTGACAAAAGAAAAAATACGTGGCTGATATTTTTTGACAATCTATTTGACGGACTAATTATATTTTTTTACTAAACAAATTAAACGAGTCATTCACGGTAGCACTGGTTTGTAAATACCACCCACGTTCACCCATTCGATTATTGTACCCAGTAACAGTTTGTGGCTCTACATCCATCATCAAATTTCTTCCACTGATGTAGGTACGCAGATTGCCTCGAGATGTTTTTTTGTTTCACCGAAAAGCCAGTTATGTATAATGTATCGTATAATGTCTTCCAATGTCACCAAGCTTGGCTACGAATTGAATAGCCAATCAGAGTCAATTATTATTGTTCGGTTTACGTCCAATGTCAGTCCAAGATCGATCCACACATTGGAGTGTTGGAACCAAGACTACAGTTTAATTTTAGCCAACATTGTGTGGGTGGCCCCGGAACACCACATTTAATTCGGGCTCACACGCTCATGCCCGCTATAATTGATGGCACCCACCCTTCGAGCAAATATACTATATAGAGTCACAATCGTGCAAAAAAGTGCCCGAGCCAAAACCTTGCCCGAGGTACCTAGTGGACAGGCTTTTTATTTAGTCTTACGGCGATTGCAAGCCAACTACAACGCCGCGCGTTGCCAAAGTGCTCGGTTACAAGCACTAATTAGGTGACATAACGTGGAGATTCGAGAAAACGGGTTAATCTGAATTATTTAATGTAAATGTCTAAGTCTGTATGTATGACGGCGCTCGGACATTATTTTACTACTTTCACTTAGGGATTGTGGCTCTGTAGATATTTGATCGAAGCACCCACCTGATGTCTCTATCTACCTCTTGGTGACTGGAGTAGACCGGCGTTTCATTTTTAGAGTGAAATTAATAGGCTCATCGATCACAGATTCAATATCGTAAATAACTTCTCCCACGCGCCAACTACGTAAAGAGGATTTCAACTTTAATATTCTTCAATCATTATTTTCAAGGATGTACAAAAGTATAACAAACTTATACTGTTTAATACATTTTAGAATAACTTACCGAAGCGAAAGTAAAGGTCGCTATTTTAAGCACGATGATTTTGCTTTAGTCTGTCTTCTACAGCCTCAGACTAAATAAAAAAAACCGGCCAAGTGCGAGTCGGACTCGCGCACCGAGGGTTCCGTACAAACCTGCAAGGTTTACAAAGTTCGTTCATTACGACAAAAAAAGTATTGAGTTTATATTTATTAAAAAATATATATTTTGTAATGTAACTAAAAATTTAAGGTTTTCGGAATTTTTCCTTTATGTGTGCTATAAAACGTTGCTTCATGCCAAATTTCAAGATTCTAGGTCGACTGGAAGTACCCTTTAGGTTTTGATTCCCTTGCGAGTACTTGCGAGTTTCAAAATATGCAGCTTAAATTGCTGTTTCTTTTGATTGCGTTGACATAGAAGTTTGATTTTGTTACAGCTTAAAGGTATTATAGACCTGAGTATTTGGTATGAATTTCAATTTAATACCTCTACGAGTTTATGAGGAAATGGGTAGTAAGGTTAAAATTATTAAAAAAAAAAATATTATGTGATGTAACTAAAAATTTATGGTTTTCGTAATTTTTCCTTTATCTATGCTATAAGACGTTGCTTCATACCAAATTTCAAGATTCTCAGTTCACGGGAAGCACCCTGTAGGTTTTGATTCCCTTGCAAGTGTCGAAAATTTGCGGCATAAACGGCTGTATCTTTTGATTGCGTTGGCTTAGAAGTTTGATTTTTTCACAGCTTTAAGGGACAGTAGACCTGAGTAATTGATATAAATTTCAGCTTCATACCTCCACGCGTTCCTGAGAAAAAGGGTCTTGACAGACGGACGGACGGACAGACGGACAACAAAGTGATCCTATAAGGGTTCCGTTTTTTCCTTTTGAGGTACGGAACCCTAAAAATCAAGACGGTACGTCGTAAACAGACAAGTGAGGCCAGTTTTTTATACATGTGTGAGTGCGTCGGTGTTGCGCCGCCATAGTTTGACTGACTAGTCAAGGCGTAGTTTCTTTGTACGTGTACATGTCTTTGTTGTGTCTGTACACGACGAGGCATGGTTTTGCCGGCCTCACTTGTTTTGTTCACAACATTCTGTCTTGATTTTTACTGAATGAAACTGGGTAAGTGCTCAGATTATATAAATATATTAATTTATTTTGTCGCCGGTGATTTCTGATGCTATTAGTCAGCTGGTTTCGATATTATTTGATAAGATTGTTTAGAATTTAAATCCTAATACCATAAATTGGTAATAAGTAATTTAGAGTATTGTTATCTTGCAGCGCCCTAACGGGGTCTATGTTTTGTACTTCAATTAGTTTAACTTTTGTAAACATTATGCAAATAAAGGAATAAAGAATAAGATAGTGAGCTTGAATCAAATCGGTCAAAAACATGTCGAGATATTATAGGCTTATCAAGATTCAGTTAGATATGTGTCTCGAGGTCTACTGTTCGTAGAACTACTCGTAAAATAAAAATTAGAATGTAACACAAGTGTGACTCAGGCGTGATTTCAACAAGTCAACAACAATAATGCAGTCGAAACTACAGTTGACTTGTTGTCTGCCTTACAAACAACGTGTGCAACATCTGTATTTTAATCATTTCAAGAAATGTTTGTGCTTACTATCGATCACAAATATGAAAGAAGGAAAGAACGTTTATTTCGTGACATACCTACATGAAAAATTACAGCTAATAACAAAAAGAAGAAAAAACGAGCAAACGACAAACGTGAGAAACAGTAGTAATGCAGCAATTGCTCGGGGTATGCCACGAAAACCGATCCCAACGCAGCGTGAAAAGCTGATTGAGGACAATCAGCGCTGGTATTCTGCTGAGACCGGTAGGTGACGTCACGTGCAACATAAGTATAATATAGTTACTATTGGACTCTTAGAGACGGACAAAAACATTTACAAATCAAATTCGCCAACGGTTGACGCCAATCTCGAAACACGTTGACAACAAAATGTTGCGATATTTTTTACTGTAAATTTGTACGGGCAGGGCAGCTAATTTTGCCGTCAAAGTTTTTAACCCATCTGAAATAGATCGTTCGTTCGTTCGTTTCAGCCATAGGACGTCCACTGCTGGACATAGGCCTCCCCTAAAGATCTCCAATAAGACCGGTTGGTAGCGGCTTGCATCCAGCGCGATCCTGCGGTCTTAATGAGCCGCAAACGTCTGGTCTGGCAATGGTCTGAAATAGCTAAACGGTTAAAACAACCAAGGCCCAATTTAACGCGTCATCCGACCCACGGAAGTGCTTCGTTTTAAATACCACCAACGGTCACCCATCGGAAGACCGACAGTGTTGAACTTTGCTAATTTCGGTGAACGTTAATAATTATTTTTCGCAAAAAATGGCAAAACCGCTTTCCATCGTATACAAAGTTCGAATATTTCGCTTGCATTGTTTACCTTATTGTTGATTTTTCAAATACGGTTTAGCCGATTTCTTAAAAATATAAATATACCCATTCGAACCAATTCATACATATCAAAAATTAAAAACTATAAAGTCGTTTTATATTTGAACATGGTCAACCTTAAAAACTAAACACACAACCCATCTCCGACCGTACCCGGCGCAAAAGAGCCCAAAATGCTGGCCGCATTACCTCGCTGGATGGCGATGGCCATCCTTTGCGCCAAGTACGAGCCGGAGCGGGGAGTCATTAGTCTTCTCCCTTAGCCTGCGCCCAATTTCCCCAATTAAAGCTTTAGCCTCATTACCCCAGGTTTTAGCCTCACTACCCCATTCGAACTAAAAAATATTTTTTCGATTCGGTTCACAATTGGCGAAATTATCGATGAGCACACACAAAAAAAACAAACAGACGAACAAAGAACCTCCTCCTTTTTGGAAGTCGGTTATGACATAGGTACTTATATGTCAATATAGTCAAACTACCTTATACGCTATGACTGCCGATGGCACCACGCCTTACTAACCTACATTACTGCCATTTGAAATACGTATTGTAATCAACCTCCGACTGCCTCCGTCATTCTAGTCACGGTAATGGTATCTAACAGTATTCCGTCTTCATACAAACGGTCGGAACACGAATCATACCTACGCGCTTCGGAGTTCGGTATACACTCGGTACACCAATAGTCGTAGATGCGCCGCAGTGACGAACGAAAGTGTGGGTTTATAATCAGTAAGCGTGCGATTTACCTACTGGTAGCGTCACTTAAATAATCGGCCAAGTACGAGTCGGACTCGCGCACGGAGGGTTCCGTACCGTACGTACCGTCACCCTTAAATTTTTATTTTATTTTAATTTTATTATTTATTATTGAAGTTAATATACAACCAAATATTCTGTGAAAATTTCAAGCATCTACCTGTTACCATTATTAATATACATAGAGCAAAAAAACTGCAAAAAAAAAAATCAGGTTTGTTGTATGGGAGCTCCCATTAATTATTAATTCTATTGTTTTTAGTATTTGTTGTTATAGTGGCAACAGAAATACATCATCTGTGAAAATTTCGGCTTTCTAGTTATAACGGTTCATGAGATACAGTCTGGAGACAGATGGAAAGACGGACAGATGGACTGCGGAGTCTTAGTAATAGGGTCCCGTTTTTACGCTATGGGTACGGAGCCCTAAAAATAACGATGGAGCTTCAAACTGCGCATAAGGAAATTTAACTCCTATTGCACCGTAAATTTCCTTGTACGCAGATTTAATTACAGCAAGGAGTTTTAACTCTTATTACGTATGCTATAGGTGATAAGTTTCCTTGCGCGCAGCTTGACACTCCAGCGTTATTTTTAACCCCCGACGCAAAGGAGGGGTGTTATAAGTTTGACGTGTCTGTTTGTCTGTGTGTCTGTCTGTCTGCCTGTGGCATCATAGCGCCCGAACCACTGAACCGATTTCAGTTTAGTTTTTTTTTTTTGGATGAAAGGAGACTTAATCGAGAGTGTTCTTAGCTATGTTTTATAAAAATCGATTGAGCCGTTTAAGAGTTATGGTGGGTTAAAGTGGGGATGGAAGAACCAAAATTCTATAAATGTGCCCAAAATGGTTGTCAAATGAAAGATAAGATATTTTATCAGTGGTAGGACTCTGTCTAGTCTGTCGGGGGTTTTTAAAATTTTTAATTTAAGTTTTATTACTTGACGCGACGTATACCAGGTGGGCAACCCTAGCGTGTGTTACGTACTGCGTGGCTACGCGGTGCTGTAGGTATTAATTTCAAGGACAGGGTCGAGTCCCAATACTGTTAGTTATACCATCACCGTGTCCTAGTTATGCGAAGTATTCAATAAATCGACAGCAAGTTAAATTGCTTACTTCAACACTTCAAAGCTACATTGTTAGCGAAGTTTCAGCAAAAAGATGGGGTTAATTAAAACTTGGTTCCTTTATCTTCTTATCTCGATTGATGTAGCTATATCATGTTTCTTTATAGGCGTAACTTTATAACACTTTTATTAACATTTTTTATTCAGAAGTAGCCAATATTTTTGTTCGCTTAGGGTCGGTACCAGCCTTTTTAAAAGTCCACTGCAGGACGTAGGCCTACCCACGAAGGGTCAGTGGGTCATATCCACCACAACGGCCCAGTGCGGGTTGGTGGATTCACATACGCCATCGAACTCCTTACTCTTTGTTTTTGTTTAACGGGCATACTTAAGTGCCTTTATTAACTACAACAAAACTACACTACTACTACATAAAAAGCATTGGATCATCTACAGACCTTTGAAGGTCTGAAGATCCAAATGCTCAAGCCCACTGCCAGTTGGCAGCGTGCCCAGCATGCTGGCTGCATTTCCACGCTGAATGGCAATGCTTATGCGTTGAGCCAAATGAACACCAGCATTTTGGTCACGCGTCGCGTCCACCACACGCTCTTACTCTCTTACTTCTCACTGTGTCTAATGACATCATTCTCTCTCTCCAGGTGCTAATAGTGGTGGTGTGGATGATAGTAGCCCCAGCCAAGGCCATGTTCCACTACCCTACGCGGGAAGACAACATGCTGGTGTGTGACTCGTACGTCGACGCTTCCTACATGATCGCCTTCTTCTATCCCATCGTGCTGATCCTCGTGTGTACTGTGTACGCTGTGCTGACGAGGAAGATTCCCGAGGCCTTCAATGAAAGCAAGCATATAGGTAAGCTTTGAATTGATTTCTTTTTACAAGCTTTTATTTAACTTGCAATGAATGTATGTAAGTTCGAGTGGAATCTTGCAAGTTAAATTTGACCAACTTCCCGGTTTCCGATTGAGCTGAAATTTTGCACTCATATGTATATCGCGTTACAATGCCATAATATAGTAACATGAAGCTGATCTGACCATGGAATCAGAAGGTGGCCATAGGAACTCCTGTATTAAACAAGATGAACCCGTCGTGTTTGGGCTCGTTTTACTTGTCTTGGCTAGCACTCCGCTGCTACATGATATCCAGGATCTCAAAAGCTTGTATTTAAGAAGTTATATTTTTAAAATATAATTATATAATATAATTTATTTTGATTTCAAAGTCGCTTACCATCAGGCGAGTCGATGGTGAAGCGAGGACTTATTAGCGATAAAAAGATTTCTTTCAACCGGTCTTACTGGGGATCCATATCGTTTCAGCCAAATGATCCTTTACAGGAGTCCATTGCAAGTTAAAAAAGCTTGTAAAAAGAGCGTTCATTTTAGTAAAAAAACGCGTCCAATTTAAGCAGGAGGCGCACCCTACTTTAGTAAAATGTGCGTCTACCTCAGATGATACAAATAATTTAGCAAAGAATATCACCAGAAGGCTTGTCTACCTTAGCTGAAAGAGACGCGCTTTCTCAAGCAGACTTAGGCTCAACCCTAATTCTAGGTACAACAGTATAAGTTTATACTTTATTTAAAGTTCTGTTTTGAGCTAATTTTTTGACCGACGAACCAAACCGGAGGATGCACGCATAACTTTTTTCGTAGTAGTCCAATTTCAAAAATTCTTACAAATTCATTGGAAAGAGTATACTTCGAAATTGGTCCCATTCAAGTTTTATTGAAATCGGCTGAGCAATTTTTGATAAATCAACAATAATGTGAAAAATTTAACATCGATTCGTGCGAAATATTCGCGAACTCTATACACGAGTGAAGTCGGTCATGCTATTTTTTGCGAAAAATAATTATTCTGAAATGAAAACACTTTTGCTAACAATTTGAGTTTTACATTTATTTTGTACACTCATTTAATAGCACGCAATCAGTACTTAGGCAAACCAAAACAACTGTCTAAAAGCTTTTAGCGAGAATAAACATCGATACTTAACGTAACATAACGTAGTGGTACCATTGAACTATACGAATTTTCAGTGATATTTTATGTGCCAAAAATGTTCTCGTCATTTAAGCATAAAAGCTTTTGTGTTTCAATAACTGAATTTAAGTACCGTATATAATAGCATATTTAAAAAGATACGACGTTTGACACGTTTTGTTTTTCGCGTTTTAAAAAATTACTGATTTATGAAACATATCATCTGAAAGTTACTTGATCGTGCAAAACAGGGTTATTTCTAATCAATTAGCATCATCTTAGGGGCTTATTCTGTACATCATCATCAAAAGTAACAACTTTTGTTCTGCAACTTTTGTCAAAACTAAAAAAAACAGCTGTTCGATACATTTTGTCGCGGGTGAACGATATTTTTCTATGAAACAACCATTTTTTTTTGAGTTTTGACAAAAGTCGCAGACCTACAGTTTTTAGTTTTGATGTACATAATAAGCCCCTAAAAGGATGCTAATTGATTAGAAATAGCCCTGTATTACCGCGGTTACTTTATCCCTATGTATATTTATATAGGCTGAATTATACAAGTCGGCGGAAGTAAAGTTAGCTACAAGCTGCGCGAAATCTAAACAACGTGCAGCTTTACGTGAGCTTCAGTCAGGATTGGGTATTGGCGCAGCTTGTAGCTAACTTCACATCTGCCGATTCGTATTATTCGTCCAATAGTTTTGGATCTTTGTTTCGAACAATGAACACTACATACCCGGAAGCTTTGATCAAATATTTCCCCGTAACTATAATATTATTTATAACCTATTGTATCGCTAGAATTGGATCAAAAACTAGTTCAAACAAGAGAGATTTGTGTATTGAACTATTGAAATCCGCTTCACATCAATTTGATTCTATTTTCCCTCGGGTATGTGTTCAGGTCGCGTGCTCCATCTTTGTCCGTCCTGTGTAAACTTTACCTCTTTGATTATAAATATTTAAAACCTCCTGTGTATTATTTTGTAGCGTTAATGTTTGTTAAACAAGGCTGGGATATGTGGTTTAGAGCTTGGGGTTGAGAGAATTATGTTTGACAGAGTAAATTATAATAGGGATAAATTGAACCCCTTTTAAATAAGTAGAGATCGCGGATATGTAAGCGCAGCGTCGTGTTCAACGCTATATTATGTAATTTATGCTACATGTAGGCACTAACACAAACTTCTAGAAATTGTAGGTCGCGGCTTTTTATTTAAACATCTATACATACAAATAAAATTGGAGTTTCTGTTTGTAATATTGAAATAACCGTTTTTAATACATGAATATAAATATATGTATACGGTGCATACACCAAAATAACATTTTTTTACAATTTTTGTCTGTCTGTCTGTCTGTTGTACCGATTTTGACAGGACTTTTGTTGGCAGGTAGCTTCAGTTTCAGTTTATTTATTTCGACAAATGGGTGTCACAGACACACTTTTGAATTGTCAAAAACAATCTACAATACAGTATACTTAAAAAGAAACTAATTACTCACATGTTTATAAATTACTAACGTTAAATCACAGTTTACTTCTACTTCATAAAACCAAGTTTGTTTCATTCAAATATAAACACAAATTACATTTAATTTATCTGATGTAATAAGGAGTAACTTAGGCTACGTTTTATTTAGAAAAATAATTTTATCTCGGGCTAACGCGGGTAACACCGTGGGGCGCAGCTTGTCTAAAATAAACTAGATGTATTTTTTTTTATTTTTTAATAAGAGTGCCGCGGCAAACTTCTCATAATCAGTTTGGTTTACCAATTGAATAGAAAAAAAATCTTAAGCTTTTAAAAGGCCTAAATAGAACCAATTACTAGTCAATCTTTTAAACTAACTTTTATTGATAACGAAATTGTTTCTTTTTCTCATTTTTGAACTGCATTGATCAGACTTCAAACTAACATTGTTCTGCAAAAATTAACAATAATTTTAGTTTATAAGTTCTATAATGTTGCTAAAAAGAAAAACAAAGCGATACAGCGCTCGGCCGCCGCTGCAATAAATACAGATTACTACCAGACATGTACGATTCTAGCTCAGATCCTACAAAGTAGATTAGGTTCAATAAAATCGAATCAAAGTGGACAATAAATATGAATTTTCTTCAACTAGATTAATATTATATAAAGCTAGTTTTTCACGCTCTACGGAGTTAGGGCTAGATATAGACGTACCTACGTACGAGACTACGTGTATACACTGTATACACTATAGAAGGTTATCTTTGCCAATATAAAAATCAGAAAGTTTATTTGTTGGTTCATTGGTTTGTTCTTCTTTCACGCAGCAACAGAGCAACGGATTGACTTGTTTTTTGGAATGGACATAGTTTGAAAGATGGAAAGTGGCTTTATCCCAGAAAAACAAAATATTTTCCATGGGAAGGCAAAAAAATTAAAATACACACGGGCGAAACTACGGGCAAAAGGTAGTAAGCCATAAAAATCTTCATATTATTATGCTACGACGTAGCGCGTAAGCGCAGCAGCAGCGTGCTACGTGTATTCGTAGAGGTAATCCCATAAAGCGTAAAAGAAAGAAATAATTCAGAAAAGGTATGCTAAACTGAAAGTAGATTCAGACCAACGTTAGGAATCACTTTTAATCTAATACCACCCTGAAATTCTAAAAAAAATCTGTTATCTTTTACAAAATTGCCACTCAACATGATGACATCGATAAAATATGTGAATCAGCGACTTTTTTCTCGATTGCCAGATTGGCTTCGTAGTCAAAGTTGTTTATAATGATAGCCAAAATTCCCTTTCTGTTTACATAGTATACATTTTCTGAATAATCTTGTACTGTATCTTAACCAATAACCAAGGTTTCGGTACTACATCATCGCATATTAGGAGCTTAAATTACGTATGTGTAAAGTGTTTTTTCTGAACTTAATGAGTTCAGTATAGAATGCTAGCTGCAAACTAAAAATGAATGAAAACTGCACCAAATTGTCACTAAACAAGAAAAAGTATGGATTTGTAATGTAAAAAGGTAACGATGCTCTCCACATGTGCTACCACACAGAGCCTCCAGGAAAATTTCTATATTTTCGTCTTTGTAGCATTGTTTCACAAAAGAAAAACAAAGTTACGGCCTTTCTTTCCACGGAGGCAGAATAGCTAAGATTAAAATTTCGCCATTAAAAGCTCTGAAACCAGAGCTAGTCTGTAAGTAATAAGCGAGCTTGCATAGATAATAACTGGGCTAGCTAATACATACACGTTTTACACTATTTTCTTTAACTAAGTAGGGTGTTGGAGCGATTACCGAAGTTAAGCAACGTTCGGCACGGTCAGTTTTCGGATGGGTGACCGTTATGCCGGCTGTACACACTCGCCAAGACATCTCGCCGAATGTCTCGGCAGTTGAAAAAACAGTTGGCAGTTGAGTGTCAACTGCCAACTGTTTTTTTAAAATACCGACACGCGACCGAGACCGACCGAGGAAACGCGCGAGAGAGCGAGACATGACGAAAGCACCATGTACATACTGGCTCTCGGCCTGTCTCGGGGTGTCTCGGCGAGTGTGTACAGCCGGCATTACAGCGGCTCAGATAACATTTTAAATTAAAGGTCACGGTTGTTTAACCGATCAGTCATTTCAGAGGTCTTCAGGCGCATTTAAGACTCAGACCCCAGAGCTAGCCACCCGGTCTATATTAACTTACTTATACCTATACATATGTACTTACTATTTTATTTTTCAATCCCTGTTTGTGTATATGCCAAACTACCAAGTTGTCTTATAAACTTTAATTTATTACGTTATGTTATAAAGATGGGGTTATAGTCATAGTCATTTATTTACTGCGTAAATGGTTTAGTTTACAGATGGTACAAAATAACAAAAATATAGATCGCCATGCATCTTTCGACATGCAATAAGCCTAGTAAAGGTACAAAAATAAAATAACAAAAACAAAATATAAATCCTTGGATTAATCCTTAGGTTGACAAAGATTTAAATTCCATTGGTTGTGATTAAGCCATAATCCACTACACTAAATTCGTGTTAACACATCAAAAATACTTGAGAACTTAGAAGAACTCTCAAGCATGCAGATTTACTCACCTATTTTTGTTCGGGTTTAAAAAGCCAGAAGTGAATCATGTGTTGATTACTCAGAACCTCGAAAAAATCCAAATGTTCTCTGAGTTAGGTAACTATAGCTTCGCTAACTCCAACGTAAATACTTCAATGCCTTTAAAACACGTATGCTTTGTAGAAAGCCGCTCTTACATTATATTCCCCGGCACGTATACTCCAGCCGAGTTTCAGTCATTTTTTGCTTCGTTTTTGTTACAAAACCCCGTCGAGATGAGGTCTAGGTGAAAACATTCTTTTTGTTATCTCAGAGAGCTAAGCATCTGGGCTTATGTGACTACGATACTTATGAGGAAAGCTTTTTGTACAAAGCATGTTAGTTAGCCTCTCAGAACATATTAGGGTCCCTTTTTTGCGGGTCTAAATTAGCTGGTAATATTCTTCTGTTTGTGCCTTGATGTGGTACTCGTGTGAAGAGATATTTACATAAGTAAATCCGAATATGTATTCTAAGAGCAAATCATACAATGGGGCGAATAGACTGAATGTTTGGTTATGATAATCACCGTCAAAGCTTTGATTTAGTTGTTGTTTGTTTCGGTTTGATTTATTTGTTTGAGGATAATTTCTAGTTCAGTTTGCGATTTTAACGTAAACAAAAATTGAACATTTTCTGTCATTCTTAATTTCTCTACTCTAACCACACTGTTTTAATCTGAATTTTCTAAAATTTAGTGAAATAGTAAGGCACTATGAATCCTAATATGAAACACTCTGGATGTTGCTCGCACAGTGCCCTTTAAGAGGTGTATTAGGCCCAATTTTTAAGGCGCCATCGTACCTCTAATAGTTATTTAGACTATTTAAATTAAATTAAATATATCTTTATTGTACACCAAAATAACAGTAATATAGGTACAACAGAAACTACACAAAAAAAATGTTGTACAAGGGCGGCCTTATCGCCTTTGGCGATTTCTTCCAGGCAACCTTTGGATGGACTGGACACGAAAAATAGAAATACGGTCGGTGGTGTATAAATACTGTAAAATAAATAATGAGAGAGAGAATAAAAAATTTTCTTCTTGATCGTTGCGCTCTTGACAGAGCGGTCGTGGTCATCACGCAGTATTATTATTGGTAGGGGCAGATGTAATGCGCCTCACGATATCTCGCCATCTCTCTCTCTATTGGACGTCAAAATAAAAAATACTTGGATACAAAAAATAAAATAAAAATAAACAGAAATAGGTAGGTATTTTATAAACATACATAATATACATATCTCATAACCTACATACATACATAAATACAAATACATATATACCAATTTTAGCTAACATAAGGAAAGATTATGCTGATAAACGAGATTTTTAAATATGGGGAGGGATTTAGCCTGTCTAATAACAACAGGCAGTTCATTCCACAGCAGGACAGCTCTCAAAGAAAAGGACTTTGTATAGGAAAGGTTTGAGTGGGTGGAGGATTTGAATTTTAGTTTCAGGGCACGAGAGGTTTCTGTTTCTTTTTCACTTAAAGCATTCGAAATCGATAGAGAGAACACTTTTTACGTTGCTATTAAATTTACGATGGTGCCTTCATAATTGGGCCTATTGTAAAAGAGGTACTTAATTAGCTCATATCTCAAGTTTTATTGCGCGATAAGTCCCGTATAGTAGTATGATAATGTATATCTACACTTCATTATGAACGACTTTTATAATGAGACCACATAAATGGTAGTTACGTTACTTTTAAATTGTATTTGTCTCTTTTTCAATTTATTTATTCCCTATCATTTATAGATCGGTTGAACCATTAAAATACCTGTCATAATCTTCATATCAGCCTTTACGAAATATTTCAAAACTCTCACGCTAGTGTTTCTTGGTCTTCATTATCTAAAACCGACCGGTCGCTAGTTAAACATTTACACAACTTTCAGTAAACAACCTGCTGCCCGATGTCTCATGCCAATTACACAATGTTGACCAATTAATGGACATCAAACCTGAACTAGCCGAGTGTAGTGCAAGCCGAAAATTTAGGCTCTATGAGTTGAAAACGTTGAACTATTTCTATTCAAGAATAAGTTACTGGCTTCACTACATAGTATAAAACGAAGTCGCTTTCTCTGTCCCTATATCCCTATATTCCTATGAATGCTACGACCCGTCCCGGCTTCGCACAGGCAGGTGTATTATAATGTTATATTCCGCTCGAATCACTCTATCTATTAAAAAAAACCGCATCAAAATCCGTTGCGTAGTTTTAAAGATTTAAGCATACATAGGAATATAGGTCGTAATTTATATACCTAAAATAATTAATTAATAGGAAAATAAATTATTATCAATAATTTACTACATATTTACCTATTTCCAGTAAATTAGTTCCTGTTGCTCACATGATTGAAATTATTCTTAGCAATATTTAAATATACGTAGTCATATATTGTGATTATTGCATTTACCAAATATATCTTATTCTTCTTTTATTGTCGTGTCAATCGTTCAAAAATACTTGGTCAATTTATTTTCTCAAAATTTAATTATCTGCCACAGCGACTCGACATTTTATCTACGGTATTTATGTAAGAGTAATTGATTTAGTTTGTTGTGGGGAGTCAAATGGGCCATAAAGCTTGTCCAGCATTGGCTGGTGAATAAGCAAGGGTCTGTCAGTTTGTCCGTGTATCTGAAGCATTGTTAGCGGCCATTGTGACGAGACAATGCGCCGGGATTGCTAGAGACGTGTTCTGATTAGCTCGCTGTTGGCCTCTTGGACTAATGTATAGCCACCTACGTGTCTTTGTACAACTACGCACGTGATTTTATCCCTCAGTGACATAAAAGGAATTTACTAGCTTTGAGAACATACTAAAATGTTGTTGGCCTTTTCTACTATAATTTATAGACAGGTTAAAATCACGTGCGTACTTATACAAAGACACTTCTTTGTATAAGTACGCAGGTGATTCTAACCCGTGGTGACAAAATACGAATGAACTAATTTTGAGGACATACTAAATGTTGTTGGTCTCTTCGACTAATGTATAGCCAGCTGTGGGTCTTTGTATAATAAGTACGCACGTGATTTTAACTAGTGGTGACAAAAGAGTACTGTATTTATTTTGAGGACATACTAAATGTTGTTGGCCTCTTCAACTAATGTATAGCCAGCTATGTGTCTTTGTATAAGTACGCACGTGATTTTAACTACTCGGATCGGAGTTATCTCGGACTGTGAGGCGCTCCAGCGCGACATTGATAGTGTAGCTAGATGGAGTGAGCGAAACAAATTGGACTGTAATATTTCTAAATGTAAAGTTATAACTTTCAACAGAACTCGCTCGCCCTACGACTACAACTATAACTTGAGTCAGGTTCCGCTGGAGCGCGTCACGGAGGTGCGGGATCTAGGCCTTACACTCGACACACACCTAACATTCAATACTCATATTGTGGAGTTGTGTAAAAGAGTATACAAATCCCTAGGGTTCGTAATGAGGCAGTCGGTCAGATTCAAGGACAAGGAAGCTATAATTATTGTCTCTCTACTACGCTCTAGTGCGCAGTAAGCTTGAATTTAATGCGTTAGTATGGGACCCTCATGAAAAAAATACACTCTTTTGCTTGAGAGACTCCAAAGAAAGTTTGCACGCTTTCTATATAAGAAAATATATGGCTATTACCCCACGTGGTCGTATCCTTCCCTATTTGTGAGTGGGATGGTAGGACTAAACACGCTGGAACTAAGACGGAAATGTGCACTGGTCGTCCATTACTACCTACTCCTGAACAGCAGTATAGATAATCCCACGGCATTATCCCGGTTCGGGTTGTCCGTCCCGGACGTAGAGTCCCGCGCGCGGTGGCGGCGGCGCGCGCGGCTGCCGGCGCTGCTGGTGCCGCTCGCGCCCGCGCGCACTGACACCGCTCGGTATGCGCCCACGCATCACGCACTCACCTTACTTAACGAACTGATTGCTCGTCAGCCAGATATCGATTTATTTTTCTCAAGGCAGAAATACATTACTGAAAAGTGCATGAGTTGCCTAACTGAGTTATGTCATTATTCTTAAGTGTCAAATTCGTAAGATAGTTATTAAGTGAATGTATATAAATTATGTGTATAATATTTAAGTTGTTGTGTCATATTTAAGTCAAAAACGTTTGGTCTGCATGTGACTGTAAGTTTTTGATTCTATGTAGTAAATAAAATAAAAATAAACTATTGGTGATAAAAGAGTACTGTACTAATTTTGAAGACATACTAAATGTTGTTGGTCTCTTCGACTAATGTATAGCCAGCTATGTGTCTTTGTATAAGTACGCACGTGATTTTAACTAGTGGTGATAAAAGAGTACTGTATTTATTTTGAGGACATACTAAATGTTGTTGGCCTTTTTACTGACGTACAGCCAACAATGTGTCTTTGTATAAGTACGCACATGATTTTAACCCGTGGTGACAAAATAAGAATGCACTAATTTTTAGGACATATGTAAGTACGTAAGTACTAAATGTTGTTAGCTTTTTCTACTGATGTATAGCCAGCTATGTGTCATTGTATTAGTACGCACGTGATTTTAACTCGTGGTGTCAAAAGAGTACTGTACTAATTTTGAGGACTTACTACATTTTGTTGGCCTCTTCGACTATTGTATAGCTACATGTCTGTTCAACTTGTGATTTTAGCCCTCAGTGACAAAAGACGACTTTACTAACTTTGAGGACATACTGAACGTTGTTGGACTCTTCGACTAATGTATAGCCAGCTATGTGTCTTTGTATAACTACGCACGCTATTTTAACTAACTGCAAAAAAAAAACAAAGACAAAAAAGGGATGTAATAACTTTGATGGCCAACTAAACGTAACGTCTTCTGTTAAAATTTTATATATCGGCTTTATTAATAAAACTGCTGAATTGCTTCAGAGTAGTTAGCCCTTGTTTTGTTTTTATAAGTCAATTAAAGTTGTCAAAGAAATAAAAATTCAAAATGAACTACTTACTCCTAAATTACAAAAATACAGGTTTTTTATTGTCTTTTGAATGCTTCAGAAACGGCATCTATTGTCCATCAACCTTGCAGTCCCGCTTATTTTCATTCTATAGGTACCCTTGTCCGCATCATTAATTAATCATGTTATCACTACATACGTAGTATAAAACAAAGTCGCTTCCCGCTGTCTGTCTATCCCTATGTATGCTTATATCTTTATAATTACGCAACGGATTTTGATGTAGGTTTTTTTAATAAATAGAGTGATTCAAGAGGAAGGTTTATATCTATGTATGATACACCTGTGCAAACCCAGGGTGGGTCGCTTTTACATTATAAATTATTTAATTGAATGTTTATTCTCACATATCTAACTAAGTATTACTAAAATTACCTAGCCCATAGCACTTGGCAACATGCTGACACGTAATTAGCTAAATTGTAATTGGTAGAGCCGAGTGCAAACCGCCATTAAGCCAATTTAGATTTTTCGCGATGCGGTTGTTATTAGTATACCTAAATTATTTGAAAACAGCTTATTTGTTTGTTCTTAGTAATAAACAAATAGTAATAAAACGCGTCTTGGGAACTATTGTAGCCGTGGTGGTCTAGTGTTAACGACGCCCGCCTTCCAATCGTGAGGCCGTGGGTTCAAATACCGGTCCCCCGTACCAATGAATTCCTTTGAATTTATGTACGGAATTTTATACCACGTGCTTTTCGGTGAAGGAAAACATCGTGTACAAATATTTAAAACCAAAAATGAAAACAGACTTAAACACTAACGTATTTCTTAAACAATATGAGAACCAAATCATAATTAATAAATTACATTTTAATTAGCCGTGGTGTGCCGGCAGAGTAGAATAGCACCCCCCTCTTGTACCAGGTGTCGTAAAAGCCGACTGAGGTACTACGGAACCGATTGATGGCGGTATAACCATCCTAATTTGGCGTAGCCTAAATGCCACAGGCCAGTGTCGGGGAGCAGCGGCACTGGTGCGAGGAGCTACGTCCTGCGATCGCCAACACGCTTGCCCAGCGCGGCGATTATGGGCAACAACCCCCAATGAATTTAAGCCACACAAATAGGCCCCCAGTCCCCGGCGGCTCCGCTATCCCTGGCTCTGGTAGCGGCCACGGTAACGGCAGAGAGGGGAGTGCGAAGAATCTCCGGCAGACGTCCCGCTACCACCCCCAACGGAAACTGGCCCTGGTGACACACAATATACGCACTTTGAGGACGGATGAAAAGATTGTTGAGCTGGAAGAGGAGATGAGTAGGTTGCGCTGGGATATTTTCGGGTTATCTGAAGTCCGAAGAGAGGGTGAGGACACGATAACTCTGAAATCGGGCAACCTAATCTACTACCGGGAAGGCGAACAAAAGTCCCAAGGTGGTGTGGGGTTTCTCGTCCACAAGTCTCTCACTAACAACATCGTAACCATCGACAGTGTTTCGAGCAGGGTCGTATACCTAATACTCAGAATATCCAAAAGATATTCGCTGAAGGTCATTCAGGTATACGCACCGACCTCGGCACACCCAGATGATGAAGTGGAGACTATGTATGAGGACATAAGTCGGGCCATACATATGTCTGAGACCCACTTTACTGTTGTTATGGGGGATTTTAACGCAAAGATAGGCAAGAAAATTGATGATGAGCTGAAAGTGGGGCAATTTGGGTACGGGCAACGGAACTCAAGAGGTCAGAGGCTGGCTGAATTTCTGGAGAGAGAGGAACTCTTTATGATGAACTCTTTCTTCCAGAAGCCGCCTCATAGGAAATGGACCTGGATAAGTCCCGATGGTTCCACGAGAAATGAGATAGACTTCATTATGACCAACAAGAGACGAATATTCGATGATGTCTCCGTGATCAACCGGGTGAAAACCGGTAGTGATCACAGATTGGTAAGAGGCACATTGAATGTGAACGTTAGACTTGAAAGGTCTCGTCTGATGAAGTCTACGCTCCGGCCTACTCTCGCCCACATCCAAAACCCCGAAAGCTTTCAGCTAGAGCTCTCAAATAGTTTTGCTTGCCTAGAGAATCTTGCGTCGGTGGATGAGATCAATAACAGGCTCGTAGAAACTGTCCAGACGGTGGGTTCTAAATTTTTTAGACCACGCCGTTCAAATAAAACCCAGAAACTATCCGATCACACTTCAGACCTCATGGCTGAACGACGTTTGTTAAGACTGCAGTCTACTAGGGACGCTGCGTCATATAGGCAGCTTAATAGACAAATTTCAAAATCCTTGCGGCGTGATATACGTCTCTTTAAAACAAAACAAATTAAAGAGACTATCGAGCGAAACAAAGGCTCCAAAGTGTTTGCAAGGAATTTGTCTATTGGGCAAAGCCAGCTGACAAAGCTAAAGAGAGAGGACGGCAGTATAACGTCGACCAAGGCAGAGGTATTGGAGGAGATCGAAGGGTTCTATGGACAGTTATACGCTTCGGTAGCTAAGCCTGTTGACAGCACGGCTAAAGACCCGAGAGCCAAGCTGACTCGACACTTCACCGAAGACATCCCGGACATCAGCCTGTACGAGATTAGAATGGCCTTGAATCAGCTTAAGAACAACAAGGCACCGGGTGATGACGGAATCACTTCAGAGCTTCTGAAAGCGGGTGGTAAACCGGTACTTAAAGTCCTTCAGAAGCTTTTCAACACCGTCGTCCTCGAGGGCATAACGCCGGAAGCGTGGAACAGAAGCGTGGTGGTGCTATTCTTTAAAAAAGGTGACAACACCTTATTGAAGAATTACAGACCCATCTCGCTTCTGAGCCATGTTTATAAGCTGTTTTCAAGGGTCATTACGAATCGTCTCGAGCGCAGGCTTGATGACTTCCAGCCTTCCGAACAAGCCGGCTTCCGAAAAGGCTTTAGCACCATGGACCACATCCATACGCTGCGGCAAGTTATACAGAAGACTGAAGAGTATAACTTGCCACTTTGCTTAGCGTTTGTGGACTATGAGAAAGCCTTTGATTCGGTCGAGACATGGGCTGTGCTTGAGTCTCTTCAGCGATGCCGTATTGACTATCGGTATATCGAAGTGTTGAAGTGTTTGTATAATAACGCCACTATGTCGGTCCGAGTACAGGAAGAGAGCTCTAAGGCGATCCCTTTGAAAAGAGGCGTCAGACAGGGAGATGTGATATCTCCGAAACTGTTTACTGCCACTTTGGAGAACGCCTTTAAGCTCCTGGAATGGAAAGGATTTGGCATCAACATCAATGGCGAATACATCACTCACCTTCGGTTTGCCGACGATATCGTGGTCATGGCGAAATCGATGGAAGAGCTCAGCACGATGCTCGAAGGCCTCAATCGAGTTTCTCAACAGGTGGGTCTCAAAATGAACATGGATAAAACAAAAATCATGTGTAATGCCCATGTCGTACCCACCCCAATATCTGTTGAGAGCTCGGTTCTTGAAGTTGTTGACTCGTACGTCTACCTAGGACAAGTAGTCCAGCTAGGTAAGTCCAACTTCAAGAAAGAGGTCAATCGCCGAATCCAACTCGGTTGGGCAGCCTTCGGAAAACTGCGTGACTGCTTTTCATCTGATATACCTCAGTGCCTCAAGACGAGAGTTTTCGATAGTTGTGTGTTGCCAGTGATGACATATGGAACTGAAACGTGGTCTTTTACTGTGGGCCTTATGAATAAGCTCAGGATAGCCCAACGTGCTATGGAGAGGGCTATGCTCGGCGTCTCTCTGCCAGATCGAATCAGAAATGAGGAGATCCGCAGACGAACCAAAGTTACCGACATAGCCCAGCGGATTAGCAAATTAAAGTGGCAATGGGCAGGGCACATAGTTCGGAGAACGGATGGCCGATGGGGCAGTAAAGTTCTCGAATGGAGACCACGGACCAGCAAGCGCAGCGTAGGACGTCCACCGACTAGGTGGACTGACGATATAATAAAGATCGCAGGAACGCGCTGGATGCAGGCCGCTTCCAACCGGCCTTATTGGAAATCCATTGGGGAGGCCTATGTCCAGCAGTGGACGTCTTACGGCTGATGGATGGATGGATGATGGAAATTACATTTATTATTACATTTATCCTTACAAGTAATTGGTTTGTATCTACATGGTATTCTTAAAGATTTATTTGTCTTAATAAATTAAAGTTATCTAGATTTGAATTTTTCGAAAACAAAAATTTTGCAATTTAGACTCTATCAAAAAGCTCCTCTAGATATAAACTTTCACTATATGTGTATGAATAATTCGGTGTCTCAGTGAGTGGTTAGTTACCCTTAGTTCGGGGTCAAAAAGGGGTGGGTTCGATTCCCACCCAGGGCAAGCATTTTTGTGATGAACTTAGGTGTTTGTTCTGTGTCTGGATGTTATTTACTATACTATACTATCTATATAAATTTGTATTCAAAAATATGTATATGTAGTATATCAGTCTCTGGCAACCATATCACAAGATTTGTTTATTTTGGGGTCAGAATTTTTTTTTTAAAGAAACCTCATGAAATAGATGACACAGATACTAGTCCAAAAATATATAAAAGAAACTATACCTACAAGAAACATCAACTCTAAAAAGAAAACAACCAAACAAGTATTGTCGCCTCAGTTTTCCCGCGGGGAACGCGCCTGCTCTACCTAAACAGCCTACACTCGAAATTCTCTTCTACCGACAACGACGCAACCTGAAAATACCCGCGAAAGTGATATATTTACGAGGTGCCGATTCCTGTAACGATAGAGACGACATAAATACGGTAGAGTTACAATTCACTCGGTTTATCGTGCCGTCTAGACCCGATATTTTCTGCCCAGGCCGGTACGACAGTTACTTTTTAACCTACTACCAAAAAAGAGGAAGTTCTATGTTCGTATGTATAATGCGATTAAAATAAGAATAGGACCGGCCTAGCGCCATGTTGTGACGTCACCTACCTATGATTCGTTTTTAGACTATTTTTTTCTCTACCTATCAGATAAAAAAGTACGTGCTATCCTTACTAATATTATAAATCCGAAAAGTTTGTTGGTTTGTTGGTTTGTTACTCTATCACGCGCCAACGGAGCAACGGATTGACTTGATTTTTGGCATGGATATAGTATAAAAGGCGGAAGGAGCTTTAGGATACTTTTTATCCCGAAAAATTTCATAGTTCCTGTAGGACAGGACAAAAACCCTCGAAAGCGAAACTGTCGCCACTATCAGAAAGACGCTAAGTGATTAATTCCTCTATGACGCTAATATGGACTAACGAAACGTCACAGCCAAACGTAATTAGATGACAGGTGACATTGTCTGCAGACTTTTATAAATAGGATAGGATAAAAACTAAGTGGGCTGCGGTAACAGCCGTCTAAGCGCCAGAAATAACCTGTCATGGCAAGTTTAGGACGTTCCCACATATTTCGCACTCCTTCGCGGCACTCAACAGCACTAGCCCAGACTCGGGCTCCATAACGGAGCTTGCGCTCTCGCCATAGTGACGGAGTGTTTCGGAGCACAAGACACATCGTCATCCACCACTCGGGACTAACCAGTACTGAACGTCAGACAGCATTCCAACGCCCTGGTCCCAGTGCAGTGGGTCAGTCATAGTAGCCCAGCGCCTGCCTCTTCAACTGCAGAGGGCAGTGAGAACGGCAATCGCGATACCGACACCTCACTTCCCCTGCAGCCCCACTGTGTCTGCCAACACGTTGACGGCCTAGCGGAAGGTAGGGTAGGTGGCGGCACCCACACCACCAGTTCCATATATCCCACCGCGGCCCCTTATCCTCGGCTGTCATATCAGAGTCCAAGAAGCAGCCTTGCTTTATGAAACTAAGAAAGGTTATTCCCAGCAAGTAACTGGAGATAGAGAGACAGAAAAGTTGGTCCCTTATATTAAGAAGCCACACCCAGCGCAGCAGGAGGAGCTGGAGTTCATATGCCTGGCAGACGGAGCAGCACTAGAGCAAAATCTTAACCGAGAAATTAACATATTTACAGACGGCAGTAAAATTAAAGGGAAAGTTGGGGCGGCATTATCCATTTGGGATGATGCCGCTGAGATCAGTACCCGCAAGCTGAAATTGGCCGATTGGTGCTCTGTGTAACAGGTCGAGTTATTGGCACTTCTTAAGGCTACCGAAAAAGCAAAAATCTTTTGTGACTCCAGGTCTGCACTGGAAACGGTAAGTAGTTGGCGCATCTTCCCTCCATCCCTTAGCAGTAAATTCAAAGCTAACATAAAGTTACTACACGCACAAAATAAAATAGTGAAACTTTATTGGATTAAAGCGCACGCGGGGATGGAGGGAAATGAGAGAGCGGACCAGCTAGCAAAGGAAGCAGCACTGCACTCGAAGTGCAGACCTATTTAGGATAACTGTCCCGTTTCATTCGTCAAGCGAGAAATCGGAAAGGACTCTCTTGACGAGTGGAACCGGCGGTATCAGGATGGACACACAGCGGCGGTAACCAAAACATATTTTCCGGATGCAAGGGCGGCATACAAAATCGTAAGAGAAATAGCACCAGTGGGAATCATAACTCAAGTGCTGACGGGGCATGGTGAGTTTTCCCAATACTTACATCGATTTAAGTTGAGGGAAAGCCCATCGTGCATCTGTGAACCCACAAAAGAGGAGACTCCACTGCACATAATCTTGGAATGCCCAGTTTATGGAAAGCAGAGATTTGATTTAGAACAAAAAATTGGAATTAATCTAACACGAAAAAACCTTAGAAACAATTTTATCGAATTTTTGCACAAATATTTGTAAAAAAGCAATACTTAATTAGGAACAAGTAGGTATAAATATATGCTGTATCATTGTAATGTTTATTATAACTGCAAACAGCCAAAAACATTGAAATATAGGTATACTTAGTTTTTATTCATTTGTAATTAAGACCCCTGATCATGTCAGGGATATTTCGCGATTAAAAAAAACTCCTCACTTAACTTAACCAACAAAAGCATTCCTCTAAGGTATTTTGATATTTGTCAGTTAGGTTAGGTTTCGCAGCCGACATAAACATAAGCCAAAATCAAAATACAACGCGGGCGAAGCCGCGGGTAAAAGCTAGTTACAATATAAAACAAGCCAATATTTTTTAACATTGCTTTTTTTGCACACAATACCAAGTTCCCGTAGTGACGTCACAACATGGCGCTAGGCCGGTCCTATTCTTATTTTAATCGCATTGTATGTACATATTTTTATGTGTATGTTCATCGATAATTTCGCCAATTGTGAACCAAATCGAAAAATTATTTTTAGTTCAAAAGGGTATATATACTCCCGAGGTATGCTCCCGAAGAATAATCGGCTGAGCCGTTTTTGAAAAATCAACAATAATGTAAACGATTCGAGCGAAATGTTCGAATTGTGTACACGTTGGAAGACGGTATAGCCATTTTTAGCGAAAAATAATTATTTGCTACAAGTTTATTAAATAAGTGGTATTTTGTGTTATCAGCAAAAGTTATCAAATAATATCAACATGACTGACATAAAAAAATAAACTACAGTAACAGAATTATACAATAAATATGGCACCTAGCTCTACCATCGCCTTTGAGGCAAAAAATCGATCGATAAAATGCTAAACACACTAAATAATACAAGGCAAAGTTGCTTTTTTGTGTGTTTGTCTATGTACCCACTTAGATTATCTAAACTATGTACACAAGATGCTATGGGGTTTTCAATATCTTCTAGGTTCATACCTGGCCAGGAGAAATTGGGACGTACCTTCCATCCATCCATCAGCATTAGGATGTCCACTGCTGGACATAGGCCTCCCCTATGGTTTTCCAATTATACCGGTTGAAAGCGGCTAGCACCCAGCGCGACTCTGCGGTCTTAATGAGGTCATCCGTTCACCTTGTGGGTGGACGGACGTCCTACGCTGCGCTTGCCGGTATGTGGTCATCTAGTGTAAAAACAAATTTATCTCAAAAAAGAAGGTATTTGAGTATGAAACAATTTGGCTCAGTTTGATAAATACATTATCAAACACACTAGCCAACTCAGTAGATTTTGTCGGATCCGGCAAATTATCGCAACCGTCAGCTCGTAACGCTTGCCTTGTCACGCATGAATCCCTAAAAACGAGCGTCTCGTTCCTACGGGACAGATCTCGCGCTCCATCCCGGCTGGATTCCGCCGGGATACGGGACGTCACTAAGTTTCCTTCAGACATTTTCTGATGTATTCTGGTGGCATTTGACAAGACGTCTTCGAGTACGGCAAAATCCAGAAGTACTGTCGCGACAACAATAATATAATACAGGAGTTACTCACGCGTTGTTTTATGGCAGATAGCAAGTAAACTATAGTTTCTTGCGTAAGTATACCTGTGTTACCTATATTCGATTTAAATTGTGCTAAAATCACGCTAATTTCCATAATCAAAAGTACTCACAAAGCAAAGTGAAGAATATTTTCTATGTCAATTTTAGACATAGCGCATTTAATTCAAATACATCTAGAAAATGCTTTTGGTATTTTGTATGTTCGTTGCAAGATGTGAAAACTTGGTGAATTCTTATCTAAACTTACCTAGAGATCTAGAGAGGTTTCTCGTTACTTAGCAATTAAAACGTTGGTGAAACATTTTTCTTACATGTATACGAGTACTAAGCGCCATAAAAATCGGTGGATGGGAAGTTAGTCACTGCGCAAAAGCGGAAATATAGGTATGCGCGGAAGCCAGAGAGACGCGACGCTGGGGCACACCCGCCCGCCAACCTCATGTCTCCCGTGCGCTCCCTACGCCCGTGCGCAACACTACGCTACGCGGTCTCAGCACACATATTATGCGCAATAATTAGCGAATCACGGCGAAGTGTCATCTGCAGCTAACTTCTCATCCGCCGATTTGTGTGTGGTGCTTTGTATAGCAAATATCATTCACACACCACAAAGTGCCTGCTTTCCAAACATACATGTCCGAAAGCAGGGCGTTTGAACGCATATGATTAATGTATTCAGAAAGGGCGCACTACGCTGAAAACGGGTGTTTTAGACCGTTATTTTAAACAACTGCTGCTTTGGAGCCATCCTAGAATTCGAGAGAATAAAATCAGCTCTCCCATACAAAATAGCCACTCAGATTCGTCAAAATTCCAACTTTAACGGTGTTCATAATAATGATTTGAATTACATCTTCCTAATTTAGTACACCTTTTTTTGATAACCCAAGAAATCGATGATCGAAACGATATGCCCATATCGTGAGCTCAGTGAAATTGACACTATCCGAGAATATCTTTTCTTTCCTTCCGTGCCCATCCTTTTCGAGGATTTTCCACTTATCGTGTTCTAGGAAAGAATTGGGTTTCTTGCGATGTTGTACCGGTATAATAGAATATAGGATTCGTAGACTCTACTTTTAGAGAATAGCTCCGAATCTCTCCGATCATCCATTGAAAAAAACTGAAAAAGCCTAGTCATGAACAAAATTGTCGGGCATACTAACCACTCGGCATATAGGGTATGTAGGGTATTTGGATAAGTTTTATTTGTTTTATTGTCAATAGTTTTGTCACGCAATAAGACCAGGGGACAGACTAGAATAATCCGTTATGAACGGACGTGGCGTTGTATTATTTACTGCTAATGCCTAGATATATCTCAGTGGCGACGATATAATTAAATATCCGCGTGTGATTAACAACATTAAACTGTTATTTGGTGGAGAACAATGTCTATCGGCAGGATTTCCGAGTTTAATGTGGCGTCAGATAATTGGAGGTTATACATTGATCGTCTGGAACAATATTTTCTCGCGAATAATATTAAAGAAGAGTTAAAAGTGCCAACCTTGGTGACTGTGATGGGTTCAGCGGGCTACGAGTTGCTCGTGAATTTGTGTACGCCCGATAAACCCACGACCACCCATTCACAGCCCTGGCGGACATCTTGGAGAAGCATAATAATATACAGCCACGGCCGAGAATACTAGCCGCGCATTTCACATTTCATCATCGAAACCAAATAAAACTTATCCAAATACCCTACACGTACACACTGATTTTTAGACATAGATATCTATTAATTGGATCATACAGACATGGAGAAATAATAAGATCTAACTGCATACATCATCCTCATCAGCCGAAAGTCATCCACTGTTAAACTTAGGCCTCCCTAAGGTCCTCTAATTGGTTTAGAGATCATGTGCAGTGGGCCAAGAATGTGCCTTTCATTATTGTTCTATAACTATTTTAAGAAAACCAATTCCTTTCCATTTTCTACAAGGAAAGTTGGACTCTATCTCGATGTTAACCAGCACCACTTTCACCTTCATTTCCGACATGATTTTCATTGCTCCCGGAGACAGCTTTAACTCGACGTTAAATATCAACGAGGCAAAGTTAAGGCAAGTGTCAGAAAGCTATTAAACTTTGCCACTGAGCCGTGGTATTGAATAACAAAGTTCTGACGAGTCCGACTCAACCGCTTGAAGGCTCTGAACTAATTACATGCAGTTATCTACTCGCGGTGTCAACGATAAGGTGCTCACGAACTTTAATGCGTTTATGACTTTGCGATGAAGCTGGATCGCTGGAGACGTTTATAAGGATACGGCTTGTACTTTACAATACAAATAAATTTGATAATACCTAATTCTTGCTTTAAGGCACAGCGTTTAGGTCAGAAATTCAAAATTTAGGTATTAGGTGAGCATCCTTCCTTCCTCCTAAAATAACTAAAAAAAATCAACCGCCGTACTTACTTACCAACTGAAGTACATCAACCAAAAACTGTGATGATAACTAGGCAAGAGCAAAATGTAGCCATTCAGTACAAATCCAAATACTTATTTGAAGCTTGATAACTTGATAGAAACTAGGTATATAAAGCATCAAAATTAGTTCATGCCAATCAACATAACAATAAAGTGGAGCATCCTATATATGTACATACGGCGATGAGCGTGGCCGCTGCAATAGCTGGCTAGGTAAACAACTACACGTTGAATAAAACAAGTACTGTGTTGTACCTACGATAGATATTATGTTCGGAAATGTTAAAAAAAAAGAAAGTTCAAAGTTCAAATATATTTATTTCAATTAAGTACCAAAGATACACTTTTGAATCGTCATGAATCTAAGCACATTTCAAATTATTAACAATAAAGTTAAAAACAAAAAATAATAAATAACAATAATAACCTTAGATTAATGATTGGTCGCGCGACCATTCATCACAAACTAACCAATCATTAATCCAAGAATACCACGGAAAATAAATAAACAATAACAAAATTAGTAAAAATTAACCTCATCTAAAAATAACAACACAATGTTGCCATATGTGAGTTATGGAAACCCACCAGCTGGTTTGGTTGGTTGGTTTACACCACTCAAATAATAATGATGAACTAAAATGAGATTAAATTGAATTAGACTTGCTTATTTAAAAAAAAAAATAGAAAAATTAAATCAATCTAAAATTAGCAATTTAATTGAAAATGTCAGGATAACGATAGTCATAAATAAGCAATTGTCAAATAATAAATAATATTAAGAATGTCAGAAAGTTAAGTTACGACATTGTGTTAAATTATTTATCTAATGGTGAGAACCTATTGTCAAGACAAACGAAATCTTCGTTTTAGACAATATTTAATGTAATCACTATTGTTTTAAGTTTTTAGAATAAATAAAAAAAAGCCTTGTTTGAGCAGTAAATTGCAAAAAAAATACACCAAGAAAACGTTAATTCTAGTCGTTAGGCATTTAATTGAGTAGGACGCGGTGTTGAATAAAGTTTTGTAACGTTTGTTGTGTACCTACTAGTTTTGCTATTTACCTACTTCTCTTTAGTTCAGTTGAAATTACCAAGTCTGGACGTTACGAGTATACGTTGGTTGACCTTCATAGCCTTAATTAGTAACTATCATCACGAACTAGGGACAAATTGAAGACTATTATTTTCTGTGACCCGAAAGCTTAAAACCTAATGGTAAGTACCTAAAGCTTGAAACAAATAGCAAAATCGGCGCAGTGCGGATCTAGGTTAAGTAATAATTATTGTTGTAATTTATCCAACTTTGACTGCGTAATATCTGTGTGTTGTGACAGTATCTGAATACACCCTGCCTTAAGGTTGTACCGATAGCATAATTGGTAATAAATACACATGTGGAGTTGTAGATAATCCCCATCACCTACTTAAAGCAACAAATTATACGTAAGTAAAAGCTCAAAATAAATTCAATTAGAGGCCTTATGCTTATCCGTATGTCACTGTACCTGTACTGTACTAGCCTTTTTAATAGTCCACTGCAGGTAGTAGGCCTACCCACGAAGGGTGATTGTGATATATAACCACCACGCTGGCCCAGTGCGGGTTGGTGGATTCACATACGCCATCGAATTTTTCTCCACGGACATAGGCAGGTTGTCTCACGATGTTTTCCTTCACTGAAAAGTCAATGGTGTGAAATTCCGTACATAAATTCCAAGGGATTCATTGGTACGGGACCGGGATTTGAACCCACGACCTCACGATTGTAAGGCGGGTATCATTACCACTAGACCACCACGGCATTTCTACCACCACGGCTTTTTTCATAGGCCATTGGTCACTGACGGTATAGAAATATCCCAAATCCTCAAGTCAACTGCTTTAGTCTGCAGCGCATTCAGCATGATGGCAGCAATACCGCGCTGATAAATAACCAACTAAGTATTGGATTCCACAGATCCAAATTACAAGAAATGAAGCTTCTCAAGCATTCATCGTTTTGTATCGTTTGTCGCAGGGTTCACGATGTACACGACGTGCGTGATCTGGCTGGCGTTCGTGCCGCTGTACTTCGGCACGGCGTCACACGTGCCGCTGCGTGTCACCAGCATGGCCGTCACCATCTCGCTCAGTGCTAGCGTCACGCTTGTCTGCCTCTTCTCTCCAAAGGTGAGTTTGCTACGGGAATGTCGCCCGTATGTCCAAGCAGTCACGTTGCACGAGCCACTGCGTGAAACCGGCATGGCAGTCACCATCTCGCTCAGTGGTAGCGTCACGCTCGTCTGCCTCTTCTCTCCCAAGGTGAGTTTGCTACGTGAATGTCGCCAGTAAGTCCAGGCAGCTACAACGCACGTGCTGCTCCGCGTTACCAAAATGGCATCCATCTTCTTTCCCCCAAATTGAGATAATTCCGTACAAAGCTGGATGCTACGCAAATATCACCCGTATATTCAGCCAGTGAAGTAGCTCTCATAGCGTTTGACTAGGTGTTTGTTAGCGTACACTGAAATGAAGCAATGTTCGGCACGGTCAATCTTCCGATGGGTGACCGCGGGTGACATTTTTAACTGAGGGCTGCCGTGGCTCGGATGACACGTTTAAATGTAGTTTCCAGTTGTTTGCCATGTCAGAGGCTTTCGGGCGGCTAAAAAACACTGACACCAGGGCTAGTCACCCGGCCTATACAAACTTTAGCCAGTGACATTAAACGTGCCATCATGAACATCGCACATGAAATTGATGATAGTGATAATTTCATTGTTTGGCATCGAACTTTCTTATATCTCAAACATCAAACCATTCACCTTTTAGGTATATCACCGCCACTATAAGCCTGAATTTACCCATAATTTACAGAGACGATCTTGCTATTACAAATGAATATTTCCTTTGAAATAATGGAATCCTTTGTGAGTCCGTTGAACTGTATAGCAACTTATGAAGGACGGATGTACCTACTTATACGCTTGATTGCCAACATTGTGCTTGGACTATCTCTATCCATTTCGAATTAGTAGCTCAGCTAGTTTATACAGGGTAATTTCTAATCAATTAGCATTCTTTTAGGAGCTTATTCTGTACATCAAATTTAACAAATTTTGTTTTGCGACTTTTGTTAAAACTTTAAAAAAAAATATGTTGTTCCATAGAAAAATATCTTTCACCTGCGACAAAATGTATGGAACAGCTGATTTTTTTTCGAGTTCTGACAAAAGTCGCAGTACAAAACTCGTTAGTTTTGATATACAGAATAAACCCCTAAAAGGGTGGTAATTGATTAGGAAAAACCCTGTATCTTGGCCAAGAAATTTTCATTCATAGTACAAATTACTCATGAAGGAAAGTTGCCAACTCATCTTTTCAATTTCAATATTATGGTCTCATAAAAAATAATGGAACGTAACAAGAAAGACGTATCAACCCTGCTATAAAGTTTAATCATTTTATATGGCCATAAGAGCCACCCCACATTAAGAGCCTCTTATTACCTTCATTGTTGAAACCATTACGTCATCAATCATGAGTCAGCACCTGAGTTAAGAACCCTTTTCATATGAATCCTTCCTTTTTAGGGTTCCGTACCCAAAGGGAAAAACGGGACCCTATTACTAAGACTTCGATGTCCGTCTGTCTGTCTGTCTGTCTGTCTGTCACCGAGCTGTATCTCATGAACCATAATAGCTAGGCAGCTGAAATTTTCACAGATGATGTATTTCGGTTGCCGCTATATTAACAAATACTAAAAACAAAATAAAATGAATAGTTAAGGGGGGCTCCCATACAACAAACCTGAATTTTTAGACGTTTTTCGCTCTATAATAATAATGGTACCAGGTAGATGCTTGAAATTTTCACAGAATATTTAGTTTTATATTCCCTTCAATAATAAATAATAAAATTAAAAATAAAATAAATGTTTAAGGGGGTTCCCATACAGTACGGCGCGAGTCCGACTCGTACTTGGCCGATTTTTTCCTTCTTCGGATTTCCGTCCGTATGTCACCAAGTTTTAGGGTACGGGCCAGCTCCAACGCCGTCCTGGCGATGATCGCTACCAGATGTGACTGTCCTTTTCTTCGGCATTGCTCCAACAGACATGTTGCAGTACCAGTGACGAATAGAAGGTACATATAAGCAGATCGAGGTCTTTGCATATAAGTGATGCACTTTGCATACAAGGCTGTGTACCTACACATGCCTTGTACCTACACTTTCTATGTATTTTATGTTATTGTTGACTGTTACTGACATTGAATTACTATTATTTTTAATTTTTCTGACATTGATTGCTGTGTTATAATTCGAATTTTGTCATGATGTGTAATTTTGTATTTTTTCTAACATGGGCCCTACATGCTTGAAATAAATGAATTTTATTTATTAAGGCCAAGGATAAGCGTAGCATCGACCGCTCGCACTGGGGCACGTACCACGCGATGTGCACGCATATAGCCAGGAGCGTGTTATCACATAGGCACACACGTTTTCATGTTCCTCTATAATATATTTTTGTAGGATGTTACTTGTTGTTACTACGAGAAGCTTCGTACCAGGGCAGGAGTGCCGTCCAAACTAAAGTTTCTATTTACATAACAGCTATAGGCTGAATCACACAAGTCGCCAGATGTGAAGTTAGCTACAAGCAGCGCGATATCCAATCTTTATGTGAGCTGCAGTCAAGATATCGCGCAGCCTGTAGCTAACTTCACATTCGCCGATTTCTATAATTCGGTCTATAATACTAACCCCTGTTTTCAATCTCGGAAAAAAAATATTAAAGCGTCGAAGCACATTCCATTTCATATACCTACAGGGTTATTTCTAATCAATTAGCATCCTTTTAGGGGCTTATTCTGTACATCGAAACTAACTACTTTTGTTCTGCAATTTTTATCAAAACTCATAAAAATCAGCTGTTACAGTTTGTCACGGGTGAACGATTTTTTTCTATGAAACAACTTTTTTTTTTGAGTTTTGACAAAAGTCGCATAACAAAAGTTGTTAGTTTGATGTACAGAATACGCCCCTGAAAGGATGGTAATTGACTAGAAATAACCCTGTATATAAAATGGAATTTGTATCTTAATACCTTTTTAATATCTTTTTTCCTAGATTAAAAATAGGGGTTAGTATTATAGATATATCCCTGTATACAGTCCGTTCAATCCACGAAGACGCGCCCCACCACTCCTCCCAACCGTCCATAGCACACGTGTGCAAGCCTCCGTCAACGTCCGAGTGCTATCGGGACACACTAATTACCTATGAATAGTAGTGTGCACCGATAACACCCAAACACCGACGGAAGCCTGCACATACACACTTATAAATGGTTAGGAGGAGTGGTGGGGCGCGTCTTCGTGGATTGCACTATCTGTAGTCGGAAACCCCAAAAGCTAAAGGTGACATTATGACTAAAGGTGTGTTCTACACGTTCCAGCTGTACATAATCCTGATCCGTCCCGAGCGCAACGTGCGGCAGAGCATCATGCCGGTGCGCTACAGCCGCAAGCCGCCGCCGCAGCATGCGCCACCACCAGCCGCGCACCACAAAAGTAAGTATAGTAAGTGTGCCGGTTGTGGACACTGACCCGATTGTGGCCATTTGGTTTCAAAATTATTACATTATTGATAATTATAAAAAATAAGTGGATAGTGTGCATCTGAGCTGCACGACCTTATCCTACCATCCCCTTTTTACTACAGGACAAGTAGGAGGACACCACATTACCACCCCTACACTGTCGATTTTCCTTCGTTACGTACGAAGCGGTTTGACTCAACATTTCTGATTCGTACCGCCAGGGAATGGAACAGTCTTCCTGCTTTCCTGTTTCCTAAGAGATATATGACAATCTAAAGCTTTTCAAGGTCAGAGCGAATAGGTATCTTCTAGGTCTGCGTGCTTCATCTTCGACCACAACGTCGCTTACCATCACGCGAGTTGGTCAAGCGCGGACTTATTCGTAATTAAAAAAATATAACACCATAAATATTGTTCCTGTGAATCTAAAAGTTTGAAAATATCTTTAAAAATATTATTTTACCATTAAGATTGTCAACGTAATCATTAAAATTCAAAGTGGCCACAAATGACACTAAGATGGCCACAACTGGAGCATCTACCCTATACTACCAACAGTCCGCGGTCATTTTGGCCACAGAAATCGAGTGCACATTTATCATGTACTGCTCTATTTATTTCACCGCTTTGCATCAATCGCAAGACGATGTAGGTAACAGTGTTTGTTGCTAACGTCGGCTACTTTTATTGGGGAAGTCTGACGAACGTATATACAAAAACATATAGTTGCCTCCTTTTGTTTCGTTTTAACGCTGCCAATTGCAAGGCTCGAAACAAAATTTTAAGTATTGCAGAAGTATAAAGTCTTTACTGATATTCTAAATCTGAAAGTATGTGTTTGTTTGCTAGCTTTCACGTAGCAATGGAGGAAAGTATCGACTTGGTTTTTGGCATGGGTATATTTTAAAAGTTAGACTTTATAGAGTGTCATAGGTAAACTTTAACACAAAAAATAACTAGCGTACCCGGTGAACTCCCTTAGATTCATTTTCGTGATTTTTTTTTTAAATTTGATAGGTTTGTTTTGTTTAGTTTTGTTTATTTGAAGCAAAAAATCTAGTGCTAATTAATAAAAATCTGTCCAATCATCCTTAAATTATCAATGGTGTAAATATACCTGATAAGACTTAGCAAGATTAGAAGATCTTTTTCATGTACATTCTAAGAAAATACCTATTTTCGTCACCAATTATTTTCACAGTGAAAGGAAAAAAGCTTGAACACCAGCAAAAATTGTTCTAACGGATTTTTTCTCCGCTTTTTCAGAACCAACATGTACCGACAAAGAAACCCAAACCGAGGCTGTAGACTTCAAACTCGCCAACGGGCAAACTCTGACTCCTTTCGACAAAGACAGCGACAAAAAATCTGAAGAAAAACACACCAAAGACGACCAAATTAAAGAAAAAGACCAAATTCAATGTAACAACGTGCACGAGAAGATTAGAAACGTTGCCACGAAGAACGTTCCTTCTAACATCACTGCAACGCGCAACGTTGCAGCGCAACACGTTGCATCGTCACACAATGTAACTGCGACAAACGATAGAGCAGGCACGTTATAGCAACGACATTCATCGAGATCTCTAACCGAGGTTTTCACTAAGAATAATAACATTAGTGTAAAGAAGAAAAGTTGCTCATGCAAAGTTAGAGAAAGAAAGCCTATAATAGTGTGAAAGAGATAAGTTGTGATGTTGCATTTTTTTACGAACAATTTAGTATTCGGTGACAGAACAGAGAAAGAACTATAGTCACCGCGTTAACAACTGAGTCGTGCGGCCATAAATCATTTCTCTATGTCTATCTCGCTCGCACTTGTGGGTCTTATGGAGCCGCATAGTGATGTGCGTAAGATAGTTATAGGCGCAATCGATAAGAATATAATGAAATAGAAACATAGTAGAAGATACATAGTATTGTAGCCCTGAAAGGGTAAGGCCCACGACTCAGTTGGTAACGCGGCGACTATAGTGGCAAAGAAACTAATTGAGCTACATTTTGACTGGTAGATTAAAATGCTGCTGTAAACGCAATGCTTTTACGCCAAAGCAATGTTTTTGCGTAAACGCAACGTAAATGCAACGTAAATAGCATTTTAATTGCGTGCATTTAGTGTAACTTGTAGTTAAAAGCATCTGGGCCGGAATCCCAGAGATGCAGGTTCAAATCCTGCGAGCGCGACAATTTTTGAAGTGTTTATCACAAAAAGAACATTTAACTTGTAGTTGCTGCGATTAGAGTGAAAATTATAATTAATACATAACGAGAAAATTGTTCTATATCAATACTCAGTAAGGCTGTTTTGGACGTGTGACGTCATATTTTATCATTATCCATAAGAATATTTTAAATTGTAATAATATAACGTAGTATATAACTGTAGCTACCGCTTTCGATGTATATAATCTGTATGTATTACATACTTTTATGGTTAATATTATAATACGAATATATGATATCTCAAGTTGTAAGTCATTAAGTATAACTGATTACATAGTTTGTAAAATTTTCTCGATCTCATAATTTATATTGTAAATAATATTTATAAGTAATACATGTGTAAATAACAAGAGAACAAGACAAAATAGTGATGTTTATTGTAAATATGATTAACTCCAAGTATTATTAAGTTTGCGTTTGATATATAAAATGTATAATCTAAGTTATATATATAAGTGAAATTGGACTAAATTTCAACTGGGCAGAGCTGTGAGCCAAGACAGTACAGGCATGATCGAAATAAGTAGTAGTAATATAACTACATTATATAATGACTATATAATTGGATATATAAATATAAATTCCTTCAGAATGCTTTGTCGTAGTTCACTCACACTATAATGATACCTATCAATATTTTATCTGATAACTAATATATTGTAGAGTCAACATACCTAACCTACCTGTTCATCAAGTATATAATATAACCTATGACGAAATATTGTATACCTTCATCTATGTCACCTCTGTTGACCGGTTAACATCGTGTTTTAAATTAAGAATTAACCACCCTTCCTAAGTAGGTTTAACTAATTACATACACGTCTGATAAAAAGAAAGATCTATAGCACTTATATACACAACTTGTGTATTTTCGACTCGTACAGTACTTTATAGTAACTATGACAAGATACACTTTCCAAAAAAATAGAAACAGAAATCCCATTTTACAACCTACTTCTTAAAAAGGTATAAGTACCTATAAAATTTGTTTATTTTGTAGTGACAAATGAATGTAATTGCTCAAACATAAATAATATTGAAAAAAGTACTATTTACAGCTACCTACATAATTAAAAAAAAAACTTATTCTACTAATACTTTTGTAGTTCAATTCTTACTGGTAAATTGATTCTGAAATCAATAACCTATATATTTTTACTATTTACATACGAGTAAAGAAAATTTTAAAATTTTCACATAATTGAATTATGTACGTGCTTGGAATTACATAAAAACCCTTGATACGTACCTATATTCGTAACACTAAATACTTTATTACCACACCTCGAATCAAAATACCAACCTTTTTAATTTAACAACTTTACTGTAGACTTGCTAAACTAATATATAGCTTATTCCTATATACCTATGTACCTAGACCTTATGTACTAAAGTTAAGAATAAGTGTAAGATATTTGTCTCTACTGTCTTGCTCTCCCAGTGGATATTTACTCAAAAACGAGCATTGAAATAAGGAAATAAACAGTTTTGATGTTAACTGTAGTTTACTTTGCTTACTCGCCGAAAAATAAATTAGTTGTAAAATGTGCGTATGTTGCTTCCGTAGATGGTGAAGATGATTATGATTTAAATTCAATTTCAAAATTCATTTATTCCATTGACATATTACATGCGCTTAGAAACGTCATTACAAAATAAATATCATTACAAAATAATTGAACACGTAGAATTCAATAAAACAAAATAATAGGTACTTAATAAAAAATATCAGCAATAGCATCGTCAAGAACGATGATGATGATAAAAACCAATTTTTATGATGTCATTAGATGGTAAACGTCAAAATAATTTTCAGAGAAAGTTTTTAATGTGGTCTATAAACTCATAGAGTTTGAAAATTATATCTTGTATAGGTACTTTAGAAATTAAGCCAACCAATTAATTTCAAAAGTATTTTCTCAACTTTGGGGACCTGTATATCACAAATAGAACACGTGGCAAAAATATGATTTAAGAAACCTTACATTCATTTTAAAAACCCTATTCATACGATAACCCACATGAGGGGGTGGGGTTGAAAAAAATTATCAATTTACATGTTTGGATGGGAACTTAAATAAGTAATTTTTTTTCAAAATTTTAACATTTTTGAATTGTGATCCATATCTAAACAAATATAATGTCAAATTTCATGAAATTTGGTTCATAAATGTGGAAGTTATAAGGCTTTGTACTTTGTGTGTGCTTTGTGAGGACGGACAGACAGACGGATGGACACAACGAAGTTATAGGGGTTCTTTACTTTTTAGGGTTTACTACGGAACCCTAAAAAGTAAAGAATTCGCATTCATCTTACACACGGACTCTGAGCCCAAACTAAGCAGAACTTGTGATGTGGCTGCCAGAGACTGATATACTACATACGAGTAATTATACATGTTTTAAATACATACTTATATAGATACGAAACATCCAGACAGAGTAAACTCCTAAGGTTATCACAACAATGCTTGCCCTAGGAGGGGATCGAACCCACGCCTCTTTGACCCAGGAGTCACTAACCACCCTACTGGCAGAACTAAATCTACAAAAAGTGCACCTATCCCTACCCCGGGGGGGATAGCTCGGTAGGGATAAGTACACCAGCCCCACTGGGCGACTGAGGCAGTCACAAAATATTGTTTTAACAATGTCTAGGCATATACTTAATTCATTAGGTACTAATGAAGCATTAGCTTTCGTGAATTCTCTTTATGCTTCTTCGACCACATCATCGCTTACATCAGGCGAAATACTAGTCAAACGCAGACTTGTTGACGAAATAAAGTCGCACTACTACTTGGTCCTAGATTGTGATTATATTTATAATTAGACACATAAAAGGACCCTTACCGGTACTGTACCGCGCTATTTTTCAATAGTCCACTGTAGAACACAGGCCTATCAACGAAGAACGATTTGCCGCGCTAGCCCAGGGCGGTTTGCCGGTTTCACATTTGCCATCGAATTTCTTCTAATGACTTTTGCAGGTTGGCTCACGATGTTTTCTGTCAGCGAAGAATATTGTCAGTAGTTCAAACTATACTATAATAGGGATATAATTTATAATTATAGGGACAAACATAGATAGGTACCTACGTTAGACATCTACCTACTCATCACTGTAGAATTAACACCCATGGGGGTTCGGTACTCTATAAGTGGCCTTTTCTTACGTCTCCGAGGGTCTCCATTACCACAATCACACAAAACGATTACGGTTTAATGGATCCCCCAAATTGATTAATGAGTTTCAGGAGTGGATTACAGTGGGTACGTACCACAGAGGTCGAGAGATGGGCCATGACGATTTTTCTTCAAAACTTCATTAATTCGGCTCGTGTCGGTGGGGCGATTTTTACGTCTCGCGGTCCTCCGCCAGTGTCTAAAACTATACCTACAGATCAAATTTTTTGGGATAGTTCTTCTACAGACAGGTTGAGAAATAATCTATGGAATCAGCCCACATACCTACCTACAATCCAAGATTTTGTATAAACGCCCAAAATGTACTAGGTTACCTAATATCTACGTTGAGCTCAAATTATCACCTGGTATTTTTGAAACTAAGTAGGTATACGTATGCGTAAATGGTCACGAGTCTAAGAGCAGGCAGGGGCATTATTTTTGACTTTCAAACGGTTTGGACGTATACGGAACTTTGGCATATTGTGTGGAGAATCCGAAAAGTTCCGTTTACGTCCTAGCCGTCTCCTTACAAGTACAGCTTTCGTATACTTCCGAGCCATTCTAAAGTCAAAAATAAAGCCCCAGCCGAGAATTGAAAAGGTGCTTTTCTGCGGGATAGAACGGGATATCGAAGTTTGCGATTCCATTCTATCAGTTCAAAAAGAAGGATGCAGCGAATGGACCTGTCGTTTTTTTTTTTTGCAAGTAGGTAGAAAACAAAACATCATTTATAATAATGATATGTGCTTCAAAAATTTAGTGATTTTTTGCTGTTTTCATATCACTAATTAAAATTAATATTAGACCACTAGAAAAATTACAATGATTTTTTATTGTTTTAACATTATAGATTACATACATAAGAAGTGGCGGTATGACCTTAAAGGCTTTTAGCCTGTCCAAAAATAGGCACATTATTTAAAAAATCACAATTTTATTACTGTTGCTGTCAAAAAAAAAGGAAATGTCAAATTCAGTCGATCAGATGATGTATTCATTATTGCCAGATTTCGTTTTCGGTATTCCTACTTAGCAATTTTTTGGAGGGGTTGATATAATTATTTTCTTTTTCAACAGTTGGTACATGCTCCTTCCTTAACTCGTTTTAAGTGTTTCAACTAGTAATTTTACGAACTGAGGTGTCTTTTTACATATTTTATAGAAACATACATTTTTGTATACTAAAAGATTATCAAAAAGAAAGAATACTTATATTTTTAGGTTTCACTCACTTTACTACTACCAAAAAGCTGCAGTTGAAATTATCCGAGATATTCCTGATTATTTTGATATTACTCGTAATAATCCTTAAAGGTGCTATTCGAATCTCGGCAGCAGGCTACAACTACAAACAGCACTTGCAGCAGCTGTTGCTGCACAACTGAGGGGTTAATCCAGGTTTACACGTAAATTGAAACTACAGCTGTTTCGGTATGGCCCTATACATTTTTGTACAGCGCCCCTAGCAGAAACGAGGAAGAACTAACCAAAATCTATGGAGCCACACGCGAACGCGAAAGTTTGAGTAAACTTCGCAAAGCCTGGACTACGAGTAAGGGCTCTGGTTATCTATGTAGTAGTATGAATTTCTGCAAAAAAGATTCCGATTGCGGCTCCGGCAGCACGTGCTACCGAGCCTCAGCTGCGAGTGTTGTTCACCTGTTTAGACAAGTCCGACGTGCTGCCTGTCGCAGCACGTGTAGCCAACCTCGGAATCACTCTCGACTGCGGAAGCAGGCAGTGGCTGCATTTCAGATGTGTGTTACCTGCAATCGCGACCTGCATCCGCAGGCTGCGGCCGAAGTTCGAATAGCAGCAAGTTGTGGTTCTTATACTATTGCTAATGAAGTGGATGAATACCGAAATTCATTATCATTCATTTTTTCGTAGTACCAGTCGTCGTAGTTACCATTTAGCGCTTCTGGCGCGTTTTTGACGTGCTGATAGCGAATTTTTGCCAAAAGGAGTTGGCAGCACTGCTATGGTCTATAATTCTATAAAATATCAAAGTAGGTACATATAGCTTGAAAATTGTTTTCAGTTTTTCTTATTTTAACTTCATTTTAAACAAACTTGTACATATCAGAACAGTTTTAGAAGCGTCATAAATTACTCTGGTGAAGACAACATTTTTATAAATGAGCTTGGGAGAAACTGAGTGTATTCGTACACAACAGGTATTCGTATGTATGAGCTGTCGACATCCTTCTTTACCACCTGTCATAGACATTCACACAAGAGTATGTAGATACATTCAGCAAGGTACAAGTCGCGACATATACGTCTAGCGCTGAGCGAAGTGTGGAGGGGAGTTTATTACGGCGGACAACATGCGCAGCCATCCCCTCCACAGTACCCTCAGCGCTAGACTTGCGTGCCGCTACCTGTATGAGTGTACCTTAAACAAGTTGATAATTATTCTTGTGGCGAATGCACCATCTAGGTAGGAAAAACCCCTCGGTCCATCTCTGCGGTACCCACCTTATTCACGCTGATGCGACTAATTTAGATAGACCTGCGTGGTAAGAAGATTGTCTTTGAAGTGACGAGGTATGAGGGGTCTTCGTCGCTGGTCAGCGACTGGGATCGGGGTCTGGATAACTAATCGATTTAGGAGATTATGATTAGCGATCAAAGTATAACATTTACATATAAGCAAGATAAAGGTATAGCGGTACAAATTAATTTGATTTAAATTATAGATTTACGGCTCAGTCACATAAGAACCTACTTATCTACTTGTCAAATAAATATCTATGTACCTACCTATTATGAAGGTAGGTATTATAGATAACTAGCTTTTACCCGCGGCTTCGCCCGCGTTATATTTTGATTTTGGCTTATGTTTATGTCGGCTGCGAAACCTAATAACCTAACCGACAAATATCAAAATACCTTAAAGGAATGCACGGTTGGAGTGTATATGCAAGGGTCAAATTACAAATGAATAAAAACTATACCTATATTTCAATGTTTTTGGCTGTTTGCAGTTATAATAAACATTACAATGGTACAGCAAAGTTTATACCTACTTGTTCCTAATAATTGCTTTTTTACAAATATTTGTGCAAAAATCGATAAATTCGTTTCTAAGGTTTTTACGTGTTAGATTAATTCCAATTTTTTGTTCTAAATAAAATCTCTGCTTTCCATAAACTGGGCATTCCAAGATTATGTGCCACTGCACATGAGTCTCCTCTTTTGTGGGTTCACAGATGCACGATGGGCTTTCCCTCAACTTAAATCGATGTAAGTATTGGAAAAACCCACCATGCCCCGTCAGCACTTGAGTTATGATTCCCACTGGTGCTATTTCTCTTACGATCTTGTATGCCGCCCTTGCATCCGGAAAATATGTTTTGGTTACCGCCGCTGTGTGTCCATCCTGATACCGCCGGTTCCACTCGTCAAGAGAGTCCTTTCGGATTTCTCGCTTGACGAATGAAACGGGGCAGTTATCCTAAATAGGTCTGCACTTCGAGTGCAGTGCTGCTTCCTTTGCTAGCTGGTCCGCTCTCTCATTTCCCTCCATCCCCGCGTGTGCTTTAATCCAATAAAGTTTCACTATTTTATTTTGTGCGTGTAGCAACTTTATGTTAGCTTTGAATTTACTGCTAAGGGATGGAGGGAAGATACGCCAACTACCGTTTCCAGTGCAGACCTGGAGTCACAAAAGATTTTTGCTTTTTCGGTAGCATCAAGAAGTGTCAATAACTCGGCCTGGTACACGGAGCACCAATCGGACAATTTCAGCTTGCGGGTACTGATCTCAGTGGCATCATCCCAAATGGATAATGCCGCCCCAACTTTCCCTTTAACTTTGCTGCCGTCTGTAAATATGTTAATTTCTCGGTTAAGATTTTGCTCTAGTGCTGCTCCGTCTGCCAGGCATATGAACTCCAGCTCCTCCTGCTGCGCTGGGTGTGGCTTCTTTTCTGTCTCTCTATCTTCAGTTACTTGCTGGGAATAACCCTTCTCAGTTTCATAAAGCAAGGCTGCTTCCTGGACTCTGATATGACTGCCGCGGATTAGGGGCCGCGGAGGGATATATGGAACTGGTGGTGTGGGTGCCGCCACCTACCCTACCTTCCGCTAGGCCGTCAACGTGTTGGCAGACGCAGTGGGGCTGCAGGGGAAGAGAGGTGTCGGTATCGCAATGGCCGTTCTCACTGCCCTCTGCAGTTGAAGAGGCAGGCGCCGGGCTACTATGACTGACCCGCTGCACTGGAACCAGGGCGTTGGAATGCTGTCTGACGTTCAGTACTGGTTAATCCAGAGTGGTGGATGACGATGTGTCTTGTGCTCCGAAACACTCCGTCATTATGGCGAGAGCGCAAGCTCCGTTATGGAGCCCGAGTCTGGGCTAGCTCTGTTGAGTGCCGCGAAGGAGTGCGAAAAATGTAGGAACGTCCTAAACTTGCCATGACAGGTTATTTCTGGCGCTTAGACGGCTGCTACCGCAGCCCGCTCACTTAGTTTTTATCCTATCCTACGGGAACTGTTAAAGTTTTTGCGATAAAAAGTGGCCTATTATGTCACTTTTCGTCTTTCAAACTATATTCATGCAATAAGCCAAGGCAAGTTGCTCCGTTGCTGAGAAAAATTTATTGTTAAGTCCTACGGGAACCACAATTTTTTCGCGATGGAAAGTATCCTATGTCACTTTCCGTCTTCCAAACTATACCCACCCCAAATATCAAGTCAATCCGTTGCTCCATTGCTGAGAAACAGTTATTGTCCTATCCCATGGGAATCACGAATTTTCTCGAGATAAAAAGGTATCCTATTATCACTTTGTCTTTTAAACCAAAGGTATCCATACCAAAAATCAGGTCAATCTTTTGCTCCGTTGCTGCGTCAAAGAGGAACAAACCAACAAACTTTTCGGATTGATAATATTAAAGTATGATGTATACCATAAAGGTAGAATAAAGAAACATGTTAAACCTCTAATGATAGAAGATTTAAAAATATTTTAAATGTCAGACAAAATGACGGCCTAGTATTAAACGTCATAGTAACATGTAGCATGCAGAGGTAAAATAACATTTTATCCAATTTTAATGTCAGTTGTCATTTTCAATCCATACTTTATTTCCTCTTCAAGGGGATATAATGGTGGAAAAACAATTTGTCCCCTTGCCATGCTACTTGTGATTTATAAAAGTCTGCAGACAATGTCACCTGTCATCCAATTACGTTTGGCTGTGACGTTTCGTTAGTCCATATTAGCGTCATAGAGGAATTAATCACTTAGCGTCTTTGTGATAGTGGCGACAGTTTCGCTTTCGATGGTTTTTGTCCTGTCCTACAGGAACTATGCAATTTTTCGGGATAAAAAGTATCCTAAAGCTCCTTCCGCCTTTTAAACTATGTCCATGCCAAAAATCAAGTCAATCCGTTGCTCCGTTGGTGCGTGATGGAGTAACAAACCAACAAACCAACAAACTTTTCGGATTTATAATATTAGTAAGGATTGTTAAGGCCGTGGGCCCAAGCTCCTTACATATTTGCAATGTCTCATTTTTTCTCATTGGGTACCTGTTAATTAAAGAAGAAAATTAAATATAAGTAGGTAGGTAGTAAGTACAATACATGTAATTAGTATCCACTAAGTATTAGGCACACACATGCACAACCTACCTACTACATATCTACTATATCGAAGCCTAGCGGACAGGCTATTGCAGACCGAAACGTACCGACGTTGGACACAAGTAGATAAGATTTGATTAGAATAGGTACATTTTATTTTGTTATTGAAACGTACAGACGTTGGACACAAGTAGATACAGTGGCGTAGCGTGCCTTGGTGGGGCCCCGTATAAACATTTGTTTGGGGGCCCGTATGAAGATATAGATTTCACACAAAAGAAAGGACATGTTCTTTTTTCTATGGGACTTTGGCTCAATGACGGGCTCTAAACTATAATAGGGATAAAAATCAACTTAATTCGATGAGGCATAGTGTTTTTTTAATCGAACAGGTTTGAGAACATCACCTTTATTTTGCATAAAATTAAAAGAAATATAAAAAAAAAAATTCTTCATATTTTATTTGTTTTTGCATAAAATTAAAAGAAATATAAAAAAAATATTTCTTTTAATTTTATGCAAAAACAAATTTCTTTTGTGTGAAATCTTAATTTATTTATATATCTGTCACTTTTTTCAAAATGTTTAAAAACAATTAAAATTAAATATACTCTCCTTGCCTTTTTTTGCTAACTGATTTATTAAATCATTTTTTAGCTGACGATGGCTTAAGCTTTACTAAAGTTTTTCTAATTTTATTGATTTTTGCTTACGCACGTCGGGGGCCCCTGCGGCCCGGGGGCCCCGTATAATTGATACGGCAGATACGGCGATAGCTACGCCCCCGAGTAGATATGATTTGATTAGAATAGGGTACATTTTATTTTGTTATTAATTTTGACATTTGTACCTATGTACATTTTTGTGTTTTTATATGGATCAATTAGTGTCTGAAATAAAGCATTATTAATTTTTTTATTCGTTTTAGAAGTCACGGGTTGCCCCGGATCTTTGAAAGGCTTTGGTGGGGTCGAAACCAGCCACAGAACAGCTTTCCTTCTCTCTCTTCTGTGAAACCAACACCAATAATTACATCACCGCGAAAAAACGGAAGTGAACAAGCTCTTACGCTTTTGCACCTAAATAACTTTTGACAAAATCAAATCTAAAATCGTCAGTTTACTACTCTCTGTTGTAAGTAGCAACTTAATTGTTTTTATTCATTCTATTCTCTTTCATTTTTCAATAAAATTCTTGAATCTGACCTATGAATACGTAGTATCCACAAACCAATAAGATGGTAGTATCCCTTAGTTTGTGCCTATGAATCTGACACAGGACACGCTGTTCTGTGATCTGACGGAATGAATATACGATTACGATGCACAAAGCCAAGAATATTTTTTTATTCTTTGACATTTTGATCTGAAATGACATTTGACATTGACTTCTATGGTGACTTCAAATGGTTGGTATTACCAAACTTTAATAATTTCCTTATAAAAATGCCAATAGATAGTGGATTTCAGCTGTAACGGATGTATTTTTGGCGAAAAATTATTGTTACAAATTACAAGTACACGTTTTATGCTTTCCTAAAGATTTCATATTAATTTTTTGTTTACTTAAGTACGATATAGCTAAATTGGAAATAGAACGCAGTTAAGTTTATTGAAGTAAAAAAAAACTAAAATGAAAACGTTCGTGCGTTAAAAATGATTGTAATTCGTTGTTCATTATAAATTTTCAAAATTATTTTAGTAAATAATTACCGCTCATTATTTCAGAAAAGTACCTACCTACTATATGAGCCTTGACCACAACCTAGGCATTGATAGAGTCACGTGTGCTTCGTCCACCAATGCCTCTGTTGCTGGCCGCTGCAGTAATGTAGGTACTATTTGAATAAAAACTTACAATTTTAATTTCAAGTTGGTTGGGATATTTTTTTCATAATACTGGCAGCCACAATAACAGCTGTTCCGTTCCATCTGTACTCTGTTGCCTTGCAGCACAGAGCTAGTCTGTGCCTTGCAGCACAAACTAAAGGATACTATGCAGTCAATGTTTTGTTTTTGTTTTGTTCGAAATCGCATTGGTAGTTTCTTAAACGGTCAACAATAAAATTAGGTAACACAATAAACACCTATATTATTCTACTATGGAAGAAGAGACTGTTCAATCTATCAGAGAAACAACTCGTAATCAACTCTTTCTCAATCGGAGGAGGCATAAAGATGAAGAAATAGATGTTCGCCGGTCTCTCGCAAACTCAAGGTTAGCACAAAACAGTAAATAATCCGTTGAATTCGATGATACATTCATGAAAATACTCAGAATTTACTTAATCATTCAATCAGTATTAGTTAAGGCTTACCTTTTGCTCCGTTATCATAAAATATAAAAGCCTAACCTAAAATAGGTAAATAAATTAATCTATACGCTCTAGAAAATATGTTATATTAGTCTCAAAATATATAATACCACGATTCCACAATATTATAGGCTAAGTACTTCTTTTCTTTGTTGTTCCTTAGTTTTTCAGTCATCCGAGCTTCATCAGTTCAAAGAAGCTTTATAGCTTTAGAAGGTACATAATAACATACTCAGATACCTAAACAATATTTGCTCTGGCTCAGCTTTTGGTTCGTACTGGTGGCTTTTGATGTTGTTTTGTTTTGTAAGTGGTAAAATATGTTAAATAAATAAATATTTGGGGACATCTTACACACTGCCTCTGACCCCAAACTAAGCAAAGCTTGTGATATGGCTGCCAGAGACTGATATACTACATATACTTATTTTTAAATACATACTTATATAGATAGTAACTAAATAACACCCAGACACAGATCAAACACTTATGTTCATCACATAAATATTTGCCCTGGGTGGGGATCGAACCCACGCCTCTTTGACCCAGAAGTTAGGGTCACTAACCACTGAGCCACCGAGGCTACAAAAATAAATATTACATAAACAAATAATTAGCCTTTGCTCTAGTCATGTTTTTTGAAGTGAAACTTGTAATGTGACTTCCAACAAGGTTGCGTTAAACGTTTAACGCTACCATGGAGGGGGTATGAAAGCACTGTTGTGTCGAAGTTTCACTTCTTCCGCGCAGAGGGACTCCACTTCATGGTTTTTTATCTTGTTTAATTCTTGCATCTATTTTATTATTATTTCAGCCTGCATTGTCCCACTGCTGGGCACTGGGCAAAGGCCTCTTGCATCTATACATATTATTTTTTTTTTAGTTCATGATTGTTTTATCAATTTGTTAGGTTTGTAAATATAGTATAGTAGTTGTAATAATATATGGTTTAGTTTATCGAATGTTATATATGTTTTGCGTAAAATAAATAATTCTTGAACAGAAGTGGTCAAAGAATTCCATTATCATTATCTTTAAGTTGTCTTACATATTTAGAGCATTATTAGCATCGAAGGCAATAATTTTATAATAATTTCTACAATTAAATCCCTACAATCAATGTTTCAGGCTAAAGCCATCAGATGTAACAGCAATAGCCAATAAACTGAAAACCAAGGCTTCTATATCAGCATCGGAGTTGAAATCATTACAAAATGCTCTCGTAGATGAGCCCAAGAATATAGAGGTAGTGCTGAACACTCACGGAGCCCTACGAGGCCTGGTGAGAGAGTTAACTGGTGAGTACTTATTTGTATCTAACCAGTATTTTACATTGTTCGCTTCTTAAGTCAAGATGTTTGCTACTAAATGTATGCAATGTTCACATTTAAATATTCAGTCATTTAAATAAGTATATAAAAAAGGTGTATTATACGCGTCACGTAAAAAGAACGCTGAAGTGTCAAGCTGCGCACAAGGAAATTTAACTCCTATTGCATACGTACTAGGAGTTAAATCTCCGTGCTGCCATTAAAGTTGCGGACTAGGAGATTTAACTTCTATTGCCTGTGCCATAGGAGTTAAATTTTCTTGTGCGCAGTTTGAAGTTCCAGCGTTCTTTTTAATGACGCTACCTGTACTTCTGAATCAATTGTGAAGTGTGTACCAAAACGGTCCAAAGACCAGTAGATAATTTGTACCCTGCCAAACAGGCTCCTATGAGACCTAGTGGGTGGTTCAAGTATTCTAATGGTCCTTTAACAATATCTCAACTACGATTTTTATAAGGCCCACTGTTTGTTAGTAGTTAATAGTACCATCTACATTTCATTTGATGTTAGAACAAATTAAAAAAAATATTTATTTACTTTGGGTAAAAAAATCATTATTATACTTATCTCTCATTATTATATTAAGTAGTCCATGAGTTGAAATTAAAATATATTTACCTACTAGACGAAAATTGTATACATAGCTGTCAGATGATATACTCGTACCATAAGAGAAATTACAAACAAGATTTTTTGGACTTAACTGTGGGTTCCAAACTTGGCTAGGCCTGTTTTATGGTAACCCAAGTGAAGTGGAGAATTGCCGAAGTATACAGTGTGCGCGCTCTTGTTTGCAGTAGATAGATACACAGTGAAAAACAAAAATTCAATACATAATTAAGTGCAAGGTAGTTTTAATTCATGTAATACATTTTTTTTTATAAGAAATGATAAAGATAAACCTTGTCAGAGTTTGGAAGTGCGGGTTGTGATTCACTTCTCTGACAAAGTAATTTTGACAAACAACATTTGTATGTGACTTGTGATATCACACGGAATTTTGACGGGCTATATCTTCATCAAGTTTTGTTTAATTGACAGAAGAAAAAATATGTGTATCTAATATTTTTGATAATCTATCTAACAGACTAATTATTTTTTTTTAGTCATCATGCCTTTGCTGACAAAGTTCCTTTTGTAAAGTGTTGTAAATACTGTTATTTTAGTCACAAAGTAAAATAATATGCAGTATTTACTATGCCTTCAAATTAGCCTAGTGCTGTGTATTAAAAATTCCCTGCTTGGCTTTTTAAATTATTTTCAAACCACTTTCACATAAAATTAATGCTTTTTTACAAGCTTTTAAATCTTGCAAGTTAAATTGAATCCACTTCCCGGTTTCCGATTAAGCTGAAATTTTCATACATGTGTAAATCGCGTGACAATGCAATATTATGATGACATGGTGCTGATATGATGATGGAGCTGGAAGGTAGCCAAAGGAACTTAGCAAAGAAACGACACAGCCTCATCGAGTTTGGGTTCATTTTAATGGTCTTGGCGAGTAGTTTGTCCTTCAATGGTAATCAGGGTCTGATGATGGGGTTGGAAGGTGGTCATAGGAATTCTGTAATGAAACAACGCAACCCTATCGAGTTTCGACTCGTTTGATTCGTCTTGGTACTTACTTGTACTTGTTCAGTAAAAGCTTGTTTTTAAAAAAAAGGTTTATCAATATAGGTAATACTTGTTAACAACAAAATATTAAATTAGCCGATAAAAAACAAGGTTACATTCAGATTTTCTCTTCAAGGAACTGCCCATTTTTGCACAATATAGAAAAATATAAAGCATTGACCTTATTTTTCTAGGGTGAACAAAGAGTTTAAGGGTGGCCACTGCCCAACACACCCTCACCCCATAGCTACACCGCCTACACCTTTGGATCAATTTGTATTCTGATTTTGTCATCTGTAGTAGATACCCATTTGAACCAAGTTATACGTAATATCCCAAGTTTTTTTGTCATGTAAAAACCAAACATAGTTCCAAGTTGTACGTAATTTCTGTTTATAATTTTTAGTTCAAATGGCAATGGACAGGGCACTAAGCGCGGAGGACTGGTGACCGATGGGTTCGAAAGTTCTCGAGTAGAGACCACGTACCGGCAAGCGCAGCGTAGGACGTCCACCCACAAGGTGGACGGATGACCTCATTAAGACCGCAGGATCGCGCTGGATACAATTAAGCCGCTTCCAACTGGTCTTATTGGAGATCCATAGGGGAGGCCTATGTCCAGCAGTGGACGTTCTTTGGCTGATGGATGGATGGATACGTAAAATTCAACTTTCTCTATGCTATACCTGTTCAATTCCAGGTCACGATGTGAACAAGCAGGTCGCATCCTGCGGCTGCCTGTGTAACCTGGCGCTGGGAGACTCCAAGGCTTGCTTCACCGTCGCCAAGGCTGCCGGGGTCTACCTCGTGGCCTCACTCGATAGTCTCACTACACAACTTGCTGTAAGTAACTGCACAGTATTCCTGGACTGTTACACTCCAGGTCACAATGCCAGCAAGCAGGTCGTATCCTGATGCTGCCTGTGTGATGTGGGGTCTACCTTGTACTCTCACTCGACAGTCTCACTACACAACTTGCTGTAAGTAATTACACAGTATTCCTGGACTGTTACACTCCAGGTCACAATGCCAGCAAGCAGGTCGTATCCTGATGCTGCCTGTGTGATGTGGGGTCTACCTTGTACTCTCACTCGACAGTCTCACTACACAACTTGCTGTAAGTAATTACACAGTATTCCTGGACTGTTACACTCCAGGTCACAATGCCAGCAAGCAGGTCGTATCCTGATGCTGCCTGTGTGATGTGGGGTCTACCTTGTACTCTCACTCGACAGTCTCACTACACAACTTGCTGTAAGTAATTACACAGTATTCCTGGACTGTTACACTCCAGGTCACAATGCCAGCAAGCAGGTCGTATCCTGATGCTGCCTGTGTGATGTGGGGTCTACCTTGTACTCTCACTCGACAGTCTCACTACACAACTTGCTGTAAGTAATTACACAGTATTCCTGGACTGTTACACTCCAGGTCACAATGCCAGCAAGCAGGTCGTATCCTGATGCTGCCTGTGTGATGTGGGGTCTACCTTGTACTCTCACTCGACAGTCTCACTACACAACTTGCTGTAAGTAATTACACAGTATTCCTGGACTGTTACACTCCAGGTCACAATGCCAGCAAGCAGGTCGTATCCTGATGCTGCCTGTGTGATGTGGGGTCTACCTTGTACTCTCACTCGACAGTCTCACTACACAACTTGCTGTAAGTAACACAGTATTCCTGGACTGTTACACTCCAGGTCACAATGCCAGCAAGCAGGTCGTATCCTGATGCTGCCTGTGTGATGTGGGGTCTACCTTGTACTCTCACTCGACAGTCTCACTACACAACTTGCTGTAAGTAATTACACAGTATTCCTGGACTGTTACACTCCAGGTCACAATGCCAGCAAGCAGGTCGTATCCTGATGCTGCCTGTGTGATGTGGGGTCTACCTTGTACTCTCACTCGACAGTCTCACTACACAACTTGCTGTCAGTAACACAGTATTCCTGGACTGTTACACTCCAGGTCACAATGCCAGCAAGCAGGTCGTATCCTGATGCTGCCTGTGTGATGTGGGGTCTACCTTGTACTCTCACTCGACAGTCTCACTACACAACTTGCTGTAAGTAATTACACAGTATTCCTGGACTGTTACACTCCAGGTCACAATGCCAGCAAGCAGGTCGTATCCTGATGCTGCCTGTGTGATGTGGGGTCTACCTTGTACTCTCACTCGACAGTCTCACTACACAACTTGCTGTAAGTAATTACACAGTATTCCTGGACTGTTACACTCCAGGTCACAATGCCAGCAAGCAGGTCGTATCCTGATGCTGCCTGTGTGCTGTGGGGTCTACCTTGTACTCTCACTCGATAGTCTCACTACACAACTTGCTGTAAGTAACACAGTATTCCTGGACTGTTACACTCCAGGTCACAATGCCAGCAAGCAGGTCGTATCCTGATGCTGCCTGTGTGATGTGGGGTCTACCTTGTACTCTCACTCGACAGTCTCACTACACAACTTGCTGTAAGTAACACAGTATTCCTGGACTGTTACACTCCAGGTCACAATGCCAGCAAGCAGGTCGTTTCCTGATGCTGCCTGTGTGATGTGGGGTCTACCTTGTACTCTCACTCGACAGTCTCACTACACAACTTGCTGTAAGTAATTACACAGTATTCCTGCTGCTGTTCCACGCCAGGTCACGATGTGAGCAAGCAGGTCGCATCCTACGGCACTGCAATCTGGCGCCGAGAGTAGGGTTGCCACCTCTAAAATTTGCCAACTGGGAAGTAGGACAAGTCGTGTAAAAACCGGTTTTTAGAACCCAGACCCCGGACATGTAAACAGATTTTTGTTTCGAGTTTTTGAACCGTCAAAACTGTGAATAACTGATGTTTGTGAATTTAACGAGTCGGAACCCGGACAGAACAAATGAATGAATGATATTAATAAGCTCCAAGTAGCCCAAAGAACTATGGAGAGGAGAGGGTTATGCTCGGAGTCTCTCTGTAAAATCAAATTAAAAACTAGAAAATCCGTAGAAAAACCAAAGTTACCAACATAGTCCAGTGAATTGGCAGGTTGAAATGGCAGTGGGCATGGCACATAGCATGGACAACTGATGTCCGATGAAGTCGAAAAGTCTTCGAGGGGAGACCAAGTAACGGCTACATCTATAGGGGTAGGCCTATGTCCAGTGCTGAGCTAGATCGCACAATAAGACCGTTTGGAAGTTACTTGTATCCAACGTGATCCTGTTGTCCTGATGAATTTATTCTATAATAATATTAACTTTTCCAGGAGACAAGTGCGTGGACTATCGGCAACTTGTCGGGGAGTGACGCGCGCGCGTGTGACGTCATCACCGCGCAGGGCGCGCTCGCCAAGCTGTGTGACGTCACGACTTGCGGTGACCTTCAGGAGGCTGCTGTATACGCGCTGACACATCTCGCTTATGTACTCCAGGATGACTTGTCGTAAGTTTACTTACACTATCTTCTTTTCTAATTCTGATTTTTGAACACGGTTTTTTTACCGCTAATAAGTCTGTGCTTTACCAATGGCAGATGTGAAGTTAGCTGCAAGCTTCGCAATATCCAATCAACGCACAGCTTTATTTGACCTTCAGTTGGGATTGGATATTGAGCAGCTTGCAGCTAACTTCACATACGCCGACTTGTATGATTCGGCCTGTAGCACGCTTACAGGCCATTTCATACAAGTCGGCGGATGCGAAGATAGCTACAAGCTGCTCAATATCCAATCCTGAGTGAAGGTCAAATAAAGCTGTGCGTTGATTTGATATTGCGCAGTTTGTAGCTAACTTATAAGATTCCCCTATACCTAAAAGATATCTGGACAAGTAATTAGATCTACTAGTTCCGAATAAAACTCATATGGTGCCGCCATACTCTCTACGAGGCGACACGAGTACCGCAGCTGTTATACAAGTCGGCGATGTGAAGTTAGCTACAGAAGCTTATACTTGTTTACGATGTGAAGTTAGCTACAGAAGCTTATACTTGTTTACGATGTGATGTTAGCTACAGAAGCTTATACTTGTTTACGATGTGAAGTTAGCTACAGCTGCGGTGCTCGTGTCGCCTCGTGGAGAGTGTGGCGACACCATTACAACTTTACTTTAAATCGCACTTATTTCTGCCAGTTCTCTGCGCAACGTACCGCCTATCCATAAAAAAGCTTTACTAGCTAAAAATATTATTTTGTATATTTCAGAACCGATCATCTCCACAGAATCGTTCAGTTCCTCTCCCAGACAGACCTCACCTTCGACACGAGCCGCCTCCTTTTCATCACATCCTGCCACAAAGATTTCTCTCCCGAAATCTTGCCACTACAATACCTTAGAAAAATCATCGAAAAACTTACCGTAAGTATAGAACATCACATACAAACCTGTACAAATGCAACTGAAAAATCCACCAAAAATAATGATAAATGCTGTGATTTAGTTTACTTAATACGAGTGTTAGCTAATATGAATAATGTTAATATATATAATGAGCTTTTACAGTATTTTGTGAGCAATAATTTAGTAGGTCATGTAAGAAAATTGTTACAAATTGATGATGATAAAAGCCTCTGGTGGTTTTTAGGTAATATTTATAATTGTTGCGGCGATAATGTGTTTTTTAATCAATTGGTTTGTGAACAATTTTGAAATGCACAATACTCTAATTCAAAATATTCAGGGTTATTTGCTTACACTGTACTAAAACGAAAGATTACGAACAACGTTTACTGTAAGGCAAACTCAAAATTCAAGAAAAAATATCAGCTGTTCCATACTTAACTGCAACTCGGAATCAACTACATGTAGACTGTAGTTTGTGCAAAAAGAGAAGCGTCGTTGGTGAGGTCGCCCGTGTGCCATTTTACTTTTTTTTTTATTTATTTTTTTTATTCTGAATAGGTTTGCGTTTGACCACATACTGCCTAATGTTAAGCAGATAAGCGGTCTAGGTTGTAGCACGCTTACCTAGAAGATACCTATTTGAAGACGCCCACGTTGTACTTTAGCGGGAAGACAGACCCAGGCAAAGCGTTCCACATTCTGGCTGTTCGTATGAGGAATGAGGATTCCAAACGCTTGGTCCTAATGCGTGGGATGTCCACCATAAAACGGTGGCGCTTTGGTCGCGTCTGTCTAGCCGTACGATAGAAGAAAGGGGCAGGTGGGACCAGATTGTGCAACTCCTGGGCGCCCTCACCGAAGTGAATCCGGTTTACTACTAATTTTGTTACGTTGACAACACTGCTCTGTCATTGCTAGTACAACTAAAAGTGTTTGATACTTGTTAGACACCAATTCAAGTTTTCATCAGTACTCGCGTCTACTAAATAGTCGGTACCTTAAGTGCTGATTAAAATCTAATTGTTAGTTCACCGTAACGCCACGACGTTTCTCTTTTTGCACTTTACTCTATGAAACAGTTATTTTTTTTCCTCAAATTTTGAATTAGCTCCATAGTAAAAGTTGTTCGTAATGATGGTCCTAATCACCAAACAAAGGGTTAGGTTTGGTACAGGGAAAGCAGATAACCCTGTATATTATCAAAGTAAAGAAAATAAAAGATATTTTTCTATTTCGCAATAAATATTTTATTATATCAATAATTATCATATTCAATAATAATAATAGGTAATAATTTATTAGATTAATATTGGATAAGGCTACGAATATAGATTTTAATATTTTTACTTCACTCACAAATATAGCAATTAAGGTCGGACCACACTAGCGCAGTACGATAGCGTTGTTATTATTAAGCATACTTTAGGAACAGTTTAACAGAACAAATTGCTCGGTTAAACAGAGCTTAAAGCGTGATTAAATCACGGTTAATTAATAGGCAAAGTTGTAAAAACCTGTGCATAGTTTGATAGCACTACATGTTACAGACTTGATCGCTACATGCTGCCAACTTTGTCAAGGAATTTTGTTGATGTGAATTAAACTATATGTATTAGCCAATTGTTTCTCTTCTGTGTAACTGTTCAGGGAGGTACAATAAAGGAAAGAAACGTAGTTCTTCTGTTCTTTGTATAGGTACATTGTTTTACAACGATCTTATTTTCTTTCTAAAGCCCTGCATTAACTATAAACTTTTGTTTATAAATAAAGCTGAATCAGAGACTGATTTGGTCAACATTGCTTTCTAACTATTTAAGCTATCATTAAGTCAAGAATATTGATAGAAAATCATTACAATCAATACGTGGCTTTCGACTTCACAAACTTCGATTCAACAAAGTGATATAGGCCGCGTCACAGAAGTTGACGGAATTGAAGCTACAAGCTGCGCAATATCCAATCAACGCGCGGCTTTGTGTGAGCTTCAGTCAGGATTGGATATTGTGCAGCTTGTAGCTAACTTCATTTCCGCCAACTTGTATGACGCGGCCTATAACATGCTCTGAATGTAAAAGGTTTTTTTTAACTTTTCTTAAAAATCAGCACGTGACATTATTTTGCATATGTATTATTCGTACCGCGTGCAAGTGGCACGACCTTATTACGTTGAAATAAATGCTAATATTGGCAGTTATTAAAATGGAATCGAAAATCACTTTACTCTTACGAGGGCATAGAGAAAAGCTATTCATCTAAGTCGTAATAACAGTCTGGCAAGTTCGCAAGTGATATGTTTCAGACGAATCGTAAAAAATATTTCGCCTGATAGTCCATCAATTTATGAATCGCACTATTTCGCACTTGAATCTCGATAAAATACACGGAATAGCTAAAATCTTAATTTATAATTTCAGAATTTTGTTGATTCATATTAAAAGTTGTTCATCATTGTAAATGTGATTTACTATTAAGTACCAGAATGACTAAAATAAATGTATTAGAGTCTGGCTAGCGAAAGTTGATACTAGAACTTTTCGCAAACGTTTTAAATGACAACACTCGGTGATACCACTATCGCGGATTTACCCTTAAATTTGTGTATTTATAGCGAAAAGTACCTAAGCGACATTGTATTAAAAACATTTTTTATAAATATACGTCATGTACTAAAGTCTACAAAATGATTCATAGTATATCCTAGAATGCTCTTCAATAATCTTCATAGTATTGAAGTAGCTGATAAGTAGGTAAGCGTTGATAATCATTTAGAGGGCAATGCACAAAAGCCTCAGTTTAGTATAATAATCACGTAATCAAAATACAGAAATTATTTAACGTGATTAAAAAACTACTCGGCAAATAAAAGCTTGAAATGTAAAAAATAATGTTGGCGAATCCCCAAATATTTGGCAGAATCAGAATCGCGGTAATGGTAACAATACTACGTCGTACGAGTGAGAAAAAGTATTCCCATCTCAGTTTAGGGCTGGTATTTTTTAAATTTGCCGCGCTTTTTCGGTATCAGCTTTTACTAGCCAGACTATATTTCCAGTATGGTTGGGTAAAGCCATGTATTCACTGAGCAACAATGTTTCGGATACACAGTTTCTAAAAGTAAGTTCGTATAGGCCGGGTGGCTAGCCCTGGTGTCAGAGTTTTAGGCCGCCTGAAGGCCTCTGACATGGCTAAACGGTTAAAACAACCGGGGGGCTACAATTTAACGTGTCATCCGAGCCACGGTAGCGCTCAGTCGGAAAATGCCACCCGCGGTCACCCATCCAAGTACTGACCGTGCGGAACGTTGCAGTTTCTGAAACATCACGTAGATGTTTCCAGGAACGGATTTGTTTCCGTGTTCCACACGGTAGTGTTTACAGAAACAAAATAATTGTATGTGAAACATTATTTTTTGTTTCGGAAACATGTATATTTTGTTTCTGATACAGAGCGTATAAACAATTTGTTGCTCAGTGAATACGTGGTTTAAACATATCGCTTGCTGACTCGACGACGAGACATACCGTCTTACCACAAAAGTTTTACGCACGCTTTAGCCAATGTCTAACTGTACAAATCGCACGTTTAAGCAATGTTTAAAGCGTGTTTAAATCTTTTGTGGTATGGCGATTAATTTTCAGGCACTAAACAAAGTCTAATTTTTATAACAATAAAAATCGAAAACTTGTACTCGGAGTTCGTCACACGTCCTTTTGTAATAAAAAGGAATTCGACGGAACTATAAGGCGTGCCTACTGAATATGGTTTTGAAACACACCTACATTCTTGTCAGTTGTTTATTCCATCTCTCTCGCTCTCGGTGATTTATAAAAGGAACGGAAAAAGACAGCTATGTTTTATTTGGAAAATAATTGTTACATACCTGTACTCGATCTTGTCGTATACATATCGCGAAATCATCTAAAGATATAACAAAGTGATTTTATAAGGGTTGCACACATAAGCGGGCAGGCACAGTCCCCACAGTCGGCTCGGCATAATTTGTCTAACGACAAAATCCACCAGGCTAGCATACGCACCACGATATTGTTTTTTGGACGTGTCAGAAAGAGACACAGTTATGGTGATGTATACAGGGTTGTTTCTAATCAATTAGCATCCTTTTAGGGGCTTATTCTGTACATCATTATTTTTTGAGAATTTATAAAAGTCGTAGAACAAAAGTTGTTAGTTTTGATGTACAGAATAAGCCCCTAAAAGGATACTAATTGATTAGAAATAACCCTGTATATATGTCACCTTTACACTCGTCGATAAAACTTTAGTCGTGGATGTATGTTAAGCTAGCTGAGGTAGTTACTACGTTACGTACAGCATCAATCGGCTTGTGCCGATCGGCAGTCGGCCGGTAATTCCTTCGGATCTAATCAGCACAATTCGGTTTTAATTCGGCCGTTACGCGTCTCTCCATACGTCGCGGCATTCCTATACAATAAAATAAATTGCCGATCGATGCCGGCCCGCTTATATGTATAGCATAAGCTCAGCTTAAGAGTTCTGTTTTTTTTTTCTTTTTGAAATACGGATCCCTGGAAGAAAGAAGTGGAAGTTGGTTGAAAATATAGTAGTTTCCAAGATGTAGGTGTGTTTCAAATGCCAAGACATATAAAAAATTAGCGCGTATTATTCAAATACTCAAATTGACTTCGCTTGGATCGATATGGAGGCCCAAACCAACTTACATTCGGAACTTAGAGTTATTTTACTTAGTTTATTTTTTTTATTGTCTATTCTAATTTTAATTTTGGCGATCGATACAGTCCATGTGGCTAGAACCAGAAATTAAAAGTTAAATAAGTTCATAATTAACTTTATAGATCTTCATTAATTTAGCTAAGTTACACTTACAGTATTTTAATAGTAGTTTATGCAACTGTCATATAATGAAGGGGACTCGTTACTATTATGAAACTCACACTCGTGTTTTAATACCCGTGTTATATGCAGTTGCATACACTACTTTATCTTCACTAATAAAAAAATAAATAAAAAAAAAACATATTGCGAAACATTAAATTCACGCGTACGTGTATTGTCACAGTGAACTTGGCGCCATTAAAATCTAACCAATGAGAGCGCAGCTGCGCGCGCAGGGCCAATCAGGAGCGAGCGCGCGCTGTTCTTTTTTTATTTCATTGGCACAAGATCTTACCAAAGAGTTTTGTGTATGTAAGTTTAGTAGTTTCGACGAAGTTTTCACGTATAACCCAACTGTTTTCAAAAGCCAGCCTAATATCAAAATTTTATACAACTTGTATGAGGATTTTGACATAAGGCTCGCCAGGTTAATTGGTCGCGTTTTATTGATGTTATAATGAGATTTTACGATATCGATGTGGATATTATAACATCATATGAAATTGCTTAAATTGAGTGTTTTGTTGTCTGCGCTATAACAGTAGTCATTATAAGTCAAGTATTGGAAACATAAGTAGAATGTTACAACATTAGTGTAGATAAAGAAAATAATTTATAAAATCGAACACATTAATAAATCATGAACGTGACAGTAACTAACTGAACGTGACAGTAACCTTTCTAGTTTGCTACCCTCTTTACAACTCAGTTTAGAACGAATCATACAACTTGGCGGTTGTGATGTTAGCTACAATCCGCGGGTAACTCAATCCTCGCACAGCTGTTAAGTAAGCTTCAGTCAGGATTAGGTTATCCATAGCTAACATCACAACCGCCAAGTTGTATGATTCGACCTATACTCTCTTTACAAAACAGAAACAGAGTAACAGCCTGATTACGATAGCTACCACGTTATCGTCTCTCACTCCAATTGAACCAAGTTTTTTCGGTTTTGCCGCTTCTTATATAACGAAGTACATATCCACAATGTAAAGATCATAATTAAGTCCAATAAGTTATGCCTCGTTCTTGAGCGGCATTGCTTTCATATATATTTTTTTAGTACCTTCGTTCATCGCTTATACACGATCGAATTACTATTGAGACTAACACAGCTAAAAAAAGTTGTATCTCGTGGTTTCATTCAGTATTTATGTCCCTAGTAAAGTAGTTACGTTAGGTATTAGCGCATCGCCGTCCGTGGCGACATAGACCGCGCTTTTTCCGCGACGACTTGCGATTACGATTGACAGCGCACGTAATCAGGCTTCCAATTTTAATACTTTAACAAAGTTTCACCGCTACTATAAAACATAATCGTCTTTTGACGTCTAAAACATTATCGTCTTTTGACGTCTAAAACATTAGCTATCCTAAAAAAATAAGATTCCAAAAAAATCGAAATCAATATTTTGGTTCGGGCCTCGTCGAATTTACAACGGCTATAAAAGTTGGTGCACTCATAATATTCTGTGCATATAATACTTGTACTCTTTCAAGTCAATCATTATAAGACTCGTTATATTGCTATATTCATATGTTTTGAGCCATAAGGCGTATTTTATGGCAAACACTCGTCATGTACTCGCAAAAACCAGCCCATTGGTGAAACCTTAAACTGACTAAGCTACTTTAAACTGCACAAAACCTAATCATCGAACAGGTGTTATGTGAGCTTTAGGCCGTTTTCTGACTTGTCGGTGTGGGAGCGGTGCGGGATCTGTAAGGTCTGTACCGAAACGATACCGCGTTGCCTTCACCTACTCACCTATCGGTATATTCTCGGTATAAAATTCTGCAGTACCGAAGATGTCGTCTTCTAGTGATGACGATATTTTGGCGTGTTATTATGTTTATCGCCTACGTAAAAAAAGAAAACGTTATTGGCGTCATCCTTATATCGAAAATAATATTAATTGCCGATTTTTTGTTGCGGCTAAAGAACTTTCCCAAGATATCTCACTCCAAATCCTCTCTGTAACGTCCTTTCTCGAATATTCCGCCAATTTATAATTATACAATGCAGGATACTTTTCAATTTCTAGTAATAAAACGACGGGAATATCTCGCTCCGCCATCTTGCTTGCACGACCTCGCGCGGTGAATGTCGAGCGGCGCCTGGACACGCATCCCGAGACGCGGTAAAACGAAACGATCCCTCCCCGCTCCCGCACACACCGCGCCAATCAGAAGACGCGCATTAAAACGTAGGCGCTCGGCAAGCTTTCGGTACCGTGTATACCGAGCGAAACGAATCCGCACCGCTCCCGCACCGACAAGTCAGAAAACGGCCTTAGTCAGGATTGGGTTTTGCGCAGTTTGTAGCTAACTTCCCACCCGTCAAGTAATTTGATTGGGCATATAGGTACATACTTCCACTTTGCCCCACTAGACGGCATAGTCGACTGCGGTCTTGTCTCACCTTGGTAGAGCAAGTTCAACGCATTTTTATACCGGAATCTGCCCCACGATTGATTAAATAAGTAAATATTCACCCAAACATAATCTTAGGCGGGATGGGCATGGTATATGCGCGGACATGGCAAGTGTGATTCGAGAAGAAACAAGTTATGATATTCCCGAACTTCGATAGTCATTTATGAATCAACCAAATGGCGTCATATCAACGTACTTGCGCCAAATAACTAAAACCAAGTTAACAAGTTTTGCTCATCTGTAGCACAATGCGAACAGCGGAGGCACACTGGCTCTACCTACTACGCGAATTACTTTACTCTCTAGGTTGAGACCCAAATACAAAACCTTTTTGCTTCGCCGTAGCCGTAAAAATACATTTTCCCGCTAGTTTTACATACTTATTTTTTTGAGTTTGCGATTGACTACATACTGTTTGATGTTAAGCAGATATGCGGTTTAGGGTGTACCACGCTTACCTACCTATTTACTCGAAATTTGACGACTCCTATGTTGTAGGTATTTTGGCGGAAAGACAGACCCAGGCAAAGCGTTCCACATTCTGGCAGTTCGTATGAGGAATGTGGAATCGAAACGCTTTATTCTGACGCAGAATTGCCATCATAAAAAAAAATGGGCCTTTGGTTTAAGTGACCTGCGAGCCAATTCTAGTAGCCGATCTCTTTACGAAATTGATACGTTCACAGTTCTCGAACACAGATACACAGTTCTCGTCCGACAGTTTTGAGCTGTCGGAACTGTCAGAAAAACGAGACAGGTTCAAGAACGCGTCACCTTAGTAACGAGATCGGTTGACAGAATTGCCCCGCTGACGCGAGCTATAAATATTTCGGTTGAAATGACACCGCCTGGTTCCTTGACAAACTTGACCTATCTGACTACTAGAAGTCCCCTAAAGGCTAGATAATTCAAGCCGACCAAGACTATGGAAGCTCGGGAATAGCACAGCTGTTCCGTGATGATAGGTCTAGTCGCTGCGCGCGTCCAGTTACGTCTGTTCTGGCGCGTGCTTGCGGTGCGTGCGTCGCCGCGCGCGCCCCTCCACCGCCTGCCCGTTCACCGCTTGTCCAGTCACTGTACAAAGATAACTCTTGAAGTAATGAAGTATAGACAGAATGAATCTTCTTGGCGGCGGTGACATTAGCTACAAGCTGGACTAAATCCAATCCTCGGTGAGTTTCAGTCAGGATTGGGTTATCCGCAGCTTGTAGCTGACATCACAGCCGACAAGTTTGATTTGGCAAAAATTTTCTTCCTATTATATAATAATCCTTAGCATCGAAATCATTTAAATGACACGACAAAGAAGAATATAAGACATAAGAATAAACTGCGCAAATCGCGAATGTTAAAAAAGAATATCGTAACGAATCAAGGATAAAAACTAGAAGAAAATCGGTACATTATGTACCTACTGATTTTCCTTATTGTCTTCTACCTCCCAACTAAGCATTATGCTGTCAGCTTGGAATAGATACATTTAGCTAGCGTATACGCATAGAAAAGGAGTATGCCACTATAATTTTAATTAGTAATAGCCATGCACAACAAGGCAGTTAGTCCAATACTATTTTTAATTTTGTTATAACATTATTAGTAAGTATTAGTTGAGTTAAAAATATTTTTATAAAACTTCGTTGTTAATAAATATTAGTTCAGTTTACTATTGCTTTCTATACGGGGTTATCTGCTTACCCTGTATTAAGCCGAAACGGAGTAATTAAGACCATCATTATGAACAACTTTTAGGTACTATGGGGCCAACACAAAATTTGAAAAAAGAAATCAGCTGTTCCATACAAAACTGCAGCTCAGAATAAACAAAATGTTTAAAACAGCATTTTTATTCTCGAATTCTGGGTTGGCTCCATAGTAAAAGTTGTTCGTAAAAATGGTTTGAAACACCTCCTTTCGGCTTATTGCACCAGTTCTATTTTGTTCGTTAGTTTGTACAACGTACGACAGAAAAAATAGATAGTCCTCACCGTTACCGTGCGGTATCATTTTGGTAACGACAATTTTCAACTCTGGGTAGGTGGCAACAGAGGCCGTGTTTATTTTCGGAAGGTAGTGCGGGCTCAATCGGCTCTCTGAAACGACGAATATAAACTGACTTGTTGTGCAGTTTCTTCATACCATATGTCAATTAAATATTAGCTATAAGCCAAATCATACAAGTCGGCGGATGTGAAGTTGGACAAACTGCGCAATATCCAATCCTGGCTGAAGCTCGCATAAAGGGCGTTGATTGGCTTTCGCGCAGCTTGTAGCTAATTTCACATCCGCCGACTTGTATGATTCAGCCTACAAATATTAATTGCGCCTTCTGGCCTTGCAATCGTAAAATCGTGGGCTTTTGTAAAATTAATTTTACCGCGCGCAGAGTTATCTTGCATGTACTGTATAATATGATTGTCTTTACCTTGCGGTTCCTCGGGGCTCTTCCCGTTGGCGAGGTCTCCATTAGTGGAGGGTTGTCTCTTGTTCTTGTTCTCGAACCCGTTCGCTCGCGACCGTGTATGATCTGGAAAGTTCCGAAGTGCTTTTATTACACTCCGTTCACTGTTATTTAACCTCTGACATTTGTCTGTATCTCTCGTTAACCTGTGAGGCAGTGATGGTGTGTCTGATGACTAGACAGAGACAGCGACAAGTGTCAGCGGTAAAAGAATTGTGAATGGACTGTACTCCTCAGTCAGACAGACTGCCAAGCGTCCTCAATCACCCTAGACGGCTCTTTGACCGGCGCCACACCTATCACAACAGAAGAGATTTTTTTTGAAATTTTGCTTCAAAACACGGCTATTTCGTTACCGAAACACGGCAGTGAATTCTTTTTTGATGGCAACCCTGATTTGGGAAGCCCTGTCTTATAGGCATATCCATAGCAATGAATGTGTAGCGACTAACTTCGCCACATGTGGCGCCACCACACGCGCGCCTCGGGAAACTAACGTCAGCCAATCACAAGCCAAGGGCTGCATCGCGCAAACGAAATATTCAGCGATTATTAAGACCTAAGTCCATAGATGCTTACTGTTAGCATAGACGGTGGAGCGCGTGCGCGTGTGCAGCTCGGGCAGCGTCATCGGTCGGCAGCCGCGGCCGCGCCCGCACGCTCCGTACTCGCTGCAACAACAATGATACATTATGACTAATAGTAAGTAAGTTCGTATAGGCCGGGTGGCGAGCCCTGGTGTCAGAGTTTTTAGGCCGCCTGAATGCCTCTAACATGGGGTTAAAACAACCGGAACCTACAACTTAACGTGTCATCCGAGCCACGGTTGCGCTCTGTTGGAAAATGCCACCCCATTCAAATACAGACCGTGCGGACGTTGCTTAATTTCGGTGATCGCTGACAAACACCTAGTCAAACTACGCTACGACTAAAATTATGACTATCTATAGGTACAGGGTCATCCAGCGAGAGATAGTCATAATTTTAGTCGTAGCGTAGGTAGTTTGATTAGGTGTTTGTCTTCACGTCTGGCTCCATACATTTGGTTAGTTCTTCCTCGTTTCCGCCAGGGGCGCTGTACAAAAATGATCTAGAGCCACACGGAAACAATTGTACTTAGTTTCAATTTACGTGTAAATCTGTACTAACCCATCAGAACTCGTGTACTAGTACTAATAGTACTACTTACTAGTAGTCGAAACTCGAAACGCGGTGATTCAGATCATCATTATCAACAACTTATTTATCTTTTGACAATGCTATTGCAGATACAATCAATTTTAGGTTAGGATAATTTAAATATTGTAATTTGACTGAATTATGTTTTAATTTTATTTACTTTTGATCTTTTTATGACGATGCTATTGCAGATACCTACTATATTGTTTTTAATTTTTTAGATTTTTTTAAGTTAGGGTGTTTGAATTTGAAGTAAATTATTATATGTAATTAATTGAATTGTTAGGTATTCATAATTTGGTGAATATGCAAATTTGCACCTATTATAAAATTATATTATGTTTGTAAAAAGACGATTCTAAGCGCATTTCTAATTAATGTCTAAAGAATAAAGCATATTTTGATTTTGATTTTGATTTTGAACTTTTACCAACCACCGCGCACTGGCCAGTGCAGCCCGCGCGCAGCATGGGTTATCTGAACGCGGGGAGGAAGCGGGTGGGGGGTAACGGACGAGTGACCGTTCTTTATGTAGGTACCTAGTCTATTATTATTAATCTTCTATGCTAAGTCTCAGCCTCAATACGGAGTTCGTGAAAAACATCAGTTATTTCATACATTTTGTTGACGTCGAGTTGCAATTATGTACGAAAAAGATATTTTTTTCTCGAATTTTAGGTTGACCCCACAGTAAAAGTTATTTATAACGATAGTCTAAAGCAACCCCTTTCGGCTTAGTAGCGTAAGTATGTGCAAAAAGAAAACCGTCGTGGCGTTACAATGAACTAACAATAAGATTATCAGAACCCACGGCACTGACTATATTTGGTAGACGCGAGTACTGATGAAAACGATTTTTTGTCTACCAATTATCAAACACTTTTAGTTGTACCTACTTAGCAATGACAAACAGTGTTGTCAAGTCAACGTAACGAAATTAGTAAAATGACACACGGGCGACCTCACCTACGACGTTTCTCTTTTTGCACAAACACAACAGGGCAAGCAGATAACCCTGTATACTCAACTACTTGATGATGGCAAATGCGCTGACTATCCGTTGCCAAAAGCCTCTAAACAAAAATAAATAAAACGTTCGCGATTTAAACTTGTTCTTATCCGATCAAAGCCATTGTTCTTAATGTACTTATTCGTCGTTATAATTATAGTATCGTATCTACAATAAATTCTACACTGTAGAAAGTAATAAAGTAGTCCACTTTTACCTTGGCACCATACAATACATGAAAACAGCTTGAAGACAATCAGCAGTTCCATACATTTTGTTGGGAGTCACCATACTCGTAGGTACCTACTATAAAGAACAGGTAACTTTGTTGCGATTTCTGTTTTGTCCTCATAGTAAAAGCTGTTCATAACAATGAGAATATCACCTCTAGTCAGAAGTGTGGTCCCGTGTTGGTATAATTATGCAACCCACAAGGTCCTAATAATTTACTAGTCGCTGGCAAATGCGTAAGATAACATTGCCTAAACCACAAAAAAAAACGCCAATTTATAATAAAATCCCCAACTATAAAACAAATAATTCAATTTTAATCGGAAACATGGGCACACATAAATCAAAATATAGCTAAAAATTAATTAATAGATATGCGAAAACAATAAACTCACTCTCGTATGGGTTCCCGCCAAAAGTCGGGCGCGTGCACGGGCGGGAAGTGGTAGTTGTTTTGATACCCGTACCCGTCCAGTCCGGTGGCCGCCGAGCGCAGGCTGGCGTGCAGCGAGTTCTTCATACACTGCAACTGGGGTGCGACACTTACTGTTATGTTGGTACATTGGACGTAATTGATTGTTATAGCCTATTATTCGGTGTATTGTAGTATAGACCGAATCAAAACTAGCTTGTGGTGGTTTCACTAGGAAATTATTTCTTTTTTGTTTTTGTTACATTTAGATAAGACAACGTTTATTTGGTCAATAATTTACATAGTTTGGAGTTAGACAGATTAACTTTACGTTGTGAGTAATAAAAACTCATTTAGTGGCTAATGAATAGATACCTAGTGTTAGCGAGGTATTATACACCAAGAAACCAAAATAGTGGCCAGTAGAGGTATTAAGCACAACAGTGCACTAACTAAAAACTTAGGTGTAAATCAGTTGATGCACTTTCGTGCATAAACTCACCAATAATTTGGTTTTAGTTTATGTTACTCGTAAACGCTACCTATTCATGATCGATAAACGAGTTTTCGTAAACTTTTCACGCGCTGACCAAGCAATCAGTCTCTCACAACGGCATTGATCGGGCTTAAGCTTCGGTCCGAATTGCACTAACAACGCCAACAGCACTATTATAGGTAGATACTAAAAAGTTTTTTTATACTTTGAATGGGACGGGCCTGGACAGGGTCCGTGCACGCCCCATTCTAATATAAATAATCCCTTAGGATGTTGGCTTTGCTGGAATTTGAACCAAGGCCTAAGTTTGTCGTACCTACATACAAAATCGAGTTTCATAAATGTCGTCATTACAATATGATCAAAATATATTTGAATTTTACACGTTATGATTTTTACCTTTTTACGTGTTTTGGTGGGAAAATACAGAGAGTAAAACAATGGAAAAACTAAATCACTTGAAAATACAGTTAGCACTGAATGGTGTCTACAGTAACCTAGCTTTACATGAAGCAAAAAATGAGAATGAGATAGAAATGATTAGCTGCATCAAAACAGGTATAATAGGTCTCAAAATTAGAGTTTATACACAGTGCTTGTGCAAATACTAACAAAAGACTTGTCATTGTGACTCTGATACCTAATTAAACTCTAGACATTTATGAACTCTTCTCCTTGACATATTTTATTGAACAGTTAGGTAATAAATTACTCCATTTTAGAATGAAATAATGGTTAGGGATAAAAGTTCATAAATGTTGACATAAAACAAAATTCAAAACGCAGCGGAACAAGGACGGGACATAACCAAGATAGGTTTAAACAAGCATGCATTTTCCCAATTGGCTTAACTACTTTTACGAAATTACTATTTGGTTGCTAAATAAGTAAGCGACGGTAATTTACACGAGAGTTGTGTGAATTTTTTGGCATTTATGATCACGTGACGTCCCGTCCGCGCCGGCGTATCTGTGCTGCGGCCACGGTTCACACGGGCTGCTAAAGTGTTATGAAAATACGTATTTTTGCCTTTTTATATTTTGTATTTTATAATTCAATACGTTTGCCAAGTGAGATGAGTTATTCATTTTCTGGCTCTACCCAACTCTTTGAAATACGTTGCTACGTCTCATGTATGTGTGCCTAAGCAAAGCAACACAGTCTATCGTCCATAACGCTCGTAGCTTATGGGTATTTGATTAGAAATTAATTATGGCTAACATTTTTGCTAACCAGGCTGTCTATAAGGTCGTACATTTAAAAATTATTTTTCGATCCCCTTAATTTTCCACTGATGCAAAAACTATGATAGATAGGTATCTACGTGATGTAACAATTGTACCTATGTTTTTTTCGGGTTTTTTTTATGTTCGTAATCAGTCAATTCATGAGCAGTTTTATTCATAGAAATCAGTGTGGTTATTGTTTCAATTTTGTAGGAACCTGATATTGAAATCTAGTCAAAGAATGAGATGTACCGTCCTACAGAGAAGACTGTATCACATCATAGTAGTGGTCTGGTGATAGTGCGCCCGTGTTCCCCGCGGCCGCGGCGTGCGGTGCGTGACGTACGTGTGCGTGTCGGGCGGCGGCGCCGTCAAACAAGAGGTTAGTGACCGCGCCCCCCGCGCCGCCCGCGACCCCGGCCCCGGCCGCCGCCGCGAGTACCTCTCTGCGGCGGCGCTCCGCCTCCGCGCGTAGCCGCCGCACGAGCCGCTCCGCGTCCGCCAGCCGCGCGCGCAGCGCCGCGCGGGACTCCGCCGTGCCCTCCTCGTCCTCCGACCCCTCGCCCACCCCTTGAGGCGCGGAACTTGAAGCAGCCGGGCTAGCACCGACATCAGCGCATTTCGGACATTTCGTTTTTATTTCGAGTTCACGTAATTTCCTGCAAATTTGAACTTTGTCACATTTTGGTCTCGTGCAAGCGTCATTCAATATCAATATATTCCAACACATTTAGATAATACGATATTTCAAAAAGTTATGATTGTATAGATAAACAGATGGACTTGTTTAATTGTTGACAATTTATGAGGCAACTCTCAGAATAATGAAAGACAGTAGAAGTAATATAAAGTTAAAACGTAATGCATGATCACTTCAAGATGGCGTCAAACGCATAGAAACTGCTATGTAATCTTGACACAAACGACACTTGAACTACTGATCAATTGTCAAATTCGATCACAGGAATATGACGGACAAACTTCAGAAGCATTCTAGACGCAACTTACATTTTGAACCTCATTGTGACAGTAATAATGCCATCTCATTTTAAACACCAGGTCCACTCTACGAGAATAAACGTGCATGAAAAAACGCGACAAACGTGCAATTTACAAATGAGTGCCACTGTCGCTCATCTGTCACATGAATGACAAAAGTTAAAACGTAATGTAAAGTACTTTAGACAAAATACATAAATTCTGTCATGCAAAACTTACTCGGCTTGTGCATCAACCAGCCTTTGCAGCTGAAGCGCTCTAGCTTCAGCTGCTCGTGCTTCGCTTCGAGCTGATGACGCTTCTTTCTCCAGTCGGCTCACTTCGCGCTTAAGCTTAGCTTCCTGATAAAATAAAAAAATAATGGCTCAAAAACAATCGACGGTTTTCAAAGACTTGTAGGTAGGTACTTACCTAGAGTTTAAAAAGTTACAAATGTGTTGATAGGTAGGTACCTACCTGTTACTGAATAAATGACGTATCATAACAGATTACAGCTCTGCTATTAAAATAAACAACCGTGAAACAATAACAGTCTTAAATCATGAACGATTAGTAAAGCGAATGTACTGTAAGGAATTTTAATTGATTTACGAAACAAGTGCGTGCCTGCAACAAATAAGCATTCAGGACCTATAAATAGGTTAAAGATTGTACTCGTATATGAAAACTATACGGATTCAAGTACATTTTATTTAATATACCGCATTATTTACATACCTCACTATTTTCGGAAGTTTCTTCGATAGCAGGCGAGGTTGGCTTCGACGACGATTCTTGTTTGAAGATGAGTTGGAATTGCAAATCTGAAAGTTGAAACGATTACCTATGTATTAATTCTGTGTCATTAATAAATCTGGAATAATATCAACCACCAAATAATATAATGTAACTATACAATTTAAAAGAAACTGCGAAAGTTTAATCGACATCAGACAAAATTGGCCCAGATGAAAATGAATGAAATTAGGTATATTAACTTGTGTTAGGTACGTGATGTAGGTAATTTTGGTATCGTGTATGATACATGTTGTATGATACAATTATAAGCCTTTAACTGAAATTGTTCATGTGTCCGATATATTTTCAACTCATCGTACTAACGCAATCATAACATAGAATGCACTTCTACTTCATTTTGTGAGACAAATGACTCCAATATAACTTATTCCTGGAACTTCCAACAAGCTATCGAAATAGCGAGTAGCGTATTCGCAAAGCAAAACAAGCTTTCTCGGTAGTTTTTTTATACCTCCACCGTGCAGACACTCCTACATGCATTCGCGAATGATTCACCGCTTACGCAAATTTCAAAATACACAATAACAACTACGATAGTGCTTACGGCATTATTCAGATAATTTGTAAGGAGGCATTTACATAAACCTCACGTTTTTATCCGAGCGTCGAGGTTGTTTTGAAAGGTTGATAAGCATTATCCTTATGTTATTGTCGTTGTTAGCTTGCAATAGTCTACTGCTGAATGTAGGATTCAATTCTCGAATGTAAAACAATGTCATTTTGTGCTGACCCTGAGCAGGTTTGGCCCTCTAGGTCTATCTAGTTCTCGAGCTACATAGCAGTCTCACGAATTTTGTTTTAGGTACCGGTACAAGGTTTTGGAGTGCCCTTTGTCAATTTCGTAGCGAAGCAACTTATTTTGTCCTTCAAAATTCTTAAATAAATTTTTGACTGTCATAAAACACTCGGCATCATTTCCTACGATACAAAAAGCTAAAGGTACATTCAAAATATGCGTTATGGCTTTAACCTTCTTGATTTCGGTGTGTCGTATGCACGGTAATAAGTACAAACAAGGTTCTTTTAAATTATTTTATGCAAATGACATGAAGAGCGTACCGGCCTTTCCTTGCGAAATTTGATAAAAAAAACAGTCATACACTTAGTAGTAGGTAGTGATTTCTATGACGGTCAACTTCTTCAAAGAGGTAAATATACAGGGTTATTTCTAATCAATGAGCATCCTTTTAGGGGTTTATTCTGTACATCAAAACAAACAACATTTGTTCTGCTACTTTTGTCAAAACTCAAAAAAAAAATTTGGTTGTTCCATAAAAAAATATCGTTCACCTGCGACAAAATGTATGGAACAGCTGATTTTTATTTCGTGTTCTGACAAAAGTCGCAGAAAAAAAGTAGTTAGTTTTGATTTACAGAATAAGCCCCTAAAAGGGTGCTAATTTATTAGAAATAACCCTGTACATATAAGACTCAACAAAAAGTCCTGCTACAATTTGCTCCAGTGCGTGTACGATCATGATGCATGATGATGATGAAATGTGTACGATCAATACCCCGTCGACGTAGTGATCACGATGAATTAATTTTGGCAAAATACCTCTGTTCCTTTCTCTGAGGGCCTCTATCTCGGCGTGGAGGCCGCTCAGCATCAGCCGGTGCTGTTCCTGCAGGAACCGCACGCTGTGCTCCAGGTGGGACACCCTGGCGACTGGGTCTCCTCCGATGATGAACCCTGGCCCCGCTGCATCTGGAGGAGACTTCTTCACCTGAAACGTATAAGTCTTCTTGTTATCCTTAGTAACATTATAAATCCGAAAGTGTGTTTGTTGGTTTGTTCCTCTTGCAGCAACAGAGCAACGCATTGACTTGATTTTTGGCATGGATGTATAATTTGAAAGACGGAAAGCAGTGGCGGCAGATTTTAGGGGCGCCAATTTTAGACCATTCGTTTTATAATTGACAAAAATAAAAAAATAATTTGTAAACCTAAGGCCTAATTTCACCGAGCGATGTCAAATATTTGATGCCGTGTTAGAGCTATTAACAGACTGTCTACGTTATCGAGTGTCCCACCATGCGCTAATGCTTTGTTAGTTCTCTTGACATGATGTTAAATCTAATCACTGCTTTTGAGGTCCGTTAACAGTTGACAGACTGCCAGATGACAGATGTTAGGGGGAAAACAGGGCAATGGTGGTCAGCGGGGAAACATGGTCACGCTCATAATTAAAAGAAATTTCTTATCAAAATATATTTTTGCTTGTGTTATAACTCTTTTGTTTCCATTAAGTCTGATGCATCAATTAACCACAAAAAGGCAAAAGAAATTAAAAAAAGACTAAAAAGAAAGATTTAAACAGGCTAATGAAAGTTCTTCAATAAGAAAGCGATTTCTCATATTATATGGGTCATCAGTCCTCCGCGCTATGTGCCCTGCCCATTGACTAACGTAAATATTGCGTACTTCTGCGTAAATGATGATCCGGAAGTCCATTCTTATATTGGTCGTATGTGTACAATGGTGGTCAAAGCCATTTTTTTTATTTTATTTTGATATATCTAAAGAAGCCTGGAAGAAATCGCTTGAAACGATAAGGCCGCCATTTAGTATAGCTTTGTAATGCTTTTTTTTTTCGTGTTTTTTTTTTTTGTATTGTAATTGTGGTTAAACTAATAAAGAATTATCTATCTATCTATTAGATGAATACTCCAAAGATGATTGTTTTGATGTCAAATAATATTCCGACAATGTAGAATAGCTATGTTATTTTGCTCATAAAGCTGTGATTTATATTGTGAATTTTATTGTAATTGACCGTCATTGCTCTATTCTCCCCCACTGATTGTCAAAAGATCAACCAAATCTGTTCCTCCTGTGACGATTGACCCAAGTCGAATCTTACCCTTTTTAATTTTGAAAGATGAAAAATGATGAGAAAAAAATTGCGAACTTTTTGGTATCTATTTACACGGTAAATATGTAGGGTATGTAGGGTATAACTAGACTTGAATCATTCAACAAATATTTCAAAAGACTAGAATTTTAGCAAACTGATACAATTCAAGTAAATTATGATAATACAGACAGACAAGTGAACCAAAGTAATCTTTAGGTTAATATGACTATTATTTGTTTGAGCAACATTTGGTTAAGAACATATTATAATGGACTATTACGTTTTTTAACTTCTTGTATATCATTTTACACAAAAACAACTAGATGCAAAATGGTTTAATTGTACTTGTATCACCTACCACGTAATTTAAACACATATTAAAAATAAAAAAGGTACAGCTTACAGATTGTTTATGAATTACTTTAAAACTATAATATGTAAAATGAAAATTTAAATGCACATTGAAAGTAAATGTTTTTTATCTACAAAATGGGGTACTTAAATGTAACTAAAGCCCCTTAGTTCACGAACTAGATTTTTTTAGAACTTGTTTTTGCTCTCCTGTAAAATGGTGTTTTTTGACTTATATCACTTTTCACAGGAGGCACAGAAATAACTTCAGTCAAGTTTGATATTTTACCTAAGCATTAAAATTAAAAGTAGGCCGGTTGCATTATAATCCTACAGAGTGATCGTTATTTAAAATTGGTCACATAGCATTATTAAGCAACTAAGAAGAAAATTGTGCAAATGTACATGCATTGATATATCAAATACAAACCTTTCGATTAGGTCGTATTACAATGAGAATGAACATAGAGTGAACAATTTGCTTAACGTGGGATTTACTAACGATTTGTTATATTTTCTTCATAGGACAGAAAATGATCCAACAGTTCTGTTACTTTTAAAGACCCATCAGTTAATGCCTCATTAAGAACTAACAAACATCGTCCGGTGAAATTAGGTCTAAACATTATAAAGTCTACAGAGAAAAAACAACAGATGGGGTAGCAAAATTCAACAGCCTACTGGCAGCAAATACGTAAATCCGCCACTGACGGAAAGTGACTTGTAAGTACTTTTATTCCAGAAAACTTAAAGGTTCCCGTAAGATCCCGCGCAAAAATCAAAATATTACGTAGGTGGAGCTGCGAGTAAAAGCTAGTTGTGCAATAGTTTTCTAATACTTCAATTATCTCCTAATTTCTACAAAATGTTTATAACATTTTCCTATCACATTAATTCCATCCTTCTACTTTCTTACTTAACTTGCCTTATGATATTACAGATAGAGACGCGTTTAATATTTCCGATCAAACCACAACAGTGGCTATGACAGACTGATATTGAAAGATAACAACCATGAACTTTATTATATCTAGCCTGTTATTAAAGGAAGTACAGGTGGAACAATGAACTATAAATCATTAAAACTTAGCAGCTAGGACGTTGCCGTCGAGTTTCCCAGGCAGGTGAGCGCTGGGAAAGCCCATCTGATGGAACACAATGACATTTGCGAAAATGTGAATGACCGGGCAGGGCAGGATCCTTTGTGTTTTGATGGCTCCATGTTTACGACCTGTTTTATGTGTTTTTCGTACAATCGCGAATGGCAGGATTACAAATACATATTTACCTAATGAATTAAAAGGAATGTAAAAATGCAAATCATTCTTTGAATTGTTTTAATATCATAGACAATGAACAAAATAAATTTAGTAAGTTGGCTTGCTTAGCCGATGCATCTACTCGTAAGAATAACCATGCACATATCAAGAAATATTTCAGCCGTGGATGGATTTTCAAATGTAATACTCACTTGCAATTTCGCAAATGGAGCCGTCGGCACGAGCACTTTCGATGCCATCGCTGCACTATTATTTCCGTCACAAATCAAAGCAACAAGGTATCAGGATATAGCGAAATTAGCGCAACCTCCTTTGTTGTGGACCGCCTCGGATCACGCGCGACCGACCAATGATAAAGATCCCGCATTTGTGCACAGACTCGGCAAAACACGACCTTGCCCACTACGCGTAATAATTAAAAATAAAATTTCCAGCTCAAATACAAAAACAACACCGTATCAACTGCTGCGTTATGAGGTAGACTTTTCGTTAACTGTAAATATAAATCAAGGGTCATCGACCGTGGCGACCTTGAACCAGTGATCTGGATGTGGTTTGGAATTGACTGGGAGAGCACTTTTTTCCGGTTTTTGGAGATTTTTCAGGGGGTTTAGTAATATTTGATGTCTTGTGACGGACGGCTCGCCGGGCTCGGGGCTGAGTGGAGCCAGGGCAGGTGCAGGGCGCGGGCGGGCGGCGGAGGAGGGGTGCAGTGTCTATCGATCGCGCCGCCGCACACAGGTTCCGCGTACGGCTGACTCACGGGCTTCTCTGTCACTATCCAGCGGTGGCTCGCTGCCAACTCCACCGATGGCTTAATGCCTTGTCATTCCACTATCTGATAATAGCTCAATTTCGGAAGACGAATCCTTTTCATCTTTTTGTTCCACTTTCTTGACAGCTTGAAAACTTTCAGAAGTTCACTATATTAACATACAACAGGCAACGGATGATGCAACGCTGAAGAATATTTATGAGCAGTTTTCATTTTAATGTAAAAATATTCATAAGCAGTCTCGTTAGGCATAATGAAATTTTCGCTATTGTTTATCTCGATTTCCCTCATGGCGAATGTCTGTCGTCTAATTGTGTTGAATTTATCACAAATGGGTAATTAAGCATGATAAGGAAAGTAATTAATGCAATGGCCTTAATTACTACAGTTGTAGAAATCAGGGAAAAGCAGGAAAGTAGGTAAATCAGTTATTTATGGGGAGAAAGCTGAAATCGAAGCAGCCTTGAAAATAAGTACCTAAGTACTTCGTTCAATAAGTAACGAATCGAGCTTAAGCACGGAACATTTACTGTAATGGTTATTTTAATAGTTAGGTCTAGGACTCTAGATACTTTCGTCGTCCTACTTATCCATGGTCAGGTTAGTTACAGGTTATTAACATAGTTACTTCAGTATGTATTTTCGTTTGATTACTATGTGACTATACCTACTTGTGATTAGATTAAGTAAGTAAGTAAGTTCGTATAGGCCGGGTGGCTAGCCCTGGTGTCAGAGTTTTTAGGCCGCCTGAAGGCCTCTGACATGGCTAAACGGTTAAAACAACCGGGGCCAAAATTAAACGTGTCATCCGAGCCACGGTAGCGGTCATAAGAGATTAAGAGATAATCATATTGATAAATGAATAGGTATACAGGGTTATTTCTAATCAATTGGCATCTTTTTAGGGGCTTAATATTCTATGCAACAAAACTAAAAACTTTTGCTCATCGACTTTTGTCAAAACACAAAAAAAAATTGTTGTTCCATAGAAAAATATCGTTCACCCGCGACAAAATGTATGGAACAGCTATTTTTTTTTTTAGTTCTGACAAAAGTCGCAGAACAAAAGTTGTTACCTAGTTTTGATGTACAATATAAGCCCCTAAAAGGATGTTAATTGATTAGAAATAACGCTGTATATAGAGTACAACCGTAAAATATTAATTTGATTATGAAATTATACGGGCCTACGTAGGTAGTTACGCGCTATAGCATAATTTATAAACATGGATAATATAATCACCCTAAATCTATAGGTACCTATTATCGTAGATTTTATTCATGGATTCAAAATCAAACTGAAAAATGAAATGGTCTATAAGTAATCATATTATCCACGAAACCAGGTTCAAAACCTACTAGGTACTTTCGAGCTTGATAGCCCGTTCTATAACTCAGTTACTAGCCAATAAGAAAAATAGTGCAAGACTAATTTAACTGACACGATTATAGTTGACATTGTTTCAGTGTTTATACTTTCTTGTTCATACAAATTCTATGAAAAACTTCATGTTATTGGAGAAAAGTAGACGCAATCAACACATACTATCACATCACCAAGTACAGAGTTTGTTTCATACAATACAAAGCGTCTTAGTTTCCGGAGTATTGAATTATCTTACGAAGATATTACCTGCTACAGCTATAACAACAAAGCATCAGCATTTTATCAAACTCATGCTTATTTCAAGTAGCTATTACTTTAGTTATGTGACTATTTTGTTTTATACTATGTTCAAAGGCTAGTAGGAATTCCGCTTGTCTTAGTCTATTATGTCTAATCTTTGCTAGACTGCACATTAACCTTTCTTGAAACAACAAGGAAAAGCCTTGGTAGCACGAGGAATAATGTTGTCATTACTTACTTTATAATTACGCAAACGATGTCCACTTGCAATGCCAGCCTTTTATGATTGCAGCTATAGAAGCTTTTAGTAAAAGTAAGTTTGTATAGGCCGGGTGGCTAGCCCTGGTGTCAGAGTTTTTAATGGAGACTTCTGACATGGCTAAACGGTTAAAACAACCGGGACCTATAATTTACCGTGTTACCTGAGCCACAGTAGCACTCAGTTGTAAATGGCACCTGCGGTCACCCATCCCAACACCGACTTTACTGCACGTTGCTTAACTTCGATGATCACTAAGAACACCTAGTCAAACTACGCTGTAAGCGCTACAACAATAAGCTTTTAATGAAGAGTAAGGATGTTACTACTTCCTGACCTTCTATTCAAGCACTTTGCATATCATCAAGTCTACCATCTATTGCCGAATGAATTTTGGCCTGCCAGAGTTCTATTAAAACCAATTCAAAATGAATTACCTAGAACTCTCCACCTTAGGAAAAAGCGTCCTACCGCATACCCTTATATGGGCTCTATTCCAGAATTTTGCTGTCCCCTGGGGCTTTAAAAATTTTTATCATCGTCAGGTCAACTATAGGATGTAAAATTCTGGACATAGGCCTTCGTTATGGATGTTTCATAACACCAGTTGGAAGCGGCGTGGATTCAGCATGGTATAGCGGTCATAAGCGGTCTTGATCAGAACGTTGGCCCACTTCGTCAATATATCCTACAGTGCGTTGAAAACAAAAAGATCGTCGCTTCAGAAATAACAGCTTTTCGTATTACTGTATATTGCATGCAACGACTCTGCAATTAACATAAAAATAAGAAAATTCGTATTGAGGCGAAGCGTTTAATTTAAGACCCATTTATCAGTTAGAGGCAACTTGACACATTCTGACACGGTTTACTTAGGAGTTAAAGCAACTGAAACCTACAATTTAAAGTGACACCCAAATCTACTTCACAGTAGTAATGTTGTGTAAATATTTTTCGGGATCAATTATTCAAAAAGAAACCATAAAGTCTTACCATCGGTGAACGGATACCGCTGATTCAATCCAAATCCAACCAACATCTTCAGTCATAGAACTTCCACTGCTGGACATAGGCCTCCCTTACAGATATCCAATAGCATCGATTGGAAACTACTTACTTGCGTACAGCACAATTCTTCTGAGGTTATCTGTCCACCTCATGGCTGGATGTTCTACGCTGCGCTTGCCGTTGTACCTGAACCAGCCTTTTTTAATAGTCCACTGCAGGACGTAGGCCTACCCGCGAAGGGTGATTGGGCCATATCCACCACGCTGGCCCAGTGCGGGTTGGTGGTTTCTGTTACGCCATCGAATTTCTTCTACGGACGTTCCTATGCAGGTTGCCTCACGATGTTTTCCTTCACCGAAAAGCCAGTGGTGTTAAATTACGTACATAAATTCCAAAGAACTTATTGGTACGAGGCCGGGATTGAACCCACGACCTCACGATTGTAAGGCGGGGGTCACTACCACTAAACCACCACGGCTCTTGCCGTTACTAGGTCTCTATTCAAGAACTTTTCAGCTCCATCAGTCATCAGTGCTCCGTGCCTAACCACTAAACTCAAATTAATGTTGAAAGCTAGTTCATATAGGCGTGGCGTGGGGTATCAGTAGGTGGCGTAAGGTAAATAATAGTAGGGGACATCTTACACACGGTCTCTGACCCCAAACCACGGTAACTAAATATCATTACCGTGCCCAAACCAAGCAAAGCTTGTGATATGGCTGCCAGAGACTGATATATTTTTAAATATATACTTATATAGATAGTACCTAAATAACACCCAGACACAGAGCAAACACCTATGTTCACCACATAAATGTTTGCTCTGGGTGGGGTTCGAACCCACGCCTCTTTGATCCAGAAGTCAGGTTCACTAACCACTTAGCCACCGTGGCAGTCAAATAGGTGGGGGCTATCAATAGGTAGATAAAAATTCTTACATCGCCAAGCTCGTCATCATGTTCGCTGGACAGAGTGAGTATCGCGGTCCGACTCCACTGCGGGAAGTGGCGCGGCTGCAGCGCCGGCATCGGCGGAGCACCCATGTCTTGCAGCGGCGCTAAATAACATTGTTCACGAAACCTGCGAACAATTCGTGCGGTTACTGCCTGTGTGGGCAGTGTACCTACATACAGGGTGTATCTTTTTTACACATTATAGGGCTACATTGGTTTATTCATCATTATTCATTAGAACGGCATACGCCAATTACTTACACTAATTACATTTGGCCACTAATAACTCGCCTGATGGAAAGCAAAGTAGCTGAAGATGGATCCCTGGATTACGGATAAATTATAGGATATTGTACTGTAATCATGAGTACTCACTCATTATGATGACTAACTTTTACCATACATAAATATTACGAAAGAAAATATCTTGATCAAAGTCAATAAGTATAAGTTAGGCTAGGCTACCTATACGAGACTAGCCTTGGTGTCAGAGTTAAAGCCACCTGAAAAAAAATTTGGGTGGCTTGCCCTGGTGTCGTAGTTTATTGTAAGCTGCTTTAAGACCTCTGACATGGCCAAACAACCAGGACCTACAATTTAACGTGTCATCCGAGCCACGGTTAGTTGTAAATTTAGATAGGTAAGTCAATGAAATTTTTGTTAAGAACAGAAAGGTTTATTTTATCCAAGATTTACTATAGGACCTACCCTGAAATCGATTATTTATCAATCACTACATACTTAGTATAAAACAAAGTCACTTCCCTGTCTGTCTATATCTATGTACCTAGGTTTACATATATGCTTATATCTTTAAAAGTACGTAACGGATCTTGATGCATTTTTTCTAATAGATAGAGTGATTCAAGAGGATGGTTTTTATGTATAATATAACTAGCGACCTGCCCTGGCTTCGCACAGGTGTATTACACATATAAACCTTCCTCTTGAATCACTCTATCTATTAAAAAAAAAACCGTATCAAAATCCGTTGCGTAGTTTTTAAGATATAAGCATACATGGGGACAGACAGCGGGAAGACTATATTTTATACCATGTAGTGAAGTGATACCTACACCTGTGCGAAGCCGGTGCCGGTCGCTAGTATCCTATATGTATAATACCATATACCCTGAATAGATACGCAAAAAACGGTTATCTCTGTGAGTGGGTTCTTATGTATCCCATAGTAAAAGTTAGTCATGACTTGAGGATAAGTAGGTAGGTATAATATTTTAGAATAGGTACCTATGAAAGTCCGTCGTTTAGAGATACGTACACCCCGTAGGTAGATATACAGCGACCCCTCCACACGCCAGTCACGATTAGCCACTGATCGTAATCAACGGAATAATAGATAGCCCGGGCACAGTCAATCAATCAGTCACGAATGTTTGAAAGTTGCATCGCACATGCATTCGTCGAGCGCACTTAACTGTTTTTTTGATGGCGTGGCCACATTATCGCCCTACGGCGAATCTTCGTCACTGGGGGCTCATTCACTAATTCAAACTGTAGTAATTGGTTGTTCACGATTTGAACTACTACCTGAAGCTGGGCACACACGCTGCGATGATCGCATCTATTCATCAGATCAGTCCAAATCATCCAAAAAGTTGATGGGAATCAAAGTTGTAGAAAATCAAATTTTAAACAACTTTTGTTCCCATAACTTCTGCTGTAAAATTGAAATAACACAAGTTATTGAAGAAACAAAATGGTACAACTAACTATTTAAAAAAGGATCGACCCTACAAAAAGTTGATGGGAACAAAAGTTGTTTAAAATTTTATCTTCTACAACTTTAGTTCCCATTAACTTTTTGTAGGATCGATATTTTTTTCAAATAGCCGGTTGTGCCATTTCATTTCTTCAATAACTTGTGTTATTTCAATTTTTCAGCAGAAGTTATAGGAACAAAAGTTGTTTAAAATTTGATTTTCTACAACTTTGATGCCAATAATTTTTTTGTTAAATCAATATTTTTCGATTAAAATAGGGGTGTCATTTTGATTCCTCAATAACTACCTACCGGCAATGTAACTATATTAGGACCTCGCTGGACTGATCTGATGAATAGATGCGATCATCGCAGAGTATGTGCCCAGCTTCAGGTAGTAGTTCAAATCGTGAACAACCAATTACTACCGTTTGAATTAGATGAATGAGCCCCAGTGACGATAACTTCGCCGTAGGGCGAATGTGTGGCCGGTCCATGAAAAGTACTCTACATCATTTTTTATTATCTCGACATTAAGAAACGACTTATGTAATGGTTTAATAATATCAGAGATTTCTTCGTCAATATTAAATATTTAAAAATTCGTAATTGGGCGTGCGTGTTTTATGAGACGTCATGTTTTATTTATTGGTACAAAAACAAACATTCGTTGCCTAGCAACTAGCAACTACGTTAGTTCAAGAAACCTCCCTACAATTTTAGTGCCTATCTATTACCTAAGTTAATTTTAGTTATTTTTTTCTACACTGTTTTCTATCAATATTTATAATTATTTTCGTAAGTTTATGGTGGTAACCATTGATAAAAGCAAAGTGTTAATAACAAATTAAAAGTTAGACTACTGAGATAGTCAAATGCAGTCAAGTGATAGTCTAGTGATTGATTACAATTAAGTGCGAGCAAGACAGAGTATTGTAAAAGTGTCGTGTGTAAATGAGATAGATACTTCAACTTCAATTTCATATTTAACTGTCAGTTTCATATTTGGGCTACTTCCTGTTGTCAAAATTGTCTAAAAGAGCCGTCAAAACAAAAAGTTCAATTCAAATATTTGATTTGTTTTGTTCGTTTTAAAAAGCGAGCGAGCCATGGCTAAAATTTAATTGCATTTACCGGGATTTTCGTGTGGAATACACACGAACATTGAACATTTTGGATCAACTAAACAATTTACTGAAATTGTTGTTTCTATTGAACGGTAATGGACACTTGTGTGCGAGGATTCTCCTATATGCCGGAGAGTAAGATCGACGCGAATTTACAGGTAAATATACCTAATTCATTTTATGTTTGCGTTGCGACCAATTATGATTTCATTACTCATTAGGTCCTTTTTACGTTGGGCTATAGTAGTCTGACCAATTAATGAAATAAGTAGGTAGGTAAATGTTGGTATAGCAACCAACTTCAGGAGAGATTTATAAAACGGGTCTAGACTATAGGTCCTACTACTAGAGGGAGCGTAAAGGGCCGCGACGTGGGCCAGGGCCCACGGTCTCGCGCCTTTAGGGTCTCGAACCTCGTAGGCAGCTGGGGGCAGTGGAGTCCCAAGAAAATAAAATAGGGCCTCGCAAAATGTAAATTGCCCACAGGAAAGTTTGGTCTTGCTCCACCACACCACACCACAGAATAATGGCTGTGTAATATGCCTATCTTGTACTTGTACCTTGTGTTGGTATACCTACCAGTCTAATTAGAAATCTGCAGGGTATCCTAAATCTAGCTGTTGTAGTAATGATAATGATGTATTCCAGTTGGTTTTGACCCCACCAACTTTGCTTCTGTTTAACTATGTATATGCTGCTCCACACAAGTTGGCGAATGTGAAGTTAGCTACAAGCTGTGCTATAGTCAATCAACATGCGGCTTTGTGTGAGCTTCAGTCAGGATTGGATATTGAACAGCTTGTAGCTGACTTCACATCCGCCAACTTGTGTGGTGCGGCCTATACAACATTTTAAAAGGTGTTTATTTTGCAGGAAACATACTTGAACTGTCATCACAGGTTAATAAACCTCTTGAATACTTGCTATTATTTATGTCTTAAGTTTGTCATGGTAGCAGTCCCAGTATAAGCTGTTAAACTTTTTGGCAGCTGTGAAGTTAGATACAAGCTTTACGAAACCCAATCCTCGCACAGCTGTTAAGCGAGCTTTACTCAGGATTGGTTTTGCGCAGCTTGTAGCTAACAATGAAAACTAAAAACATTTCTTGCAGACAAAGCGATTCATGATGATTCAAGTTTAATTTTGCAACGATAATTGAATTTTAATTTGGTGATGATATTTTTTTTTTGATTTTGTGCTGCCAATTTTTTTTTTATTTTGTAGTGATAATTTAGTAATGAGCCTTCCCAATGTTATTAATAACCCTTAAAAAAATGTATTTGACACTAAGTATTATAACATGTTATCTAAGAACCACATGTAAAAATTACATTTGTTGCAATAAATAATTGATTTGAATTGAATTGAACACCAGAGCAGCTAATAAGTTTGATTTGTGTATAATCTCTAGTATAAAAACCCGTTTAAATTGGAGGCACTGAGTTCATGTACTTGAACCTGTTTTCAGTTTATCGAGAGTGGTGAGTTGGAGCGGACATGGAAGCTGAGCCGGAGGCAGCGAGTCAAGGATCATGAGCAGCGGATATGGGAGGACTTTGTCAAGGAGCAAGACATGGTGCAGAAGGCTTATTCAGGTATACCTCGCTGTATTAGGTGTCATTATTTATCTTCTTTTCAAGTCAACGTTTCATGCTAAAAAAAATTATTCCAGCTTTTACCAAAAATTTGCCACCACTGTTCAGCTTTTCACTCTTTGTTGCCTCATTGTATTTATCATTATGATCAACTTGTAGGTACTATGGGACGAACCTTGAAATCGAGAGGTAAGGTATGATGGAATATACACATTTTTTTTAAATTATACTTTACATCATCGTTTCATTAAATTTTTTTTTTGGACATAAATAATTATTTAGTTTTTTACATTTTTTTTGTGAATTTAATATGTAATTAAGAATCGAAAGTATTATTTAGGTAGTAACATTAAAATATAATGCGGGCAAAAGCTGGTATAATATGATAAAAAGATGTTGCTTTTGCTAACATTCCAGAAGATCCATACCAGTTTCTGCACAAGTTGCCAGAAAATGCCCTCAAGGAGCTCATGGACTCTGAACTGATCAAACTCAAGAAGGAGACAGAAGAAGTCGTTGTGGTAAGCAAAATATATTTTATTTATATACTAGCTGACCCGGTGAACTTCATCTCATCATCTGTCAACTGTCAATGACAACTTTTACATGCAGGAACATTTTGTATGGGAAAATTAAATTATTGTTTATTTTATTTTTCTCGCAACTTTTACAAATTTCTCACTGTTTAAACCTTAACTTCCATAAATATTTCAAGATCGAAATTAGCCAATTCAGTTCTGCTGTTCTCGAGTTTTAGCGAGACTAACAACTACGATTCATTTTTATATATTATAGATAGATAGACAAGCAACTTAACCTAGTATGCCTGTAACATCGTTTTGGCAGGATCACCTCCGTGGAATCTAGATGCGGAGGTCCATGCGAACACGTATGCATGGCGCATGGAGCTCCGACAACTCAGGCACAATCCGGAACCCAGAGAGGTCGAGTTGTGGAAAGCCCGAGCAAGGAGGTCCTTGATCGTGGAGTGGAAGGAGGAGCTGGCCCAGCCGAGAGCTGGCAGCTGGACCATCGAAGCTGTCCAACCGGTTCTTGAGGACTGGCTGGATAAGGCGCACGGGTCGCTTACCTTCCGGCTGGTGCAGGTGCTTTCCGGGCACGGATGCTTCGGAAAGTACTTGTGTCGAATAGCCGGTAGAGAACCGACAACCGAGTGCCACCACTGCGGTTGCGACGAGGACACAGCGCAGCATACGTTGAAGGAGTGCCCAGCATGGGCGAGTGAGCGACGTGACCTCGTCGCAGTCGTATGAAACGATCTCTCGCTTCCATCGTTGATCAATTCAATGGTCAGTTGCGAGAGATCGTGGGAGGCGGCCGTTTCCTTTTGCGAACAAGTTATGTTGCAAAAGGAAACGGCGGAGCGCGAACGGGAGATGCTGTCGGATCTCCCAATGCGCCAAAGGAGAACTGGGCGTCGGAGGAGAGTCTTCCACGCTCTCCTCCAACCTCCATAACACGGGGCTTGGGCGGCGGACTCGGGGGAGTCCGTTGCCCGACAAGTGTAGCCCCCGAGATGGCGCGCGCGGTGTTTCCGCGCGCCTCTTAAGGAAAGTAGAGTGGAGATGCTCCACCACTAATCAGGGCCGGGTCTTAGGGATCAGCGCCGCTGGAGCCGCGGACGAGTGCTAAAGCGTTCCCGCAGCTCCAGCACATGGGCGTCAGGCAGAAACGCCCCAGGGTTTTTAGTGGGTACACCGACCGGGACTCCTACATAACCACCCTGCCTCCCCTGGGGTAGGGTGGAATCCATAAAGGATTTTCCATGGAAAAAAAAAAAAAAAAAAAGTATGCCTGTAACATCCATTACTATCATCTTCTCACCTATAGGATTTCTACTGCTGGACATATGTCTCCAAGGAGTTCCAATAAGACTGTTGAACTTCCCATCCGCCGACTTGTGTGGCACGGATCATACCAATTGTATAGTCCGCTTACCACTTCGCCACTTGCGTCGGCATTGTGCACACATGCGCAATAATTAGCGAATCACGGCGAAGTGTCATCTACGGCTAACTTCCCATCCGCCGACATGTGTGGCGCGGACTATATTGCATTGTTGAACTTTTTGTATGGTTGACCTCTTGGTAAAAGTTGTTCATAATGCTGACTATAACTAAAGTCCCTGCACTGTGCTTTTTTAACCAACTTCCAAAAAGGAGGAGGTTCTATGTATGTATTTTTTTTTGTATGTTAATCGATAATTTCGCCAATTGTGAACCGAATCGAAAAATTCTTTTTCAGTCCGAAAAAGTATACTCCCAAGGTGGTCCCATTTAAATTTTACAGAAATCGGCCGAGCCGTTTTTGCCGATCAACATTAATGTAAACCATTCGAGCTAAATATTCGAATTTTGTACACGATGGAAGGCGGTTTTGCCATTTTTTGCGAAAAATAATTATTATTTGACATTGTTGAAATATTCAGGAGCAGCCGAACCAGGGAGAAGGTGACCACCCGTGTGAAAAGCAAGCCATCGTCTCTGTGACATTCGCTGAGGATAACAATGATGTTGACATGTTCCACATCTTCGACGATGACACCGAACTGAATCCATCAGGTAATAATTGTAACTATCATCCCAGCATAGTGTAGTGATCTTTGCATTGCTTGCCTCACTTGCCTGGCGCTTGCTATGAACTAAGGCAGGCCGCACACCAGCTGGGCTAGTTTGCGCGCCACGAATTATTTCGTTCGTAGTGTCAGAACGAGACAGCGTTATGTCAAATTATATATCTGTCAATTTTCACACGTCGAAATGAGTTCTTTTCGTGGCAATTCGTGGTCGCAAGCTTGACTGTATCAGCCTTTTTTTAATAGTCCACTGCAGGACGTAGGCCTACCCACGAAGGGTGGTTGGGTCAGTTCCACCACGCTGGCCCAGTGCGGGTTGGTGGATTCACATACGCCATCGAACTTCTTCTACGGACGTATGCAGGTTGCCTCACGATGTTTTCCTTCACCGAAAAGCCAGTGGTGTTGTAGCGTGGCACCGCTTTGAGAATGTCTACATCATTGTCTGACGACGATGATTTCTTTAAGTGGCGATTAACGGAAAAAAGGAGTTTTTGGGTTACAAAGGTAGGTAGGTACTTACTCCTTTCATTGAAGTTTTCGCCAACCTTAGTACAAATCATTTCTGTAATACGTCTGTTACTATAATCAGCGAGCGAATGATTGTATAATATAGGGTTTTTTTCAACCCCTGCAATAAACTCAATATAAAATTCAATGTTGTCTTTCAATTTTACAAATCAACAGCGACACAAATATCGAACGAGTTCGATCTTGAATTCGTGTGGCGGGCACAACGCCTCGCCACATAGTGCACTCGCCACAAATGTGTTCTTGGTGTGCGTGCTCGCGAACAGATGTGCGGGGGCGTTAAATGTGGCGCGTTTTAAATGTGGCGCCACAGTTACCACGATACAAATGTTTGTCTGGTGTGCGGCCTGCCTAACTGAACTATGGAAAAAAATATTCTTAGATGGCGACCCTTTAAGTACTTACTATGCCTTGCCATTTACACATAAGTACCATCTGTATACTTACTGATTTGAGTACAGTTAAAAATATACTACTAATTTTTTTTTATTTTTTTTATTTATGGTTTGCAAACTGGTTGATACAGTCAAAATAATTAAGTGATACAAAACAATAGAACATGTTAGACTGTCCAACCTTCTAGGTGCAAACACAGCATGCATATAAATGGAGCGCTAGAAGTTTGGCAAGTAAGAAAAAAATAATAATAAAGTAATGAATATGAGAAACAAATAATTACAACAATAAAGAATCTAAAAAAAAATTTTCAATACATATTATACTAACTTAAGATTATCAAAAAAAGTATTTTTTGATTTTGTTGACCGACGTGTTGAAAATGTCAACATCATGACACACACTGTTATAAGTACGACACAAGCGATTTATGGGTGAATTTTGAGCATAATTGGTTCGACAAATAGGCAGAGAAAAAGTCTTAATTTCTCGGCGTGAACTAACTTCGCGGGGTACAGAAAAATTGATATTTTGTATCAAGTCCGGGCTGTCCAATTTACCGTGTATGATTTTGTGGAGAAAAGCAACATCAGCTGCTTTACGACGATGACTAAGTGAAGTGGCTCTATAGTGGACGAGTCTGGAATCGTAACTTTTGCGGCATTTATTGTTGGCATACGAGAGGTGATAGAAAAACTTTTTTTGTAAACCTTCAATTCTCTTGGCGTGAACTGCGTAACAAGGGTTCCATATAGGACTGCAATATTCCAAAATGCTTCGTACGTAGCAGTTAAAAAGAATGATAGGAATTTCAGGATTTCTAAATAACTTCGTTTGTCTCAGGACAAACCCCGCTAATCTACCACCCTTTTTAACGATGTGATCAATATGCTCTCTAAAATCCATCTTTTGATCCACGATAACTCCCAATGATATTATCATTCATTCATCCAACTTGGACTAGGTTTCTGTCAGCGATCACCATAGTTAAGCGACGTTTGGCACGGGCAGTCTTCGGATGGGTGACCGCGGGTGGCATTTATACCTGAGCGATACCGTGGCTCGGATGACTCGTAAAATTGTAGGCCCCGTTTGTATTAACCGTCTAGCCATGTCAGAGGCCTTCAGAAGAGGCTTAAAACTCTGACACCATGGCTATACGAATTTACTTACTTTTGTTCATCCAGTCAGTCTATAATCGTAAAAAAGTTACCTGTGATTATTATAGGACCTATGAATCAATTAGTTCTTATAATGTACCTGATGTGTTGTTTAAGTAAACTTGAGTAAATATCGTAATAGACGTAAGAAAGCCATTGTAGTATGTGTAGTAAAATAGGTAGTGATATTTCAGGTGGCGAGGAGGATCCCCCCGAGTCCCCCAGCACGGTGCGCGAGCGGCACAGCGACTCGCCGCCCGGTTCACAACCTGACGCGGACCTGCCTCCCAACAACGAAGGTAACACTTATTATTATCTTCATACAATCCAGGTTACACACGTCCCACAAGGTGGACGGATGACCTCATCAAGACCACAGAATCGCGCTGGATGCAAGCCGCTACCAACCGGTCTTATTGGATATCCTTAGGGGAAGCCTATGTCCAGCAGTGGACGTCCTATGGCTGAAAAGAAGAAGAAGAGAAGAATCGAGGTTTATATTCATACTCATACTCTTACTTTTTTTATTAATAACAATTAGTTACAGGTCATACCCAATTATGAAGGCGTCATAGTAAAGGAGATATTGCAAAAATACATAGAAATTGGGCCACCAAAGGGTACAGTATTTCATAATTTGCTTCGTTTCTTTCGGATAATTATTTTCCCGTTATTTTTTAAAATAACAGTGTCCATTAAAAGTAATTTCATGTATTCGGATTGAAAATTACATTGACATTGTTTAAAAATAAGGCAGCCATACTCTTCTTCTTTTATATTTTGGTGTCGCATGGTTTATGCATTTGCTAGTGTTACCTATAAGTATTGAACCTTTTTTTTGTATTTTATCAAAATAGTTCCAGTCTAAGTCACGTCATAGTCCGAAAAAGTCGCGGTCAAGTTAGACCTCAGTAAAGCATCGGCAAACTAATTATCACTGATAGAAACATATTTCACAAAATAATAAAATGCGGCGACATGATTTTTCCCCGTTCCCGCCAAAAACCATCCGGCCATACTCGACTTGAAACATTAATAAAATGTCACAAATAACAAAAATAGGCTAAAGGCCTGTTTAAAAACGATTTCTATATTATCCTGGATTCTTATAACAACGAAAAGAACACGTTTCATTGTAATTCGTTGGATGCTTTTTTATTGTTAACTATTACAGGATTTAAACACCTCGTAGTCAAAATATTTTATTCAGCATTCTCCGATCTTAGAAATATATAGTTACAAACATTTTTTTATTCTTCGCTCCATTTTCACATCAATGATCCTCCTTAGTTTCTTTCCCGCCAAAAAGTAAGTATTCATCCTTCATTCTCCTTTTTTTTTTTAAAAAATATGTAGATCCCGAGAACTTGTCCCGTGAGTTTGATTACTAAAGAGGTTTTTATGTGCTACGTGATCTTCATACACCATTATAAGAATACAGCAATGTGAATGCGGGGTAAGTTACTTCGAAATAATTCACAGCTGTTTAGATCCATTTATACAGAAATATGATATAATATAATACTTTTAAGAGAATATAAACAACATTACACTCATCACACTATTAATGATGGTTTTACAAAATTAATATAACGACAAAATGTTCTTGATTATTTACGATAAACAGGAAAATAAAAACAAACCTCTTACACGTTTGCCTACGACTTTCTCGGTGACCCGCGACTTCACCAAGTAACAACTTAATCCTCCTCAGGGCCAGCGCAGTGGATATGAGTGGTTAGGCCTAGCCTATGTTCAGCAGTATACTTTAAAAATTACAGAAACATGAAAGGTAGATACATACATATATATACCGTGTGTCTCTCAGAGATCTAATAATACTGAAACCACTTATATGTAGTACCTACCTACGTTATTATGAACAACTGAAGATTGCTGTTGGTCCCATAATAAAAAAAATCAACGAAATAAATGAAACAAAAGAAACGTATAAAGTCTTGATCGAAGTATAAAGTACCTACCTATAAACGTATCAATTTGATGTATCATTAACGTCTGAGAAGTTTTGCTAACAAAACTAAACTCCTCAGTGCATTTTTTACACGTAGGCTATTAATTCTATGTAGGTTATTTAAAAAAGGTTATATGTGACCAAAATGGCAGTAATTCAATAACTGAGCAAAAATCAAATTGGAAAATGTGAAATTACTCATAAATTAAGCATTTAATGCGGTTGTTTTACTCTGCGCATTTATTTATCATAGTTTATCGGATTTTTTGAGCTACTGCACCTAGTCTTAGCCCTTTTTGCAATATCACCTTTAATAGCAACGTAAGTTTTCTGTCTATCGAATGCCTAAAGTGGAAAAGAAACACAAATAGTCTAATTAGCTATTATAATTACAATGGCGCCTTCATATTGGGCTTATTATGTCACTATACAATATAATTAAAGCATGAATAAAAATAAAACAAAAACAATTATCCAATTTAGTCTTAAATCGTATGGTAATAGTACATTATGATATATAAGTGCGGTAAGTTGAAAATTACAGCCGAGGCGATATTGCTAGCCCTAGAGGGCTGTAAGGAAGCAGAGGCTGTAATTTTCAAAGCGCACGTATGTCATACGACGTTTTATAACATATTTGCGAGGAAATTAATAAAACTGTGAGTTGCACCTTGTGCTGGTAGCAGCACGCGAACCACTGCAGGAACATCTCACTTCCAGTGCTGGCCATAAAGTCGTGCATCAGTCGAAGCATAGTGCGTTTTACATTACATTACCGCACAAGTGCCTTAATGTCTCTCACTCTCTTGACTGAAAGTAGGAGAAACGAGACCACAGAGTTCTGCAGTCGGTGGCGGCGTGCGTTTTACATTACAATAATGCATAAGTGCGTAATGAAATACATTTTCATTACGATATTGAAATTGGTGTAATTACAGCCACTTTACGAGCAAATATGTTATAAAAGGTCATTTACGTCATAAAATAGCTGCTCATGTAGCCAACATTTCAATATATTCCTAAACTACGCAGCGGAGGGTGCATCCCGGACTTCTACGGGTATTTGGTTGTGTATAGCGCGCCCACCAATATACAGGGTTATTTCTAATCAATTAGCATCCTTTTAGGGGCGCGTTCTGTACATCAAAACTAACAACTTTTGTTCTACGACTTTTATTATTTCTCAAAAAAAAAAAGTTGTTTTTCCATAGAAAAATATCGTTCACCCTCGACAAAATGTATGGAACAGCTGATTTTTAGGGTTCCGTATCCAAAGGGAAAAACGGGACCCTATTACTAAGACTTCGATGTCCGTCTGTCTGTCTGTCTGTCACCGGGCTGTATCTCATGAACCATGATAGCTAGGCAGCTGAAATTTTCACAGATGATGTATTTCTGTTGCCGCTATAACAACAAATACTAAAAACAAAATAAAATAAATATTTAAGGGAATTTAAGGGTTTTATTATGGGAGCCCCCCATACAACAAACCTGAATTTTTAGACGTTTTTCGCTCTATATCAATAATGGTAATAGGTAGATCCTTGAAATTTTCACAGAATATTTAGTTTTAAATTCACTTCAATAATGAATAATAAAATTAAAATAAAATAAATATTTGAGGGGGGCTCCCATACAGTACGGAACCCTTCGCGCGCGAGTCCTACTCGTACTTGGCCGATTATTTTTTTAGTTTTGACAAAAGTCGCAGAACAAAAGTTGTTAGTTGTGACGTATAGAATAAGCCCCTAAAAGGATGCTAATTGATTAGAAATAATTCTGTATATTCTTTGCCCGTAGTAAAAACGTTTATACTGATAATCTGAATGACATTTTGGCTTAGTACACCAGTTCTGGATAACCGTTATGTCGATTGTATGAAGTCGGTTTTTGTTGAAAAATAAATTGAAATAAGTTTTACAACGTTTTTATCCTCATTTAGTGACGGCGTCCGTGAAATCTGGCGAAAATGTGTCGAACGTGATCGAAAGCAGCATATACTGCGCGCGGGTCAGAGATCTACGACTGAAGATAAGCGAAGAAATGTCCGATATTATGTTAGTACCAAAAATCTCACGAAGTACATATTGTAGTCGTTGTGTGTTCTTCTGTTATTTTTGTCTCATTTTATGGTGTCAATATTGTTGTATTGCAATGTATCGATCTAGCGAAGACTTTGTACTCTCTAAAATCTACGCTTAAAATCACAACCACGCGTAACTTCAATCACACTATAGGCTTGTTAACTAAAAAAATATAATTAGTCCGTCAAATAGATTGTCAAAAAATATGAGACACGTATTTTTTCTTTTGTCAATTTAACAAAATATTATGAAGATATGGCCTGTTAAAGTTCTGCGTGACGTCACTAACCGCTATCAAATGTACCGGCTAGTGCCGTCACGAGCCCCTACTCTTAAACTTTGACAAGGTTTATCTTTGTCACTGATTCTTCTATTGAAAAAAAAAATGTGACCAATATTTTTTTTTAAATCTAACTGACGGACTAATTATAATAATGAGTTTTATACCCAGTTAACATCCCTAGAGCACAAGAAATCACCTATTCATAAGCGCTCACACAGCAATGATTGCTGCAATATTATATGTATCGTAATTAAGCATTTTCACTACAATTTATCTCAAACTCGTACTCAATTCGAGTCCCAAAAATATGTCCCTTATGCATGTATTTGTGATACAATTTTTATCGTCCAATTCCCTCTAAGGCACGACGAGTGTATGTCCTGCTTTACTATTAATTATCTCTTGTGATAAAAACGCTAGTCTGTCTCGGACGAGCATTTAGGATTCGTGTACACATGAATACGATACGACATTGCATCGTATTACAATACCACGACGCGACATCGTTTCACGATGCGACGTCGTATCTTGTATCTGTTTTTTTTTGTACGAGTGAGGTATTACAGACTTACAGTCGATAGATATATCTATCCTGATTTGGCTTATTATTGAGGGGTATTTGGAAGTTATTGAGGGGTCGTACACATAAATATATACACGATAAGACGTCGCATCGTGAAACGATGTCGCGTCGTAGCACGATGTGACGTCGTATCGTGCTTAAGTGTACGAGCCCTTGGTAGTCACTACGCGACACGACGCGAGTTTTTGAAATCAAACGATTTATTCCGGCAGGTTGTCCCTAGACGCTCAAGACATAAGTTCACTAGAGGGTGCGGAGGTGTCACAGCGCTGTCGGCGCGCCGCCTCGTTCTGCGGACGGTTCGCGCGCGTCTACATGTACCAGCTGCAGAGACAGGTAGCGACACCTAGCTACACTAGACGTGACGTCACTAGAGGGCGCGGAGGTGTCACAGCGCTGTCGGCGCGCCGCCTCGTTCTGCGGACGGTTCGCGCGCGTCTACATGTACCAGCTGCAGAGACAGGTAGCGACACCTAGCTACACTAGACGTGACGTCACTAGAGGGCGCGGAGGTGTCACAGCGCTGTCGGCGCGCCGTCTCGTTCTGCGGACGGTTCGCGCGCGTCTACATGTACCAGCTGCAGAGACAGGTAGCGACACCTAGCTACACTAGACGTGACGTCACTAGAGGGCGCGGAGGTGTCACAGCGCTGTCGGCGCGCCGCCTCGTTCTGCGGACGGTTCGCGCGCGTCTACATGTACCAGCTGCAGAGACAGGTAGCGACACCTAGCTACACTAGACGTGACGTCACTAGAGGGCGCGGAGGTGTCACAGCGCTGTCGGCGCGCCGTCTCGTTCTGCGGACGGTTCGCGCGCGTCTACATGTACCAGCTGCAGAGACAGGTAGCGACACCTAGCTACACTAGACGTGACGTCACTAGAGGGCGCGGAGGTGTCACAGCGCTGTCGGCGCGCCGTCTCGTTCTGCGGACGGTTCGCGCGCGTCTACATGTACCAGCTGCAGAGACAGGTAGCGACACCTAGCTACACTAGACGTGACGTCACTAGAGGGCACGGAGGTGTCACAGCGCTGTCGGCGCGCCGCCTCGTTCTGCGGACGGTTCGCGCGCGTCTACATGTACCAGCTGCAGAGACAGGTAGCGACACCTAGCTACACTAGACGTGACGTCACTAGAGGGCGCGGAGGTGTCACAGCGCTGTCGGCGCGCCGCCTCGTTCTGCGGACGGTTCGCGCGCGTCTACATGTACCAGCTGCAGAGACAGGTAGCGACACCTAGCTACACTAGACGTGACGTCACTAGAGGGTGCGGAGGTGTCGCGGTGTGCTTCATCTTCGACCAAAACGTCGGTTACCATTAGGCGAGTCGGTGGTCAAGCACAGACTTATTCACGTTAAAAAAAAAACAAGTTGCGCTCCGGGAGTGCCGACAGAAGTGAAAATTAGCTCCCTCCGTCTTACGAATTTTCGATCAGGTTACATATCCTGACGCGGGTTTAAAAAAATTTACCCATCCCAAAAAGTGCATAACGCCGCTAAAGCAATTTTTACTTCAAAAAGAGAGGACGCGTTGGTGTCGCGGCGCTGAAAATTATCGTCCGTAAATCGACTATAAAATATTATGTGTAATGGGACGAATATTAATTTAAAGACGACTCGCGAGGGCCTTTTAGGTAGGTCGTGGGCGTGAAACTCTTCTATTTTTTTAAGGATATACCTGTTTGTTCACAAAGATGAAATAAATACGGTTGCAGGTGGAGACCATAAAGCGCCACGTGTCGAAGTCCCCTCCGTTCGCGCAGCACACCAACTTCCAGGCGCAGATGTTCCGCATCGTCTCCTTGCATCAGAATATGCTGCAAGCGCTGCAGGTACGAGTATTGTAAAATTTGTGTGTGGTTTTACCTGTATGGACTTAATTTTCCTATTTCATTTCCAATGTGTAAGTTCGAATAGATTTGGATAGTGTAGCGGCCTAGTTCTTCACACTCTTCTTCTTCTTCTTTTATGTTTTGGCGTCGCATTATTGTGCATTTGCCTGTGTCAAGTATTTTTAGTAATTTTGAAATGTTATCAAAATAGTAAGCCGTAGTCACGTCATAGTCCAATAAAGTCGCAGTCAAGTCCAAGTCATACCCCAGTAAAGCAGTGGATACTTTACTAGAGGCGTCTATGGAGTTTTGGTAACAACACGGAACAACATGACACGTCACATTATATCACTTGCCTACACTCATGCACGTAGATCAGCTCATAATCAGCGAAATACCACAATTTTTCACTAATTATCACTGATAAAAACACAAGTTTAACAAAGTAATACAATGAGGCGACATGATTTTTCCGCGTTCCCGCCAAAACTTCTTTCACACTCTACTCTACACCGTACTCCATCCTGATGGTACTCCTAAAGCCTTCAGTTGTTGTTAGCAGCTCCACCTGCCCGAGAAGCATGGCAAAGGGACCAACTGTCTTTCCACCATTATATCCCCTCGAAGAGGAAATAAAGTATGGATTGACAATGACAAAATAAAATGGTTTTCTCCCTTTGCCGTGCTACCCGGGCAGATCTTGTTTTTTTAGTGCAAACCGATTCAGATTGTTCAAGCACAGAAAGTGAGAGATATTTCCGCCCTGGCTGCGAAGCCGATCTCGCCCATTATTCGCCTATCTTAATATATATGACGGGAGGGGTCAACAAACGTGTATTATTGTCTCGATAACCTCCTTGATCATAGTGCTAGTTATTGAAATATGAACACCAGCGAATTTCCGATATCATCTTTATTCTGCTTACAGAGTAATTCTTCAAAAATTACAGTAATTGTCTTCGAATCAAACAATTGAACACTCCGATGATTTTCCAACATCTTCTTGTATATTCGTCAAAACAAAAAGTGACTCAAGCCACGCCTTTTCCCGCCAATGTGTACGTCAGTGTGACGTGGGCACGACATTGAAGTTGACAGAAAAGTCATCTGTCAAATGCATCTCGAAATATTATCTGTCTATGTATTGCCAGTAATTTAATAAAGCAAATCAGCTCAAGGGGCTGCTCTCCGACACGGCTGTCCTGCGCATCACACGTCCGCGTGTGGTTCGTTTCATAGATTGCTAGCTTTCCAAAGTTTTCCACGGTTTCCTCCAAATTCCTGGGGTCTTAAAGGCTGCCAAACGATTTCGGGCTAGTTGCACTGTCGCTGGTCCACTGGTATAACATTGCCGCGCGTAGTTTCAAGAATACAATTGTTTTGAATACTCATCTTCCGCGGAGCTGAAGTTAGTCATGTGCGTGCGTAATTCTTTCACCCTGGAACAAGTTTACTTGATGAGGTATATTATTTTCCTCGGCCATGCCTGACCAGGATGGTCAGGTAATTTAAAACAAGACTTTCTAGGAACTTCTTTTTTTTTAAACTGAATATTATAATCCAACCGGTCTTATTGGAGATCCATAGGGGAGGCCTATGTCCAGCAGTTGACTTCTTATAGCTGATGGGTGGATGGATGGAATATTATAAGTACAAAGGCAGGTCAGTACTTCAAGTAAACTAAGAAAATTATTCACAATGTTATTAATAACCAAGGTTTCACGTTTCGTGTCAGATTTACAGTTTGTAATTAATTCGTCACAGATATTCAAACCAAACAAATGGAGCTCTTTTGTCTCTCTTTTTTTAAAACACTTACAGAACTCCGTAGAGTTACGGCGACAACTCGCCCTTTTTTCACTCTTTTTTTTTTGTTTTTCATCTGTCAAATGCATCTCGAAATATTATCTGTCTGTGTATTGCCAGTAATTAAATAAAGCAAATCAGCTCAAGGGGCTGCTCTCCGACATATATAAATTACGTGTCACGTTATTTGTCCGCAATGGACTACCGATTTTAACCAAATTTTGCACACCATGTGCAATTTGATAGATCTTGAGAGAAAGGTTACTTGATATCAAATACAAATCATTTATTGGTAATTAATTATAACATGTCAAATTTAAAAAAATTAAATACACTAGTACAGGTTATTATGTACTCGTACCAGTTAATCTTAACACAAATTTAAAAATCAAATAATTACATAAAATAATAATAATAATAAAATAATCATCATAATATTGATTCCGGTATTATCAAAAAGTCGTCAATGTCATAAAACAATATATCAATTTATAATCGCATTTGTGTATTATAGTTTTAAAATCTGTTCGTACCGGGGCGAAGCCTGGATGAGCAGCTAGTTATTACTATAAATTATGAAACGAAATCCATGAACTGAAAAAAAAACGTAAGTGCATTATATGCCGAAACAAACGGTTATGGTTGTGAGTGCGCGAAAACTTATCCTCGTGCAGCTGTTAAGTGAGCTTCAGTCAGGATTGGGACCACGCAGCGTGTAGCTAACATCACAGCCGCCAAGATGTTTGATTTGACCTGTACTGTATCAGCCTTTTTAATAGTTCACTGCAGAACGTAGGTCTACCCACGGGTCCTGGAACCGGGGTCTTAGAATACGGTTTCGGTATCCCCTGCCTGTCGTAAGAGCTAAAAGGGGCCCGCGGAGCTCGACGATGGTTGTATTTGGGGATCAAACCATCCATCCCAATGAGCTCCGGGAAGACAACGGCGCTGTGTGGCCAGCACCGATGTACAAAGGAAAGCTGATATAAGAAGCTTACGGAGTGTGAAGATCCATGCTGGAGGGCACTGGTGCGTTCCTACGGAGATCCCAGTTCCCTCTCACAAGCACAGAGGGAGGCCACCGAGGGGGTTTTAGTGGAAAAGCCCACATAACCCGGTTGTACACACCCAAAAAAAAAAGGTCTACCCACGGGTGATTGGGTCGTATCCGCCACGCTGGCCCAGTGCGGGTTGGTGGATTCACATCCGCTATCGAATTTCTTCTACTGACGTATGCAGTTTGCCTCACGATGTTTTTCTTCACCGAAAAGCCAGTGGTGTTAAATTCCGTACATAAATTCCAAAGAACTCATTGGTACGGGACCGGGATTTGAGCCCACGACCTCACGATTGTAAGGCGGGTGTCACTACCATTAGGCCACCACGGCAACGTAATACCATAAATTCAGCTTTTAGAAAGTAGTTACAATATTTTGCGCTTATCTCCCGGACTACGACAAGAAGTTTCATTTGGCCTAAACGACATAATATATCAGACAAAAGTAACGCTCCATCTTATCACTTATCAGGTGTTCCACAAGTCGTTTGCCGCGACGTCGTGCCTCCGCGAGAGCGGGCGCGCGTTAACCGGCGTGTGCGCCTTCATACGCGACGTGTCGGACGCGTGCCGCAGCGTGCCGGCGCCGAAGGATTTCGTCGCTGCGAGAGATCTCTACAACGATGTGAGTGTTCTTATACTCGTATCAGGTGTTCCACAAGTCGTTTGCCGCGACGTCGTGCCTCCGCGAGAGCGGGCGCGCGTTAACCGGCGTGTGCGCCTTCATACGCGACGTGTCGGACGCGTGCCGCAGCGTGCCGGCGCCGAAGGATTTCGTCGCTGCGAGAGATCTCTACAACGATGTGAGTGTTCTTATACTCGTATCAGGTGTTCCACAAGTCGTTTGCCGCGACGTCGTGCCTCCGCGAGAGCGGGCGCGCGTTAACCGGCGTGTGCGCCTTCATACGCGACGTGTCGGACGCGTGCCGCAGCGTGCCGGCGCCGAAGGATTTCGTCGCTGCGAGAGATCTGTACAACGATGTGAGTGTTCTTATACTCGTATCAGGTGTTTCACAAGTCGTTTGCCGCGACGTCGTGCCTCCGCGAGAGCGGGCGCGCGTTAACCGGCGTGTGCGCCTTCATACGCGACGTGTCGGACGCGTGCCGCAGCGTGCCGGCGCCGAAGGATTTCGTCGCTGCGAGAGATCTCTACAACGATGTGAGTGTTCTTATACTCGTATCAGGTGTTCCACAAGTCGTTTGCCGCGACGTCGTGCCTCCGCGAGAGCGGGCGCGCGTTAACCGGCGTGTGCGCCTTCATACGCGACGTGTCGGACGCGTGCCGCAGCGTGCCGGCGCCGAAGGATTTCGTCGCTGCGAGAGATCTCTACAACGATGTGAGTGTTCTTATACTCGTATCAGGTGTTCCACAAGTCGTTTGCCGCGACGTCGTGCCTCCGCGAGAGCGGGCGCGCGTTAACCGGCGTGTGCGCCTTCATACGCGACGTGTCGGACGCGTGCCGCAGCGTGCCGGCGCCGAAGGATTTCGTCGCTGCGAGAGATCTCTACAACGATGTGAGTGTTCTTATACTCGTATCAGGTGTTCCACAAGTCGTTTGCCGCGACGTCGTGCCTCCGCGAGAGCGGGCGCGCGTTAACCGGCGTGTGCGCCTTCATACGCGACGTGTCGGACGCGTGCCGCAGCGTGCCGGCGCCGAAGGATTTCGTCGCTGCGAGAGATCTGTACAACGATGTGAGTGTTCTTATACTCGTATCAGGTGTTTCACAAGTCGTTTGCCGCGACGTCGTGCCTCCGCGAGAGCGGGCGCGCGTTAACCGGCGTGTGCGCCTTCATACGCGACGTGTCGGACGCGTGCCGCAGCGTGCCGGCGCCGAAGGATTTCGTCGCTGCGAGAGATCTCTACAACGATGTGAGTGTTCTTATACTCGTATCAGGTGTTCCACAAGTCGTTTGCCGCGACGTCGTGCCTCCGCGAGAGCGGGCGCGCGTTAACCGGCGTGTGCGCCTTCATACGCGACGTGTCGGACGCGTGCCGCAGCGTGCCGGCGCCGAAGGATTTCGTCGCTGCGAGAGATCTCTACAACGATGTGAGTGTTCTTATAATCTGGGGTCTTATTGTCTAAAGACAAAACGTAACGCGACGCGTTAAGTATTCATTTATTTCCGTGAATTCCGTTTGCAGAAATGTTTGATAAATGTAAGATTACGTAAAAATTAATTATAAACTGAGTTTTAAGTTATATTTTGGCAATATTTTCACACGAATTTCTTTTAAATCAAAGATCACGTTAGAGCGCGTTACGCGCTTGTTTTCATACAGAATTACCCAAAACCAACACAAACGTTTAAATATAAACACAAATATACTTGCGACGCCCTTACAGAGTTGAATATGTAACTAAGTGCTAGGTGAGCAAATTTTTACATAAATACATTTAAACAATACATTTTTAAAGAAAGAAAGAAAGAAAGAAAGAAAGAAAGAAAGAAAGAAAGAAAGAAAGAAAGAAAGAAACATAATGATGTAGTGCTGGTATATTGAAGCAGTATTTGTATAGAATTTTTAAGTGAAGCGGTTTACCACGACTTCAACAGCATACATAATTTTTATTTTGCCATTTCCAGGAGCTAGTACAAACGTGCGACAAACTGGAGTCAGCCGTACAGAGCTACTCGCAGCGGGTCGCGGACTTCGTCAGCTCCACGGATATGCTCACACTTGACGTCAACGTGAGTAGTTATTATGGTGTCGTTTCTAACAACTAGTACAAACGCACAGAGCTACTCGCAGCGGGTCGCGGACTCAAAGTTCTTGGCGGCTGTGATGTTAGCTACAACTCAATCCTGACTAAAGCTCACTTACCAGCTGCGCCAGGATTGAGTTATCCGCACCTTGTGGCTAACGTCACATCGATTTAGGCCTATAAGAGTCTTATGAAGGTTTTATTTGTGAAATCTGGGTTTCATATCGTTTGAGAATTTATTTATCTATCTTTGCAGGGCGCATCATCGTCGACCAAAATCAAAAAGTTGAAGAAACCTTTGCCCAATACCAAGACCCTCGCCAAGATTCTGTCGAGTGAGTGTTTGATCTTTCTAGTCTAGTCAATCGCTTTGCCATTGCTATTATCAAATATTGAGGAAATTGAATTAAAAAAAGTAAGTACATAACTTTGTGGTCCAGTGGTAGTGACACCCGCCTAACAATTGTGAAGTCGCGGTTTCACATCCCGGTCCCGTACCAATGAGTTTTCGGTGAAGGAAAACCTGCATATGTCCGAAGAAGAAATTCGATGGCGTATGTGAATACACGAACCCGCACTGGACCAGCGCGGGCTGGTATAGTTCAGTACAAAGTACTCAAACGATTTGATTGAGACCACAAAATCTCTCAGGATACAAATCACTTTTAATAAGTTTTATTTGATATCTTATTAAACATAGACATAACTTTATTTGCAACGAAAACAGCATATAAATACAAGACAAACGTCAAAAATACAGTATATGAATAAATATAAACAGTAATAATATGGTAAATTTCCGCCACAAATCGGTCCCATCTCAGCATAATGCCGACCGCGACAGCCGGCGCTGATCTTCCGATGGAACCGACAGGTGACGTCACGCACGGTATACGCACAAGTACTAACACAAGCAATAAACACAATACAATATCTATAAATATAAAAATGAATCGTGATTGTTAGTCTCGCTAAAACTCGAGAACGGCTGGAACGATGTGACTAATTTTGATCTTGAAATATCCGTGGAAGCTATGGAAAGGTATAAACGGTAAGGAAATAGAAAAATGTTGGGAGTAAAATAGTAAAAAAGTGAATTTAATTTTCCCATACAAAATGTTCCTGCATGTAAAAGTTGTCATTGACAGTTGACAGATGGTGAAATGAAGTTTACCGGTTCAGCTAGTTACAATTATATATTAAACTACGAGTAGCTGACCCGGTGAACTTCATCTCACCATCTGTCATCAACAGTCCATGACAACTTTTACTTGCAGGAAAATTTTGTATGGGAAAATGAAATCCATGTTTTACTATTTTTCTCGCAAGTTTTATAAATTTTCTCAACGTTTAAACCTTCCCTTAACTTTCACAAATATATCAAGAGCAAAATTAGCCAAATCGTTCAGCCGTTCTCGAGTTTTAGCGAGACTAACAACCACGATTCATTTTTATATAAATAGATAGATTACCTATGTGTCACATTGTTTGTCCGCGATGGACTCCTAATGGGAAGTTATGCGCAGAACGCTGCGCAAAAGCCGAAATATAGGTATGCGCGGGAGCCAGAGAGACTCGCGCCGGGGCACACCCGCCCGCCAACCTCATGCCTCCCGCGCGCTCCCTACGCCCGTGATCAACACTTCGCCACTTGTGTCGGCATTGTGCACACATGCGCAATAATTAGCGAATCACGGCGAAGTGTCATCTGCGGCTAACTTCTCATCCGCCGACTTGTGTGGCGCTTAGTATACATCTTTTAATACACACTTATACCTCTATACCAATATTATAAAGAGAAAAGATTTGATTGTTAGTTTGCATTGAATAGGCTCCGAAACTACTGAAACGATTCGAAAAATTCTTTTATCTACACTAATGTTGTAACATTCTACTTATGTTTCCAACACTTGACTTATAATGACTACTGTTATAGCGCAGATAACAAAACACTCAATTTAAGCAATTTCACATGATGTTATAATATCCACATCGATATCGTAAAATCTCATTATAACATCGCGCGCTCGCTCCTGATTGGCCCTGCGCGCGCAGCTGCGCTCTCATTGGTTAGATTTTAATGGCGCCAAGTTCACTGTGACATTACACGTACGCGTGAATTTAATGTTTCGCAATATGTTTTTATTTTTATTTTTATTAGTGAAGATAAAGTAGTGTATGCAACTGCATATAACACGGGTATTAAAACACGAGTGTGAGTTTATGAAACGAGCGCAGCGAGTTTCATAATAGTAACGAGAGCCGAGGACGGTTACTATTATTACTAAATAATAGTAACCGTCATCGGCTCTCTTAAGACCCTCGCCTGCGGCTCGGGTCTCAATAATGCCTCAGCGGTAACCACCATCATTACACACTTGTACCATAATGTACTATTAAAAAAATTAAGGAGGCTGCTAGTAGAAATATAATCCAGACACTATGATAATGATGATTGTAACAATATCGCGTTTCAGCGAAAAATACAGACGCGCGGCTGTCGATGTATTCCCTGGACACGCTCCGTAACAACCAAGCGAAGACTTCGCGCTCCAGGGACGCCTCCAGGTATTATCGATAACGACGATAACTATTATAATAGGCTTGTTAACTATAGCTAGTTAGTTCGTATAGGTCGGGTGGGTAGCCCTGGTGTCAGAGTTTTTAGGCCGCCTGAAGGCCTCTGACTTGTTAACTATATAAATATAATTAGTCCGTCAAATAGACTATCAAAAAATATTAGACACGTATTTTTTCTTTTGTGAATTTAACAAAAATTGATGAAGATATAGCCCGTTAAAGTTCCGCGTGACGTCACTAACCGCTATCAAATGTACCGGCTAGTGCCGTCACGAGCCCCCACTCTCAAACTATGACAAGGTTTATTCTTGTCACTGATTGTTTGATTGACAAAAGAAAAAATACGTTTCCAATATTTTTTAATAATCTAACTGACGGACTAATTATAATAATGATTTTTATACCTAGTAAACATCCCTATAATTTTTTGCAAAAAAATGGCAAAACCGCCTTCCATCGTGTACAAAATTCGAATATTTCGCTAGAATTGTTTACATTATTATTGATTTTTCAAAAACGGCTCGGCCGATTTCTGTAACATTTAAATGGGACCATCTCGGGAGTATACCCTTTCGAACTAAAAAATAATTTTTCGATTCGGTTCACAATTGGCGAAATTATCGATGTTCATCGTGTACAAAATTCGCTCAAATCGCTTACATTATTGTAGATTTTTCAAAAACAGCTCAGCCGATTTCTTTAAAATTTAAATGGGATCACCCTTTCGAACTAAAAAGGAATATTTCGATTCGGTTCACAATTGGTGAAATTATCTATGAACATACACAAAAAAATACATACAGACAATATTACTTATGTTTATGACAGTTTTATACAAACAAAACGTAGTACCGTGATTTCGGCACTGGGCTAGGACTGTGTCGCGGAAATCTAATACGAATTTTCCGTATATGAATATAGGTGTTTGCTCTGTGTCTGGTTGTAATTGGTAATTATCTATCCAAGTAAGTATTTATTTAAAAATATGTAGTAATTCAGTCTCTGGCAGCCTATGCTATGACAAGCTTTGCTTAGTCAGACACCATTGTGTAAGGTGTTCCCTAATAATTAACTCTTTAAAATATACCTACTTATTTAGCTTTGTTTCTCCAGCGGGACGTCTAAAGGGCGCGCCTCGCCGAGAGATGGCGCTGGCAGCAAATCTCCAAATAAGACTAAAACTAATAAGAAAACGTGAGGCTTTATTATACTATTTATACCACACACGTAGTATTTGATAAGAATTTTAGTTATACATCGTCATTTATCATTATCAATCGTTGAATGTCCATTGGTTGAACTCTAAGTTGTTTGCCTGCAGGCTTCTGATGTGGCTGTGGCAGCCAAATAGCTTAATTAGCCGTTCAATCAACAGCCTAGCCTATTTACTAAACAGCGCCATTTAACTAGCGGCCTGAATGATATTCAGCTATTTGATCAAACAGCTAGGCAAATGACTTGGTTCGGTGACGTTTCATTACTTGCCTAGCCTGTTCATTACTTGCCTAGCCTGTTCATTACTTGCCTAGCCTGTTCATTACTTGGCTAGCCTGTTCATTACTTGCCTAGCCTGTTCATTACTTGCCTAGCCTGTTCATTACTTGGCTAGCCTGTTTATTTCGATTTAGTTCCACTAACTGCTACCTAGCGCCGAAACTCTCCAAACTGTCAATATGGCACCGTCAAACAACAATTTTAGTGGTGTTTTCCAAAATTTAATGAAAAAAAGTATAATGGAAGAGTGTAATGACAATAACAATGTCAATTTAGCTGTACCTGATTTGAGGAATTTAATTTTTAAAGCAAATTTTGATCGAATCTCCTATAGTTCGAATGGCCTAAGCATTAGCCAGCCAGTTTATTAATTAGTTTTGTAACAAGCGCTACGACTGAATATGATTCAGGCCGCTAGTTGAACGGCGCTGTTTAGTAAAGAGGCCAGGCTGTTGATTGAACGGCTAATTAAGCTAGTTGGCTGTGACATGGCTAAGCGGTTAAATCAACTGGGACCTATAATTTAATATTTAATTTCATTTATTTATTTCATTTCCTCATCACACTGACAGTGTCAGCAATACCAAGGCGCATGACGCGCCAATCTCTCATCACGGCAGCACTCAGTAGAAAATTTCACCCATCAAATCACTGACACATAGAATGTTAATAAGTTTCAGCGATCGCCGTGCACTGTGCTGTGCCACGGCAATGATATCTAACAGTCATACCTACACGCCTCGAGCTTAGTATGTTCTTAAGTATACCAGTCAGTCGCGGCGCGCCGTAGTGACGAACGAACGTGTGGGTTTGCAACTATAGTCAAACCGTTAAACTCAGACATCGCCTGCGCGGGTACAAGGGCGCGGGGGTAGACGACAAAGGGGGACTGAGACAGGTGCGGGCGCCGGGGACTATAGTAAGCGTGCGATTTACGTACTTCTTTTCAATATGGGAAAATGTAAACTATATTGTGCTGTTTATGGTTGAATTGTCAAGAGCGAATCCAGAGTGCGTTTTTTAAATTGCCTGGAAAAGCCGAAAGGTAAGAAATAGGTATATAAAATAGATTTTATTTAGCTATTGATACGTTGGTAATTTGTTTTATTTTCGAATGCGTAAGTATTTCACTTTTTCCAGAGTAAAATACCTAGGTACTTGGAAAAATACATGTACATACAGATAGCGCGCGAGTTGAATGCAGTCGGGGTCTGAGGTAAAGAGCGGGAGCATCTCCCCCCGCTATCCGCACGCCCCACCTCACGCGCCTGGGCGGGTTGGGCGTGCGGGTAGCGGGGGGAGACATTCGCATTCCTAAGCTCTGCATTCAACTCGCGCGCAAACAGTAGGTACATAGCGTATACAAAACTAGAAAGAAACTCAAGAGGTAATGAGTAAGTACCTAGTATGAAATTAAAATACTGAAGGCGGGCAGCCCTAACGCGTGGTTCGCTCTTTGAGGCCACGTGACTCTGTAGGTATATATCTCAAGGACAGCACCGAGTCACACTACTGTTACATATCATTACCGTGGCTATGCTCAACTGGTCTAGTGGCTTTGATGTTAGTATATGATTAGTTGTGTGATATCGGCAGGTGTCGACGGCCACTAATGCGTGCGCCGGAGTCCGCGTCACGCGGCACGACCGCGCGGCGACAAGACGCGGATATCGCCACCATGGTGCAGCGCGTGCGCACGGTCAGTCAACTAAATACAGAATCTGCCAAGTGCGAGTCGGACTCACGCACGAAGGGTTCCGTACAGCATGGGCCTCCCTTTATAAATTTTATTCATTGTTCTTCTACCCCTGCATCAAATATTCACAATATATTGAGTTGTTTATTTACCATAGAAATAAATAATTAAAATAAATATTTAAGGGGGCTCCCACACAAAAAACTTAATTTTCTGTTCGATATTAATTACGACAACCGGAAGATGCTTGCGAATATTCACAGAATATTTAGTTGTATATTCACTGTAAAAATAAATAATTAATTTTAAATAAACAAACTAATCGGGGCTCCCATTCGGTACGAAACCCTTGGTGCGCGAGCACACACATACATATGCTTAACCCTTAATTAATCGAATAAAGAAAATCCCCTAATCACTCGCACGGGGTCTCTAAAGACCCCAAACAACAAGTTTAATATGAAGTATAGGAAATAAAAAAATGATAAATATTTTACTATGGAATTTTACGTGGTTTTCACACATTTTAAACGATATAATACGGGACTCACTCACGTGTTCGTATAGTCATAACACGACTATAGTTTCGGTCGCGTTCGGCGACCTTTCTCAAGTTGGCGAGTGCCAGCACGCGGAGACTCACACGTGAGTGAGTCCCGTTTTATATCGTTTAAAATATGATAAATATTTGTAATTAAATATATTAAAATACTTTATTGTTAATAATTTTATAAAATTAGAACATAGCTTTGCCTTTAAATAACTGACAAATTAGAACAACTTCTGTTCTGATTCACATATTCTCAATTTGCATAAGGCTGAGATGAATTTAAAAAAATACAAATGTTTTTCAGGCTCATCACCAGATTTATCTGTGTGCATCTAAATCAGTAGGTCAAATGTTATTTAGAAACAATCTTGGATTTTTTTTGGAATTTACTGAACAATTAGAAGGCGACTAAAAAAGTTACATAATTACTCGCATGGGGTCACCGCTTAAGAGTATCCGAGTATCAGCGACGTATCCAGCCACTCCCGTGACTTGGTTGCTACTGGAATACAAACTTTGACGAGGATTATGAAGCTACTGGGGGCGCGGGGAAAATCGGGCAGTGAAAAATCCTTAATATTTTAATGCAAAACTGCTTTGACCCCATGCGAGTAATTGAGGGTTAAAGGAATAAACAACTATTGCTGTCGTTATCACCATCTAGACCACCACCGCACTATAATGCTTACATAATACTTGAACGGTCCCCTTGTACATGAAACATATATTGTCAGTGTGAGTCGTCCCACACGATGGGAGCGTGGCTGGGGTCCCCGAGCCAGTCCCCGCGGCAGAACACGCCGCGCCGCCCGCCCGCGCACCCGCCCGCACATCCGCGGCAACAGCCGCCGTACACGCTGTCACGCTCGCCGAGGAAACACGAGCCGACGCTGAGGAGCTCTCCGCTACACTCCGCGCGGTATATACTGACTATACTAAGCGCCACACAAATCGGCGGATGGGAAGTTATGCGCAGAACGCTGCGCAAAAGCAGAAATATAGGTATACGCGGGAGCTAGGGAAACGAGACGTCGGGGTACACCCATGCTTCCCGCGCGCTCCCTACGCCCATGCTCACCACTACGATACGCGGCGCCGGAATTGTGCACACATGCGCAATAATTAGCGAATCACGGCGACGTGTCATCTGCGGCTAACTTCTCACACACCGATTTGTGTAGCGCTTAGTACACTGCTAGTAGTTCCCTGAACATATTTCGTGAGTGTGAGTCGTCCCATCTTATGGGAGCATAGATGGGCTCCGAGCCACTCCCTGCGGCAGAACACTACGCTGCTAACACAACTATGCGCTGCGATACAAATCTTTTTGTCTTTTTGTATAGTTACATTTTATGAATTTATTTATTAGTACAAAGTACAATTGTAAAACTTTATTTGATAAAAGACATTATTGACCTTGATGTCTGTGGTGCAGAGATGTAAAAAAAAAATATTATAGTTTACTAGCTTTTGCTCGCGGCTTCACCCGCATGGTTTTTAATATTTGTTACTCCGTTGCTGCGTGAAAGAGAAACAAACCAATAAACAAACAGACACAAAGTCGGATTTCTGTATAATATTAGTAAGGATTTATTATTTCTGGGTTGCCAACGGCCTGACGATGCAACTCTTCTGGACTGTCTCTCTCGTTGTCTTACCTTAACAACGTGCCTTACTTACCTGAAATATTAGTATTAGTCTCACTCATACCAAATTATTTCCTCCAACAGAAATTCTCAAAAAACCACCGCATGTACGAAAAACTCCACCGGGAGCCCAAAGGGGCCGGGATCTCGCCGAAACAGCCCTAAACCCTCCCCCACACGGAACTCCCCCATCACAGACCGAAGCGAGACTCCCAACTCTATCACCACAATCAAAACCGTAATAGCACCCGTCACCAAAATACAATGCGCCAAGAAATCGCCACGAAAAGCCGACAACAGTTCCGAAAACTTAAAAGGCACTGGCAGATCCAAATACACTGCAAAACATTCCGATCCATCGGTCAAAAACAGCGATAGATCCGTGAAACTCTCACACGTATTAGGTCGTGACAAGGACAATGAAATAACTGGTCCTCCTAAAGGAGCAGAATACGGCAAAAGAATTGCAAAAAATGGCGACGATACAGATGGCAAAAAAGGCATAATTGATAAAGATTTAGTTACTAACAAGTCTGAAAGGCCGGGTCACATTGGAAACCCCGGGAAAGAAGATAATACGGGCAAAGAGTTCTGTGGAGTTAAAGAATTGACTGATAATAATGATGATTATTCTGTCCGCTATGCGAGAGAGGTGGAAGAAGAGAAGTGCGAGAGAGAAAAGAATATGGTGAGTTTTGTTGTTGTTATTTTATTTTGTGCAGGTGATTAAGAATTTGGTGTTTTAGGACGCTATTTTGTAATGCCAAAGGTCTAAACTGAGGTCAATTGATGTCTATTTATCTCGGAGCACGGCAATACCCGGGGGTATTGCCAAGACGAGCTAAGCTTAGTTTTTCTGATACTATAATTTCAGTTATTGTTACTAAAATTCAGCAGGATCGGAAAGTATTCTAGGCACAACTAGAGAGATAGATAGATGTCGCTTGAGGCAATTCTCAACCACTAAAATATATGGAAAATCTTGCCCAGAACTGTCAGAACTGTCAAATATGAATTGGAGTTGGACACTGCTGAGAGAAAAACACGGCAACAAGCCACTGAATCGAGATATTTTTCATGTCTCCTTCTAACTCATGCCATATTAAATCATTGCATCTCTATCTTTCTTTTATCGATCGACCACATTATCTCTGTGATTCTCTCTGGTATCTCTGTGATTCTAGGACTTTTTATTCTGGAATAATGCCTAATTCTTTTTCCTAGTATTTTTTTCTGCCATTATCATAAACGTTATTTATATTATAGCTATATTGATAATATATTGTAGCCAAAATAAAACGAATTGCTTCAAAAAAACAAAAGTAATAATTTATTTAAAATAACTTTTACATGAAAGCACAAGTTTTACAAGTCAACCTAGCGAATTTTAAATTTCAAAGAACAATTTATTTGTACCAAAAAAGCTCAAAATGCATCACAGCGACTTACTTAACAAATACAATTATTTACAACAGTAAATCAAATTTTAATTAATATTAAAAACCGCATTGAAATCCTGTAAACATGTATTTCAAGAGCTAATCGTACTTATTTATTATTAAAATGTAATGTTTCATAGATAAATATTTAACAAAAATATTCTTAAAACATGTTTTCTTAAAAAATAATGTCATATTTTTATTCTATTTATTTAATATGATAAAGATGTTTTGCAAGCATCGCTCCTACAAGCTATACCTAGCTGTACTATTTTGAATAGTCTTGTCATTAAAATGTGACGTAAGCTCTTACATTAAGGCCAATTTTGCCTTGCGCATGAGGCTGAAATTGTCATGATGTTTTGCGAAAATGTAAAAAAAAAGCTCTACACAGGCATAGAAATAATTAATGCAACCTTCGTTTGATCTCAATTTAACTTTCCAACTGATTATTACTAATCGTCAAAGAAAATCAAGCATCTAGTACTATTTTCGTCCTCTTTCCTTCAGTCGATTAAAAAAGGACAGCCTCACGTCAAATCGGCAAAATTCACCAAATTCTTCGTATCAGAATTTGTATTGTCGAGTCTGTCAAATACTTTCCTGCACCTTACCGTAACATGAATGAAAATATAGAATATTTGATGAGGTGTACTCTACTCGATGGGTATACGACTACGTGTGTTTGTGTGTGTGTGCGTTTAGGCGCATTTGCCGCAAAGGGGCTGGTTATCCATCACTGAGAAGGTGGCGTCGGTCACTGGGTTTCTGCATTTCTGGAAAAATATGTACAAGGGAAGATTAGCCATAAGCTTTAGAAAAGTCGTATTAGAATCATTTTGATTACACAAAAAAGACTCGAGGCTGATGGCACAGTAGTAGTGTGGCTCAACAGTGTGATAAGGAAGGCTTTGGATGATGATGACAAACTATTCATATTTGAGAGGGTACGAGTATAAGATGAGATTAAGTCATTCTTTCATAACCAGTCCACTGGCTTTCGATAAAGGAAAAGATCGTTGAGAGAACCTGTATGGCTGCGAAGAGTATTTGAGTCCATCAACCCTCAACTGGAAAGTCAGCATTTGAATATAGCCCAAGTGCCTATTGACTATTATAGGCTGATACAGGACAGCTCAAGTTATTGCTGAATTAGAACCCCCTTGGTTAAGATTCTCCTGTTTTTGGGCATGATTCGCATTGATTTCGATTTTTGGGGTGTAGTGCCATCCTTTCTTGTCATCTTAGGATGCCAGTGCAGTTCTTTGCAATATTCAGAAAGTAGTGACGCTCCTGGCTAAGCTGCTCCGCGTACTTGTTAACGAAGCAGCGTCACAAGGCTAGGAGTAACCAGCGCAGTAGGTCGCCTGACGGGAACTATACGTATACGTACCATGCAAGTGAAGCAGTCGCGGTGCCACTTGGCGTCGAGCGCGATGATGGCTTTGTCCACGATGGGCGACTTGCAGCCCGCGCACCGCGCCGCGAACTTGTCCGCGTAGCAACCCGCGCAGTACGGCCGGCCCGCCTGGAACACGCGACAAACAGGAGTTAAGCTCTCGTCACACAGGCGGGAGCGATCGCGATCCGGGACGGGAATTTTTTGTAATATTCGAATTCGTATGCAACCTGACACATAAAAGCGGGTGCGATCCTTTGTTCTGGATCGCTATCGGATCGCTTTCTCGCGGCTCCCGCCTCTGTGTGGCCCGGCTTTTAGGGTTTGATCGTTGACTGTATAGATCGACCGCTTAATGTGCGTATCGCCTGCGCGGTAAAAAGGGAGCGGGGGAGAAGAGAGCAACGCTGCTTCGCGTAGCCCTCTCACCCACCCGGTAACATCTCCCTCCGTTCCCTTCTCCCGCGCAGGCGATACGCGCGTTAAGCGGTCGGCCTATAGTATAGCTACATAGGCTACATTTACGGTTACCTCAGCGCGATAGGGTTGACGCTGAAAACAAAGTAATGGCAACGTTTACAGTTTAGCTTTAGCATATTTGTATATGACGATATCTCAGTGCTTGGCGAATTCTTCCTTCAAAAAAAGCTTGAGTTGACGATAAAGGAAAATGTTGTTGGGAAATTATTATGATGCGTCTGGTTAGCCCACCGTAAATAATAGAGCCAAGGTTACGCGACTTTCCCTGCGTCTATTCTAGCTCATGCTACGATACAGTAAGGAATTATAGGAGCTGCAAAGCATTATATACCTTCGGTACTCTTTTTCGATTTGGGGCAATACCTATTGCCTTGTCGTCCGTCCCTTATTGATATTATATTGTATTGTTTTGAGCATTTCCACCTATAGCATCTACCCGAGCCAGCCCAGTTCCTTGAAAGAGCGGAGCGTGGCTCTGGGCCGCTAGGACAATGGCTCCAGGGCTTTAGTGTGGTGTATATGGTAAACAAGCATAAGTACCTGTTCCATGAAGCCGCCTCCGCCGAGCTCCTTCCGGCAGACTCCGCAGACGAAGTGGTGCGCGTGCCACGACACGCCCAGCGCCTGGATCACGCGCTGGGAACATACGTACCTGTTCCATGAAGCCGCCTCCGCCGAGCTCCTTCCGGCAGACTCCGCAGACGAAGTGGTGCGCGTGCCACGACACGCCCAGCGCCTGGATCACGCGCTGGGAACATACGTACCTGTTCCATGAAGCCGCCTCCGCCGAGCTCCTTCCGGCAGACTCCGCAGACGAAGTGGTGCGCGTGCCACGACACGCCCAGCGCCTGGATCACGCGCTGGGAACATACGTACCTGTTCCATGAAGCCGCCTCCGCCGAGCTCCTTCCGGCAGACTCCGCAGACGAAGTGGTGCGCGTGCCACGACACGCCCAGCGCCTGGATCACGCGCTGGGAACATACGTACCTGTTCCATGAAGCCGCCTCCGCCGAGCTCCTTCCGGCAGACTCCGCAGACGAAGTGGTGCGCGTGCCACGACACGCCCAGCGCCTGGATCACGCGCTGGGAACATACGTACCTGTTCCATGAAGCCGCCTCCGCCGAGCTCCTTCCGGCAGACTCCGCAGACGAAGTGGTGCGCGTGCCACGACACGCCCAGCGCCTGGATCACGCGCTGGGAACATACGTACCTGTTCCATGAAGCCGCCTCCGCCGAGCTCCTTCCGGCAGACTCCGCAGACGAAGTGGTGCGCGTGCCACGACACGCCCAGCGCCTGGATCACGCGCTGGGAACATACGTACCTGTTCCATGAAGCCGCCTCCGCCGAGCTCCTTCCGGCAGACTCCGCAGACGAAGTGGTGCGCGTGCCACGACACGCCCAGCGCCTGGATCACGCGCTGGGAACATACGTACCTGTTCCATGAAGCCGCCTCCGCCGAGCTCCTTCCGGCAGACTCCGCAGACGAAGTGGTGCGCGTGCCACGACACGCCCAGCGCCTGGATCACGCGCTGGGAACATACGTACCTGTTCCATGAAGCCGCCTCCGCCGAGCTCCTTCCGGCAGACTCCGCAGACGAAGTGGTGCGCGTGCCACGACACGCCCAGCGCCTGGATCACGCGCTGGGAACATACGTACCTGTTCCATGAAGCCGCCTCCGCCGAGCTCCTTCCGGCAGACTCCGCAGACGAAGTGGTGCGCGTGCCACGACACGCCCAGCGCCTGGATCACGCGCTGGGAACATACGTACCTGTTCCATGAAGCCGCCTCCGCCGAGCTCCTTCCGGCAGACTCCGCAGACGAAGTGGTGCGCGTGCCACGACACGCCCAGCGCCTGGATCACGCGCTGGGAACATACGTACCTGTTCCATGAAGCCGCCTCCGCCGAGCTCCTTCCGGCAGACTCCGCAGACGAAGTGGTGCGCGTGCCACGACACGCCCAGCGCCTGGATCACGCGCTGGGAACATACGTACCTGTTCCATGAAGCCGCCTCCGCCGAGCTCCTTCCGGCAGACTCCGCAGACGAAGTGGTGCGCGTGCCACGACACGCCCAGCGCCTGGATCACGCGCTGGGAACATACGTACCTGTTCCATGAAGCCGCCTCCGCCGAGCTCCTTCCGGCAGACTCCGCAGACGAAGTGGTGCGCGTGCCACGACACGCCCAGCGCCTGGATCACGCGCTGGGAACATACGTACCTGTTCCATGAAGCCGCCTCCGCCGAGCTCCTTCCGGCAGACTCCGCAGACGAAGTGGTGCGCGTGCCACGACACGCCCAGCGCCTGGATCACGCGCTGGGAACATACGTACCTGTTCCATGAAGCCGCCTCCGCCGAGCTCCTTCCGGCAGACTCCGCAGACGAAGTGGTGCGCGTGCCACGACACGCCCAGCGCCTGGATCACGCGCTGGGAACATACGTACCTGTTCCATGAAGCCGCCTCCGCCGAGCTCCTTCCGGCAGACTCCGCAGACGAAGTGGTGCGCGTGCCACGACACGCCCAGCGCCTGGATCACGCGCTGGGAACATACGTACCTGTTCCATGAAGCCGCCTCCGCCGAGCTCCTTCCGGCAGACTCCGCAGACGAAGTGGTGCGCGTGCCACGACACGCCCAGCGCCTGGATCACGCGCTGGGAACATACGTACCTGTTCCATGAAGCCGCCTCCGCCGAGCTCCTTCCGGCAGACTCCGCAGACGAAGTGGTGCGCGTGCCACGACACGCCCAGCGCCTGGATCACGCGCTGGGAACAAACAATACGATCCTTAGACCAGCACTTCTCATTTATCTTATCAAAATACACCTAAAACGTCACAAAATCCCTCTCGCTTGACATTTTTAAGAAGGAATTACTTATGTAAATAATGAGGGCCAAGAACTCTCTTTTTCCTTACACTTTTCCTGATTTTTGGAAACAATTTCTGTGTGTGTCTTCTGTCTGTGTTCTTATGCGTGATCACGCCAGATCGGCCTGAAATCTTAGGTTGTGTTGGTTATGGGCTCCTTAGCTAATGTTGTTCAAGATTCGTTAGACATGCGAGTAATATTGTCCAGTTGCCTTGCCTTACTTGCCTATAACATTTTACAATTTTTTTGCATCTTTCTGCGCTACATCGAAGATTTTATTTTTGAAGCGTATCGCATCTCGGACGCGATTGGATATTTTATGTCAAACTAGCGACCCGCCCCGGCTTCGCACAGGTGTATTGTACATAATACACCTTCCTCTTGAGTTACTCTATCTATAAAAAAACCTCATCAAAATCCGTTGTGTAGTTATAAAGATATAAGCATACATGGGGACAGACAGCGGGAAGCGACTTTGTTCTAAACTATGTGGTGATACGCTTCGCCCCATCGCTAGTTGATAAACCTTTAGTGTGGGTCGAGTTTAGTAATATAGCAATTAATGAAATCTCAAAATGATAATATCCTCCTCATTTGTTTTTTTTTTTTTAAACTGACGAATATATGACACCTTCAGTTGCTTGATACTGGCCATGACACATGGCAATCGCAGACATAATGGCCTCAACTGTAACCATTGAGGCACAAACCCAAATCTTGACTGCGTCGCCATAACAATCGTTTTTTTCTCCCCATGATGTCACCAAAGACAATGGTGTGTATTAATTAAGGTGTTGAAGATGAGCTGTTTTGAATCAGAAGTCATCGGTCATTGGTCGTGTAGGTCGCACGTAGGAAGGTTAGCAATAGCTTAATTTAACTTGTCCGTCAAAATAATCAGATAATTGCTACTATATCCTGTTTGCACACTTTTAGATTATGTTTATCGATTTGCGAATATAAATGATACCCACGCTTAGCCATCAATAAGTGTTCTGTAATCAAATGTTTTATTCAATACTAGCTACCCGTCCCAGCTAGGCCCGGGTACGATTTTTATTTATTTGATACACAAAACAGATAAACAATCAAATTCTTATTCTATACTCAGTGGCTAAATATTACACTGGATTGTCGTTCAAAATATGTGTATACAGGAAAACGAAAAATTATAAGTAGACGAATACTTTGAAAGTATCCTCCTGTAGCGAGCTTGCAGAGGGGTACTTACAAAGCGGTACTGAAATCATCTGAGGTCTATTGATAAGAATAAAGAAACAAAGAGTGTATAGTAAAATGGAAAATTCAGAGAGCTGAATTGCTCAGGCGTAGCATATTTGTGGCGTCTGAACAATCCTGTTTGCGATTGAAATGGAGGATATCTTTTACAGTTTTTTTTTATAAACATTGAAGTTGGGATGAAGACAAATAGTAAAAATCCCAATTTTTTTTTCAAAATTTAATATAGCCTATGTTCACCGGGGAAAGTGTAGCTTTCCAACAGTGAAATAATTTTTCAAATCGGTTCAGTATTTTCGGAGCCTTTTCGATGCAAACTAACAATCAAATCTTACCTCTTTATAATATTGGTATAGATTGAAAGAAAAGTAGAGTTTAATACGAAGCTTGTAATATTGTGTAGTATGTAAAAACTATCCTAGAGTCTCAAAGTTTAAATAATTTGAAGTACCGTCCCTAACACGAATCTAGGAAATTCAATATTAAATTTTGTCTCCGCACAGATCCTATGGGCCATTTAATTAGATAATTTAGATATTTTTTTTCCGAAAAAACATTATGATTATATTAAAACATTATATTATGGGGATTTATTAGGGTAATAATAATAAGCCGTGGTGGTCTAGTGGTAATGACACCGGCCTTACAATCGTGAGTACCAATGAGTTCTTCGGAATTTATGTACGGAATTTCACACCACTGGCTTTTCGGTGAAGGAAAACATCATGAGGCAACCCGCATACGTCCGTAGAAGAAATTCGATGGCGTATGTGAATCTACCAACCCGCACTGGGCCAGCATGGATAGGCCTACGTCCTGCAGTAGACTAATAAAAAGGCTGGTACAGTACATCAGGATAATTATTTTAATGAACAATCCTTAAAGTACCGGAATGAGATCCACACCACACAAGTCATGCTCTCTCATCGCTCCCAAAAAACCAAGTCGTTTAAAGTAGTCAGGAAGCGAGTTAATTATAACTTGACTCTTAATATTGCCCAGCATGCCTATGTGAATAATTCGCTTGGAAACCTCCATTTATGGTGTCACGGAGGCTCGAGAATAACAGACGTGGAGCCCTGACCGGCGTCTCTGTGAATCACTGCCCGCGCCGCCGCGGCACTACAGACCCGCCAATGCTATGCCGTAAAATAACAAGCTCAGAAATATCATTCACAGATGACATTTTTAATGTAATTAAGAGGATCGTGAATCGTCCAGTGTTTTCGCGTTTTCTGTAGAACATCGTGAAAATTTTTGTTTCTTTTTGTTTTACATACATATTTTTGTACATTTAAAAATTATGTGGAAGAAAAGTCTTTTCACCCCTTAAATTGTAATAAAATGTTATATTTGTCAATAGCTTGAATAAGAAATATTGCATGCTCGTACGTCTTATTTTGAAAAGGTTTTAGTTTTTAGTTTTCAGACAAGTAAAGTGCTGATTACACGAAAAAAAAAAATCTAACCACTAAAGGTATATGCTCTTAACAGCTTATTGTTTTTGTATGGTCGAGATTGTATTGGCACCTCACTATTGCCTTAAGTAGTAAACAAGCTGATGGGTTTTCTGTTGCTAAGAGGTTATTACATTTCATTGGTGTATTTAGAGATTTTCATGAGGGGCAGCTGCTATATTCTTTTTTTCTTGGACAAAGTCTTTAAGAAGGGCAAGTGATGCTTAGCTATGCTCATGCCACCGTCCTGACACTAAATAAACTGATGAAAACCAAAAACACCAGAAGTGTTGTCTACGGTGTTGTTAAATAGATATAATTAGATATTCACATTTTAAATAGGTATCTTACTAAAGTAGCAATTTCTTTTTCGATGTCAATTTACCTCTAAAGAAAATCGCAACATGAAATACACGCAATCAAATTGAAAGAAAGAAAGAAAGAACGTTTATTTGAAAAGAACGTTAATTGAAAATCTACTTTTTCTGGAAGTGGGTTAGTTAGACTTAAATCGTCATTTTTAAATGTCAAGCTTAGCGCAGTGCAGTTTTCTTTAGAAGTTTTAGCTCTACATTAATTATTCTATCACAGGTGATAAATATAAACTTACCGATTTTTGTTTTCATGAAGAAAACTCACAAATTGCAAGCAATTGTAATAAAAAAGATCATTGGAATCATTTTCGGTGCACAATAACACTTTAAATAGGTTTTTGGTTACTTTTATAGAGCAAATTTATGTCAAAAACGTTGCAAGTAGAGCTATTTTAGTACTAAAAAGCGTATCTTATCGCTTTTACATCTCAACTACAGAGCTGATTTATCACCGTGACAGCCTTTATGTAATGATTATAGAATAAATCAGTGATAATACTAGGGCCTATTCGGGGTTCTGTAAACGTTTACAAGACTATTATAGTGCCAATCATGAACACTAATTAGCACGCTCCAAAACGTTCTCAGGTCTTTTATAGTACCAGATTTTGTTACTTGGGAGACAAACAGGTGCACATTGTAAGCACCGATACTTCACACCTAACAATTACTAACATCTCAATACAAACTCGCAGACTGTTTATCCCTAATTATCAAGTACAGCTATCATGAGTCAGACGAGCTCCACAGATTGTATGGAAGTACACGTATTTATTACGAACAGATTAGTGTAATAGTAGCCACTTACTCACGTTACAATTGTAATGCAGTAGCTGTAAGGTAGGTTATTGCTACTCGTTATTGTGTGGAATATTTCGCATGGCAGGATTCTGTAAGGATTTTCCATAACCATGCAAAGCGCATGTTGGAATTATTACTATCACCAAGATTTTGTACACAGTGGGTTCCCCAGGCTGTCAGACTAGTTAGCGGGCCCAGGCGGAGTTGGCGGGACGAACTGGACTCCTTTTGTAACAATTGGACCCAAATAGCTTTAGAACGTGAAGAGTGGTAGGAGAATAGGGAAGCCTTTGCCCAGCAGTGCACGGAACAGGCTTATAAAATAAAAAAAATACTATCATTTTGTAAATCATACGCTTGCTGGACTGAGGTTTCTAAAGAAAAAAATGATTTAAGTCAATCTCGAAATACCAATTTCAATTCAATCGTAAGCCACTGCAAGATCGTTATTTCCTTACAGTTTTATAGACGTATTTTTAACCGCCGAACAATCTCACTCCACATACCAGGAAGCGCGGCGTAGGACATTCACCCACGGGGTAACAGATCAGCTGATTAAGCCCGCAGAATTACGCAGTATGCAAACTCCTTGCCTCCGGTCTTATTAGCGAATCTATACTCGAAATTTTAATTCGATTTCAAATTTGACATTAGCTACTGTCATTTTTGACAGTTTTTGACAGTACATACTGTCAAAAATGACAGTAGCTAATGTCAAATCTGGAATCGAATTAAAATTCCGAGTATAGAGGCGGCATATAAGCATCTGTAGACGGCTAATGACTGAAAGATACGATGATGAATCTCTGTCTATCTCTCTTGCTGTTTCCTTTCCTCATTCGCTTTTTAGGGTTCCGTACCCAAAATGTAAATACGGGACCCTATTACTAAGACTCCGATGTCCGTCTGTCTGTCTGTCACCAGACTGTATCTCATGAACGGTGCTAGCTACATTTAGCTAAATGTTGACATTTTCACAGATGATGTATTTCTGCTGCCGCTATAACAATAAATACTAAAAATAAAATATTTAAGGGGTGCTCTCATACAACAAACCTGAATGTTTAGACATTTTTCGCTCGATATTAATAACGGTGACATATAGATACTTGAAATATTTAAAGAATGTTTAGTTAAAATGTACTAAAAAATAAATAATTAAATTAAAATAAAGTTATAAGTGGAGCCTTTCTACATACAAAAAACATGATTTTTCGCTCGATATTTATAATGGCAACGGGAAGATGCTTGAAATATTTACAGAATATTAATAAAATAAGGTGGGCTTCCATATGGTACGGAGCCCTACGTGCGCGAGTCCGACTCGCACTTAGCCGATTTTTTCTAATATATCCAATAACATCATCCGTCCTATATCCGTATGCAACAGACGTGCTGATTATGCACGAGTCGAGTAAACACACTCATAACACGTTATTTGCCGTACTAATGAACTAATCACTACCTCTGTTTACAACCCGGCTGTTTGTATAACAATGTTCCATTGACAGACCGACAACCAACCTCTACACCTAGTCAAGAATTCGGGAGCGTCGCGATGGTGTTTTTGATTAATACTACAGTCAAACCTGGCTAACTGAGAACTGGATAAGTGAGAAACCTCTATAAGTGAGAGTAATTGCCAGGTCCCGTCATTTTACCCCTCAAATACCTCTATAAGTGAGAGACCAAAACCTCTATAAGAGAGAGTCGTTTTTCCCTCATGGACCTCTATAACTGAGAGTACTACTTGTCTGAACCTCTATAAGTGAGAGTTGAGGGTAAACTTTATGACCCATTCCTAAATTTTGTGGAACTAATTATCGTTGCTTTCGGATCGTGTTCTATTCAAACTTTTGTGTTTTGAATTTATTATTTTTATTTTTTGTATTTTGTGGAAATAAGTAACATTGTTTTTGTATTGCATTTTTTTGGAATGGCCACACGTGCGTCTATACTATCCTGTTTGTTTAATAGTTTTCTATTTAAAAAATTTTTGTGTTTCTCTTTCATCTACCTACCATTATTTTTGTATCACATTATTTTGGAATAGCCACATTTGAAAGTGCCTTTTAGAATGAATAAAACAAACAATCATTTATGTTCGATTCTAATCAACACAACCCAAATAATTTTTAAATTAATACTATTTATAAACATATTTATCATTATTCACGAATGTAGATACCTACAAACAAATTAGACGTATTTTTAACCTCTGTAAGAGAGAGAAGCCACTTCTGAAACTGGATAAGTGAGAAACCTGGATAAGTGAAAAACCTCTATAAGCGAGAATAAGATGGCGGTCCCATAAACTCTCTCTTATCCAGGTTTGACTGTATTAATAATCGGCCAAGTACGAGTCAGACCCGCGCACGGAGGGTTCCGTACTGTATGGGAGCCCCCCTTAAATATTTATTTTATTTAAATTATATTATTTATTATTGAAGGGAATATAAAACTAAATTTCTGTGAAAATTTCAAGCATCTACCTGGTACCATTATTAATATAGAGCGAAAAACGTCTAAAAATTTGTTTTGTTTAAAAAAGGTTTGTTTTATGGGATATTTATATAATATTTTTTAAATTAAAATTTCATTCTCGCTGCGGTAAGCGCACGAGGCAGCCGTGTTCTATTGTATTTCGCAATCTTTACATTGACGCTCGGTGCGATAAGCCCGGCGCGGGTTTAGGTACCTGGCCGGGCGCGCTGCCGCGCGAACTGCGTAAATAATGGCATCAGCTACATCACAAGATATTGAAAAAATTGAGATAGAAGAGAAAAAGTCGGAAATCTATATATCTAGCGAGAAACCCTTACCAAAGCAGTTCGCTTTAGCAAAACTGTTCAAAGATGTGAATATGCGAGATATATCTAGTGTAAAATACCTCAACCCTTACAAGGTGAGAATTACATTCGAAGGAGAAAAGAGTGTGAAAGATTTTCTGTCTAACGAAGCGCTGAAGAACACGGGATGGAGATATAGTAAATCATCGGAAGTAAGCTACTCATATGGAGTTATAAAAGATGTGGAGTTAGAGTTAACAGAAGAAGAGATACATAAAACAATAACGTGTCCCGACGCCGCGGAGCTAATATCTATAAAAAGATTATCACGTCGCAATAAAGACCAAGACAAAGAAGGCCGATGGAGCCCATCCGAAACCGTTCGTCTATGTTTCAAGGGCAGCTGGTTACCTGCGCATATACACGTTCACGGAGTAAGAGTACCTATTGAGCCATACGTATACCCTGTGACTCAATGTTTTCAGTGTTGGGCACTAGGACACACCGCAAAAACGTGCACAGTTAAAAGAGATGTATGCCCTAAATGTAGCGGTGATCACGCTAACTGTGCCACTAAAGTTTGCACTTGTACTAATTGCTCTGGACGACACATGGCTATGTCGAAAACATGCCCTGCTTATTTGAAAGAGAGAAAGATTAGATTGATAATGGCTGAACACAATTATACATATAAAAAAGCATCGCAAATTTATGCGGAGTCACCTCTTATGATAGCGGCAGAAAAAAGAGACCCACGAGCCATGACTCAAATTATTACGCAATCTAGCGGGGCAGAATGTCGACCCAATCCTAGCGTGCAAGCGAATTCAAAACATGTGCTCTCGGATGACCAATCCGAGAAAAGCGTTATTCTACCAATGAAACATAAAATACAGAAAAAACCCAAAAAAATAATAAATGACTGGAATGAGCCGTTACTGTGGAATAATATCGAAGAAGACAGATATGAAAATGAGCAGACTCAGCATGAACAGAGAACCGATGAGAGGTTACCAGAGAAAACTACATTTAACGAGCTTTTAACTAGAATAAAAGAAGTCATATTCATGAAAAATGTTGATACTCAATCAAAAGTGATGCGGGTTGTAAAGGTGTGTGTCGAGTGGTTAATTATTTTAGTGGCAGATAACTTCTCGGATTGGCCCGTTGCCAACTTAATCCTCGGCTTCCTGAAACCTAATGGTTAATACGCCTTTAACCAAACTGAACATCTTACAGTGGAATGCCCAAAGTCTTAGGAAAAAACTAACTTCATTTGAACAGATACTAATACAAGAAAACGCTCACATTGCCTGCTTAAGTGAGACATGGTTGGCGAACACTAGTTCTCTAAAAGTAAGTCAGTACAACGTGTATCGCGCCGATCGTGACGCTCACGGCGGTGGTGTGGCGATATTTACACACAGATCCATTAAATCTCAGGTATGTAACTTAACCTTGCCTAATCTCCCCATAGATATAATTTGCGTCAAAATTTTAAATTGTAATTTAATTGATAATATTATTTCAGTCTACTGTCCTCCAAATGCTCGCCTGTCCTTAAATGATTTTGAAAAATTATTATCCTTATTTCATAAGCGAACACTTTTCCTTGGGGATTTTAATGCCCATCATTTATCATGGTCATATAAAACAGATACAAGAGGCAAATTATTATTCGACGCACTGGTAGATAGTAGGTATATAGTATTAAACGACGGAAGTAACACTCGTGTCAAATTAGTAGATGGGCGCCTGCAAACAACAGCTCCAGATTTATCCCTAGTTTCGTCAGATATTGCAGTTGAATTTAATTGGTCAGTCCTTCAAGAAAACCTGAGAAGTGATCACCTGATTATCAAAATTAAAACTAGCTATTGTTCGCCTTATAATCCTATTGTGAAAAGAAATTACAAGCAAGCTGACTGGAACGGGTACAGTTTATGTCTCGAAGATATTTTTAGTACTTTCGTTGTACCTATAGATAGCCAAACATTTTATGACTCATTTTTAAATAATCTGTATACAGCTGCAGACTTGTATATACCCAATAAGAAAATTAACCAAAACCCGGAATCTAAGTTTAAACCAAAGCCGTGGTGGAATGCTGAGCTGTCTAAGGCGATAGCTATTCGTAGATTAGCGTTATCACAATTTAGAAAAAACCCTACTCCTGCTAATTTAACTATTCTGAACGAAAAAATAGCCGAAGCTCATAAACTAATAAGTGATACGAGAAATAATAGTTGGTCAGAATATTGTTCATCCGTTAACGAAAAAACGTCTTCTTCAGAAATGTGGCAACGCATGAGGTGGGTCAAAGGTCAGAAATATAGTCAACAACAAATTACTCAAGTACAAGCGTCTAACTTACTTAATTCTCTGGCACCTGATTACGTCACACCAAACCAACCTATAGTCAAAAACTCGAACCCACAGCTAGATTGCGAAATCTCCATACAGGAGCTCGACGTATGTATTAAATCAAAGGATACATCTCCTGGATGTGATGGTGTTAGTTATTCTATGTTAAAACACCTTCCCAGAAATGGAAAGTGTTTACTTTTGTCGCTGTACAACCGAGTCTTATCTACAGGTTTTGTACCTACGCAATGGCGAGCCGTAACTGTAGTGCCTATCATTAAGCCGGGACGCGATCCAAACGACGTTTCGTCACTACGACCTATCGCATTACTATCATGTCTTTGTAAAACGTTTCACTTGATTCTACAGAAGAGATTAGAGTGGCAGTTGGAACACAATAACATGTTCTCCCGTAATATGGTTGGATTCAGAAAAAGTAGGTCATGTATAGATAATTTGAGTAGTTTAATTAGTAAAATACAAATTGGGTTTTCGGAAGGTTTGGCTACAATCGGATGTTTTATAGACGTTTTAAATGCTTATAATAATGTAGATATAACAGTACTTTTAAATATATTGGATGAAATTAGGGCTGGCCCAAAAATATGCAATTATTTATGGAATATACTTAGCTATCGATCGCTACAGATACGTATTGGGGATAAATGTTTGACGAGGTCTACTTCAACTGGTCTGGCCCAAGGGGACCCCCTCGCTCCGATCCTGTTTAATGCTATTACTATACATATTTGTAAAATCTTAGAAGATGAGATATGTATTTCACAATACGCTGATGATTTCGTCATATACCAACAATGCACAAATATTAAAGATGGCGGTCAGAAATTAGAGTCTAGTTTAAAGAAGCTATGTTCTCTTTTAGATAAATTAGGCCTTAACATTTCCCCTAACAAAACAAAACTATGTATCTTCAAAAGAGGGGTTTATAATGATACTTTAAATATTAAAATAAATGAATCGTCCCTGGAGACCGTAGAAACTGTTAAATACTTAGGACTATGGCTGGATAGAGGTATACGATGGACGAAACATATAAACGAACTGTACGATAAATGTTTGAAATTCTTTAATATTTTCAAAATTTTAGCAGGTGCGGCGTGGGGGGTGCACCCTATTCATTTGAGACGATTGTATCTGGCTGTTGTTCGCAGTCGCCTTGATTACGGTAGTTTTCTGTTTGATAATTGTTGCCGTACTAGAATCTCGAAGTTAGATAAACTACAAAATAAATTCTTAAGACTGATAGGAGGTTTTATCAAAAGTACGCCTATACACGTGATGGAATCGGAGCTGTGCGTCTCACCTTTATATGTTCGCAGGCAATATCTAGCGTCAAAGTTTTGGCTTAAAACCAAATCAATTAGGGAAAATGAGCTTATCGAAATACTAGATGAGTTGTCTTATCTGTTGAGATTACCATATTGGGCTCGTAAAAAAAAACCTTTATTAGTATCTGTTCATAATATACTTAAATACAATAGCTTTAACTGTAGTAATCAAATAGAAATATTTAGTCTGAATACTTGGGTTAGTAATATTAATCTAACAAATGTACTAGAACCTACCATTGATATTTTAGATAAACCAAAGAAATTTTATAATCCGCTGGACCTAAAGCAAAAATGTGTAAAATATTTATGTGATAAATATCAGGGCTACTACAAAATATTTACTGATGGATCCTTGATAGATAATAAACGGGGAGCGGCTTTTCTAGACGCAGAGACTGGAAGCAGCATTAAACTTACAATTAAATCTAAAATATGTATCATGAATTTAGAGCTCATTGCTTTGTCAGAAGCCATAGCATACATAGAATCTATAAATTGTGATAAGTTTGTAATTTTCACAGATTCAAAAAGTGCTATTTTACACTTAGCCCGCTGCGTCAGTGGTAGTTTTAGAGGCATTCCCATAGCTTATAATATACTTGATAGTATTAATCGTTTGAATAGCAAAAATAAATGTATAAAACTACAATGGATCCCTTCTCATGTCGGTCTTATGGGAAACGAAGAAGCAGATAGACTCGCTAAAGAAGCAGCTGATGATGGAGATTTATTTAATTGCCTTCCTAACTACACAGATTTAATACCATTAATAAAAAATATTGCTTTTGAAAACTGGTCTGAATATTTCAATGAAAGATCACTGTCCAAGGGTATCTGGTATAAAACGATTCAGCCTACACTTCTTCGCTCTCCATGGTTTCTGAGGGCCGACATGGGAAGGAATGAGATTGTTACAGCTGCACGGCTTCGTTCTGGGCACGTCCCATTAAACATGTTTGCGTATATGATGGGAAAAGTGGAGTCACCCTCGTATGACCGCTGCGGCTTGATTGAAGATGTGTACCATGTTTTAATGGAATGTGCCTGGAACCAAGGACTGCGTCGTCAACTTTTTGACAGTAATCATGTTATCTGGCAAGTGGGAGGATGTAATAGCGTGCTATCTAAACCTGATTCAAAGGATGCCAGAGGGTTGTACGACGCATACCGTGCAGCCCTTGCAGAACGCAATCAACTGTTAATTTAAAAAATAATTGTTAAGTGTACAAGGGTGTCATGTCATAAAACCCTGGATAAATAATAAAAGAATAAAAAAAAAAAATTAAAATTTAAGTATTTTTTTTTTTACCGAAATACATCATCTGTGAAAATTTCAGCTGCCTAGCTATCATGGTTCATGAGATACAGCCCGGTGACAGACAGAAAGACGGACTGACGGACAGACGAACATCGAAGTCTTAGTAATAGGGTCCCGTTTTTCCCTTTGGGTACGGAACCCTAAAAAGTACGACTAATTTTGAAGTCATTTACTTTATATTATCTAATCTAGTCCTAACCTAACAGACTGAGTTGGAAGTCTGTTCCCTTAGATGGTAACTTAACTAATGTCTTGACAAAATTATTCTACTTTACACTAAACTTAACTAAACAAAAGAACCTAACGAAACAGAAAACCTTCCTCTTGAATCACTCTATCCATTAAAAAAAACCGCATCAAAATCCGTTGCGTAGTTTTAAAGATTTAAGCATACAGACAAACAAACAAACAAACAAACGAAAATAGCGACTTTATTTTATACTATGTAAGGATGTATTATGGCTTAAACTCAATGACTAGAGAAGATAAGGTATAGATAAGATTAACTACTTTATTATACTACCGTTTGAAAATTATTAACATAAATGTATATTTATTGAACTTTAAGATTATTGTGCCCAATAAAGTACTGAAGTTTTTAGGCTGCCCCTAAAAGTGTATGACAACTTTATTGTTTGCATCATCATCATCATTATCAGCTTATTTCGGCCCACTGCAGGACATAAGCCTTCTCCTCCCTGTCCTGTGCTAGTCTCATCCAGGTGTTGCCGCAAAACTTTTGGATGTCATCACGCCACCGTTGTATGGGTCTACCGGGACTGCGCTTCCTGTCACAGGGCCACCATTCAGTCAGAGACCTGTTGTCATTGTTTGTATTGGAACCGTTTATTATGTTTAGGTACTAAATTACCTTAACTACGTCTTTGTCCACGGTGCCTTAATGGATTCTTTTTGTTATACACATACTGCATAAGAATAAGCAGACATGGTCTAGGTCATAGTGCACTTCAGGTTTTTATACGCTTAGATAATAAATCGACAAACAAAGAGTTATTTATTGAGGCAATCCGATAAAAAACTACGTTTTACCAATTTAAATTAACGTAACGATTGTGACGGTTGTATAACTTATTGATTGACTATTGTAGCGCTTGCAGCGTAGTTTGATTAGGTGTTTGTCAGCGATCACTGAAATTAAGCAACGTTCCACATGGTCAGTATTTGGATGGGTGACCGCGGGTGGCATTTTCCGACTGAGCGCTACCGTGGCTCGGATGACACGTTAAATTGTAGGTCCCAGTTGTTTTAGCCGTTTATCCAAGTCAGAGGTCTTCAGGCGGCCTAAAAACTCTGACACCAGGGCTAGCCACCCGGCCTATACGTACTTACTTGCTCTTCTTACCCTACTGCTGGGTATAGACCTCTCTTTTACTATAGCAAAAAAATATTGATTTCGATAGCAATATTGTCTATAGTAGCCACTTTAGATCAGTTTTGTAATAATTCGTAGTGACACTGGCAACTTGTCCACTCCATTCTAGTTGTAATTGATTGCCTGATACGGCAATATGACCACAACATGTTGTTATGATACTGATTACACGATGTACTTCATTGATTGTTGCACTTATTGCATCTACTTATTGCAAGTGTTATATCATTTAGTAAAGATGTTGTAGACATAGAGTCGTGTGTCTGTGTGTATCGAGTTTTGACGTACGAGTAGGTATACAGAGAGAGAAAATTATGTCGTTTAGAAGCGGCTTGCATCCAGCGCGATCCTGCGGTCTTGACGAGATCATCTATCCACCTCGTAGGTAGGTCGTCCTACGCTGCGCTTGCTAGTACGTGGTCTCCATTCGAGAACTTTTCGACCAAGGTTTCCTAACACGTATAATATGATTCATGGTGACTTTTTGCCGCTATCATAGAATTAGCTGTCATAGCCCGGCCCAAGGTCGAGGATCAAGTGTTATTTGTTTATGATTAGTTTACCTACTTGTGTCTATTGTAGTATCAATAGATTACAATTATCCTCATTGAGTGAATAACAAATGTTACATTATAACATTTTCTGTAGAATATCGAGAATATATTCAGTACATTTTTGATCAAATTTACGTTCCGGGAGAAAACTCTTTTCATCACTTAAATTGTAGCAAAATGTTATGTTTTTGGTATCAATCAATATTTCGCTTGAGTAAGCACGCTCGTACCTACGTCTTATTTTTTTCAGAAAAATTTTTAGTTGATGTATACTTTTCAGCCAAGATTTTGTGTAAAAATATGACTTTTTTATAGGCTTATAACTTTAAGGTCATTTAAAAAACTGTAAAACCTAAGACGTATATAATCCTAGCGATTGAAGTGCTGATTACATGAAAAAAATTACTTAAAACAGATAATATTTAGAGTTTTTGGTTTGGAGGTAGATAACAGCTTATTAGGCCCAATTACAGAAGCGCCAGCGTAAATTTAATAGCAACGTAAAAAGTGTTCTCTATATCGAATACGTAAAGTGAAAAAGAAAAACTGTTGCCTGTAAAGTCGGTATACGGGCGAAAGTTTTACGTGACAACGACTTTGAGACGAATGAGACGAATGAGAGCGAGTGAGAGGCACTTACGTGCCTCTCACTCGCTCTCATTCGTCTCATTCGTCTCGTTGTTTGTAATTATTAGGTGTTAGTAATTATTATTGACAATAACTGATTAAATCTTAAGTAGGGGGTAGTTCGAGAAAAGTGTGAGCGGAGCGTAACGCAGTTTCTTGAAGTGTCACCCGGCAAACCAATTTATAAGACGCTGTCACGTTAAAACAGAAGTACGCTAATTACTTAGCTAATTTAGTTGATGGTGCCTCTGTAATTGGGCCTATTGTTTTTATAAGGCCCGGTGTTGGCGCCTCACGATGGCCTAATTATTTGGATTTTATTAAACTAACATTTGTTTGTGGTGACTCTGACTGCAGTTGTCAATTAGGTAAAGGATAGTTAAGAATATTTCAAGAGAAAGTTCATTTGCAGCTTTAGGTAATTGCTTCTCTTGGCATTTTAAACGGCTTTAAATAAGAGTCGGTTTTAAATGACTAGGAATACAGGCGAATGGATAATTTTGATCATGATGACTTCTTACTTTTAATTTTGGAGTGGTATTCCATTACGTGAGGTATTATTTTTAAACGACTTCCAAAAAAGTGGAGGCTTTATGTTCTGTTTGTATTTTTTTTCTCACTATGTTATTTGACAATTCCGCCAATTGTGAATCGAATCGAAAAAATTTTTTTAGTTTGAAAGGGTATACTCCCGAGATGGTCCCTTTTAAATTTTACAGAAATCGGCTAAGCCGTTTTTGAAAAACAACAATAATGTAAACAATCCGAGCAAAATATTCGAATTTTGTACACGATGGAAGGCGGTTTTGCCATTTTTTGCGAAAAATACTTATTATCTTTATTTATTTTCTCGTGATTTCCCACGGTTCTTTTAACGTCCCGACCCAATTATGCTTTTATTAATGCGTAGATTCCGTAAACAGGAAACGTTTTTATCAAAAGCACTATTGTTTTTAGCCCGTCGTGCTATCTCGTCCGCAAAACGGATTAATGGATTAAATGGGTTTGCGCTATAGTTTTATTAATAGAAGATTAGCTTGCCTATTACAGTCTCAGTGTTGTAACTGATATCCTATAGGTATTTTTTCTAGAATAATAATTGTTATGTTAAACTTCGTTTTCGCCTATTTTTGACCGACGAAACGGAGGAGATACGCATAAGTTTTTGGGTTCCATACCCAAAGGGAAAAACGGGACCCTATTACTAAGACTTCGATGTCCGTCTGTCCGTCTGTCTGTCTGTCACCGGGCTGTATCTCATGAACCATGATAGCTAGGCAGCTGAAATTTTCACAGATGATGTATTTATGTTGCCGCTATAACAACAAATACTAAAAAGAGAATAAAATAAATATTTAAGGGGGGCTCCCATACAACAAACCTGATTTTTAGACGTTTTTCGCTCTATAGTAATAATGGTAACAGGTAGATGCTTGAAATTTTCACAGAATATTTAGTTTTATATTCACTTCAATAATAAATAATAAAATTAAAATAAAATAAATATTTAAGGGGTGCTCCCATACAGTACGGAACCCTCAGTACGGAACCCCGCGAGTCCGACTCGTACTTGGCCGATTATTATTATTACATAGTGGTCCGATTTCAATAATTCTTTTTTTTACTTCGAAGTTGGTCCCATTTTAATTTTATCGAAATCGGCTCATCCATTATTGATAAAAACACAAAAATGTGAAAAATGCTACATCGATCCGTGCGAAATATTCGCGAATTCTGTACACGGTTGAAGTCAGTCATGCCATTTTTTGCGAAAAATAATTTGTAAGACAAACATAGTGTATAGAATGTAATCGAACCAAAAGTATTTTTATTTATATCCTTTGTTTAACCTATACTGTCCCACTCCTGGGCAAAGGTCTCCCCCATTTCCTTCCATGAGTCGCGATCCATCGCAACTTGCCAACCCCTCTCGAATGAGTCAATAAAACCAATACTAGTTGGAGTTATTGTTCACTCCCGTTCTATGTTTGTGTCATTGCCTATAACTGCTCATTACTAAATTATTTTTTGCATTATTTAAAAAGTGCTGTGACGCTAGATTTTATCAAAGTAATTTGACAAGACCACCAGTTGCTTTAACTAGTTTTAGGCTTTATGTTTGTTGTAATATCTGTAAGTGTGTGAAAAATCAATAAAGATAATCAATAAAAAGAATCTATCCTTACTAATATTATAAATCCGAAAGTGTGTTTATTGGTTTGTTCCTCTTTTGCGCAGCAACGAAGCAACGGATTGACTTGATTTTGGCATGGACATTTGGAGTTTGAAAGACGGAAGTGACATAGGCTACTTTTTATCCCAGAAAAGTAAAATGTTCCCATGGGATAGTACAAAAGTTAAAATACCACGTGGGCGAAGTCGCGGGCAAAAGCTAGAATATAAAGTTAAAGTTTTGATTAGAACTCGCACAACGAACACCAAATCACAATGCAGCAAATCGTGTGGCCTCGAAGGAAAGACGGGGAGCTTTTGGCCCAGAAGCGGGATTATGCTGGCTGAAATGAAATAATAATACGGGAAACAGATTCCGGAAGAATCTCGCTATCTATAAAAAATTGCAATCAAAGCGCTGCGTGTACGTGGGGAATGCTCTCCGGTTTTCTAGTAGCGCATGTCTGGACATCTGATTATAGAAAAGGTGGGCGGTACAACTGCGATTTCAGAGCACATTCTCCGAAATGTATTTAGTTGAAAACCGATACACATGCAACCTTGCGTTACGATCCGCTTTCACGCCGTTCTGTCTTCAGTTTTCCTCAGAGCCTTGAAAACGGGAGGCTCCATGATTTATTTAACCAGCTCAAAGGCGCTTGTCCAAATTGGTTGAGATTATCTACTTCCTCTAATTCAGCCATCTAGATGCCAATCGACTTCCAAAAGGGGTTTCAATTCGTCAGTGTTATTTAATTTTCCGAATTTCTCCATTATCATTAATAGGCCGAATCGCAAGCTTGTTTTTACAATCTGTAGAGGACCGCGAGACAGTCCCATAAAAACGTAAATGTAGGTAAGGAGTTTTAAAAAAAATCTGGATAATTCATGAAAATTATTGCGCCTACAGAAAAGCGTAACTTTCGCTGCCTATTTTTGGTATAAAATCCATTGTATGATGGCGGATGTTATGTTTCTGTCAAAATCCTTAGAAATATGTATTATAAATCTGAAATGGTGTTTATTGGTTTGTTTATTACTCTTTTACACAGCAACAGAACAACGAATAGACTTGATTTTTGGCATGAAAAACCTAACTGCAAAAAATCAACAGATAGGTAAACAACGCTATAGACTGAAAAATTAAAATGGTTGTAATTATTCGTGGTTAAATTTAAATACATTACATAAGTATATTTTTGTAATCTACTTTTAATTCCCTTTATTCTGATACTCCATAAGTTTTGGTTTAAAAAAACCTTACAATTGAGCTCCAAAAATTCGCCATTTTGATTTTTTGTTTTCAACACCTACTTATTTGAGGATGCTTGGGTTTATGAGACGAATTTAACGACACCTTAATTGTTGAAATCTATCCAGCTGTGTGGTATAAGTGCGCGAAAAAGAGCAAAAAAAATCAAGGGCCCTGGTGGATCCGTGGATAAAGTTGCAAGAATACTCACGTCAGTGATGGGGTCGCCGCAGCCGTGGCAGCGCGGGCTGTGGTGCTGCGTGAAGCACGGCACGCAGTGCACGCCGCCCTCGTGCTGGTGAAACTTAGCGCCGTCGATGGGCTTCCGGCACGTGTTGCACGTGAAGTGCTCCGGGTGCCACTTCTTGTTCAGTGCCGTCACGATCTGTGGACAACAGAAGTGGATCAGTTGGTGCGGAGGAGTTCAGTAGTGCGATCAGTTGATGCCAATAATAGCGATGGGTCGACGATATTGTCGAAGTCGCGGGTCGAACCTGGATATGATTAGAATAGGACCGAGGCAGGTGGCACCGTAAGAGAGAATCCTATACTCAGAAGCGCGATAAGGCAGGCTGCGGATGATGATGATGATAATGAGTGGATAGCTTGTTGGATGTAACTAGTCTATTGTGTTAGGATAATGTATTAGATTTTTTACGTGTTGTGATTTGGCTAATAAATCGCCTCGTCATTATTGTTGTGCCTTGTCATGTCAGCCGAAAGTGTCCACTACCGGAACTTGACCCATAAAGTACCAAAAGACTGTTAAATAAGTTGAATGTTATATAGCCAATTTCCTACGATTTTTTATTAGGCTATGTTGTGACTTCTGTGGTGTTCCTGCTACTCCGCAGTCTATGGTTCAAAACCTAACGATCCATACCGATCCGAACATTTCTGCCCTGCTATTGCTACTTCACTTTACCCTTCCCGCTGCTGCTTCTACTTGTTTATTATCACAGAAATAGCAAATCTGAAGCTTTGTGTATACGTTTAGCTTTCTTTATACAGCTCTCCAGAAAATATTCGTCGGTTCGTCGACGGCCTAGCGGTCGAGTCTCGGTCAAGGCCGGAGAAGTAATTAGTGAGCTGTCGTAAAACTTGTGATCCCGATACATGACAGACACGTGTCGAAATAGACGTGACTAAACGTTCTGCGATGTACTTTCATCGGTATCCTCTCCAGGATGATCGTAAAAATCTCGTCCTTAGTTATCTTTGCTTGTGTTTCTCTCAGTTAATAAAATATAATTTATTTGAATCTAATAATAATATGGTGAACATAGAATTTTAGTTTAAACCAAAGTGACAAAAAAACAACAATTTAAAGATATCGAATAAAACTGAATTTGATTTTATACAATTACAATTATATGATTATTTTCAAGATACTAGTATATGTTGTTGCATTTGAATGTTCAAGTATGAATTAATTTTGACTTTATTATCCATCATTATATTCTGTAGCCGCCGCTGTAGGATTCCCAGTGTCGCGGTGGCTAGTTCCTTTCCAAACTGTTCAAAAGTGCTCTATTAAATGTTTACAAAATATAATTCTTATGTTTACATGCGTAATGAATGAGTAATGAATATCGTATATTACAAGTTTTTTTTTGTTTTTCGTTTTGAGTCACTAAGATTGATTGGAGTCTTTTCCTTATGCAAATAATTCTTAAAGCGTCTTTTCCTTATGGAAGTGGAATTAAATAAATTATTAAGCCTTTCTCTTGTATAGACAAGCTAGAAATTGAGCAAGACGCTAATGTTAAAATATAAATCTCGTCAACAACAGTGGTATAGGCCGCGTCACACAGGTTGGCGGAAATGAATTTAGCTAGAAGCTGCGCAATATCCAATCCTAACTGAAGCTCACACAAAGTCTCGCGTTGATTGGATATTGCGCAGCTTGTAGCCAACTTGTGTGACGCGGCCTATAATACTGTTGTTGACGAGATTTATATTTTAACATTAGCGTCTTGCTTCATTTTCTAGCTTGTCTATACCAAAGGAAGTCAAAACTAACAGTTCGAAATTCTGTCGCAACGGACTGCGCTTATAATCTCCAAATATCTAGAATGTCAAATCCTATTATGGCTTATCAATTGGGAACACTACCATTCAGTCTGAAACACGGACATACTCATCTTTACAAACTACTTCTAGGGTTTGAATAATTGATAACGAGGTACATTCCAAGGCAGATTCTGTGAGAGTTTACAAGAACACTAATTCAGAAGGCATCCTTTCTAAGGCGAATCTTTCATACCATTAAACCCATTCGAATTTTCTCATACGTCACGCCAGAGCTTTAAACGTATTTCCAGATCATGGTATCATGAATGTGATTCACCGTGAAGTTATTGAGTCAAAGGCTAAAGTTAGGACAAGTTGTTTAGTCGATATCTCAGCGACATTTGCTCGGAGCCCACTGAGCAAGGTCGCGGTGAATCAACAGGTTAAAGTAATATTGTAGATGTAGACGATTCTGGTATACCAATCCTTACTAATATTATAAATCCGAAAAGTTTGTTGGTTTGTTGGTTTGTTACTCTTTCACGCACCAACGGAGCAACGGATTGACTTGATTTTTGGCATGGACATAGTTTAAAAGGCGGAAGGAGCTTTAGGATACTTTTTATCCCGAAAAATTGCATAGTTCCTGTAGGACAGGACAAAAACTATCGAAAGCGAAACTGTCGCCACTATCACAAAGACGCTAAGTGATTAATTCCTCTATGACGCTAATATGGACTAACGAAACGTCACAGCCAAACGTAATTAGATGACAGGTGACATTGTCTGCAGACTTTTATAAATCACAAGTAGCATGGCAAGGGGACAAATTGTTTTTCCACCATTGTATCCCCTTGAAGAGGAAATAAAGTTTGGATTGAAAATGACAACTGACATTAAAATTAGATAAAATGTTTTTTTACATGTTACTATGACGTTTAATACCAAGCCGTCATTTTGTCTGACATTAAAAATATTTTTTAATCGTCTATCATTAGAGGTTTAACAAGTTTCTTTATTCTACCTTTATGGTACAGAATCATCATACTTTAATATTATCAATCCGAAAAGTTTGTTGGTTTGTTCCTTTTTGACGCAGCAACGGAGCAAAAGATTGACCTGATTTTTGGTATGGATACCTATGGTTTAAAAGACAGAAAGGATGATAATAGGATATTTTTTTATCTCGAGTAAATTCGTGATTCCCATGGGATAGGACAATAACTGTTTCTCAGCAATGGAGCAACGGATTGACTTGAAATTTGGGGTGGGCATAGTTTGGAAGACGGAAAGTGACATAGGATACTTTCCATCCCGAAAAATTGTGGTTCCCGTAGGACTTAACAATATTTTTTTCTCAGCAACGGAGCAACTTGCCTTGGCTTATTGCATGAATATAGTTTGAAAGACGAAAAGTGACAAAGGCCACTTTTTATCGCAAAAACTTTAACAGTTCCCGTAGGATAGGATAAAAACTAAGTGAGCGGGCTGCGGTAGCAGCCGTCTAAGCGCCAGAAATAACCTATCATGGCAAGTTTAGGACGTTCCTACATTTTTCGCACTCCTTCGCGGCACTCAACAGCGCTAGCCCAGACTCGGGCTCCATGACGGAGCTTGCGCTCTCGCCATAATAACGGAGTGTTTCGGAGCGCAAGACACATCTTCATCCACCACTCAGGACTAACCAGTGCTGAACGTCAGACAGCATTCCAACGCCCTGGTCCCAGTGCAGCGGGTCAGTTATAGTAGCCCAGCGCCTGCCTCTTCAACTGCAGAGGGCAGTGAGAACGGCCGTCGCGATACCGACACCTCTCTTCCCCTGCAGCCCCACTGTGTCTGCCAACACGTTGACGGCCTAGCGGAAGGTAGGGTAAGTGGCGGCACCCACACCACCAGTTCCATATATCCCACCGCGGCCCCTAATCCTCGGCTATCATATCAGAGTCCAGGAAGCAGCCTTGCTTTATGAAACTAAGAAAGGTTATTCCCAGCAAGTAACTGGAGATAGAGAGACAGAAAAGAAGCCACATTCAGCGCAGCAGGAGGAGCTGGAGTTCATATTCCTGGCAGACGGAGCAGCACCAGAGCAAAATCTTAACCGAAAAATTATCATATTTACAGACGGCAGCAAAATTAAAGGGAAAGTTGGGGCTGCATTATCCATTTGGGATGATGCCGCTGAGATCAGTAACCGCAAGCTGAAATTGGCCGATTGGTGCTCCGTGTATCAGGCCGAGTTATTGGCACTTCTTGAGGCTACCGAAAAAGCAAAAATCTTTTGTGACTCCAGGTCTGCACTGGAAACGGTAGTTGGCGTATCTTCCCTCCATCCCTTAGCAGTAAATTCAAAGCTCACATAAAGTTACTCCACGCACAAAATAAAATAGTGAAACTTTATTGGATTAAAGCGCACGCGGGGATGGAGGGAAATGAGAGAGCGGACCAGCTAGCAAAGGAAGCAGCACTGCACTCGAAGTGCAGACCTATTTACGATAACTGCCCCGTTTCATTCGTCAAGCGAGAAATCCGAAAGGACTCTCTTGACGAGTGGAACCGGTGGTATAAGGATGGACACACAGCGGCGGTAACCAAAACATATTTTACGGATGCAAGGGCGGCATACAAGATCGTAAGAGAAATAGCACCAGTGGGAATCATAACTCAAGTGATGACGGGGCATGTTGAGTTTTCCCAATACTTACATCGATTTAAGTTGAGGGAAAGCCCATCGTGCATCTGTGAACCCACAAAAGAGGAGACTCCACTGCACATAATCTTGGAATGCCCAGTTTATGGAAAGCAGAGATTTGATTTAGAACAAAAAATTGGAATTAATCTAACACGTAAAAACCTTAGAAACAATTTTATCGAATTTTTGCAAATATTTGTAAAAACGCAATAATAAGGAACAAGTAGGTATAAACTTTGATGTACCTACCATTGTAATGTTTATTATAACTGCAAACAGCCAAAAACATTGAATTATAGGTATAGTTTTTATTCATTTGTAATTAAGACCCCTGATCATGTCAGAGATATTTCGCGATATAATAAAAAAAAAAAAAACCTCGGATGCAGCGTGGCAAGAGCGGCACTGTTAGCCCTAAGTTGCGACACTCCTCATAAGGCATGCAACCTATCGGCCATCCTCTCAGCTGCTTTAGTTAAAAGCGGCTGTATATACACTCCAACCGTAACTTAACCAACAAAAGCATTCCTCTAAGGTATTTTGAAATTTGTCGGTTAGGTTAGGTTTCGCAGCCGACATAAACATAAGCCAAAATCAAAATATAACGCGGGCGAAGCCGCGGGTAAAAGCTAGTATAAGAATAAATTTTAGAATAGTAAATTACATTACATTAAGAAAACAAAGTCTTTGAATTTTGAAAATATGGCGGGACAAAGTTCGCCGGGTCAGCTAGTTCAATATATATTCAATAAATCATTGTATCAATTTATTTATTGGATTCGATAGTTTCAAAATAGCTATTTTTAACCCCCGTCGCAAAAGAGGGTAACTTGTCTGTCTGTCTGTCTGTCTGTGGCATCATAGCGCCCGAACCACTGAACCGATTTCAGTTTCGTTTTTTTTGGATGAAAGGAGACTTAATCGAGAGTGTTCTTAGCTATGTTTTATAAAAATCGATTGAGCCGTTTAAGAGTTATGGTGGGTTAAAGTGGGGATGGAAGAACCAAAATTATACAAATGTGCACAAAATGGTTGTCAATGTGTTGGGGGTTTTTTAAATTTTAAATTTATATTTAGTTATTCACTTTTAAAATAGTTATTTTTCACTCATGACGAGCTATTATTGTATACAAATATTACGTTTGTTTTTTGTTTGTACAACATTTGGAGCTCGGAAACGGCTCTATTTTAATGAAATTTCGGTATTGAAGTTGGACTTTTCTTCAAAAGTATCTATAATGTATAGGCGGTATTTTAGACGAAACGTGAACTCAGATTTTTTAATATTATTCCAAGAGAAGCTTCTGGTTTACTATGCGAGTTTTAAGAGTTTATTATGAAAGTTCTCAGTATTGCCACAGATTAGATAACAGTTACTGCGTTGTCGTGGTTTTCTCTAACAAATCAGCAGATTTGGTTTACGACCATCGTCTGATGAATGAAAGTATAAGAAGTGAAACGTATTTCCCCATTTTTGACTGACGAACCGAACCAGTGGAGGTACTCAATTTGACGCGTATATATATATTTTTTAATGTATAACCACGCATAACTTTTTTCATAGTAGTCCGATTTCAATAGTTATATTTTTATTGGAAAGAGAATACTTCGAAATTTGTCCCATTGAAGTTTTATTGAAATCGGCTAAGCCATTTTTGATAAATCAACAATAATGTGAAAAATGATACATCGATCCGTGCGAAATATTCGCGAATTCTGTACACGGGTGAAGTCAGTCATGCTATTTTTTGCAAAAAATAATTATATATTCATGTGTGGTTTTGAAACCATCTACTTGAACATTTAAAGAAAAAATGCTTCATAAAGAGTCCTAAATATAGCTTGTTACGTTTAATCACTTCGTCAAGACCAAATAAAGTAACACAATGCTTCCCTATTAGCAATTTACACGGTTGTTGAGGCAATAAGCTGGCAAATAGCGCGGTGTCCGGAAAACACTAGACAGTACACATCACCTTCCAGATATGCGAGAATGGACATTGCTGATAATATACCTAATTAAAAAACCCCCGACACAAAAATATTTGACAACAAACTTTCAATTGACAACCATTTTGGGCACATTTGTAGAATTTTGGTTCTTCCATCCCCACTTCAACCCACCATAACTCTTAAACGGCTCAATCGATTTTTATAAAACATAGCTAAGAACACTCTCGGTTAAGTCTCCTTTCATCCAAAAAAAACCAAACTGAAATCGGTTCAGTGGTTCGGGCGCTATGATGCCACAGACAGACAGACAGACAGACACACAGACAAACAGACACGTCAAACTTATAACACCCCTCTTTTTCGTTGGGGGTTAAAAATAGATATGAGGAGACTTAATTGAAAACTTAATAATTATTTTTCGTAAAAAATTGCAAAACCGCCTTCCATCGTGTACAAAATTTGAATATTTAGCTTGAATTGTTTACATTATTGTTCATTTATCAAAAACGGTTCCGCCGATTTCTGTAAAATTTAAATAGAGTCTCATTTAAATTTAAGTATACTTTTAGTATAATTTTAGTATTTATATTTAAGTATAGTATAGTAGGGTATACTCCTTGAGAGTATACACTTTCCAACCAAAAAAATATTTTACAATTCGGTTCATAATTGGCGAAATTATCAATGTTCATCGTGTACAAAATTCGGATATTTCGCTCGATTTGCTTACATTATTGTTGCTTTTTTTTCAAAAACGGCTCTGCCGATTTCTGTAAAATTTAAACGGGACCACTTCGGGAGTATACCCTTTCGAACTAAAAAATATTTTTTCGATTCCGTTCACAATTGGCGAAATTATCGATGAACATACACAAAAAAATACATACACACGAACATAGAACCTCCTCCTTTTTGGAAGTCGGTTAAAAATAATTATGAAGTGATATTCTATGTTAAAAGAGCATTCATAGATCAAATTAAAGAGAAGGTGAATACCATGTCGTTCAGGGAGATGAAAGCACTAGCAGAGGACCTTGAAGCGAGGAAGTTGCTCCGACGACAATGAATGAAATTTATTTTCACTGGATAGATTCACCGAATATACTGGATATTTATTTATTAAATATGTATATGGCTTTTTCTGTGAAGTTACTACGGGTGGCTAGTACCTTTGGCCTACCCCAGAAAATTTGAAAGTCAATACATAATATTTTTCGGGGGTGGGACATAGGTAACATTTTTCAAAAGTAGGCTTTCCTCTAGAGAAAATTTCTAGCTTCGTCAATGCTTATGTGAGACTGAAACCTAAGACTGAGATGTCTGTTTGAAACTCGAACGACGATGCATGCAAGCGCAAATGGCTGGTATGTCTAAATGTATGGAAAGGTCGGACGCTGAGCCTTGCACTTGCTAGACCGATGACCATGACCGAGCCCTAAGTGATGCAAGGTCTTAGGCTGAGTTCTCAATATAGCTCAAATGAGTCGTCAAATATTTACCGCCTTACCACAAAAGATTTAAACACGCTTTAAACGCTGTCTTACCGTGCAATTTGTACTGTTAACGTAAAACTTTTGTGGTAAGACGGTTCTTTGTTATGTTTCTAACAGTTAAATGATAGCTGAATAGCATTTCTTCTTCGTTTCCATTGCAACATAATATCAGCGATTATAGAATTGCTTTTTATTATCATATCAATGCAAACTTACGTTAGTCACAACTCGAAAAAAATACTCTAGACTATTTTAAAAATCGGCCAATTGCGAGTGAGGTTCGCGCACGAAGGGTTCCGTACCGTATGAGTGCCCTTTTAGCCCCATTTCAAACATCTACTTGTTGCTAATATTAATATCGAGCAAAAACAACAGGTTTTTTTATATTGGTGCCTCCTTAAATATTCATTTTATTCTGTTATTATAGTCTTTTTCAAATAGCTAGTCACTTATGACACTTCCGAAATGTACAATAAAATGTCCATACATTGATAATTGTAATGATGTACCGCACCTATATTCGATTTGTAATTACCGATTATTTTCGATTTTACGTACTTATCGAAGTTATCGAACAATTTAACGTACCTAAAAGTGTTTTGTGAATTTATCTACAAGTCAGTAGGACTTACTTAGACGATAGGTTTAGAGGAATCAAAAAGAAATAAAAAAGTGACAGGAAAAAAAAAAAGATTTATTTGGGAAATAATGTCCTCGCCACTTCGTCATCGGAGCTATCATCATTATCATCATTTGACGAATCTTCCAGATTTATAATCATTAGTCCGCACTCTAGTTTTCTCCATCTTTCTGTATGCTGCTGAGACTTGGACTCTAAAAGCAGCAGATCGTAGACGCATTGATGCCTTCGAGATGTGGTGCTGGAGAAGGATGCTCAGGATTCCATGGACAGCTCACCGGACCAACGTATCGATACTTAAACAGCTCAAGGTCACGACTAGACTTTCTACCATCTGTCTTAAACGTGTCCTTGACTACTTTGGCCACATTGCAAGGAAAAAAGACGATAACCTCGAGAAACTGATGGTCACAGGGAAAGTCGACGGCAAGCGGTCACGTGGTCGTAGTCCGATACGTTGGTCCGATCAGATTCGCACCACTCTTGACTCATCCGTCTATGAGGCGCTGCGGGTTGCTGAAGATAGAGGACGATGGAAGAACATTGTGAGAGAGAAGCTTCTGGGAGGCAGAGGTCACGACCCTCAGACATGAGGAAATAGACGCAAGGAGGAGGATAATCATTTGAATATCCATTATATTGTCTATGTGAACATCGGAGGTAAATGGAAACTAAGTTTTTCATACATTTTCGTATCGAATACGCAGTACATATTTTATAATTTTTGTACTAGAGGTACAGATTAACGATAACCCTTGCTTATATCAAGTCGATTAATATGTTTTGTTTTCGATTTCAACAATAGTCGATTACCCAGCCCTCTTATCATGACGTCACGATCGGCAATAGCACGTAACATAACAATTTAACGAATTTAATATTTTATTAAATTGAAAAGTGAACGCGAAAATGTATACGCGAATCAATAACCTTTATTCTATTTCTTGCGTCCTTTGTCGTTTATTTTAGTAGTTTTTCTTGTAAGTTTGCTTAATATTTTCACTGATAAATAGAAATATTCAACTTTTGGTGTGACGTCACATGACGTATTTATGTGATAATTTACGTTCTATGGACCTGTCATAAGTGACTTGCTATTTGAAAAATACTATAGTGTTTGTTGTTATAGCGGCAACAGAAATACATCATCTGTGAAAATTACAGCTTTCTAGCTATCTCGGTTCATGTGATACAGCCCAGTGACAGACAAACAGACGGACGGACATCGGAGTCTTAGTAATAAGGTCCCATTTTTATCCTATGGGTACGGAATATTAAAAATGAGCTGTTAAACATCTAAAATGCATTAAAATTAACCGATATGCGGCATTTGTCTGCGGCTCGCTCAAAGGGTTAAAAAAGCTCATTTAATGTGCGTTGTCAGTTCAATTCGTTTTTCATAGTATAGCTTATATCTCTATGGGTTTTCACCTTTGTCACATCGTCATGTTGGGTCAACAGCCCGTAACAACACCCACTCGAGTCATATTGAATTTGCGATAATATTGCACTCTATCGGGCTTTATGACATTGTAATTGGTCCGATAGGCGACGGTGCTATCTATGATATCAACATGATAAGTGACGTCATTGAGTCCAGGTCGTTCGATACTCCATCTAAATGTTATTTTAAATAGTGGTTGTAATTAGTACACTAATTAAGGTTGAACTTGACCTAGACCTACTTAGTTTGACATAGGTGATAGGTATGCTGCGCGTTGATTGAGTTTCGCGCTGCTTGTAGCTAACTTCACATCCGCCGACTTTTATGATTCGGCCTATTCACGACTTTACTACAAACCTCTAAATATTTTAAGTCCTAATCTTCGAGCAAATATCTACCGAGCCACATTCGTGCAAAAAAGTGTCCGAGCCAAAACTTGGCAAGGACATGAGCAACATTATGTAAGAACTCCAACTTGTATGCTATTTTGTATGAAGTGTACTTACTTGCCATGTTCTGACAAATAAAGTATCTGAATCTGAATCCTACCCAAACTATGTAGTGCGCAGGCTTTTTAGTTAGTCGTGAGGCGATTGCAAGCCGACAACAACGCCGTACGATGCCAAAGTGCTCGGTTACAAGCAATTGTTAGGTGACATAACGTAGAGATTCGAGAAAACGAGTCATTGTGAATTATTTAATGTAAATATCTAAATCGGTTTGTATGACGGCGTTCGGACATTTTTTACTACTTTCACTTAGAGACTGTGGCTCTGTAGATATTTGCTCGAAGGTCCCAATGCATAATTTAAGCAAAATGTTGGGGATGCAAAAATCTGTATTATATAAAAATGAATCGTGGTTGTTAGTCTCGCTGAAACTCGAGAACGGCTGAACCGATTCAATGGCAAATTTTGGTCTTGAAATATTTGTGGAAGTCAAGGGAAGGTTTAAACGGTGAGAAATTTTATAACAGTTGCGAGAAAAATAACAAAAACATGGATTTCATTTTCCCATACAAAATTTTCCGGCATGTACAAAATGTCATTGACACTTGACAGATGGTGAGATGAAGTTCACCGGGACCGCTAGTATGGATTAAAACAATACCACTATGAAGATAAAATTTGCAACTCTCAGTGGTTTTAATGATCATTTTTATGTTTCTTATAAAGAAAAATCGGAATGAATAGTTTAGTTTGATGGACAGAGACCAAATTATCTCTACGATCCCATATAATCCTATTTAAAAAGTACTTACTCGTCCTGTGATGACATTGTTGCATCCATTGCAGATTACGGGCGCTTCCTCTTTGGTAGACTGAAACAATTAAAAATATTTATGATAAGTATTTGTAACATTTTAAACGAGTTATTGAAAAATCGCTGGTTGAAGGCTCTACGAATTAGCATAGCAAGCGCAGCGTAGGACGTCCTACGAGGTGGACAGATGATCTCATCTAGACCGCAGGATCACGCTGGATGCAAGCTGCTTTGAACCGGTCTTATTGGAGATCTATAGGGGAGGCCTGTGTCCAGCAGTGGACGTCATATGGCTGATGTTTGGATGGATCTACGAATCAAATCCGTAGACATTCATCAGAAATCCGTAGACGAATCAAATTCAGAATCAAAAAGGTCAGAGTGATTAGGTATCTTCTAAGTCTGCGTGCTTCATCTTCGACCACAACGTCGCTTACCATCAGGCGAGTTGGTGGTCCAGCGCAAACTTATTTGCGATAAAAAAAACTAACAATCTAGCTTCAGCGCATCTGACATGTCAATAGGGTGTACTGTGGAGGCATTAAAAATATACTGGATGGAACTTAGAAGCCGCTTTTAACAGGCTACATTTCATTTCATTTCATTTATTTTTCATAACTTACATCTACCATTACAGTCTAAAACTAATGCGATAGTGTAAGAAAAAAGTTACTTCCAAAATAAATTAGACAATATTCAATTCATAATGATGAGTCATAAAATGTCCAATTGAAGATTAAAAATAATGTCATATGATTACAATTAATTCATCACATAAATCTGAATAATAATGCTTAATAATGTCGTATAAATACAATGAGTTCATCATGTCAATAAAAATAATTAATGTCACAAAAATCCAATTTATAATGTCAAAATAATCTAATTCCATCAAATAACTCCATAATTCATAATTATCATAATGCATAATCCAATAACATAATACAAAAAAAAAGAAACCAATAACTAAAATACCTAATTAATGTGGAACCATAAATAAATGTTTATAATTATAGTGCGTTATGTCGTTTAAAACAGGTACGAATAAGTACGCGAATCGTCCTCATTTAAGGAAAATTCTGTCATATTTCCTGTACCTAGAATAATTAAACCTATTTGACATTCTATTAATATTGCTTATGTACTAGTGACCGTGAAAAAGTACGTCGACTAGCTAACTGATTTATTTTCACTGTGATTGCGCTGGTATACTATTTTTTAGCTGTATTTTTCATGCCGGGGTTCCTTTGTCACCAAACTGTGTTTTAGAATTTAACTAAATACTAGGAGATGGGGGATTAGTTAATATCCTAAATGTAAAAAGCGCGGTTTTGCCGTATAACAAATTCTTCTTATTGGTAGACAACATGTTTGCATGTCAACAGTGGGTGAATTTAAGTTGTAGATGTTTTTAGGGTTCCGTACCCAAAGGGAAAAACGGGACCCTATTACTAAGACTTCGATGTCCGTCTGTCCGTCTGTCTGTCTGTCACCGGGCTGTATCTCATGAACCATGATAGCTAGGCAGCTGAAATTTTCACAGATGATGTATTTCTGTTGCCACTATAACAACAAATACTAAAAACAAAATAAAATAATTATTTAAGGGGGGGCTCCCATACAACAAACCTGAAATTTTAGACTTTTTTTGCTCTATATTAATAATGGTAACAGGTAGATGCTTGAAATTTTCACAGAATGCTTAGTTTTATATTCACTTCAATAGAAAATAATAAAATTAAAATTAAATAAATATTTAAGGTACAGTACGCAACCCTCCGTGCGCGAGTCCGACTCGTACTTGGCCGATTATTTTATTCGTCTCCACCAAGATAAACATTTGTGCTCCACAAGGTTTAACACATTGGGCCACAGTTGGCAGCTCGGGTGGTACCGCGCCATAAGAGTACAGTAGTACATGTATTTTTAATGCTTATTTCTTACTTGACTGTAGAGACCACACTTTTTTAACCGACTTCCACAAAGGAGAAGGTTCCATGTTCGTCTGTATTTTTTTGTGTCTATTCATCGATAATTTTGCCAATTGTGAACCGAATCGAAAAATTCATTTTATCCTTTCGAACTCAAAATGATCGGGATCGGGAATGAATAGGACCATCCCGGGAGTATTCTCCCGAGGGAGTCCCATTTAAATTTTACAGTAAACGGCTGAGCCGTTTTTGAAAAAGCATCAATAATGTAAACATTTCGAACGAAATATTCCAATTTTATACACGATGGAAGTTATGCTACTATAGAAATTGATTGCTACGAGTACTTATGATACGGGACTTATCGCGCAATAAAACATGAGATATGTACTAATTATATACTTTTTTTTTCTCCCGACGTTTCAACTAAGTTGCATTGATCGTGGTCACGGGCACTATGGGCAGACAATAGTAGGATAATGTGCTCAAATCGCGAATGTTTAAAAATAACATATTATTTATTATGGTTTAGAGATGAGACTTACGTTATAAACAGTGTTGTACGACGACATTTTCCACGCGTTTTGTTCGTCAGTATCGCGACTATAATAACGTCCAGTTTCTCACAATGTACCTGTGTAATAATCTAATCGTTTACATTCACTTTGTCATAGATGCATGGACTCGATAACAGATAAGATAGGGTTGACACGCTCGATTTTTATACTAAAATGTACTAATATAGTACGGTCGGTTTGTTTGTTTACATTTTTGGCCAAAAATATGCTCGGATAAAGCGTATCAATGATGTAGCAATTTTCATTGATGATTATTGATGATTGATTGATTAGTTTGTGTTTGAAATTGATTTGGTTTTGCTTTTTTGAGACAAATCAGATAGGTTAGTGTGATTGTATTCCAAGAAAATCTTGACCAAATAAAATAAAAATAAGAGTCTTTATAGCCACCTTATTGCTTATTTATGAATGTCTCTTGGGTATTGTAGATATATACAATTACACAAGCAGTGACCCGAGGTATTAATAAAATTACTGATAGACAAACAGCTCATCATCATCATCTTGCCCTTATCCCACTAGGTGGGGTCGGCACAGCACGTTTCCTTTCGCCACTTCACTCTATCATTCGTCATCTCATCATCAACTCCAATATAGACAAACGAAATGATAGACAAACAGCTGTATAATATATATAATGTAATTTATGCAACGGAGTGATCCTATACGGGTTCCTTTCTTTTGGGGCAGAAGACCTTAAAAAGTATGTAGACTTTCTCTACGTAGATATAACATCAAATGTTCTAATTGCAGAATATCCTGTTTGTAGTAATATGAGAGACTAGCTTTTACCCGCCGTTTCGCCCGTGTGATAATTTGATTTGTGTGATATCCCTCAGAATTTTATCTTTTCGGGATAAAAAAGTAGCCTAACCTAATGACACTATCCGATGTTTAAAGGTTTAAAGTATATTAGTGCCGTCTCTCCGTTGCTGCGTGAAAGAGTAACAAATGATTTAACAAACACACTTTCGGATTTATAATAGGTACTTATATTCGTTGGAATGACACCAGTGATTACAACAAAACTAATCTTTTTCAAAACAACAAGCTATTTATAGTTTTAGATAAAACTACCTAAAATAACATACTTGTCTGTAATTGCTAAGTGAATAACATGTCTAAGTCCATCCATCAGCCATAGAACGTACACTGCTGGACATAAGCCTCCCCTATAGTTCTCCAATAAGACCGGTTGGTAGCGGCTTATATCCAGCGTGATCATATGGCCTAATGGGCCCCATTCAGCATCAGGCCAAATGGATGGCATCCATTCGATGTTACGAGATTGCGACTTCGTCGTTAGAAATGGCGATTTTTCTTTGATATAGCGCACGCTTTAGCGTCAAAAATAGTTTAGCAACTTGTCTGATTACCTTCAAACTAAATCATCTGTGGATTTATCTTTATGTACATAGTATTTTTGGCTACCTATATCTTCAAACAATGTTTCTGTAAAATATGATGTCTAAACTTGAATACACTAAATTGGCAACATTATCCACATTCATTTGGATGTCATCCATTTGGACTGATGGTGAATGGGGCCTATTAATGAGGTAATACGTCCACCTTGTGGATGGACGTTCTACGCTGCGCTTGCCGGTACGTGTTCTCCACTCGAGAACTTTTCAACCCCAATGGTCATCAGTCCTCCGTGCTATGTGCCCTGCCCACCAATTCAACTTGCCAATCCGCTGGGCTATGTCGGTAATGTCTAAGTGAATGTAATCCTACTTATATCTCAAACGCGAAAGTTTGTGAGTATGTATGGATGTTACTCTTTCACGCACAATCGGCTGAACCTATTTGGATGAAATTCGGTATGAAGGTAGCTTAGACCTTGGATTAACAGATAGGCTACTTTTTATTTCGGGCTAACGCGGGTAACACCGCGGGGCGCAGCTAGTTTAAAATGTTTTGTTCACGACCAGCCCTAGATATAATGTGATTGTAAATTTAAGTAATGACATCATCTAGCCGGCTCCTGCGCCCTATATGGCATCGGTTGCTCGCAATGTGCTGTTGCCAATGCTTCCTGCATCCGCCGATTCAAGTCTCATTTCGATCAGTATGCTATAAATCGTTACTTTTAACCGACTTCAAAAAAAGAGGTTCATATTTATATTTACTAGCTTCTAGTTTTTTTTTTTTTTTAATTCTGAATAGGTTTACGTTTGATCACATACTGCCTGATGTTGAGCAGATAAGCTGTCTAGGTTGTAGCACGCTTACCTAGAAGATACCTATTTACTCGGGATTTGAAGACGCCCACGTTGTACTTTAGCGGGAAGACAGACCCAGGCAAAGCGTTCCACATTCTGGCTGTTCGTATGAGGAATGAGGATTCAGCTTCTACAGTGCTGGTAAAAACTTAAAATATGTATGATATGGTTCTCAATTCGACTGAATGTTTATTTTTATTTACTTCTATTTAAGGCGATAACGCCGCTAATTATGAACCGATTTTGATATATATTTTTTTTTTGTTACGTAGATCATACTTCAGAGGTGGCCATTTACATTTCACCGAAATCGGCTGAGCCGGTTAAAACAACTGGGACCTACAATTTAACGTGTCATCCGAGCCACGGTAGTGCTCTGTTGGAAAATGCCACCCGCGGTCACCCATCCAAATACTGACCGTGCGGAATTGCTTAATTTCGGTGATCGCTAACAAACACCCAGTCAAACTACGCTACGAGCGCTTCATGAGGAAAGTTTTACTCATGAGTAACTCCCAATTAACTTGAACGTTCTTTCAAATCGGCTTCTATTTGTTTTGGCCTTAAACGTCTGAGTAAGATCATTTGTATAGATTACGTCTCGTATACAAGCGGAGCTATTGAAGTCATTCTTCAAGTAGAAGTTCGATTTGTTTCTACGTCACCTTCTGGGCCATTTACCGTGATGTAGGTGTCATTGTGGCCATTGATATTGTCGGCCCTATCTATATATACCCTGGATGTAGGACGCAGGTCCTCATAACTGACAAGGTTACAACAACAGCTTATAAACGGTCGGCAAAATGAGCATTCCGTTACTCCATAGATCTTTATCTAGCCTAGACACAGACATAGTCTAGTCAAGACCATCTGTATTTTTCCTTACTGCGCCAAACGGGTTTTTATCTACTCTTGTCACCTAAACATGCTGATGTGAGTCACGATGGTCCATTCATTCATCTCCATTATCACAACTGTTCATAAATCATAACTATGCGAGTGCGAACTCTGCTCGCCTTCCAAATATGTACAAAACTACATGCGACCTGAATCAGCAAGTTGTTGAACCAGTTGTGTTACTCAGAGGCAAATCCAACTCTGTTTTGGGATTACCATTTGATTCCAGGACTGATGACCTTTCGCGGCAATTTACACCGAATTTTGCACTTGAATTAGCCAGACAAAACAACGAATGTCACAACAAGGCATTTGTTTGTAAACATATGCTTTTATTGCTGTGTGAAATTACGAGGTTTGTTACTAATATTGTGATGTAACCTTGGTCTTTGTTCAACAACTTATTTAAATTTTATTCAAAAATCATAGTATATTCTTTTGTCTGTGGGCTATTCAATATTCTCTCAATGGCGTTCTTAAAATATGCACCCTAAAAGTTCGTCCGGAAAAAAAGATGACAGAATCACAGACTTTATCGGTCCATGACATAAGCTTGGAACGAGACATAGTTGCGAGTAAAAAGTTAAATTAATAGACTCATTTTTAGTTGCATCCAGTCTTTACTGTTTTACTTGTATACCCTTAACATCAATCAAACACACATTTCATCATTGTCATATTTACAAAATTGACTTCTAAGTTTTGTTTTATTTTTCAGAATTTTCCTTATTCATATTTCATTCGTGTTAAGCATTTTTTAGTATTCTGATAGTATTTTTTTTATATTACATATAGATTTTGTTTAAATATAGATAGTTTGGTTTTTTAATTTTCTTTGAAATTGATGTGTATTTTCTCCATTTATCAGTCTCAGTTATTTCTTCATAAATTGAACAAATGTAGCACAGCTGCACAGGTGAGAAACATATGTACGACGACGTTTACGAGTTGCAGCGTGCAGCAGACAAATCAACCGCCAGAAGTTTATGACTCGCGGCGCTCAGAAGTGGGACACGTGCGCAAGGTCAAGGCGCCGCAGGACTTATTGTTCGTATTTTGGCTCGCGTTAAATATGTACGCGGTTATATTTGTTGGCTTTCCTTTTAGCGTGTTCGTGATGAAAGTTTGTCCTTTCGGGAATGTATATTTTTGGATTAGGACGCCTGCTTTGCGTTGAAATATTCTGCGCTATTTCTATTAGTATATTTTTCATCTGTTAGGTATACGAGTAGGTCTCGCTTTTTTAGTGCCATCTGCTTCAGTCAGGTTGACAGTTGATTTACTATGTTATAATTTGAATACGAGTATTATAATGTAGTAAAAAAAGCGTTTGTATTACAATTTCCTTCTTTTAAGAGGTAATTATTCATAACAATTAAATTCCCCAATACCTTCAGTAAATACATATAAATCAATACCTACGTAATGCTCTATTAAATAAGGAAACTAATCAAATACTAACAGGCTAGGTAACAATTACGGCTAAATCGGTGTACATGCGTGGTTTCTTGCCAATCAAGGTTTAACGTATTTAAATACAATCTAATTAATGAAAGTCAATTTAAATTATAGTAATAAGCTACTGTTTACGTATTTTATCGACTTCCAAAAAGGAGGAGGTTCTATGTTCGTGTGTATGTATTTTTTTGTGTATGTTCATCGATAATTTCGCCAATTGTGAACCGAATCGAACAATTTTTTTTTGGTTCGAAAGGGTATATACTCTCCAGGTGGTCCCATTTAAATTTTACATAAATCGGCTTAACCGTTATTGATAAATCAACAATAATGTAAACAATTCGAGTGAAATATTCTAATTTTGTACACGATGGAAGGCGGTTTTACCATTTTGCTAAAAATAATTATATTGAGGACATTTTGTCGTAATATTTTGCTTTATATAAATAGAGCGTTTCTTCCCAACCATTCTTGTTTATTTGCTCCAATATTTACACCTGTGCGTTGAAGCTCCTACAACAAATTATGTGGTATAAAATGAAGTATGTGGGATGAGTCTATTCTTGCTACATTATGGACTTGGCGACACAAAAACTGATGTCAATTTAAAGAGATTATTGCTATATTTATGACTGTCTACCTTTCGCTCTTTTTAACCGACTTCCATAAAGGAGGAGGTTCTATGTTCGTGTTGCATGTATTTTTTTTTGTGTATGTTCAACGATAATTTCGCCAATTGTGAACCGAATCGAAAAATTCTTTTTTAATTTGAAAGGGTATACTCCCAAGGTAGTCCCATTTAAATTTAACAGAAATCGGCTGATCCGTTTTTGAAAAAAAAAAACAACAATGATGTAAGCAATTCGAGCAAAATATTCGAATTTTGTATACGATGAACATCGATAATTTCGCCAGTTGTGAACCGAATCGAAAAACTCTATTTTAGTTCGAAAAAGTATACTCCCAAAGTGGTCCCATTTAAATTTTACAGAAATCGGCTGAGCCGTTTTTGAAAAGTCAACAATAATGTAAATAATTCGAGCGAAATCTTCGAATTTTGTACACGATGGAAGGCGGTTTTGCTATTTTTTGATGATTGATCTGAATGTTTTTATTTGAGGAAAGCTTAGACAGAAATTTAATAGTGACTCGTTTTGCATCATATTGGTTTTATTTTTCCTGTGGTTTTAACATTAAATTTGTAATTGGAGTCCTACGTGACCAAAATCATTAATCACGATCCATATAATCGCTTAGTCAATATCCATATAAGTAGAGGTACGTATAAACAAATACGTATTCCACGAATAGTTCATATTAATTGTCTTATCATTGCTTATCGGACGTTCGTTGATTAGGTATATTGGTTTCGATAAATTTTGTTGTTGTTTTAGTTTATCTAAATCTATATTAAAAATTACTTTGTAGGTATAGTTTCTATCCGCGGTATCGTTTGTTTAGTCAACCGATATATTAGTAAATCCAAATATGTGTTGTGTATGGAATAGCATTACCGTTATCAATTTTTATGTCTTCATTTAGATCATCGTCATTGTCAGAACCGTAAGAATACAGTTTTTTTTTTATATTTGCAACAAAAATAAGAGGTACAATACATAACGACAAAACAAATGATAAAACACAAAAAAACAACAGTATTTTACCTAGTATTTCTGTCACAAAACTGGTCCCAACTCAGCGTAATGCTGGTTGCGCTTACGAGCAACCAGCGCTGATATTCTGTTGGAACCAGCAAGTGACATTACGACCGATAAAAATGCGTGGACAGAAATAAAAAAAATAACAAACAGAACAAAGAAAAGAAACAAACAAAGTCTAAACAATGAACAAGTGACAAATTATACATAATAAGATATATAAATATAAATGAAAAATTCAAACAACAACGAATAACCTCGCCAGACCTATCGGCATACACGCTCCACGCGCTGAAATATTTTTATTATATTAAATAATTAAATATTGATATACATTTGAAATAACTATACTTATAAACAGCACTACTGCTGTAAGATGTTCCAATCTATTTCCAGATAGATTTTTTGATATTAGATTTGAGATTTTAGATTTCGACCTTGTTAGTTTGGTCATTATTTTAACTTGTTCATGCTGACGATGAATATGTTGCATTAACTTACTGAATCCGCTTGCCCTTTGTTAGTCTACTGATCTCCTTTTGGACTCGACGTCGTAGAGAAACCATCCCATCCGTTCCGAATTTTAATTCCCGAATTTCACTCTATTACGTTTAATGTAGTAATTTAGTGTTACGTTAAGCTTACAAATAATGAGGCCCGTAGGTAGCTATGGAACTAAATTTCAGCGCCATCATATGACATTATGTAACTAGTAACACACCGGTTGAAAACTTTCCACGCGTTGCATCGCTTGCTTTACCTTCGTAGTCCTCAAAAGACAATTGTCATAAAATGAAGCTGGTTAAATAGGCTGCTAAATAAATGTAGAATTTATCTATTCCCGCTGCACAGTCTTGCAATATATCCGAGATTGCGTAGCTCGCGATAACCCCAAAAACTGAAATAGTCACGCGTGGGCGGCATTGTAATACCGGCCTCGCTCTCCAGAATTATTGCAAAAACTAGTGATGTTCCTTAAACCTGGGAAAATGTATAATGTTAAGAGCGAGCGGGATAAAAAGCGAAACCGAAGGTCAGAGCGCTTACACAATAAGGTCCCAGCCCGGGTAGCACGGCAAGGGGAGAAGACCATTTTATCCATTCTTAATGTCAGATGTCATTGTCAATCCATACTTTTTTTTCTCTGCGAGGGGATATAATAGTGGAAAGACTATTAGTCCCTTTGCCATGCTTCCCGTGCTGGTCAGGGTATCAACTTGTGTTGGATGGTGATATGCCTTCTGCTCTGGTTTTCGGCAGCACAAACTCGTTCAGTAACGTCTAAAATTACGTTCTTACTAACATACTACTTCTAGTGATTTACTCGTTCGTGAAAATTAAGCTTAGTGATACAAAGTTTTACAATGAGCATAAAATTCTTAATGTGTTGCCCCCCAAAAACAAAATAATTTTCTCTACGAAATAATATAGTTCCGTAGCTTGGCACATGCGCATGCGCACGCTGCTATAGTTTGCTGGAATACTCAGCATTTTACTTTTACTTTTAACTCTTGGTATTACCGATTTTTCCTTTTAAAGTTAAGTCTTATTTTTCTCCACAGCCAGTTGCAACGAATCAAGCTTATTTCAAATCATGTCTTTTATAAGTACTTTTTTATTAGTATCAGTATTTTTTTAGTTAAATGATTCAGTATTTATTTAATATCTTCATTTTAAAGATTTTTTACAATATGCAACTATAAAAAATTAAAAATAAAAAAAAATTTACACAAACAAATTACTGTTTTCCCATCTCTACAAAAAACAAGTTTATTTATATCTTAAAGTGACTTTTATTATGAAAAAGAAACTATTTTCGATCGCATGAAAATACTGGGCGCATGACCTGTGTGACACCTATCTTTGTTACAAATCATTCTGACAAGAGGAATAATGGTGTTCTACAATAATAACTCGAAATGTACTTTTAAATTTTGGGTATTTACTCTTGAAGAGAAGTGTATCGTCACAACATAACACCTACATTTTCAATGACAGTTGAAAGTGTAAGTGCCACGCAACCACCTTTGACGGAAGTTATTAAAATAAGGTATCGACGAAATAATAGAAATCATGACTGAAGATTTTAAATAGTTCTATGATACCTGCTCGTGCCTTATTGGTCAGGATTAAAAGTAGGTATCTGTTAATTAAAAGATCAAGTCACGAAGCTTTGCCATTACTATTGTAGGTAAATATAATTAGGTCACAGTTATGCTAATCTCGGCAGTTGTTACATATTTGAACCGTTTGGAGTTGAGACATTGGGTCCGTGGGGGCCGGGAGCTCATCTTGTTTTCAAAAGTCTTTCTGAGCGTCTGGTGGACGCGACGCGTAACCAAATTGCTGGTGTTTATTTGGCTCAACGTATAAGCATTGCCATTCAGCGTGGCAATGCAGCCAGCATGCTGGGCACGCTGCCAACTGGCAGTGAGCTTGAGCATTTGGATTATCTTTAGACCTTCAAGGGTCTATGGATGTACCATTTGCTTGTTATGTAGTTTTAGATTATGTATATCTTGCATTTAGTGGTAGTTAATAAAGGCACTTGCCCTGTAAAAAAAATTAGGTCATAATAATATCATTATAATAATTTGCTCTCTATAAATATGCATCAGAAACACGTACGAGTAATTTAACACCATTGCGTAGGCGACGCATCAATGAATTTGCATACAAGCGTAAATTGATGATGTGCAATGTATCGTATTTCTACAGGATTGCATTCTTCTCACAACAATCAATCGAAACTTTGATTTAAAATGTAATTGCTCTACCAATATCATCTGGTTTTGCCAATGTAGGTCCATATATCAAATTAAGGTAAAGATTAGGAATTAAGGTTATCACTTTTACTATGCCACTGTTGTAGTCTTACCAGTTTCATCTATTCTTCCTATTTGTAATTCCTACCAGGTTTGTTTTAGCATAATTATTTTTTGCAAAAAATAGCACGACCGACTTCACGTGTACAGAATTCGCGAATCTTTCGCACGGATCGATGTAGCATTTTTCACATTATTGTTGATTTATCAAAAATGGCTCAGCCGATTTCAATAAAATTGAAATGGGCCAATTTTGACGTATACTCTTTCCAATAAAAAAATAATTATTTAAATCGGACTGCTATGAAAAAAGTTATGCGTGGTTATACATAAAAAATATATATATATATACGCGTCGAATTGAGTACCTCCTCCGGTTTGTCGGTCAAAAATTGACATTGATGGGTAAATAGAGTGTTTTAGTACACGCCGCCCCTGCCCTACCGCAAAGGGTTAAAGTTCTAGTTATATATTCTTTGGTTCTAGCGAGCTTTGACTTCCCGACAGTATAGAACGCCACTGATTCGGTTTTAGTACCGTCTTCTCCCGGACGTAGGTTCGGATTTCGGAGTATAAAATCCCGGGATATGCTCATGATTATCTGTTCGGTTTAATTGACCGGTATCAAATAAGAGACAAATGGCACGGCCCGTTACGTCTGGGATGTTTATCTCGGAAGAAATAACAACTAGTAACCTCAGACCAAATAATTGGTCTGAGCTAGTAACTCGTATCACTATCACTACATAGTATAAAACAAAATCGCTTCCCGCTGTCTGTCATTGTCTCCATGTATGCTTATATTTTTAAAACTACCCAACGGATTTTGATGCGGTTTTTTTAATAGATAGAGTGATTCATGGGGAAGATTTATATATGTTATACACCAGTGCGAAGCCGGGGCGGGTCGCTAGTAAAAGATAAAGTGTAAACACTGGCAAAAGGCGTGTCAATAAATTCAAAAGCTTATACTGAATTAACGAATAAACAATACAAACAGTTGTGACTGCAATATTATCTTAAATCTTCGCCAAATAAAGAGAAATAATTAATCCATCGACATAGATTACTAACATGTTTCTACTTAAACTCAAATTGATCGTCAAAATGACAGCAAAGAGATTTAAATCACTTTGAAATAGCGGTTAATCCGGTATTTAATGAATAGTCCTTGCGGTGGTGTCTGCCCACCAGTATTCCAATGCTCCAATGGTTTCACTTGTGGGCGGTCAAATGTTATTATCTACGGCCCCGATTAGATCATCAATTTCTTTGAAGTGAACTTTGAAGAAAATTGAGACAACTGTTCGTTGATTTTTCAGTTCTTTAATACGCGTGACGGAATGTCGTTGGTTCCGGTTGCATTTAATTTTGTTGTATTGGAACTGAATCTCTCTCATCATCATTTCAGCCGTATGAAATTTACTAACAGGTCGTCAGATGGTACTTTTACACAGTCACGATCCTGTGGTTTTAAACGGGTAATCTGCCCACCTTGTACCTAAGAGGACGTTGTCGTTGCAATTTTAGTGCATTTCCAATGTCATAATATTATAATATTAATATTATAAAGCCATGGTGGTCTAGAGGTAGAGACACTCGCCTTACAATCGCGAGGTCGTGGGTTCAAATCCCCGGTCCCGTACTAATGAGTTGTTTGGAATTTATGTACGGAATTTTACGCCACTGGCTTTTCGGTGAAGGAAAACATCGCGAGGCAACCTGCATACGTCCGTAGAAGAAATTTGATGGAGTATATTGTGAATCCACCGACCCGCACTGGGCCAGCGTGGTGGATATGGCCCAAACACTCTTCGCGGGTAGGCCTAAGTTCTGCAGTGGACTATTAAAAAGGCTAGTATAAGTACAATATTATAATTCGGAACGATCGACTGGATATTTTACATGTTCTATTCGAGGATAGGTCTTGCGTTCTTCGCAAACATCTAACAATGTAGCATTACACACGACACTACAGACGACTGGACTGTTATAGGAATACTTCAAAAAGTGAGAAAACTCGCATTGTATCAGCAGTCTTGGCAGCCACATTGTTTATAGTTTTTGTAAATGATTGCACCAAAACCTAAAAAGAAATAGAATTACCAAAATATTCTCGCTAATTTAGTTCTTGACGTTGCAGTTGGTCATTGACTTTGCCATGCACGTTGCATAAATGTTATTCTTTGCGTGATCCGTTCACTATTTGTATGATTTCATATATTATTCGTAATAATGTATTTTAGGTATCTTTCCTTTCGTCGCATGGTTGTTAGTATGTGTTTAGAAAAACTTACTATAGCCTAAATTATTTTAATTTTTTGATGTGAAAACGTCTCTAGATGCGTTGTGCACTTTTTGGGATGGGTAAAAGTGTGAAAATCGCGTCAGGACACGTGATCGAAAATTCGTAAGACGGCGCAGGCTGCTTGCGCAAGTGCGCGTGTTTCATTTTGTATTTAACGACATAAATTATAGTACAAAATTATTGCATGTTCACGTTTTCACTTCTGCCGGCAATCGGATCCACGCCTCTTTGACCCAGGAGTCAGGGTTACTAACTACTGGGCCAATGTGGCAGTCAAAGTTTTAAGTACAGCTAGTCTAGATATGATAGTAATTAAGTGTAAATGAACAGAGTTGAAAGTTTTCGATCAGTGTGTATTGCCAGTGATGACTTATGGCACTGAAACGTGGTCTCTTACTATGGGCCTTATTAATAAGCTTCAAGTACCAAAACGAGCAATGGAGAGGGCTATGCTCGGAGTCTCTCTGCGAAATCGAATCAGGAATGAGGAGATCCGTAACGGCTTTTATACGAAACCCATTCTAGGTGAGCTCGGCTTGCGCTTTTCACTTTTATTTTTAGGGTTCCGTAGTAAAACGTGGATCGATTATAACTTCGTTGCGTCCGTCCGTCCGTCCGTCCTATTAATACAAAGCCTTATAACTACCACATTTATCAACCAAATTGCATGAAATGTTATGTTATGATAGTTTAGGTATAGATGTCAATTTTAAATACATACGAGTAGTCTTATAATTTCAAAACTGTGTATTGAAGGGGTAGCTCCCGTACATGTAACCCCACTTTACATTTGACATTTACTTTACATGAACATTTTTTTTTAACCCCACCCTTCATGTGGTGTATCGTTTAGTAGGATTTCTAAGATAAATGTAAGGTTTCCTAAACGATGTTTTTGTCACATGTACCATAGGTGAGATATAAGTCGACAAAGTTGAAAAAAGGGTGTCCCCCTACCCCCTTAATTTTTAAAGTATGCAAGATAAAATGTTCAAATTTTCTGAGTTTATAGACCACATTAAAAACTTTCTCTGAAAATTATTTTGAGCACTGTGGGATCATATCTTTTTGGTTTATTAAGGAAAATTGAATTTTTTAAACAGGCGCATAGCTCAGAGGTCATTGACCTCACAAACATATTTCATACTCAATTACGTTTTTCTAGTAGTCAACAACCTAATGACATCGCAAAAAATGGTTTTTATCATCATCATATTCATCGTCACGATCTACGAAAGCCTATCATACTCGTACGCATGTCTCGACACGCACTTGACAACCTATTTCATGTTCAATAAATAGTCTGTGACATAGTTTATATCGATCTCTCAGCTATTCAAAATCATCACAAACATTGAAACGCGTGGAGACACACTCAAAGATACACACATTTACAGATTTGCACTCATGACTAACCTAAAATAATACGGACGATAGTGATTCACATTTCGCAATGATATTCTAGCCCATACCGATTCAATTTAAATACCCGGAGTGAAGACAATTCAATGGCAAAGATAAATAAAATAATGTTAGATATAAGTAGCGTTAGATTAGTTTATTTTAGTCATTTATCATCATCGTAATCATCAGCCTGTGTCGACCCACTGCTGGGTATACTGGGTATATATTGGCAAGTTGAAGTGGCAATGGGCAGGGCACATAGCGTGTAGGACTGAAGACCGATGGGGTCGAAAAGTTCTCGAGTGGAGACCACGCACCGGCAAGCGCAGTGTAGGACGTCCACCCACAAGGTGGACGGATGACCTTATTAAGACCGCAGGATCGCGCTGGATGCAAGCCGCCACCAACCGGTCTTATTGGTGATATGTCCAGCAGTGGACGTCCTATGGCTGATGGATGGATGGATTCCTTAAAAGTAAACAAGTCGCTCATCACTCCATTCAAACGTCGGTAGGTATTCACACCAGTGTTTTGCATTGCTGTTGAATATCTAAAACTAAAATTGATATCAATTTATCTTTACAAAATCTATGATTCTTGCTAATAAAACTGTGAAAAAAAAACTCCACTCGAATGATATAAGAACCTTGGAACATTGGAGTTTTGATTTAAACTTTTAGGAAACTTTGGATGCAAAAGAAACACAGAAGAACTAAGCTCTTCTATGAAAACATAATTATATATTCGTTAGTTCAAATGTCTATTATTTAAATAAATCCATTAAACAGTTATTTTAATTATTTACTACGGTTTATTTCATTATTTATTACTATTTAGGTAGTTAGTATGCAGCCGTGTTAGGCAATAATTATAGGTATTTAAAAACAAATAAAACAAAATTCTATTGCAATTGTGTACTTACGAGTATCTACTGTTCATCGAATCTATCTCTTCTTTATACAATACTACAGCTGAGATATGATTTATTTAAGCTACGCCAAATCTGAGTTCGTGCCGTCAACTAGTTTTACCTTAAGTTTTTAGGGTTCCGTACCCAAAGGGTAAAAACGGGACCCTATTACTAAGACTCCGCTGTCCGTCTGTCTGTCTGTCCGTCTACTGGCTGTATCTCATGAACCGTTAAAATAAAAACGGTAACAGGTAGATGCTTGAAATATTCACAGAATATTTAGTTGTATATTCACTTTAATAATAAATAATAAAATTAAAATAAAATAAATATTTAAGGGGGGCTCCCATACAGTACGTGCGCGAGTCGGACTCGTACTGGGCCGATAATTTTTTTGTAGCATCTTTAAACTTATGCTAATGTTAGCTTTAATTTGTAGAGAAGTCGTGATGAATATTATGCATTATAATGCAGCAGCATATCATCTGTCAAAATCAAGCCACTACCGGGGTGTAGGTCAAATCCATTAGTTTCTTACTACGTGTTTTGTTTACCGATGATCTAATCAAATTCAATAAATTACTATCTTTTGATCATCTTAGTAAATTTTTTGCTCTACATCTTAAAAAATAAGGATATTGTATCTTTGTCTGGCTCGCACAATTATGATTTATGACATTAATCACTACAAATATTAGTAAAAAACAAAGTCGCTTCCCGCTGTCTGTCCCTATGTATGCTTATATCTTTAAAACTACGCAACGGATTTTGATGCGGTTCTTAAATAGATAGAGTTATTCAAGAGGAAGGTTAACATGTATAATACACCTGTGCGAAGCCGGGGCGGGTCGCTAGTAAAAATATTAAAAATCATTTGAATAAAAAATCAAGTAGTAAATTATTCGTACAGTATTCATTACAGTAACTCGTACAGTATTCGTACAGTAACTATTCGTATAGTAGTAAACTAAGCGGTACTCACACATCATAAAGTCGCTAGTCAAGCCTCATGAGACAACTATAATCAAAATGCGGAGACCTCTAAAAGTTCCCCGTGTTAGGTCCGTGTTTGCAAGAAGTTATAGTAATTTCGTGTTTCAGTCTGTTTGTATATAAACACGGTAGCTCATTTTATGGCGCTAATGAGAAGAACTGTCTACTCACATTTGATTACGATGCTACACACACACACACACATACATCTTTCGCTGTGTTTCCTTTTCGTAGTTTATGAAATGTGCAATCACGTAGTCTAAATTAATAGTACAAGTTCTCTACCATATTTTAGTAATCGGCCGCAGTTTCCCGCGCTACAGGCTAGCCCTAGTGCGGGGACTATTGTCAAGCTCACAGAAGTTCTGCTGTTCTGTGGTCAAGCTGGTATTTGTACATATTTTAAGGCAAATAAATATATTTGTATTTTTTTGTATTTGTAATTGAATAACTTACAATAGTATCTATTATTCTATAATCATAGATACTGATATCGAAATATTACATACGGAATAATTTATCAGGCGTGTCTTTTTGGGAGAACTTTGTACCAGATAATTTAATTTAATCACTAATCATATGTTAATTCCTCGTATAAAAATAGAAGTGCAAAGTGAAAAGCTGCGAACAATGAAGAACCTCAAAAAGGCAGGAACTAATCAATTTTCAAAATTCCGTGACTCCATAATCATGTGGTATTAAAACCATGTTTACAAAACAAACCATCGCTTTTAAATAATAGAAACACTTTAAAAACTATCAATTACGATACATTGATAAGTAATAAAGCAACATATTATCAAGTGGTGTCAATAAATATTTGTAAGGACCATCACAAACCAACAATAAAGACTTTATTGACAAGATGAATAAATAACAAACTGTACCATCACCTATTCGATCCAATTGAGCGAATTGCTCAATGAAGGGGCACTTACTCGATAGCCTCATAAACAAACACCATCGTACAGTCTAAAATTATACGTACATTCTTACAGTAATTTACATTCTTAAAAATTCCTCACCAATATAACTGTTAGAAACAATGATATTCTCATTTAAACAAACAGTCCATCTGTTTTGATTGCTAATCACGTGTTATTTTTAAGTGTGAGTAAACTTGCTCTCATATGTATAGGATTTCCTCGTATTCTAGTCTTTATTTATAACATTTTTAGAAGTATGTTGTATTGATAAATCGAAGGTATACTTTTCAAGGCTATGTGTAAATGACAAAACAATGAGGCATTTGCGACCTTGCGCGAACGCATTGTGATCCATATATGGATTAATTTTTCTAGCTATACAATGATAGGAAAGATTTCTATTACGTATGCAAGTGTTATAATAGCATCAAGGTTATATATTATAGCATATGGCGTAAATACCGAAGCAGTAAAGCTTTCAAGGCTTTTATTAACGTATATTACATAAATATGAGCGGTAAGTATTGTGTGAACGTTACCTATACAATTATACATTATCTTTCGCCGGCTTTCACGCCATTACAAACTTAAAAGTATAAGTGTCTCGACATTGCGATAGCTATAAAATTTAAAGTAGTCCAATATTACAAAATATTTTGTTCCAAGAAAATGATGTCTAGATTTTATAACGGCAAGAGCATCCAAATGATTGTTTTCAATCCAGAATTTATGTGTAAATTCTAAAATAACCGAGCGCGGGCCGTCAGTACCATCAACCTAGTTTTTATCTGTCGCTGTCCACGTGCGAACACATTATTTATTTTATCTGGAACATGTAATTCTACTGAAGTTGTTTAGCAGAAACTTAATTTTATAATTAATTGTAATGACTGAAATAAATGGATTAATAATAATAATAATTGGGCGTGTGAAACGGTTTATTTTTCGGAACAAACATTCCCAACTCTGTTTCCCATAACAAATACGAGTAGCTCTGCTAAACGAGTTACATAATTAGAAAACCAAGTCTTAGGAGTTTAGAAGATTGCCATATTTTATTGTGAACTAGTGGTCCCGGTGAACTTCATCTCACCATCTGTCAAGTGTCAATGACATTTTGTACATGCCTGAAAATTTTGTATGGGAAAATGAAATCCATGTTGTTGTTATTTTTCTCGCAACTGTTATAAATTTTCTCACCGTTTAAACCTTCCCTTAACTTCCACAAATATTTCAAGACCAAAATTTGCCAAATCGGTTCAGCCGTTCTCGAGTTTTAGCGAGACTAACAACCACGATTCATTTTTATATATATAGAAGAAGAAGATAGAAGATTTTTAATTTACTTGTCACAATCACAACTCCCTTACCGCACCTTATTTTCTCTAAGCCCTAAACTCTAAATTCTATTTAATTCTGACTTTGGTCTGGGCCAAATTTTGAATGGAATTTGAATTGAAAATCCCGATTGATTGTCGTGGATAGATTTAAGAATTGTTATTGGATCCGTTGGCCCTTGATACCCCTGTTGAAGCGTGACCTGCGTCCACTGCTAATTTCATATTATTTTTGCAAGCTATCGTCTACAAATACAAAATAGTTCATTGAATACATTATTTCAAAATGTTTGGAAGTTCGTCGTTGTAAAGTCCCCGTCACGAGAAGCTATAAATTTTGTAAACAAGTGTTCAGGAGTTCACAACATTTGGACCAACAAAAAAATGAATTTGTTCAAGATTTAATAAATTATTAAGTAACAAATATTAATAAACATATATTATATAAGAATAATTATTCGCTATATAAGCTATATCACCTAACCTAACCTAACCAATTACTTCACAATTTAAAACCTACTTCTTATATTAACCATATCTTAACAACAATAAATAGTGATAACGAAACAATAACAAAATTAACAATAACAACCAGATCCGCGATATATGCAAAGCAATGAAACCTCGTTCGCATTCGAAACTCGAATGACGCGTTTATTTCGAAATGGCGTCCCGATAGTTTACAATCCCTGCGACGGACGCATTCCGGTACCAAGAAACAAAAACGATAGCGCTTTGCGTCGTTAAAATATGATCCGACTAAATTAAATTGGTTGTTACTTTCATATAACCCGTCAATATTTCATGTCGATTGAATATGGTCAATTTATTATTATCTCGCAGTATAAAATGTCTACTTAGTAAAAGATGTTTGTTTACATAATTTATAGCTTCTCGTGACGGGGACTTTAGTCGTTTCAGCTAAAAAGTTAGGTTGATTGTTATGAGCAATCAACTATTGTTTCTAATCACAATTATCAACTATTTATTGTTTCTATTTTGATTTTTGTCGTAGCTATAAATTAATCCATATTTTTAGTTAGTTCATAATTAACTAGCGACCCGCCCCGGCTTCGCACAGGTGTATTACACTTATAAATCTTACTCTTGAATCACTCTATCTTTTTTTTATTTTTTATTAGAGGACATCTTACACACGGTCTCGCCCCCAAACTAAGCATAGCTTGTGATATGGCTGCCAGAGACTTATATACTATTTATCAGATTTTTAATACATACTCGATATAGATAGTATCCATATAGATAATACCTAAATAACACCCAGACACAGAGCAAACACCTATGTTCATCATACAAATGTTTGCCCTGGGTGGGGATCGAACCCACGCCTCTTTGACCCAGAAGTCAGGGTCAATAACCACTGAGCCACCGAGGCAGTCGGTGTGTCTATCTATTATATATGAGTGTGAGTCTATCTATTAAAAAAAACATCGCATCAAAATCCGTTGCGTAGTTTTAAATATATAAGCAATAGGGACAGACAGACAGGGAAGCGACTTTGTATTATACCATGTCATTTATATGCAGCCTCAAAATTTGTCCATTTATGTTCCGTTTTAAATTCTACGAAAATCATAGTGTGTCAGGTAGTTTGAGTAAATTCCGCCCAGCTGGTGTGTATATCCGAAGATTTGGAAGGATTTCGCACTCGTAAACACGGCGGTATATTTATACGCTGGTCTTCTATTTCCAAGCTCATTATTGTTACATCGCCGGACTTTACTGCGGCCTTCGTGTTCATTTTCTATGTCATACTCGCTAACTCTGAGACTGCAACATTTGAAAATGATATCGGCATATTTTCGACCCTCTTCATTAACTTCTAAAAGCTCTAAAATTATTATAATAATTTTACACTGCTAATGAATTCTCACTATGTCCCGATTGCCACAGAACACACTGTTACACAAAAATAAAATTTTTAACCAAGCGATTATTTGAATGTGCGATATAGCCGGAAACTTTTAAGACAGCTTGCTGTCATGTAATGTTTACATGTGATCAATTTAAAATATACAAGTAAGATAGGAACACTACCATCAGTCAGGAAATGCTACGATTGTTAAGTTAGCACAAGTGAATAAGTTATGGGCTATCTATCAGTCATCTTCCTTTAACCTAGGTTTCCTTTTCAGGCGGCACAGCCTTCGTAAAAAGTTACTCATATTCCAATTTAGGTTCTTCTATTATGTTGCTTATAGGTTCAAGAAAGTGGTCACCAATTTTGAAATTGCAATGCTTTGCCAAAGAAAATAATTAGGTATAGCATAGACAATTTATATGAAAGTTCAATTGTTATTTCATGACAGCTTTAATTTTTCAAAATTAATAATATCTATGCTGCGACTCATAAAGCTTCCTGTTTTGAGATAAGCTGTAGTTACTAGATGGTTTGAAAATAGATGAATATAATTTAACACATGTATCGATCGCTACGTAGCCGTAGGTACTATTATTGTCGTTCGACCTTACATTGACACTGACCTACGCTACACAGAGCTTCGTATTTTATTTTAAAGATCTACCTATTAGTGTTAATTTTTGGAATGATTTGCGTCTTTAAACTTTGTATTTTGAAATAAATTTCGCCAAAAGAACATTGATATAAATAAATCTATAACACTGAATTTCCTTTACCGTTGTGTTGATCTTAGTTACACAAATACAAAAAAACTTTGGTAGTTATTAATTGTTATAAAGTTTCATGTTTTGCAAGACTATATTTGACAAAAATTAATAATGATTAAAGTTTTTAACACCACTGTATTTTGATAAAGACGCTAGATATTGAACTTATTGACGATGTCTCCAGACAACGAATGTGAGTGAAATTTTGAACATAAACGTGTATGTCAGGTAAAATCATGTAGCGCAGTATGTAGATCATAAAGTTTGATAACTCAAATGTACGTAGAGACATAGAGTCGTAAGTTGGGTCGTGTCGTGGCTATGTTTCTGCATCGGGCTGAATTAAAACAGATGCTGGTCGTTAGGCAATAAACTGTAGCGCTTGCATCTGGTTCTAGACTCCACGACTGCACGACAAAAACTTCCCAAAGATTCTATTGAAACATATTCATTCGTATAGGTTAAGTTTGTTAGTGAATTTAAACGAAACGAAATCTTATAAATTGAGAAATTAGACTTTCTGTTACTTTTTAGACCTAATGATTCTGAGACATGGTTCAGGCATTAAACAATCGTGTCCAGTAGTGTAAAATATACTTATTGAATACTAAACCAACTAAAAACCTTCTGAAACGGCTGAATGTCAATAAAACCAGGCCCTACAATTGAAATAAAAAATCGGCCAAGTACGAGTCGGACTCGCGCACGGAGGGTTCCGTACTGTAAGGGAGCCCCCCTTAAATATTTATATTTTCAATTTTATTATTTATTATTGAAGTGAATATAAAACTAAATATTCTGTGAAAATTTCAAGCATCTACCTGTTACCATTATTAATATAGAGCGAAAAACATCAAAAAAATTCAGGTTTGTTGTATGCGAGCCACCCTTAAATTTTTTTTTTTTTTAGTATTTGTGGTTATAGCGGCAACCGAAATACATCATCTGTGAAAGTTTCAGCTGCCCAGCTATCATGGTTCATGAGATACAGCCCGGTGACAGACAGACTGACATCGAAGTCTTAGTAATAGGATCCCGTTTTTCCCTTTGGGTACGTAACCCTAAAAAAGCTTAACTCGGGACAAATTTCGCATAACATTAATGAAATAGAGTACCTTCTGTACTTACTTTTATTACCATTATTGTATTGTCAATAAAACTAAGTGCCCAACCAAAGTTTGTTTTTAAATCGAAGCCGGCATGTAACCAGCTGTTCAACATTTCAATACGGTATTTAAATTAACTTTTCCTGTATCATTTTCAGAACGACAAAAGGTGAGCACAGTAAATTTGTTACAAACTTCGTTCTGACGTATTTTGAATTACCATCTTCAATTATATGGTTTTAACCTTTATTTTTCTGTTTAATTCAATGGGTAGGCACTATAATTATTGCGTTTACTTCAATAAAATGATATTATAATTAAAATTAAAGTTCAGGGTTTGCACGACTGCTTATTATCTTAGAATTCGTTTCACCTTTATAGCAAAGTACATTTACGTATAATTTTGCATTTAAATAACAAAAAAAATCTCAGCACAATTCAACGCAGTCTTAGCATACAGAATTACGATTTCATAAACTTTGCGAACTTGATTAAAACTTTGAAATAAATAGAACAATCCAGGGATATAAATCAGTTACCGTAAATTATAATTATTTTTCGCAAAAAATGGCAAAACCGCCTTCCATCGTGTACAAAATCGAATATTTCACTCGAATTGTTTACATTATTGTTGATTTATCAAACACGGCTTAGCCGATTTCTGTAAAATTTAATTGGGAACACCTCGGGAGTATACCCGTTCGAACTAAAAAAGAATTTACGATTCGGTTCACAATTGGCGAAATTATCGATGAACATACACAAAAAAAAAATACATACACACGAACATAGAACCTCCTCCTTTTTGCAAGTCGGTTAAAAAGGTTGCAAACGAAACTGTAAACACAAACGTCCCGCAACTATTCCTTCCTGAAATGTTGGAGTGTCACCTTTCGAGAATAGCAAGAGTTTACAAACAACTCACCATGGTGTGGCTCCGAGTTTTGGTAGACCGGCACACGTGTGTACGTTCCTGCGGAGTATCGCGGACTGCCGGCGCGGCGCTCGACGGCTCGACTCAGCTTCGTGTTATCGCCATGACGTAATGCTTGCATTTATTGTCTTCGTTTCGGTAGCTGCTCCAATGTTTTCACACTTGAATTTAACCTTTTATATGGAGATGAGATGCTGTAAAAGGTCTGAAAGCAACAGGACAGCAATGCTCCGAGTTATTGCTTCTTTAACGCGGCGTTTTGTTTGTAGAGGTCGTTTTGGTGGTGAGTTGAGTGAAGTAAAGTTGGAGTGCTGTTACTCGTAGTTCAACCTTTTTCATGAAACAACTTCTGTGTTGCTAGCAAGTTAAAGGGATCTAAACATTTATCCAGTTTACATGTCAATTGTCAATCGTTACTTTGTTCCTTCTTCGAGAGCATAAATTGGTCTGCCATGATGGGGGTGCTGGATAGTGATTGTATTCTGCAGAAATCGCGTTGTTTAACTGCTTTCTGATGGTCTTTATTTTTTGAATATTGTAGTCTATTCGGTTTCGGCAACCAGATTGGCGTTTTAATTTACTGTAAAACCCACGGCTCGAGGACCGGACGTGTCAATCATTACTTACGAGTCTTTTTGATAAAAAAATTATAGTACTTAATATTTAATAACTCTACATACTCCATTAAGTATAAACGAAATCCGTCCTTCATGTACTGTGTGCATTCTTGATCGAAGTGTCCTGTCGTTAAAATTTGCATATTATGATGTGCTATAAGTAGAGGTTCTAAATTATGTGTTTCTTTATTATACTCGTACAATGATGAATATTACCTTTGTACTATTGTCTACATAGGAGTAGACACCGGTGGGTGATGGTCTATTGTTGACATAGACCCACCACAGAAAACTTAAAAGTCAATATATTTAATTTTTTTGGATAGCAAAAGTAGGCAGCTGCCCCAACCTAGAGAAAATCTCTAGCTACGCCTACCATTGTCTAAACTTTTAGATAGAATTAGAAGCTACGCTAGATATTGTATCTAGAGTAGCCTAAACATAACAAATTTAAAGGGCAGAATGAGAAAACTTATTCCAATCTTTTAAACTTTAAGGCATATTGCCGAATCTGATCTACTAAAAACTATATACTTCTCTCTCTGTCAGTCTCTGCTAATTTATTGTATCACTAGCTGGGGAGGTATTTGTAAAACACATCTTAAACCGCTTGAATGCGCTCAAAGAGCTATTTTAAAAGTCGCCAACTTTAAACCGCGTCTATATCCAACTTCTGAATTGTATAAAGAATGTGATGTTCTTTCTGTGCGTCAACTTTATGTATTACAAATGGTCCTACAGCAGCATATTAAGACTACCATTCGGTCGGTTGATACCACAAATAAAAGGCGGAAAAACAGCCTTACACCTAAAGTGTGCGACGTTACTCAAACAAATACTGTATTTGCATCACACTATGCTTTCTTCGCAGGTCCACACCTATATAACAAATTAAATTCAATCTTGGCGTTTAATTCTTTGAATTATTTTAAATGTAAACAAAATGTTACCTTATTCCTTAAGAGTAAGGACTACGACTACACTGAATCTCTTATTTTAAATAATGTATAAATTCTTTCAATAAAATACCTACTCGAATAGGTATAACTAAATTATTTCGCTACGCAATCACCTTTAATTGTATATTAAAAGTAAGTTTGTGTTATTTATTACGGCTATTTATAAACAATTAACTTTAAAAACCTGTTAAAAATGTAATTTCAATTATAAACTTAATTAATTAATTGTGCATTATAAACTCACTATTACTATTGTTATTGTTAATTTTTATTTTTCTTTATTGTGCTGTATATTCAAAATTGTTATTTTTCTTTTATTTTTCCTTTTGATTATAATTATATCGATATGTTAAAATTGGGAGAAGCCACTGGCTTTAGAAATACAGTTGAAAGACTAGTTCTGAGCCAGTGGATTCATTAAGTTGTTGTCATATGTCTGGTATCAATAAATAAACTTTGATTGATTGATTGCTAAGATCAAATCGCAAATTTCAGATAGTTTGAAAAATGAGACAAATGAGCTCTACTCGTACAATAGTGTGGATTAAAAATGCAGCGGTACGTAGGCAGGTGATGCGATGTTTGGTTGCCAGTGCGATTGGCGGGGGTAGCGCTTATCATCGCGCCAATTATCGTCTACAGCTCTTCATGAGCCACGCTGAGCGGCCTTCAAATACATCTCGTTTCGGGAACTCTCAACAAGTTGTATACGTTTTCTAGATCTTTAAATTCAAGTGATACAAAAATTGGAATTGAACAGTCATCCTGCTTTTCTGTTTCCTAAGAGATATAATCCAAAGCTTTTCAAGGTCAGATTGAATAGTTATCTTCTAGGTCTGCGTGCTCCATAATTGTCCACAACGTCGCTTACCATCAGGCGAGTTGGTGGTTAAGCGCGGACTTATTCGCGATAAAAAAATGCTAGGACGTAATTGTGGTTTCCAAACTGGGCTAGGTATATTTCTTGCTAACAGACTTGAATTAGGTAAGAAATGAACATAATCAAAGAGTGGAGGATTAGAGGATGTTATCAAATTGTTAATCTAAAATTGACCTTCAGTTATGTATGTGACGACCCATCAAGTAACCTACCAAGAAACAATAACTAAGCAGTCGCCGTGCCGTGGCCGAAAATGGCTTGGAATGCATCATGATCATCATCATCATCATCACCATCTGAAATTATTGTTCTATCTGAATAATAATTGGATTCATTTCTTCCATCTTTCACAGCCTACTTTGTTTTAAATTAATTCTTCTCATTACTTTCGTATTGCGAACGTCGTAATGTCCGTAATATTCAATAATAACAAAACTTTAGCTTTCTTTAAAAAATCAGTTCAGTTATTGAAGTAAAAGTCTGAACAAGCTCGCCAAGCTACTTACAGGCCCATATTATCCAAGAAGAAAAGTAACTAACTGTCCTTTATAAACATGCAAGAGGCTTTTGAGGGTTTAACAATAAAATCATTTTTTACAGAACAAACCGTGCGATGTCACGCGGCTCCTACGGCAGCTCTGCAGCGGCGACCCTGCTGGGTACGTACTCTTACCATAACCCACTGCTGGCCATAGGCCTCCCTTGGTGCTCCCTCTTACATCTGTACCCCGGCACTCTAATCAACTGTACACTACTGTACGTACTCTTAATTCAGGCTAATTTCCATCAAACTGGCTGGATGCAAGCCGCTTCCAACTGGGTTTATCGGAAATCTATACCGGAGGCCTATATAATATGCTTGTAACTTCTTTATTTCTAAGTTGATTTTATTTTTGTTTTTATGGTTAGCTGTCACAAGAGGACATCAAAAAAATATTGTCAACTAGCCTATTACGCTGAAGTCGTTATCAGCCGATAAACTTTCTCGAATAGTGGCGATTGCATAAAAACCTAGATTAATCTAGAAGTGATTAGTTCACTATAACTAAATTCGTAGGTATACAGGGTTATCCAGTACTGTTGTACTAAGCCGAAAGGTGATTGAGGTGATTGAGGCCATCATTATGAACAACTTTTGAACAACAAAAAAACATCAGCTGTTTCATACTTTTTGTTGATTCCGTTACCGAGTTACAATTTTGTATGGAGCAGCTGTTTTTTTTACTCGAACTCCAGTTTAGTCCGATAGTAAAAATTGTTCGTAATGATGGTTTTAATAATCACCCCCTTTCTATGTCCTTCCTAAATGACATAATAATATCGTCACTTTGTACTTAATAAAGGACATAGTGAAAAATCATTTTCCGAGATTAGAGGTTTTTTTAGGGTTCCGTACCTCAAAAGGAAAAAACGGAACCCTTATAGGATCACTTTGTTGTCCGTCTGTCCGTCTGTCAAGACCCTTTTTCTCAGGAACGCGTGGAGGTATGAAGCTGAAATTTATATCAATTACTCAGGTCTACTGTCCCTTGAAGCTGTGAAAAAATCAAACTTCTAAGCCAACGCAATCAAAAGATACAGCCGTTTATGCCGCAAATTTTCGACACTTGCAAGTACTCGCAAGGGAATCAAAACCTAAAGGGTACTTCCAGTCGACCTAGAATCTTGAAATTTGGCATGAAGCAACGTTTTATAGCACACATAAAGGAAAAATTCCGAAAACCTTAAATTTTTAGTTACATTACAAAATATATATTTTTTAATAAATATAAACTTATTACTTTTTTTGTCGTAATGAACGAACTTTGTAAACCTTGCAGGTTTGTACGGAACCCTCGGTGCGCAAGTCCGACTCGCACTTGGCCGGTTTTTTTACTATTTTTTTCATTACGTGTTGACCTGTTAGGAATACAATACTAAAGTTTCATTAACACACTAAACTAAAATCAACTCTAGGCAGGAGGTTAAGGCAAGCAGATCATCCTGTATGTATGTACCTACTCAGGATAAAGTTTCCTTTGCTTCTGAAAATGTACTGGGAATATTTAGTTTAATTTAGATGTGATATTGAAAACCTGATGGCGTTGCTCATCGTATGTTTAGTGTGGCACTCTGTTTACACCAATATTATGCGCCGTAAGAATGAGAGGGATGCAATGTTATTGTGATAGCCAAAAGTCATTTAAGGTACTTAGCACAGTACAGCGACCAGAAGGGCATTCCAACTTTCAGTAATGGACTAAAATCAAGAGATGGGTTAGTTGTTTCAAATTTAGAATATTTGAAATGAAATGAAATGAATTTATTTCTTAGAATGTAGAACATACAAGGTGTTATAATAATTTACAAGTTTTCTTACATCCTGTCATTTCAGACGTGCAAATGTTTTACCAACCAACTTCCAAAAAGGAGGAGGTTCTATGTTCGTCTGTATTTTATGTGTATGTTCATCGATAATTTCGCCAATTGTGAACCGAATCGAAAAATTATTTTTTTAGTTCGAAAGGGTACTTCCGAGGTGGTCCCATTTAAATTTCAAAGAAATCGGCTGAGCCGTTTTTGAAAAATCAACAATAATGGAAACAATTCGAGGGAAATATTCGAATTTTGTACACAATGGAATGCAGATTTGCCATTTTTTGTGAAAAATAATTATTTTTACATAGTAATGTGCTGCATTCCGATTAGGCATTGTCACGTTTTGTCACCTAAGAGAAAAAAAAGCTCTCCGAATCATTGACCGCCAACAAACATTCCCAACAACATAATCACCGTTAATTCGTGAAAACTAACAAATCGTCTATTGCTTTATACGGGTCCGCATTATTTAGCGTACCGGGCGCAAAGTTTTTGCGTCTCGTTCTATTAATACCGCGGCGAGCGAGACGGGGCGACGGTGTGCCGCGCGCGCCCACGTGCGTTTCTTATTTGGTCCTCTGACTAATTGCACCTGATGAGGTGCGATCTCGTCGAGAGGTTTGGAGAAATTATTGGACTTTTGTTGGCTGAAGGACGTTGTTTCTGGAACAATGTTTGTCATGGATTTGTATGACGAAATAGCTATGTATTGATAGACTATAGTATGCGCCGAATTATACAGTCTTCGGATGGGAAGTTAGCTGCAAGCTGCGCAATATCCAATCAAAGCGCAGCTTTATGTGAGCTTCAGTCAGGATTGGATATTGCGCAGGTTGTAGCCTTAGTAACTTCACATCCGCCAACTTGTATGATTCGGTCTATACTAGGTGAGTAGTGATCGATAACTTGCCTAAAGTTTCTTTTTTGTTCTCAATTCGACAGTACGTTTTTTTTATATATGTTACGCGGTTATTCCGCCAACCACGGACCGATTTTAACAATAATAAATTATTTTTTAACCAACTTCCAAAAACAAAAAAATATATACTTGAAAACAAAAACAAACCCTACAAAGACGAACATTGTAAAAGAGCTTTCAACTCTACATTGTACATAAAGTAACGTTGTATAAAAACCTCAGCCATCAGCCAGAACAAATCAATCAAATCTATACTTTGATACAAATCACCTACCTAAATAACCAATTCATTCGGCTATCAAATCAGTCTAGTGGTTGATACAAGTACCTATAACAAGTACGACTTACGCTACTTAGCCGAAATAAGCTCGTTGACGGCCCACGTGGTGCGTGCCCAAATGAAGTGGCATGCCATGACTAATGTGTTCCTCTGTAACGTAGGGGAAATGGGGGGAATCGGAGCCGACTTAGGGAAACGTCCCTATTCATTTGAAAAAAAAATTGTTGCAAAAGATTGCTATTTTTCAAACTAGTTTCAGCTGCAGGGCGTTCTATACTAAGACTCAAGTTAAAAGACACAGTAGAATATGTAGAGATAAGACAGGAGACCAATATCATGGATGTAACAAAAATGCTCTGTAAATTGAAATGGAAATATGCGGGACACATTGCACGAACTAAGACACGAACGCATCACCCACTAGACCATAGAGAGAGCACGCGGCGAGCATGCTCCGTCAACGAGCCAAACGTAGCAGTGGGAACACGGTTACAGTGTGACGAAGATGTCTCAGTGACAAGGCAGTGAATACGAGCTTTAGTTTTGTCTCTAGTCATACTGCTCCGATTACCCCCGGCTCCCCTACACTTGATCTCGTTCGACCATTTGTAGGCTTTGCTGAGGTGCTATAACTGCTCTGTTAGCTGTGACGTGCAACACGACACCTGGTCTGAGTAACTCGTGATGTACAAAGCCAGGGCGTTTTTCTCTCGAGTGGTCTTGGTTATGATCTAATTGTCCGAAGAGAAATCGCCATCTGTGTACTCCGCGGAATTATCATTATTTTAGCCCTTGTCGATCCATTATTGGACGTGGCTTTTGAACTGTGTTGTAAATTAGAAAATTGTCTTGGTAACTGAATGGCGAAAAAAGGAAAAGGCTTGTGCCCTGCAGAAAATAGGGTAGTTGTCTGGTATTGAATGAATTAAAAGTAAGTGTTAGGATTAGTGAATTTTGCAATTAATAATGATTCATAAACTGAAAAAATAATTAAAATTGGCTAGTCAAGTTCAGAGATATCAGCTTGTAAAGATTTTGTTAGGGATAAAGAGGGGAGGGATGCCTTGGCCCTTTCCCACAAAGCATAACATAGTATGGCGAATGTATGACACTTTCGAGCAGTGACGTCATAGCCTGCCATAGTGTGCTCTTTGTCTAGCAAGAAAATGAATATGCTTGTAACTTCTTTATTTCTAAGTTGATTTTATTTTTGTTTTCGTTAATAGGGTCTGTTTATGGTTAGTTGTTATCGTCAACTAGCCTATTAAGCTGTTTTATGGTCAATGTCATATATCTAACTATCTACAGTGCTGGGATGTTATCAGGCTTTAGCACAGATTTCCAATACGACCTGTTACTTAAAATTCCAAAATCCAACTGAAATGCATCTTGTTGATTGATGTCCTACGCGGCGTTTGCTGAGGAGTCTTCATTCGAATTTACGCCCACGTCTGCCGTTACTTTTCGTGATTAATCCTTTGCTACTTCTATTTACTAATCATCATCATCTTGCCCTTATCCCACTAGGTGGGGTCGGCACAGCACGTTTCCTTTCGCCACTTCACTCTATCATTCGTCATCTCATCATCAACTCCTTTCTCTCGCATGTCATCTTTCTATTTACTAATATACTGAGTAATATTTGAGTTTAGTTTTACTGAGTTCCTACCTTTCACTCATTGAATTGAGTGTTTTGCAAATCAATTATGTCCACTGGACTTCCAATGTGACCGCGGACGAATATTTTTTCAAAAAGAAACACGCGGAAAACCAAAAATGACGAGGCAATGAGTCGATATGTCGATTTAATATGAACGCTATACACTTTCTTTGAAAATCCTTCGATAATTGATTTATCTGTAACGACTAATCACGTTCTGTTAATTCAGCGAGTTTGGCAAAATACGAAAAGCTAGAAATTCATGAAACGTGGAATGAAATGCTAGGGGTGCAGGATCAGATCCTAATGCAGAGCTGCTACGAACTAGCCCAAAAGATATTAGCAAAAGAGATAATCCAAAAATATATCGAGTTTAGGCCATTAACACACACACAGTATTTAATTATTTGTTTTAGAAAATGATTTTCCTTTCATTGTTTTTCATTTAAAAGAATTTCATATTTTCGGATCTTTTTACATTGCTTGTAAAATATGGCGGCCTTGACCAAAAATAAAATTCCATAATAATTAAGCATTAAATACCGTTGTTACTTCTATGAATTTGTTTACCTTATTTTAACGCTCTTTTTGGGCTACTTTACAAATTTTTGCATTTGCAAGATCTTTGGTCTCATTAATCTAACTATGGTGTTTAGGAAGTAGCCAATCTGCGAATTCGGCGCCACTTGTCTGTGTTAATGTTAACTGAAGCCATATCTGCGCCATTAGTCATGTGTTATGGGGTTCCGAGGTTTGAGTCACGGCGACCTTCGCGGCTCGCGTCTGTCGCCAAATATAGGATTCTAGCTTGGCGTTTGATTCAATCTTTTGATTATGTGATAATGATAATCATAGTTTGGATGAAGCCCACTTGGAAGTGTAATTAATTACCTATAACTCCTAGTCTATAGGTACAGGTCGCGGCATATAAGTCTAGCGCTGAGCGAAGTGTGGGGGAGTAGGCTGCGCATGAGTTTAGTATGGCGGTCAACATGCGCAGCCACCCCCTCCACAGTACCCTCAGCGCTAGACTTACGTGCCGCTACTTGTACAACTGTAGCCCTAGCAAGAGTTAGTCAAGGTTTCAATAGTGGTTTGTACATCGCCATCTATTGGCATCGAGTTAGCGCAGTTTTTTTATTTCGAATAGGTTTGCTTTGACTTTGTTTTGACTACAGTTTGAGTCTTTCCAGTCTTCACGATCCAAAGCTTTCTGGGCCCAGTTTGTCCAAAAAAAGTATATTACGTGCCTTCTTCTCCTTTAGTGCCAGTCAGTTGTATGACGGCCTGAGGAACTCATTATGTAGAGAGACGTGGACCAAGTACGGCACATCTGATATTCGGAAAATAAAATATAGGCCAGAGAAATCACAAGTTTTTAAAAGAACATTAAAATTAAAAAAGTCGACTATTATGCTAATTTGGTCTATTTGGAACAAGTAATTTTTAGTCTGAGAATAACAATAAAAGTACTAAGAGGCTAATTACACCCAAGAATGGCCCAGTGAAAAACACATGACTTTCGTGTCTCTGGATGACGTGATGCCACAATGACAGTGCGAGAATACTTGTAATTAACTCCGGTGAAAGGAAGAAAACATTTCTTTCAGTATGTCGTTCCATGTCTGCGCCTCATAGTCATCGCATATTTATTAATTACTAGCTGACCCGCCGAAATTTATCTCACCATCTATCAACTGTCAATGACAATTTTTACATGCAGGAACATTTTGTAATGTTTTGTTTGTAATAATTTTATAAATGGAGATCTATTACCGCCAGGCACAGCGTAGGACGTCAACCAACAGGGTAGTCTGATGATTGAATTTAGCCTGCAAAATACAAACCGCTTTCACCTGGTCTTATTGGAAACCTAGAAGATGCATGGTGCCGTGGTGGTCTAGTGGTAGTAACACCCGTCTTACAATCATGAGGTCGTGAAATCAAATCCCGGTTCCGTACCAATGCGTTGCTAGGAATTTGTGTACGGAATTTTAAACCACAGGCTTATCAGTGAAGGAAAACATGGTGATACAACCTAAATAGTCCGCAGAAAAAAATCGATGGCGTATGTGAATCCACCAACACGTACTAGGCCAGCGTTGTAAATATGGTCCAATCACCCTTCGTGGGTAGGACTACGTCTTGCAGTGGACTATCAAAAAGGCTGATAAAGGCAGTACAGTACAGATAACGCATATTATGTCCTACAACGATGATGATAGTAGAGTAATTACCTGCTTATTCATATCCAGTTTACGTAGTCACACTTGTGTCATTGATTTATCAATTCGCTTATCGTGTAAGTACTTACTTAGTAGGAAACGTTTTTGTTTGTTTAATTCTCTGAAATATTTGTTCAGGTTTCTCGAGAGCGATGTAATGCTGAAGCTAATCTAATCCGTCTTGTAATCGGTTTCTAGGTGCTAATGATTCCTATTGAATTGAACAAAGATTACCTAAAGTAAATTTCTGAATAATGATTTTGATTACTTGGTAAAGTTTGTATTCATATTCATATTATTTATTGGTATCAAAAATATAAAAGATACACGTCAAAAAATTATAATAATTACATTTGTTATTATTAAAATAATAATATCACTTAAATATAATATAATCTTTGCTTAGTAGCAAATAATTAAATTGTACTGAATTGAAACATAATATTACAAAATAGTTGTGTTGTGTTTTTATAGACAACAACAAATAATAGCAATAATCAATATACAATATAATGTATGTCCCGATTCAAATTTGAATTGTGATTTGATGTGAATTTTCGCCTCTGTATTTTTGCCAGAACTAATTAAAAGAAATATGCACTTACTTACGTGTCAAGGCATTGTTTTGGTCCCCTGGTAATGTACGTACATGCTTGAAGGTACATCACATAGATTCCTGCAAAAATAATTTAAAAATTTGCAATAAGCTTTTTCGGCATTGCAGGCCTCAAAAAATAAGTCACTTAGGTACGTCCCCCATCTCGTGTTATTACTATGAACCTTATGATTTAGTCTAAGCTGCTATCATTCTAATTCTTATAAGTATTACTATAGAATGTATTTAATTATACTGTATCGTTATTGTGTCAGCTTTTAAATAGTCATCGGCTTGAAAGGGAGATTGGATCACATCCATGGCTGTTTGACCAAGTGGCAGCCGATTCACGTACTCTATCGATTTTCTTCTCAGGCTGTATGAAAATTTCATCACGATATTTTACCGAAAAGCCAGTGCTCTAAATGCTCGCATATAATTTGCAAAGCTCTTATCAGGACGGGACTGAGATTTGAAACGACGCGCTTTTAAAGCCAGTGTTCTCCGACCAGACCACCATGGCTGCTACAACAGCAGAGTCCCCGATATACACCGACCGCTGGCTATGGCAGTGACACGTAGCATTACGGTGTCGAGGCCATTCCCGGCACGGGTTTATGTGCATTCTATATCCCATTGTCTGGCGGGCTCTCGCATGAATAAAATATGGGCTAATGATGTTTATGGCATGTACTTTGGAGCCAATATGTAAAATACTAATACTCATACTCACTTATTGGTACAAACATGTATACGTCAATTATAACAAAACAAAAAAATGCAATTTAAATTAGACAACTTAGTACAAATAATTTTAAGAAATGTCAAATAATTCAATAATATAAAAAATAAGATACAATTAGTCAAAAACAAAATAAAAATGTATACTTAATAGTAATGTCTATTTATAATGTCACCTTTAGGGTCAGAAATTCTTTGTCTATGTCGTAGAACGCCTGACTGACAAGCCAGCGTTTTAACCTTGCCTTGAAAGTAATTAAATTCGCTGCCTCTATCACGTCCTGGGGAAGTCTGTTATATACTGATGTGCCCATGACGTGAGTTAGATTCTCGGATTTCGTGAGAGAGTGTTCGACAGGCATGAGTCTGTTTTTGTGACGAGTGGGTCGTTGTTGACCTTCACCCATCGTTCTGTAAGATTTCAGATTCATTCGCACACATACAGCAACTTGCATAATTATTATTGAAGGTAGTGTCAATATCTCTAGAGATATAAAATATGGCCTAGCCGATTGATCCTGTGATATGTGTGCTATCGTACGGACGGCTCTTTTTTGGCATATGAATGCTCGTTTCCACTCCGCACCCCTAGCCCAAATCTCAGCGCCATACTGGAGTACGGAGTGAACTGTCGCAAAATAGCATGAGCGGATCACTTCTCTTGGCAGGACTCTGGCAAGTCGCCTGAGGGCAAAACACGCTGCGCCTAATTTTCCGGATACTTTATCTATGTGAGCTTCCCACGTGAGGGTTTTATCCAACTCGAAGCCCAGAAAAGTTGTCTTATCCACTTGGTCAATTTTGGTGCCATCTGCAAAGACGCTTAGTTGCTTACGTGCTAATAATAATAAATAAGTTCTTTATTCATCAAAAACATTTTAACAGTAAGTAACATATATCTATCAATTAATTCGCTACAAAAAGTTGCACTATTTATATATCTGTTGCCGAACTAGGCCAGTGGCCTGTGTTTCGGCTTACAGCGCCCTCCCTATTGCATTTACTTCTAGCATAAAAAATAACTTTGAATTTAAAGTACAAATACAATAAAAATCGTGCTATTATAAATTAATTTAACTAAATATAGATAATTAATAAAATGTGTATGTACAATACGTACCACCTATGCATAAGTGAAATGGTTATAGAGATAAATATATTGGAAAGAATTTCTTCTACGTAACTCTACTGTATTAGATAGTTGGTAGAGCAAAGTCAAATATCTCAAATTCTGCTTGAAGGTAGGTATGTTTGTTCAGATGCAAGCGATGTATAAAAAGAACAAAATATTTGATGTTAACTGTATAGGTAAATAGGAATGAATTCCCCTTCTATAAAGCATACTCACAGACTATCCTCGATAAATAGGGTCTAAACTGAAAACTCGTACGAGTCCAAAAAGGAGGAGGTTATATGTTCGTGAGTATGTATTCTTTTTGTGTATGTTCATCGATGATTTGGCCAATTGTGAACCGAATCGAAAAATTATTTTTTAGTTAAAGTCAAAGTCAAAGAACATTTATTGTTGAACTGTGTTACATTGAGATTTCAAAACGAATTACAAAAATATTGAATCAACAGTTAAGTCCAATATGACCATACAATAATTATTAGAACACACAAAAATCATACAATTTATTATTATTAAATTAATTTCAAATATTCTGCAATTTATCATCTAAAAATTCACGAACTCCGTAATAAGCTTTAGACACAAGCAAATTAAATAATTTTCGTTTGAACACTCTGATTTCAGTATTGGTTTTTGGTAGATGGTTGTAAATAATCGGACCCATACCACAAGCACCCTTACCAAAACATGCAGTTCTATGCGCTACCATACATATTTTATTATTATTACGTACACTTTTGAGATGCTTATACACGTGCAGATTCAAACAAATATTAACAAATAATGCAATCTCATATATGTATAGACATGGATAGGTCAAAATCTTTAGTTCTAAGAAGTGCGGCTTGCACGAGTCTGTTGAGTTCAAATGACAGACAGACCTCAGGCATTTTTTCTGCGTTTTGAAAATACTCTCTCGTTCTGAACAGTTTCCCCAAAAAAATATGCCGTATCGTAAAGTAGATGTCACATAAGCATGATAAGAGGTGAGAACTGCCTGCTTATTTAGTTCGAATGGGTATACTCCTAAGGTAGTCCCGTTTAAATTTTACAGAAATCGGCTGATCCGTTTTTGATAAATCAACAATAATGTAAGCAATTCGAGCGAAATATTCGAATTTTGTTTACGATGGAAGGCGGTTTTGCCATTTTTTGCGCAAAATAATTATTCGTTTACTCTAACTAAACCTATCAACATTAGAGTACCTAAACAAAGAAAAACGCAAACAGTATTATTATAGTCAGTTGAAATTGTAATGTATGGAAATGACGCCGCTAAGTGTATGTATTATACCAAAAGCTAAATAAATGAATGAAATGAAATGAAATGAAAAGTGTCCTAGCGAAGCACGCTACCAACCATCCAATAAACTACATAACGAGTCCACAGCGGCTAAACCATAGAGTGACAATAGAGGTGGCATAAGGACCGACTGGGTTCAATTCGAGAGTAAATGCAGAGATGAACACTTGAACAGTCGGCTATACACCTCTGTAGCGTATTAAATGTACCTACATTTTCCTTTGTTATACAATGTAATACCACCCTACATTCACATCTGGTACTGTGGAAAAATCTTATACAAATGCGATAGGGAAGAAATGATACCGTCTTACAAAAATCGATTATGTCTTCATCATTTCTGTCATAGAACGTTTACTGTAAAACAAACAAACGAACACGGCTTGTATCCCGACGTTCTCGGGTTCCCACACTGTGGATAGACGGACGTCTAAGATAGGCTATACATAACCATTACCCATCCAAATAACTTTTAGACCTCATCAACTTAGCGCAGAACTGATTGCAGATGTTATTTGTATCCATCCTTCCATCCGCCCATCATCATATCATCTCTATGGATTTCCAATAACGATGGTTGGAAGCGGCCTGCATCCAGCGCGACTCTGCGATCTTAATTATATCGTCAGTCCACCTGATTGGTGGACATCCTACGCTGTGCTTGCTGATCCGTGATCTACATTCGATAACTTTACGACCCCATCGGCCATCTGTTCTTCGAACTATGTGCCCTGCCCACTGCCATTTCAACTTGCTGATTCACTGAGCTATTTCAGTTACATTGGTTCGTCTGCGTATATCCTCATTCCTGATTCGACCCCGTACGAAGCTCAAGATAGCCTAACGACTTCAACGTGCTATGGAAAGGGAGATCTCATCAAAAACATAAATGTGAAATGGGAGCCAAAGTGTCGCCACCAAAAGAATTGAGATCTAACACGGGGGCCAAGTGTTCTGTTTTCTACATCCTATCTCTGAAAAAGTTATCTAGTATTTATTATATTACTATCACAAATGGCATGGTTCATCTATCGAAAATCTCAGTGCCTCGCGACGCTATTTATTATAGTATTGGTTAGGTCAATTTTACAATTACTTTGTTAATAGTACTAATTATCAATAATTTTCAGTTTTTAGATTTTTTCCTTTATTTATGCCCGATAGTCTACCATGGTGCCAAATATCAAGATTCTAGGTCATCTGGAAGTGGGTTAGGTTTTTGATCTATAAGTCAGTGAGTCAGTGAGTGAATCAGTCAATGAAACACGAGTTTTTAAACGTTAATATATCAATAACTGACTGAGCAAAATTTATGAAATTTATTGGATTCTTGATAAGCTAAAAGACTTTAGTAAATGTGCCAAATTTCATGTATGTAGGCTAAATAGTTTTTGAGTTGTGAGGGGGTCAAAAGTAGCTCCAAATGGTTCGTGTAATATTACACACGGCCGCTGCGTCGCCAGTTTTCTTTGAACACTTTGGCTGGACACGCTGCCGCGTGTCTAGATATGCTCGGAGTTATTTGTAAGCAAAATTACAAATAATTTTCTTAAAATTGTAAATACCTTTGCTTACTCTACGAGTATGTGTCCATAGCTCACGAAGTCTCAGTCACCGCCGCACGGGCGCGCCTCGTACCGACCACCTGTCACATTTGTAATGCCACCGTGGTGCCAGCTTACTCACCTATAACTCTAATTGAACGCTTTTATGCTAATTGCTCGTTTATTAGCTTAGCTGTAGATAAGGACATACATACATGCTAATATTTCTTGTTATTACGACTGTAAATGTATCTATATTTTACCGACTTCCAAAAAGGAAGGGAAGGGTTACGATATTCGTCTCTAAGTATTTTTTTTTGTATTTTAATCGATATTTTCGCCAATTGTTAACCAATTAAAATAAATCTTTTTAGTTCGAAAGCGTACCACTATTTAGATTTTATCGAATTCGGCTGAGCCGTTTTTGATAAATCAACAAAAATGTCAAGTGTTCAACAGTGGATCACTTTTTTTCCGAAAGTCATAACTCGGCTCTGAATATAGCTAGGACATTGAAATTGACAATAGGCATAGTAATAGTTCAACTAGTTTGATTGTGTATTACTTTTTTCTTGACTAATAAAGTAATAAAAAAGAAAAAACTGGTTTAAAAAAAAGTCAGAACTGAGCCACTGTGGACCATGGGGTCGACACAGTGGCTAGGCCTTAAATACACAGTGGATCGGGGTATTACACAGTGGATAATTTTATAGGATTAATAGGAATAAAACAATTTCATAACATATAATCAGTCTATTTACTTCTCTATGAGATCAAGGTAATCATTTATCAGTATATTATATGACTAACATTCAAAATAAGGGTACCTACCTCAAAAATCGACCATATTAGTCAACACTAACAAAAAGAAATCTTCTAAAAACATAAAAAAAAAAACAAAACAAAATAAAATATGAAACAAGAGAAATGGAACACAAATTATTGGCATGAATGTGAAAACATAAATGAATTAAAAAATATCTTGGAATATAGCTATTCAAAACTCTAGGAGTCAAGCTATTCAAAATTTAATGCACATTCAACTGTGACAAATCCGTTGAGAAGTAGTAGTAAGACTGTTGTCTTGTGGTGCTACCGCCTACAGTCGGCTTAGGCAAAATGTAATTAATGTCATGTTCTTTGACATTTGAAAGATCCGGAACCGTGGGCATATTAAATTTTTTTGTGACCTTTCTTCCTAAGAAAGCTGATGAAGTATTCCAAGTTCTCGTTTTTGCCTTCTAAGACTTTGCCAATAATATAATTTTTTTGCTGTTTGGTTGCAAATTTGACTAACACAAATTCACCTTCCACTGGAGGTCTAGGCAAAGACTCTTTGAGATCATTTTCAGTTAAACCGACCGTGTCAATTTCCATGTTTTCATCTGGCCACTCGTTGTCTTCATCAGATTCTTGGTATTGTACATCAATTTCTCCATTTTCTTCGTCTGAGTCACTTGCTAGCACCTTCTTAACTATTTTCTTTTCCTTGGCGTTCTTTTTTTTCTTGGACGCCTTGGCCAGTCAATTTCATTTTTTTCCGGAGTGTCGGTAGCAATCATGCTTCGCCCTAATTTTCTAGGTTTTCTATTCAGTTTTCTGGGTCCAGCCTTAATTGGACCCCTGAATTGAAATGGAGACAGAAATTGCACATTTCCATTTATTGAATGAAGTGGACTCACATTGATTTCAGTTGACTGTTGTGTTGTAAGTGGAGAATGCAGAAAGACTGTTGATAACTGCGAGGTCTCAGCTGTGGATCCTGGTTGTTGGTGCAATACTGGCGCTGAATTTTGATCAAGTGAGACTGAGTCTGGCAGAGTTGATGGCGATTTTTCTGTAGAATCTAATAATATAGGTGATAATTGATCATAGAGACACAAGTTTTCATCCACTGGTGCAGCAGCATCGGTAAGTGGGTTTATTTGGTCAAATATATTGATATCTTTCTCTGAGCAGTCTGTTTCATCTGAATCAATTAGTAAGTAAGTTAGTAATAAAAGTGTAAGTAAGTTCAATTTAACACAAAATAATGGGTAGGTAATACACAGTGGATCACGAGCCACTGTGTATTTCCATTAATTGATCCACTGTGGATTGCATCGCCATTTTGAATAAATAAATTGGTAAAAAAATATGCATGCGTTATTCGACGGTGAATTACACACTAAAACAACCATGTTGGAGTTTATAACACAGTAAAAAGAGAGCTTCAGTAAAATGTAGTACGAAAATGAAGATGGAACTACAAATTTCTTACCTTAAAACTGTATTTTTCTTTGCGAAAACAAAAAATCTCCTTCTACACAAAAACCACGCGCCGTGTGCGCTGCCCGACTGGTTACAACTTGTTCGCGTCTCAAGCGCTGCCCATCGGTGAATGAGATAGGTATATATCTCTGTTCGTTCTCGCGTACTGTTGCTGAGCCACTGTGTCTGCTATCGCCACTGTTGAACACTTGACCCTACACGGATGTCACATCGATTCATGCAAACTATTCGAATTCTTTACACGGCGGAAGTCGGTGTTGCGGCTTTTTTGCGAAAACAATTATCATCAGTAGCAAACAAGTATTTTTGAACTAAGTGAGCTCCATCGTCTACTACACCGCTGCTGATAGAAATGCACCTTACAGCTGGCTGTCAATATTGCTTTAACCGACTACCTGGCTCGGATGATACGTTAAATAAAAAAAAAAAAAAATTGTAGATCCCGGTTGTTTTAACCGTTTAACCATGTGAGAGGCCTTCAGGTGGCCTAAAAACTCTGACACCAGGCTAGCCACCCGCCCCCCCCGAGTGGGTTCCCGCCTTGTCGTGGCGGGGGGGCTTAGTAGCCAGGTCTTCCCAGCCTGGTGAACGAAGAGGAACCCGAGGTGGGGCCGGCCTCTCCGGGTCTTGGGCCCAGACAAGCCCGTGCGGAGGCTGGCCAGTAGGTCGGCTTGCCGACTGAGGTGGACTGCGGTGTCGCGCTTGTCGCGATGCCGCGGCCGAGCCCATCGAGGCGGGGGCGGCGACGGGATGGACGGGCGGCGAGAAGGCCGCTGCCTATCCGTCTTGCCAGCGGCCCTAACGGGTGCCGCCAACGTGTTGGCGGAGGCGGTGAGGCTGCAGGGGAAGAGGAGTGTCGGTATCGCGACGGCCGTTCTCCCTATCCTCTGCAGCCGTAGTGGCAGGCGCGGGGCCACTTTAATTGACCCGTTGCATCGGGACCAGGGCTGTCGGATACGGGTGCTGTCTGACGCCCAGTGCTGGTTGGTCCCAGGTGGTGGATGACGATGTGTCTGGTGTTCGGCACATCGTCATTCTGGCGGGAGCCGAAGCTCCGTGGTGGGGCCCGAGTTGGGCCAGCGCTGTCGGGTGCCGCGGAGGAGTGCGCAAGCGTGCCCGTAGCCCCGACACATAGCGCAGTGGCGGAACACCCAGGGGTTTTGGTGGGTATACTGTCCAGTCGGCAGGACTCCCACATAACCACCCGCCTGCCCTCGAGGTGCGGTGGTATCTATAAAAGATTTCCCCTGGTAAAAAAAAAAAAAAAAAAAGTAAACTAACAACCTCGAGAAAGTTTGAATTCATTTAAACAGCCGTTTATAATACGTATTAATCGTACTAATGCATGGCATTGTTTATTAAAAGGTGCATGATGTCAGTACATGAACTAACCCCGTCCTGCTAGCAAAGAATAAATAATAATACTACGTACTGCTAGTCCAGCATGCGACCACGAAAAACCACGAAAAGAACTCATTTTGACGTGTGTAAAAGTGACAGATGTAAACTTTACCATAACGCTGTCTCGTTCTGACACGTAGAAAGAAATATTTCGTGGGGTGCATCCTAGCCTGGCTGATGCCACTATGGCGTGCTGTGACCACGTTACTGACTCTATATCTTCATAATTATTTTTTCTTAAAAAATGTCATTACTGAGTTTAATCATTGCGATCTTCTCATAAAATTAGAAGATTTCGCTCGAATGTAGGTATATCATTCTAGTCACTTTGAAGCGGGATTTTAATTTGAACATTTTTCCTCGCATAAAATTCATAGCAAAACATTAAATAGCCTAATCGAATTTATCTTCAGGCAATGTGTTCTTCAAGCATTTTGCTGTCACATTGTGAATTTCAAAGCATAATTACATCCACTGCTGGATAGAGATCTCTTGTATAGATTTTCTGTAAAATCTAACGTATCCCTGCAGTCCTAGTCAGATCAACAGTGTCTACTTGTCTGGTGGACGTTGCATTCTGCTGGTGCGTGGTCTTGCAACTCTTCTATCTGAATACAAAAGATTTCTGAATTAAGATAGTACAATAGAAGTTATAAGCATCAACAAAAGCAATACTCTGCTACGTATTATTAACGAGCGGTTGGGGGCGTATCGGGGAATGGCAAAAGCCGTGTTGGCCTAATAGAAGAACGTTCTCTGTGAAATCGTGAGAACAAATCCTTGACAATAAGTTCTTTGGAATTTATGTATGGATTCCCACCCCATTATTTATATTTTAACCGACTTCTAAAAAGGAGGAGATTCTATGTTCGTATGTATGTATATTTATATTTTTTTGTTATGTTCATCGATAATTCCGCCAATTGTGAACCGAATAGAAAAAATCTTTTTTAGTTCGAAAAGGTATACTCCCGAGATGGTCCCATTTACATTTTACAGAAATAAGCTGAGCCGTTTTTAAAATATCAACAATAACATAAACAATTCGAGCGAAATATTCGAATTTTGGACACGATGGAAGGCGGTTTTGCCATTTTTTGCGAAAAATAATTATGTCTATAGTCTATTGGCTTTTCCGTGAAAGAATCCATGATGAAGCAATCTGCGTACATCCGAAAACAATAATAATGGCGTAGGTATGTGGTAAAGCTAATAACTGACAGCCACCCTACAGAGCCACCCCGTCCCGTCTCCGTCGCTGCGTGTTGCCGGAGCCGCCTGGGCCAAGGTCACAGAGAACTGACTCCACGTTTCATCATATCTATTCCTGGCTTCCGTGACTCCAACCACTATGTCATGAAGTGTCTTTATTTGAAGCTAATCTGCTTTTTAATCTTGATAGTGTTCGTTGGTTTGAAACTGCTGGCTGTTTGGTTAAATGTGTTTTATTTTGCAACTTGTTTATAGATTGGTAGTTACTTATTATATTATAGTAGTCTAGTTTTTGGCTATAGCGTGATTGTTTCGGCTCTATCATACAACTGTTGCTTTACAAAATACAGGGATATTCAAAAGTACATACCTTTTACTACCATCATTATATATCTCTCCAAATAGTACCAGGACACCATGCATGACTGAGAGATAGTAAACGGTTATACCTAAAGCAGTGAAAAAATGCTGATACACAACCAATTATGTTAGCTGATGGGCTTAGTGCTCCAACAGCATCACTCAGATTCTAGTAGGACACTCAGATGATACATCATTGGACAATAATACGGACCTCCAATATCTCTGCAGTCATTACAACACTCAAAGTACTTACATAAATTCTTAGTTTCAAATGTACTTTTTATACGCGAAGATCTTCATAATAAACATGTACTTATTTCTTCCACTGCTAGATTTGCGTTTGACTACATACTGCCTGATGGCAGATATGCGGTCTAGGGTGTAGCACGCTTACCTAGAAGATACTTATTTACTCGGGATATGAAGACACCCACGTTGTACTTTAGTGGGAAGACCAACCCAGGCAAAGCGTTCCACATTCTGGCTCATTCCTCATACGAAAATGAGGAATGAGGATTCGAAACGCTTGGTTCTAACCCGCGGAATGTCCACCATAAAAGGGTGGCGCTTTGGTCGTGTTCGAGTAGCCGTAGTACGATAGAATAAAGGGGGACTATTTTATTTTATTTTACAATTAATGAAGATTATCTCTATGTCGTGTACATCGTTTTCAGCCATTTTAAATAGGTTTTCAACATTCAGATGGTTTTGTGACATGAATGAATAAATAAATAAAAATTAGGTAGCTCGTATAGGTATTTTTATCTACTGATTCTATCATCTCCTGAAAAATGTCATCTCGTTTGAGCCACATCTAAATTGCAATAAACGTTAATATCTGAGATAGCAGAGTGACATCAACAGCGGTCCGCCGAGGTCGTCTCAATCTATTGCATTGCCGACTATTATCCTTTAAAACGATGTTTTACTTGTTCTGTACGATTTGCTCGTAAACTACTTTATTTGGTACGTGGATTGTCGTAAGTTCTAATAGGTCACTGCTGAACATGGGCTTACAGAGAAGGGTTATTGGATCATATTAGCTGGCATTGTAAGCCCAGTTTCATGGCTGGTGCAGTTACGCGACTAATTACAGGCTACTAGATGCATAAAATAAGCGTGTAATACTGTTGTTTTTTTGTGTTTTATGGTTTGTTTTGTTGTTTATGTATTGTACTTACCTCTTATTTTTGTTGCAAATAAATTTCTGTATCTTTGTATAGAATAATTAATAGTCCGTCAGATATTTGACGCATCAAAAATATTAGATTTTTAGTTTTTCTTTGGAAAATCAACTAAATATTTAATTCGCAAAAAATGGCAAAACCGCCTTCCATCGTGTACAAAATTCCAATATGTATTATGCTCGAATTGTTTATATTATTGTTGATTTTTTTAAAACGGTTCAGCCATGCTCATGAGTATACCCTTTCGAAGTAAAAAAAAAAATTTCGTTTAATTCACAATTGACGAAAATATCGATGAACATACACAAAAAATACATAGGTACAGACGAACATAGATCCTCCTCCTTTTTGGAAGTCGGTTAAAAATGATGATGATATAAGTACCTATCCCATTAAATTTTCTCGTGACGTCACGCCCATCTACATTATTAAAATACAAGTGATGCGAGCCGTCATGCCCGAACTTTGATGCAATCATTTTGTAATATCATTGTGCTTTATATTTGCCATTTTTTACTTAATTGACAAAAGAAATAAGTAAACGCTTTTGATATTTTTTGATAATCCAACTAACTAGCTATATTTTTTTCACCTAGTCATCATGTATTATACAGGGTCATAGGTATTAAACGCAAAACCTTTAAAGGGCGGGTCTAGAACATCTAGACAAACAACTTTTGTTCTAGGACTTACTTAGGAGGAATACCTATGACCCTGTATATTCAGATGCTCTTCTGTTTATGTTTTTCTTAGTTAATTTTCGTTCACGTAAACATTGGAATAATTTTATGATCTTTAGTGTATTAGATTCACTGACATTATTCCTTTTGTTTGAAATGTTACAACAGTAGGTTATTAAGCCATAAACGCACTGTAAAGTAGAGCTTCAGGCAAAGTTTGTATCACAAACAAAAAATAAACATAACTGTTGTAGGTACTTAAGCTGAAGGTCTCTCATTGGTGGTCGAAGTGGCGACTGATCCCCAAAATTTTCAGGGTTAACGATACCGTACTAATTGTACTGTAAATGATTGTGTTAGTATATAAAGTTCACCCTTATACAGGGTTACTTAGAAAAGGCGTACTAAGCCGAAAGGAGGTGATTGAGACCTTCTTTACCAACCACTTTACTAGGGCCATCTTGTATTCCATAAAAAAACTGGCCGTTATTATTTATTTTGTCGATTCCGAGTTGTGATTTTTAGGGTTCCGTACCCAAAGGGTAAAAACGGGACACTATTACTAAGACTTCAATGTCCGTCTGTCACCGGGCTGTATCTCATGAACCGTGATAGCTAGGCAGCTGAAATTTTCACAGATGATGTATTCCTGTTGCCAATATAACAACAAATACTAAAAAAAGAATAAGATACATATTTAAGGGTACGTACATACCATATACATCAAACGTGATTTTTATGAGTTTTTTGCTCGCTATTAATGACGGCAAGAGGAATGGGGCTCCCATACGGTACGAAACCCTTCGTGCGCGAGTCCGACTTGCACTTGGCTGATTTTTTTCGAGTCAGTTGACTTTTTCGCATGAATTCGGCGTTGACGGCCATAGTCAACGCAGAATTCGTTCCAATGATAAAGATAGTTATGAAAAATCAATCTAGAGTTCATAATGATGTAATTGAATCATGCCTTTTAGGTATAAATACATCCTTTTTGAATTACCCTGTACGTAAGGGCATGTTTTACGAGTAGGTACGTGTAAGTTTGTTACAGAACTACAAAATCATATCATAGGTTTCAAAAGGCCCCGAAACTTTGGCTAATAAACGACCAAATACATTAAAATAATAACTACGAGTATGTACTTAAACGAATTTCGTAGTACAACGAAATTTATAATTAAGTAAGTAAGTAAGTAAGTTCGTATAGGCCGGGTGGCTAGCCCTGGTGTCAGAGTTTTTAGGCCGCCTGAAGGCCTCTGACATGGCTAAACGGTTAAAACAACCGGGGCTTACAATTTCACGTGTCATCCGAGCGCTCAGTTGGAAAATGCCACCCGCGGTCACCCATCCAAGTACTGACCGTGCGGAACGTTGCTTAATTTCGGTGATTTATAATTAAACAAGTAGGTAAATGTAAAATTATTTTGGAAAAACTCTGATAGTTAATATTGCGAGACTTGAAAAAAAAAACATACTTCAAAGTGTAATAATCGGGCAAACTGCATTGAAATTTGCAGATAGACATTTAAGGGGGGTTTCTTTACACGATGGACATAATTTATGTAGGATATAATTGTACTTATCATAGGTCAGAACAACAACCTTTATTCTATATTTAAGTTTTTATTCTAAGCATCGCAGTGACCAACTTTTACCACAAGATAAGAAATGTAATGTTTCGTGTAAGTTTTTCGCGATTTCGGGGTTGACCTCATATAAAAGTTGGGCATGATGATGATGACAATGATATCCTAGAATATGCCCATTGTCTAAAAAAAATTCGGTAAACACAAATCCGCACGTTAAAATGCTAACATATTTTTGTTTAAAACAAAAATAAAGGGATCTAGTCAACTGAGTATGTTACGTACCACCATAACGTAGCTCTGAAGTGATCTATAATTCTCTTGTAAAATCAAATACTCCCCACATAAAGTTATGGGGAATTTTATGTTTTTATATAAGTAGATGGTCTGCGCCCAGACGTCGCCGGCTGTCGCGCCTGGGGGTTGCACCCCAGGCAGCCAGGGATGACGACATTATGTTATATTTATCTTATTTTGATTTACCAACGTCCCTGGTTCTACTTGCACACCAAGCAGCAAGCTTACAGCAACCTATTTACATTTTGCTTCCAGCATAGTAGCAAATGGTTCTCGTGTGTGCTTTCTATAATCCCGATTACAGAGGCGCCATCGTATTTATAATAGCTAAATAGCATAGTTCTGTTTCTTTTTCACTTTAGGCATTCGATAGAGAGAACGCTTTTTACGTTGCTATTAAATTTACGCTGGCGCTTCTGTAATCGGGCCTATGTTAATGTATGCGTGTATTAAATGCTATTACACAAGCATATTTTGCTGTATGCTTTGCTGTGCGGCCTGGTCTGTAACCAAATGCAACCAACTGTTGTTATATAGTCTAATTTATAGAGACAACAAGATTGTCTTCTTTTCGTAGCGCTTATAGTGCTTGACTAGGTATGTGTAGCGATTACCGTTCAAGAGTCAGTGCGGTCAGTATTCAGAAGAGTAGGTAGTAGTAGGTAGGGCAGAGGATCGATTTATCTGACTGCAATCATGACTCGGGTGAAACGTAGAATTGTATAGTGTTATGGCTCTAACGATCTTTTATTGCTTTTTGTTGGGATTTGAAGCTAGTTTTGTGATTTATGGAAATCATCAACTATAATTATGAAATTGCTAAAAACTATTATGAATCCTTTGCTTGTTGGCACATGCGTCACACTCGTGATCGGGTGCTGCATGCGGGTCGCCGGTTTGCTCGCGGCTTTCACGCAATGCACTGAAACTACTTAACTTAGACTAACCCATCTCTATTGTACAGTCGCATTCTATCAATTGTAACTTAGTTGACAAAGGGCACAGACCCTGGAGTCTGTGGATCATTCAATTTAAATTTAAAAAAAAATCCTTTGCTTGCAGATTGACCAATGAAAAAGTAACTGGAGCCAAAAACGCGCAGCTGCTGTGCATCCGGGGCGTCAGCCCGCCGCGACAGCCCAGCACGCCGCAACTGCTCCGGGTGTGTATACTAGCTTTTGCCCGTTTTAATTTATTATTTTTTTATGTAGAATAGGGATACATTTGGCCACCAACTCGCCTGATGGAAAGCGAAGTTGTAGCCGAAGATGGAGTATGTCGACCTAGAAGATACCTATTCACTCTTGATTTGAAGATGTCCAAATTGTAATTGTCAGGAAACAATGACGAAGGCAGGGCTTCCATTCCCCGGCGGCTTCCCTCCTTCTGCGCCCGCGTGCTATTTGGTTTTTGTGCTATCCTCTTTTAATTTTTCGGGACAAAAAGTAGGTTATGTCACACGTCAACCTTTGAACTATATATATGCCAAAAATCAAGACTATCCATTGCTCGATTTCTACGCGAAAGAGTTACAAACCAACAAACACTTTTGGATTCATAATATTAATAATATCAGCGATAACTGAAATGCCATCATTTGGACCACGGACTTACTAGCGTGACGTAGGGTACCATAAAGTTGACAGCCATGTCATGTAAAACCATCATGATAAATCAACATGTCTGGTCCAATATTTGCTTTAACTTGTAATAGAATGATGTGGAGTTGAGAAAGTTTCTACAAACCTGAATTTGTGTTCATAAACGTGGGTGGTATATGCAAACTAATTGTGTCTTCTAGATACTTTCTTTACTTTAAGTTATGTTTGATAGTGAACAAAATTTAGACACAAATAAGTTGGCAAACACAATTTTGTTCGACAACTGTATGTTATAATCAGTTCTAAACTTTCCAGATCCTAGAGGAGACAATCCAGAAGCAGTCCCCTCGGCCGCTGTACGTGAAGCCGCGGAACCCTGAGCGCTACCGTCTCAACTTCAACATCCCTGAGACTACAGCCAACCGAATCTTCCAGTACCGCACCAGATTCGTACAACACATGCTCACTAGCCCGTTATATGCTAACAGTGCAGTTGGGAAACCCTGGGAGATGATCGGCAGGTATGCGACATTGAGCTGTGTTACTTAAGAAATAACCTACATAATCTAGTAACGCCCCAACTTCAACATCCTGGAGACCACGGCCAGCCGAATCTTCCACTACCTCACCAGATTCGTACAATATATCGTCACTAGTCCATTATATGCTAACAGTGTCGTTGGGAAACCCTTAGAGATGATCGGCAGGTAAGCGACATTGAGCTTTGTTACTTCAGAAATGACCTACATATTCCAGTACCAGATTCGTGCAGCACATGCTCACTAATCCACTGCAGGATACTCGGCTAGACAAAATGACTGGAAAACTAAACTAAAACCCACTTTTATATACCGAAGGATACAAACGTGCCGTTAATATTTAAATGAAATCGCATTAATCTTTACTTAAAATCGTGCACCTGTCCGCACCGTATATCCCGAATTTCTGTCAAATACTATTGGCGTTTGACGTTCTCAGCAGTCCGGCTCCTTCGCGTTTGGGTGCGCGTTCATCATTGGTAGTCCACCAAACGTAATGATCGAATGACACTGCAAAGCATGAATAAAAACACGCACAAGATCGGAAAAGATGGCTTGATTACGAGAAAATGGTATGTTCCAGTAGTGGGCTAGTTGGTTGATGGATGGCATAGATTTTAGCTCATTAGTCCAACACCACTAATAAATGAGAAGCAGTCCCCCGACAACGACGACGACCAGACGGTGGAATACCTTTCCCCGCTTCATTATTGCCATATAAAACGAATTAATCAAAAGTTGCGTTACAGCTTACAACCATCACATCAAACCTTCAAAATATTTGAAACACCACTAATAAATGGGAAGCAACAGTGGGCCAACAAGGGCCATTCTCAAAATAGACATTTTATTCACACTATTATTATAACAGCTGCCCGCCCCGGCTAGCCCGTGTAGTAAATTTTAGTAGGGATCCTTATTTTTTTCTTGCAATTAAAATAGTCTATATTAATCAGTGATAACGTTGCATTCAGATGGTGAAAGAAATTTTAAAATCGGCCCAGTACTTTTAGAGCCTAGTCTTTACAAACATACATACAAATCTTTCCCCTTTATAATATTAAGTATAGATTAATTTATTTCCAGCGTATCGGACAAGATAATCGACGAGCTGCTGCAAGGCATTTCCAAAGAGATGGAGGTCAGCCCGGTGCTACGCGAGCTCTACAACTGTGAGACCAACTGATTTTACTATTACATTTACTTGATATTTACCTATTTACTTGTTTCTTGTTATATTTACGTAGTAAAAATATGTATTTGGAAACTGCGCTTTTACTTTTAATTCAGAAATCGTACCGCCTTGCTAATGTTTAAGCTTGGTGATGGTCACATTTGAGCGCGATTCCACCAGGAAACGTGTCTGCCACAGCTGTTGAAAACATGTTGGCGAATTTGAGCTGTATATTGTTTGGCTTGTCTACCGATTGAAACTTTTGTGCTCAACTGTGTACAAAACAGTGCGCAACCCTGGTTTTTTTTTTATCGCGAATAAGTCCGCGCTTGACCACCAACTCGCCTGATAGTAAGCGACGTTGTGGTCAAAGATGATGAACGCAGACCTAGAAGATACCTATTCACTCTGGCCTTGAAAAGCTTTAGATTATATCTCTTAGGAAACAGGAAAGCAGGAAGACTGTTCCATTCCCTGGCGGTACGAATCAGAAATGTTGAGTCAAACCGCTTCGTACGTATCGAAGGAAAATCGACAGTGTAGGTGGTAATGTCGCGTCCTCCTACTTGTCCTGTAGTAAAAAGGAGATGGTAGAATAAGGTGAAACGAGCCTTTATAAATAACTCTCGGTCACACACTGACTGGAAGTATTCCATAAGACCATAACGCCTGACACTTGGTGGCAGTGGCAGCACTAAAATGGCCCAATGAACCAATGACATTTGTTCCGAGTGTTTGAATTGAACACTCGGAAAATCCGGCATAAACTGAAACTTCTTATTGTGCTACAAGTTTTCAATCATATAACTCTGAAACCAGAAAAAATACGAAACGAGAACCTCTTTCAATGTCCAACTTTTTAGGGTACCGTACCCAAAGGGTAAAAACGGGACCCTATTACTTAAGACTCCGCTGTCCGTCTGTTTGTCTCTCTGTCACCAGGCTGTACCTCAGGAACGGTGATAGCTAGAACGTTGACATTTTCACAGATGATATGTTTCTATTGCCGCTATAACAACAAATACTAAAAACAGAAAAAAAAATTAAGGGGGGCTCCCATACAACATGCCGTTTTCCGCTCGCTATTAATAACGGTGACAGGTAGATGCTTGATATTTTCACTGAAAATTTAACTAAACATTTACTTTCAAAATAATAATTAAATTAAAATAAAATAAATATTTAAGGAGGGCTAAAATAAACATGATTTTTTTCTCGATATTAATAATAACGGCAACAGAAAGGTCCTTGAAATGTTCACAGAGTATTAAGTTCCCTTCAAAAATAAATAATTAAAATAAAATATATTAAAGGGGGCTACCATGCGGTACGAAACCCTTAGTGCGCGAGTCCGACACGCACTTGGCCGACTAACCTTAGAGCTCTCTGAGATTGATCGCAGTTTATTCCGATCTGTGTCGTCTATACGGAGAATTTTCCTGGCGAATACAGTGAAATACTTGGGCGTAGTAGATGCTCAAGATATTTGGAGTGTATGAAATAATAATTAAAATAATTTAAAATTATTTATTACGTCAACACGTATCCTATTACTACACTGGAGCTAGATGAAGCTTGCAAGAGGTGGCAACGAAAGACAAAATAAAAGTAAAAGTACTGAAAAAATATTCTGAAAAAAATGATGTACAAGGTTTTAGAAAAAGGTTGACAAAATGTATCCATGTAGTAATTTTTGATTTTGAAATGCTTACCGTCTAACCACAAAAGTTTTACGCACGGCTTAGGCTATGTTTAACAGTACAAATTCCAGTGTTAAACAGTGTTTAAAGCGTGTTTAAATCTTTTGTGGTAAGGCGGTTAGTTTCAATAGTTTCTGTAGAAACCTTTAGAAACTTTTGACACAAGGCTTACAATTGAAAAGTTTTGGAAAATTGTTAGGAAATGTGTATTATTCGCTTTGAATGAATTAACAATGGCACTTTAACTACTTACTAATGTGGTGGTAGCTATGAATGAATACTGATATCAAAAAGTTCTGGTGAATCAGTCTCTTCTTTCTGGTGAAATAATCTGCATACATTGATAAGCAGTATACTTAAACTATGCTAAACATAACAATATCTCTTGGACATCTCTCACTCAATATAAATAAGGCACTTAGACATACGACTAGGCGTAAATACCCGAAAATATTCAATACTAATCATAATTCATTAAAATTGTTCATTACACAACTTCGTCTTTGTTATAACTTTGTCTAAACGAATTTAACACTGCACTGAATTTGTCCTTCTGTCGTTTTAGCGTATCGTTTTTCTCCATTTTAGGCAATTTAGCTATACTTTCAGTACTCGACGTGTCCGTTTGATAAGACTCTTCAGGTGTGGGTGGAGTGGGCTTTTTCAATCCTGGTTTCAGCAATTTGGGACCACCAGAGGCGTAAATATTCGTCAACTTCAGTTTGAAGTCTTCTTTACTTAAACCTGAATCTTCGTCGTCGTCGGGATGTTGCTCGGGATCAGATTTATCTTCAGCTGTATTAGCAGGTGTTTCAAGAACTTCTGCAGTCAAAGGTCGTAAGTTCTGCGCCGCTTCTTTCGACGTTATTTCGTTCTTTAACGCTAGAAACATCGGAGATCTTTCACGATTTACTGCAAAGTCTGTATTTTCTACCACGTTCCCAGTAGAATGCGATCGTTTCCGAGGTTCCTCATCGTCGCTATTTGTTATTTTATTCTGAAAGATTGTGTTTAATTTAGACATGAAATGAAGCTGGCGATCGCTGCCAAAAGCCAAATTACCGTCGCCTAAAGAGCTATTTGATTTTACACTGTTAATACTTTCTCGGGGTTTGTTCACTTCTTCTTCATCGATTAATGGCGTAGAGCTTCTTTTTACTCCTATGGTGTAAGATTTCGTGAAGTTTGGACTTCTAAAAAAGTTTTCATCCATCGGCATGGGTGGTGGGATTGGTATATTTGGTATTTCTTCTTTGGACTCCTCCAAAGATTCGCTCAAGGCATTACGGTCAATAGTGTCCGAATATCCCGATTCATCTGTCCTAGAATCGCTATCATTAAATGCCGTCACTTGCTCGTGGTCGTTTATTTCATCGTTATCTACAGCATCTTCTCTCTCACTTTTTTCCTCTTCTTCATTGACTCTAGGCAAATCTTCTCTGTGAACTTGCGCTATGACATCATATTTAGATAACCCTTGATTACCCAGTGATGCATCCGAACCTGCGTCAGATAATTCGCTAAGTGATTTTCTTTGAATCATATTCTCGTTATAACATGCATCTTCTTCATTCATTTCTTTAACGCTAACTACTTCTCCGTACGAGTCCTCTTCTGCTTGTAAGACTTGATCGAGTAGATCTATGATTTTCGCTTCCTTTTCCTCGTTGTTTTCTATATACGATTGGTGCATTATGATTTCTTCAGTTTTTGTCGCTGTCTTGATGGGTACTATGTAGTTTCTGACGTCGTCTTCGTTTTCTTCTTGTATGGTGTCTTCTTTCTGTATGTCTCCTCCGTGGTTACTAACGCGGGTTAGTGTGTCGGGAGGGGTGGGCGATTCCACGATGATCTGCACGGGGGGCTTTCCATTCCTGTTTGTGAGGGAGTGCGTATACGACACACGAACATTGTTTGCTAAGGTTGTCTTCTCGGGCCGTTTGCAGCAACATAATGTTAGGAAGTATATTATTAGTCCTGAAAAGGAAATAGAACATCAATCGTCTATTTCTTATATTTTGTAAGTAGATTTAAGGAAGAAATGATATTTTTGCAAAATGATCGCCATAAAAGAAATCGTCAAGTCTTGGTCCTAAACCCATTTGAATTATTTGGTCTAAATACGGATTACCATGCCACTGAATGTGTGGAAAAACATGAAGAAATCTGCATACGTCCGGAAAAGAAATGAATGGCGTAAATGAAATTGTGTCGGTACTCGCGACTAAGCCAGCAGCGAGAGAAATATAGCGCAAATTGTTCTTCAAGACTTTATTTAGTCTGGACTTATGTTATTCAGTGTGGGGCGAGAAGTCCTGTACTGGCGTTCCGCATGGGATGTTTTTAGCAATTGACGTTGGAGGGGCCTCCAACGTCTAGCCTAGCGAGCCAGTTCCAAAGAAAATATTTATGGGAAAGCTGGTATGAAATAAATAGATAAAGGATTTTTACCGATGCCGGTCCAAACTCCGACCCTCGCCCAGGTGCGCGCGTTGATGAGCACCATGAGATGGAGGTTGATGTAGATGCTGACGCACGGCACCAGTGGCACCAGGGGAGTCTGGAAAATTCACGGAACCCTTGACTACTGAACTTTATAATATTATTTTCGAACAGTATTAAGGAATGTAATTGAATAACGTGTATCTTTTATATTTTTGATACCAATAAATAATATTAATATAACCACAGAGGGTTATTTTTGCGGTCTACTTGTATTGTCATAATATTCTTCATCTGAAATTATGAATTACCTTCAGCTTTGTATAACACAGTAAACATTCCTAACAGTCAAAGCTTTTTTGAGAGAAATATTCTTTGAGCTCAAATATTTGCTTTGTCTTTTGCGTCATTCATTTTATACGATCTGGTGTATTGTACGTATCCTCTTTACGTTTACGTAACCGCTTCCATTTAACTATTAACCAATATTCCGCTAACATTTTTGTCCACGTGCCGTGATTCTGCTTAGCAACATAATATTCTGCTTACCTTAAATAAAATGTCCTCTTTGACTTGCGGCTGCAGCATCATTTCCACCACCAGGACTAACGCGAGCGCGTTGAGAACTGTAGTCGGGATCAGCGGACTCTGTACGTTGAACGCTATCAGTGCGCTTGTTACTCCGATACATACTGGAAAAACAATACAAAATACTATCAACTTCTCACTTCATTAAAACTATCGTGAGTATTTATAACTACCAATATAATAAAATACAGCTAAAACTCAGGGAATACGCGCGCGTGCACTGCGCCAGTCGACGGGGGCGCGCGTATTCCCTGACGATGGAGTACAGAATACTCCGAAACCGGTCGGATTCCCGCTGGACCGACCGTACAATTATAACGTGAGTTTTAGCCGTATTATATTATAGCTATTAACTTCTGCTCGGGAACTGACTCGAATATAGCGAAAAATATCGACTGTTCCAGTAAAGTAAAGTAAATTTTTATTGCTTTAAACTGTGTCAGTACAAAGATGTTACAAGTAGATTATTGGTATCAACAGTTTGTCCTAGGGGACATGCAATATGGTAGCCCTAAGACTTAGATGGGTACCATAAGCATTACCATAGATGAAGAGCATTACTTACATTTAATAATAATAATATCGATTATATGAAAAATTTCGTTTCTTTGATGTATTTACAATTATACATGTGCTTGAGATCAACCATTTAAAACAATTTACAACAATAATACTTATCTAAATATTAACTTTATCTTATGTTTAAAATGTGTTATACTAAAAACCTGAGATCATTCCATTTACCATTTATTTTGTCGCAAATTGGTGGCCGTTTTATTTGTATCAACTTTTTTAGCGACATCAGGGTTGGTCTCTCTTAGCAAAAGTTGGTTACAATAATGAGCACAACACTCTCTTGTATAGGCCGAATCATGCAAGTCGGTGGATGTGAAGTTAGCTATACATACAACCTGCGCAATATCCAATCCTGACTGAAGCTCGCATAAAGCTGTGCGTTGATTGGGTTTCGCGCTGCTTGTAGCTAATTTCTCATCTGCTGACTTGTATGATTCATGACTTATAATAATGTTAGAAAAGATAGTAAAAAAATATTTACCAAACATTAACATGGAGATTTTGACAATGCGAGAGGAAGCTTGCGTCGGTGACCTACCGAGGCCGAACACCTGTCTGAGATACCGGGGCTGCCCCGGCGTGTAGTTCGACTCATATCTGAAATACATTACAAATAAGTACATAATTTATGGCGGACACGTTGCAAGGTTAAGAAGTGGCGGAACTGCGGTTTTATTTATATACTCACGCGACTGGCTATTTGTGCGGTTACGCAGCCGTCGCGGTTGAGATTATCACCCGCTAACGTGGCGGGCGATGATCGCAAGACGGGTGGTTTTTTGAAGATCAGACCGTCAACTGCACGTAGAGGCTGCGGTTGAACACACTGAATCCAAAGCGTTTTCAGCTGTTCTTATTGGAAATCCATAGAAAAGCCAAGCATGTATCATGATAACTATAGTCTACCGTTGCGGTAATGATGATGACTGTATTTGTACTCGTTATTTATACTCGTTTCAATTTTGTATTTTCTTAGTTGAATGACGAGACCTATTGTTGGCGGTACTATGTATTATTATACAGATTTTGTATTTTTAATTATAGTAAGCTCGATACGTCAATAAATGATTCTGATTTAAAAACGTCTGAAGATAGTGGTATAATAATAATATTATAAGGTATATACTTACCGGAGTATTATAACGCCGACTGCAACAGCCGTGTAGGAGACTAAGGTCCCAAGACACAGCATCAGAATCAAAGATTGCAGCTCTATGAACCCAGATATCAACGCTGGAATCATACAAAGTATTAATCAGACAATTATAAAAGTGACCATTAGGAGTTGAAGTTCTTTATCTCATTGTAAGGTAAGTTGCGCTACCAGTAGTCGATAATTTGTACATAAACCTGCTGCCAAAAAAGTTATTTGGGTCATATACATATCCAACGGGTAATTTGTCTCAGTTACATATATAGCTAATAACATCGAAACTCTCCGAATGTTTTCTTCTATTCAATGCATAGGCCGAATCATATAAGTCGGCGGATGTGAAGTTTGCTACAAGGTGCGCAATACGAAATAAACACGACACAATCTAAAAACTTAAAAAAAAAACGCTCGTATAAGCCGGATTGATAGCCTTTGCGTCAGAGTTTTTAAGCCGCCTGAAGGCCTCTGACATAGTTAAACGGTTAAATTAATCGGGACCAGAATAAACAAGAAGAACATTGACAGAAGGGTTTACCAATGATAATTGTGCATCCGGCGGTGAGTATCGCAGGGGAATTTCTGCTGCTGGTGACCCGTGACAGGAAGCGTAAGAGTAGTCCGTCCGAAGACATGGAGTAGATCAGCCTCGTCAGGCAGTAGAGCCCGCCGAACAGACTGGGAACATAAAGAAATGGTATTGCTACAGAGGAAATAAAATGAAACTGCAGTTTACGTCTAAAATCGTCTGACTGCCACCCAAACTAAAATTATACAACAGCGCAATCGCGTGGTGTGAAGTAACTTTGATGTCTGTTCGCCGGATCCCGCGTCAACTTAGCTGTTTGGTGGTGGCAGCCCCGTTCTACTCTGAGGTGGCACAGCAAGCACTAGGGCAACTGCAGCATACGAGTAAATTATAAAGGGATTGTCGAGCGTTGAACCAGCTCTCAGTGTTGTTTTGCAAAGTCCTGGGATTTTCAGAACTATGCACAGGTACTCGTCATCATGAACAAGTATGGAACCAACCTCGAAAACGCGATAAAAAATCTATAAAATCAGCGGAATGATTCGCAGGTAGTCATGGTAAAAGTGGTTGAATAATTATGATCTTTTCAACGTTCAGATACTTTCAGAAGTGTATTTTTCTTTGCACTTAACTCGTAACTTATGTCTCTACACTTTGCAAAGCTACACTCTGTATATGTAACTCAACCTCACGCATATTTAACCCCGCTGGAACTGTCCCATGACGGCGCTAACAATTTGCCTTATTATAAAGGTACCAGCCGCTAAGTTAGGTAATCATACCTAGCATAGAGTCCAAACAGCGATCCCACGCCGACCATCCACCACGCCCAGGTCATTCCAACGTGTGAGAAGGCATCTGCTACCGGGATCACTTGGTCCTGAAAAATTGCCAATATTTTTGCTTTTAAAATTAAATGTATTATTGTGCAAAAAACCTCTGCAATTCAAGCTGGAAGGATGCCGTTCAGTCAGGATCAGCATACCTAAGCATGCCCTCCCAAAATCTTTAGTAATAACTTTCCAAAATTATAAAATGGACGGATGACCTCATTAAGACCACAGGGTCGCGCTGGATGCAAGGTGCTTCCAACCGGTCTTATTGGGGATCTGTAGAGGAGGTAGAAGAGAAAAGACCTAGGGGGCGTAACCCAATAAGGCGGTCCGACCAATTGGGCAAGGAACTGGGCCTAGCCATATTTTACGCCATACACCAAGCGGAAGACTCAGAGATGGAAAAATATATGCCATGTACTACAGAGGTGGGACATCCCGACGCTCAGCTGTGTGCAAATCACCTGAGGAGGAAGGGAGGTCTGTGGCTAAAATAACGGCGACGACGCTTTATTATTGCTGCACATCAAGTTTCCAATTGTAGCTGGTCAAGTTCGATAATTTCAATAATTGCCCAGAACAACTCGTTACCATGTAGTAATAAGGCACTGTCATGGTGATTACGATGGAGACGCTGAGGTAGGTGAGGAAGGTGATGCCCAGCACCGACAGGATCGTGATCGGGATCGCTCGGCGAGGCTCCACCACCTGGAACACCATCAAATAATTCGTTATATCATTATTGGCATATCTTCAAAAACGTGATAAGTTCGTATAGACCGGGTAGCTGGCCAAGGTGTCAGAGTTTTTAAGTCGCCTGAAGGCCTCTGATATGGCTAAACGTTTAATACAACTGGTGTCTACAATATAACTTGTCATCTGAACCACGGTAAATGCTCAAACGCTCAGTCGTAAATGCCAGTAGAGTAGATTCACTGGTTGTAGCCATATATCTTAGTGTCATTATTGGCTACTTTGTATTTTAATGATTGTGTAGAGCAGTGGTCGTCACACTTTTCTGGTCTAAGGCCACATAGGACAGTGCGAAGTTTCACTGCGAGCCGCACACTAATGAATTTGATTATAACACACTAGCCCACGTTGTTTTAGGTAACCACGCTGCCTAGTGTTAAGTAATTTTCAGTATTTATTTCAAGTATATTTTAAGTTTTTCAGTAATTTCAAAGCAGACATGAGCAAAGCGGACCACATGACCGCTATTATGCGCGAGCGAAACGAGCGCCAAAATTTTTATGCCTTTTTTCAGTAATATTATATAACACCTATACTGTTTTGAAGTAGTAACAATAGTTTGATAACAGAATATGATAATATAATAGTACATAATTATGACCTCCACCTACACCGCGGGCCGCGGTTTGACGACCACTAGTGTAGAGTGTAGACAATTTAAAGGTTAAAATTATAATTTTAAAGACCGCTTTATGATTTTGTGCCCATTGCGGTGGAGACCATGGGCAGTTGGGGGGCCGAAGCTAAGGCTTTGGTTCGCGACATTGGGCGGAGGATAAGGGACAGAGGAGGTGACTCCCGCTCTGGGTGGTTCTTGGTGCAAAGGATGTCTATCGCTATTCAGCGCGGTAATGCTGCTAGCATTATGGGCACCTTTGCACCGGGGGCCATCAGGGGTGGGTTATTTGATTGATTTCGAAATGTTTTTGTATGATATTTGACATGTAATAAATGTTATTAATTAATAAATAAAACAAAAAAAAAATTTAAGATTTTTTAAAATTTATTCGTTAATTTTGACATCAAACGACTTTTGCACTCAGAAATCGAAGAGCAAAACCGGAAACAATCGGTGTTTCTACTATTAGAACTTGTCTTACTAGATTAATAGCTAGATAATAGCAGTCAATGTTGCCCTCACCTCCTCTCCCGCTGCGCAAATGCTGTCGAACCCCACGAACCCGTAGAAGCAGATGGCCGCTCCCCGCAGGGTGCCCATCACGCCGAACGGGAAGAAGCCGCCAACACCGTTGTTGGGGGGTATCTCCTCGGCAGGGATGAACCAGTTGTCAGATGTCGCTGGAACATTTACATCTCAATTGTTATTTCTTTCCCTTTTATGTCTAAGTTAGTGGTCTTTTACTGTGGGCCTTATGAATATGCTCAAGAAAGCCCAACGTGCTAAGGAGCGGGCTATGCTCGGAGTCTCTGTGAGATCGAATGATAAAATAATAAATAAATTAAATATTAGAGAACTTCTTACACACGGTCTCTGACCCCAAACTAAGCAGAGCTTGTGATATGGCTGCCAGAGACTGATAAACTACATATTTTTAAATACATACTTCTATAGATAATACCCAAATAACACCCAGAAACAGAGCAACACCTATGTTCGTCATATAAATGTATGCCCTGGGTGGAAATTGCCACGCCTCTTTGACCCAGGAGTCAGGGTCACTAACCACTGAGCCATCGAGGCAGTCAATTAACGATGAATGAAAAGATTTGCAGACGAAGCTAAGTTAACGACATAGCCCAATGGATTAGCAGGTTAAAATGGTAGTGGGCAGGGCACATAGTTAAAAGAACAGATGCTCGATGGAGCAGTAAAATTCTCGAATGATGACCACGTATCAGCAAGCGCACCAACTAGGTGGACTGACGATATAATTAAGACCGCAGGAACGCGCTGGATACCCGCTTCCACCGTGGCCACCGTTAATACATGGATGGGATGGGTGGAAGTCAGAAATAAGATCACTGAAATGACGCTAAGGCAGTACAGCGAATTAGCTCAGTTGGCAGAGCGTCGGGCTAGTGATCCCAAGACGCAAGGTTCGAGTCCTGCATCCGCGACGAATTTTTGAAATGTTTATCATAAAATAACTCTTTGGAATAAGATCATTCATAAATGAAACAGATGTCATACATAGGTTCAAAAAATAGATGATATTTTTAGGGTTCCGTACCCAAAGGGAAAAACAGACCCTATTACTAAGACTTCGATGTCCGTCTGTCCGTCTGTCTGTCTGTCTGTCACCGGGCTGTATCTCATAAACCATGATAGCTAGGCAGCTGAAATTTTCACAGATGACGTATTTCTGTTGCCGCTATAACAACAAATACTAAAAACAAAATAAAATAAATATATAAGGGGGGCTCCCATACAACAAACTCGTATTTTTAGACATTTTTCGCTCTATATTAGTAATGGTAACAGGTAGATGCTTGAAATTTTCACAGAATATTTTAGTTTTATATTCACTTCAATAAAAAATCATAAAATTAAAATAAAATAAAAATTTAAGGGGGGCTCCCATACAGTACAGAACCCTCCGTGCGCGAGTCCGACTCGTACTTGGCCGATTATTTAAACCTAAATTAAACGGTAAAACCTAAAATAAAAAACCTAAAGTAACCTAAAATAAACCGGTAAAACGTAAATTGCCTCGGCGACGAGATCCCAACTCAAAAGCATTAAGACTTAATGATCTTGAACCAGTTATTAATTTGGTGCCACTTAGTCCAAAACGTTGCAGCCCTGAGTGAAGTAATGATGAGTACAATTATACCTAGCTTCTAGAAATTAACCCATTCACTGCCTTTCTGAAAAGTAACGATATTACCCAGATGCCGCCATACTATTGCAGTTTAAAATCAAACCGCCTAAGGGCGGTCACGGCGTGAAAGTTAAAAAAAATGGGCGGGTTTGGCGTTGAATGGGTTAAAATGTGTTCGTCGTGTATAGAAACACCCGTTAATGTGTAGAAGAGTAGCCACGTATATATCTATGTTATGTACCTACCAATAAAGTGATATCGTTACTTACCTACAAACGCGCCGAGTACCACAATGAACAGTATAAAAGCTATGTTCACGAGAGAAAATACGTTGTTGACGAGAGCCCCCTCTTTCACGCCGAACGCCAGTATCGCTGTAACAAAGCATGATAATAGTACATAGTGCGGTAAGTTGAAAATTACAGCCGAGGCGATATTGCAATGGCTATAAGGAAGCAGAGGCTGTAATTTTCACGCGCGCACGTAGGTATGTCATACGATCGACGTTTTTATAACATATTTGCGAGGAAATGAATAAAACTCTTAGAAGACATGCACTGGAATGGAGCACTCTGACTCGGAGTGAAAGTCGTGCATCAGTCGAAGCACCGTGCGTTTTACATTACATTACCGCACAAGTGCCGTAATGTCTCTCACACTCGCCGCGTGAAAGTAGGAGAAACGAGACCACAGAGTGACAGCAGTCGGTGGCGGCGTGCTTTTTTTATACAATAATGCACAAGTGCGTAATGAAATACATTACGATAATGAAATTGGTGTAATTACAGCCACTTTACGAGCAAATATGTTATAAATTATATTATGATATTTCATTGACTACTGAACTGTTGTCTGAATTGGAACTAATTTCATCAGGACTCGTAGTTTGTTGATTTTTTTTGCTTGTTTTTCAGCTTTATTTCACCACAACTTCACGACTTGTCATGTTTTTAGGGAAGTCACGCGCTATTGTGTAAGATACCTGGGCCCATTCGGGGACCCATTTGTAGATAGTAATAGAGGAATTCTAATGCAGATATGGATATTAGTAGCGTATGTTAGTACTTCGACAGAATGTCTCGTTTCTTTTCGCGATGTGCCACTAACCACGCGTCAATTAAAAATAAATAGTTTTTTGTAAAGTTGGTTTACAGACGATAATTTTATGTGATAACGTCGTAAAAAAACTTTTGTGAATCAACAACTGAAACAAGCCGAACGCTTAGGCCGATCGTGCCTCTCTATCCCTTGGTGCTCGGCTCAGACGGAACGTGACACTTTTTCGTGCGTGCAGCCGGCGTTAATGGATTTATAAGACGTTATCGTGTCAAAAAAATAGGGGAGAAACGAATAATATCTCTTTTCCTTGCTCTCACTTATTTAGCCATGCCCATAATGCGGGCATTCCGCCCCGTGCCTGCCGTCGATAAGTTTGGATATCTTTGGTTACACCAGAGTGAGCACTCACCCCCCATAATGAGGACGACAAGGCAGGCGAAGAAGTCGAAGTAATCCGAGGTGAAGGGGACAGCAACAGGCGCGATGGAAGTGAACCACGTCGACATGGAGGTGTTAAGTAGCGTGTCCATGTGAAGACTCAGCCCGCGCGCAATGCTTGCTGTTCCTGGAACGTGACATCGTAATACTTTTTAATTAGGAGCTAAAGACGTTGTTCTTTAAGGACTGCCTAACAGATCAACTAAGTTCACTAGATCATTTCAAGTGAGCAATTTGATTTTGGGGAGTTTCGCTCATGTCTTCAGAGTCCAAGATTAAGATTCCTACTATTCGCCTTTTTTAATTTCAGCTTCTTCTATCTTAATTTCAAGGTAAGTTTTAAGATACCCAATGTGATGCAATCACAATCATAATCATTTATTTCATAAATACTATTTACACGTCATGTCAGGTTAATCAATTAATAATTAGATCAAAATAGTACAAAATAATAGCAACAACAACAGCAATGGGAGTAGACATTCTAGTTTAGATTACATTTGTTGAAATGGAGAGTATGGTTGTTCGTGGCATTAAGAATGTTTGTCCAGCGTAAAAAGCCGCCAGTACGCTGAGCGCCGGGAGTATCCTTATGCTGATCGTGATCAAGCAGTTCCTATTGTTTTCTTTAATGAAGTACATTTCAGTATCGAAGTACCTAGCCTATTTGGAAGGCTGCTAGCACGCCATACGCCAGGTGCCAGTAGATGTACGCTGATTATGTAGCCATGATATGATAAGGTTCAGTGAACATACCGATCAGAGCATCAAGTATGTTGATCCAGCCCACGAGGAAGGCCGCCAGCTCGCCGAGCGCCAGGTACGAGTAGGAGTAGGCAGCGCCTGCGCGTGGCATCCGAGCCGCGAACTCTGCGTAACATAGCCCTGCAACCGACGCGAAATACGACTTGTGTGAAAATGTAATATAAACTTCAGAAATCAGAAAACGTTTATTGCAACACTATGTATAATGTTCTTACAAATAAATATAATAGTTCCAATAGTGGACCCATAACGGGCGTGCAATATTATAAGATACTTCTTACGTCTTTTCAGCACTCTTATCATGGCAAAGGGTTTAAACTATTTTTGGTTGTTGGCGGGTGGTGATGTAAATTTCTGTCAGGATATAAATATGATGATCTGTTTAAGACTGCAGGAACTGAATCAACAGTCTACCTTACATTCGAGATCTTTCCGACCCTATCGATCAAAAATTCTGCGAGCAATTTCACTCCATCTCTAAATATTAGCAACATAATTACTTTTGTCGTCGTGAAACTTTCGTATAAGAAATCGTTTAGGAGAAAATAATTACAGCCAGTTCAGAATCAGCACATGCTGAAATGGAAATGCGTAAGCGACTATTAATTTCCATTACATGTTTAAGAGACACCAACAACAGTTGTAGCGTAGATATCTACAAAGACAAGATTAGATAAAATACCGCAACTTAGATTCTATAGAATTTTAATTGGACTCATAAATATTTGCTTTTTTCTTTGTATACAATCATAATCGTTTATATTTTCCGGTTTTATTGTCGCGAAATTACAATTGGGTGATTCAACAAGCAATCTAGCGATAAAGGACTATTGACAGATAACCCCTTGTGAAGCCTTATTGGGTCTGCAACAGCGTAGAATCGCTGATTCACGACGTCAATCCGTTTATTAGTCATCTTAAATATTGATATGTTTATAAGCCTTACTGATAAATGTTGTGAAAAAAGAGTGTGTATAACTTGCAAACAACGTCGCAATACCAGAAAAGCTCGGCCATGTTCAAGGCAATTGAAGTTTAAGGAGAAGGGAGAAAGAGGCAGAGGTTTCGATTTTAGCAGGTTAGTTTATAAATGTATAGGTACGTATATAAAACATTTACAACCCGCTTTAATCACCTTCACTGGCAATGAGCACAATAGACAGCCGGTTTAGTTTCAAGGCGCTAGCGGAAAACAGAGCTAATCTTCTAGAGAAGTACCAGCAACGCCGCAGCAGCAGTTATAAGGAGCAGCAGTGATAAGAGTAGGACGACAGACGCCACGTGCTGCGTTACCAAAGCTCATACATTCCCTGGCCTATCGTGGGTACTGCCGACGCTGATGGTAACGTTGTAGAGTTTATAGGACATAGAAGCTTTACCTCCTAGCAACGCCGCAGCAGAAGCTATAAGGAAGGACAACACGACAGACGGCCCAACCATGTGCTGCGGACCAATCAGCACGTGCTCTCTCAGGCCTAGCGTACTGCCGACGCAGATGGTATAACGTCATGGATTAAAGTCATAGTAGATAACAAGTTCACCTGCTAGCAGCGCCCCAGCGGCAGCTATTTTTATTTTATTCTATTACAACATTCAAAAACTTACAGTTAAAAAACCAAAACGTTTTTGAGCTTAAAATAACTTATCTCTAATCACTTAAGAATAATTACAAATATCAGGCAAGCAAATTATCCAATTTTGAACTATTTCATTGATTTTTGAAAAGAACAAATCGGTATCCGTTTGTCGAGCAATCAGTTCGTTGAGCAGTGTGAGTGCGTGGTGCGTGGGCGCGTACCGCGCGGTATCGGTGCGGGGGGCCGCGAGCGGCGCCAGCAGCGCCGGCAGCCGGGACACTACCTCAGGGACAAACAACCCTAACCGGGATAACGCCGTCGGATTGTCTATTCTACCATTAATCTACTATGAGGAAGGACACCACGACAGACGGCCCGGTTATGTGCTGGGCCACTAGACCAATCAGCACGTAATCGCTCAGGCCTAGCGTACTTCCGACGCCGATAGTATAACGTCATAGTACAGAACAATCTTCACCTGCTAGTAGCGACGCCGCGGCAAGGATAAGGAATTACAGGACATCAGACGGCCCAGCCATGTGCTGGACAACTGGACTGATGTGCACGTACACTCTCAGGCCCAGCGTGCTGCCTACAGTGATGGTATGATGCTGTAGTGTATATAACAAGCATCTCCTGCTAGTAATGCCGCCGCAGCAGCTATGAGAAGGAACAGCAGGACAGACGGCCCGGCTATTTGCCCAACTGGACCGATGAGCACGTACACTCCCAGACTCAGCTGACTGTTGCTGAGCTTACTACCGACGCTGATGATATAACGTCATAGTACAGAACAAGCGTTACCTGCTAACAGCGCCGCGGCCGCTGCTATGAGAAATAACAGCACGACAGACGGCCCGGCTATTTGCTGGGCAACTGGACCGATGAGCACGTACACTCCCAGACTCAGCGTACTACCGACGCTGATGATATAACGTCATACTACAGAAGAAGTGTCACCTGCTAACAGCGCTGCGGCGGCAGCTATGAGGAAGGACAGCACGACAGATGGACCAGCTATGTGCTGCGCCACTGGACCGATGAGCACGTACACGCCCAGGCCCATGGTGCTGCCAACGCCGATGGCGGTCAGGTCCCAGCGGTTCAGGCATCTGGAAAGATATTCGTTTTCGTAATTATGGTTCTGAAGTCATTTGGCTAGCTGTCACAACGTCTGCCTACTCGTACGTTGTTTGGGCTGTGAAAATATAAATATGTACCTACATCGAATAGAGAACATTGTCATATTAATTACAGTTGTAAGACTTCCACTTCTGGACTTCTTAGCCCTCTGAAGCCTTCTTTATACTTTTTTAACGAGACTGGTTGGAAATGATTTGCATTAAGCCTGATCCTGCGATCTTTATGAAGTTATCTGCCAACTATTTGGGTTATCTTAATATAATTGAAAATATCGACAAAATATACAGATTTGGTCGACATTTATTTGAAAATGTTCTTTTAATGATAAACACTTCAAAAATTGCCGCGTTCGCAGGATCTGTACCTACATCTCTCTGGGATTCCGACCCAGATGCTTTGTCCAAATTAAGTTAGTAGAACGCTGTAGGTACTACGAACCCGCCAAATTACTCATTTATCATTTTACTACCAACTTCTACAGTGTTGGCCATTTATTTGATTTCGTGATGGTTCGTAGCATACTTAATTCAATACGTATTTCTTTAAAAAAAATCCAAAGCGTTTTATTAGTTGAGTATGAAGATAAGTTTACTACTCAAAACAATCAAATCAACTAAAATGATGAACTAAACAGAGAGTTGAAGACATCATCTTCAACTTCGACAAAGTGACGCCTTATTCAATCAAGCGTTCCTTCTTTTGCTTCTTTGGCTTCCCTATTCTGGAAGTCAGTGAAAGAAAAGTGCTATGGAGAGGGCATCAATGCTTTGTGTATCCGCAGACGAACCAAAGTTACTGACATAGCCCAGTGGATTAGCAAGTTGAAATGGCAGTGGGCAGGGCACATAGTTTGAAGAACGGATGGTCGATGAGGCCGTAAAGTTCTCGAATGACCATGAACCAGCAAGGGCAGCTTAAAACATCGACCGAATAGGTGGTATTACTAGATCATAAAGTTCGCAGGAACACGCTGGATGCAGGGCGAATCCAACTGGCCTTATTGGAAATTCATAGGGCAGGTCTGTGTCTTACGGTGGACGTCCTATGGCTGATGGATGAAGAGAAAAGAAGCTACCTTCTCAAGGTGGTCTCCTCGGCCTGGTCAGGCGGGCAGGGCGCCCTCCGGAGCAGAGACTTGCGCAGGCCGCGCCACTTCCCCGCGGCCATTGGTCATTCGCACCCAGCACGCATCTGGACTGCTTCACTTCGGGACCTGAAACGGTAATAAAGAAACGTTTTAATTTGTAGGAACTTGTTAAATTTCTGCCTGGAAAGCAATAAGGAAGGCTTCTCTGGCGTACTTCTACTTATGTTGCGAACACGTAGTGGGCAAAATCTCACATTTAATGCAGCTGTTAGAACACACCACAGCTGGCGATAGGCGCAATCTCATAGCTGTTGTAACACACATAGGCTGGCTACAACTCAGTCTAGTGGCATGTCTGCAATAAACCTTTGTACTCGCTCTACCCTTTGCTCTCTTGCTCCGGCTGTCAACGCTTAGAAGCCATTGGGTTTGGCGGCCCGAGGCTGTCAGCAGTGATCTGTAGGTAAACCTTGTGACATTACATCATTTTCTTATTTATTGGACATACTGCTGAGCATGGACCCCTGCTCCCGCTACACGTTTCTCTACATAAGACCGGTTGGTTGCTTGCATCTAAGTACCTAGTGCGATCCTGAATTAATCAAATTATTTGTCCACTTTGTGGACCTTTAGGCGTGCTAGAGATAATTGTACCTATAAGTTCGGCTTGGCTCAATCGGCATAATCCGATTAGCAATCGGTAGGTACTTACTCAGCAATAACTCGGTCCTCGCACTGAACCCTAAAGTCCCCGATACTATTTACTTCGTGTAAAATATGTAAATTCCAGCAATTCAAAAAGATAATGACATGATATTAGTACGTAGTGTTAATTTGCAAATGAGTAAGTACAAGTTGAATCATTGGCGCCGAGTCATATTGTGTGCTTAACGACGTTTCCAAGTATGCAAGGCAGGCCTAATTATATTAGTACGCAGAACTACCTTTTATCTATCTTTTAACACTTATATTACCAATATTTTAATCTAAAGAGATAACGCTAATTTGCTTATTTGTTTGTTCTGGGTAATCTCCGGAATCACTGCGCCTATTGAACTCTTGTCTTTTTGGAAAGGTGTAACACAGGCGAGTGATAACGATATTAAAGCCACCTATTGGCTTATGAGCGTGCGCAGAATTCACCCGGGTATATACAGGGTTATTCCTAATCAAATAGCATCATTTTAGGGTCTTATTCTGTACATCAAAACTAACAACTTTTGTTGTACGACCATTACCTTACGCATACCGAGTCGATAGACAAAATCGTAGCCTCGACTAAACGCAAAGACCAACCAAATCTGGTGTTATCATTGCTCTGTAAACTCGGCTGTTTTCTTACAGGTTCCTTGTGATTATCTGTAATCTAATACTGCAACTACAGCAGTATCTCTTATCTCTCAGTTAACCTTACATTCCGAACAGTTACTCAACTGTAGTTAGTAGGTATATCGGTGACAATTCGTCGTGATTTTTCTCGCGGCTATGGTTGAGATAATTTTGTTATTCGCCAAAAATAGCAAATCCGACTTCCATCGTCAACAAAATTCGAATAGTTCGCTCGAATTGATGATCGATTGATCATTCAAAAAAATCTTTTAATTTTATCGAAATCGGCTGAGCCGTTTTCGATAAAATTTAAAGATTTTTTTTGTTCTATACACAATTGGCGAAAATATCGATGAACACACACAAAGTAAACATTCAGACGAACATAGAACTTCCTCCTTTTAGGAAGCCGGTTAAAATTTTAACTAGTACTGTCCGGACTGTTCTTGTAACTCCTCTCAACAAATTATCTTTATTAATGAAGAAGAGAAAGTAAGAAGAAATGGTAATAATGGTAAGAGAAACAGGGAATTGGAATGACGGAACGTACACCTAATTTTTCCCAATATTAATTTGGGAGATCAAGAATTATACACTAAACTATATCATCGAATGGTACAAAATAGTCACAAAAGGCAAAGAAATTATCCATCTCTATCCTAATTAGCCAATCCTCACCAATAGATATTATTTTATAAAAATATCACGGTAATACGTACATACAGCACATGTATTTTTATAGAAACACGACTATTTCGTTTTACTCTATACTTAATATATCTATAATAGAGTACGATAGTTATTTTTACTAGCTGAATCCTTCTGTAAAGATGCCTCATTTAGAGAAAAAATACCTGATTTAATTTGCTACCACTGCTTAAGATTAACGATTACCACTGAAAAGTTATATTAGGTACTTACTTAGAAATTGAGCTGCAATGTGGGAGATGGACATACATAATTAAGGATGATTTATATTAGGACGGGGCGCGGCACGGGCCGGACGGGGCCCGTACGACGCACGCTCCATAAATTTTTGTCGTGGCCAGTACAACGCCCGGACGAGGCCCGTCCAAGCTTTTACAAAAAATGTATGAAACGTGCGTCGTACGGGCCCCGTCCGACCCGTCCCGTGCCCGCCCCGTCCTAATATAAATCATCCCTAAACCTGCTAAAGTACGCGAAAAGTTGGTACCTACGATCCATTATCACGCTCTTAAAATGTGATAAATAGGAGTAATCTGCCGTGCTAGCATACGGACCACAAAATAATTCTATCGACGTGTCAGAACGAGACAGAGTTACGGTGAAGTATATACGTGTCACCTTTTCACACGTCGACAAACTCTTGTCGTCGTGCGGTATGCTAAGCTAGCTGGTATCGTCAGAGATAAGAGTAAATATGTGGATATACACCTGTTAGAGATAATTATAGCTTTCATCAAAAAGTAGGACTCGTTACAGACAATGCAGGAAAATGTATCTAAAATACCTACTTATATTGCGTCATCAATGCAGTCTACAACGAAGATTTTTTTTGTATAATTCCATTTCGGTGCATGTAATAATAAACGAGAGAGGACAAAGTTGATACAAATGTCATATGTACTATGTAGATATGTTTGAAAAACCTAAATCCTTGATCAGTACTCTGAATATCAACGGTATTGTAGATCGAATCATACAAGTTGGCGGATGTGAAGTTAGCTACAAGCTGCGCAATATCCAATCATCGCGTAGCTTTATGTGAGCTTCAGTCAGGATTGGATATACTCGTAGCTCAGCTTGAAGCTAACTTCACATTCGCCGACTTGTGTGATTCAGCCTGTACTTATTTTTAATAGTTTTGTATCTTTTCATGTATATATTTAAAAGTTTTCATGTTTCATACCGGCGTATGAATATTAGAATATTTTTTTTGACCTACTGATTTTAAAACTAAAATAAAAATACAAAAAATGTAAAATACTTAATGTAATAAGTACCGAGAAGAATATAGGATTGACGAGACTCATCTCGTCATTTCACAATAAATATAAGCGCAATAAATTAAAGTTCAGCCTATCTACTTACAAAGCTCCTAGTTTCATGTAGGTACCACATAGGTTTCAACTAGGTGAAAAATGAAATGAAACATGAAATATCTTTATTACCAAAAAGAGAAATAAAATTACAGTGGTTCTTTACTAATTTGACAAAACGAAGTGTACTATACATTTATTATTTCCAAGGAAGTTAAACAAAATTAAAACGTTAAATTTAGTTGACTTTTGAACAGAATTACAATGTTATAAACATGACTTATTTTACGCTTGCCTCTATGTGTGTGTATGTGTGTGTGTGTGTGTGTGTAACACTGCAATACACGAGAACTCATGAGAGTCAAGGTTTGCAGTGTTCCATGTGTGTGTATGTGTGGAGTATGTATTGTATCTAAGTTTCAACAAATCACTCCCCGTACAAACTACAAATTAGGTTTTCAGTACAGTTATATGAAAGCTTTAACAACCACTGCTTTAATTTATTTTTGAAATGGAATTTAGACAAATCCACACATTCTTTTATTAACAGCATGAACACATTATTATACGTACAAGTATGGGAATACGCCGGGCAGCGTTTTGCCAGTTCAGATCTGAAGCGTGGCAGTGGAATAAAAAAGGCTCTGTTTGTTCGTTTGGATAGTAGAGAATCATAGTCTGGTCGAAGTTTGATTTTATAGTGAGCTTTTAAGACTACATTGTACACAAATAACTGACGAACCCGAAGTACTTCAAACTCGTCATAAAGAAGATCGGTAGAATAACGAAAAGTTTTCCGTAGTATAACTTTGATTAGGTAAATGTATAGTTCAAAATGATTTTGTTATGATCTAAGTATAACCAAGAGTTCAGATATAGAGCCAATAGACTAGCTTACGTAGTTCACCAGATAGTACCTAAGTTTAAAAGATGTTCCAAATTGTTACCAATAGGTAGACAGTTGGTAGAGTACGTAATTTATACTTACCAAAAGTACCTATATTAGTAGTCTGCTTTATATCAACTTAAAGTAGAATCTGAGCAACGTAATTAAAATACATTTAAATGCATACTTTACTGTGTTTCACATTCTTGTGGTTCTTATCTTTAGTTATTTTTAGCGAATCATTAGCTAAGCATAAATTAAAAAAAAAAAACGATTAACTGTAATTATGAGCAGATGCATAGTACTGAGCTATGCTTGGTTATTCTAAAATGCAAAAAATTAAGCATAAATAAACAAATATCAGCAAAGCAAGTTGAAGTACAGGACAAGTAGGAGGACGCCACATTACTACCCCTACATTGTCGATTTTCCTTCGATAGTTACGAAGCGGTTTGACTCAACATTTCTGATTCGTACCGCCAGGGAATGGAACAGTCTTCCTGTTTTCCTGTTTCCTAAGAGATATAAACTAAAGCTTTTCAAGGTCAGAGTGAATAGGTATCTTCTAGGTCTGCGTGCTTCAACTTCGACCACAACGTCGCTTACCATCAGGCGAGTTGGTAGTCAAACGCGGAAGTATTTCCGTTAAAAAAAAAATGGCACTGGGTGAGGTACATAGTTTATAGAACGGATAACCGATGTAGCCATACAGTTCTCGGATGAAAGTCTCGTATCGGCAAGCGTAGGACGTCCACCGACAAAGTGACCCAATGATGTAGTCAAAACCGCAGGAACGCGCTGTATGCAAACCGCTTCCGGTTGGTTTTATTGGAAATCCGTAGAGGCCTACGTCCAGCAGTGGATGTCTTACGGCTGATAATGATGATGAGACAAACTGCCACATAGATCTAATTATTGACAAGGAAAAACAAATATGAGGCAAAGCTCGTACATTATTACCCACTTGTCAAACTTATACCCACACTACTAAGTACTACATAAAAAGCATTGGATCATCCACAGACACTTGAAGGTCTAAAGATAATCCAAATGCTCAAACCCACTGTAGTGTAGGTAGTTTTAGCATATAAAGTAGTACTGTATTTTGTCGTAGTTAATAATCGGCCAAGTACGAGTAGGACTCGCGCACGCAGGGTTCCGTACTGTATGGGATGGGAACCCTAATAAAGGTACTATTGCCCGATAAAAAAAACTTATACAGCCTTACCACAAAATATTTAAACACGTTTTAAACACTGTTTCACGATGCTATTTGTACTGTTAAGCATTGTCTAAAGCGTACTTTTGTGGTAAGACGGCTAGTATTTACCTAGGTGCCTATACGCATTCCTGTTATACTCGTATATATATCTTATACACACATATATCTTCAAACTAAGATGCGAAACTGGTCACCGCACCTGCAGAATCTACTGTTGCGGAACATCACTAGAATACAAAGAGTTACTTTATATGATAAACATTTCAAAAATTCGTCATCTCTCGTCAAGATTCGGAAGTTCTTATAACTTCAATTGAGTGATAACCTGTCTAATACGGGTATCACAGGTGGCGCCGCCAACGCTATAAGTTGGTTAAAAAATGATAAACATTTCACAAAATTCGGCGCGGTGTCAGTACAGCGGATTAGCTCAATTGGCAGAGCGTCGGGCTAGTGATCCGAAGACGCAAGGTCCGAGTCCTGCATCCGCAACGAATTTTTGAAATGTTTATCATATAAAGTAACTCCTTGAGATAAACCTAGTGTGGTACGCACTATAAAATTAAAATCATTTCATCACTAGAATTGTTTGAGGTTGTCTTCCATAGGTGTGATACATAACCACAGTCCCCTTCACTGTTGTTGAGGTATCTATCTAATCCTTAAACTAAGATCATAACCACGGCACATTTATCTTTAAAAACTCTTAACACACATAGTCACTATAGTCTGACCGTTTAACTGAGTCCTCGCCTGCGCGGGTGCGCCTCAGTTAAACGGTCAGACTATAGTTAATGTTATAGAATTTCCAGAGCAACTAAAGAACCATGTGACTAAGTAAATAATAGTATTACAATAATCTTTTTGAAAAACTTCAACTACAACTCATACGACAGAAACACGACCTTACCTTCTCTAACAGGTTTCCAAATCACAAAAGCAATTTTGATATCACAAAACCATTTTCCAAAAACAATGTAAACGATAGAAAACAAGGCTCTTAACAGCTCCGCTGCTGTTGAGCAACTAAATATAAGTAGATAACATTGAGGTGCTCGTGATAAGATAACGAAGTAATCGGAAGATCTTTTCACTTGTTCGCCGAGATACTAGTTACAATGTTCCGTGGTATCAGAATGGGAAAATCGTGAAGTAGTAAAGGAAAGTTTTTACTAAAATTAATTATTTTTCGCAAAAAATGGCAAAACCGCCTTCCATCGTGTACAAAATTCGAATATTTCACTCGAATTGTTTACATTATTGTTGATTTCTCAAAACGGCTCAGCCGATTACTGTAAAAGTTCTGTTCCTCGGCAAACACCCTTTCGAACTAAAAAAAAATCGATTCGGTTCACAATTGGCGCAATTATCGATGAACATACACAAAAAAAATACATACAGACGAACATAGAACCTCTTCCTTTTTGGTAGTCGGTTAAAAATACCTACATAGGTGTGGATCTGATGGTGATTAAACGTCGTCTTTGTTTTTAGGGTTCCGCATCCAAAGGGTAAAAACGGGATCCTATTACTAAGACTCCGTTGTCCGTCCGTCTGTTTGTCACGAGGTTGTATCTCATGAACCATGATAAGTAGACAGTCGAAAATTTTACTGATGATGTATTTTCTGCCTTTTTTGCTCGATATTAATTACGCCAACAGGCAGATGCCTGAAATGTTGCTACGGTAGTGTGACTCGCACTTGGCCGATTTTATAATGTCTCTTTTCCGTTATCCACCTGCGATTTATAATTCTCATTGACTGGATATTTTAATTTTGTAATTTTGTTTAAATTTCAAAGATAAATTTCTTTCTATGAAAAACATTTCAAAAATTCGTCGCGGATGCAGGATTCGAACCTTGCGTCTTCGGATCACTAGCCTGACGCTCTGGACCACTGAGCTAACCCGCTTGTTTAAATTTCATGACACATTAAATCTCAATGCTGCAAACCAAATAATAGATATCTACACAAAACTCGGAGGACTGATGACCGGTGGAGTCGAAAATTTCTCGAATGGAGACCATGCACCAGCAAGCGCAGCGTAGGACGTCCACCTATGAGGTGGACAGACGATCTCATCAAGACCGCAGGATCACGCTGGATGCAAGCCGCTTCCAACCGGTCTTATTGGAGATCAGGAAGCCTATGTCCAGCAGTGGACGTCATATGGCTGATGGATGATTACAGAAATAGCTTGTAGCATGTTGACAAAATTGCTGATTTATACCAATTCATTTTTGACAGTTTTGACAGCTCTGGGCAAGATTTTCCATACACTTTTGTGGTTGAGAATGACTTCGAGCGACAACAGCGCTATCTCTCTGGTTGTACAAGTAGCTGTACGTAAGTCTAGCGCTGAGGGTACTGTGGAGGGGATGCCTGCGCATGTTGACCGCCATATCTAGATAAGATATAACTAAGTAGGTAGGTAGGTACTGTATAATACTAGGAAACAGAATATATAAACTAAAATAAAGCAATAAGCCTTCGTCCATTATAAGTCTCGATGAGGTAACATCAGCATTTACTATGGAATGTTAATTGATACTCAATGATCGGTTGTCTCATTAACTATTTAGGTGTTAGGTTTAGGTTAGGCTCTCGATATGGTTACCTACTAAGATTTACGGTAGCTACATATAATTCTCAAAACAAAAGTTCTCAAGCGGAGACCACCTACCGGCAAGCGCAGCGTAGGACGTCCAGCCACAAGGTGGACGGATGACCTCATCAAGACCGCAGGGTCACGCTGGATGCAAGCCGCTACCAACCGGTCTTATTGGAGATCGTCAGGGGAGGCCTATGTGCAGCAGTGGACGCCCAATGGTTGAAACGACGACGACATTAATTATAATCAGAGAAGTAATTATATAAATAAATAATAAATATATCTTTATTGTACACCAAAAATTACAGTAATATACAATAGAAACTACACAAAAAAAAATTACAAGGGCGGCCTTATCGCCTTTGGCGATTCCTACCAGGTAACCTTTGTTGCAGGCCAGGCCTCTATATATTTAATATTAATTTAATAAAATTAAATGTTTCCTCATAAATGGTTTTCATAACGCTCTAAGCATTGCTCTCCTTATAAGTTTGATCATATAAAAAAATCGGACAAATGTGTCATACTCGCTCAACGGGGTTTTAATATAGATCCAGAAATTACAGAGGATTGTTAAAACCTTAGGGTGAATTTAGCCATCACTACATGGTACGAGTATAAAACAAAGTTCCTTCCCGCTGTCTGTCCCTATGTATGCTTATATCTTTAAAACTACGCAAAGGATTTTGACGTGATTTTTTTAATAGATAGAGAGATTCAAGAGAAAGGTTTATTTTCGTCATAAACACATAAATATTTTTTTATTTTCCTTTTGAGATACAGCACCCTTAAAAACATTGAATACAGTGCTTTTCACATTGCAATATAACTTTATCTTAAACCAAAAAGTCTAAAAGCGTAATAATATTTGTTATTTTTTTTTCGCAATTTTGGCCCCAAAGTTTTTTCATTTAGAAAATTTGGTCATAACGATGAGTAGGTACAATGATATCCTAGATGTCCTAGAATATGTCAGTTGTCTAGAGAAAAATCGTGAGGTATAAGTTTTTTTAACCTACCTATACGAGCCTAGGCATAGGTACTTATTGTTATGCAATGATAGCAATTTATGAGCACGTAGTTTATGTTACTCGTTACTAATGGGATAACTACTTACTGAATACATTTAACTTGTAGTATAAAAGGTAAGCACAAATTTTACAACTCCATAAGTGATCTAACTTTCTTTCTATCACATCGTTCGAAAATACTAAACTATTTCACAAACTTCAAGTAACGTAAGTATTACCAACTACAATGTGTTATTTTTGTGATAAACAATTTAAAAAGTAACGTTCCTGCGGTCGTTACTTTTTGAACTTGTTAGTACTTTTGTTCGAACCTGTTTAACTGATAGGTTTCGGTCCCCATGCTTTATCAAATAAGCCAGGTCAAGACGCTCTCGCCTAAAGTTAAAAATAAGTTGTAATTAGTTGGTAAAAGTGTTACCAACTTAATGGTGAGTAGCAGTACAGTTTTGTCACACAAGTGTTATGGGCACAATTAAATGTCGAGTTCACGTAGTGCACTCAACTTACAGCGTTCGTTGGTTACGTTATAAAAGATTCATAAAAATTAAAGGTTTAAAATGTACGATTTCAAAATACTTATGTGCTTATTACTGTTCAAAGTGAAATTATTAGTATTATTAGTATATTCTAGTGTAATTTATTTTATCGACTTTTAAATTAACTCCCTTTAAATAAAATATAGGTAAATATGTACCTAAAGTCAGATTCAGTTAATACTGGGCAAGAACAGCGATGTTTGTGGTGCAGAAAAACTTAAAAATAATATTTTCATCGCTGTTTAATACTTATTATTATCTGTTCTAATTGTGATGTCCGAAAAACAAAATACATAAGTATCTAAAATAAATGCATACCTATGTTGACCGAGGCGAAGCAAAGGTTTCGCAAACCTCAGAAGAATTACAAGTAATAGAAGTATTGCTAAATTTTACTTAAATAAAAACTACGTTATAGCTGTCTTATTCATATCTGGTTATACAGCATACGCGAGAGTGAGTGAACCAAAAAAACGCAATTTCTGCCGCATACGTCAAAATCACCAGTTGGAATGTCAAAATGGTTAAAATTTGGTTAGATTAGGTCATTTGTCCTTTTCGCAAATTTGAACTTAAGTTCCAGTAAGAAGGTTCAAATCTCTGATAATTTTACCTTCCTACTTTTTACCTTTTTGAATTTGGACACCCGACTTAGCTCAATGCTAGTTTGTGAAACCCTTCGAAATTAAGTAACTTCGGGCGGATGTGCATCTTTATCTAACACCTTTTAAATTTCATATTGAAAATGGGACAAAGTGGTGTATATCTCTTGCTATTTTAGTACTGTTTCTAGCACTTTGTTCTTATTCTATGGCACAAACTGATTATATTTTTTTTTTTCAACAGACACTTTTCACCAAAATGGCATCGGGAAAGAGCATGATGTTGCTGGTAGTGTGCATCATGTTGTGTGTGCTGTGTGAACATACGGCGCGCGCTATCGTGAAGCAAGTAGACATCGGGGCGTGTGCTGGCAGCACGTTGTCCAACGAAGACTGCTACCAACGGTGCCTGGATCAGGGCCACAAGCACGGCCGCTGCGGGAACTTCGGCTGGTTCACCTGTTTGTGTGAAACATGGATACCTTGAAAGATTCTGTACCAAAGTGTATTATTCCTAGCATAGTTAAACTAGAAGTAGTTAAATAATTTATAGATTCTTTATTAATATCTAGTAGAGCTAATGTTCCCTCCATAAATTGCGACGCCCTTACGGGGTCAATGTCACTAAGTTAAGACTCTAGTTTGTAAGAACTTTTGTTATAACAGTGCATTGTGCAATAAACGAATAATTATAATATAATTCTTACCTGTTTCTTTTAGTTTTATCCCCTAAATTGATATTGTGTGTGGCCAATTATTTTAACTCTGTATAAATGTAACGTATTGTATGAAGTCTGTAAAGCTATAGCTGTAGCTTATTGTAAATAAATATATTTGAATTTTAAAGGCGCCATCGTAAATTTAATACCGTAAAACATTAAAACTTTGCGCGAATTTCTTGCATTTTAGACAATAGACAATATTTTATTGACGAAAACAAAACACAGGAAATACAGCAACAAGGATTAGAAATACACTAAAGACTAAAATACCTAGTGTTTTATTTTCGTCACCAGCCGGATTTTTTTTTATTTTTTTTTGTATTCAATTGTAAATAACTATTTTTACATTTTCGAATCTGATGTGTGTTTTAGCTATGTCATTGTCAAATGTCTTGTTCCTCGCAAATAATATCTCATAACATCAAAACAATGCTAATTTCAATCACATTAACCTGAATTTAGAGAGCGAGCCATATTTTGAGCACTTTTAACAACTTTGTCCATTTTCCTAGAAATGATTTTGTTGGTTTGTTCCTCTTTCACGCACCAACGGAGCAACGGATTGACTTGATTTTTGGCATGGATATAGTTTAAAAGACGGAAAGTGACCTAGGATACTTTTTATCCCAAAACATTGCAGTTTCTGTAGGGTAGGACAAAAACTATCGATAGCGAAACTGTCGCCACTATCACAAAGACGCTAATATGGATTGACGAAAAGTAATTAGATGACAGGTGACATTAGGCCCAATTATGAAGGCACCATCGTAATTAAAATAGCTTATTAGACTATTTCTGTTTCTTTTTTACTTTAGGCATTAGATAGAGAGAACACTTTTGACGTTTTTACTAACTATACGATGGCGCTTTCATAATTGGTCCTATTGGCTGCAGACTTTTATAAATATCACGCATAGCATAGCAAAGGGACAAATTGTCGTTCCACCATTAAATCTCCTCGAAGAGGAAATAAAGTAAGGATTGACAATGATAACTGACATTAAAATTGGATAAAATGGTTTTTCTCTTTGCCATGCTCATTGGGGTGCTGTTTGAAATGACATGGCATTATTGCTATGACGATAAAGTTGTAAATAAAAGCTCTGCCTAGGAGACGTTTGAAGTTTGTCCACCATCTTTGTGAAATCAAATTTGACATTTGATCAGCAGTTCAAGTGTCATTTGTGTCTAGATTACATAGCAGTTTCTATGGATTTGCGACGCCATGTTTGTGGAATCGTGCATCACAACTTTTTTACTTTATGTCACTTCTACTGTTTTTCCTTATTCTGAGGCCATGCTACATATTACAATGACGTCCGTCATTTTGTCTGACATTAAAAATATTTTTAAACCTCCCACCATTAGAGGTATAACGTGTTTCTTTATTCTACCTTTATGGTACAAAATTAATACTAATATACGAAGCAACGGATCAACTTAATTTTTGGCATGAGTAGTGTGGCATTCGAATTAATGACTATTCGAATTTCGTACACGGTGGAAGTCGGTGTTGCGATTTTTGCGAAAAATAATTGTTCTACAAGGGAAAATCATACTTATATGGATACCAACACACCTCGAGGGTAGGCGGGTGGGTTGTTATGTGAGAGTTCCCGCAGGCTGGTCTGTATACCCACTATAAGCCCTGAGTGTTCCACCTCTGTGCCTGGTGCCGGCTCACGCTTTTGCACTGCTCCATGGCTCCCAACAGCACTAGCCCAGACTCGGGCTCCATAATGGAGCTTTCGCTCCCGCCACAATGACGCTGTGTCGGAGCACAAGACACATCGTCATCTACCACTCGGGACTAACTGGTCCCAGTGCAACGGCACTGGCACCAGTGAGTCCCAAGCTTCTATCATGGACCCGTTAGTAAATGATAGAAGCCCCGCGCCTGCCACTTCGACTGCTGAGGGCAGGGAGAACGGCCATCGAGATACCGACACTTCTCTTTGCCTGCAGCCTCACTGCGTCCGCCAACACGTTGACGGTCCCGCGGGAGGTAGGGTAGGTGTAACACACACCACCAGTTCCATCCCACCGCGGTCCCTAATTCTCGGCTGCAGCGTCGCAAGAGCGGCACTGCAGGCTGCAGCCCGCCTCAGTTGCGGCACTCCTTATAAGGCACGGAACTTACCGGCCAGCCTCTTCAGCCAGCTGCTGCTTTAGTTAAAAAGCCCAGAAAAGCGGCCCAACCTCGAGTGCAAACTAGGGGGAAAATATCTAAAAAATCGTAAGACCTCGAGCGCCACCTTCTCAGCTGTTTCAGAAGAAACCCAGAGAAGCGGCTCTATCTCGGGTTCCCGCGCCGCCCATAAGCCTCGGTTATTAAGTTCTCCCGCCACGACAAGGCGGGAACCCATGGGCGGGTTGTACACTCTAACCTTATTATCTTAATCAAAACAGAAGCATTGCGGGATACACAAGGTATTTCGAGTTCGGTCGGTTAGGTTTGGTTTGAACAGTGACAACAAGGGTACTTGATTTTTTTATACCTCTAGAGCAAGTGCCTTTATTAACTACTACTAAATACAAGACGAAAAACTACTACTAAATACGAGTATAACAAAAAACTTTATAAACTACTACTACATAACAAGCAATTGGATCATCCACAGACCCTTGAAGGTCTAAAGATAATCCAGCATGCTGGCAGCATTGCCACGCTGAATGGCAATGCTTATACGTTGAGCCAAATAAACACCAGCATTTTGGTCACACGTCGCGTCCACCAGACACTCAAAAAGACTTTTGAAAACAAAATGAGCTCCCGGCCCCCACGGACACAATGTCTCAATTTCAAACGGCTGAAATATGTAACCACTGCCAAGGTTAGCATATTTACGCCCTTTGTGCTGCTCCGCCGAATTGGCCACCGCTCCAGCCCTACTCTGGAGTCTCAGAAAGATGTGACGGCGCCAAAGTATCGACGCAAGTCGCGTCCCATACTAAGGGCCGTCCACACTTCCATGCGACTTTCGATTTTTTCGACTGCCTTGGTGGCTCAGTGGTTAGTGACCCTGACTTCTGGATCAAAGAGGTGTGCGACGCGGCAGCAAGGTGGGTCGACTATCTCGACCATATCGTCAATACCCCCGGTCGAGCCTGGTCACGACCGGCAAAGAACCGAAGCAGATGGCAGATGACTGCAAGAGAGAGGCCTATACGAGGGTCAAACTGAAAGTTCTTAGAAAATCAAAAACTGATTACATTAGCCAGTTATTAGTTTTATTATATCTTTTCAAAATATTGTCCATTCACGTCAATACACCGCTGCATGCGATGGAACCACTGGGAAAAGCACTTTGCCCACTCGTCCTTAGGGGTCTCTTCAATGGCATCGCGATACGCAGCCACCGCTTCTTCAGCATTCATAAACCGCTTTCCTTTAAGTTTTTCTTTAATTTTTGAAAATAAATAAAAATCACAAGGCGCGAGGTCGGGGCTATACGGCGGGTGACCCAGTAATTCAACGTTTGATGTCGCCAAATAGTCGATCGTTCGCTTGGCGGTGTGCGATGAGGCGTTGTCGTGGTGAAGGAGGATCCTACTGCGAGGTCGTTTCTCTCGAACTTTTTCCAAGACAAGTGGCAAACAATTGGTAGTGTACCATTCTGCAGAAACTGTTTTTTGATCCTCTAACACAATTGTCGCGAAATGACCTATCCTTCCAAAGAACGAGGCCACCATTTTTTTCCCCGCACTTCGATCTCTCTTCACTTTAGTTGGCAACTCCTCGAAAGGAAACACCCACTGAGCAGATTGTCTTTTGGTTTCAGGATCATAACAGTAAATCCAGCTTTCGTCACCTGTTAGTATGTCGAACACAGCATTTGAGTCACCTCCGTTAAATCTTTCAATCATTTTACGGCACCAATCCACACGATGGAGTTTTTGAGCCTCAGTCAAATTATGAGGTATCCACCGGGCGCAAAGCTTCCTGACCGCTAAATGTTCGTGTAGGATTTTGTGCACTTGACTCATACCGATGCCTAAGCTTGTCCGAATCTGCTGATAGGTCACTCTTTTGTCAGTCTCTATCATACGCCGCACAACACAGATGTTATCTTCAGTCGTCGCCGTAGAAGGCCGTCCCTCACGTAAATCATCAGTGAGATTAGTGCGACCACGTTTAAACTCATTAAACCAGTTGTAAACAGTCGCACGAGATGGGGCTTCATCGTGAAAGGCCAATCGTAGTCTATCATAACTTTCTTGTTGACTTAAATGACATCGAAAGTCATAAAAAATCATTGCACGAAAATTTTCTCGTGTTAAATTCATGTTGACGTGACACAGACAATTTTCAATTTGCCGCCAAATCGTAAAACAAATGACAAATGAATGAAGTATATACTCAGTAATATTGGCAAAGAGTTCTATTTTCAAATTATAGAATTATTTTTTTATTATATTGTTTATAAGTGGCCAGTTCTAAGAACTTTCAGTTTGACCCTCGTACTCAGCAGCGGGACAAAGAAAGCTGCGGATGATAACGATGGTGAAACAAATTAGTTGAGATTGACTCTTTTTTTTGGTTTGAAAGTATTATTTGGTACAATATTTGTGTATCGTTTCACATTGAATTGGGGCTAATATTTTGTGGCGCACGTACTATTTTTGTTACCATATTTTTTGACATCATATTTTACCAAAATTTGTAGGTACCGATATAAATATTAGCGAAAATTAAATTATAACGCGGGCAAAGCCGCGGGTAAAAGCTAGTAATTTTATAATGCTTGAACATACTTAGTTACCAACAATTTGGGTATCGTTGATTTGTCATGAGTAGATATGTGTTAGGTACACTAGCGTAAGAATTTCGTTGTATTACTGTTCGTCTTATATTTTTGTGTACAATAAAGTATCTATGTGTGAGACTTATTACATCTGGCGAGCAATAACTCATCTCGTAATTTAAGCAGTGAAGGTGGATCAAATCTCTGATCGACAATTGAGTTTTCAACGAAAATAGTGTTCCTAATGTGTAAGTATCCAACTAAATATAAATATACTATTCAGTATTGAATATCATTTATTTTTTGTCAACAGGTGCAACCAACCGAGGTGGACCGAGAATCTACACATAATTTACATAAAATCGAAAGGAAGAATGGTTTTTAGTGACCGTATGATGCTGGTGGTGGTATGCGTGGCCGTAGTGCTGTCGTGTTTATTGCATGGTACACATGGTGACGTGCACATCGGCTCGTGTCCAGCCGGTATGTTGTCGAACGACTACTGCTGAGGCCAGTGCCTGGGCCGCGGCTACAAGGGCGGCCACTGCGGCAGCTTCATGGACATGAACTGCTGGTGTGAGACATGAATAAATGAAGCATTTATTGAAGTATTTAATTTAATTTTCCTGTTATAGTTAAAATAGTCAGGACAATCAACTACTATTTGAAAAAAAACATGGATCTACGACAGTAAAAAAATCCAAAAAAAAATTACTTCTTGGCAACATTCCATGGAAAGAAGTATTCTAAAACTTGGGAAAATACAAACAAAAAAGAAGATGGCCACTGGAAGCCACGGAATGGCCAGGCCCAGTGGGAAAAAGAAACCAAGGTAGACCCCGTAAAAGATGGACCGTCGACATTTCTGAAATTGCAGGAAAAAACTGGATGACGACTGCTCAAGACAGAGAGAGTTGGAACGGGATGGAGGAGGCTTTTACCCAAAAGGGATCCATACATGAAGAAAATTACAAAATTGTATATAAAATAATAAAAAAATTTAAGTAGTTACAGCGGCAACAGAAATACATCATCGCTGAAAATTTCAGCTGCCTAGCTATCACGGTTCATGAGATACAGCCAGGTGACAGACAGACAGACAGAGTCTTATTACTTACTAAGACTCCGCTGTCCGTCCGTCTGTCCGTTTTTACCCCTTAGGTACGGAACCCTAAAAAGAAATCCATTAATGCACTTTTGTTATGATAAATCCACGTCGAAAGTTAAGTACTTATGTAAAATTGGCGCTCAAACATATTGACGACTATATTAAATTTTTGCTTTACAAGTACATGATTTTTTTAAAGTACTGAACTTTATCATATTTTATTTTATTGGTTGATACCGATATAAACATAATCCAATATTACCAAAATAGTGGGCGGGCGAAGCCGCAAGTAAAAGATAGTATATTAATAAACTATTCCTTGAAACTGCCGAAATGTTGGCCACCTAACTAAGGAATTTCAGAACTTGAGGGGTAATTAAGCTCTAATTTAACTATTACTAATGATGTATTAGCTAAGTACGTAATTACTGCACATCTTTGTTATAAAAGGGATTTAAAATGGGTCGCACAATTTTATTGTTTAACGGTTCTTCTTTGTATTAACACCATTTCAAGCAGTTGTGGCAGTCAACCTATCTGGATCACGTAAGTATACTCTTGCTTTATTTTTAGGAAATAGTTTATTTATGGGCTTTGATTATGTAAATAATCAAATTTTATAAGATTGTGTTATGTGTACTTACTTGCGTATCAGATAAGTACCACATCTTTATTTGTTACCGACTTCCAAAAAGGAGGAGGTACTCGTACTATGTTCGTCTATATGTTTTTTGTGTAATTTTGCCAACCGATTTAAAAAATCTTTTTTATTTCGAAAGGGTATACTCCCGAGGTAGTCCCATTTAAATTTTATCGAAATAAACTTAGCTGTTTTTGATAAATCAACAATAATGTTACATGGATGTTACATCGATTCGTGCAAACTATTCGAAATCTGTACACGGTAGAAGTCAATGGTGCCATTTTTTGCGAAATATAATTATTTATTACATAAGTACCTATTTATTTAATTTTTGGGAGGATCTACCATAGTTGTTTATGAATATTTAGATGTAACAAAAACAGACAAAATAGATACGATACGTTACGTTTAGAATCACATTTAACCATAGGTCCATTTTCATAAATGTTATTCGATACGAGTACGTGCTACGAAAATTGTATTTTCCTTCACTGTTTTAATTTAGCGACATTGCGGGAATAAATCGTAGATTTACTAAATTGAACTTACCAAACATACCTAGATCTATGCCAGTCATTCAATTGTAATTATAAAAAAAACTTGGCATTGAACAATGAAAAAATAGTGGTTCTTTTAAAATTTAATAGAGTGGAAAATGCAAAAGTTTACTGTATGGGAAGAATGTCAATATTTGAATGGCATTAAATACGATTGAATAAACAAGAGTTCTGTAGGCATACCACCAGCCCGATGGGTCGACGACATCAGATCCACCATGGGACATGCGAGGATGAGATCAGTCCAAGACAGGGAAAACTGGCACAAGGGAGAGGAGGCATATACCCTGCAGTGGGTCAATACAGGCAACAATACAATGATGATGATGATTATTAAATAAATCGATATTCAAATTAACATCAAAATACAAAGAAATGTTAGCACCTGAACATTCATTGCATTTTTGTTAACAGAAACAACCAACCGAGTGACCCGAACTCTACCGGATATTTACCCGAAACCAAAAGTAAAAATGGCAACACCTAAACCCCGCGAAATTGTCGTGTGCGTCGTGGTGGTGTTGTGGATACTCTGTGGTCGCGTGGTGCATGCTGACGTGCACATCACCTCGTGTCCGGCAGGCGCAGGCGGCGCGAGCGCGCTGTCGAACGGCTACTGCATGGCCCCAGAGGCGGCGTAAGGCCGGGGCAACGCTCACGGCCTCGCGCCCTAAGGGCCTTAGGGCCCTCGCACCTCGAAGATTGGGGGGTCCCCCACTTAAATAAACATACCAGTTGAAACTAACTTGTCGATCATTTTTTATATTCAGACCTTCTTTCTAGCTTAGCATTCGAACATGAAAAGAGTTTTATCTCCGTGTGAACAATTGACACATACATAAATATACTTCACCATAACTCTGCTTCGTTCTGACCGGTCGAAATAATTATTTCGGGGTGCGTACACTAGCCCGTCTTGCCTAATTTTATTTGGTCAGCCTATATAATTAGATCTCTGTTCGATATCAATAAATGAAATGCAACACTGTACAACTTATTCCTGTTTAAATTGCTAATTCATTTACTGATTACAGATTTTAATTTTATAGATACTTTACTGAAACAATGTAAATTCTGTGAAATAAACTAATAGACAAGACAGAATGGTATCTATCAAACGCGTAATGTTGGTACACTAAATCAAATATCTTGACAGCTGTGATGTTAGCTACAAGCTGCGGATACCCCGTGAGCTTCGATGAGCTTTGTAGCTAACATCGCAACCGTCAAGAGTCTGAATAGACCTAACAATAGTAGGTATATGTGTAGCCAACTAGCCATTGTGTTGTCATGCTTACCTACTGTGTGAACTGCGGCGCGCGCTGACGTGCACATCAGCCTATGTCCGGCCGGCGCGCAGTGGTCTCGAACCTGCCGATTTTTCGGTATTTCTACCGATTTGGTGCCTGTTCTACCGAAATACCGAAATGAAACAATTTTTTAACGATTTTGAAATAGAGTTTGGTCTACGTGTGAAAAGTGACAGATATATATATCTGTCACCGTAATTGTCTCGTTGTGACATGTCGAAAGAATTGTAATTTTTTTTGTTGAATTGTGTGAAAGTGCGTATGCTAGCCCGGCTGAACCGAGGCAGATAGCACAGTAAGAGAGACTCTATATCCAAAAGTGGGATAAAGAAGGATGTGAATGATGATGATTTTATGATGACGAATCATGTTGTCATGTTTGCGAAGATTTGCCTTTTTATTTAAATGATCTATTCTTATTTCTAAAAATATAACAAGAAAAAGCAACATACCAAAAGAGAAATAATAGCATGTACCTACTTACCACTTGAACATACTTAATATGTTATACGTAGCAAAAGACTCGGAACAGTCGAATAGCACTTGAAAGGTATTGCAATGTTTTAAAGGGATAGGTATATTCATACATTCAAATTAGGTAGGTAAGTACATAGGTAATAGACAAAAAATATGTAGATTATATTGTCTGCCGTTGCTGTAAAATTGAAAGGGTATGTCAATTCTAAGACAGCTGTAATAAAACACGTAGGTATAGTGGAGCGACCCAGATAACAGCTAACCGTAAACACGAAAACAAAATAAAATCAAGTAGAAATAGCAGAATATGACGTCACTGCCCGTAAGTGTCATAAATTCACCATATTATGATATGCTTTGTGGGAAAGGGACAAGTCATCCCCTCTTTATCCCTACCAAAATCTTTACAAACTTATATCTGGACTTGATTGGCTACACTTTTAAATATTTTTTCAGTTTACGAATCATACATAATTAATTGCAAAATTCACTAATCCTTAAACTTTTAATTAATTCAGTACTAATCCTATTCACACTGGCGCAAATATTGCGACTATTCGTACATCTAAATAAATAATTGGCCAAGTGCGAGTAGGAGTCGCGAACGAAGGGTTCCGTACGGTGTTGGAGCCCCCTTAGTTCCTTTCCTCTTGCCGTTATTAAAAGCGAGAAAAAACTCCTAAGAAAACACGTTTCTTGTGTATGGGGGGCATTGGGGGGTGTTAAGGGGGGCTCCCCTTAAATATTTATTTTGTTACATTTTTAGTATTTGTTGTTATACCGGCAACATATTTAGGTACATCATCTGTAAAAATTTCAGATGTCTAGCTATCACGGTTCATGAGATACAGTCTGGTGACAGACGGTCAGACGGACATCGGAGTCTTAGTAATAGGGTCTTGTTTTTACCTTTTGGGTACGGAACCCTAAAAATAAAATAGATGTAGGTACGTTACCTCTGTTACATTCCAAACTGCACTTTGTTAATTCACATAACAGTCATAAAATCGCACTTTATAATCGGAGTAGCACAGGGAAGTATACCTTGACCAGTCTTCTTCCTACTTCTCACGTTTCTCACACAATTATTTTAACAATTTCATTAAACGATAGAAAATAGATTCCTAAAAGCTTTTCAATATCACTTTGTTCTGTATTTCCCACTTTGTTTTTCTGCGTATGTAAGGTACAACGCGTTATAATGGTTGTAGTACAACCCACTCACTGTTGGAATGCCGCTGCGTGTTATCAGATAACGCTAAATCGTTTGATTAGTATTTGCTTATTATCAACACTTTGGTATCTGATGATAGAGCAACGACTTTATGTGAAAATAATATCAGTGTTTGCATAAATTAACATGGGTGGCATAAAACTAAAGAAGCAGTAGGTAGGTACTTTACACCACCAAGTAGATAAGCAGAGACATAAGCTTGTCAAGTTTTGGTAGGGATAAAGAGGGGATGCCTTGTCCCTTTCCCACAAAGCATAACATACTCGTAGTATGTATTTGGAGTAAGGGTTTTCAATGCCTTGCCAAATATTATAAAAAACGCAGCTTCTCTTGCAATATTCAAAAGAAAGCTTAAAATATTCCTTACTGACATGGCACCCTATAGCATCAAGGAATTCATTCCAAAAATTGAATAAAATTGTAAATTTTTTACATCATTTTTTAATAACAATGTTCACTTCAAGGATGTAATTATGTAATTGTATTTACGTTCCTACTTAATACGTATTATTTTTCAATTTTTATTTTATTATAATTATATCTGACGTGTAATATTGTACAATTACCAATAAAATTATCATTATCATCATTATCATTATGGCGAATGTATGACACTTACGGGCCGTGACGTCATAGTCTGCTACAGTGCGCTCTTTGTCTATCAAGAAAATACGCTTGTTTCTTCTTTATTTCAAAGTTGATTTTATTTTTGTTTTCGTTAATCGGCTCTGTTTGTGGTTAACTGTTACAAGAGGACTTTAAAAAAATATTGTCAACTAGCTTATTACCTATACAGTGAACAGGGCACATAGCACGGAGGACTGATGACCACTGGGGTCGAAAAGTTTTCAAGTGGAGACTATGTACCGGCAAACGCAGTGTAAGACGCTACGAAGTAGATGGATGACTTTTTTCCGGTCATTTATTTTTGAAGAAAACGCCGCAATACCCAGAGCAATAGCCCAATACGAATTGAATGGCGTATGGATCCACATAAATGCCATCCAATTTCTTTTAATATACCTATAGAGTTCCTCACTGTGATTTATTTCCTTTAAAAGTCAATGATGTTAAAATGTCTATGTATTAATCCCATAGAACTCATTGGTACGAGACAGGGATTTTAATGCACGACCTTACGATTACAATTAAGTAGTGTTCCTATTATACAGGGTTATTCCTAATCAGTTAGCATCCTTTTAGGGTTTATTCTGCACATCAAAATTAACAACTTTTGTTCTGCGACTTGTGTCAAAACTCAAAAAAAATTGTTGTTCCATAGAAAAATATCGTTCACTCGCGACAAAATGTATGGAACAGCTATTTTTTTTTTGAGTTTTGACAAAAGTCACAGAACAAAAGTTGTTAGTGTTGTTGTACAGAAAAAGCCCCTAAAAGGATGCTAATTGATTAGGAATAGCCCTATATACTAAGCCACTACGACTCACTAAACCTGACTTACAAAAGGAAGTCAAAGATATGTCTAACAGCCTTTGGGGCTGAGTGGTATGGTATAATTATAACATTTTTTTTATTTCGTATGGGTTTGCGTTTGACTACAAACTGCCTGATGTGTAGCACGCTTACCTAGAAGATACGTATATTATATACTCGGGATTGGAAGACATCCACGTCGTACTTACTTTAGCGCGAATACAGACCCAGGCAATACGATCCACATTCTGGATGTTCGCACCTATCTAGAAGACCACAATATAGAAGATACCAAATCATAAGTACTTCAATGCAACAAACCAACGTTCTTACTAAGCGATAACAATCTCAGATTTGCTATCACAGATAACGGCATATTCACACATGTAGTCATATAAAGCCAATAAACGTAGGTACCTATTGTATACACTTACCTAACAATAACAAGCCATATATCGTGTTGTACATTTTCCTAGAAAATACGTAGGCATTATAAGCTTTATCATTTGTTAAATATTTATTTTTGTGCATGCCCTGAGCATTCATGCTCGCCATCGAAGGCTCCTTCTTGCGGCGGCGTCGTGTGTCGGGTCGCTCTCCTCCCTCAAATATGGTCGAAGAGTATGATGGCTGGCTCATGTGTCACACTCGTGATCGGGTGCTGCTTGCGGGTCGCCGGTTTGCTCGCGGCATTTACGCAATGCACTGAAACTACTAACTTAGACTAAGATTTAAACTAACCCATCTCTATCGTACAGTCGCATTCTTTCAATTGTAACTTTGTTATCAAAGGGCACAGACCCTGGAGTCTGTGGATCATTAATTTAAATTTAAAAAAAAAATTATGAAGTGAAAACAAAACTTCTTTAGCGGTGTTGTGCTCTTTTGGGATGGGTAAAAAATGTTAAACTCGCGTCAGGACACGTGACCTGATTGAACATTTGTGAGACGGAAGGAGCAAGTTTTCACTTCTGCCGGCACTCTCAGAGGGCAACCCGTTGTTTTTTTTTTGTAAATAAAATTTTAGTACTCGAACCAAAGTGAAAATAAAATATACTACGCCCAAACACTGGCGCTGGCTTGAGGAGACAACGGCGCGTCTTAGCCGGCGTCGTTGTAAGTATGCCATAACAGTCCTGGGACGTCAATTGACATGCTAAAAAACACTGGTGCGTTCCAATGCCGTCCGTCCAATCCCAGTGCCGTCTATAATGCCTATGCATTACAAGTCGGCTACCGAGGGGGTTTTAGTGGTTAAGACCAGTTGCACCCCAATGCAGCTAGGTATCTGTAAAAGATTTCCCCCCTATCACCAAAAAAAAGGCTGTACGGAACATTATATGACCCGCGGAAGCCCCAGAATTTCCAAAATCAAATGTTCAATGAGTTGTGCGATTACAGCTTTTAATTGGATCTTTTGGGAAGTCCCTATAAATAAAATAGTATCATCATCGTCTAGATTTTTTTGTTTTAAAAGTATCAAAGGAAGTAGTGGGAGCATATTCTAATAAATAACGCCTGCTGTAAAACATCCGCAAAGCCATTTGAAGATAAAACGCCTGCCTTTGCGGCGCACAATACGCCAGCCGCTGAGTCAATTGGAAATTATTTTCTAAGAAGGATACTAACGCTAGGAAAATACCAAACAGTGAATGAAATTATTTTAGACAATTATTTTTCGCAAAAAATGGTAATACCGCCTTCCATCGTGTACGAAATTCGAATATTTCGCTCGAATTGTTTGTTGATATATCAAAAAGGGCTCACCCGATTTCTGTAAAATTTAACCGGGCCAGATGGGATACACTCAATTTTAAATGGGACCACTTTGGGAGGATACCCTTTCAAACTGAAAAATAATTTTTCGATTCAATGGCGAAATTATCGATGTTCATCGTGTACAAAATTCGAATATTTCGCTCGAATTACTTATATTATTGTTGGTTTTTTCAAAAACGGCTCAGCCAATTTCTGTAAAATTTAAATGGGACCACCTCGTGAGTATACCTTTTTGAACTAAAAAAGAACTTTTCGATTCGGTTCACAAGTGGCGAAATCATCGATGAACGAAATGAATGAAAAAAATACATAGGTACACACGAACATAGAATCTCCTTCTTTTTGGAAATCGGTTAGTTAGGGAAATCCAGGCCTATTATCTTTTTCCTCGTTCTCATCCAAATCACCTACCGCAGTGCTGTAGGTGTACGTTTAAAGTTGAAAGTAAATCATCAATAGGTATAGGGTACCTATATAGGTATTTTTATGTTTATTTTCAGAAGGCTAGGTCGGCCCGTTTGCGTCGCTTCTTTTAAACGATTCGATTTTTACTAACCAAAAAACTATAAAATTTTTGGGATATAAGTAACAATGTCTATTTTCAATGGCTTTGTGTATTAGGTAGGTACCTTTTACACGTATATCAAAATTTCACAGACCGACATGTCTGCATTTGAGATTTCGTTGAAAATATGTATTTCTTTTCAATCCGGGAGTGTGGGTACACACCATTAGGTATTGTATTTCGCGGTTGATAGATGTGGTGCTTCCTAGGAAGATTTTGCAGAAGAGCCTTAGCAGTAGGTATATTAAAAAAATCTATAAAACCGTAATGAAATATAAATGTATCGGCAGTCCCTATTCTTGTACTAGCTGTTAGTTGAAATCATTTATCTTCTTAAACATGCCTGTACAAAGGTCTGAGTCATTATCATCAGCAGCAGCATATCAACCCACTGCAAGGCATTTATAAACCTCCATCTTTCGCCAACTACTCGCCTCTGGCCCGAGCCAGTATCATCTATCATTTAGCACGGGTAGCATGGCAAAGGGACAAATTGTCTTTCCACCATTATATCACCTCAAAGAGGAAATGAAGTATGGATTGACATTAAAAGTGGATTAAATGGTTTTCTCCCTTTGCCGTGCTACCCGTGCTGCTACAAGTATCTTAAAAACTCACACCAAAACTTATGCCTTTTCCATCTTTCGTCAACTATACCTACCACTACCCTGTGCCAATCTTACCTAGAAGCGTAAGTAGATAGGTAACTACATCATAAGGTAAAGTAGAACCAGACATCATAAGGGATGATTATATTAGGACGGGGCGGGCGCGAGACGAGCGCGGGACGGGACGGACGGGGCCCGTAGCCCGTAGCCCGTACGACAAGCCCGGACGGGCCCCGTCCGGGCGTCGTAAGGGCGTCGTGGGGCCCCGTCCGGCCCGTCCTAATATAAATCATCCTTTACTTCCCGCCCGATCTATACATACGAACTTACCTACTTATCCGGCGCCCGATTAAGGTTTTTACAACGACAGTTTTCCTCCCATATCTCAAGATTCTCATGTTCCGATCAGCAACCTTCTCTTTGCCTTCAACATTGAATCGTAAGTATTGAAACACAGGTTAGTACAACTCTAGTGTCAATCGAACCTGCGCGTGCGCCGGTCGTCCGTCGCGCAGCCACTCACGTCGCGCCGATCGGTGTCGTGATCTACTTACATTTTTTGCTATAAGTTTTTTGATTGTGTCTGTGATATAAACATTATTACTTGGATGACTTGGACTTGCTTTGCGGTTGGTTTTGAGACTAATTGAACAAGTGAGTTTTTTTGGTTTTACATACCTATACCTGCAACATATTATAAGTACAACTTTTTATTTTTTTTGTAAATATCTTGGATGCTTTTCTAATTTTATGTAGCGAAATATCATTTTTACTGACCAAGTATCCTATAATATTTCGTTAAAAATGTTTATACCGTAAAACAATCTGATAAATGTGTCAAACGAAAATCACTACATGAAATTTTTTAGCATTTTTGAAAATAGCCATAAGTAGGTATATAAGTAATTAAATGTGAGACCTTGGTGATACTTTGAAATATTACAGGTATGTAAGTATTGAATAAAAACCTAAACCAATATAAAAAAGCCCCATGGACTTCGCCACGATATACAATAGGTTCAAGAATTCCCTGAAACAATTTATTTTTTCCTAACTTATTTTCACCCCACTAATTCATTTAAATGAGTAAATATTGTCCAGTCATACTAAATATGTATAATTATTTTTCCCAAAAAATGGTATATAACCGACTTCAACCGTTTATAGAATCTTCTTCTCGGTCTATCTTAATTAGTACCTACAGGAGTTCCTATGGCCACCTTCCAACTCCTTCATCAGATAAGCTCCATGGTACCATGTTATTGCATAGTCACGCGATATAGGTACCTACATGTGCATGCAAAATTTTCAGGTCAATCGGAAACCGGGAAGTTGGTCAAATTTAACTTGCAAAATTCCACCCGAACTTACATACAGGCAATCTTAAAATTGAAAGTTAAATAAAAGCTTGTAAGAAAATAATGCTGGCCTCTATTTTGCCCAAAGAAAATTGCCATCCAGCATTTTGGGAACTGTGCCCGCTGGTGGTGGTCTTTTAGATTAGGGTTTTCATCGTCATCTATACACATTATTTTTAGTTCAAGTGTTTTTTTTTTATTAATTTGTTTAGGTTTGCAACAAACAAAAAGCATAGTAGTTGAAATTTATAGTTAAGTTTATGAAATGTTTTGTAAGTTTTGTGTCAATAAACATTGTATTAATTAAAAATAAAATATTATAGGTACTTGTCGACTAGAAATCTGTTTTATACAAGCTGAAATCTAATTTGATATATTTTAGGTATGCAAAAACGAAGTGCCTTTTTTAATGACATAAAACAAGTTTAAGTTATTACGGAAAAAACAGTTACATAATAAGTATAAATAATGATTACATTATATTACGCACAGTAACAAAAGAGTTTTACCTATACTATACATTTATTATTTCCAAAGCACGTTGAACAGCGGACCCCAAACTAAGCTCTAGGCTTGTATCTTGGGGTCCGAGTGCCGACTTGTAAACCTTCTCCGTTTTGTCGGTTAACAAGATGCAGTAGTAAATTGTCGCAATATCGATTACAATCGCCTAAATTAAAAATTTCGAGTTTCGATTTTGGACGCACCTAATAATTCTGCTAGAATCATTGGAATGTCGCCACCTGTACCAAGTATTTACTATATCTTGACGCTTAGACAACTTTTAATTAATGTCAGAGACCTTAACCGACTTCCAAGGTATCACTTGCTGACCAAACGCTGTATTCATAAAACGTTTGCAAAAAGCGTTCATAGTATAGTTGAAGTAGATAGGTAGGTATCTTACCAACCACCAACATGCAGCAACGAATAACAGAACCAGTTTTCGGATGGGTGACCGCAAGCTGTAAAGCCGTGGTGGTGTAGAGGTAGTACACCCGCCTTACAATCGTGAGGTCGTGGGTTCAAATCCCGTCCCCTACCAATAAGTTCTTTGGAATTTATGTACGGAATTTCACACCACTAGCTTTTCGGTGAAGGAAAACATCGTGAGGCAACCTGCATACGTCCGTAGAAGAAATTCGATGGCGTATGTAAATCCACCAATCCGCACTGGGCCAGCGTGGTGGAAATGACCTATCCACCCTTCGTGGGTAGGCCTACGTTAAAAAAAAGGCTGATAAAGACCGCAAGCGGTATTTACTAATTAGCACACGTCAAGGCTTTGTAGCCGGTAAATTTTATCTCGCTTATGCATAATTTCTCATTATTGACGATAAAAAAAATCACCATTTTCAGTTTCCATAAAAACTAACGATGCTTGTTAGCTTTAACGCGGCTTAAAAACGCTGACACCAGGGCTGTCTACTCGGCCCAAACGAACTTGCAAATAAACCGCTACAATCTTGCTTCGTTTTACGATTGGAGCCATTTCGTCGCATTTTTATTGCTCAGGTAAAAAGAGAAACAAAATGGGTTTTATCAGCAAACGGAAAAACTCAAAACCTGCTGCGCAAGTTACACTTTGCAAGTTATTTAATGTTTCCAGTAATTTTAGATTCAATCTTGATTTTTAGCTTTGCAATACTTTTTAGGGTTTCGTACACAAAGTGTAAAAACGGGATCCTATTGCTAAGGGTGCGTACCCACAAATTAAGTAACAAAATAAATATTTCAGTGAGGCTCCTATACAACAAATATAATTTTTGCCGTTTTTGCCTGATATTAATAACGGCAAACGCTTTCACGGCACGGCGCTTGAAATATTTAGACAATATTAAGTTGTAGATTCACTTTGAAAATAAATAATTAAATTAAAATACAAATAAGAGAGGCTCCCAAACAGTACGGAAAACTTCGTGCGCTAGTCCGACTCGCATTTGGCCGATTTCTTATTATTGTGAGTCGATCGATCGCCTTGCCCATAAAAATTTTGGACTGCTTAGCCATTATAATTTTTTCATCACATTTAGGTAGATAAGTATAAAACCAGTTGCTATACAGTAGGTATCCGAATCTAGAATGAAATGACACGGGACTTTAAATTTTACAAAGACAGCGTATCAAAACACTTTCCTCATCTTTACTTTTAATCTTGTGTGACTCTGAACAAATAAATACCTATAACGTTCCATCGAGCTACGGGCTATGCTTGGAGTCTCTCTGCGAGATCGAATCAGAAATCAGGAGATCTATAGATGAGCCAGAACACAGTATTTCACGACTGTGTCATCCATCCATAGGACGTCCACTGCTGGATATAGGCCCCTATGGATCTCCAATAAAACTGTCTGGAAGTGGCTTGCATCCAGCGCGATCCTACGGTCTTAATGAGGTCTGTCCACCTTGTGGGTGGACGTCCTACGCTGCGCTTACCGGCATGTCTCCACTAGAGAACTTTTCGACCCCATCGTTACGCGACTGCGTGTAACGCTAAATTGATACGGCATTCCATGAAGTGGACTCAAGGAATACAATGGCACCGCACATTTTAGCTCCGCTCCCTTTGATGGGTTCTTAGACACGTTGAGATTAGGGTAGTTGCACCGGTTGTGGCCATCTTAGTACCGTTTGTCGCCACTTTGAATTTTAAGGATTAAAAAGACAATTTTTGGTTAAAATAATACTTTTAAAGATATTTTGCACACAAACAATATTTATGGTTTTACATTATTTATAATTATAATTTCTGCAATAATTTTGACACCATATGGCCACAACCGGGTCAGTGGCCACAACCGGTACACCTACTATACCTATCCTTGAAAGATAAGTCAATCGAAATGTTCTGCATAAGGTAGCGAGATATGTGTACCTATGTTTTTAGTGAATATTTGGCAATATCTGTTTTGTATGTCCTATATACACTTTGGACCTTAATTAGAATGCTAAAGCATTCTACAAAAAATATTATTTTTCGCAAAAAATGGCAAAACCGCCTTCCATCGTGTACAGAATTCAAATATTTCGCTCGAATTGTTTACATCATTGTTGATTTTTCAAAAACGGCTCAGCCCATTTCTGTAAAATTTAAGTGGGACTACCTAGGGAGAATACTCTTTCGATATTATCGATGAACATATACAAAAAAAACTTACAGCCGAACATAGAATCTCCTCCTTTTTGGAAGTCGGTTAAAAAGGAAAAAAAGAGAGGAAACAATGTTTAAAAAATCCGGATTTACCCAAGCTCATTTACTTATTTTATGAACATACTAATAACACAAAGCAATGATGTTGTAAATACAAAATCGCAAGAGGACAATACAACTGTATGACAATATAATTACCTAAAACAGCTGATTTAGGTGAACTGCAATGTCTCCGACATTTGTCGAAGGAGCGACAGCAAAGAAAATGATCATACATAATGCACAATACTCGTATTACCTTATTTACCTTACCATGGAATAAGGGGGATTCCTTTATAAAAGAGGACAAATACTGGGAAAAGCGAAATCCAATATTTCCAATGCTATCGACAGAGTCAGCTAGTGATAAATAAATTTAATCTTACTATGGAAAATAGCGTAGTTTTCGCAAATTTTAATTAAGTAATTAAAATAAAATAAAAGTAATTAAAACCACGCTAGTTTCCATAGTAAGATTAAATTTATTTATCACTAGCTGACTCTATCAAAATTCTAATAAAATTATGCGTGAGTGACACCTATTTTACTTAGTTAAAATATACATTTTAGCTCGTCAAAAATACAGATAAAATCATCACTCCGTTTTAACCAGCCATCGAAGACCGAAATCTGCGCGGTCAATTTTCAGTAACCACAGGTATTACCTATTGAGGTAACCGAGTGCTAGTGTAGCTCAAATGACACGTTACGTTAAAGTGCCTATGATTCTCATTTGTTTAACCGTGTCAGGGACCTATGGCTTAAAAACTCTGACACAAAGGCCAGCCCATGCCCGGTTAAACGAACTGTACTGTACCAGCCTTTTTAACAGTGCGCCATATCCACCACGCTGGCCCAGTGCGGGTTGGTGGATTCACATACGCCATAGAATTTCTTCTACGGATGTATGCAGGTTGCCTCACGATGTTTTTCTTCACCAAAAAGCCAATGGTGTGATATTCCGTGCATAAATTCCAAGGAATTCATTGATACGGGATCAGGATTTGAACCACATGATTGTAAGACGGGTGTCATTACCACTTGACCACCATGTCTGCCCATCGGCAAACGAACTAACTTAATGATAAATCTTCATACTTAGATTCAGTTTTTTCTTCCATTGTGTTTCTAGTTTTCCCCCAGCGAAATGGCCACTTGTAACTTGTACTTGATATCTCTAAATTATCCTTCAATCACCTTGAAGAGACTGCATAGCTCCTTATTCTTCTATTTATTTAATTTACTCAGTTGCAGGCATCTCTGGTGCGCGTATTATTTCCACAATTTTAAAGTTTTTTTTTTTTTTTTATTTTTTTTTTTTTATTTTATAGCAACACTTTTCCTTTACGTCATTGTGTCTCAAATGTCGCGACGTAAAATGGCTTATTTATCGTCTTCTCGATAAAAAATGCTTTTGTTACTAAGCCGATTCCACTAATTATTGTATAAATATCGTGTAAGATAACCTGCAGACGAGGACAAGTGAGGCTTACATCACAGACTGTGTAAAATGATTGTGGACATAAAAATATGTGCGGTAAAAAACTAACCTATATCGCTTGCGTTTTGTGCAAAACAAAAATGAATTAAACACAGTTAAAGGGTCCTAAATAGTGACTGGGGAACCCATTCAATTACGTAGATAATCGTTTGTCTCCACGAGTGCCTAGCAAAAAGTGCATCTTTCTTTCATCTTTGCATCTCGCGGTTCCAATTCATAACTATAACATTGTTGACGTATTGTCACGTTTGTTGTTTTAACAACAAAAATACAGTAAGAAAACTGGATTATATAGATAATAGAACTCGATGAGCTCCACAATGGAACTTCCATTCCTAAATGACATACATATATGTATGACCTATGGGTCAGACCGGAAAAATAGGTATGTTCTTTTGTTATATAATTTTACCAAGATAGAGATAATACTACATAGATTAGGTACTGCATCTGGACAATTGTACCGAGGGAATTCGACGAACAATATGATTAAAAGTTACCTCTGAAAAAATCCTCAACGGTGAAGTGGTCAAAAGACACACAAAAAAATTTTCCTGTCTTGAGTTAACCTGCGTGGTTAAACGCACAGAGAAAGCATCCTTTAAAGGATACAATATTCACCGCAGCATGGTAAACACCAAGCTATTAAATGCACAGTATTTACTGATGCTTTACTGATTATCATGGACCGAAGATTTAATCACCTAGGATATAAGTACCTATGAATGTCACCATGCCATATTTTGCTTAGGAAGAGACAAGGGGTCACAGCTACCACCTATTAAAAGTCTTCCCTAACAGTAAGTTCATAATGAACCAAATGCAAAATAGTACAATCATATGTTTCTTCTTCTATTTTTTAATAACTCTGATTCTATGTATTCAAGACTCAGTCAGACCCAGACAGTCCAAATAGAAATAGAAGTATAGAAATCAATTATTTCTGTTTTCTTCTTACTTATGCCAAGCTAGAAATAAATAGATTGTTTAATTGTACCATGAAACTCAATCCATAAAGAATTATTACCAAACACCAGGTAACTTGGGTGTCTGGAATATATAATAAGTAACATAATTACATTAATAGAATCACCTCTGGGACAAGAAATGGTACTCATACTTATACTGTACCGGACTTGAATAGTCTACCACCGAACATGGGCCTACCCACAAAGGGCGATAGAACCACAACTACCACTCTGGCCATGACCCAGTGGAAGTGAAATACCTAGGTATTAAATTAAAAATTCAACTGCAAAACATAAAAATAAGAAAATTGAGATATTTAATAAGGTATTAGGTACCTATAACACAAATACCTTACATGAGATACGGAACAGTGTCAATATTTTATACAAAATTATTGGGTTTATACATAATATTTTATAAGCATACCATAGTATGTATACATAATTATACATTAATACACAAAGTGAAACACTCACTGTTGTGGTTAGTAATTAATAGTATCTCTCTCATATCTTAAATCAAAGATCAAAAAGCTAAGTTTCATATTCAGAGCCCTAAAAATAGAGGAGTAAAACATAATATGAAAGAGACTATTATATCAGTAGTTACTACGCTGTGGTCCGTGGAGTCTATAACCCTTTATTTTATTTCTCCTTTGGGTATACCTATCTTGGAAAAGATTTTATTAATAGAAATCGCCTTGTTGCATATTTCATTGTCGGTATGTTTATCCGGCATTCAAACAAATACCCATTCAAGGCTTTAGAAAGACTGGATCTAACCATAATGGTATCCCATCAAAAATCAATTCTTAAATGTCATATTACATGATAGTTATCATGATAGTCGGAAATTCAGAAAACCATGATAATGTGTTTATTAGATATTGTTTACTTAGTATGTAACATGAGGGACATACTAGGTTTATGTATTTATTGAATTAATTAAGCTGACTTTATTAACTCATACAATTATGTAGGTATTGCTTGTTGGTTATTTCAATACTGGGTATTTACTGCAACTTGGAAGTAATTTCAGTTCAAGGGATCAAATACCTTACACAGAATGTATAATGAAATACTGTGATAACTATGCCATGAAATATAACACCTGTAATTGAAGGTTATAATTGTGATATCATAAAATTCGGTATTCCTCTTGAGTATTGAGTATATCCACCTGAAAAAAGCTGCTATTCCTTTTTGACATATTGTTGTTTGTCGTTACAATCCATTGAACATGCTTGAACAAATACCTGTAAATAGCAATTACGAAGCAATAAACTCCATGATAATTATTGCTTAACAAATTTTTGGTACCTACTGAAGTTTATCCACAAATGAGACAGTAGGTATTCTATCCATCTTATGATTTAAACTAAAGGGGAAATGTGGAATTATGAGTCAAGAACCTAGACATTAGGCTGTAGACATTGTTGCTTCCTAGGCTTTATTTACATACTCATCCTTCTATTCGTGGGGATGAGTAATTATAAAAAAGGTATTATATTTTTTTCAAACTTCCTATTCCCATGCAGAACCGTTAATTGACAACAGACTATGATTGTAGAAAAACACTAGTAAAAATGATAAGTACTGAAGAATTATATCACATATAAAATAAAGGAAACATAATCCAGGAAAGTTGTCAGAACAATAATGACAGATATATTCAAGTAAAATAATTAGGCCAATGCTGAAGACATCCACATCAAATAAATAAAAATCCAATTTTCACAGGATTCAAATCTGTCTTTAAAAATCTTTATCATAAAATGTCTTATGGGTCAATTAGAAATTTTCGTTTTAATTTTAATATTTAATAACATAAATATTCAAGTAGATTTGTCTGTGTGAAATGATAACTAATAAGTAGGAAGATACATAATTGTATAATTTGTATATTGTATACCTACCCAGGTACTTAGAGTGCAAAACAAAACAGTACCAAGATCTTAAATAATTTGGCCGACCTTGTTACATAACCTACCCATTATTTCATCTTGTATGACAAAATAATACATATACTTAATAGGGTATGTGGTATAGTATGCTTGTGTTATGACATACATCTTGCTGGATATTTTTTAAAGAATAATGAGAGCAGCGAAATTTGTTAGATGTTTATGAGTGGGAATATTTCAAAACTCAGACAGGAGCAGTAATATTACTATGGCCTATGCTGGTATACCTTTACAGCTTTTTTATTTGTACATATTTTGAAAAGCTTCTTTTCACTTAATGTAGTTGGGTGAGCTATATATGACTAGATAGATAAGTACCAATAATTATGTGCAAATTCAAAATACTACCTAGTATTTTTTACTTTATTTTCTTAAAAAATGTAAGGTTTAGCCCTAAATAAATGCCACTAAATCACCCATTATGAAAGTCCTATTTAAAAAAATTAAGATAAGGAATATGTACCACCCATAATTTGTTTTGTAGTCTTACATTAGGTATGCTAGTAAGTGACAAGAGTAACAATTTAGGTATAGGCAGGTATAAATTGATTTTTTCTTTCAGGAATTGTAAAATATAGGGAAAATTAATGACAGGGATTACTTGGCATAAATAATTATTTTCTAACTACACAGTAGCTATTTAGATTATAGAAAGAAAAGAAAGCAACATGTGACCAGATTAAAAATCTTAGATATTATTTGTACTTAATACTGTATAGATTAAGTACCTTTGGGAAGAAAATATTCTGGAAATCACCAGACAAGTTGATATATTATCAAAATATTTAAAAAAATCCATCGTTGGGGGCTGTATTACTTAAAGACCATATTAAAATGGTTTAGAAAATGAGTTAAAATGAGATGATTAAGTAAGTACATAATTATGGTGAGGCCATTATAATTAAATAAACAAACAGTTTAGGTATCATTATACCACTATCATAACCATGCCTAATACATATACATATACATATTGATGTCCAAAAATAAATTTTAAGCCGCAATTAACAAGTTTTAGCAAACCAATATAAGGTAGCTTTATCAAATCAGATAATTGATAATATCTATGAAGATTAATATTCATTGAACCAGATGAGACTTTTGAGCCCTGACAATTTTTGCTTGAAGCTTCTGTTTGTTCTTTTGCAACTATCAAGTTAGTAGGCAGGTACTTGTGGCCAAAAATATTTTTATACACCTGATCCAATTGTTCTTTAACCATCATACTCTTTAGTTATACAAATAACTTCACTTCTTTTGGGTGTACAACAGTAACACAAAATATCCGATTAGGTAGGTAAAGATCAACATGAAAATGTTGATCTTTGTCATAGGTAGTACAAAAATATACATATATTCGGGTCAAGCAATAGCAAAAATAACAGATCATACATAACATTTGGGTCAAATAGACAAATGTGATTTATGTGGTTAAGAAGAATAGCTTGTATATTATATATCTTTTGCCATGTATCGAACCCATGAGGTAATATTAAAAAAAAAAAAAAAAAACATTTCACAACCCTTTAAACATCTGCAACTGAGTAAATTAAATAAATAGAAGAATAAGGAGCTATGCAGTCTCTTCAAGGTGATTGAAGGATAATTAAGAATCAATCGAGCTTACCTGTTAAGAGAAGATTGATGATAATTATCTGAAATCACCGAAGAAGAGACTGCATAGTGACTCAATCCCTCCCTCCCTTGCCCGGAGGTGACACTATGCAGTGAAGAGTCATTTAATCAAGGGAATTATAAGGTATCAGTATAATACAGGTAAGCCTCGATCGATATCATCATGGAAGTCCCAGAAAGATAAATCTGTCCTATGCTGGTCCTTCCTGTAAGGCTCTGCCAAGACTCCACCCCTACGTAAAAGGTTGCGAAATGTTCCCACGTCTCTACTTTGAACTCCAATGACGTAAAGGAACAGTGTTGCTATAAAATAAAAAATAAAAAATAAAAAAAAAAAAACTTTAAAATTGTGGAAATAATACGCGCACCAGAGATGCCTGCAACTGAGTAAATTAAATAAATAGAAGAATAAGGAGCTATGCAGTCTCTTCTTCGGTGATTTCAGATAATTATCATCAATCTTCTCTTAACAGGTAAGCTCGATTGATTCTTAATTATATTGCAAAGTAAACCAATCTTTCCGTCATACACATGTCGTGAGACAATACCCCCTTGACGGCGAAGCACGCAGCCACTCGTATTTTACAAACACTGCATCATCAGATATTGTTATTCTGCGATTCTTCTATTGTTTCTGAAAGAATAGATAAAATGCTAGGTATTTTAATAACCTTTATTATTATAAGTGATATAATAACTATGTATTATGAGGCGAATTGTAAAATTTCCAGGAAGATTTGGTCAATTACCTACAACTTCATGGTCTAGGGCACCGTCGCACCATGAGTAGGTATAAGGTTGCGACGAGTTGTCGATTTTCTAAAGGCTCCCACTGACCATCGGTGCGCTCCGCATGGACAACAGCCTATTTGGCGACTCTCGTTATAAATTGCGACTTTCCTTTGTTTTAGCGAACAAATAAACGCTTTAGCTACAAAAATAGGTTGGGACAGCTTGTCTATTTAAATTGAAACTAATACATCTGTAGATTAATTTATCTACTAGCGACCCGCCCCGGCTTCGCACAGGTGTATTATACATATAAACCTTTCTCTTGAAACACTTTATCCAGTAAAAAAAACTTTAAAGTTCCAATAGCAGACAGGCGTTCCGTAGGCAGACCACCAGCCCGATGGGTCGACGACATCAGATCCATCGCGGGACACGCGTGGATAAGATCAGCCCGAGACAGGGAAAACTGGCACAAGGGAGATGAGGTCTATACCCAGCAGTGGGTCGATACAGGCTGATGATTATGATGAATAAAAAAATGCATCAAAATCCGTTGCGAAGTTTTAAAGATGTAAGCATACATGGGACAGACAGCGGGAAGCGACTTTGTTTTATACTATGTAGTGATAATTAAGTACATTGGATTTCTGGTTACCTATAAATTCAAACAATGATTGTGCAAAACATGAAGTCAAAACTTTACGGATTCATTTTGGAGAATGTGCTCGATAGCTTCGCAATCTCGTTCTACCACTCCTTTTTATTAACATGACTAGTAGAAATAGAAAGACGCATTACCACCCCTACACTACTGTTGATTTTTCTTCGATACATATGAAGTGGTTTGATTTAAAGTTTATCTGAATTTGAAAAGCTTTGGATTAAATCTCTCAGGAAACAACAACACCGACAGTCTGTTTCAAAGTTTTCCAACTGAGAAGTGTATTTTAAGTCTGCGATCTTCATCTTCGATCACAATCTTAGATTTTGACTGCCTCGGTGGCTCAGTGGTTAGCGAACCTGACTTTTAGATCAACGAGGCGTGGGCTCGATCCCCACCCAGGGCAAGCATTTATGTGATGAACATTGGTGTTTGCTCTGTGTCTGGGTGTTATTTAGGTACTATCTATATAAGTAAATATTAAAAACTATGTATAATTATGTAGTATATCATTATCTGGCAGCCATATCATAAGCTTTGCTTAGTTTGGGGTCAGATATCATGTGTAAGATGTCCCCTAACATTTATTTATAATGTCACCTACCATCAGGCGAGTTTTAGTCAAGCAGGGACTTACCTATTCGCGACAAAAAATATTCATTGTAATATAACAGTTTTGTGGTAATACCGCACTAGCGTGTCCAATAACTAGCATTTTATTAAATTCTGTTCTAGGCTAATAAAACCTTGAGACGTTGAAACTGGAATCACATTTATAAATTGCTACAAGTGTTCCCAACTAGGCGCTTGTTGCTTATCAACTTGTTTAGGTATCTACTTATCGTTTATCATAGCTAAATATAAATATAACGTAAATAAATAAAATAAATAATAAAAAAATGACCTCCTTTCCGTTCAGTACCTATCATCAATCCATGGTACCTAGATTGATTAATTAAAATCTGTAGACGACTGGCATTTTCTAGAATAACTTCAAATTCAAATCTTTTATTGTTTACATGCGGTTCTTAGTTAACATGTTTTCTATAGTTATACATATGACCCTAAAAGGGTATGGCAATTTTATTATTTGTATTGGAACGATTTATTATTACGTTTTCTAGATTATCGTTAAAAAAATCGTCTAATGTATAATAGCATTTCGATAATAGTGAAACAGTTTTCTCTTTCGATATCTTTTAAATTATATGGCAATTTAGTAAATATTTTTATAGCCATAGAATTGTGCATTGTTAAGTTAGACTTTGGTTCCATGAGTTTATGTCTATATTGCGATCTAGTTTTGTGATTTTTTTATTTTTTGGTACAAAAAGTAACCTGTGGGACTCTCCATAGTTAAAAGTAGATGAATGCAAAAAAATATGTGTGAAAGAGTAAAAAAACAAGCCAACAAACACACGTTCGGATTTGTAATATTCGTAAGGAGTTTCTCTGCAAGTGACCAACTGGAAGTCGTTCAAAACGGTCTTAGAAAGTAGTTATACTACTTCCTTTCCCAGCGAATAGCAAATATTAAATTTGAAGATTGAATATTTTAGAAAATTGAAGAATAAAGCAATAAAAGGATCGTAAATATAGGTACAGATAAGTACGAGTCGGACTCGCGCACGAAGGGTTCCATACTGTATGGTATCCCCCCCTTAAATATTTAATTTAATTATTTAAAATAAAAGTAAATTTAAAACTAAATATTCTGCTAATATTTCAAGCATCTATATGTTACCAGTATTAATAACGAGCGAAAAACGGATAACAAAATCAGGTTTGTTGTTACATTTAAATTTGTACCTTTAATTTTTTTTGTTTTTATTAATTATTAGCGGCAACAGAAATACGTCATCTGTGAAAATTTGAACTTTCTAGCTATCACCGTTCATAAGATATAGCCTAGTGACAGTCAGACAAACGGACGGGCAGCGGAGTCTTAGTAATAGGGTCCCGTTTTTACCCTTTGGGTACGGAACCCTAAAAAGCGAATTGATCTATGAATGACGAACAAAATGTGGTTGAACCTGCTGCACGAGTCGATACTATTTATCTATCTTATTCAGTCATCAAGGCAATAAAAATAGCCTAGGAATTATGCTTTAGGTATTTATTGCTTTGGCTGTACAGGGTTACCCAGAACTGGTGTACTAAGTCGAAAGGAGTTGACTCAGACCATCATTAATTCATTACGAACAACTTTTACAGTGCACTGAGGCCATCCCGTATTTCTAGAAAAATAAATCGACTATTTGTCGATTCCGACTTGCAATTTTGTATGGAACAGCTAATATTTCCTGGGGGACTAAATTACCCCCTTTTGGGTTAGTACAGGACAAACAGATAACCCTGTATAGTAAGTAGGATATGAAAATCGTTTTGTAAAGTAATGTGGCTTATTTAAGACGATTGAATAAGCCAACTAATAAGGCAGAGCGTTTTTAAAGATGGCCTTTTTTAAATCCTTTAATTTGACAGAGTAGGTCCAAAAACCGAAAACTGCTACAAAACGTTATTTCATAATAAAAAAATGTGTTTTTGGATATTCATAATTATATGTTGTAGGTAGTTTTTTGTGTTTGCAAACTCTACCTAAGTTGCCGAAATATTGGCTGGTAAACACAAGATGCTATGAATATTGATATTCAATTTACTTGTAATTATTCTGAGTATTCAACAAATTACCTTAAATAATAAACTTTGATTCAAAACACAAGAATTTATAATACGAGGGTCAAACTGAAAGTTCTTAGAAAATCAAAAACTGATTACATTAGCCAGTTATTAGTTTTATTATATCTTTTCAAAATATTGTCCATTCACGTCAATACACCGCTGCATGCGATGGAACCACTGGGAAAAGCACTTTGCCCACTCGTCCTTAGGGGTCTCTTCAATGGCATCGCGATACGCAGCCACCGCTTCTTCAGCATTCATAAACCGCTTTCCTTTAAGTTTTTCTTTAATTTTTGAAAATAAATAAAAATCACAAGGCGCGAGGTCGGGGCTATACGGCGGGTGACCCAGTAATTCAACGTTTGATGTCGCCAAATAGTCGATCGTTCGCTTGGCGGTGTGCGATGAGGCGTTGTCGTGGTGAAGGAGGATCCTACTGCGAGGTCGTTTCTCTCGAACTTTTTCCAAGACAAGTGGCAAACAATTGGTAGTGTACCATTCTGCAGAAACTGTTTTTTGATCCTCTAACACAATTGTCGCGAAATGACCTATCCTTCCAAAGAACGAGGCCACCATTTTTTTCCCCGCACTTCGATCTCTCTTCACTTTAGTTGGCAACTCCTCGAAAGGAAACACCCACTGAGCAGATTGTCTTTTGGTTTCAGGATCATAACAGTAAATCCAGCTTTCGTCACCTGTTAGTATGTCGAACACAGCATTTGAGTCACCTCCGTTAAATCTTTCAATCATTTTACGGCACCAATCCACACGATGGAGTTTTTGAGCCTCAGTCAAATTATGAGGTATCCACCGGGCGCAAAGCTTCCTGACCGCTAAATGTTCGTGTAGGATTTTGTGCACTTGACTCATACCGATGCCTAAGCTTGTCCGAATCTGCTGATAGGTCACTCTTTTGTCAGTCTCTATCATACGCCGCACAACACAGATGTTATCTTCAGTCGTCGCCGTAGAAGGCCGTCCCTCACGTAAATCATCAGTGAGATTAGTGCGACCACGTTTAAACTCATTAAACCAGTTGTAAACAGTCGCACGAGATGGGGCTTCATCGTGAAAGGCCAATCGTAGTCTATCATAACTTTCTTGTTGACTTAAATGACATCGAAAGTCATAAAAAATCATTGCACGAAAATTTTCTCGTGTTAAATTCATGTTGACGTGACACAGACAATTTTCAATTTGCCGCCAAATCGTAAAACAAATGACAAATGAATGAAGTATATACTCAGTAATATTGGCAAAGAGTTCTATTTTCAAATTATAGAATTATTTTTTTATTATATTGTTTATAAGTGGCCAGTTCTAAGAACTTTCAGTTTGACCCTCGTAAAGTGCGGAAACTGAAAGCCATATCTACTGAGATGCAGTTATGCAAGTTCAAATCCACCGGTCACGAACAATTTTTGAATGGGGTAGAGTCGTAGAGACTAAAAAATACATTATAAGTAGTCCGTCATATTAAGACTATCAAATATTTTGATAATTATCTAGATAACTTTTTTTTTTACTGGCAAAAGTGCCTTTATTAACTACAACAAAACTACACTACTATTACACAAAAAGCATTGGATCATCCTCAGACCTTTGAAGGTCTAAAGATAATCCAAATGCTCAAGCCCACTGCCAGTTGGCAGCGTGCCCAGCATGCTGGCTGCATTGCCACGCTGAATGGCAATGCTTATACGTTGAGCCAAATAAACACCAGCATTTTGGTCACGCGTCGCGTCCACCAGACGCCCAGAAAGACTTTTGAAAATGATATGAGCTCCCGGCCCCCACGGACCCAATGTCTCAACTCCAAATGGCTCAAATATGTAACCACTACCGAGGTTAGCATATTATTCTAGATAACTAATTGACTAATAAAATTATAATAATTTATATTTACCTATCATAGATATCTAATAATAACAGATTTATAATGATGTACGTTGTAACTTGAAGCAATTCTCAACCACAAAGATGCATGAAAAATGTAGTAGAGCTGTTGTCAAAATATCCTTACTAATATTATAAATCCGAAAAGTTTGTTGGTTTGTTGGTTTGTTACTCCATCACGCGCCAACGGAGCAACGGATTGACTTGATTTTTGGCATGGATATAGTATAAAAGGCGGAAGGAGCTTTAGGATACTTTTTATCCCGAATAATTTCATAGTTCCTGTAGGACAGGACAAAAACCCTCGAAAGCGAAACTGTCGCCACTATCACAAAGACGCTAAGTGATTAATTCCTCTATTACGCTAATATGGACTAACGAAACGTCACAGCCAAACGTAATTAGATGACAGCCTAGGTGACATTGTCTGCAGACTTTTATAAATCACAAGTAGCGTGGCAAGGCGACAAATAGTTTTTCTACCATTATATCCCCTTGAAGAGGAAATAAAGTATGGATTGAAAATGACAACTGACATTAAAATTGGATAAAATGTTATTTTCTCTCTGCATGCTACATGTTACTATGACGTTTAATACCAGGCCGTCATTTTGTCTGACATTAAAAATATTTTTAAACATTCTATCATTAGAGGTTCAACATGTTTTTTTATTCTACCTTTATGGTAAAGAATCATCATACTTTAATATTATCAATCCGAAAAGTTTGTTGGTTTGTTCCTCTTTGACGCAGCAACGGAGCAAAAGATTGACCTGTGTGCTTAGCATACAAGACCACGACAAGAGTTTATCGTCGTGTGCAAGGGTGACAGATATATGCTTCATCATAACTCTGTCACGTTCTGACACGTCGATAGTATAATTTTATGGTCCTTATGCTAAGCCCGCTGATTTTTGGTATGGATACCTATGGTTTAATAGACAGAAAGTGATAATAGGATACTTTTTATATCTCGAGAAAATTCGTGATTCCCATGGGATAGGACAATAACTGTTTCTCAGCAATGGAGCAACGGATCGACTTGATATTTGGGGTGGGCATAGTTTGGAAGACGGAAAGTGACATGGGATACTTTCCATCCCGAAAAAATTGTGGTTCCCGTAGGACTTAACGATAAATTTTTCTCAGCAACGGAGCAACTTGCCTTGGCATATTGCATGAATATAGTTTGAAAGACGAAAAGTGACATAGGCCACTTTTTATCGCAAAAACTTTAACAGTTCCCGTAGGATAGGATAAAAACTAAGTGAGTGGGCTGCGGTAGCAGCCGTCTAAGCGCCAGAAATAACCTGTCATGGCAAGTTTAGGACGTTCCCACATATTTCGCACTCCTTCGCGGCACTCAACAGCACTAGCCCAGACTCGGGCTCCATAAGGGAGCTTGCGCTCTCGCCATAGTGACGGAGTGTTTCGGAGCACAAGACACATCGTCATCCACCACTCGGGACTAACCAGTACTGAACGTCAGACAGCATTCCAACGCCCTGGTCCCAATGCAGTGGGTCAGTCATAGTAGCCCAGCGCCTGCCTCTTCAACTGCAGAGGGCAGTGAGAACGGCAATCGCGATACCGACACCTCTCTTCCCCTGCAGCCCCACTGCGTCTGCCAACACGTTGACGGCCTAGCGGAAGGTAGGGTAGGTGGCGGCACCCACACCACCAGTTCCATATATCCCACCGCGGCCCCTTATCCTCGGCTGTCATATCAGAGTCCAAGAAGCAGCCTTGCTTTATGAAACTAAGAAAGGTTATTCCCAGCAAGTAACTGGAGATAGAGAGACAGAAAAGAAGCCACACCCAGCGCAGCAGGAGGAGCTGGAGTTCATATGCCTGGTAGACGGAGCAGCACTAGAGCAAAATCTTAACCGAGAAATTAACATATTTACAGACGGCAGTAAAATTAAAGGGAAAGTTGGGGCGGCATTATCCATTTGGGACGATGCCGCTGAGATCAGTACCCGCAAGCTGAAATTGGCCGATTGGTGCTCTGTGTAACAGGTCGAGTTATTGGCACTTCTTGAGGCTACCGAAAAAGCAAAAATCTTTTGTGACTCCAGGTCTGCACTGGAAACGGTAGTTGGCGTATCTTCCCTCCATCCCTTAGCAGTAAATTCAAAGCTAACATAAAGTTACTAGGTACACGCACAAAATAAAATAGTGAAACTTTATTGGATTAAAGCGCACGCGGGGATGGAGAGAAATGAGAGAGCGGACCAGCTAGCAAAGGAAGCAGCACTGCACTCGAAGTGCAGACCTATTTAGGATAACTGCCCCGTTTCATTCGTCAAGCGAGAAATCCGAAAGGACTCTCTTGACGAGTGGAACCAGCGGTATCAGGATGGACACACAGCGGCGGTAACCAAAACATATTTTCCGGATGCAAGGGCGGCATACAAGATCGTAAGAGAAATAGCACCAGTGGGAATCATAACTCAAGTGCTGACGGGGCATGGTGAGTTTTCCCAATACTTACATCGATTGTTGAGGGAAAGCCCATCGTGCATCTGTGAACCCACAAAAGAGGAGACTCCACTGCACATAATCTTGGAATGCCCAGTTTATGGAAAGCAGAGATTTGATTTAGAACAAAAAATTAGAATTAATCTAACACGAAAAAACCTTAGAAACAATTTTATCGAATTTTTGCACAAATATTTGTAAAAAAGCAATACTCAATTAGGAACAAGTAGGTATAAACTTTGCTGTACCATTGTAATGTTTATTATAACTGCAAACAGCCAAAAACATTGAAATATAGTTATACTGGGCAAGTCATTTTACATTTAAAAACATTTATGCAAATAACTAAATAGGTAATGAAAATAGTAAACCTACTTAATTAGAGTCTAAAATACAAAAAAAGAAAATTTATGTTAAATATAGAATAAATTAACATAATATTTAGTTAACTACTATCAACGAATGTCACCACAATTAAAGATAAACACAAAAATAAAAACTTAAATAACCTATCTAAACTAAAATAACTAATCCAAACCTAAATAAAACTATCTAAACTAAAATGTCCTATCTAAACTAAATTATCCTATCTAAACTAAAATATCTTATATCTAAAGTACACTAATTAAAAAAAATAATTAGATACTGTTTAAACCTATAAAATGTTTAAACAGTCTCTAATCTCAGGCAACGTGCCTAAAATGCTGGCCGCATTGCCTCGCTGAATTGCGAGGCTGACTTTCTGACCAAAATACAGGCCAGCATTCTGGTCACGTGTGCTTTCTTTTAATCGGTCACGTGTGCTTTCTTTCTTTCGCGATATAATAAAAAAAAATCCTCGGATGCAGCGTCGCAAGAGCGGCACTGCAGCCTGCCTAAGTTGCGACACTCCTCATAAGGCATGCAACCTACCGGCCATCCTCTCAGCTGCTTTAGTTAAAAGCGGCTGAAACTCGAGTGCCAGCCTCTAAGCTTCCTTGGGGGAAAAGACCCAAAGAAGAGGGAGGTTTGGAGCGCCGCCTTTTCAGCTGCCTCAGACCTCCCCCACGACAAGGCGGGAATACACGGGGGGGTTGTATATACACTCCAACCGTAACTTAACCAACAAAAGCATTCCTCTAAGGTATTTTGATATTTGTCAGTTAGGTTAGGTTTCGCAGCCGACATAAACATAAGCCAAAATCAAAATACAACGCGGGCGAAGCCGCGGGTAAAAGCTAGTTAATTATAATTTGAAAATCGGGCATAATTCACCGAATCGATATATTTTTCATGTCTCTTTCTAACTCGTGCCATAATAAATCGATGCATCTCTTTCAGATTTTGTCGATCGGTCACATTATTCTTGTGGTATCTCTGTGAAATTTACCCAGTTCTGCACGGAAAGCATGGCAAAGGGACTATTAGACTTACCACCAGTATATGGAAAAGAAATAAAGTATGGATTGACAATGACATCTGACATTAAGAGTGGATAAAATGGTTTTCTCCCCTTGCCGTGCTACCCGGGCTGGGGCCTTATTGTATAAGCGCTCTGATGTTCGGCTTCGCTTTTCCTCTTGCTCGCTCTCGTGGCGTGAGTAACTGGCGCGAGCAGGAGAAAAAACGTCAGAGCCCTTCCACAATAAGGCCCCAGGTCCAGAGGCAGTTTTTCTCCCATGTTAGCAACACTGATCGCAATATTCACACATTGGGTCCGTTAGAAAGTAGAGTATTTCCTGACGGTCGTGGCCTGACATTCGCCGCTGTCCCCGTTGCACATTAATAATAAACTTGATGTCTGAATGCCGTAACAGATTACGCCATACGTCTCATGGACGTTTGTAATGCTGGTCTCATGGACGTTTGTAATGCTGGATGGGTCGCGATGACTTCCACTTTGTACTTGGTACTTTCTCCGCATTAAGACGAACTTAAGGGGATTGCTTCAGTTGCAAGTGGTTAGTGACCGAGAATTCTATTCCTTAACTCCTATGCCAAGAAACGTGGGTTCGATTCCCACTCAGGGTACGCATTTTTATGAAGAACATTGGTGTTTTCTCTGTGTCTAGATGTTATTATCTATGTACAAATTAAAAGATTTGTTAAACAAAAGATTACAATAAACCTTAGCATGTATTAATAATTGAATATATAGGTAATATTGTTATGCCATGGCTAAAGGTTCGCAGGTTGATTGCAAGCCCTGCACTAGGAGAATCCTGTATCGCAGGGCTCAGAACATGTGGTTTGCCAAGTCATTTGTGTGGTTTATTGTGATTCATTACAAACTATGAAATGTGGAGAGAAGAAACGCCATTACACGATGATATAGGTGCAATGTGTGATGTGATGTACATTATCCTTACTAATATTATAAATCCGAAAAGTTTGTTGGTTTGTTGGTTTGTTACTCCATCACGCACCAACGGAGCAACGGATTGACTTGATTTTTGGCATGGACATAGTTTAAAAGGCGGAAGGAGCTTTAGGATACTTTTTATCCCGAAAAATTGCATAGTTCCTGTAGGACAGGACAAAAACCATCGAAAGCGAAACTGTCGCCACTATCACAAAGACGCTAAGTGATTAATTCCATATGGACTAACGAAACGTCACAGCCAAACGTAATTTGATGACAGGTGACATTGTCTGCAGACTTTTATAAATCACAAGTAGCATGGCAAGGGGACAAATTGTTTTTCCACCATTATATCTCCTTGAAGAGGAAATAAAGTATGGATTAAAAATGATAACTGACATTAAAATTGGATAAAATGTTATTTTACCTCTGCATGCTACATGTTACTATGACGTTTAATACGAGGCCGTCATTTTGTCTGACATTTAAAATATTTTTAAATCTTCTATCATTAGAGGTTTAACATGTTTCTTTATTCTACCTTTATGGTATACATCATACTTTAATATTATCAATCCGAAAAGTTTGTTGGTTTGTTCCTCTTTGACGCAGCAACGGAGCAAAAGATTGACCTGATTTTTGGTATGGATACCTTTGGTTTAAAAGACAAAGTGATAATAGGATACTTTTTTATCTCGAGAAAATTCGTGATTCCCATGGGATAGGACAATAACTGTTTCTCAGCAATGGAGCAACGGATTGACTTGATATTTGGGGTGGGTATAGTTTGGAAGACGGAAAGTGACATAGGATACTTTCCATCGCGAAAAAATTGTGGTTCCCGTAGGACTTAACAATAAATTTTTCTCAGCAACGGAGCAACTTGCCTTGGCTTATTGCATGAATATAGTTTGAAAGACGAAAAGTGACATAATAGGCCACTTTTTATCGCAAAAACTTTAACAGTTCCCGTAGGATAGGATAAAAACTAAGCGGGCTGCGGTAGCAGCCGTCTAAGCGCCAGAAATAACCTGTCATGGCAAGTTTAGGACGTTCCTACATTTTTCGCACTCCTTCGCGGCACTCAACAGAGCTAGCCCAGACTCGGGCTCCATAACGGAGCTTGCGCTCTCGCCATAATGACGAAGTGTTTCGGAGCACAAGACACATCGTCATCCACCACTCTGGACTAACCAGTACTGAACGTCAGACAGCATTCCAACGCCCTGGTCCCAGTGCAGCGGGTCAGTCATAGTAGCCCAGCGCCTGCCTCTTCAACTGCAGAGGGCAGTGAGAACGGCCATCGCGATACCGACACCTCTCTTCCCCTGCAGCCCCACTGCGTCTGCCAACACGTTGACGGCCTAGCGGAAGGTAGGGTAGGTGGCGGCACCCACACCACCAGTTCCATATATCCCTCCGCGGCCCCTAATCCGCGGCTGTCATATCAGAGTCCAGGAAGCAGCCTTGCTTTATGAAACTGAGAAGGGTTATTCCCAGCAAGTAACTGGAGATAGAGAGACAGAAAAGAAGCCACACCCAGCGCAGCAGGAGGAGCTGGAGTTCATATGCCTGGCAGACGGAGCAGCACTAGAGCAAAATCTTAACCGAGAAATTAACATATTTACAGACGGCAGCAAAGTTAAAGGGAAAGTTGGGGCGGCATTATCCATTTGGGATGATGCCACTGAGATCAGTACCCGCAAGCTGAAATTGGCCGATTGGTGCTCCGTGTACCAGGCCGAGTTATTGACACTTCTTGAGGCTACCGAAAAAGCAAAAATCTTTTGTGACTCCAGGTCTGCACTGGAAACGGTAGTTGGCGTATCTTCCCTCCATCCCTTAGCAGTAAATTCAAAGCGAACATAAAGTTGCTACACGCACAAAATAAAATAGTGAAACTTTATTGGATTAAAGCACACGCGGGGATGGAGGGAAATGAGAGAGCGGACCAGCTAGCAAAGGAAGCAGCACTGCACTCGAAGTGCAGACCTATTTACGATAACTGCCCCGTTTCATTCGTCAAGCGAGAAATCCGAAAGGACTCTCTTGACGAGTGGAACCGGCGGTATCAGGATGGACACACAGCGGCGGTAACCAAAACATATTTTCCGGATGCAAGGGCGGCATACAAGATCGTAAGAGAAATAGCACCAGTGGGAATCATAACTCAAGTGCTGACGGGGCATGGTGGGTTTTCCCAATACTTACATCGATTTAAGTTGAGGGAAAGCCCATCGTGCATCTGTGAACCCACAAAAGAGGAGACTCATGTGCAGTGGCACATAATCTTGGAATGCCCAGTTTATGGAAAGCAGAGATTTTATTTAGAACAAAAAATTGGAATTAATCTAACACGTAACAACCTTAGAAACAAATTTATCGATTTTTGCACAAATATTTGTAAAAAAGCAATAATTAGGAACAAGTAGGTATAAACTTTGCTGTACCATTGTAATGTTTATTATAACTGCAAACAGCCAAAAACATTGAAATATAGGTATAGTTTTTATTCATTTGTAATTAAGACCCCTGACCCTTGCATATACACTCCAACCTTGCATTCCTTTAAGGTATTTTGATATTTGTCGGTTAGGTTATTAGGTTTCGCAGCCGACATAAACATAGGCCAAAATCAAAATATAACGCGGGCGAAGCCGCGGGTAAAAGCTAGTATCCAATATAATTAAGAATTACATGCAAATTACCAAAAACTTTGAGTGGCATTTATTTATCATATTTTATACGGGTTTTTGTAGTATTTTTCGTTTTTTAATGTGTTTTAATATGTCAAAGAATTAATAAAAAGGAAAATAGTGCATATTTCGTTCTCTTCTGTTAAAACCAAATTTTCTTTAATAGGTAAGTACATTTTAAGTCATCACTTTATGGTATAAAATATGTACCTACCTATCCTTAAAACTACACAACGGATTTTGATGTGGTTTTTTAAATAGATAGAATGTTTATATGAATAATATACACCTGTGCGAATTCGGGGCGGTCGCTAGTGATTGATAAATGCTATATAGACTTTAAAAATTCGATGCCTAGGCACTCAATCTAGGTAATGTGCGAGTAGTGTCCTGTAGCCGGTTGAACAGCCGTTAAAGTAGAATACTTACTTATGTCTATAGACAACGAGGTATTACCAAACTGACACTCCTCTTAATAGGTAGTTAGTTTCCTTCCGTGTACCTACTACAAAATTCTTATAAGGAGGAATATTGTAAAGGTTTATAGGTACCTACTTTTCACTGCATTGGTGAGATCTTTCCTGGTTAAGATTACTTTGTGGTTTCATTGGGAAAATCCTTTCTCGGTGACAATAATATATTGGCACGAAGAAACTCGAACAAAAGTATGTAGGTAGGTATTCTATTTAAAAGTTTTTTTTTTTTTTCGCGACGTGGGTAGTCGCCGATAAGACGTGTTTTTCTAGCTCATATCAATATTTTAAATATTATTTAAACTAACAAATATAAAGCCTCAATTTCATGATAAATTAAAACAACAAGTTTATTTACCTGTCTGAAAGTGTAATTGTCCCTGAAAACACAGTATTCTCACATTTTTATTTCACTTACATTCTGGTCATCACTCAAACTATTTTTCACCTGTGCACTACAACAATGGATGCTATTAAGGAGTCCCAAGAGCAGATGCAGGCGATGTTCGTGAAGCAAATGACTGCCTTTCAAGAGAAATTGCTTCAATCGAGCTCCCCTTCGGTCAAGTCATCATCGCTTTCAGAAGATTTCCTGTCTTTCCGGGAACACATATTGTTGTCGATGAATTCACTACAGGATCAAATCGCACTGCTTGCACGCCAGGTGGATAATCAGGAAATGAGATCACGTCGAAAAATTGTTTTGTTTCACGGAGTCCCCGAAGCAAAGGATGAGGACGTCATGGCCAGCATTGTGAGTGTGGTGACCGAGAAGCTGAAGATTGCAAAGTTTTCATCCTCTGATGTAAGTAGGTGCCATCGCATGGGTCGGTCATCTGCCCCAGGCCGTTCTAGACCAATCCTCTTAAAGCTGCGAGACATCACTCTGCGACAAAAGTTATGGGGTGCAAAAACGATCCTCAAGGGCAGCAGCATCACAGTGTCTGAGTTTCTGACCAAGCCAAGGCATGACACATTCATGGCTGCTCGTCAGCGTTTCGGCATTGGTAACTGCTGGACTCGGGACGGAAACGTGTTTGTTCTCGGGCCTGACAATGTTCGCCGACGTATAAGCTGCCTTGCTGAACTGAACAAAATCGAGACCTCCGCTCCTGCAAAAACAAAAGTGCCTGAAGTCGATGTAGAAAAGAGAGCCCCGCGGGCCGCACGTAAGGCAAATACGAAGCAGTGAGCCGCAGGTCTGCAGGCATCACGTACTTTAGCTTTTTATGATTAACTTATAGTTCTTAGCTGTCTTCGCTTAATTTTCTTTTCTCATCTGGGTACGGTAGGATTTTAAACCTTGATCCTTATAAATTTTCGCTTTTGATTGGGTACCTTGCTTTTTCTAATTTATATGTTTTTGTTGCTCTTCTGTTAATTTTCATTTACCTTCAATTTTATGTAAACAAAACAAAAAACAATGAATTCCAAAATTAATTTGTAGCTAAGAGTGTTACCAGCTCCTGTTTGACGAATAGGTACTTAAGTAACGAAAAGTAACGCAAAGTGCTACATAATTATTGCCTTGTGCGTTTTGTTTCAGGTCCACCATTAAATAAATCATTTCTATTATACATCTATTTTTTTTTTTTTCAGGTGGTCTGACGTTAAGACGTAATGTTAAATAATATAGTTAAATATCTGGTAAATGTCTGAAGGGGCAATATTAAAGTAGCATTTTGTAAGTCATTTTTATTTTGTTGGCAGTACTTACCGATTGTCATCTGTTACCTCAGTATCTGTCACTGTCATGGCACTTGTTTTCTTTATTCGAGTTCCAATTTCTTTTTTTTTTTTTTTTTTTTTTTTTTTTTTTTTTTTTTTTTTTTTTTTAATATTTGATTAATGTCAGTGTCATGCTGATAAATAAGTGCATTGCACAGATCTCCACAGAAAACAGATTGACAATACTGTTGTCGCCTTGCTTGAGGCCTCAACCAATAAAATGTATGGAAAATCTTTCCATGCTGTCAAAACTGTCAAAAATTCTATCTGACTCAGATGTTGTCAACTGAAAATATCCACCAAATCGAGAAATTGTTTTTTACATTTTTTTATTTATTAATATTTAAACAGCGAACTTGTATGTGTGCTGATTCTGCAGAATTGCAGCTTAGATTTTAAGAATATTGTGATTATGTTTTTCTTTTTATATCCTCTATTACACAACAGACAGGTAACCTTAGTATTGAGTAGTTACTTTGTTTTTATTTCTTTTTAGTGATATTATTTTTGCTTTATTATCTTATTTATAAATATATTTGTATACATACATTTTATTTTCTACAATTTATTTAAATATTATAATATGTTAAATATTTTTAATAATGAAAGTAACAGCGACGACGAATTTCTGTCAGCCTCCTCTTCCGAGACGTCGGGTAGCAGCAACGACAGTTTCGCTAGCCTTTTGCCACTTACTGATTTTCTGGAGAGCAGTTTCTCCGACGTACCTAAAAATTTCAACGTTATCCATATAAACGCGCAGAGCATTCCGTCTTCTTATCCTGATATGCTGGCGTCTCTTGATCACAACAACATCCACGCAATATTAGTCTCTGAAACTTGGCTTCGTCCATGTCTTCCGACAACTTCTTATTCTCTTCCCGGTTTCATTCTCATAAGAAATGATCGCAGCTCTCGCTGTGGTGGTGGTGTGGCTATATACTTAAAAGCTAATATTCCTTTCTCTGTTATAAATCAGTCGCCGCAACCACCCCCCACAAATGCTGGCGAGCATCTTTTTATCGAGGTACTTCTTTCTCACACTAAAGTTCTTCTCGGAGTCTATTATTGCCCTTCTAAAAATATTAGCTATTTCTCCTCCTTCGAAACTCTTTTAAACAATCTTATTCCGTCCTATAACCACTCCATTATCATGGGTGATTTCAACACGTGTCTTCTTAAGAGAGATCATCGTTCCTCAACGCTAGAATCCATTACCAAATCTTTCAATTTGCAGATACTCCCTCTCAATGCAACTCATCATTTTCCTAACTGTACCCCATCTCTTTTAGATTTAATCTTGGTTTCCTCTTCAAATAATGTTGCCAAGCACGGCCAATACTCTGCTGATGAATTTTCTTACCATGACTTGGTTTTCCTTTCTTATAAAATCCGTCCGCCAAAATCTAAGCCACAAATTATTATGCAGCGCAACTTTGCCGGTATGGATCGGGAAGCTCTCCTTGAAGATGCGAATAACATTGATTGGTCACCTATCCTTAACGCAGAAACAGTTGATGATCAAGTCACCATCTTCAATGAGTTCATTACAGAATTGTATGAAGTGCATGCTCCATCACGTGCTATAAAGATTAAGCATCTCCCTGCACCGTGGCTTACCAATGACTTAAAAACTCTGATGCATAAGAAAGTGGTCGCAAAATCCAAATACAAAATGCACCCAACCGACGCTAATCATGCTAAATATGTCCAGGCCCGCAATCGCTGCAATAAGATGTGTAGGGATGCAATACGACGCCATGTTCATGCATCTGTTGATGATGAGAATCCTACTAAAGTTTGGAAATTTCTAAGATCGCTGGGAATTGGCAAATCACGTCAAAATTCAACTCCTAATAATTTTGATTTAAATGCACTCAACCAACATTTCTCATCTGCTCCCACTTTGTCGAGCGTGGATAAAAACAAAACTATTGATTTTCTTTCTGCCATTCAGACTCCCGATTTCTCTCCCTTTGATTTTCATCGTTTTACTGAATGTGATGTTAAAAAGAGCGTCATGTCGATTTCCTCTAATGCCGTTGGCGGTGATTGCATAAGTCGGAACATGCTCTTGCCTATCCTTGACGCCATCCTTCCCATCCTCTGCTTCATTTTCAATTCCTCAATCTCAACTGGTGTGTTCCCTACAATCTGGAAAGATGCGCAAATTATACCATTGCCAAAGAAACCGAATCCCAAATCCTTTTCCGAATATCGACCGATTTCAATACTACCTTTCCTATCCAAAGTTCTTGAACGTCTTGTTCATAAACAGTTGAACGAGTTTCTGGTTAAAGAAAACCTCCTTAACCCTTTTCAATCCGGTTTCCGTCCTGGGCATAGCACTGTGTCTGCACTTATTAAGATCACTGACGATATACGCTTAGGGATGGACGACGGTATGCTTACTGTTCTAACTCTGTTAGATTTCAGTAATGCATTCAATACCGTCGATTTCGACATCCTGTTAGCACTACTACGTTCTATTAACATATCTCCGTCAGTAATCGATTGGTTTCACAGTTATCTGTGTGGGCGCCGGCAGCGTATTCGCCTTGGAGATACTTTTTCTTCATGGTGCAATACAGAAGCCGGTGTGCCTCAAGGTGGCGTGCTATCTCCTTTACTCTTCGCAATTTTTATAAATACCATTTCTCAACACTTAACGTCTTCCTACCATCTTTATGCAGACGATCTCCAAATTTATTCACAAGCCCGACCCAATGACCTGAGCACTGCTGTTGTCACCATCAATGCTGATTTATGCCGGATCATGGAGTGGAGTGATTCGTACGGTTTGAGAGTCAACCCTTCAAAATCACAGGCAATTATCATTGGCAGCTCACGGATGGTATCCAAAATTGACTGGGCCACTACTCCGAGTATTGTTTTTGGGGGCATTATTATCCCATACAGTGAGTCGGTTAAAAATCTTGGCATTTTCTTGGATCGTACACTGAGCTGGGATATTCAGTTAAAATCTATCAGCTCCAAGTTATATGCGTCTGGTGGATCTTTAAGACGTCTACGTAACTTTTTACCTACTGCCACCAAAGTTGCGCTAGCACAGTCTCTTTTACTCCCGATTCTTGATTATGCTGACGCCTGCTATATCAATCTCAGAGAAGACCAACTTGAAAAACTAGAGCGCCTCCAAAATTACTGCATCCGGTTCATATTTGGCTTACGCAAATATGACCATGTATCTGAATTTCGCGCAAAACTCAAGTGGCTTCCAATTCGCTTTCGTCGGAATGCTCATATCCTCTCTATCCTCTATGGCATCCTATTCAATCCTTCTACCCCGCTTTACCTAAAGGAGCGTTTCACTTTTTGGCACACTTCCCATACTATCCCACTTCGATCCTCAGATAACCTCACCCTTATGACTCCATCCGCGCGTTGTGAGTACTTTTACGGAAAGTCCTTTGCTTACCAAGCTGTCCAACTCTGGAACTCTTTGCCTGTTTCCATAAGACGAGCTCCGTCGCAAGACGTTTTTAGGGAACAGGTAAAGAGTTTATACTTGTCACAGTTGCTAAGCCGCAGTTGATAGTGTTTGTTTTGTTGCTTCGTTATTATTTCTATTTATGTAGTATATTGTATAACTATGTATTAGTGTATTTCTATTTATTTATTTCATTTTTATTTATAGTATTTCAAGTATTTGTGTGTACTATTTTTGTATGTATGTTTATTTGCCTATTATAACTTCGTCATTGTCCTTTCATTCTTTTTAAAGCACACCCCGTCGATTTTTATCTTTAAATACTTTTCTCCATCCTAAGGTTGCCTGGAAGAAATCGCTTTTAGTGATAAGGCCGCCTGTTGTTGCCACTAGTTTTTTTAAGTTGTTCTTTCTTTGTTTTATATTGTATGGTGTGAACAATAAAGAATTTATCTATCTATCTATCTATCTATTCTTGTCAAGGTTTGAGAAAATATAATCGACTCCTACTGGCAGCAGCTTATTTTTATTTTACTCATTCGCAGTTGGTCTCGTATCAAAAGTTTTTTATTATGCTGAGAATATACACCTCTGACAGTTCCTGTAGGTTCTTTCCAAAAGAATACCTTGTAACACTCTGTAAACATTGTATGGCATTACTCGTAGGTAGATACCTTTGACAAAACGAAAAGAAGAGATTTGAAACGCTTGTTACATTAAAAATTGTACTTTATGCAATACATACATTCAGTATTGCAGTAGGTACCAATATGTCCTAGCTTGCCAGTGATGATAGTAATCCAATGAAATAATAATAATTACTAAATCAGATTATTTATTAATGAGTTACGACAGTTAACAAATAATAATGTACAAGGATAACAAATAAGTAGATTATATTAAGATCAACAAAGCCTTTAGTTTCAGTCTCATTATTACTGTTACGAAAAAAAAAACGTAATTATTTATCAATGACAAGATAAAAATAACATAACGCAATTTTGTTGTTTGTATCTACGTTTTGTTAATTTGACCGTGTCAACTATTTTGTACTGTCCTGACCCTGATTCAACTCTTGAAAAAACTTAAAAGTCGGCGAATTTCAGAACTGACCATTTTCTTCTTTATAAGATTAATTAAAACAATTCTCGCAATGTAACTCATAATTATGGTATGTGTGAGGACATTAAACTTTTCTGTTAGTGGATAATATATTGCATTTAATAAAACCTAATATGATTTGTTGATACTACTTTCGTAGACTTCTGTCCAACTTATCAAGTATTGCCTGGGTAAAGTCCAAATACGAAAAAATCTAAATATTTCTTAAAAGGACATTGCTTAATGAAACCCACTCAAAAATACTAAATGGCTAAGATCATTCTAAAAAATTGTTTACATCTGCTTAATAATCTTGAGAAATTTTTGAGGAATGTTTATTTACGAGACTATTATTTTAGCATTTATTCGGTGATATTGATTAAGGAATTACATTTTTTTATGAATAAGCAATGTACTCGTAGGTACCTATTGTCTTAAAATTCGTCTCTTAGGTAGTATAAACTATTCATCAATTATTTTCTACACACCAATATTTCAGAATGAAGTTTTTGAAATACCTATGTGATGAATGAATAATTAGTAAACTAAAGTTATTATCCCACTGTTGGGCAAAAGTTCACTTCTTTCCAAGTAGGTACTACTTTGAAATATTAATTCAAAAGTATGTTCGTTAAAAGTTTCTTAACATCAATAAGTATTTAATCAAAAATATAATACCTATAAATTATGAAGCTATAAATAATCCTTGCCTTACTTATTATAAATCCGAAAGTGTGTCTATTGGTTTGTCAAGTACTCCTTCACGTAGCAACAGAACAACGGATTAATTTGATTTTGGACTTCAATATAGTTCAAAGGTATAAGTGTAGAGTAGTGGTCGTCAAAAGCTAAAAACACATAAATAAATTGGTAAAAACCTTTTTAAAATTAAACGGTTTTATGTACTAAAAGCTAAAATATAATACCTAACTGAAAAATAAAAACGTGGGGCGCAACGTACCTACATAATGAAATATTCCAGGCGAATGCCCCACGATCTTATTTTTGAGTTATTATTTGTTAGCTTTTAGTACATAAAACCGTGTAGTTTGAAAAAGTTTTTTACCAATTTTATGTTCCGAATAAAGAAAAAGGTACTATGAGGTCCTATGGGACAGCACAAAATATTACGCAAGCAAAGCCGCGGGTCAAAGCTAGGCTAGTAGGCTCTAAATCCGTGATTTCTTCTCTAACGTGGGTACTTAATATTATCAGAAGATTCTATCTATCTAGGAAGTAACTTAGATTTAAATAATTGAATGCGATATTAATAAGCAGTGGGCAGAACACTGACCTTCATAATATTCTGTAGCCGGTTCCCATAACTTACAAGCAGTGTTCAAGCGAAATATTAATTATATAATTAATAACTGTATACATAATTAAAAAACCCCATAAGGTTTCTAGGTCAAAGGAATAAAAAAACATGTGATCATAATTTTTATGTACATTTCTAAATAGCAAAGCTATGCCACATCCATAACTTGGCGACTTTTTAGGGTTCCGTAATAAAACGAGGAACCCTTATAACTTCGTTGTGTCCGTCCGTCTGTCTGTCCTCATGCTACAAAGCCTTTATACTTCCACATTTAAAAACTGAATATCATGAAATTTGACAGTATAATAGTTTTAGTATACTTGGATCGCAATTCCAATACTTAAAAAAAATCAAAACTGTTTATTTAAGTTAAGGGGTAGATGATTTTTTTTTTTAACCCCACCCCCTCATGTTGAACAGGATTTCTAAAATTAAAATGGATTTCTTTCTTGAGCCATTTTTTGTCACGTGTCTATGTACCATTTGTGACAAGGTCGCCAAAGTTGAAAAAACCGGCCAAGTGCGAGTCGGACTCGCGCACCGAGGGTTCCGTACAAACCTGCAAGGTTTACAAAGTTCGTTCATTACGACAAAAAAAGTAATAAGTTTATATTTATTAAAAAATATATATTTTGTAATGTAACTAAAAATTAAAGGTTTTCGGAATTTTTCTTTTATGTGTGCTATAAAACGTTGCTTCATGCCAAATTTCAAGATTCTAGGTCGACTGGAAGTACCCTTTAGGTTTTGATTCCCTTGCGAGTACTTGCGAGTTTCAAAATTTGCGGCATAAACGGCTGTATCTTTTGATTGCGTTGGCTTAGAAGTTTGATTTTTTCACAGCTTCAAGGGACAGTAGACCTGAGTAATTGATATAAATTTCAGCTTCATACCTCCACGCGTTCCTGAGAAAAAGGGTCTTGACAGACGGACGGACGGACAGACGGACAACAAAGTGATCCTATAAGGGTTCCGTTTTTTCCTTTTGAGGTACGGAACCCTAAAAAGAGTGACTTGACAACTTATTTAAGTAGGTATCGCTAAGTATGTGAAAATTTCCTTGTATATATTTCCTCATACATACCATAAGTACGTAGCTATGTTTAGTAGGTTATTGTGTTTGGTAATAGCTTTACAATAATAACAAACATGATGTAACACATTTTATTAGTTAATTATTTTTTTTTATTAGTTTTATTAAATCATTTAACAAATTATTTAAGCTGCTTTTTTGGTGTACAATAAAGTTATATTGTATTGTATTGATGTTGGTGAAATGATGAAAAAACTTAGATGAAATTTTGATCGGTAACGATGTTTCACCAGTATCTTAGTTCCCAAGGATCTCATAGGTTTACAAAAATACCTACATAGAAACTTTGGTGAAACGATTGCACATATTTCTAAACAAATACCTAAAGAAATAAGAGAATATAACTTCGGAAATCATCTATAGTTTCAGAACCAGGGGCAATTCTGTTAACCGATCTCGTTGCTGAGGTGACGCGTTCTTGAGCTTCTCTCGTTTTTTTGACAGCTTTGAGCTATCAAAACTGTCAGAAAATCGAGAAGGGTTCGGGAGCGTATCACTTCGGTGACAAGATCGGTTGACAGAATTGCCCCGCTGCTCTAACTTATAATAATCGGTCAAGTGCGAGTTGGACTCGCGCACGAAGGTTTCCGTACCAGGAAGTCCCCCAAAATATATTTTATTTTCATTATTTATTTTTGAAGGGAATATACAACTTAATATTCTGTGAATATTTCAAGTAGGTTTCTTCCTGTCACCGTTATTAATATCGAGCGAAAAACGGCAACAAATTCAGGTTTGTAGGATATTAGATAATATTTAATTTGTTATGTTTTTAGTATTTGTTATTATAGTGGCAACAAAACTACGTCATCTTTGAAAAGTTCAACGTTCTAGCTATCACGGTTCATGAGATATAGCCTGGTGACAGACAGACGGACAGCGGAGTCTCACTAATAGGGTCCCATTTTTACACTTTGGATACGGAACCCTAAAAATAGTATTTATAAAATTGCTCTAGAAATTATTTATAATCCTTTATTACGACTTAGAAGTTTATATTCACATTTTTATCAAAAATGTTTACTTACCTATTTGACTAGATACTTATAAAAATTGAGATGTAAGTAGATACATATTATTATACAAGTCTAAAGCAAAATATCGTTTTCAAAAATAATCTATAACTAGCTGCCCACCCCGGCTTCGCCTGTGTACGATTGGCTAAAGAAGACAAATAGTTAGAATCCCTATTTTTTTAAATATAGCCTATGTTCACCGGGGATAGCGTAGCTTTCCAAGATTGAACGAATTTTTCAGTAGTTTCGGAGCCTATTCGATGCAAACAAACAAACAATCAAATCTTTCCTCTTTATAATATTGGTATAGATGGTATAGATATGCAAATCGTCGTACAATGGTATTTATCATTTTGAAATTAAATATGAATTTCTTACCATATAATATAACTTAACCGCCAACCCGCACTAGGCCAGCGTGGTGGATATGGCCTAATCACCCTTCGTGGGTAGGCCTACGTCCTGCAGTGGACTATTAAAAAAAAGGCTGGTACAGTACAGAACAGAATAAAACTTCACTGCACATTCAATATTTATCACGTTTGATGCCTGATTAGCACTTGACACCAGTGGCCACACAATTGTCCGTCGTGATCGAGTGATTAGCACGTGTCTTGAAATTCGTATTGTTTTTTGTGCAAATTGTTTTAACAGATAGTTTAAAACTACGTAGAAAGTTTTGCGATATTATTTGCTCTAATGCATGCGTAACTCTAAATCATTCATACGGATCATACATATAAATAAAAACAGAAAAAAAACAAATTTTAAGTACATACGTAAATAGGTACGTAATTCTACTTTTTAATTTTCATGCATCGTCACATGTAGCAACTTCCAGAAATTTTACGCCTAAAATTGGTTATTTCAGTCACGTAAAAGTTAGCAAGTCAAGTCAAAGTATTTATTTGCATGATAGTGGGTAAGTATACAAAAGATCTTAAAATCATACAAACATAAATCCATCTACTAACGACCATAATAAGTGTGCAAAATCAATAGTTAAATATTCATATTTTATATACATTTCAAATTGTCATTATGAAGCAAGCAAGCCGTGGTGTTCTATTCTAGTGGTAGTGACACCGGCCTATCAATCATGAGTTCGTGGTTTCGAATCCCGGGCTTGTACCAAGGGGTTCTTTGGAATTTATTTAGGTACGGATATTCACACCACTGGCTTTTTGGTGAAGGAAAACATCGTGAGGAAACCTGCAAAATATTGTAAGTAGAAGAAATTCGATGGCGCAAGTGAATCCACTAAACCGCATTAAGCCAGCGTGGTGGATATGGCCCAATCACCCTTCGTAGATAGGCCTACATCTTGCAGTGGACTAGTGAAAGAGCTGGTATAGTACAGTACAAAAGTTAGCAACTAACCTAATAAACAAATGCTCGTACCTGGATATATAATACTGGAATTATTATTGTCAAAACCTAAAAAGGTTTGATACATAAAATAGTAGTAATAGTACACTAATTCCAACTTATTGTATCCGCGAATAAATAAATAAAATTAATTAAATATTAATTAAATTAATAATTAATTAAATATTAGCTTTAGTTATTTATAAATAGTTACTTTTGATTATGCTACTGTAGATACTTTAGAGTGTTATTATGCTATTTTTGACATGTAACTGCTATGTGATATATTTATTAATTTTAAATGGTTATTTCTGACAATTCTATTGCAGATATTTTATTACAGTATATCTGACATCTTATTTTTTTAATATTGTATTTTTAATGTAATGTACCGAATTTTAAACTAATTTATTGCAATTTATTTTTTTAATATCGTATTTTTAATGTAATGTACCGAATTTTTAACTAATTTATTGTAAAATTGTCCTTAATAATTTTGAAAGTCAATACTTAATGATTGTTATTTCTGACGATTCGTTGGACGTTGCTTGTAGTATATTATATTGTATACTAATGAATGTAATGTTCCTTACTGAAAATAAATGGTATCTATCTATCTAATAGAGTTGAATGGTTATCGTCATCAAATCATCATTTTGCTGGAATATTTACGAACTTTGAGTACCTACTTGTATGAGCTAAATGTATCAAGGGTCGGGTTACCAGCTTCTTTAGTTTAGCTTCGGATTTTCCAGCTGATATTCAGGATGCCTAAAAAACTTAATAATATTTGACATTAAATCAACGATTATATTTATGTTGAAAACTTCACTGTGCATAGAAATTTTACTGAAATAGGTACCTATCTGTAGATTTACTACGATTTTGTACATGTATATCAGCAAATTATAACGGGCAAAAGTGCCTTTATTAACTACTTACAACAAAACACAATACTACTTTATAAGCTAAAACTACATACACTGCCTGCAAGAGATTGCTATAAGCAATAAGGCCGCCCTTTGTTGCACTAGTTTTAAGTTGCTTCTTTTTTCTTTCTGTGTATATTTTTGTATTCTGTGTTTTTAGTGTTAACAATAAAGTGTTAATTCATTCATTCATACACTACTGCTACATAAAAAGCAATTGGATCATTCACAGACCCTTAAAAATGTCTTTCATCAAAAGTATGTCTACTAGTTACGAAAACTTATTTAAAATTGTCTTTATAGTAGTTTATGCAACTGTCATATAATGAAGGGTATTAAAACACGAGTGTGAGTTTATGAAACGAGAGCAGCGAGTTTTATAATAGTAACGAGTGTTTTAATACCCGTGTTATATGCAGTTAGTTGCATACACTATTTTATCTTCACTAATAAAAATAAAAATAAAAAACATATTGCGAAACATTAAATTCACGCGTACGTGTATTGTCACAGTGAACTTGGCGCCATTAAAATCTAACCAATGAGAGCGCAGCTGAGCGCGCAGGGCCAATCAGGAGCGAGCGCGCGATGTTATAATGAGATTTTACGATATCGATGTGGATATTATAACGTCATGTGAAATTGCTTAAATGTTGTCTGCGCTATAACAGTAGTCATTATAAGTCAAGTATTGGAAACATAAGTAGAATGTTACAACATTAGTGTAGATAAAATACTTTAATGAACAGATCGAGAATAGATTACATACCGTCAAGGGTAGGCGAACTTTTTCTATAGAATACTTAGCTGTTTTTTTCTCATTATTTCGGAGTTGGTCTCATGGTAAAAGTTATTCATAATGATGAGGATACAGGGTTATTCCTAATCAATTAGCATCCTTTTAGGGGCTTATTCTGTACCTACATCAAAACTAACAACTTTTGTTCAACGACTTTTGTCAAATCTCAAAAAAAAAGTTGTTGTTCCATAGAATAGTATCGTTCACCCTCGACCAAATGTATGGAACAGCAGTTTTTTTTGAGTTTTGAAAAAAATCGCAGAACAAATGTTGTTATAGCTTTGATGTTCAGAATAAGCTCCTAAAAGGATGCTAATTGAATAGAAATAACCCTGTATAGACCTCTAAAAGATCCTACAGGTAGCGGCACGTAAGTCTTGTTACCGCTAGACTTACGTAGTGTGGAGGGGATGACTGCGCATTAGTTTAGTATGGCGTTCACCATGCGCAGCCATCCCCTCCTCACTTCGCTCAGCGCTACACTTATATGCCTCGACCTGTATTATTTGCAACACCTTGTATATTTACCATCTTATTATCTTTAGACCTTCAAAGGTCTGTCTGTGGATGATCCAACGCTTTTCATGTAGTAGTGGTGTAGTTATGTCGTAGTTAATAAAGGCACTATTGTCCGATTTAAAAAAAAAACCATTGTAGGTACATTATAGTACAATATATAACTTTTATCAGGAAATCCGATTTTATCCTTAAAATTACGTAAATATGGGTATAAGGCATTTATTATGTGAATGAAACCGAAAAAACAGGTTCTCTAGCCCTGAACGCTGTGAAGGTCCCAGCGCTAAAGATTGTTTATTGGCGATTCTTTTCAAAAACCTCGAAAAGACCTCTTACATCAGCGATCATTGTTTACGGAAATTATAAAATAAGTACCTATTATTTTTGTATTTAGTGTTTTTTCCATGATACATTTCCTACCTTATTAGGGTTCCGTACCCAAAGGGTAAAAACCGGACCCTATTACTAAGACTCCGTTGTCCGTCTGTCTGTCGGTCACCAGGCTGTATCTCATGAACCGTAATAGCTAGAACGTTAAAATTTTCACAGATGACGTATTTTTGTTGCCGCTAACAACAAATACTAAAAATAGAAAAAAATATTTAAGGTGGGCTCCCATACAACAAACCTGATTTTTAGCCGTTTTTCGCTCGATTTTAATAACGGTGAGGATAGAGAATAATAGGCAGATGCTTGAAATATTCACACAATATTTAGAAAAATATTCACTTTTAAAATAAATTATTAAATTTAAATAACATTAATATTAAAGGGGGGCTCCCATACAAGTACCGTGATTTTTTTGCTCGATATTAATAACGGCAACAGGCATCATTCACAGAATATTTTAATCCTTAAAAAATAAATAAAATAAAATGTATATTAAGGGGGCTTCCATACGGTACGTAAGCCTTCGTGCGCGAATCCGACTCGCACTTGGCCGATTATCTTTTACATGTTTTATTACTAAAAACATACTCGTACAGCTATAGTGTCACAGTAAATTAGAAACACTAATTCAAGTCCAAAAATTTCCGAAAATGGAGTGTTTAAATTTAATTTTCATTCATACATTCATTGTTTTGATTTCATTCCTTACAAAAGTTTTTTGGTGCTTCCATTTTACCGGTCTCTAAATATTTTTTTTCTTTTTGCATTTATCGGTTCTTTTATGCATTGCGTTGTCAAAATACCTAAATACTATTACCTATTGAGGATAGTTAGTTTGTGAAGTCATGTTTACTTTCTAAATATATTACGTCATATTTATTTATATTTACTAGGTATCTGAATAATACCTCTTATTAACGAAAACCGGATTCTTAATCATGCAGCAAACCCAAACAAAATGTCAGACATAAGAATGTACAGCCATGGTTGACCTCGTGGTACAACGAGGAGGATGGAGGTAAAAACTTAATTTGCATGTGAATTCGCTATTAAAAACGGCTGAGTCAATTTAATAACGGCATTTTTATGATTTATATACTAGCTAGTTCCTTGCTATTATTGGCTGTCTTAGTATTTTTTAACCGACTTTCAAAAAGGAGAAGTTTCTATGTTCGTATGTATGTCTCTTTTTTTGTGTATGTTCATCGATAATTTCGCCAATACTGAACCGAATTGAAAAATTATTTTTTAGTTCGAAAGGGTATACTCCCGAGGTGGCCCCATTTAAATTTTAAAGAAATCGGCTGAGCAGTTTTTGAAAAATCAACAATAAAGTTTACAATTTGAGCAAAATATTCGAATTTTGTACACGATGGCAGGCGTTTTGCCACTTTTTGTGAAAAATAATTATTTATATTTTTGTTATCATACATAAGTATAAGTATAAGTTGTACTATCTGAAAGAATAAGTATACTTAGCGTCTATAGTCTTTTGACCGTTCTTAGCCAACCGAAAATTCCGTAGCGTTGGTAAATGTCTAGTTTTTTCTTATTTTACTCACTCATTTTATTTATTTGTAAGTATAATATAAATGCTTTAAGTTCTACGCTGTTAGCTCAACGGACTTCTCTTTTTGACCGACGAAGCGAACTGGATGAGGTAATCAATTCGACGCGTATATTTTTTTCATGTATAACCACGCATAGCTTTTTTCGTAGTCGTCCGATTTCAATAATTCTTTTTAAACTGGAAAGAATATACTTCGATATTGGTCCCATTAAAATTTTATCGAAATCGGCTGAGCCATTTTTGATAAATCAACAATAATGTGAAAAATGCCACATCGATCCGTGCGAAATATTCGCGAATTCTGCACACGGATGAAGTCGGTCATGTTATTTTTTGCAAAAAAAAAATACTTTTAGCTGATCCTGAATATTAGCGATAAATTAATATAAGTAAAGAAAGGTCAGCATACTACTCTTTCAATAAATGCAACTGAGCTACCTTGCTTTGGATCACACGTTAAATTGTAGGCGTCAGTTGTTTTAACCGTTTAACGATGCCTTAATCTTTCTCATGACTCAAAAACTGTGACATCTAGGCCATCCACTCGGTCTATAAAAAATACTTTGCAGTCAATAATAAGAACAATATCTACAAAATTTAATAGTAATAATCGGCCAAGTGCGAGTCGGACTCGCGCACTTAGGGTTTCGTACCATATGGAAGTCCCCCTTATTATATTTTAATTTAATTATTTATTTATGGAGGAAATATACCTACACCTTAATATTCTGTGAATATTTCAAGCGATAGAGCAAAAATCACGTTAGCAAAAATCACGTTTTCTGTATACAACAAACGTGATTTTAAAATGTTTAAATAAATATATTTTTTTTAATCTTTAAAGTGAACATTTAGCTAAATATTCTATGAATATTTCAAGCATCTACCTGCCACCGTTATTATTAGCAAGCGAAAAACGGCTAAAAATTCAAGTTTATTGTATGGGAGCCCCCTTTAAATATTTATTTTTGTCTGATTTTCGTATTTGTTGTTATAGCGGCAACAGAAATACGTCATCTGTGAAAATTTGAACGTTCTAGCTCCATTCACGAGATACAGCCTGGTGACAGACGGACAGATGGACAGCGAAGTCTTAGTAATAGGGTCCCGTTTTTACCCTATGAGTACGGAATCCTAAAAAATTATTTTGATCAATTATAATTGATCAAATGAAACGTGTGACAAAACGTTTTTACTGTAACTAATTATTTACAGTGAATAGCTAACTAAGTGTGAATAATGCTTTCTTAACTGCTCAATTATTTAGGCTCCATTATACTAACCGTGTCTTTCTACTCTTATCATGTGCCCTACTTTGTATTCGACTCTTTCCATAGTTATTAAGCCCTTGAGTGAATGCGTTCGAACGTCACCCGTTAATTGGATTGCTACTTAGCAGCTGTTAAGTGCCATCTTGATTAAATTGCACTTTAAAAACCCAAGTTAATAACGTCAAAGAAATTATAAGAGCCTCACTTCATCTTTATCTTAGATATCAAGAACTATTTAGGTACTTACTTAGATATCAATATTAACTAGAATTTAATCAGGTACTGTATTGTACCAGCCTTTTTAATAGTCTACTGCAGAACGTAGGCCTACCCACGAAGAGTGATTGGGCCATATCTACTACGCTGGCCCAGTGCAGGTTGGTAGATTCACATATGCCATGGAATTTCTTCCATGGAATTTCCTTCACCGAAAAGCCAGTTGTATGAAAATCTGTACTTACATAAATTCCAAAAAAGTCCAATGACTTCTTTGGAATTTATATACCGTACCAATGGTACGGGACCTCAATTTGAACCCACGATCTCACTCACGATTGTAACGCACTAAGTAGGTACCACTAGACCACGATCCAGCGGCTGTGACACTAGCAGCCCGGATACTCCGCGATTTTTCATACAAAATCTGCTGTCTTACGCATACTACACAGTACTTACTTATTCACAGACAACACACATACGCACGGTCGCTACACGTCTACTACATCAAAGACGGCTTAGCCGATTTCGATTATAATTAAATGGCACCACCTCGAAAGTATACTCCTTCGAAGTAAAAAAAAATTATTTAAATCAGTTTACAATTGGCGAAAATATTGATGACACATACACATAAAAACATACACACGAACGTAGTACCTCCTCGTTTTTGGAAGTTTGTAAAAATATTTATATGCATATTACATAAACAAATACTTACCTACTACTTGTGCATTTGATTGAAATGTGGTAATATCAAGGTGAAGTGGTACACATACCTACCATAATGTTACCAACGAGGTCATATAGATTTTCCTCTACAGTCGACAGACTAGAGGTGATAAAAATATGTCCATTTGTAAAATACCACGTTGAATGTAACCTTTTGTATAATTTGAAGAGAGATAATGATCTAAAGCATTAATTTCTAGATAAATAACATTTGTTTATTCTTAGTTCCATAGTAATATTACAAATCTGAAAGTGGGTTTTTTGGTTTGTTCCTCTGTCACGCAGCAACGGAACAACGGATTGACTTGATTTTTGGCATGGACATACTCGTAGTTTAAAAAACGAAAAGTGACATGGGCTACCTTTTATCCTGGAAAAATGAAAGGTTCCCATGAGATAGCACAAAAAATAAAATATTACGCGGGCGGAGCCGCAGGCAAAACCTAGAATCTAGAAGTGATAAAAATAATCATGTCCATTTGTAAAATACCACGCTGAATAGTTGAATACAACCTATTGTAAAATTTGAAGAGAGCTAATGACCTAAAGCAGTTCTAGATTAATGACATCTGTTTTTAAAACATAAAAGAAAGTGTAGAAAGCTTTAACAACAATTCTAAACAAAATAAAAGGCGATATATGGCCTATTTATTAGTTTTTGTATAATGTTAGCGAATTTGATGTTTGTCATTAGAAATTGAAGTGAAAATAATAGCCTTAGAAAGTCAGTAACTTAATAGTATTATTAGAACAACTATAGATTTAACTAAAGGCATTTAGATATAATAATGTGAACACATAAATCCACTGTCCCGCAATCTCAATGCTCAATCATTTTCACTGCCATTTCATTTTCATTTTGACTGCCTCTGTGGCTCAGTGGTTAGTGACCCTGACTTCTGGATCAAAGAGGCGTGGGTTCGATCCCCACCCAGGGCAAACATTTATGTGATGAACATAGGTGTTTGCTCTGTGTCTGGGTGTTATTTAGGTACTATCTATATATGTATGTATTTAAAAATATGTCTATGTAGTATATCAGTCTCTGGCAGCCATATCACAAGCTTTGCTTAGTTTGGGGTCAGAGACCGTGTGTAAGATGTCCTCTAATATTTCATTTTATTTTTTTATTTTTATTTATTTATTGCAACATATGTAATATTTATCTACATGCTGTTCTTAATTAACGTGTTTTGTATAGTTACGAGTATATGTACATATTTTATGAAATTATACTTAAGGGTATGGAAATTTTATTGTTTGTATTGGAACAATCTTTTCTAGATTACAGTTAAAAAAACGTCTAATGTAATATTGCATTTGGACAATAGGATAATTTTTAGGTGATTTGTGAAACAGTTTTCTTTTTCGATCTTTTACATAGATTATTTGGTAATTTAATAAATGTTTTTGAAGCCACAGGATAATTTGGGTAAGAACTGTGCTAGATCTACTTATGTAGGTATCAAACGAGCGTATCAGCCTAACGCTGCTGCAGGCATTTATGGTGTTGCTTTTCAAAGTCCAGGGACTTTTAGAGGTGATTTCATTTCCAGAGATTTCGGTTGATCCCATAGTAAAAGTTGTTCGTCTAGATGCACTAAGAAATGGCAAGTAAGTAACCAGTAACCGAGTATTTCTTATTGTGTATAAAAAGTCATTTTCATAAGGTTTTAGTGCACCTATTAGTTCCAAACTATGTAGTCACTTTTAAAAGGTTGTGCGCAAGTTACAAGTAACCCTGTGTACAATACATACCTACCTACTATTGTAGGTAGATAGATAAGTGATATTTGGTGAGTAGGTATAAGATAAGGTTAAGGATGAGGACGAAGCTTTTAAAACAAACAGCAGAGGACATCTTGTTTGCGAGAGCCGACCGCCGCACGAGGAAAGGTCTTCCACCTAATAAATTCCACTTCCCAAAATAAATGTTTCCTTGGTTTAAGAATTACATAAAAATGAAAATAAGTTACAAGTACTGTTTAAATAAAGAAAAAAGATAGCTTTTTCCATGACTTCATACAAAGGGAAGGTTTAATTCTTTCGTTCACTGTGCAATGATTTTACACGCAGTATAATATTTGAGTTAAAAACGTAAAGATTGAATTAAACGCAGGGGTACATTGTACACCGATGGGAGAAAACGATCTATTTCTGTTCAAGAGTATGTTTAAACCCGACGCGCAGCGGAGGGCTTAAGCATACTCTATACAGTCTGGAGGAGATACAGCCTGGAAACAGACAGACAGACGGACAGACGGACAGCGGAGTCTTAGTAAGAGTCCCGTTTTTACCCTTTGGGTACGGAACCCTAAAAAGATGCAGCATGTATGATGAATTTGAAATCAAAACCCTTAGGACTTGTGTATCTGATAACATGCTATAAGTATGTTAGTAGTAAGTATAAGATCTATAAGGGAGGCCTATGTCCAGCAATGGATTTGTCTTAAGTCTGAAACGACGAGATATAAGATATGACTCTACAAAAGAGTCTAATCACGACTATAGAGTCGTGATTTTGTAATCTCCATTCTAGAAAACTGAACTTTTTATTGTATACTTAATAATTGATACATTATTGCACAATATTCTTGTACTTTTCAACATATGATAGGTAAATAAAGTGTGAACACTACTAACTCTGTCGCGGCGCTCCTACGCAGCGACCAAAGACGAGTAGAGTCATCCGGCACCCGACATGCACCCATAAAGCTTTACAGCACCACATCGTCGCTCAGTTTCCACTGTCCGCTAGATCACAGATATCTAATAATAACAGATTGATAATGTTGTTGTCACAATACTCAACCCCAAAAATGCATGGGAAATCTAGCAAAGCTCTCAAAACTAAATCTGTCAAAACTTTCAATTACTGCCTCGGTGGCTCAGTGGTTAGTGACCCTGACTTCTGGGTCAAAGAGGCGTGGGTTCGATGCCCACCAAGGGCAACAGACATTATGTGATGAACATAGGTGTTTGCTCTGTGTCTGGGTGTTATTTAGGTATTATTTATATAAGTATGAATTTAAAATATGTATATTATGTACTATATCAGTCTCTGGTAGCCATATCACAAGCTTTGCTTAGTTTGAGGTCAGAGACCGTGTGTAAGATGTCCGCTAATATACACTATATATGACGGAGCGAGACAGCATAGTTGCATTTAGTTGATAGCAATAGTGATGATTTTAAAGTGGGTATCACCTGGATGGGCTCGCACGTCGCAGCACTGCATGCTTGTGTCGGAATGAAATGACAGATGGGCGAGAAACTTCATTCCATTCCGAGCGCAAGGCGGCATTGCACCCGTGCCAACCTATTGTCTTTAAAATCCGTTTTCATCTTCGAAAATTCTTGTTAAATTGATTACCAAGCGATACTAGGTCAATAAAACCACCCGTTGCAGTAGTACAGAGTGTTTATTTTGGTGAGATGGACAACTGGAGACCGCCAGCGAGCCGTACTAATGGATGACCCACAAATAACGATTGCGGGTGATTTACACGATTAGTCTCAGTCACCGACATATATTTACGTATTGCAGTTTGACGTTATCTTCATAAAAATCCAGCATTATCTACCAAATCGAGATATTTTTCATGTATCTTTCTAACTCGTGCCATATTGAATCGATGCATCTCTTTCAGATTTTCTCAATCCATCATTATAATATATCTCAGTATGCTGAGTGTGAGTTTTGTCGTAAACATGACGCGCTCTACGGTGAGCGCGTAAGCATGTAATTTGTATGAAGACAGTACAGTTCAAAAACGCGCCGCTAGTGGCGCTGTACATTTCTTCATACAAATTACATGCTTACGCGCTCGCCGTAGAGCGCGTCATGTTTACGACAAAACTCACACTCAGCATACTGGTATCTCTGTGCGACAGGTGGTCGATGAGATTTAATTTATTCATTTTGAAAACTAAAATATTATGACATGCAGGTATAAGCAAAAATATAAGCAATAAATGAAGGAAAGTGGCCATCGAGTGCCCCATTCCCTGTCCACGCGTGGTCAATTCGCTAGCGAGACGCTCCGGAGTTGATGTAGAAGTTACATACCCGTAGTATCACTATCACTATCCTTACTAATATTATAAATCCGAAAAGTTTGTTGGTTTGTTGGTTTGTTACTCCATGACGCACCAACGGAGCAACGGATTGACTTGATTTTTGGCATGGACATAGTTTAAAAGGCGGAAGGAGCTTTAGGATACTTTTTATCCCGAAAAATTGCATAGTTCCTGTAGGACAGGACAAAAACCATCGAAAGCGAAACTGTCGCCACTATCACAAAGACGCTAAGTGATTAATTCCTCTATGACGCTAATATGGACTAACGAAACGTCACAGCCAAACGTAATTGGATGACAGGTGACATTGTCTGCAGACTTTTATAAATCACAAGTAGCATGGCAAGGGGACAAATTGTTTTTCCACCATTATATCCCCTTGAAGAGGAAATAAAGTATGGATTGAAAATGACAACTGACATTAAAATTGGATAAAATGTTATTTTACCTCTGCATGCTACATGTTACTATGACGTTTAATACTAGGCCGTCATTTTGTCTGACATTTAAAATATTTTTAAATCTTCTATCATTAGAGGTTTAACATGTTTCTTTATTCTACCTTTATGGTATACATCATACTTTAATATTATCAATCCGAAAAGTTTGTTGGTTTGTTCCTCTTTGACGCAGCAACGGAGCAAAAGATTGACCTGATTTTTGGTACCTTTGGTTTAAAAGACAAAGTGATAATAGGATACTTTTTTATCTCGAGAAAATTCGTGATTCCCATGGGATAGGACAATAACTGTTTCTCAGCAATGGAGCAACGGATTGACTTGATATTTGGGGTGGGTATAGTTTGGAAGACGGAAAGTGACATAGGATACTTTCCATCGCGAAAAAATTGTGGTTCCCGTAGGACTTAACAATAAATTTTTCTCAGCAACGGAGCAACTTGCCTTGGCTTATTGCATGAATATAGTTTGAAAGACGAAAAGTGACATAATAGGCCACTTTTTATCGCAAAAACTTTAACAGTTCCCGTAGGATAGGATAAAAACTAAGTGAGCAGGCTGCGGTAGCAGCCGTCTAAGCGCCAGAAATAACCTGTCATGGCAAGTTTAGGACGTTCCTACATTTTTCGCACTCCTTCGCGGCACTCAACAGAGCTAGCCCAGACTCGGGCTCCATAACGGAGCTTGCGCTCTCGCCATAATGACGGAGTGTTTCGGAGCACAAGACACATCGTCATCCACCACTCTGGACTAACCAGTACTGAACGTCAGACAGCATTCCAACGCCCTGGTTCCAGTGCAGCGGGTCAGTCATAGTAGCCCGGCGCCTGCCTCTTCAACTGCAGAGGGCAGTGAGAACGGCCATCGCGATACCGACACCTCTCTTCCCCTGCAGCCCCACTGCGTCTGCCAACACGTTGACGGCCTAGCGGAAGGTAGGGTAGGTGGCGGCACCCACACCACCAGTTCCATATATCCCTCCGCGGCCCCTAATCCGCGGCAGTCATATCAGAGTCCAGGAAGCAGCCTTGCTTTATGAAACTGAGAAGGGTTATTCCCAGCAAGTAACTGGAGATAGAGAGACAGAAAAGAAGCCACACCCAGCGCAGCAGGAGGAGCTGGAGTTCATATGCCTGGCAGACGGAGCAGCACTAGAGCAAAATCTTAACCGAGAAATTAACATATTTACAGACGGCAGCAAAGTTAAAGGGAAAGTTGGGGCGGCATTATCCATTTGGGATGATGCCACTGAGATCAGTACCCGCAAGCTGAAATTGGCCGATTGGTGCTCCGTGTACCAGGCCGAGTTGTTGACACTTCTTGATGCTACCGAAAAAGCAAAAATCTTTTGTGACTCCAGGTCTGCACTGGAAACGGTAGTTGGCGTATCTTCCCTCCATCCCTTAGCAGTAAATACAAAGCTAACATAAAGTTGCTACACGCACAAAATAAAATAGTGAAACTTTATTGGATTAAAGCACACGCGGGGATGGAAGGAAATGAGAGAACGGACCAGCTAGCAAAGGAAGCAGCACTGCACTCGAAGTGCAGACCTATTTACGATAACTGCCCCGTTTCATTCGTCAAGCGAGAAATCCGAAAGGACTCTCTTGACGAGTGGAACCGGCGTTATCAGGATGGCCACACAGCGGCGGCAACCAAAACATATTTTCCGGATGCAAGGGCGGCATACAAGATCGTAAGAGAAATAGCACCAGTGGGAATCATAACTCAAGTGCTGACGGGGCATGGTGGGTTTTCCCAATACTTACATCGATTTAAGTTGAGGGAAAGCCCATCGTGCATCTGTGAACCCACAAAAGAGGAGACTCATGTACAGTGGCACATAATCTTGGAATGCCCAGTTTATGGAAAGCAGAGATTTTATTTAGAACAAAAAATTGGAATTAATCTAACACGTAAAAACCTTAGAAACGAATTTATCGATTTTTGCACAAATATTTGTAAAAAAGCAATTATTAGGAACAAGTAGGTATAAACTTTGCTGTACCATTGTAATGTTTATTATAACTGCAAACAGCCAAAAACATTGAAATATAGGTATAGTTTTTATTCATTTGTAATTAAGACCCCTGACCCTTGCATATACACTCCAACCTTGCATTCCTTTAAGGTATTTTGATATTTGTCGGTTAGGTTATTAGGTTTCGCAGCCGACATAAACATAAGCCAAAATCAAAATATAACGCGGGCGAAGCCGCGGGTAAAAGCTAGTATAGTATAAAACAAAGTCGCTTTCCGCTGTGTGTCCCCATGTATGCTTATATCTTTAAAACTACGCGACGGATTTTGATACGTTTTTTTTTTAAATAGATAGAGTGATTCAAGGGGAAGGTTTATATGTATAATACACCTGTGCGAAGCTGGAGCGGGTCGCTAGTATTCTATATAAAGAATACTAACCGCTCTAGGCAAGGCGATGCTGGTCGGATGTCGGGTCACTCTAATGAGCGATGACCTTTAGACAGTATAATGGTATGACGAAACTCTGTTTTAGGTCATCTACAACGTTCCCGGCTTTCCTATCAAATAAGTATAGCTAGGTATTTAGTCAGATCACACGACACAGGAAAATACGTCGTTCGTATTCGTACGGATGACTTTTGTATTGGGACTGTACCTGTAATTGTTTTGTACAGTGGCGTGTGGTAGACCATGGTGCATGGCGCATTGATATAAAGGTGTCTACAGAATAACCTTTTTCTGTGTTACTTTAGGAGTCATTTTGACAGTGTCTGTGTCTGGTAAAAAAGACAATTACTTCATAGCGTTAAAGTGAAATATTGTAAGTAAAACATTTGATCATTAGTTTTTGATTTTTTGGTTTTTACTTAGTATTTGTGTACATAAATATTTAGTAAACGTAATTATAATCCACAACCGCGTTACGTATAGCTTTTCGGTTAAAAAATTATCGAAAATTAGTCTTGAGTCCTTTTAGTAAAATGAAACTTTCAGTAATAATTATTTTTTGCAAAAAATAGCATGACCGACTTCACCCGTGTACAGAATTCACGAATATTTCGCACAGATCGATGTAGTATTTTTCACATTATTGTTGATTTATCAAAAATGGCTCAGCCGATTTCGATAAAATTTAAATGGGACCAATTTTGCAGTATACACTTTCCAATAAAAAAGAATTACTGAAATCGGACAACTATGAAAAAAGTTATGCGTGGTTATAAATAAAAACATAATACATATATTATATACGCCGCGAATTGAGTACATCCTCCAGTGGTTCGTCGGTCAAAAAGATTTTACGAACCGCGCATAGTAGCCATCTCTCTTCGTTTAAAGGCAGATGCTTACAAATAAATATGTATATCTGATTTTACTCAGAAAAGTGTCCTAGTAAATTGCAATTTAACTATTGATATTGTAATAATGAAGTTGAGAACGCGAAACCTTGCGGTCGTTGCCTTATCATGTCGTGACATTAAAAAATGCTAATTCTCTGAAGCCTTCGTAAATAATGATATGGGAGTTGTTAACATTTGATGTATAACGCTACAAGTCAACAGTTAGTTTTTGTGACTGGTTTCTTACGACTTGTATTGAAGCAAATAATAATTATACTGAGTCGAATTTGTTGCAAAACTAAATTCGTGTCTCTTAGTTTAAAAGAATAAGTTTTAGTCAATAATTCGAACAAATAATGGGTAATTGTAGTAGGTAAGTAAGTTAGTATAGGCCGGGTGGCTAGCCCTGGTGTCAGAGTTTTTAGGCCGCCTGAAGGCCTCTGACATGGCTAAACGGTTGAAACAACCGGGGCCTACAATTTAACGTGTCATCCGAGCCACGGTAGCGCTCAGTTGGAAAATGTCACCCGCGGTCACCCATCCAAGTACTGACCGTGCGGAACGTTGCTTAATTTCGGTGATCGCTGACAATCACCTAGTCAAACTACGCTACGAGCGCTACTGATAGTAATAATAATACTGGTAATTGTAGTGACCCATACTCATGTCAATAACGAAACTTTTATTCGGTTTCGAAAAAGATAATAAACGGTTTTTTTTGGATAGACTCTACCAGGTAACGAAGAAAATAGGTATAGGTACTTCCTAGTAGGTACTAGTTGTAGGTTCCCTTATAGGTACCTCTAGTGTGTATCCATTCTCCTGACATGAAGATGCTGCATTTTGAAATTCGTCGGGCGCCGGGGACCCGCTGCCCGCGCCTGTCTCAGTCCCCTGTGTCGTCTCCCCCGGCGCCCCTGTACCGCGCAGGCGATGTGAGTTTAGCGGTTTGACTATAAGCAAAGAATATATAATAATACTACGTATAGAACGGCCACTCGTTACCCCCCACCCGTTTGAGTCTTCCTCACTTCCACCCCGCGCTACGTACCGCATCGAGTACTCTGCGCGCGGGCTGCACTGGTCGGTGGATTTTCTAATAAAAACTACCTAGACTGTGACAATAGGGAACACTTGTACTGTGTATGGTTGAATATCAATGATACGTAACAAAACAAGAAATTTTAATGTTTCCCTAAGGATAAATAATAGGAACTTATTTTACATTATTTGGTAACTTCCTCTTGATATTATCTTACAAAAGAAGTAGATCGGTTACTTTTTGTTAAAATGCTTCCAAATTAAGTAATTGTTATACTTTTTTAAGCACTAGATTAATATTCATTTTTGCAAATTAAGTACGCAACTGTCTCACTCACGCGGCATGTCGTCACGTTGTGGTGATCGCTGACAGCCATAGACGTTCCGCACACAAATGCGCGTGTAGCGACCGTGCGTAAGTGTGTTGTCTGTGAGTAAGTACTGTGTAGGTGTGCGTAAGACAGCAGATTTTGTATGAAAAATCGCGGAGTGTCCGGGCTGTGCTATAAGTTTGCTTCCATCTCCAACGAACGTCTTATCTGAATGTACTTTCTTTTCGCTTTTATTTTCTGTTTGACACACATTTCAATCCGTTTTAAATTCAATACCTTCTTATGTGAATGATGTAGCGTAGGTAATAAGTAGTTTTCTTTTTAAAATTATCTCATTCTTATAGCTCTAGCTGATTGAATTTTCAGGGGTTTTTAAGTCCCTAAATATTATTACGTGCTAACAGGGGTTTCAAAATAATCTAAGTAGGCATGACTGCAGTCGGCTTAAGTCTTTCTTCCGTGTACCTGTCCAAATAAAACACCTCTATTTACACCATGAGTTTTAGTTAAGTACTCAGTTCATTGGTACTACAGTACTACCGTGTTCTTTCTCCCTGAACGCCATTTTTGTAAACGAGTAGTTATTTTCCCCAACCTCAGAAGAATTACAATAAGTAATGGAAGTATTACTAAATGTTACTCAAATAAAAACTACGTTACAGCTGCCTTATTCATATCTGGTTATACAGCATACGCGAGAGTGAGTGGAACAAAAAAAACGCAATGTCTATCGCATACGTCAAAATCACCAGTTGGAATGTCAAAACGGTTAAACTTTGGTTAGATTAGGTCATTTGTCTTTTTCGGAAATTTGAACCCTCTAGTTCCAGTAAGAAGGTTCACATCTCTGATCATTTTACCTTTCTACTTTTTACCTTTTTGAATTTGGACACCCGAGATAGCTCAATGCTAGTTTGTAAAACCCTTCGAAATTGCGTAAGGGTGTATGTGCATCTTTATCTGACTCCTTTTAAATTTCATATTTAAATGGGACAAAGTGCCATAATATCTCTTGCTATTTTAGTACTGTTTCTAGTACTTTGTTCTTATTGTGTGGCCCCAACTACCTGCAAGATCTGTTATTTCAAGATAATTCCGACGTCGCATCATAGTCCTAGCCCTGAACTCGGCGTGGCTGAAGCGTGACGGACGCTCGGTACAAGACAATACAAAGAGTATTTACGTAATTAATTTCAAATTATCATATGAAGCAAACATCTACGAATACTTATGACCCGGATGCCGGATGTGCTACATCGTGTCTGTCATGCTGTGAAGTAAATTGCTTTATTTTTTGGTCAATGTAATTATCTGCTACCTGTTGTGCTTATTTAGTGCTTGCTTACAACAATGTTATTTTGATGTGATTTTTCCGTTTAAATAGGTACCTAAATATTAAAAAGACTATGACTTCAACGGGACAACATTATGCTCAACTTGTTGGAGACACTGTTATGCTTACCAGACAAGTTGTGGCTAGCACAGAAGAGATAAAGAAATCTAGTTCTCTTGTTCTGTGGTGGCTAGGAATGCAACAAACGCTAATTACACCTCAACTCTACTGTAAGTACTTAACGGCCTTTTTAACCGACTTCAAATTATTAGGATTACTCCGCCAATTATGAACTGATTTTGATTTTTTTTTGTTTGGTAGAATATACTTTAGGGGTGGTCCCATTTAAATTTAATCGAAATCAGCTAAACCGTTTTTGAAAAATCAACATAATAATGTGAAAATTACTATATCGATGATACACCGATCCGTGCGAACTATTCGAATACTTTACACGGTTGAAGTCAGTTATGCCATTATTGGCGAAAAATAATTATAGAATTCCATTATTGAACATAGGCCTACCCACAAAGAGCAACTGGGCCACATTCACTAAACTGGCCCAGTACCTACAGGTTGGTAAGTAAGTTCGTATAGGCCGGGTAGCTAGCCCTAGTGTCAGAGTTTTTAAGCCGCCTGAAGGCTTCTGACATGGCTAAACGGTTAAAACAACCGGAACGAAATTTAACGTGTCACTCGAGCAACGGTAACGCTCAGTTGTAAATGCCACCCGTGGTCATCCGTCCGAAGCCTGACCGTGCTGAACGTAGCTTAACTTCGATGATCGCGAACACCTAGTCAAATTACGCTTACTGGTTGGTGGGCAGAATGGATGGAGGATATAAGAATGTCAACAATGATCACTAATCTCCGTTTCAGATTGTGACCTCAAAATGGTATTATAGATAAGAGTGCAGCACAACAATGGTCGTAGGTTTAATAATGAGGCAGTTAGTGTGATTGCAGCTGACAGTGGGAAGTATTTGTATCTGTTAGGCGGCGGACGTGCAGCTTCCGCGTGCGCGGCCGTTTCAAGGTAGCTCTTGGTTTGCCTTACTTTCCTATGACTCAGGGGCACTATTTTCTAAATTCGACTAGGAAAGAATACCTACTTATTTTTACGGAAGATTTTTTCCTCGAAATTTATTTAAAATGATCCATTTTACGTAAAACTTCAGTCGGGCTAGGATGCGCATCACGCAATATTTCTTCCGACATGTCAGAATGAGACAGCGTTATGGCATCGTATTTATCTGTCACTTTTTCACACGTCGAAAAAAGTTCTTTTCGTGGTCGCATGCTGGACCAGCTGGACATGGGATGACATGGAATTAAAAAAAAGATTTCCCCTTTGCAGTCTGTGCAAAGGGGAAATCGTGAAATGGATTAAAAAAAAAAACAAATATGGCGAATGGTTTTCGAACTGTCACTGTCAAAGTTCCTTATATGTACCTAGGCGTTCGAATTTGAAAAATAGAGTTCCAGGATGGGTTACTGTGAAAGGATTTTAAGTTTCTTGACGGATAAATGTGACTCGAATTTGGATTGTAAAACACATAAATTGTGTTATAGAGTCAATATTCGATAGGTACAATTGGGTTTTGTAATGGATTTCCGAAGGCGCTGCAATTGTCATCAATTTTCTGTAATTACTTCATGACAGTTTCATAGTACTCGTATTAATCCATTATCTGAAATAAATATTTATGAATTTGAAAGCAACTGATTAATAAACTAATATTTTACATAATCTTGCAAGATTTATAATTGGAAACCACTTGAAATATTCTCTAGTCCTAATTTTCTAACCATGAAACAGAAGAAGTAGGCACGATAACTATGCACAAAAATCCGGACATACAGACCGTATCGCTAGTATAATCACTACAGCAGACATTTGATTTGTTCACGGATTTGTCTCCATAAAGATAGGGCACTATTTAAAACGATTGCGGCTAATCAATTCCGATCAGCAAGTCATGGGCAGCAAAAAAATGCTTGGTGAGCTGAGTGCCGGTTTTATCGTTGGTATATAAATTAATAATTAAATAAATTTTTTTCACGGATTCCGAGCTGTTTCTATAGTAATAGTTGTTCATTATGATGTACCTCATGTGTGGTTACAGTATTACTACACCTTTCGTAAACAAATTGTAGGTTTATTTTTCATTATAAACAACATTTAATTGAATCCCAAAATTGGAAAAATTACCTATTCCAAACATTTTGTTGACGATAGACTTTTTGTAAAAAGCTTTTTTGGGGGTTGGTCTCGTAGTATAAAATTGTTCTATCGTATAAGCATATCCATCCATCCATCAGTCATAAGAAATCCACTGCCTATGTCCAGACATAGGCCTCCCCTATGGATCTCCAATAAGACCGGGTGGGTGCGGCTTGCGTCCAGTGCGATCCTGCGGTCTTAATGAGGTCATCCGTCCACCTTGTGAGTGGACGTCCTACGCTACGCTTGCCTGTACCTGGTCTCCACTCGAGAACTTTTCGACCCCATCGGTCATCAGTCCTCCGTACTTAGCACATAACACTGATTAAATAATAGTAGAGCAAGTCCCATGTATTTAATATTAATTTTAAAAAATTAAATCACTGTTTTGAATAAATATTTAGTGTATTTCCGCGCTGTTGTAGGCATATATCAATAATCGTACTAGTTGCTAATCAAGTAGTTTCTTTCTTCTTTCTAACCATTCTTGTTTTCTTTTGCTAACCAGTTTTATTTTCAATGGAACCAAAATCTAGCAACTGCTGAAGTTTTCAGTGACATCAATTAATCAAGTTATCTTCAGCAAATACGGGCGGTGACGAGCTGTTTCTCTTTTCCACAATCATTGTTTAGAGCCAGTCACGAAGTGATTTGTAATTTTCCTTGTCGTAAATTATTTATTAATTTTTTTGCAAATATTTCCTTTTGAGTATTTTTGAAAAGTTTTTTATTTGGAAATGTGCGGATGGATATGGGTGAGTAGAGCTAATTTTACTGTTTTGGGTTTACTTATTTGTTGAGAAACAGTAGGTAATAACTATAAGTATTTTTACAATGGACATCCAAAGCTTTGATGCTGATGGTCTAGTAGTAGTGACACTTGCCTTACAATCGTGAGGTCGTGGGATCAAATCCCGGTCCATACCAATGAGTTATTTGTAATTTATGTACGGATTTTTACACTACTGGCTTTTCGGTGAAGAAAAACATTGTGAGGAAACCTGCATATGTCCGTAGAACAAATTTGAAGGCGTAAGTGAATCCACCAACCTGCACTGGGCCAGCGTTGTGGGTATGGCCCAATCACCCTGCGTGGGTGGGCCTACGTCCTGCAGTGGACTATTAAAAAGGCTGGTACAATGGGCTGGGCACTTGCCGGTACATGAACGATTGCCAGTACGTGGTCTCCATTCGAAAACTTTACGGCCCTATTGTCTATTATTTCTCATTATCTCTACGTGATTTTAACCTGTCCACTGCCTTTGTAACAGCTTCACTACATAGTATAAAACAAAGTCGCTTCCCGCTGTCTGTCCCCATACTCCCCATGTATGCTTATATCTTTAAAACTACGCAACGGATGCGGATTTTTGTAATAGATAGAGTGATTCAAAAGGAAGGTTTATATGTATAATACACCTGTGCGAAGCCGGGACGGGTCGCTAGTATTGTATAAAGCCGAAACTAAAAATAAGAAACTGTATTATAATGTCTAACACAAAATGTTACTCATTCCATAAACAACGCGTAACGATATCAAAATGAATACTTATTTTTTGCTATCGTTACGCAACAGTTAGTACGTAAACACAAGTTTACAGACATACTGTCAAAAGGTTGCTTCACCTTTCAATCAAAAACATCTCAAATAAACACCGTCACAAAATGAACATAACTAAACTATCAAATAGATACTCATAATAGCCTTTATTACAACTAAATTGGTTTCCAAATTATCAAGTCCATTTCGTAAGTAAGTAAATCAGCTAGCTTGTTGGTAGTACGCACGTGTCGACTTGCAACTGCAATGACTTTCAATTAATATTGTTGAACCTACTTAAATTGCCGTAAATAAAGACATTGTCGCAAGTCAGAAACGTCGCGACGCTGCCTACAATGTAAGAATCATAGAGTATCTACCCGTAACCTAAATCACGGTAAATACCCGTGTCTATAAGTACTGGAAAGTACTTACATACCTGTAGGTACCAAAGATCACATACGTATGTTCAGTTTTTTCGGGATGTTAAATTTTTTACTGACAAATAAATATACTTTTTATACAAATTGATTAGTATTATGTTTTCTATTAATAACGACGCGGAATATAACTCTTACAATAAATTGTTAAAATTACATTTAAAAGTTAGTTGATAAGCAAAATATGTTAAATAAGTTCCCTAATTACGTTGGGGATAATTGATAATTACAAAAAAAAACTACACAATACTTAATTTGCCTTAGGTAGGTACCTACGACTACGCATTTAGATAGGTAGCTACCAGATTTTCTAACGATATAGAAAATAAATAATAAATAGATAATAACAAAACAATAATGCCTTTAGTAACTACAACAAAACTACACTACTATATAAAAAGCATTGGATCATCCACAGACGATCAATTTTTTAATTTATGTTAAAATTAATAGGTATACCGTTTGTTGCTTTGTTCACTTTGAGAGTTGTATAGTCATCTTTATGAACAACTGTCAGTCAGTATGTCCTCATAACTTTTAAATTACGCAATGGAATACCTATTGATAGGATTTTCATTTTCTTAATGTAAATTTATCCTGAAAACTTTATAGATCTTAAAATATAAGTATATAAACATACATACTCACGTGAAGCTTGGGCGGGTCGTCGACCCATCGTATAACAAATAACTATTATTTAAAAAAAAGTACACCAAGAAGGTTCCGAGTCTGAGTTTTTAACAAATTAAAAAAGGTTGTATGATAATTTCGGCACCATGGAGGTAAATAAGTTTAATAATGTTTTGAATTTACAAACTTAGTGCAATATTCTAAATTCAATTTTACTTTATCCTCTAGCGGATAAAAACGGTTTTTGAACTCAAATATCGAAGAGCAAAAATACTCTTTCCGAGATGGGGGGGATGAAAAAATATTTTCGACTCTACTTTTGATCTGTGAGCGGCATTTCTACGTTGCTTCTCATTTGCGACAATATGTTATACGTGCTGTATACATATTGCAGTAATATTCGATCTACGACATTTTAAATCTCGTAGGTATTAGTATTTCAATATTTTGTAACGTATGTAAGAGAACGTGTTGCAAAATATGAATAAATTATTTTTTGCCGTCGTCGTGTTAATCTTGTTATGGGCACAGTTATGATATTATAGAGAACTTACCTAAGGTTGTATAGAATGGTGTGTGTACTGTGTGTTACTATTTCTAATAGGACCTAATTCTTAAAAATTATCACACTCTGAATTAGCCACTAAAATTCAAGATTCAAGAGATATGTAGTAGTAGATAAGTAGTAGTGTTACTACTTGAGTTGGTGCATAATTCATAAATACATACATACGAGTACATCACTAATATTGTCATTGTCATCATCTTATCCGCATTTACTCGTACTTGTCTATTTCTAAAAATGGGTAGTCGTTGGAAGAGCTTGCAATGCTTCTAAAGCCTAAGCGTTTGTTAGTTAGTTAAAATTCATTAGTTTATTATATTATTTATTTATGTATTAGTATTTATAATATTTGTATGTAAATGTCTATTGTATAATTCTTTTTTATTTTTAAAGTGTCCTCTTAATATGCACACCTCGTCGTATTTTCTTTTGTACCATCTCTCTCCATCCTAAGGTTGCCTAGAAGAAATCACTTTCAGTGATAAGGCTGCCGGTTGCTTCGCATGTTGTAGCATTTATGTTTCTTTATTTTCTATTCTTATAGTGTTTTATGTGTGTGTGAATGTGAATCAATAAAGAGTATATCTATCTATCTATCTAAGTCTAACATTGTGGGGTTGTCCTACATCCAAATCTCCTTACTAAAGTAAATGATTTATCGTTTTTAGGGTACCGTACCCAAAGGGAAAAACGGGACCCTATTACTAAGACTTCGATGTCCGTCTGTCTGTCTGTCACCGGGCTTTATCTCATGAACTATGTTAGCTAGGCAGCTGAAATTTTCACAGATGATGTATTTCTGTTGCCGCTATAACAACAAATACTAAAAAGAGAATAAAATAAATATTTAAGGGGGGCTCCCATACAACAAACCTGAATTATTAGACGTTTTTCGCTCTATATTAATAATGGTAACAGGCAGATGCTTGAAATTTTCACAGAATATTTAGATTTATATTCACTTCAATAATAAGTAATAAAATTAAATTAAAATAAACATTTAAGGGGCGCTCCCATATAGTACGGAACCCTCCGTGCGCGAGTCCGACTCGTACTTGGCCGATTATTTTACAGTTTGAGCGTTTATCAGCTCTGCACTCGTCGTCAATGTTTGAAAAACTTCCTTTCAATCTAGAAACATCGTTCTGACTGACTGTTATTTGGGTAACGCTTGCCAATATGCTCATAGAGAAGCTATTTTTGTACACTTCTCAACGTAATTTATTCCACGCATTGTCTTTGAAAAACTTATGTTAGATAATCGCTGATAAAATTTAGTAGGCACATTTTTAAGTACATACCTATTTAAAATTCAGATCTTTTGTATTTAAGATAAAATTCAAAAATGGTTGTTTGTCTCGCTAAAACTCGAGAACGGATGGACCGATTTGGTTAATTTTGGTTTCTATTTATTTGTAAAAGCTTCGAGAAGGTTTAAAGTAGTTTAACCAGTGAGAAAATAAATAATGTTGCGATAAAAATAAGAAAAACCTGAATGTAATTTATCCTATATGTAAAAGTATCTGGTCGTCTGTGGCGCTAAAAGTTATCGAAATTAGTGTGACAAATGAAGATGAAACAAAACTCACCGGGTCAGCTAGTTATCAATTAAATAATCGGCCAAGTACGAGTCGGACTCGCGCTTGGAGGGTTCCGTACTGTATGAGAGCCCCCCTTAAATGTTTATTTTATTTTGATTTTATTATTTATTATTGAAGTGAATATACAACTAAATTTTCTGTGAAAATTTTAAGCTTCTACCTGTTATCATCATTAATATAGAGCAAAAAACGGCAAAAAAAACAAGTTTGTTTTATGGTGGACCCCTTAATTATTAGTATTTGTTGTTATAGCGGCAACAGAAATACATCACCTGTGAATATTTCAGCTTTCTAGATATAACGGTTCATGAGATACAGCCAGACAGACGGACAGGCGGACAGACAGACAGCGGAGTCTTAGTAATAGGGTCCCGGTTTTACCCTTTGGGTACGGAACCTTAAAAATACATTTCGTAGGGATATCGTAGAGGTTCTATTAATAAACCTAATCTTACAACGAGCGAATAGCTACTTTGCTGAGGTCGACAAACTTTCAGCATACAATGCAGGATAGTTAGTAGGTACAATAGACGATAGTAAATTTATGCTTATGAAAATAATTTCGAGTCGTAACAACTCACAATGTTTACTACAAATATCTGATTTTATGGGATTTTTTAGATTAAAATGTCACTAAAGTGGTCTCTGAACCCGTTTATGCCACAACACTAATTACATGAAGTGACGCCACCTCAATGACGTGACACGTCACGTCACGACCTGACGTGACGTGTCACGTCACGTGACGGTGACCCGTCACGGGCGTCACGGTCACGGGTGCTCCGTGAATCGACTGCTAATAACATTGACAATGATAGTGACTGATTCACTCGATCGAATGCTCTTCATTGATCACAAGTGTGTTCATATGCTATTGGCATTGATTTAAACCGTAGAGATTTACAGAGAGGCTTTCTCTTCTCTCTTCTTTGGGCGGCGGCCATTATAGTTAGTAGACGTATGCTCTTGAAAGGAATTTGGAGTCGTGAGAATTCACAATTTTTACTACATTTTTTTTTACATTAAGATTTTTTTAACTGTACAAAGTTAAATGACATTGAAAAAAGTACTATTAACAGCTATCTCTACGTAATAAATAAATAATAATAAATAAATAAATATTAGGGGACAGTTTACACACGGCCTCTGACCCCAAACTAAGCAAAGCTTGTGATATGGCTGCCAGAGACTGATATACTACATATACATATTTTAAATACATACTTATATAGATAGTACCTAAATAACACCCAGACACAGAGCAAACACCTATGTTCATCACACAAATGTTTGCCCTGGGTGGGGATCGAACCCACGCCTCTTTGACCCAGAAGTCAGGGTCACTAACCACTGAGCCACCGAGGCAGTAAAAAAGTAATAAAAAAAAGAAACTTATACTAAAACACTAATTTACCCTGATTCATAGATTTTTTTAGATCAAAGGGTCAAATAAGTGGCCATTGAACCCGTTATGCCACAAAACTAACTAGGTGCGTGACGCCACCTTAATGACGTCTCCGTGACGTCACGGCCGTCACCGTCACGGGCGTCACGGTCACGGGTTCTCTGTGACTCGACTGCTAATAACATTGACAATGATAGTGACTGATTCACTCGGTCGAATGCTCTTCATTGATCACAAGTATGTTCCTAGGTTATTGGCATTGATATAGGAAGTAGGTATGTAAAGCATAGTGATTTTCAGAAGCGTTATTTGCCCGGAACTTACATGTAGCAAAAAAACATACACCACAAAATGTTTACACATACCTTTTATAGCAAGAGCCTACGACGATAATTTTATTTAACGAGGGTTCAAATATCGCGGGCTCTTGGTCCATTGCAGAATGCAGTGTTTTACGAGCACGTGTGAATAAGTGCCTCATAACAAACGAGGCACTTATTCACACGTGCACAACAAGTGCTGTGTAAAAACGACGAAATTATTGACGTAGGTATTCAAAAGTTGTGATTTTTAGGGTTCCGTACCCAAACGGTAAAAACGGGACCCTATTACGTGCTATTACTAAGACTCCGCTGTCCGTCTGTCTATCTGTCACCAGGCTGTATCTCATGAACCATTATAGCTAGAAATCAGAACTGATTTTCAGATGATGTATTTCTGTTGCCGCTATAACAACAAATACTAAAAACAGGATAAAATTAAATTTAAGGGTGGCTTCCATACAATAAACCTGATTTTTAGCCGTTTTTCGCTCAATATTTATAATGGTAGCAGGTAGATGCTTGAAATTTTCACAGAATATTTAGTTGTATATTCACTTCATGTAAATAATAAAATTATAATAAATAATAGAATAAAAATAAAATAAATATTTAAGAGGCGTTCCCATACCGTACGGAACCCTCCGTGCGCGATTCCGACTCGTACTTTGCCGATTATTAGTATAGTCCGCGCCACACAAGTCGGCGGATGAAAAGTTAGCCGCAGATGACACTTCGCCGTAATTCGCTAGTTATTGCGCATGTGTGCACAATGCCGACGCAAGTGGCGTAGTGGTGAGCACTAGAGAGCGTGCGTGAGGCATGAGGTTGGCGGGCGGGTGTGCCCCGGTGTCTCGTCTCTCTGGCTCCCGCGCATACCTATATTTTGCCTTTTGCGCAGTGTTCTGCGCATAACTTCCAATCAGCCGACTTGTGTGGCGCGGACTCTACCTATAGAGCAAATAAACTTCTTGACGGCTGTGAAGTTAGCTACAACTTGTAGATAACTTGTAGTACAAGCCGCGCGAAACTCAATCCCCGCGCAGCTGTTAAGTGAGCTTCAGTCAGGATTGGGTTTTCCGCAGCTTGTAGCTAACATCACAGCCGTCATGATATTGATTCGGCTAATAGAGAGACTAGAGTTCACGCGAAATTAGGTCCTCGCTGTGTCGACACAATGTCGACATGTCCCATCTTACAAGATCTGTGATGTGAATTCTATAGATATTCTGAATAGCATGTCTTTGTGGGTACTAATGTTTGCGATGCGACCGCCTGTAACCGGTCAAAGATATTAGTTCTACACGATACTGGTAGTCATACTTAAATATTGATATTATATTTACAGCGACAAACCAAATTTTACACAGGTTTATAACATACTCCTCATTAACATATTTTTTTTATAAGCTCAATGATACATTTCCTGAACAGCCGAAGTCATCATAAAATGTCTTCTGTTAGACATAGTAAGGTCTCCTCTATAATGCTTCGGTATACAGTATAATCTCACTAATCCGGCACTTCAATAGACCGATACCCAATCATCCGAACCCTCCGCCCCTCTCTATGCCTAAGCGCTCCGTCGTCATTGCGTCGCCGTCTAGTTATCGAGCGGAGACCACGTACCGGCAAGCGCAGCGTAGGACGTATACCTACAAGGTGGTGAGAGAATTCTGAATCGACCAGTGTCTTCCCGATTACTGTTATCGACATCGAGAAAAGTCGCGGTACATTTTTGATAAAATTTGCGTTCCAGAAGAAAACTCTTCAATTGTAACAAAATGTTAATTATGTTTTGGTGTCAACCGCTTGAATAAGAATTATTGCTCGTTCGTACGTCTTATATTTTTTTCACAAAAGTTTTCAGTTTATGTATACTTTTCAGCCAAAGTTTTGCGTAAAAATGTGACTTTTTAGAGGCTTAACACTTTAATGTCATTTAAAAAACTGTAAAAACTACGACGAATTATCCAAGCGATTACATGAAAAAAAATCACTCAAGTCGGATAATATCTAAAGATAGACAGTAACAGCTTATAATTTTTTTATGGACAAGTTGGCGAGACCGCGGGATCGCGCGGAACGCCTATGTCCAGCAGTGGGCGTATTATAACTGATGGATGGATACCTAATAATCTGTAGAATGAATGAGTTTTGGTCGTAGGAAAGTAGTTTTTAGTCTAATTTCGCAGATGTCATGCAATGCGGGCGACCTTGCTCAGAATCATTCAAGGCCTACTGATAAAAAAATACGACTTTGTCTAAGGAAATTGTGAAACTAAACATTTGTTCAACTAATTAAAATAAATATTGTGAAAACGGAATCCACGGAATTTTTGCAACTATACCGCATTACTGAATAGCAAAAGAAATTGCGTAATGGATCATTCATTTTGTTATTATATTATCACGTAGGTATATAGTAATGACGTCAGAAATTATGAAACTATTTTTTTATCTCCAATGGCTGTTCTGAAGTTATCCTGCAAAGTTGAACCGCGCGCACTCATGGTGCCGCCATGGGTTACTTTTACGCAGGTGCAACTTCATGATATGCTACCATTTCGTGTAACACTTGGCTGTACAACCATACTGCCTTTAACCTATAACAACATTATATATTATATGTAGGCACCCAGGTACCTACGAGTATATCCCTCGGAATACAAGGCATATCGGATACAAATAGGCAATTAGAACAGAATATATTTCTCTACCTTTGCCGTACTGAGTACAGTTTTCTTTTTCCAGATGACATTCATGAGATTCCTGTCATCGCTGCGGCGGTGTAAGCAGCTGGACGATGGCGATACGTCCACCCAGCTGGCGCGGTGTCTAGGGCTGCTGGACCTCACTGCCCTGGGCGTCGGCAGTACACTAGGGCTGGGTGTTTACGTGCTGGCTGGTGCCGTGGCCAAGACCGTGGCGGGGCCGGCTGTGTGTCTCAGCTTCCTTGTCGCTGCCATCGCTTCGGCTTTTGCTGGTTAGTTGTGTACATAGAATCTTACAGTTTGCACTTTTGAGAGTAGAAAGCACAGTAATCTAGAGTTAAGAAATCGGTTGGGAGCAGCGATACTCTTTGTAAGATTTTGAATATTATAATGTAAAGTATCTACCTGATACATCCACCGATGAATATGTTCACTTAGGAGAGTATGCTCAGGAATTGCACAGCTTAATTTCTCCTCAATCATTTTTCGCAGCGTTGTTAGCTAGCCTACGTTACCATAGCTGCGCCCTATCAGCTTGATGGACATATTCTACAAAGTACTTAAAACGTTTTCAATGCCACTCACAGAACACCAGAAAAATCTGCGAGTCTGTATTTAATTATCCAAGAACGCCGCTCCGTTCTGCTCAACACCAACTAGCGACTCTTTTCAGTACTCTTTTGATATGTTTACGATGACAAATACTCTGCACTTTCAGGTCTATGCTACGCAGAGTTTGCGGCGCGCGTACCCAAGGCGGGCTCGGCGTACGTTTACAGCTACGTGAGCGTGGGGGAATTCATCGCATTCACCATTGGTTGGAACCTCATCCTGGAGTACTGCATCGGTACCGCCAGCGTCGCTAAGGTAGCTCCATTATTCTTAGCTTCACTAAGTACTTAGGTAATTACATTCAAAGTGTGACCGAAAAGCTGGTACGGTAATGGTATCTAACAGTATTCCGGTTTCATACAAAAGGTCGCAATGAGAATCATACCTACGCCAAAGAAGATATAATAGTACTCCTACGTGCTTCAGAGTTCCGTATACACTCGGTACACCAACAGTTGCAGATGTGCCGTAGTGACGAACGAACGTGTGGGTTTGTAATCGCCTGCAATTCACGTCACGTACCAGGAGGGCAGCTCTAGCGCATGTTACGTACTGCGTGGCCATGCTGTGCTGTAGCTATATATATATATTTTACACGATAATGTCAAGGTCATGGTTCAGTCCGAATACTGTTAGATACAATCACCGTGATGCTGGTGTTTATTTGGCTCAACGTACTCGTACCTATAAGCATTGCCTTTCAGCGTGGCAAAACGACTAGCTGTGTGCTTGAGCATTTGGGTTATCGTTAGACCTTCAGTGGTCTGCGAATGATTCAATTGCTTTTTATGTAGTACCTAGTAGTTTAAGTACTTATGTGGTGTTAGATTAGGTAAGTAGTTTTGTATTTTGATGTAGGTAAAAAAAAAACATAACCTTAAAAAAAACCATTCACATTTGCACAGGCAGCTTTTGCGTAAAGAACTGGTTATTAAACAATGAGTTGACATAGAAGAATTTATAGAAATGTACATAAATTGAATATTTCAGAAACGATAACAAAGGCAACTAAAAATGTCCTCCAAAATCTTCATAAATTATGTAGATGAAATGATAAATTATTTATTAAATGTGAATAAGGTGAAATCAACAATAGTAAGGTTTTCCTTTTATTATATACTGCTTGACAGTCCTATAGCCAAATGAAGACCAGTGACTATGTTTGAGTCAAACCACTCCAATACAATGTTTGTGTTTCCAGGGCATGGCGCTTTATGTCGACAGCCTGTGCAACAACACGATGGCGAAAACCATGAGGGTGTGGGCTCCCATGGACGTCTCCTTCATGGCGGACTATCCTGACTTCCTGGCGCTGACGCTGGTGCTCCTCATTACCGGTAAGAACTGTTCCAGACATCATCGTCAGATGTCATATCAACAACACGGTGGTGAAGGCTCCATCGACGTAGATATATCCTCGTCCTAACAATAGGCCCATATTAAGGCGCCATAGTAAATTTAATAGCAACGTAAAAGTGTTCTCTCTATCAAATGTCTAAAGTTTTCATAATTGGGCCTATTCTTCGTCACCGGCGCGTGTCACGTACGCCACAGATGTTTAATTCAACGCTATCTCTTCGCTATTTGTGGCAAAATCTACGGCCTGACCCGTCTTCTTCCTGGTCGACTATCCTGACTTCCTCGCGTAGGCGCTGGTGATCCTCATTACCGGTAAAAACTGAGGCAGACAACATCATCGTCATATCTAAAGAAGGACTAAAGAAGTAAGTTCGTATAGGCCGGGTAGCTAGCCCATGTGTCAGAGATATACAAAGAGTACTGTATATAGACTTAGGTGATCATCCATGTCGAGATGATGATGATAGGATAACATCTCGCAAAGGAGTACTCCACCGGGCGAGGTGTTGTGCCCGGGGATAGCTATCCAACAGTGTAATCTTAGGTATTAATACTATGGTTCGGCCGTCGCTGTAACTTTCGTTTGCGCGATGCAGCCCTCGGCTTGTGATTAGTTGACGTTAGTTCCTATAGGCGCGCATGTGGTGGCGCCACATGTAGCGAAGTTAATCGCTACAGAGATTTTAAGCCACCCTCAGGCCTCTGATATGGCTTATAAGTAGGACTTCAAAATGTTAAACATATAAGTAGAGCTTCATAATATGATTGCATGGAAGTGACTTACATGTCGAGTGTCCCTGCAATCTTTCTCCACGTTGTTAGTAGACTATTTATGACAAGTCTTCTATCTTACTAGCAGTAAGGCGCCCACAGTCTACTGTTGGATCTAGGCCTACCCTATGATTTTTTAATAAGACTGGTAGCAATGAGATTACATCCATCATGTTTTTGCGATCTTGTTCAGTTCATCGGTCCAACTTGTGTTGTGGCGGATACCTACTTTTACATGATAATGATCACACAGTGAGAATAATTACCTACGCATGCTACTGTTTTACCATAAACCGTCTCAAATAAGTGTTCTAAGGTACAAAGAGACAATGAAATAATAAACTTTATTAGGTACTCCACTTCCAACATAATACCTACCTACTTGTGAAGTCAGTACTTGAATGACTTATCTGAAGTTATCTGACATTGTTAATTGGCTGGCACTACAATTTAATGGTCACCTTGGATAACGTGAAGAACCGTGACGGTTCACAATAAAGCGAGCAAGCATTTAGTTCATCACAAACAGAACATAAAACATCGATATAAGTAATTATTTTTTGCAAAAAATGACAAAACCGCCTTCCATCGTGTACAAAATTCGGATATTTTTCTCGAAATGTTAACCTATATTATTGTTGATTGTTCAAAAACGGCTTAGCCGATTTCTGTAAAATTAAAAATGGGTCCACCTCGGGAGTAATAATACCTTCACGAACTAAAAAATAATTTTTCGATTCGGTTCACAAAGCAATTCAGTTCTTCATAAAGCTAAACGGTTTGACAAACAATTTGAAACAACACGAAAACACTTGCTGCTGGCTGCTACTTTTTGTCAGTTAGGTATAATTTTGGTCTCTACGTATATGTATTAAATTTTTAGTAGGCGTATTTTCAAAAGTCAGTAACGCTCAATGGTATGATGTCTACTCTATTACTTAGTCATCGTTATGAACAACGCATAGGTACTAGAGTCAACCACGAGATCGCGAAAAAGTCTGTGACATTTGATCTTTGTATACGAATATGAAACAAGGGAATTTTAATGGTATTATGTGCATCGTTGATTTCGCCATTATTTCATTATTCTTAGCGACCCTTTGTACAGATCTCCCTGGGCGTGCATGTTTGACGTGATGTGTTGACTGAAAAATAAATTATTAAAATATATATGTTTCATGTATCTGATACATAAAATCAAAGTCCTTGGGATGTTAAAATGATAATGCCTTTAAGATTATCTCAACACAATGTTCCTATTATTTTCCAGTGTTGCTAGCTGTAGGAGTGCGGGAGTCTACCAAACTGAACAACGTGTTCACGGCGCTCAACCTCGCCACCGTGATCATCGTACTCTGCGCTGGAGCTGCCAAGAGTAAGTCATTTTCTTTTTAAACCACTTCCGTTTCTTATTCTAGGCTAGTTAGGGTTCCGTACCTAAGGGTAAAAACGAGACCCTATTACTAAGACTCCGATGTCCGTATGTCCGTCTGTCTGTCTGTCAACAGGCTGTACCTATCTCATGAACCGTGATAGCTAGACAGCTGAATTTTTTAAAGATGGTGTGTATCTGTTGCCGCTATAACTACAAATACAAAAAACAGAATGAAATAAATATTTAAGGGGGGCTCCCATACAATAAACGTATTTTAGGGGTTTTTTGCTCGCTATTAATAACGGCAAGAGAAATGGGGCTAAAAGGGCTCTAACACGGTACAGAAGCCTTCGTGCGTGAGTCCGACTCGCAATTGGCCGATGTTTTTGACCGCGGCAGCGCCCGCGTGATAGATATTTTGTTTTACCTAGTTTAGTTGCCTATGTTGTTTTCCAACTAAGGTTGGGAATTACAACCTTTGAACTATAACGCCAATAAATCCGTAAATCTATCCCTTGTTCTGTTGCTGCGTGAAAGAGTAACAAACCAATAAACACACTTTCGGATTTATATTAGTAAAAATAAGTTCGCGTTAGACCGCATTTTGCCGGGCGTTAATAAGGATAAAGGACGATAAGGCAGAATGTGCTTAAACGCAAACCCAACTAACTAACTTACATGCTTAAATAATCCTGAAATCTTTGCATCTTTAGGATTTTTACTTACCATTTCAAAGCATAGGTAAGTACGGGATCGAGAAAAAAGTTGAAGATTCTACAAAATTACACAAAAAGTTATATATATCTATCAGCCGTAGGACGTCCACTGCTGGACATAGTCCTCCCCTTGGATTTCCAATAAGGCCGGTTGGAAGCGGCCTGCATCCAGCGCGTTTCTGCGATTTTCATTATATCGTCAGTCCACCTAGTTGGTGGACGTCCTACGCTGCGCTTGCTGGTCCATGGTCTCCATTTGAGAACTTTACGGCCCCATGGGCCATCCGTTCTTCGAACTATGTGTCCTGCCCATTGCTACTTTAATTTGCCAATCCGCTGGGCTATGTCGGTAACTTTGGTTCGTCTGCGGATCTCCTCATTTCTGATTCGATACCGCAGAGAGACACCAAGCATAGCCCTTTCTTTTCCATAGCACGTGTGGCTATCTTGAGCTTATTCATAAGGCCCACAGTAAAAGACCACGTTTTAGTTCCATATGTCATCACTGGCAACACACAACTATAAAAAGTGATAATAAGTGAAGATTATGAAAAACACAAAAATAAAATTTGTAAAGGATGCACATCATTTATTTCGTGACCATTGTATTGTAAAATATGTTCACATTTTTGCATCTGAAAGAAAACGATGCAGTCATGCACATACAATTCGTTTTACAACATTAACAGCCATTGTAAAGATACCTATCTACTGTTGTTTACTTTGTCTGAAGAGCACGAGTGTTGGTGTGCCTCTCGGCAACCGCTATCTCTCACGTGTACATTTACGAACCTGGCTATTATTTTTATACGAAGTGTATCTCGAGACGACATATCTAAGAAATTATTATTATAATTGTATAGGCTGAATCAAACATTTTGGCGACTGTGATGTTAGCTACAAGCTGCGGATAACCAAAACCTGGAGTCTCTCTGCGAGATCGAATCAGGAATGAGGAGATACGTTGAAGAACCAAAGTAACCGACATAGTACAGCGTAATGGCAAGTTGAAGTGGCAATGGGCAGGGCACATAGCGCGGAGGACTGATGACCGATGGGGTCGGAAAGTTCTCGAGTGGAGACCACGCACCAAGCGCAGCGTAGGACGTGCACCCAAGGTGGGCGGATGACCTCATTAAGACCGCAGGATCGCGCTGGATGCAAGCTGCTACCAACCGGTCTTATTGGAGATCTATAAGGGAGGCCTATGTCTAGCAGTGGACGTCCTACGGATGATGAATGGAACCTAATCCTGATTGATGCTCATTGCGCGAGGCATTATCCGCAGCTTGTAGCTAACATGATAGCTACCTAATAATAGGATAAGTTTTGATGTAAAAAGTACTATAAGCAAACGGTAATTTTAAAGATAGCTTAGAATAAGATAACTGTAGTATGAGATATTGTAAATTAAATAAGTTCCTAAATAAATAAATAGTAAAACCCCAGGGGGGTTTTTACGTTAGGGAGTAGCTCGCGGGCCCGGCCTATGCGCCGGGACAGGTATAAAAAAAAAAAAAAAAAAACATCATAGCCGCCAAGGCAATTGATTCAAGCATATACTCAGCATTATTTTAATATTTCCATGGCGCTAAGTAAGATAACAAGAAAACCATCTTTCTTTATCTCTATCATAATCTAGGAAAATAGAACGACTAGTCTTGAAAACCCTGACTATGTTTTATTATCCTGAGAACAAAATAGAACTATGACACTGCCTTTTGTACTTTGTTAATATGTAAACTTCACCTGACGACTAGTCTTGAAAACCATGACTATGTTTTATCCTGAGAACAAAATAGAACTATGACACTGCCTATTGTACTTTGTTGATATGTAAACTTCACCTGACGACTACTTAGTCTTGAAAACCATAACTATGTTTTATCCTGAGAACTAAATAGAACTATGACACTGCCTTTTGTACTTTGTTGATATGTAAACTTCACCTGACGACTAGTCTTGAAAACCATGACTATGTTTTATTATCCTGAGAACAAAATAGAACTATGACGTTGTCTTTTGTACTTTGTTGATATGTAAACTTCACCTGACGACTAGTCTTGAAAACCATGACTATGTTTTATCCTGAGAACAAAATAGAACTATGACACTGCCTTTTGTAATTTGTTGATATGTAAACTTCACCTGACGACTAGTCTTGAAAACCATGACTATGTTTTATTATCCTGAGAACAAAATAGAACTATGACGTTGTCTTTTGTACTTTGTTGATATGTAAACTTCACCTGACGACTAGTCTTGAAAACCATGACTATGTTTTATCCTGAGAACAAAATAGAACTATGACACTGCCTATTGTACTTTGTTGATATGTAAACTTCACCTGACGACTACTTAGTCTTGAAAACCATAACTATGTTTTATCCTGAGAACTAAATAGAACTATGACACTGCCTTTTGTACTTTGTTGATATGTAAACTTCACCTGACGACTAGTCTTGAAAACCATGACTATGTTTTATTATCCTGAGAACAAAATAGAACTATGACGTTGTCTTTTGTACTTTGTTGATATGTAAACTTCACCTGACGACTAGTCTTGAAAACCATGACTATGTTTTATTATCCTGAGAACAAAATAGAACTATGACACTGCCTTTTGTACTTTGTTGATATGTAAACTTCACCTGACGACTAGTCTTGAAAACCATGACTATGTTTTATCCTGAGAACAAAATAGAACTATGACGTTGCCTTTTGTACTTTGTTGATACCTATGTAAACTTCAGCTGAAAATAGATTCGAATCCAGACGACGCGTAATGCAATGTAAATATTTACGAGTACAAATTGCAATATGCATAACAAATAAACAAGGTGACGGAGTGAAATTACTTAGTTACTATTTGATCAATGTAGTGTGAAATTCATTGTGTATGCGCGCAGATAAAATGTTTAGTTTCAGCTAAAGATTTTGTTACTGAAGTTTATAAATATAGATACCTATTTATAACACTCTCAGTTTCTATTTTAAACTGGAATGAGATTTCGGGTTAGGTTATTGGCATAAAGATATTATGAAAGGCAGTTATCAGTTAGGTACGCGCCACCAATATCTAACTTTAACCAGTCGTGCGATGCGACATTGAAAACTGATGAAAGAATCCATTAGATTTTAGGCATATTCTTAGAAGGTTACATAATATAAACGCAATCACATTTCATAGGTCATTGAACTGATCTGTCATTTACAACCTTATAATTACGAGTATGTACAAATATATCTATCGCATCGCTGCGTAGGTTTACGAGTAAGTCTGTCTCTTACTGCTAGCTGCCTATTCTGTGTCAATCGTGTCTAGCTAGCTTAGCATACGACTACGAAAAGAGTTTTGTCTACTACTAAAAGTGACACATATACTTCACCATGACTCTGTCTCATCACCACGAAATATTTTTTTCGTGGTGCGTATACTAGTCCGGCAGGTTCGAGACGCGATTTCGACTTTATCGTCAAACCATTTCGATGCCGGACGACCAACGCTCTACCTGTAATACGAGTATCCCTCGTCGTTTAATTGCTTTCATTATTGTAACATTTTCGATCCAACTTCCAGGCAACCCGGCGAACTGGTTTATCAAGCTTGAAGACATCCCCGCGGAGTACCAGGACAAGGCTGGTGCTGGTGGCTTCATGCCGTGGGGCATCGCCGGAGTCATGGCCGGCGCTGCCAAGTGCTTCTTCGGGTGCGTATACCACACAAGAAATAATAATCGTAGTAATGGTATAGAAGACTTACTCCCTAAACAAAAGTAGGTATAATTTACCTCCGATTGTCGTGCAAAATTGAAAAGGCAACAATAGAAAGGCACGAGAGTTTGTAGTCAGCTTCGCAACGCAATCTGAAATGATCTTGACGCGTAAGAATAATGTTTCTTCGCCAATTCCTTGCCTTGCATAGCGCGGCTGCAGCAGCCCACTCGTACAGAATGGCTGCTCACGACGGGATCCTTAACAATGTAGTTGATCCCCTGTACGCGGTTACAAGGCGCTCTTTAATAAAGCTAAGTATCCACTAAATATGGTTGCCTTGAGCCGAGATAGCGCAACTGGAGATGCGATCTTCAGCCTGCGCGCGCGTGTTCGCCCTAAGCGAAAATAGGAGGAAACGTTGCCTCAGTCCGTCCCAAGTAGAAGCTGATCGGGCTGAACTGCTCAAATGGATACACACCTATACAGGGTTATTTCTAATTAATTAGCATCCTTTTAGGGGCTTATTCTGTACATCAAAACTAACAACCTTAGATCTCCGACTTTTGTCAAAACTCAAAAAAAAAAATCAGCTGTTCCATACATTTCGTCGCGGGTGAATGATATTTTTCTAAGGAACATCAAAATTTTTTTTTGAGTTTTGACAAATGTCACAAAACAAAAGTTGTTAGTGTTGATGTACAGAATAAGCCCCTAAAAGGATGCTAATTGATTAGAAATAACCCTGTATAGTGGCATCTGCGCCGGTCTTGGGCCGATTACTGTCAATGAAACAGGCCTGCGTTGTTTGTAACAAAAACTCTTGTGATGTAACAGGTTCGTGGGTTTCGACTGCGTGGCCACCACGGGCGAGGAAGCCAAGAACCCGAAGCGCGACATCCCGCTGTCCATCGTCTTGTCGCTGGTCATCATCTTCGTCTCCTACTTCACTATCGCCACGGTGTTGACTATGATGCTGCCCTACTACTTGCAGGTAAGTGCATTTTGTCTCACAAAATGCATCTAGGTACTTTGAATCTTTTATTATTCAGATTATCTTGTCTTGAATTGGGTCAAACCGAACTTGCATTCGGCCAATAACAATAATCACAAAGATCAAGTTTTATCATTTTTAGATAGTTTCTGCGTTTCTTTTTAAGATAGTGTAATACTATTGTATGAAAAATTTCCACACCAAAAAAACGTTGCTCAGCTTCATAAACAGAACCAATACCTTTTTTCCGAATGTACAAAACTATAGATGCTTGCGGTCATGATAATTATAATCATGGCTAGATCCAGTTCTCCTAGTTAGAGAAATGCTCACATATATTGCCACACCCAGTTCAGGTTCAGTCTCCTGCATAAAAACACAGTGCAGTAGGGGAAATAATACCACTTTCATCGTTATCTATACTTTATATTTACTCTTCTACAGGACGCGGATGCGCCGTTCCCCCACGTGTTCACGATCACTGGGCAGCCGGTGATCAAGTGGATTGTGACCATTGGTGCTATCTTCGCTCTCTGCACTTCACTACTTGGAGCCATGTTTCCTCTCCCGCGCGTGCTGTACGCCATGGCAGGAGACGGCGTCATCTTCAGGCCTCTTGCTTCCATTTATAAGAAGACCAAAACGCCTCTGCTGGCTACTATCCTGAGTGGAGGCTTAGCAGGTTAGTTTTGCTTTTGGAGTTTTTGTTTGTCTTTTCAGGATGAGTCTGGCTGATAATGATGGGCACCGTATACCTGTAAAGCAGAGGCTAAAATGCCAGTGATAAGGTGGATCGTCATGATTAACGCCATCTTCTCTCTCTGTACTACACCACTTGGAGTCATGTTTCCTCTTCTGCGCGTGCTGTACGCCTTGGCTGGAGACGGTAACATCTTCAGGCCGCTCGCTTCCATTTATAAGATTAAGACACCACTGCTAGCTACTATTCTTAGAGGAGGCTTAGAAGGTTAGTTTTGATTTGCCATGTTTCCTCTCTCACGCGTGCTGTACGCCACGGAGTCATCTTCAGGCCACTTCTGTTTATCTATGAAAGGATTAAGACACCGTTGCTGAGTGGTGGTTTGGCAAGTTGGTTCTACTTTTGAGGTTTTTTGCTGAAGTTTTCTTAGGATGTCTAGTCTGGTTGATAATAATGGGCGTCGTATACCAATAAAGCAGAGACTGATAGCTGGTAATAAGGTGATGTGCCTTATCGTGATCTGCGCCTCCTTGGTGGGCGCCATGTTTTCTCTCCCATGCTTTACGCCATGGCTGGATGGATGTGGTTTAACCACCTTTAATTGTTGATTCAACTTTCGCTTCTAAAAGTTTTTAACTAGTCTGATGGCAGGTAATTAGTATGATTTTATCGTAGAAAATATTTTTGTACCTATATTATTTATTACATTTCATGGAACTTTTTTCGTCTTTCTTTTCTAGCTATAATGGCTGCCCTGTTCAACTTAAACCAGTTGATCGACATGATGTCCATCGGGACTCTCCTCGCCTACACCATAGTCGCAACCAGCGTGCTAATACTCAGGTAAGCTACGTATCTAATTGGCCTTGTATTTTCTAATAAGATTGCCGCATTTAACCACACATCGTCTTTTAACAGCTAAGTTGAAGCAGCACTAGCGACGCGAAGAAGAAGCGATGTAGAAAACTATCTTTGTCCAACCTAATTTACCTAGTAGTATCCCGAGATTTTAGTGAACCAAAGAATATTGTTCATTTTATTGGCATATGTTTGTTTTCATAATTTTCTCAAAACTTTAGCCATACCTACCTACTGCAGAATGGATCAATACCGCAATCGCATTACGAGCATATTTTACCACAGTCACCTGTGACGACCTGTGTAGATTATTTTTAAAAGGTTTTGATAAGGAATTAGATCAATCCCCGTACCGTTAAGGTTCTAAATTATATGGCTTATACTGTCATTTCGCTTTGTCAGCTAAAGAAGTGAAACAAAAGTCAATGCGATCCAGTACCTATAGGCCCGTGAGTAAGAGAAGACTTCGCTTGTCTTGAAAGTAGGTACATTATACCCAAAGAGTCACTTGTAACATGGTGCCTTGTATCTACAGGTACGAGGAAGAGAACCCGCTACCAGTGAGCAGTAGCAAGCCTCTGCCAGAGTCTCCAGGCGCGGTGGCGCGGCAGGCCTTCAACCTGCTCGGCCTCAAGTTCCCCACGCACCTCTCTAGCACCATTACCAAGTGCACCATCTGCATATTCTGTAAGCATCTTAAAAAGCAGCTATGGCCTAACATCGGGCTGCCTTCAACCTATTCGCCCTCGAGTTCCCCACGCGCCATCAACAACTTTTAGCTCATCAGTAGGCAGGGCTTACCTTACCCATAGCACAAAGAGGTGATAGCTGATGGAGCTATAAGATCATGCACCGATAAGAACAGCGTAAATAAAACACCCACGTAGGTGTTTATGTCATCTTTCTTCTTTCGATACATTTGTTTTTTTCGTTATTTTATAAGTTCTTGTGTCTGTCGAATAAAGATATTTCATTTCATTTATCTTTTTAGAACTGTATGATCTCGCTGATCTGAACCTACTTACTTACCTACAACTGGTCTTATTGAATGTATTTTGAGAAAATATAATGTTATATGATTTACAATGATGAAAAAGTTACTTATACTTACTAAAATCTTCGATTCAAAAAGTTTTGTTGAATAATGTGTACATTGAACTAATACACAATTTGTACAACAAGTCTTTAGAAGCGTCACACCTCGCGAAATATAGGTGGATCAAATGCAAAAGCGAAAGCCGTGTTTCGTTACTTGAAGCAGCTGGGTTGGTTTGTTTTCTTTACGAGGGAGAATGCACAATACCTACACTGTAAGTGGAATGTCAGTGCAAGTCACACCTCCTCATCTAGAATCCTTATCTACTGAACGATATTTTGGATAAAACACGGGAGCAGGTTAACAGTATTTTTTGAAGTGAACCTTCTAATGCGACTTCCAACAAGGTTGCGTTAAACGTTTAAAGCTACCATGGAGGGATGAAAGCACTATTGCGTCGAAGTTTCACTTCTTCCGCGCGGAGGGACTCCACTTCACGGTTTTCTTTGTATGTTTCTAGTCGTGGTGGCGCTGGTGACGTGCATCCTGGCCGACCTGCCGTGGGGCAGCGCGGGCGGCGCCGTGCTGGGCGTGCTGGGCGCCGCGCTGCTGCTGCTGCTCATCATCATCTACCGCCAGCCTACCAACAGCACTGAGAACCTCTCCTTCACTGTGAGTACACTATAGTCGTGGTGGCGCTAGTGTCGGTATCCTGGCCGACCTGCAGTGGCGCAGCGCGGGCGGCGCCGTGCTGGCCGTGCAACATCTCCTTCACTGTTTAGTACTACCTCTATACAGGCTTATCCAGTATACTAAGATGAATGGAGATCATTCAGACCATCATTATGAACAACTTTTACCATCGGGCCAACCAGGCATTTGAAAAAATATATCAGATGTTGCAATACATTTTGTCGAGGCGAGTTGCAGTTTTGTATGGAAAAAAATCAGTAGGTATATTTTTTCTCAAATTTTGGATTGACCCCATATTAAAAGTTGTTCATAATGATGGTCTTAATCACCCCCTTTTAGGTTTATTACCTTTACCCTAACATGATAATTCTAGATCGGTCTTTGAACACCAGCGCAGCATTGAGTGCAAGAATAAATTAAATAATAGTACCTACTGTATTTCAAGACTCACACCCTATCGAGTAAAAGTTTATATATGAAATATATTATATTAAATATCTATATATATCATGTACTGCGCTCGTTGCTGTCTCACGTGGCACAGCACGAAATTATACGTACCTATCCGTGTAAACCGTATGATAGTAATAATCCACTTTTTAAAAGTTTCCACCGAAGATCCAAACCACACACCCAAAGAATGTATCTCTTCTTTGTTACACGGTAAATACTAAGTCATCTGTGTTGCTAACGATCGGCCATCCTAACACGAACAAGTACCTTATACAAGTCTCAAACTGCCTGCCGTCTTTACAGCCGGAACGCCAGGCTCATATAAAAGTTGTTTCCCGCCAGGTGCCGCTTGTCCCGCTGGTGCCGTACCTGAGCGTGTGCATGAACGTGTACCTGATGGTGCAGCTCGACTACCAAACCTGGGTGCGGTTTATCATCTGGCTCATCATCGGTGAGATTTATTACTTCCTTCATTGATCTTTCAGAAGCGTGACCAAAGCGCATCGAAGATTTGCAGCCTAGTGCTCACCAATCACGGAACCCGAAATGTTTAAATCAAGACCTGAGATTGGTTAATAGCATGGTTAATGGTTTATCTGTGGAATACATTAATAACTTTTTCTGTAAGGTAATAATAAGGTTTAATTCCGTATAAGACTGCGCGCTGCAGCGGACTAGTGTCGCCGCGGCACTATCTAGTTATACAGTAATTATAAAATAATTCCGAAGTCAGCGATAGCATCTGTACATTTGAAATTCGGCGACACTGTATTCAGCTGCTATAGCGTGCAGTCGGCTTCGGATTATACCTTTAACTGACAAAGTTAACTAAAGAGATTTTTGACTGCAGTCTACCTATTTGGAAACAGGGTATCAAACTTTTTTTGTGTTTCCACAGGTTACCTCATCTACTTCCTGTACGGAATCCGGTTTAGTAATCTCGCAATGAAACAAAAGGACTCTAGCCACTCCAACGGCGTTTCAAAGGAGAAGCTAGACCAGACAAGCACAAGCACCAACTGCACCTCTCTCTGATAGTCTGCTTTATTTTTATATATTAGGTAGTTTCTAGTATTGAACTAGCTTGAAAGTATAAATCTGTCGCGAATCACTGATCAGTGCGATGGTAATTTTATTCTTGTATTCATAACAGAACTTAGAAAATACTTATTATCTTCAGAAAGAAATAGATGCGAATGTACATCGAATCTATCTATTTTCTTGACTGTAGATATCTTTATAAATAACACCTAATAAATAGTTTTCAAATCCACCCCTTTCTACCTAATAAGGTTCAAAATAGAACGATTTACGACAAGACGTGATTTGCCACATCATTATAAATAACTAGTTACGTTCAGAATAAAATCAAAGGTGAAGCACTAGGTAAATCCAGTAGGTAGCTTATAAATCCTAGATTTTTCATTCTGAGTTTTTCCAAACCATTTGATAAAACTAACAAAAATAGATTCTGTACACGCTAATTGGTTAAGTTTGCATAATGCACCTGAAGCTTACGCAACCTAGCCATTAAGACACCTTGTGGATAATTTGGCGTATGCAGCAATTCAACGGAATTGGTAAACCAATTAAATTCTAACTTTAATTTAATTTCAAATGATATCGACATTTTGCGTTAGACCTACAAACTGTGCTTGGATCGAATCCGGCTCGAAGGACCTAAAATGTGTTACAACGATAGCTAGTGGACTGAATAGAGAATGGTACGTTGCATATTACACGCCACTTCACATAAAGAATCGTGTCAGCTTGTACGTTTATCTTCTTCTGATTAAAATAAAACAAGATGTAATTATTTGTGAAGTTTACAAGGATTAGCAATAGATATTTTATGTTACGTAATTAATAGTTTATTTATTTTATAATGTATTTGTTTCCTGAAAATTGCAAGTAAGCAAGCATCTCTTATTTTTATCTATTACAAAACAGAGCCAACAGAAATATTTCTAGCAACAATACTAAAATTCAGCTGCAGTAAGGCAACGAACCTTACTTATCTCTTTTAATTATTATAGGAAAACCAGAGACAGCTAACGTAACAGGCAACAACGTTAAATAAAAATTAATCTTTTATGTTCTTGTGATATGCGTGATTGTGATAATTATTTTTGTTAAGTTGTCAAAAGATGTTTATGTTGTAAGTTGTAGATGTACTTATTTAAATGACATTGTTTTTTGTCTTCATTTACTTAAAGCTGAGATACAGCGGGCGCGCTATTGAACAGACCTCATATCGTCACCTGACAAAGATACGAATCTGCCATTTTATCGAAATTGGTATTATCACGTAAAAGTGTTCCTAATGTGGTGTTGCACACCCTGACATACCTACAGCTTTCTATCTTTAACGGTTACTTAGTTCCAATAGGCATATTGACTGGCTAAAATAATCATTATTATAATTAGTAAGTGATTTCAATTATCAAAATATATTGGATAACGTATTTTTTTTATAACTGACAAAGATAAACCTTGTCAAAGTTCGGGAGTCCCCACTCCCTCGTGATGTCACTTCTCTGACAAAATTCTATACATTTGTAGCCTACTAGTGACGTCACGCGGAATTTTAACGGGCTATATCTTCATTAATTTTGTTTAATTGACATTTCATTAAATTCATTTATTCAGCTTTTGGTATAATACTTTGACTCAGCGGCGTCATTTCCATACATTACAATTTCAACCGACTATAATAATAAATTAAATAATGTTACAATTTTATTTAAGAATTTTTGCGGCTGTAAATGGGCCTTGTAGGTTATAAGAGATAAGAAAAAAATACGTGTCTAATATTTATTGGAAATAAATCTATCCGACAGACTATATTTTATGAGTTATCAAGCCTATTATTCTAATCTGTATAATAAGTAAATTCAAACGTGTAATAGTAAACTAGTATTCAAAACGTTCTACTGAAAAATGTGAATTATGCAGATTCGTAACTTTTTTATGTGGGCGACGATATTATAGCGTAGTAGGAGATATTTAATTCTCTCTTTCATCACTCATCACTCTTTCACTCTCTTATAGAGTGAGTAGAGATAAGCATGAGTGAGAGATTTGTATTACTAACTCCATTCAATTTTAGATACCATATTTCACCGTCGTCGCCTAGCCGAAAACAAGTACATTTGTGTGGATAAAGAGCTATCAATTTACATCTTTTCATCATTAATTTCCTTTATTTCTTCATTTTATCTTTTTTGTGTCTTTATCAGTATAGTGGGTTGTTATGTTCGGTTCTGATCGAAATAGGTAAAAATAGAACGCGAGCAGAAGCGAGCACAGCAATGTCAGAACGAAGAGGTAAACATGTAATTTTACTATGGAAACTAACGTGGTTTTCACACTTTTTTATACTATATTATAACAGGACTAAACCAGTGCATTGCGAGACGGCTCCGCGTGCTAGCACTCGCCAACTTGAGAAAGGTCGTCAAACGCGATCGAAACTATAGTCGTTGTTATGACTATCCGTACACGTGAGTTTAGTCCCGTTATAAATATTATAATGTAATGTAATTTTCAATTAGAATTAAATGTTTTGCATTCGTAACTACAAATAACTGGAAAACTGTTCACAAAAAGAACAACTACCTATCTACGTTCAAACCCTATGATAGATCTTTTACCACACATATTCTCATAAATAAATACTAAAGTAGATAACTAATTAAATTCGTGATCATGTTTTAAAACCTTGACGTTATTGTACCCAACTGCCAAAAGTGGGTAATGTTTTAATTTGCATTGATTTTATTTTAGATAAGCAGTAAGTGATTATTAACAAACTGTGATTACGAATGAGTCGACATACTTAATAAGGAATGATTGAAATAAATAATATAATTTACTTGTATGACTTTCATTTGAATGAGAAAAGCATTTGTGTATAGGCCGAATCATACAAGTCGGCGGATGTGAAGTTAGCTACAAGCTGCGCAATATTTAATCCTGACTGAAGCTCACACAAAGCACGTTGATTGGGCTTCACACAGCTTTTAGCTAGCTTCACATCCGCCGACTTATATGATTCGACTTAAAAGAAATTACGCCGATTTTACATCCGCCCGGATATGTAGCTAAAATGCATATACTTCGTGACAAGCCGTATTGTCAGCGTAGACAATTTTTGGGATTAGGGGAAATTTGAAGCGGATTCCCACATTGTGATTTTTTAAAATTAAATTTGGTAGATTTTTCTATTAGACAGATTTGAGATTGTTCTTTTAAAACCCTGCGTATCATCATGATCACTATCGTTGAAATGAAGTACACAGACAGAAGATCCCTCACGTATATCTTAAATACTTTCCGTTTTACCATAAAAATTTTACGCACGCTTTAGACAATGTTTAACAGTAAAAATTGCACGGTTAAACAGTGTTTAAAGCGTGTTTAAATCTTTTGTGGTAAGGCGGCTAGTGTCTAATATTATCTAAGGAATTATTGATAACAAAAAAATCCAGATATTAATGATTTTATTTCAACACAAAGCTATAATTAATACATAAATGATATAAATACTTACAGTAATTGATTCAAAGCTAGAATATTATTCGAAACATCAATAAATTATATTACTATCAGATATTGCTATTAAACGCTAAGCCTAAAATTAGAGAAAAAAAAAATACAAGATTCCAATTTGAGAAGCTCACTTAATTAAAGCCTGCCTCAGACAGCCGCGGCCAGCAGCAGCGTCCTATTGTTCAACTTCGTTCCTTTATTTGCAGACAATAATAAAATACGTGTATAATGATATTTTTACCTACCGGTTGGTTTGTATTTTAATTCATTTCGCTTTTTTCCACACATGATTTTTATTTTGCGTTTGACAGGCCTACTTTAGGTTACTTTAACAGTAATATGTTAGTAGTATACTATACAGTAGTCCAGTTAGGTAGGTCCGACTTCAAGAAAGAGGCCAATCGCCGAATCCAACTCGGCTGGGCAGCGTTCGGAAAATTGCGTAGCGTCTTCTCGTCCGACATACCTCAGTGCCTCAAGTCGAAAGTTTTCGACCAGTGTGTGTTGCCAGTGATGACTTATGGCACAGAAACGTGGTCTCTCACTATGGGCCTTATTGGTAAGCTCCAAGTAGCCCAACGAGCTATGGAGAGGGCTATGCTCGGAGTCTCTCTGCGAGATCGAATCAGAAATGAGGAGATCCGTAGAAGAACCAAAGTTACCGACATAGCCCAACGGATTGGCAAGTTGAAATGGCAATGGGCAGGGCACATAGCGCGGAGGACTGATGACCGATGGGGTCGGAAAGTTCTCGAGTGGAGACCACGTACCGGCAAGCGCAGCGTAGGACGTCCACCCACAAGGTGGACGGATGACCTCATTAAGACCGCAGGATCGCGCTGGATGCAAGCCGCTTCCAACCGGTCTTATTGGAGATCCATAGGGGAGGCCTATGTCCAGCAGTGGACTTCTTATGGCTGATGGATGGATACTATACAGTAAGTAGTAGAGTAAGTTAATCAATCAATGATGTTCATTTAAAGATGGACAAAGTTTCAGAACCAGTATTGTGGACACTTTCATCGGGGTGCAGTTCTTTCTTAATGTAATATCCTAATCATAGACCGTTGCCGTAATCCGCGTCTGTCTATGGGAGGCTTAGCTGTTTCACAGCCTATTCCTTATAATACTGACAAATACAAGCTCAAATTATTAAGTACGGTGAAAAAGTTTACAAGCATACATACTAAATAATAATAAATGTATTTAACATATTATAATTTGCTTAAGAAGATATATACCATAATATACTCAGATACAAATTTTAATATCGTATGAAGGTATGGATATAACAAAAGTAAATTTCTCACTTCAGATGACACCTAATATACAGGGTTATTTCTAATCAATTAACATCATAAGCCCAGATCATAAGATTAGGAATAACCCTGTATATAATATTAGGTAATAATATAGTTTAGCGCAAGTTACTTTTCTCATATGTAGCACGAACTTAAAGTACGTAAGTAAGTAGTGTGAAAGAAATTATATACCTACTTCGCGTTATATCAACTTCCTGACATAATATTAACAAAAAAAAACAATACTTTGGCGTCAAGGAACTACAAAGGGGTTTGAACATTTTTGTATGGAAGCTGGCATCCACCCGCCGCCATTTTGTTTTTATTATAAGTTTCCGCGCACAACGAAAGTAGTACATATGGGTAGGGGACACTTATACAAATAATTGATGTTCAGTACTATGATACCCTAATGTGTCACGTTTTTGAGATATTTGGATGTAAAGATCACAAAGTTCTCGTACAGTGATCTTTACATCCAAATATCTTGAGAACGTGACACTTTAGGGTATCACAGTACGAAATATTTGTTGTGTGTATAAGTGTCCCCTACTCATATTATACCACTAACACCATGCGCGGAAACTTTGAAATAAAAAATCAAAATGGCGGCGGGTAGATTTGCCCACAAATGTTCAAATTCTTACATTTCACGTGGTCAAATATCTTAAATAATAATACAAAATGATGATTTGCAGAGTGCAGAGCTTTCAGACGTGTATCTGCTGATAATTAATTACTAACAACTTTTACTTGGTAGACTTTTCACAGTTGGTGCCATAATAAAAGTTGTTCATGACGATGAGTATACTGGTATAGGTTACTGGTTAATCAATTAGCACCCTTTTAAGGGCATATTCTGTACATCAAAACAAACATATCTTATTCTATGACTTTTAAAAATTCTTTTTCTATCCTCCATACAAAATTTTAAAAATTAATTTGACCGGTCTAAACATAATTAACTCTATGTATAAGCCGCGTCACACAAGTTGCCGGATGTGAAGTTAGCTACAAGCTGTGCAATATCCAATCTTGATTGAAGCTCACACAAAGCCGCGCGTTAATTGGATATTGCAGCTTGTAGGTAACTTCATTTCCGCCAACTTGTATGACGAGGGCTATAAAAAGACTTGGACCTAAGAGGAGTTACTATGTAAATATGGAAACAAATGTAAATAATAGTTAGGTATGTAAAAAACTATTATTTATACATAGGCTGATTACACTTTTCTAAGTTATTTTTAGATTTTTCTGTGATTTGGGAAAAGTTGTAGAACAAAAGATGTTTGTTTTGATGTACAGAATATGTCCATAAAAGATTGTTAATTGATTACCAATAACCCTGTATACCTCTGAAAGTTCCTGCGCCTTGCAAAACATAACCTTGTATATCGTAATTTACCTAGAAACTATATAACTATACTACGGAGATTCCTAAAACAGCAATAAAATATTTTTATTTAACAAATCACTCAAGTTTTTTATTTTTTTTTATTTTTAAGTTAGTTATCATCATCCACAGCCTTGTATATGGACCACTTCATCATCATGGGTATTATATCCGAATACTAGCTGACCCGGTGAACTTCATTTCACCATCGGTCAACTGTCAATGACAACTATTACATGCAGGAACATTTTGTATGGGAAAATTAAATTCACATTTTTAGGGTTCCGTTCCCAAAGGGTGAAAACGGGACCCTATTACTAAGACTCCGCTGTCCGTCTGTCTGTCTGTCACCAGGCTGTATCTCATAAACCGCCATAGCTAGAAAGCTGAAATTTTCACAGATGATGTATTTATGTTGCCACTATAACAACAAATACTAAAAACAGAATAAAATTAATATTTAAGGGGGGCTTCCATACAACAAACCTGAATTTTTAACCGTTTTTCGCTCGATATTAATAATGGTAACAGGTAGATGCTTGAAATATTCACAGAATATTTAGTGGTATATTCAATTAAATAATAAATCAATTAAAATAAAATAAATATTTAAAGGGGGTACAGTACAGAACCCTTCGTAAGCGAGTCCTACTCGTACTTGGCCGATTATTACTATTTTACTCCCTACATTTTTATATTTTCCCACCGTTTAAACCTTCCCTTAACTTCCACAGATATTTCAAGACCAAAATTAGCCTAATCGGTTCAGCCGTTGTCAAGTTTTAGCCAGACTAACAATCACGATTCATTTTTATATTTATAGATTATAATTATTAGTATTCACAACGATTTTAATAAAATGCAGATTCTTTCGTAAAAACGTAAGTACTTAGTTTATGTAGTAGTGTATGTTATTCTTAACTATGGTACAATTACAGCTATGTACTAAAAAAACATATTATATGATTTTATGAATATATAATACTAAGGAAAAGCAACCGGGTTATTTTCTATGCAGCATTCTCAACGTGCTCTGCATTTTAGTCATAAAAGCTAATTTTAAACGAGACCTGCTCGCATTTTGGTCTAATAATATTATTATGTAGTCTCAGATCCTTATTCGTTATAAGATTAAGTCCAGTTCTGATTAATTCTATAGATGGCATTAATTCAATGTTTGTACATATTTAGCTTAACGAATGAGTCATTCGCCTTATGCTATTCTTTCTCTGTTATATGTACTACTGTTCCACCTGCGTCTTAACGCGTAAATTAGCGTGCTAATTAAGCCAATATTATTTCAATAAGCACAAAGATGAGATGACATTAAATTTCTTCGGCATTCAAACCTGCGCGAGCTAATTTACTTACCAAAAAATTATATGCTGGATATGAAAGAGACTACCGTGCTGCTAGGGCTGATGACGTCTCCCTCACTCGGCTGGGGTCAGCCGAGCGTGTGAGCAAGAGAGTTGTTGTGCAACAGAGAGGTGTGGCTGTCGTTATGCAGATCTGCCAGCTGTACCTGGTCCATCTTGCGTTTACGTTCCACGCTGTGCCATGCGCCGTATGAAAAGTATATTATGAGACCTGAAATAAAAATTAAAACAAACTTTTACTGAACAAGTACTCGCCAAGACGAGTCAAACGAGCCTAAACTCGATGGGATTGTGTCGATTCATTACAGAGTTCCTATGACCACCTTCCAGCTCCATCATCAGACCCTGGTTACCATTGAAAGACAAACTACTCGCCAAGACGATTCAAATGAGCTCAAACTTGACAAGGTTGTGTCGTTTCTTAGCGAAGTTACTTTGGCCACCTTCCAGCTCCATCATCAGATCAGCACCATGTCATCATAATATTGCATTGTCGCGCGATTCACACATGTATTTGCATACATATTTTAATCGGTAACCGGGATGTTGTTCAAATTTAAGATTTGATCAAGATTTGATGATAGACCTCGGACAGGTGAAACTAAATTGAAGCTTGTAAAAAAATTGTAAAGCAAAAATAACATTAGACTGATTAAGCCAGATGTGGGTTAAAAGAAAATTGGAAAACTATTGAGCTAAAGTATGTGTTTCTTAAAACGTAGTTCAGAATGTTTTATACAACTGAGAGTTGACCACATGGAGTAGGTAAAGCGCGTCATGCTTGCCTATTAAATTGTATTAATTCAATCTTTGAGATCATCAATGTAAAGCATACCACCATAAACAGAGGTACTTAAGCTGAGACCCGTATTACAAGTACAGGTAGGTATTCAATTGCCCAATTTGTGAAGCACTAGGTATTTTAGGTACCTAGTTAGTAAATTGATCAACATCGTCACAGCAATGTTTTGACTCGCTACAAACTTCAATTGACGCAATTTAGTTCAAAATTGAATTGAAAGACATAATTACCATAACACAGGCGGCAAACGTATTATTAAATATCATTAACTTTGTTATATGATATTAAGAGTTTCGAAAATAAAATCCAAAACGCGCGGTAGTACCTTTTTCATCGACGGGTTCAAATCGGGTCACAAACTCGTTCCAGGTAAAGAAAACCTACTCGTAACATGGGGGACAGAATCGACTATATAAGTCGACACTCGATATTAAAATCAGAACACGATGATTAGGCAAACAATTCGTGCATTAAGATGCATACGATATTATTATTTTTGCTGGTGTGCAGTGCTTATGGACATGTGAACTTTTCGGAAGATGCTAATCTCGATTTCAAAGAACTTGCAGTGAAGTACGAACAAGAAGTGGAAGAATTCGACGTAGTCACTTCAGATGGCTACGTACTCAAGCTGTTCCATATAATAGGGGATACGAAACGACCCGTGCTGCTCATCCATGGCTTGATGGGTTCCAGCGACTGCTTCATTATCAGAGGAAACTTATCCTTAGCTGTAAACCTGGCTCGAAACGGCTATGACGTCTGGGCGATCAACCACCGCGGCAACCGATACTCCAAGAGACACTTATCCTTGAACCCTGACCGAGACCCAGCATTTTGGAACTTCTACGTCCACGATTACGGGACCAAAGACCTGCCAGCTACGATCGACTTTATTACGCAGAAAACAGGATCCAAAATCAGTATTATCGGTTATTCAGAGGGCACCACGACCGCGTTAGTTTTAGGGTCGACAAAACCAGAGTATAATGAGAAGATAAACGTTTTTATTGCCCTAGGCCCGATCTGCTTTCTGCAATACACCCGAGACTTCGTAAGCACTGTTATCAAACTGGCGCCGGACTTCAACAAGGGTCTTAGAAACTCGCGCACAGAAGAACTTTTCGCATTCCATTCCCCCTTAAAAGCTTTGGCCGACGTTCTATGCAACATAAAAGATATAGGCTATCCGCTCTGCATATGCATAGTTTTCCAGATCACTGGCAAGGATCCAGATCAATTCGAGCCAGATTTCCTCCCTATCTGGATCGGTCATTTCCCTGCTGGGACGTCAAGAAAGAACATGTACCATTTGACTCAAATCAGTAATAGGAAGAGGTTTGCGCAATATGACTATGGAAGGAAGAAGAATTTGGAGAGATATGGATGGAAACTACCGCCAGAGTATGACTTAAACAAAGTGACTATGAAGACAGCTTTGTTTGTGGCAAAGAATGATATTGTATCGACGATTGAAGACGTCGATTTACTTAAGAAGAAGCTCCCGAATGTAGTGGAGTATAAAATTATGGAGTACGCTCCATTCAATCATATGGACTTCGTGTGGGGAAAGACTACTTATACTGTTGTTCTACCGCATGTTTTGGAAATGCTAGAAAAATATAGCACGTGAATAAGTTTTGTATTTGTTTTGATGTCTTATTTTCTATTTTTAACTAATCTCTAAATGACGTCTGGGTTAAAACCTAGACGTCATCCTATCACGAACTCTAAATGAACGCTCTCTAAATGAAATGAAACTCTAAATAATGATGGCATAAATGCCATCATCATTTAGAGTTTTATAAATTATAAAATAAATAAAGAGAGGCATTTTATAAATGCTCCCCGGGGTATTTCATGAATTTCTACCTTGTGAGTGGTTCATTCACTTGCCAATTCGAGTCTTCTTTAGGAGACCTCAGTAAGCTCCTTATTTAGGCATTTAGAGAACAGAAGAAAACCACTAATAAACTTTCCAACCATCGATTCTCATTTCTATTACCATCATTATGTACGGAACCCATATGCAAAATAAAATATACAGACAATATTAATATTTACTTAATGTGGTATCTAAATTAATAGAATCTATGTAAACAAAAATTTGTTCAAACATACTTATACAGGATCACCTACATGTGCTAAGCCAAAAGAAGGAACTGATAAGGAACATTTTTTGTAGCAACATGGAAAAAATGGGTTTTCAGTGGAAAATAAATTGATGTCCACTGATTCACAGTTAGGTCCTTATTACTTGTTTAAAAAAATAAATAAAAAATCAGCCAAGAGCGAGTCGGACTCGCGCACGAAGGGTTCCATACCATGCTGGAGCCAATTTTGCCCCAATTAGTTTGCCATTATGAATAGCGAGCAAACAAACTCCTGAAAAATCACATTTGTTGTGCGGGAGCCTCCCTTAAATATTTATTTTATTCTCTTTATAGTATTTATTGTTGTAGCGTCAACAGAAGTACATCATCTGTGAACATTTCAGCTGTTTAGCTATCACGGTTCGTAAGATACATCCCGGTGACAGTCGGAAAGACGGACATCGGGGTCTTAGTAATAGGGTCCCGTTTTTACCCTTTGAGTACGGAACCCTAAAAATGGTGATCATCAGATATGTTTTCCTATAACACTGTACATTTCAAAGTAAATCAATTGTGAGTAAAAAACATGTGTCTGTTTGTCGCAGTAAATAAGTAAAACTTTTCAATGAATTATTGAATAAGACGTTCAACATAACTTATCGAATTAGCAAATAACAAGTAATAAAAATAATAACTTGGAATAAGGAAAATAAATAAAAACAAGACAAAAAAAATGTAGAGATTGCGAGTGTAGGAGTTCCATGCAACGAATATTATGTTAAAATTAAATATAACAATAATAATTTATTCAATAGTTACATAACAAAGATAATCGGCCAAGTACGAGTGAGATTCGCGCACGGAGGGTTCCGTACTGTATGGGAGCCCCCCTTAAATATTTATTTTATTATGTTTATTATTGAAGGGAATATAAAACTAAGTATTCTGTGAAAATTTCAAGCATCTACCTGGTGCCATTATTAATATAGAGCGAAAAACGTCTAAAAATTCAGGTTTGTTGTATGGGAGGCCCCCTTAAATATTTATTTTATTTTGTTTTTAGTATTTGTTGTTATAGCGGCAACGGAAATACATATCTGTGAAAATTTCAGCTGCCTAGCTATCATGCTTCATGAGATACAGCCCGGTGACAGACAGACAGACAGACAGATAGACAGACAGACGGACATCGAAGTCTTAGTAATAGGGTCCCGTTTTTCCCTTTGGGTACGGAACCCTAAAAAATGGCAGAGAATCAGGCTAATTTGGTACGAGAATATTCAGAAAAGGGAGACGAGTGCAAAGTCATTAAAATTCTGAATATGGTGATAAGTGGCAGCCGTAAATGGGAAAGATATAAATAAAGTGTGGAAGGATTGTGTGAAAGATAATAAAAGAGAGAGAGAAAGATGATGTTTCCGTATGATAGAGTGAGGTGGCGAAAGAAGCATGCCGCGCCGAGGGATAAGGACAAGAAGATAATGATGTTACAAGTAAAAAAAAATGACGCGCGACGTTTGGAACCTTAACAATCACATTAGTTACGCAAACACATAAATAAGAAAAAAAGGAGGTAACATCAATGAACACAGAAACAGACACGAATAAAAAGTGACTTTATCCTGTTTACTAAAATATTGGACGAAATTAAAAACTAACTTATGTTACATATTTTATACATCTGAAGAGACCCCTTTTATCAATTAAACGTGCAAAAGATCATCTTTTAAGGTAGACAAAACAAAAATATTTGTAAAATGTGTTATATTAATATACCTAAAATACTTTTTGTAACAAAGATACATTTTACTAGATGCGGCCCCAATTGGTCCAAAACTTTTTATGATTATAATTATGGCACCATAATTATAAAAGAAATTAAATCCGCAAAAATTGCGCCATAATACTTTTAAATGTTACGTACCTACCTACATTTTATTGTCACAAAATGAAAGCTAACTCTAACTGTTACATTCCTAAAATACCTATAGCTTAAAGTAAACACCAATTATAATACGAGTATTACCGTTAAAACAAATATTGATCGAGATTCTACGAGTACAACCGACGACAGCACGAAACATGTGTCTGAATTTGCGATTGACTTCAGTTAATCGAACACGAATATAGTTTACTTCTAATAAAATTCAGCGCGATATTGAAAAAAACAACAACCGTGAAAATGTGATAGATAAAAGACCGTATTGCACAACTGTACCCAACGATCTACGGGCGATCTATTAAAATAACACGTAATGAAACAATTAACGAGTGTCTATGAATGAAATGAACTAATTTTTGAAAACTTGGGAACCTTGACCACCTGCGGGCTTCTTCCCCATCTCGCTCTAGGTCACCAGTGTTTGCTACGCATTGTGTACTTTAAACTAATCGGATATCAGCTCAAAGTCGTCTGACTTTAGCATAAAAGGTTGTTTTAGTGACGATAAGATATTTAAATGTATATAAGGGAGACTAATTAGTGTGGACGCACAAACCGCAAAGTGCGCAAGCCAGTTAGTCAAGATGTCCTTCGAGTTTATAGCACTCTTCTTGACGTCGGTATTCGTTGCGTTAGACGCAACGACCTGCGACAGTCGGGCTGTGGACACTTTGAACGTGCCAGAAGATGGTCGGCTCAGCTGCAGGGAGCTCATCACAAAATATGGATACCCTCCAGAGGTACACCACATCACGACGAAAGACGGTTACATTCTCGAGATGTACCATATCCCTGGCAACAAATCGAAACCTTTGCTGCTCTTACATGGAATCTTCGACACTTCTTGTGGGTGGTTTTTAAGAGGGAACAGATCTTTAGGAATCATGGTAGCGGAAGAAGGCTTCGACGTGTACGCTATCAACTTCCGAGGCAACAGATACTCCAGAAACCACACCATACTGGACCCCAACAAGGACAAGGAATTTTGGAACTTCAGCCAAAACGAATACGGAAATTACGACCTTCCCGCTGCTATTGACTTTGTCCTAAACAGCACCGGGCAGAAACAAGTCAGTCTAGTTGGATTTTCAGAAGGAACCTCGTCGGTTTTCGTCCTCGGTTCCTCACAACCGGAATACAATGAGAAAGTGAATATATTTGTCGCTTTAGCTCCCATTGCTTTTATGGAACATGTGCGTCCCGCACTTTCCATTATAATTAAGCTCAGCCCGTTCATAGACTTCTTATTGCCGCCGAGTGTGAATGAGTTTTCTGGCTACCATTCTATAGAGAAGTCTTTTTTGAACATATTGTGTACACGCCTGCCGATAAGCTACGAGTTGTGCTACCAAGGAGGATTCAACGCGTTATCTGGGCCAGATTCCAACGGCATCGAAAGGGAGTTCCTTCCGGTAATATTAGGGCACTTCCCCGCCGGCACTTCACGCAAGAATCTGATTCATTTCGCTAAAGTGAGTTTGCAGAAGAGTTTTAGACAGTACGATTACGGAACCAGTGAAAACTTGAAAGTGTACAACTCTATGGAGCCTCCTGTTTACGATTTAAGTAAAATGACTATTAATACGGTGGCAATAAGGGGTTCAAACGACACTGTGTCGACGAAGGAAGACGTGGAAAAGTTGTTAGGGATCATCCCTAATGTGGTGGACAGTAGAGTGGTGAATGGATTTAATCATTTGGAGTTCATGTGGGGTAGAGATGCGCCGGAGACGACTTACGGATACGTTTTGGACTTGTTGAAGAAATACAACTAGAATATTTTATTATAATTAAACGTTTGCCTTATTAATAAATATTTCGTTCTCATTACCTCTCCTTTTATTTTTAAATTATAAATTGTTTAGATTATTTTCAAAATGTTACGAACTCTCCTTTTGTTCTGTCGAGAATCTTACTATCTTAGGTATAATGCAATTACAAAATGAAATTAATATTTTTACAGCAAAATCATCAAAATAATAGGTACTTTAATCATCATCAGTAAATTTACCTCAAGAAAAATAGACGTTTTTTGTCAACTTTGCGCTAAATTTCCGATCCATTTTTTTTTAAATTATTGTTAAGGATCTCTTACTGAGCATAAAATCACAAAATGCTGACAGATCCAGGTGGAGCTTCAAGCGCCATCTTGAAAAAACGTTTTTGGCCGATATCTCGGAAACTATGCACTTAAGGGCAAAAGTTATTAAAATCATTGTGTAGAGAATAAAATTTCGCATCTTTTGTTTCCAGTAAACTTTTTTGTAAAATTACCGTTTACGATTTATGACCCATGTAATGATTTATGGCCCATTTAAAGAAATTTCATTAAATGGGCCATAAATCGTAAATGGTAAGTTTTACAAAAAAAGTCTACCTAGTAAGTGATCCTAAACCTTTTAAAAAAAAAATTGGATCGGAAATTTAGTGCAAAGTTAAATTATTTTTTTCCTGTACTAATTAGTGAATTTCATTTAAGTAATTTATTTTCGACGTCAAAAAGTTCTTAAATTTTTTGAGGTTCTATTTATATATTTTGGATTTGTTCTATTTTGACGAGGTAACTTTGGTGAGCACAGCACAGGGTCCACTAGGGACACTTTTTCGTCGAGGTACGTCGTCTACGCCTAGCGCCGCTCCTGGTGAAGAGTTGCAGCTCGTAGCTAACTTAATTTGACCTATAAGTGAAAAGAAACTGACCTGCCGTGATCCAGACAGCGAACCGGAGCCAGGTGGCGACATCTAGGTTGAGCATGAGGTACACGTTGATGAGGATGCTCAGCCCGGGCAGCCACGGCACCAGCGGCACCTGATAAGTAGTAAATAATTATACAGTACAGTACGAACAGTTGTTTGAGGTCCCGAAAGTTAGGGGAGCGACTCAAGTAAACACATAGTTCGGATGTCGGGCTTGCGCCTATCTATGCTGGATGAATGCTAGACCTATGCTGGTTGCCTGGAAGAAATAGCTTAACGCGATAAGGCCGCCAATTAGAGACCTATTGTTTTGTTTTATGTCCTTATAATCTATTTTTTATGTAATGTGATTGTCTAATAAAGTGTTGTTGTTTGTTTGTACCTATCTACACAGCTCGCGATTCATGCCTAATAAAAGCAAGCGACAATAAATGCGAGCATTTTCTATAAAAGCTGAATTTTCCATATTTCGTTACCATTGCAGTGTACAACAATATCCCAGAGTCAGTCAGCTGGATTTAGCGTTTGGCGCGGGCCCCCGTTTGAAGTTGAAAATAATTGGCCAAGTGCGAGTCGGACTCGCGCACGGAGGGTTCCGTACCGTATGGGAGCCCCATTCCTCTTGCCGTTATTAATAGCGAGCAAAAAACTCATAAAAATCACGTTTGTTGTATGGGAGCCCCCCTTAAATATTTATTTAATTCTGTTTTTAGTATTTGTTGTTATAGCGGCAACAGAAATACTCGTACATCATCTGTGAAAATTTCAGCTGCCTAGCTATCATGGTTCATGAGATACAGCCCGGTGACAGACAGACGGCCACACGGACAGACGGACATCGAAGTCTTAGTAATATGGTCCCGTTTTCACCCTTTGGGTACGGAACCCTAAAAAGTATTTTACAATTGTAACTTGAATAAAATAAATTAGCAGTCAAAAAAGAAAAAGATAAAGCCTACTTTTGTCCACCCCAGAAAAATATAATGACTTCCACGTTTTATGGGGTTGGAAAGAACCCCACCAAACCGTTGTGAAACAAAAAGAGAAACAGCTGTGGTTGTGTTGTCAACGGTTTGCAACACAGTGGGCTTACTTACTAGGTAAAATAAACATTATTTTCTATAAATAAAAGCTGATTTTCGATATTACGTTACCATAGAGGTGTACAACAATATCCCGGAGTCAGTCAGCTCCTTATCGTTTGGGGTGAAGCCTTGTTTAAAGTTGAAAAAAAGTATCTTGCAATTGTAACTAACTTGAATTAAATAAATTAGCAGTCACAAAAGAAAAAAACAAAACCTTCTGTCTACCCCAGAAAAATATAATTACTTTAAATTTTTCTGGGGTGGGAAAGAACCCCACCAAACCGTCATGAAACAACAAGAGAAGCAATTGTGGTTGTGTTGTCAACGGTTTGCAACACAGTGGGCCGCAGTGGGGACCTTTGATAAAATTGATAAAAGGTAAAATAAACATTATTGTGGCAGATAAATCTTATATCGTTTCGTGGTCAACGCTATGTTGCTAGATATAGGTAGGTTATGGATTAACAAGTAGCACTAGTTCATGGTAATTCATCCATCTATCGGCCAGACTTAGTTTAGTAGTTATTTTAAATACCATAGTACGAGTATCACAGTGATGTGATAATTTTCTTCTATGTTTTTTGCATACTTTCATGTTACTTGGCTGGACTAGCTCAATATACTTTTTATATCCATGTGACGTCACCTGCCGGCTCCACCGGAAGACCAGCGCTGGTTGGTTCCTAACCAGCATACGCTGAGGTGGAGCTGGGGTCTTACTGTGTAAGCGCTCTGACGTTCGGCTTCGTTTTCTCTCCCATGGCGTGAGTAACTGGCGTGAGCAGGAGAAAAAGGGAAGCCGAACGTCAGAGCGCTTACGCAGTAAGGCCCCTGGTATGTGACAGAAATATAGATTGAAATACTGATGGCATGATGATTTAGTTTTAATATGCATTATGTTGTACTGTATGTTACGTGTTTTGTTCTGTATTTTGGTCACAATAAAAAGCTGTCTATGTCTAGACGTCCACAGCTGGACATATGCTTCCCCTATGGATTTTCAATAAGACCAGTTGGAAACGGCTGCATTCAGCGTGATCTTGTTGTCTTGATGAGATCATCTGTCCACCTCGTAAGTGGACGTCCTAAACATCTTTTTTTTTTCAACTTTTCTACTCCATCGGTCATCAGTCCTCCGAGCTAGTACCGACTAGTACTCCGAGTAGCCTTATAGTAAGCTTCAAGTACCACAACGAGCTATGAAGAGGGCTATGCTCGGAGTCTCTCTGCGAGATTGAATCAGGAATGATAGGATTCGTAGGAGAACCAAAGTTACCGACATAGCCCGCAGAGGATTGGCATGCCAATTATTGAAATCTATAATATAAAAATGAATCGCAAAATGTGTTGGTAAGCGCATAACTCAACAACGCCTGGACCAATTTGGCCAAATCTTTTTTTAAAATGTTCGTTGAAGTTCAAGGAAATATAAAAATGAATCGCAAAATGTGTTGGTAAGCGCATAACTCAACAACGCCTGGACCAATTTGGCCAAATCTTTTTTTAAAATGTTCGTTGAAGTTCAAGGATGGTTTTTACGGCGAGAAAAATTAGAATTATTGCTGGAAAAACCCTAAAAATAGCCCTTTTCTTTTTCCCATACAAATGATTTCTAACTAAAACGTAGTCAATTTGAGGTTTATTGCTATGGTATAAAGTTCATATTAAATTACAAGCACTCACTGTTGTCTAAGCAATGTAGGTGTGTTCCTAACGTCAAAGATCATATCTATCAAAACAATGTGCGTATGTGCGTTGGAGCACAGAATACATAGTTGGAGGAGTTTAATGTCGCGTTCCGAAACTCGCGTTTCTTTTGTATTAGTTTCGGCACGCGAGATAAAATGCATCAGTTTCCGCGTCATTACATCAGTCAAACAAAAATCGCGTTACCAACAGTGTTTTATTATTTTTAGTATACAAATTTTAAATAAATAAAACAATTCGTACGGCTTAAAAGGATTTGACTTCAAGTCATATCAAATTTAAAAAAAAAAAAGTTGTCTGTTACCTAATCTACTGAGTTTGCTTTTGTCAACTGATACACGAAACAAATTCGTATATCGTGTTTTGTGCAGAGTGTTTAGTTAGTTAGTGTTTGTTTAGTTCGTGATTAGTGAAAAAATAATTTATATTTGATATGCCTCCTATAAGACGAAGCAATTTAGGTAGAAGAACCAGAAATGCTACAAACCAAGCTAATTACCGATCTAATCGTACTGCACAAGAACGTGACGACGGAAATGAACGTGAAAGAATTCGGATATCACAAACGCGTGAAGCGCGAGCGCGACATTCAACTAATAATCGCGCAAGTTTGAATCGAGCTGCTTTCAGTTACGATGTGTCAATTGACTAAAGTAACTACCAATGTGTTGTTATTGGTTCTATGAACTCGGTTTGCTCACACTGTAAGGCATTAAAATACAAAAACGAAGCCAATGGATTGTGTTGCGCAAATGGTAAAGTGAAATTGATACCATTGGATCCACCACCAGAACCATTGTACTCATTGGTTTCAGGAATAGGAACAGATTCTATACACTTTTTGACATATATCCAACAATATAACAATTGCTTTCAAATGACTTCATTTGGGGCAACAAATGTAGTTCGGGAAAATTTTATGCCAACTTTCAAGGTATGTATTATAGCAGTTACTCATAATTATTTTAGCGAACAAAATTTTCTGTCACCAAAGTTAAGATGTGTCACTAATCTTCAATTTCTTAATCATTACGAAATATATCACTCATCATATTATATGGTGATTCAGTTTCAGTGACACTTTTATTATATTTTATTATATTTGATAGATATTAGTTAAAACTAAATATATACTTTTTAAGATCAAATATTATTTAAGTTTGATCACTGACAATCCATTAATTTATACCACACCATAATATTTTTTTTTTATTTACAGATACAAGGGCAATAAAGCGATTACTTACTTTTAAATCCTTATATATGTTTTATTTAATTATTTTTTATTCACAACGCCCTATCACCAGGGTGACGGTTCTGTTCAGGAGAATTTTTTAAAATACGTACCTAGGCACAAAAACTGCCACATTACAAATCTTTTTGACAGGACGAAGTCTGTCGGGTCAGCTAGTAAATTAATAAAATTAAAAACATTGCGTAAATTGTGTTAATTGCTTCATTCTGAACAAAATACGTGAGCACTACGTTAGTATTCATAATAGGTCAACAAAACAAGTAGAACGAATCAAAACAACCGTCGTTCTATTGTGTAGCTGGCTAACAAGGCAAATTAGAACAGCTGTGCCCTCCAATCCCTACAGTTATTAGATAACTAAGTCATTTTTCACAAGATCATAATATACTTAATATGTTCTTTTCAAACTTGACATACTGATTATTACATAAGTAAAAAATATAGATCGTTATGAACAGTTTTTACTAATTATTGTTCGCACAAAATGGCAAAACCGCCTTCCATCGTGTACAAAATTCGAATATTTCGCTCTAATTGTTTACATTATAGTTGATTTTTCAAAAACGGCTCATCCGATTTCTGTAAAATTTAAATGGGACCACCTCGGGATATACCCTTTCGAACTAAAAAAATATTTTTTCGATTCGGTTCACAATTGGCGAAATTATCGATGAACATACACAAAAAAAAATTGGTTGTCTGTAAAGTCGGTTTCCTGACGATAGTTGAACGTGACAACGTATGTATGTCGAGCGCTGCCGAACGCAAATGCCGATTGTGCTTCTTTGTCTCGCTCGTTCCGCGCTCTCGCTTGCACTTCAAGCCTTACATGGAACGCCTCAGAGCGAGGTAACGCCGCATGAGTCATGTTTTTTCGTGCGTGACAGCCGGGTCCATCCAATTATAAGACGTTGTCACGTCAAAAATAGTACCTCCTCCTTTTTGGAAGTCAGTAAAAACTGTTAGCACAGCCATTATATGGCACATTATAGTGGCCAGACACCACAAAGATGACAACTGCACCGCATTAGGCTCATATCAGCCTATCTATCAGCCATAGGACGTCCACTGCTGGACATAGGCCTCCCCTATGGATATATATGAGCTCCTGATGTTACACATAATTATGTGCGTTCAGTTTTAAATGTAAATACGACGCGAGAGAATCTCCACATTTTCGGAAGCTAATTAAACAAAAAGGGCTTCCGCTTTGCAATCTGTGATATAACAAACAAATAAACAGATGCGACAGATAAAATGATAAGATAAAAACTGTTACATTATCTTTCCGCAAAGGAAATGTCTAAGTACAAGAAAACGATTAACAAATAGGGAAGAGTTATTTAATTCTTGTCTTAGGATATAGGCTATAAGGAAGCGTTTTAACAATTTCCTGAAAATTGTAGTTCCTGTAAAATATTTTAGAAGCCATGCGTTTCACGATCTGTGGGGGCTAGAATAAGAAGAATAAGAATGATTAATTGGCCTTATAACAGTCGTTACACTGGGCAAGTCATTTTACATTTAAAATCATTTATGCAAACAGTTATTGAAAATATCATAATTATAATCTAAAACACAAATTAATGTAAAAAATAGAATAAATTTACACAATCGTAATAAAATTTTAAAACATTTAAAAACTAAACATACTTTTTTTTGTAAATGATAACAATTTTGAAGGAAAAGTTAATGAGCAGAACATGTTTGTAAAGAATGTCAAAATTGTGAATAATATTAATTAGAATATGACGTCATGCAGCAGATTTATTGTCGAGCCCCATTTTGGGTTCTTTGGTGATCACCATTATTATATTTGCAATTCAATTCAATTTATTCAGCTTGTGGTTTACAAAGGTGCCAATTAGATATAATTACTATTTGCTATTAAAAGAGATAATGCAAAAATATATCGAGATTAGGTCATTACCTTCTTGGACATAACTATTTGCTTTATTTGTTTTGAAAATTGATGTTCCTATTTTTACATCAATCGCCATTTAAAGGAATTACATGTTTTTGGTTCTTGTTATTTTTGACATTGCTTGTAAAATAAGGCGGCGTGATGGCGGCCTTAAACAAAATTCAAATTGGAAAATGTGAAATTTCAAAGTAATTAAGCATTAAATGCCGTTGTTTTTTTTTCTGTGAATTTATACCACTTTTAACGCTTTTTAACGGGCTACTGTGCAAACTCAGCACCGACTTTGCACGATCTTTTTAGGGCTCCGTACCCAAAGGGTAAAACTGGACCCTATTACTAAGACTCCGCCGCTGTCCATCTGTCCGGCTGTCTGTCTGTCTCCGAGCTGTATCCCATAAACCGTTATAGCTAGAAAGCTGAAATTTTCACAGATGATGTATAATTTCTGTTGATGTATAATACAATAAACCTTTTTCGCTCTATATTAATAATGGTAACAGGTAGATGCTTGAAATTTTCACAGAATATTTAGTTTTATATTCACTTCAATAATAAATAATAAAATTAAAATAAATTAATATTTAAGGGGGGCTCCCATACAGTACGGAACCCTACGTGCGCAAGTCCGACTCGTACTTGGCCGATTATTGTTTTAGTATATGAGTTAAGCCTATTGCGGCGGAGGACAACTGGATAATTAGGGTTAGGGTATTCTAATTTGTAATTAATTATATTATGTTATTAATTAATTTGTAATTAGTAATTTGGTGTATATGTAAATCTGTACCTATTATGATATTATGCTATCGAAAACTTTTGTAAAAAGACGATTCTAAGCGCATTTCCATCCGTCTAAAGAATAAAGCAAATTTTGATTTTTGAACTGGCTGAATGGTGATATGCTTGTGCTCTACATCATAAAACTTTGTCCGCATTCTGTGGCGCATACTGCTACAGCGTATACCTACTTAGCAGTGAGATAGAAAGACCTGTGAATGGTGGAAAACACTAACAGAGAATGCGAGTTTCTTCTCAGAGACTGGTTGCCTGCTCAGTGCTAATAAAGTCCGGGTAGTAAAGTGGCAGCTGTAGCCAAGGCCGCCACATATAAGTACATATTTTTAAATATATACTTAAATAGAATAGATAGTACCTAAATAACACCCAGGCACAGAGCAAACACCAATGTTCATCACATAAATGCATGCCCTGGGTGGCGATCGAACCCACGCCTCTTTGATCCAAAAGTCAGGTTCGCAGGGCCGCCACGGGTTCGGGCCGTAACTCCGCCAGGGCTGCGCCGTGAGAGTTGATCACGTACATAGTGATGATCACATGTCATGAATCTATAAAGGAGTTGGGTAGGACATGTGGCCAGATGTAGTGGCAGATGCAGTAGAGCAGTGACATAGTGGAGTCAAAGCAAGCGGAGCGTAAATCGTCCAATCACAAGATGGATCGACGATATCGTGAATCCTAAACACCCCTGGCAAAGTTGTGGTGCAAATGGTGCTGTAATAGAGGCTTAATATACCTAGTAGTGGGATAAAGAAGACTGAAGAATACTTACAGAAAAGGCGAGTTTCTTCTCCGAGACTGGTTGCCTGCTCAGTGCCAATAAAGTGCCGAGTAGTAACATGGCAGCTGTAGCCAAGGCCGCCACGGGTCCGGGCCGTAACTCCGCCAGGGCCGTGCCGTGAGAGTTGATCACGTACATTGCTACGAAGCACCATACGCCTACGGGAAATATAACATGATTAAGTAATGAAAAATATGACATCGAATCAAAAGCGAATCGAAGGTCTATGCTTCAAGTAGACTGTCCAGATGTTGATTTTTATCCAAAGGTCGCATTTTTTCAACAAATCTCAACGAAACTTGGTACACACGTTTATAAACTAAAGTTTTTTTTTTATTGGTAAAGGGAGGGGGGAGTTATTTCCCCTCAAAAAGGGGGAATGATGATGTCGAGTAGTTCAGCGGTTCGACAGAACAATGGGCGATAAAGTATAATAAACTGGATTTTGCCCGCGGCTTCGCCCGCATGATATTTCTAGGCCCTCCCTTACCAGTCTTACCACCCTTAATAAAGGAGGTGGAAAAAAAAAACGATTTGACATTTGTTCGATTTTACAATTCTTTTTTTGACATTTCTTGGAGCGCACGCTAGAATAGCTCGCAGATGGCAGAATTTTTCCCACTTACTTAACACTTATTGTTATGATATGGAAAATTTACGCAATATCATTATAATTTATAGTCTGTGTTATCCTGATATATAAGCTATATAATTGGAAAGTTTCATCTCAATCCGTTTAGTAGTTTTTGCGTGAAAGAGTAACAAACATCCATCCATACTTACAAATTTTCACGTTTATAATATTAGTAGGAAGTAAGACTTACTGTAGAGCGTGACGAGCAGCGACACTAGGGCCGTGCTGAGTCGTGTGGGCGTTTCGTGTCCGTCCGCGTTGTACAGTTGTCGTACCGCGTTACGTGCTGACAAGTTCAGCGCTTCGGCGGGACGGTGGGCTGACGTCGAGCGCTCGTACCTACACAAACATTGGCATTTTACTAAGGACCATAAAAGCAAAGATAAATAAACTTTGTTTATAAATAATAATAAGTAAGTTCGTATAGGCCGGGTGGCTAGCCCTGGTGTCAGAGTTTTTAGGCCGCCTGAAGGCCTCTGACATGGCTAAACGGTTAAAACAACCGGGGCCTACAATTTAACGTCTCATCCGAGCCACCATCCATCCATCCATCCATCAGCCATAGGACGTCCACTGCTGGACATAGGCCTCCCCCATGAATCTCCAATAAGACCGGTTGGTAGCGACTTGCATCCAGCGTGATCCTGCGGTCTTAATGAGGTCATCCGTCCACCTTGTGGGTGGACGTCCTACGCTGCGCTTGCCGGTACGTGGTCTCCACTCAAGAACTTTTCGACCCCATCGGTCATCAGTCCTCCGCGCTATGTGCCCTGCCCATTGCCATTTCAACTTGCCAATCCGCTGGGCTATGTCGGTAACTTTGGTTCTTCTGCGAATCTCCTCATTCCTGATTCGATCTCGCAGAGAGACTCCGAGCATAGCCCTCTCCATAGCTCGTTGGGCTATTTGGAGCTTATTAATTAGGCCCATAGTAAGAGACCACGTTTCAGTGCCATAAGTCATCACTGGCAACACACACTGATCGAACACTTTCGACTTGAGGCACTGAGGTATATCGGACGAGAAGACGCTACGCAATTTTCCGAACGCTGCCCAGCCGAGTTGGATTCGGCGATTGGCCTCTTTCTTGAAGTCGGACCTACCTAACTGTACTACTTGTCCTAGGTAGACGTACGAGTCAACGACTTCAAGAACTGAGTTCCCAACAGAGATCGGGGTGGGTACAACATGGGAATTACACATGACTTTCGTCTTGTCCATGTTCATCTTAAGACCCACCTGTTGAGAAACCCGATTGAGGCTTTCGAGCATCGTGCTGAGCTCTTCCATCGATTTTGCCATGACTACTATATCGTCGGCAAACCGAAGGTGAGTAAAGTATTCGCCATTGACATTGATGCCGAATCCTTTCCATTCCAGGAGCTTGAAGGCGTTTTCCAAAGTAGCCGTAAACAGTTTCGGAGAGATTACGTCTCCCTGTCTTACGCCTATTTTTAAAGGGATCGCCTTGGAGCTCTCTTCCTGTACTCGGACCGACATAGTGGCGTTATTATACAAGCACTTCAACACTTCGATGTACCGATAGTCAACACGGCATCGTTGGAGAGACTCAAGCACAGCCCAAGTCTCGACCGAATCAAAGGCTTTCTCATAGTCCACAAACGCTAAGCAAAGTGGCAAGTTATACTCTTCGGTCTTCTGTATAACCTGCCGCAGCGTATGAATGTGGTCCATGGTGCTAAAGCCCTTTCGGAAACCGGCTTGTTCGGAAGGCTGGAAGTCATCAAGCCTGCGCTCGAGACGGTTCGTAATGACCCTTGAAAACAGCTTATAAACATGGCTCAGAAGCGAGATGGGTCTGTAGTTCTTCAATAAGGTGTTGTCACCTTTCTTGAAAAACAACACCACCACGCTTCTGTTCCATGCTTCTGGCGTGATGCCCTCGAGGACGACGGTGTTGAAAAGCTTCTGGAGGACTTTTAGTACCGGTGTTCCACCCGCTCTCAGAAGCTCTGATGTGATACCGTCATCACCCGGCGCCTTGTTGTTCTTGAGCTGATTTAGGGCCATTCTAATCTCGTACAGGCTGATGTCCGGGATATCTTCGGTGAAGTGTCGGGTCAGCTTGGCTCTTGGGTCTTTGGCCGCGCTGTTGACAGGCTTAGCGACCGAAGCGTATAGCTGTCCATAGAACCTTTCGATCTCCTCCAATACCTCTGCCTTGGTCGACGCTACACTGCCATCTTCTCTCTTCAGCTTTGTCAGCTGGCTTTGGCCAATAGACAAATTCCGCGCAAACACTTTGGAGCCTTTGTTCTGCTCTATTGTCTCTTTAATATGTTTAGTATTAAGGAGACGAATGTCGCGCCTCACGGATTTCGAAATTTGTCTATTGATCAGCCTATATGACTTTGTATCATCGGAAGACTGCAGTCTCTGTAAGCGTCGTTCGGCCATGAGATTTAGAGTTTGATCGGAAATTTTTTGAGGTCTATTTGTACGACGGGGTCTAAAGAATTTAGCACCCACCGTCTGGACAGTTTCTACGAGCCCGTTGTTGATCTCGTCCACCGACGCAAAGTTCTCCAGGCAAGCAAAGCGATTTGAGAGCTCGAGCTGAAAGCTCTCGGGGTTTTGGATATCGGAAGGTGCAGGTCGGAGCGTGGACTTCATCAAGCGTGACCTTTCGAGTTTAACGTTTATATCCAATGTTCCTCTTACGATTCTGTGATCACTACCGGTTTTCACCCTGTGTATCACGGAGACATCATTGAATATCCGTTTCTCGGTGGTCATGATGGAATCTATCTCATTTTTCGTGGAACCATCGGGGCTCATCCAGGTCCACTTCCTGTGAGGCGGCTTCTGAAAGAAAGAGTTCATCATGAAGAGTTCCTCTTTCTCCAGAAAATCAGCCAGCCTCTGGCCCCTGGGGTTCCGTTGTCCATATCCAAATTTCCCCACTCTCAGCTCATCATCGCTTCTTCTGCCCAACTTTGCGTTGAAGTCCCCCATAACAACAGTGAAGTGGGTCTTAGACATACGTATGGCTCGACTTACGTCCTCATACATAGTCTCCACCTCATCATCTGGGTGTGACGAGGTCGGTGCGTATACCTGAATGACCTTCAGCGAATACCTCTCAAATATTCTGAGTATTAGGTACACAACCCTGCTCGACACGCTTTCGATGGTAATAATGTTGTTAGTGAGGGACTTGTGAACGAGAAAACCGACACCACCTTGGGACCGCTGGTCACCTTCCCGGTAGTAAAGCAGGTTGCCGGACCACGAGCCGATCATCCGAGCCACGGTAGCGCTCAATTGGAAAATGCCACCTGCGGTCACCCATCCAAGTACTGACCGTGCGGAACGTTGCTTAATTTCGGTGATCGCTGACAATCACCTAGTCAAAAATAAAAATAATAAATATTAGGGAACATCTTACACACGGTCTCTGACCCCAAACTAAGCATAGCTTGTGATATGGCTGCCAGAGACTGATATACTACATATACATATTTTAAATACATACTTATATAGATGGTACCTAAATAACACCCAGACACAGAGCAAACACCTATGTTCATCACACAAATGTTTGCCCTGGGTGGGGATCGAACCCACGCCTCTTTGACCAGAGGTCACTAACCACTGAGCCACCGAGGCAGTCAAATATGTATAAAGATAGTCTTGACAATCTTCTTACAAAAACTAACATTTGATTATACCTGAGTACTGTATCAGCCTTTTTAGTCCACTACAGGACGTAGGCCTACCCACGAAAGCTGATTAGGGACTATCCACCACGCTGGCTCAGTGCGGGTTGGTGGATTCACTTACGCCATCGAATTTCTTCTACAGACGTATGCAGGTTTCCTCACAATGTTTTCCTTCACCGAAAAGCCGATGGTGTTAAATTCCGTACATAATTTCCGAAGAACTCATTGGTACGGGACCGGGGTTTGAACCCACGACCTTACAATAGTAAGGCGGGCGTCACTACCACTAGACCACCACGGCTCTTTCTTTTTAAAACCGCTCAGCTAATATATTTCGATAATATTTAAACGGGACCACCTCTGAAGTATTATCTACCAAAAAAAAAAAAAATCGTAAAAATTGGTTCTTAATTGACGGAGTAATTGCGTAATTCAATTGAGAACCTCATTTTGTGAACTGAAGTCGGTTAAAAATAGCCTAAGTTAGGCTGTATTCCTGACGGTAGATGGTACCTGAGCAGCAGCACGCAGGAAGCCACCATGGAGTAAGCCAGCAGGGTCCCGATGGACATCATGTGGATCAGCTGCTCCAGCTCGAAGATCATGGCCAGCGTCCCTGTACAACACAATAATATATAAATTCAGCGATAATGCGTCAAGCTCACTATTACACATCTGATACACCGTAAACTAAACCTTAAAGAACACTTACTAACTCACACTTACTAACACATACACACACACACTCACACACACACACGCACACACACACTTTAAATAACCTAAGTTTGCACTTTTATTTGGATTTGTTGGGATGTTGTTGGTAAAATTATAATTTATTTGTGTTCTAAATTATTGTAATCTGTTTTGACCTTATTTGTGTTTTTTATATTAGTAAGATAATTATGTATTGTAACGCTGTTGATTACAAGAAATAAATAAATAAATAATGCGTCAAGCTCACTATTACACATCTGTTACACAGTAAACTAAACCTTAAATATAACTAGTTAGGATCTCTTTTCGATGAACAGTCCAGCGATGTTAGTCGCTACTAGTGGAGTCTGAAAACATTAGCTACCGGTTCTCATGTACTTCAACAGTAGACCGTCGCTCGCCATCGCGTAGACAATACACAGTAAACTAAACCTTATACTTGGTAATTAAGGTCTCTAACCGCCAAACCACCCAGCGATTACAGGCTAAGCTCATATAGTTGGCGTGCGCCAAACTAAACCTTATAGCTAGCTAGATAAGGTCTCTATCACTAATCCACCCAGCCAGGCCAAGCCTGCTATCACATAGCTGGGGCGCGGCAAACTAAACCTTATAGCAAACCAGTTAGGTTCTCTTGACACTAAACAATCTAGGAACGAAACGCCAAGCTGATCTCGAAACTGATGCGCGGCAAACTAAACCTTATAACTTGCTAGTTAGGGTTTCTAACCGCTAGACAATTCAGCAATAAATGGCCAAGCTCGAGATCGCTTAGATACACCACGGTAAACTAAACCTAATAGCTAACCACATAAAGTCTCTTATCGCTAAACAATCTAGTAACTAAAGGCCAAGCTCATCATCGCGGAACTGATGCACGGCAAACTAAACCTTATAGCTAACCAGTTAAGGTCTTACCGGTGAACAGTCCAGCGATGATAGTCCCTACCAATAGCGTCTGGAACCTCTCTCTAACGGTTCCCATGAACTTGAACAGTAGACTACAACAATAAACTGAACCTTAAAGTTAACGAGGTAAGGCTTCTTATTGCTAGACAATTCAGCAATGAATGGCCTATCACGCTATTACTAAATAGGGTCTCTTACCGCAAGATAATCCAGCAAAGAATGGCCCAAAGCAGTTATCACGTAAATTATGCGCGGCAAACTAAACCTTATAGCTATACATGTATGGTTTCTTACCGCTAAACCACCCAGCGATGTCAGGCCAAGCTCGCTATCACACAGCTGATACACAGTAAATTAAACCTTATATCTAACCAGTTAAGGTCTTACCGATGAACAGTACCTACTAATGCGAGTCTGGAACCTCTCGCCAACAGTGCCCATGAACTTGAACAGTAGGCCATCGCTCGCCATCACTCAGCTGTTACACAGTAAACTTAACCTTGTAGCTTAGTACTTAGGGTCTCTTACCGCTAAATACTCTAGGAACGACAGCCTAAGCACGTTATCACGAATCACAGTAAATTGAACCTTATAACTAACGAGTTAGGGTCTCTTACCGGTGAAGAGTCCGGCGATGATAGTGCCCACTAATGGAGTCTGGAATCTCTCGCTAACGGTTCCCATGAACTTGAACAGTAAACCATCGCTCGCCATCGCGTAGATAATACGCGGCAGAGGGAATACAGCGCCCATTAAACTGTGACAAACAAAAAAAAAGATAAATACAGCCTGTTTCTCTAAAGGACAGACCTCAGAAGAATGACAATAGTAATAGAAACTTTGCTAAATTTTACTCAAATAATAATGATTTTTCGCAAAAATGGTCTTCCATCGTGTACAAAATACGAATATTTCGCTCGAATTGTTTACATTACTGTTCATTTATCAAAAATGGCTAAGCCGATTTCTGTAAAATTTTAATGGGACCACTTTGGGAGTATACCCTTTCGAATTAAAAATAATTTTTCGATTCGGTTCACAATTGGCGAAATTATCGATGTTCATCGTGTACAAAATTCGGATCTTTCACTTGAATTGCTTATAATTATTGTTGGTTTCTTCAAAAACGGCTCAGACAATTTCTGTAAAATTTAAATGGGACCACCTCGGGAGTATACTCTTTCGAACGAAAAAACAATTTTTCGATTCGGTTCACAATTGGCGAAATTATCGATGAACATAAACAAAAAAAAAAATCATACACACGAACATAGAACCTCCTCCTTTTTGGAAGTCGGTTAAAACCTACGGTACAGCTGTCTTATTCATATCTGGTTACACAGCATACGCGAGAGTGAGTGTAACAAAATAACGCATTGTCTGTCGGCATACGTCAAAATCACAAGTTGAAATGTCAAAATGGTTAAAATTTGGTTCCACTTTGTCTTTTACGATATGATCGGAAATTTGAACCCTCTAGTTCAGTTCCAGCTGAAGGTTCAAATCTCTGATCATTTTACCTTTCTACTTTTTACCTTTTTGAATTTGGACAGCCGAGATAGCTCAATGCTAGTTTGTGAAACCCTTCGAAATTACGTAAGTTCCGGTGTATGTGCATCTTTTTCTAGCACCTTTTAAATTTCATATTTAAAGTGCGAGAATGTATATCTCTTGCTATTTTAGTATGGTTTCTATTAGTTGTCATTCTTCTGAGGGACAGACATATTCTAGAATATCATTGTACATCACACAAGATAACGAGCAAGAGAGCAAATTTATTTGGGGACCAAATACGAAATAACGAAATAAATCAGATGTTTTTCAAGCATTTTATAGAGAGTCAGTAATTTGTAGGGTTCCGTACCTCAAAAGGACAAAACGAAACCCTTATCTCAATATGGCAGATTCTGTATATATTTTTATTTGAATTTATACCTTGAGCAAAGAGCGCAGATGGCGCCTACGGAGACGGCGTACTTGGCCCACGGCCAGCCGAGAGTCGCGTACACGTGTGGAAATGGCGCCTTCTCGTCCTGCAACAAAACAACTCATTACCAACCCATTTTCATTCGGTCTTTGGCCCAGAACACACGGTGAAACGCAACTGCAACGAAACCCTTTTGAAATTATTGATTTGAAACCAGTTTCAACCATTTTCCACACACGCTGCAACCACAATCATTTCGGTTTTCTTTGAGTGCATTGCGTTTCATTCATTTTTATACAAATGCATAAAACGCAAGGCGAGTTTCCTGCACGCCGGTTTCAATGCGACTGATTTGCAACGCGTTTCAAACCGGTTTCAAACTAGTCGCGTCATGTGTGGTCTCTCAACAGAATCTATGGCAGAAACTTAAATGCAACTCAAAAGTAACTAGTAGTTGCAGTTTCGTTGCATTTGCGTTTCACCGTGAGTTCTGGGCCTTTCTCAGCTCTGAAATAGGTAATCTTTTGAAACTGTCTCGTATACAAGGGGCTTAAAGCAGACGATTTTAGACCTTACCTGTATGTAATAGGCAGTATGAGTAAGAACGGACGAGACTCCGAAGTACGCGAGGAATACAACCAGCAGAGAAGCGACTACAGTGAATGGGATTGATTTCTAATCGTAATGCAGTCGATTCTAAACCTTACCTGCATGTAATATAGACCAGTGCAGAACTCTTGAAAAATGGTAAAAAGTGAAAATAAAATATAGTAGGATGAAACCCATTGGAAAAGAGAATATGGAAAAAATGTAGGAAAAATAAATTACGGGCGATCTGAGGTCCGGAAGGTTAAGATTAGTTAAAGGTTAAAAAACGGTTTATCTCGATTTCCGGCAAAACTACAAGTCCTATGGAAATAAGTTGTAATGGCAAAGTTGTAGGTAATAAAAATCTCATCAAAAACATAAATGTGAAATGGGAGCCAAAGTGTCGCCACCAAAAGAATTGAGATCTAACATGGGGGCCAAGTGTTCTGTAGAAAATCCTAAAGTTTAAGCTACAAGAATATACCTACAACATTCTAAAGGGATTTACTTATGTAATTCAAGCTCGTGATTTGACTTGGCTAGTTTAAGAATAAGTACAGTGCAAATAAGCATTTGTCTGTACGTGTAAACTAGCCAAATCAAATCTTCATACATTTTTATCTTTTACAAGTACATTTTTTTTCACAAAATTTGGTGAAAACTTGCCCTTTTATGTCTCAAATAAATTGTATTTATTTTTTCGCTTTATTTTGACTTTACATCGAAAAACAGCCTAAGTACAGGGCAGCATGAGTGTAACAACGGACGATACTCCGAAGTACGCGAGGAATACAACCAGCAGAGAGGCGACTACCGCGAAAAAGATTGACTTGCAATCGTAATGCAGTCGAATCTAGACCTTACCTGCATGTAATAAGGCAGCATGAGTGTAAGAACGGACGACACTCCGAAGTACGCGAGGAATACAACCAGCAGAGAGGCGACTACGGCGAAAGGGATTGACTTTTGCGGCCGACGTGCTTCTTCACCCGCCGTCGCTACGCAATCAAATCCTGTGGAGGGGAGGAAAATTATATTACAATTGTGGAAAAACCAAGGTACTATATAAAACCAAAAATCATTGAAACCATTATAAAACCAAAAATCATTTTATTATTGCCAAAAATGGCAAAACCAACTTCAATCATTGCTATAATAAATTAAAAAACCATTTAATCGATTTTAACAATATTCAAATGACACCTCTGACGTAAGTTTGATCGAACAAAAAAAAACTAAATCGATACATAAGTGGCACATAGCATACAAACCAAAATATAGTCAAACTGAGAACTACATTTTTTGAAGTCAGTTGAAAATAATCGGTCAAGTGCGAGTCTGACTCGCGTACGAAGGGTTTCGTACGCTATGGGAACCCCCTTGGCCCCATTTCAAGCGTCTACCTGTTGCTGTTATTAATATGGAGCAAAAAACAGCCAAAAAATTACTTTTGTTGTATGGGAGCCCCCCTTAGATATTTACTTTATTCTGTTTTTAGTTTTATTTGTTCTTATAACGGCAACAGATATACATCATCTGTGAAAATTTCAGCTGCCTAGCTTTCACGGTTCATGAGATACAGCCTGATGACATACAGACGGACATCGGAGTCTTAATAATAGGGTCCCATTTTTACCCTTTGGGTACGGAACCCTAAAAATGGGTGCTATTGGCAAGGACAAAGGTGGATACCATATAGAGGCATATGCCGTGATTATTTAAGGGCTATTGTTGTCGCCGACGATAGCAAAAAACTGCATGTTGCTTCTGGAAGCAGTAGATCTTGATGGAAATTAATAGAGAAGACATATTATGTCCAGCAGCTACAATGTACGTCATGTGGCTAATATGGTAATGATGATGATGATCATGGGTATGGTACTCACCGATGAACCCGTAGAAGCAGACAGCAGCCCCCCGGATGATACCGGCGACTCCGTAGGGCGCGAACCCTCCGCTACCGAAATCTTTAGGCCCAGATTTTGGCACCTCTGACTCCGGGATACGCCAGTTCTTAGTGTCCGCTGTAATTGGAAATAAATATATTGCGATTAATATTCAAGAAGAAACCTCCAATTATTTTGATTGGAATTTACCACAGTTGTTACTCAGAAGATCGCCCAGTGAGGTAGAAAATCTGCCATAAAAATTAAGCGTATATTAAATTCTACTCAAAAATGTACAAAAACTACGCTAGTTTCCATAATCACCTACAAAATTGGTATAGCACACCAGGCACAAAGTCGATTTAAAGATTTCTGGGGAGAACACTATTTTACTGTCAATGCCATTTTCCGTACTTAAAAAGTCATTGAAATTACTAATATACCTTATTTTTAAAAGTTATAATATGAAGAATAATAATCAACTACAAAAGTAATTCCAAATAGATATTTTTCGTTAGTCTGGTAATTTTTGACGTAACTTCTCATAAATCGAAGAAAGCCGGCTGCACGCACGAAAACGTGTCACGTTCCGCATATGCCGAGCGTGCGAGCGAGAGCGCGGAACAAGCGATAGAGGGGCACGATCGGCCTAAGTGTTCGGCTTGTTTTAGTTGTTGATTCAATATTAATGTAATTATCTTTCTGCTAATTTCCTAAGTGCATATTCTTCTTCTTCTTCTTCTTTTCAGCCATAGTACGTCCACTGCTAGACATAGGCCTCCCCTAAAGACCTCCAATAAGACCGGTTGGTAGCGGCTTGCATCCAGCGCGATCCTGCGGTCTTAATGAGGTCGTCCGTCCACCTTGTGGGTGGACGTCCTACGCTGCGCTTGCCGGTACGTGGTCTCCACTCGAGGACTTTTCGACCCCATCGGTCATCAGTCCTCCGCGCTATGTGCCCTGCCCATTGCCACTTCAACCTGCCAATCCGCTGGGCTATGTCGGTGACCTTGATTCTTCTACGGATCTCCTCATTCCTGATTAGATCGCGCAGAGAAACTCGAGCATAGCCCTCTCCATGGCTCGTTGGGCTACTTGAAGCTTACTAATAAGGCCTATAGTGAGAGACCACGTTTCTGTGCCATAAGTCATCACTGGCAACACACACTGGTCGAAAAAAAGTGCATATTGACATGAAAGAATTAAAATCTAACGATATATCACAATCGTGCAACAGTTACGATTAATGCAACCAATTACCACTGTCTGACTAAATAATAGCACTCAAACTGTTATCGAACTAAAGTAAATTCGTATAGGCCGGGTGGCTAGCCCTGGTGTCAGAGTTTTTAGGCCGCCTGAAGGCCTCTGACTTGGCTAAACGGTTAAAACAACCGTTATCGAACTACAGTAACAATATAAGCCGCGAACAAAACTACACACTTAAAATTCGACTCTCTAGTTGACACGCGGACTTGTGTAATCTTAAATCGAGCACAAAGATTCACATGCACAAAAAAAAATTCTGTTCTTTGTCGCGCCGCTCTTACTTATAACATGTACTACTCAAGAATAGACCTATTCTGCTTGACGAAAGCCTCATTAAAAAAAGAGATAAAAAAACTACATGTGTCCGGTGAGTAGTTTTAAAGTAATCACACGAGTAACACTGCAAACCTTGGCTCTCAAGAGATCTCGTGTATTGCAGTGTTACTCACACATACACACACACACACACACACACACACACACACACACACACACTTTAAATAACCTAAGTTTGCACTTTTATTTGGATTTGTTGGGATGTTGTTGGTAAAATTATAATTTATTTGTATTCTAAATTATTGTAATCTGTTTTGGCCTTATTTGTGTTTTTATATTAATAAGATAATTATGTACAGTAACGCTGTTGATTACAAGAAATAAATGAAATAAAAAAAGATCTAACTTATTCGACAGCATTTCAGTGCTATCTCTTCCTCGTGTTTTTATTTGTAAATAATGGCAACAGAGTTAAGCATATTTTAATGAAACCAACAGAAATTGGTCTCAACACGCTCATAAACCGGCTGAATATTACTGAGCATACCTTTAAAGGATCCGGATATGATGACAAACAGCACGACACACAGGTTGACTCCCGTGCAGAAGTTATTGAACTTCGTCGACTCTTTCACACCGAACGCCAGACCCACTGGAAAATTACATAACACGTAAGTATAGAAAACTAGCTGTATAGACTGAATCAAACATTTTGTGTCATCCTCTGCGGCAGCGCCACAATCTAGAAAAAAAAACCGGCCAAGTGCGAGTCGGACTCGCGCACCGAGGGTTCCGTACAAACCTGCAAGGTTTACAAAGTTCGTTCATTACGACAAAAAAAGTAATAAGTTTATATTTATTAAAAAATATATATTTTGTAATGTAACTAAAAATTTAAGGTTTTCGGAATTTTTCCTTTATGTGTGCTATAAAACGTTGCTTCATGCCAAATTTCAAGATTCTAGGTCGACTGGAAGTACCCTTTAGGTTTTGATTCCCTTGCGAGTACTTGCGAGTTTCAAAATTTGCGGCATAAACGGCTGTATCTTTTGATTGCGTTGGCTTAGAAGTTTGATTTTTTCACAGCTTCAAGGGACAGTAGACCTGAGTAATTGATATAAATTTCAGCTTCATACCTCCACGCGTTCCTGAGAAAAAGGGTCTTGACAGACGAACAGACGGACAACAAAGTGATCCTATAAGGGTTCCGTTTTTTCCTTTTGAGGTACGGAACCCTAAAAACAATAGTACCTTAAAATGATGTACATTACACGTACATGATGTACGTATAATATAATTGCTGTACGTCCATTAGATACTGACAAAATAGACATCAAATGTGGCTCTGCTGCGGAGCACTCTCCAGCAGAGCCACTCCGAACTTGTATTCAGGAAAGATAAATGCAACTTTTTTATGATGGAAACTGTTGTACGATTAGTATTTAATGCGTACGTGTAAAAACATTACTATAATGACAGTGATTTCACTTAGTAATACTTCACTCAAATTTTCGTAGAAGAGCCTGCTTATTTTATGTCAGCAAAAGGAAGAACCCACGAAAGGTGATTGGGCCATGTCTACCACGTTGGCCCAATGCGGGTTGGTGGATTCACATACGCCATCGAATTTCTTCTACGGACGTATGCAGGTTGCCTCACGATGTCTTCCTTCACCGAAAAGTCATGGTGGTTAAATTCCGTAACGGGACCGGGAATTGAACGACCTCATAAGGCCTCGTAAGGCGAGTGTCATTACCACTAGACCACCATGGCTTTGCACCATGGAAAGTTTGAGTATATGTACTGAATTCTTACCGGAAAAGAACATGATGACAGTGAAGGCGAATAGATCCGGATATTTGGCGAGATGGGGCGAGTCCAGCGGCATGACAGCTGTCAGATGTGTCGATATCGCCTTATCTAGCAAGGAGTCCAGGTACTCGCTCAGAGCTTTCACTACTGAAGCCGCTCCTGAAGAAAAACAACGAAAAATATACTGTTACTATGGTAATAAAAAAAGTTTCCCAAAGAGAAAAACTCCAAAGACTGTCTGGCATAAATCGCTTCACTATCACTACATAGTATAAAACACAGTCGCTTACCTGTCTGTCTGTCCCTATGTATGCTTATATCTTTAAAACTACGCAACAGATTTTGATGCGATTTTTTTAATAGATAGAGTGATTTAAGAGGAAGGTTCATATGAATAATATACCTTTGCGAAGCCGGAGCGGGTCGCTAGTTTAACAATAAAACCGCCTTTTATGCCTCTCATAGTCTCATCTGACTTTCTTTCTGCGGGACCGGATTTAGGAGAGAGCATCCGGGGCTGTAACCCCAGGGCGGGGCCTTTACATTAGGGAGGTTACAATGTTACAGGGGGCCTCCACTCAATTTTATTTGGAAAATGATTTGTGTCCAAGGAGTCTCCAGACTTAAACACGGCCCTGTCCTTCAGTTACTTTGTTTCTTTTTGTGTTTTTTAAGTATTGTTGTATCGTATTATAGAATTTCGTATAGGAGTAAAATTTTTGAAACATTAGGAAATTACTTTTATTTATAACTGAGGTTCCTATCGGTAATTTAATCATTTTTTGGCCTAATTTGTATCATTTTTTTTTTCAATTTTAGTGCGATTTATTTTATTTCCAGTATTTTGAAATAATCATGTAGACCATAAAATTAAATCAAGTCGTCAATATTTTCGTACGTCATGTAAATATGTATCGTTATGTAAACTTTCGACGTGGATTTATTATGACTGAAGTGCATCAATGAATTTATACTTCAAAGTCAAAGTCAATTTTATTCATAAACATAGTTTACAAGTCAATAAAGTACTATTTTAGAGCCGTGTAAAAAACTAACATGGTTAAATCTTTTACTATTGAAGTCCACTCTAGGATTTCCTACGCTTGCCGGTACGTGGTCTCCACTCGAGAACTTTTCAACCCCATCGGTCATCCTCATCAGTCAGCCCAGGAGTTGCACAATCTAGTCCCACCTGCCCCTTTCTTCTATCGTACGGCTAGACAGACGCGACCAAAGCGCCACCCTTTTATGGTGGACATTCCGCGCGTTAGAACCAAGCGTTTCGAGTCCTCATTCCTCATACGAACAGCCAGAATGTGGAACGCTTTGCCTGGGTCTGTCTTCCCGCTAAAGTACAATGTGGGCGTCTTCAAATCCCGAGTAAATAGGTATCTTCTAGGTAAGCGTGCTACAACCTAGACCGCTTATCTGCTTAACAACAGGCAGTAGGTGGTCAAACGCAAACCTATTAAGAATTAAAAAAAAAAACAGTCCTCCGCGCTATGTGCCCTGCCCACTGCCATTTCAACTTGCCAATCCGTTGGGCTACGTCGTTTTGGTTCTCTCACACAAGGTGGACGGATGACCTCATTAAGACCGCGGGAATCAAAAACACAGAAGCCATCAGCCGAATATATGCTTCAACAGATTTTCTATGGAACTAGTTGGAATCGGTTTAAAGCTCTCAATGTAAAATAAAATCACTCTAATATTTTTACTGACGTATACACGTCGGTCAAGTAGAGCAGGTTTTTTGTTTTGACCACAGTTCTATCTACGCATAGAGAAAGTTACTATCTAGGTCAAAAAGTACCGCGCTCTACGTAGTCAACATACATTTGGCCGGTCCACGCAACGGTTCCGTGGTGTAGTGGTTATCACATCTGCTTTACACGCAGAAGGCCGCCAGTTCGATCCTGGCCGGAATCACACTTTTTGACTCGTGATTCTGCAACTATTTTGGCACACGTCCACAATTTGTGTAGCATAAAAAGAATGACACGCTATACATGTAAACCTGCAACCTCAATAGCAAGTTTAAAATGAACAAAAAATGCGCTGCTAAACTTTATCTGCCTTATTAACTCAGAATAACTTTGGAGTAGTAGGTCCGGCTTTTGTCTTTTTCTTTATTTTACAATTTTAATTCACTTGTAAAAGACAAAAGTCGGACTAACTACTCCAAAGGTACTCTCGCTTTATTAATATGGCAGTTTGAGTGCTATGTACAAAACTAAGAGTATATTAATGTCAACGACATTGCTAACGCGACAAGTGCGGGAGACCTTTGACCAGAAGTGGGACAGCATAGGTTGAAAAATCAAATGTCTTCAAATCACGAAAGTTTTAATATAAAATTTCTTACCTATGATGTACTCCAGTATGAGGTTCCAGCCTATGATGAAGGCGATGAATTCACCCACACACACGTAGCTGTACACGTACGCTGAACCGGCCTTTGGTACGCGAGCGCCGAACTCCGCGTAGCAAAGACCTGGGAGAAATACACATAATTATCACTACATACTCGTAGTATAAAACAAAGTCGCTTCCCTGTCTGTCTGTCCCCATGTTGCTTATATCTTTAAAACTACGCAACGGATTTTGATACGGTTTTTTTTTAAATAAATAGAGTGATTCAAGAGGAAGGTTTATATGTATAAAATACACCTGTGCGAAGCCAGGGCGGGTCGCTAGTTTTACTATAAGATACTGAATTTATGACACTGGCTTAAAAGGTTATGCACGTAGGGGGGCAGTGGGGGGACAACACACTAATTTAAGACACTGACTAAAAAGGTTCTGCATTGTTGTGACCCTATTTTAGGGCTTATCTTTTTTTAATGTATGTACATGGAAGTCGAGAACGTAACAGATTGTTCATAATTATTTTTCGCAAAAAATGGCGAAACCGCCTTCTATCGTGCACTAAATTCGAATATTTCGCTAGAATGATTTACCTACATTATTGTTGATTATTTCTATGTGATCATCTCGGGAGTATACCCTTTTGAACTAATTTTTTTTTTATTCGACTCTAATTTGGCGAAATTATCGATGTTCATCGTGTACAAAATTCGGATATTTTGCTCAACTTGCTTACATTATTGTTGATTTTTTAAAAACGGCTCAGCCGATTTCTGTAAAATTAAAATGGGATCACCTCAGTAGTATCCTTTCGAACTAAAAAAGAATTTTTCGATTCAGTTCATAATTGGCGAAATTATCGATGAACATACACAAAAAAAACATACAGACAAACATAGAACCTCCTTTTTGGAAGTCTGTTAAAAATAAACAAGATATTTTTTTGGATAACATTTCGTGTGCTTTGTAACACTGGCACACCGATGTGTTCACATAAACACATCGGTGTGCCAGGTTTCCAGGTACATTTTGGCCACACAATACATCAGCTCTAGTGCCATAAAACCCCACGACAATTCCCAAGTCTAAGATACTGCTCCGTGCCCGATCTTGGCAACATAATTTCCAGTATATATCATCAGCAAAGGCGGTTCCAACCGCAGCCAGAAGGACAGTATCATAGCAGGCCCCACGTAGTTTTTAGACGCCGACACGTAGCGTGCTGCCCACACCCAACGCCGTGAGAACCACACGTGGACACCTAGATCTACAATGTTCTAGATCATTATTTATCTCACCAGCAAACACGCTCGCGACTGCAGCCAGCAAGAAGGAGAGTATCACAGCCGGCCCCGCGTAGTTCTTGGCGACGTCTCAAGCCAACACGTAGACGCCGACGCCCAGGGTACTGCCAACACCCAGCACCGTGAGTTCTAGCGCAGACAGCACTTAGGCAACTAGGTCTACGATATTCTTGATCAGTATATCTCACCAGCAAATACGCTCGCGACTGCAGCCAGCAAGAAGGAGAGTATCACAGCCGGCCCTGCATAGTTCTTGGCGACGTCTCCAGCCAGCACGTAGACTCCTACACCCAGGGTACTGCCCACACCCAGCGCCGTGAGGTCTAGCGCAGAGAGCACGCGCGCCAGACGTGCTGCGCCCTCTTCGGCCGCCTTCCGGCGGGAGAGCGCACGGTACGCCAGCCGGGCTGCCTTCGCCGCGCCAGCTTTGATGCCGCCTGGACCACGGGAGATCATCAAATTAGAACGTGTTATGGAAAGAAGAAAATGAACAAAAAATTTAAGGGGTTGAATTTTATGTTAGACTTTTGTGCATATAATAAAATGTCTGACATAAAAGAATCAGTGCTCCAAAAAAAATGAAATGAATAATTTAAAAATAACGTAAATTAGACGTTTAGTAGCTATATGTATAGGTATATCATTATGCTAAGCTTGAAAAATGTCTGTGAAGACATAATTTATCAAAGAGTACCATTATTGACTGTAACTTCTTCTGTGCCACTACCGAAAAAAAAATGCGTAGAATGTGCATAAATATTTTCCTCTTATCTCAACATAGAGCTGAACAAATCGAGAGTTAAAAATACCTGTTATCATCATTTTTCTAGCTAGCAGAAGCTGGACTGAGGCCTATCAAATTTAAAAACGACTGGTCACAAGCTGTTAAGACGTAACATCTTTAAAGTCCACATCGTGGGTGAACGTTGTTGAACAGATGTTTAATTTATCAACCTTTGGTTAACAGCTTTTTAACGAAATTTTGCTGTTCAGCAAGCAAAAACCGTTGGTTAAATACAGTAATCACACCTTTAACTTAAACAAGCGTTGGTGAACTCGGGGCTAAGAAAAGCAAATTTTAAGGCTAACCTGCCATTATTGCGCAGAGAGCAGTTTCACAAAGAATAAGAATGTTTTTACGGTAAGCAAAACAAATGAAACGACACTCGGCGGCGCTGAAACCCGATCACGACTGGCCGTGGTCGCTGGACATTTGCGATTATCGCAACAGTCGCAACTATACTATAGCTATGCAACTACTATCACAGCTACTGCATACCTACTAGAAGATTATTGCCTACTTATTATCAGACATTATCGGAGGTTCTATGTTCGTCTGTATGTATTTTTAACCCCCGACGCAAAAGAGGGGTGTTATAAGTTTGACGTGTCTGTTTGTCTGTGTGTCTGTCTGTCTGTGGCATCATAGCGCCCGAACCACTGAACCGATTTCAGTTTAGTTTTTTTTTGGATGAAAGGAGACTTAGTCGAGAGTGTTCTTAGCTATGTTTTATAAAAATCGATTGAGCCGTTTAAGAGTTATGGTGGGTTAAAGTGGGGATGCAAGAACCAAAATTCTACAAATGTGCCCAAAATGGTTGTCAAGTGTCAGGGGTTTTTTAAATTTTTAATTTAATTAAGATTATTGAAGTGAATACTTCTTTGGCGGTGTTCTGCATTTTTTGGGATGGGTAAAAAATGTTAAACTGCGTCAGGACACGTGACATGATAGAAATTCGTAAGACGGAGGGAGAGTAAACCACGGTCTCGACGGCGCGGCGTAGGAGAGGAAGTAATATCCCCCTCTCTTTGTACTGCGCGGCGAAAATGTATGCCTACTATGTGTGTGTTATTGTATTTTACCACGTATAAATGATAATACTTTATATGTTCAAGTTTTAACTTCTGCCGGTATTCCCGGAGTACAAGTAGCGGCATGTAAGTCTAGCGCTGAGGGTACTGTGGAGGGGATGGCTGCGCATGTTGACCGCCATACTAAACTTATGCGCAGCCATCCCCTCCGCACTTCACTCAGCGCTAGACTTATATGCCGCGACCTGTACAACCCGTTGTTTTTTTTGTGTATGTTCATCGATATTATCGCCAATTTTGAAACGATTTAAAAAAACGTTTTTAGTTCGAAAGGGTACACTTCCGAGGACCACCATATTATTTTATGGAAATCAGCTGAGCCGTTATTGAACAAATCAACAATAATGTTAAAATTGTATACATAGATTCGAGCGAACTATTCGAGTTTTGTTATTTGTTCATGATGGAAGTCAGTTTTGCCATTTTTTGCGAAAATAATTATATAATCAAACAACTGTAGGTAAAATTAATTTGATAACTCCCGATCACAGACTTTATAGAGATATTCAGACTTCCACCGTTGAAGCGGTCTTATTGGACACCCATGGGGGAGGCCTATTGTCCAACAGTGGACGTCCTACGGCTGATGCTCGACAAACTACACATGAGATTTTCCACTTAGCAACAAAAATAAAGAATATTTTCGCAATCAAATCAATTGGAGCATCAATTTGATAGGCGGCGTTTTTTTTCTGTTGACTCCGCTTTACTCCCAATTTAAATAAAATCATGAATCATCAATTAAAAAGCACGTACTCGTTACAATAGTGTCGTATACACTTGGATTTATAATGATGAAAAAATAAAAAAGAGTTGCCGCTTTAACAACAAGTAGGTACTAAAAACATAATAAAATAAATATTTAAGGGGGCTCCCATACAATAAACCGGAAATTTTCGCTGTTTTTCGCTCAATATTAATAATGGTAACAGGTGAACGCTTGAAATATTCACAGAATATTTAATTGTATATTCACTTCAAAATAAAATAAAATAAAATAAATATAACTTGATTTATTTGCTATTTTTTGCTTGATATTGATAACGGCAACAGGTAGACGCTTGAAATATTTAATAGCTATTTATTTATTTGTTTATAGGCGAGCAGTGTATACTGATGTGCCTATATCAAGCAGAATCGAATAAAATTAGTGTTTATCTGTCAAAGAAAATTTTTCCTTCTTTATCTTTACTTTTAATTTACTTAAGTAGTTATAAAATAAATAATTAAATCAAAATAAATTAAGGGGGGCTGCCACGCTGGATGCTTGTCGCTTCCAATAGGTGTTATTGGAAATCCATAGGACGTCCAGCAGTCGATGGCCTATGCTGATAATAACGATGCTGAGTCTTTTTTGTGCTCACTGGGCAGTAACCTAGAGATTTTAATAAATTAAGCACTCATGATATACAACAAGCTAAGCAAAACTCACCAAGTAACTTATACCACATATTCAGTACACTGTCACCACAATTACAAGTCTCACTGAAAGGCTCAACCACTACTTATACAGTAACAGAAATAACCTCTTTCAATTGGTTTGGACTAGCTGTGATCTGTGGTTTTGCTCTGTAGCCTTAATTAAGAGCGTATCGTGCGTAGACGCGCTCCGCGAACAAAGTCAGACGGCGAGGGGAGCGCGTCTTTGTATGGTAAAGTTAACAATAATAATCTGCCAAGTACGAGTCGGACTCGCGAATGAAGGGTTCCGTACCGTATGGAAGCCCACCTTGAATTTTTATTTTATTTTAATTTGATTATTCACTATTAAAGTAGGCATGCAGCTAAATATTTTGTGAATATTTCAACCATCTACCTGTTACCATTTTTGAAAAAATATAGATTTTTTGTAAGGCAGCCCCCCTTAAATATTATTTTTATTCTATTTTTAGTATTTGTTATTATAGCGGCTACAGAAATACACCATCTGTGAAAATTTCAGCTATCTAGCTATAGCAGTTTCTGGGATACAGCTCGGAGACAGACAGACAGATGGACAGCGGAGTCTTAGTAATAGGATCCCGTTTTTACCCTTTGGGTTACGACCAATTCATCAGAATTAATATACGAATTTACTTACTTTCCTATCTCAAATCCTAATTAATATGAATATAAATTGTAAGACTAAGATGACAGACAAACAGAATACTCTCATGTTTATTACTTTGATCCCTAATCAATTGACCAATGGACATCGCTTGTCAATTTATTTTATGTGGGCTACTAATATAGTACAGTGAACCTCATTTAGGAGTAGTAGGTATCTTACATTGGCAATGGTTGATAAGTAAATAGTATGAAGTTTTGTATGTCTACAATTGAACTCATTTGATAAAATTGTCTACCAACATTAATTTTTCAATTTGCTTAATTTTAAGTAGTGATAATGATTGCTATTTTTATTTGATGTTTCTTGAGATATTATTTGAAATCACTACATAGTATAAAACAAAGTTGCTTCCCGCTGTCTGTCTCCATGCATGCTTGCTTATATCTTTAACTAGCGACCCACCCCAGCTTCGCACAGGTGTATTATACATATAAATCTTGCTCTTGAATTACTTTATCTATTAAAAAAACCGCATCTAAATCCGTTGCGCAGTTTTAAAGATATAAGCATATATGGGGACAGACAGCAGGAAACGACTTTGTTTTACACTATGTAGTGAAACTACACAATGGATTTTGATGCGGTTGTTTTTAATAGATAGTGATTCAAGGGGAAGGTTTATATGTATAATACACCTGTGTGAAGCCGGGGCGGGTCGCTAGTAAACAATATAATCAAAAACATTAATGTAAAATGTTGTCAGGACAAGACTATAGCTTACACTTTCAAAAAGTTAACAGATCTTCTGTAGAGCCAAACTTCCAACTCTACAAGCTCTAACACAAACTCTACACCTTAGGGCCTTCGCTACGTTAAGCGTGCACACACAGTGGGTACCCGCCTCGCATGTATGGGGCGGTTCAAGTATTACGTGAGCACTATAGGGGGACAGGGGGGTTTATCCTTTGCTTACTTTTGATGACATGGGGGGTGGGGGGTCTACATGGTGATTACGTCAGCAATAGTTATTTTTTTTTATGCATATGTGTGTTAAAGTCCACTATCCTAAATCTATTTTCTTAATTCTAGAATTAAATCTTCTGCTCTCGAATCAATAAAACAAGAAAAATGCATACAGGTTGTTTTATTATTAATGGTTACCTATGTTTACATAAAAATGGGAGGGTGGGTACGAGCTTTGCTTACTTTTGCTGACAAGGGGGGAAGGTGGTTAAAGAATTGTAATAAATCTGGTTACGTAATACTTGAACGACCCCTATGTATTGCAAGATATGTTAGAGCAGCGATTTCCTGGAGGATAGCTTAAAACTCTAAATGTTACATGGGTGAGGCCGCATTTAAAAGCTAGTGTATCATAATATGATGAACTGCTGCTTCACCTAAGAGGGTAATATTTATACCTAATTTGTATTTTACATGAAATGTCCCAGTATTAGATGATGCAACATTTAAACAAGGTCAGACAGATTTTACGAGAAATTGCATGGTAGGATATTTGTTTTATCAGTTGCACGAGGAGTCAGAATGTATGTATGAATCTTGTAGCTAACTTCACAGATGGCATTGAGTTTGATTTGGCCTTTATAAAGATTTTATATTTTAAGTATTGTTATTAATAGCTGGTAATCACTTAAATATCATAAATACATAGTCGACATACCACCTGTTCATATAATACTATGCAATTTGTTTCCTCCTTCATAATGTGAACCACCATAGGGACTGGAATGCCCTATCTCCGTTATGGTTTCCTCACCATTACTATTAGGATATATTTAAGACAAGAGAGAATAGGTAACTTATAGATCTACATACTCCATCTTCTGCCACATCATTTTCCTTAAGGCCAGTAGGTGGCCAAATGTAGTATAATCACTACATAGTATAAAACAGTTGCTTCCCGCTGTCTGTCCCCATGTATGCTTATATCCCTTTACAACCGGCTCAATACAATCGTGAGGATCGATAAAAAAATTGGCGCAAAAACCATATTGATTTTGTAAACACAAACGGTCTCATACGTTCGTGCGGGATGAGCAGATAACCGCACGATCGTATGAAACCGGTTGCGTTCACAAAATCACCATGGTTTTCCCGTCAATTTTTTTTTGATGATTTTATGCCTATATTGAGCCGGTTGTAAAGGGATATCTTTTAAACTATGCAACGGATTTTGATGCGGTTTTTTTTTAATAGATAGAGTGATTCAAGAAGAAGGTTTATATGTATAACACATCTGTGCAAAGCAGGGGCGGGTCGCTAGTGTATAATAGAAAGATAGTCTTTTTTGCAAACTTTTAGATATGTTTCAGATAATTTGTCAGCTGTAAAATGTTTTCGCAACGCTCTGTATTTTTTTTATAGGTACTTAAGTACAATTTGAAATTCATTTGAGCTATTTTTAGTTACCCATTTTGATGATTAATTCCGTAGAACCGATACTTAGAAAAGTACCTACTTACTGCACATGCCACGGCGATAGGAAAGTAATCAAAAAAGCCTGATAAGAGTGCCGCTTTTATATAACGTTTTCACCAATTTTATCACTGAAAGTTTACCTGTTTCGAAGGTCTGCCGCAGCCCAATGCCTTGGCCGGTATTACCGACCACAGGTTCATAGTGTCCAATCGAATTATCGCCGGGAAAAGACATGTTATTGATTGTCGCGGGTGCACATAACCTTAAATAGTTTTTCACTTAGAACAACAAACTACACACTTGTAAGTATTTGTTATTGGTTTCTTTAAATATATTTTATTTATACCTATTCAGAATTATTATAAAAAGAACAATATTTCACTATAATCTAAGCTCGAATTGGAAAACATTGAGATGATGAAATAAATATTGACAGCTTATCTTTTTAAAGTATCCTTGTTCTTCCCGATTGAACCAGCGGGGCAATTCTGTCAACCGATCTCGTTACTAAGGTGACACGTGCTTGAACCTGTCTCTTTTTTCTGACAGTTTTGAGCTGTCGGAACTGTCAGAAAAACGAGAGAGGTTCAAGAACGTATCACTTCAGTGAAGGGATCGGCTAACAGAATTGCCCCCTGAGCAATATTTCGTGCGATTTGCGTAAATTAGACATAATTTTAGTTTAAATAAAGTGAAATGTGTTTTTTTTGGGCTATTATCTTTAAGGATTACCACAATCAATAGTACATTTTCAACGTTGTCAAATAGCCTATTGTGTAGTAGGTATCACAGAACAGCAGAACTAGATAAGAACTAGATTTCCTTCTCTCTTCTGTGATAGGTATGACTAACGTGACCATACGTCCCGCTTTGGGCGGGACAGTCCCGCTTTCAGGCAGTCTGTCCCGGTGTCCCCCGCGAGGCCGATATTGTCCCGCTTTTACAAACAAACCAAACGATAATATTTATAACTTATAATAATACTGCAAATAACCGAAAATGGTGCATAATTTCCGTCAACCAACTACTACACCTTGATGAGCCCCCCATGAATCAATGGCTGAACCCGCCCTAGCTGAAAGTAGCGCACCTGTCGAAAGAGTTTTTCTCAAATGAACAAAATATGTGTACAAGTGATAAAAACTGCTTCCAACCTTGGTTTTATTGAAGATCCATAGGGGAGGACTATGTCTAGCAGTGGACAGTCTTATGACAGACAGATGGATAGATGAAAAACTAATTTAAAAAAAAAACGAAAAAAATATTTTTAACGGATGTCCCGCTCTGACCAAGAAAATAAATGGTCACGTTAGGTATGATATACAACTCGCCTTCTCTCCATAAGCAGTTTTGGAAATATCAGATTTTTTCAAATTACTTGAACAGAGTATAATTAATATACTGCAGCTCGCTATTTTGCGGTTGGTATTTTTAAAGGTCTAGTCGAGTTAGGTGAGCAGCGCTTTAGTGGTTGTCATAGAAATAATTGAACCAACAGAAGGGTGGGTCCCCTTGACAGCTGCCAGTAGCTTGCGGCACGGCTGTGATCGTGATTTAAAAAAGATCACAGAGAAAACACAGATCGTGATTTAAAAAAGAGACCGGACTTTCTGATTGGTGCATAGAGTCTGGCCAACGAAACCTGTCCAAGAAAAAAGGCGGGAATTTTAAAAAATCAAGAGCTGTTAGCTTGTTTTCTAGTACCGCTCAGCTGATCTCCATGAAATTTAGCATGCACGCAGTTCTATAAACTACGTTTTCTTTTTCTTGGACAGCTTTCGTTGGCCAGACTCTAACTAGGCCACAACCAAGCTGCAGCTCAGCTAGTTTCAGCTGTCTGCTGATAGCGGCGAGCAAGCTGTGGGTGCGGCTGCGGGCTAGTAAACTTGATTTAAAAACTGGTTTTAAAATTCGTCGAACAATGGGCCATCGCCACCGCCGCCACAGCTAGGCTTCAGCTCTCTAGGCAACACTAAAAACGAATCGCATTCTTTGTTAAAAAGTTCAAAAAGTGTGGAAAACTTTTTGATTTTTTTTTTCTACACAGTTCGCACTAAGACAGACTCAGATATCGTGACCATTTACACACTTGTATACGTTAACAAATAGAGGCCCTAGTTTTATTTAACTCAATCAAAGAAATAGGACCTACACACAAACACGACTAAACTAATTAAATTAAGAATTTATACGCGTGGCCCCTCGTATTAATACATTACCACCTTGCATCAGCAAATTACCCTATAATCGGAAAAGAACATATAACCTGGCAGCCCTGTTAAACTGTCACATAGTTGACAGTGGCAATAACTTGATGTTGACAATTACATAACATCAACTATAATGATTAGCTGTTTTTTACTGTCGTGTTGTGATATTATACATTTGCCAACTGTGTTGTGTTTGCCAATATAAGCTCAGTGACGTTACGACGACAACGCCGACGTCACCAACATTACATGCTGTAATAATGGGTACCTAGCCGTAGCGCATAGCTCGGAAATTCAGCATAGCTTGATATCTATACTATGTACACCGAATCAAACTTTATGGCGTCTGTGAACACGAGGCGTGTCATTGCGCAGTGGGAAATTCGTTGTGTCGGCTGCGCGGCTCGGCCTTACTTACTTTCTCCACTGCACTGGGCATGTATCCCCTGTGAATTAACGCCAATAACACCTAAGGATGGAAGCAGATTAACTCAGCGTGTTCCTGCAGTCTAATTAATGAAATAGAGAAAGTTGATACTCGAATTCTTCGCAAAGGGACTTTTTAAATTATTATATTTTATACTTAGGTATAAGTAACTTATGACAGTTTTAATAGATAACGATAGGAAAATCAGCAATGGACGCCCTACAGCTGATATGATGATAGTATTGTACAATCCTTACTAATATTATAAATCCGAAAAGTTTGTTGGTTTGTTGGTTTGTTACTCCATGACGCACCAACGGAGCAACGGATTGACTTGATTTTTGGCATGGACATAGTTTAAAAGGCGGAAGGAGCTTTAGGATACTTTTTATCCCGAAAAATTGCATAGTTCCTGTAGGACAGGACAAAAACCATCGAAAGCGAAACTGTCGCCACTATCACAAAGACGCTAAGTGATTAATTCCTCTATGACGCTAATATGGACTAACGAAACGTCACAGCCAAACGTAATTGGATGACAGGTGACATTGTCTGCAGACTTTTATAAATCACAAGTAGCATGGCAAGGGGACAAATTGTTTTTCCACCATTATATCCCCTTGAAGAGGAAATAAAGTATGGATTGAAAATGACAACTGACATTAAAATTGGATAAAATGTTATTTTACCTCTGCATGCTACATGTTACTATGACGTTTAATACTAGGCCGTCATTTTGTCTGACATTTAAAATATTTTTAAATCTTCTATCATTAGAGGTTTAACATGTTTCTTTATTCTACCTTTATGGTATACATCATACTTTAATATTATCAATCCGAAAAGTTTGTTGGTTTGTTCCTCTTTGACGCAGCAACGGAGCAAAAGATTGACCTGATTTTTGGTATGGATACCTTTGGTTTAAAAGACAAAGTGATAATAGGATACTTTTTTATCTCGAGAAAATTCGTGATTCCCATGGGATAGGACAATAACTGTTTCTCAGCAATGGAGCAACGGATTGACTTGATATTTGGGGTGGGTATAGTTTGGAAGACGGAAAGTGACATAGGATACTTTCCATCGCGAAAAAATTGTGGTTCCCGTAGGACTTAACAATAAATTTTTCTCAGCAACGGAGCAACTTGCCTTGGCTTATTGCATGAATATAGTTTGAAAGACGAAAAGTGACATAATAGGCCACTTTTTATCGCAAAAACTTTAACAGTTCCCGTAGGATAGAATAAAAAATAAGTGAGCGGGCTGCGGTAGCAGCCGTCTAAGCGCCAGAAATAACCTGTCATGGCAAGTTTAGGACGTTCCTACATTTTTCGCACTCCTTCGCGGCACTCAACAGAGCTAGCCCAGACTCGGGCTCCATAACGGAGCTTGCGCTCTCGCCATAATGACGGAGTGTTTCGGAGCACAAGACACATCGTCATCCACCACTCTGGACTAACCAGTACTGAACGTCAGACAGCATTCCAACGCCCTGGTTCCAGTGCAGCGGGTCAGTCATAGTAGCCCGGCGCCTGCCTCTTCAACTGCAGAGGGCAGTGAGAACGGCCATCGCGATACCGACACCTCTCTTCCCCTGCAGCCCCACTGCGTCTGCCAACACGTTGACGGCCTAGCGGAAGGTAGGGTAGGTGGCGGCACCCACACCACCAGTTCCATATATCCCTCCGCGGCCCCTAATCCGCGGCAGTCATATCAGAGTCCAGGAAGCAGCCTTGCTTTATGAAACTGAGAAGGGTTATTCCCAGCAAGTAACTGGAGATAGAGAGACAGAAAAGAAGCCACACCCAGCGCAGCAGGAGGAGCTGGAGTTCATATGCCTGGCAGACGGAGCAGCACTAGAGCAAAATCTTAACCGAGAAATTAACATATTTACAGACGGCAGCAAAGTTAAAGGGAAAGTTGGGGCGGCATTATCCATTTGGGATGATGCCACTGAGATCAGTACCCGCAAGCTGAAATTGGCCGATTGGTGCTCCGTGTACCAGGCCGAGTTATTGACACTTCTTGATGCTACCGAAAAAGCAAAAATCTTTTGTGACTCCAGGTCTGCACTGGAAACGGTAGTTGGCGTATCTTCCCTCCATCCCTTAGCAGTAAATTCAAAGCTAACATAAAGTTGCTACACGCACAAAATAAAATAATGAAACTTTATTGGATTAAAGCACACGCGGGGATGGAGGGAAATGAGAGAGCGGACCAGCTAGCAAAGGAAGCAGCACTGCACTCGAAGTGCAGACCTATTTACGATAACTGCCCCGTTTCATTCGTCAAGCGAGAAATCCGAAAGGACTCTCTTGACGAGTGGAACCGGCGTTATCAGGATGGCCACACAGCGGCGGCAACCAAAACATATTTTCCGGATGCAAGGGCGGCATACAAGATCGTAAGAGAAATAGCACCAGTGGGAATCATAACTCAAGTGCTGACGGGGCATGGTGGGTTTTCCCAATACTTACATCGATTTAAGTTGAGGGAAAGCCCATCGTGCATCTGTGAACCCACAAAAGAGGAGACTCATGTGCAGTGGCACATAATCTTGGAATGCCCAGTTTATGGAAAGCAGAGATTTTATTTAGAACAAAAAATTGGAATTAATCTAACACGTAAAAACCTTAGAAACGAATTTATCGATTTTTGCACAAATATTTGTAAAAAAGCAATTATTAGGAACAAGTAGGTATAAACTTTGCTGTACCATTGTAATGTTTATTATAACTGCAAACAGCCAAAAACATTGAAATATAGGTATAGTTTTTATTCATTTGTAATTAAGACCCCTGACCCTTGCATATACACTCCAACCTTGCATTCCTTTAAGGTATTTTGATATTTGTCGGTTAGGTTATTAGGTTTCGCAGCCGACATAAACATAAGCCAAAATCAAAATATAACGCGGGCGAAGCCGCGGGTAAAAGCTAGTCCTTACTAATATTATAAATCCGAAAAGTTTGTTGGTTTGTTGGTTTGTTACTCCATCACGCACCAACGGAGCAACGGATTGACTTGATTTTTGGCATGGACATAGCTTAAAAGGCGGAAGGAGCTTTAGGATACTTTTTATCCCGAAAAATTGCATAGTTCCTGTAGGACAGGACAAAAACCATCGAAAGCGAAACTGTCGCCACTATCACAAAGACGCTAAGTGATTAATTCCTCTATGACGCTAATATGGACTAACGAAACGTCACAGCCAAACGTAATTGGATGACAGGTGACATTGTCTGCAGACTTTTATAAATCACAAGTAGCATGGCGAGGGGACAAATTGTTTTTCCACCATTATATCCCCTTGAAGAGGAAATAAAGTATGGATTGAAAATGACAACTGACATTAAAATTGGATAAAATGTTATTTTACCTCTGCATGCTACATGTTACTATGACGTTTAATACCAGGCCGTCATTTTGTCTGACATTTAAAATATTTTTAAATCTTCTATCATTAGAGGTTTAACATGTTTCTTTATTCTACCTTTATGGTATACATCATACTTTAATATTATCAATCCGAAAAGTTTGTTGGTTTGTTCCTCTTTGACGCAGCAACGGAGCAAAAGATTGACCTGATTTTTGGTATGGATACCTTTGGTTTAAAAGACAAAGTGATAATAGGATACTTTTTTATCTCGAGAAAATTCGTGATTCCCATGGGATAGGACAATAACTGTTTCTCAGCAATGGAGCAACGGATTGACTTGATATTTGGGGTGGGTATAGTTTGGAAGACGGAAAGTGACATAGGATACTTTCCATCGCGAAAAAATTGTGGTTCCCGTAGGACTTAACAATATTTTTTTCTCAGCAACGGAGCAACTTGCCTTGGCTTATTGCATGAATATAGTTTGAAAGACGAAAAGTGACATAATAGGCCACTTTTTATCGCAAAAACTTTAACAGTTCCCGTAGGATAGGATAAAAACTAAGTGAGCGGGCTGCGGTAGCAGCCGTCTAAGCGCCAGAAATAACCTGTCATGGCAAGTTTAGGACGTTCCTACATTTTTCGCACTCCTTCGCGGCACTCAACAGAGCTACCCCAGACTCGGGCTCCATAACGGAGCTTGCGCTCTCGCCATAATGACGGAGTGTTTCGGAGCACAAGACACATCGTCATCCACCACTCTGGACTAACCAGTACTGAACGTCAGACAGCATTCCAACGCCCTGGTCCCAGTGCAGCGGGTCAGTCATAGTAGCCCAGCGCCTGCCTCTTCAACTGCAGAGGGCAGTGAGAACGGCCATCGCGATACCGACACCTCTCTTCCCCTGCAGCCCCACTGCGTCTGCCAACACGTTGACGGCCTAGCGGAAGGTAGGGTAGGTGGCGGCACCCACACCACCAGTTCCATATATCCCTCCGCGGCCCCTAATCCGCGGCTGTCATATCAGAGTCCAGGAAGCAGCCTTGCTTTATGAAACTGAGAAGGGTTATTCCCAGCAAGTAACTGGAGATAGAGAGACAGAAAAGAAGCCACACCCAGCGCAGCAGGAGGAGCTGGAGTTCATATGCCTGGCAGACGGAGCAGCACTAGAGCAAAATCTTAACCGAGAAATTAACATATTTACAGACGGCAGCAAAGTTAAAGGAAAAGTTGGGGCGGCATTATCCATTTGGGATGATGCCACTGAGATCAGTACCCGCAAGCTGAAATTGGCCGATTGGTGCTCCGTGTACCAGGCCGAGTTATTGACACTTCTTGAGGCTACCGAAAAAGCAAAAATCTTTTGTGACTCCAGGTCTGCACTGGAAACGGTAGTTGGCGTATCTTCCCTCCATCCCTTAGCAGTAAATTCAAAGCTAACATAAAGTTGCTACACGCACAAAATAAAATAGTGAAACTTTATTGGATTAAAGCACACGCGGGGATGGAGGGAAATGAGAGAGCGGACCAGCTAGCAAAGGAAGCAGCACTGCACTCGAAGTGCAGACCTATTTACGATAACTGCCCCGTTTCATTCGTCAAGCGAGAAATCCGAAAGGACTCTCTTGACGAGAGGAACCGGCGTTATCAGGATGGCCACACAGCGGCGGCAACCAAAACATATTTTCCGGATGCAAGGGCGGCATACAAGATCGTAAGAGAAATAGCACCAGTGGGAATCATAACTCAAGTGCTGACGGGGCATGGTGGGTTTTCCCAATACTTACATCGATTTAAGTTGAGGGAAAGCCCATCGTGCATCTGTGAACACACAAAAGAGGAGACTCATGTGCAGTGGCACATAATCTTGGAATGCCCAGTTTATGGAAAGCAGAGATTTTATTTAGAACAAAAAATTGGAATTAATCTAACACGTAAAAACCTTAGAAACAAATTTATCGATTTTTGCACAAATATTTGTAAAAAAGCAATAATTAGGAACAAGTAGGTATAAACTTTGCTGTACCATTGTAATGTTTATTATAACTGCAAACAGCCAAAAACATTGAAATAAAGGTATAGTTTTTATTCATTTGTAATTAAGACCCCTGACCCTTGCATATACACTCCAACCTTGCATTCCTTTAAGGTATTTTGATATTTGTCGGTTAGGTTATTAGGTTTCGCAGCCGACATAAACATAAGCCAAAATCAAAATATAACGCGGGCGAAGCCGCGGGTAAAAGCTAGTACTACTTATAAGCTGAATACTTAGGTACACGGGGATTCGGTAGGTACAGGTGTGTCGTTATTGTTCATCATAAGTTGTGGTTGTTGTATTTTTAATCACTAAATAAAACCGGAGTCTAAAGAATGTAACGTACGTTCTTACGTTCGATACGTATATAAATACATAACGAACGAACGTGTGTGTATTTTTATGTCCTTATAATGTTGTTGTTAAGAATTATATATTTTTATTATTATTATTTTATTAAAAGACGCAACCGCCCACACGTAACTGCCCATTCATGCCTTTTACTTACCAAAGCATTCATTTACTCGTAACTACCCATTTGTCATTTTTTTACGACTCTTTTTCGTTTATTCAATCAATTGCTAATTTTTCATTTCATTGTCCATTCAAATCAATGCCCATATTTAAATAGGTAGGTACCTACCTACGATACTTACGACATGATTACTGTCATTTTTAATCAGGTATCACCGGAAGCTTTATTTCAGCAAAAGTCGTAACTCGCTAAGCATCTTTAAGCATCTATAAACTACCTATTTCTGGTTATTGTGAATTCGTCAACATCATCATATTAATCATCATCATCATTTCATCAGTTATATGACGTTCACTCTACTCTACTGCTACGGTAATGGTTTCTATGCAGTGTTCCGCCTTTATTCCTACGTAATCATACCTACGCAACTCGTACGGAGTTCAGTAGGTACACACTCGGTACTGTCTTGGTAGTCGGGTTTGTAATCAGGAGTACTTCCACTCTGCCCCACCAAAGCGCCCCACTGGTGGGGCAGATTCCACTTCTTGATTTTTTGGAGTGGAATCTGCCCCACTCGTCTCATCTTGGTGGGGCAGATTCCACTTCCACTTTTTAGACTAGTGGAATCTGCCCCACCAGGGGTGTCGCGCGATTTTAAATTAAATTGGTAGTGCCATGAAGTGTGAAATTTGACTGCAAAATTTTAATCATTACAATGCCCCACCAAAAGAACAGATACGTGAATAAAATAACTAGAAGGTGATTACGTCAGCAATAGTTATTTATATCTTTTCGCGTATGTGTTTAAAGTCCTCCATGTTAAATCTATTCTCAAATTTCTAGAATTAAATCTGCTGCTCATGAATGAATCCATAAAAAATAAGAAAAATGTACCAATGTTTACGTAAGAAATTGGGGGTAAAACTTTACTTATTTTTGCTGACAAGGGGGAGGGGAGGGGATGGTATATAATTGTAAGTAGCAGTAAGAAGTGGAGCTGATCTTCCAAGCGGCCACTATAAAATACAAGCTACGAAGCAAGCGGGGCTATTTACGTTTGTTTTACCATTTTTTTGACATGGCAATATGTAACAGCTAGTTTCTCTATAGAAAAATAAATGCTAAAGCCGGAGGACCTAGCAAAAGTCTGAATTCGGCAGACTTTAAAATTATTGTTGCTGATACTTCATCATGTTGATATAAAACTGCAAACCAAATGATAAGTACCTCTGACCTAGAAAGTGCTATTCAGCTGAAAAAGACGAAAGGTTCAGCTTGAACCTTCCAACCAAGGATGTCAGATTAGACCAGACTGGACACTAGCCTATCTAGCTCGGCAAACAAGCCAGAAGAAAATTTTCTGGCTGCAAGAGCTACACGCAAACGACCTGTGAAAAATGTGGAGCTGCACTGTGTTATAATAAGCATAATAACTGTTTTAAAATGTTTCATTTCTCATATCTATGAAGCTTTTTAAAAAATTATGTAGCTTTTACGCAGTTTTGTATTTCTACAACATTTTAAAAAATATAGTCATAAAATTATTTTCTTTACATAGGTTTTTTTTTTATTATTTTTCCTGTTACTTGTACACCACGTAGCATAACATATTAAAAAAATACGAAAATTAACGCTCTTGCGCAGTGAAGGGTTAAGTAACTTACTGACTGAATGATAATATTCAATTTATAATTTTCTTTTACTTTACGATGACTTCGAAAATATTTGCGACATAAATACTGTAACTATATACAATCCGTATTTTTTTACTCCAGATAATTGAACTTTTAGTTTACAAACTTCTTAATATTTTGCATTCAATGTCTTCACTTATCTGTTCTCTTGGTTGGGCGTTATAATGATTAAAATTTTGCAGTCAAATTTTACACTTCATGGCACTACCAATTTAATTTAAAATCGCGCGACACCCCTGGTGGGGCAGATTCCACTGGTCTAAAAAGTGAGTGGAATCTGCCCCACCAAGATGATGCGAGTGGGGCAGATTCCACTCCGAAAAATGAAGAAGTGGAATCTGCCCCACCAGTGGGGCGCTTTAGTGGGGCAGAGTGGAAGTACTCGTAATCAGTGGTCATGTGGGGCTGTCGATGCCAAACAGGTAGAATATGGCGGTTGATTGTTATTAAATTACCATCTTGAATTACCCATATTACCCACTGACTTGCCTTGGTGGCTCAGTGGTTAGTGACCCTGACTTCTGGATCAAAGAGGCGTGGGTTCGATCCCCACCCAGGGCAAGCATTTATGTGAAGAACATAGGTGTTTTCTCTGTGTCTGGGTGTTATTTAGGTACTATTTATATAAGTATTTATTTAAAAATATGTGTAGTAGTACATCAGTCTCTGGCAGCCATGTCACAAGCTTTGCTTAGTTTGGGGTCAGAGACCGTGTGTAAGATGTCCCCTCATATTTATTTATTACATACGCAACAAAGATATACTTATGACTATTTATTTCAAGGACAGGGCCGAGTCGCAATACCTACCTACTGCCAAAGAATATATAATAATACTACGTACTGCTACTGCATAGATATCATTACCGAGCCACTACTTTCTATATATTTCCAATAAGGAAGCTGTTCGTGTTCAGCGCAAACCTTCAGACTTTATCAGGAGAGCTATAACTATTCACCATTCGAACGTCTGAATTTATACGTAAATGGTTGGAGAACAGAAGCGAGTATTGAAAATGGTATCTAGTATAGTTGCGCGAGCGGGAGAGAAAGTGGTTCATACACGTCCTAGCCGTTCGAATATTGTTTAGTTATAATGAATTCTCCTGGTTGTTTATTGCACAAAACTATGGCGGTGGAAGTACCACACCACGGAAGTAGGCACCTACGCACTTACCAGTACGTGACCTCGCCTCTATTACAAAAATTGGCCATGTGACCTGCCCACTGTCACAGTAACTTGGTAAGCCGCTAGGATAAATATGTCCATAAAGCATAAGATAAAATAAAATAGAACACGTATTTGTGAATCAACTGTATTCCACTAAAATTTTGTTTACAAGTGGAAACAAATACTCATACATATGTTTTCCCCAAGTAAAATACATATGGTTGAATTTTTCTCGCTCCATCACGTTAAAACTAACTACGTTTGGCAGTTGATCTCTCAGCAATTCCACATTTTCCATCGGAGTCACATGATCGTTACTACCAATCATCATAGCAACCTTCATAGTAACTTTAGACAGATCATAAAGTGGAGGCGTTTGAGAATTATACATCGCTAAATTGGTTTCATTTCCGTAGTCATACTGCGCGAAGGTATTTCGCTTCGCTATCTGTAGAAAGTGTACAAGGCTTTTCCTTGAAGTGCTCGTAGGAAAATGTCCTATTACGATATAGAAGAATTCTGGCTCCAGTTCCTCCATATCCTCCCCACCTATCGGGTAAAATATGCCTTTAGCGCAAACCGTATAACCGACCCCACTAAGAGAACAAATACTATTTTTAAACTGTACCGACGGAGAACCATCACTAAAAATTTCTTCTAAGTCAGCTGCTTCTAAATACATGTTTAATAGCGGTGCCACCCTCAATATCGCACGTAGACCAGATCTGATATTGTCTTCGTTTACATAAGCAACAGGTGCCAAAGCTATAGCCACTCTGATTTTGTCATTGTACTCCGGTATCGTAGAACCTAAGGTATAAAATAATGTGTTACCTTGGGAATGTCCGATCAAACTGACACTGGTCACGTTATTTTCCTTTAAAACTAAGTCTATAAAGGATCGTAGTTCGAAGACGGCTATTTCATAAAAGCTAAAGTTCCAAAATTCTTTATCCGTATCGGGGTTAAGGGTTTCATGCCGTCGGCTTTATTCATTTCCTCTGTTGTTTCCCACCCAGACGTCGTACCCTTCATCTGACAATGTGGCAGCCAGAGACTTTCGTCCCCTCAGTATGAAAGAGTCAGCGGAGTCCATGAGGCCATGCATCAGAAGCACTGGTTTAGTCTTATTTCCGGGGATACGAAACATCCTCAAAATACATCCATCTTCGGTGGTCAAATCGTATTGGCGAGTTTTATAGCCGTACTTCCGGGCGAGACCCTTAAAGTCAAGGATTGCATCTTCAGGTAGAAGACAACTGTGAGACAGCCGGTGCTGACAAAGCGTCAAGAGTAAAGAAGATTATCATGGCTCTATCAAGTTTCATAACGAAAAATACAGCTCCCTTTTCTCACGATTACAATGCAATTAAGAAGTTTTGCATAATTACAGTCTCAGGTATTTTGCACACTCGCTTTTATAAGTTCTACTGTCCATTAGCATAGATGCATAACTCTTTTGATATTGTATCAAAAATTAACTCAGGATCTCTATTTTTCTACCATTGATGTTTAATAAAAAATCTCATCATTTATTTTTCATCGGAGAGGTCGGCATCATCTTATTACATATTTAAATTGATGACTGCATCATACAGGCATATCGATAAATGTCGGTCATATTAATATGACCAGTGTTTCACCACAGACCCAAACCTTTGGTATTGTACCTATTTCCATCACCCCTCCATCAACTATAGGACGTCCACTGCTGGACATAAGCCTCCCTATAGATCTTCGATAAAACCGGTTAGAAGCGGTTTGCATTGGCTTGACCCACCTATTTACTTGTATAATAACTTGGTAGTTGTACTTGGCAGTGAGCAGGGCACATAGTTCGAAGAACGGGTGGCCGATGGGGCTGTGAAGTTCTAGAATGGAGACCACGTACCAGCAAGCGCAGCGTAGGACGTCTGCCGACTACATACGTGGACTGACAAAATAAATAGGACAGGAGGGTGGCTGGATGCAGGCCGCTTCCAACTGGCTTTATTGGAAATCTATAAGGGAGTTCACACCATCACTATTAAATTAACTACTCTAGGGGATATAGAGCCAAACTGGGATCGAGAAAAAACAGCCGTTTCAAACGTTTTGTCGATTCTGAGTTACAATTTTCTATGGTTGTCATTTTTTCTCGACTTCTGTGTTGGCTGCAAATTAAAAGTGTTTGGTAATTATGGTAGTTATAGTAGGCCTATGTCCAGCAGTGGACATCCTACAGCTGATGGATGGATGGATTGCTTAAAAAAATAAGCTTTAGTAAGTGTATAAAATTACAAAAATGTTTGTAATCCTAAAATTTGATGATGATACCTACTTGGGTTTTATAATGGAAAAATTAATATATTTTACTGAAACTACAAATTAAAATCATACATTATTTATTAGCTACCTACTTATTAAGGAGACTTGTAAAAAAATTAATATATTTTACTGAAACTACAAATTAAAATCATACATTATTTATTAGCTACCTACTACTTAATTAAGGAGACTTGTAAAAAAATTATACCTAGGTATTGTATATTTTATTCTTGAAAAAACTGCAATAAGATCTAAAGATAGTAAATTAGATAATTATTTAAATACTGCGTAGGTATGTATATTTAGGTGGATAGGTAAAAAGAAGCATCGAACTATTACAGTATTGCATAACTTATAGGGGGAGAGACGTAGAAGAACTACCATCACTCTTCTGAAAACCATATGAGATATTACTTTTTATGAATAGTTTAATTGTTATACATGAGCGCAAAGTTGCGTCTTTAACCGCGTGCTCAATTTTGATGACCGAGGACTCGAAGGCGAAGGACTTTAAAATAAAAATATTAGAATCCTGAGCGTTAGCGAGGGAATCAAAAGTGCACTAGAGTGCAAATTGTAGCTTTTCATCCCACCTCAGCGTGGAAATGACTAAAGGCGTCTACATATCGTACTATTTCAAATTCTTCTCGCGTGATTGTTGAGGAAGAAAGCTCATTTACGCATTGTTAACAGTTTCAGACAGGGGATTTTTGTTGAGTTAAAAAAAGTAGTAAGTCGATCTTCAGCGGCTCCTAGACCATTAGGTCACTTGAAGTTAAATTTATCGCTAGGAAATAGAATCTTATCAGAGTTATTCGGACAGGGTGTGACAAAAAAGTGTGGTTCACACCATCACTATTAAATTAACTACTCTAGGGGATATAGAGCCAAACTGGGATCGAGAAAAAACAGCCGTTTCAAACGTTTTGTCGATTCTGAGTTACAATTTTCTATGGTTGTCATTTTTTCTCGACTTCTGTGTTGGCTGCAAATTAAAAGTGTTTGGTAATTATGGTAATTATAGTAGGTAAAATAAGAAATGAAGAAAGAACTTTGTTACTACACTTAGCAAATAGACTGTATATATGGAGGCGGAAATTCGAATTATTGGGGCAAATTTGCTTTATCTGTTCGAATGTAATTTAACTGTATTCTGTTAGAAGATTTCTCATGTGGGGAAAACAATATTTGTTCATATTTTTTCCCCAAACAAAATCAACGTGGTTGAACTGCTCACGCTCCATCTCGTGATAACTGACAACGTTCGGCAGCTGATTTTTCAAAAGCTCCAAATTCTTCGACGGAGTCACCTTGTCGTTCTTTCCTACCATTAAAGCCACCTTCATAGTAACTTTACTCAAGTCGTAGAGAGGTGGTGTTTCAGAACTGTACGTTTTTAAATTACTTTCACGCCCATGATCATATTGCGCGAAAACTTTCCGGTTCGCTATTTGCAAGATGTGATCTCCGGTTTTCCTTGATGAGCTGGTCGGATAGTGTCCCATCAAAGCGTAGAAAAATTCGGGCTCCAATTCTTCAAGGTCTTCTCCCCCTATCGCGGAAAATATGCCTCCAACACACAACACGTAACCAATTCCTTTCAGAGCGCAAACATTGTCCCTAAATTTTACTAATAAAGAGTTAACACTTACGATCTCTTCTGCACCAATTGCCAAGAAAAGTAGATTGAACAGTGGCCCCAAACGGAACACCGCGTAGGCAGGAGCTGGCATATTGTCTGTATTAAAATAAGCAACAGGTCCTAAAGCTATCGCGATACTGATCTTATCATTGTACTCCGGTAATACGGAACCTAGAGTATAAAAAAGTGTATTCCCGAGCGAATGTCCGATCACACTGACACTGGTCACGTTATTTTTTTCTAGAATGAAGTCTATGAACACTGGAAGGTCGATGACGGCCATCTCGTGGAAGCTAAAGTTCCAGAATTCTTTATCCGAGTTGGGGTCGAGCCGTATATGCCGGCGGGCGTGCAGGTTTCCTCTCATGTTGCCCAGCCACACGTCGTACCCTTCATCAGACAGCAACGCCGGTAGAGACTTCCGACCTCTCAGTAGAAATAAATCTGCGGAGGCTAGGAACCCATGCATCAGGAGTACAGGCGTCTTCTGGTTTCCAGGGATGCGAAACAAAGTCAGAATATATCCGTCTATGGTAGTCAAGTTATAAACTTCACATTTGTAGCCATATTTTTTTGCAAGGCCTATAAAGTCGAGAGTTGCGTCTTCGGGTGGTGTTGGAACTGAAGACTGTGAGAACAATAATGACAAGAAGGTGGCCGCTAGAAAAATAGTTAAACCAACTATGGTAAGTTTCATGATGAGCAAAATGTCCCGCCTTATTAACCTTATTCACTGTACAAGTGCTCATGTATTGTGCTTATTACTAAATACGTAGGTTTTGAAACCTGGCTTTTATAAATTTTATACAATGCGTAAATTCAATGACGCAGTTTGAGAATATTTGTTCTCGGCAGGTAAATACCTAACTTATACATATTTGGAGTTCTTCAATTGAACTCTGTTACCTTCAAATGGCAAGCACTTATTTGTAGAGATTTAAAGGGTTAGAGAAACAATAAGCTATACTCACTAATATGCTATAACTATATAGGTAGTATACATCCCTACTCTAGGTACACCTACTATGGAAAACTAACCAAATAAGGCCCCAGCTGGACTGATTTATACTATTACGTATACCGGGACGGATAATATTATACCGGGTGAAAAAAATCATATTATACGTCCATGGGCAACTATTTTATCAAGTGAGTAACTTTTTTTTATACTATGTGACCAATCGCGCACTAAAATTACGAGATAAATAAATACCTTATTCGAATTAATTGCCGGTCGGTTAAATACTACCCGTATTATCTGTCCAACTTCATGTCTCCGTTTGTTCAGCTTTATTAGCCTTCCTGAGAATATTTTTGTAGTTATAAAAGCTATACTTATCGGGAAAAAAGAAATGAAAATTAACGTTTGTGAATAAATGATTTATTTGTCTAACTAATTGAACCAACTACTTTATATTTAGAATAGTAAATTATCTTTTTATACTTATTTATAATATAATCTGTTAACTTATCTATTAATTAGAAGTATTTTAAATACATTTAAAAAATACAATAAGTTATATGAATGTAGGTACGACAATGAAAAAAATTAGATAGGTACGGTATAGGTACCACTACTAGCTAGCGGCATACTTATAAAATAATGACGGAAAATAACCAAAATAATGAAACTAGATAATTTTGTAGTAACATAGCTAGGTATAGGTATTATTGTCGTAGCTATGAGCAGTTTAATTGTTTCTTGGATAATAATCAACACAATTATGCACTTAATTTTAATTTTATACAATGTATTTCAACATTTTTAATTAACTTAGTACCTATAATATGCGCTTTTACGGTAGACGTGCCGTTTAAAAATAAATTAATAATTTATCTTAAAACTAAATCATTTTAAATTCATTTATCATCATCATCAACACAAATCACATTTTTAGTTAATGAAATATTTCAACAGTTTTCACAAATAATTTATATAAGTAGGTATAGTAGTTATAGATAGGTACCTACTCTACTAATAAAGTTGGGCAAGAATGTGCCATAAAAAATAACACTAAAAATTCTGTTTTCACAAAAACATCATTGAAGTTTTAAAGAATTTCTGTCTAATTTTAACTTGTAATTACTTTATTAAACTACTACTTTGACTTTGGTAAAAGAATAAGATACATATAAGTATTTAAAGCAAGTAGATATGTAACTATACATTTTTAAATTCTAAAGACAAAACTATGTGAAAAAGACTTTTAATAAATGAATTTTCCAAATTATTATTGTAACAATACTGCAAACATTCCCCTACAGTTGCAATTTACATGGGAGGCCGGAACGCACACAGTTTGAAGTAGCAGATCATTTGGGAGCCTGAAATTAACATAAAGATACGAATGTCAGAGGTCTAAGGTGGAACCAAACTTCTTACGGTTGTAAAGTTGGCTCAAACGCAAGCCTATACGAAATGAAAAATAATCAGCCAAGTACGAGTCGGACTCGCGCACGAAGGTTTCCGATGGGAGCCCCCTTAAATATTTATTTTATTTTTATTATTTATTATTAAGTAAATTTACAATAAGCCCGATTACAGAGGCGCCAGCGTAAATTTAATAGCAACGTAAAAAGCGTTCTCTCTATCGAATGCCTAAAGTTAAAAAGAAACAGGACTATGCTATTTAGCTATTATAATTACGATGGCGCCTCTGTAATCGGGCTTATTTTTCTGTGTAGGTATATTTGAAGCATCTAGCTGTTACCATTAATAATTTCGATCGAAACACGTCTAAAAATTCAGGTTTGTTGTATGGCGCCCATTGAACATTAATTTTATTCTGTTTTTAGTATTTGTGTTATAGCGGCCACAGAAATACATCATCTGTGAAAATCTGCTCTTGTACCTCTAACGGTTCATGAGATACAGCCTGGTGACAGAAAGACGGACAGCGGAGTCTTAGTAATAGGGTCCCCTATACCCTTACGGAACCCTAAAAAAGTAGTACGAAAAGAAATCCTTGCGCTGCTGTTAGGATTAGGATTGCCTGTGCTGTCAGGATTGGATTATGCGCAGCTTTTAGTTTGGCAATACTATAGGTAATGTAGGGATTCTTTGGTTTGGCCTAGAAACTTGTTTGTTTAGTAAATAAATGGACTGATTGTATTGTCATATGACAATATAATCAGTCCATTTATTGACAATACAATCAGTCCATTTATTTACTAAACATAAACAAGTTTCTAAGTACCTTTTTGTAAACATCGATATGTAAAATTAATTAATCGTTATTCAAACAATACCTACCTACTTTTCTTACAAAATTCAACAGCCTTCTGGTGGCAAACACGTAGATCCGCTACTGTATACCTATCTATACAATAAGCTCGCTTACAGAGGCGCCATCGTAATTGACCGAGCTTTAGCGAGGTCTCTGAGTCTACTGGGACGAGCCGGCACTTGAGCTGTCAGATGTATGTTTGTATGTTTCTTTGTTCGACGATAACTCAAGTACCGCTCAGCTGATCTCCATGAAATTTAGCATGCACGTAGTTTATATATATAGAATTTTTAAGTTCGAATATGAGCATCTTCTGTTCAGTGGTGGCGAAGATACCAGGACCGGTGTTAAAAAGAGGCAAAACGGCGTCACTTTCTGCGGGAGTTGCGGAGTAATATTACTGCACGCTCGAGTATTTTATATAAAATTGTAAGAATAACCGCTCATGTTCACGCATAATTCAGAATAAAATTTTGTTTGTAATTGTTAAGGCAAATTTCATGATAATATTTAATTTGTAAGAATATTTATGTAATACCAAGCCCATTTTGGACGCCTAGCGCCACCTAGTGCTATCAAAGTGTAAACTTCACTTAGCGGTTGTTTTTAGGGTTCCGTACCCAAAGGGAAAAACGGGACCCTATTACTAAGACTTCGATGTCCGTCTGTCCGTCTGTCTGTCTGTCACCGGGCTGTATCTCATGAACCATGATAGCTAGGCAGCTGAAATTTTCACAGATGATGTATTTCCGTTGCCGCTATTACAACAAATAGGTACTAAAAACAAAATAAAATAAATATTTAAGGGGGGCTCCGATACAACAAACCTGAATTTTTAGACGTTTTTCGCTCTATATTAATAATGGTACCAGGTGCTTGAAATTTTCACAGAATATTGAGTTTTTTATTCCCTTTAATAATAAAATTAAAATAAAATAAATATTTAAGGGGTGCTCCCGTATGGGAGCACCGTCAATACGGCCGTCAATACGGCCCAAACATGAATTATTCTGACATTGACCTGAGTAAAGAGTTACAAAAATCGACCAAGTACGAGTACGACTCGCGCACGAACGGTTCCGTACTGTACGAAACCTCCTTAAATATTATTTTACTTCAATTTAATTATTTATTGTTAAATTGAATATACAACTAAATATGCTGTGAATATTTCAAGCATTTAAATGTTACCATTATTGATATCGAGCGAGAAACGGCTAAAACTTCAGGTTTGTTCAATTCAATTCAATTCTTTATTTCCTTAATAAATAACATTACGGTTTCCACCAATACGTTACTTATTTTACTCTTAATAATTATAAAAAATTTGGTGTACAAAAATGTGACATTGCTAAATTAATTTACTCACTTAAATAACTAATACATTTGTTGTATGGGAGCCCCCCTTAAATATACATTTTCAGCTCTCTAGCTATAACGGTTCATTAGATACAGCTTGGTGACAGACAGATGGACAACGAAGTTGTGGATATGTGGTGGAGCGTCGGCGGTAGGTTGCGTTGTCGAATAACAACTCACTATACGAATATTACGTATTTATTGTCTCCACATAGGCTTAACACACCATACAAATAATTGTAAATAATAGGAGTATGATTTTACCGTTTCCCGTTTTTACACTTTCATACCAATTTTATTATTATTTTTTGAAATCACAGTATTTATGATATAAAATAGGAATAGCGCGAGGTCTAAGTCCGGGGCGGACTACTAGTTATATTAGCTGGGTACTTCTTCGAGTAAGGCATTCTTTAGTGATTTTCGTGGCAATTTTCGAATTCAATTTTTTTTTCAAATCCTTGTCAGAATCTTAAAATATATGTAAAAGTAATATGTTATATAGAAGAGGCACCTCATAGAGCGATATACTTACAGAGATAATCGAGGTTAAAAAAATGGAGGCCACGCAAATCATAAAACACCCCACGAAAATGATAATTTTAAATTGACTTTCTCAGATGAGTTACTTACTGTTACTTCATATTGAAAATAAGTTATTATGTTATGATAAGGTAAAAAATAGGTAGGTTACTAAGGCAGAAATCGTATTTAGTAGTATCGATCAGTCCAACATTATTTATTAAAGAAATTACAAAAATTAAAAATTAAAAAAAACATCAAATAACAAAATAGTTGGTTTCTAAAGCAGATAACGTTTTTAGTGGTATCAGTCAAACATTAATTATTACTAGCTGACCCGCTGCTAAACGAACTATGCGGTCAGAAGCTGATGGTACTGGTGAATCAGCACGTGACAATAGCAATGGAGTAAGAGTTTCTTCCAATGGATCACGGTTTTCTTTGTAATGAGTTTCTGGTACTTGTATGAGTTTCTCAACAAGGCAACGTTTAGCTTGATTTTTTTCTTTAGGTTATATTTTCGGGAACTTATTCTACATTTCTTTCGTTTTGCTTTTTGCTCGTGGCGGTTTAAGTCATGAATATGAGTATTTTTCCTTCGGTTTTCGTTTCGTAATATCTCGTTCGGTTTTTCGCTTTGAACTCTTCATTAAATTTAAGCCTCTCTCTTCTTCACTCGGATAACTTTTTTCTTTCTATTTTTTCTTATCTTGTTAATGGCATTTTCGGTCCAAAATGTTGATAACCCATTATAATTTTACTAAACTTAAATATAGGTATCTAATCTAAAGCTATTTTCAATTGTTTTATTTATTTATATATGCACGATTAATGTGACACCGTGAACTCAATGGTATATGGAATTCTCTGCCAGTTAAGTCAGAAACCCACAGAACGTGACATTATAAGTTTGATTTAAACTAAGTTACATTTAACTTAAGTAATATAAAATATTATCATTCATGACTAATACAAAACTCAAAGTGGTTTTATTTGCATGGGCAAAAATTGATTTGCGTGGGTCAAAACTACCACGTAAACCACGCAAATCACGACCACGAAAATCAAAATAAATCCTTTATGCTAAAAATATACAAAAACCTTTTAAACAAATAAACTGTGTTTTGATTATAAGTTACGTTACTTTATATTTGTTCGTTACAATATTTTACTAAATAAATAAATTCACAGACACTGGAGATAATTAAACCACGCAAATCAAAGTTTTGAGAAACTAAACCCACGCAACAATGTTCTTACCTCTATTTTTTTAAAACTCGACGCACCATCACACAAGCACTCTGCCCAGCAGTCGGAGCGCAATTAGTTGTTAACTTGAAGTAGGATTATGCAACATCAGGTCGCGAATTGAGAGATGTGCTAGTGAAATTATAATAATCCACGCAAATCAGGAACTACCTTAGGACAGTTACATTTAAATTTTTTTCATGCAATGTAGTTCTTTCAGAACTATGGTCTAATTTTTTATAGTATTTTAAACTTTTTAGGACTTAGTGTGTTTTTTTTGGTAACGGTGTATCGTTTAGTTTAAAATATATAATTCACTAAGTGATCTGATCGGGGATTGGGACACTCCACGAAAATCAAAGAATGGGGGTATTTCATTTTTTTATCATATTTATTTATAAATGTAATTGAATATTAATCAGTATCCCAGTTTAGATAGGTTTTAAGCTTTGCGCGAAAAAAAAACTGGCTCGCTGACTTTAAAATTTCTATTATTTTTAAGTAAAGCCGCTTAAAAACTCTGACCAAAAGAATGACCCAGCTAAATAGGATAGTTCTGTTTCTTTTTCACTTTAGGCATTCGATAGAGAGAACGCTTTTTACGTTGCTTTTAAATTTACGCTGGCGCCTCTGTAATCGGGTTTAGTACCTACTTAGTAGCGTAGTAGGTGATTGATGTAATCGGGCTTAATACCTAAACTACTAAGAGCTTATATAGTAGGTGATTGAGGCCATAATAATTATGACCAATTTTTATTATGAAGCCAACCCGAAATTCGAAAAAAAATCAGCTGATCCCCATACACTTTGTCGATTTTCAGTTGCAATTTTGTATGCAACAGTTGATTTTTAAGGTTCTGTACCCAAAGGCACGGTAATAGATATCATTACCGTGCCAAAGGGTAACATACCCCCCTCAATATTCATTTTATTTGAATTAAGTGCCTATTTATTTTTAAAGTGAACGTTTAACTAAATATTCTATCGATATTTGAAGCATCTACCGGCAGGTAGACCGTTATTACCGTTATTAATATCGAGCGAAAAACGGCTAAGAATTCAGGTTTGTTGCATGGGAGACCCCATAAATGTTTTATTCTGATTTTATCACTTTTTCAATTACTGCAACAGTAATACGTCATCTGTGAACGAACCAAAATTTCAACGTTCCAGCTATCACCGTTCTTGAGATACAGCCTGGTGACAGACAGACAGACGGACAGACGGCATCTTAGTAATAGGGTGCCGTTTTTATTCTTTGGGTACGGAACCCTAAACATAAAATTTACTTTGTGGCAATTACAGAATATTAATGAACATCGCAACGCCTACAGAATTCCATTGTATGAAGTCGATTGTTAATTAAGGTTATTATCGAAAAATAATAAATTATAGTAGTTGTTTTCATATAGGCTAGTGCCTTGGTAGGTATAAGATTGTCCTAGTTATATCTCCATTTACAAGACGTTTTTAGGGTTCCGTACCCAAAGGGTAAAAACGGGACCCTATTACTAAGACTTCGATGTACGTCTGTCCGTCTGTCTGTCACCGGGCTGTATCTCATAAACCATGATAGTTAGGTAGCTGAAATTTTCACAGATGATGTATTTCTATTGCCGCTATAATAACAAATACTAAATACTGAATAAAATAAATATTTAAGGGGGGCTCCCAATGCTCCCATACAACAAACGTGATTTTTAGGAGTTTTTTGCTCGCTATTAATAACGGCAAGAGGAATGGGGCTCCCATATGTTACGGAACCCTCCGTGCGCGAGTCCGACTCGCACTTGGCCAATTTTTGTATCCTCGTCATACTTAAGCATGATTTTCACAGTACGAGTTGGCTAGGACCGATTGCACCCAGATAAAACAAAGTCGCTTCCCGCTGTCTGTCCCTATGTACGTGTAGGTATGCTTATATCTTTAAAACTACGCAACGGATTTTGATGCGCTTTTATTAATAGGTAGAGTGATTCAAGAGAAAGGTTTATATACCTATGAAGGTCTAAAGATAATCCAAATGCTCAAGCCCACTGCCAGTTGGCAGCGTGCCCAGCATGCTGGCTGCATTGCCACGCTGAATGGCAATGCTTATGCGTTGAGCCAAATAAACACCAGCATTTTGGTCACGCGTCGCGTCCACCAGACGCCCAGAAAGACTTTTGAAAATGATATGAGCTCCCGGCCCCCACGGACCCAATGTCTCAACTCCAAATGGCTCAAATATGTAACCACTACCGAGGTTAGCATATTTGCGCCGCTTGTGCTGCTCCGCCGAATTGGCCGCAGCTCCAGCCCTACTCTGAGTCTCAGAAAGATGTGACGGTGCCAAAGTATCGACACAAGTTGCGTCCCATACTAAGGGCCGTCCACACTTCCATGGGACCAGCGTCATGCCGTCAGGCCTTTTGCCATCACCACGCGCGAGCCCACTCGGTTCGAGTACAGCTGCGATATTGGCGGTGGCAAAAGCCCTGCGAATGACATCGTTAAGGCTGGCGTGGCGACCAATCCGACCAGCGCTTCTTGAGCAAGAGAGACCGTGGTGACCGAGCTGGTCAACTGCAGTACCACACTGACAGCGATGGGCCTCACAACACCTTGCACCCAAGCGTAAGCTGACAGCTAGACGAAATGCAGTTGGGTCTAAAAGGTTACCAGTATTGAAAGAGGGCAAAGCTTGCAACCAAAGACCGGACTCCCATACAGAGACCGCAAGGATACGAGCGGTTAAAAAAAAGGTGTTTTTAATAATTCAAAATGTTATTAATATTTCCAAAAAAAATATCAATAAGCTGCGATGATACTGATAGACATATTAACTTTTTTTGAGTACACAGACGCACCAACTCATCTTTTTTAGGGTTCCGTACCCAAAGGGAAAAACGGGACTCCATTACTAAGACTTCGATGTCCGCTGTCCGTCTGTCTGTCTGTCACCAGGCTGTATCTCATAAACTGTTATAGCTAAGAAGCTGAAATTTTCACACATGATGTATTTTTGTCGCCGCTATAACAACAAATACTAAAAAGAGAAAAAAATAATATTTAAGGGGACTCCTATACAACTAACCTGAATTTTTAACCTTTTTTCGCTCGATATTAATGAAGGTAACAGGTAGATGCTTGAGATATTCACAGAATGTCTAGTTGTACGTACAATTCAGTAATAAATAATGAAATTAAAATAAAATAAATATTTAAGGGGGCTCCAATACAGTACGGAACCCTGCGTGCGCGAGTCCTACTCGTACTTGGCCCATTATTTAGTAATTAATTTTCACCATAAACGGCACAAGCACAACCCACTTCAACTGTGTATAGAATTCGAATTGTTCACACGAATCGATGTGTCGTTCATGTAGTAACTTTTACATTATTGTTGATTTTTGAAACGGCTTAGTCGATTTCGATAAAAAGTTAAATGGAACCTGTGAATCTCCCAAAAAAAAGAATCATTAAAATCGGTTCATATATGTCGGGGTAATCGCGTAACTTAGGTAGATACACACAAAAAATATCAGTCGAATTGAGAACCTCGTTATTTGGTGAAGAACAGGATGTTGTTGAAATAGGTGACATACCAACTTTTCCCTTCTTGATCTTCCATTTCTGAATGGGCTTCTGCTTGGGTGCTCCGCGGCCGTTTTCATCAGACTTCGAGATCCTCTTCATCATGGAGTCCTTCAGCAGCGACACGTCCAAGGCCTCAGAAGGCACCAGCCCCGTGCCTGCTGATGTCCATTTTGGCCTGCGAGAAAATTAAAGAGTTTACGTACTGCTATATACACCATGTACATACTGTATCTCTGCTCTATGTAGTGCCCGAGTTTATGTAGTTAGCATGATTGGTATCTCTGCTCGTAGCTCTGCTGGTGTAGTTAGCATGATTGGTAGTGCCCGAGTCTATGTAGTTTGTAGCATTAGGCCAAGTGAGAGACTCGCACGGCCAGCGCGTTGGGCGAGGCTCAGTTGCGAGGTCAGCATCTTGTACAAAAAGGGATTCACAACCCTTCATTGTATATCTGCTCTCTGTAGTGCCCGAAAGATTGATATCTCTGCTTTGTATAGTGCCCTAGTCTATGTAGTGAGTACTTGTCATTAGGCCAAGTGAATGACTCACCCGATCAGCACGTTCGGCTCCGTAGCAAGGTCAGCATCTTGCTTAGAAAGGGATTCATCACCCACCCTCATACCTCTGCAGTCTCTACTCTATTTAGTGCCCAAGTCTATTTGGTTGGCAATATTAGCCTAAGTGACACTCACCCGGCTTTGCTCACTTTGGTCGAGATCTGTCTCCGCAGCGAGGTCATCAAGCAAAAGCAAAGTATCTTGTACAGGAAGAAGTTACTCACTACTGCACCTTTGTATCTGTACTCTATGACACAGAGCTTAGACTTGCCTGCTACATCGATTCGACAAGGGACAGACTCAACCGGTCACCATGTTCGGCGAGGCTCCGCAGCGAGGTCAGCATCTTGTACATGAAGAGGCACATCACTCACCCTTGTAGGTACCTCTGCCCTATGTAGTACCCGAGTCTATGTAGTTAGCAAGATTGGTATCTCTGCTCCTAAGTAGTGCCCGAGTCTATGTAGCTATAGCATTAGGCTAAATGAGAGACTCACCCGGTCAGCACGTTCGGCGAGGCCTGGCCCCGCAGCGAGGTGAGCATCTTGTACAGGAAGGGGTTCCTCATCACGACACCCTCGTAGTTGTCTCCCGGAGACAGCAGGTCTGAGTCTAGGTAGTTGAGGTCCTGTTGTAAAAATAACACAAATTTCAGGATAGGTCGCGGAGGTCTTGCATGCGGAGTTATTTAAGCCGCCTGAAGGCCTCTAACCTGGCTAAACGACTACTAGGTACAAGGAGTTATTTATGCCGCCTGAAGGCCTGTAACCTAGCTAAACGACTAATAGGTACAAGAGGCGTGATGAATACTGTTTAACGTGGCATCTAAGTCATGGTATATTATTTAAGTAGCAGCATCTGTTTCATCGATTCTAATCTTTAGAATGCCTTCTATTTCCATGCAGCATCGAGCAGCAGCTAGATACTTGCTCTATAATTTTCATTCTGTAAGATTGCATTTTTTTTTCACAGGCTTTGCGATAGCGACCTGTCTGGTCGCTCTCGCTGTCACGACGGTGTCATCACCATCGGAAATATTTTCCTACAATAAAAAGAAAATAAAATGCTAGTGGAGTCCCTCCGCGCGGAAGAAGTGAAACTTCGACGCAACAGTGCTTTGATGCTTTCATACCCCCTCCAAAGTAGTGTTAAACGTTTAACGCAACCTTGTTGGAAGTCGCATTAGAAGTTTCACTTCAATGATTACCTGGTACATAATGCCCATATCTCCTGGAGACATCTCGTCGTACATCTCGATGGCCGCGGCCAGAGACGTCACCACCACACACAGCCACGCGGCGCTCCCCATCTTCCACACTGTCATAGCCATTACGGATATCTACAAATTCATATGAATATGTTAAAATTAAGAAATAAAGAGATATTTAGTTTTTTTATTTTTGCAATGTCATTTAAGTTTTTCTTACATATTTAATAAAAATTAAGAAACCATATGCATGAAATTCTGTTGAAAGAAATAAAATCGGCCAAGTGCGAGTCGGACTCGCCCATGAAGGGTTCCGTACCGTGTTGGAGCCCCCTGAGCCCCATTCCTCTTGCCATTATTAACAGCGAGCAAAAAAACTCCTAAAAATCACGTTTATTGCATGCAATTACCAATAAATCACTTTTAAGGGGCCCCCCCTTATTATTTATTGGTAATTAATATTAACGTGTTAGTCAAAACAACGTTGCTTAACTTTTAATAATTATATTATTTTTCGCCAAAAAGGACATAACCAACTTCAATCGTACAATAATCGAATTTCATTTTGTGAATGAAGTAGTTTTCTTAATTAGTGCGAACGATTCATGGACTTGTCCTGGATTCCGAGGTTTTGCTAATTTTACAGCGCTCCACTATATACAAAACTAGCGACTCGCCCCGGCCTTGCACAGGTTTATCTATTATATAAAAGGCTTCGCTGAGTGACTGACTGACAGACAGCCTACAGCCCAAACCGCTAAAGATACGAACATGAAATTTGGAACAAAGATACATTGGACCACGTAATGGAGCACTAAGAACGGAATTTTGAAAAATCGACCTCTAAAGGGGTAAAACGGGCCCTTTTCGTTTGTATGTAACTTTTTAATCCCTTTACCGATTGACTTGAAACTTTGTATACATGCTACTCAAACAAAATAAAAGTTACGTTTGTTCCTGTTTTTCCGAATATTCCTTATCTAAGGGGTCAAATTGGGTCCCAAAGTTGGTGAAAAAAGCGTCTATTACATCCAACGAGCTGAACGGTTATGGATGAAATCTGGTATGGAGGAAGCACACAACATGTTTCAACACATGAACTATTATTATCCCGGAAATTCTATGGGGATCCTTAGGGATAGCTAAAATTAATCAGTTTAGGCTACAACCCAATCCACTAAAGATAGAGACTTGAAATTTCGAACATAGGTACAATGTACAACGTAATGAAGCACAAAGGACGAAAATTTCGAAAAATCGACCTCTAACGGGGTAAAACGGGCCCTTTTTGTTTGCATTAAATTTTTTTTTACCTTTACCGATTGACTTAAAACTTTGTGGTGTGGAGACAGCCACTCACCTTGAGGCTCCTCGTGCTGAGGTAGCTGTTCCTTCTTCTCGGGTCTGTGTGTGGTTTTTTGTCGCCTCGCTTGCTCACAAATTCCATAGGTCGAAGGTTTTCTTCATCAACAAATGTAACTCCAGAAACACTAAAACCAGCGCGTGCGCGGATGCGGGAAGAAAACCTCTGCTCTCGTAGATACTCAGCTCACAACAGGGACGCGTCGGTCCTTCACGGTGTCGGACGTGGAAGTGTTGCCAACACAACACAACGAACTCCTCTAGGTTTGTGGTCATACTACCAACACCATACTCAGAAAATAAGTTTGTCTATGTGTGGTCGCATGACATTACGAAGCGCATAAGGCGCGAATTCAAACTCAGGGAAAATACCTAGTGCTGTACGCACCATACCGCTCACCTTAAAAGAACTAACTTCTTTTAATTTACTAAGTAGGTATCCGTAAGGGATTCTAAACTCTAACTCAAATTATTAGCAACTTATAAGAAAACTTAACTAACACTCTGTGCATTCTCTACTCTACAAAAAAAAACTAAAATAATAACTTGCACTCTGGACATCTTCTACTCTGTTGGAAGTTTGCAAACCCTTGCGACGGCACGCTTGTAAAATGTTGTACCGGCTTGCAACGTTACAACTCGTACCTTGTTATCGGTACCTGGATGAAGGGCGTGTACACGAGCCAACTTCCACCTAAGTGGGGGAAGGTTATCATCGCACATAACAACAATATCGCCTACACGTATAGGAGAACCTATATCAGAATGCCACTTGCTTCGTTGGGAGATTTCGTGCAAATGTTCTCGAGAAAAACGTAACCAAAAGTGGTGTACGCACTGCTGGACCCAGTTCCATCTTGTAAGTCGGTCGGGGTTCGAGTCCGTCAGGGGAATCTCAGGAAGTGCGGTTAACGGACCGCCTATAAGGAAGTGAGCCGGCGTGAGCGGCAGCGGATCCGCTGCGTCTGCGCTCAAAACACAGAGAGGCCGTGAATTGATTACGGCTTCAATCTGACACAGTAAAGTGTGCATCTCATCGTAGGTCAATACTCGTGTGCCTACTACTCGGTATAAATGTCTCTTAACACTCTTAACCCAAGACTCGTGAAGACCTCCCATATGAGGAGAATTTGCTGGCTGAAAATGCCAAGTGATGCCTTGTTGCAACGACTTAGCGTTCAATTCTGCTTGCACGGAATCCTTCCTCAAAAACTCGTACAGTTCTCGCAAATAATTGTTGCACCCAACAAAGTTCTTAGCACAATCAGAATATAAATCGGTAATTAGGCCTCTGCGGGATGTGAATCGCCGTAGGGCTGCTAGAAAACTTTCAGTTGTACAATCAGACACTAACTCCAAATGCGAACATTTCACAGAAACATCAACAAAAATTGCTAACCAAGCTTTAATGACTTTCGCGTTTCTCACTTTATTAGCTCGGACATAGAACGGGCCCGCGTAGTCCACAGAAGAAATCTGGAAGACACGATGCGGCTGCACACGAGCGGCGGGCAGTGGCGCCATAGCGGGACGCGACGGGACCGGCCGCACTCGAAAACAACGTACGCAAAGGAAAATTCGTTTGCGTATTATGTCTCGACTCGATAAAATCCAATACTTACGCATAAGTAGGTATTGAACGGTCTGAGTGCCTGCATGTAGGTACATGACATGGGCCTCGTCAATAATCAAACTCGTTAAGGGATGTCTCTTAGGTAAAATCAATTGATGCTTTGACTCGTAAGGCAGCAACGATTTGTGTAAGCGTCCGCCTACTCGCAAATATTCTAACTCGTCAATAAAAGGATCGAGTCGCTTCAGCTGATTCGAAGGTCGTTGACCCTTTGCAATGTTTTTAAAGTCGTCGTGAAAGACTTGATGTTGCACTAAATAAATTAATCTATTTAGGGCAAAGTTATACTCGTGGACTGTAATGTAATTTGTATACGATGTTTTCTCGTTTTTAACTCGCGATTTTAAAATGGTATAAAACCGAAAAATGTAAGATGTAACTCGGACAAGTTTACCTAAACTCGAATATCTATCAATAAACTCAACCTCTGTCGCTTGAATAATGGGAAATGACGCGACTGGCGTAGCGCGTTTTTCCTCATTAGTACCAGGGATGATTTTAGGCTGTGGCCAGGAACTAGGTTCTTCGCGTAGCCACTGAGGGCCATAAAACCACGTCTCATCGTTCTCTAGGAATGTCGAAGGCATTTGTCCTCGGGAGGGGGCATCGCTCGGGTTTAGGGCCGAGGGAACGTACCTAAATTGACAATCTGGAAGTCTCGTGAGAATCTCACTCGTGCGATTCGAAACAAATGTTTTCCACTCATAGGGCGGTGATCGAAGCCACGCCAGTACTACCGACGAATCCGACCACACGTATGTCTCATCAATCCTAACGCGATCGCGATAGGTATTTTGCATTTTCTCGATAAGTTTGGACAATATCACGGCTGCCATGAGCTCGAGGCGAGGAATGGACAGACGCTGTGATACTGGCGCGACGCGCGTTTTGGCGAGAATAAGAAATGTTTTCACTTGTTTCGTGACGTCATCAACAAGGCGCGCATAAACGCATCCTGCCATGGCGCGCTCACTGGCGTCACAGAAACCATGAAGTTGAACACTGCTCGATGGGAAAAATACCTGGCGAGGTATTGAAACTTTGGATAAAAGTGGTAGCTCTTGAACGAAGGTTGTCCACGAATTCACAATATCCATCGGGGGTCTCTCGTCCCACGTGACGCCTCGTATGAACAAAAGAGATAAAATAATTTTCATGTAAATTGTGATTGAAGAAAGGTACCCAACGGGATCATAAGTCCGCGCGATTTGAGAAAGAATTGTTCTCTTAGTAACAATGTCCGATATGACTCGCACATCAAACGTAAAGCTGTCTGTTTGAGGATTCCACTGAAGCCCTAACACTTTAGTTTGAGTGTCTCTCTCCCTAGGGGCAAAAGGCACCTCCTCCTGCCGCTCAGCATGAAGAAGTGGCGCCTGAACTGCCGCTAGTAATGCGGGCGAGTTGCTGTGCCACTTGTGTAACTCGAAACCGGCTGACTTGCAAATACCTATCAACTCTTGTTGCAATACGAGTGCCCTCTCTTCGTCACTCACAGTACAACACACATCATCGACAAATACTTGGTCCAATAACACCTTGGACGCAAGGGGGAAAGTCTCAGCTTCGTCTAGGGCCAACTGTCGCATAGTACGAAGTGCTAGGTACGGCGACGACGATACTCCAAAGGTCACCGTACGCAAACGATAATCTCGAATGGGCTCACTCGGCGAAGTCCGCCATAAAATTCTTTGAAGGTCACGATCTGATTCTCGAACATTTATGTTCAAATACATTTGCCTAATATCGGCTAAAAGCGCGACACTATGCACTCGAAATTTCAAAAGGATGTCAACAATATCCTGATGAAGCTTCGGACCCGTCAAAAGAATGTCGTTCAATGACGTCCCATTAGAACTCGCACATCCAGCATCAAATACGACACGAACTCGAGTAGTCGTAGAAGACTCTTTAATTACGCAATGATGTGGAATGTAGTAAGTACTCCCTAACGTGGGAGGCTCAGACACAGGCTCCATAAAATTTGAATCTAAATACTCCTGTAAACATGCATGATACTCGGACTTTAAACTCGGGTTCCGCTCTAAACGATGTTCAAGTTTGTGAAAACGCGCGAGTGCAATGTCACGTGACTCACCGAGCGGTGGGGCATCAGGCTTGCGAGGCAAGGCCACTGAGTACCTTCCCGTGACGTCACGAGACTGTGACTCCTCGAAAATAGACTCGCATAATCGCTCTTCCGGTGTGAGTAGTTTCACTTCCGGTACGGACTCGAGCTCCCAGAATTTTTTCAAATCACTATCATCGGAGACTGAGGTGAAACAAGCTTGAACGGGCAAAGAACTCGGAGAATCGTATGCTACGTTTCCTAACAACACGTAGCCAAACACGCTATTCATGGCAATCGGTAGCTCAGGACCTCCAGAAATCACGTGACCTAGCAACACTTGTGCTAACACATCAGCTCCTAAAATCATGTCAATGGGCTGGGGTGAATAAAACGTAGGATCAGCCAACTTCAAGTTTTTAATATGGGACCAACCCGAAGCAGGTATTTGAACACTCGGCATGCACGAATGCGTCAGTTTCGGTAAGATTAACGCGTCAATAGGTATTGACGGCTGCATCTCATTTCTCGGGGTAATATTGAACGAAACAACTCCTCTGGGACGAATCGGCTCATTATCTCCTAGACCATAGATTGGAGTTTTCGCATAACGACGTTTGAGTCCTAATTTACTCGCGCAGCTTTCAGTCATGAAAGTTGCCTGTGACCCGCTATCAACCATGCAACGCACAGTTGAGATTTTCTCAGCACCTACACATACATCGACTAGCATAGTAGCGAGTAACACCGTTCTCGTTCGAACAGAACGCGCAATGGATGACGCGCAATCGATTTGTGTCGCTGCAGTAGACGTAACCGCATCTCGTAGTAGCGGGGATTCAATGGAATGTTCAGCAACTGATAAGGAAACCGGCTTGTTGTCTCTTGAAAAATCGCCCTTTGTTTTGAAACATATCGAACTATGATGATTTTTAGAACAGGTTCTGCAAAGAAACTTTGACGTACACTGTGACACAGTGTGAGACGTACCTAAGCAATTGAAACAAACATTTCGAGTTTTAATGAATGCGTAACGTTCATTAGGGGACCAACTCATATATTTGCTACATTTTGACAACGAATGTTGACCATTACAGCAAACACAATTGTTGTCTTTATTCTCAGACTGTGAAGTTCGAAACTCGCTTGAACTCGGGGTCTTATCAGTATTAGAGAAACTCACACTCAATGCTCGAGTTGCGGTGCGTGGCGAGTCGCCGCGTCTCGAACTACCCGCAATTTCATGTTTTTTATCGTCGGATTCGACGATCTCGCTCGCAATCAAATCCTTTTCTAAGAAATCAATCAACAATCCTACACTAGGTACCTCAGTAGGTTTTCTCAATGACAACTCGAAACGTTTACGAATGGAAACAGGTATTTTACGCAGTAAAATATGCAACAACAAGAAACTCCACTCTGAAACGGGAAAATTCATCACTTCTAACGCCTTAATGTTTTCTTGATAGACATTTAGCATTTTACGCAGACCTGTGGTTGTGTTTTTCTCGGAACATGACTCGATATCAAAAATGCGATCAAGATGTTTGGATGCAATAGCTCGTTTGTTCGAATATCTCGATTGTAAAACGTCTAACGCGATTGAATAATTCTCATCCGTGAGAGGTATCGATTTGATCAGATTGAATGGCTCATTTTTCAAGGTCAGGAGTAAATACCTAAACTTCTCAGACTCGGTGTAGTTATCATTGTTATGCACGATTGATCGAAATAAATCATAATATGAGGTCCACTCCGTGGATTCCCCAGAAAATGATGGTAATGGCAGGGTAGGTAGTTTGTAACAATTATTCGATTGCATGGAACTATGAAACAATGCTTTGCTCATACGTCTGCCCTCATCCTCTTTTCTCTTTATCTCGTCTAAATGCCCTTGAATTGCGTAGTAGCAATCATTAAATTGATTTCTAATACGCAGTTGCTCGTCTCGATCAAAGGTTTGCAATTTCAATAATGACCTCTCAATTTTAGATTGAAGTTTGAAAAAACTATTGTGAATTTGTTGGATATCTCTCGCTCTAATTCTGAATTGATTCTCATCTATCTCAAAATACTGTAAGATGCGTTTGACCTCATCGAGTTTTATTTCTCGCTCGAAAATATCTTGTTCCGCCATTTTGCGGGTCGTAACGGCGCAACGCAAAATGGGAAAACCAAGATTAAAACTCTAAAACTCAATTACACACTCAATTTTAACTCAAAAAACTCAAAGATTGTCGGGATTTGTAAGATCGCAACGACAATACACGTTGTATGCAAACATACGTTGAAAATATGAAAGTTTACTCGAAATAAGTGGGTATTTTTTTTCTAATGGCGGTATGAGAACTCTTTAAAAATATGGGAAAAATAGGGATAATCTACGACCATCACACAGAAAAACACACAATCCGGCTCGAACGGATCAAACTTATGGTGTGGAGACAGCCACTCACCTTGAGGCTCCTCGTGCTGAGGTAGCTGTTCCTTCTTCTCGGGTCTGTGTGTGGTTTTTTGTCGCCTCGCTTGCTCACAAATTCCATAGGTCGAAGGTTTTCTTCATCAACAAATGTAACTCCAGAAACACTAAAACCAGCGCGTGCGCGGATGCGGGAAGAAAACCTCTGCTCTCGTAGATACTCAGCTCACAACAGGGACGCGTCGGTCCTTCACGGTGTCGGACGTGGAAGTGTTGCCAACACAACACAACGAACTCCTCTAGGTTTGTGGTCATACTACCAACACCATACTCAGAAAATAAGTTTGTCTATGTGTGGTCGCATGACATTACGAAGCGCATAAGGCGCGAATTCAAACTCAGGGAAAATACCTAGTGCTGTACGCACCACTTTGTATACTTATATGCTTTACAAATAAAATAAAAGTTACGTTTCTTTCTGCTTTCCGAATTTTCCTTATCTAACGGGTCTGATAAGTTCCCAAAGTTGGTGAAAAAAGCATCAATAATTACATCTGACGAGCTGAACGGTTATAAATGAAATCTGGTAGGTATGTAGAAAGCACACAACATGTTTCAATACAGTAACTATTTTATCCCGGAAAATCTATTGGGTTTCTTAGCAATAGCCAAAATAATCAATTATAAAGCTAAGATAAAAGGGGTAAATGAATTCAAACGAAATTTGGTACGACGCTAGACAATAACACAAATTACCACTTGGGGTACTGCTATCCCGGAAAATTTCAGTGGGTCCTTCAGGATATCAATTTCCCAAAAAAGTACTAAATGACTGTTCGAAAACCGATGCAATATTGTTTGAAAATAGCTCACCCTTTTGACTAATATATGACTATTAACGTCCTGGGAAAAGTCCCGGATTCCTTGTCTAACGCTAGACCAAACATCCTATATAAGCGTGAAAAATAACTTGATCGCGTTTTTTTTTTAAACGTAGTGAAATATCCAGAATTAATTTGAGATAATTTAGATCCTTCAATGGGGGCAAAATGGGCCCCTAATAGTTTATGAACGATTTTATTTTGTGAGCCAATAGACTTGAACTTAGGGTACATACGGATCAATAACTACTTACTTTACTATGGGAACTACCCTGATAAAGCGAAAATTACCTATTCTTTACATTTTGGCGCGGGTCGATGAATTTTTAGTGTTGAACAGCTAATTTTATTTACGTGATTTCTGGGTTGGTACCATAGTAAAAGTTAGTCAAATGATGAGTATAATGGAATCCTAGAACATGCCTGTCGTCTAGATGTAGGTGCGCCATGTATTTTTCAAATAAAATGTACCTTCTTGTGTGCTACTTTTTCGTCTGTACTTAGTCAGAGAATGTCTGAAAGTCCTACAAGTGTCTCGATCACTTTTGACCGCGTAAACGGTTATGGGCGAGATTTTCATTGGGTTCAGAATAATCGAAATTAAATTTCTAATGACTTAATGAAACATGATGAATACCTGTACTGGCCTTTTTTAGGGTTCCGTACCCAAAGGGTAAAAACGAGACCCTATTACTAAGACTTCGATGTCCGTCTGTCTGTCTGTCACCGTAGGTACCGTAATAGTTGGGCAGCTGAAATATTCACAAATGATGTATTTCTGTAGTCGCTATAACAAAAAATACTAAAAATAGAATAAAATAAATGTAAAAGGGACATACAACAAACGTGATTTTTAGGAGTTTTTTGCTCGCTATTAATAACGGCAAGAGGAATGGGCTCCCATACGGTACGGAACCCTGCGTGCGCGAGTCCGACTCGCACTTGGCCGACCATGACGTGCGAATGGAGTTGGATAAAATTTGGTATACAAGTGGGAAACTACATGGCTCAACTCATGATCGTCATATATCTCATCATAAATCGAAAAATATTCTTTTCTCGCTTTAAAAAAAATCAGTAGGTATATTAAAATATAACTTTATTAAGTATTTATTTTATGACAAGTTATAAAATAACGCGGTCCAAACCGTGGGCTATTAAATTCAAAGAACATTTATTGTTGAACTGTGTTACATTGCGATCTTACTACTAATCACAAAAATATTGAATTATCAGTTAAGTCCAATATGGCCATAAAATAATCATTAGAACGTGAAAAAATTATACAATCATTATTATTAAATTTAATTCGAATATTTTGCAATGTATCATCTAAAAATTGTCGTACTCCATAATAAGCTTTAGATACAAGTAAATTTAAGCAAATACAAAGCAGGCCAATCCGTGGGCTAATTATTATCCTTGCAAGTAATACGACAACGTGGGCTAAACCAAGAGCTATTATTTTAAGCAAAAAAAGTACTAAGACAACGCGGGCCAAACTGTGGGAAATTACCATTTAAAGTAAGTACTAAGAAAATGCGGACCAAACCGCGCGCCATTATCATTTTAAGCAAATACTATAACGACGCGGGCCAGACCATGGGCTATTATCATTGCAAGCAATACGACAACGCAATCCATACGGCAGGCTATTGTAATTTTAAGCAAGTACTTAGACAACGCGAGCCAAGCTACGTACTATAAATTACCATATTAAGCAAGTACTAAGAATGCGCAGGCCAAACCGCGACCTATTATCATTCTAGCTAAACACTGGGACAATTAAGGCCAAACCGTAGGCAATGCCTATTACTTGAAAAGATAATGCCTACTAAGCATTATCTTTTCAAGTAATACGTTATACGATAATGCAGGCGAAACCACGAAGTATTATTATTTTAAGCAAGTGCCAAGACAACGCGGGTCAAACTTTGGCTTATTTTCATTTTGAGCAGTTACTCGAACAAAGCGGCCAGACCGTGGGCTATTATCATTGCAAGTAATACGACAACGCGTGCCAAACGGTAGGCTATTACAATTTTGAGGAAGTATTAAGACAACGCAGGCCAAGCTGCGTGCTATAAATTACCATCTTAAGCGAGTACTAAAATACGCAGGCCAAACCGCGACCTATTATCATTTTAGCCAAATACTAAGACAATTCAGGCTAAACCATAGGCATTATCCTTGCAAGTAATACGCTATACGATAATGCTTTGCTAAACCACGACCTATTATTATTTTAAGGAAGTGCCAAGACAACGCAAGCCAACCGGCAGCCTTTTATAATTTTAAGCAAGTAATAAGACAAACGCGGGTCAAATCACGGGCTATTTTCATAAGCCAGTACCTGTCTACTAAGACAACGCGGGCGAAGCCGCGGGTTTTAAGCTAGTTATACATATAAACCTTCCTCTTGAATCACTCTATCTATTAAAATAACCGCATCAAAATCCGTTGCGTAGTTTTAAAGATACAAGCATATATAGGGACAGACATACAGGGATGCGACTTTGTTTTATACTATGAATTGATAGTGATGCTATTTTCCCTGTTCTGATAAAAAGAATAACTGCGGTGTGGTAGAAGTTATTTTTTCTCACAGAATACAAAGAAGTAGATAGACAGTAGAATCTATTGTATGATAAAAAGAATAACTGCGGTGTGGTAGAAGTTATTTTTTCTCACAGAATACAAAGAAGTAGATAGACAGTAGAATCTATTGTATGTACCTATTAGACATTTGATAAACCTCCGACCCAGATACTCCCACTGATTTATTTATTTCTGAGCTGGGTATTTCTAGGTACTAAATATCTTATATAATTTATTTATAAGTAAAATGAAATAATTCAAGCTTAAAAGCTTGGAATAATTTCACAAAGAGCAACTCAACGAAAATATACAAACATCAAACGTATGAAAGGTTTGATAAGAGCGCTTTACTGAAATAATCCGCTCTAATTTAAGGCAAAAACATATTTTTTTGTACTGGAATGTATTCATCATGATTGAATTCAGCATATTTCTTTTCATTTCGCTTACTTAAATTCAAGTGAAAAGAAATTCTACTTACAAGAATCAATTTCGAAGGTATTGTCAATACTTACTTAAACTATTATTTATTATTGCCAATGCTCGATGGATTAATACATCGAGCATTTCTCCAGAATGCTCGATGGATTAATATTACCTACGTGACGAAAATACTCACAAAATAACGAAACAACTTGACTAATTAAGGAATTACGAAGATCAAGTGAAGACGAAACTTTTTAAAATTCAAGTGAAATTAAGCGTCGTTATGAATTGCTAACAACGCGTCACGCATATTAAATAATAATGAATAAAGCGAAAAACAGGGTCGGATCAAAGATAATGGGATCCAGCGCCTAGGGGCGAAAGCCTCACTTTTAACTCGTTACCATCTCAGCTAACATCTTCTGATGCATGATTTTTTTGGCAAATATGTCAGGGTTTTCCTATTTGCCTAATGGTAAGAGACTATGTGACAATAGGCCCAATTTCAAAGACGCTATCGTAAATTTAATAGCACCGTAAAATAGTGTTCTCTCTCTATCAAATGCATATCAAATGCATTTGTGTGATGACAGTGCTTGCTCTGTGCCTGGGTGTTATTTAGGTACTATCTATATAAGTATGTATTTAAAAATGTATATGTAGTATATCAGTCTCTGGCAGCCATATCACAAGCTATGCTTAGTTTGGGGTCAGAGCCCGTGTGTAAGATGTCCCCTAATAAAAAAAAAGACGTGTGGCACTCGGGGACTGCCGCGGTAAAGCTATTGCATTTCGGAGCAGCTCGTCTCGATTCGTGCGAGTTTCGTAGAGTCGTACAATACGTCTAATCGCAAACAACGCCGTGTCGAAGACTGCCGAACTGAAACGACGTTAGACGATGCACGGCCTTCAAGCCACACCTCCTTGCCCGTCGGAGTGGGGAGCGTGAGGTTTTTTCGTTACGGAATTTATGGATTCGGTCCCCGCGCTCAAGACCCGCGATAGAAGCTTTGCAATAGCTTAAAAAAAAAAGAGTATAGTGAAAAAGAAACAGGGTTACTCTGATTTGCTATTATAATTAAGATGGTGCCTCTAAAATTGGGCCTTATGTGTATGTAGAGTAGACTTCTCTGTTTTTGCGCTGGGGCGCTACAGCAAAGCGACGCGACGTTTAGCAGTGTATCCTCGTAATTTCCACTTACTCTTTCTCCTACTTGTAAGTTTAGAAAAACATATTAATCCTACTATACGGTATCTACTACTCATTTTAACAGACCACTGCTAAACCAATACAAGAAAGTTCCTACCTTATTGTATTGTACCCACGAATGGCTTAGAGGTAGGTGCGTTGGTAGTAATAATATACTTTTAGTGACAGAAGTTCTATATGCTCATGTCTGCAGTATCAAATCTGTAGCATCATAGGTAATCGCGATTATATTGTGAGGCCATAAAAGTGACGGTCCAGAAAGCTATCTCAATATATACGTGACAATTTTCTGACAAAAGCTTTTGGTAACGAAGATGCATTTTACGGCACAGAACATCTGTTATTCCCCATATCACATAGGTCCAGCGCTGAAATAATCATGCCCCTTAGCTCTCCCTCTTTAATACGACCACCTAAAGCGATGTTATGCTGACCGTGAAGAGTATTAAAACTTTTGAAACATTTTTCTAATGTATTCTAGACAATATGATAAGAAACAATAGTTCAAAAGTACTATGCTAATAGAAGTTTAGCCTATATTACTTTCCAAATGAAATATAAATTAAGTGAACTCGTAGTATTTTGTTATAACTTTTCCAATATCAATTAGTCTGTACCCGATACTAAGCGGCCGATTAATCGCGGTTTTATAAAATAATAGATACCTACGACAAAAACTAAACTTAAGCCAACCTACGATTTAGAAACTCAACAATAAAGTTCTGAGTATAAAATAATCTTTGAGTGACCTATTGTTTTTTTGTTTATTTGTGGACTGAATCGAGTATCGGCAATACATAAATGGACTGGTAAATAAAAAAAACTAAATGTTGAAAAATCATGTATTTACACGTAATGGCTAAAGAGAGAGAGAGGGTTTATCTTTACCACAGCGCGCGAAACACTTGACCCTTAGCCCTAGACTGCATAATCTGCATAATATATCTTATCAGCCAGCAGGTATGTAGTCGAAAGCAAACTTATAATAAATAGAAAAAAAACACTTGTTTACATGATTATAATTGCTTATGTTTGCTTATATTTGTCTAGGTTTATAAAATTTTGATTACGAAAACGACAATTTTAATTAAGTAGTTTTTGATAGTGTTTTCCTTTATAAGTTTTTATTTAATGATTATGTTTACATTAATTAATAATAAATAAAAAATTAGGTACAATACATGTGAATCTCCAAAAACTGTACGTAGCATTTGTTTAGTTTAACGCAATTATTGGTATTTTTAGATTTAATTTAATCTTTTTATTTGACGGAGTAGATCAAGAGTAGATAGTACAGTAAAAAAAAGGATTTAAATTTGCACTTAATTTCCGATCCAATTTTTGTTTTTTATAAAGTTTAGGATCACTTACTGAGCATAAAATCACAAAATGCTGACAGATCCAGATGGAGCTTCAAGTAAAAGTGAAAATAATAAAGAAAGTGAAATAAATAAGAAGTACGAGCGTGCAATATTTCTTACTCAAGCGATTGACACCAAAACATAGCGTTTTGTTATAATTTAAGGGGTGAAAAGAGTTTTCTCCCGGAACGTAATTTTTATAAAAAAATGTACCGCGAATCTTCTCAATGTTCTATAGACACGGCGAAAACACTGATCGATTTATAATCCTCTTAAAAGACGGGTATACTCGTAATAAACGACAAATAGAGATGATTTGTCTCATCTTGAAATCTGTAGGAGAAAAGTCAGGGCCATATCGAGGCTCTAGACAACTGTGAAGCTATTTCCGAAGCTCGTTTCAGGGACGTTACCTTGGTTTTCAGCTCGTCACAGAGTTAACTTGGGTGAGTAAGCATATCAGATGAAATATCATACTTAATCTGGCACTTAATCACACTAGTGTATGACCTGATACGATGCTAAAATACGTTTTTTTTAGGACTGGATATACTTAAAGCGAAACTAAAAAAATCACCTTAAATAAATAATTAGGTAGGTACCGATATAAATACTCTAGTTCCAACAGTTTCCTAGAACCAAAATAAATATTTATGTGTATAATATAATCGTATAAAACAATACAGTGTTTTTAAAATTGTAAGTACTTACCTAATTAGGTAACTATCATAGAAGTTTTTTAGAGCACTAGGACTTAATGTTTTTTGTGTAATAGTAAAACATAGTACCTAACAGAAATACTTGGTAAAACGAAGCGCAAAGCAACAGCGTAGGTTCTTGAGTCTACTTAAGCATATCTTATGTTTATCTTATGTATATTTATACTCTTGTTTGTGATCTATTTCCGTTCAGTGGTTGCCTGGTAGAGATCGCTGTCAGCGATAAGGCCGCCATTTGTGGCACTAATTTAAGATAAGTATCTAATTTGTACCATCTGTTGTAGTTAATAGTGCACACAATAAAGAGTTTTATCTATCTTTCTAAGAAGGATTCATAAGCACTTAACGCCTGCCCAGCGAAGCCTACATCAGACGAACAGAAAGCAACACTTAGTAATTAAACTATTTCATCAAAACTCTTATTAATTCGCAGAATTTCTCCGCCTGAAGCTATCAGATCCACCAAAGCCTTTACTATTGTTTTATTTACAGTAAAAAACGTAGCAACGGAGAGATCAAACAGTCTGCTTGAATTTTACAGCAGTAAGCAACCACGCAACGCTCCAGGCGGTCGACGAGGGTCTATAAAGGGACACTTTCAGTCCTTTTAGAATTAGCATACGTACAGAGTTACTTAAATGTTGACAGAATTTTACTCATAGCTAGCTAGATCACTCATAGCTACGAATAGTTTATTCCCAACGACCCCCAATGGGGGGGGGGGGATGTTAGGACAAAGTAGGTACTAATTTTTGTACCATCGGCCTCCAGTGGCGTTCGTTTCGTCATTAAAAATATTAGTCTACACGTCCCCCACTAAAATTTCGTGTGTAGTAATGTTTTTTATCTACACTAATGTTGTAACATTCTACTTATGTTTCCAATACTTGACTTATAATGACTACTGTTATAGCGCAGACAACAAAACACTAAATTTAAGCAATTTCACATGATGTTATAATATCCACATCGATATCGTAAAATCTCATTATAACATCGCGCGCTCGCTCCTGATTGAACCTGCGCGAGATTTTAGAATGGCCTTAGATTTTTTTTTTTTTTATTATTAGTGAAGATAAAGTAGTGTGTGCAACTGCATATAACACGGGTATTAAAACACTCGCTACTATTATGAAACTCGCTGCGCTCGTTTCATAAACTCACACTCGTGTTTTAATACCCTTCATTATATGACAGTTGCATAAACTACTATTACGACAACTGTGAAGATTTATTTTATTTGCGTTTGACTATATACTGCATACAACTGTCCGTCGACTAGAATACGAGCTTACAGAATCGATTTTTAGATTTAGACTTTTACTAAGGTTTCGTAATACCTTAGGAAAAAAGAACTTAGCTTTGCACTAAATTTCCGATTCGATATTTTTATCAGGTTCAGGATCACTTACTGAGTATAAAATCACAATATGCTGACATACGTTTTTGGCCGATATCTCGGAAAATATGCACTTTAGGGCAAACGTCATGGATACTATTGTTGTAGAAAATAAAATTTCTTTTGTCTATGTAAACTTTTTTGTAAAACTTACGACGATTTATGGCCCATGTAATGAACCGATTTTCTATCGCGGCCGATAACTCTTGAAATGTTAGATTAATCAATGAAACGATTTCTTTTATTTAACTTCACATTTGACGTAAAAAAACATTACTGCAAACGAAATAGTGAGGGACGTTGAAACTAATATTTTTAATGGCCCAACGATCACCACTGGCGGTACCAAAAATAAAGTATTATATTTGGTACTGCCAGTGTCCATCAGTCCTAACGTCCCCCAGTGGGGGCAGTTTTATTGAGGGTCATTGGGAGTAATCCCACCAAAACGTAGTCTACGAATCACTTTTACTGGATTGTCAGGCGGTCTAAAGGTTTTAAACAATTTTATTCCAAAAACAAATAGGTAGTATAATGAAATAATTATTAATTATTATAGTTAAAAATATTGATTTAATGTATTAACTGAAAAAGTAAAAGGTACTATTTTAAGTTGCTTAAATATTCTTAGCTCGCAATATAACACAACATTCAGCGATTGGTTACATCGTTAAAAGTTTAATTGTGTAACCCTGAATAGCTTACTTCTCTCAGCTGGGCTGTGTATGTTGTATGAACTTTTATGTTACATGCTGTTCAATTTAACTTTATTTCGTAAACTTTTACTTTACATTTCTGTAAATATTTAAGAAAAAATAAATTAACCTCAATCTGTCGATTTACCCTTTCCCTTTTCAAAGGACATGTTCTTTTTTTTATGGGACTTTGGCTCAATGACGGGCTCTAAACTATAATAGGGAGAAAAATCAACTTAATTCGATGAGGCATAGTGTTTTTTAATCGAACAGTCAATTAAAAAGCAAACAATTTTTTTTGCTTTGCGTTATTGCCATAATAACCGCTATTTAAGTCATCCACCATGTTGTGGATCATGGATGTAAGAAAGGAGTCAATCGGCAACAAGATTCAAAATCTGCAGATTTAAATGTCACGATTGTCCAAAAAAGTCATCGCCAGATCTGTCAGGTTTGTAATACATCGAAGTCCATTATCGTAACCATGTCGTAAATAATAAGAATTGAATTGTCGCAAAGGCAAAGATATCACAATGCATTCGTACATTTAAAGCCGAATGAGATAAAACAATAGCAAACCGTAAACAGTATTACCAATTTCTATTTTCTTAGTTCCCAGAAAAATGAGGCGAAATTCTCCAGTAACAAATATAATGCATGTAGTAGGATGATTTGATACCTACGTTGTATTTTCGCAATCACCAAGATTGAAAAATGTCGTAGCTCATCTCAAAACAATTATGCGTGTTTTCGCGAAATCCCTTAGATATTTGCGACAAAACTATTTTAAATCATACTACGACACTCATATTTAGCATAAAGATCCTTTATCATTTTAAAATAATAATGCCTCATGGTCCATAAAATAATATAAAAAAATCCCTGCGTTTAAATTCAATTACCAATCGAGTTAAAATTCCCCGTGATTCGGGTGATTTCCCACAAAGCGGCAACGCTGAAATTAACTTTTTCATTCTTTAGGTACACTAGATGGCGGAAAATTCAAATCATGGGTTGCTAGGCCTGCGATAATGATAAATGTTTTGCTTTTTTTCTAAAGCGTTTGGATTTTTTTCAGTATTTTTTCGTGATTCGTCATATTTTTGTCTATAAGATAAAAGCAAGCCAGGTATGGGCCAGGTTTGAGAACATCTCCTATTTCTGTTTGCCAAAGGGTTTTAAGCGTAACAAGCTTACTAAGATTTACATAACCTTTCTGTCCGTTTAATGTAGTAAACTAGGTAAGCAAGTATAAACCTATACTTAACTTTGTGCCTATAGAACTCGCCTTGACATTCCCGTGTTTACGAAAGCTTTAGTAGGTACGAGTAATACTAAAACCACACATCAGACATTTCAATTTCAAATTTCAATTTATTTATTTACTAAAAATGCAACTTACAGTCTATTATAAAAACTAAACGTTACATTTTTTATATAGGTACTAGGAACAATTTACTTAAAATGTATGAGATCAGTATTATATAAGTACATTTAGAACAAGAATCATATCATTATGAATAACTTTTAATCAAGGACCCTTCCTAAAACCACAAAGAAATAAGCCCTTCCGTACATTTTTTTTAATTTACTCTTGGACGTGTAAGTAATACATAAAATGAGACTGACCTTTTTTGCGATTTTAGGATTGTTCCCACAGTAAAAGTACCTAGTTCATAATCATGTCACTAACGTGTGGTTTTAGCATCATAGTCCTATCGTGTTTTCGTGATTACATACCTAACATACTTATCTAAAAGCCATAGAATAATAACGCCGAGAATGATAATTTCATATCAAAAAAATCTCGAAAGTGAAGCATCAACACGATTGATGTATGCGCGAGTCATACGTATTTACGCGCGGCAACACGCACACTACGAAACAAGTAATGTTACTATCAGAATCAGATTACCCCAAAAAGTTGGGAAATTTGATCAGAGCCTTTAGTAAGCCTTTAAAACAGCTTAGTGCATGTCGTATCTTTAACTGATGTGGTATAATTAACTTAATTACATAAATACCACAAAATTATAAACAATAGAAATAATTATCAATTAATTCTAGTGTTTAGATTCATTTTTGAAAACTTCTGGGACATGATGTGTCTCGCTCAATTACGACAAAAAAGTCATTTGCGAAAGTTAATCAGGACAGAGATGACATTTCTGTATGTGTTCTTTAAAACTTATAGGTTGTGGTTGATTTGTAGACACACTTAATACATTTGTATCTACTTCCTCTTGCTCGACAAAAATCGGTATATACTGTAACAAAAACATATTCAATGAATAAAATGATTCAAATGTCAGCAAGTATAAAGAAATCTTATTTTATTATACTAACTTTACTTGGAACTGAGCCACGACGTAATCGACACAAGCCACCTTTAGTAAGATACTTTTCCTTGTCGTTGAAATGTAAAGAACATATTTTCGTGTACTTTGTTGGTTTCCAACAAACATCGTTCCGATTGCGTCTAACTTTTTCGATCCAAAGAGCAGCAATAACTGGATCAGTAGGAAACCTAGAATGATAAACCTTACATTTCATACATACTCGTAGTCCATTGACATGTTACATTTAGCCTTTGTTCTAGTGGTGTCTATTCTACTTTTCATACCTCCTGCAAGACTATTAAGACCCAGGAATGTGAACAATACTAAAAACAGTACGTTACTAAGGAGAAGGTACTCACTAGGCAACACAGTATTGTTCACAATAAAATCAACCTGACAAATGTTCGTAGAAATACAAACCAAATCCGGAATGCACCCCCAAGTACACATGGAAATCATAGACCTTGACTACAATATCATCGACCTTGATGGACCTTAAGTGATCTTGGACTCAAGGTCAATGATTTTGGAGTCAAGATCAGTAATTTATGCTTCCACATCCCACTGGATAAAAAAATAAATGCAGCCAATCACCCGAAACTTGTAGCCTGACTTTTCAGATGGGCTAGTCGTCATTTTTGTCGCTTGCCTCCTGGACTATAATGGCCTACTTGATTATCGTATGATATCTCTTTACGATAACCGCATCTGTTCCATGTTAAGAAGTGACGTATTATGACGTTCCAAATCAAGACACTGTCGCTCTGTCATAACCTAAGGTCATAACCATCTAATTATGATGATAATGTCTCGCTTTGGTACTTATCAAGTAGGATGTATGAAAACATAATAATATGTACTGATAATCCCGTGGAAGTATATTTCATTACTAATTTCAATATCAAAATGTGGGGAAATTTTTTTTCCCTTTACTTGCAACTTTTAGTCCTTATGGCGTCTGTCGAAATTTTGTGAATTTATATTTACATTGGAAGGCGTTTTACATCAAATTATTAGATAATTTGTAATACTTACAAGTGGAATGTGATGTTGCATTGTTTGTTTAGTTTTGCCGATTCATTGTGGCACCCTTTTACCACACAAACCGTCATTTTAAAATATAAATTACGGGAGCTGTTGTTATCACGGTACGACTGTGAGTACTGCCGCGCGCCGTTCGCGTACCAAGCTTTTTCAAGCTTGGTATTTCTTGCTTCACTTAGCGTGCTTGTTCTCGGTTTCTCGGCGTTATTATTCTATGCTAAAAGCAATGATTAGGTTATTTTATACTTATTTAGATAAAATGAGAAGTGAAAAACTTTTAAAATTTACTTTGCTGAGAGAAACAAGTAGACAAGAGTCTAATCTATCAAGTGCCAGTCTTACTACCCACTCTATCTTAAAAATAAATATTATAATTAAAACACTCGTAGAGTTTGTGCAAAAAGAAAAGCGTCGTAGGTGAGGTCGCCCGTGTGCCATTTTACTCGTACTAATTTTGTTACGTTGACAACACTGCTCTGTCATTGCTGGTACAACTAAAAGTGTTAGATACTTGGTAGACACCAATTCGGTTTTCATCAGTACTCGCGACTAGAAGACGCTCTGGTTCCCGTAGCACAGCAGTGGCTGTGCTCTAATTAGCCTCTGATTCCCGAACTAGCCAGTGGTCTAGTTCGGAAATCAGAGGCATCATTTACTGATTAATGTATCTACCTCTAGTTAGGTACAATGATAACAAGCACTCGTAAATGAAGCCTCTAGCTCCCGAACAAGCCGGAGGCTGCGCTACAAGAACCAACGTCTTCTCCTATTCACGACAATGTAAGCAAAACCTAGTTCGTTCTCTGAGTGTCGGTAACATTTTACACATCCCCTAACATTCTTCTAGTCACCCTTCTGTGGTTATCTGTATCTTGTTGAAGTATTTATCCGAAGTCAAATAATAAAATCATCAACAAAACAAAAGTAACACAAACGCCCAAAGCTAAGTAACCTCTTAAAATTTCGTAGAAAGTTTGAGGCTTGAGTCACCCCACGCGACACTCAACATGTGAATAGTTACACAGAAACTTTATGACGAAAGTAAAGTTGCTATTTGCGGCTAATGAATTAACTAAACTACAGGCCATACTACTCGTAAAATTCATTATTATCTATCGCAAAAATTCGCTTGGTTGATACGAACCAACGAGTACCTACTTGTTTATTACTTACTTACTAGTTTTTGACCGAGGTTTCGCCCGCGTAATATTTTGATCCCATGGGAACCTTTTATTTTTCGGGATAAAAAGTACCCTATGTCCAAGGATTTTTGTTAAGTAATACATCCATGCCTATGGTGCATTCCGTTTTTCAAACTACGTCCATGTCAAAAATCAAGTCAATCCGTTGCTCTGTTGCTGCTTAAAAGAGGAACAAACCAACAAACACACTTTTGGATTTATAATATAAGTAAGGAAGTATAGTTAAGGATAGGTAACATTTGCAATTTTAGCACAACGTCCGACCTGAGTAACAAAAGAAAACTCAACAACTTCATGTTTCAATCGTTGAGTCACATTTAAAGCAAAAAAACAGTTCAAATCTAAATCTCCTACGCTATTCAAGAAACTATTTTTGTCACAATAGAGCACAATAAACATGCGATTAACATATAACCAATGGTAAAAAAACAGTGTAGGTACTTAGTAAGTTTAGCGAATTTATGCATTTATCTATGACATCATCTTTTAAACAGATGAACCTGTTAAAAATTTTAAGACCTCAACAGAAATGCACAAGTGCATCTATCTAATACAAAAACTTCAATAATAGTAGTTTATGCACCTGTCATATAATGAAGGGTATTAAAACACGAGTGTGAGTTTAAAATCTAACCAATGAGAGCGCAGCTGCGCGCGCAGGGCCAATCAGGAGCGAGCGCGCGATGTTATAATGAGATTTTACGATATCGATGTGGATATTATAACATCATGTGAAATTGCTTAAATGTTGTCTGCGCTATAACAGTAGTCATTATAAGTCAAGTATTGGAAACATAAGTAGAATGTTTCATTCATTCATAAATTTCAGCTACTTAAGCAACATACTTATAGTAACAGAAATACAGAAACAGAAAATTTTATTCGGGACAAAACAATTAGGTACACAGAAACAAAACACGTAGTAGGTAGGTCTATAGTAATATACGACACATACCTACTGTTAAAGGCCCAACTGTTTAATCACCGCGCTTGATAGTGAAGTCAATAATGGTAACACACCTAATAAAAATGTTATTTTGTAAGAGTCCTAGAAACACCTAGTCAGAGAGTTGAATCCTTCAAATTCGTCTATGTATTACAATGTATTTTATTGGGTCTTCGCATACAGCCGCTTACCATCAGGTGATTGGTAGCTCGTCTATCACCTTTTACAAAATAACTAGTTTTAACCGCGGCTTTCCAAAGGGTCCTTTAATTTTTCGGAGGTAAAGAAGTAGCCTATGATACATTTAAATGATATCCTTGCAAATAATTTAGTGAGGGCAACTTTTTAGACAGACAAAGCGGCAAAAAAATAAACAGATTTCATGACTTATGAGAACTGTACTATTTTGTATATTGTGGATACATCAGCTTTCTTTTAAGTAAAAATTGTGAGTTTGATATGGTTTATCGAGTTCACTTAGAGTATGTTTAACTTCTGAAAAATACAAATCAAGTTACTTGACTAACATACTTACAGCCCAACAGAGTAATTTTTTGTTATTAATTGTTGTTTCAACTAAAAATACGAGTAATATAGTACGTTGAACTTAATTACTTATTTTGCGTCGAAAAAAAAATCTACAAAATTGTATACCTATCGTTTGTTGCTGTCATATTTCTTCTCTGCTTACGTAAATAGTTGTTATATCGAAAACTTGTTACGGCTTCGCATGGCTACGAACGAAATATACTTAGCTATGAACCTTCTAGAAGAAACAATTTAAAAGCTAATAAGTAAGTTCGTAAAGGTCGGGTGGTGGTGCCTTGAAGCCGCCTGAAAGTCTCTGACATGACTAAACAGTTAAAATAACCAGGATATCAATTTAACGTGTCATCTGAGCCACGGTAGCGCTCAGTTACTGTTGTGAATGCCACCAGCGGTCATCCATTCGAAAACCGACCATGCCAAGCATTGTAACTTCGGTAATAGCTAACTAACTAGTTAACTAATACCCAAACTACACCATGAGTGCAATTAAATAAAAGTTAATAAAAACCGCATTGCAATATAGTGGAAAGTTTAAAAATATGCGCGAGACACAAAAAAGGCAAGTTTGATTTATTATAAAATTAAATATAAAAACATAATTGACACATATTCAAAATTATGTATTGCTAATTACAACACTATTCTCTAAACTGGGTATACATTCACCCGTATCTTGGAGCCTAGGCATTCCCGTCATAAGAATACATAGTTATGATGTTTATTTGTCAGAAACATAGTAGTGCAAAAAACATACAAAGTCGCATACAGATCTTCAAAGAATATAGAGCGCGTGTTCTTGCCGTCGTGGCGTACAAATATTCAAACAAACGTTAAAAGTCTAAAAGCAAATATTGTAAATGTAGAGAAAGTGAAAGCAGAGGCACAAACCTGTAGCTTCAACGGCAAGTTGGTGGCTCTAGATGTTGCTGCTGATGCCGGAGCTGCTTCGCACGGACTGAGACGGAGCCCGCCCGCCCTAGCTTTATATCCCGCCCTACGCCCTCCGGGACAATACTAGCCCGATTTTATTAATGTTCTGTAGGTTCTAGAATTTGTTTGTTTGTAATATGCCGTGAAGTAGTTGTAAAATGTCATTTTTTTTGTAATATTTGCTCCTTCTGGTTTATGTATTTTTTCAATGTTTACTTTTTCTGGTATTCAAGATAATTTTATTTCTAAGAAATACGGTAGTGAACATCATAAAAAGTAGCATATAGATTCATACAGAGTATAGAACGCATATTCTTGCTATTGTGGCGTAAAAATATCCGAAGACACAGAAGTTTATTTTATTTTTTAGAAAATAACTTATTAAGTCCTTGTAAGTGAAAATATAATAGAGGTTTTTTTTAAATAAAAATGCTTGCGAGCGCTTAACAAACAAAAACCAAACGAATCTTGAGATCTCCTATCTAAATATTTTTTACAAAACCACGAGAATCAAAAATCTAATTCTGCTTCAGGCGTTAAAAGTACCTTTTATGTAAAAAATCTAAAATTCTCTGGTCACAGACGAAGTACTATTTGTATCTGCACAAGGAGAATGTTACGTAAATACCTACGTACGATGCAATAGGAAAATATTAAAGCTTAATAGGTTAACACGAGCAAGCAGTGGGTAATATACATATGTAGTTTGATTACTACATTTGGATTGGGATTTTTTACGTATTGGCGTTCGTTGTATAATGTGTGATAGTGGCGAAGGGTTCTATCACGTATCGATATTTACATCCAAAAGATATATTGCAAAGATGTATAGAGCCAAGGTCCATGACCTTGTACAATACTTGAATATTATCTTTTTTGTTAGTAAGATGATTTTCGCGATTTATTTTAAAATTACGTATAACGTTACGGCCTGGAGTTTATGTAGAACTTTTTTTTCCAGTTTTATGATCATGACATATTTTGAAATACATGGCGGCCATTCAACGTAAAATATGTTAAATGTCATTGCGTAATTTTAGGTGCCTAACAAAAAAGTTCTTTTCAAAGTTGAATTCGTAACTAACGTGTGGGATTCTATGTGGAAGTTTTTCTTTACGCAAGTATACAATTACATTGAAACTTGAAAGAGTTACGTAACTAAGTTTAGTAATTTAATTTCGCAATGAATCAAAACAAAAGATAGGTGTTCAGTAGAAGCCCACGTCATCAATGCCTATTTATACGTAGATTAAAATCTGAGCATACGTAACGCAGTTGCGGTATACTTTCCGCCCTGCTTTGTTTTCATACGACATAGAACGCAGTAGTAAAGCTCTTCATAATGCACGATTACGTAATACATATTTAATTTCATATTTTTTAAATATTTAATTTCATTTTGGACGTAGGGATGCCGAGTGCAGGGTACATCTTTGTTAGATTTATAGACAAGCGAAATTGTATTTTGTTTATGTAATTTATTCTTATTAATTTTGAATTTTTTTTGTAGTTAGTTTTTATTATTTTGTAATAATTGTGTTATTAATTAATTGTACATTGACATGTTTTCAGCGGAAATAAATGATGAGTATCTATTATATTTTCATGTCATATAAATAATAACCATTTACAATACTTACGTAAACCTTAGAGATATATTTTAAAAAAAATTGTAACTTAATCGATTGTACAAATGTACATCCAGCACTAAACTTTAATTTGGGGAAGGTATCAAAATACGTGCGTGAAAATATACTTGATAGCCATGACTGCATATTCCCTGGTATGTACCAAGAAGCAATATACGTAGAAGCTACGTAAGTGCATAGTAACGTCACGTAGTACAGGCACCGTCAACTACGGCTATTGGCTGCCACGTCCTAAATAGTCCATTTTCATGTCATTAAACGCGACTTATTGGCCAAATCGTTCCGACCTTCTGACCAATAGCGTGGTAGGTATTTCGTTTAACTTAATGGTGTATGAGGTTAATGTAGAATGCGCGGATTTTTTGTCGACCTTTTGATATTATTTATTTATTTCAGCAAAAACCCATACAACTAGAGTGTATATCTAATTAGTATTATTTATTTCGACGTAATAAAGGAATAAAATAAAATTGTTTTCTATAATTTAGTAGTCTAAGAGATTGTGTAGAATAAAATGGCTCTGTTCTAAATGTTCCTTAATAAGCAAAAAAAATATACTTTCGTTATATATTTGTTTTTCAATTCTTTTTTTTTTTAACAAAAACAGCGTTGTATATTTCTCCATTACCTAAGGTAGTCACAAAACTCGTAAAATCAGAGAGACTTATGCTTCAGCTTTGCTCAAATTGTTTCAGCATGTTCGGAGATTTCATATCCGTGAGTCATATCTGTTTGATTATTGTATGAAGTTTCGCTTCTGTCCCGTCGGTATATTGTACCCGCCACCCACAGACAGCTCTCTAATTGGACACCTGGATGTGCTGCTCCTGCAGATTTAGGGGAAAAGCCAAATATTATTTTTTATCAACGGAAAATTTAATGTTAACATAAATCGTCGTCGTCGTGTCAGCCATAGGACATAGGCTTACCTAATATATCTCCAATAAAACCGATTGGAAGCGACTTGCATCCCGTGCGATCCTGCTGTTTTGATGAGATTATTTGTCCAACTTGTGGGTGGACGTCCTATGCTACGCTTGCCAGCACGTGGTCTCCACTCGAGACTTTTTCGAACTATAGCGGATATCAATCGGTCTACCTGATTCGTGCTATATGTACTGCGGACAGACAGACTACAAAATGATCCTTTAAGGGTTCCGTTTTTTTTTCATTTTACGGAACCCTAAAAATATTTTTTATACAAATACAAAAATACAATACAAAATCGTTTATTTGTCCAGTTAATGAGTACAATTGTTTTCTTGGTTTCCTGGCCCTTATGCTAGGTCAAAAACATGTATTATAAGAGCCAGTACCTTCCTACTTACAATGACTGCTGACAAAAATAGTAATCTTAGTTACAGAGACAAAAGGGAAATATTTTCTTATATCTAGATTTATTAGGCTTATAGTATATGTAGCTATGTAATAATGTCTGCATGTGAGTGTGTGTGTGAGTAGCACTGCAATACACAAGATCTCTTTAGAGTCAAGGTTTGCAGCGTTACTCATGTGTGTTTGTGTGTGTGTGTGTTTGTGCTAGAAGAGCATATGATATAAATACATATATAAGTAATTATAGATAAATATATATTAAATAAATAAATACATAGATAGAGGGCAATGCCACATTGATTTCCTTAAATTTAATAAACGTGTCATAATTCAATGTTTCATTAATACATATATTATGAAATTATATGGAATTGATATTTATTATTTCAAAGTTTTTTTCTAGCAGCCTCTCAGCACTTTCATAATCCATTTCTAATAGCCATTTAGTAAGAGGGCTTTTAATTTGAAAATTACTAAGGCTTTTGCAGTTATCAATTGTGTTTTTTAGTACATTATAAAGCTGGGGTGCGATATACAAATAGTGTCTTTGGGCAACCGAATGTACTAATATATCCGAAATTGTGTTAGCTAGTTCACGCAGCAGCAAAGCAACGGATAGACTTGAACTTTGGCATAGATATAGTACAAAGGTTGGACAGTAACATAGGTTACTTTTTACTCCTGAAAAAGTTTCCTGTAGCATAGCACAAAAATCAAATTATTACGCGGGCAAAGGCGCAGGCAAAAAATAGTCTAAAGAGAATAAAAAGAAAGCAAAAAAATAGTAACGTTTTTTGCTCTACTTATTCCGTCTCGATTTTCAATACGTCGTAGCCAATGTCGTAGCAGACTCTACGCAGTTCCGTAGCACCTACAGGTGTCTACTCGGACAGCTACGAAGCTACTTTCGTTTCCCAATTTCACGTCAAAAGAGTGAATACTATGTTTTTAAAATTTTTTAAATTTTTATATGAAGTACCTATGTAATATGTAATTTAAACTACAGTGTCAAGTTGTATGTAACCCTTAGTCGGTGAGCCGTAGGCAAAGCTATGTCCAGCCGTTGCAGTATATTTTGCGGGATCTCACCTGATCCTTAGGTTAATTAGTCAGATATAATAGAGATAGTGAGATTCTCCATAGTCTCTTTATAACGCGTGAAAAGCCATTTCTCAGAACACTTCCCAGTCGTGTTAAAACGACGTTCATAATAACTCGATAACATCTCCTACCAATCATTTTATTTCCCAAGGTAACATTTAAAGATCGAGCATATTGCTGCGGGTCGGGTGGAAGGACCTTAACACGGCGGATATTTGTACTCGTAGGAGCATTGAGTGGATAAGTACATCCAATACGCTACATTTATACAAAGTTATAATACTGTTTAGTTATACACGTACTTAATATCAAAATCATATTATTAAGAGTAAATTATAATAATAATAAATCTTTATTTCAGACAAAAACTTAGTCCATAGGTATTACAGGTGGAATTTGTGCTACATAATAATCCTTACTAATATTATAAATCCGAAAAGTTTGTTGGTTTGTTGGTTTGTTACTCTTGCACGCACCAACGGAGCAACGGATTGACTTGATTTTTGGCATGGACATAGTTTAAAAGGCGGAAGGAGCTTTAGGATACTTTTTATCCCGAAAAATGGCATAGTTCCTGTAGGACAGGACAAAAACCATCGAAAGCGAAACTGTCGCCACTATCACAAAGAGCTAAGTGATTAATTCCTCTATGACGCTATTATGGACTAACGAAACGTCACAGCGAAACGTAAATAGATGACAGGTGACATTGTCTGCAGACTTTTATAAATCACAGGTAGCATGGCAGGGGGACAAATTATTTTTCTACCATTATATCCCTTTGAAGAGGAAATAAAGTATGGATTGAAAATGACAACTGACATTAAAATTGGATAAAATGATTTTTTCCCTCTGCATGCTACATGTTACTATGACATTTAATACCAGGCCGTCATTTTGTCTGACATTAAAAATATTTTTAAATCTTCTATCATTAGAGGTTTAACATGTTTCTTTATTCTACCTTTATGGTAGAGAATCATCATACTTTAATATTATCAATCCGAAAAGTTTGTTGGTTTGTTCCTCTTTGACGCAGCAACGGAGCAAAAGATTGACTTGATTTTTGATATACCTATGGTTTAAAAAACTGAAAGTGATAATAGGATACTTTTTCATCTTGAGAAAATTCGTGATTCACATGGGATAGAACAATAACTGTTTCTCAGCAATGGAGCAACGGATTGACTTGATTTTTGGGGTGGGCATATTTTGGAAGACAGAAAGTGACATAGGATACTTTCCATCCCGAAAAAATTGTGGTTCCCGTAAGATAAGACAATATTTTTTTCTCAGCAACGGAGCAACGGATTGCCTTGGCTTATTGCATGAATAAGTAGTTTGAAAGAAGAAAAGTGACATAGGCCACTTTTTATCCCAAAAACTTTAACAGTTCCCGTAGGATAGGATAAAAACTAAGTGAGCTGGCCGCGGTAGCAGCCGTCTAAGCGCCAGAAATAACCTGTCATGGCAAGTTTAGGACGTTCCTACATTTTTCGCACTCTTTCGCGGCACTCAACGCGCTATGTAGCGCTAGCCCAGACTCGGGCTTCATAACGTAGCTTGCGCTCCCGCCATAATGACGGAGTGTTTCGGAGCACAAGACACATCATCATCCACCACTCGGGACTAACCAGCACTGAGCGTCGGACAGCATTCCAACGCCCTGGTCTCAGTGCAACGGGTCAGTCATAGTAACCCAGCGCCTGCCTCTTCAACTGCAGAGGGCAGTGAGAACGGCCATCGCGATACCGACACTTCTCTTCCCCTGCAGCCCCACTGCGTCTGCCAACACGTTGACGGCATAGCGGAAGGTAGGGTAGGTGGCGGCACCCACACCGCCAATTCCATATATCCCACCGCGGCCCCTAATCCTCGGCTGTCATATCAGAGTCCAGAAAGCAGCCTTGCTTTATGAAACTAAGAAAGGTTATTCCCAGCAAGTAACTGGAGATAAAGAGACAGAAAAGAAGACACACCCAGCGCAGCAGGAGGAGCTGGAGTTCATATGTCTGGTAGACGGAGCAGCACTAGAGCAAAATCTTAACCGAGAAATTAACATATTTACAGACGGCAGCAAAATTAAAGGGAAAGTCGGGGCGGCATTATCCATTTGGGATGTACCCGCAAGCCGAAATTAGCCAATTGGTGCTCCGTGTACCAGGCCGAGCTATTGGCACTTCTTGAGGCTACCGAAAAAGCATTAAAATTCCCAAAGTCCAGCTACAGCATCTTTTGTGACTCCAGCTTTGCACTGGAAACGGCAGTTGGCGTCTCTACCTTCCATCCCTTAGCAGTAAAATTCAAAGTTAACATAGATTTACTACACGCACAAAATAAAATAGTGAAATTTTATTGGATTAAAGCGCACGCGGGGATGGAGGGAAATGAGAGAGCGGTCCAGCTAGCAAAGGAAGCAGCACTGCACTCGAAGTGCAGACAGACCTATTTACGATAACTGCCCCGTTTCATTCGTCAAGTAAGAAATCCGAAAGGACTCTCTTGACGAGTGGAACCGGCGGTATCAGGATGGACACACAGCGGCGGTAACGAAAACATATTTTCCGGATGCAAGGGCGGCATACAAGATCGTAAGAGAAAGCACCAGTGGGAATCATAACTCAAGTGCTGACGGGGCATGGTGGGTTTTCCCAATACTTACATCGATTTAAGTTGAGGGAGAGCCCATCGTGCATCTGTGAACCCACAAAAGAGGAGACTCCACTGCACATAATCTTGGAATGCACAGTTTATGGAAAGCAGCGATTTGATTTAGAACAAAAAATTGGAATTAATATAACACGTAAAAACTTAGATGAAATAATGAAAGATAAGATAAGATAAGAATCTTAGAAACAATTTAATCGAATTTTGCACAAATATCTGTAAAAAAGCAATAATTAGGAACAAGTAGGTATAAACTTGGCTGTACCATTGTAATATTTATTTTAACTGCAAACAGCCAAAAACATTGAAACATATTTTTGTCAGGGATATTTCGCGATAAAATAAAATAAAAAATCCTCGGCTGCAGCGTCGCAAGAGCGGCACTGCAGCCCGCCTCAGTTGCGACACTCCTCATAAGGCACGCAACCTACCGACCATCCTCTCTTAGCTGCTTTAGTTAAAAGCGGCTGAACCTCGAGTGCCAGCCTCTAAGCTGCCTTGAGGGAAAAGACCCAAAGAAGAGGGAGACTTGCTAATAATTACGTTCAGGATACTGTTACTACTACCACGCATTCTGCTCAGCAGGGAGTACACTTTTTTTCTCATGATGGCGTGGAAGCCATCGGTTCGAGCTTGTGTAAACATCCCTGATGCGCTACAATAACGTGGCAGCCCCAACAGCATCCTAAAACCATTATTATACTGTACTCTAAGCGCACTGTATGCTTTTTTGGTGTATGATACCCACAGGCTGCTCGAATAAAAAGACTGACAGAAGGCCTTAAATAAAGTTATTTTAACATCATTCGTGCATCGAGCAAACCTGCGGGCAATCATGTTACATCTTACTGCTAATGCTCTGCGTTCTCTTTCTATATCTTGATCATCTTTGAGATCATCTGTCACTATATGACCAAGATATTTAAAGCTGTTAACAATATTTAATTGAATTCCATTTAAGAAAACGGGAGGAACGGCAGTAGGATTGTTATTCTTTGCTTTAAAAACCATGACTTCGCTCTTTTTAGAATTGTAGACTAAGCCATGTTCTGAAGCATACTTTTCACATATTCCCAATAATTTTCTGAGGCCACTAATCGACGGGCTCAGCAACACCATATCATCAGCGTAACTGATATTATTAACGCTTGTTCCATCTATGTGGCACCCGACATGTGTGTTACTGAGCTCGATGATCAGGAGGTTCACGTACAAATTAAATAATTTAGGCGATGTAAGCCCCCCCTGCCGGACACCGCATTCCAGACCATAAACTTCAGACATCTCACCTGCCCACCGCACAACATTAGTTTGATTGGAATACCACATTTTAAATATTCTTATTAATTCTACAGGTAATTCAATTTCAGTTAATTTTTTCCACAGTATTTCATACGAAACGAGATCAAAAGCTTTGGATAAATCTAAAAAGCAGGCATAAATCGGAGTTTTTCTATCTGTGTAGTATTTGACAGTGTGCTTGAGAGCCATGATAGCACTTTCTGTGGACAATCCGGCTTTGAAACCAAATTGGGCGTCATGTAAATTTAAGTGACTATCGAGGTAATTCTCAAGTACACTATCAAATACCTTTGAAATAATAGTGACCAGTGAGATGGGTCTGTAGTTCGATTTGTTTGAGATATCACCAGTTTTATTTTTAACTATGGGAACTACTATGGTTTTCATGAGATCATTTGGAAGATAGCTATGACTAAGGCAAAATGAAAAGAACATGAACAGGACTCTTGGCAGGTGGGGGCCAGCACATGTTAGGTGCTCGATGCTGAGCCCATCGTGACCAGGAGACTTACCTCTTTTCATATTACAGATGATGCGACGTATCATTTTAGGTGTGAGCTTGACGGTAAGTTCCTTGTCCCCGGGCTCAGGACCGGCCACCCCAGTTACAGGAGGAAGAGTCGATTTGACCTTGAAATGTTCCATTAGTCTAAACAAACGTAACATAAAATAAAAATCATTCCGTCTTAAAACTGTTAAATAATTAATTAAAAATATCTGAGAAAACCTTATGACTTGTACTAGCAGTTGCTAGGGAAACAAACTTTTCGGCTGTATGCAGAGCAGCATCTCTCTATGACGCTCCAATGCTGTACACTGGGCGGAAATAAGCTACTGCCGCTGATAAATAAAATTAATTAGACGTTGGAGTTTGACTGATTTTGAGTACATTGTAGTACTGTGGGGACACAGTGTTTCAAGATAATGAACCGTGACACTTTCACTTAAATTCGTCTGTTTGTCATAATACTTTGCTGATAGACGCAGCCGGGCGCTTACCTCATAAACCATAGAAAGTATTTAGTAATTATTTTTCGTAAAAAATGGCAAAACCGTACACGACGGAACAAAATTCGAATATTTCGCTCGAATTGTTTCCATTATTGTTGATTTTTCAAAAATGGCTCCGACGATTTCTGTAACATTTAAATGGGTGGGTCCCATCGGAGAGGATTCTCCGTAGTAGGTATTCCCTTTCGAACTAAAAAAGATTTTTTTGATTCGGTTCACAATTGGCGAAATTATCAATGAACATACACAAAAATACATACAGAAGAACATAGAACCTCCTCCTTTATGGAAGTCGGTTAAAAATGTGTTTGCTATATGCAGCGCTGCGACCCGACACAATGTGTTTGAGCCTTTAGTAAAGCCTATAAATTGCTAAGTGTCCTCGATGATAATATTACGATGTTGCGACCGGCCCCTGTTTTATTGCACATATGACCATAAATTTTGTTTTACATTAATAAGGAAGTATTTAGGTGAACTGTTGCTTGAAAACTGTGATGGCCTAGTTGTAGAAAGCTCTGGACAAAAGCAGATTGGTGGATCCACGTCCACCTTGAAATTTCTTCTAGGGACAAATGTTCTAGATGTTTGCTCTGTGTCTGGGTGTTATTTAGTTACTATCTACATAAGTATGTATTTAAAAATATGTATAAGTAGTACATCAGTCTCTGGCATCCATATCACAAGCTTTGCTTAGTTTGGGTTCAGAGGCCGTGTGTAAGATGTCTCCAAATATTTATTTTATTTTTTATTTTTATTTTTATTTAAATAACTATGTATAGGTAGCTTTACAATGTTTTTCTTTACCGAAAACCAGTAGCAAGTACCTACTAAAATCCGTACATATGTGGATAAATTCCAAAGAATTCATGTGTACGGGACCGAGTTTGAACCCTCGCCTGATGCTTGAAAGGGGAGCGTTCTTCCTAAGCCACCACGGCTTCGCATGGCATGACGGTTTAGTCGTAAACACACACGTCTATAGGGGATTATATGTACCTAACTTGTATGTTAAGACTAATTAGATAGAAACTACTACTACATAACAAGCAATTGGATCATCCAGAGATCCTTGAAGGTCTAAAGATAATCCAAATGCTCAAGCCCACTGCCAGTATGCAGCGTGCCTAGCATGCTGGCAGCATTGCCACGCTGAATGGCAATGCTTTTGCGTTAAGCCAAATAAACACCAGGATTTTGGTCACGCATCGCGTCCACCAGACGCTCAGAAAGACTTTTGAAAACCAGATGAGCTCCCGGCCCCCGCGGACCCGATGTCTCAACTCCAAACAGCTCAAATATATAACCACAATATATAATTTATAATATAAGATTAGATGGATAGATGAATACTAGAAGAATACTTTGAAGACAGATAGATTGATGAATACTTAAACCGTTCATACACCAAAATATTGTTATAAGTAATATTTAAAAAAAACTTTGAAACAACAACAGGCGATCTTCTCACTTACAGTGATCTCTTGCAAGAAACCTTAGGATGGCGAGAGACGTACAAGGAGATAAAAACGACGTGCAATAACACACTGTGTAATATGGAGAGTCATGAAGCTAATTAGCATTTTACCAGGAATTACTCAATATGTTATACCTGAAGTATCGATTAACCTTTACTAACAAATTCCTTGCAAAATTAACGAACTCAGCGAATTAATCAAGCGAGTGGAAATGTATGGTTTCCAATACCTTTCAAATTTACTTAATTGGTAATCGCTTTCCATTATTTTATCGTTTAATTTAACCTTTGAACTTGACTTGAACTAGGTATTGCGTAGGCGTGTTGCAAATAGGTGCTAGATTATTTTGATTTAGTGAGCATATACATACTCGTAAATCATTAATTAATACTAGCTGCCCGTCCTGGCTTTGCCCGGTTACGGATGAGTTATAGCTATAAACCTTCCAGAAGAAATATTCTAAAAGATAGTAAAAACTGCATTGCAATCTGTGGTCTAGGTTGGAAGATATAAGCGGATACACAGACAGACACATAAAATAACGGTCTTGCTTTATACTATTATAATAATAATAATTATTTAATTATAACTTTAACTTTAATTTTTAGTTACCATAACATATACATCTGCTAACTTAATAAAATTTGACAATTTTGAATGTAATTTGAACAATTTTGAATTATACTATGTAGTGAAGCTCATGAACTTAATGAAATGTTGAATCTTTATAATACGGGAGGATTTCAATGATGCAATTAGGTGTGGGAATCTACGAATCCTAACTTATAAATATTATTAATATTATAAATCCGAAAGTGTGTCTTTTGGTTTGTTACTCTTTCACGCAGAAACAGAAGCAACGGATAGACTTCATTTTCGGCATGGATATAGTTCAAAGGTTGGAAAGTTACAAAGGCTCATTTTTATGGCGGAAAAATAAAAGGTTTCTTTGAGATATCATAAAATAGAAAAAAACGCGTAAAATATTTAATAATTAAAATAAAATAAATATTTTATAAGGGGGGCTTACATACAAGAATCGTGATTTTTTGGCGGGATTTTTATCGGCAACCGATAGATGCTTTAAATATTCACAAAATATTTAGTTGTAAGTATATTCAATTGAAAAATAAATAATTAAATTAAAATAAAATATTTATGTTGAGGAGGGCTGCCATACAGTAAGGAATCCTTTTGAAATCATTTTGGAATTATTTTGATTTTCCATCGACGTCCACTACTGGACACGGGCCTCCCCTATGGATTTCCAATAACCCCGGTTAAAAGTGGCTTGCTTCCAGCGAGCTCCTGCGGTCTTAATTATAAATATCATCAGTCCAAAAGTCGGTGGACATCCTACGCCTCCTTCGGTCTTATCTTTTATATTCTACCATCATATTTTTCTTTAGCCGTGGGGTGCCGGCAGAGTAGAATAGCACCCCCCTCCAGTACCAGGTGTCGTAAGAGCCGACTGAGGTACAGCGGAACCGACTAATGGCGGTATAACCATTCAATTCAGACGTAGCTAAAATGGCACAGGGCAGGGATGGGCAGCAGCATCCCTGTCGCGAAGCTACGTCTCTGCGATCGCCACCACGCTTGCCCAGCGAGGCGATTATTGGGCAAATACCCCCTATGAAAAGTAAAAATAAGACCAGGCCCCCAGTCCCCAGCAGCTCCGCTAGTCCGGGCTACGACAGCGGCCCCGGTAACGGCGGAGCAGGGGGTGCTAAGAATCACTGGAAGATGCACGGCTGTCACTCCAAAGTATTCAAACGACGACTGGCCCTGGTAACACACAACGTGCGCACTTTAAGGACTGACGAGAAGATTGCTGAGCTGGAAGAAGAGTTAAGTAGGTTGCGCTGGGATATTGTGGGGTTGTCTGAAGTCCGTAGAGAGGGGGAGGACACGATAACCCTAAAGTCCGGCAACCTGCTATACTACCGGGAAGGTGACCAGCGGTCCCAAGGTGGTGTCGGTTTTCTCGTTCACAAGTCCCTCACTAACAACATTATTACCATCGAAAGCGTGTCGAGCAGGGTTGTGTACCTAATACTCAGAATATCTGAGAGGTATTCGCTGAAGGTCATTCAGGTATACGCACCGACCTCGTCACACCCAGATGATGAGGTGGAGACTATGTATGAGGACGTAAGTCGAGCCATACGTATGTCTAAGACCCACTTCACTGTTGTAATGGGGGACTTCAACGCAAAGTTGGGCAGAAGAAGCGATGATGAGCTGAGAGTGGGGAAATTTGGATATGGACAACGGAACCCCAGGGGCCAGAGGCTGGCTGATTTTCTGGAGAAAGAGGAACTCTTCATGATGAACTCTTTCTTTCAGAAGCCGCCTCACAGGAAGTGGACCTGGATGAGCCCCGATGGTTCCACGAAAAATGAGATAGATTTCATCATGACCACCGAGAAACGGATATTCAATGATGTCTCCGTGATACACAGGGTGAAAACCGGTAGTGATCACAGAATCGTAAGAGGCACATTGGATATAAACGTTAAACTCGAAAGGTCACGCTTGATGAAGTCCACGCTCCGACCTACACCTTCCGATATCCAAAACCCCGAGAGCTTTCAGCTCGAGCTCTCAAATCGCTTTGCTTGCCTGGAGAACTTTGCGTCAGTGGACGAGATCAACAACGGGCTCGTAGAAACTGTCCAGACGGTGGGTGCTAAATTCTTTAGACCCCGTCGTACAAATAGACCTCAAAAATTTTCCGATCAAACTCTAAATCTCATGGCCGAACGACGCTTACAGAGACTGCAGTCTTCCGATGATGCAAAGTCATATAGGCTGATCAATAGACAAATTTCGAAATCCGTGAGGCGCGACATTCGTCTCTTTAATACTAAACATATTAAAGAGACCATAGAGCAGAACAAAGGCTCCAAAGTGTTTGCGAGGAATTTGTCTATTGGGCAAAGCCAGCTGACAAAGCTGAAGAGAGAAGATGGCAGTGTAGCGTCGACCAAGGCAGAGGTATTGGAGGAGATCGAAAGGTTCTATGGACAGCTATACGCTTCGGTCGCTAAGCCTGTCAACAGCTCAGCCAAAGACCCAAGAGCCAAGCTGACCCGACACTTCACCGAAGATATCCCGGACATCAGCCTGTACGAGATTAGAATGGCCCTAAATCAGCTCAAGAACAACAAGGCGCCGGGTGATGACGGTATCACATCAGAGCTTCTGAGAGCGGGTGGAACACCGATATTAAAAGTCCTCCAGAAGCTTTTCAACACCGTCGTCCTCGAGGGCATCACGCCAGAAGCATGGAACAGAAGCGTGGTGGTGTTGTTTTTCAAGAAAGGTGACAACACCTTATTGAAGAACTACAGACCCATCTCGCTTCTGAGCCATGTTTATAAGCTGTTTTCAAGGGTCATTACGAACCGTCTCGAGCGCAGGCTTGATGACTTCCAGCCTTCCGAACAAGCCGGTTTCCGAAAGGGCTTTAGCACCATGGACCACATTCATACGCTGCGGCAGGTTATACAGAAGACCGAAGAGTATAACTTGCCACTTTGCTTAGCGTTTGTGGACTATGAGAAAGCCTTTGATTCGGTCGAGACTTGGGCTGTGCTCGAGTCTCTCCAACGATGCCGTGTTGACTATCGGTACATCGAAGTGTTGAAGTGTTTGTATAATAACGCCACTATGTCGGTCCGAGTACAGGAAGAGAGCTCCAAGGCGATCCCTTTAAAAAGAGGCGTAAGACAGGGAGACGTAATCTCTCCGAAACTGTTTACGGCTACTTTGGAAAACGCCTTCAAGCTCCTGGAATGGAAAGGATTCGGCATCAATGTCAATGGCGAATACCTCACTCACCTTCGATTTGCTGACGATATAGTAGTCATGGCAAAATCGATGGAAGAGCTCAGCACGATGCTCGAAAGCCTCAATCGGGTTTCTCAACAGGTGGGTCTTAAGATGAACATGGACAAGACGAAAGTCATGTGTAATTCCCATGTTGTACCCACCCCGATCACTGTTGGGAACTCGGTTCTTGAAGTCGTTGACTCGTACGTCTACCTAGGACAAGTAGTCCAGTTAGGTAGGTCCGACTTCAAGAAAGAGGCCAATCGCCGAATCCAACTCGGCTGGGCAGCGTTCGGAAAATTGCGTAACGTCTTCTCGTCCGACATACCTCAGTGCCTCAAGTCGAAAGTGTTCGATCAGTGTGTGTTGCCAGTGATGACTTATGGCACTGAAACGTGGTCTCTTACTATGGGCCTTATTAATAAGCTCCAAATAGCCCAACGAGCTATGGAGAGGGCTATGCTCGGAGTCTCTCTGCGAGATCGAATCAGGAATGAGGAGATTCGCAGAAGAACCAAAGTTACCGACATAGCCCAGCGGATTGGCAAGTTGAAATGGCAGTGGGCAGGGCACATAGCGCGGAGGACTGATGGCCGATGGGGTCGAAAAGTTCTCGAGTGGAGACCACGTACCGGCAAGCGCAGCGTAGGACGTCCACCCACAAGGTGGACGGATGACCTCATTAAGACCGCAGGATCACGCTGGATGCAAGCCGCTACCAACCGGTCTTATTGGAGATTCATAGGGGAGGCCTATGTCCAGCAGTGGACGTCCTATGGCTGATGGATGGATGATATTTCTTTGCCAAACCAGCGTGGTATATCGGTAGCTTTGATGGAAACGCCTACAGATTTCCTATTTCCTCGTTTCCTTTATTCAAGTAACCACAAAAAAAAAAAAAAAAGGATACGAATTGTAGTACAAATAATTATTTATACAATAACGTTTATTACATACCTACTTAACTAGAGGTATTATACGTGAGAGTTAGCGGAATATACTTATTTTCCGTGAAAGGGAGCCATACAAATTATAGATTGCAGTAGAGCCTCGATTAACCAGACTGATTCGTGTCGTTGATCATTCGGATAATGGAAAATCCGGATAATTGACTACATGAAAAAGGCGATTTTCTTAGCCAACTTTCGACCAGTTTCGCTCATTTTTGAATGAATGAATAATTATTAATTCTGTCTTTAAGCGATATCACCACTTACGCTTCTAAATTTTTAAGTTCAGGGATCGCGTGGCGACATAGCGCAGCGGAATAGGTACACTTAGAAAAAAAAAACAATAATAATTCGCGAAGAGCAGAGAAAAAGGGCCACGGGCGGGTTATGAAACTTCTTATAGGTCCATGTATCCATGTATGGATTCGGATTCATCTAGAAAAATAAATTTTGGTGGCGTCGGGTAGTAGTCCGGATAATAGGGAATCCGTATAACTAGGGTCCGGATAATCGAAGTTCCACTGTATCCATCTAATCTGTCTTACTTTATAAATACACTATTAGAGATGAGAGGATCCCAAGGATATGCCGTACACAAGTGCCTAATAAAGAAGTAATTCATATTATTGATGAGTTTGTGAGACCTGACAATATTGCCTTGTTCAAGTTGATCGATCGAAGGATTGAGGCGTATTTTGGACGTCTCTCAACGAGTGGATAGGTACCAGTTTCATGTAAAAAGCAATATTCGGAAGGTAAAACTTTGGAGCACCGGACCGACGTAAAGTTTAAATGAAATTGTCATAATAGGATACGACAGACGACACGAATATAATAATACCTAAATCATAAACAATACAAAAACTTAAGATTACATCTAGATGGGTATCTGATTGAAGGGCGACCTCTATGATAAATTATGTAAATGTGATCCCTTAAATTCTGTTAGTTAAACACTATCGAGACTTTCTTACATGCTTGTAGATCAGGATATAGTCTTGATATCTAGCCCCCACTAAGCCAGCGTGGTGGATATGGCCTAATCGCTCATCGTGGGTAGGCCTACGTTCAGTAGTAGACTATTCAAAGGCCGATACGGATACGGTACAGTCGGTTCAGTATATCGTTTTAGAAGTAAGCTGAAGCATACGCCTACAGTGGCCAATTCCGACTACTTACGCGTAACACAGGAATGCGCAGTCCGTACATAGCTTTCATAAAGCATGCGAGACGAGACTGGATCGCAAAGGCAGCCGTAAATCAGTCAAATCAGCAGTGACCGTAAATCATGGCGTGAATTGGGAGAGGCCTACAGACACAGATACAGTAGGTATATGTCCAGAAATGGAAAACGTAAGACTAACGAAGAAGAAGAAGAATTGATTTAAATTACATTATTTCAAACGAAATACGCGAAGATGAAAAATACTGGGCAATAGTTGTTTATGGCTGTGTTGTACTTAATTTTATGCAATGCAGAGATTCTAAAAGTTACCTACGAGTAGGCCCACAGAGCTATAATAGAGAGATGGCGCTGTTGTCGCTTGAGTGAATTCTCATCCACAAAAATGTATGGAAAATCTGGCCCATGGCTGTCAAACCTGTCAAATATGACAAATACGAGTATGAATTGGTAAACAAAGTAAAACAAATACAGTCGGCGCGCGAGTTGAATGCAGAGCTTAGGAATGCGAATGTCTCCCCCCGCTATCCGCACGCCCAACCCGCCCAGGCGCGTGAGGTGGGGCGTGCGGATAGCGGGGGGAGATGCTCCCGCTCTTTACCTCAGACCCCGACTGCATTCAACTCGCGCGCTATCTGTACCTATTGCATGTCCGTTAGGATAAGCTGTTGTGTCTAAATAATTTTGTAACACCGTTCAGAGCAATAAATGATATCTTTATCTTGGAATTTGACACTACTGAGAGAAAATCACGGCAACTAGCCACTGAATCGAGATATTTTTCATGTCTCTTTTTAATTCATGTCATATTAAATTTGCTTTAATTGCATCTCTTTCTTTCTTTTCCCGATCAACCACATTATCCCTCTGGTATCTCCGTGCCTAGTCCCCATCACCTTCAATGTGGACTTTTTGTGTAGGTATGTCCGTGTACGTTCAAGAAAGAGGCCAATCGCCGAATCCAACTCGGCTGGGCAGCGTTCGGAAAATTGCGTAGCGTCTTCTCGTCCGACATACCTCAGTGCCTCAAGTCCAAAGTTTTCGATCAGTGTGTGTTGCCAGTGATGACTTACGGCACAGAAACGTGATCTCTCACTATGGGCCTTATTAGTAAGCTTCAAGTAGCCCAACGAGCAATGGAGAGGGCTATGCTCGGAGTTTCTCTGCGCGATCGAATCAGAAATGAGGAGATCCATAGAAGAACCAAGGTTACCGACATATCCCAGCGGATTGGCAGGTTGAAGTGGCAATGGGCAGGGCACATAGCGCGGAGGACTGATGACCGATGGGGTCGTAAAGTCCTCGAGTGGAGACCACGTACCGGCAAGCGCAGCGTAGGACGTCCACCTACAAGGTGAACGGACGACCTCATTAAGACCGCAGGATCGCGCTGGATGCAGGCCGCTACCATCCGGTCTTATTGGAGATCTTTAGGGGAGGCCTATGTTCAGCAGTGGACGTCCTATGGCTGAAAGGAAGGAAGGAAGGATGTCCGTGTATATTTGTAGGTATATGTCTGCCGCTTAGTGTGTGCTGTTTTCACTATCCTTTAGATTTTTCTGGAAGGTTAATATAATATAATATACTTAGGTAAATTCATTAGTAGCCGGGCGAAACCGGGACGGGCAGCCACTACTTAGTACTTACGAGTACGTAGGTATAGGCCGCGCCACACAAGTTGGCGAATGTGAAGTTAGCTGCGCAATATCCAATCATGACTGCAGCTTACATAAAGCCGCACGTTGATTGGCTATTGCGCAGCTTGTAGCTAACTTCACATCCGCCAACTTGTTTGGCGCGGCCTATACCTAAGTAATCTAATATTAGTTTAGAGTAAATATTCTAATTAGGTTTATAAGTTATTATAATCCAGCGTAGTTCATAACTGATGAACATTTGATTGGCTTCGCATTTCTCCGTCATCGCCACCGTTTTACTGAACTTGAGATAATTTTAACCTCAGTTATACAATCTTTGGATATTAGATAACAAATCGATATCCAACATGAAATAACGGTTGCTTCAATTGACGTGAGTAACATGTTATGTACCTACACAGATCTACCTAGTAGGTACTTACAGTCTTACATAGGTAGGTCATGAATAGCGTAGGGCAAATAGCTGTTTGCTTTGTTATTAAGATCACTTTTACTTCGGTGCATTTTTTTTTATATTTAACAATAAAGTACTTACCTACAAGGTGTAGAGATGGTACATGGGCAAACCGCTTATCATTTTGAATCGGGAGTATACAATGAAGTTTTTCTCTCGTCAAAGAGGTCATTATTAAGTTAATATTAAAGACATGTTGTGTGCTTTCAGTATCATCTCTGTGTGGAACACAGCTGTACCCTAAATTTATGTAGGGCAGGTGCCCCGGTTGTGGCCATCTTAGTATCATTTGTGGCCACATTGAATTTTAACGAATATTTAGACAATTTAATGTTCAAATAATATTTTAAAAAATAATCATAATTTGAGATTCTCTCAAACAATATTTATGTTGTTACATTGTTTATAATTACCATTTATGCAATAATTTTGACACCAAAATGGCCACAACCGGGTCAGTGGTCATAACCGGGGCACCTGCTATATGTACCATATATCAAGTTACAGAATAGTCCTCGGTTACATCACTAAACCTTATTCCTTTGTGACAAAATCACGTAACCTATCCCACCTAAAAGTGGCGGGACAAGTGATGATCCCCTAACAAGGCATTCTGTCAATTATGGGCGATAGCCGCGCCGCATCCTCCGCGCCCTAACTAGGAGTTACGGCCGTCATTCTTATTCCTTGACCAGTTAAATGTGACCTTTCCTTGTGGAGCCTTTCCTTGAATCTTTGTTAGCGATATTTTATGCGTTTTGTTGTGCACGGCCATTGATTAGAGACCTTTCCTCTTGTAGACTTCTCTTTATCAGAGTTAACGTGGGCCGACATCAAACAGGCAGGCTTCGCTTTAATTTGCACTATTGGTAGCGAGAACAAGGTTCAGTTAATTTTTCCATGTTTTCCATGCTGCAGACAAAAACATTCATGAATAGGCACGCCTCATGCGCTCATGCACCACGATGCATTAGCGCATTGCCAGTCGTATATTTTCGCTTCGACTTTCAAGTTTTCTAGGATTAAAGAAGTTTCTAGGGACTCAAATAAATCCGTTGGTTTGATTGATTGACAATAGAAAAATTTATCGACCAAAGTACGAGTCGGACTTGCGTACGAAGGGTTCCGCACTGTATGGGAGCCCCCCTTTATATTTATTTTATTTAAATTATTTATTATTGAAGTGAACATACAGCTAAATGTTCTGTGAATATTTCAAGCATCTACCTGTTACCATTATTAATATCGATCGAAAAACGGCTAAAAATCAGGTTTATTTTGTTTTTAGTATTTGTTGTTATAGACAGATATAACAGAAATAGGTACAATCATTTGTTAAAATTTCAGCTTTCTTGCTATAACGGTTCATGAGATACAGCCTGGTGACAGACAGACGGACAGCGGAATCTTAGTATTAGGGTCCCGTTTTTACCCCTTGGGTACGGAAACCTAAAAATACGTGTCCAAGGGTATTTTTGATAAATCTAACTGACGGACTAACTATATTTTTAGATAATTTTATTGTTAGTTTCTAAACTCAACGCTCTCTGCTTATTATTAGCGAAAGAAAGAATGATTAAACATTTATTATTTCCAGGTTACCACACGTAACTACGTACATAACGTACCTACATTATTAAGGTATCCGAAGAGGTACGCCTGAGGATTGTGGTAGACCCGAACTTAGCTAAGCCTTGGGTAGGCACCCGAGATTCACCGTTTCTATGGAAATTTCCGCAGAAAGGTTTTTAGTTAATCCTTAGTAGGTGATACAATACAATACAACAACACTTTATTGACACCAACAAGAAAACATAACAAAAGAATAGTGATATTGTATTACCAAACAGTTTCGTGGTTTCTGTTCGGCGTAGGAAGTAGTATGGCAACCATCTTGTTACAGAGAACTTCAGAGAAGTCTAATTTTCGTCTCGGTTTCTACGATTCGCATGCAAAACGCGAGGTTTGAGTAATAGGACAAACCCGTAACCTACCTTTTTCGTGTGTTTAATTAGAACTTTGAGAACTTTAGTATTGCAATGTTACAATATGTAAATATCTGCTACAAGTAAACTACTGAAACCAGAATATTGAGAATTTAGTGTTATATACCCACCTCAGGAAGGATTAAATTTTTCACCAAAACACAAAAATGTTTGGTAATTTCGTTATTTAGTATTTTAAACAATACTTTTTAGACTTAAAATAAAAATCCCTGTTAATATTTATAAAATTACTATATTTCATTACAAAACACCATGGCACCGCGTCAAGGCACGTCCGAATTTTAAATCACACAAAATTAACATAACTATATACACAAACAAATTATAACGGGTATTCAACGGTGCAGTACATTACAATGGCAATTACATATTTCGCATAACGTTAATATAACAATACTGTTATTTCATATAGCGTGATAGCAGTGCCACTGTTTCGCATAGCGCGATTATAACAACCGTTGTTTCTCATAGCGCGATTATAACAACCGTTGTTTCGCATAGCGCGATTATAACAACCGTTGTTTCTCATAGCGCGATTATAACAACCGTTGTTTCTCATAGCGCGATTATAACAACCGTTGTTTCTCATAGCGCGATTATAACAACCGTTGTTTCGCATAGCGCGATTATAACAACCGTTGTTTCTCATAGCGCGATTATAACAACCGTTGTTTCTCATAGCGCGATTATAACAACCGTTGTTTCGCATAACGTGACATTATAACCATATTTTTTATTGACGACGCAATTAAACATTATTTCGTTGTTAAATTATCATATAACGAACTAATACTGACCTAAAAATAAATACTATGTTAAATAAAATCACTGCTTTGTACAATACTATTATGTACACGTTGATACAATTACAATCACATTTAGGGTTGAAGTTAGACGGAATTTCTGGAAAAGTGAAAATCAGAGCTGTCCCTTGCTCAGCTCAAAATTTTGTGAAAATAAGTACATTAAACATTTTTATCATTTTTAAATTCACGACATTGTTTTTTTTTTTATCAAAACGACTTATGAATAAAATTGTGATTTGAACCAAATTTCATAATTGGATTTTTGAAACTAATTTAAATCTACAAATCACTACAATGTTTTTGTATATTCTTATTGACAACTACGTTACAATTATGTATTTATTTATTATTTAAGAAATTAACTATGACATATAACAATTATTTTTAAATATTTTTTTTATTATTCCAGAATTATGACACATTCACAAAAACACCTGACTTCATACAATAATACTAAAAAGAAAATCATAACAAAAATAATCAATCACTTTTATAACTTAAATAAATTAATCCTAATAAAGTACATTATTATTATCACCTTAAAATTGACTTATTATTAATAACAATAATTATTAAAAAATTATCTAGATTGACTTTCTCGAAATGCGACTTTCAGTCAAATATAAATTCACATAACGTTAAAAAAAGGTACGTTTTATTGTGCGTATTACATAAATATTTCACGTTATTAAATATAAAAAAATATAATGTTAGGTCCCAACGTTTAATTCAATCTCTGTCCGAAAAGAAAATGACTCGATTGACTAACAAAATATCATTATTTTTCACACCAACTTTATAAAAACGTTTAAGGCCAGCCTTATTCTAAAAGTTATTCTATAACTTGGCAAAAACGTAGAATTTATGTCACATCACAAAGAGTAGAGACGCACCGTCACAATCCGTGGATAAGCCCATGCGCAGCAATGAACTACTAACAAGATATAAATTAAAAATTTAAAAACCCCCGACACATTGACAACCATTTTGGGCACATTTGTAGAATTTTGGTTCTTCCATCCCCACTTTAACCCACCATAACTCTTAAACGGCTCAATCGATTTTTATAAAACATAGCTAAGAACACTCTCGACTAAGTCTCCTTTCATCCAAAAAAAACTAAACTGAAATCGGTTCAGTGGTTCGGGCGCTATGATGCCACAGACAGACAGACACACAGACAAACAGACACGTCAAACTTATAACACCCCTCTTTTGCGTCGGGGGTTAAAAAGGCCAGTAGGTACAGTACAGTCACAAAAGGGTCTAACTAGTCACTGGCAAGTCCTAAATAACCTCATAAAATCCTCTAAATGTGTACCTAATTCCATTTAAACATTTATTTGCCAAACCATACTTTATTTCTTGTATTTCGTCTCACTTCTTTATCTGTCGAACCATTATAAAGAAACTTTGACAGTTTTAAGTCGTTGCCAATACTTTTAAAATTAAAAGTCCCACTGGCAACTTTATATTAACTTTACATTTAAGGTGTCTGCCAATTTTAACCACAGAGCTATTACAACCAAAGAGATAGCGCTGTTGTTGCTTGAGGCAATTCTCAACCACAAAAATGTATGGGAAAAATCTTGCCCAGAGCTGTCAAAACTGTCAAATATGTATTGGAATTTGACACTACTGAGAGAAAAACACGGCAACTAGCCTCTGACTTGAAACGTTTTTGATGTCTCTTTCTAACTCAAGCCATATTCAATCATTGCATCTCTTTCTTTCTTTTCTAGATCGACCACATTATCCTTCTGTAGCTGTTGTCTGTGGTACCATACCCGTGCAAGGCACGTATCAGGCACGGAAAACAACACGTTACGCTCTACTGTGCCCATTACAACGTGCCACTAACGTACGTCAACAATATAGGCACCATGACTGGGTAAAAAAGTTATTATAATTAAAGATTATCAGTTAGATTATCAAAAAACATTGGAAACGTATTTTTTCTTTTGTCAATCAAACAACAAATGACAAAGATAAACCTTGTCAAAGTTCGGGAGTGGGGGTCGTAACGTCAGTTCGCTGACAGAAGCCTACATTTCTAGTGACGTCACGCGGAACTTTAACGGGCTATATCTTCATCAATATTTGTTTTATTTACAAAAGAAAAAATACACGTCTGATTTTTAATAAATCTATCTGACGGTCGTCGAGAATATTTTGCCGAAACGTTCCGTGCATGGCACGCTCCGTGTTGTTTCAGTTGGGTATCTATAAATATTAATTCGTATCTAGTAAGGTACTTACACAAGGCACTACAAGTCGAAAATTAGTTTATACCATATTTGTTCGTAAAGTGGCTGTAATTACACCAATTTCAATATCGGAATGTATTTCATTACGCACTTGTGCTTTATTGTAATGTAAAACGCACGCCGCCACGGACTGCAGAACTCTGTGCTCTCGTTTCTCCTACTTTCACTCAAGAGAGTGACAGACATTACGGCACTTGTGCGGTAATGTAATGTAAAACGCACGATGCTTCGACTGATGCACGACTTTCACTCCGCACGATGCTACTTTCACTCAAAGTCAGAGTTTTATTAATTTCCTCGCAGATATGTTATAAAACGTCGTATGACATACGTGCGCTTTGAAAATTACAGCCTCTGCTTCCTTACAGCCCTCTAGGGCTAGCAATATCGCCTCGGCTGTAATTTTCAACTTACCGCACTTATATCATAATGTACTATTATCTACACTAATGTTGTAACATTCTACTTATGTTTCCAATACTTGACTTATAATGACTCTTGTTATAGCACAGACAACAAAACACTCAATTTAAGCAATTTCACATGATGTTATAATTATCCACATCGATATCGTAAAATCTCATTATAACATCGCGGGCTCGCTCCTGATTGGCCCTGCGCGCGCAGCTGCGCTCTCATTGGTTAGATTTTAATGGCGCCAAGTTCACTGTGACAATACACGTACGCGTGAATTTAATGTTTCGCAATATGTTTTTTTTTTTTTTATTAGTGAAGATAAAGTAGTGTATGCAACTGCATATAACACGGGTATTAAAACACGAGTGTGAGTTTCATAATAGTAACGAGTGTTTTATTCATTTCATGACATTCATCTTCATTATATGACAGTTGCATAAACTACTATTATATAATTACATCCAGCATTACTAAGTAATCTGTCTAATTTCTAGACACATATATATCTCAGGCACATTATTGAAAGGCACACTACGTTTCTACATTTACATATTATGCCAAAACCTGTGTTAAAAGTAAGTACTTACTCATAGGTTTATTTAAATATTTCAACAATAGATGCACGGTCGGACAATATTTCAAAAATCCGCCAAGTGCGAGTCGGACTCGCGCACGAAGGGTTCCGTATCGTATTGGAGCCCCTTTAGCCCCATTTCTCTTGCCATTATTAATAGCGAGCAAAAAAAATCCTAAAAATCACGTTTGTTGTATGGGAGCCCGTGCCCCTCAAATATTTATTTTATTCTGTTTTTAGTATTTGTTGTCATAGCGGCAACAGAAATACATCATCTGTGAAAATTTCAGCTGTCTAACTATAACGGTTCATGAGATACAGCCTGGTGACAGACAGACAGACGGACAGACGGACATCGGAGTCTCAGTAATAGGATCACGTGTTACCCTTTGGGTACGGAACCCTAAAAACAGTAGGCTGAATAATGTTTTAACCTATTTAAATCTATAAATAATTTACTGTAAAATACGTTACACCTATCATATTTCATTACTTACGGTGGTAAAAGTAGAGCTAACTTTAATCAAGGAAACTTTAAAACCCCAGATTTCAAAGATTTTTGTAAGTTTTGTTAGACTTCGGATTTTGTAAAGGCATTTCATATCACTGTATTAAATGGCTATACTATTACATATTTTTAAATTTGATATCCAACCTACTCAGCTGTGAAGTAGCAAAATAAGTACGTACTAAAGGAGATATTGCAAATATGCATAGAAATTGGGCCACTAAAGGGTACAGTATTTCATAATTTGCTTTGTTTCTTTCGGAAAATTATTTTCCCGTTATTTTTTACAATAACAGTGTCCATTAAAAGTAATTTCGTGTATTCAGGTATTAAGGTTACATGCGACCAAAATGACAGTAATTCAATGACTGAACAAAAATCAAATTGGAAAATGTGAAATTACTCATAAATTAAGCATTTGATGCGGTTGTTTTACTCTGCGCATTTATTTATCATAGTTTAACGGATTTTTTGAGCTACTGTACCTAGTCTGAGCCCATTTTGCATTATCTCCTTTCGCATGCATTCCATATTATTTAAAAAAAAAACCTTTTGAAGTCTAAAAGGTTCAGAAATTGTCATTTTTCTTGTAAACTGTAAATTAAAAATTGATATGATGACTACAACGACGATCAAAGTTATAGGTACTACAGGGTCACCGGTAACTTAAACACAACTTCTACATAAACTACTTTTTCTATTTAATCCAAAAAAAAATGCAAAAAACAGCAATTGTAATTTTTTTGTGATTTTAATGATGGTATATTAAACTTCTTGGTGGTTGTGATGTTATCTACAAACCGCGGATTGCCAATGTTGACTAAAGCTCACTTAACGAGGATTGGACTATCCGCAGCTTGTAGTTGCGGATAGTCCAATCCTCGTTAAGTGAGCTAACATCACAACCGCCAACAACTTTGATTCGGTCTATTAAGTAAAAGTTGATCCTTTAAAAGAGTATGTCTAAGTTACCGGAAATCTAGCACAAATGAAGAAATAACTGGAAGGTGCTACCTTCTTCACTGAAACTACTACATATTTTCTTAATCAGTTGCGTCACCGTCGTCAGTAGGGTCGGGTCAAGCGCGCGCGGACGCGGGGTGGTAGGTGATGACGTTGTGTGCGTGCGTGAAGGGCGGCAGTTTGGTCGCGGGCGGGGCGGCAGACGCGGGCGCGGGCGGCAGCTGCAGCGCGCGGGACTTGCCGCCCAGCGTGCAGCGCGTCGTGGCACCGCTCTCCACTTCCACGGGCAATTCACCGCCCGTCAACCTGACAAAACACGATTCAAGATCAAGAAACAACTAAAAAATATCATATCGAAATGCATAAAAATACATTAAACGAATTTTTTAACGATAATCTAGAAAACATAATAATAAATCGTTCCAATACAAATAATAAAATTGCCATACCCTTTAAGGGTCATATATATATGTCGGAGAGCAGCCCCTTGAGCTGATTTGCTTTATTTAATTACTGGCAATACACAGACAGATAATATTATTTCGAGATGCATTTGACAGATGACTTTTCTGTCAACTTCAATGTCGTGCCCACGTCACACTGACGTACATATTGGCGGGAAAAGGCGTGGCATGAGGCACTTTTTGTTTTGACGAATATACAAGATGTTGGAAAATCATCGGAGTGTTCAATTGTTTGATTCGAAGACAATTACTGTAATTTTTGAAGAATTACTCTGTAAGCAGAATAAAGTTGATATCGGAAATTCGCTGGTGTTCATATTTCAATAACTAGCACTATGATCAAGGAGGTTATCGAGGCAATAATACACGTTTGTTGACCCCTCTCGTCATATATAACTAGGTATACAAAACATGTTAACTAAGAACCGCATGTAAATTTCATATGTTGCAATAAATGATTTGAGTTTCAAAGATTATTTATTTGTCAAAAACATGGTTGTGTAAAGCCGTGGTCAAGTGGTAATGACACCCGCCTTACAATCGTGAGGCCGTTGCTTCAAATCCCGGTCCCGTACCAATGAATTCCTTGAAATTTATATACGGAATTTCACGCCACTGGCTTTTCGGTGAAGGAAAACATCGTGAGGCAATCTGCATACGTCCGTAGCAAGAAATTCGATAGCGTATGTGAATCCACCAACCTGCACTGGGCCAGCGTGGTGGATATGGCCCAATCAATGATCGTGGATAGACCTACGTCCTGCTGTGGATTATTAAAAAAAGGCTGCTTCAGTACAGTATATGTCAGAAACATGGTAGTGTAAACCATATACAAAGTAACGTACAGATCTTCAAAGAGTACCTACGATCGCATGTTCTTGCCCTCGTGGCGTACAAATATCAGCACAAAATAGTTAAGATACACGATATTTTATTAACTTCTTTTGTTCTGAGCAAAACTGTGCTAATCCGACATATCTCAGTGCCTCAAGTCGTAAGTGTTTGACCACTGGGTGTTGCCAGTGATGCCTTATGGCACTGAAACGTGGTTTCTACTATGGGCCTTATTAAAAAGCTCCAAGTAGCACAACGAGCTATGGAGAGGGCTATGCTCGGAGTCTCTCTGCGAGATCGAATCAGGAATGAGAAGATCTATAGTAAAAACAAAGTTACCGACATTGCCCAGCGGATTGGCAAGTTGAAATAACAGTGGACAGGGCACATAGCGCGGAGGACTGATGACCGATGGGGTCGAAAAGTTCTCGAGTGGACACCACACACCGTCAACCGCAGCGTAGGACGTCCACCCACAAGGTGGACAGATGACCTCAGCAAGACCGCAGGATCGCGCTGAATGCAAGTCGCTACAAACCGGTCTTATTGGAAATCCATAGGGGAGGCCTATGTCCAGCAGTGGACGTTATATGGCTGATGGATGGATGAAAACTGTACTTTGGTAGGCATCAGGGCGGCCAGAGCCAACACTGACATCAAAGTACCTTTTACATCGAATTATCATCATTATCAGCCGTAGGACGTTCCCTGCTGGACATAGGCCTCTATAGATTTCCAATAAGACAAACGGTTTGCATTCAACGTGTTTTTCAACGTGTTTCTGCGGTTTTCATTAGATCATCGGTCCACTTTGTCAGTGGACATTCTACGCATCACTTGCCAGTACGTGGTCTCTATTCGAGTACGTTCGTCCTACGAACTGTGGATCACATCAATATTTCTTTCTTTCTTTGACAAATAAACTGAATAGTGTGTACATAACGAATGGATGAATATCAGGGCTACTCTCATAGTAGAGTTGTGCATAATAAATAATTGATTAGTATACTTATATGTCCTTGAATTTATTGAATGTCTTACATAATATGTATATATTCTTTGTATATAAAAAGTTCGTGTCACGTTGTTTGTCCGCGATGACTCAAGTACTGAACCGATTTCAATCAAATTTTGCACACTGTATGCAGTTTGATCCAACTTGAGAGATAAGATAGTTTATATCTCAATTTATAATCGAAATATTTTTTTATATGACACAACAACGTTTTGTCAGGTCAGCTGGTGTACAATAATTATATTTATTTTAAAATAATCACGTTCTCGACGCTCACTTTACGATATCATTTGATATCGGAGCATTCATTCGGTAAATTAAAATAATTGGCCAAGTGCGAGTCGGACTCGCGCACGGAGGGTTCCGTACCGTATGGAAGCCTCATTCCTCTTGCCGTTATTAATAGCGAGCAAAAAACTCCTAAAAATCACGTTTGTTGTATGGGAGCCCCCCTTAAATATTTATTTTATTCTATTTTTAGTATTTGTTGTTATAGCGGCAACAGAAATACATCATCTGTGAATTTCAGCTGCCTAGCTAGCATGATTCATCAGATACAGCCCGGTGACAGACAGACAGACAGACGGACAGACGGACATCGAAGTCTTAGTAATAGGGTCCCGTTTTTACACTTTGGGTACGGAACCCTAAAAAATGGATCGTCACGATGATTTTTATTTTTTCGAAATAAATTGCTGATTCATTGTGATTTATCCTAACGTTATCACACAGTCTTTCAGATAACAATATATCCTAGGAGACGGGCATATAAATAGACATCGCATAATATTACGTGCCAGTTGACTGTCGAATTACGAGTAGAAGCCAATAATACACGATGAGTTTTAAGGATAAAGTAGTAATAGTGACTGGGGCAAGTTCGGGTATAGGTGCAGCTACGGCTATAGCGTTCGCCAAGGAAGGCGCACAAGTCACGATGGTTGGACGGAACCAAACAAAACTGAAAGCCGTCGCCGAAAGCTGCGAGAAAAACGGCAGCAAGCCACTGATCATCACCGCTGACGTTACCAACAGTGACGATAATAGACGGATAGTGTCCGAAACCCTCACCCATTTCGGCCGAGTGGACGTTTTGGTGAACAACGCCGGCATGGTTTTGAAAGCGGGCATTCTCGACCAGAACGCGATGGAAACGCACGAGCAGATAATGTCCACCAACCTCCAATCCGCTGTGCATTTGACGCATTTAGCCGCACCACATCTTATTGAAACCAAAGGCAATATAGTCAATGTATCCAGCATTTCCAGTCTAGGCGTTGTGGCCGAAGAGAATTTCTCGTATAATACCGCTAAAGCGGGCCTCGATCATTTCACCAGAGCGGTAGCTCTCGAGCTCGCTCCCAAAGGCGTAAGAGTAAACGTGGTGAATCCTGGAGTGGTCCGGACTGATCTTTTGGAAGGTTTTGGTATGTCAGCGGACGGGAAGTACGACGCTGCGTGGGATGGGTTAGGGCAGCTTTCGCCTTTGAAGAAAGTGGCTGATCCGGCGGAGATAGCTGATTTGATAATGTTTCTGGCGAGTGATAGAGCGAGAAGTATTACTGGCTCGTCGTTTGTGGCCGACAATGGGGCGCTGCTCGCCGGGCTGGTCAAGGTACCGGGCTGGTCCAAATAACATCATAATAATTTGATACAATGTGGTTTTCGTTATTCGTTTTTGTAGTTGCGCAAAGTGAAATTAGATTTAAAATTATACTATTATACTATATTATAAATAGTACTAGCTGGACCCGGTGAACTTCGTCTCATCATCTGCTAACTGTCAATGACAACTTTTACATGCTGGAAAATTTTGTATGGGTAAATTAAATTCATATTTTTTTTATTTTACTCACTACATGTTTATATTTTCACGGATATTACAAGACCAAAATTAGCCAAATCGGTTTAGCGTTCTTGAGTTTTAGCGAGACTAACAACCACGATTCATTTTTATATATATGGATTAAAATTAAAATGATTCAGACATGTTTTTTGGTATTTATAAATTACTATAACTTGTGAATGTTTGACTAAATAAAATGAAATGTGCTAAGATGAAGTTTATTGACTTATTATACTAATTTTACGTAAAATAGTGTTCTCTGTATCAAATGCATATAGTGAAAAAGAAACAGGGCTACTTTAAGTTGCTATTATAATCACAATGGCGCTTCCAAAATTAGGCCTATGGTCTTAGTAAAAAACAAACAAGAAATTGGCTCTCTATTTAATTTATAGCTAAAGTATGTGTTTGCGTAGTGTTTTCACTACTAAGTTATAGTAAAAACACTACATACGTAGTCTGATTCGGTTTATAGAAAACTAGTGGTCAAATTTTAGCACAATTTTTTCACATTCCTAATAGAGACTTTATTGCATTATCTATTAATGAAGCGAAATAATTCTGAATAAGATTGTAAGCGGTAGCGGAGGCCTCGGGGCAACAAAGAGTGAAGGTCACAAATAAAGGGACAAGTACTCCTTCAAGATGGGTGGGAGATTCCAAGTTTATACTTATCAGGACGATTTGGAATTTTATCATTTTACTGATTACTTGATTAGAGTGAAAAAGTAAGTAGATTAATCGTTTTTGTATATTTAAGAATAATAATGAATCATTTTTCTACAGAAAAAGTAAAAGTAAAACAGCGAAAAAAATTAAGAGAAAAGGAGTGTGCTAGGTGGACTTTTTAAATGTTTTTTTTCAAAATCTATTTTGGGGCCCTCTCTATTGTAGAGGCACCGGACAGTTGCCCCGGTTTTCCTCCCTTAAATCCGGCCCTGGCAGTGGGAAAGGCAGAAAAGGGAGATTAAATTATATGAATGATAGTATGCGAAAGAAAAAAAGTCCCTGTATGTTGAGATGGCGTATGACAGAGTGAAGTAAAAGGAAACGTGTTGTGCCGACCACAGCTTGGTGTAAAAAGGCAAAAAAGATGATGAAAACGGTGCAGCCGTCGGCCGCACGATGTCGCTGGAAGATTTTGTTGATTTTCTTTCAATAAATTCGTAAAATCGTCGAGTTGAAGTAAATACCTTTGTTTAGCTTCGGTGAAAAATAATACTAGATGTATTTAAGATACTCACATGCTGTATCTGTTGTAGATGACCCCGAGCAGCTCCCCCACTAGGTCCGGCCCTGCGGTGGGGGGCACAGGCTGCGCGGGCACCAGCCCCACCACCAGGTCGTTCTTGGCGGAGGGCACGCTGATCACCACCAGTTGAGCGTCGCTGCTCATGATGCGGATGGCACCAATCTGTCGCAAGAAAATTTTCAATTAATTATTGTGCAAATAGCCATTTTACTGAACTGCACGTAATGCTTCAACATAGTCTTTCCCAAAATGGGCGATAGCTTTGTGGGAAATGAAGGTACATCATCATTATACCGTGATAACACACTGCTGGGAAATTGGCTATACCATTCCACTCACTTCCACTGTCAAGTTTTGGCCCTGATTAGGACGGCAAAATGGAGATAAATCAGAGATAAAAAAATTTGGACAAAAACGTAACAATTCTAATTTCTAGTTTAGTTCTAGTTTATTTTAAACCTTTGAAATAAACTAGAACTTCCTGGGTAAAAACCTGCTTTTAAAGTAGTTTGTTTTTCTACAAAAAAAGAACTCCAAACTGAACTGAAAGTATGTACCTAGGAAGGTAAATAAAAATTTTATGGGATAATTTTTGCTACATTTCTTGATGTTAATTTGCGATATGGGTGTGGGCAATTTATATTTTTTATTTCCCTGCGTAACTCTTACGAACAAAATACCTTACCTATCCTTATTCTTTAAAGTTCGAGTTCCCTAAGGTTAAAATTTTGACGAGTCAATTTTGGTTCTCGGTGTGCAAGGCTCCTAGGGCACGAGGCTGTGGGCGGTGGCCCACGTCGCCTCTGTGGATACTGCATAGAGTTATTCAGTATTAAGCGTAGAACTCACCTCAGTGATAGGTGTGGGTTTCTTAAGAGGTTTGAAGGTGTTCGCGTCGAGTTTGAACACAGCGGAGTCCGTGACGAGCAGGCAGCGCTCGGCCAGCTTGTTGTACCGGTTGAACTTGTGAACCAGTTGAACTTGTGGACTGGTTGAACTTTAGGACTCACCTCAGTGATAGGTGTGGGTTTCTTGAGAGGTTTGAAGGTGTTCGCGTCGAGTTTGAACACAGCGGAGTCCGTGACGAGCAGGCAGCGCTCGGCCAGCTTGTTGTACCGGTTGAACTTGTGAACCAGTTGAACTTGTGGACTGGTTGAACTTTAGGACTCACCTCAGTGATAGGTGTGGGTTTCTTGAGAGGTTTGAAGGTGTTCGCGTCGAGTTTGAACACAGCGGAGTCCGTGACGAGCAGGCAGCGCTCGGCCAGCTTGTTGTACCGGTTGAACTTGTGAACCAGTTGAACTTGTGGACTGGTTGAACTTTAGGACTCACCTCAGTGATAGGTGTGGGTTTCTTGAGAGGTTTGAAGGTGTTCGCGTCGAGTTTGAACACAGCGGAGTCCGTGACGAGCAGGCAGCGCTCGGCCAGCTTGTTGTACCGGTTGAACTTGTGAACCAGTTGAACTTGTGGACTGGTTGAACTTTAGGACTCACCTCAGTGATAGGTGTGGGTTTCTTGAGAGGTTTGAAGGTGTTCGCGTCGAGTTTGAACACAGCGGAGTCCGTGACGAGCAGGCAGCGCTCGGCCAGCTTGTTGTACCGGTTGAACTTGTGCACTCTGCAGGAGAACAGCGGCCGACCGATCTGGTGCGTCTTCTGCAGGCTCGTCATCGCTGACTGGTAGATCGCTGTGAAATATATACTGGTTAGTTTCAGGTAGTTGGATAAACTATTCATATTGGGACAAAGTTTTTGTATTGGCTGTCGGTGAAAGCCTCTCAGGCACTGCCGCTGCGCCCCTTGCGGCGCGTATTTCTCGCAAGGCGGACACGCAGAAAATCTTCATCACCACTAAGCTCAAAGGACCAGTTTCAAGTATGTTCCTAGCATAAGTGACACCTACCGGCCTTGTCGTTTTATCGGTTGTAAGTGAGGTAGTCACCAAGCCATAGTCTTTTCAGATCTCTATCTTAAGGGCATTAAGCTCAAAGGATCAACTTTCGTCTAACCAACCTTTTTGTTATCTCAATTGTCAGAGACTTGTCGAGTCGAGTATCCAAGCCACTAGCTGTTTCTGCAGATTTACATTTTAAGAACGGTGAAGTTGAAGGATCAACTTTAGTCATCTGTCAGTACATGAACAGATCTCGTCTTACCGGCCTTGTCGTTGTTTCGGTTGTCGGCGAACTACTGTTCCAGCCATTGTCTCTGCAGAACTATATCTCAAGGGCACTGAGCTCGAAAGACCGAGTTTCGTCTTAGCGGCCTTGTTGTTATATCAATTGTTCAAGCCACTGTTTCTGCAGATTTACATTTTAAGAGCGGTGAGCTTGAAGGATCAACTTCAGTCGTCATACATGAACAGATCTCGTCTTACCGGCCTTGTCGTTATATCGGTTGTCTGCGAGGTAGTCTCCCAGCCACTGCCGCTGCGCGCCCCAGGCGGCGCGTCTTCCTCGTAGTGCGGACGCGCAGCATATCTTCATCTTCAACTGAGGCCACTGCGCGCGCGGCACCGGCTTCAACACCAGCCACGCGCGCCACCGCCGGTACGCGCCCTGACACAACACACATCATAACATCACCACATATAATGTGAGTGATTCACTGATATTGTTTAGTAACGAAGCCCCTATACAGCGGATTAAAAAATACAAATATTACTTTGAAAACATTCTTGTTTACTTTGTTTAGGTATGACTCGACAGAACAGCAGTAGACAATTTGCGGGTAAATTATATTTGTCGCTTTCTGACGGAGACACAAAATAGGTTTTTGAGCATGGTTTTATTTATTTTTTATTTTATTATTACTTTTATTTGATGTTATTAATTGTTTTGTTTTGTTTTATTATGATATCATGTTGGACGAGTCCATGGATAGGAACATCGATGCGAATAGCTAATTATTTGTTATCAGTGTAACTATTATGACAATAAATTATTTCATTTCATTTCACAGTATTTGACCGTAGAACCACCAGAGGAGGTACTCAATTCGACGCGTATTTTTTTTTATGTATAACCACGCATAGCTTTTTTCATAGTAGTCCGATTTCAATAATTCTTTTTTTATTGGATATAGTATACTTCGAAATTGGTCCCGTTTAAATTTTATCGAAATCTGCTGAGCCATTTTTGATAAATCAAAAATAATGTGGAAAATGCTACATCGATCCGTGCGAAATATTCGCGAATTCTGTACACGGGTGAAGTGTCATGCTATTTTTTGCAAAAAATAATTATTGAAATGAAAACTTTTTAGCGGCGTTGTGCACTTTTTGGGATGGGTGAAAAATGTAAAACTCGCGTCAGGACACGCCTACTTGATCGAAAATTCGTAAAACGGCGCAGGACGCTTGCGCGAGTGTGTGTATGTGATATGATATTTAAGTTTTCACTTCTGTCGGCACTCCCGGAGCGCAAGCCATTGTTTTTTTAATTTTTTGAATTTATTGTTTGTCTGTATAGTCAGTTAACGGACAATAATTTTACGTGATAACGAAACGACTAACAAGCCGCACGCTTAGACGGATCGTGCCTCTCTATCGCTTGCGCATTCTTGTTTGCTCGCTCGGCTCAGGCGGAACGTTACACCTCTTCGTGCGTGCAACCGGCGTTCGTCGATTTATGAGACGTTATAACGTCAAAATATTTTTCGCCAATAATGGCATAACCGACTCAACCATGTACAGAATTCGAACAGTGCGTACGAATGTGTCATCGGCGTAGTATTTTTTTTTCCATTGTTGATTTTTCAAAAACGACTCGATCATTTTCAATATAATTTAAATGAATGAATTATCTGTAAAATATGATCTACCAAACAAAACCAAAAATTAAAATTGGTTCACAATCGGCGAAAATATCGATGAACATTCACAAGCATTATGCTGAAATTGGACCGGTTTGTAGAAATAAAATACATGCAGAAGAACATAGAACTGCCGGACTGCTCCCGGCATACACGCAACAATGACAGTTATTGTTAAAATTTTAAATTTATCCTCTTGTGAAGCCTTTTGTTCTAAAATATACTGTTAAATCTCAGAAAATAATAAGAAATTATGTATGTCATAAAGAGCACAGACCCCGGTGTCGGTGGAGTGTATTAAAACGATAAAAAAAAAACATGCAAATGGAGTCCCTCCGCGCGGAAGAAGTGAAACTTAGACGCAACAGTGCTTTCATACCCCTCCATGGTAGCGTTAAACGTTTAACGCAACCTTGTCGGAAGTCGCATTGCAAGTTTCAATTCAATAAAAAAAAATCCAACTTTATGGAATTCGGTTATTAAGGCATACCTGATAATATTAATAACACTAAGGCATACCTGTATAATGTTCATATGCACGCCCTGCGGCGCGGGCGTGGGCCAGCGTTTGATGACGCCGCGGTTGCGCTGCAGGTCGCTCTGGAGCACGTTGAAGTAGCGCCGCACGCGGTACCGTCTGATAAACAAATCACAATTCTATACATATTTTGCAAAACACATGTGTTACAATTTTTGTGTTTTAGTCAGTAAATACATAGATGATATTTTAACTATTATGGTCTGCAAAACTTCAATACATCGTTAAAAGTAATTCAATTAGTAATACCATAAACACAATATGATTTGATCTGTTCACGATTTTATCCAACGTATTGACAAGTGCCATGATAGATGCACCAGATTCTGATCGACGTACGTAAGTTTTCTTTATGATATGACGGTATTAACCACACATAAAACTTTAAAACCGCGGTTTTATTTTGTACGTCGTTCAGAGGCTTTAGTGTTATTTATGGCCACTTTAAATTTTAATGATTAATTAAACAATTTCATGTTAAAACGATTCCAAAGAATGTTTTAAAGTTTAAGATGCACACAAACTATATGAATGGTGTTAAATTGTTTATAACTAACATTTATGCATTAATTTTGATATCAAATAGCCACAACCAGCGCACTTACTATACGTATTACGTTTTGTTGGCATACGATTATTATACTTTAGACCCGTATAGTAAATTGTGCCAGACTTTGCAGTAGGATCCACTTCACGGTATAGATACAACCTTGCCCCAAATTATAAAGAAACAACTAAGACTAAAGTTCACCAACGCTTGATTAAGGTAAACGTGTGATTACTATATTTAAAATACGATTAAACTCAGGTTTTAGACCCTAGTTCACCAACAGATGTTTAATTTATCAACCGTTGGTTAAATCTTAAACAGCTTTTTAACGAAATTTTGCTGTTCAGCAAGAAAACCCGTTGATTAAATACAGTAATCACACGTTTAACTTAAACAAGCGTTGGTGAACCCGGGGCTTAGCCGACGACACGTATTGATCGATTCACACGGGAGTCCTGCAGGTGGCCGTCAAGGTCTGAGGTGGCCATATTATTTATTCTCAAACATCCTTGGAAATGTGTGCATTACTTTGACAAGGTTGTAGAAATAAATCGAAATTGTTGTACTAGCCAAATACGTGCATGTAGCGACCGGCTAGTTATATGAAAATCCATATCTGTCGTGTTTTACGGCCAGATAAAGGAGATAATGCAAAATGGGCTCAGACTAGGTACAGTAGCTCAAAAAATCCGTTAAACTATGATAAATAAATGCGCAGAGTAAAACAACCGCATCAAATGCTTAATTTATGAGTAATTTCACATTTTCCAATTTGATTTTTGTTCAGTCATTGAATTACTGTCATTTTGGTCACATGTAACCTTATTACCCGAATACACGAAATTACTTTTAATGGACACTGTTATTGTAAAAAATAACGGGAAAATAATTTTCCGAAAGAAACAAAGCAAATTTTGAAATACTGTACCCTTTAGTGGCCCAATTTCTATGCATATTTGCAATATCTCCTTTTATGTAAACTCATATCTGTCATGTAATTTAAAAATGGAACGATATTTTAGTCCAACAACATTATAAATGTAATTTATTTTTGTCAAAGAATAAAATGGCACAACCGACTTCAATCGAGTACCAAAATCGAATAGTTCGCTGGAATCGGTGCACAATTTTGGATTATTGTTGACTTTTCAAAAACGGCTCAGCCGATTTCGGTAATATTTAAATGGAATACTACCTTTGAAGTATAATATGACCTATCAAACAAAAAAGTCAAAAATAAAGTCATATTCAAAATAGGCTAAAAGTATATGTATTTAAAAAATAAAAGAAGAAATGTAGGACAAAAGTACCAGGCGCCCAGAACAAAACAGAGCTTATCTACCTTTTCAATAGTGCAGGCTATGTTGTCATCAATAGTCTCGAGTTTTCACAATGAAGTTAATTTCCTCGCATTATTTGAGTAAAGTACTATCCAAGCCTTGGCCACAACTAGGCATTGATGGACTCACGTATGTGTGCCTCGACTTCGCGTCGGCCCACAACTCACGCACGTCCAACGCCTCTGTTGCTGGCCGCTGCAGTAATGTACTGCTAGTAATAATATGTACTCACTTCCAAGCGTTATAGATGGTAAGCGCAGCCTTCATCTTCTTATACCGCATCCTGGCCAGCGTGCCGCGCCACAGCTTCTGCAGCAGGATCACTATGGACGGGATCAACTCAGCTCGAGATGCTTCTAACGCGTGGACTGTTTTAGCACTCCTGACAAATTACAAAATGAATTTTTAAGATAAAAAAAAAAGAAAAAAAGAGATAAAAAGTTGTTGCATTTACGCGTGTAAATGTCATTTGCGATTTTCATTTATGAAGTATACTAAGCGCCACACAAATCGGCGGATGGAAAGTTATGCGAGGAACGCTGCGCAAAAGCCGTAATATAGGTATGCGCGGAAGCCAGAGATACTCGCGCCGGGGCTCACCCGCCCGCCAACCTCATGCCTCCCGCGCGCTCCCTACACATTGTGCACACGTGCGTAATAATTAGCGAATCACGGCGAAGTGTCATCTGCGGCTAACTTCTCATCCGCCGACTTGTGTGGCGCTTAGTATAACGATCGGTTTATTATAGTATATTAAGTGAGGCCCCAAAAGTTGCGCCACATGTATCGCTTGAGGAAGCGGTCGTACCACTAAATCATAATATTTCAAATTTCGAACTCACCTAATAAACAGCTTAGTATGACCAAACTGCACGTCAGTAACGTTCAAATCCCTCAACAGCACAGCAACGGCGTCCTTATCGTTGTTCCCTCGGAAGTTGGGCCACGTGTACTGGGAGAGCATCTTGTACCGCTTGAGAAAGCGATCGTAGCGCTGCCGGGACGCGAACCCGGCGCGACGGACGCGCACGTTCTCCACTAAGCCGAGATAGGCCACTTGGTGACGAACCTAAGGGTATAGGGATAAAATTACACCTTTAATTTTTAGAAACTTCCGATCAAAGGAAGTAAATAAGATGTACCAAAATAAAACTTTTTTATAAAAAACATGCAAACGGAATATCGCATCAAACCAGTCCATTCGTTTGGGAGCTATGATTCCAACGTCATCATCATTATCAGCTATAGGATGTCCACGGCTAGACCTAGGCCTCCCCTACAGATTTCCAATAAGACCACTCAAAAACGTTTTGCAACCATGGCGATCTTGACTAGAACATCGTTTCACCTTGTCGTTAGAAATCCTACGCCGCCCTTGCCATGGACTCCATAATAAGCCTGAACTTTATATCGTATCAAACCTTTCTATTCGGTCAGGAGTACTGAACACATAAAGATGAAGTTAAAAATTTCAATACATGCATAAAGTTTATCAATTCACGTAACCTAGGAGTTATGGTGACATTATATGAGCATCTGTTTGGGAGCCATACATACAGTTAGTCAATTCACGTAACCTAATATCAAAAATCAATCCTTTTTTTCGATATTTTTTCTTAAAAAATCAATCGATCAATCGTCCATCCTGACAATGTGTGCGCACACCCCAAACCCTACACACGACTTTTACGAAACCGAACTAGTAGCTTCTACCTCTTCAATGATAACCATTATATGAAGTACTGACCAGTTGATCGTTCCACGTGTTTGGCCCCTGCAGAGGGTTGAGTAAGAAAGGCTCCTTGCTTTGTAGCCCGGTCGCCAGGGCTGCCATCGAATTGTATATTAGCTCTTTAATGAAAACCTTTATCAACAGTACTGACCAGTTGGTCGTCCCACGTGTTAGGTCCCTGCAGAGGGTTGGGTTTGACGCAGCGCACGTAGAAGGGCTCCTTGCTCTGTAGACCCGTCACTAGAGCTGCCATCGAGTTCCGGAACAATGTGGCTGCTGATGGAGGCCGTTTCGATGTCTGCGAAATTAAATACAATTATTTTTAGAGAAATATTTGAATTACAAAGGATGAATATTTATTGCGCAATACAAAATCGCCCAAACCATACAGCAATAAATCAGTTGGTTCGTCTGATGCGAATTGTCACGAATACATATTTATCACTTAAAAGAACAGTGCTAGTTAAATTTTGAACTTTAGACACTTATTAAGAGCCATTAGGTATTAAAGTCAATTTTCTAATGCTCTATAATTTCGTTGGAAATATTACGAGTTTTTAAGTTTTAAGAGTTTAAATTACTGGTGAAACAAGAAAGAAAGAAATTTTGAAATATCAATGAATCCCTATTTTAGCTCTTACCTTCTGTATATGCGTCCCGCCTTCAGGCCACATGTCCGCTAGCGACTTATTGGTCGAGGAGTGTAGCAACCTCTTCAGGTCCTGCCAGAGCGAGTCTTTATTCTTATCCATGAAACCAGTTATTGCGTACGTCACATCACCCGCGTAGTGCCTGCCAAAGGTAATACAAATATAAATCTGGCGAATTGTACATCTCCAGTAATAATAAATATATGATTCGAACTTGAATGTCATTATTTGTAGCTTGCAACGTGAATCTCGTTCCATCTTCTAGGGATCAGTCCATTTATTTGCATAAGCGTTTTAACCACAATATTGTCCGAACGGTAGAACCTCTCTCGTGAGTTCGCTGTTCTTTGTCGCATCAGAGCTGCGAAACCTGGAAGCCTTCGTTCTGTAAACATGCCAGAGGCACTGCAGAATCTCGGAAGTTTCAGTAAGATGCGCAGAGCGTTGTTGTATTGTACCCTAAGTGCGTTATAATCGGCTATGTAATAATATATGTGTAAACAAAATATTAGCTTAAAAGTAACTGCATTACTTCTATGTGGAAAATAGTTGAATTTCGCCCGGTCACCGCGCGAAAATCAAGTTTTTTTGGGTTTTTTAACATTCTTACCTAAATTATAAATCTTAAAGTGTATTTGTTGGTTTATTGGTTTATTCCTCTTTCACGCAGCAACGGATTGACTTGATTTTCGGCATGGACATAATATATAGTTTGTTTGACAGAAAACGACATAGGCTACTTTTTATCCCGAAAAAAATAAAAGGTTCCTATGGGATAGCACAAAAAACAATATATCACGCGGGTGAAAACTAGTAATATTTAAACAAAATTTAACTTAAAACTAAATATACTGTATTGGCTCCAAGTGGAAAATAAATAGCGGATTTAATTTAGGATCTTATTGTCTAAGAACGGTAGGATTCATCTTAACATTCCGTCGTACCTACGGTTATCTCTTGACGTTTGGCACGATCAGAATAAAAGGCTAAGTTTGAGGCGCTCAGGCGTGAGAGCTTATGACAGTACTGGCAGTAGCAGTTGATATGATTCCGTCAGTAATGTAGATACCATTAACCAACTTAACACATAAGACACTCAATGTAGATCAGGAGTTCACACTCACGTGATTCTGAAATCGACGGCGTGTTTGAGTTTCTTGTCCGTGGGCGAGAGCTGGCGCGACGTGTAGTGCTTGTGCGAGCCCAGACGCCGGTCCATCGCTTCCAATAGTTGCTCGTCCGATATCTACAATAACACAATAATAATAAATAAATATTAGATGTCACCTCACGGTCTCTGACCCCAAACTAGGCAAAGCTTGTAATATGGCTGCCAGAGACTGATATACTGCATAAATATATTTTTAAATACTAGCTTACATAGATAGTAACTAATAACACCCAGATACAGAACAAACACTCATGTTCATTACATAAAAAAAAAACAAATACGAATGGGTGAGCGAAGATGATTCTCAGAAGTGTTATTTGGCTAGATTTTGGGTTCCGTACCCAAAGGGTAAAAAATCATTTCATTCAAGACCCTATTACTAAGACTTCGTTGTCCGTCCGACCGTCCGTCCGTCCGTCCATCCGTCCGTCCGTCTGTCTGTCACCAGGCTGTATCTCATGAACCATGATAGCAAGACAGTTTAAATTTTCACAGATGTATTTCTGTTGCCACTGTACAAAAAAAAAGAACAAATACTACAACAGAATAAAACAAATATTTAAGGAGGGCTTCCATACAACAAACGAATTTTTTTGCCGTTTTTTGCTCGATAATAATAACGGCAACAGGTAGACTGCTTGAAATGAGGCTAAAGGAGCTCATACACCATCCCACACGGTACGGAACCCTTTGTACGCGAGTCCGACTCGCATTGGATAACTGAACCGCCAAAGACGTTTTAAGAACAGGTCTATTAGGGTTAATAGAGTATACCTTGGTGGGATTGAGGCAAGCCTCGTCCATGATGGAGATGATGCCCTGATGCGGAGCGTCCACCAGCTCGCAGATGACCCGGTTGTTAAAGTACTGGATGGGGTTCCACTGGATGCCTTCGCGCGCGTACTCCTCCTGCTCTTGCTTCAGCACCAGCTCTGGAACAGTTACCAACATTCGCTGCGTTCTACAGTCTTGTATAAAACTTTCGCTGTTAACTCGGACCTTATTTCAGTACGAGAGGGTCGACTAAAACAGAAACCTCATACGGCTCGAGAACATGAAGTACCCTCAATTTTTTTTCACAATACATAAGTTTCTTCGTGGATTGTTAATGGCAATTGACATAGATTGGAAAGGCCGATACCAACCCGTGGTCCAACAGGTTATACTACGGGTAAGTAAAACTATACATGGTACAACGTGGGCCAACGATTGGAATTAACTGGAAATTAAATGTATCAACAGTCCATCACACGAAAGTATTTTCACTTGTGGTCCAACTGGTTGTACCAGGGAAACGCGTATGACGTCAAGATAATTTTGGTCCTGTTTCATGGCACGATCATAACCTACTGTCCTGTGACAGCTGTCATATTCTAGAAATCGCGAAATCTCACCAATGAACAGCTGCTGCAGCTTCTCGTTGCAGTAGTTGATGCAGAACTGCTCGAAGCTGTTGGTGTCGAATATCTCGAAGCCGTAGATGTCCAGCACGCCGATGAGGGAGCTCTTGTATGTGCCCTCGGGGACGTCGATCTTTTTGTTTATCTACAAGTTGAGGGGTTTGCGTTAATAGATGGCGCTGTTTAGAATACTTTTTCAATAACTTTCTTTCTCGATAACTAGTTTTGCCTTAAACTTTGAAAAACTTAGTTACCGGTTTGGTCAGAATTTGTACGGAACTCTTGGTGAGCGAGTATGACTAACACTTGTCCGGTTTTTTTGTGTTTGAAAATTCGGTAAATCGGCAAACAAATTATTATCTCTGAGTGCGAAGCTAGAGTGATAGCATCCATGAGAGAATGTTCCTTGCTGACTAACTCTCCTCCGGCCGAAAAAACATGCCTCGATATGGCGGTTTGTAGCGCGTGTTCAGAAACTAGTACAAACTAGCATCCACAGATGGCGTTATTCTCGATTTGTCGACATACCTGTTGCACGATCCACGTGAAGAACCTGTCATAGGCCGCCTTAGCTAACGCTAGCTTGGTTTAATTAGCGTCCATAAGTGAATGTTCCTTGCTAACTAACTCTCCTCCGCTCGATAAAACGCGTCCGGCTTTAGCGGTTTGTAGCGCGAGTTCAGAAACTAATACAATATATCAACTACAGAGCGCGTTATTTTCAATTAATCAACTCACCTGTTGCACGATCCACGTGAACAGCCTATCATAGGCCGCCTTAGCCAACGCTAGCTTGGTATAATTAGCGTCCATAAGGGAATGTTCCTTGCTAACTAACTCCCCTCCAGCCGACAAAACGCGACCAGCCATGGCAGCTTGTAGCGCGTGTTCAGAGACGCCTAAAGCGGAGACACACTGTCGCAGCGGACCACCGATGGTCAACTGCCCTTCCGCTGACTCCGTAACTGTTATTTGCCCCTGAAACATAATCATTCTTTTTATCAAACATGCTTGGAAATTTGAGCATTATTTTGACAACTTTCTTCGAGATTAATCGAAATTATAGCACTGGCCAAACATGCTAGCAGCGGCCAAAGTTGTATGAAAATCCATATTTGTGGTGTTTTGCGGCGGTTTAGATAAATTACTATGCCTCGGCTTCCCCTCGGCCCACATCTGCACGTACGTCCAACAATGCCTTTTTTGCTGGCCGCTGCAGTAATGTACCATAGACGAAGCGCAGACTAAGTCAACTAACGTTAAAGGATGTGCTTCATCTTGTTGGGATGAATGAAGCGAAACGACACCGTAGGCTAGAGACTGACTCGTATCCTTCGTTCGTATTGTGTTAGGTTTTTATCGCATAAACACCTATGGTACACACATTGTAAGATAGTACCTGATCATTTTTTTTTTTTCAAATATTTACTATCGAATAAATAACAACAGTGTCTAACTTAAGCTGTTCGATTGTGTGTTCGTCGTACAGATGTGTGATTATTATTGAAAATATCGTAGTCAAATTATTTTTAAGAGCGTATTGAGCGCTGTTTACGACTTATACGCCGCGTCACACAAGTTGGAGGAAAGACTGAAGCTCACACAAAACCGCGCGTTGATTGGATATTGCGCAGCTTGTAGCTAACTTCATTTCCGTCAACTTGTGTGACGCGGCCTGCTAGCTTAGCATACAAGACCACGACAAGAGTTTGTTGACGTGTGCAAAGGTGACAGATATATGCTTCATCATAACTCTGTCACGTTCTGACACGTCGATAGTATTATTTTATGGTCCGTATGCTAAGCCCGCTGGAAGAGATCGCTTCCAGCGATTAGGCCGCCTTGAGTTACACTAGCATAAGTTTTTCTTGTATCTGTTCTTATTTCTTTTTTTGTGTACAATAAAGTGTTATCTATCTATCTACATACTTTTTGGTCGTGAATTTACGTTTTGCGTTGCCTAGTACCTTAATATATCTATCCATGTACTTACTAGTAATATAACCCCGGCTACGACGCTCCAGATCTCCTCGACGACGGAAGGCGGGAAACCCAACGCATTGAACGCAGAGCTAGTCATGTTGTACAGCTTAGAATCTTGCGCTGTAAGTTTTTCGTTGCCGAGTATCTTATAGCTTGTGCTGGATGATATACCGAACTTTTTGCACGCTGTATTGTTTGAGCTGAGGAGCTGGAAAGATAATAGATCAATATTAGATACACAAAATGTAAGTATAACCGTATCCATAACAGGAAGAAGCAAAATCAGAATTAGAATCAGAATCATTTATTGACGTATCGAGTTTAATACTATAATTAAAAATACAAAATCTGTATAATAATACCTACATAGTACCGCCAACAATAGGTCTCGTCATTCACCTAAGCAAATACATAATTAACGTGTACAAATCCTTATTTCATACTTACAAATACCTGTTGTATACGAATACACTAATTTTCTCCCAAGTTTATTTCTAAAAATGTTATGTTCGTCAGAGTAATTTATGACGCTTCTAAAACTGCGCTGATATGTACAAGTTCGTTTTTAATGAAGTTTTTGATATTTGGCCACACAAGCATTGGTAGGGGATTAAGATGGTGAAAACAATTAAAAAAATCATTGTAATTTTTCTGGTGGTTTAATTTTACTTTTAACTAGTGATATAGAAACAGCAAAAAATCACTATATTTTTGAAGCACATGTCTTTACTAGAAAAGATGTTATGTTCCAAGATTTTAAAAATTATTTAAATGTTTTGACAGGTCGAATCTCTGCATCCTTCTTTAATTATTTCGCTAGCCATGCAGGCTTAAACAGGCCTTAGTGTCAATTACATTCTTATCAACCGTATAACGTACACTGCGGAACATAGGTCTCCTCTATGGATCTCCAACAAAACCGGATGAAGCAGCTTGTATATATCGTGATCCTGCGGTCTTGATGAGATCATCTGTCCATCTCGTGGGTGGTTTTCAAACTTTGACATTTCATATTATCACTACATAGTATAAAACAAAGTCGTTTCCGCTGTCCCCATGTCCCCATGTGTGCTAATATCTTTAAAACTACGCAACGGATTTTGATGCGGTTTCTTTGATTCAAGAAGAAGGTTTATATGTATAATAAACCTATGCGAAGCTGGGGCGGGTCGCTAGTAATGTCTAAAAATAATCGTATAGATAAGTAATTCATTTTCGCGATAGTTTATTTTAGATCCCTGCAATGACTTGACTGCCTCGGTGGCTCAGTGGTTAGTGACCCTGGCTCCTGAGTCACTCAGGCGTGGGTTCGATACCCACCCAGGACCAATATTTATGTGACGAACAATAAAGTGTTTGATCTATGTCTGGGTGTTATTTAGGTATTATCTATATAAGTAAATCTTTGGCAGCCATAACACAAGCTTTGCTTTTTTGGGGTCAGAGACCGTGTGTAAGGTGTTGTTTTAAAACTTTCGCGATTTGAACACATTATTAATATGTAAGGTGCAGCGGGGCAATCTCGACAGCGGGAAATTTCAACTAATCTTAATAACTTCTACATTTTACTTTATTTGAATAAGTGCCATCTATGACCGGATAGCTCAAAAGCAATTTCATAATTTCTACATAGATGGCACTGCTAGACCCAAAACTGTTTGATCGACACGGCCATTTTGTTTTCTTCTCTTTTTCTTGTTTGCACGTGCAAATTAGTGTCTCACATTTTTGCGAAAAAAAGTAGTAATTAATGTGTTTTTCGAAGATTTTCAAAGGTAAGATATTTAATTAAAGCCTATTTCATGTTTTTAGCTATTTTTTTCTGTTGTAACTTGCGTTTTAACAGCATTTTGGTGTGAGTTTGAATAACCCCACCTGGATTGTAATGGCGGCTAATTTCAACTTTTTTGCAGTTGAAATTGCCCCACCAGATTTTATATGGAAATGAACAAATACTAGTGATGTACATGTTTCGATATGTTTTGTCGATGTAAATACTTTACAAATATTTAACTTGTAGCTATATTATTGTAATCTTTCTATTCGCAGGATCGCAACACGATTCAAATCGATGCATTTCGAGGGATTTTTTCAATTTCTTACTACTTTATTAATTTATTGCAGATGGTTCGCCACTATAGAAAAAAAACGGACAAGTCATACACAATGGCAGAACTGCAGCAAGCAGTAAAAGATGTCAAAAATAAAGTAATGACGAGTTACCAAGCTGAAGAAATATATGGCATTCCTAGATCAACCATTGAAACTAGAGTTTACAATAATCACATGAACGACAACGTTGGAAGATATTATTTATTTATTATTTATTTGTTTTGGTATCTCAATATGTCCGCCAAAATGGAATCGACAATCCCTTCAAAACGTTTATATAATATTATATTATTTTATTAGACGTTTATATGACCAATTGTAGATTTAGGACGAGGGGTGCTCTGGTTCTATTTTAAATACATATTCCTTTCTTAAAATGGAAGTTTTGATTTATGATTAGTGAGTAGATATAGTACCTTTAGTAGATAGCAGACCAAAATTATTTATTGGTGTATCTATCGACTTATTTTTTATTACGTTCCCATCACTATTAACTATGGCGAGCAGTCGAAATTACCCCGCCTAAACCTTTAACGTGTTTTTATTCAAAAATGAGCCTAGCTGCATATATGGCAAGATTCAATTTAGATTACCATCCCTATAAAAAAACTCTGCAACTGACTAACATCAAGCTAAGCTTTCTAGAAGAGAAATTATAATTAATAGTTGAAATTGCCCCACGGAGGGGGAATTACAACTATTTTTGCTTTTTTTGACAAAAACACATTTTTAAGCCTATCTATTGAATATTTTTCAATATGAGTCTGTAAAAATAATACACAGATAATGACTCTGGAGCGTCAATACATTACATTTTTAATAAAACTATATCATCTTATATTTTTATACCTTCAAAGTTGTGGTTTAGGTTTTACCAGTCGAGATTGCCCCGCTGCACCTTACTACGGGACTAATCGCGCACTAAAATTACGAGATAAATAAATACCTCATCATCCCGACGTTTCGACCGAGTTGCATCGGTCATGGTCACGGGTAGACTGACCCCGTCCACCACGACCGATGCAACTCGGATGATGAGGTATTTATTTATCTCGTAATTTGAGTGGTGCGCAATTAGTCCCGTTGTACATAATACTCGTAATAACATGTGTAAGATGTCCCCTAATATTTATTTATTTAATGGCAAATGTATTTCTTGTGTAATTTCTTTTACAATTCCGCTTATTAGCCATTCCTCATTCATGTTATCCATTATTATCTGCGCTGACGATATCGCTAACACATACTTATCTCGAAACAAAATCGAAAGCCTTTCGCTCCAGTTGTAGAGAAACCAGCTCGGAAACGATCGAGGGCTATTTACCATAACATTGGATAATGTTGATGTCACACCGCCGCGGAACCTGTTATTGAATGGCCGGCCACGTGCGCTGTTTACAAACACGCCTTTCTAAAGACGATTGACTACCGGAGCTAGATTATTGAAAGACGTGTTTACAGACGTCCCATCTCTATGCTACTTTACGACCTGGGGCCAGGGGCCTGATTTTTCAACTTCGCACGGCTCGTAAACCGTATCCTCCATAGAATAAGAACAAAGTACTAGAAACAGTACTAAAATAGCAAGAGATTTACATCACTTTGTCCCATTTTAAATAAGAAATTTAAAAGGTGTTAGATAAAGATGCACATGCACCTGAGCTTACGTAATTTCGAAGGGTTTCACAAACTAGCATTGAGCTATCTCGGGTGTCCAAATTCAAAAAGGTAAAAGTAGGAAGGTAAAATGATCAGAGATTTGAACCTTCTTACTGGAACTAGAGGGTTCAAATTTCCGAAAAAGACAAATGACCTAATCTAACCAAATTTTAACCATTTTGATATTCCAACTGTGGTTCTGTGATTTTGACGTTTAAACCAGACATAGCGTTTTTTTTTTTGTTTCACTCACTCTCGCGTATGCTGTATTACCAGATGAATAAGACAGCTGTAACGTAGTTTTTATTTGATTAAAATTTAGCAATACTTCTATTAAGTACTTGTGATTCTTCTGAGGTATTCTCCATACAATCTGTCAAAGTTCCGTATACGATCCCAAGCGTTCGAAATTGAAAAATAGGGCACCAGATAAGGTTTTTATAAATCGGTTCATAATTGGCGAATATATCGATGAACATACACAAAAAATACATACAGACGAACATAGTACTTCTTCCTTTTTGAAAGTCGGAAAAAAGGACACCCGATGTGGTTGAAATTATAATCTACTAGATTTAGATTTTACCGCGGCTTCGCCCGCATGTTATTTCCAGGCCCTACCTTACCACCCTTAATAAAGGAGGTAGAAAATAAAAAACAAAAAAAAAACGATTTGACATTAATTTGTTTGATTTGACATTTCTTGGAGCGCACGCTAGAATAGCTCGCAGATGGCAGAATTTTTCCTACTTACTTAACACTTATTGTTATAATATGGAAAATTTACGCAATATCATTATAATTTATAGCCTATGTGTTATTCTGATGTATAAGCTATATAATTTCAAAGTTTCATCTCAATCCGTTCAGTAGTTTTTGCGTGAAAGAGTAACAAACATCCATCCATCCATCTATCCTTACAAACTTTCACGTTTATAGTATTAGTAGGACAATAGTTGATGATGACTTTATATGCAGTTTGTAAAGATTTATCGAGTCGTGAAGACAACAGCTTCCTTACATGTCCAAAGCGTATGATAAATGCGACTCGGTCTTTAGCCCAGCACCTCAGGTGCAGCGACCTTATGCCTTTGGTGAAATACTGCTTACATTGAATGTCACAGGGTTTCGTCGAAGTAAAGCTAATTTGGCAGTACGCCATTTTTTTCTGTCAGTCACAAGATGCTTTACAGGTAGCTCTGTTTACTGGTAGCATGTGTCACGCCTTGCTCTTAATGTGGCAATGCCGTCAACTTTGGATGATTTTATGTTTACGACTTTTAATAGCGCTTAGTAATGCTAATCATTTTTATTTTTGTTTCGTACGACGTCTCCAGTTGGTTATAATTATAAGTCACTAGTAGCTGACCCGGTGAAATTCATCTCACCATCTGTCAATTGCCAATGACAATTTTTACATGCAGGAAGATTTTGCGTGTGAAAATTAAATTCATGTTTTTATTATTTTACTCACTACATTTTTATATTTTCTCACCGTTTAAACCTTCCCTTAACACACATGGATATTTTAAAACTAACATTAGCCAAATCGGTTCAGGCGTATTAGTGTTCAGTTAACAACATGTATTAGGTACATTAAGTGTCTTTAATGACTTATTTTTTTGCATTTGTATTGTATCTCATACTTTTTGTTGCAAATAAATATTCTGTATTTCCATACCTGATAGAAGGCGTGGAAGTTCCTCTCTCCAGGCTGCAGGCTGATGACCCTGCTCTTCTCCAGCAGGTAGTTGCTGATGTGTCCGCCGACCGGGTCGCCCTTATAGTCGAAGTGAATGTCCATGTATTTTCCAAAGCGCGAGGAGTTGTCGTTACGGGTGGTTTTCGCGTTGCCGAATGTTTCTAAGATGGAATTTGACTGGATGAGCACGTTCTTTACTCTGGAATAGAATGTATAATGCATAATTCATCATCATTCAAATCAATCAAGTTCTATATTATCTACCTATATAATTATTTATTGCAAAAAATGGCAAAACCACCTTTCATCGTATCGTCGTTTCAAAAACGGCTCTTCTGATTTCTGTAAATTTTAAATGGGTCCACCTCGGGAGTACACTCTTTCGAATTAAAAAAGATTTTTTCGATTCGGTTCACAATTGGCGCAATTATCGATGAACATACACAAAAAAAAAATACATACAGACGAACATAGAACCTCCTCCTTTTTGGAAGTCGTTTAAAAATACCGTTGGATATAAGCCTCAGTTATAAATTCTCCAATGCCGACAGCAATTTGCACATCTCACGTGTGCAAAATTTTGGTGTTTTGCATACGTTAGATTCAAAGTGGACGATACAGGATCTGCGGTCGTAGGTTGTTCTTCTGGATGTTAGTTTTGAAAAATTTCAGTTAGATATTAACAATGAGACGTTTACCTGTCGATATATTCCCTGTGCACCTGCGTGGTGTTCGCGGCGATGTATTTCATGATGAACTTGGAGGCCTCGGTCTTGCCCGCGCCCGACTCGCCAGATATGAGCACGCATGTGTCCCTGCCCTGGAAAACAGAACAGGCTTTGTCAGAACATGACCATCTTAAAAAGGCAAAATCACTACATAGTATAAAACAAACTCGCTTCCCGCTGTCTGTCCCCATGTATGCTTATATCTTTAAAACTACACAACGGATTTTGATGCTGTTTTTTTAATAGATAAAATGATTCAAGAGGAAGGTTTATATGTATAACACACATGTGCGAAGCCGGGGCGGGTCGTCTAGTAATCAATAAGCGTGCGATTTACCTAGCCGGCGGGCAGCCCTAGCGCATGTTGCGTATTGCGTGGCCACGCGGGGCTGTAGTTATTTATTTCAAGGACAGGGCCGACTCGCAATTTACACTGCATAGATGGCATTACTGATGTCTGAGGCGGAAGCACTTACCACAGTCACAAAGGTACAATGATGTGAATTCTGTGCCCTACTTATTGATAACATAGAAGTGGTGGTAGAAGTAACAAAGCATTCTAATACATACAAATCAAACGATCGATTTTCGATCACTAATTTTGCCATTTAATTATAAATAGCTTAGAATTCTAGTAAGTTTTAGGACTCAAAATACTTAGGTTATTTAAGCCGGTAATCACTAACAAGTATGGCATTAAGGCATTTGAAACATTAAAAAAAACCCTGACTACAAAATATAGTTTAAGATTTCGGGGAACTCAAGCAAAGACTTGAAAGACTCTCAGCCAAAATTGGACAAAATAACAGAAAGTTGTTGAATGCAAGCCGACTTTACAACTCTAACAGAATTCTACACAGGAAGCCTACCTAGAATAGGTAGTCCTAAATGAATACATAATTATTTTTCGAAAAAAAAAAATGGTGAAACCACCTTCTATCGTGTCCAAAATTCGAATATTTCGCTCGAATTGTTTAAGTACATTATTGTTGTATTTTCAAAAACGGCTGTTTTCTGTAAAATTTAAATGGGATTACCTCGGGAGTATACCCTTTCGAACTAAAAATGGATTTTCCGATTTGGTTAACAATTGGCTAAATTATCAAATAACATTTTTTTAACGCTAATAAGTCCGCGTTTGACCACCAACTCGCCTGATGGTAAGCGACGACGATATACACAAAAAAAAATACATACACACGAACACAGAACCTCCTCCTTTTTGGAAGTCGGTTAATAACAGAAGGACGTTGAATGCAAGACGCCTCTACAACTCTAACAGAAATCTACACAGGAAGCCTGCCCAGAGTAGGTACTAAATGAAAAAGAAGAATGATGAAGCTGATGATCATATAGGAACGTACATCGTGACAAACACTCCAAACATTACCCCACAAAACACCGCATTCAAATGACAAGAACCTATTATTTGCCGTACTCTGTACTATTTCAAACCACGTTTTATCACCCACCACCTATAACCATGCCGTGAACCAGGAAATAAGTGTCCAAAATGGTCCAGCGCATGGTCATAAAATGTTAACACCACGTATGCCCGAAAGCGGCGACGTGGCACAATCTGAGCTTTTACAAACTTTACGACTCGTTGAAAGAGAGAAACAATAGCATGAAAGAAAACAATGATGAATGCAACGTCTGTCTGTTCCCACCAATACAATTCGACGGTTTATGTCTGTAAAGGCGTTTAATACTTCGGTACGGTGCTTATTGCAGATTTTATTTCTGGAGCTTCGCTGTTGGGTTTTATGGATCTTTATCTTGAAAGCGTTGAAAGTGGTTCGGTCTCATTCTGTGTAGCCTAAATTGGTCAGAAACGTTTTTGTCCCTTTTCATTGTCGATCTTTATGCAGGCTAAGTGTGTGGGAGGTTTTTTTTTTACCCATGACATTTGAGTTTTGATGATTTACAGATTTTTGCCCTGCAATGGGCTGAAATAAGCTGCCAATGACGACGATGATGCAGAGTTGTCTAACGCATAAACCTAATAATAGCTTTGACTTCTTCTAAAGACTTCTTCTTTTTAACTGACTTCCAAAAAGGATGAGGTTCTAGGTTCATCTGTACTGTATGTATTTTTTTTGTGTATATTTATCGGTAATTTCGCCAATTGTGAACCGAATCGCATAATTTTGTTTTAGTTCTAAATTGTATACTCCCGAGGTGGTCCCATTTAAATTTTAATGAAATCCGCTGAGCCATTTTTGAAAAATCAACAATAATGTAAACAATTCTAGCGAAATATTCGAATTTCGTACACGATGGAAGGCGGTTTTGCATTTTTTGGGAAAAATAATTCTGCTTTTATTTGTCCCTTCTTAGAGCGTACCACGCTCCCGTTACGCACGCTTTTTGTTGACATTTTATTTTAGTTGTTGACATTTTAATATTTATATTGTAATTTTATTTAATGTGTGTAATCGTTTTATTGACATTTTAATATTTAAATTGTAATTTTATTGTAATTTTAATTTAATCTGTGGAATTTATTGTGGACATTGTCTGGTGAATAAACAATTTCATTTCATTTCATTTCATATAATTTTCTACGCTCAAAATCAATTATGTTTTCACTACTATTACTACTAATTTGAAACAGTAAATAAATAGATAAATGAAATGATAATCAATTGCACATTGCCTGGTATTAAGATAGCTATCTAATATTCGTGAATTCGCTAATGATAAAATATTAATTACGATACAATTTCAGTACATTATGAATTTCTACCGGGACTTTTACCGTTGCGAGCACCTAAAATAGGTATTTCAATTACTGAACAGATAATTTTCTAAGCTGAGATAAATTGTTCATAATCCATTAAAATGCGAAATAGTTTAATTTTACTACTGACTCAAAAGCATAAACGTAGCTCAGGTGTATTTAATTCTGACGAATTTATGGTTAGGTGAATGCGCTTCATCCTTAGTATTTCTTTCTTCATTGATAGCGTTTTTTTTAAAAGCTAGGCTTTATACAGGGTTATTTCTATTCAATTAACAACCTTTTAGGGGACTTATTCTGTACATCAAAACTAACAACTTTTGTTCTTTGACTTTTAATAATTCTCAAAAAAAAAGTTCTTTTTCCATAGAAAAATATCGTTCACCCTCGACGAAATGTATGGAACAGCTGTTTTTTTTAGTTTTGACCAAAGTCGCAGAAGAAAAGTTGTTAGTTTTGATGTACAGAATAAGCCCCTAAAAGGATGTTAATTGATTAGAAATAACACTGTGTAAAGAAAGAAGCCTGAAATGGAGCACGCTTCAATACACAGTATAAAACAAAGTCGCTTCCCTGTCTGTCTGTCCCTATGTACCTATGTATGCTTATATCTTTAAAACTACGCAACGGATTTTGATGCGGTATTTTTTTAAATAGATAGAGACCCAAGTTCACCAACGCTTGATTAAGTTAAACGTGTGATTACTGTATTTAAACAACGATTAAACTCGGGTTTTAGACCCTAGTTCACCAACAGATGTTGTATTTATCAACCGTTGGTTAAATCTTAAACAGCTTTTTAACGAAATTTTGCTGTTCAGCGTGATCTACTATCCAAAAGCTCTGCTCCGGCAACTAGTCTTTTCAACCAATTTCAACGATCAACTGTGCGAAATAGCATAATCACTACATAGTATAAAACAAAGTCGCTTCCCGCTGTCTGTCTGTCCCTATGTATGCTTATATCTTTAAAACTACGCAACGGATTTTGATGCGGTTTTTAATACACCTGTGCGAAGCCGGGGCGGATCGCTAGTCATAAATATAAATTTCCTCTTCATTGGAAGAACCCTACTCATGTACTTATTTTATCATCATCATTAGCATAGCGACTTGTTTCAGCCTACTACTGGACATAGGCCTCCTTCATCTTGTATTTTATAAAAGGCACCTAAAAGCTGCGCCTGGATGTAAAGGTGAACGAAAAAGCTGAGTCGTCCATACTCTTCATATATCTATTTTTTTGAAATTTATTGAAGTGAAACTTATGCGACTTCCAACAAGGTTGCGTTAAACGTTTAACGCTAACATGGAGGGGATATGAAAGCACTGTTGCGTCAAAGTTTCACATCTTCCGCGCGGAGAGACTCCACTTCACGGTTTTTTTTTGTTTAATGCACTTGTTGATTTACCTATAAGTTCAATGTAAATGTTTGTATACTAATAAATAATGTATTTTTTGTAGTTTATTGCTAAGCCAAGAAAATGCCAATGCCGTAGAGTCGTCACCGTTGCGTGCATCAACTAATATCAGTAACAGTATCACAACACGTCATAATGATTACTAAAACAGCAACACCTACTCGTACTGCGTTACAAGAGCGATAAAACTGAGTAGCACTCTAGTACCTATTTCAAGGTAGAGTTAAGCTTCGAGCACCGACTACTTAATAACGATGATAACGAAACTACGACGGCAAAGGGACTAATAGTCATTCCACCATTATATCCCCTCGAAGAGGAAATAAAGTATGGATTTACAATGACAGAGTGGATAAAATTGTTTTCTCCCCTTGCCGTGCTACCCGGGCTGGTGGGCAGAGAACGCGGAGTAAGCTGACTTATCGGCATTCAAGATCTTGTTTAACACTTGCTTGAACTTAAAACCTAGCTGATTATTATATTGGTGATAACACGGTGCAATACACTTTTTGACCGACTTCTATAAAGAAGGAGGTTCTATGTTCGTCTAAATATATTTTTTATGTATGTACATCGACATTTTCGCCAATAGTGAACCGATTTAAAAAATCTTATTTTTTTGGTAGATAATACTTCAGAGGTAGTTCCATTTAAATTTTAACGAAATCGGCTGAGCCGTTTTTAAAAATCAACAGTAATGTAAAAATTACTATAATGACACATCGATTCCTGTGAACTATTCGAATTCTGTACACTATCATAGCAAATAGCGTAATCGTACTTCCACCAATGTATCCCCTCGAAGAGGAAACAAAGTAAAGGATAAAATGGTTTAATCTTATTGCCATGTTAGATTTCCTAGATGCTACATGGTCTTGCGGAGATTGTAAAAATATTACCTGTTGTCTAAGCACTCTCTGGCAGGCATCGGCAACGGCGTACACGTGGGGAGGCACCTCGAACATCTCCCGGCCGCGGTACTGCGCCATGTGTTGGGGGCCATAGATGTCGAGGGTCTTGTACGGGTTCACTGATACCAGCACCTCGCCGATGTATGTGTAGATCTTGTTGTGTTGAAACCTGCGGCCAAATGAGAAATGGTTTAGAAAGAGTTGCAAGGCCAGGCGGCTGTTGGATGTTCCATCAGTTCATTTAGATGAGAAGATTGCGCTATACGTAAATGGTACTCCGTACGTCTAACCTACGTAGTTAATTATTTATAACAATTATTATTATTTTTCGCAAAAAATGGCAAAACCGCCTTCCATCGTCTACAAAATTCGAATATTTCGCTCGAAAAGTTTACATTATTGTTGATTTATCAAAAACAGCTCAGCCGATTTCTGTAAAATTTAAATGGGACCTTGGGAGTACCTTTCGAACTAAAAAAGAGTTTTTTGATTCGGTTCACAATTGGCGAAATTATCGATGATCATCGTGTACCAAATTCGGATATTTAGGTCGAATTGCTTACATTAGTTGTTTTTTTTTTCAAAAACGGCTCAGCCGATTTCTGTAAAATTTAAATTCTTCTTTTGAACAAAACAAGAATTTTTCGATTCGGTTTACAATTGGCGAAATTGTCGATGGACATACACAAAAAAAAATACATACACACGAACATAGAACCTCCTCCTTTTTGGAAGTCGGTTAAAAATAAATGGAACGTTTACATGAAAGCATGACGCTTGGATACTTCATCATACCATCGCTCAATAACAGAATTTATAGGTGGTAAATGGCTCTGTTTTCAGGCTAAATAATTTCTAGGCAACATTAAACTTGGATGAACATGAGTAGAGCTAGCGACTTTGAATGGTAAAAAATAATAATTAGCTACTAGAAAAAAAACAGCCGAAGAAAAGAGCTCAAGAGATGAAGGTTTGTAGTGCCCTGCTGTAACTACAATCAGGGTCAAAATATTTATAGTGAAACCGCTAAACTCAGACTTCGCCTGCGCGGTACAGGGGCGCCGGGGGAGACGACACAGGGGACTGAGACAGGCGCGGGCAGCGGGTCCCCGGCGCCCGCACCTGTCTCAGTCCTCTTTGTCGTCTACCCCCGCGCCCCCGTACCCGCGCAGACGAAGTCTGAGTTTAGCGGTTTGACTATAGCAAAACGCAATCCGAAACGCCTCAGCACAGTTAAAGTAAATTCGTATAGGCAAGATGGCTAGCTCTGGTGTCAGAGTTTTTAAGCTGCCTGAATACCTCTGACATGGCTAAACGGTTACAACAATCGGAACCCTCAATCCAACGCATTAGTCGAGCCACTGCAGCGCTCATTTGTAAATACCACCTGCGGTCACCCATCCGAAGACTGACCGTGCTGAATTTGCTCAACATGAGTTACCATTAGGGTTGCCATCCGTCCGGGTTTCCCCGGATTTGTCCTAGTTCAGAGGGCGTCCAGGAAGCGTCCGGGTGGGGTTTCAGTAATAGTTCGGGTTTTTCGACCAGCAAAATTTACCGTGCCCAAGCAGTTGCCATGGTTAAAAAATCATGACTCATACTCATGTCCGGGTTCTGGGCTCTAAAATCCGGGGTTTTTTACTCGACTTGTCCTGCCTAGTTGCCAAATTTTAGAGATGACAACCCTAGTTACCACGCCTACCGCCGGCAACCAGCCGAGACCAAAAGCAAATCTGTTGTTATTAAATTAGTTACGTCTCATTCCAGGCCATTAGCGCCCGCCATGGTTCATTGACGAGAACGAATCATAAATCCATTACTTTGACCACATTGTCTATATCAGTTGGGTGAAAGAGGAACTAGAAATTATCAGCAGGTGGCGAATGGTCTGGTTCAGAATAATATAGTAGTGGCTCCGTAATTTAATACGATACAATACAATTGGCACAGGACCGAGGTAGGTGGTGGTGCCTTAAACGAGAGGCCTATACCTGACCTAGCAGGCAGTGAAGGCTTCAGAATGTCCTTACTAATAGGTATATACATATACAGGGCCATAGGTATTGAACGCAAAACCTTTTAAGGGCGGGTCTAGTACATCTAAACAAACAACATTTGTACTACTTACGACTTTTGAAAATTCGTAAAAATAAAATTCGCTTCTCCATAAATTTTGTCGCGCGTTGACGAACTTTTTGTATGAAAAAGCAGATTTTTTTCTTCGTGATTTTCTGAAAGGCCTATAACAAAAGTTGTTTGTCTAGATGTACTAGACCCGCCCTTTAAAGGTTTTGCGTTTAATACCTACGACCCTGTCCGTTTGTTTAATTGTTTGTTATTCTCGCACCAACAGAGCAACGGATCGATTGATTTCAAAGATCGGAGAGTGTGATCTAGGCTATTTTTTACCCCGGAAAAATTACGGTTCCTGTTCCCACAGGAAGGAAAGGAAGGAAAGGAAGCAGCGGATAAAGTTAGTATTTTATAAATGATGCCTAAAAGTGTGCCAGACACCAAGAATCCTTCACAAAGCAGTGCCTACACAACAAATGACTGTCATGAAACCATCAAATGAAGCTCAACCCGTAAAAATGGCGTGTTTGAAATCATAACTTCGCACGGGGTCGGCGACCGAAGCCGCGCCAGCCGTGACCAGCACACAATACCGCTGCCATCCATCATGAAGGCTGTTTTTGCGACGTCTGATTGTTATGTCACTAAGTCACAATCGATTTACATGAGACGGCCGCATTGCTGATTGATTTCACGGATAGACGGAGCTCAAGAACCCTTTTAGAGCGTAGGATATATGGGATAAGATGATCGCTTACACTCTTCAGATGGTAGAGTATTGAGAATATGGGAAGAAAGCTGAGCTAATAATTATTTTTCAGAAAAAATGGTAAAACCGCCTCCCAACGTATAAAAAATTCGAATATTTCGCTTGAATTGTTTACATTACCTACTGTTGATTTTTCAAAAACGGCTCAGTCGGCTAAGCCGTTTTTGAAAAATCAACATTCTGTTAAATTTAAATGGGACCTCGGGAGTATACCTTGTTGTACTAAAAAAGATTGTTTTGATCCGGTTTACAATTGGCGAAATCATCGATGAACATACACAAAAAAATACATACAGACGAACAAAGAACTTCCTCCTTTTTTTTAAAGTTTTTGAATTGACTGGGTGCCGCTTACACAGTAGCGTTCATGTGTTCTTTCACTTATATTATCTGACACCGCAGGACCGTACGAAGGTCGTACCGCGAGAAAATAATACATACAATACACCTTACAGATGGTCCTTTTCTATAGACTTTTTTAGGGTTTCGTACCCAAAGGGTAAAAACGGGACCATATTACTAAGACCCCGCTGTCCGTCTGTATGTCGGACTGTCTGTCACCAGGCTGTATTTCAGGAACGGTGATAGCTAGAAGAACGTTGAAATTTTCACACATGATGTATTTCGATTACCGCTATAACAACAAATACTAAAAACAGAAAAAAAGAATTAAGAGGGGCTCAACACAACTGAATTTTAAGCCATTTTTCGCTCAATATTAATAATGATAGATGCTCGAAATATTCACAAAATATTTAGCTATATATTCACTTCAATAATAAATAATTAAAATAAAATTAATATTTAAGGGGGGCTCCCATACAATACGGAACCCTTCGTGCGCAAGTCCGACTCGGACCGATTATTTTATCTACCGGGCAGACCTATGCCCAGTAGAGAGCGTCTTAAAGCTATAGTTCATTTTCTGCCAAACATGATGCTATTCAAAAAGCAATGCCGGAATTCTAGAGCCTTGCCATACATTTACAAAACGATACATAAAAACATCATGCAAATTTACGTAAGCCTGAAATTGAAATCAATGCGTTTTTATCTAGAAGTGATTGATTACCAATGACAATTGAATAATGGCTAAAAATACGGCTCTAATACGTGGATCCTGATTGGCGTTTTTTGCTCTGAGTAAGTAACTCTTCTCTGTGACTGGGTGTTTAGTTTAGTTACCATCTATATAAGTATGTATTTAAAAATATATAAGTAGTATATCAGCCTCTGACAGCCATATCACAAGCTTTGCTTAGTTTGGGGTCAGAGGCCGTGTGTAAGATGTCCCAAATATTTATTAAAAAAAAAAAAAAAAAGAATAGGCAGTTTTTCAAATCTACAAGAAGTCTATTCGCGGATGATTATTATCTCAGGCAGAGTGCAATATTTCTTAGTACAGTCAGTGAGCTACTTTTTATACAAAATTATTTTTTACTCATAACGTAACTGGAAGAAATCGCCATGGGTGATAAGGCCGCCAGTTTATGATCATATTTGGTCCTAATAAGCGTGTACATAGTGTTTAATTTTTATTTGACGTTATGAATAAAGAGTTTTGTCTGTCTGTCTGTAACACGAAGATATTAAAGTATATCGAGTACATCTGTGTATCTTATTTGAAGATGATCAATAATATTTTTAGCAAAACTTTCGGGGCATTCAAAATATTGCCTTATTAAAACTGGTTAAATTCTGACTCAAATCAAACAATATCGTCGTTCAAGAGTTTCAAGACTCTCAAAGACAAGAGAAAGAAGTCACTCAATTGCAGTCATTTTCTCAGTTCCAAAACCGATGCAACCTGGCCACAAACCTAATTAATAACACGTCTCGAGGAGCATGACGCAGCCGCAGTAGCATGCATTGCTCATAAATAAACCACAACATGCTCTACATTTGTACCGCAGGTTGTTTGATATGACACAAGCTAACGTAGTACGTTTATATTCAGCTCTGCTGGACAGGAAAGTGATGGACAGACGAGTATTCTTATTCTTATTCGGTGTGGAGGCGATAAGTCTTGCACTGACGTCTCGCATGGGGCGTTTTGTGTATTTCCCGCTCCAGCGTCTACCCGGGCCAGCCCAGCTCCTTAGAGTGCCGGAGCGTGGCTCTGGACACCTGGCATAACTGCTCCAGTGGCTTGGATGGTGAATTAGTGAATGAGATGATGGCGATGTGGATGACAAAGCTGATGATAATGCAGAAGCGTCATGCAATCCGTTAGTTTCCTAGTGTCTTCTGTAGCTTTGATAACAGAACATGCTCTACTCTACGACAGATGATTATGTAAATATGCCGCTTAACCCATTCACTGCTTTTCTGAAAAGTAACGATATTACCCAGATGCCGCAGTTATTATTACAGTTTAAAATCAACCGCCCATGGGCGGACTCGGCGTGAAAGTTAAAAAAAATTGCCCGCCGATGAGCGGGCTCGGCGCTGAATGGGTTAAGCTCTCACTGCTGAAGACGCAGTAGTAGGTCACTTGCAAAGATGTTCCTACGGAAGTTTTTTGGAATTTTAGAACCATATTTCCTACAGTTCGGCGGCAAGATGGGTCTGTAAGGACGATAATGAACGGAACACTTCAAGTGATGTCGCCCAAGATTGTGCTAAGAGAATGCTACAGGATGTCTTGTTTCGTCCAGAAATCCCACTTAGATGAAATAGGCACCAGTAACCGGTGTGACATCGACAGTTATTTTGGCAAACCTGGCTGTGAACAGGTACTTGTGAAAATAGCGGGCCGAACCTGGACACGATTAGCACAGGACCGAGACAAATGACACCACAAGTGATAAGCCTATACCCAGCAGTAGGATAAATAAGGATGATGATTTCAGACAGTGACAGGAGCAGTGGTCTAGCGTATAGAAAAACATTTTGTTGAGCGTCTCTATTGTTTTCGATATTCAATGTAGTGTTAAATACTAGTTGGTACCCACATCACACCATCTAAGTTCACGTGTATGATCCATAACGAGAGGCCTCCTTATAAGCTTAGGTGCTTAGCAGTATAGGGTTGTGAAAATTTCAGATACTTACGTGAGGAACTGTTCATTTAATAATTAATTATTTTTCGCAAAATTGGCAAAACCGCCTTCCATCGTGTTCAAAATTCGAATATTTCGCTCGAATTACATTTACATTATTATTTGAATTGAATTTACATTATTGTTGATTTTTCAAAAACGGCTTAGACGAGTTCTGTGAAATTTAATTGGGAACTAAAAAATAATTTTCGATTCGATTCACAATAAGTTGGCGAAATTTTCGATGAACATAAACAAAAAAATACATACAGACGAATATAGAAACTCCTCCTTTTTGGAGGTCGGTTAATTATGAAAGGTAAAATACCTTGGTACTTGTATAGGTTATAGATTTTTCGTTTACTTTTCGTAGATGTTACAATATCTTTCTATGTATGAATAATAAATCTTTTTCAAAAACTTTCCTAAAGGTCATTCACCGCTGCTTGAGATGGAATAAAACAAATTTAAAAAAAAAAAAAACTTCTGTGCAATGAAGGGCAGCTCTCCATTACCATTTCCCGACAATTTGCCAACCCTGCATGACACAAGCCTGCATAAGCCTGCCCGAGTTGCAAAAAGGTGCGCGTGCGCCGGGGGGGAGGGGGGGTGACGTCACGCGGGCCGTGCCGGTTCAAGATCAGCGCGCGAGGTCAGCCGGCCGCGGACAGTGCCGGCGTCGCCCCGATCTTGATTTCATTGTCAAATTAACACTGCTCAATGGGTAAAGACTAATGTCTTTTAGCTTTAAAATTCTTCATCCTCAGAGCATTCAATCATTACATAAGAGTTTTCTGGGGGAGAGGGTAGAAACTTACCTGCGGCCGTATTGTGTGCTCTTTCTGACGGGACAAAGCCTAACTCTTATGTAATGATGGGTGCTCTAAGGATTAAGAATTTTAAAGCTAAAATAATAATTACCTATTTAGCACCGCGAATCTGACAATGGAATCAAGACCGGCCAATGTCGACGAACGCATAGACGGTACCTTTTTTTTTTTACGAGGGGGAAATCTTCTAAAGATGCCCTAACAGCATTGGGGTGCAGAAGGGTTATGTGGGATTGTACCCACTAAAACCCCCTCGGTGGCCAGCCTTTGTGCCTTCTTGGGAGCTCCGGGATCTCCAAAGGAACACACCGGTGCTCCCAGCACTTTACACGACTACTCGCCTGGTGATTAAACCAGGCTTTACGACAGCGTTGCCACACACGCTGCCGTCCTCCTCGGGCCCGCTTGAGTGGATGGCCAGAGCCCCAACTCTGTCCACCCACGAGCCCAGAGGTCCCCTTTTAGTAGGTTCTTACTACAGGCAGGGGATACCGATGCCGTATTCTAGTGCACCGGCATCAGGGCAAGCATAGTCGGTACCTAGGTCGGAACAAATATCTTGGCTGCTGTGATGTTAGCCACAAGCTGCGGGTTACCTAATCATCGCGCAGCTGTTCAGTGAGCTTCAGTCAGGATTGGGTTATCCGGAGCTGGCTAACTTTACAACAGTTTGATTATGCCAATACTTCATACTTCAGACCACTACGCTAATCACCTATGGTTTATCTCTCAATATCTTTTACTAAATTAAGCTAATTTGTAAACGTGTAGCGATTAGATTAAGTATTAGAGCTAATAGACTGTATGTAGTCGTGATAATACCTAGCCTATTAGGTACAATCGTCTTAGATAAAGTAATCAATGGCACGACGATTACACTTCTGTCCAGGGCCGAATTATCCCTAAGGCAAATTATAGGCAACAGCCTAGGAGCCCCGCGACCACTAGGGGCCTCGTGTACGCACTAAGAAGAGATGACAACTTAATTTCCGGTTACGTTAAGTAAATATTCAAGATTTCTACGGAATCTTCGTTGGGCGAGCCTGACTCACGCTGGTCCTGTTTTTACCCTTTTGAGGTACGGAACTCTAAAAAGTAAGACAAGGATAGAGGAAAGGGGCCCCAAAAATGGCATTGCCTAGAGGCCCTGACTAGGTTAATCCGCACCTTATTCATGACTAAGTTAGTGGTAACTAAGTTATCGTGAGCAATTAGGTACGAGTACATCCTTTACTTGGTATAATAAACTATCCTCTGGTTTAACATACAATGAGCGACCCTAGGACAATGGTGAGTCAGCGACTCTGACTCATCGTAGCAACATTTTCTTACATTTGAATAATTACACTGTTGACATAGAAGAAAATTATGAACGTGTTGTTAATTGCAGCTTTATATGATATAGTGGAAGATCCAGTACGAGTACCTACATGTTACATGCTAGTAAAAAAATATACTTAAGTAATTTTTTTCTGTGTCTGTCTGCGTTTGAACATCATTACAAACAAACAAACAACAACACTTTATTAGACAACCACATTACATCTCGTTTGATGGTAAGCAACCATGTGGCGGAAGACGAAGCACGCAGACTATAAAACAACTATTCATTCTGACCGATATTCTACACAGAATTCTATCTTCTACTATACGTATATCAAAAACTTTTACTTTTATGCATCGAAGGAGCCGAACGCGCCGTAGTCCTCAATTTTTACATAAATTCGTATGCGCATTCAATGCGCAAAGCAAAGCACAATATTCGATTTAGATCCTGATGGTTGAAGCCAACCAAATAAAAACATGTACCTAAGTATGAGAGCTTATAATAATATACCTAAGTAATTAAAAAACCCCCGACACAAAAATATTTGACAACATTGACAACCATTTTGGGCACATTTGTAGAATTTTGGTTCTTCCATCCCCACTTTAACCCATCATAACTCTTAAACGGCTCAATCGATTTTTATAAAACAAAGCTAAGAACACTCTCGATTAAGTCTCCTTTCATCCAAAAAAAAACTAAACTGAAATCAGTTCAGTGGTTCGGGCGCTATGATGCCACAGACAGACAGACAGACACACAGACAAACAGACACGTCAAACTTATAACACCCCTCTTTTTCGTCGGGGGTTAAAAATACCTTTTCACGCATTCGCCAAGATTTCATAATTTATGTGTTCAAGATATGTATTTAAGATTTTTGTTCTCGAATTGTGTAGCTGCAATATCACATTAGGTAAAACCTGTAAAGATATGTGTTTTGTGGAAATAAATGAAATGAAGCAAAACACCGATGACATACGATTACGAATAAATACACATACATAGAACATAGTTACGTAAACAACACAAATGCACCTGTATGATTCACAACACAAACCTTCGTACAGATATCTTAGTACCTGTCGAAGGCTACAATACATTATCATCGTTTATCTTATCAATAGTGATAACAACACCTACATAATACCATAACTCGGGTTGATATTAGATATCTCTTTAAATATTAGTAAAAGATCCTGTTACGGTATCTTACTATTGGCGTACTATGACTAAAGGGTTTATTTTACAGTCTCAGTATCCGGATTTACAGTTTTAATACTAAGCTGAAAATAAAATTAAAATCTGTACCTATATTTGAAAATTGGATTTTCTTTACACAGAAACTGCTACGGCATTAAAGTTCACAATCCACAATTACACAGTATACCTACTTCTCGTCAGAACAATAGATTTTTATATCCAGACTTAGGGTCTGTATCAACTAGGATCGGTCAATCTTTCAGAACGAGCCAAAAGATTAGGTAGGTAGTCTTGTGTCTTCCTTTTTTCCAACTGAGATAGCGAGACGAATCCTGAAACCTATGTATTCCGGATCATGGAAATGTTCAGGATAAGGTCCCAGACCAGCACGGGAAGCATGGCAAAGGGACAAATTGTCTTCCCACCATTATATCCCCTCGAAGAGGAATGAAAGTATGGATTGACAATGACAACTGACATTAAAAGTGCATAAATTGGTTTTCTCCCTTTGCCATGCTACCCGGGCAGTTTAAATCAAATTAATTTACCAAATTTAAATCTACAAAGGATTCTAATTCGTCGAGCTATCAGACAAAATTAGCATATTAATAAAGATTGAATTTTAAAATCTATCACGGAAGTTGTAAACTAGACGTCAGTAAAACTACGTAAAACTGCTCTTCAGCTTTCAGAGGATTTTATTAGACAGAGGCGAATAAAAGTCTGGAGTTGTGTAATACTTCCTCTTTTCCCCAAATTGATCGCTATTCTTGGCTATCCGGTGGAGTTACGACTGAAAGCTTTATCGATTCAATACTAAGAAGAAATTGTAAGCGATTTTTGTGAGATGCATTTCTACTCCACGAAATAATGATCCAACTAAAGAACTATAGGAATAAAAACAGGAATCTAAAGATTTTAAAAAGATCTACAATTACTAGATGAAAATAAATGTAAGTACTGTACCAGCCTTTTTATTAGTCCACTGCAAGACGTCGGCCTACCCACGAAGGGTGATTGGGCCATATCCACCACGCTGGCCCAGTGCGGGTTGGTGAATTCACATACGCCATCGAATTTCTTCTACGGACGTATTCAGGCTCACGATGATTTCCTTCATCGAAAAGCCAATGGTGTGAAATTCCGTACAAAAGTTCCAAATAAACTCATTGTTACGGGATCGGGATTTGAACCCACGACCTCTCGATTGCAGGTCGGGTGTTACTACCACTAGACCACCACGGCTTAAAATGTAAGTACATAAATGTAATTAATAACAAGGTAGAGAAATGAGGTTACGAACAAGGCGTCTCGCAGTGTTCGAGGCCCGGTGACCTCAGCTCGTTGAGCAACTAGCCGGGAGGGCTGCGGCCGGCGCATACAGAACACCTGATTATGCCATCCATACGAGAAAGCGTGCCATCGTAGGGCGGCCGCATACCTACGCCTTTGAGGACCGACGTTGCTGTTGAACACAGGAAGAAAGCAAGCAAAAATACGGCTTGCTTCGCAGTAATTAAGAATCAATGGAAGAAAAAGTGAAGAACAATAATGAGAAATGGGCTAAGTGCGAGTCGGACTCGCGCACGAAGCGTTCCGTGCCATATGGAAGCCCCCTTAGCTCCGTTTTAAGCGTCTACCTATTGTTGTTCATAATGACCAAAAAAAAAAGGCAAAAAAGTCACGTTTGTATAGGTATAGGAGCCCCCCTTGAAATATTTATTTTATTCTTGTTTTTAGTATTTGTTGTTATTTTAGTATTTGTTGTTCTATAACAACAAATACTAAAATAACAACAAAAATACATCATCTGAGAAATTGGCAACAGAAATACATCATCTGTGAAATTGAGAACTGTCTAGCTATTACGGGTCAAGAGATACAGCCTGGTGACAGACAGAGAGACAGATCGACGGACAACGGAGTCTTAGAAATAGAGTCCCGTTTTAACCCTAAAAATATAACTTGAAACAATAGAGCTCAAGTTGCCACCAATCATATTTATACACGTGAACTTGACACATATGAATGAGTCAAGAATTCAAAACCACAAAGGTCAAATAATGCAAATATGGATAAGGAAGTGATCAGTCGAAGGCTGGTTAAATTCAATAGGGTCCAAAAATGTATTATAAGCAGTAAGCACATAAAAAATACGTGACTTTACTACCAATTCACCTAGTTAAAGTATATAGTATTTTACAACAAAGCCCTATACCTATTATATTAATTTGATTAAGATCCCCCTGGGTAGTTGAAAATGAAAATAAGTTTATGGCTCATACGAACTGGACACGCTATCAACCCACGCCTAACCATTTAGGGCAGAGGCTTTTTAAATTAATTTATAGAACAGTTGTATATGAGGAAAGTGTACCAGGCAAGCAGAAACATCACTTAGACGTTGATCGAAATAGAAAACAACAGCTGTACCAATAAAGGCATGAATAAACTCAAACGACGTTTCGTAAGCCGTGTGCAAGAATTACTTGAAGTAAGATTAGCTATTCTACTCCAGATGCTTGGATAGATAGAAAAAAATCGGCCAAGTGCGAGTTGGGTTCGCGCACGTAGGGTTCCGAGCCCTTTAGTCCCATTTCAAGCATCTACTTGTTGCCAATATTAATATCGACCAAAAAAATGTATAAAGCAGGTTTGTTGTATGGGAGCCCGTTTAATATTTATTTTATTCTGCTTTTAGTATTTGTTGTTATAGCGGCATCAGAATTACACCATCTGTAAAAATTTCAGCTGTCTAGCTATCTAGGTTCATAAAGTTTGACATACACGATGCGATGATTTGATCAAATTTTCGCTTCATGCCAACTGGGCACTCATTCAGTTAAAGAAAAGGCAGGAATTGGTGGTTCACGATTTGAACCACTTCCTGAATGTTGATTAACTCTTGTAATTTTAATTTTACGCGAGAAATGGTCAGAACTGAAGTTGCTTATAATTTGATTTCCTACATTTTTGTTTCCCATTAACTTTTTCTATGATTGATATTTTTCAAATAAAACGAAAAAGGTATCTAGATGTGCAATTTTCTTTCTTCTATAACTATAACGCCCCGTCGTTTTTGCGTAGGCGGCAAACAGGGTTATCGGGAGAATAATACGGCAACAGTCACTGAAATGAGATAGGTATTTTTCATGACAACTAGATTATCCCTCTGGTTGTAATTGTAATAGCTCTATGATCTATGATCTGATATATGTACGCCAACCTATAATGGTCCGGCTACAACTACGCCCAACGGCGAAGTTATCGTCACTGGGGGCTCATTTAACTAATTCAAACGGTAGTAGTTGGTTGTTCACGATTTGAACTACTACCTGAAGCTGGCACACACGATGCGATGATCGCATCAATTCATCAGATCAGGGGGGCAATTCTGTTAGCCGATCTCTTTACTGAAGTGATACGTTCTTGAACCTCTCTCGTTTTTCTGACAGTTCCGACAGCTCAAAACTGTCAGAGAAAACGAGACAGGTTCAAGAACGTGTCACCTTAGTGACGAGATCGGTTGACAGAATTGCCCTGCAGTCCAGCGAGGTCCCAATATAGTTGCATTGCCGGTAAGTAGGTAGTTACTCGTATTGAGGAATCAAAATGACACCCCTATTTTATTCGAAAATGTATTAACAAAAAAATGATGGGCATCAAAGTTGCAGACAATCAAATTTCAAACAACTTTGATTCCGATGATTTCTCATGAAAAATTGAAATAACACAAGTTATTGAAGAAATGAAATGGAACAACCAACTATTTAAAAAAACTATCAATCCTACAAAAAGTTGATGGGAATCAAAGTTGTAGAAAATCAAATTTTAAACAACTTTTGTTCCAATAACTTCTGCTGTAAAATTGAAATAACACAAGTTATTGAAGAAATGAAATGGTACCACCAACTATTAAAAAAATATCGATCCTACAAAAAGTTGATGGGAATCAAAGTTGTAGAAAATCTAATTTCAAACAACTTTTGTTCCCATAACTTCTGCTGTAAAATTGAAATAACACAAGTTATTGAAAAAATTAAATGGTACCACCAACTATTTAAAAAAATATCGACCCTACAAAAAGTTGATGGGAATCAAAGTTGTAGAAAATCTAATCTAATTTCAAACAACTTTTGGTTATATAACTTCTGCTGTAAAATTGAAATAACACAAGTTATTGAAGAAATGAAATGGTACCACCAACTATTTAAAAAAAAATATACCGATCCTACAAAAAGTTGATGGGAATCAAATTTTAAACAACTTTTGTTCCGACAACTTCTGATGACAATTTATGTAACACAAGTTATTGAAGAAACAAAATGGTACAACTCTCTATTTAAAAAAATATCGATCCTACAAAAAGTTGTTGGAATCAAAATTGTAGAAAATCAAATCTCAAACAACTTTTGTTCCGACAATATTTTTCGAATAGGATAGTGGTGCCATTTTGTTTCTTTAATAACTTGTGTTATTTGAATTTTTCCTGAGATATGGGATCCAAAGTAGTTTGAAATTCTATTTTTTACAAGTTTGATTCCCATCAACTTTTTCTAGGATTGATATTTTTCTAATAAGATAGTGGTGCCATTTTATTTCTTTAATAACAGGTGTCATTTAAATTTTTATGAGATATTCTCAGAGCCGAAATGGTTTGAAATTTGATTTCCTACAACTTTGATTGCCATCAACTTTTTGTATGATCTATATTTTTCGAATAAGATGGGTGGTGTCATTTTGTTTCTTCAATAACTACCTACCAGCAATGGTTAAGTACATGATGATACTACATGGCCCCTGCTGCACTGATCTGATGAACAGATGCGATCATAGTTTCGTGTGGGCCCAGCGTCAGGTAGTGGTTCAAATCGTGAACCACCAATTCCTTTTAATTAACTGAATGAGTTCCCAGTTGGCATGAAGCGAAAATTTGATCAAATCATCGCATCGTGTATGCCCACCTTTAGATACAGCCCGGTGACAGACGGACAGCGGAGTCTTAGTAGTAGGGTTTTTACCCTTTGGGTACGGAACCCAAAAAACGTTGTATTTTGGGGTAACTAAAATCAATTACATAGAAGTTACGATTGAAATTAAAAGGCGTCTGAACTTTTATTCTAAATCACTGTTATGAAACAAAGATGGGTGCTACCGCTAGGAAAGCTAGGTGTATTTTATTGACAGAAGCGCATAGATAGATGGTAGAACGTTTAAAACTAAGTCGTTCACTAGAGTAAAACATACTAGTCGATTGACTCACAAATGCTAGAGTTCAATGGTCGACAAACTATAATTTACGTGTGAACATTTGGCAACATGGCTGTGAACATTGGCTGGGTCCAATTTTATAAAGCTACAAGTTACAATTCTACAGGCAAATTGACATTAATGACGCAGTCTCGACCAATCACGAATGCGGATTCCGTCAATGTTGCCAGTAATTTACCTGTAGCCTGTAACTTGTAGTTTTATAAAATAGGGTCCTGTTGGTTCCTTCAAGTATTTCTAGTGGCACACAACCGGCCTTTTATAATAGGCCAGTGCTGGACATAGGACTTCCCACGAAGGTCGAGTACGTGTGAGGAGAGGAGAGTGTGAGTGTAGTGGCAACAAGCAGGTGTTAATGATAATTGATATATTTTTATTAATTAGAGGCTGTGGTGGTCTAGTGGTAGTGCTGCCCGCCTTACAATCGTGAGGTCGTGGGTTCAAATCCCGGTCCCGTACCAACGAGTTCTTTAGAATTTTTGTAAGTATGAAATTGAACACCAGTGGTTTTTCGGTGAAGGAAAACATCGTGAGGCAACCTGCATATGTCCGTAGAAGAAATTAGATGGCGTATGTGAATCCACCAACCCGCACGGGCCAGCGTGGTGGATATGGCCCAATCACCCTTCATGTATAGGCCTACGTCCTGCAGTGGACTATTAAAAGGCTGATACAGTACAGTAAGTAATTACAATTAATATTTAGAGATTAGAGTTTAGAATTTCAGGGAGACCTTTATCTAGCACTGGATGTGATCAACTAGAGCCAAAATGATGATGAGGCCATAGAATTCAGAGATCACACGGCTCACGTACTTAGAATACTAGCTGCGGCTTTCCATGAAAACTAGAGCAAGTCAACACTGTAAGCCAATTAACAGAACTACCTCGCAAACATCTGTTGCCTACAAACCATCTGCCTTAACTTTTTCTATCTGTCATTACCATTGAAATAATCAGTGTTGTTAAGATTTTGTATTTTTAACCGACTTCCAAAAAGGAGGAGGTTCTGTGTTCGTCTATATGTATTTTTTTTGTGTATGTTCATCTATAATTGCGCAAATTGTGCACCGAATCGAAAAAATCTATTTTAGTTCCGAAGGGTATACTCCCGAGGTGGTCCCATTTAAATTTTACAGAAATCGGCTGAGCCGTTTTTGAAAAATCAACAATAATGTAAACAATTCGAGCGAAATATTCGAATTTTGTGCACGATAGAAGGCGGTTTTACCATTTTTTTTGCGAAAAATAATTATTATCTTCTGAATCTACCACTTTCATATTCAGCGTTACGTTACGCGCTTCAGAAATATCATGCTAAATCAAAATAAATGCCTGTGTTTTGGCAATTTCAATCTAAATGCTCATAAATAATCCCAATCCAAGGTTGAATGAGCAAGCCGCGACGTTTTCGATGCCGGTCAAAAATAAGACATTATCTCCGAACCGGTTAGTACAAAAATTGGCCAAGTTCGAGCCGGACTCGCGCACGAAGGATTCCGTATTGTATGGCTCCCCTTAGTATACGAGTATTTTAATTCAATTATTTATTTTTGAAGTGAATACGAGTATACAACTAAATATTTTCTGAATATTTCAAGCATTGTTTCTTGTATGGGAGCCCTCCTTAACAATTTATTTTATTTTAATTCTTTACTTTTAAAGTGATTATACAACTCAATATTATCTGAATATTTCAAGCATCTACCTGTTGTACCGTTATTATATAAAGCAAAAAACGGCTAAAAATTCAGGTTTGTGGTATGGGAGTCCTCTTAAAAATTTATTTCATTCTGTTTTTAGGATTTGTTATTATAGCGGGAACAGAAATACATCATCTGTGAAAATTTCAGCTGTCTAGCTATCACGGTTCATGAGATGCAGCCTGGTGACAGACAGACAGACGGACGGACAACGGAGTCTTAGTAAAAGTGCCCCGTTTTTACCCTTTGGATACGAAACCCTAAAGCAAATTCAAATGAAGTTCATTTTCCAGTTTAATCAACCAGAACCAGATATAAACACATTTCCGAATCCAGCATCATCGCCTTGAGAGCAAATACAAACGATTATCATCAAGTAGTCATCATCTGACGTCATGCCGTGACTCATAGCCCTCGACGTCGTATTTATGCACGAAGAATATCATCTCGAAGAATAATGAGCTAATTTTATAAGTTGGGTACGAGCTTTGAGCAATTTGTTTTATTAATATGCCTATTCGCTCCATGGAGCAGATGGTTTGTTGGTAAAAGGGTAACAGATGTTTGTGAGGTAAATCTGTTAATTGGCTACAGAATTAACTTGCTCTAGTTTTGATGGTGTTGGAAAGTCTAATAGATGCTATTATTCTAAGTTATAAAAAATAAATAAATAAATATTAGAGGACATTTTACACACGGTCTCTGACCCCAAACTAAGCAAAGCTTGTGATATGGCTGCCAGAGACTGATATACTACATAGACATATTTTTAAATACATACTTATATAGATGGTACCTAAATAACACCCAGACACAGAGAAAACACTTATGTTCATCACATAAATGTTTGCCCTGGGTGGGGATCGAACCCACGCCTCTTTGATCCAGAAGTCAGGGTCACTAACCACTGAGCCACCGAGGCAGTCAATACTTAACTTGAAAGCAGTGTGAACTCTGAATTATTTGGCCTCGTCTGCAATTTGACTCTAGTACATCACCATCCAGTGGCTTTAGGTATGCTTACTAATGTTATAAATCCGAAAGTGTGTTGGTTTGTTTGTTCGTTACTCTTTCACGCAGCAGATAGTCGCAATCAATCGATGCAAATCTCCAATGCTGATTTGACGTCTGAGAGCGCCATAGGTTTTATATCCCGGAAAAATTAAATGATTCCGTGAAAAACCGCGGGTAAAGCTAGTATTATCAATTATGATAATACTACTAATAGGCCGACTCGTGTGACATCTACCTATGACTGGTGGATACTTAGTGGATGCACAGAATATTCACATTATTAATATCGAGCGAAAAACTGCAAAAAATCAGGTTTGTTGTATGGGAGCCCCCTTCAATTTTTTTTCTGTTTTTAGTATTTGTTGTTATAACGGCAACAGAAATACATCATCTGTGAAAATTTCAGCTTTCTAGCTATAGCGGTTCATGAGATACAGCCTGGAGAGAGACAGACAGACAGACGGAAAGCAGAGTCTTAGTAATAGGGTCCTGTTTTTACCCTTTGGGTACGGAACCCTATAAAGGAATATAAACTTTTCGTCAAAGACGGAAATTTCATAATAAATGCTCTAAAACTAGAATAAATTTATAAATAAAAAAATATATCGGCGTACATCTTACACACGGCCTCTGACCTCAAACTAAGCAAAGCCTGTGATATGGCTGCCAGAGACTGATATACATACTTACTATACATCCTTATATAAATAGTAACATCCAGACACAGATGAGAAGCAAAAAAAAGAAAATCCATTCAGCTGTCTCAAGACACGCTCGCGACTCTACCATCGACAACAGCACACGCCAAATAAACGACCTCCCGCTAGAACGGAGCATCTCGGCGGCGACTGCACGCTTTGTTGACACAACAAAACGCTGGCACGTGGCTCGCATTACCGTCCGGATCACTCGCATATGGCAGTTAGCAAATAAAAGAACAGAGAGACATGAATCGAGAGTAAGTTCGTCTTCGTATTGGCCGGGAGGCTATGGCTAGCTCTGGTGTCAGAGTTTTTAAGCCGCCTGCATGAAGGCCTGTGACATAGCTAAACGGTTAAAACAATCACAATTTAACGTGTCATCCGAGCCACGGTAGCGCTCAGTTGTAAATGCCACCCGCGGTCACCCATCCGAAGACTGACCATGCTGAACATTGCTGAACTTCGATGATCGCTGACGAACACCTAGTCTACGCTATGAGCGTTACGCTTTGTTGACACAACAAAACGCCACGTGTCTCGCATTACCGTCCGGGTCGCCAGCACTCGTGTGGACGTCGCATGTGACAGCAAATAGAGAAACTGAAAGACATATTGTATCGAAACGAAAAATCCTTACATAGTATAAAATAAAGTCGCTATTTTCGTTTGTTTGTCTGTATGCTTAAATCTTTAAAACTACGCAACGGATTTTTTAATGGATAGAGTAATTCGAGAGTGTTGTCTTATCCTCTAAACTCAGAATTAAAACAAGGATTTAAAACATATTTTGCACTTTACTTTCCATTTTTTCATTATTACACACATCGAATGATAATAACATAATAATCCGCCAGATTCTTTGTCAGTGTCAGTGGCGAGTATCTGTCTGTGTTACCAGTAGTAGCCTTTCTAAAATATACCCAGATCAGACAGATGCTCGTCACCACAGATTACAAATAAGTAGAACTTAACTAGAACTTTAACAGTATTTTATATTAATTATGTCTGTAATCTTACATCTCGGCCATCCGTATATAACAATTGTGTGTCCTCACATTTAGCAACATTATTTGGAAGGAATAGAAAAGAAAAAGAAAATAAAAATAAAAAGATATACTGGAGGTAAACTGAATGACTGAACATGAAGTAGTGCTAAACTTATGACATTCAAAAATATGTATGCTTACAAAACTATTGAAAATCAATTACCACACAGTAAATATACCAACAAAATTGATTGAGTTACGACCATCAGTCTTCCTTCGGTTGAAATGCATAAATTAATTTCGCAATTTTTAACATTTCTGTTTCTAAGTTTTAGCAATTTTTCAATTGAAGTTTAATGTACTACCCGTATTTTGAAAACATTGCAATATAAACTGCTATCTTAGACATAAGATAAACTAATAAATCTAGAATTTAACTTTAAACAATTTTTCAACTACTTAATATTAATGCGTTCGAAAGCTATTCATCATTCATACAATTAATGTGACCGAATTACAACTGTTATAATAATTGCATTTAGAACAAATCGATAAAATTATTTTTCATTGGCATTCATTCATTCAATGATTTACTAAAAACATTGGAGACAAGTTCTCTTACGTCACAGTAAATATATAATACTGTGCTTACGTTTATTGGTTCTATGCTGTTTCATTTCCCCTTACGACATGACATCCACCTTATCTTTTGTATAGGAATGTTCATCTTGGTTCTTTATTGTTATATTACTATAACGGTTTTCATTAAATGTCTTGTCGTATAAGGTGGCTCAACATTTGTCTTTTTTTACGTATTATTACCATAATATTAATACAGTAAGTACAGTAGGTAATTACTTATTCACTATCATGCATAGTCAGTTACGATCTGCAACCATCTATGCCGGTGCACTGATTGCTCGTACCTTACGCATCTATCGCAATACAATAAATCATAATAAATAAAGGGAATAAAATAAATCTTATCTATTTTACACAGTATGTTAAGATTACAACCATCTATGCTAGTGCACTGATTGCTCATAACTGACGCATCTATCAATCTATTTATGTATTAATCAAACAAGTTTTAGTAGGTACATTTTAAGAACACATTGACATCGAAGTAATGATAGAATTATTATCGTAATTCGTATTACAAACATTACTTAAAATGAAACAAGGTAGGCAATGTTTTTAATTCTGCTTTGTGAAAGATCAGGATTTACTCTACGGTCCGAATCAGTTTTAACTGTGTCTCGAACGGCAGTTTTTTTTCGTTTATTCATTAATCAATTTGAAAATATGTGAACAACGGAGACAGATGTCAATGGGTTAATGAATTCTCATCATACGTAGTTTAAATACACAAAACAGACAATATTATTTAAGCCGACGACAGTAAATTAGACTGGTAAATGAGTACTAATAAAATAAATAATCAAACAGGGATACTTTTGGAAAACAAGAAGATAGACAATGATATCACAAAATCTGTAATAATTATTATTTATCTATCTTGCAGTCTGTTACGATCTACAACCATCTATGCTTGTGCACTGATTGCTCATAACAGTCTGTTACGATCTACAACCATCTATGCTTGTGCACTGATTGCTCATAACAGTCTGTTCTGTTATGATCTACAACCATCTATGCTTGTGCACTGATTGCTCATAACCCGCGCTTCGGGATCTCCGTCATAATCTCTGTATCTGTAAAATAAATAATCAAACAGGGATACTTTTGGAAAACAAGAAGATTGAAAGTTGATATCACAAAATCTGTAATAAATATTATTTATCTATCTTGCAGTCTGTTACGATCTACAACCATCTATGCTTGTGCACTGATTGCTCATAACAGTCTGTTACGATCTACAACCATCTATGCTTGTGCACTGATTTGCTCATAACCCGCGCTTCGGGATCTCCGTTATAATATCTGTCTCTCATCGACTCTGTAAAACAAAATTATTAGCGTACACAAGACACATTTACTATTACTCAACGATAAAGCAAATGACGGTCATTACTTTTAGGGCTTATTTCAAATCAATGGGTATTTGGCAACAATGTACGACCATTCATACTACACTGAATTGGAATTGATAAATAATATTATTCTTTATTGCAAAACAAATAATTATCATCTCCGTGCTAACCATAATCATTAATGGGGTTGATGCCATATACTCAGCTCAAGTATTTCCTCTTTTACATTCAATCATTTTCGAGACTCATAATCTGTAATACGTCGGGTGTCCCTTCATCTAGCTAGCACAATATTGTCTGATAAGACTAACTACGGATAACCCAGAGCGCCCCTTGGTTTACTTATAGTCTACCTAAAGGAATGTTACAAATATTTTCGTCGAAATATGACTCTTGGACTCATAATTAATTACTTAATCATTTTCAATTTGTCATTAGTGTAATTCGTGAATGCGGTACTAATTGAATAAATAAATTAAATTAAATTAAATTGGTGTTCAATAGCAGTAAAGTAGTTCAATAAGTAATACAATATGCATTGTACTACTTATGGTTACAGTCCATTATTTCCATCGAAGAAAGAGATACTTGTATATGCTTACTCATAATCGTCGATTATTACGGCACAAATATGTACCTTGCTGGCTTGATCAATTTTGTGTCAGAATAAGACATAGTTATGGCGAAGTATATATCTGTCAATTTTTTACAAGTCAAAAGAGTTCTTTTCGTGGCTTTTCGTGGTCGCATGCCAAGCTAGCAGGTATCTGTATCACAAGATACTACCAATCTATTTATGCTGCGGTAGCAGCACAATAAAAAGAAAACCTATAGCTGTATTGTGCAATGTGCATGCACGGCTGCGCCCGCACTATTACCTGGTATAATAAACAGTGTGCATCTAACAAACTAGGTGTTCTCACACCTAGTTTGATGGCCATGGCTACATATTTCATGTATTGTACTGAAAGAAATAAATAAATTATTTTTCATTTTCATTTTCAACTTGCCTCTCACTCACACGTGCCCTATTTCCGACGCGCCGACAAGTCAAATTCCCTCATATTTCAGAACTAAGCACAACAATTGATTCTAATCAGGACAAACCTATTCGAATTTGTGAAATTCGATTCAAGTCTTGTTACGAGTATGACTACCTTTCAAACAATATCCAAAATGAAGGAGTAGGTTTTATGTTCGTCTTAATGTATTTGTTTTTTTTATTCATCAATATTTTCGATAACTGTGATCAGATCTTTTTTTTATTTTTTTTTTTTTTTTTTTTTTTAAAAAATAAACTTTTTTAGTGCAGAAGTTATAGGTACTCACGAGGTGGTCTTATTTCAATTTTGTCAAAAAATATTTTGAAAATAATAATCAATGGTGTAAAAATTGTATACATACATCAATTCGAGTCAACCATACGAAGCTCGCGAATGATTGGATTCAGTTGTGCCATTTTTGTGGAAAAAATAATATTAATTATATCAACAATGTTTCTATCTTTATATTAAGCAACATTCCGTACGGTCAGCCCTAGGATGGGTGACCGCAGATGGCACCTCCAGCCAAGCGCCACCGTGGCACTCTAAATTGTAGGCCCGATCGTTTCAACCGTCTAGCCTTCAGACAGCTTAAAAACTCTAGACACCAGGGCCAGCCACCCGGCCTATACAATTATCTTCATAACCAGTTCCTATAGGAAAGAAAAATGTCTCAAACCCTGGATTGCTACTGGCCTTCTAGTATGCATAAAAAAAACTGCAATAAATATAGTCTTATTATGTACCACCATAGATAATATGGTATTCAAAAACTGTATGCAAATATTACATATCATGTGGCAATAATGAATCGAGTACCTACTGAAATCACAAATGTTTTCATAAGTTAGGCTCTAACTAATAATATAATTATGCTGCCATAACTAGTAACCATTATTTAAATCAGTCAATCTACTTGAGATTAAAATATTTTGCAATAAGTAGGTAATTCACTCAAACGATTGATGTACGAATTAGAAATGTATGTGTTTTTAAGACCTACAGATAATCGGAATTATTTAAAAGGTAATCATAAATATCTCACAAACCTCAGTTTCTGTTAACTAAGTAAAATAATTGTAAGCAACGGGTTCAGAATGTCCATAATCATAGTCAATGAACACACGGTAGGCATTTGATCCTCTGTGGCAATTTGGCAAATATCACTATATCCAACAACATTAATAAAATGTTTTATTAATGTCGTTGACTACATCCAGTAGACCTACATGATTATGCTGAAAATAAAAAATCAATCAAGCATCAGATCTAAAACAGTTAGTATTAATAATATGACACAAATGGCATCTTGTTGCATTTACTTGTTGTGATGTATTATGATGGTACTGATTGCGTGATATAATTCTCTGGCATCATCTACCCACGGGTTGCAGGCAGGCACAAGCGACTAAAACTTACTATTGCACTATTAGTAACAGAAAAATGTAACACATTAGTATCATCATCGCATGGATATATTCACAAGTGAATATTGTGTTTCTCTTTTTTTTTTATACTCACATGAAACATTAAACCTAGAATCAATCAATGACAGCAAATAAAATATATTTAGAAAAAAAATAACATCCAAAAGTTACAGGCATTGTAATCTTTCTGGACCACAGCAAACTACCCGAAATTATAACGTCATATTGTGTCTGTCTGCCTTAGAATGCTATGTTTTGTGCGAGACAGACAGAGCATCTATGTATCTACTGCTACCAAAATTATTATCAGCTTACAATCTCTGACCTTATTCATGTTTTTCAATTTACAGGTCATGCAAATTTCAATAATTTATAATTCACTATTCTAATGTTTGGTGAATCGAATACCTGTCAGCTATCCTTTCTGTATTGAATAACTGATTTTGTTGTTGAACTGCATTTTGTTGCTGATCTAAGAAAATCAAACCACTCACATATCCATTTGTCAACACCGCTGACAATGACGACCGCAGTGGCCACTGTAGCCGCGGTTGTGGCCGCTCCATCCATCTGCACCCACAGCCAGCCGAGATGGCTTGCAAGGCGCCCGCCGCAGCCTCGAGGGCACATGCCGTGCCCACGGGGCGGCAAACACACGGTCTGCAGCGCTAGTCGCGATAGCACAGCGTCCGCAAGGCAGCCACGGCACAGCGCCCGCCAGACCGCCGAAGCACTAGTGTTCAGATCACCAGCACCGTTACTCTATGGGCCATCACCAGACCCATTCCAATCCATTGCGTCGACTTGCACCGGTGCCGGCTATGACTCATTCTTATTCTCTTTTCTGAAGTTGATCTTATCCCCTCGTTTTTGCCGGAGTGAGGATACGGACTCGAGTTTCTGCTCTCTTCCATAGTTGGATGACTCATGTAGCAACCTGCGGGGTATTGTTGGGAGGGTGCGAGTACCCAGGGCACCCGCGAGGGTGAACGGCTTCTCTCAGCACCCTCACTTGCCACACTCTGCGAGTCAACTCACTGCGTGTCTCTCTCACTATCTCTTACGTTTGGGACGTTCAGTTTCATTCGATCTACGATTGCTAATTTCATATTCACGACGGTACATACGTAAGACGAACGGTACCTCAACGTACGAATCCATGGATGCTTTTAAAAGTAGCTTCATCTCTTTTGCCTTCAAATATCTTCGGAAACGACTCCTTCGCTCATTAAAGTTGTTTTGTCAAAGTGGTAAAAAAAATCCTTATTAGGTAAGTATATCGTATTTCGGTACAAACGTGGGTGTGTTTTCTTTATCCCGGTTCTGAGATGTTGTCTTATCCTCTAAACTCAGAATTAAAACAAGGATTTAAAACATATTTTGCACTTTACTTTCCATTTTTTCATTATTACACACATCGAATGATAATAACATAATAATCCGCCAGATTCTTTGTCAGTGTCAGTGGCGAGTATCTGTCTGTGTTACCAGTAGTAGCCTTTCTAAAATATACCCAGATCAGACAGATGCTCGTCACCACAGATTACAAATAAGTAGAACTTAACTAGAACTTTAACAGTATTTTATATTAATTATGTCTGTAATCTTACAAGAGGAAGGTTTATGTGTATTAAAATTCCCGAAATTCCCACGGGAACGGGCACAACGCGGGTAAAACCGCGGGGCACTGCTAGTATTTAAATAATGGAAATTGAAGATCTTTGGTGAGAATGGAAATGACCGTCACTATTAGATTTCAATTAGATACATATGACCTCAAACTTGAGAAAGATCGCCAAATTCGGTCGAAACTAGTCGTTGTGACTATCAAATCACGTGAGTTCAGTTCCGTTACATAAAGTGTAGGTGTACCTATTTCAAATTTCAAATTCTTTATTTTCTTAATAAGTAACTTTACAGTAAATACCAAAACGTTACTTATTTTACACTTAATTACATACAGAAATAATTATTTTTCGAAAAAAATGGAAAAACCGCTTTCCATCGTGTACAAAATTCGAATATTTCATCGAATTTACGTTATTGTTGATTTTTCAAAAACGGCTTAGCCAATTTCTTTAAAATTTAAATGGGACTACCTCGGGAGTAGGTATACCCTTTAGAACTAAAAAAGATTTTTTCGATTCGGTTCTTAATTGGCAAAATTATATATGTACATACACAAAAAAAAAATACATACAGACGATCATGAACCTCTTCCTTTTTGGAAGTCGGTTAACAATGTGCAAAACCAAGTTAGTTTTCATAGTAAGTGGAATAGAGATGATATAACATTAAAAGCCTACAAAATATTATACCCTGCTAGAAAGTGTCAAAGTGGATAGAGACCTCATTAAGACCGCTTCCAACCCGTCATATTGGAGTTTTTAATATTATGGAGATCTATGGAGGAGGCCTATGTTCTATGCCCGAACAGAAGAAAAAGGAGAGTTTCAATCAACACCAAAAATAATACGCACGAGAAGATTAATATTTGCAACCTTTATAGAATCTATAGGTATACTATTTTATAACTTCTATAGTCTACAATTTCCCAACACACGTCATAGCTTATAACTCCCCTCGTCAGGTCACTTTCCTTAGCCCGGAAATGGACAGAAGTCATGTCTCAGCGGCAAGGAGGGGCTTCACTTCCTACACAGACTAACCAGCAGTTAGTACTTCCGCCGCGACGTGTCCTCGGCAAATGACATGAGCGACTGCAGCCGGGAAGTGGACCGTTTATAGGCCATCGCCGAAGGGGCTTTTGTCTAGTTGTAATTTCCCTTTCAATCTTAAACGGTGTATCATTCTTATTTTACAAGACTTATTGCGCAATAGTATAAATAAATAAATATTAAGGGGTTATCTTCCACACAGTATATAATATGACATAAGCGATCACACCCTTTTCCCGACGTTTCAACTGAGTCACATTAGTCGTGGTCACGGGCAGACGCAAAAGTAACATTAAACTGTGTAAGTAGAGCTCATAACGTTTGACTAGGTGTTTCTTAGCGATCACCGAAGTTAAGCAACGTTCAGCGCGGTTAGTATTCGGTTGGGTGAACGCGGGTAGCATTTATAACTTAGCGCTGAAGTAGCTCGGCTCCGGTTGTTTTAACCGTTTACTTACTTTAATAACGTAATTTGTTAATTCTCCAGTAGAATTACTAAGAATAGTATGAGCTTTTTTACTGACGCCATTTAGGTACTACGATTGGATCACTCACTTTAAAATTTTTATGCAACTTACTTAGATTCAAAACTGTAAATATTCTTCAATTTCTTAGAATTTCGTTATGACACGACTGACTTCCATCATAGCCGAGTCAAACACCTCTGTTCTATTTCTGTTCGTCTCTATACGTTCATGGCACGAGCAATTGTATTTTGGTCGCAATGTTTGGAATTATCTGGAAATGCATTCTTCGGTTCACTTTATTTCACATCATTATCATATTGTCTGTAATGGCCCTCCTGAGCTGAGCACAAGCATCTCGTCATGACAGCTCTCATCTCGGTCGTGTAACAATCTCGTCCAGGTTGGACCACTAACATAAAAAAGATAGTTTCTAAATAAAGTGCGTATAAAGGTCGGAGTAAAATCATGTCGAGTCACGTCAGGGAATCAAGCGAACGAGGTGTGAATCCCATAATGATGGCGCAACGGCATTTATAAATAACCACCATCCTCTACGCGACTATGGCGAGTGTTATTCAACTTATTAATGAAATCCTGGCGTATTTCTGGACCAACCAACGGATATTTCAGGGCCGGTCATATTTCGAAACGTTTATTTTCATCCCTTCAACAGAACTAGCTATCTCTGATTTGTCAAACAAATCAACACAGAATCACATCTATTGTTTGATCAGAATTCAGAACTCGTGATAATCAAGAAAGCAAATGTGTAGTAAAGAACACTTGGATCAGATAAACTGTCAGACTGATGATCTAATACGAAAGCTCAATTCTTGACGCAAACTTGTAGCTGGCTTCACTATGGCTACCATTAAAACTCTACATTGATATTGATGACTACCTCGGTGGCTCAGTGGTTAGTGACCCTAACTACTGAGTCAAAGAGGCGTGGGTTCGATTCCCACCCAGAGCAAGTATTTTTGTGATGAACATAGGTGTTTGCTCTGTGTCTGGGTGTTATTTAGTTACTGTCTATATAATTATGTATTTAAAAATATGTATATGTAGTATATCAGTCTCTGGCAGCCATATCACAAGCTTTGCTTAGTGTGGGGTCAGAGACCGTGTGTAAGATGTCCCCTAATATTTATTTATTTACATTTTTTTAATTTCCTGCTGGGCATAATAAAGATATTCTATCACACAATACCTAATAATTTTTTGCAAAAAATAGCATGACCTACTTCACCCGTGTACAGAATTCGCGAATATTTCGCACGGATCAATGTAGCCTTTTTCACATTATTGTTGATTTATCAAAAATGGCTCAGCCGATTTCAATAAAAAATTATTGGGACCAATTTCGAAGTATACTCTTTCCAATAAAAAATAATTATTGAAATCGGACTACTATAATAAAAGTTATGCGTGATTATACATAAAAATATATATAAATAATAAATAAATAATAATAAATATTTGGGACATCTTACACACGGCCTCTGACCCCAGACTAAGCAAAGCTTGTGATATGGCTGTCAGAGACTGATATACTACTTATATATTTTTAAATACATACTTATATAGATGGTAACTAAACTACACCCAGACACAGAGCAAACACCCATGTTCATCACATAAATATTTGCCCTGGGTGGGGATCGAACCCACGCCTCTTTGACCCAGTAGTTAGGGTCACTAACCACTGAGCCACCGAGGCAGTCAAAACCAGGCAGTTGAGGTATATATATAACTTACGCGTCGAATTGAGTACCTCCTCCGGTTCGGTTCGTAAATAAAAAAAAAAAACTGACAGGAACATATCGAATGTTTACTTCAAGACTCAAATGCTTTTCTATTTCAGTAAGTACGTGCCAGCAGAGGCAGCAGAAATATCGTAACTTAGACGACCATATCTGGCAGGTCATTTATAACACCGGCACGGACATGCGAGCTATTCAATGGGTGTGCAAAGTCATCTTGCGGTCGTGCATGATTTGACCTCGATTCTTCACCGTCTTCAAACTTGCATGCACGGCTTTGTTAGCAGACATTCATGTGAAAGTTTAGAAAACTACCTATGATTTTTCACGGTTGAATATAGCCGAACTTTTGAGATCGCTCAGAAGACTTACGAATATCTCACAATCATTACGAGAATTCTCTCAGAAGAATTACAAGTAATAGAAGTATTGCTAAATTTGATTCAAATAAAAACTACGTTACAGCTGTTTTATTCATACCTGGTTATACAGCATACGTGAGAGCGAGTGGAACAAAAAATAAACGCAATGTCTGTCGCATACGTCAAAATCACCAGTTGGATTGTCAAAATGGTTAACATTTGGTTACACTTGGTCATTTGTCTTATTCGGAATTTGAACCCTCTAGTTCCAGTAAAAAGGTGATTATTTTACCTTCCTACTTTTTACCTTTTTGAATTTGGACACCCGAGATAGCTCAATGCTAGTTTGTGGAACCCTTTCGTTATTACGTAAGTTCGGGTGTATATGCATCTTTTTCTAACACCTTCTAAATTTCATATTTAAAATGGGATAAAGTGATGTATATCTCTTGCTATTTTAGTACTGTTTCTATTACTTTAGTTCTTATTCTATGGGAATTCTCATTCTATCAATTCATACATTCACGAGTACGTCGACCTGATTTTGATCTTATCGAGTAGATGTTTCGTAAAATGTATGTGGGCGTTTGTACCAGAATTTAGCAACTCCAGTGGTACTCTCGAGGGCCTCGATGTTCCCATAGTATTTCCACATTTAGTGATTTCGACCTATTTTAGAAAGACACTCTTTCTCCCTTTGTATTTCAGATAGTACTTGGGGTGTTTTTCATTGGAACAGGGATTCAGGGAATTTTAGGGTAAAACGACTTCTTTTAGGCCTTTTACCTGCCCTAGAATTCGATTTAGCCGAGGCACTTTTGTTGAATCCAGGCTCAGGCTGAAACCTTCCCGCCCCTAGTTTTTTTATTTAAGGATTATTACGGCAGCAAATCCCTTTTTGGACGAAAAAAATCCTAAGTGCAAATCATACGTCCGTGGTGATGATATTGAGACACTTCGTGTATGAACTTAATTTGTGTGATAGCGTCATTGCTTAAGATGAACCAACATAATTACGAAATATTGTCGATGTCGGAATTAACATCTAAATAATACGTAATTTTGTCTTCGGGAAATTTCATTTGGATTCCCATGGTTAATTTCCCTACGAAGTACGAGTAATACTGTGATTAATTAATTATTTGATGGCATTGGTAGTCACTGGGATATTCTAGAATATTTAGAAGCTCAATTACAATTGGATTTATTATCCTTATTACAAAGAGGAAACATAGAGTCCCTACTAAAATAGTAAATAGGCTTCGTATTTGGCAGGAAACGGTATGACTTCACCGAGAAATGACGGTAATACAGCATTAAACATGTGTAATCCTATTTGTAAGAACACGTGACGCAGCTTATAACTTTATGTCAGTGAATTAAACTAAACACTAACATTTGTTCAGCAAGGAAGTAGTATGCATCACAAGGAAGAATACTTTTATAATCCATCAGCAGCTCGGATAGGACTCAGATCTCTTTCTAGCTCCGATCAGTTCTAGTTTAATGTTCAATATCGTGAAACTAGTTTTGGAAGATTTTCTCATATCTATTCATTGCGATACCTTGTTTTTTTAACGCGAACAAGGCCGCGCTTGACCACCAACTGGCCTGATGGTAAGCGACGTTGTGGTAGAAGATAAAGCGCGCAGACCTAGAAGATACCAATTCACTCTGAGCTTAAAAAGCTTTAGATTATATCTCTTAGGAAACAGGAAAGCAGGAAGACTGTTCCATTCCCTGGCGGTACGTATCGGAGTACGGTATCGAAGGAAAATCGACATTTAGGGGTGGTAATGTGGCGTGTGGGGTGGTAATACCTGGACATAATGGCACTGATGACAATTTTTTCTCTCTAGCGGCCCACTATGAATTCTTCCGGTTTCTTGCGTGAGCACAAATCTGGCGTGGGTTAGGTTTGGAACCTAAACTGATTTGCGATGAGAATAGCGAGACCAGAAATAAAATTTATCAACATAAATGCAAAAAGTAAATTCTCACACCACACAAAACAAGCGCACACAGTCATATCGATTCCCATGACTATCGTGGATAGGTAACGTCTCTTCTAGGTATTTACCGTGATAGTACTTGGTAAATATGTATAGGGTACATGTTTGCAAGTCACCAATCGCACTACCATGCAACTTCACACCACCAAAGTGTGACTATAAGGGTTCACCCACTCACGCTCCACTAGAACAAGTTCGTGACGATCCAAAACTATACGAGGTCACAGAATTTTGCAAGACTGAGACATAAAAGGGAAGGCAGATGACACATCGTATGGAAATGTAACAACACTAGCAGAACACCGTCAAATACATGAGATGAAACGTACTGCGTGAATTAAAATTAATAAAGCCACCAAAGATGTAATAAATAATTGGCCAAGTGCGAGTCGGACTCGCACACGGAAGGTTCCGTACCGTATGGGAGCCCCATTCCTCTTGCCGTTGTTAATAGCGAGCAAAAAACTCCTAAAAATCACGTTTGTTGTATGGGAGCCCCCCCTTAAATATTTATTTTATTCTGTTTTTAGTATTTGTTGTTATAGCGGCAACATAAATACATCATCTGTGAAAATTTAAGCTGCCTAGCTACCATGGTTCATGAGATACAGCCCGGTGACAGACAGACAGACGGACATCGAAGTCTTAGTAATAGGGTCCCGCTTTTACCCTTTGGGTACGGAACCCTAAAAATCACTAGCATGTCAAACATTTCGCCCGATATAAATAACTGCGTAAGACCGGCAGAGAAAAGGCCACATATAGCAGTAGAGGAAAGTACCCATACTACGTGACTCATCCAGGACATCCAGGGGAGTCTTCAAAATACCACTCTGTTATTTTTAGGGTTCCGTACCCAAAGGGTAAGAACGGGACCTTATTACTAAGACTCCGCTGTCCGTCTGTCTGTCTGTCCGTCTCCAGGCTGTACCTCATGAACTGTTATAGCTAGAAAGCTGAAATTTACACAGATGATGTATTTCTGTTGCCGCTATAACAACAAATACTAAAAATAGAATTAAAATAATATTTAAGGGGGGCCAACCATACAAAAAATCTAAATTTTATGACGTTTTTCGCTCGATATCAATAATGGTAACAGGTAGATGCTTGAAATATTAACAAAATATTTAAATGCATGCCTACTTTAATAATAAATAATCAAATTAAAATAAAATAAATATTTAAGGGGGGCTCCCATACAGTACGGAACCTATCGTGCGCGAGTCCGACTCTCACTTGGCTGATTTTTTTTTATTCCATGGGTCACTTTGCTTCAGTCAAAGCTTGCAAAAAAATGTGGCACATAGTATAGGTACGTTCCCTAGGTAAGCAGTCTGCACAGGCTAATGCATAACAGCAGTACGCACCAGTGTGACCTGAGACGTCGGTCGGCGACCTCACTAATGGCAGCTAACGCGGCAACCACTTACTGTTCGTTAAATGGTGACGAGACTAACGAGAATACTATCTCAACCTTAGCACCACTGGGAATTCTTTCCACCTAATGCTTTGAAGAATTCGGACTAATCTCTTTTTTAGGGTTCCGTACCTAAAAGGTAAAAACGGGACCCTATTACTAAGACTTCGATGTCCGTCTGTCTGTCACCGGGCTGTATCTCATGAACCGTGATAGCTAGGCAGCTGCAATTTTCAAAGATGATGTATTTCTGTTGCCGCTATAACAACAAATACTAAAAGTAGAATAAAATAAATATTTAAGGGGGGCTCCCATACTACAAACGTGATTTTTAGGAGTTTTTAGCTCGCTATTAATAACAGCAAAAGGAATAGGGCTCCCATATGGTAAGGAACCCTTCGTGCGTGAGTCCGACTCGCACTTGGCCGATTTTTATCGGAAAATTTTGACGCCTTCGCTTCGTTAGGAAATCCAAAGACTGCCTGAAATGGAATACATACCTAATCTAATGTATTTAGAATTTCATTTAAGTAAGTACCTAATTAATTAATTTTATTTAATTATAATTTTTTTATTTAATTTTATTATATTTGTCATCTTTCTGAAATGTTATATAAGTTTTCCAGCACTTAAATAAAACATGCAATGATTGAATTGAATTTAGAATTTCTAAACCGACGTAGAAAATATATTTCAAAGGACTCCTAATCGCAAGCTGTTGATATCTGCAAATTCTGCAAGCCTAAGGTTGCTTCGATCTGCGATATTGTAAAGGGAAGATGATTTCTAACAAAATTATGTAAGAAATCTTAGGAATCTACACATTTTGCTCTGCATTTCTGAGAAAGCGATGATATCAGAAACATGCCCAGGCGATAGCTTCAGGTATGTCGCCTTATCTGAAGTTGCGAGATAGCCATCGATACCGAGTCGAGTAGACATCTAATACTTACCATTATTTATGTGATAAGACTTCACCTTATCGACCCACTGCTTTAGATTCGCGTGTAGATACAGATCTTATACGTCAAGAAAAGGCATTTGTGATATGCCTTCTCTTCATTGGCAACTAAATCAATGAAACATTGAAAGCAGCTGTTCTGTTCCTACATATATATATCCTTCGCCAAGTTTGATCTGTCGGGGTGATGTACACAAAGTTATTTCGAGATAAAATAGCAAACATAACAAAACGACATCGTCATAAAATAATCCCATAAATGTATTAATACGTAAAAGATTATTATGAAGACAGTAAAGAGTAAGTCAATAATCGGCCAAGTACGAGTAGGACTCGCGCACGGAGGGTTCCGTACTGTATGGGAGCCCCCCTTAAATAATTATTTTATTTTAATTTTATTATTTATTATTGCAGTGAATATAAAACTAATTATTCTGTGAACATTTCAAGCATCTACCTATTACCATTATTAATATAGAGCGAAAAACGTCTAAAAATTCAGGTTTGTTGTATGGAAGCCCCCCTGAAATATTTATTTAATTTTGTTTTTAGTATTTGTTGTTATAGCGGCAACAGAAATACATTATCTGTGAAAATTTCAGCTGCCTAGCTATCATGGTTCATGAGATACAGCCCGGTGACAGACAGACAGACAAACAGACGGACAGACGGACATCGAAGTCTTAGTAATAGGGTCCCGTTTTTCCCTTTGGGTACGGAACCCTAAAAAGGAAATAGATAAGAGAGTTAAGAGTGAAACAACACGCGAAATGATCTAAATCCAAACTGCAAAAGAATCAAAAGCCCCTTCAATGACTTCTGTTACTCAGGTATTTAGCTACAAAGTTCTGCACAACTCTGACAAGCATGACTGTTCAAATATTCAGCTGCAAAGGTCCACACTCCACAATAACCCAGTCTGACAAGCATGGTTTAGCAACAGTACCGTTATCACATGTAGATCCTCCAGCGCCTAGAGACGTGACCTTTCGAAGGAAACAGAGCGCGAAAAACGCGTGTAGTTCCGCGCCAAAAAGGTCTCCAACTCATAAAAGTAGGTGTAGTGGGCTGCGTAATTGGGCCAGGCTCGGAGGCACGACAGCTTTTGTCATTTTGTAAAAAGAATACGAATGGCAGAAGCCGCGACCTTTTCAAAGGAAAGGAAAATATGAATGTTTCACCAGTTTCAACCTAAAGGCGAATACCTGAATGTATATAGGTATAGTAGTTACTTTACAAATGTCGTACTTTGACTAATGAGAGAAGTTGTTGGTAATAGTAAAAACCCAAGGCACAAAGGAGTGAGAGGGCGCTCTGCTTGCGGTCTGTTTGAACTGAATCTTATTTTGTACTATATTCAACATGAACATATACCCAGTAGTAGGTCGACACAGGCTGATGACGATTTTTAGGGTTCCGTACCCAAAGGGAAAAACGGGACCCTATTACTAAGACTTCGATGTCCGTCTGTCTGTCTGTCTGTCCGTCTGTCACCGGGCTATATCTCATGAACCATAATAGCTAGGCAGTTGAAATTTTCACAGATGATGTATTTCGGTTGCCGCAATAAAAACAAAATAAAATAAATATTTAAGGGGGGCTCCCATACAACAAACCTGAATTTTTAGACGTTTTTCGCTCTATATTAATAATGGTACCAGGCAGATGCTTGAAATGTTCACAGAATATTTAGTTTTATATTCCCTTCAATAATAAATAATAAAATTAAATAAATATTTAAGCGGGGCTCCCATACAGTACGGAACCCTCCGTGCGCGAGTCCGACTCGTACTTGGCCGATTATTAAATAACCATGCAATCAATTTTCTCGAGAATATTGAGAACTTCAGCAAAGTAACTCCTTACTCCTACTAGAGTAGTAATGAATTAAATTCACTATCAATATTGTAGTGTCAATTATTGAACAGGATAATTATTTTTCACAAAAAATGGTAAAACCGAAGTCTGTTTGCCTTCTATCGTGTACAAAATTCAAATATTTCGCTCGAATTGTTTACATTATTGTTGATTTTTCAAAAAAGGCTCGGCCGATTTCTGTAAAATTTAAATTTGACCACCTTGGGAGAACTTACCCTTTTGAACTAACAAATATATTTTTGATTCGGTTCACAATTGGCGAAATTATCGATGAACATACACAAAAAAATACATACAGACGAAGGAGGAGGTTCTTTGCCGCCTCCTTTTTGGAAGTCCGAAGTCGGTTAAAAACACTAAAATAAACGACGACGACGACGAAAATAAGCAACTAAGGATAACAATTTCAAAGAAAAACAAGTATTACAATATTTTTGGAGAGAATACCTCGGAGCACGTCTGCACGAGCAAAAAAAAAAAATTCTTGTTCACATTTGCTGAACTGGATTACGACTGGATATTTAAAATTTGAGTCACACGCATAGTAAATTAATGCAGTTAACAGTGGAAGATTGTTTCAGTAATCATTATGAGCCGTAGAACGTCCACTGTTGGACACAGATTTTCTCCTAGAGATTTGCAATAAGAACTACTTATAGGAACCGAGTTTTATACAAACTCATTTTCCCTCCCTCCCTTTGATCTGAATCAGGTTGTCTGTTAACCTTGGCAATGCACGTACACATCCTACGTTGCTCTTGCCGGTGCGAGGTTTCTAACTGAGTTACATACTCTATGAGAAACCTCGCACCTCATTCATCATTACACCGAACAGGCAGCGGCTGGAAATGATGATTACGATTGATCTATAATTTTATTTTATTCATAAGTTTCATCTTGTTCTTTCTCAGAATTTTAACTCTGTTTTGTCTAGTCACGTGTAGGAACTAAATACCTTCAATAATTACCTAGATAAGCGCCGGCAGCCATCGCTATTGGCGGCACGATAACCGTGAGTATTTACCTTATCTATTGTTTTATGGATATGAAAATATGGCAATAACGCCGGTGGTACATTGAATACTTAGACAACTAATATTCTATATCTATCTATCATAAATTGTTATCTATAGACTCTCTATGATGGAACAAGAAGCAAAGAACGCCTTTTACGTACGGATAAAAATCTCTAGATTTCATGACATATACGAGTAGGTGGTTTTAATTATGTTTCTAACATATAACATGAAATTTAATAATTTAATTGACATTTTTCATACCAAAAAAGAGAGATTTAAAAAAGAGGTGTATCACGTATTATATGACACAGTTAATGCATAAATTTATAGTATATTTAAGTATATGTTTAAATAAATATATGTACATATCACACACACACACAGACACACACACACACACAAATAAACAGCGCAACTATGTAATAAATACTCGTATTAAGTATGCTGTGAAACTGCAAAAAAAAAAAAAAAATTGTTTGGTAACATAGTATAAATCAGTTATTGGCCTTAAGTTTAGTTTTTAAGTTAATTTATGTTTTTTAAGGGCTGTTGATTTTAATAAATAAATAAAATAAAATAAAATAAGTATTAAAAACCCGATTTAATATGTATTTAATGGGTCTGAGTGCAGACCCATTTCACACCCCTTCTAATTGATCTTATTGGAAATTTGTATAAGAGGCCTATGTCTAGCAGTGGTGGAAACGATGGGCATCCTCGGGGCTGCAGACTTGAGTTTAAATACTTTAAATAATGGGTCTAATTGAAATTCTTTTTTTGTGTGTACTTCCACGAAAGTATTCTTATAACTGTTACCTAGTTACAACGAAAATGTAGGCCAATTATTGATTCGCTGAACTATTTCACGTTCTCATGCACCCAGAACTCAATTTAAAAATTAAGCCTTTCCAAATAAAAAGCAACCTTAAGTGTCCAGACGAAAGTTAACTTTCGAAGGGTCCAGACGTCCCAGTGGCCTCAATTAAAGCAGTAAGTAACAGTGAAGTAGAATGAGCGTCGAGATGCCGGTCAGCAATTAGACAGCTGTGCAATAAGGACAATACCTCCTGTGGCCTAGAGGCTAATCTAGACCTCTAGACTAAGCTGTTAGTCTAGGCCACGCCACGTGGCCATGATAGACTAGGTTTTTGCCTTCCTCGGTTAGCTACAAGCCGTTTTATTTAAGCTTTTGATTTTCTAATAGCATCGCCGTAGGGTTTCGAGTCTGTCCATTTTTTATAGAATTCATTTCGGAGCTTGTGAGCTGCACGACCTTATCCTACTATCCCCTTATTACTACAGGACAAGTAGGAGGACGCCACATTACCACCCATACACTGTCGATTTTCCTTCGATACGTACGAAGCGGTTTGACTCAACATTTCATGAAGTATCCATTGATTGAACTATAAACTATTATTCTGTAACTGTAAGTAATATGGGTTTACATAGTAGGTAACTACCTACTTGTAAACCCATATTAAGCAATAGATAAAATAAATACTTAAATATGAAGTTTTAAATGTTAAAGAAATCATTGACAAAAATCAAATCTGCAGTAAATTTTACTACTTATCAAAAAGAAAAGAACTTAAAAGCGTAAAAGATGAGAAATCGTTTTAAAATTATCACTAAAAAACCCACAACGAAGGCTAACAAAATAGCTTCCACCAAAGCTCACATAATAAAGCTCCTACCTCCGAAGTAAGACATCAAATCCCACAAATTGCGGAAGTCTCAATAACCGTGCGCGAGTGATTGATGGCTGGCGGTTGCTATTTGCCTGCAGCTCGCGTTTATAGCCCACTGCCCAGCACACGACGAAGGAAATTGACGATACTTTATCCACACTAGCTAACAAAGTTACCGACATAGCCCAGCGAATTAGCAAATTAAAGTGGCAATGGGCTGGACACATAGTTCGAAGAACGGATGGCCCATGGGGCTGTAAAGTTTTCGAATGGAAACCACGGACCAGCAAGCGCAGCTGAACTGACGATATAATAAAGATCGCAGGAACGCGTTGGATGCAGGCCGCTTTCAACCGGCCTTATTGGAATCCATGGGGGAGGCCTATGTCCAGCAGTGGACAACCTACGGCTGATAGATAGATAGACTACCTAATGTTCTTTATTTATTTTATTACGAGTAAATACTAATGCTTGCCGTGCTAACTGCCTTTCTTTGTCCAGGAAAAATTATAAATGGATAGGTACCACCGCGCCTTGGAGGCAGGTGGTTATGTGGGAGTCACGCCGGCTGGTCGGTATACCCACTAAAAACCCTGGAGTGTTCCACCACAGCGCTTGGTGTCGGGGCTACGGGCACGCTTTCGCACTCTTCCGCGGCCCCGACCGCGCCAGCTCCAGTCGGGCTCCACCTCGGAGCTTGTGCTCCACTCCGCGCCGGTGGCGAAGTGTCGGAACCTCGGAACACCAGACACATCGTCAGCTACCTAGGGACCAGCGTCTGGGCGTCGGACAGGCCGCGCTAATAGTCTAAGCCACGGCGCGCCGCGTTTATGGTTGTACGCATGAACGTTTATGATTTTGGCCAGATAGAAATGTGATTCTTTCAGATGTCCAGACTATGTGCTGGTATACAGGTAGCTGGTTGAACCCGACTGCCTCCAAACAGTGTCAACGATAATGTTGGACCGACCACTTTACACACGATCCGATTTAGCGGTTGGATCCAAGGCTCTAACCAATCGGAACGTGTATGAGGGCTTTTACCAGTGATAATACTAAGCCTTATAATATACATGGTTATTCCTAATCAACTAGCATCCTTTTAGAAGCTTATTTTGTACAAGAAAACTAACAACTTTTGTTATGCAACATCTGTGAAAACTAAAAAAAAAATCTGCTGTTCCATACATTTTGTCGCGGGTGAACGATATTTTTCTATGGAACAACAATATTTTTTGTGTTTTGACAAATTCGCACAAAATGTAGAATTTCTTATCAGAATTATATTAAATATCTGTCAATATAATCTTGTCAGAGTTATATGTATATCGTCATGATGCAAATGGTCATACATTGCAATCTGCATATCCCAGCGCGACCTATTTGCACCGCATTCCGGTGCCCAGGATCAGAGGAGCACTGTGCTGGAGGAATCCACTATTGCCATAAGTTTCAACTATTCCTGATAAAAAATAAAAAACTTGGGACCGCAGGATACGTTGCTCTTGATCTAACAGGTGATTTTGAAAGCACTTGATAGATTTGAAGAAAGAAGTAAGTGTGTCTTCATTAAATGGTAAAAAAATCGCTTAGAAAATAGGAGACATCACCCGAAATACAAAGCTAGAAAGCTACGCACTGACTATATAAATTCAAGTCAATAGATGTGCAAAATATGTCTGCATGGAATACATTCTCAATTGCTTACTTTTACTTATTAATTTGATGCACAGTAGGAAAATCTGACTCAGTTATCAGTGATGACTTATGGCACTGAAACGTGGTCTCTAACTTGGGCCTTATTAATAAGCTCCAAGTAGCACAACGAGCTAAGGAAAGGGCTATGCTCGGAGTCTCTCTGTGGGATCGAATCAGGAATGATGAGATACGTAGAAGAACCAAAGTTACCGACATAGCCCAGCGGATTGGCAAGTTGAAGTGGCATACCCATTGCCACATGGCGCGGAGGACTGATGACCGATGGGGTCGAAAAGTTATCAAGTGGAGACCACGCACCGGCAAGCAAAGCGTAGGACGTCCACCCACAAGGTGAACGGATGAGCTCATTAAGACCGCTGGATCGCGCTGGATGCAAGGCGATACCAACCGGTCTTATTGTAGATCTATAGGGCAGGCCTATGTCCAGCAGTGGACGTCCTATGGGTGATGAAAGGGTGGAGGAAAATCTGGTGTCAGAGGTCAAGACTCATTTTGGATCGCTAAATACAGTATTGTACAGTAGGAAAATAGGATTAAATTAATAAATAGATACTCGTACCTATATCAATTTCAATTTGTTCTACATGTACGAGGAAAATCAGTCCAAAACGCAAGTTTTATACATGCCTGGTGGACCGGAAACCATCCGAATGCACGCAGCGTATTCACCGCAACAATTCTGTTAAAAACCGCCACCAAAACTTGTTTCTCAACGTACAGTCACAATAAAACGCCTTAGCAGTTCATCCATTATGCAGTTTTTACATCGGAAGCTTTAGGTATGCAATGCCTATCTCACAAGATGTTATGTCACTGAGCGTTGGTGTTCGTATTTCGTAAGATGGCCCTTTGTGGCCTTTTAAATCTGGTCAAATTGGTAATAGGTACAGATTTTGGACATGATTTTCACCAGCTCATACCGTTATACCTACAATCTTTGTCGGCGCTAATATCAACCAATCATTTTCACGCATCATGCTTTTTAGGGTTCCGTACCCAAAGGGTAAAAACGGGACCCTATTACTAAGACTCCGATGTCCGTCTGTCTGTCACAAGGCTGTATCACATGAACCGTGATAGATAGACAGCTGAAATTGTCACAGATGATGTATTTCTGATGCCGGTATAACAACAATTATACTAAAAACAGAATAAAATAAATGTTTAAAGGGCTCCCTTACAACAAACGTGATTTTTAGGAGTTTTTTGCTCGCTATTAATAATGGAAAAAAGAATGGGGCTAAGTAAGTCCAACACGGTACGGAACCCTTCGTGTGGGAGTGTGACTCACTTGGCCGATTATCTGTATTAGATATACTCGTTCTCTATATATATTTTTTTTTAATGCGACTTCTAAGATGATTGCATTACACGTTTAACGCTACCATGGAGGGGGTATTAAAGCACTGTTACGGCGAAGTTTCACTTTTTCCGCGCGGAGGGACTCCACTTGCACTTTTTTGTTTGGTGCCTTTATCTGCTTCGTCTTTTAATTTACCACAGATTTTGGTTTTTAAGACTAGATCTAGATATGAACCGAGAATTTTGACGATAGAGCTCCACTACTAAATTTTCTCGATTTACTTTCGTCTAATACAATTGTTTTGATTTAGGATTTATGTACAGTTTTCGCAATTCCTCACAGGGAAATAAATTTCGCGGTTGAGAGTAATCACAATATTACAACGTTGTGTATATTACAGAAAGCCGCAACAGCAATATATTGTAGACTTTACGCACTATAACTGTATCGGTTCCATTCTTCTCTAAACAAATAAACATTTAGATCACCGCAAATCTCTTCAGGCAACGTCTTCATTACGACGAAATCTGTATTCCGGGTTCAAAGGCACTGCTTTCAGAATTCCAAAGGAACATAAGGTTTACAATCTTAGTGAAAAGTAAGTTCGTATAGGCCGGGTGGCTAGCCCTGTTGTCAGAGTTTTTAAGCCGCATGAAGACCCACGACATGCCTAAACGGTTGATATCCCAAGATGAAGATGAAGATGAGAGATTGTGTAAGATGTCCCATAATATATATATAATATATATATAAATATTAAGGGACATCTTACACACGGTCTCTGACCCCAAACTAAGCAAAGCTTGTGATATGGCTGCCAGAGTCTGAGATACTACACATACATATTTTAAATACATACTTACATAGATAGTACCTAAATAACACCCAGACACATAGCAAATACCTAAATTCATCACATAAATGTTTGCCCTGGGTGGGGATCGAACCCACGCCTCTTTGATCCAGAAGTCAGGTTCACTAACCACTGAGCCACCGAGGCAGTCTCAGTTGTATTTGCCACCCGCGGGCACCTATCGAAAGACTGACCGTGCCGATTGGTGATCGCCGACACAGCTTTAACCGCTAATATCTTAGTATCTCAGAGGAAGTTCTGGGCTTTTATCTAGTCGAAATTCTGGATAGTGCATGGCTGACTAATCTTGCATGTTAGTTATCAGACGAGCGTATTTCTTGTCTCATTAACTCAAAAAGTCGTTGCCCACCTCTCCAGACCTGAGGCTATTGGTTTTTTTGTGGCTAGGGCTTTAATTTACTTTAAAGGCGGTATTTCTTTAAATCTGACTTCAGGGTTTACGATTGCGACCCCACACGTGCCGTCATTGTGTGAATGTGTATTGGGTTCAGCGTTTATGTGTTGCTTTACACCTAATTCCACTTTGAGAAAGCCGCAGTGGTACTAAACACGTATAGGGTTGTGAATTGTGATACTTGTGGTAATGTGGTTAATGTTTCGATTCGAGCTATGTGAAAAGCCGCGATAAAAACGTTGAAGAGTGGTTTGATTGATTTATTTAGGTCGTACTAGAGACACCTTGGTAAGATGCTTTTCGTATCTAACTTACATTACAAGCGGGAAGCCTACCCGAACCTAAATCCGAGATACTCTCGACGCCTGCTTAACCTACCAGAGGCCGACGCTTAGTTGGAGTTTTCACTGGACATTCCTAAACAAACACCTATTTAAAATTGCTGTTACAGACAGTCCCCTATTCAGAGGCTGCATGGAGATCGAAGAAACAGCCGCGCTCATGCTGCTAAAGTGTAGTAACGTGGCAGAACAACGTACGAAGATCGTCGGGTCGCCGAGGAAGCTCCGGGAGGCCTGCGCCGGCGTCAGCGAGCTGCTGGACTTCTTGAAAGACACCGGGTGGCTAGACTAGCCGCCGCCGGGTGATCACAAGGGACCGAAGACTCTAGCGGTAAACGCCCGCCTACCAAGTACCAAGTATAGGCCAAAATCCAATCCTGACTGAAGCTCACACAAAGCCGCGCGTTGATTGGATATTGCGCAGCTTGTAGCTAACTCTATTTCCGCCAACTTGTGTGACGCGGCGTTTACTTACCTACATTACAAAGATGTCGGCAAAATTATCACATTAAATAATAAACAGTTCGTCTCGAACTCAAGCATTTAATCACGTAAATGACATCATTAAACAGTAACTGCATTTGCGTGCAAAATCAATTAAGACGTCGTGTTTCAATAGGTATGAGAGAGTCTTTTCATATGGTTGTCCGATAACATGGAATGACATCTCAAACAATAGCATGAGGAAAATGTATGAAAGGACGACGGCGTCACCTTGAACGGTGACATCACTACATCAGCATGGAGAGACGCGAGTGTTTGCTTTGGATTATTGCAATATTCGGATCCAGCATAAAGGAACCATTCTCAAGGACTGCGCGCTACACCAGCGGACTACAAAGTCTTCGAGTTTATACTTTATATTTGTACCTATATTGTTTATAAGGGATGCTGATTGATTAGAAATAACCTTGTATAACTGTCATAAACTTAAATAATATTGTTTTTATTATATGTAGCATGTGTGTTATTTTTTTTCCAATATTTGTGTTAAATAAAATATTTTCATTTTCATTTTTTCATACTCGTCCGCGCCGACGCAGCCGTATCACTAGTTTTCAAACTAAAAAATGTTGTCCTGAAAAATCTGTTATATTCAACGTAATGAAGGTCTCTGACGTGGCTAAACGGTTAATACAACCAGGACCTACAATTTAACGTGTCATTCGAGTCACGGTAGCGCTCAGTTGGAAAATGCCACCCGCGGTTACCCATACAAATACTGATTCTTTAGGCGACCTAAATTCTGACACCAGGTAAGATTTTAGTAAATTCGACCTTATGAGCCATGAAAGCGAAATGTTCTACAGTAGACCTACCGGGACAATTTTGCCCCGGCAGTTCTACGGTAGGATTACCGGGACAATTTTGTCCCGGTAGTTCTACTTGTAGAAATAATAAGAGAACTTTCGGGAACGACCCTACGTAACCAGTAGTATCTCGGCGATACAGGCGCATCAAGGCGCAGCATTAAGTTTTTAGATGTATATGATAACTAGCTTTTACCCGCGGCTTCGCCCGCGTTATATTTTGATTTTGGCTTATGTTTATGTCGGCTGCGAAACCTAATAACCTAACCGACAAATATCAAAATACCTTAAAGGAATGCAAGGTTGGAGTGTATATGCAAGGGTCAGGGGTCTTAATTACAAATGAATAAAAACTATACCTATATTTCAATGTTTTTGGCTGTTTGCAGTTATAATAAACATTACAATGGTACAGCAAAGTTTATACCTACTTGTTCCTAATTATTGCTTTTTTACAAATATTTGTGCAAAAATCGATAAATTTGTTTCTAAGGTTTTTACGTGTTAGATTAATTCCAATTTTTTGTTCTAAATAAAATCTCTGCTTTCCATAAACTGGGCATTCCAAGATTATGTGCCACTGCACATGAGTCTCCTCTTTTGTGGGTTCACAGATGCACGATGGGCTTTCCCTCAACTTAAATCGATGTAAGTATTGGGAAAACCCACCATGCCCCGTCAGCACTTGAGTTATGATTCCCACTGGTGCTATTTCTCTTACGATCTTGTATGCCGCCCTTGCATCCGGAAAATATGTTTTGGTTGCCGCCGCTGTGTGGCCATCCTGATAACGCCGGTTCCACTCGTCAAGAGAGTCCTTTCGGATTTCTCGTTTGACGAATGAAACGGGGCAGTTATCGTAAATAGGTCTGCACTTCGAGTGCAGTGCTGCTTCCTTTGCTAGCTGGTCCGCTCTCTCATTTCCCTCCATCCCCGCGTGTGCTTTAATCCAATAAAGTTTCACTATTTTATTTTGTGCGTGTAGCAACTTTGTGTTCGCTTTGAATTTACTGCTAAGGGATGGAGGGAAGATACGCCAACTACCGTTTCCAGTGCAGACCTGGAGTCACAAAAGATTTTTGCTTTTTCGGTAGCCTCAAGAAGTGTCAATAACTCGGCCTGGTACACGGAGCACCAATCGGCCAATTTCAGCTTGCGGGTACTGATCTCAGTGGCATCATCCCAAATGGATAATGCCGCCCCAACTTTCCCTTTAACTTTGCTGCCGTCTGTAAATATGTTAATTTCTCGGTTAAGATTTTGCTCTAGTGCTGCTCCGTCTGCCAGGCATATGAACTCCAGCTCCTCCTGCTGCGCTGGGTGTGGCTTCTTTTCTGTCTCTCTATCTCCAGTTACTTGCTGGGAATAACCCTTCTCAGTTTCATAAAGCAAGGCTGCTTCCTGGACTCTGATATGACAGCCGCGGATTAGGGGCCGCGGAGGGATATATGGAACTGGTGGTGTGGGTGCCGCCACCTACCCTACCTTCCGCTAGGCCGTCAACGTGTTGGCAGACGCAGTGGGGCTGCAGGGGAAGAGAGGTGTCGGTATCGCGATGGCCGTTCTCACTGCCCTCTGCAGTTGAAGAGGCAGGCGCTGGGCTACTATGACTGACCCGCTGCACTGGGACCAGGGCGTTGGAATGCTGTCTGACGTTCAGTACTGGTTAGTCCAGAGTGGTGGATGACGATGTGTCTTGTGCTCCGAAACACTCCGTCATTATGGCGAGAGCGCAAGCTCCGTTATGGAGCCCGAGTCTGGGCTAGCTCTGTTGAGTGCCGCGAAGGAGTGCGAAAAATGTAGGAACGTCCTAAACTTGTCATGACAGGTTATTTATTGCGCTTAGACGGCTGCTACCGCAGCCCGCTCACTTAGTTTTTATCCTATCCTACGGGAACTGTTAAAGTTTTTGCGATAAAAAGTGGCCTATTATGTCACTTTTCGTCTTTCAAACTATATTCATGCAATAAGCCAAGGCAAGTTGCTCCGTTGCTGAGAAAAATTTATTGTTAAGTCCTACGGGAACCACAATTTTTTCGCGATGGAAAGTATCCTATGTCACTTTCCGTCTTCCAAACTATACCCACCCCAAATATCAAGTCAATCCGTTGCTCCATTGCTGAGAAACAGTTATTGTCCTATCCCATGGGAATCACGAATTTTCTCGAGATAAAAAAGTATCCTATTATCACTTTGTCTTTTAAACCAAAGGTATCCATACCAAAAATCAGGTCAATTTTTTGCTCCGTTGCTGCGTCAAAGAGGAACAAACCAACAAACTTTTCGGATTGATAATATTAAAGTATGATGTATACCATAAAGGTAGAATAAAGAAACATGTTAAACCTCTAATGATAGAAGATTTAAAAATATTTTAAATGTCAGACAAAATGACGGCCTGGTATTAAACGTCATAGTAACATGTAGCATGCAGAGGTAAAATAACATTTTATCCAATTTTAATGTCAGTTGTCATTTTTAATCCTTACTTTATTTCCTCTTCAAGGGGATATAATGGTGGAAAAACAATTTGTCCCCTTGCCATGCTACTTGTGATTTATAAAAGTCTGCAGACAATGTCACCTGTCTTCCAATTACGTTTGGCTGTGACGTTTCGTTAGTCCATATTAGCGTCATAGAGGAATTAATCACTTAGCGTCTTTGTGATAGTGGCGACAGTTTCGCTTTCGATGGTTTTTGTCCTGTCCTACAGGAACTATGCAATTTTTCGGGATAAAAAGTATCCTAAAGCTCCTTCCGCCTTTTAAACTATGTCCATGCCAAAAATCAAGTCAATCCGTTGCTCCGTTGGTGCGTGATGGAGTAACAAACCAACAAACCAACAAACTTTTCGGATTTATAATATTAGTAAGGATTATAGTGCCACCAATGCAATAAATTAAAAAATACCTAAGTAAGTAACAAAACTTGGTCATTGACATTTTAAATTAAATTACCTACACCTACTGCAAAAACTGCCAGGTATGCCAGAATGACTTCAGATAGATATTTATTTTGATTTATTGGTCAGTACCTACTATAGAATCTGTGTCATCAACATGCAGTCAACAAACACTTTAAGAACCTGTTTCTTATGATTCAAATTCATACATAAACATAGACATGACCAGTACCCGGCCTCGCGCGTGATTCATGCTATGATATCACTGTTATGTGTTTTGTATCTATTAGTGATTACTACCATAACAAGAGTCAAGAAATGTCTGACAGCTAGCACTAGACCTGTTTTTTTTTATTTCGCATAGTTTTGAGTTTGACTACATACTGCCTGATGTTAATCAGATATGCGGTCTTAGGGTGTAGAACACTTACCTAGAATATAACGTTTTACATGGGATTTGAAGACACCTACATTGTACTTTAGTGGGAAGACAGACTCAGGCAAAATAGGTGGAATACTTTTATTCATGCATCAGCATAATCAGATGAATGAAATTAAATACCTAGTTAATTTGTTATTTATCATATTGTGTGTGAACCATTGTCGGACTCTGCCAGAATGCTGTTCAAACTAATTCATAGAGTATAAATTGTAAGTAGCAAATGTAATCAAAGCGACATATTCATTCAAGTAAACGAAAAAGATCTTTAAAATTGATTAAAAAAACATATTGATTGCTTATTGTTTTGGACTACAGCTGTCCATCCATCCAGCCATCAGCCATAAGAAGTCCACTGCTGGTCATAGGCCTCCCCTATGGATATCCAATAAGACCGGTTGGAAGGGGCTTGCATCCAGCGCGATCCTGCGGTCTAAATGAGGTCATCCGTCCACCTTGTGGGTGGACGTCCTACGCTGCGCTTGCCGGTACGTGGTCTCCACTCGAGAGCTTTCCGACCCCATCGGTCATCAGTCCTCCGCGCTATGTGCCCTGCCCATTGCCATTTCAACTTGCCAATCTGTTGGGCTATGTCGGTAACTTTAGTTCTTCTATGGATCTCCTCATTTCTGATTCGATCTCGCAGAGAGACTCCGAGCATAGCCCTCTCCATAGCTCGTTGGGCTACTTGGAGCTTACTAATAAGGCCCATAGTGAGAGACCACAGTTGTAGTTTAGGCCGAATATATTTCTTGGTGGCTGTGAAGTTAGCTACAAGCTGCACAAAATCCAATCCTGAGTGAAGCTCAAATAACAGCTGTGCAAGGATTGGGTTTTTTGCACAGCTTTAATTATTTTTTAAATTTAATTCGGCCTATAATTATTAATTAATACAGGTTGTCTGAGGATGTAATCTCAGCAAGAACTATAAACATATTTAACAATAGACTGGACCTTTGGATAAAGAAGGAAAAAAATCCTTGACAGATAAATACTAATTTTATTCAACTCTGCTTGATATAGGCACATCAGTACACACTGCTCGCCTATAAACAAATAAATAAATATAAGAAGTTGTTAAGTTGAAATAGCCTCAAAGATTGTTTGTCGATGTGGGCACTGGATTTAAATTTCATATTGATTGAAGCATAGCTCTTAACTGATGTGCAATAGGAATAATATAACAAAATATTAATAAAATAAAATTAAACATACATCATTATGTTAATTTTCCTCCAATACAAAAACGTGGATTTCTACTAGGCGATGTTACAAATATATTAAGCATACTGCTCATTTATCTACCCATCAGTTATTTATAATACCTAATCACTTCAGATATCTCAGTCTAAAAAAATTATTGCCAATGCTACAATTTTGCAAATAACATAGGCACATTAAAGAAAGTGAAGACATAGATTTCACCATCTGAAAATAGATATTTTAGACATTTATTAGTCAACCCGCAACATGTTTATGAAGACTACAAATTGAAATCAGTTGAACTGAGCAATTTATTTTATTTTCACTCCCTATGTGTACAGGTGCTGCGCAAGGTCAATGTTACTGTGATGCCACTGTTGACGTAGCGCCACCAAGATGATATTATAATTTTTACCTATTTATTTAGGTACCAAGAAAAAAACAGTAGTAATTAAATCACTGCATCTAAATTATAATCGTATTTTTGATGGGTTGAAGACTGTCTTTTTTATTATACAGGCAAATGTGCAGTAAATGAATAAAAACATTTTCCTTATGTTTAAGTAGTGTAGGTCAGTCAGTTGTGAATGTGACACAGGCATTGAATAATCAAAGAAAACTCTTGGTGATGAGACTTTGCTGGGGGTCTCTATCGGTATCATGATTTAAAAATTAACTTCCACACGTAGCACACTATGTAGATGAAGTTACATTGATAACAGAAGTAAGCCATCCTAAAAAAGGGAATCTCACCTCAAATGCAAATTCTCGATGAACTTATCAGTTGTCAAATTGTCAAGGAGCACGAAGTCGGACACTCCGACTTCAGGCTGAGTCGCCATCTTCGTAACTTCACACAATAACTGAACAAATTATCACACACAATCGACTGTAAATAATTTTATTGTTTGTAAATTCAGTCAACAAACCGTTATTTTTTTCGACGAGAAACACAACCTCCCCTTTGAAACATTTCATTCAAACTGTCAGTTATTTTATTTTACGATACTGGCTACCCTCAAAAAGAGTTGCTCTTATAAAAATTAAGACGTTTTAGAACGAATTAGTGTATTTCTTGAACTATTTGAGAACTAAGATGGAACTAAGGCGTAATTATTTACTACGTTTCATAATCCACTTTATATACCTAATCCCTAATCCGAACATAAACAACGTTATATTTCGCCATATTTTGTTAAAAACGGCCCAAATTCAATTAATTCATTGTATAATTTTTGAACGAAGTAATAGTATGATTTCTCAGGGTTGCTCACTAAAGATGACTTATTTTTTGTAAATAAATAAAATATAATAAATAATAAAAGCACAAATAATATAATAAATGCACAAATAAGTCATAGTAGCAAATAGCGAAACGGCTCAATAAGTTTTATAAAACGTTTATTGTTAAGCCGTGTATATTACTAGGATAGGATGTATTCAAGCTCAAACAACGCAAAACCTGAACTAAAGGCTCAGAACAGCCACTTTTCGTTGCTCTTTTACCAGAGATGTATTCGTCTCTTCACGTAAAAAGAACGCTGGAGTGTCAAGCTGCGCACAACTCCCATTGAATGAGACATATTATGAGTTAAATACCCTTGTTGCAATTAAAGCTGCGTACTAGGAGAAATACTTTAATTACTGTGCAATCCTTGAGCGCAATTTAAAGCTACAGCATTATTTTTACATGACGTAAGATCCCTTTCGACACTTTGTTTTTCGTTACATTATAAGACAGAGTTCTTTGTACCTATTACATAAGTGTGCTTCGAATACAGATATTTCATTTCATTATTTCAGTTGCGCGAAAAGTAGGGATTTTCGCAATTTTTGGCTAACCACAGATGCCATAAAGTTTGATTCGGCTACTTCTTGTTCTCAAAACTTGTTTTCAGAAGAGATTTTGCATAATATTTTATCTTATAGAAGCTAGAGTAGAGCATTAACAATAAAATCTAATCATAATATTATGTTATTAAAAAAAAAAAAAAAACGGATTAGCCAATTTCGATAAAATTTGAATGGGACTACCTCAGGAGTATAGTATACCCTATCGAACTAAAAAAGAATTTTTCAAATTGGTTTACAATTGGCGAAACTATCGATGAACATATTATTACACAAAAAAAAACATACTAACGACCATAGAACCTCCTTCTTTTTGTAAGTCGGTTAAAAACCTATCACCATTTTTGTGTGACAGTGCGAGTTCGCAAAACTTAAATAGTTAGTTTTTTTACATAAAAGCTAGTAACACTAAATCAGCCGCCATTTTCCTTGTTGTAGGTGCATCAAATGTCATAATAGTTTCAATTTTCCTAAAATTCTAATTTTTCTTTAATTTCCTTCAGTTATTTATGAGTTTTATGTTATATTCGCACTATATTTTAGCGCTATTATATTTTTATATAGGCGTGAGAAGGTTGCAAGTGCGGAGTGACTGTGATTTTGCTTAGTCGTCATTTCAAGGATCCTCGATGCTCCACAATGAGGATCGTCCCTGTATGATGTAGCAAGTAACACACCCACATAGCAGTGGCGCAAGTTGTTTTATCGAGTGGTTCTTCTCGGGGGCATGCATGCGTGAGCTACGGTTGCCCTGTGAGGGCGTTGATGGGACAATGAGCGAGTCCCCAGGCGTGGAGTGGCTGCCAGCGTACAGCCCGGGCCCGCCGCGCCACAGCCCCCTCGGCCCCATCCCGCGCTTCCTCTACGAGGATGTGCAGCCCTTCTCGCTTCAACAGGAGAACAATAACAAGGATGACCAAAAAGAAAACGCAAACAAAATAAAGCATGCGAAGCCCGCGTACAGGTAAACTTGTTTTTCCTCCACAAAACATAAGTGTCTACCAATTATGTCCAGTGAGTCACCTCTGTAGGCTGTAGGTGACCCTTGTCTGAGTACCAAACATGTCTGACATGCTAAGTGTTGTGGTTTGTGGCTAACACTTGATATTTAGCTTTATAACATGATGATATGCCCATTAAGACAGATCTAAAATAGAAAACATCAATACCAAACAATTTTTTTGCTACCTGTTGTCTTTCTTATGTACAATGATATTTGTGAATGATTGGTTCCAACGACAAAATCTAACAGAGATGTGTCATAACCAGTGAATAGGAATGTTTTGTCACTCAATTTTAATTAAGATAAGAAAATAATTATACAATATTGACACTACTGGTTTGTCTGACTGTTATAATAATTTTCGTTGACAAAATAAGTTTTAACCACATAATGAAGCTGAAATTATTAGATGGCCTAAATAATTATTCATGCCAATCCTTCGAGCTAATATCTACAGAGCCACAGTTCCGTGAAAATAGTAAAAAATGTCCAAGTGCTGTCATGCATACTGACTTAGATATTTACATTAAATAATTCACAATGACCCGTTTTCTCTAATCTCGGTGATATGTCACCTAATAAGTGCTTGTAGCCGAGCACTTTGGCATCATGCAGCATTGTAATCGGCTTGCAATCGCCTAACAACTCATTAAAAAGCCTCCTGCCCACTGCGTAGCTTGGGCAGGGTTTTGGCTAGGACACTTTTTTTGCACAATTGTGTCTCTATAGATATTTGCTCAAAGTGCCAATCGTTAACAACCACCATTATTTTGTTCATACTAGTAATTGAAAATATATTATATACTAATATAATGCTAGTATTGTATAGGTTTTGCTTTGGCACTCAAATGGTTACAAGTTTATCATTCTGATATTGAGCAGAGAGGATGAGCTGGGAAATGTAGATACACAGTACACTACAATACTTTATTGACACCATAATGAGGAAAATATGTAGGAAGCAGAAAAACAAACATACTGTAATAATAAAATAACCCATACGCCTATTTACTAAAGCTAAATAGGCTAAAATACATTATCAAATGCTCGGACACTACTTGCCTACAAAATGAATAATGCATAGTAACAAGATAAAAAGCGTTTCAGTTATAACATGTTTCCATATTTATGTATTCATCATTCACAAACATATTTTATGAATAACTGAGTAGCCCTATAACATAAACTGCACCCTGCAAAACAGGCTCTACCAAGACTAAGTGCAGAGTGCAGCATAACTAAATGTATATTTATGTATACCAATTTTCAAAAGACAATCCTAGATATCGGCCAAATCAATCTTAATGGTGTATGTGAAGACAAGGCAAGTCATTGTGCAGTTGCAAATTTATATTATGTCAGTGATGTGGTGTAGGAATAATTTGGCCAGCTTGTAGCTAACTGCACCATGAAGTTTCATTTTCCTATATAATACAGGAAAAAAAGAACTTAACTTTGCATCAAATTTCTGTTTTTTTTTAAGGCTTAGGATCTCTTACTGACCTTAAAATCACAAAATGCTGTCATATATCCAGGTGGAGCTTCAAGCCCCATCTTGAAAAAAACATTATTGGCCGACATCTTGTAAACTATGCACTTTAGGGCAAAAGTCACGGAGACCATCATTGTAGAAAATAAAATTTAGCATCTTTTGTTCCCAGTAAACATTTTTGTAAAACTTACTGTTTATGATTTATGCCTCATTTAATGAAATTTCATTCAATGGGCCATAAATCATTGCTTAGTTTGTGATCACAGGCTGTGTGTAAGATGTTGCCTAATAATTAGTCAAATTTAAATTATTTCAGTTATGCAAGCATGATCCGTCTGGCAATCAGCAGCTCTGCCAGCGGGAAGATGACCCTCAATGAAATCTACACATATATTTGCAATGCATTCCCTTACTACAAAGAAGCAGGAAAAGGGTGGATGGTGAGTATCTTCAGTCATGTTATTGTCAGCTCTGGCCACAGAGATCCCAGAGGGAGAATGTGGTCGATAGAAATAATCTGAACAAGATGCAATGATTCAATACGGCATAAGTTAGAAAGGGAGATGAAAAATATCTTGATTTCAAGGTTGTAGCTGTTGATTTTTCATAGGAGAATGATGTGGCTCGGATGACAAGTTAAATTGTTTGTCCCAGTCAGAGGTCATTCAGACGGCTGAAAAACTCTGACACCAGGGCTAGCCATCCGGCCCATACATATTTATTTGAGAATGTCAAATTTCAGTACATATTTGACAGTTTTAACAATTCTAGGCCAGATAGTCCATACAGAACATAAGACCCAGGTTCCATTATGTTGACAAGCTGGGGTGGCTCGGATAGACTCTGGAGGCGGAAATCGCTAAACTCCCATGTGGGTAATCAGTGCAGAACTTATCACCCCACACCAAATAAGAGAATTTAGAGTTATACCTATAGTTATTAATCTGCCTGAAGGCCTTTGACATGAAATGGCTTTTTAAATATTAATGGGAGTCAGTGTATAGTCCGCGCCACACAAGTCGGCGGATGGGAAGTTATGTGCAGAACGCTGCGCAAAAGGCAAAATATAGGTATACGCGGGAGCCAGAAAGACGAGACGCCGGGGCACACTCTGTCTTTATAACTATGTATTTTAAAATATATACCTACCCATATCAGCTATATCAGTCTCTGGTAGCCATATGCCATATCACAAGTTTTGCTTAGTTTAGGATCAGAGATGTGAGATACCCTCTATGTCAATGTCTTCTATACATTATATATGAACAAAATATACATGTATAATTTTATCAAAATGAATGTTTGTCTGTATGTCCTTTATAGAATGGTAAACTGTGCATTTGATCAAGTGATGATCTTTAGCAAAGTTGTTGTGCATGAGCCAAAGAAGGTTTCGGAGTTGGTGCAACGAATCTTCGACAGATTGCGCGAGCAACGCGCGCAGGGTACAGCTAGTTATTTATAACTAGCATCCGCCCTGGCTTCGCACAGGTTTATTATACGTATAAACCTTCCTCTTGAATCAATCTATTTATTTAAAAAAACCGCATTAAAATCCGTTGCGTAGTTTTAAAGATATAAGCATACATGAGGACAGACAGCGGGAATCGACTTTGTTTTATACACAGAATAGGCCCTATTACACAGGGCACAGAAGGAGCCTCTTCATACAAACCAAGACATAGAAATGTGAAAAAAATATATTTTGTACCATAGACAACTTTTGAGTGAACTTACCACTACAAAAGTGATTACCCAATTTTAAAAGGGAAATATTTACAAATAGAATTATTAAAGAGAAATCACATGACTATAAACAAAACGTATGTTAACAACAATGCTATGTCGAGTCTCAGCAATAATTAAAGAACGGAACGACATTTTCGAAAAAAAGTGTTGGTTGGATCTTTTTCGCTTGATTGGTTCGAAATAAAAAGGCTACTTTGATGTTAATGAAATTTTTTGATCAAATTCACACATATTTTCATATTGATAAATAGTTACGTAATGACTTATTACAATAAGTTGTCTAAAGTTATTGTATCCGGCATTGAGTTATCACTAAAGCAGTAGGTATTCGGGAATATAATATAATTAAAAACAATTAAAAAAAATTGACAGCTGCTTGTTATTACATGCTACGAAATATGGAATATGCTAGTCTGTCTTCCTGTCTGAATGTCTGTCTGTCAGTTTGCGTGTCTTTCTTTATGAGACAAGGTGACGAGATGAACAAGTCGCTCGCCTGATGGTAAGCTTCACGCTTGTCCATAACAGTTCATTGCCACCCAATAATTTTGTAAATTCTGTGCGGAAATGCACTGTGCTCGTCACCCTGAGATATTAGTTGATAAATCATAGTATTTTATCGGCCCAAACTGGATCTCTAGGAAATCTAAACAAAATGTATAGGGAAGTTACAAAAATATCTTGTGGCAACACTGAAATTACTTTGTAATAGGGATTTCAAAATACATGATGAAAAGAATCGATTCTTAAATTTATTCGAGTCTAGCATGACGTCATTGTCATATCAGATGTTAAGTTGGACTAGCAATGAAATTTCGATTAATCTATTCACATCTTGATTCTTTTTAATCAATGGAGTTATGTAATTGTAAATACGTTTTATCATTTACTCCAGAAGTTATCGACAAAAAGTCAAAAAACACAAGTATTAAATTACAGCTGGCAGCCTTAAGTGCTGCTTAATTCGATAGCTTCTCTTCCAGAAATAAAAATAACATTATTTGAAGCGTGAACCTAAAAAAAATACATACAGACGAACATAGAACCTTCTCCTTTTTGTAAATCGGTTAAAATATGAACACATCACGTGAAACACAAATCGATCCGCTTCGTTGTGTTTAAGAATTGTCTTACATCGCCGGCCGCCCGGGTCAAAATCAATTGTGACTTTAAAGTTAATCGATTTGACGAGTTATTATTCGATCTCATACAGACATTATCCGACATTCCTAAGTGACCATAGAGAAATTTTCCACTCTGTTTACATTTTCAAATGATTTCATTTTATTTATTTTGCTTGTAAATCACAAAGATATTTATTACTTACCGGTGGTATGTGTATGCCTTTCGTTATTTCTTTTGAAACCGTGTAATTTCGGCAAGATAAAATGGCGCAGTTCACCATATTTACCTCGTTGCTTTGAGACGCGACCGCAACGCCAGTTTATTGAAGACTAGTTATGGATTGGTGGATTTCTCTATGATTGGTTGATATTGGTCGGCGACATTTCATTTTGTATGATTAGGTGTCTATCTTTAAGGTCGCTGGTTTTATACTATGTAGTGATAGTGATGATGAATATTGTTTCAGAACTCGATACGACACAACTTATCTCTGAACAAGTGCTTCATGAAGGTGGCTCGGAGTAAAGACGACCCGGGCAAGGGCTCCTACTGGGCTATGGACACCAGCTACAAAATGGCGGAGGTGGCGCCCAGGCGACGCCGGAGTCTTAGGGTATGTGCCATTGCTTTTAGTGCTATTAATTTTTATTATTATGAGCCTGTATTGTCCCACTGCTGGGCAAAGGCCTCCCTTCCCTCCTTCCAGACTGCGCGATCTACTGCTTTAGTGGCCCAGTGTTTGTCGTGCGAGCTCAGTTGGTCGCGCCACCTGCGTCTGGGTCGACCCAAAGGTTGTATTTTGGAATCCTGTCGGTGGTGACCTTTGCCCAGCGGTCGTCCGGCATGCGACAGACGTGTCCCGCTGAGTGCTATTAATACTTTCAGTAATATCAAAAATATGTTAGGATAGGAATCAAAGTTCGTGTCGGCTGTGATGTTAGCTACAGCCTGCAGATAACCTAAAGTAGGGACAAGATAATAGGTCACTTTTGACATTTCATGAATGCAACGAAAAATATACCTTACACTAAAGGAATAAAGCTCATGAAAACAATATTGACGACGACCGATAAGGTGTTCTGGAATACGGCTTGGAGTTTTATTCCTTTAGTACAAGGTATATTTTTCTTTGCATAAATTAACTGTCAAAAGTGACCTATTATCTTGTCCCTACTTTAATCCTAACTGAAGCTCACTTGTCAGTTTCGTGAAGATTAGAGTTTGCTCCGATTTTCTTTCATTAATAAATCACAGTAGAACATTTTTCATTCTGACTTATCCAATAGTATACCAACGAATGCAACAGTTGTCATCATCATCATTATCAGCCGTAGGACGTCCACTGCTGGACATAAGCCTCTTTTATGGATTTCCAATAAGCCTGTTTGGAAGCGGCCTGCATCCAGCGTGTTCCTGCGGTCTTAATTATATCGTCGGCCCATCTGGTCAGTGGACATCCTACGCTGAGCTTGCCGGCGCGTGGTCTCCATTCGAGAACTTGACTGCCCCATCGGTCATCAATTCTCCGAACTATGAACCCTGCCCATTGCTATTTCAACTTACTAATTCGTTGGGCTATGTCGGTAACTTTTGCTTGTCTGCGAATCTACTCATTCCTGTTTCGATCTCGCAGCGAGACTGACCATAGCCCTCACCACAGCGCGTTGGGCTACCCTGAGCTTATCCATAAGGCCCACAGTAAAAGACCACATTTCAGTTCCATATTATGTCATCACTGGCAACACACAACTGTCGAAATTAGTTGTCGCGCAGACATACTGTTTTGTAAAGTTATAAAATTATTCAATTCGCATTGAGTTTCCAGCTGGGATTGTAATGGTGGGGTACTCGCGCAAAAGATGGCTACAGGGTCATCTGCTTGCCCTGTTCTAAGCCGAAAGGGGGTGATAAGGACAAATGTATGATACAGCTGCTTTTTATCTCGAATTTCGGGTTGGCCCCGTAGTAAAAGTTGTTCCAAATAATGGTCTGAATCATCCCCTTTCGGCTTAGTACAGTACAGGGCAAGCAGGTAACCCAGAATTTGCCATCGTCTGCGTCTCCGGATCCGGTCTCTGGATGCTGTCTTAATTGGAGCAATGCCATTTACCTCCTTATCCGGCTTAAAACTTGCATATAATATCTGGGAAATTCACGTAGACATGTAGACTCGGCGGAGACCAATATTCAAATGCAGCTAGATCCAGCTGAACTATTCACTGTGTAGGTACTGTGGTAATACGACCTCGTGAGGTTCTGGTTAAATGTAGATCGTAGAGATATAATTCGTATTTTTACAAAATCACCATAGAATTAAGGAACAAAAGTCTAATCAAAGTTGCGTGCATTCCTCGCGGAGCTAGTGTTGCACTGCGGGGCGGTCTCTAAAATCAGTATTCGTTTATATCAACCCCAAAACAGATATCGATCCCTTGGGTTAGGACAATTGGAGCTCAAACGAACCTTGGAGTATAAGACATCTTCCCCGTGTCCAGATGGCGCCGTACAGCCCGGAGTGCAGCTCGAACAGCAGCGGGGAGGCGGGCGCGGGCGCCGTGGACGCCGGGCCCACGCCCCCCGCCACCCCCACCACGCCCACCTCGCCCGCGCTGCCCGGTGCCGTGAAGGAGGAGCGAGCCATCAAGGAGGAGCCCGGTGAGTACTGGCAGGCTGCACTACACGCGCGGGGCATGCGGGTCCCACGTGACCCCCTTGGAGGATTTAGTTTTTTTTTATTCCGTATAGTTTTGCGTTTGACTACGTACTGCCTGAGATATGCGGTCTAGGGTGTAGCACGCTTACCTAGAAGATACCTCTTTACTCGGGATTTGAAGACACCCACGTCGTACTTTAGCGGAAAGACGTTCCACATTCTGGCTGTTCGTATGAGGAATGAGGACTCGAAACGCTTGGTTCTAACGCGCGGAATGTCCACCATAAAAGGAGTTTAGTTACTGGAGAAGTCTTCAGCGCGCATACCCCTCTGTCATAGTATAAGAAAAAATGTAACTACATGTGCACGAAACACTAGTCATTTCATTGCACAATTTTAAACTTAAGCGTTTAAGCAATTAAGGCGAAAATGGATTATCAGCAACTGGGCTGCATTGTTCTCGCTCGCTCCGCTCCATAAGCCCGTCATCCGTTAACATTTCGACTTTAATTCCATACGTATTAGGTCGAAACTTCATTGAACACCTCCCCCGCGCCTCACGTAAAGCTGACATAATGTAGTCAATGCGAATCGTAGTGCGTTTCTAGTCCGGAGATAAATGCTCCTGCCCCCACCTCGCCCGCGCTGCCCGTGAAGGAAGAGCGAGCCATTAAGCGTTCACTTCACTACAGCTACACAGCGTTCCTGACAACAACCACTTCTCTGCTCAATATCATAGCACACGAGCCACGACCGCCGCGCTGAGTGCACGGAGCGCCCGCGCCGGTGTGGACGGGTTGTGTGTATCTATACTAACGCACGCAAACAATGGAGGAACAAGACACAGCAACAGCTACCGGTAGAGGCTACACTTCAATCATAGAGTGAAGAAAAACTAATGCAGTTAATTGAGGCGTACATGACAAGAGACATTTTGTGGAATCCACAAAATGAATATTTTTACAATATTGTTCGCCGTCTGCAGGAGCGTTTTTAGGGTTCCGTACCCAAAGGGAAAAACGGGACCCTATTACTAAGACTTCGATATCCGTCTGTCTGTCTGTCACTGGGCTGTATCTCATGAACCATGATAGCTAGGCAGCTGAAATTTTCACAGATGATGTATTTCTGTTGCCGCTATAACAACAAATACTAAAAACAAAATAAAATAAATATTTAAGGGGGGCTCCCATATAGTACGGAACCCTCCGTGCGCGAGTCCGACTCGTACTTGGCCGATTATTTATTTAACTTCGCACGGTTTGGTTCTATATGAAACTTGTATGCAACTTCCATAGACAACATGAGATTCTCCATACAATCTGTCAAAGTTACGTTTTCGTTCGAAGTTCGAAAAAAGGTCCCCATGCCGGAAACAGATGCTGCGTCCACACCTATGAAATGCTCCTTTCCAAGCTTTCATGCTCGCCATCGAAGGCTCCTTCTTGCGGCGGCATCATGTGTCGGGTCGTTCTCCTCCCTCAAATATGGTCGAGGAGAGCGATGGCTGGCACATGCGTCACACTCGTGATCGGGTGCTGCTTGCGGGTCGCCGGTCTGCTCGTGGCATTCACGCAATGTACTGAAATAATAACTTAGACTTAGATTTCACCATGTACTAACTCTCTTTGTACAGTAAAATCAAATAATTGTTCTTAGTTAACAAAGGGCACAGACCCTGAAGTCAGTGGTTAGAAAATTTTCTGTAAAAAAAATGGTCCTTTCATGTTATGTTACAGCAGTCTGTATCCGCCTGTACACTTAGGACATGGGTTTTGGTAGTAAATTAAAATGAGATTATGTCCTTTTCAGATTCACAAACAGATGACGCTCTGACAGCTCTGATGAACGAGGAACTGATGAATGACGTCGATATTAGCAGAGGTAAGCATGGATTTATTGTTAGCTTAAAATTTAGAATATTGAGAACAGAAACTGAAAGAATATCCGATTATTAGTGTTGTATGTCGTAAGCCGCTTACATACATAAGATTTGTGTATGTGAGCCGTGGTGGTCTAGTGATAATGACACCGGCCTTACAATCGTGAGGTCAAGTTCAAATCCCGGTCCCGTACCAATGAGTTCTTCGGAATTTATGTATGGAATTTCACCACTGGCTTTTCGGTGAAGGAAAACATCGTGAGGCAACCTGCGTACGTCCGTAGAAGAAATTCGATGGCGTGTGTGAATCCACCAAACCGCACTGGGCCAGCGTGGTGGATATGGCCCAATCACCCTTCGTGGGTAGGCCTACGTCCTGCAGTGGACTATTAAAAAAGGTTGATACAGTACAGTGTTGTATGTATCATTTTTCGAACGATATATGTAATATGTTAGAGTTTGCTTAGAGTTAGGGTACAGCCGGATCATATTACAATTGAGAACTGTTTGGCTTACATATTTCTATTTACCTTGTCATTGCTGTTTGCCAGGAAGTCGTTTGTTTTTCAAGTAATTTAATAATAGAATAAGTTGTAAGTGTAGTGTTTTCATGTATGAGTTGGGAGAGTATAGCGTGTGTTATGTGTGGTGCAGAGTCGTGGTGGAGCGCGGGGTGCGCGCGGCACGCGTGCGGCGCGCTGCGGCACAGCTCGCTCACCGACGACTACGGCAACTTCGTGGTGCAGCGCATCGACTGCGACTGCCCGCCGCGCCCCCCGCCCGCGCCGCCCGCGCCCGACCCCGACCCGCCCTACTGGCACCACGACATGTTATAACACCGCCCGCACCGCCTCCACCCCCCGACCGCGCCCGCGCCCGCGCCCGCCGGCAACGGGCCCACATAGTCCACGCCGACTGTGACTAACGGCCCGCGAGACCGACTCTACTCGGAAACTTCCCCGACTCGCCATGATGCGGTAAATCGGTTTTCTACGTGTGAGCGCTGAATGCAGGGCTAGCGATGTAGGGCGATGAAAATTGTCCTACTGTACCACGTCTATCTTTCGTCGGTTTTGTTTCAGTTTGGGTCGAGATTGTATATTATGACTTGCGCTGAATTCCTCGATGTACGAGGTAAAACGCAAAGGTTGCCTATTTGGAAAGTTATGTCCGCGTACGATTAAATGTCGGACCGATATTATTATGATGCTATTTTAAGGAATCGAATATATTAGCGCGAACGAATAATGGTCGGTCTCGTTTAACAAAAATGAAAGTTCCAATTCGATTAAAATATTTCGAAACTTTTATTCGCATTAAATCGAAATCAAAGTGAACCTCGTCGATGTTTTCTGGACGCTTTAGCCGGCTCGAGCTATTTAGGAGTATCGATACGATCGTTTGGACAGAGTTCGGTTTGGTGTCGATTTATTCGCGAATTTTATACTCGGCTGAGCTTCAGCCTTCGTGTGTTCGTTTATACAATATACGCTGTTGTTGTAATAGTAAGTAATATTAGTAGCTTTACAACAGTCGTTAAGTACATCTTCGCTAACATGTCGACAACATATCTGTCTATTGATATTATAATGTAGTACATCTGAAAGTTTGAAGGCTGTCCTACACACAGGTCTCGTTTCATTATATTACTAGGAATGACCTCATCTTCTATTCATACTGAAATGAATATTTAATTAACATATGGAAATAGTCACGTGAAGGAGTACAGTTATTTTTACAGTGAAATATAAAAAATAGGTGGTTTTCTTGTTTCGAGATTATTTTTATGTATGGACAGCCAAAATTTACAAATTAAATTGAAATTAATAAAAAAGGTCGGCAGTCGGTATTTATGGTAAATGTATTGAAATGACAAACTAATAAATGTAAGAAGCATCACATTTGTGGCACATTGGTTTCGTTTTGCTTTGCTTTTGATTCGTAAGGTCTGTATGCAGTTATAATGCACAAAGTGTTCCATGAAATCCTACTTGTGGAAAAGGTTGAAATAAAAAAAGGTTTTGTATCTATGGTTTTGCTGCGTGCTAAACTTACTGCAAATACTCGAACATTTGAAATAACCAATTAGCAGATTGAGTTTTATCGAAAGTTGGATAAAAAAAATACTCTTAATAAACACGATGTTCGAAGCCATGTCGCATCGCCAATAGCAAATATTGAAGCACATTTTTTTATGCATCCGAAAAATTTATATCGACAGATATTTTATTGAAAAAATAAAATAGATTTCTCATACTGTAGGTGTGAAATAGCGTGTATAATATAAAGGCCTTCGCACATTGTATGGACTCGACACTGACTCTACTCAAGGCAATGTTATTGAAATGTAAATGTTATTCCAACATAGGAACGATGAATTTTGTCATTTCAAGTCTATTGTTCATGGTACTTTGCTGGGCATACAATTCAATGGTTCACTTTGAGTAGGTCGGTGTTGAGTTCTACTGTGCCGAGGACTCAAATTATGGAATTTAAAGAGAAACAAATGATTACAGTATTGGAGCCAGATTGGTGTCGAACAGATCTCAGAATGACCAGTATAGTGTATATTATTATAATAAAGAATATATTAATAGCGTGCTAATATAATAATTTTAACTGTGCATAATATACATACATTTAGTTTAGTTGATAAAATATGAGTTAGTTTGTACGAATTTATTATTTAAAGAAAAAAATATATTAATGTATTAAAAATCGCACTTATATACGTAATAAATGCTTTGTAGAATCGTGTAACATCGGCCTATTGGTAAATATTTTAGGTTCTGCTTGCTTAAACATTGCGTTATTTTTAAGTTTCCTTAGGGTGCAAAACATACTTAATGTATTTAATTTGTGCCATAAAAGCGTTCGATGGCATTGAGCACTTACTTAGATTAAAAATAAATGACCAGTATAAGGCGTAGCTTAGGCTGCAGTCAACTAGTGTCGACATTCTCACTGCTGTCAAATCCTAAGCTATTTCTTACACTGTAAAATAAAAGTAAAACTGTCCCATATCTTATTGAAAATGTGTTCAAAAAAGTTTTTTAGAAGTTGTATCTACATACATGAGTATAATATTAACGTGTATATAGTAAGGTGTTATTTTAGTACGATCAGGTTTCTTGTGAAAGTGTTGTATTGTAACATTTTTACCAGTTTTTTGAAATGCCATTTGTATTGGAGTCGCACATTGTGGGATTTGTACGTGAAATGCTTCAATGTTGCCATGTCTATGTAGAAGTAATAAATTCCTCTCAATAGTTGCAAGTACATTTAAAGATGATATGAATTTATGTTTTATCAGATAAATAAAACCAGTCGTGTGGCGGGATCTTTTATGATGCTCATTACATTAGCTGTTCAGTTTGTTTTGATGACATATTGATGATTTCTCTAAGTATGGCAATATTGAGTATTCGCGTATTTCTCAGAGCGTGGGCGCTAATACTGAGGAGGTCGTTTATAAACCGACGTGTACGTCGTAATTTCACATAGTTGTTAATATATTTTAAGCTTTTATTTACTCATTGGAAGCAGCTTAGATATTACATAAGATTAAAGGCGAACGCACAACTTATCGACTTATATCGACCCGAGCTAAATGTTGAAACGTGTCGGAAATCTGTATTCATTGATTTATATCTGTTGTTGTGCAGTAGCTAGCTCTCGTTTCATTTTGAGTTGAGTGGGTGTTGAGTCGATATAGTGTGCGAAGACCTTAACTCTACTTAAATGAAATGCTTTGCATGAAATACTATATTATGAAAAACAGGTATGAAATATAGATATGATCTTATTGGTTCAATAACATTCCCCTATAATTAGCGAAGTTTATATTTATTTTGATAATTGTGTATCTTGCAAAAAAATGAATTGATAACACTAGGCTATTTATATTTTTACATATTTTAATTTGACTTAATTTAAAGAGTATTCATCGGAATAGGAATAGATTGCTTATTCGAATTTGTAGTATAATTAATGAATTATTAATTATTTTGATGAGTTTCGTTGTACAATTTTATTATTAGGTTTTTGTCTAAAACAATGTCTCCAATGCGATCATTGCAATGTGTGTTAACTAACAAAATAACTGAACTAACAGATTTGTGCTCAATTTTAAGGCTTTTAACTGGACAGGACTAGAGTTATTAAAAATATAGCTGTCTTTTTCATTGTGATCCATGAGACAAGGAGAAATCACTTTAAAATTGTAAAGCCAAAATTGAGTCATAGATGTTAGTGAAATACCTACTTTGATTGGTCTTTCATTGTTTAATTCTGTAAATAATATTGAGAATGAATGTAGCACAGTACGCGTACACCTGCATTGTTTTATAGTATCAGGTAAAAAAAATCTTCTAGTTATTAATTAGATTATAATTAAAAACTAGTAGATTTTTTTAACCAACCGGGCTAGTATGCGCGCCACGAATTATTTCGTTCGTAGTGTCAGAACGAGACAGCGTTATGACAAAGTATATAACTGTCACTTTTTCACACGTCGAAATAAGTTCTTTTCGTGGTCGCATGCTTTATATCCTGGTGCTTTTTTGATTGCTTGAGGAATATTTGTGATACATAGCTGCAGTATGAGTATGAGCAGTATGACCACTGACTGCAATGTTATATTTCGTCAAATGAAAAAAGGTTTGCAATGTTTGTATTGCTCTGTAGCGTCGTACCATCGTCACGAAAGATTCTCAGCTGATTAAAAATAATCTTATATATTTTTTATCGTGTATTTTTAGTGAGTTCGGTGAAACATTGTTTTAGACAAAACTACAAGTATTTAGATATTAGCGCATATTTAATCACTTCACGTCGAATTAACCTTTGTTTAGTTCTTGTAAAGCGGTGCATAATATTAGTTGCCATCTTATTGTTTGATAGTATTTATTGTTTCTGTGATAAAAATCTTTATATTTTTTTTTTCGATGAATTGTATTAAAAAACTTGTATACCGGATATTGTCCGGGCATAGAAGCTTCTTTCATAAGCTGTACTGTAAATGTAGTTTCAGAAAGAGATATGTATTTATTTTGTATAAACAGGATTACTATGTACGAATTTCTGATTATGTATGTATATAACAGAATTAGTTTGAAGAGAAGTGTTCAGGCAGCTATGCCCGGACATAATGTTTAGAAGATGTATATTTTTGCGTTATTTCGGTTACTCACTCCGCCTATTGAATGATATTAACGCGGCGATTAAAATAACTATTTTATTATTATAGTAAACACGTTAGCAGTTTAATTTAAGAGTAGTCTGTTCTACCTCTAAACAAATCATAGTTGATGTACAATAAAACTTTTAACAGAATTATTTTAGTTTTTATTGAAACCTTTGCATTATTCTGTAGTTTAGATAATTTTTGAATGCGATAAGGTCAAGGCCAAACGAGCGTACGGCGTGCTACACATTTATACAGGCCGGCCTCGCTTGGCACTGCCGGCAGAACAAATCGAAGTGTATAGGTACATATGAATGTTTGAGAGAAAAGCTTTAGCTAGGGTTGCGAGGTCATGTTACGTTCAAAAACTCGGCTTGTGGCAATCGGCACCGATCGGGTGGTTCGAACGAGGCCGACCCGAAAATATGTGTAGCAGCAAGCCTACTACACAAATATATTCGTGTCGGCAGGATTTTTCGAACGGCAAAACCGACCCGGTACTACACTTGTTTGACTTAAATCCGTTTTGTGTGGCTTAAGCCAGAACCAAATGATTTACTTACACATGTTCGATTTTCGGACTCGCTACCCGTGCACCCACTGGCATCACCCACCGGTGGGTGTAGGGGTATTCCTGTTTACTCGTGTACCCACTGCGTCAAGGTTGGAATTATAAAAAGATCAATTCATTTTGTCGATAACTTTAAAATGAAAAATAATTTAGGTCAATTGCGTACTGTCAGTGGCGTGGCGTGCCTTGGATGGAACGGACAAATTTCGTTAATTGTATCTAATACACTGACGTTATATGGAGATATATACAAGTTGTCAATGATATAATCCTTACTAATATTATAAATCCGAAAAGTTTGTTGGTTTGTTGGTTTGTTACTCTATCACGCGCCAACGGAGCAACGGATTGACTTGATTTTTGGCATGGATATAGTATAAAAGGCGGAAGGAGCTTTAGGATACTTTTTATCCCGAAAAATTTCATAGTTCCTGTAGGACAAGACAAAAACCCTCGAAAGCGAAACTGTCGCCACTATCACAAAGACGCTAAGTGATTAATTCCTCTATGACGCTAATATGGACTAACGAAACGTCACAGCCAAACGTAATTAGATGACAGGTGACATTGTCTGCAGACTTTTATAAATCACAAGTAGCGTGGCAAGGCGACAAATTGTTTTTCTACCATTATATCCCCTTGAAGAAGAAATCCTTACTAATATTATAAATCCGAAAAGTTTGTTGGTTTGTTGGTTTGTTACTCTATCACGCGCCAACGGAGCAACGGATTGACTTGATTTTTGGCATGGATATAGTATAAAAGGCGGAAGGAGCTTTAGGATACTTTTTATCCCGAAAAATTTCATAGTTCCTGTAGGACAAGACAAAAACCCTCGAAAGCGAAACTGTCGCCACTATCACAAAGACGCTAAGTGATTAATTCCTCTATGACGCTAATATGGACTAACGAAACGTCACAGCCAAACGTAATTAGATGACAGGTGACATTGTCTGCAGACTTTTATAAATCACAAGTAGCGTGGCAAGGCGACAAATTGTTTTTCTACCATTATATCCCCTTGAAGAAGAAATAAAGTATAGATTGAAAATGACAACTGACATTAAAATTGGATAAAATGTTATTTTCCCTCTGCATGCTACATGTTACTATGACGTTTAATACCAGGCCGTCATTTTGTCTGACATTAAAAATATTTTTAAATATTCTATCATTAGAGGTTCAACATGTTTTTTTATTCTACCTTTATGGTACAGAATCATCATACTTTAATATTATCAATCCGAAAAGTTTGTTGGTTTGTTCCTCTTTGACGCAGCAACGGATCAAAAGATTGACCTGATTTTTGGTATGGATACCTATGGTTTAATAGACAAAAAGTGATAATAGGATTCTTTTTATATTTCGAGAAAATTCGTGATTCCCATGGGATAGGACAATAACTGTTTCTCAGCAATGGAGCAACGGATTGACTTGATATTTGGGGTGGGCATTGTTTGGAAGACGGAAAGTGACTTGGGATACTTTCCATCCCGAAAAAATTGTGGTTCCCGTAGGACTTAACGATAATTTTTTCTCAGCAACGGAGCAACTTGCCTTGGCATATTGCATGAATATAGTTTGAAAGACGAAAAGTGACATAGGCCACTTTTTATCGCAAAAAATTTAACAGTTCCCGTAGGATAGGATAAAAACTAAGTGAGTGGGCTGCGGTAGCAGCCGTCTTAGCGCCAGAAATAACCTGTCATGGCAAGTTTAGGACGTTCCCACATATTTCGCACTCCTTCGCGGCACTCAACAGCACTAGCCCAGACTCGGGCTCCATAACGGAGCTTGCGCTCTCGCCATAGTGACGGAGTGTTTCGGAGCACAAGACACATCGTCATCCACCACTCGGGACTAACCAGTACTGAACGTCAGACAGCATTCCAACGCCCTGGTCCCAGTGCAGTGGGTCAGTCATAGTAGCCCAGCGCCTGCCTCTTCAACTGCAGAGGGCAGTGAGAACGGCAATCGCGATACTGACACCTCTCTTCCCCTGCAGCCCCACTGCGTCTGCCAACACGTTGACGGCCTAGCGGAAGGTAGGGTAGGTGGCGGCACCCACACCACCAGTTCCGTATATCCCACCGCGGCCCCTTATCCTCGGCTGTCATATCAGAGTCCAAGAAGCAGCCTTGCTTTATGAAACTAAGAAAGGTTATTCCCAGCAAGTAACTGGAGATAGAGAGACAGAAAAGAAGCCACACCCAGTGCAGCAGGAGGAGCTGGAGTTCATATGCCTGGCAGACGGAGCAGCACTATAGAAAAATCTTAACCGAGAAATTAACATATTTACAGACGGCAGTAAAATTAAAGGGAAAGTTGGGGCGGCATTATCCATTTGGGATGATGCCGCTGAGATCAGTACCCGCAAGCTGAAATTGGCCGATTGGTGCTCTGTGTAACAGGTCGAGTTATTGGCACTTCTTGAGGCTACCGAAAAAGCAAAAATCTTTTGTGACTCCAGGTCTGCACTGGAAACGGTAGTTGGCGTATCTTCCCTCCATCCCTTAGCAGTAAATTCAAAGCTAACATAAAGTTACTACACGCACAAAATAAAATAGTGAAACTTTATTGGATTAAAGCGCACGCGGGGATGGAGGGAAATGAGAGAGCGGACCAGCTAGCAAAGGAAGCAGCACTGCACTCGAAGTGCAGACCTATTTAGGATAACTGCCCCGTTTCATTCGTCAAGCGAGAAATCCGAAAGGACTCTCTTGACGAGTGGAACCGGCGGTATCAGGATGGACACACAGCGGCGGTAACCAAAACATATTTTCCGGATGCAAGGGCGGCATACAAGATCGTAAGAGAAATAGCACCAGTGGGAATCATAACTCAAGAGTTGTCGGGGCATGGTGAGTTTTCCCAATACTTACATCGATTTAAGTTGAGGGAAAGCCCATCGTGCATCTGTGAACCCACAAAAGAGGAGACTCCACTGCACACAATCTTGGAATGCCCAGTTTATGGAAAGCAGAGATTTGATTTAGAACAAAAAATTGGAATTAATCTAACACGAAAAAACCTTAGAAACAATTTTATCGAATTTTTGCAGAAATATTTGTAAAAAAGCAATACTTAATTAGGAACAAGTAGGTATAAACTTTGCTGTACCATTGTAATGTTTATTATAACTGCAAACAGCCAAAAACATTGAAATATAGGTATACTTAGTTTTTGTTCATTTGTAATTAAGACCCCTGATCATGTCAGGGATATTTCGCGATATAATAAAAAAAACTCCTCGGATGCAGCGTCGCAAGAGCGGCACTGCAGCCCGCCTAAGTTGCGACACTCCTCATAAGGCATGCACCCTACCGGCCATCCTCTCAGCTGCTTTAGTTAAAAGCGGCTGAAACTCGAGTGCCAGCCTCTAAGCTTCCTTGGGGGAAAAGACCCAAAGAAGAGGGAGACTTCGAGCGCCGCCTTTTCAGCTGCCTCAGACCTCCCCCACGACAAGGCGGGAATACACGGGGGGGTTGTATATACACTCCAACCGTAACTTAACCAACAAAAGCATTCCTCTAAGGTATTTTGATATTTGTCAGTTAGGTTAGGTTTCGCAGCCGACATAAACATAAGCCAAAATCAAAATACAACGCGGGCGAAGCCGCGGGTAAAAGCTAGTAAAGTATAGATTGAAAATGACAACTGACATTAAAATTGGATAAAATGTTATTTTCCCTCTGCATGCTACATGTTACTATGACGTTTAATACCAGGCCGTCATTTTGTCTGACATTAAAAATATTTTTAAATATTCTATCATTAGAGGTTCAACATGTTTTTTTATTCTACCTTTATGGTACAGAATCATCATACTTTAATATTATCAATCCGAAAAGTTTGTTGGTTTGTTCCTCTTTGACGCAGCAACGGATCAAAAGATTGACCTGATTTTTGGTATGGATACCTATGGTTTAATAGACAAAAAGTGATAATAGGATTCTTTTTATATTTCGAGAAAATTCGTGATTCCCATGGGATAGGACAATAACTGTTTCTCAGCAATGGAGCAACGGATTGACTTGATATTTGGGGTGGGCATTGTTTGGAAGACGGAAAGTGACTTGGGATACTTTCCATCCCGAAAAAATTGTGGTTCCCGTAGGACTTAACGATAAATTTTTCTCAGCAACGGAGCAACTTGCCTTGGCATATTGCATGAATATAGTTTGAAAGACGAAAAGTGACATAGGCCACTTTTTATCGCAAAAAATTTAACAGTTCCCGTAGGATAGGATAAAAACTAAGTGAGTGGGCTGCGGTAGCAGCCGTCTTAGCGCCAGAAATAACCTGTCATGGCAAGTTTAGGACGTTCCCACATATTTCGCACTCCTTCGCGGCACTCAACAGCACTAGCCCAGACTCGGGCTCCATAACGGAGCTTGCGCTCTCGCCATAGTGACGGAGTGTTTCGGAGCACAAGACACATCGTCATCCACCACTCGGGACTAACCAGTACTGAACGTCAGACAGCATTCCAACGCCCTGGTCCCAGTGCAGTGGGTCAGTCATAGTAGCCCAGCGCCTGCCTCTTCAACTGCAGAGGGCAGTGAGAACGGCAATCGCGATACTGACACCTCTCTTCCCCTGCAGCCCCACTGCGTCTGCCAACACGTTGACGGCCTAGCGGAAGGTAGGGTAGGTGGCGGCACCCACACCACCAGTTCCGTATATCCCACCGCGGCCCCTTATCCTCGGCTGTCATATCAGAGTCCAAGAAGCAGCCTTGCTTTATGAAACTAAGAAAGGTTATTCCCAGCAAGTAACTGGAGATAGAGAGACAGAAAAGAAGCCACACCCAGTGCAGCAGGAGGAGCTGGAGTTCATATGCCTGGCAGACGGAGCAGCACTATAGAAAAATCTTAACCGAGAAATTAACATATTTACAGACGGCAGTAAAATTAAAGGGAAAGTTGGGGCGGCATTATCCATTTGGGATGATGCCGCTGAGATCAGTACCCGCAAGCTGAAATTGGCCGATTGGTGCTCTGTGTAACAGGTCGAGTTATTGGCACTTCTTGAGGCTACCGAAAAAGCAAAAATCTTTTGTGACTCCAGGTCTGCACTGGAAACGGTAGTTGGCGTATCTTCCCTCCATCCCTTAGCAGTAAATTCAAAGCTAACATAAAGTTACTACACGCACAAAATAAAATAGTGAAACTTTATTGGATTAAAGCGCACGCGGGGATGGAGGGAAATGAGAGAGCGGACCAGCTAGCAAAGGAAGCAGCACTGCACTCGAAGTGCAGACCTATTTAGGATAACTGCCCCGTTTCATTCGTCAAGCGAGAAATCCGAAAGGACTCTCTTGACGAGTGGAACCGGCGGTATCAGGATGGACACACAGCGGCGGTAACCAAAACATATTTTCCGGATGCAAGGGCGGCATACAAGATCGTAAGAGAAATAGCACCAGTGGGAATCATAACTCAAGAGCTGTCGGGGCATGGTGAGTTTTCCCAATACTTACATCGATTTAAGTTGAGGGAAAGCCCATCGTGCATCTGTGAACCCACAAAAGAGGAGACTCCACTGCACATAATCTTGGAATGCCCAGTTTATGGAAAGCAGAGATTTGATTTAGAACAAAAAATTGGAATTAATCTAACACGAAAAAACCTTAGAAACAATTTTATCGAATTTTTGCAGAAATATTTGTAAAAAAGCAATACTTAATTAGGAACAAGTAGGTATAAACTTTGCTGTACCATTGTAATGTTTATTATAACTGCAAACAGCCAAAAACATTGAAATATAGGTATACTTAGTTTTTGTTCATTTGTAATTAAGACCCCTGATCATGTCAGGGATATTTCGCGATATAATAAAAAAAACTCCTCGGATGCAGCGTCGCAAGAGCGGCACTGCAGCCCGCCTAAGTTGCGACACTCCTCATAAGGCATGCACCCTACCGGCCATCCTCTCAGCTGCTTTAGTTAAAAGCGGCTGAAACTCGAGTGCCAGCCTCTAAGCTTCCTTGGGGGAAAAGACCCAAAGAAGAGGGAGACTTCGAGCGCCGCCTTTTCAGATGCCTCAGACCTCCCCCACGACAAGGCGGGAATACACGGGGGGGTTGTATATACACTCCAACCGTAACTTAACCAACAAAAGCATTCCTCTAAGGTATTTTGATATTTGTCAGTTAGGTTAGGTTTCGCAGCCGACATAAACATAAGCCAAAATCAAAATACAACGCGGGCGAAGCCGCGGGTAAAAGCTAGTAGTATATAGAATAGTTTCAATAAACAAGTTACTCATCGTCGCGGGGATTTTACGCATTATTTTTCATTTTCAGATATTTTTCTAAAATTAATTCAAACCTTGACGCAGTACACGGGAAATAGGAATTATCCCAAAACCCACACCGGAGGGTGAAGCCAGTGGGTGCAGGGGTAGCGAGCGTTCGGCAGTGCCGATCGGGCCGAACCAAATGTGTGTAGCTACCCTTAAGTATCACGCTTTGAAGACTTTAAAACGTTCTCCTGTATTTGTTTATCTTTTTTCAGTCACACAGTTATATGTAGGGCGTGTCGTTATTTATGTGTAGCAAGCCTAACTCGGCTACGTGACAAGTAATTTTTACTAAATATATACGAAGTAAAACAACCAAGTTTGAAATATCAACAACTTTAATGATAAAATATATACAAGAACAATATACATACAAATACATGTGTTAACAATATATCGCGTCGGTGCAGCTGCGGTCAATGCGAGACAATGTACTTCCAAAGAACATAATAGCTATAATAATCACCATTAAACTAAATAGTACTACAAAATGAAATGTATAAAAAAAATTAAACAAAACTAAATGAGATAATTAAATAAAATTTTATCGATATTCATGAGAATTAAATTATTATAATACGACTTTACAAACAATCAAATTTCGGTTCGTCGAAAGGAGCAAGACAGGACAAGACAATTCAATCTTTATCGTTCTCTAAATACGGTAGAGAAGAAATCAAATAACGCCTAAGTCAGATTGCTTAGTCACCTCTGCATGTAATTTAGATGATTCTATAGCCATGTATTCACTGAGCAACAGTGTTTCGGATACACAGTTATTGAAACATCACGTAGATGGTAACCGAAACATACCGATAAACACGTACCGCTTTACCACAAAAGATTTAAACACTGTTCAGCCGTGCAATTTGTTCTGTAAAACATTGTCTATAGCGTGCGTAAAACTTTTGTGGTAAGACGGAGAATGTTTACAGAAACAAAATAATTGTGTCTGAAACATTATTATTTGTTTCAGAAACATTACTATTTGTTTCAGAAACATTACTATTTGTTTCAGAAACAGAGTTTATAAACAATTGTTGCTCAGTGAATACATGGCTTGATGCTGGAACCACATTTGGCTATAAATCTTTTGAAAAATATCCCGCGGCCTCATTTTTACTTCGAGACACATACTAAGACATTTTATGTGGTTTTTGATGAAGTGTGTGTACACTGTACGTAGCCTAATGTTGAATGTTTTGAACAATAATTATCTTGTCCTGAATAGCGCCTTACATTTTGGACAACTTCTAAAGACTCTTGGTTGATTCGTTTCACAGTGTATAACATTTTGAGCAACAACAATTGTAGTTTATTGAATCAGGCGTTACTTTGCGGAAGTTCATCTTCAAATTCTTGTTTTGAATAAATATTTAGTGTATTTCCGCTCTGTCTGTGACAGAGCGGAAATACAATCAAATCAAATAAAAATCAAAACAAGAACAACAATTGTCATAAAACCTTATTTCACAGCTAACATCATTTGCTCAAAATTAATATAAGAAAAAACATAATTTCAATTAAAAAAAGTTAGTGAAACAATTCAAATAAAAATTCACATTCGTTGTTTTAAAAAGCCAATCTATCTTAAAAGTTACAATCACTATAAATTTCTATATCTAGGTAGTTACAACTAATTTCACGAAATTTCGAAATAAACATGTACTTTTCATAACTTATAGAAGAATACAAACATTTATAAATTGCACACGACAGTAGAACAGATCACTAGTTTCTATGCACCATAGTATTAATGCCTTGCAGGAAGGCGCTACACAAAATCACAATTTCGAAATACATAATATTATAATTATTATTTTGAAAAGACTGCACTAAGTTTTATCTTATGCTGACTTCATACTTGGCCAAATAATGCCGATAGAAGATTTACTGCTGTTACATTTTATTTTACCACAATAGAATGAACCACGAAATGGCAACATATTTTTGTGATTACCGGCCAAGTGTGGGGTCAGTTTTGGATAACAATACATTATAATTAAAAATGCACATTTTGGACGTTTGGATTCAGATTACAGCGATAGAAGAACTAACGAGCATTTAATGATATTATCAAACAATGCCACATTGCTTCTCGTCAATAGTTGATTACATATGGTACGTCCGGATAGCCTACTGATGGCAAAATTAACAGTTAAAAACGCTAACAACGATCACATTCAGCGTTCGTTTTGAGAATGTGTGAGCAACGGTGGCATTTTTAACTGTTTTCGTTCACCGTTCGAATAGCTCAAAACAGTTAAAAATGCCATCGTGAACTGCCACTTTTGACCCACCTGCGGAGGTGGGTTCTTTGTGATCGTTTGAGTTTAACGTTTTACCGTTCGTTTTGGGTAGTGAGCAAAAGTAGCATTATTGTTTACATCAACACTAATTTTGTAAATGCTAAAAATGCCACCGAGGCCATCTCGAACGCACCTATAAAATTAAATGATACAGTACAAAGACTAGCCATAATACCTTAAGAGTTGTTTCGAGGTATTCGGGAAATATCGTCAGTCTATTAGCTAAATGTGCATTTGATTATTTGATACAACAAATAAAAACGCTTCTTAATCTTGTAGGATCTAGCCACGGGAGAAGTCTTTAACAATAATGCCGCTACGGGGAGTTTGAGATTTTCAACAAACGATCTAGTTTAGAAGTTCCAACCTAATTTGTATGACAATAAAGTCAAAATGTTAACGGGTGATCAATTCAAATTCATTTAAATCAAACGGGTGTGCAGTGCATCCCAGTTGTTAACATTCCAATTTCACCTTAATTGCTCAAACGCTTAAGTCTAAAATTGTGAAATGCAATTAATGGAGTCTCGTTTTAACCCGAGATTCTGTACTCTTGAACCACGACAGAAAAGTAGGCGATTTAAAGGCTTCTCCAATAGCTAAATCCTTCAAGTTCTTAATACATCACAAAGTAGAATAAATATATTTAAATAGAGGTTGGTGTACACAAAGATATCTAGAGTAGCTAATTAAGAATTGAACATTCTAAATTTGACTAATATATTGCATCCAAAATGTCTGAAAGGTTGTTAATTAAGTACCTTAATCAGCAGTTACATTTATTAACATTTCATAAAATCTATCATATCTAAAACATTACAATGGGTGCGAAAGCAATTTCGAAAGCAACCCTACTTTTTAGAGACGAATGGTGTTCGACTAACACAAATAGGTGATATTAGCTAACCTATTTATTAAAAAAAAATATGTAAAAATAAATATTCTATAATCTAAGTCGTTCGTGATCGCGTCGAGAGAAGTAACATTTACATATTCACAGCCCTAGCAACATCTACTGAACGTCCGGGATCTAGCAGCTTCCGCAACCTATCACAAGTCAATAAAGCGTCTTACGTACAATACGCGGAAGACGACGCTAAGTCATTTCAGCAGACAACAAGCTGCTGTAGTCAATATAAAGATAAGAAGATTCAAAAGGCAAGATTTAAAATTATTATATCTCCGTTCTATAGGTACAAGATGTGGTTACAGATTACACTTTGTAGAGTAGAGTTACAATTGGTTATAAGCCCTACTGCATAACGCTCGGCCAATTCAAAGAGATACATAACTACACAGTATAAAACAAAGTCGCTTCCCGCTGTCTGTCCCCATGTATGCTTATATCTTTAAAACTACGCAACGGATTTTGATTCGGTTTTTTTAATAGATAAAATGATTCAAGAGGTAGGTTTATACTCGTAATACACCTGTGCGAAGCCGGGGCGGGTCGCTAGTCTAGTTCGTGAAAAAATTAGGACGATCGGCAGCAACGCCAACACATCGTAAGCTTGCAAGATTTCTAAAATTGAACCGTGTCAAATATATTTTTACAACTGTTAGAGATTTAAACATAACTATCTAAACTACAACAAGCGGAATTTAATTTAAGTTAAACTACAGACTACAGTCGTATCTAGAAAGCTATTTGGCAGCTGAGATACAATATGAGGCGTCAATAGTTAAACGATTGAGAATTTTAACCCGAAGAAGTATAATTAACAATACAGTATACTCCAGCGTATTTTCCTCGCGAGCTTCGACACTCAGCACGACAATTTTTATTCCTCCAATATTTTAACACTGGCTTCGACCAACTTCCACTGGCGCGTAGTATATCGAGCCACACAGTCCAAACGCACTAAACAGCGCAATACAAAACATTCGCAGTTCGAAAACGGTAAAATATCAAACTTAGAATCTCCTAAAGGGGAACTTTATTTTTACACACCACCATGATACCACGTCATAATAAGATCTGAGAACACGATTGAAATCTACGAGGTCCAAAGTAGAGTCGAGGTGATAATACCATGACATCTGTCGAGTCGTAAGTTGCGTCCTCGCGTCGGCGCGGCCTAGTCGGGCGGGGGTGCGGGTGTGGGGGGCGGCACGAGGCCGAGCGCGGCGAACAGGTCGGTGGTGGGGGGAGCCCCGCGCCGCCCCGCCCACCGCAGCCCGCACGACACCAGCGACACCACCACGGATACCACGAACATGTAGAGGATATACCTGACAAACAAAACAAATATTGGGTAATTAAAAATCAGCCAAGTGCGAGTCGGACTCGCGCACGAAGGGTTCCGTATCGTATGGGAGCCCTATTCCTCTTGCCGTTATTAATAGCGAGAAAAAAACTCCTAAAGGCACCGTTTGTTGTATGGGAGCCCCCCTTAAATAATAATTTTATTCTGTTGTTAGTATTTGTTGTTAAAGCGGCAACAGAAATACATTATCTGTGAAAATTTCAGCTGCCTAGCTATCACGGTTTATGAGATACATCCTGGTGACAGACAGACCGACGGACATCTAAGACTTAGTAATAGGGTCCCGTTATTACCCTTTGGGTACGGAACCCTAAAAACGACGTACTTGTCGACTTCTACACACAAACGCAGACGTGAATGAAGCCGGTTTCAAACTATATCAGAACTGTCAGAGAATTTAAAGATTTTTGAAGGGGAAAATTTGTTTAACGGCGTTGTACACTTTTTAGGATGGGTTAAAAAAATGTTAAACTCGCGTTAGGGCACGTGACCGGATCAAAAATTCGTAAGACGGCGCAGGGCGCTTGCGCGAGTTATTTTATTTTACCACAAAAATGATAGTACTTTACATGTTAAAGTTTACACTTTTGCCAGCACTCTCGGAGTGCAACCCGTTGTTTTTTTTAATTTTTTTTTTCTTAATTGCGCTGGAGCTGGCGCGTTATTCCTAGTGTCGAGTATCATTAGAGATATACCTGTGCACGCGCGGGCAGTAGGAGCGGCGCGCGCGCGGTCAGAGCGAGTCGCGGTGCCACACCCACGTGCGCTTGGTGTGGTCGAACCGGTGCGCCAGCCACTGGTCCTGCAGCAGCTCAAGCCGGTCCGTCGACAGGTACAGCGGCTTGCCGCGCCTGAAAACACAACACATCAAAAATTCTATTCGCGTTCATTTAAAAGAAATAAACATTTTAAAAACATGCTATTTTCACTAAAGCTTTTGATTTGATCGATCATGTCTTATTTCTTCGTAAACTTTACAAATTAGGTATTCACGAAACACTGGTAAGGTAATTTGAATCTTATTTGAGAAATAGACAGCGACTAACCGTCGCTCAAGATCTTAAAAAACTGAAGTCACTTCCGTGCCTTCTGGTGTTCCGCAAGGATCACATCGAGGTCCTCTGCTCTTTCCAATTTCTAATAAAATTGTCTTTGTTCATGAGAACAACGCGTCGCGTCTAGATCGCGACGATATATGTGACATCACTGGGATATACATGTAGAGTGTAGTAATGACTCACTTGAGATCCCGGTCCTCCTCGTCGTAGTCGTCGAGGTAGAGCGAGCCCCACAGGCAGGCGCGCCGGCCGCGGATCACGATGATGTACGTCGATGTCACAACCAGGAATATGCCCGTACCGCCGCCGCACTCCATTGCATGCTGGAAGTATCAAGCATTGTCAAGTCATGTGTGATTTACAGTCAAAGGTCAATCAACAGCGAGGTCATGGAAAAATCTGCGCGTTAAGATGTATCGAACAAAACTCAAGGGGTACATCGAACTTTTGGTTGCATGGGAATTGGATATTGCAATATCACCGAAGATATCATTTGGGCTCAACACTGGTCACTGCAACTTAAATAGTTACATCTATAAACTGGGAGCCGCCAACAGCCCACTCTGTCGTTGTTACCTGCAGGAAAATGAAACGGTAGAGCATGTTCTGTGGCATTGCAAGGTCACAGTAGAAACTAAAATCGCTTGCGGGTTGCATGACGCTACTATTGATTTGGCATCGGCATCGACATCTTCATCACTATCTATTACAACATCCAAATCACTGGATCGGTTGTGCCAGCAGCCCAGAGTCACACTCCGTTACTTTAAGAAGCTGGGGGAAATGCACAAAACACCCCATGCGGGACGTCAGTGCAGGACTTATCGTCCTCACATCGAATAAGAATAAGATAGATAGAGATATATAGAAGGCCAAGTAACCAAGGTCTAAGACAAGTCACAAATGAGTGGCTCTCGTGCGTCGAGCGCGGCGCAGTACCTGCACGGCCTCGGCGCGGTGGTGGTGGCGGCAGCACGGCTGCTTGAGGCAGACGAGCGTGCCGCACAGCAGGCAGACGGAGGCCTCCTTGGGCACGGCGCCGCACTGCAGGCACACGCGCTCGTGGTAGTACGTGAACAGGCGGTCGTAGTCGCGCGGCAGCGCCAGCAGCGCCGGGCCCACCCACTCCGCGTGCAGCGAGCCCAGCAGCCGGCGCACGGCCAGCTGCGCGCGCGCCGCCGCCTGGCCCAGCCCGCGCGCCCAGCTGCGCGCCGCCGCCGTGCAACTCGCGTCCAGCGCGCGACCCGCCGACCAGGAACTCCACTCCATGCCCTGCGCACAACACATGGCTTACTTAGTTGTTGGTGTGGGGGTATAGCCGAATCATAATCAATTATTACAAAAATATTTTTTGTTTTTTAAATAAAAGCTTTTGAGATCCTGGATATCATGTAGCAAAAGGGTGCTAGCCAAGACAAGTAAAACGAGCCCAGACACGACGGGTCTATCTTGTTTAGTATAGGAGTTCCTATGGCCACCTTCCGACTCTATCATCAGATATCTTCCGACTCTATATCTATTTAAAAAAAACTAAAAAAAAAAAATATTTAATTATTCTATTTAATTGTTATGTTCGTAGTCTTTTAGAATACTGTAGTCCCGTGTGGAGCCCATCCTACCAGGTGCATACAGATCGCATCGAAAGGGTACAGAAGAGATTTCTCTACCATCTCTCTTTTGCAAGCAATCTTTGCCGACAATTGGAGTCTTACGAGTCCAGACTTTCTCAGTTTAAACTCTTTTCACTTGTAGATAGAAGAAATATTGCCGATATGGTATTCTTACATAAATTAGTTACTGGTTTAATAGACAGTTCTCTCTTGCTTCATAAAATCAATTTATCTGTTCCGCGACCATCTAGCCGTCTCGTGAATAGAAAAACATTCACGTTACCACATGCTCGGACCAACTATGGTCAACATTCATCGTTATATCGTTTGTGCTCGTCTTATAATAGTATAGATTTGTTTAAGGATTCTGTCTCTTCCTTTAAGAGACACTTAATTTTAGCCTTAAATTTAAATTAATTTTTGATTATTTTTAAGTTTGATTTTGTTTAGTTTTATTAGTTTTAGTTATGTATTAGGTACTGTACTTTCTTTTAAGCATGCTGTGTTCACAACTAGAAGGATATATACTTTGTGTAAGCGATAATTTTAAGTCATATTTTAGCATAAGTTTTAGCATATATCCAGTTTTGTGAACCTTTAATAAAAAAATAAAAAAAATAAGCTCCATGGTACCACATTATTGCAGTGAAAAGAGTTGTCTCCCGGAACGTAAATTTTACCAAAAATGCACTGCGAATTTTCTCCATGTTGTACAGACAATGCGAAAACACTGGTCGATTCAGAATGTTCATGAGAGTATGAATAACAAAATATATAAAGAATAAGTTCGACGTACCTCAGTGACCAGTTCCAAGTAATACGCGAGCCTGACGAACTCTTGTCGCGGCGTCTGTATGTCGGGCAGCTCGCTGCCGTACAGGTGATGCCTCAGTAAAGCCGCCACGCGCAGGAACGGTAGCAGCAGGGTTTGTAACTGCAACAAAACATACTGTATTGTATCCGTTTGACCTTCGATTTCTGGTAAAAGATTTTTACAGCTTTATAAACCTAGTCTAGCTTTTGGACTTCTCTGCCGGGATCTCTATTTTCCGGCAACAGGTCTGACTCAACCAGCGTACAGAGCAATAGATGCGCCACTTGCCGTAGACTGGTGGACTGCCCGGGCCGCGGAGTTTTCTACCATAATGTTAGCAGCTAACACTGAAACCTCTTTCTCCATTCATACAGTATCTAGCTGTGGTTCCATAGAGACCCCGCCGGGGGTCCATCTTCCGTGAACAAGTCTGACCCGGCTAGCGCAGAGAGAGTAGCAGATGCTATCCACCATAAAGCTGACACCTAACTCCTAAACTTACTTCCTTCTCCATCTGCACAATATATCCGGCTATGTTTTTGTCGAGGTCCCAGCCGGAGATCCAATCCGGCCAGCGAAAATAGCAGCAGATCTATCCATTACATTGTCGACACTTAGTCCGAATCTCACGTTCTTCTCCATTTGTTCTATATCCGGTTGAGGTTCTGTAGATGTGCCAGCTGGAGGTCCGTCTTCCGTAAACAGATCAGAGCTCGCCAAAGTAGAAAACAACAGATGCGTGACTCGCCGCAGGCCGGCGGTCTTCCCGAGCCGCGGAGCTATCTACCACACTGTTGACACCTTAGTCCGAAACATACCTCCTTCTCCATCTGCACGATATCCGGCTGCGGCTCCGAAGACGTCCCCGCTGGAGGTCCGTCTTCAGTAAAGAGGTCCGAGCCGGCGAGCGCGGAGAGCAGCAGGTGCGCGGCCTGCCGCAGGCCGGCGGGCTCCCCGGGCCGCGGCGGGCCGGCGAGCGCGGCGCGGCCCTCCGCCGTGGCGTTGGCGCAGAATTGGCACACTATCTGGTAGTACGTCAGCGCGTACAGCGACTTCACTATCGTCGTGAAGTCCTCTGTGGGAGGAAATATATCATGTTACAGGTAATGTAACGATTTGTAAGATTTGAGTCACTACACAATGGTCCCGCTATAGGACTTAAGACTGAGATGGCAATGGGCAAAGTATAATGTTTTTTAATGTTAGAGGATTACATAAATAACCCTTCTACCCCAAATAAAAATAAACACCAGACTGATTACCTAAGCTTTCGCTTATTTGTCTCGAGTTGTGTACAAAAATAATCGGCCAAGTACGAGTCGGACTCGCGCACGGAGGGTTCCGTACTGTATGGGAGCCCCCCTTAAATATTTATTTTATTTTAATTTTATTATTTACTATTGAAGTGAATTTAAAACTAAATATTCTGTGAAAATTTCAAGCATCTACCTATTACCATTATTAATATAGAGCGAAAAACGTCTAAAAATTCAGGTTTGTTGTATGAGAGCCCCCCTTAAATATTTATTTTATTTTGTTGTTTTAGCGGCAACAGAAATTACAGCCCGGTGACAGACCGACAGACAGACAGACGGACAGACTGACATCGAAGTCTTAGTAATAGGGTCCCGTTTTTCCCTTTGGGTACGGAACCCTAAAAACCAGCGCAACGCGTAGGGTCTGCTAAATAGAATACGATAATCCAGCGTCACCGCATACGTTCATCTCTCACGCATATCCAAGTAAGGCGGGTGAGGCGGCGCCAGCAGCAGGAAATGCATCAGCAGCGCCACCGGATTCCGCAGCAGCAGCGGCACGGACTTGTCTGCCGAGCGAGCGGAGCGTAGCCTTTCGAACCCTCACAAGGTGAGTGAACGTTATGAAACAAGGCGACCCAACGTCACCGCGTATATTCAGTACTCACAAATATCCAAGTACGGCCGATCTGTGGCTCTTCGTAATGAGGACTGCTAAATAGTATTAGGGTATGTGGCAAGGCGAGCCAATGTCACTTACGCATATCCAAGTAAGGCGGGTGAGGCGGTGCCAGCAGCAGGAAGTGCATCAGTAGCGCCAGCGGATCCCGCAGCAACAGCGGCACGGGCTTGTCTGCGGGCGGGCGAAGCGCGGGCGGCGAGGGCGCGGCGGTGGGCTCCTCGGGCGGCGGCGCGGCGGGGGGGTGCAGCAGGTCCCACGTCTCCAGCGCCAATGAGCCGAGATTCTCTGACGCGCTGCACAGCACCCGCGTGTGCGCGCCCGCTACTACTAGAAGGGGTACTGGAACAAACAGATTATGGTTTTAAAGAAAACTTTACAGACCCTGGAAGTCTATGGTTAGTATTTTTTTCAATAAGAACACTTCACAGCGCATATATTCGGAGAAGGAAAAGCTAGATCTCAGTAATTGGCTGAAATAGTATCAGGACATTAATGTTTTTTTTTAATTTAATTTTTGAACTATCTTTAATGGTACTGTCACGCGGTACACAGGTACGCGGTAGACAGGTATTTTTTTTGTTAGATTACAAAACAGTACAAACAGTAATAATCTGTGTTGTTTATCCGATAACATGTTTACGCTTTTCGTTCGTCCTTTGTATTAGTTTTTATTGGCGTTTTTGTATTGAATCAAAATAGGGTCCTAGAACTTTCATGTGTTTACTCGAAAATTCTAGTTGATTCTGAATAGAACTGGGATGTCGGATGTAAATAGAGTTACGCCGCTCCTTATGACAGTGTTTTCTATCGGAGCTAAAGCATCTCGTGTACAGTGCAGTGACTAGTTTGTGCATATGATATGTTGTGATAGGTTGTGAATATCAGTACCAGTGTGAAGTGTTTATGCGAACCAGTTCTGTCGTGTTTTGTGATTTTGTGAAGTGATTGTTTGCAATAAAGTGCAAAGTGAATAATCGGCGGTTTAACTGATTTTCCAAGAACCCATTTTGTAACAGTACGCATTACGGTAAATTATTAAAGATTTTAAACGATTTTTTTGGAAGTCAACGTATCCAGAGCCGTGGTGGTCTAGTGGTAATGATACCAGCCTTACAATCGTGAAGTCGTGGGTTCAAATCCCGGTCCCGTACCAATGAATGCTTTGGACTTTATGTATGGAATTTCACACCACTGGCTTTTCGGTGAAGGAAAACATCGTGAGGCAACCTGCATACATCCGTAAAAGAAATTCGATAGCGTATGTAAATCCATCAACCCGCACTGGGCCTGCGTGGTGGATATGGCCCAATCGCCCTTCGTCGGTAGGCCTACGATCTGCAGTGGACTATTAAAAAGGCTGGTACAGTACAGTACAACTTAACCTTCTTTTATATGCTACGTACATTTGAACACATATTTCTCACCTATACATTCATTTCTCGGCTTGTACCGAGGCGCGTGTGAGGTGAGCAGGGTGCCGCCGCGCTGCACCAGCTCGCACTCGAGGTTGGTGCGCACGAGCGACGCCACGAACGTGAAGATGGCGGCGGGCGAGGAGCCGTACCGCTGCTTCAGCTTGCCGCCCGCCGTCGCCGTCATGTCCTCCATGCACTTGCCCATCGCTTCCGACAGCTTGCTGGCCGCCTAAGGGAATTATACTCAGTTTACTTTTAAAAAATTCAAAGTTGATTTGCTTAATTTTTGTATTTTTAAAAGTTCAACCACGACGCTTACGCGGAGCGAAAAGAAATGTTGCGTCAAACATCTAGGCGTGGTAGATTTACTATATAGGCGCTGCGTGCGTACACTCGCAGCATATCCCAGGCCTTAGCCTTACTGTTAATCGTATCACTGTTACAACAAAAAGGTCCAATTTTACGAGGGCGTTCCGTACACTGGCATTGTCTTTATCAAAATGTGAACAAAGGAAACGCGCGGAGCGTCGTGCACTGTACGTCTCTCTCCCTTGAGTCTATTGCAAGCATCATTTTGCATACACATCTGTTTTGGTCGAGTGAGCAGTGTCGGAGGATGTTGGAAGCGAACAATGCCATTTACACTTTTCGATGAGCTGATCAACGTTCCAATTGTAGCGTAATGGCTATCTTGTGTACGGATGATCGCGGTTTGGTGGACCACGGTATTGTGTCTATATAGGTACTGGAGCTGGCGGCACACGGGGCACACGTGCTGTGTGCGGGTACTGAACGGCGCGGGGTGCGGGTGAGTCAGCTGGTCACGGAGCAGCGCCTGGGGCGCACGGGGTAGGCGGCAGCACGGCGTTGGCTAACTGGCGGCACCCAGGACACACGTAGTGTGTGCGGGCACACGTGAGCCAACAGCTGGGGTTGCGGGGCACAGATAGTGTGTGCGGCTACTGACCGGCACAGGGTGGGGATGAGCCAGTAGATCACGGAGCGGGGGTTGCGGGGCGCGCGGAGGGCGCGGCGCGAGTGGCAGCGCAGCGTTGGCGAGCTGGCGGCACACGGGGCACAGGTACTCGCCGCGCTCCACGCCGGCCGCGGCGCGCGCGCCCGCGTGCAGCGTGCGCAGGTACGCGTGCAGGCAGCGCAGGTGCAGGTGGTGGCCGCACGACGCCGCGTGCACGCCGCCCTCCCACCCCACCGACACGGCCGCCAGCGCCGCGTCGCGCGCGAACCACGCCTGCAACACATAACGACATACACTACCATCATGATACAAACAACGCCGAGGGCCTGTGGAACAAACAGATTAGAGGTCTGCGCTCAATCGCTAATAGTAAGAGAATCTATTCTACGATTTAAATACCAACTCAAATCCCATGCGGAAACATTTCCAAAAGTGACTGACACAGACTGGAGTTACCACAAAAATAGCTATCAACAACTCTTATTTAAGGAGTTTTTTAATAGTATCATTCGTTTTTTTTATTGACCGACCACAAAACTGATCTTTTAAAAGAACATAAAAGACTTGCACATAATAAAACTAACGAGCACATTCATCCTTCTAGAAGTAGTCGTAACGTGGTTAGTTAAAAGTGACTATAAGTTAAACAAGTTCGTTGTATGTACAAAGCTAGGTCGGCACTGACCTGCAGCTCGTCGTGCACGCGGTAGTGGTGCGCGGCGGCGGCGGCCTCGCGGTCGGCGCGGTCTGCCTCGGACAAAGCGAGCCGCGCGGGCGCGCCGCGCCGCCGCCGGTGCCCCAGCACGGACGTCGACTGCAGCAGCACCACCAGACCCACCTGGAATATAAGTTATTTATTCATAAAATGTCAATTTACACGTCATAAAAAATATTACATGAATGGATTACAAACAACTTCAATTTTTTTATACACAACATTACTTACCAATGACAAGGTTCTGACCGGGGTCGTGTGTGGGATCACACGCTATTCGGATGGCCGAATGCTACGGTTTAAATTAAATCAACGGATGAGTGAGTGTGCTGGCGTCTACTTTGGTTAATAGCATTGCCATGCAGCGAGGTAACGCTGCGAGCATTCTGGCCACGTTTCCTTTTACAAAAGGGCCTTTAGATTAAGTTTTATGTTTTAATTTAGTTTTGTGTAGTGTAGTTTAGGTATTTTGTAAATATTTTTGTATAAATTATGTTAACTTTGTAAATAAAAAAATTTAACTCAAAAAATATTAAAGGACAAAATCGTTAGTCGTTTGATGCATAATGTTAGACATAGTTCCCCCTGTTGGGTGACGTGACTCACGGGGTCGTGGTGTGTGGTGGGGGTGCGCGTGTTGCAGATGACGCAGTCGTAGTCGCGCTCGAGCGGCGCGTCGTCGTCCCACTCCATGGCGGGCTCGGCGCCCTCGGCCGACATGGCGGCCAGGAACTGCTGCTGCTTGCGCTGGAACTCGCGCATCAGCTGCTGCTGCCGCTCGCGAGCGCGCCGCGACCGCTCCTCCTTCTCGCGACGCTCCCTGCACACACACATAACTCTATATACACGCGCGCGATGGCCTCGACGCAGCGCGGGTCCAGTGGACCCTGGTAATGTAGTGTGAACCACACAGACAGTAGACACGAGGGCCGACTGACCTGGCCTTCTGCTCCGCCTGCCGCTCCCGCTGGTGCGGCCACAGCGTGCGGCGCACGTGCGCGATGGCCTCGACGCAGCGCGGGTCCAGGGCGGCCAACTTCCGGAGAACCTTGCCGATGTAGTAAGGACCGTCGCCTGTACAAACAACAAACAATATGCATGGTGACCAAAAATATATAATTAGTCCCGTCAGATAGATTTAGAAAAAAATATTAGTCGTCATTTTTATTTTAACAAAACTTGACGAAGATATAGCCCGTTAAAGTTCCGCGTGACGCGATATCACGAATGCGCTAAAAGAGAGTTTTAGCAAGAGAGATAATTATTGTGTTCACTGGGGTCTGGTTCGTCTGGTCTAGCAATAGTTTACCTTGTTCGGCCGGAGGTGCCGGCTCGTCCAGCGAGAAGGCGTCGAGTCGTCCGGAGAGTTGCGAGTGCAGTTTCAGCAGGAGGGATATTATGGACTCGTTCACTGGGATCGCTTCGTCCGTGTGCGTCACTACTTGCATCTGAAAATAATGTTAATTTTTCAGTAACTTGGGATTCTTGGGATAGTAGGCAGATTTCAAATATAGAAATGTAAAAATATTAGAAAAAAGGGATAACTATTAAGTGAATTCAGAAGTTATACCTGAACGTGAATAAACATTAAATATTTTTTGCTTAGTTGCTGGGCACTTGCGCCTTGGAGGCGTTACCTGTACGAAAACCTATAACAGTTTATTATTACGTAATTACCTGTGTGCTGGTGGAGGGCTGCGCGCCGGGGGTGGGGGAGGGGAGCGCGGGGCGCGCAGGGGGCGCGGGCAGCGCGGGCGACCCGCCCCGCACCGACACGCTCCACTCACCGCCTTCCATGTCTACAATATAAATCAATGCAGGGTATTCAATCAAAGTAATCAATGTGCCGAAATAGTGAAAGAACCTAACAAACTTATCAATTAATTTATTTGTCATAGTGTTGTTTGTTTTGTTTAACATTGTTACGTGTCCACGTTGAGTTTGTCATAGAAACTAAACGTGAACACGTAACAATGTTAAACAAAACAAACAACACCATCGTATTACGATAAATTCACAAAATAAAATGTCGTAAGTTTGAATTATTTGATAAGCCGTAGTGGTCTAGTGGTAGAAAACCAGCCTTACAATCGTGAGATCGTGAGTTTGAATTCCGGCTTCAATTCAGTGAGTTCTTTGGAATGCAAGATATACCGAATTTCACACCACTGGCTTTTCAGTGAAAGAAAACATCGCGAGGCAACCTGCATGCTTCCATAGAAGAAATTCGATGGCGTAGTGAATCCTGCAACCCGCACTGGGCCTACGTAGTGGATATGGCTTAATCACCCTTCGTGGTTAGGCCTATGTTTAGAAATAGACAATTAAAAGGCCGGTACAGTACAGATTTATTTGAAATTCATATACAAATTTTGATACCACTGTTTTTTTGGTGATAAAAATATTGTGAGAAAACCTGCATACGTCCGAGGAACAAATGCGATATGACGTATGAGATTCAGTTAAGTGTAACACAACACATAACTTTAAGGCACTTACGACACTTTCTGCTTTACAAAATTTTATACAAAATAATCGTTAAATGTCGCGTAATACGTACCATAATCGATCGGAACAGGTGGAGTATCCAAATCAGACTCGGTCGCTAAAGCCAGAGCCATTTCAGTATCCAGTGTTTGCAGCGCTAGCGCTTGACTGTCGTCGTTGTCCGCTGCCTATAAATAAATAATTATAAGCTGATGTTTCCACCCAGGGTCGTGTGTGGGAGCAAACATTGTCAGGATGGCCGAGTGTTGGGTCTTTAATTTTTACAGCAGTTTGAAATTTCATTCCATTGATTTAATCTACAATGACAATAAATACAAATTCGTTTATTTGTCCATTGAATAAGCATGATTGATTTCTTGGTTCCATGGCCCTCATGCTAGGTCAATAACCTGTATTGTAAGAGCCAGTACCCTCCTACTTACAATGACTGCTGACAAAAAATACAGATAATGGCGTCTGTTCACCATTGGGGTAGTAAATTGACTGCCTCGGTGGCTCAGTGGTTAGTGACCCTGACTTCTGGATCACAGAGGCGTGGGTTTGATGCCCACCCAAGGCAAGCATTTATGTGATGAACATAGGTGTCTGGGTGTTATTTAGGTATTATCTATACAAGTATGTATTTAAAATATGTATAATTATGTAGTATATCAGTCTCTGGCAGCCATATCACAAGCTTTGCTTAGTTTGGGGTCAGAGACCGTGTGTAAGATGTCCTCCAATATTTATTTATTTATAATTCAAAGAGTATTCATAGTAAGAATTACCTCGAGAGCGCGAATTTGCGGCGCGTCCCCACCGCCATCAGATTGGTCGTCGGGCACCGAGTCTCCTCTCACCATCTGGTAATAAAGACATTTATCACTACATAGTATAAAACAAGGTCGCTTCCCGCTGTCTGTCCCCATGTATGCATATCTTTAAAACTTCGTATCGGATTTAGATGCAGTTTTTTTAATAGATAGAGTGATTCAAGAGGAAGGTTTAAATGTATAATACACCTGAGCGAAGCCATGGCGGGTCTTTTTTTCTGATTTTAGTATTTGTTGTTATAGCAGCAACAGCAATCAATACGTTATCTGTGAAAATTTCAACGTTCTAGCTATTACCGTTCATGAGATACAGCCTGGAGACAGACGGACAGCGGAGTCTTAGTAATAGGGTCCCGTTTTTACCCTTTGGGTACGGTACCCTAAAAATAGGGCTTGCTACACATATATTTTGTTTGGCCATGACAACGTCTTATAATTAGATGAACGCCGACAGCGCGCGCGCGGAACAAGAGACCGAGAGGCACGTTCGGCTTGTTTCACTTGTTGATTCAACAATGTTTTCATAAAGTGAAAGTAAGTCATCCCTTTTTTACTACAGGACAAGTGGAAGGACGCCACATTACCACCCCTACATTGTCGATTTTCCGTACACCCGCCGTGTACCGCCAGGGAATGGAACAGTCTTCCTGTTTTCCTGTTTCCTAAGAGACATAATCTAAAGCTTTTCAAGCTCAGAGTGAATAGGTATCTTCTACCATAATAATAATGTCGTATATGATGTACCGTTTCATCTTCGACCACAACGTCGCTTACCATCAGGCGAGTTGGTGGTCAAGCGCGGACTTATTTGCGTTAAAAAAAAGTCATAAGTCCGTTATCACGTTCCAAAATTATCAAAACTATCGTCCGTAAACCGATTTTACAGAAAGCATTTTAAAAATTTAAAATTGTTTATACAATAATTATAATTCAAAGTGATACAAAGATGGGCGCAACCGGTGTATCTACAATACCTGTAGCGAGGGCGGCACGGCGAGTGCCGTACTGCTGGCGGGGGGCGGCAGAGTCACCGACTTGGCTATGGACGGCAGTCGGCCGGGTTCACACTCCGTTGGCTCCCACTCGGCGTCGCCTGCAAACCGGGAGTCAATGAAGATTGATGGTAAAACTACGTTTCTCCAAAAAAAATATATGTATCGGATCCATAAAAAGGATCCCCATGAGACATGGTGCTACAATGTGGTAATAATTTTAAATTTTATACCACTGACCCAACAATGCTTTAGTGTGGCGATGGCGTGGGTTTAGCGGGCGAGGAGATAAAAGCGACGTCACGAACAATCAGTTTATTTCACAGAAGATTACGTATGATTACAATTATAGAGAAAACGTTAAGCGAAGGACATGGCGTTCCGCAGCGTAACATACGCTGCCACCGTTCTATCAAGAATCACCACTCAAGCCGTTCTAATCACAGTTCACCACAATCTCCTCCGAACAAGCTCTTTTTACAACTGACATCTGACATGTCAGCACGCATTTTCCCGCCCATCGGCCGATCATGCGATGTCACTTAGAACCTCCTTAGAATCAAACAGCAGCGTTTGTCAAACGCGTTATCCCAGGAATGTTGCCACTTCCATTCCTAGTCCTTCGAAATTATACTAAGTGGCACTATTTTAAAAATAAACTTAAATCGCTATTGTCCCGACATATATGTATATGGAATATGTGTTTTTCCGATGTGATTATCTGAGTTTCGTTGAAAAATTCAACTTGTATAAAAGAGTCAACATTATTTACCACCCCAAACATAAAAATTTGGCGTGGTGTTTCTAGGTTTTGCTTCCAGGCCTTGATGAAGTAGGTGTCGTATATGATGTACTGACTGTCGGAGTTGGCGCGCTCGCGGGGCGCGGGGTGCGCGGCGTCGCGCGCGGGGCGCGGCGCGGGGTGCGGCACCTGCGTCACCACGGTGCGCGCGTTCTCGCACACGCCGCCCGCCAGCGCGCCCAGCAGGGGCACCCCCACCACGCGCGCGTGCGACCCGCTCCCGCACATCGCCGCCACTCGCATGTCGCTCTGCAACACGACACGCACATTCATCATCCGTAATGGTGGTATAAACTGAAACAACTTCTGGACGACAGTGAACTTAGTTACGAGCTGCACAAAAACCCAATCCTGACTAAAACTTACTTGAGTACGATACAAAAGAGATAGAGGTACAACTCGCGTCAAACTGCAAGGACGTCGTAACTTCCAGTAAGTAAACAGACAGCACGTGATTGCGCGGCGCGTGATCATCGGATCCCCTTCTATGCACGCCCCTATGTAGCACGGCCAACAAAGCTTCATGCAGTGCGCCGGACTAAAAATACTATTCCCAACGCTCACCTCATTCCAAACGACGATCACTCGCCGTCTCATACTCGGTACTTGCGTACCAGTGTGTCAGAAACAAATGACTATTGTCCATTCTATACTCGTCCACGTTATAGGTACCTCAGCTCAGTCGACTCACCGCTTCATGTTGCGCCTGTTCCGCTTGCAACGACGCCGCCACATCCAGCAAATAAACAGCCAGCGCTAGTACGTGATCCGGCGGAGCGTGCGGGGCGTGAGTATCCGGCCCCCTCCTGTGCACGCCCCGATGTAACACAGCCAGCAAAGCTCCGTGCAGCACGCCGGAGCAGCAGATGGCGCGCGGGTCGCCGGCGCCGGGGGGCGGGGGCGCGGCGTCCCGCAGCGGCGGCCACAGCGCGCCACTCGTCGCCGTCTCGCCCGAGCTGGTGGACGCGCCCGCCGCTTTCTGCTTCTCACGGACACTGTCGAACAAATCATATTGAAAAGTTCGTAGTTGCTCATATCAACAATTATTACCACCACCGAAAGGCGGTCGGTACGGTTAATCTGACGCATATTCCTGCCATCGCTCTCTTCGACCATATTTGAGGGAAGATAACGAGCCGACACACGAGGCCGCGGCGCTACAAAAAGATAGATATAGATCGAAAACTGAGAAAAGAAAGAGGAAGATTGAGAAGAAAGAGAGACTCACGCGGCAGTATATCTCTCCATAGAGGCGTGGAAGTCGCGGCGATGAACTGCGCGCCTCAGCACGTGCAGCGGGTCGTAGTACTGCTCCCACACTATGGGCCGCGGGACGAACAACCCTTGTTCTAGGTTCTCGGAGCCTTTCGGTGGCGGCCGGTACGTTGACAGCTGGACGGACAAAACATTCATAAGTAGGAAGTAGATGCTTGTGGTCAATAAAGTAAGAACCTAAGTTCTTTATAGGTGAAAATGCTAATCCTTGTGGCAGTTTCCAAAGCGACCTGAAGACATGGCTAAACGGTTACAACAACCGGGGCCATCCGAGCCGTGGTTCCCCATACGACGACTGACCGGGCCGAACGTTTCTAACTACGGTGATCGGTGACAAACACGTGGTCAAACTTCGTTATGAGCGCTGACCACATGAACCGGGATATGCACCTTCGCTATAAATTGCCAAAAAGACTGGATGCAACTTGCATCCATCTGGTGACGTGACGTCCTATGTAGGTCAGTAGAGAGCTTTTTTTCATACAGTCAACTCTTCTCGACACCAGCATCTCACACGTGTCACACAGATACAGACCTCTTTGAGCACAGTCTCGAAGTTCCTGGTGTGAGCGTTACCAGATCGCTCCGGCATGAGCTCGAGCAGCTGCGAGTGGGTCTTGTCTCCCGCCGCCAGGAGAGTGCTCACTTCCAGACGAGATTGAGTCAACTCGTCGTTACCTGCGAATGGGATAGTGATATTTTTAAATGTGTTTTTATTTCATCTGCTAATTGAAATATCTGATAACCCAAACGTCTAGCGCGATAGTTCATAACCCGCTGCGCATCATCATATAAGGTAAACTCGAGAACACAGGGTGCCACGTCCGCTTGCTTTCGCTAGATTAGAAATATTTAGGTAGCAGGGACAGCAGCCAGCGCTTATTTCACTCTGAGGTAGCACAACTCGAGACATAAATTACTACTAACTGAATCCCCCTGACAGAACGAACGTCACGGGGGAATGTTCTTCACATTCCTGTGAATATGAAGCACAACGCCCGAATTTGGAGAAGTATGTAGATTGAGTTCCCTGTCATGCCGGGGCCACCCATGGGCTATATTGGCTAAAAACTTGGTTCCAACACTGCAATGTGTGGATCGATGTTTGACTGATATTAGACGCAAATCAAACAATAATAATCGACTCTGATTGGCTATGAAATCCCTTTTAAATGACTGCCTCGGTGGCTCAGTGGTTAGTGACTCTGACTTCTGGATCAAAGAGGCGTGGATTCGATCCCCACCCAGGGCAAACATTTATGTGATGAACATAGGTGTTTGCTCTGTGTCTTATTTAGGTACTCTCTATATAAGTATGTACATATTTAAAAATATTTATATGTAGTACATCAATCTCTGGCAACCATTTCATAAGCTTTGCTTAGTTTGGGGTCAGAGACCGTGTGTAAGATGTCCCCTAATATTTATTATTATAATTATAACTAAATATGTCTAACCACTAAGTAGTTTCTTTTAAAATGCTGTATACACCTATTAAAGGTGATCATATCAAATCAATGTAATAGTTTAAGATTGTATTCAATATGTTCACTGTTGGTGTAGCTATTTAAATAAAATAAAAAAATAAAATAATTCGTAGCCAAGCTTGGACGCAAGTCACCGTCCAATGTATGGCCCGGCATGAAAGGGGAAAGTTAGAGTGTGGGTGTGCGTACTGACCGAGGTTGGTCCTGGAAGACACGAGGATGGCGAGGAAGGTGAGCAGCCCCTCCACCATGGCATCTTGTTCGGCCGCCTGCGCCGCCGCCATCGGCACCATGCTCAGCCACTCGCGCACGCCAAACCTGCGCAAACATATACCTTTACCACAGAAATAATAACATCAGTACAAAAGCCTTGCTCGCTAACCAATTCAGTTTACGTAGAAAATCTTCCGACTGGCGTGTGAAATTGTTTCATAACGCACTCGTGGCACAAGAGTTTACACTACGCCTGTGCATAGATATTACAAGCATAGAGAACCTTTCTCACATATAAACTTATAAATTTTACGTGAACCCTTCTCACCTATAAGTCTACATACTCACACATCTATACAGGGTTATTTCTAATCCTTAAAAAAAAAAAAAAAAAAAAACAATAATCATTTATTTCGACCAATCATTGAGTCATAATTTAGCATAGAAATTATTTAAAAGATGTCAGACATAATCAAATACGAGTAATATTACATCTACAAGCCAGCCATACACATTTAAAAATGTCACACAAATCTAAAATACGCCTCTCGACATATTCTTGTTAGTCAATACAATTTAGCATCCTTTTAGGGACTTATTCTGTACATCAAAACAAAAATCAAAACAACTTTTGTTCTACAACTTTCATTAATTCTCAAAAAAAAGTTGTTCCATAGAAAAATATTGTTCACCCTCGACAAAATGTATGGAACAGCAATTTTTTTTGTTTTGAGTTTTGACCAAAGTCGCAGAGCAAAAGTTGTTTTGATGTACAGAATAAGCCCCTAAAAGGATGCTAATTGATTAGAAATAACCCTGTACATATATCCATGAATTGATCAGCGGGCAGGTTGGCGGCGCACAGTTTCAGGAAGTAAATTAATATCCGTGTCGACAATCGATTTCAAAAAAAGTTTGCCTGTATGCACCTACGTCATCGCTTGCCCTTAGACGCAAGCTGTTTTGCGCGCTCGTCAGAGAGACTTTTGGCTACCCTAATGTTAAATTGAGTGACATTTTTGTAGTTTAATCAACGTGTTACTCACATATCTATACACATGTCCAGGAACTGGTCAGCGGGCAGGTTGGCGGCGCACAGTTGCAGGAAGTATATATCCATGTCGACCATAGAGTTGCAGAAGTTGGCCTGGATGTACGTCATAGCTTGGCCCTTGATCTGAAGACCGTTGCGCACCCACACGCCCGCCAGGATCTCGTAGAATAGACTCTGTGGACGAAGAGACAGGGTTCTTTAACGAATAGACAATGTGGATTTTCAGACATTATTGTTCGTCTCGGACATAAGACGACTACTACTGAACATAAGCTTCCCCTGATTACATCAGATACGTAGTTTTTTCGTGCATGATTATTTAGACTAGAGAACAAATGTGTATTTAATCTCTAGGTTATTTGTAACTGTTGTTTTAGTGAACTGACGACGTGTGCTTATCAATAAGACGTCAGACAAATTCTAGTTAATCCATCAAAACAATGAGTGATACGAATTTCATTTGCCATGAAATCATGGCATACACGTAGATAAAGGTAGTAGATAAATAAATAGGAATGAATATAATTGAATATCGCCTAGCATTAAGTAACAGTAAAACATACGAAAAAGAGGGCGAAGCTTTCGGCCCTGCAGGGACAAGGCCGAATAAACTGCGATTTGTGAAACAGAAGTTTTACAATCTGAATAACGTTGCAGCAGGCTTGAAGGTACGTTATATTGCGGTTCACCATTAAAGCATAGCCTTGCTCATTGCTGCAGCACAAGATCGTAATATGATAGACGAACCATCATCTTGTTGGCCTTCTCCCGCTGGTGGGGTCGGCACAGGACGTTTCCTTTCGCCACAATAGTTATTATACGTCGTCTCATCATCAACTATACAATGTTATACGAACCATCATCATCTTGCCCTTACCCCACTACACACAGATAGATAGGGTCAGCACAGGACGTTTCCTTTCGCCACAATAGTTATTATACGTCATCTCATCATCAACTATACGACGTATACGATGTTATACGAACTTTTGCATACTATTAGGCGAGCTCCAGTGAGCGGTAAAAGCGTGGAAATCATTTGAAAGAATTAACAATGGGTGCAGCGACAAAGATAACAATGGATCGACGAGAAAATAAGGGAACATATATATGTCTCATCCGAATCGTCATATAAATCTATAGGTCTTGGTATTTAAATACTAGGTAGGTACATCACTACATAGTATAAAACATAGTCGCTTCCGCTGTCCCCATGTATGCCTATATCTTTAAAACTACACAACGGATTTTGATGCGGATTTTGTGATTCAAGAGGAAGGTTTATATGTATAATAAACATGTGCGAAGCCGGGGCGGGTCGCTAGTATAGAATAAAAAAATACCTACCTTAGCGGTGGTAAGTATCTACCTATAATAGACATAAGTAAAATGCGCATGTTGAAGTATCTCAATCCAGAAACGACACGTACGCGCTCTCGCATTGTAAAGAAAAACCTACATATCATATTTTTTATGAGGTCATTTTCCCTTAGCATAACTTCTATCGAAAATAGTTTTACCTTTTTAAATGACATTTTATAGTATACTAGTTGTCCATCCCAGCTTTGGACAGATACGAATGAATTATAGCTATAAATCTTCTAATAGATAGTGAAAACCGCATTGAAATCGGTTGAGTAGTTTAGAAGATATAAGCGGATACACAGGTAGAAATAACAGGTTATACGGAAATAAATTGCTTTATACTATGTAGTGATGATAAAGTATGATTCTCTAGCATATACGTATTTACTACCAATGATTTGCTGATATACTCGTAATATTTGTTGGTTGAGAGTTGGCTGACTGAAAGGTTTTGTCATAGTGCTGGACATAGGCATCCCGTATGTAAATACATATTATTATTTGTGTAAGTGTAAGCGGATGACTATTGAGAATCTAAGGTTGGCTGAGCTAAGTTAAATTTGGCCTATAGGAGGACCCTGAGAAAGCCCTGAACGCCTACACACGATGACATACTTATTCTAAAAAATCAGCGGAAAAGGACCATTTCGCAATATATTGTTAACCGACTTCGAAAAAGGACGAGGTTCTATGTTCGTCTGAATTTTTATTTGTGTATGTTCATCGATAATTTCGCCAATTGTGAACCAAATCGAAAAATTATTTTTAGTTCAAAATGATAAACTCCCGAGGAACCTGTTTTTGGAAAATCAACAATAATGTAAACAATTCGAGCGAAATATTCGAATTTTGTACACGATGGAAAGCGGTTTTGCGATTTTTTGCGAAAAATAATTATTATTTTAACAAGAAACATATTTATTTTTACACATTTTCTATCGAATACGATACGTAAAAACTTTGTCGATAAAAGTTATGCTACAGGCATAGATTTTCAAAGGGGATTCCCCTGATTGTTTGAAAAATGTACAAGAGATCATATTTCCAAATGCTACCTTTTAATTCAGAGAAATGGATGCCTTGTGGTGTCAGCGGTTTCATAACTATGACAATAAAATAAAATAGTACCTACCTATCTAAAACAATCATATACAAATCAAGACACGACTAAACGGTTAAAAGAACCGGGAATCACAGTTTAACGTGTCATCCAAGCCACAGGAGCGTTCAGTTGTAAATGCCAGCAGCGATCACCCATTCGATAACATACTACGTATAGGCCGCGCCAAACAAGTTGGCGGATGTGAAGTTAGCTACAAGCTGCGCAATATCCAATCCTGACTGAAGCTCACATAAAGCCGCATGTTGCTTGACTATTGCGCAGCTTGTAGCTAACTTCACATCCGCCAACTTGTGTGGCGCAGCCTATATATTTGATGGTACCTATTACATCGTATTTCTTTGCCACTTGGTAAAAGATATAGGTCACCTGTTTATTATTGTAGATATCGTCTTCTAATAACTTTCTAGGCCTTGGAATTTAAAACAAAAGGATCTACAAGTCTTTTGTCTTTTTATTATTTCTTACATCGTTATAAGAATAAAACTTTGTTTTATTATAACACTTTGTTATAAGTATTCGAGAACATATCAGACTAGCCGGATCATCTAATAGGTAATTGACTGCCTCGGTGGCTCAGTGGTTAGTGATCCTGACTACTGGGTCAAAGGCGTGGGTTCGATTCCCACCCAGGGCAACCATTTATGTGATGAACATAGGTGTTTGCTCTGTGTCTGGATGTTATTTAGGTACTATCTACATAAGTATGTATTTAAAAATATGTAAATGTAGTATATCAGTCTCTAGAAGCCATATCACATGCATTGCTTAGTTTGGGGTCAGAGACCGTGTGTAAGATGTCCCCCAATATTTATGATTATTATTTACATAGCAAAAAAATATTGAACAAAGAAGACAACGCAGCAAAAGGCTGATTGATTTCATTAACCCATAAATAGCCAACTATTTGGAATACGTTGTGCCTTTTAATGGAAGGTGATTAATTTTTTTTATAGTTTCACTAGGGAAATGCCACATATTTAATTTTCCACCAAAAAAATATTAATACTCGTGAAGCCAAGCCATAACAAATCGATAAAAATCAGCAGCCTCATTCAATTAAAACTCGCGATTGACATGCTTATTTTAGCTCGATTTTCGGGCTGGCTCCATAGTAAAAGTTGTACATAATAATGGTCTGAATAAACATCAGTCGGCTTAGTATCCTTTCTGTATAACAGTGAACAGTTTGGCTAGGTAGTAACAAAGTAATTCATCCTTACATAGTATAAAATAAAGTCGCTATTTTTGTCTGTTTGTCTGTATGCTTAAATCTTTAAAACTACGCAACGGATTTTGATGCGGTTTTTTTTAATGGATAGAGTGATTCAAGAGGAAGGTTTAAATGTATAATACACCTGTGCGAAGCCGAAGCGGGTCGTCTAGTTAATTTAGTAAGTTATATAATACTAAAAAACACCCTTAGTCCATTACGTGTCCTTTCTCACAAGTGCAAACACGACTATGATACGATATTCCTTCATGGAATGCCAGTGCCTCTCTTCCGGCTTCATCAGACCTTGAAACTTAATCGTGGTCAAAGTTCATCACAAGACTTTTCTAAGAAATCCAAAACAGTTATGATACGATTTTCCATCATGAAGTTCCAGTTTATATCTTCCGATTCCATCATCAGTTCGACAGTACCATGTTATTGTATTGTCATCAGAACTACATACAGCTGCTAATTTTCATTATGCTACGACCCTTGGAAGATGGTTAAATTAGTTACCTTAGATTACATTACATGTTGGTGAAAGCGTGTTAAAAACGGTGGTATAAGCCCAATCATACAACTTGGCAGATGTAATGTTGGCTACATATTGCGGATAGCCCAATCCTGACAAGCTCACATAACAGCTACGCGAGAATTGGGTCATCCGCAGCTTGTAGCTAACACAGCCGCCAAGTTGAATAACTCGGCGTATAACAAAGTACATAGTCCACTACACAAGGCAAGGCAATTCACGGTATTCTTTCAGCCTCATCACAAGAGTTGGTAAACATCACATGCCGTAAAAGCTATTTCCCGGCATTTAAGAAACAACAATCAATCGGCATTTCTAAAAAAAAATCTTTGGATAATTGATTCCTTAGAATTTAAATTACTAACGCTTTCTGATCAAAAAAGGACACTAAAATGGGCTCAATTTTGGTGGCTTTATTTGACAGGTCTAAACTTACTAAAATAAGACAAAAAGAAGGAGAACAACAATTTAAAATTATGTTTTGGGCTACCAAAAAGTCTTCAATTCAAAATAGAGCCTAATAAATAGGTAAAGCTAAAATGTTCTCATAATGTTTCGTGCTAAATGAATGTCACAGGAAGCATCTATTGCGCTTGTCAATTGAAATTCAACTAATGCGAGTAATAATTTTTAGGGTTCCGTACCCAAAGGGAAAAACGGGACCCTATTACTAAGACTTTGATGTCCGTCTGTCTGTCTGTCTGTCTGTCTGTCACCGGGCTGTATCTTATGAACCATGATAGCTAGGCAGCTGAAATTTTCACCGATGATGTATTTCTGTTGCCGCTATAACAACAAATACTAAAACACAACAAAATAAATATGGGGGCTCCCATCCAACAAACCTGAATTTTTAGACGTTTTTTGCTCTATTTTAATAATGGTAACAGGTAGATGCCTGAAATTTTCACAGTATATTTAGTTTTATATTTATTTCAATAATAAATAATAAAATTAAAATAAATATTAAAGGGGGGCTCCCATACAGTACATAACCCTCCGTGCGCGAGTCCGACTCGCACTTGGCCGATTTTTATCTAAGTTACCGCTGTGAAATCACAAAAGGGGGGCTCCCATACAGTACGGAACCCTCCGTGCGTGAGTCCGACTCGTACTTGGCCGATTTTTACCTAAGTTACCGCTGTGAAATCACAAAATAGCATGCCACATATTATAGAATACAGTCATGTCAGTCACTCTCGTACCTTCACAAGATGAATTAACATAACAACGATAATTTATGCAGGAATTCAAGTATGCGCAACCCTTAAAACCAACCCTTGAAAGAATAAAAAATATAGGGGCCATAGAAAGTAAAATCAAAAGCAGTTCGCGGCGAGGCTTCTACGTAGGCTGTTGTTCAATGTTGCCAGGATTACAAAAACTATCCGCGGCGCGGGAGTTTCATGGCAAGATAGTTGATAAAGATTTCAGACTTTAAGGTAAAATTCCGATTAAAATTATCAATAATCATGCTTAAGTACATTGGTACATTCAACATTTATGAATTAGTTCTACCTATATCAGTCAGTGACATGTAAAACAACATACATTGCAAATTTTGCAAATAACAAAACAAAACACCAGATCAGGCACTGCTACGGTATCAGCTACCGGCCTCAAAACCCGTTTATTGAATTAATCAAGTCGATACTTGCTGATTCCGCTTTTGTGTTCCATTGAAACAATGACGAGAAGATCTCAGATCAACGGCCGAGGCAATGTGGTATTGGGGAGATGTGTGCGTAAAAGTTGGGCACCCCACGACCTCGCGCGCGCGCGGCGGCAGTTGGTCGAATCCCGCCATGAAGGTGCGACGCGTGCTTGTGACGCTGTTCGTGCTCACAGCGTGCGCGCACGCTCTCGTCGACGATGTCATAGACATCATAAAGCTAGCAAAGGAAATAGGAGAAGAAGTGCTCAGTTCATGGGACCTGATAGGGAAGAACTTTAACGCTTCCGGTGGGGTAGAACTTCCGTACATAAGACGGCGTGAGCGTATCGTATTATCTCGACTATCGGAAGTGACACGCGCGATTCAACGGCTCGAGCTGGATGTGGAAAAGGCTGGTGCCATTGCGATGTTCTTAGCCAAAAATCGGGGCAGGGGGACTCGGCTGGAGTTGAAGTTGCACGATATGGCGGATTTGTTAGGTCGCGTTTCGTCTGCCAACCGTGTGATGTTGGAGTATGTTAGGTTGGAGAAGGAGCTGGAGAGGAGTACGCTGCAGGACTTTGCAGAGTGGTGTGTGTCGCATGAGTCGACTGCGCTGCCGGCTCTCATGGAACGGATGCATACGATGGTGGTGCCGCCGCATCAGCACTTGTTGGGACGCGGGCTGCTGCAGATGATGACTGAGGACTTGCAGGTTGGTTCTTCAAACAAGTGCGAATTTTTGATCTTTAATCCATGAGCGTTAGATAATATTTCTTTATATGAAATTGTTTCGACAATGAGCGATAATTCAAACAATGCCGTTGCCGGTAGTAGGTTACGTTCTTTGTCTTACAAAATCTACACAAAGTAATGTAGTGAAGTTGAGCAAAAATTTAGACGTAGTCCAGTTTTCTCTTAACAATGATGAAAATAGTGGATATGACAAAGGATTCTAGTCACAATGCTAGATTGAATACTACCCACGTAGGTAGGTACTTGTATATCGTTCTCAATGTCAGTGATTTCGCACGTTCATGTGGTGATGCTATTCAGTTTTAATGCTTGAACTATCATGCCTGTTACGGTTTTTTCATTTGAAAGTAAGCATGTGACCTTCATTCAGTAAAAAATAGGTGTATGTCATCGACAGCCTAGAACAGGTAGACAAACAATTCTGCTAAATTAGTGTATTGAATTTTTTTTTTATAAATATGTATACCTACACGACTAATAAAGAAATCTGATTGGTGCCTGTCGATTTTCGCTTACTAAAGCTGTATAAACACTTTGTAGTAAAATAATGTGACGTTGTGTCGCTAAACAAATAGAAAAACAAAACATAATAAATGCTATTACATAAATGATTATATTATTGTCTGTTAGTTTGTAAGTATTGTATAAATGCCTAGAAAGGTACTTAATGCAATATTATACAAATTGTTGGCAATATATTACGTTTAATCACGATCATTCAGTCACGGTATTCGAGCAGGTGTATTGGTCAGTAAGTAAGTACGTATAGGCCGGGTGGCTAGCCCTGGTGTCAGTTTTTAGGCCGCCTGAAGGCCTCTGACTTGGCTAAACGGTTAAAACAACCGGAACCTACCATTCAACGTGTCATCCGAGCCACGATAGCGCTCAGTTGAAAAATGCCACCCGCGGTCACCCATCCAAATACTGACCGTGCGGAACGTTGCTTAATGGTGTAAAGGTAGTAATCACAGACTGTAGGTCAAGGGAAGTCACTAGTCATCTTGTATTGGAAGTAAAACTAATATTCAACTCTACAATACTTAGAAGTAAAATATTTTCAAAAACCGACCGATACCCTGTCATAAAGGAAGGAGCACATAACAACAACTGTTAGGCATGAGTCACATTACACGGGTCAAATAACTCTCAATGGGTTGCAGACAGGTCGCAGCAGGCTGGTCTGCCCTTGATAACCAATTGACACCTCCCAGCGCTAACTGAGCGACCAGCGTTACAAGACCTACATCACCCTGAACTTCGTAAATCTAGTCTAAGGTGCTCTTTAACTTTATGGGATCCTGGTAACAGCTTTCGAAATTGAGAAAGTTCCATTAGGGATAACGCTTAAAAGATATTATAATAATATGTATTTTCTATTAAAACATTTGAAAAATCTAACGGTATTAAGTAAGTTCGTATAGGCCGGGTGGCTAGCCCTGGTGTTAGTTTTTAGGCCACCTGAAAGCCTCTGACTTGGCTAAACGGTATTTATAAACCTACTCGCAAGAAGGATGTCTTCTTAAGATCTTAGGCGATTGTGTACTCGATTTTCGTTTTAAAATCTACTAAATTTTATAGAAGCTCCCGATTTGGCAGTAAGGAGAAGAAGAGAGGCCAAAATAAGTAATTATCATTTAATTACAAAAATGCTTTAAATTGCATAGAGTTCAATGTCTACAAAGAACAATGAGGAGCTAAAGCAAAACAGTGTATGCTGTAGGTAATTTAAATATAGCATTAACTCTGTTATGACATCATTGAAAAAGTTTTACAAACAAAACTCTTAGGTAAGGTAGGTACAGCTTAAAATGGCTAAAATAGATCCAACCGTTTATTTTCTTTTTGACAGCACCAATAGAACGTAACTGCGTCATGTTACGCAAAAGTTCACTTTTAAATGCGAGGTTAAATATGACAACTGCCTAATTTGCTCCTCTTTGACAAATTGAGTCCATAAGTGCAGTGTTTTTTTTTTATAAATTACATAAAATAACAAACGTTTTTAAAAATTTACGTTCTTTGGCTATGGTGGCGCGCTGCGATTGGTGATATTGGTGCTGTCAAAAAGAAAATAAACGGTTGGATCTATTATGAGAAGTCTTGAAAAGGAATCTATTTTCTTTCTTGGGTACTCGAATTTGACCAACGTAGTGGACTATGGCCAGTAACTCTAACCATTCTTGTAATGAGAAGACAGCTAACACAATGGGATACAACGTAATACAGGACTAATGAATGATGAAATGGCCGAAGAGTAGATTACACGAAGGGGGTAATTTGCTCAGTAAGAGGTCTAAGTCTAACAACTTCGTTCGTATCGAATTCCATACATCTTTGTGGTGATATGAGTTCTGAACTGATTTCACGCGAAGACTATTTTTATGAATTATATACTTCTTTTCGTTCTGAGCTTTTTTCACAGGAAATTAACGTTGCCAAAAACCCAATTTCCAATCCTCAAGAACGAATAGAGTGCTTTATTTTTCAGTGAGATAAAGGTCAGAGTGAATAGGTATCTTCTAGGTCTGCGTGCTATCTTCGACCACAACGTCACTTTACCATCAGGCGAGTTGGTGGTCAAACGCGGACTTATTCACGTTAAAAAAAAACAGCTAAAATAATAACGAACATAGGTACAACGATTTACATTGAAACTTTTAGCGTGTTACCGGAACAAACGGACGAATCATAACATTATTTAACATCAGTGCTCTTAGTCATGCGATGTTACAGTATTCAATGGTGGCGATAAATAGGTACTTTGTGTTTAGACGATTGTTTGCTACTGAGAAGAGATAACTTGGACTGACAACTGCCATGTCGGTATTAAGTTACAGCCATTGAATAAATATACCTAACTAGCTACAAGAGATATATGGGGTTATCAGCTTACCCTGTACTAAGCAATAAGCAATAATACTGTACTGTACCAGACCAACTTCCAAAAAGAAGGAGGTTCTATGTTCGTGTGTATGTATTTTTTTTTTGTGTATGTTCATCGATCATTTCGCCAATTGTGAACCAAATCGAAAAAATATTTTTTAATTCGAAAGGGTATAATCCCAAGGTGCTCCCATTTAAATTTTACAGAAATCGGCTTAACCGTTTTTGATAAATCAACAATAATGTAAACAATTCGAGCGAAATATCCGAATTTAGTACACGATGAACATCGATAATTTCGCCAATTGTGAACCGAATCGAAAAATTATTTTTTAGTTCGAAAGGGTATACTCCCAAAGTGGTCCATTTAAATTTTACAGAAATCGGCTTGGCCGTTTTTGATAAATCCACAGTAATGTATACAATTCGAGCGAAATATTCGAATTTTGTACACGATGGAAAGCATTTTTGGCATTTTTTGCGAAAAATATTTATTAATAGTCTATTGCAGGACGTAGGGCTACCCACGAAGGGTGATTGGGCCATATCCACCACGCTGGCACAGTGCTGGTTGGTGGATTAGTAAGGGGGTGATTAAGACCATCATTTTGAACAACTATTTTTATAAGGTTAACCCAAATTCAGAGAAAGAAAATCAGGTGTTCCATACAGAATTGCAACTCAGAATATACAAAAGTACCTATGAAACAGGTGATTCTGATCTTGAATAAAATGGGTTGATCCCATAGTAAAAGTTGTTCATATTGATGGTCTGAATAACGATTTTCGAGTTGGTCCATAGTCATAGCTAATGTTGTTCATAATGATGGTGTGCAACGGCTCTTTTTAACCGACTTCCAAAAAGGAGGAGGTTCTTTGTTCGTCTGTATGGTTTTTTTTGTCGATGAACATACATCGATAATTCCGCCAATTGTGAACCGGATCGAAAAAATATTTTTACGTTCGAAAGGGTACACTCCCGAGGTAAACTTTAAATGGGGCCAATTTAAATTTTACAGAAATCGGCTGAGCCGTTTTTGAAACACTATTGTTGACTAATAGTGTAAACAATTCATATGACATTTTTGAATTTTGTACACGATAGAAGGCGGTTTTGCCATTTTTTTGCGAAAAATAATTATTGGCTACTAAAAAAATATGTAAGTATGCACTGGAATTTATAGAACAGAAGCCGGTTGCATAAAGCAGGAACCCGAGAAGTGGCTTAATAGAAGGGTGGAAAAATCAATACGATTTCACCCTCCTCGATAGATCAGCTCATTTCGCCTGGAATATTTATCTTTTTACCTCGACAGTCATGAAAGGGCGACAAATTTTATGGAAGAAGAATATTCTAGACTTAAATACAAATTTGTTACAGTTTAAACAAACTTATATGATTGTATGAATCTTGCACATCTAACCTAACCTATTATAGGAAAAGCGATTAAAAATTGTCATACTCTTACAGAGTCATAATATGTTAAACTGTAAAGAATATAATACTTAATTAAGAACCGCATGTAAATATTACACGAATTAATTTAATTCAATACATAGAGAGCATTCGTAGGTACATACGATTTAAATCTAACCAATTTAATTCGGGTATTGCGGCGTTTCGCCCCGCAAGTGGTTCGGCCCGCGGGGCGAATCGCCCATGACTCTTTTTGAAGGTCCCAATTCGCCCCGCATTCTGAATGTCGTGATTTGTCTCACTTTTCGCAGTGTCACTTGTTTATTTTCCAAACTACATAACACCATTTTATATTATTTACTTTTTCCATTTTCCTACATAAACACCATCAGTATACCACCCTAACAACAGGCCGGGTCTAATTTGTCAACAACATGAGTCAACTGTTGTGGAGCAGAGCTTTTTGTGTCGTTGGCTCGTTGCTAATATTCATGTAGCTGGCTTGCGGGAAACCGGTCCGAGCCGCGAAAGGCCACTGAGTCAGACTCTTGATGATGGGATGACGTCGTTTTACTGCGAATCTATCACTAGTTTTGGGCTCATTTTGTATAATAAAAAGTTGGTACTTCACTGTAACCATCATCATCATCATCAGCTTATTTCGGCCCACTGCAGGCTGCTGGGCATAAGTCTCCTCACCCTTACGCCAATAGGCATGACGACTAAAAAAATATAATTAGTCCGTCAGATTGACTATCAAAAAATATTAGACACATATTTTTTCTTTTGTCTAATTAAACAAAAATTTATGAAGATATTGCCCGTTAAATTTCCGCGTGAAGTCACAAATGTATAGACTTCTGTAAGAGAGATGACGTCACGAGCACCACTTCCAAACTTTGACATGGTTTATCTTTGTCATTTGTTGTTTGATAGACAAAAGAAAAAATACGTGTCCGATAATTTTTGATAATCTAACTCACGGACTAATTATACTAAATGATTTTTTTGCCCAGTCATAATGCCTATGATCCCTGTCCTGCGCTAATACTTTACTAAGATAAAATCATTAATGTGTACTATTCTAAAAATGAGATGGCGGTGGATGATATTCAAAAACATATCGACAACTCCTGCAAGAAACCGGAAACCGGAGATAGATAGGAAAAAAATTAAATTGACGAAAGAGTGAGGTTTATACCTACCCTGCGGTGGACTGAACAAGGCTGAACAAGTGATGATGGTGATTCTAAAATATATCTTCGAGTAAGACTGAATTCATAGCAAACAATTAAATACATTCCTACCTATTGTATAAGATATTGCACGCCCGAAAAGGGTAAGACTGTGATACTTTTCTTATCATTTTTAACAACTTATGTACCAGTTTATAGCAATAAACGATATTCTATTCTATTCTATTTACAAATCATTTTGGTAAGTAACTTGTGTAAAATCGAACGTACGGCAAAAGTGTTTTATTATCGCCATCATTTTGAATTTCATGTAAAAGTGCAACATCATCATCATCATCGTGAGCGTCTAATTGACCCTCTGCTTTGTACAGGTGTCAACTCTTTTGTGCTATTGCAATCCCAGGAATATTCTGGTGCAATACCTTCCTATTCTTTCGTCAAACAATTGAGTTATTGCTCAGGCTGATTACCTTTCGTCAAATCATTTCACTTTCAAAAGTTCTTAACGAATGATACATAAAAACTGATGTACATTGCTTCCATCAAAAATTCCGCGCGAAGGAAGTCATGCTCAATGCCATTGAAGGACTTTCGTTTCGCTTTCATGCAACTGCAGCGATTAAGTAACAGTTACCAAGTAGGTACCGATCAAACAACTAGGCTAGGCTGCGACCTCTGGTGACGTAACAACAATGTCCTACTAACTGCCACAGAAACTGTGACAAGTGCATCCTATGCTGTGAGTGATTGCTCCTTCCGGACCTCGTTTCATTAAAATTTGATCTTTAATCCACGGATACAAGGTATTTATTAAAATGATGGGGTCGTTAAGGTTAGCGGTTCATCGAATCCCTTTGTGGTTAATTCGGACTAGGGAAGGACAACGGTAAATATCGATGTTTATTGTTAGCGGTTAAGCTGGGTTATCCGTTGTGGGCTTGAATAACAGGAAGACTTAATAGAGATCTATTAGTAGAAATTAAAAATTCTCTATCATAAAAATAATACCATTTATAAAGTGTTCCATAGGGGCAAGACATATTGCGCGGGAGTAACCAGCTGACGCCACAATTATTACAAAGAGCAAATAATAATGTGCGTTGACAAGTAATGCTCATGGTCATTATGCTAATATAGAGTCTAAGTTCGTTGACATACGGACTAAGCGGACTGCATGTTTAATTTTGGTACGAGTTAACTGTACTCAACATACGGCGGTATAGTGATGTGCTCAGTTGTATCGATAAATAATATTTGTTAAAATATTGTCGATACATCTTAACAATGTGGTACAATATCATTTTCAGTTTCACAGACCAGCAAATGTAAAAAGTTGAACAAAAATATTGGTAATATTAATTGCCGTTTATCCATGACAAAAAAGTTTCAAAAACGTAATATATTATACGATAAAGATACTACACCAATATATCCTCGAGTCCAGTTATTCTAAGGAACAACAAAATTAATTAATCCAAATTAGAAACATATTATAACAAAATCATTAAGCAATGATGGTAATGAGAAGCTAAGAAATTAACGTGCCAAGTGATTTGTTCATTAAGAAGTTAAAATCAGCATCAGGCAGTAAAAGAGCAGCCTAATATTATAACACTGATGAAGTAAATACCAAAAATATTCCGCACATTGCAAGCATGATACGGGTCGATATCGATAATAAGTTATCGAGAAGCACCCATCACTAGAGTGACCCCACTCACTCTCGCGATCCCCTCGCGTCCGCAGCGTAGTCAGTGTGCCTCCAGCCGCGTAGTAACCAGTACGCCTGCGGCACAATGAGAATCGCGGCGCTCACAGCGCTGCTCGCGGTCGCGACCGCCACCGACCTAACCCCCGTCGACAACCTGCGCGACGTATTCTACAACCTCGAGAACGAGCTGTGGAAGAATGTCACCGACCCGGGCTGGACCGAGGGCGGCCTTGGCGGCGACGTCGAGCTAACAAAGGCCTTCGTCGGCTACAACGAGCGATTGCTAGCCCTCCCGAGAGTGCGCCAGCCGGCGCTGCAATCGTGGCTATGGAACCAGGCGACGGAGTATCTGGGAGGCATCGACCGCCTCTACAAGAACTTCGTAGAGTTCATAGAGCACAACGCGGCTGCTGGGACGGTGCCGGCGCCTGTTCGCGAATGGCTCGATCTGGCCGAGTCGATCCTGATGGACCCGAAGCTGTCCGTCAATACATCGGTCACCAAGCTAAACGCCTTGATGGCGCACGGCGACATGTTCCGGACGGCGCTGCAGGTACGCATGCCATTGTTTATAAACGCATCGGAGTGAGTAATATAAATCAGGGTAACCGTAACAAAGAAGATCCGATTCGCTGCCGGAATCGCGTTTGTGAACCAGTGATACTCGTATGTCAGTGACCCGGCGTCAGTATCAGCTGTTTATAATAAGTTATGAAGTTGAATTGTTTCCGAAACTTCGGATTGCCAAAAATAAACCACGTGTAAGCTTCCGAATAAGGTAAGCATTATGTTATGGAATAAATAGCCAAGGGAGCGATATCAGACATTCAAGTAACTGTGCAGTGTTGTTACCTCACTGTTAAAAAGAGAAAATCAACAAATGAATAAACAGGCGAATTGTAATTTGGAGCACTGCGGCCTCCGTATCATGACAATTTGTTTTGTATACATTCGGTAACATTACCGACAAACCAAATTCCAAGCATTATTTTTCAAGTTAATCAACACAATGCCTATGTTTGTTTATTTTGCTCACATCAAGTGTGCGTGTTATTAAAATAATGAGAGATAAGGAAAAATCTGCGCGTAATTTAATGTATGGATAATTAACTTGATTTCACTTTTAAAAGACTGCTAAGTTTTGGGACAATATTCTTCATACACAGAAAATCAGCATTTCCGTTTTGTTACTAATTATTCACGAATTAGAATCCTATAACAGGGAGGAAGAGAGAGCAGAACGACAACAACAGTTTTATATTCTTGCTTCATAGACAAAGAATAATATTATCATAATTCTTAGAATGCAAATGAAGAAACCCAAATGCAAAATGAATAAGCGACTCATAACTACTCTGGCTAAAAATATAAATTTACGACACTTCGCAAATGCCTTATTTTAAAATCAAGCAGGAGTCACTTGTAAAGTGAAAAAAAATAGATACCTAGTCTCATTGTCCAAGAGTAATGCTATTTTTGGTTTATTAAATAGGTGTCATTGAGCTCAATTCTTGCAATTTCAGTTCAATATAGATATGAATCATAGTTGTCCTCCTGATTCATTTCTACAATAAAATAACTTATCAGGGGAAATCTTTAATATTAAATTCCCGTACTTTGAGTGCGTCAATGATGAGTTTTCGATATCGATGTAATAGTTACGTGATGATATGCACTTGTCTTTTAAGCACGATCTGTAGATAAATATATGCAAAGGCACATAAGTAAATCTATTACTATGAACGGTTAATATATTATCTATATAATGAAAACTATAATAGAAGGAAAGAGAGGAAGGGAAAACCACGGAGGGCATTCTAAGATCAAATTAAAGAGATGGAATTTAAGGTCATATCGTACAGGGAGGTGAAGACACTGACCGAGGTCCGCGAGAGGTGGAAGATGCTCCACAGACAACAGCCTTGCTCTTTTTTGAATGAATTGATGTACTAATGAAATTAATATTCATAAATTTCCATATTTTAAGTAAGACATTGTTATTTTTTTCGGTAATAAATGCGTGATAAAAAAAAAGTCTTCGTAACCTATATCTATCTACTTGGAATATATCGGTACCCAAAATAAACATATATTTTGTAATAATCAAAATCATGTCTTATAAACATGTACGGATTGCGTGACGGTATGTACCTAACCTACTGTGTAGGTATCAGTTGATAGACAATTTACTCAACTGTAGATTGATGCTCAAAAACATAAAATCTTGATCATGGCAATGTCTTCTGGACTGAAATACCTTTTGAATTGATGTGTGGGAAATTTATACGTTGTTCAAATCACGGTTATTGTTTCTAGTTTTAATTTAAAAATAACTTATCTGGTTATACATTTAAAAAGATGAGATGATTATCCTGATTCATTTCTACACATCTCGTTTAAAATTCATACAATCGATATCAAAGCATTCATATAGCTATTATTTACGAGTATTTCATCAAAACTTAAATAACATTCCAACTATAAATAAATTAAAACTACTATAATGTACAAACAAAACATAAATTAATAAAAAAACTTAAACTAAAAATTAATATTTAAAGATGATGATCAAAGCCCTAATGCCCTAATCCAAAAGCCCACTGCCAGCGGGCACAGTTCCCAAGATGCTGGCCCCATTGCCACTGGATGGCAATGCTAATCCTCTGGGCAAAGTAGAGGATATCAAACTACTCGAATAAAGACCAGCACACAACAGGCAACCAACTCCGTCCCAAAGACAACTGTACATCATTCATTCAAGACAATTAGCAGTTAATTTGTAACGCCATATTCATTAAACGTCGTCCCGTTCAAAGATAAAGACAATGCTATCTTACTTAAATTGTTACATGGACATTTACGTATTGAATAAAATTTTGACAAAACTAATTCAAAGGACGATCGCAGCGGATATTACGTATTGTTATAGCATTTAAATGATGGAAAACAAATGGAACTAACGCTTAATAGGACGCGTAAATAACATTCAAATGATTGTATTTAATTATGAGGATAAAAATTATCCGTAGCAAATAGCAGCTACTCATAGCAAATGTAATACTAAGCAGTCCAGACATAAATGGGAATTAAACGACTCATTAAGAACCGAAATTTATCAAGTAATTAGGCTGTAGGAGAAAAAGAATTGTTTTCTGGATGGTCATATCATTATGTAAAATAGAGGAAGAATAAAAAATACAAATCAAATAAATAAATACATGATAAGGGACCAAAACAAATTGATTAAAAGTAATAATTTCATACTAGAAAATTAATTAATTGGCATGACAGAAGATGAATGTAGCTAAGGTGAAAGTGTAAGTAGACCCGAAAAGCTTTTTGTAACTCAAAGAGATAACAAGGGGAAAAGATAAATGAAAAGGTGAAGATCGTGACTCAATTCGATAAACCAAATTGAACCAACAGATTGAATATAATTAAATTGTTAATTTTAATTAAAAAAAATCTGGTTTGCAGGATCAAGACTCAGATATCTGTGAGCTGCAGATGTCACCGCATCAGCTGATCTATGACATGTACAACACGATAGCACTGACGGAGATCAAAGGATACGCCATGATGCAGTTCTCTTGGATGTTACTCAAGGTTTATGGAAAAGGTATGATTTAATTTGCTATTCATATCGATAAACTCTCTATTATCCAATTTAAAAAAGACATTTAAAATAGGCCGATAATTCTGCCCTCCTTATCATAAACATAGTCCGTCTAACCACAAAAGTTTTACGCACACTTAAGGCAATATGTTATAATCAACATGACGTCATTCAATATCCATTGCATGGTCTCAGCCTACTAATTTACAAGAAGACTGCAAGAAAGAAGCTTGCATCCATATAGAATGTTACTAACTGTATGATGATACCAATTCTGCTCTTTTTATAATAAACACCGTCCGTCTCACCACAAAAGTTTTACGCACGCCTTAGACAATGTTTAACAGTACAAATTACACGGTTGAGCAGAGTTTAAAGCGTGTTTAAATCTTTTGTGGTAAGACGGAGTATGTTTACTGCAACGTGATCTGAAAATGCAACATTCTGACCCCAGGAAGGTTTCGTTTTCACGTCCGCAATAAACATACTCCGCCTTACCACAAAATATTTAAACACGCTTTAAACTCTGCTCAACCGTGTAATTTGTACTGTTAAACATTGTCTAAGGCGTGCGTAAAACTTTTGTGGTGAGACGGACGGTGTTTATTATAAGAAGAGCAGAATTGGTATCATCATACAGTTAGTAACATTCTATATGGATGCAAGCTTCTTTCTTGCAGTCTTCTTGTAAATTAGTAGGCTGAGACCATGCAATTGACATTGAATTATGTGATGTTGATTAAGATGAACGCAATAAAGACTAACTAGTTCAATGATGGCCGTAAGATGTTTAAAGCTACGACTTCTCGTAATTTCCGCACATTTAAGACCAACATGGCAAAACGGTTTTAATAGTTTACATCCTGCTCCGCGAGCAAAACGAGAAATTAACGAAATCGCCTGCGTCAACGTTGAAGTACTTGTGTTATGACATTGTTTTATTTGTGTCATATAAATAAACCTATGTAAATATTTACAACGGAAAACTGATTCAGTTGACAAATATTTCTAATGTGACAGACAGTCATACTTACTTGGAGAACTTTATTTAGAAGTCGTAGCACGAATGACAAACGCATCATGAACTTAACTGTTGTCAAAGAACTTTCTACTTCCCACTTTCTTCATAGCATACCTACTGCATGTTGTTGACGTCAATTCATAAAAGTGATTAGAGTACATCAACGTAATTAAGAGTTAATGCATAATAAGCAAAGTAATTATGCATTGTGTTATAGAAATATGATGATACATCCGATTGACAAACAAAGGAAATCAAAATAAACAAACAAGGATAGTGGACACAAAGAGTACACAACGGCACGTACAGCCTATATAACGTTTAGGTAGAACTACATAGCGATTAGCCGACATAATACTGACATAAGAATCCTGATACACAACCTTAAACAAACGTAATAAGAGTAAATACAGATTAACAAGTACAGTGAATCGATTCCGTAGAGGACGGAAGAGGCAGTAGTTATATAAATACAAACACGATATAATAGCATTGAACTGAACCGCAACTGAGTGCAATGATTCATCAAAATGAGATTACACAAGTGCAATTAGTAGGTATTTGCTAACAGCAAATGATACATAGGAATTTGCAGAGGAAGTTAGTTTTCATAACTAGGCTAAGATTTTATATACATTGCAATAACCATTTAAATATTATTTCTCATTAAGACCGCAGGATCGCGTTGGATGCAAGCCGCTTACAACTGTTATTATTGGAGATCCATAAGGGAGGCCTATGTCCAGCAATGGACGTCTTTTGACTGATGGATGGAACCATTGAAATACCTACGGATCTTTTTGAATACGATTATATCAGCTAGATAGTTATTTAAGCTAGTAAGCTGACAGTTCTCATAAGTATTGATATCAATGGCCGGTGACTTAAGAAATGCTAATTAAACTTTAATGGCTTCCAGGAAACTACACGCAAGAAGCGAGTCTAACCAGACAGAGGTACAGCAAGCGGACGAGCCAAGCCGCCGCGGCCGCGAGGGCAGCGCTGGCGATGGCCAACAGAGGCCTGTACCGGTGTGACCCACCACAGCACGAAGAAGGTAACATCAAATGTATTGATACCATCACATTTTAGGAACTATTAGAAAACATTAGGCGATGTTATAGTGAAACCTGGACTTATTTGCGATATAAATAATGGATTAGTCGAATAGAAATAATGCCTAAAGCATGGACATCACCAGTTAAATATTATCGACGCATCAAAAAAGACAGAAAGTTACTAATAAATTGGACAACACAAGGTGGACGGATGACCAAGACCGCAGGATCGCATCGCTTCCAACCGATCTTATTGGAGATTTATAGGGGAGGCCTATGTTCAGCAGTCTGTCGTAAAAGACGACGATAACTAATAAATTGTTGTTCCCAAAGCTGAGACAATTCTTACATGGAGTTTGTTTATGAAATTTTCAGGAATAACATACGACCAAGTGACCCGGCTGCTCCAGGGCTACGTGGAGAACGAAGTGGACATGAACCCGGATTCGACTTGCCGCGAGAACTGCGCCTTTTACACGCTTGCCAAACACTACGACTGCTTCAAGGACATGTACTGCTCAAAGCAGAGGGCGTGCAGCGGCCGGATAGTCAACTGTGGCTACATCGACAGCGATATGTGGATCTGCCCTGCAGTAAGTTTCATTATTTGATGACTGATTACTAATCAAATTCTCATTTCTGATCAAATCCATCCAATGGACACAGTGTTTTGGATCATTTGTTTAGGTATTTGATAAGTACGGCATAACACCAACTACACTAATTACTATGACATTAGTTAAAAATATGTAATAACAATTTATGCACAATTAAAAATAAAATAAAAACATTTATGTCACACAATTGTCAAAAATAAATAGCGTAACATCAATGAAATAAGTATAAATCAAACTTAGTCACAGTCTTCGCACAAAAATTCAAACATTCAGACAGTATCACCTTCCATTCATCAGCAAATATGTCGATTTGGGTTGATGTCCAGAAGGGCGAAGAAGAATCATAAGACAGGAAGTAATTTGAGTTATTATGTACATTTCAGAGTCATACCAGCAGCAGGAGATACGAATGGATAGAGTACGAGAATGGCAGAACCCTGGGAAAACACGATAACACGTGCAGCCGTGGCACAGACAAGGCAAGTGGAAAATCTACTTAAGTTAAGGTTACATTTATTTGGAGTGTACTTACTACTTTATTTTAGCTATTTGCAAAGTTATTGCCAAGTATGTCTTGTAGGATTCAACGTATGAAGCGAGAAGCGTTAAACACTCAATTAATCTTTTGTTATGGCGCTTTAAATGGTCGTTATCTTGAGACGAGAATCATTAACGAGGTCAATAGATTAACAAAACAAAGCGACACGGTATACTCCAGATTCTCATGTTGAACAAAACAAACTGGATCAAGACAAACACAATAACATATTATTCGTACATCGTCACTGGATTCTTCACGGCTTCGTTTTATAACAATTTTGTGTTTTTTTTTACCTTGTCAAATAGCTGATAGGTGTATGATTGCAACCAGATTTTTAAACTTGTATCGGTAGGGTAAACCCAAAATAAAAAGAAGAATAAATAACTAGGCCCACTTTTTGTAAGTATGTTAGACAATCAAATTTCGAAGAGTTGTCAAAGTGTGCAAGATGAACACAAGAGTGTCCGCAGGTGGATTCGTGGTGGCGTTGGCTGTTCTGGCACTGCTCGTACTGCATGTGCCTGTGCGACGACCCTACCGACTCCGACCGCTTCTTCAGCCTTTGGGACGCGACCTCAGACGTCAACAACAACAAGTTAGCCCCTTTACTTCAGAGGGACCTCCGCACACTACCGGACACTCGATTTTTTCGAATTCCTCGTTTCAATAAGCTAATTTTCTTCCTAAGGTGGACTCTTGGTGGAGATGGAATTTACTACACTGCTCGTACTGCATGTGCCTTTGTGAGGAAGACGCCAGCATCAGCGAACGCTTCTTCAGTTTGCGGGAGGCTACCGCAGACATTGAGCGGGGCAAGTCAGTATCTCGACACGAGAGATCAGAGACTAACAGAGCACTACAGAAAAAGTTGCAGCTGCAATGGGCGTATTGCTTTGGGATATTGCAATTTAAAATTGGTGTCGCTTATTTAGATTTGATCTGTGGACTTTCGTTCTTAACGCTTTTAGATATTTTTCTAATCGAATAACCACTAAACCATATTATTTGATAATTTACTAAACGTGACTAAACCAAGTTTTCAGGGCGTGTTGAGCTACATTATTTCAATACCATACCATCAAGAGAAAACCTACAGGATTTTTCTATAGTTGTAGTTATTGCATGGGTGTGCGGGGTGTCCATTCTACTTCACATGGTAAAATTTCATATGAATTGTTTGCTCATCAACTGTTTTCATTGGCCTGACTTAACTTTTTGCTATTCCAGAGTGGTAACCGGCATTCGTATAGTGAAGCACGATAAAGTGTTCCACCTCCAGGTTCACCAGGGAAAGCTGGGGGAGCGAGGGGTGGTCGAAGCAGGAGAATGGGTGCCAGTACAGAAGTTCGACCCATCAGACTCAGGGATCACCGATGGCGTAGATTACCACACTTTGACTTATGAGAGGAGAGCGATTGACTTGGACGAACTGGATTCGCCTCAGGGACATGTTTTGACTGGTATAAGGTTGGTACCAATTTGTATTTAAACTTTAACTCTGTACCGAATTAAAATACAAATATCTTTTAGGCACGAAATGTAAAATGACTTTATTACGGCCACTGGAAGACGCTCAATTTCAGCCAAATATACGTTTTTAAATAGCGCGAATAGTTTGGATAGCCATTAGATTCTCGAAGCCTTAAAAACTCTGACACAAGTGAACTAAGAATCAAGACTTGCCCCCAGGTAAAACTGAGCTAAAATATTCAAATTCTAAATGTCACATTCCAGGTTCCGTATGCTGGGTGCTCACCTCCACTTCGAGATCAGATCGACTCCGTTCAACTACACCACCGGGAGACTGTCACCGAGCAAGAGCCAATGGATCAGCAACGACAACACAGAAGGCAATATTGATGCTCCTAGGTAAGGAATCATTGACCAACCAAGAGTGAATTTTGCTATTATCTTCTTTTCTTTCAATACCGTTTAAGTAACTACTAAAAAGTGGGTCACAGAGTTAATTTACAAGATTTGCGTCATAGAAACATTATTTCAACAGGAACACTATTTGTTACTTTTGAAATAGTCGAAGAACGAGAAAGATAAGTGACGATAGAGAACTAAGTTGAATTAGGATAATAATAAAGACTGTTCTAATTTTCCGAGAAAACGATCTCAATTTCTTGCCTGATAAGCTTATCTAACATTTGACTCCAAATGTTTGAAGTCGGTTTTATGTTAACTTTTTCACTTGAAATATTTTATCAAGTGAGTCAGAGTAAACTGCGACCCAAATGTTTTGTCCAGTATTCTGTCGGGCGTGACTGGCAAGGCTTAGAACTGTCGTGACTAATGTGACCAAATGTCTGCTGAGTTACGCTTCATTACCGTTTTATGTTTCAAACATTACTGTGCATAAACTAAGATGCATGGAAGTTAAAAATGGTTGGTTCTCAGAAATATTTGGCTGGTGTGTTGAATTCTACGAAGTATATCTGCTCATGTACTTTTAGTAGTTACAGGGAACATTTAAAGTCCATTTTCAGTTAGATGGTTGAGAAAAATTTAAGTCGCGTGTTGTCATCGCATTGCTATAGCTATGCGATATGAATGTACAAATCAGGAACTTCAATATTATTATCTGTATCTTTTTTTTAAATAAAAGTAAGCGACCCTATGTTTGTCGACATTCAGTTTGATGACTTTGAAATGACTCATGTCCTGTTTGATGTCAACGGTCATTAACCCATGACATCAAACATTGAATACACTTCGGCAAAAGATCTATTTCAAATTTATAACCACATGTTTATGGATGGGTAATTTGTATTTATGCTCATGTCAAGCATAACCGAAGTTGCATCAAATGGAACATAGACAGACGCTACATATTTCTAAAAGATACCATCAATATTTTGGCTTTCGTTACTAAAGTCACGTTTCATTAATCACCTTTTCTAACACATTTTTTTTCACTCTATGTACATTTCAGTAACAGTACATTTTCACTACATAAATGATCTATATGTGAATTTCAGGAGGAAGCTGGATCTGTACAAGCCCGACATCCCGACCCGAGGCCACTCGCCTCTGCCGGTGGACTCTGAACACGACCAGTACGTGGAGTTCACGCACACAGACTTCGACGCGGACGCGGCTCAGAGCACCGTGCCGTTCATCGACGTACAACCAGTGCTGCCTACCAAAGGTAACTTATTTTACCTTCAGGAGGAAGTCAGACCTATTCAAGCCAGATATCTCGACCTGTGGGCATAAGCCTCTGAAGGTGGACTCTGAACACGACCAGTACGTGGAGTTCACACAGACAGATTTCGACGCGGACGAGGCTTAGAGCACCGTGCCGTTCATTGACGTGCAACCACTACCTACCAAAGGTAACTTCGCTTTGGTCTGCTTGGTCACTTGTTTGTGCCAAACATCACAATGATTTCACAAATATGAGTTATCCATATGGGTATACCTTAGAACACAACAAACAAAAATTCTTAGGTACGAGTATTTACTAGTCAGCTCTTGAATCTTTAATGTTTATAGATTAGTAGTTTCTAGAAAGGAATGGGGGAGGAAGGAGTGTGTATGACTCAAAACTTTGTCTTAGTATTTTTTTGTGCATCTCCATTCTGAATACGAAAATCTTCTGATTAAAATGATCTTAGATATTTAAGGGCCACCAAAAAGAGGGATGTTTTAAAGTTGACGTGTCTGTTATCATATACCTATGTGTCTTTATATTTCCATTCGTTAGGACCAAATTTGGCGCATTATTTTTCGTTCAAAAGCTAATTTCATCAAGAATCTATTTTTAGTAAAATCTATTACTAGGAGGTTATTAAAATTTTTCACTTTTCTTTCAAGTTTAAAGGTATATATTTTTTTGTTTCACATAAGTCTAACTAGCTATCTTTCAGAATACCTATCTGGGTGAACGACAGTGCACCCAAACAAGTCGAGCAAAATAGCACAGCCGTACATAGTTTTCCCGAAGCCATTCAGGCCATTTTCTACCCTCTGTAACTTCTATCTGGATAAAACTAGACGTCTGTTTTTTTTTTAATAAAGATTTAATCAACACGAGATATGTATGTTTCAGGAGGTTCCCTATCAAGCGGGGCTGGGCTGATCCACCGTGGCGGCCGAGGCTCCGGCGGCTTCATCTCCCTCAAGCTTCTCACTTACGACCTCTCGAAGCACGTGAAGGCTGAGGAGCCACCACCGCAAGACTTCCACGAGGTGGCGCCCGAGTTCCTGCCCGTCGTCAACTAGTGCCGTCTGGCGGACACTATACTCACTAACGATAGTCTTATTGTAATTTCATACTGATAGTTTTGGTAATAGACATGTAATTATAAGTTTTTGGTACAAATGAGAGTTTTATTTCTATCACTTATGACCTCTCGAAGCACGTGAAGGCTGAGGAGCCACCACCGCAAGATTTCCGCGAGGTGGCGCCCGAGTTCTTGCCCGTCGTCAACTAGCGCCGTCTGGCGGATACTATACTTACTAACGATAGTCTTATTGTAATTTCATACTGATAGTTTTGGTAATAGACATGTAATAATAAGTTTTTGGTACAAATGAGAGTTTTATTTCCTTCACTTATGACCGCTCGAAGCACGTGAAGGCCGAGGAGCCACCACCGCAAGACTTCCGCGAGGTGGCGTCCGAGTTCCTGCCCGTCGTCAACTAGCGCCGTCTAGCGGACACTATACTCACTAACGATAGTTTTATTAAAATTTCATACTGATAGTTTTGGTAATAGACATGTAGGTAATTATAAGATTTTCGTACAAATTTTGAGTTTTATTTCCTTCACTTATGACCTCTCGAAGCACGTGTAGGCCGACGTGCCAGAGCCGAAAACTTCCGCGAGATGACGTCCGAGTTCCTGCCCGTCGTCAACTAGCGCCGTCTTGCGGACACTATACTCACTAACTATAACATGATATTGATAGCTTTGGTAATAGACGTGTAATTATAAGATTTTGGTACAAACGCGCGTTTTAATTGTAAACCTAGTGATATCTGTTAGTCGATATTTATGACTTCCATTGAATGAAGTTACTATGATCTACCTAAATGAGTAAGTTCTCAAGCATTTTCGCAGAAAAATTGGTAGGTCGGTAAATCTGTAGGATACTTTTTATGAAAATCTGTAATAGGTAAAAATAAGAGAGGAGCCCAAGATATTAAATAATTTTACCTACCTACATTATCTAACAAAACGCGGGTTAGGGACGCGTGTTTTATTAGAAAATCAATCTGCTATATGTCGCAGATTCAAACAGATTAGAATCCAAAAGTAGTCAGTGCGCACATGCGGCGCAGGCGCTGTCTCGAGAAAGATTGAAGTGAATTCAAGTCAGACCTCGAATGAACGCACTACTGACTGATAAGAGACAGCTTCATTCGGTCATCCATTCAATCAACACAGAAAACAAATTCTTGCGTTCATACTGTGTTACCTTTCGAATTTATGGAATTACTACTCGAATAAATCAAAATAAAACATTCCTCTAACATATAGTAGTGCTTGAGCCCTGCACAGCATTATTTACCCTAAATTTTAATTTTAAGAAATCAGGGCCCCGGATTCAGCATCTAGTTCTAGAGTGTAAGTACTAGGCCAGTCCTGTGAACTGGTGAAATGAACTGACCTGCACTCGCAGTGGGTGATGCGCCAGTAGCGCCAGCAGGTCAGCAGGCGGCAGGAGAGAGGAAGCGCTGAGTCCCATACAACGCACGCCGCAACAGAGGAAGGCGGCCAGGTACCGGTGCAGCGGGAAATGGAACGACGCGTGCGCCACCTCCGTCTGCACACAAACGATACTAGTCAGAATATGGGTTACATAATGGAGAAGAAACATTACGTGGCATTACAGCCATTGTTATTTTTAAACTTTCGCGATTTGAACACATTATCATACTACTACACGGGACTTATCGCGCAATAAAACTTGAGATATGAGCTAATTAAGTACCTCTTTTTCTCCTCCCGACGTTTCGACCAAGTTGCATTGGTCGTGGTCACGGGCAGACTAAATGCGACGCCGTATCACTCAAATTGAAATTGCCACCGCGACACACCACACTGACAGTGTCTGTAAAGGTCTTAATACCTACACCACGCAGTTTGCACTTGTTGACTACAGGATTCCACGACACTGATAGTTTGAAACCATCCTCTCGGTTGAAATTACGATGTTTTTTAATTTCCACGGCCTCACGAACTATTCTTGAGAAATAGTGACGATCAGTAGAGATAACTTTCGGGTCGTGGAGCTCGATCCAATGACCAGTTCCTCCGTCAAGCAAATGCTCGGCTATGGCAGACTTCTCTATCTGGCGGTTTTTGACCGCTGCGATATGTTCTTTGATCCGTTCAGCAATAGTACGCTTCGTTTGACCTATATAGGAACTACCGCAGCTGCAATCCACCTTGTACACACCAGGAGTCTGGAACGGAATGACATCTTTCGGCGTTCTAACTTGGCTCAACAGTTTGGATAAGGGAGTATACACTGTTTTGATGGAGTAGTCCTTTAGCAAAGTCCACACCTTATCCGTCACTCCTTTGATATAAGGAATAAAAGCCGGCTGCCTCTCAACGTCAAAGCTGTTCTTACGATATCTGCGCCTTCCTAGCTCCCGCTTGGTCACACTATAGCCATTTCTTTTTAAGACTTCTCGAATATGTGCTTTCTCAGCCGCCACATGTTCGGTGTCACAGAGGGCATCCGCTCTATCAAGTAACGCTTTGGGCACCGACTGCAAATGGCGCGGGTGATGGTGTGAAGTTGCGTGTAGGTATCTGTCTGTGTGTGTGGGTTTTCTATATACTGTGTGTGCCAAAGAGCCATCGGATTTTAACATCACTTTGACATCCAGGAATGGCAAAGTTTTCTCCACCTCCAGTTCATACGTAAACTTAATGTTTGGATGGATCAAGGTTAGGTGTTCTACAAACTGGTCGACTGTCCGTTTTTCTGTTTTCATTATGCAGAAAACGTCATCCACATACCTCTTATCCTCATATCTCAAGTTTTATTGCGCGATAAGTCCCGTGTAGTAGTATGATAATTACAGCCATTGTAGATAACTTACTTTATAAAAATTAACATTTTTTATTACAACCCTTAAAGTAAAAAAACCAAGTACGAGTCGGACTCGTGCACGGAGGGTTCCGTACTGTATAGGGAGCCCACCCTAAATATTTATTTTATTTTAATTTTACCATTTATTAATGAAGTGAAGTTACAACTAAATATTCTGTGAAAATTCCAGCATCTACCTGTTACCATTATTAATATAGAGCGAAAAATGGCTAAAAAATCAGGTTTGTTGTATGCCCCCTCACTCGTTCGGTACTAGGCTTGCAGAAGTTGACAGCATCTAGCCACTCCTGCAGGTAAGCCAGCGCAGTAGACACCATGCGCCGAGCTAACGGAGCTTGCGAAGGTTCCGTGAGATGGTTTAGTACGGACAGAGATGAAACTTACCCGTTCGGTACTAGGCTTGCAGAAGTTGACAGCATCTAGCCACTCCTGCAGGTAAGCCAGCGCAGTAGACACCATGCGCCGAGCTAACGGAGCTTGCGAAGGTTCCGTGAGATGGTTTAGTACGGACAGAGATGAAACTTACCCGTTCGGTACTAGGCTTGCAGAAGTTGACAGCATCTAGCCACTCCTGCAGGTAAGCCAGCGCAGTAGACACCATGCGCCGAGCTAACGGAGCTTGCGAAGGTTCCGTGAGATGGTTTAGTACGGACAGAGATGAAACTTACCCGTTCGGTACTAGGCTTGCAGAAGTTGACAGCATTTAGCCACTCCTGCAGGTAAGCCAGCGCAGTAGACACCATGCGCCGAGCTAACGGAGCTTGCGAAGGTTCCGTGAGATGGTTTAGTACGGACAGAGATGAAACTTACCCGTTCGGTACTAGGCTTGCAGAAGTTGACAGCATCTAGCCACTCCTGCAGGTAAGCCAGCGCAGTAGACACCATGCGCCGAGCTAACGGAGCTTGCGAAGGTTCCGTGAGATGGTTTAGTACGGACAGAGATGAAACTTACCCGTTCGGTACTAGGCTTGCAGAAGTTGACAGCATTTAGCCACTCCTGCAGGTAAGCCAGCGCAGTAGACACCATGCGCCGAGCTAACGGAGCTTGCGAAGGTTCCGTGAGATGGTTTAGTACGGACAGAGATGAAACTTACCCGTTCGGTACTAGGCTTGCAGAAGTTGACAGCATCTAGCCACTCCTGCAGGTAAGCCAGCGCAGTAGACACCATGCGCCGAGCTAACGGAGCTTGCGAAGGTTCCGTGAGGTGGCTTAGCACCGACCACATCGGGTAAGCGGCTGCTTCCAACTCGCAGGAAAACGCGGCGTAGTAGGAGGACGGCTCGAACTCGATGTGCCCGCCTACCTCGCGGATGTTTACATTCATGCCTGTAAGCAAAAAGTGGATTTATATTTATGGATTCTATGGTTTTTTCGAAATAAGCTTATAACATTTCATACACGTGAGGTAATTTACATACACGCAGCGAAATAATTCAAAAGCATTTGTATCCTACAACCCACATCTGAGACTACGTGGTGGATATGAGTCAATTGCAGTACAAGGGTAGACATATGCTCAGCGGTGAACTATTAAGATACTAATAAGTAAGTTCGTAAAGGCCGAGTGGCTTGCCCTGGTGTCAGTTTTTACGGTGTCTGAAGGCCTCTGACATAATTAAACAGTTAGAACAAAACAGAACCACCGTGCCTCGGTGGCTCAGTGGTTAGTGACCCTGACTTCTGGATCAACGAGGCGTGGGTTCGATCCCCACCCAGGACTAGTATTTATGTGATGAACATAGGTGTTTGCCCCGTGTTATTTAGGTACTATCTATAAAAGTATGCATTCAAAATATGTATAAGTATGTAGTATTTCAGTCTCTGGCAGCCATATCACAAGCTTTGCTTAGTTTGGGGTCAGAGACCGTGTGTAAGATGTCCCTTAATTTTTATATTTAAAAAAAAATTACGTATCATCTAAGCCACGGCACAACTCAGTTGGAAATGCCATCTGCGGTCATCAGATGCGAAGACTGACCGTGACGAACGTTGCTTAACTTTGATAATCGCTGATAAATTCCTTTGTTAAAACTATTGTAGAACGTCCATCCACTTAGTAAATTGTGAGTAATTTCTTTGTTAAAACTATATTAGAAAGTCTATCCACTTAGTAAATTGTGACTAATTCCTTTGTTAAAACTATAGTAGAACGTCCACCCACTTAGTACATTGTGAGTAATTTTTTTGTTAAAACTATATTAGAAAGTCTATCCACTTAGTAAATTGTGAGTAATTCCTTTGTTAAAACTATAGTAGAACGTCCATCCACTTAGTAAATTGTGAGTAATTTCTTTGTTAAAACTATAGTAGAACGTCCATCCACTAAGTAAATTGTGAGTAATTTCTTTGTTAAAACTATATTAGAAAGTCTATCCACTTAGTAAATTGTGACTAATTCCTTTGTTAAAACTATTGTAGAACGTCCATCCACTTAGTAAATTGTGAGTAATTTCTTTGTTAAAACTATATTAGAAAGTCTATCCACTTAGTAAATTGTGAGTAATTCCTTTGTTAAAACTATATTAGAAAGTCTATCCACTTAGTAAATTGTGAGTAATTCCTTTGTTAAAACTATAGTAGAACGTCTATCCACTTAGTAAATTGTGAGTAATTTCTTTGTTAAAACTATATTAGAAAGTCTATCCACTTAGTAAATTGTGACTAATTCCTTTGTTAAAACTATAGTAGAACGTCCACCCACTTAGTAAATTGTGAGTAATTTTTTTGTTAAAACTATATTAGAAAGTCTATCCACTTAGTAAATTGTGAGTAATTCCTTTGTTAAAACTATAGTAGAACGTCCATCCACTTAGTAAATTGTGAGTAATTTCTTTGTTAAAACTATAGTAGAACGTCCATCCACTAAGTAAATTGTGAGTAATTTCTTTGTTAAAACTATATTAGAAAGTCTATCCACTTAGTAAATTGTGACTAATTCCTTTGTTAAAACTATTGTAGAACGTCCATCCACTTAGTAAATTGTGAGTAATTTCTTTGTTAAAACTATATTAGAAAGTCTATCCACTTAGTAAATTGTGAGTAATTCCTTTGTTAAAACTATAGTAGAACGTCTATCCACTTAGTAAATTGTGTGTAATTCCTTTGTTAAAACTATAGTAGAACGTCTATCCACTTAGTAAATTGTGAGTAATTCCTGTGTTAAAACTATAGTAGAACGTCTATCCACTTAGTAAATTGTGAGTAATTCCTTTGTTAAAACTATAGTAGAACGTCTATCCACTTAGTAAATTGTAATTCCTTTGTTAAAACTATAGTAGAACGTCTATCCACTTAGTAAATTGTGAGTAGGTAATTCCTTTGTTAAAACTATAGTAGAACGTCTATCCACTTAGTAAATTGTGAGTAATTCCTTTGTTAAAACTATAGTAGAACGTCTATCCACTTAGTAAATTGTGAGTAGGTAATTCCTTTGTTAAAACTATAGTAGAACGTCTATCCACTTAGTAAATTGTGAGTAATTCCTTTGTTAAAACTATAGTAGAACGTCTATCCACTTAATAAATTGTGAGTAATTCCTTTGTTAAAACTATAGTAGAACGTCTATCCACTTAGTAAATTGTGACTAATTCCTTTGTTAAAACTATAGTAGAACGTCTATCCACTTAGTAAATTGTGAGTAATTCCTTTGTTAAAACTATAGTAGAACGTCTATCCACTTAGTAAATTGTGAGTAATTCCTTTGTTAAAACTATAGTAGAACGTCTATCCACTTAGTAAATTGTGAGTAATTTCTTTGTTAAAACTATATTAGAAAGTCTATCCACTTAGTAAATTGTGAGTAATTCCTTTGTTAAAACTATAGTAGAACGTCTATCCACTTAGTAAATTGTGAGTAATTTCTTTGTTAAAACTATATTAGAAAGTCTATCCACTTAGTAAATTGTGACTAATTCCTTTGTTAAAACTATAGTAGAACGTCTATCCACTTAGTAAATTGTGAGTAATTCCTTTGTTAAAACTATAGTAGAACGTCTATCCACTTAGTAAATTGTGAGTAATTCCTTTGTTAAAACTATAGTAGAAAGTCTATCCACTTAGTAAATTGTGAGTAATTTCTTTGTTAAAACTATATTAGAAAGTCTATCCACTTAGTAAATTGTGACTAATTCCTTTGTTAAAACTATAGTAGAACGTCTATCCACTTAGTAAATTGTGAGTAATTCCTTTGTTAAAACTATAGTAGAACGTCTATCCACTTAGTAAATTGTGAGTAATACCTTTGTTAAAACTATAGTAGAACGTCTATCCACTTAGTAAATTGTGTTACTTAGTTAAATTATTGAAAATGTGTAAAAACAACGCTAGTTTCCATAATATAATAAACTGACCTTGCAACATAGACAGGAACTCGAACCACATATCGACGAGCGCGTCGTCCTGCAAGAACAGCAACGCCACACTCTTATGCGACAACACATTGTTGAAATCCGACACAAGAGGCCAGTAGCAATGCTCCTTCATCACTCTTCTCGTACAATCTATCACATAGTGAAAATTCTGCTCCTGATCGTGTAGAGTGTTCTGTACTAAGATCTTCCCCATCATGAGTCGTAAAGACAGCACCATGACGTGTAGTAAATGTAGCTGTTGGACGCATCGTAGCGCGAGCGCCTCGTTGGAGAACAGTTGGACGGACATGTGGACAACTCGGTTGGATAGTGTGTCGGGGTCGGCGGCTTCCTCTAGGACGAGAGGGATGCGCGCGTAGTGCATTACGAATGTGCGGGTCAGGTGCTCCTGGAAAAATACGACTTGGTTAATATCGATACAAAGGGCTAAGTGGGAGTTTCATGCTCGAACTTGATCGCGTTAACGTTTGATGTGATTTCTATGGAAACGGCACAGCGCCATCTTGTGTCACGTACAGAAAACTGACTAGCTAAGTGAGAGTATTTTTTACGGTAATGTAACGAGCGCCAAACCGATCCAACAACGTCGCGCGGCAACGTCAGTGATTGGCTAACTCAAGCGTGTGTGTCAATGTGCTCGCGTGTGCTCGGCGCGCTCGGTTAACGCGACGTATAAGTAATTCGATTTGATTTGCAAAACTCCAACTAAGCCCTCAGATCAAGACAAAACCGTTTTAGACATTAACTGTAACTGTACCAGCCTTCTTAATAGTCTACTGCAGGATATAGGCCTACCCACGAAGGGTACGTGATTAGGCCATTTCCACCACGCTGGTCCAGTGCGGATTGGTGGATTCACATACGCCATCGAATTTCTTATACGGAAGTACGCAGGTTGCCTCACGATGTTTTCCATCACCGAAAAGCCAGCGGTGTGAAATTTGGAACGTCCAGAATAATAATTCGTCCAGTAAAGTTACCTTGTAGTTCTGATCGGACAGCATTCTTATTCGATGTAGGGGCGATAAGTCCTGCACTAACGTCCCGCATGGGGTGTTGTGAGTATTTCCCCCTCCAGCGTCTACCCGAGCCAGCCCAGCTCCTTAAAGTAACGGAGTGTGGCTCTGGGCCGCTGGCATAACTGCTCCAGTGGCTTGGATGTTGTAATAGATAGCGATGAAGATGTCGATGCCGATGCCAAAGCAATAGCAATATTAGCGTCATCAAACAGCATATTGTAACGTCCAGTAAAGTTACCTTGTAGTCCTGATCGGGCAGCATATTGAGCAGGAAACAGACCACGTTCTGCGGGAACTCGTATTTGAACGTCCAGAATATGAACTCGTCCAGTAAAGTGTTGTGTTGAAGTCGCGGCGCTAGCGCTGGCAGGTGACGGTATCTGGAAATAGTAATATATGGTTATAATATCACTTACCTGTTAGCACAGAACAAATAGTAATACAGAGAGGGCTTGGTCCACGTTTACACGTAAATTGAAACTACAGTTGTTTCCGTATTGCTCTATACATTTTTGTACAGCGCCCCTGACGGAAACGAAGAACTAACCAAAATGTATGGAACCACACGCGAACGCGAAAGTTTAACTACAACTTTAAACTACGAAAAAACCTGAACTAAGTACTCTGGTATGTGAGCAAAAAATATATCTAGAACAAAACTTACGTACAAAGTATGTAACGTAACGATATAGTTACACGAATGTATAGCGATTTTTTGACAGGTTGTGATGGTATGCAGTTATGATAGCTATAGGCAAACCATTTAACTCGCGGAACGCCCGCGGGGTAAGAAGGGAGCGGGGGGAGATGTTGTCGGATGGGTAAGAGGGGTGAGACGTGCGCTCTCTGCTCCGCGTACCCCTGTCACCCACCCGGTAACATCTCCCCCCGCTCCCTTCTTACCCCGCGGGCGTTCCGCGAGTTAAATGGTTTGCCTATAAATGGTGGCAATTTATTTTACTCGTAGTTTTAGGAATTCTTCAAGTAAACCTTCATAAAAGGGAGTTTTATTTTGGGTTCCATAAGAAAAATTGTTTCGTGCTACTCTATTGTATATTTTTTTATTTAGTCTGTCGTATAATTAAATACAGACACTCTATTAGACTACATTTCAGAGGCTACTTTAATTTGTAGTGTAACTAGCGACCCGCCCCGGCTTCGCACAGGTGTATTATACATATAAACCTTCCTCTTGAATCGTTCTATCTATTGAAAAAACCGCATCAAAATCCGTTGCGTAGTTTTAAAGATATAAGCATACATGGGGACAGACAGCGGGAAGCAACTTTGTTTTATACTATGTAGTGATGTCGTATAATTAAATAAAGATACTCTATTCGACTACATTTATGGAGCTACTTTATTTTGTAGTGTAATTAGTTAAATAGTAAGGAGACTCACTCGTCAGGCGGCACGGGCGCGGGGAACATTTCCAGAGCCTTCTCGTACATCTTGTTCGACTCGCACATGTAGTACCCGTACTCCGTCTCCGGGAATGGGGGCTCCACCAAGTTACGGTACATCTGGGAAAGGAATTGTTGTAGTAAGTAATGGCGGTATGCTATTATAGCCCAGTTGGGTTAGCATTTTAAATTGCATAAATTCCCGGCAGCAATTTTTTTGCTGCAACCTTTAATGGGGGTCACAGGTATACTTAGCGCCACACAAATCGACAGATGAGAAGTTAGCCGCATATGATACTTCGCCGTGATTCGCTAATTATTGGGCATGTGTGCACAATGCGTAGGGAGCGGGAGGCATGAGGTTGGCGGGCGGGTGTGTCCCGGCGAAAATCTCTCTGGCTCCCGCGTATACCTATATTTCGGCTTTTGCGCAGCGTTCTGCGCATAACTTCCGATCCACCGATTTGTGTGGCGCTTAGTATAGTCTAAATTCAAAATGGCGACCAAATTCCGCCGGTGCGTTAACCGCCATCTTGAATTTTGGTTTTTGCTTAATATCTGGGTCATTTTCAACTTTTCAACATAAATGGCGAGGACTAAAGTTGTTGAAAATGTGAATCTCTACAATTTATTTGTCGCAAGTTTTTTCGTCCGATCTATATTTTTCGAGTTATATGCAAAAAAGGTGGTAAAGTATAATTATCAAATTATCATGGTTATTATTAACTTTATGACATGAATGTACATGAACCAAGTTGTAGACACTGAATAACTGATAACTGAACATTTGAAGACTTTGCGGCCTTTTCAGGTCAAAGGGACGCCGCCGGCTCATTCTTGTTCGTGATTGTGTGAACTGTTAGGTGGGCACCTGACAGTAACACAATTTATGATACATTTTGTTAAAACGCCGGTGCACACGTATGGCCGGTGGCGGCCACTCAGTACTGTAATGTCCGCTATATATACAGATGCCACCCACGGTGGCTGTGGTCAGCAGTGGCCCGTTTGCGCTGAGCCTAATATTTTTCAAATATTGGGCGTCTTTGAATTCAGTGGAATCGTGTGGTTTTAGCCTGATCTATTGTCCATGTTGTGGGGTGTCCTACGCTGTCTTTGCTGACACGTACTCGTTAATAATTTCAGGACTTCACGACTTCAATAGCCGTAAGATCAGTCGGCTAGCTACGAGTACTTGCCTTGCTCATGACACTTTGCGATCCGCTGGGCTACGTCGTCCCGGAAATGTCTGTAACTTTAATCAGTTGTGTTCCGTTCATGCAGCCTAATAAGGGCCCTAAGTTATAGGTACCTGTGGGTTGATGAGAGCCTTGGTCATGGCGGAGCGCATGAGGTCGCCCATGTTGTTGAACTCCATGAGCATCTTGACGTAGCCCTCGCACTCCTGCACCGCGATCCGGTAGCTGTCCGACGTGGTCTGCGACCCACTGCTGGACAACACACAACACGGTTCAATACACATAGTTTTATTACATGACAAAGAGGCGAACAGGTCAACAGACCTTTAAAGGGGAAACCTTCGCAAGATACCAGAGTGCTTTGGGGTGTAGCCGGTTTTTTTTTTTTTATACGTAGAATTATACCTTTGATATCTTTGTGCGCTCTTGGGGGCTCCGGGATCTCCAGGAGAACGCACTGGAGCTCCCAGTACTTTGTTAAACTAATTAACTTATACTAAGCGCCACACAAATCGACGGATGAGAAGTTAGCCGCAGATGACACTTCGCCGTGATTCGCTAATTATTGCGCACGTGTGCACAATGTGTAGGGCGCGCGCGGGAGGCATGAGGTTGGCGGACGGGTGTGCCCCGGCGCGAGTGTCTCTGGCTCCCGCGTATACCTATATTTCAGCTTTTGCGCAGCGTTCTGCGCATAACTTCCGCCGATTTGTGTGGCTCAGTATACCAACGCTTGATGGTCCTCTACGACGACGTGGCCCTACCGTTGTCGTCTTTCCCAGGCCCGTTGGAGTGGATGGCAAGAGCCCCATCTACGAGCCCAGAGGAGTGTCTTTTACAGACAGAGGATACCGATACCGTATTCCAATGTCCCGGCATCAGGATCAGGGTCGAAAGGACTAATCATGTAAAGAGATCAGCAATGTTTGTGGACAAAAGTAACTTCTGAAGAGTTGTGTTGTCTACTTTTCGAGGTAGAGAGTGTGGTCATATTTTATTACAACTTAGCAGGAAACCCTTGGTATATGGGCATTCGACATTCCACAGGTGATATTAGGGTTGTTGACATAAATCTAATGAAGTAATGTAAGTGAAGTTGGTACTGCGAAGCATCACTCCAGAGACAGCAGAACTGTATGTTTGTCTGCACTTGCGCCTAATATAATTATTGAATAGAAGATATTTTTAGGTTTTCAATTAATCATTGTAGTTCGGTAGTTTGATCTAATCATAAAATTGTAGGACATCCTTCTTTAAAGGCTCACGAATTCGTTCGATACATTATTCTATGCGCGATTTCAATATAAATTACGTAAATCAAAGCATGCGTCAGAGTACAAGAAACTCTAGGTTGACGTAGATTGTTATTAAAATAGAGAGATCTAGCATAAATAGGAGCAAATAGGTTTATATACGGACGGCAATGAAGCGGCATAGGGCTTCGCTAATCACTTTATGACGGTAACACTGGACTTGTCCTATTTATTAAACATGGTATTTAAAGAAATTACACGTTTGTTAATCTTCTAAGTTAACCCCAATATAGCCCGGGAGGTAAGCGCAAAACATGAAATAACTACTTTCTAAACGGTGAATTTTTAGTATTAGGTGGTCATGGTGGTGTACAACAATACCCGGGATTCAGTCAGCTGGGATGCTTAGCGTTTGGTGGGGATACCAGTGTGATTTAAAAAAATCGGCTAAGTGCGAGTCGGACTCGCGCACGAAGGGTTCCGTACCGTATGGGAGCCCCATTCCTCTTGCCGTTATTAATAGCGAGCAAAAATCTCCTAAAAAGCAGGTTTGTTGTATGGGAGCCCCCCCTTAATTATTAGTTTTATTCTGTTTTTAGTATTTGTTGTTATAGTGGCAACAGAAATACATCATCTGTGAAAATTTCAGCTGCCTAGCTATCACGGTTCATGAGATACAGCCCGGTGACAGACAGTCAGTCAGACGGACAGACGGACATCGAAGTCTTAGTAATAGGGTCCCGTTTTTACCCTTTGGGTACGGAACCCTAAAAAGCGTTTAACCACAGCCAATCACCCAAAACATGTAACACCTCCTTCCTACCCGCACGCCAATTTTCAGCTTACTCGCGTCTGTGACGTGTGAAATGAATGCAGCGTTTCCATCAGTTTGTTCGAAGTGCGGGAGGTGTTATGAGGTGGGGCGCAGTTACCTGTTCTCCCTGAAGTGCTGCAGCAGGCGCAGGATGAGGCGCGGCATCATGGCCTCGGCGACGCACATGAGGTCGGCGGGCGCCGTGCCCGGCCGCGGGCACTTGTTGCCGTGGTTGCTGCAGAACCTGGAAACGAAAATGTGCCCTGTGAGACATCTGGTACAATAATTTGAAGGACACGTACAAACGGCAGTATAGGTAACGGCTTTCCTGTTTTCTGAAAGATATATCATCTGAATTAATAAATTTACAAATACAATTTGAAAGAAATATAATCGAAGAAGTCCGCACTTGACCACCCACAAGGTGGACGAATGACCTCATCAAAACCGCAGGATCACGCTGGATGCAAGCCCCTACCAACCGGTCTTATTGGATATTCACAGGGGAGGCCTATATCCAGCAGTGGACGTCCTATGGCTGATGGATGATGATAATTATAATCTGACTAGACGACCCGCCCCGGCTTCGCACAGGTGTATTATACATATAAACCTTCCTCTTGAATCACTCTATCCATTAAAAAAAACCGCATCAAAATCCGTTGCGTAGTTTTAAAGATTTAAGCACACAGACAAAAATAGCGACTTTATTTTATACTATGTAAGGAAGCTTTACAAAGTCAGAGTGAATAGGTATCTTCTAATTCTACGTGCTTTATCTTCCTTCGACCACAACGTCACTCATCATCAGGTCAAGTGCGGACTTCTTCGCGAAAAAAAGGCAAATCAGTAAATTGTCATGCCGTTCTACGCACGGGACAATAATAATCGGCCAAGTGCGAGTCGGACTCGCGCATAAAGGGTTCCGTACCGTATGGGAGCCTCATTCCTCTTACCGTTATTAATAGCGAGCAAAAACACTCCTAAAAATCACATTTGTTGTATGGGACCCCCTTAAATATTTATTTTATTCTGTTTTTAGTATTTGCTGTTACAGCCCGGTGACAGACGGACATCGAAGTCTTAGTAATAGGGTCCCGTTTTTACCCTTTGGGTACGGAACCCTAAAAAGTAAGTTCGTATATGCCGGAACCGGAAAGCTTACCCTGGTGACAGTGTTAAAGCCGTTTGATCGAGCTGAAGATTTTTAGAAGTCAAAAGGAGTTGAACCTAATAACGTTGTTGCAACACAAAGTAGAAGAAAAATATACACAGTCGAATGGAGACTTCTGGACTCCTATATTTGGAAGTCAGTTAAAAAAATAACGAATAACACAATTACTCGTATCTAGCAAGGTAGATAAATACGACGGTGAACTTTTCTACAGTAATAGCCGCTACCTTACTATGGTAGATTAGAAAGCATTTCCACGTAGTATTTCTAATACAGGTCAAATCACTTGGCGGTGCCAATTTAAAGAGCCCAAAGAAAACGAACATTTCCATTCATTATCTCCACGCAACGATCATCATAATCACAAGGCGGATAAAAAGTGGAACAATGTTTAACAGTACAAATTGCACAGTTAAACAGTGTTTTAAGGGTGTTTAAATCTTTTGTGGTAAGGCAGTAAGTGTTTTAATTTTAATAACTGACTTACAGCCAACGCACGGCCTCAGGCTGAATATTTCTATAGTCAAACCGCTAAACTCAGACTTCGCCTGCGCGGGTACGGGGGCGCGGGGGTAGACGACAAAGAGGACTGAGACAGGTGCGGGCGCCGGGGACCCGCTGCCCGCGCCTGTCTCAGTCCCCTGTGTCGTCTCCCCCGGCGCCCCTGTACCGCGCAGGCGAATTCTGAGTTTAGCGGTTTCACTATAGCTACAATCCACGTAAAACCCAATCCTGACTGAAGGTCATGTAGCAGCTCTCGCGGCTGTTACGTGAGCTTCAGTCAGGATTGGGTTTCGCGTAGTTTGTGCGAGATTTGATATTTTGATTCAGCCTATACCCGAGATGAGATTTCATGTGTAAGTAGTATGAGCAGTATGAAAGATAATCGGCCAAGTACGAGTCGGACTCGCGCACGAAGGGTTCCGTACCGTATGGGAGCCCCATTCCTCCTGCCGTTATTAATAGCGAGCAAAAAACTTCTTAAAATCACGTTTGTTGTATGGGAGCCCCCCTTAATTATTATTTTTATTCTGTTTTTGGTATTTGTTGTTATATCGGCAACAGAAATACATAATCTGTGAAAATTTCAGCTTTCTTGCTGTAACGGTTCATGAGATACAGCCTGGAGACAAACAGACGGACAGCGGAGTCTTACTTAGACTCCGCGTTTCGTAAAAACGGGACCACGGACAGCGGAGTCTAAGTAAGACTCCGCTGTCCGTGGTCCCGTTTTTTACCCTTTTGGTACGGAACCCTAAAAACAAAGACGGGATCCTCGAGAATGACTTATCCTACGGAAGTTTATTATTGAATTAAAGTCACGTGGAAGTCCATACATTGTACTTGCAAACATGGCGAGATCAAAGGCCAAGCGTGGATTTGCTTTAAATCGCCGCATACATACGAGCATAGAGCACAAATATATCAAAACTACATCAGAGATTTGATGACGTAATCGCAAGGTGACATCATATCTCTAGAGCAAGGTCAAGAGGGCTCGAGACTACAGACGGGTAATGCGCAAAGCTCGATTGGAAATCGATAGTCCTGATGCCGTCCCAAAAAACAGGCTCGAAACTTTAAACCCTGTAACTTGGGGATTACAGTCGAATATTGCAATTTCTAAATCTGAAGACAGCCGGCCGCGCTGGGAGTATAAAGCACGACGGGAAAACAGGTGAACTCTATGATATTCTTTTATAAAGACGATGTTTCTCCGGAAAATTAAACATATTGGAGGGCCACAAAGGAAGAAACTTAAATACACACCTAGACTGATAAGCATAATGACAACAAACAGACTGACAAACAAACGAAGAAGGGGTTAAGGGGGGTTCTAAAATTTCACTATGGAAACTAACGTGGTTTTCGTACATTTTAATTAAGTAAAACACAGGTGTTACTCACGTTTGATTTTTAGTAGGATACTACTATAGTTTCGATCGCATTTGGCGATCTTTCTCAAGGTCGGAGTACTAGTACTAGGTCGGAGGCTCGTCTCGCATAGCACTGAGTGCTATGCGAGACGAGCCCGCGAGCTACTGAGTAACACCTGTGATTTACTTAATTAAAAAGGGTTCTAAAATGGTAGAGCGGTGATTGTTGATAAACAAAAAATGCTGTTCCATACAAAATATGCAACTAGAAATCGACAAAATGGATGAAACAGCAGATTTTTATTGTCAAATTCTGGATTTGCCCCATAATAAAAGTTGTTTATAGTGATGGTTCAAATCACCTCGATTAATTATTGAGTATTTAAAATAGGTCACAACCAATTTATATACTGCTGACCCGGCGAACTTCATCTCATCATCTGTCAAATGTCAATGACAACCTTTACATGCACAAGCATTTTGTATGGGAAAATTAAATAAACGGTTTTTTTTTTCACCGTTTAAACCTTCCCTTAACCTTCAAAAATATTTTAAGATCAAAATTAGCCAAATCAGTTCAGCCGTTCTCGAGTTTCAGCGAGACTAACAACAACGATTCATTAATTTATAAATATACAGGGTTATTTCAAAACTCAAAATTTTTTTTTGTTGTTCCATATAAAAATGATTAGAAATAACCCTGTATATATAGATTTGTATTAAACGTTTTTAGCACATGGTTACGGTAAATAGGAATAGATATCCTGTTGTTCCCACAGTTGCGGTTTTGGCCTCAACACTTTTCCCGCCCCCGCCGCATTGGATCGCGTCTATTTTTGACCTGTTCGCACGTTTTCCCAGTGCTATCTTTGGATGTCTAATTTTAAACATAGGTTTGGTAGTTTTTATGGTTCCGAGAACTCCTATGTCCGTCTGTCTGTCACCAGGCTGTATCTCATGAACCGTTATAGTTACACAGTTGAAATTTTCACTGATGGCGTATTTCTGTTGCCTGTATAAAAACAAAATAAAATAAATATTTAAGAGGGGCTCACATACAAAAAAACCTGAATTTTCAGCCGTTTTACGCCCGAAATTAATAATGGTAACCGGTAGATGGTTGAAATATGTATTGACCGAAGATTTAGTTGTATATTCACCTCAAAAATTAAAATTAATTTTAAAAAATTATATTGAGGGGTGCTCCCATACGGTACGGAACCCTTCGTGCGCGAGTCCGACTCGCACTTGGCCGATTAGCTATAGCTTCATGAGGCGCCTCATTAAAGTCTCAGAGGAAGAGATATTTGATTAATTTCTTCGGTTCGTAGTATTTAACACCTAATACCATATGTGAATCATTCACAGTGAATGCAAGAAAGCTGTAGTTCGACATGATTAGGACGATGGTCCTATATTGACGCACTTGCACATGTTAGGCCGAAATGATTTGAATCGAAACTTTTGCCAATTGGCCAGTAAAGTTATGTTTCAATAACCAGTAAATAATAAATAAATATTTAGGGACATCTTACACATGGCCTCTGACCCCAAACCACAGCCCGGACACTCCGCGATTTTTCATACAAAATCTGCTGTCTTACGCACACCTACACAGTACTTACTCACAGACAACACACTTACGCACGGTCGCTACACGCGCATTTGTGTGCGGAACGTCTATGGCTGTCAGCGATCACCACAACGTGACGACATGCCGCGTGAGTGAGACAGTTGCGTACTTAATTTGCAAAAATGAATTTTAATCTAGTGCTTAAAAAAGTATAACAATTACTTAATTTGGAAGCATTTTAACAAAAAGTAACCGATCTACTTCTTTTGTAAGATAATATCAAGAGGAAGTTACCAAATAATGTAAAATAAGTTCCTATTATTTATCCTTAGGGAAACATTAAAATTTCTTGTTTTGTTACGTATCATTGATATTCAACCATACACAGTACAAGTGTTCCCTATTGTCACAGTCTAGGTAGTTTTTATTAGAAAATCAACCGGCCAGTGCAGCCCGCGCGCAGAGTACACGATGCGGTACGTAGCGCGGGGTGGAAGTGAGGAAGACTCAAACGGGTGGGGGGTAACGAGTGGCCGTTCTATACGTAGTATTATTATATATTCTTTGCCCAAACTAAGCAAAGCTTGTGATGTGGCTGCCAGAGACTGATAAACTACTTATACTTTTTAAATACATGCTTATATAGATAGTAACTAAATAACACCCAGACACAGAGCAAACACTTATGTTCATCACATAAGTACTTGCCCTGGGTGGGGATCGAACCCACGCCTCTTTGATCCAGTAGTTAGGGTCACTAACCACTGTACCACAGAGGCAGTCTTAGGTAGCTTAGATGATATTGATTTGTTTGTTAAGATTTATTTCTTATCCAGGAGAAGTTTTCTAACTGATCGCTACCGTACCGTACTACTTAGGTACTTACAGGAGAAGTACCAGTCAGTCTTTATATGGGTGACATTTTTAGCACAGAGCTACCGTGGCTCGGATGACACGATAACGGCCTCGGTCGTTTTTGCTCAAAATTCGGTCACCAGAATTTTAGTAGAAGTTTTTTTTCTACATTTTTAACCAGTTAGCAAAGAGTTTCTTGAGGTAGGTTCGTTGTGACGTCACTCCAAGGTCAGGTCGAAGCTCTAAGGGTGACGTGTAGAAGGGCGCGAATCGAAAGGTCAAGTTAACAGACCGACTTCAAGTTGCTTTGTACCTTCGATAAATTAATTGGTCTTTGTCTTAATTGAGAGTTGATTAAACAGTTTGCAGCAATAAACGTTTTTGTGTCACAAACAGAAATTGCCCTTATTTAGAACATTTAACAAGTGACTTATAAAGTTATAACTTAAGTAGAGAATTATTTTTTATACCACCTGCTCGAAAATGACCAGTAATAATTTTTATCTACACTAATGTTGTAACATTCTACTTATGTTTCCAATACTTGACTTATAATGACTACTGTTATAGCGCAGACAACAAAACACTGAATTTAAGCAATTTCACATGATGTTACAATATCCACATCGATATCGTAAAATCTCATTATAACATCGCGCGCTCGCTCCTGATTGGCCCTGCGCGCGCAGCTGCGCTCTCATTGGTTAGATTTTAATGGCGCCAAGTTCACTGTGACAATACACGTACGCGTGAATTTAATGTTTCGCAAAATGTTTTTTTTTTTTTTTTTTTATTATTATTAGTATGCAACTGCATATAACACGGGTATTAAAACACGAGTGTGAGTTTATGAAACGAGCGCAGCGAGTTTCATAATAGTAACGAGTGACTTCATTATATGACAGTTGCATAAACTACTAATATGTCACACAATCTCGAGAGCTGTGGCAGAGCAATAAAGTTGTATGAAACTCCCTAGGGATTAGTGTGATTTAAATTTGGAATGTCTAATTCGTATGGCAACTTCTTTACTTAGAACAAATATGGGCATTGTAAAGAGGTTTTATTCGATAATCGAGTAAGCCATGATAATCGAGTAGGCCATGATTATAACGTAGTATTTGCATTCTCTATTTACATTTCGGATTTGGTTTGCAATTCTATGACAATTTGTACGTAGTTAGGTTCGAATTTTTATTTTATTGTAAACAATACCAAGTTGCTTAGTACCTATACACATATGTAGGGAGGTTATGACAGTGTTTAACATTATTAAAATCCCTGGGTTTTTATTTTCTCGCAGGAGGTATGAAAAGTAGAGTATTCGGCTCTTTCGTGGTTTCGCCCCACAAGCTGTTCGGTCCGCGATTCACTTTTTTATCTGTACATTTAAGTAGAAAAGTAGTTAATGGAAAAAAAAAACAATTGCATTATATCAAGGGCATCATTCTATGAGTCCTATGGGGGTGTATGAACAAAAATGCAATTGTTTATTGATGATTGATTGATGATCGTTATCAATCTTAAAAAATAAGAAATGTCAAACCTTTCCGCGTACAAGGTGAAGAAAAAAAAGGAGTTTTCTTCACCTTGAATATGCTACCTAAATCAATACAATTTTGTCACATTGTTTTCATTCGATGGAAGTTTAGATTCTATAATAAAACTATTATAATGTCAAATTTCATGCAATTCGGTTCTTTGTGGTAGTTATGAGGGTTTGTGACTTGAGGACGGACAGTTGGGAAGACGGCCAGACAGACGGACTGTTACTTTTTGGTACTAGGACTAAAAGTTACTTATTTTCTCCAACTTTGGTAATTTTATGTGAAAAGTTTTAGTAAAATCTAAAATTTTATTTTTACTAGCAGCCTCCCTAATTTAAAAATAAAATATAATATAGCCTATGACACCCGGGATTGTGTAGCTTCCCAAGAGTGAAATAATTTTTCAAATCGGTTCAGTAATTTCAGAGCTTTTTCAATGCAAACAAACAATCAAATCTTTCCTCTTTATAATATTGGTATAGACAATAACTGTATTCGTAAACATTTTGTAAAACCTATAGTTTCTCAGATAAACAATAACTTAACATTAAAAAATTAAATTGCGTCCTGTGAAAAACGCAACCCCAAATATAATTTTATAAAATGGACCTATGGAATTTATGAACACAAGATTTAAAAAAAAAACAAAATCAAAATCGCTCCACCCGTTCGTAACGTTGAGCTATTGAAGATTTCAACTCAATTTCTCGGTTTTAACTTTTTAATTAACCTGTTTCTTCCGGTCTGGGGTCAATTATACAATGTGGAGTGGAGCGATTTTGATTTTTTTTTTTTTCAACGTATGCGAAAGGTAAGCGGCATAATTCTACATAATTTCGATTTCCACAAAAGTGAGTTTAACGAGATGTCAGATGTCAAACCTAAAAATATTACCTATACATTTTAAATATAATATGTGGTTGTAAACATAATGATGTAGTAGGTAGTTAATGTGAATATTTATTTGTTATCAATGTACTTTGCTGCAATTTTGAATCTATTCATTGTGTAATGACGTGTAATATTTTTTTTATGAATAAAATGTTACATAGTACGAGTAACAGGTCCCACACCTGTTAATTTTCTTACAATTTAAAGTTTGCAAATGGGCCCCGCCTACTACCAAGCAATATTCAATTTAACTTAAGCCCTCAGCTCATAATGTCTGTTATATCAATATAGTAAGTTTTTGGTAAGTAGTTGGTTTTTTCTTGTTTAGTTTTTTTTTATAGCGTTGCATATCTGTTTATTACTTGTAATGGGATTTTTATTTTATCTCATGTAATTTTATGCGTGGCTGTACCATAAGAAATACGTAATACTGATGCGGGAAATTGATCTTCATCAACGTGGACCGAAACGGCCTCTTCTTTTATCGTTCTCGGCGTTTCGCCCCACGGGGCGAAAGAGGGCATTCAAAAAGAGGCTTCGTTGATTCGCCCCGCGGGCCGAATAGCTTGTGGGGCGAAACCACGAAAGAGCCGAGTATTCAACGCTGGAACAAAGTCTTTGTCTTGGGCGGCTTGAACCCCTCGCTTTACTCAGGACTCTATATAATTAACAAATCTTTGCCTGTTAGGGCTTTACCAAAACCAGCTAATATGCCAACAAACTTACGAAAAGTAAACAAACAAAAGACAAGCCGCTCCAAAGGGGTCACCTTGTAGCTAGAGCGGCGAGCCCAACACGGCCAAGGCAAATCACACCTACTGTCGCTACAGCCAAGGTCTAGGAACGCCCGCTCTAGGTCAAGTTCAAATCACGGACACAGATTATATAATAGTATATGCCTATAATCTTAACGCTTATCAGAATGCTAAACTATAAATAATAAATAAATATTTGGGGACATCTTACACACGGTCTCTGACCCCAAACCAAGCAAAGCTACAGAAGGGGAGGAATTAAATTAAAGATTTTTATACTTTTAACAACGTCTATTCTCTTCAATAGCGTAGGGCGAACTGCCCACAAAACATCTCATTAGTTAACACATACTAAGTACTACTATATTCTATGGTATTAGCTACTTTTCATACAAACTATTAAGTATCTACGGTGTAGGACCCTTTCAGCAGTAACTATCAGGTATTCTACGGCAAGAGGCGCCAACAACTAGCTTTGCTTGGTTTGGGGTCAGAGACCTTGTGTAAGATGTCCCCAAATATTTATTTATTTATTACTGCCAGAGACTGATATACTACATATACATATTTTTAAATACATACTTATATAGATAGTAACTAAATAACACCCAGACACAGAGCAAACACCTATGTTTATCACATAAATACTTGCCCTGGGTGGGGATCGAACCCACGCCTCTTTGACCCAGAAGCACAGCCCGGACACTCCGCGATTTTTCATACAAAATCTGCTGTCTTACGCACACCTACACAGTACTTACTCACAGACAACACACTTACGCACGGTCGCTACACGCGCATTTGTGTGCGGAACGTCTATGGCTGTCAGCGATCACCACAACGTGACGACATGCCGCGTGAGTGAGACAGTTGCGTACTTATTTTGCAAAAATGAATATTAATCTAGTGCTTAAAAAGTATAACAATTACTTAATTTGGAAGCATTTTAACAAAAAGTAACCGATCTACTTCTTTTGTAAGATAATATCAAGAGGAAGTTACCAAATAATGTAAAATAAGTTCCTATTATTTATCCTTAGGGAAACATTAAAATTTCTTGTTTTGTTCATCATTGATATTCAACCATACACAGTACAAGTGTTCCCTATTGTCACATTCTAGGTAGTTTTTATTAGAAAATCCACCGACCAGTGCAGCCCGCGCGCAGAGTACACGATGCGGTACGTAGCGCGGGGTGGAAGTGAGGAAGACTCAAACGGGTGGGGGGTAACGAGTGGCCGTTCTATACGTAGTATTATTATATATTCTTTGCCAGAAGTCAGGGTCACTAACCACTGAGCCATCGAGGCAGTCAAACTCAACTTACGCTGTTGGCTCGTGTCGGCCATTGTGATAAGGTAATTAGTTAGGCCATTACAGCGTGTAGAGTTAACGTGTCGTTACGATTTGTATGTGTGATGTAATGTTGTGGAAGATGTACTGTACCAGCATTTTAATAATCTACTGCTGGACATAGGCCTTCTAACGAAGGGTGATTGGGCCATATCCACCAGGCTGGTCCAATGCGGGTTGGTGGAAGATATATCCACGGAGAAATGAAGTACCAGATATTATCTAGCTCTAGCGTTTCAAATACTGCTGTGTAATCGCCACATTTTTATCAGTCATAAATGAAGATGAATAAATAGATAATGCTTATAAGATTGGAAATAGAGTTTAAGCTCTACGTGCACTATGACTTTTAGCTTTCTAAATCTTATTGCAGTTAGGTTTTACCTTTAGTCGTTATTTTTTAATTGACGTCTATTTAACAAGAAGCACTAGCAGATTACGAATATAGGTAATCTTTTTAGGGTTTAAAAACGGGACCTTATTACTAAGACTCCGCTGTCCGTCTCTGTCACCAGGCTGTATCTGAACCGTAATGGCTAGAACGTTGAAATTTTTACTGATGACGTATTTCTGTTGCCGCTATTATAACAACAAATACTAAAAATTGAAAAAAAAACAACTTAAAAATAAATAAATTTATTTTATTTTATTTTTAATTAAATAAATATTTAAGGGGGCTCCTATAAAAGTAACGTGATATTATGCTCGATATTAATAACGGCAACAGGAAGATGCTTGTGCTTGAAATTAAAATATATTAAGGGGGGCTTCCATACGGTACGGAACCCTCCGTGCGCGAGTCCGACTCGCACTTGGCCGATTATTTCTAATAGATGAGCATTGATGTTGATGATATTTCATTATGGGTTGTCGTGAATAAAATAGATTTTATTATTCTGGTTACTTTGCTTTGAACATTAATTTTTTTTAGCCAGAGGAAATCTTTTATAGATACCACCACACCTCGTGGGCAGACGGGTGGTTATGTGGGAGTCCTGCCGACTGGACAGTATACCCACCAAAACCCCTGGGTGTTCCACCACTGCGCCTGGTGTCGGGGCAACGGGTACGCTTGCGCACTCCTCCGCGGCACCTGACAGCGCTGGCCTCAATCAGGCCCCACCACGGAGCATAGGCTCCCGCCAGAATGACGATGTGCCGAACACCAGGCACATCGTCATCCACCACCTGGGACCAACCAGCACTGGGCGTCAGACAGCACCCGTATCCGACAGCCCTGGTCCCGATGCAACGGGTCAATTAAAGTGGCCCCGCGCCAGACACTACGGCTGCAGAGGATAGGGAGAGCGGCCGTCGCGATACCGACACTCCTCCCCTGAACTGGTTTTTCATAACAATACCTAATGTAAAACCAGTTCATAACAAGAATTAAAATATCCGTCGAAATACAAAACAGGGTCTTTTCCTTATAGGATGCAATCTCGATGGATGCGTCACCTCGACGATACTCGTACGACACGAGTGTACCAACATTTCGTACAGGTGTTTACACACACACAACATACGCGATACAAGTTACGACCGAGATTACTTTCCTGTTCAAGGTTCAAGTAAGTTCAATGAAAGTTGATCGGAGAATTCCTTTCTACATCATAATATGTAGGAAACCCTTTGATACTAAGAGATATTAAAACGAGAGAGCGACGACTTTGTAACTTTGGTTTAGTTTTAGGCAAAGAAGGATCTATGGCATACTATGAGTCTTAGGACAAATTCTATGAATACCTAATTCTACGAATGCCGAATTCTCACAATGTCTCTATGATTGAGGTAATCTCAGTAACTACATATTTCACGAACTCTTTCGCTATTTCAGTAAAAAACATTTTTTAACCTGGTAAGGAAGTGGTAAGTAAGGACATTCGTATTTAAAAAAAATCTGCTAAGTGCGAGTCGGACTCGCGCACAAAGGGTTTCGTACCGTGTCGGAGCCCCCTTAGCCCCATTCCTCTTGCCGTTATTAATAGCGAGCAAAAAACTCCTGAAAAATCACGTTTGTTGTATGGGAGCCCTCTTAAATATTTATTTTAATCTGTTTTAGCGGTAACAGAAATACATCATTTGTGAAAATTTAGCTGTCTAGCTATCACGGTTCATTAGATACAGCCTGGTGCTGTCACCAGGCTGTATGTAATGAACCGGACATCGTAGTCTTACTAATAGGGTCCCGTTTTTACCCTTTGGGTGAGGAACCCTAAAAACACTGGTGGTAGGAGGGATTGCGGAGCCCCGGCTATCGGGCAACATATCTTTTCGTGTTCTCGGTGCCCGAACTAGTGCACTATGCATCATCATGAGATCACTCCCTTTCGCCAAATACTGCTTGAAAACTGTCAAGGATAATCGCACCGACGAAGTAGAAGATACATTATATCTGTTAGCCTTAGGCCTGATACTTTATATAGATTCATTGCTTAAACCGAACGGAGTCAGAGCTGAGCCACTAAAGCTGTATGACTTTTCCGTTTCAAAGATCTCTCGGCTTTGCCTCATATTCCATATTTATAAACCGCGTAGGCTCGCTCCTTTCACATCGATTTGCAGTTAAATACAAATTAGGAAAGAGTTATATTGTTGGTGGACTTGGGCCGTGCGTGACGTCAGTATGAGCCCACGCTTGAAGCCAGGAGTGACTAAGCTATGGAGACAAAGATAATTATTGCACTCGTGTGCAACAGAGTGAAAAGAAGTTAATTTACTAAAAATAAACTAAAAATAAGGCGAGTTGCAATACGCTTTCTATCGGTCGTTTTGGATATCTAAATTACTATTTAGGCCCATGCCCTTACTTCCTACTAATATTATAAACGTGAAAGTTTGTAAGGATGGATGGATGAATGGATGTTTGTTACTCTTTCACGCAAAAACTACTGAACGGATTGAGATGAAACTTTGCAGTAATATAGCTTATATATCAGAATAACACATAGGCTATAAATTATAATGATATTGCGTAAATTTTCCATAATATAACGATAAGTGTTAGGTAAGTAGGAAAAAATCTGCTATCTGCAAGCTATTCCAGAGTGCGCTTCAAGATATGTCAAAAAAAACAACTGTCGAATCGAACAAACGTCAAATCGTTTTCAATTTTCCACCTCCTTTATTAAGGGTGGTAAAGTAGAGCCTCTGGTTTGAAAGACGGAAAGTGACAAAGCCTACTTTTTATCCCGGATAAATAAAAGGTTCCCATGGGATAGCACAAAAATCAAAATATCATGCGGGCGAAGCCGTGGGTAAAAACTAGTATACTATATACTCGAACTTCGGCCTACAATACAAATCAATTAACACTACCGGCTGACGATTCAACAGCTGACAAAGGCATTGTGTCGCATTACTGAGGCCATGACTTATTGGACCTGACGATCTTGACAGTCAATCAACGTATCACAAGTATGTAGAGGTAGACAAAGCGTAGACTGACCTATGCCCTGACGAGTTTCAAACGAAGATTTCAGAAGCGAGTTAGGATCGAAGGTTGTACATTTATCAACGAAACGTTTTGCTTTTAGGATCATATAAAAGCGCGGCTGGCACGGATGATCCGAATGATTGCGAGCAAGAACGATTTATTGATAGTTTAGTAAGTGCGAGCGGGATAAAACCCCTATCAGTTTGGTGCTAGGATCGAGGGGTTCATGCATGGAGAGATTTTTAATTTAAATCCGAAACAGACCAGTTTAGCTCTAGTCTATTTTTTAACCGACTTCCAAAAAGGAGGAGGTTCTACGTTCGTGTATCTTTTCTTTTTTTTTGTGTATGTTCATCGATAATTTCGCCAATTGTGAACCGAATCGAAAAATTATTTTTCAGTTCCAAAGGGTATATTCCCGAGGTGGTCTCATTTAAATTTTATAGAAATCGGCTGAGCCGTTTTTGAAAAAAAAAACCAACAATAATGTAAGCAATTCGAGCGAAATATCCGAATTTTGTACACGATGAACATCGATATTTTCGCCAATTGTGAACCGAATCAAAATATTCGAATTTTGGACACGATGGAAGGCGGTTTTGCCATTTTTTGCGAAAATTTATTATTGAGATATCTAGATTAACAGAAAAAAAAACAAAATAATACGATAATCCAAATCCGGAAAACTTGAGTCGCGAGAAAGCTCTCGATAATTTTATTACTTGTCCAGAACTGGGCAATGAGCCCATTCACTGTAATTTAGCAAGCAACAGACGAATAAGCTGACGGATGAGTAGTGTGAAGTAGTTAAACGCTAATTCCGATCTATTTAACAAGGCATACAAGAAGAATTACACGAAGAGGCTTCCCACAGCTTAGTTACTTGAGTCACGTAGGCACATCTAGGATGTAGGCACAGAGACTGATAAACTACTTTATATATATTAAGCTATTGCATAGCTTCTATCGCAGGCCTTGAGCGCGGGGACCGAATCCAGAAATTCCGTAACGAAAAAACCTCACGCTCCCCACTCCGACGGGCAAGGAGGTGTGGCTTGAAGGCCGTGCATCGTCTAACGTCGTTTCAGTTCGGAAGTCTTCGACACGGCTTTGTGTGCGATTAGACGTATTGTACGACTCTACGAAACTCGCACGAAAAATGCTATGCAATAGCTTTACCGTGGCAGTCCCCGAGTGCCACACGTCTTTTTTTTAAATACATACGTATAATATAGATAGTAACTAAATAACACCCAGACACAGAGCAAACACCTATGTTCATCACATAAATACTTGGCCTGGGTGGGGATCGAAAGTGTCAGTACTTAACCACGAAAAACTTTGTTACGAATAGACTTTATCACGAAAAGACCTTATCACGAAAACTTTGTCACGAAAATTTTATCACGAAAACTTTTCCACGAAAAATCTTAATAGACTTTATCACGAAAAGTCACAATCATTAAAATTTATAGGCTTCCATAGTATACAAGGCATCCATTTTGAAATTAAAGATGGCGGATGTCACTTTTTGCAAAAAGTCTCATGGGTGTCGTTTTCTAGGTTTTTAGGGATGGAGATTTCAATAATCGGCCAAGTACGAGTCAGACTCGTGCACGGAGGGTTCCGTACTGTATTGGGAGCCCCCCTTTTAATTTAAATTTACTTAAGTAATATAAAATTTTAAATATTTTTTTATTTTAATTTTATAATTTATTATTGAAGGGAATATAAAACTAAATATTCTGTGAAAGTTTCAAGCATCTACCTGGTACCATTATTAATATAGAGCGAAAAACGTCTAAAAATTCAGGTTTGTTGAATGGGATGCCCCCCTTAGATATTTATTTTATTTTGTTTTTATTTATTGTTAAAGCGGCAACCGAAATACATCATCTGTGAAAATTTCAGCTGCCTAGCTGTCATGGTTCATGAGATACAGCCCGGTGACAGACAGAAAGACGGACATCGAAGTCTTAGTTATAGGGTCCCGTTTTTCCCTTTGGGTACGGAACCCTAAAAATGGCATTTATATGTAGTAGAGTAGTTAACCAATGTTAGCCGACTTACCCGTCCTCCTTCATGACGGACTTGTCGCCGCAGTCGCAGGCGCCGCCGGCCTGCGACAGGAACATGTTGAAGTCGTGCGTGGAGTGGTCGCCGCGGTGGAAGCACTCGCGGCAGATGGACATGCAGGGCGAGATGCCGCACGTGCGACAGCGGTAAGCCACCACGCGCGGTATCCACACCAACCCGCATTTGTCGTGCTTGTCGTAGCTCCGGACTGGAACAATTAAAGTACAGGTGAAGGAGATGTTCATAAAAGTATGCCATGGTAAAGGTGGCTAGCATATTCGGTCAAATTACCTAAATAATCGACTAAGTGCGAGTTGGACTCGTGCACGAAGGGTTCCATACAGTATGGAAGCCCCCTTAATATATTTAATTTTAATTTATTATTTATTTTTGAAGGAAATATACGTTACTACCGACCAGCCCCGGCTTCGCACAGGTATATTATACATTCACACCTTCCGCTTGAATCACTCTATCTATTAAAAACCGCATCAAAATCCGTTACGTGGTTTTAAGGATATAAGCGTACATGGGGACAGACAGCGAGAAGCGACTTTGTTTTATACTGAACTAGCTGACTCGGTGAACTTCATTTCACCATCTGTCAAGTGTCAACTGTCAATGAGAACTTTCACATGCAGGAACATTTTGTATGAGAAAATTAAATTCAGGTTTTTATTATTTTTCTCGCCACTTTTACAAATTATCTAACCGTTTAAACCTTCCCATAACTTCTACAAATATTTCAAGATCAAAATTAGCCAAATTGGTTCAGCCGTTCTCAAGTTTTAGCGAGACTAACAACCACGATTCATTTTTATATATATAGATAGATGTAGTGATTATGTTGTCGTTATTAATATCGAGCAAAAAAATAATTTATTTTTTTCTGTTTTTACTATTTGTTGTTATAGCAGCAACATAAATACGTCATCTGTGAAAATTTCAACGTTCTAGCTATCACGGTTCACACTTTTTGAATTTGGAAGTAAGTATTTGTAATGTTAATGTTAGTGTTCAGCTACAAGAAAATGAATGAAAAGAATGTAAATATAAGTTTTCATTTATTTTATTACTAGCTGCGCCCCGCGGTGTTACCCGCGTTAGCCCGAAATTAAAAGTAGTCATTGTGTTAGTCCAAAATCTAAACTACCTTCGTACCGAATTTCATCCAAATCAGTTCATCCGTTTGTGCGTGAAAGAGTAACAAATATCCATACATACTCACATGTTTGTAATATTAGTAGGATTGAGAGGAATTAGAGCGAGACTGTGTAAAAGTTCTACACGGTGGCGATTAGCATTGTCTCCAGCACCTGATCAACAGATTATCTTTAAACATTTATAACTCTACTGTACGTGTGTATATCACTGAACTCCTCCTAAACGGCTGGACCTATTTGAATGATTTGTTTTGTATGCGTTTGGGTGCGCTGTGGATGGTTTAGATTCACAAATAAGCCCGGCAGATGGCGCTGCAGTAGGTCCGCAAGTATATTATAATGATCAGATGGTTGGACGTACGTTCAACGTTCTTTTCTGTTTGAAGAAAAACCAGGCGGCTAAAATCCATCGATAAAATGATACTTGCTGAGATTCCGGATTTCACACCAAATTACCCCATTCTTCTATGACATTGCGAAAACTATAATGATCGTATTGTGTGTATAAAGAATGTAATTCTTGAAAAAAGATCACATTTTTGCAATTGGATACTATGATGTGACGCCTGGTTGCCTCGAATAATAATATGAATTCCTTAAGCAGTTTCATTAGGAGCAAAGAACATTAGAAGTTTTTATTTTATACCAACTACATATATATTAATTTGGGTTGCTGGGTTGAAGGTGAAGGCTTTTATGTTTTAATCATATACATATGAAAATAATGAGTCTTTTTGATACTGAGCACACATTTTTATTTTACTCCATTTTGACACAGAAAATCAATAACTCAAATATGATGACCTCAGGGTCTCTTCAGGTCTGAGTGACTCCCAGTTAAGTCCTCAACTTTAAGCCTTGGTTGCGGTAGTGCTGTGGTAAGGAGATCTGCTTCCATGTTCTCTGTGTACTCTGCCTATAAGGCTACTACTCTTTGTTTCTTGGCTTCATAACTTATCCATCCACCACCATATTTGAAAATATATCCCGTGTACGATCGTCTACCCATGGTGCAAGCTGCCCAAAAAGCGCCTGCCATTCCATACTACTTCATGCCACTTTTTTATATTTTAGTCCAACCTTCTTGATTCCTTTAAATAACAGATGACCCGTTTCGCGGCTTGCCAATGATTGTTTCCGTAGCAAGTATTAAATTGGCTTAGATACCTTACGGCAAACGTAATATCTGGCCTTGTTGTCACTGCTAGATACATCAACGATCCGATCAAGCTGTGGTCCCACAAGTGTTGGTTTGTTAGGAGAGCTTTCGCGTAAATACGCCAGGAATCATAGTTTTCTCGCTTAAGCGATTCTATATGACCATGACTCTTTTGATTTTTCCCACGATTGACGCACTTTTTTTACGAATAATAAATTTTGAGTAATGTGGATATCTCGAATAATGAGTCTTTTTAATAATGAGCACACATTTTTATTGTACAAAGAAAATACCTACTCCATTTTGACACACAAAATCAACAACTCAAATATCTCTATAGCAACCAAAACTCAATGACAACATAATAAGTATAATATAGACTTGAAATAACTACAAAGTGTGACGCATAGGACTCAATAAGGCCGCCATTACATACTTACATTTGGTTTATCACCAAAAATGCCACAGCCGATATCAATCGTAAGTACAAAATTCAAATAGTTTGCTCAAATCGATGTGTACCATTTTTTCATAATGATGATCTTTCAAAAACAAATGATGAATTGAATGGAACCACAAACCACAACATCATTTAGGTATGTAATTAGTTAATTCTTGATTTTTACAAAACTGCTAAACCTATTTCGATTTATCATTATTTAATATATTTGTTTATTTTATAATCTCAAATGAGCCTAACTCTGAAGTACCTATGATCTAGCAAACAAAAAAATAATCAACAAAATCGGTTCATACTTAATTGACCGAATAATCGCGTTGCTAACATACAAAAAAAAAACATACTTACCGCCGAATCGAGAACCTTCTTTTTTCAAGTCGGTTATAAATATTGATATGCACTCATGCATAATGACAATGTGATTCCCGCACTTTCTTAGGTAAATTCGCTCTCGCAGTCACTATTAACCCAATTATTTTCGCAGTACGCAGTATGAATTACCAAAGAAATATGGGAACATATTATAATTAAAGTGTAGGCAGCAAAATGTCAAATAACTTATATAAATAACCTGTGGCCGCCTTCTCTATTTTCTCAAGTCATTGATACAATCGGATTGAGTTTTCAAACATGTGTCAAAATAAAAAGTAATTTAAATCAAAGTTATTACTAAGTTGCCAAGGAGTATTGATGTCACCTTGGAAGTAAGTCACCCCGAAATTAACTTTCTACTCCTTTTTAACCCCGATAAGGGATGAATTTCAATAAACTACGAAACACGTCTTCCGTCAGTTCAATTACAGAATGTTTATGCCAATTTTCAAGTCGATTGAACCATGGAATCACGATGTTCCATAGAAACTTTGACCCCAGTTTTTACCCTCTTAGGGTTAGAATTTCGAAAAATCCTTTCTTATCGGATGCCTACGTCATACAAAGAACCCATCCTCCAAATTTGAGGTTCCTCCGACCAGCGGTTTGGGCTCTGCGTTGATCCGTCAGTAAGTCATTCAGGACAAAGCATTTTATATATATAGAAGATTAGATACCATTTAATTTCAATTTAGTTGTTACTCTACGTTATATTAAATAATCATTAATATTTCAGTAAAATATGAGGCTTCTTTTATTTTCTCATAGAGGTGATGAAAAGTAGAGTGTACCACTCGGGCGCAAAATATATTTTTGGCTCGGGCGACGTACTTTGAATCCCTCGCCACATTCGGGATTCTACTAAAGAATCCCTCACTTCGCTCTGGATTCAAAAAAGCGCTCTCGCCGTAAAAATATTATTTTGCTCCCATATGATACAATCTACTATTCTCCAACACTTTCATAACTCTACTTCATTTGTTGAAAGTAAAAGACGACAGAAATCATTTTATCACAAGGCATCATAAGCAGACAAATCTACCAGTTTATTAGGTAAACGGAACCATTGTTTATGACCAGCTTTGAATGTGATTTAGCATGCAATATTCATCATGAGGTTGGCACGCCGCCATTTAGGTCAGCGCCGCCGCGCCATCGAGAAAGCAACTTGTATTCTATACGGACATAGGGTTACCAAATCCGGAAAAGTCCAGAGATAAGGCCGGATTTCCTTTGAAAATATTATGATCAGTAACCGATTGTACAAGTCCTATGTGTAGAGATCTTTTACCCGATGCGCGGGACACTTGTATGAAATAATCGGCCAAGTACGAGTCGGACTCGCTCACGGAGGGTTCCGTACTGTATGGGAGCCCCCCTTAATTATTAATAATATTTTGTTTCTAGTATTTGTTGTTATAGCGGCAACAGAAATACATCATCTGTGAAAATTTCAGCTTTCTAGCTGTAACGGTTCATGAGATACAGCCTGGAGACAGACAGACAGACGGACAGTGGAGTCTAAGTAATAGCAAAGAATATATAATAATACTACGTATAGAACGGCCACTCGTTACCCCCCACCCGTTTGAGTCTTCCTCACTTCCACCCGCGTTTCACGTACCGAGTCGTGTACTCTGCGCGCGGGCTGCACTGGCCGGTGGATTTTGTAATAAAAATACCTAGACTGTGACAATAGGGAATACTTGTACTGTGTATGGATGAATATCAATAATACGTAACTAAACAAGAAATTTTAATGTTTATTTAAGGATAAGTAAAAGGAACTTATTTTACATTATTTGCTAAATTCCTCTTGATTTTTTCTTTCAAATAAAGTAGATCGGTTACTTATTGCTAAAATGCTTCCTAATTTAAGCAATTGTTATACTTTTTTAAGCACTAGATTTATATTCATTTTTGCAAATTGAATACGCAACTGTCTCACTCACGCGGCATGACGTCACGTTGTGGTGATCGCTGACAGCCATAGACGTTCCGCACACAAATGCGCGTGTAGCGACCGTGCGTATGTGTGTTGTCTGTGAGTAAGTACTGTGTTAGTGTGCGTAAGACAGCAGATTTTGTATGAAGAATCGCGGAGTGTCCGGGCTGTGGTAATAGGGTCCCGTTTTTACCCTTTGGGTACGGAACCCTAAAAAATTGTCTGTCTGTCTGTCTGTCTGTCACCGGGCTATATCTCACGAACCATGATAGCTAGGCAGCTGAAATGTTCACAGATGATGTATTTCTGTTGCCGCTATAACAACAAATACTAAAAATAAAATAAATATTTAAGGGGGGCTCCCATACAACAAACCTGATTTTTTAGACGTTTTTCGCTCTATAATAATAATGGTAACAGGTAGATGCTTGAAATTTTCACAGAATATTTAGTTTTATATTCACTTTAATAATAAATAAACAAATTAAAATAAAATGAATATTTAAGGGGGGCTCCCATACAGTACGGAACCTTCCGTGCGCGAGTCCGACTCGTACTTGACCGATTATTTACTACTTTCACTTAGGGACTGTGGCTCTGTAGATATTTGCTCGAAGGAAAATCTAGAGATATGGTGGAGTGGTAACCCTACACGGACGTACGTGCCCGAGGTAAGGTGAGTTTGCTTTGATCTCTCTAAGCCTCGAAATTAATGGACCAGTCATGATGTGGCCAGAGGCTGTAGAGTGTGGACTGCTTGTGAATCTCGCTAAACGATTGATAGTAGCAGCTACCTATACAGGGTTATTTCTAATCAATTAGCATCCTTTCAGGGGCTTATTCTGTACATCAAAACTAACAAGTTTTGTTCTACGACTTTTATTATATCTCAAAAAAAAGTTGTTGTTCCATAGAAAAATGTCGTTCAACCTCGACAAAACGTATGGAACAGCTGATTTGTTTTTTTTTAGTTTTAACAAAGGTCGTAGAACAAAAGTTGTTAGTTTTGACGTAAGTACAGAATAAGCCCCCTAAGAGGATGCTAATTGATTAGAAATAACCCTGTATATACATACAGCGATGCTTTGACCTGCTTCTTTAGTCTTGGAGGTCTCAAACAATTTCGAAGATTAGATTTTTTTGAAACGTGTCCGACTCTAAAATATTTTGCCCAGTCACATCATTATTGAATTATGTTAAGAGTTCATGTACGTCATTATTGAATTATGTAAGAGAGTTCGTAACTACATAATATACAAAAAGTAGGTGCATGTCTGAACTTAACCTGTACACATATACTGTGTACTATCCGTAATGCAAATTCCGTTGTAGTAACAATAAACTCTGTGCCAAATCAAACAAAAGTGTGAAGCGAATCGACACGCGCTTCGTTTTATGGTAAACACCACTTTACGAATTGTATTGATTTTGTTCTCAGGATGTAAGGAAGTATTTTCAAGATCCAATGCTAGCACATGTGCCATACTCGTGATCGGGTGCTGCTTGCAGGGCGCCGGTCTGCTCGTGGCATTCACGCAATGCACCGACTTGATAACTTAGGCTAAGATTTAACTATGTTATATAATCTTTGTACAGTAAAATAAAAATAAAATTGTGTTTAGCTAACAAAGGGCACAGACCCTGGAGTCTGTGGTTATAAAATTTTAGAATAAAAAAAAAGATCCAATGCTTATTGCTACAACCGCTTTCAAACGTTTAAGAATCTATGGAATAACAGTAAGTAGGTACAGTGAATATGATTCATGTGAACATGATATTGTGCACAGTAATAACAATATTAAGCATTAAATAAATATGAATAAATAATAAGGAATATATTCCAATATGCTCCTTTACCTAACGGCTAAAATATATTTATCGTCCCACTGCAGGGCAAAGGACTATCTTCCCACTTTTCATTACATTCTTAAAAAAAAGAATTTTTACATAGTTAAATCACGACAGATAAACGACAAAAAGAAGACTTCAAAAAAATCGGTCATACTCTTTGAAATGAATGCTACAACGAATTCTGCAAGAATCAAAATCGGCTCAATGTTAAAATAATCGTCCGATAATTACGAATCACAGATCAAATGTCTACAGAGACGACGTCTACACAACACACTGTTAATAAGAACAAGAACAAATCGTTCAAAAATTATCTATAGGGCTGTCGAAAAACAAAGTTCTCCGTCATTATCCACCTTGCGGATGGACGTCCTCTCTGCATTTGTCAGCTCACGGTTTCTATTCTTAGTTAGACTGCCTCGGTGGCTCGGTGGTTAGTGACCCTGACTCCTGGATCAAAGAGGCGTAGACTCGATTCCCACCCAGGGCAAGTATTAATGTGATGAACGTAGGTGGTTGCTCTGTGTCTGAGTGTTATTTAAGTATTATCTATATAAGTATGTATTTAAAAATAAAATGATTTTAATTTTATAGTGCATCCCACACTAGGTTTATCTCAAAGAGTTACTTTTTTTTTATGATAAACATTTCAAAAATTCGTCGCGGATGCAGGATTCGAACCTTGCGTCTTCGGGTCACTAGCCCGACGCTCTGGACCACTGAGCTAACCCGCTATACTGACTCGCGATGAATTTTGTGAAGTGTTTATCATTTTAACCAACTTATAGCGTTGGCGGCGCCACCTGTGATACCCGTATTAGACAGGTTATCACTCAATTGAAGTTATAAGAACTTCTGTATTGACGAGAGATGGCGCACTGCTAATCAATGAAATGATTTTAATTTTATAGTGCATCTCACACTAGGTTTATCTCAAAGAGTTACTTTTTTTTTTATAAAAAAAAAAACATCCGCGACGAATTATTGAAATGTTTATCATAAAAAAAAAATTAAAAAAAAGTATTTAAAAATATGTATATGTAGTATATCAGTCTCTGGCAGCCTTATGACAAGCTTTGCTTAATTTGGTGTCAGAGACCGTGTGTAAAATGTCTCCTAATATTTATTATATATTTATTTTTTCGACAACTTTTTTACGGCTATAACTTCTATATTGCTACATTGTTTTTTTTTCTTCCAAAAACGAGGAGGTACTATGTTATGTACGTATTTTTGTGTATGTACTTAGATATTTTCGGCAATTGTGAACTGATTCAAGAAAATCTTTTTTATTTCGAAAGGGTATACTCCCGAGGTTATCCCAAAGTTTTATTGAAATTGGCAGAGCCGTTTTTGATAAATCAACAATAATGTACATGGATGTCACATCAATTCGTGCAAACTCATCAAACTACTTGAAATCCCTGGGGTACAATGATATAGAAAACCTAATCAAACCAGTAAGCTAACTGGAGACCTTCCAGGCCTTTAAATTGTCTCTGATTCCGTTCCGCCGCTTTAAATCCAAACGCGTCCTATTTGAGCATAACTATGAAGGTAAAGCTAGAAGCAAGGTTTCATTAGAAGCCAAGCAAGAATACGATCTCGCTCACACTCGGTGATGTATTTGCAAACCCAACTCTCATGAGGCTGACGCTACGCAGATACGTCACTCATCTTACATAAAATACACACACACATATACATACATACAAACACACACATACACAACATTCACTCCATACCTATGTATGCCAGTTGCCACCGGTAGTTCGGTAATAATCTTCTTGTGATACATGTAAGTAATGTAAGTACTGTATATCTATATTAGAATCATGTCTATCCAAAGTACATACCTAAATTTACAAAAACGAAAGACACTGGATTTCACGCCTAGTGCGAAATCCAGGGTGCATAAAATTACATTGAAATACATTAAAATTTACCTGTTTTGTTAAAACTAAGTATTATTATAACAATGTTCTGCACATGTGTTATTTGGAAATAAAAATATGTTTAATATGTTAATATGTTTCACTACAGGATGATAGTAGTTGGTCCCATTTCTTGCGAAAAATAATTATACAAAAACACTCAAATCCATAAGAGATGCAGTGAACGTCTTAGGACTGGTAGGATGATGATTGTTATTATCAACGCTTCGTATCGTTTCAGCCATAGGACGTCCACTGCTGGACATATGCCTTCCCTGAAGATCTCCAATAAGACCGGTTCGTAGCGGCTAACATCCAGCGTGATCCTGCGGTCTTAATGAGGACATTCGTCCACCTTGATGGTGGACGTCCTACGCTGCGCTTGCCGGTACGTGGTCTCCACTCAAGAACTTCTCGACCCCATCGGTCATTAGTCCTATGTGCCCCGTCCATTGCCATTTTAACTTGCCAATCCGCTGGGCTATGTCGGTAACTTTAGTTCTTCTACGGATCTCCTCATTCCTGATTCGATCCAGCTATTGGCGCATCTCTCTGGTATCTTACGGCCTAACGTCTTATGAATCATCTGGTCTCGGCCATTGTTTTGGCAGCACGTCTATTGCTAATGGCAAATGAATTACTCACGTATGAAGATATTAAAACATGCAAGTCATTCATCAGTTGTAATGGCGTAATAACTATCCTAAGCGGGTGAATGATTAGTGGGTGCGGGAATTTGACAATGATTTTATCTGGATGACTAAATGACGGATATAGAGAGAACTACTGATAGCGCGAGAGTTGAATGCATTCGGGGTCTGAGGTAAAGAGCGGGAGCATCTCCCCCCGCTATCCGCACGCCCCACCTCACGCGCCTGGGCGGGTTGGGCGTGCGGATAGCGGGGGGAGACATTCGCATTCCTAAGCTCTGCATTCAACTCGCGGGCGTACAGTAGACTACCTAGTCTAGTGTTTCTTATTATTTCTTCTCTGATAGATAGGGAATCAGATATTTTCTAAGCTTAGAAACTTCGTCTTAGAGACTTTTTGAGTCCTGGGAGAGTTTGGGGTAGCCCGGTTTTTATCTCTACATTTAGTTGCAGAGAGCATAGGTGCAAATTACCAATTCCCTCCCAAAATACCCCCTGACACTAACTTGTTAGGGATAACTGGTAAAGTAAATTTAAAAAAAAATCCCAATTCATCATGCTTAAGACTCATACCGCAGTGGGCCAGCGTGGTGGTTATGGCCCAATCACCCTTCATGGGTAAGCCTACGTCCTGTAGTAAATAATAAATATTAGGGGACATCTTACACACGGTCTCTGACCCCAAACTAGGCAAAGCTGATATGGCGATATGGCTGCCAGAGACTGATATACTACATATACTTATTTTTTGATACATACGTATATAGATAGTAACTAAATAACACCCAGACACAGCGCAAACACTTATGTTCATCACATAAATATTTGCCCTGGGCGGGGATCGAACCCACGCCTCTAGTAGTGGACTATTAAAAAGGCTAGTACAGTACATACTTGGAGACGCAAGTTTTTACTGCAATCAGTTAAAATCTTTACAGTAAACAGAGTTCAAGATAGAATACCTTGTACTACCTAAATCTACCTTGAACTCTATCGAAAGAAGAAAAAACATTCTGCGGTAAGTTTCTATCGCAATGCAGTCTTCATCAATTAAGTTACTGTTTTTGGCAACACATCACGGTCTATGAGCCCAATGAATTGAGTTTAGAAGCTAACAATTTTTTTTTAAAAATACCATAGGAGCATTATTCAAATGAATTACTCATCAAAACTACTATAGTATTTAGACCAGACCATTTCGAGATCCATTAGTGTGTTCCGATGCGAAGGGCAATGGATCTGGCAAAATGTAGAGCAGAGATTCATTTATCTAGAATGCCGTATACTATACGGTTTTTTAACCGACTTCCAAAAATGAGGAGGTTCTATGTTCGTATGTATGTATTTTTTTTGTGTGTGTTCATCGATAATTCCGCCAATTGTGAACCGAATCGAAAAATTCTTTTCTTTATTCGAAAGGGTATACTCCCCGAGGAGGTCCCATTTTATGGGTGTATGTACTGTACTGTACCAGCCTTTTTAATAGTCCACTGCAGGACGTAGGCCTACCCACGAAGGGTGATTGGGCCATATCCACCACGCTGGCCCAATGCGGGTTGGTGGATTCACATACGCCATCAAATTTCTTCTACGGACGTATGCAGGTTGCCTCACGATGTTTTCCTTCACCGAAAAGCCAGTGGTGTGAAATTCCGTACATAAATTCCAAAGAACTCATTGGTACGGGACTGGGATTGAACCCACGACCTCACGATTGTATTGTAAGGCGGGTGTCACTACCTCTAGACCACCATGGCTTATTTATATGGGTGTATAATTTACTGAAATAAAAGATTTATTATTTTTTAAATTTTACAAAAATCAGCTAAGCCGTTTTTGATAAATCAACAATAATGTAAACAATTCGAGCGAAATATTCGAATTTTGTACATGACGGAAGGCTGTTTTGTGTTTTTTTGCGTAAAATAATTATTTACTTATTTAACCTGTACTGCCCCACTGCTGGGAAAATTGGGGGTTATGAACTTCAGAAATTCTAGAGTGTTGACAAGTGAGATATATATATATATACACCACTACTTTTTATGAACATCTAAAAAAAAAATGTAGGTATCAGTACACGATGTAAAACATATGTGCACAGTTAAAATTTAAAAAAGATCTTAGGTAGCCTATTTATTTAGGTTTTATTTTATCCTAAAATTATGCACATAATGTCAATTTCATTCATGTATCGCTATTGCATTCATTCCCTTTGCTAGCTCTCTCGCTCGCAAAAGCCCGCCCACAATTTTATTACCCACAAGTCTTGCAACATGGCTAGCAAATAATTTAACCAATTATTTCAATTTTTAAGGGATAATTTTAGGATATTGATTTATTAACTTTTTATTGCATATATATGTTTAGTATCGTGCACTGATACCCCCAAATTTTTTTTAGATGTTCATAAAAAGTAGTGGTGTATATATATACATGTACATGGGCATGCATGATGATAATGATTGACAAAAGGAATAATTATCATCGCTCAATCTTTATGAAGCTTTAATGCAATTCATCTTGCCTATTCTAAACTAGCTACGTAGTACCTAACCTAATCACTAGCGCCTACTTGCGGTGACATCTCCACAGAAACCACAAACTAAGACGGTCGGTATCAGATTGCACCACGCTACTTCTAATCATTTTAAACGAGAATCCCGGAAATACAAAGACTTCAATTGTTCCATTCTTTAACGATATTATGGTGAGTATAGACTAGAGAATTTCCTTGTAACAGTACAACGAACCGCTCCATTATAATGTTCTAATCTATCACCCTTTCATGAACCCAGACGTCGAACACGCTCGCCATTTTCTTATTATGTACTAGATTTTACCCGCGGCTTCGCCCGCATGATATTTCGGGGCCCTACCTTACTTACCACCCTTAATAAGGGAGGTGGAAAATAAAAAATCGATTAGACATTTGTTCGATTTGACATTTCTTGGAGCGCACGCTAGATAGCTCGCATATTATTATGGCAGATTTTTTCCTACTTACTTACTTAACACTTAGGCCGTTTTCTGACTTGTCGGTGTGGGAGCGGTGCGGGATCTGTAAGGTCTGTACCGAAACGATACCGCGTTGCCTTCACCTACTCACCTATCGGTATATTTTCGGTATAATTTTCAATTTCTAGTACTAAAACGACGTGAATATCTCGCTCCGCCATCTTGTTTGCACGACCTCGCGCGGTAAATGTCGAGCGGCGCCTGGACACGCATCCCGAGACGCGGTAAAACGAAACGATCCCTCCCCGCTCCCGCACACACCGCGCCAATCAGAAGACGCGCATTAAGGTGGTTCGATTTTCATACTAATCTATTTGACTATTCATGGGCGATGAGAGTATAATTTTACACTGAAATGACTATAGTTGGCTTTTAAATTGGTCTTTATTTGCGGCATTTCATCTTTAGTTGGTGAAAACAGTAGATTAATAGTAGAAATAACATCGAATTTTAGTTCAATTTTGTCAATGTGTGAGTGAACACAGATAGTGTCGTACGGTGCCTTTATTACAATTTTATAGTTGTTTAGTAGCGGCACAGAATACATAATAGTAATTGTACGGCGACGACGCGCGACGTTGCCAGCTCGTGGCATAGGCGGGTCACGCGCTGTTGCCGCTCTTCTGTCTTCGGTCTTCTCATAAATTCGCTCAGCTCAAAAATCAATTATTGAAAAATATTGGACAATGTATTGCCAGTATTAGAATTTGGATAAATTATAGGGAAAATATATTACAAACAATAAATAATTATAATACTATTATGTAAATATTATTAAAATATACCTACAACATACAATTTATCATTTTTTTACAAACGTCAATCGTCAAGTAATGTTCGTTGGTAAGCGCATCATTTGGGAACATCTGGACTGATTTGGTAATTTTTTTAATGGTAATATACTCCTACTTAGATTTTATGGAATGAAAGCTTGGAAGATAGAAGGAAAACATTATTTGAAAATACGATAATTTTCATGGATAATTTCAACTCATGGCGTTGGCAACACTGATTGCGTACGTACGCGCGTTTACAACGATTCGGTTTTTCTTGAATTCTTGTTTTCAGTGTTTTGTTTGTATGATTCCTATATCAGAGTGCCATTCTATAAAGATTTTATCGGTGTTTTATACATGCAATCAGTCACCCAAAATAAACCATGGCACCACGTACTTCGCAAAAAGATTACAATAATCGGCCAAGTACGAGTCGGACTCGCGCACGGAGGGTTCCGTACTGTATGGGAGCCCCCCTTAAATATTTATTTTATTTTAATTTTATTATTTATTATTGAAGTGAATATAAAACTAAATATTCTGTGAAAATTTCAAGCATGTACCTGTTACCATTGTTAATATATGTAGATAGAAAAACGTCTAAAAAATCGGGTTTGTTGTATGGGAGCCCCCCTTAAATATTTATTTTATTTTGTTTTTAGTATTTGTTGTCATAGCGGCAACAGAAATACATCATCTGTGAAAATTTCAGCTGCCTAGCTATCATGGTTCATGAGATACAGCCCGGTGACAGACAGACAGACGGACATCGAAGTCTTAGTAATAAGGTCCCGTTTTTACCCTTTGGGTACGGAACCCTAAAAAAGTACCTAGCAGGAAGGATTTTTTAGTACCTTCAGAAAATCCCCGCTGGAACCAAAGTTACTCGTCGGTGAATCCGCTGCGTAAGAGTTGAATAAGTACAATTGTATTGCTACTTGTGTATTCATGATAGCTATATCATGGTTCATGAGATACAGCCCGGTGACAGACGGACAGACAGACAGACAGACGGACATCGACGTCTTAGTATTAGGGTCCCGTTTTTCTCTTTGGGTACGGAACCCTAAAAACCACCAATACTCTGGTCCCAGGAAAAATCGCAAACGAATTCGTGCGCAAATGAAACGATATCATGGAGAAAAAAATTACAAGTCGGTCCTGTCGTTATCAAATTATGCGCTTACTACGTAACAGTATTTGATTTTTATTTAGAAGACAAAAAACATCGCAAAAAGAAACATGCTAAGCACGATTTGAAGTCGATATCGCGGGATCAAATACCTCGACTCCTAACCAATGGTCCAAACTATGCAATGGAAAGTGCGTCGAAATTAGCGCATAGTTGCAACCACGTTCGAACACAACAAGAGCCTTGTCTTTGTGTGAGTAAGTAGTCTGCCGCGGCCCGCAATATTGCCCGGTACAAATTCAGTACTTTAAAAAACGAAAACACAACTGAAATATAGCTGAGAAAATAGCAAATAATTCATTATTACCGGCAAATATATTACCATGAAATAATATGTACATTTTCATTTATAAATAAATAAAATACGTCAAATTAGACCATCAGCGCCATCTATTGGCACTGATGTGCCTAGCTAACCGCAAGCAACCACCTTAAAACATAGGCGCTCGGCAAGCTTTCGGTACCGTGTATACCGAGCGAAACGAATCCGCACCGCTCCAGCACCGACAAGTCAGAAAACGGCCTGTTATAATATGGAAAATTTACGCAATATCATTATAATTTATAGCCTATGTGTTATTCTGATAACATTTCGACTTATTATTCGATTTTATTTAGCATTATTTTTGCACCCCGTCTATTTTTCCGTTGCGGTATCCTGTCCGTACAGAGGTTGCCTGGAAGAAATCGCTTCCAGCGATAAGGCCGCCATTTGTTTTAACTAGTTAAGTTTAAATTGTATTGTATTTGTATTTTCTATCTTTGGTGTGAAGCATAAAGTATTATTTATTTCGTGGAGCCTTTGCACGAGCGCAGGCGATGGGGACCGCGTGACGCGTTTTATTTTAACGCAAGGTACTTACAACTAAATGGGATCCACCAACCCGCACTGGGCCAGCGTGTGGATATGGCCCAATCTCGCTTCGTGGGTAGGCCTACGTCCTGCATTGGACTATTAAAAGGTTGGTACAGACAACGAAATGTTACGGGTAAATTACGGGTAATAAAGTAAAGAGAGCGCCAAGCATTCGCAGGAACGTTACATTACGCGGAAATGCTTTGGATACTGAGCTGTATGTATTGTACCATTGGTAAGAACGTTACATTACATACAAACGCTCCAGAACAAGCTCTAGTCTATACTCACTCACCTATAGGCTCTGAGCACCGACCGTGGTGTACCATTAGACGGTGGTACGGTTCCACCGCGGATCCACCAGCCAAAGCCCGCAATTACCTCGGCCGTACAATTGCAGATGATAATTATAAAGCTGGGTTCGTTGACATCGCGGATAGTGAAAATAATGGCATCGCTGGTTGGTACATTCGCCAAAGACGTTTGCCAGATTTACAGCTATCTGAAGTATTCTGAAGCCACATTGGTTTGATTAGGAGTAAGATATGTAAGCTATCGAGATTATTAAAGCTCGAATCAAACTTGTTGGCGTCTCTCTCTCTCGTCTCGTTTCTCCTCGCGCAACTGATATAACATGTTTTTAACCGACTTTCAAAAAGTTGGAGGTTCTATGTTCGTCTGTACGTATTATTTTGTGTATGATCATCGATAATATCGCCAATTGTAAACCGAATCGAAAATTTCTTTTTTATTTCGAAAGGGTATACCTACCCGAGGTGGTCAGGCTGCGCCGTTATTGAAAAATCAACAATAATGTAAACAATTCGAGCGAAATATTCAATTGAAATGAAAGAAAGAAATGAAAGGCGGATTTGCCATTCCTTGCGGCAAATAATTATTAAAATTGTAATTTTAATTTTTATGTAGCTTGTCGCATGCCCTGGCTTACGCTGTTAGTGCGCCAAGCAATGGAATTTAATAATAAATATTAATAACTAATTTGATACTGCGCAATGTCTTGCCTCGTGTTCATAGACGCCACAAAGTTTGATTCAGCCTATACCCTAATACAGATTATTATTTTTTGCAAAAAATGGCAAAACCGTCCTCCATCGTGTACCAAATTCGAATATTTCGCTCAAATTGTTTACATTATTTATGATTTTTCAGTCGTTTTCTGTAAAATTTAAATGGGACCACCCCGGGAGTATACTCTTTCAAACTAATAATAACTAATATAAATTAAAAATTTTAAAAACCCCCGACACATTGACAACCATTTTGGGCACATTTGTAGAATTTTGGTTCTTCCATCCCCACTTTAACCCACCATAACTCTTATACGGCTCAATCGATTTTTATAAAACATAGCTAAGAACACTCTCGATTAAGTCTCCTTTCATCCAAAAAAAAAACTAAACTGAAATCGGTTCAGTGGTTCGGGCGCTATGATGCCACAGACAGACAGACAGACATACAGACAGACAGACAAACAGACACGTCAAACTTATAACACCCCTCTTTTGCGTCGGGGGTTAAAAAAGATTTTTTCGATTCGGTTCACAATTGGCGGAATTATCGATGAACATACACAAAATACTATATTTCTATTAAGCATAAGGTTGCTTTTCCACTAGCGTTGTGCGAGGATGCATAGCGAAGGTAAGGTAACAGAGAGACGAAAAACGATATTTCTTTTGGTTGTCAGCTACACATCTTATCGCTGGTGGATACACAGCCTAAGGTCTAGACCAAACCGCAAAGGAAATGACAAAATTGACGGTAAAGAAATAAAAATATTCTAAGACACATTTTTGGTTGAAAAAGCAACGGTAACAGAAAACAAAAAGAAAAGAAAGCTTGAGCCGAAATTAATACCTATCACAGAACGGGGTTATAAATAAAATATCGCCAGTTGGCCGCGGATCAATGGAAGCCACTCGAAAGAATATTTAAATGACTGTGAGTCACAGTCAAACAGCTTTGTTTTGCTTATCGGAAGTCGCTTACTGTACTTTCCATTTTCTAATGTTACATCTTAATCGAGTACTGTAATGTACCAGCCTTTTTTAGGGTTCCGTACCCAAAGGGTAAAAACGGGACCCTATTACTAAGACTCCGCTGTCCGTCTGTCTGTCACCAGGCAGTATATCATGAACCGTTATAGCTAGAAAGCTGAAATTTTCACAGATGTATTTCTGTTGCCGCTAAAACAACAAATACTAAAAACAGAATAAAATTAATAATTAAGGGGAGCTCCCATACAACAAATCTGATTTTTTAGCCGTTTTTCGCTCTATAATAATGGTAACAGGTAGATGCTTGAAATTTTCCCAGACTATTTAAGTATATGTATATTCACTTGAATAATAAATCACTACATAGTATAAAATAAAGTCGCTATTTTTGTCTGTTTGTTTGTCTGTATGCTTAAATCTTTAAAACTACGCAACGGATTTTGATGCGGTTTTTTTTAATGGATAGAGTGATTCAAGAGTAAGGTTTATATGTATAATACACCTGTGCGTAGCCGGGGCGGGTCGGCTAGTTACCTAATAAAAATAAAATAAATATTTAATGAGGGCTCCCATACAGTACGGAACCCTCCGTGCGCGAGTCCGACTCGTACTTGGCCGATTATTAATAGTCCACTGCAGGACGTAGGCCTACCCATGAAGGGTGATTAGGCCATATCCATCACGCTGGCCCAGTGCGGGTTGGTGGATTCACATACGCCATCGAATTTCTTCTACGGACGTATGCAGGTTGCCTCACGATAATTTCTTTCACCGAAAAGCCAGTGGTGTGAAATTCCGTACATACATTCCAAGGAATTCATTGGTAAGGGACCGGGATTTGAACCCACGACCTCACGATTGTAAGGCGGGTGTCATTACCACTAAATCACCACGGCTTTATTCGAGTAATTAAAGCTAATGCAAACGGCCGTACTAAAACATTTACTTCGTTCGTCATTCGAATCAGGAAAAGAATATAAGCAGAAAATAATTTAATCAAATAGCAACAATATAAAGTCGATAATCGCACGCATAATCGCTGATACCTGAACCACTGAACCGATCAATTAGCAAGTCGTCAACTAAGCAGTAAACACATTATGCAACGCCACAATTCAGCAAGTAGTTGGTACACGGCAAATGTGCTGTGTGAAGATTAGCCAGCAGTTAGTATAGACACGGCAAAGCAAATGTGCTGTGTGAAGCTTAGCCAGCAGTTAGTATGGGAGTAATATTATCATTATTCTTTGGTATGGGCACGACGAAGGCACAGATAGTCCAGCAGTGTAGAGAAGTCGTGACACCATGAAGCTATTAGTAAGTAGCATTGATGATATTATAGGATTCAAAGAGCATTACCCAGGTGGGCTAGTCTGCAGTTCTGCACCAGTGGTGATGTATCTTCTCTTTTTGACTTTTGGGCCTTCATGAATTCGTAGAAAAAAGGAGCATTTGGACATAGGAAGCGATTAGACTAAGGAAATTAAACCCGACACATTACCAAACTTTCCTAAGAATTTAGACGTTTTTAGGGTTCTGTACCCAAAGGGTAAAAACGGGACCATATTACTAAGACTCCGCTATCCGTTTGTCTGACACCAGGCTGTATCTCTTGAACCGTGATAGCTAGAAAATTGAAAACTGCCGCTATAACAACAAATACTAAAGTCAAAAAATAAATATTTTAGAGGGGCTCCCATACAACAAACCTGAGTTTTTAGCCGTTTTTCGTTCGATATTGATAACGGCAACAGGTAGGCAAATGGGGGCTTCCATACGGTACTGAACCCTTCGTGTGCGAGTCCGATTCGCATTTACTTCGTCGATTTTTATTTTATTAGACTTGAATAGATTTTTTCCGGAGAAAAATACGAAAACGTCTCCATAATGCGAATGTTTGACACCACGGGACCATTTACAATCTAGGAGACATCAAAAAGCATAATCTAATTATTGCTAAGTACTAAGTACTACTTAATTAGTTATATCGCAATAGGGAAGACGACTAAAAGAAATACCTATAATGAGTCCGTCAGATAGATTTTATCAAAATAATTAAACACGTATTTTTCTTTTGTCAATTAAACAAGAAGATATAGCGCGTTAAAATTCCGCGTCACGTCCCAAGTGTCATGCAAATGTATGACTTCTGACAAAGCATCTTCTGCATCGCCGTAGGGTTGCGAGTCTGTCCATTTTCTATAGGATTCATTTCAGAGAGTGTGCATCTGAGCTGCACGACCTTATCCTACCATCCCCTTTTTACTACAGGACAAGTAGGAGGACGCCACATTATTTACCACCCCTACACTGTCGATTTTCCTTCGATACGTACGAAGCGGTTTGACTCAACTTTTCTGATTCGTACCTCCAGCAATGGAACAGTCTTCCTGCTTCCCTGTTTCCTAAGAGATATAATCTAAAGCTTTTCAAGGTCAGAGTGAATAGGTATCTTCTAGGTCTGCGTGCTTCATCTTCGACCACAACGTCGCTTACCATCAGGCGAGTTGGTGGTCAAGCGCGGACTTATTCGCGATAAAAAAAAAAGAAGTGACGTCACGAGCCCCCACTACCGAACTTTGACAAGGTTTATTTTTGTAATTTATTGTTTGATTGACAAAAGAAAAAATACGTGTTCAATATTTTTTGATAATCTAACTAACTCATAATACGTGCGTTAGAGTTACAATAATGATTTTTTTTACCCAGTCATCATGGCTATTCCGCTGGGAAATAAAAAAGAAAGGAATTCTTTATCTATTATTTCTCCGCCGACATCCAAGTCAGAGCAGATCTTTATTAATGAAAGCTTCGAGCAAATACATATATACAGAGCCACAGTCCCTAAGTGAAAGTAGAAAATAATGTCCGAGCGCCGTCATACATACCGACTTGGACATTTATATTAAATAATTCACAATGACCCGTTTTCTCGAATCTCGACGTTATGTCACCTAATTAGTGCTTGTAACCGAGCACTTTGACATCGCGCGGCGTTGTAGTCGGCTTGCAATCGCCTTACAACTAACTAAAAAGCCTGCCCGCTACTTAGCTTGGGCAGGGTTTTGGCTCGGACTCTTTTCTTGCACGATTGAAACTCTATAGATATTTGCTCGAAGAATGAAAGTCATAAAGTACGTAAGACGGGAGTTAGCGCATCAGTAGGTGGTCGCGCGAGCGCTCGCGTCCTGCCTCACGTTAGGTGGTTATTGAACTGACCATGACGGTCATTCGGCGAGGCTTTAGTACGAGATTACTCGCAAACAAAACTACAGTAGTTGCCGTGTGGCATGTACACCATAAGCGCATAATCATGACCAGTATCCACCTTGTCCTGACTGCATTTGTCAGTACTTCCGCGGTTTCTATTCGACAACTTTACGGCTCTATCGGCTATTATGTTGCTGCGTTGTTGTCGGCGACCAACACTAATTCGGACATACTCGTAATAGTAGTTTATGCAACTGTCATATAATGAAGGGTATTAAAACACGTGATTTCATAATAGTAACGAGTGTTACGATTTATACCCGTGTTATATGCAGCATACACTACTTTATCTTCACTAATAAAAATAAAATAAAACATATTGCGAAACATTAAATTCACGCGTACGTGTATTGTCACAGTGAACTTGGCGCCATTAAAATCTAACCAATGAGAGCGCAGCTGCGCGCGCAGGGCCAATCAGGAGCGAACGCGCGATGTTATAATGAGATTTTACGATATCGATGTGGATATTATAACATCATGTGAAATTGCTTAAATTGAGTGTTTTGTTGTCTGCGCTATAACAGTAGTCATTATAAGTCAAGTATTGGAAACATAAGTAGAATGTTACAACATAAAATAGTTTAAGTTAGTTTCTCATCTCTCTCTCGCTCAGTACAAGTGCTCGCCACGCTAGCGACTTGCATAAAGACCTGTCGCCTTCAGTTGTTTTAAGGAACACAATCAATGCAAGCTTCTTCCAAGCAGGCTAATTAAAAATCCGTAGGACGTGATTATGTCCAGCAGGGTGGTGGTTATTGAACTGTCACGGTAATTCGACGAGGTTTTAGTACAAGATTACTCGTAATTAAAAACAGCAGTAGTTTCCGTGTGTCGGGATACATCTTTCGCGTCTAGCGGAAAGGAGGAAGAAATAAGAAAAAATGTGAAGAACCATACGAAAACGATAATAGTTTTCGTTTACTCCAAAACTCATACTATGGTTGTGCTAATGCGTGATGTGCATAACCGTCATTCACGACGGAGTACTATTGGTTTGACTTTTTGTCTCGTTCGGCTGAATTTTACAAAATAGCATTTTATGCGAACAGTTTTTGAGGACATTGCCACGGTAATGATATCTAATTACCGTGACATTGCCGACGTGATTTCGAGTGCTGTGCATTTTATGCACATGGCGCTCTCTCATCTCGCGTAGTATTATTATATTCTTTGATCTCGCTTAAAATGCTTATCCAAAGATCTTAGGAAATCTTAGATTTAGTATACTTTTTAGCCGACTTCCAAAAAGGAGTAGGTTCTATGTTTGTCTGTATATTTTTTTTTGTGTATAGATATTTTCGCCAATAATGAACCGATTTCGAAAAAATCTTTTTTAGTTCAACAGGGAGGTTGTCCCATTTAAGTTTTATCCAAATCGACTGAGCCGTTTTTGAAATTTCTACAATTATGTAAAAATTGTATTCATCGATTCGAGCGAACTACACGATTGAAGACGGTTGTGCCATTTTTTACAAAAAAAAAAATATTTTTTTACAATTACTTAGTTCGTCTTTGCCCGATCATATCCTGTCTTGATATAAAATAAAACTGCAATCTCGAGTTCTTCTGGCCCTCCATGTCAACGTATTATTCAGTCCATAGATGCACACTGCACATAGGATCTACCGTTGGACCTGCACACTTGTGTTAGTTCTATAAAACTTTCATAAAACTGGATACAATGAAGATAATAGACCAGACTCTACTCCAGCTATGCTCTATTCGTAATTCATCCATAAGTCATCGCTCAAGCTTGATGTAGCAAAACACAGCTTACCTTACCCTTCTCTAGCTGTAGTTAACAATTAATTGTAATCTGGGGGAGCCTATAAACAATATTTCCTTGAATTATTCGTTTCGCTTGTGAACCGAGCCCGTGCGCCCTCAGTGTTAAGGCCGCTGCATACGTAACGAGATAATACCTCGGACGGGACGTGAACGGGAACGGGACGTGACTGCCTCGTTCGAGACGGGAACGTGTTTTTAATGCATAAGTACCGTAACAGTGATTCGGATCTAACTGTTGTGAAGAAGGAAAGGTGGATTTTTAATTTCGAAAATTGGCTGTAATTGCTATTGTTCTAGATGACGAAGTAGTTAAGAACGTCCAACACTACTTTTCTCTCCGGAACGAACGGAGTGACTGTGCATACGTAGCGGAAACATGGACGGGACGGGGCACGTGCCGGACGGGACGTGCTAAACATCGTTGGCGACGATATTTTTCCCGCCCTGTCAGTGCCACGTTCCCGTCCCGTCCGTGTCTCCGTGACATATGCGCTTCCATATACATTTTGTATGAAACGATATTTCTAAAATTTCTCGTTCCGTCCCGTCCGTGAAAAACCCCGTCACGTATGCAGCGGCCTTTAAATCAAACCGGATGACATCAGCCCAGCCCTCGAACCCAGAGTCCAGTTGGAAGGAATCAAGAAGGAATTGGACTTGGAAACCAAACTCTCTAAATAAGTTAGTACGAGTATATTATAGATCATGGGCTACGGCCCTGATGCCGGGGCACTAGAATACGGCATCGGTATCCCCTGCCTGTAGCAAGAGCTTACTAAAAGGGGGCCTCTGGGCTCGCGGGTAGTTGGAGATGGAGCCCTATTCATCCACTTAAACAGGCCCGAGCAGAACAACAATGGTAAGTGGCCACATTGTCGTATATGACTATGCGTCAATTATTAATTGCAGGACGTTAATAGAAAAGTGCTGGGAGCTCTGCCGAGCTAGTATGCGCGCCACGAATTATTTCGTTCGTAGTGTCAGAACGAGACAGCGTTATGGCAAAGTATATAACTGTCACTTTTTCACACGTCGAAATGAGTTCTTTTCGTCGCTTTTCGTGGTCGCATGCTTTATAGCCTGGTGCGTTCCCCTGGAGATCCCGGAGCTTCCAAGACAGCACAAAGGCATGCCACCGAGGGGGTTTTAGTGTGTGCAATCCGACATAACCCGGCTGTCTCCGAAGCAGTTGGGTATCTTACGAAGATTTCCTCCTCGTAAAAAAAAATCATGTGGCTTGCTTTGGCGTCAGTTTTTAAGCCGCCGGATAGCCTCCGACATGACTAAACAGTTAAAACATCCACAATTGAACGTACTATCAGAACTGCCTTAAATGTCACCCGCGGTCACCCATCCGAAGACAGACCGTACCGAACGTTGATTAACTTTGGTGATCGCTCAGAAGCACCTAGTCAAACTACGCCATGAGCGCTACAACTCTTCAACTACCTATCGCATTTAGTTTACTTTAGCTTCGAGATAGATGGAAAGTTAGTTTCGAATCGAATGACTTTTTGCCATGATTCAGGGACTTTATTTTTGGACCGGGATAGCATAACATGCGCCGTGACAGTATTATTTAACACTAGCTGCGCCCCGTGGTGTTACCCGCGTTAGACAGAGATAAAAAGTAGCCTATGTGTTAATCTAAGGTCAAAGCTACCTTCATACCGAATTTCATCCAAATCGGTTCAGCCGTTTGTGCGTGAAAGAGTAATAAACATCCATCCATTCATCCAACCATACTTACAAACATTCGCGTTTATAATTTTAGTAGGATTTTAAAATTTGATCTTCTTAATACGGATGCAAACCCCTTATTTTCAATGTTACAAGTTTTGTAGTATACTAAATTGAATTGAGTAGGTATACTAGACTAGATACACGTTTATTAAAAAACAGTGTACCTACGTCAAATCAAATACAACACTAATATAAATTAAAAATTTAAAAAACCCCCGACACATTGACAACCATTTTGGGCACATTTGTAGAATTTTGGTTCTTCCATCCCCACTTTAACCCACCATAACTCATAAACGGCTCAATCGATTTTTATAAAACATAGCTAAGAACACTCTCATTAAGTCTCCTTTCATCCAAAAAAAACTAAACTGAAATCGGTTCAGTGGTTCGGGCGCTATGATGCCACAGACAGACAGACACACAAACAGACACGTCAAACTTATAACACCCCTCTTTTGCGTCGGGGGTTAAAAACTAGCTGCCCGCCCTGGCTTCGCTCGGTTACGGATGAGTTATAGCTATTAACCTTCCAGAAGAAATATTCTAAAAGATAGTGAAAACAGCGTTGCAATATGTTGTCTAGTTTGGAAGATATAAGCGGATACACAGACAGACACACAAAAATAGCGCTTTTGCTTTATACTACTTGTATGTAGTAAAGCAACTTTTTTATATTTTTACCTTGAGACAATGTTGCAACACTCATATCGCCGAGAGCATAAATAAAAGGCCGTACCGTACACGAGACTGGAAAAAGGTCCGCTTCCAGTTACAAAGGTGGCCGAGCTTTATTTGTCATGGGGCAGGCCAGGCATGTCCCCATCTAATTATCGCGAGCCTACTAAAGTATGTGTACTTTATGTAGTTTTTAGGGTTCCGTACCCAAAGGGTAAAAACAGGACCCTATTACTAAGACTCCGCTGTCCGTCTGTCTGTCTGTCTCTCTCCAGGCTGTATCTCATGAACCGTTATAGCTAGAAAGCTGAAATTTTCACAAATGATGTGTGTCTGTTACCGCTATAACAAGAAATACTAAAAATAGAATAAAATGAATATTTACGGAGGGCTCCCATACAACAAACCTGAATTTTTAACCGTTTATCGCTCGATATTAATAATGGTAACAGGTAGATGCTTGAAACATTCACAGAATATTTAGCTGCATGCTTACTTTAATAATAAATAGAAAAATTAAAATAAAATAAATATTTAAAGGGGTTCCCATACAGTATGGAACCCTTCGTGCGCGAGTCCGCCTCGTACTTGGCAGATTATGTATATTTTTACCTAGAGACAATGTTGCAACACTCATATCGCCGAGAGCATAAATAAAAGGCCGTACCGTACACTAGACTGAAAAAAAGTCTGCTTCCAGTTACAAAGGTGGCCATAGAGCTTTATTTGTCACGCACGGGGCAGGCCAGGCATGTCCATCTAATTATCGCGAGCCTACTAAAGTATGCGTACTCTGTGTAGTTTTTCCATGATATTCTAGAAACAGGGATACTGCGGGCACGTGTCTCGATCAGCTGTTGCGAGGTCGACGTACGCTACGCGCGATGAGTAAATAAATAGTCTGAGCTTGGTCTGAGCCGATTTTAATGGCTGCTTTAAACTCCTCTATAAACCCTAAACTGGTCTATGGATTAGACTTACACAGACCGCGAGACGCTGCGCCGCGTAGTCCTTGTCTGTAAGGCTGCATTTTAGAGAAATCGTCAAAATAACGATTAAAATCATTTAGTGACGATATTTAGAAGATTAGATTAATAAGTAAAGCAAAAAAAATTAGATACTATTTATGAGATATGAGAAGTGATTTCATTTGTGTTTATTTTTCTTCTCTTAGGGCCGCAGCGCTGACGCAGCACAGGGGCAGCGCTAGAGCAGCGCGGCCGATTTGAAGGCACCCTTATTGTTGTCCATCCATCCACCTATCAGCCATAGGACGCCCACTGCTGGACATAGGTCATCCCTATGGATCTCCAATAAGACCGGTTGGAAGATGCTTGCAGCCAGCGTGATCCTCCGAACATAGCCCTCCCTCTCCATAGCTCGTTGGGCCACTTGGAGTTTATTAATAAGACCCATAGTAAAAGACCACGTTTCATTGCCATAAGTCATCACTAGTAACACACACTGGTCGAACACTTTCGACTTGAGGCACTGAGGTATGTCGGACGAGGAGACGTTACGCGATTTTCCAAACGCTGCCCAGCCGAGTTGGATTCGGCGATTGACCTTTTTCTTGAAGTCGGACCTACCTATATAACTAGACTACTTATGATAGGTAGACGTACGAGTCAAGTTCAAGAACCGAGCTTTCAATAGATATTGCGGTGGGTACCACATGGGAATTACACAATACATGACCTTTGTCCTGTCCATGTTTATCAGCAGACCCACCTATTGAGAAACTCGATTGAGGCCTTCGAGCATCGTGTTGAGCTCTTCCATCGATTTTGCTATGACTACGATATCTTCGGCAAACCGAAGGCACAGCCCGGACACTCCGCGATTTTTCATACAAAATCTGCTGTCTTACGCACACCTACACAGTACTTACTCACAGACAACACACATACGCACGGTCGCTACACGCGCATTTGTGTGCGGCACGTCTATGGCTGTCAGCGATTACCACATCGTGACGTCATGCCGCGTGAGTGAGACAGTTGCGTACATAATTTGCAAAAATGAATATTAATCTAGTGCTTAAAATAGTATAACAATTACTTAATTTGGAAGCATATTAACAAAAAGTAACCGATCTACTTCTTTTGTAAGATAATATCAAGAGGAAGTTACCAAATAATGTAAAATAAGTTCCTATTATTTATCCTTAGGGAAACATTAAAATTTCTTGTTTTGTTACGTATCATTGATATTCAACCATACACAGTACAAGTGTTCCCTATTGTCACAGTCTAGGTAGTTTTTATTAGAAAATCCACCGACCAGTGCAGCCCGCGCGCAGAGTACACGATGCGGTACGTAGCGCGGGGTGGAAGTGAGGAAGACTCAAACGGGTGGGGGGTAACGAGTGGCCGTTCTATACGTAGTATTATTATATATTCTTTGCCGAAGGTGAGTGAAGGTGAGAATAATAATGCCGAATCCTTTCCATTCGTTATCGTCTTTATCCAAAGTAGCAGTAAACAGTTTCGGAGTCATTACGTCTCCCCGTCCTACGTCTCTTTTTAAAGGGATCGCCTTGCAGCTTTCTTTCTGTACTCGGACCGACATAGTGGTGACATAGTGGTATTATACAAGCACTTCAACACTTCGATATACCGATAGTCAATACGGCATCGTTGGAGAGACTCAAGCACAGCCCATGTCTCGACGGAATCAAAGGCTTTATCATAGTCCACAAACGCTAAGCAAAGAGGCAAGTAATACTCTTCTGTATAACCTAAGTGCGAGTCGGACATTTTATTTTAATTTAGTAATTTCAATCAGTCATTAAGTCAAGTGAAATATTCTGTGATTATTTCAAGCGTCTACCTGCTACCGTTATAAATATCGAGCGAAAAACGGTTCAAAAAAAGTTCATGTTTATTGTACGTAAATTTATAAGATTATAAGTTATTGCGTAAATCGAAGTTCGCCGGGTCAGGTAGTAAATAATAATTAAAATAAAGTATATTACGGAACCAATCGTGCACGAGTCCGACTCGCAATTAGCCGATTTTATTAGATTAATAGTTTTAGTGATATTATGATTTTTGTGCTATCCCATCAGAACCTTTTAATTCTTTAGGATAGAGTGAGTTGCTAGATTCTCATACACATCGTTTAATTTCTTGAATAATGTATGCAGATTGCTTCGGAAATTAAGGATGTTTCCTTTTCTGAAAATAGGCTTGTGAACTAAAAAAGTATAATTAGTCCGTCAAATAGATTGTCAAAAAATAATACACGTATTTTTTCTTTTGTCAATTTAACAAAAATTGATGAAGATATAGCCCGTTAAAGTTCCGCGTGACGTCACTAACCGCTATCAAATGTACCGGCTAGTGCCGGCACGAGCCCCCACTCTCAAACTTTGACAAGGTTTATTCTTGTCACTAATTGTTTGATTGACAAAAGAAAAAATACGTGTCCAATATTTTTTAATAAACTGATGGACTAATTATAATAATGATTTTTATACCCATTAAACATCCCTATTCAGTGGTGTGAAATTTCTTACTTAAGTTCCAAAGAACTCATCAGTACAGGACCAGGATTTGAACCCACAAGCTCACAATTATTGTAAGCCGAGTGTTACTACTACTAGATCACCATGGCTCACCACTACCGAATTACTCATACTTAATAAGTTAAAAAAACTAGATTAGCAGCAATATGTTATGATAGCTCAAATAATACTTTTGACTAAATTAACAAGTCAATCATTTGATTTACATCTGTTTTTGGTTGTTGCACCTTTGTGCAAACACTATTATTAACTTGGTGAATGTAAATTGTTTATATACTACTTAGTCATTGCTATGGAATATGTTTTTGTCAATTCACAGTGCATAGTTTAGCGATGAATAGTAAAATAATCGGTCAAGTGCGAGTCGGACTCGCGCACGAAGGGTCCCGTACCGTACGGGAGCCCCATTCCTCTTGCCGTTATAATTAGCGAGCAAAAAACTCCTAAAAATCTCGTTTGTTGTATGGGAGCCCCCCTTAAATATTTATTTTATTCTGTTTTTAGTATTTGTTGTTATAGCGGCAATAGAAATATATCATCTGTGAAAATTTCAGCTGCCTAGCTATCATGGTTCATGAGATACAGCCCGGTGACAGACAGACAGACGGACATCGAAGTCTTAGTAATAGGGTCCCGTTTTTACTTTTTGGGTACGGAACCCTAAAAAAATGAAGTCTGCAAGTTGACTTAAGCTTTGGACTTTAACTCTGAATGTTATTGTCGCAAAAAATGGCACCACCAACTTCCACCTTATATAGAATCTGAATAGTTAGCATGAATTGATGTGTCCATCCATGTACATTTTTATTAATTTATCAAAAACGGCTCAGCCAATTGCGATAAAATTTAAATAGTACCACCTCAGGAGTACCTATTCCATTTCATTTTTTTTTTAATTCGATTCAAAGTGGCGAAAATATTTAGGAACATACACAAAAAAAATATACAGACGAACATAGTACCTCCACCTTTTTGGAAATTGGTATAAATGTAATTATTATTACATTAAATTAATTGAGTGTTTATAAATTATAGAATAAAATTAAACTTACTTACGGGCAGAATGCCGTGAAGCACATGCATATTTACAAATAGCTTTTGTCAGTGGCTTCACCAGGGTTCCCAACTGTCCGGTTTTCGATCGGACTGTTGGGTATTAGGAGGAATTGTTGGGGTCGGGTCGCTAACTTCTGACCGGTTGCAATTTAGTGTAAATTTTAAATGCAAAATTTCGAATTATAGTAGTTATAGAGCTAAAAAAACAACCAAAAATCTCTAGAACCTGGACCAAGTACTAGTAGTAGCACGGATCGATGGACTCAAGTTAAAAAAAAAAAACAAATTTAAAAAAAACCTTATTAATATAAAAAGAAACAAATTAAAAAAAAACCTAATTAATTGTGGGTTGAAATTTTCAAAAATAAACTAAGTAATGCACCCAAATTTAAGAATAGAAATTTTTATTTTTTTATTTTTACCAAGTTTGACCAAGTATGACCAGATTAACAATGTCCGGTTATGGTGGCTGGAGAAATTAGCAACGCTGGGCTTCACCCATGTGATATTTTGATTTTTGTGCTCTCCCATAGGATCCATTTTTTTTTGGGTTAAAAAGTAACCTATGGCACTCTAACCTTTGTACTACCTACATCAATGCCATCTCCATTGCTCTGATGCTGCATGAAAGAGTAACTAACCAACACAATCTAAGATTTTTTTAATGGCAAGTGTCTTTATTAACTACAACCAAATACAACACTACGTAATATAAGCTAATACTACATTATCTACCTCTACATAAAAAGCAATGGGATTATTCACAGACCCTAGAAGGTCTAAAGATAATCCAAATGCTCAAGCCAACTTAAAAAAAAAAAACTTTTACTTTTATAATATTTGAGTATATGCAAGGTGTTGGTTTGTCGCGGGGACTGTTAGACGTCTATAAGCCCGATTACAGAGGCGCCAGCGTAAATTTAATAGCAACGTAAAAAGCGTTCTCTCTATCGAATGCCTAAAGTGAAAAAGAAACAGAACTATGCTATTTAGCTAATATAATTACGCTGGCGCCTCTGTAATCGGGCTTTATGGATAGTTTAGAATAAAAAGATATAAAAAGTAGACACCTAATAAGAACAAATGGCTTTACCACAAAAGATTTACGCATGCTTTAGACAATGTTTAACAGTACAAATTAAACAGTTAAACAGTGCTTAAAGTGTGTTTAAATCTTTTGTGGTATTGCAGAAAGTATTTTGTGTCAATTATAATATAATACAATTCAAACATAGAGGTGGCTCGGAACAACAACACAAGGATAGTAAGTAATTGCACAATAGAAAATTTAAGAGTCAGCCGTGTGAGGGGCGGGAATCTGCTCAGCTTATAGCATACTTCACAACTGCCATAAAGTTTGACAGCTATACCCGGAATTAAATGGAAGTACATTTAAATAAAAATGTTCAGTGAGTATTTATTTCTTTTTCACAAGCAAGTCAAAAAACTTATGAGAGTATGGTTCCAATAATTTCCATTTCTGAAACAAGGAAATCTGACAAAGATCAAAATTTTGAGTTGTCGGATCATGAAACTTAAGTGAAGTAGAGCAGGACAATAAGCCCGATTACAGAGGCGCCATTGTAATTATATTAGCTAAATAGCATAGTTCTGTTTCTTTTTCACTTTAGGCATTCGATAGAGAGAACGCTTTTTACGTTGTTATTAAATTTACGCTGGCGCCTCTGTAATCGGGCTTAATGACCAGGTGAAGTGAAAACAGGGAGAGTAGGACAGTAACAGTGTGATAGCTATGGCAAGCAGAGCATTGGTTGTCCAACGGCAAGATGGGTCAACGCTATAGTGAAAATTGGGGGTCGAACCTGGGCACAATTGGCACAGGACCGAGACAAATCTCACTATAAGAGAGAGGCCTATACCCAGCAGTAGGACAGAGAAGGCTGCGGATGATATGATAATGGTTCAAATTGTAATTGGTGACCCCTGCTTTATGGGGTATAGAATCCTAATAATACATATCTGTTAGCAAAATAAACCAATATAACACAGCCTACAGATGAGTCATTGCGACAAGGTTGCACATCTGTTCCACAATAAGCCAGCGACGGCAACAATGAAGGCTGACTGCTTCAGATAATGAGTGTAAATATGTCATTATTATTGCTGAGGAGTCTTTTATGGATTCTGCATATTCAACAGCTTAATATGTAATTGCATGACTCAACTATACAGCTGGTAATCCTTTAAATATAAAAATTTTAACAATTGATTTATTTTGTTTTAATTTCAGTTGGAAAGCGAAAATTGCAAAAATTTATTTCTATAAGTTTTTGAGTGACTTTTTGGAATGCTTACTATAATTTATAATTTAAGTAAATAGGCAACTACTATGGCATTTAGAAGCAGTTTCTTCTCATTAGAACCAAGTATATTTGCTTGTATTTTAGTTCTCCATCTCTATTGCATTACATTATGAAATCTAATATTTTTAGTAGCCATGGTACACAAGGAACATTAGAGACCGGGATTTAGTCATTTAGGTAACCTCATTATCGAGAAACTTTATGATCTTGGTCAAGTTACAGATACACTGTCAAAGAATTTGTACTTGACCTAGATACAGTTTCAATGTCTGCAATATTCAGTACTTATTTCATATTCAAACTGAAAAAGAGGACCTTATCAATTTGAAGATATGAACCAGTTGTTTTTCTGCACCATTGTGCAAAAATTATTACTCACATCTTCACAAAGGAAGGACTTGTAAATTGTTTGCTTGATAAGTCCTAAACCAACATCAAGATTTAACTTCTTTCCAAGCAGAAACAATGGAAGGTCATTTCAGATTGAGCAATAATACTAATAAAAACAAAGTTAATACTGCGTCAAAGCGTCTCTAAAGCTACGGTAAACAGTATACATAACCTACAAAGAGTTCAAAACGTCTGGTCAGAGAATACAGTTATATGGACTTACCGACAGCAGCAAATTCGTCAGGCGTCCTGCCGCCGGCTAAAAGCCAACGGCACCAGTCTATTGTCTCCCACTCGTCTATAGCCTTGCTAGGATTTAGCAGCACATCCAGGAGAGGCCCCAAATGCTGAGGAGATCCACTGGAGCAGTCCGCGTGTATGTATGCAGCTGCCCCTCTCTTCCCCTTCCTCATCAACACTTGAGCTGTCGAACTCGACATTTTCACGCTCCCAGCACTACACTCAGCATCCACTATCACAACACCAGCATAAGTCACTGAATAATTCGGTCACTCACGGAAGAAACACCATTTCAAGTTTTACATAAGGCAATGAACTGCGATCTGTCACATCATTGCGGTTAAACCATGTTTGTGAGTCGCGAGCACACTTCCAGTTGTAGCAAACACGCGTGACCACTTCGATAAACACTCAGATTTTTGGGATTTTAGGAAAATAAATCGAGTTAATTTCGTTTTACTGAAAAATTATAATGCAAAGCAGAAGAAACAACTCGTAATTCGGCCATTCGTCATTTCGGTTTAGTGTTGCGTACTAGGATTAGTGTAGCCAGTATATTTAAAAAAAATAACGCTTATGAACGAATCCTCGTCGAACCGCGTAGACTCCTGTCTAACGGTGTCTACCAAGTATAAAAAAATCTGAAACAGACTGGGGCTCGAAGTGGGCTCTATATCTGATTTTCGTAAGGCGCGAAACGTACTTATAGGGAACTTTGCCAGAGTGTATGCATAATCGCTAGGACGTATACGGAACTATATGAATAATCCACACAAGTACAGTGCCACCAAACTTAGCTTTTCAGGTCGGCAAAATTGGAACTACATGTGCGTCAGTCGCCATTTTAAATTTGCGCCACTAGCGACGCCGTAAACTGAACAGCTAAGTTGGTGGCACTGTACCATATAAGTTCTAGCCACAGAACAGTCTCTCTTCTGTGGTTAGCCATTGAAAGTCAAAAATAGATTCTCTGGAAAATTGCCTGGAAAGCTATAATTATATTTAATATAATCTCTTCTGTGGTTAGCCATTGAAAGTCAAAAATAGATCCTCTGGAAATTGCCTGGAAAGCTATAATTATATATAATATAATTGAACCGAATTGAACGGCTGAACGTATACGTATCCACATGGTCACCTAACCGAGTGGGAGCAAGGCGAGCATTGAAAATCTATGATTGTGCGAGCAGGGGGGGTGAGTTTTGGTCCTTATACTTATTTTTCGGCTGATTCCAGGTGGATTCCAGACACATGTGAGGCACAGGCACTAAATAACATGGACGTTTTAGACTTCTATCTGACCGCGAAACAGTAATTATGTACTTAGGTAATTATGACTTTTGAAGTGAAACTTCTAATGCGACTTCCAACAAGGTTGCGTAAAACGTTTAACGCTACCATGGAGCCATTTAGTATAACTTTGTAATGTTTTTATTTTTTCGTATGTTTTTTTTTGTATTGTAATTGTGGTTAAACCAATAAAGAATTATCTATCTATCTATCTATCTATGGAGGCCTGGGAGGGCGTACGAAAGCACTATTGCGTCGAAGTTTAACTTCTTCCGCGCGGAGGGGCTCCACTTGCACTTTTTAACCAACTTCCAAAAAGGAGGAGGTTCTATGTTCGACTGTATGTATTTTTTTTGTGTATGTTCATCGATGATTTCGCCATCGAAAAAATATTTTATATTTCGAAAGGGTATACTCCCGAGGTGGTCCTATTTTTACAGAAATCGGCTGAGCTGTTTTTGAAAAACCAACAGTAATGTAAGCAATTTGAGCAAAATATTCGAATTGTGTACACGATAAGCATCGATAATTTGGCCAATTATGAACTGAATCGAAAAATGCTTTTTTAGTTCGAAATGAAATTGTTGTTCATGATCAAAAATCAGAAATGTTCAGAAATCACCTGAGCCATTCATGAAATATTATTTTATAAATATTTCTTTTATACGAAAATACGGACTGCATGATTGTGTGGTGTAGTTGTAGAGTAGTAGTGTGTTCCTTATTTGTCTAGACTGATCTACGTAGTATCTCTAATCTCCAGTTTGTGATCTAAGTATAGTAGATGTCTGTGATCTAGCTAGACTAGATGGTAACGTATCTCTTTAGTTTGTGATGGCAACTCTCTCTACTGCGGCGAATCAAAAAAAAGTTAAAAAATGTGTTTATTTTATTTACTGCGTTGTGTCCACTTTGTAAATCTGTGGTTGTGTCCACGTTTTGTAAAATAGGAAATAGTTATTTGAGTAAATGCAAAAGTGCTGCAAAATATTAATACATAAAATAAGTCATACTATAGGTTCTTATAAATTCTTCCTTAAATAACATAATTTGTACTGTGTAACATGGGTGACGAGAAAAAGGTTATGTTTCATGAAATGGAACTGGACGATCGAATATTGAAGGTAATAATTAGGTTAGCGTAATGCTTATGAGTATGAGTACGCTGTGCAACAGTACAGACAGACAACAAATAATAGTATGTTTGCTAACAGTGCTTAAGCCATGGCAATCAAAATTTACAACTGCTTGCCACTAGAAATAAAATTACTAGAAGGAAATAACTTTAAGAGAAAATTAAAAACATGGCTTATTTCGAAAGCTTTTTTATAGCACAAAAGAATTTTTCGAAGACCACAAAATAAGCAAATATAATTTACTTAACCTGTAATTGACTAGCACTTTTATGTTGATAATAGGTATAAGTCATGTATAGTAATTAACAATCTGTACCTGTAATAAAACCTAATCTGTATCTGTACTTAACAAATATATCTATTATTTTTGTTAATATAGAACTACTTACCTATTACTTATTATTTATAAATCACTATTGTACACTCGAAATGGGCAGGCTGTTAAACAATTTGTATGTAACATCTTTTCACACAGCTTTACAATAAACATTTTCTTATTCTTATAACAGACCGAGTTCCCATTCATTTATCACTTTTGCGTCATTTCCTATCATTACTTACCCCATAAAACAAGAATTCCATTATTTTGTTGCCTTAGGAAGTCATATAAGCGTTTAAGAGTTTTTAAGCCACCTTAATCATCTGACAGGGCTGAACAGGGTCCACAATGAAACTTGTAATCTGTGCCATGATATTTCTCTGTTTTTAATACCACCTGTAGTTACCTATCCAAAGACTGACCATACTATTTGCATTTTTTTAGTATTACAGAATTGGGAGGATAACAAATATTCATTTGCCTCTTTTTTTACATGGGAAGAAGCTAGTTATTGGTATTATAATTTGGGTGTTGAGATCTTTATTTGAAATTTTCTAGGCCATATCACAACTAGCATGGGGCGAGCCAACTTTGATACAAGAAACAGCCATCCCCTTACTGCTGGAAGGCAAAGACATGCTTATGAGAGCCCGGACTGGCTCTGGAAAGACAGCCGCGTTCACAATACCAGTTATACAGAAAATATTGAACTTGAAGAACACAACTGCACATCAGTGTATACGGGCTCTTATATTGTCACCGAGTAAAGAGCTCTGTGGACAGGTAATTTAGAGTAAGATATTCTTATTTTAGTTGTACATAAGAAAATGTAAAATACCAAATTTTTTTAAAACGACAAATTCCATTAAATTAAATTAGCTTAAATTAGCATTAGCTGATCTCATTGGCTGATCAATAATTAATAGTTCTAAAACATATGGAAATCCTCTGATGTTATATTGACAATTTTAAGATTCACTTAATTACATTCTTACTGTCTTTAAGTCAAAGCAAGTGCTAAAAAAACTGCCTCCATTACACTCATCATCATACGGAACTGTCAAAAATACTTGTCAATGTGGTATTTTTAACATGTTAGAGATTTTTGGGCAATATTGTCATTACCTGTCATTGGTATAATATGTGTATAATATGAAGTGTTACAAAATATGAATGAACGCTAAAATATAATAACTTTCAGATATCCTCAGTTATAGGAGATTTAACACTAAAATGCTCTCGTGAAGTGAGATGCATCGACATATCGGCTAGTGGAGACATGCAAGTCCAGAAGTCCCTGCTATCAGACAAGCCTGACATAGTGGTGGCGACCCCGTCCAGGGCTCTCGCTCATCTAAAGGCCAATAACATGAAACTGAAAGAAGACTTGGCAGTAATGGTGGTAGATGAAGCAGACTTGATATTCTCGTTTGGTTATGAAGATGAAGTCAAAGAGTTATTAGGGTAAGTAGTAGGAATAGGTATCTTCTAAGTCAACTTTAACCACACATTTCTCTTAACATCAAGTAGGAGGTGGTGGCTAAAAACTGACTAATTAGCAATAAAAGTATCAGAATTAGAATAGTGTTTATTACATAAAACTGGTACATACATAAGTTGTTAAAAAAACAACGGGTTGCACACCTGGAGTGCCTGCAGAAGTGAAAACTTGCTCACTTCGTCTTACAAATTTTCGATCAGGTTATGTCATTCTGAGGGCGAAGTGGGAGTTTCTCGCTCGAACTCGAACGCGTTAACGTTTGATGTGATTTCTATGGAAATGGCACAGCGCCATCTTGTGTCACGTACAGAAAACTGAATAGCTAAGTGTGAGTATTTTTTACAGTAATGTAACGAGCGCCAAACCGATCCAACACAAGCGCGGCAACGTCAGTGATTGGCTAACTCAAGCCTGTGTGTCAATGTGCTCGCGTGTGTGCTCTGCGCGCTCGGTTAACGCGACGTAAAAGTAATTCGATTTGGCTTGCAAAACTCCCACTTGACACTGAGTTGACTGAGTTGAGTTTAACATTTTTTACCCATCCCAAAAAGTGCACAGCGCCACTAAATAAGTTTTCACTACAAAAATATAAAATAGCTATCACAGTTTTATGGCTGGGATAATACAGTACATTTCAGCCTAGTGTTGTTTGCAAGACCATGTTATAGACCAGTAGCATTCACAATTCAGCATTAATTCAATGAATCCAGCAATAAAGCATGCATTACTATATCTACACATTATAAAGCAAAGTTGCCTTTTTTGTGTGTCTGCTGTTTATCCGCTTCGATCTTCTAAACTGAAAATAAAAATGAAAATATTTTTATTTGACAACTTAGATTACTAATAACAAATTAATGTCGATTGCCCTACTAGGCTGAGCCTGTATCAGGGCAACCTGTGAACCTGATTACAAATGTCTTAAATTATCAGACCTCGTTACAAGACAGTCTTATTATGATTTTTTTTTTTACACAGCTTACAAACTAAAACGTTTTTATATTAGGAATCTATGTTCTGAATCTTAAGATTAAAAATTCTAATGTAATTCCTAATGTAAACTACACAACAGTTGCGGTTTTTAATATTTTTTAGGCTATTTCTTCCAGAAGTTTTATAGCTATTGGTTCATTCATAGCCAGGTGAAGCAGGGACAGTCAGCTAGTAAAAAATTAGTAGTGGATAAAAATTGACATTAAATATGACCTTTATCTCATTTCAGACACCTGCCTAAAATCTACCAAGCAGTTCTCGCCTCAGCCACATTATCAGATGACGTATTTAGTCTCAAAAAAATTGTTCTCCGAAATCCGGTAACTTTGAAGTTGGAGGAGCCTGAGTTGGCTCCGTCGTCGCAGCTCCAGCATTACCACCTGTTTGCTGAGGAGGATGACAAGGCCGCCATTTTGTATGCACTGTTGAAACTGAACCTTATCAGAGGGAAGACCATTATCTTTGTTAGAACAGTGGATAGGTGTTATAAGTAAGTATTGGTTTTTTTTTAACCGTTAAGCCATGTCAAGGCCTTTAGGCGGCCTAAAAACTCAGACACCAGGGCTAGCCACCCGGCCTGTACGAACTTACTTACTTTTATAAGTACATACTAGCTGCCCGCCCCGGATTCACCCGGGTAATAAGGAATCCCTAATTTTTTGAAAATATAACATAGCCTATGTTCACTGGGGATAGTGTAGCTTTTCATCAGTGAAATAATTTTTCAAATCGGTTGATTAGTTTCGGAGCTATTCAATGCAAACAAACAAACAATAAAATCTTTTCTCTTTATAATGTTGGTGTAGATTACATTCGATTATTGTGTTTCTTAGAAATTAACGCACTGAATGCAAGCTTCTAATCAGGCTTATTAGAAATCCATAGAGGAGCCTTATGCCTAGCAGGGGGAATCTTACATGATGGATGGATCATGATATTAATCATTATCAGTGTCAATTTTACTAATCACTAAAATGAGTGTGAGTGCCACCGGTGCAAGGTTTGGTGCAAGTGGCCGAGAACTAGCGATAACAATCGATAAAGCGTCTACAGGCCGAATCATACAAGTTGGCAGATGTGATGTTAGAACCTGCTCAATATCCAATCAACGCGCAGCTTTATGTGAGCTTTAGTCAGGATTAGATATTGCTCAGTTTGTAGCTTCACATCCGCCAACTTGTAAGATTCGGATCGTTTTGTAGTCGTCATCATCATACAATCAGAAATATAGAAAATTTTAAGCGGTCCCCAAACAGAGGCGGTACGAGCGGTAAAGCGAGCGAGCGGTCATCTGTATTGTACTGGTTGTCTAAGAAGGGCTCACACAGGGACCGCTTTATTCGGGACAAAACAATTATAAACCGGTCAGAATATCTGTGCACCTCGCTGGAATGCGGCGCCTCTCCCGCTTCCCCTGTCACCTCTCCGCGCACTCCCCGGTGCGACAGTACGGTTAGCATCTTCGTTGCCGATACACGTCCCGATAATAATTTACGTCCGGACGGTATACTAGACGTCCGGTAATGTATATACGTCCCGATAATTCGATATGACGTCACGAAGTCAGGTGCACAGATATTGTGACCGGGTTGTAGGTACACAGAAACAAAACACGGAACCATTAAAAATAGAACAATTACAGGTACGTTTAAACGTATATGCTGTTAGCGTATGTAGTTGTATGAGCGAGTTCACACAGAATACAGTATTCCTGATCCAGTAAAAAATACCGATCCGGCAATCCGTTTTACAGGTCCGTTTAAACGTATATGTTATTAGCGTTGGATCCGTTAAAATCGGTTCTGTAAATGCTGTGTGAATATTACCACCAGTAGCGACGGATCATTCAATAAAATCGGCCAAGTGCGAGTCAGGCTCGCGTACGTAGGGTTCCGTACCGTATGGGAGCTCCATTCCTCTTTCCGTTATTAATAGCGAGCAAAAAACTCCTAAAAATCACGTTTGTTGTATGGGAGCCCCTCTTAAATATTTATTTTATTCTTTTTTTAGTATTTGTTGTTATAGCGGCAACAGAAATACACCATCTGTGAAAATTTCAGCTGCCTAGCTATGGTTCATGAGATTCAGCCCGGTGACAGACAGAGAGACTGACAGACGGACATCGAAGTCTTAGTAATAGAATCGGACGCTATGTGTACGCGCCCTGACACGTCTGCTATTGGACATAGCAATGAGACTAGTAAGGAATAGCTCGCGTTTGCCTGGTTCTTGCAGTCTTTATTAGAAGGCTTAATCCGTACATATTGTCAACTTACTATGCAGCTCTTACTGGCGCGTGCTTCGCGTTTAAATGTGTTAAAAATGGATAATTTGTAGGTTAAAGTTATACCTGGAGCAGTTCAAGATCTCATCCTGTGTGCTGAACTCGGAGCTGCCAGCGGCGGTGCGCTGCCTCTCCGTAGACCAGTTCAACCGCGGCCGGTTCCAGATCATCGTTGCCTCAGATGAGAAGGCGCTGGAGAAACCTGATGGAGGTATACTGCCCATAGAAGAACGGACTAACAAGAAAAAGGTATCACTACATAGTATAAAACAAAGTCGTTTCCCCCTGTCAGTCTCTCCCTATTTATGGTTATATCTTTAAAACTACGCAACGGATTTTGATGCGTTTTTTTAAATAGATAGTGATTCAAGAGGAAGGTTTATATGTATAATACACCTGTGCGAAGCCAGAGCGGGTCGCTAGTACTATTTTAAAGCTATAGAGCCTTGTGGGTGGACGTTATACGCTGCCCTTGCCGGTACGTGGTCTCCACTCGAAAACTTTTCGACCCCATCGGTCATCAGTATTACTGTGTAAAGATTTTATTTGCTGTTAATGTTGTATAAATGTTTATTCTTGTCCTAAATGTACTTATATAATAATGATCTCAAACATATTGATATTCTTTGCTTCACAGAACATAATATGAAGCAGAGTGATACTGAACTTTTGTCTATTCCCAATTTCAAACTAGCGACACACTTTTGTAGAGCTCAGAGACATGGAGGTTCTTGCATTTTAGTGAGGAATGATATTAAATTTAAGGAAATGAATACAATAAGCGATTACTTATCAGAACCAAACATAATTGAATCTTGTGCTATAGAGTTGACTGACCATAAAACCTATGTAATAGCAATATACAGACCTCCCAAAAATAAAAAAAAGACTACTGATTTATTTTTTACTAAACTACAGGACATATTAGATCAACTCTGCTTGAAAAATGGTTTTAAAGTAATGATTTGTGGGGATTTTAACATTGATATATTGGAAAAAAACCCTCGTGTAAAAAAAATTTCTGATATAATTTCAAGGTATAATCTCAATTTTTATTTTAAACAACCAACGAGACTAGGTAGTGGTACCAGCATAGATAACATCATTCATAATATTCGAGGAGGATCAGGTGAAATACTTGAACTGGCTCTTTCTGACCATACGGCACAACTGTTCCAGTGCCCAGTTAGAAAGAGTTGTCGCATTAAATCCTGGTATATTATAAAACGAGATTATAATGCAGACAACAGAAGGAAATTCTTTGAATGTATAAATAGTCTTAGTTTTCAGGAGGTTTATGACAATAAAGATCCAAATAAAGCATTCAACACTTTTCATGAAACTTTCCTGCTGTTCTATAACTTATGTTTTCCAGAAATTAAAGTAAAATGCTTTCACATGAAAAAACCAAAATGGGTATCAAAGGGGGTAAGGTTGTGTGCTAAGAAAAAAATAGACCTCCTTTGGAAACATAGAACAACTAAAACAAATGTTACAAAAAACGCGTATCAAACTTATGCTAAGAGATTTAAAAAGATAATCAACTTAACTAAGAGAGCCCAAAACAATCATTATATAAAACATGCTAATAACAAATCAAAGGCCACCTGGGATGTTATTAATAACCAAAAGACTAGGTATCCAAATGATACTATCTCTCACATAATAACATCAAAAAAAGAAGTACTGAAAGATCCTATTAAAATTGCAGATCATTTTAATGACCATTTTGTAAATATTGCAGAAAATAGTCCTAACATAACCAATTCGGAACGAAATAGAAATATTAAGGAAACTTTAGGTACTGCACATCCAAAATCGCTTTTTATGACCCCAACTATACCATTTGACATAACTAAAATCATTAGCGCCTTGAAAAACTCGAATAGTGTTGGTACAGACGGAATCACAACTAAAATAATAAAAGATGTAGCTGTTGCAATATCTCCGGTTCTAAGCTATATTATAAATATATGTATGGAATATGGCGTGTTTCCCGAGTCGTTAAAAACCGCAATTGTCAAACCACTATATAAAAAAGGAAGCAGATGTGATGTAGGAAACTACCGCCCCATAGCTATTATCCCTGTATTTTCCAAAATTATAGAAAAGGTGATATTCAACAGAGTTTATTCGTATTTCGAGCATCACAATTTATTTACAGAAAATCAATATGGGTTTAGAAAAGGTAAAACGATAAATATGGCCATATTTAATTTTCTTAAAAAGGTAATGACCAGTCTAGATAAGAACTTTAGAACGATAGCACTCTACATGGACATGACTAAAGCCTTCGACAATGTCCACCACGATATCTTATTACAAAAGCTTTATAGATATGGTGTTAGAGGTGTTGCACATAAGCTCATAGAATCTTATCTTACAAACAGATCGCAGATTACACAATTGTCAAGGATGTGCCAAAAAACCACTACTATAAAATCATATAATTCAAAAATAAGATATGTACGATTTGGTGTGCCTCAGGGCAGTGTACTTGGGCCGTTATTATTTTTAATTTATATCAATGACATGGTAAATGCTTCAAATCATCCTATGACCTTATTTGCTGATGACAGTACAATTTTATTTACAAATGACAAACATAGCGATATAGAATTTGACATTAATAATACACTGACATCTATAATAAATTGGTTGACTAGTAATAATTTAAATATAAACATTGATAAAACTCACATTATGGATTTTAGGATAAGACAAAATAGTATATTAAACTTTACCATTGAATATAATGGAAAACAAGTAACCGAAGTAGAACTAACACGCTTCCTCGGACTAACCATAGATAAAAATCTTTCATGGAAACCCCACATAGATAATATTTCGAAAAGGTTACATAAATTTGCGTATGCTCTTTTTCAACTCCGTAAAACAGTTAACGAAACTACATTACTAACAGCGTACTATGGACATGCTGCTTCAATTTTACGTTATGGTATCCTATTCTGGGGAAATTCAACGGATCGTCTTAGGGTTTTCAGAGCACAAAAGCGTTGCATACGTTCTATTTGTGGACTGAAACGACGAGACTCTTGTAAAAGACAATTTGTTCGGTTGAAAATACTTACGCTGCCTTGTTTATACGTTAGTGAAATTGCAGTTTTCATTAAGTCCAATCCTGAACTCTTTAAAGTGTGGCCAGTAGGAAGTAGGCGAGAGGGTTGCCTGCATATTGTTCCTTCAAAAACGACTTTTTTAAATAAAAGTGTATTCTGCATGGCACCAATTATTTACAATAAAATTCCAGAAGCCATTCGTAATATTAATGATCTAAATATTTTCAAAAACTCACTGAACAATTTGTTAATTAAAAAAGCATACTACAGCGTGGAAAAATTTCTTTCAGATAAAAACATTAGTGACATAATATAAGTCATTTACCTATTATTATTAAACTTATAAGTGTTCAGCTCGTTGACCTTCTGTATCATGACTGATTTTGACATTGAATTATTTTTTGACATTTATTTACTTTAAATTTGATTGACCTACTGTTTAATTGATGCAATTTTAAACGAATTATGTTTATATAGCTTCAAACAACCAATTGTCTGTATGCCATTGATGGCGGAGGCTAGAGAACTTTACAAATAATTTGGACATCTATGTATCTACATATATACCTAGTTTCACAGACTAATAAATCATTGTTTCATTGTTTCATTTTCAGTATAATTGTTCCTAGTACCTATGTAAAAAAATGTAACGTTTAGTATTATAAGACTGTAAGTTGCATTTCTACTAAATAAATTGAATTGAATTGTGATATGTTCCCAGCCCACTGCCATTTCAACTTGCCAATCCAACTTTCAAAAATGACGGATGACTTAATTAAGGCCCTTCGCACACGAGGCGTAGGCGTAAGCGCATTGTAATACGCGCGTAGGACGAGAGCAATTCGAGCGCGTGACTTGATTGAACATGTGCGCGCTCGTATTGCTTTTGTTCTGCGCGCGTATTACGATACGCTTACACACTCACTCACTCTGACTGACGGACAATGCAGAACCCAACAATTTAGTCACTCATATTATCTGTGCCCCATACGCCTATAGATATCTGTGCTATCACGAAGCTGAGTTGTCCTGTATTGTCGCAGCAAACATCGAAGCGTCGCAAGGACAAGGAGTCAGGCGTGTCGCGCGGCATCGACTTCCAGCACGTGGCCAACGTGATCAACTTCGACGCGCCGCTCGACGTCAACTCGTACGTGCACCGCGCCGGCCGCACCGCGCGCGGGAACAACCAGGTAATGATGTTACACAATGTTACCAACGTGATCAACTTCGACGCGCCGCTCGACGTCAACTCGTACGTGCACCGCGCCGGCCGCACCGCGCGCGGGAACAACCAGGTAATGATGTTACACAATGTTACCAACGTGATCAACTTCGACGCGCCGCTCGACGTCAACTCGTACGTGCACCGCGCCGGCCGCACCGCGCGCGGGAACAACCAGGTAATGATGTTACACAATGTTACCAACGTGATCAACTTCGACGCGCCGCTCGACGTCAACTCGTACGTGCACCGCGCCGGCCGCACCGCGCGCGGGAACAACCAGGTAATGATGTTACACAATGTTACCAACGTGATCAACTTCGACGCGCCGCTCGACGTCAACTCGTACGTGCACCGCGCCGGCCGCACCGCGCGCGGGAACAACCAGGTAATGATGTTACACAATGTTACCAACGTGATCAACTTCGACGCGCCGCTCGACGTCAACTCGTACGTGCACCGCGCCGGCCGCACCGCGCGCGGGAACAACCAGGTAATGATGTTACACAATGTTACCAACGTGATCAACTTCAACGCGCCGCTCGACGTCAACTCGTACGTGCACCGCGCCGGCCGCACCGCGCGCGGGAATAACCAGGTAATGATGTTACACAATGTTACCAACGTGATCAACTTCGACGCGCCGCTCGACGTCAACTCGTACATGCACCGCGCCGGCCGCACCGCGCGCGGGAACAACCAGGTAATGATGTTACACAATGTTACTAACGTGATCAACTTCGACGCGCCGCTCGACGTCAACTCGTACGTGCACCGCGCCGGCCGCACCGCGCGCGGGAACAACCAGGTAATGATGTTACACAATGTTACCAACGTGATCAACTTCGACGCGCCGCTCGACGTCAACTCGTACGTGCACCGCGCCGGCCGCACCGCGCGCGGGAACAACCAGGTAATGATGTTACACAAAGTTACCAACGTGATCAACTTCGACGCGCCGCTCGACGTCAACATGACGTGCACCGCGCCGGCCGCACCGCGCGCGGGAACAACCAGGTAATGATGTTACACAATGTTACCAACGTGATCAACTTCGACGCGCCGCTTGACGTCAACTCGTACGTGCACCGCGCCGGCCGCACCGCGCGCGGGAACAACCAGGTAATGATGTTACACAATGTTACCAACGTGATCAACTTCGACGCGCCGCTTGACGTCAACTCGTACGTGCACCGCGCCGGCCGCACCGCGCGCGGGAACAACCAGGTAATGATGTTACACAATGTTACCAACGTGATCAACTTCGACGCGCCGCTTGACGTCAACTCGTACGTGCACCGCGCCGGCCGCACCGCGCGCGGAACAACCAGGTAATGATGTTACACAATGTTACCAACGTGATCAACTTCGACGCGCCGCTCGACGTCAACTCGTACGTGCACCGCGCCGGCCGCACCGCGCGCGGGAACAACCAGGTAATGATGTTACACAATGTTACCAACGTGATCAACTTCGACGCGCCGCTCGACGTCAACTCGTACGTGCACCGCGCCGGCCGCACCGCGCGCGGGAACAACCAGGTAATGATGTTACACAATGTTACCAACGTGATCAACTTCGACGCGCCGCTCGACGTCAACTCGTACGTGCACCGCGCCGGCCGCACCGCGCGCGGGAACAACCAGGTAATGATGTTACACAATGTTACCAACGTGATCAACTTCGACGCGCCGCTTGACGTCAACTCGTACGTGCACCGCGCCGGCCGCACCGCGCGCGGGAACAACCAGGTAATGATGTTACACAATGTTACCAACGTGATCAACTTCGACGCGCCGCTCGACGTCAACTCGTACGTGCACCGCGCCGGCCGCACCGCGCGCGGGAACAACCAGGTAATGATGTTACACAATGTTACCAACGTGATCAACTTCGACGCGCCGCTCGACGTCAACTCGTACGTGCACCGCGCCGGCCGCACCGCGCGCGGGAACAACCAGGTAATGATGTTACACAATGTTACCAACGTGATCAACTTCGACGCGCCGCTCGACGTCAACTCGTACGTGCACCGCGCCGGCCGCACCGCGCGCGGGAACAACCAGGTAATGATGTTACACAATGTTACCAACGTGATCAACTTCGTCGCGCCGCTCGACGTCAACTCGTACGTGCACCGCGCCGGCCGCACCGTGCGCGGGAACAACCAGGTAATGATGTTACACAATGTTACCAACGTGATCAACTTCGACGCGCCGCTCGACGTCAACTCGTACGTGCACGGCGCCGGCCGCACCGCGCGCGGGAACATCCAGGTAATATTGTTCTTCTGCTTCTTGTTTTGGCGTCGCATTATTGTGCATTTGCCAGTGTCAAGTATTTAGTTTTAATTTTATATTTTGATATTTCATCAAAATAGTCACTATCGTAGCACGTCATAGTCCAATTAAGTCGCGGACAAGTCCAAACGTAGTCCAAGTCATACCTCAGTAAAGCAGTGGAGTATTGGTAACAGCACGGAACAACATGATACGTCACATTATATCACTTGCCTACACTCATGCACGTAAATCAGCTCATAATCAACGAAATACCACAAGTTTTCACTAATTCATATATCACTGATAAAAACACAAGTTCAACAAAATAATACGATGAGGCGACATGATTTTTCCGCGTTCCCGCCAAAACTCCGGTAATGTTGTTACACAATGTTACTAAAAAATAAAATTGGCCAAGTGCGAGTTGGACTCGCGCACGAAGGGTTCCGTACCGTATGGGAACCCCCTTAGCCCCATTTAAGCGTCTACCTGTTGTCGTTATTAATAAGGAGCAAAAAACGGCAAGAAAATTACGTTTGTAGTATGGGAGCCCCCCTTAAGAGCCCCGGTGGTCTGTAATTTTCCATACAAACGTATTACGCTGTTTTCTTCCTGGAAAATACTTATAGAGCTTCAATTTTTTGTCATAAAATTAAATTTAGCTGTTTAGACTACTCTGTCTTTTCTATTTCTTGATAAGTTAATTATCAGGCAAAATATGACCCTTCAAAATCATAAAAAAAATCACCATTATTACCGACGTCTTTAGAGACCAAATAATATCTAACTCAGAAGAAGAGACTAATCAGAAGAGACTAAATAATATCTAACAAAATATAAAATGATAGAATCATGAACACATATTTTTTTTAAATTTTGACATAAAAAAATACTTGATAGATCTAGTTTTTGAAGAAGAAAACAGCGTAATACGAAACGTTGTATCGCCATGTTTTTTGTAGGTATAAATCGCTCTGAGCTGCAATTGTCCCTATCGCACGATGCGGGGGTAGGGTCGAGGTGAGGGAGGTTCAAACCTATACGTACACAAGCACTAGGGATGTAGTAATAGTCGATATTTTTGTCGATGCTCTAGTGATGTCCATCGATATCGATGTTTATTAAAAATATTAGTTATTTTTTCAAATCCTGTGATTTGACCGTTGTATGTTTGTTACTTTCGAAGAAAAGATTTTATGTTTGGAATATAGGCGTTTAGTTGCTGCGACATATTGCAGCGATTATACAGAATATCGTGCTGTATCCGCAGACATTTAAATGAGTTAGGCGCAGAATAACCAATTCTCATAATGCCCAAGTAATGCTCAATTCTACGAAAGCATAATTCTATGAATGCCCAATTCTCAAACTGGCAACATAATTTTGATTAGGAATTTTCTAAAAAAAAATACAATTTAAATACATGTAAGGGCTTACCAGTACCTAAAACAACCTTCGTTTGCGAATTAAGGACATTATAACTTTTACTATGGGACCGACCAGAGCCGAATCCGCGAGAAATATCAACTATACCATGAAAAAAGTCCGTTGATGATGGACAAAGTGCATGGAACAGCTGGTTTTTTATCGCCAATGCGGAGTTAATTGTTCTTTTCAAACCTATTACCTTTGCCCTAAAGAGGTTGTGCTTTCATTACCGGTGTTTTTTTAAAATGAAAATGTGTTTTTAGGGTTCCGTACCCAAAGGGAAAAACGGGACTCTATTACTAAGACTTCGATGTCCGTCTGTCCGTCTCTCTGTCACCGGGCCATAAACCATGATAGCTAAAATTTCCACAGATGATATGTTTCGGTTGCCGCTATAACAACAAATACTAAAAACAAAATAAAATAAATATTTAAGGGGGGCTCCCATACAACAAACCTGAACTTTTAGACGTTTTTCGCTCTATATTAATAACGGTACCAGGTTGCTTGAAATTTTCACAGAACATTTAGTTTTATATTCCCTTCAATAATAAATAATAAAATTAAAATAAAATAAATATTTTTTCTCCCATACAGTACGGAACACTCCGTGCGCGAGTCTGACTCGTACTTGGCCGATTTTTTCCATTTGAAATTATTTTGCCCTTTTGAGAATTGAGCATTCTTAGAAGTGAACATTGTGAGAATTGGGCATTTATAGAATTGGGCATTCGTAAAATTGAACTTTCTTAAAACTATGTGCCATTATTAGAATTCTGCGTCTAAAGCGAAATAATAGTTCTATTAAATTATTAAATTATCAAAGACACAACATCAAATAATTAAAAAACACATTATTAGTCACATTAAAAATACAACAAAATAAATAAATCTGTATCTAATAAAATAAATAAGTTCTATGCTGTGCTTGCCAGTATAGGTAGCGCCACACAAGTCGGCGGATGAGATGTAAGACGCAGATGACACTTCGCCGTAATTTGCTAATTATTGCGCATGTGCGCACAATGCCGACGCCGCGCGACGTAGTGGTAAGCACGGGCGTGCGCGCGGGAGGCATGAGGTTGGCGGGCGGTTGTGCCCGTGCGGCGTCTTGTCTCTCTGGCTCCTGCGCATACCTATATTTTGCCTATTGCGCAGCGTTCTGCGCCTAACTTTCCATCCGCCTACTTGTGTGGCGCGGATTATACGTGAAATTCATTCGAGAAAACAGCCCCATTGGCTATCCGTTCATTGAACTATGTGCCTTGCCCTTTGTCATTTTAACTTGCCTATCCGCTGAGTTTTGCTGAAATGTGTAGTAATTTGTGGATGTTCTATCCTGTATTTATATGGTGTGTGCTACGCACTGCTGCTTTAATTTGCTAATAGTTTCAACTTTTTTAAACTTATTCAAAGTAGAACCTAAGTATGACAAGCAGTTCTCCAAACAGTAAGCATTGCATCTGTTTAATTGAATTCTTAATTATTTTTTACTAGCAGCGCCCCGTGGTTTTACCCGCGTTGTGCCCGTTCCCGTGGGAATTTCGGGAATTTTTATACATATAAACCTTCCTCTTGAATCACTCTATCCATTAAAAAAAAGCGCATCAAAATCCGTTGCGTAGTTTTAAAGATTTAAGCATACAGACAAACAAACAAACAAACAAACGAAAATAGCGACTTTATTTTATACTATGTAAGGATACTACGGGACTAATCGCGCAATGAAAATACGGGAATAGTTACAATATAAAAGGCAAAAAGTTTTATATGTCCAGCTATACAGGGTTATCCAGAACTGGTGTACTAAGCCGAAAGGAGGTGATTCGGACTATTATTATGAACAACTTTTAATATATGTGGCCAAACCGAAATTCGAGAAAAAAACCAATCGTGTCATACTTTTTATCGAGTCCAAGTTGCAGTTTTGTATGGAACAGCTGATTTTTAGTTCACGAAATGCGCAGCTGGACCCATATTCATATTTTCATATTATTTTATTGGTATCAAAATACAAGACACAAGTCAGTCCAAACCAATTACAATTGTAGTTGTAATATGATGTTTATTGAAACAAAAACTAAAGTTGTTGCTCTGAAAAGAGAAGTTTATTTTAAATAAAAACACAAATAGATATTACAAATGGCTTGCATAAACAAATTAGGTACTATTATGATTTACAATTACACTGTTTACTCACCTGAAAAGAGAAACAACATTAAAAGCTATTGCTTCATCCAACTTTTTATATTTAGAACAATTTAATTAACTATTCAATATTTTAATGTGAAATATTTTATTTTACAATGATGAAGTATTTTTCTCAGTGGGTATGTATAGACAATTAGACACACAGACGTGAACATAGTGCTGCGTCACCATAGATAATAATCCATGCGCGGGAAATTTAAAATGAATGAAGATCTTCATTTTACATAGTTATAATTATAATATCCTTAAAATTTCAGCTTAGCTAAAGCAAAGCATAATTATCTTAAAATTACAGTAACTTAAAATAGCTGTAGTTAAATTAATTAAATTGTATATTTAAATAAATGATTACATATTAAATCGTAAAAACAAAATGATAATCATTTAATATAAATCTGAACAATGCTACAATATCAAAACTTAAAATGACAAAATTGCATAGTTAATAAATTAACAAATATGAATTTGTAACAAAATATAGTAAACATAGTAAACTTTGTTCATAATAACGAACGTGTAGGTAGGTACACCTCTGAAACTTCCTTCACTTTGTAAAACTTCACTTGTAAAGAGGTATCGTGTATCCACCAGTAGACGTCACGTAACAGAAATGATGATGATGAATTGAGAAACCTTTCATTTTGACTGACCTACAAAAAGAAAGGGATTTGCAATTTGTGTATGTTCTGATTACTTCACATATTCGATTTTTCTGAGCCAATTCTCAAGTTTATTTTACAATTTTTCAATTTCAAAAGTTCTTTATTAACACACATTTAATTTAATAAATACAATACCAGTGTTAATTCCATCCTAGTACTATAAAAACTTAACATAATGATTGTTCTGCAAACAATTGGCTTATACAAAACTTAAAACATAAATGTAAATATTAAAAAAAAAGGCGTCTGATAAAATTAAAGAGGATAAGTAACATTTTGATTTGCTATTGCAAGCTTTTAGGAGAAGCATTACATTTAAAAATAAATTACGAACAGTTTAGTTTATTTTACAAGTTTTTGTTTAAATTGCAATGTATGTATGTAAATAATATAATTTTTTGGGTCAAACCATGCAACGCAATTTCGAAGCAGATATTGAAGCTATCTGTTATTTATTACGTACCTAAATCTCTTGAAAGATTTTATACCCCAAAAATTGTGTAATATTCAAAATTTATAGGTTGAATTCATTTTAAAGTTTAGATTCTTCTTTTTGGACCATTTAATTTAAATAAAAGCTATTTAAACTTTGTTTATTGTCTGTTGAAGAATTATGTGCGTGTTTTCCTTAAAAAAAGTTATTTGGGATATCTTAAGTTAGGTATTTGGTAGAATTTTCAGTATGTATATTGCAGCGCCTACAGAAATCGATTAGTTAAATAGCTATTTTTGTTCGCAGCTTTTGGCTTGAGGTCAATTGTGTAAAGTTGGCTATATATAAAGGTTTTTTCAAAAAAAATTTTCGAAAGAAAATTAAACCAATATACTTCGCCTCTATGTGTAAAAAATAATGTAGCTTTCTAATTCGATAAAAAATATTCAGTATAAATGTTTTCGTTTGCCATGCGCTATCCCAAAAAACCGGAGCTTATGTACCTACTTACCATATTTTGCTACAATTCAAAAGAATAAATCAGCCGGCAGCCTGAGCGTAGAGCGCGGGCGGGCGCGGGAAGGGCGCGGGCGGAGATGGTGCGCAGCACACACACACAAATACAATTGCATCACACCACACATAGAAGCTCCCTGTCTTGGGGGCATCGCGACAGCAATAGTTTAGTTCAAATACCTACTTCTCAAATTCCTTGGCGCTCAGCTATTCTCTTAAATATTTATTTTATTCTGTTTTTAGTATGTATTTGTTATAGCAGCAACAGAAATACATCATCTGTGATTTTCAGCTATCACGGTTCATGAGATATAGCCTAGAGACAGACAGACGGACGGACAGCGGAGTTTTAATAATAGGGTCCCGTTTTTACCCTTTGGGTACGGAACCCTAAAACACTAGTAGCTTATTCTGATTATATAAGTTTAAACTGGAGTTTTGGAGTTAAAAAAGACCAGTGCGCAGTGGTACAACAATTTACAAGACACTTTGTAATTTTGACTTCGAAAGACACTTACAGTCGCTTATTTCCAGGGCTCAGTGCTAACATTCGTGTCAATAAAAGAGAAGCCACTCATGGACGCGATAGAAGCACATCTGTCCAAAGGATTCAACCAGCAGAAAGTGTTACAGTAAGTACAGTACCTACTCAATTATCATCTTCGTTGTTTAACCATTAAACCCTTATTTACATTTTATGATGTCCAGCACGGGAAGCATGGCAAAAGGACCAACTGTCTTTCCACCATTATATCCCCTCGAAGAGGAAATCAAGTATGGATTGACAATGACAACACATTAAAAGTGGATTAGTACATTGTTCACCGAGAGGAGAAAGTGACTGATTACCGTCGAGGCTTTAAAACACCCGAGATCGGGAATCGCACTTTCTCTCGAGTGATACATAGTGCTTTATACTACACCTACGAGGAAAATAAAAAACTAAATCTTTACTAATTGAAATTTATATTGAAATTGTTGCAGTTAGTGAAGCTTAATGTAACACTTGAAAATGGCGCCAATGGCGTCTGCAATTTTCACATGTTCTTTTTTCAAATTGTTTGACACCATCCAACACACAGCTAGTGGCCAGTGTCATTTTGCGAACTTGGAGATAAAAACTGTTGCCTGTAAAGTCGGTATACGGGCGAAAGTTTTACGTGACAACGACTTTGAGACGAATGAGACGAATGAGAGCGAGTGAGAGGCACTTACGTGCCTCTCACTCGCTCTCATTCGTCTCGTTGTTTGTAATTATTAGGTGTTAGTAATGATTATTGACAATAACTTCTTCTTCGTCGAGTCAATGGTTCAAAAATAATTATTTATATAATTTTCTCCCAATATTTGGCCACTGCGACCCCGCAGGGTGTAGCCTTGTACAGGTCTTCCATCGTACAGGGGCTCGGACACTGTGGGCATGTAAGTAGGTGATCCATTCTCTGCTCAGAGGCACCGCAATCACATTGTACCCTGTTAGCATCCGAAAATCCCCACTTGGCTAAGTTTACCCTGCAACGACCCACTTGGGTCCGGAGTCTGTTTATTGACTTCCACGTGGGTCGCGGGAGGTCGCTACCTGCTGGGAGCGATTCTGCTGGCTTTGGGAAGTCAGGAGGTAGTGTTAGCAAGGATTCCCACAGCTTTAAACGGGCTTCAATAGGATTATCGTTTAATGCATCAGTTTTATCAAGAAAACTGTTACGGCTCTTGAGTCGTCTATTTGGAGGAGCGGCGTCAAACAATGGGTGTCTAGGGTCCGATTCCTGCTTCTTTTTTTCTATTGAGCATGCGATTTCTCTGCGGACAGCGGGTGGGGCTATACCCGCTAGTGGGTATAACATGTTAAGGGGAGTGGGCTTGAGGCAGCCTGTTATCGTGCGGCAAGTTTCGTTCAGGGCAGTATCCACTTGCTTGGCGTGAGCTGAGCGATGCCACACTGGGCATGCATATTCGCCGGCTGAAAAACTGAGTGCCAGCCCTGACGTCCGGAGTACGTGTGGAGAGGCGCCCCAAGTAGTTGACGTTAGACGGGAGAGCAAGTTATTGCGGGAGCCGACTTTTTGCTTGGTTTTGTTGCAGTGGTTTTTATAGGTGAGAGATCTATCTAGAGTTACCCCTAGATAGACTGGGTTGTTGCTGTGTTGGATGTCGGAGCCACGCCATTGAATTTTGAGTGTCCGCCCAGCTTGTCGGTTTCGGAGGTGAAATACACAGGACTGTGTTTTTGAAGGGTTTGGCCTTAAAGCGTTCACGTCATAATACTTCCCAAGTTCTTCCAGGGCTCTTGTCAGGGTTGTTTCAGCTTCTTCAAAGGTACTTGACTGGGCGGAGAGGGCGAGGTCGTCAGCATAAAGAAAACTATTAGTGTGGTGGTTGCGGGGTTGGTCATTAGTGTATATGTTGAAAAGAATCGGTGCGAGGACACTACCTTGCGGTAGCCCATTTTTTTGACAGCGCCATCTACTTTTTTCTCCATTCAGGAGAACCTGAAAACGGCGGTTCCGGAGCATTTCACCCAGCATATCGATAAACCTTTGATCATCTAGCATCGAAGATAGTTTGGTGATCAGGCGTTTTATGTTCACTGTGTCGTATGCAGCTGATAAATCAACCAAAACTACACCGGTGACAAGATTCTCTTCAAAGCCATTTTCGATATGTTGGGTGAGATTTAGGATCTGGCTGGTGCATGACTTTCCCGGTCTGAATCCGGCTTGTTCTGGTATCAGTTTAGAGTCGATGTTTGGGATTAGGCGATTCAGCAGTAGTCTTTCAAACAGTTTATAAGTTTGACAGAGCAGGGAGATTGGCCTATAGCTTTTGGGGTCGTCCGGCGGTTTCCCGGGTTTCAGCAGGGCAGTGACTTTGGCTTTTCTCCAGACTTTGGGAAGTTTGGTGTTTAGGAGACAAAAGTTGAACAGTTCAAGGAGCCAGGATACTGCTGCTGGGCCTAGGTGTTTGATCTGTTCTACTGTGATGTCATCAATTCCAGCAGCTTTGCCATTTTTAAGGCTTCTTATAGCGAACATGATGTCTGTCAAGTTGAAGGGTTTGCTGAGGTCGGTGGAACTGTTTGTTTGCTTCGTGGGTTTAGCAGTATTTGATAGTCTATGGGGAGCTTTCCCGTTGAGTAGAAGTTGGTGTGCAACTTGGTTTGCAGTTACTTTTCCGGGGTTGGATGGACCAGAAGGGTCATTGGTGAGCTTTTTTAGAGTGGACCAGGCTTTTTTACTGTTGTGTATCATGTCTATTTCTGTAACAGTTTTAATCCACTTTTTTTGGCGGCTATCGCTGAGTTTAAGCATGAGTGCTTCTCCTGTTTCTATAGTATCTTGTGCGAAGGGGTCGTTGGCGTATTGGGATTCATAGTTTTTGAGGAGTTTGGCGGAGGCAGTATCCAAGCCCGGTATATATTGAGAGCGGCAACCTCTCGGGATTGTTTTCCGTGAAACCGTTTTTATGATTTTTATAAACTCGTCATAGTTTAAGGATGTTGGCTCAAGGCCATCTATTTCGGCATCTATTTCTTGGGCGTATCGTTCCCAACGCGCTTTGTTGAAGTTAAAGCGACGTCGGAAGGGTGTTTCGGTCGGTTGCAGCGCAGAATGAAACTGACAGAGTAAAGGTCTGTGTTGTGTATTCGGAATAGCGTTACAGATATTTTTTTTACATAAGGTTCTGATATTGGAACTGACAAACAGTAGGTCTGGGTTATAACCTCTTTTCCACAGGCCGCTGTTGAAGGATGCGGGTAGTTTGGGATCGTGTATTAGAGCAAGATCTTCAGCTTCTGCCCACTCTTCTACTGCAGTTCCGTCAGCGTTTGTGTACAAGTATCCCCAAGTCGCACTTTGGCTATTGAAATCACCAATTATAATTTTTTTGTCTCGGTTTCGAAAGTTATCTGTTTCGTGGAATTGGAAGGGTTGATTGGGAGGCTTGTAGATTGATGTTACAGTGCAGTGTCCTGTGTCAATAGTTAGGGTTTCAATGCTATTTTGGAAGTTACATGAAGTGGAGTGGATTGAGATGTCAGGTCTGGTGAAAATAGCACTGCCGTGTTTATTGTGTGGTATTTCGGCCACCAGGGTAAGGCCAGGTATGTATGGCCGAGTTTGTTCATGGCCTCGGTGGGTTTCTTGGATGCAAAGGATATCATATTTTGTGGTTCGATGTAGTTCCGATAGTATATCTGCCTTACTTTCGGAGAACCCTTCGATGTTGATTGAGACGACGGTAAGAGCCGCGTCAGTTAACTTGAGTCCTGGGTTGTTCTGGTGAAGGCTGGTAGTGTTGGCGCTTAGAAGTGCCGTTAAGTTTGGCTCTGAGAAGAGCCGTTGTTGTGGGGCCCTAAGAAGGGCCGTTGTGGGAGGGTCCTGAGAAGGACCGTTTTGAACCATTGTGGTGAAAGGATTAGTCAATCAGCTCTCGATGGGCTGATTGTCCAGGGTGGGCCGGGTGTTTGCGCAATCAAAGGTTCCGATCATAATAACACCGCACGGGGAGGCTCCTTTCTTCCACCCCATTGACAATAACTGATTAAATCTTAAGTAGGGGGTAGTTCGAGAAAAGTGTGAGCGGAGCGTAACGCAGTTTCTTGAAGTGTCACCCGGCAAACCAATTTATAAGACGTTGTCACGTCAAAACTCACTGTAAAAACTTTTTGGCTCTTGATATTTAGGTTACCAGCGCATAGTCTTACCCAAAATTAAAAAAGAAAAACCACGTAAGAAATGGATTTTCATACACTTTTCTCTCCCGCTCAGATGCGTTTTCTCCCCGCATATTTGTTCGATATGCAATGACGTACTTTCTACCGTAAATTTGATAAAGTATCAAGGTACTTTCCGAGCAGGTGTAGTATAAAAATGGTTTTCTCCCTCTGCCGTACTATCGGTGCTGGAAAGTAATGCGTGGAATTTTCCTTCTTAAATTTTAATAGACCACTCTAATCTAAGGTACCTATATGAAATTTAGATTGTAACGAATACTCCGCTTTGCTTCAGCGTGACCGTAGCGAACAATTTTTTAATAATACAATAATAATAATAAATTTTTCAATAACTGGCAAATTTTTAATTTAAGATAAAAAGAAGGGAGTATTAATCATATTATTTTTACGCAATCGCGAACGCAAATTTATCGCCTAAACAATGACTGACTTTTTTTTTTAATTTTTTTTTTCTGAATAGGTTTGCGTTTGACCACATACTGCCTGATGTTAAGCAGATAAGCGGTCTAGGGAGGGGTAATCACTCTCATGATCCTTGATCCACACACTATAATACTACCGTCTTAGTCCTCGCCTGCGCGGTACAGGGGCGCCGGGGGAGACGACAAAGGGGGACTGAGACAGGTGCGGGCTCCAGGGATCCGCCGCAACAGGCGCAGGCGAGGACTAAGTTAAGCGGTCAAAGTCAAAGTTCCTTTATTCCGTAGACATTACAATTGCACTTGGAATCGTCAGATAACAATGTTTAAAATACAGTTTAAATAATTTAAATCTAATCACAAATAGGTGCTTACATACGTTTCAAGATTTCACAAAATATACTTAGTACAAGAAATAACATTTTTATTAAGTTGTACCTAGTGCAACTCAAAAAAAAAATAGTCGGTAGGATTATAAGTCAATAGGGTATTACAGTCATTTTTGAAAAGTATCTCAGTCAGATTCCGTTGGTCTAATAAACCACTAAAAAAATACGAAAACATAAAATTCAATCGATAAGTGCTTTAAAAATGCATATTAATTTTACAGTTTCAAAATTTCGCGCGTAATTTACGAAAACGATTGCTGTCATTATTTTACTCTGTGGTCGTGAATGACGTCACTAGACTATGTAAACAATGCGCGTAAATATTTTTCACAATGATGTTTTTGTGTGTAAGTTTGAGATTTAAGTTTAAAATGAGTTAATATAAATGGTTAATAATGAGTTTTCGTTGGTTTGCTGTTCCTGGAATACTAGTGTACCAACACCGGACAAACTATTCAATGTTTACATAGCCGCATGACGTCATAGCAAAGCGGCGACTATTTTATGCACAGATTAAAAAAACTGAATATTTAGTATTGATTTTTTAAAATTCATTTTGATATTTTACGATCTAAAACAAACATTTTCCGATTGCTTTTTGCCTAAGCTATCTGAAAAATACCATTTACAGATATTTTCTCGGTCATAGTAAAATACCCTATTATTGTATTTTGCTTTTGAGTTACCAAACCAAATATTTTAAACTTGACATTACTCACACTGTGTTTTTATTGCAGGAAGTACGAGTTCGCGCTGGAAGAAGTGGAAGGGTTCCGGTACAGGTCGCGGGACGCGTGGCGCGCCGTCACGCGCATCGCTGTGCGAGAAGCGCGACTCAAGGAGATCAAGCACGAGCTGCTCAACTGCAAGAAGCTGCAGGTCAGTCGCGCAGGAGGTGGGGTGTATACCGGGGAGGGGGAGAGGTGGAGGAGGTGTAGGTACCGGTTGCGGGATCAATAGGCGGTTTGCATACAGGTTTCAAAGTATAAATCAGAACTTTATTCACACATGATGACCAAATATCGACATAACGCATTACCGAATGCGGCACTGATGAACGACTAATCTTCTCTCTGACCGTGTCCCGCCGACACGGCCCTCCTGCCCGTCGCACGCCCTCGCTCACTTGTCACATGTTCCAGGGATACTTCGAGGAGAACCCCACAGACCTGGCGGCGTTGAGACGAGACAAGGCTCTACACACGGTGAAGGTGCAGCCCCACTTGGCGCACATACCGGAGTACCTCCTCCCGGCTGCCTTGAGGAGTGAAGAGGCGGAGGATGACCAGGAAGGTGTCCAGGACGCGCCCGCGCCGGCGCCTGCTAAGAAAAGGAAACAACCGCCGCAGTATGGCAGCAAAAAGCGACACAAATATCAGGTAATTATCCAATCACGTTCAATTTTCAATTTCTCCGGTAAATCAATACGGATATGTTATTTTTGTGATAAACATTTCAAAAATTGACGCGCTCGCAGGATTTGAACCTGCATCCCTCTGGGATTTCGGCCCAGATGCTTTGTCCAATTAAGATAGAACGCTGTACTACGAACCCGCCAAATTAGTGAAGTGTTTATCATTTTACTACCAACTTCTACAGTGTTGATTTTTAAATGTTTATCACAAAAATAACATTTCTATAAACCTAGTGTGTGAAGCACGATAAAAATCATCTAATCAATACGGATATGGCGTGAATAGAGTAAAGTGTAAAATTTATCAGTAATTAATAGTGCGTGCCACCAAAGATGAGACTTGACGAGCGTCAGTGGTGGGGGATCTTGCGCAGATACAGTCGTGTACAAACTAACTATCCAGAATTTGTATATCTATTAAACGTTTTATAAACGTTTTTATGTATATCTACTATCCAGAATTTGTAATTTATTACAAACCAAAGTGGTTTCTCAAGTCTCATCTTTGGTGGCACGTACTGTACCTGGATGAAATTGGCAAAAAATCTACTACCTCATAAGTTGTTTATGTTTTTGTTGGATTTCTTGGTTTATAATAAACAGGGTACGATAAATAGCTTGCGTCATTCCGCGTGTGGTACTCAGCCAATATTTATCGTTTTTGTTTTGATTCTTACCTTTTAAATATAATATATAACACAGGTGTTACTCAAGTCTGCTATAATTTCAACCGCATTTGGCGATCTTTTTGGAGATGTAGTACATCACGTTAGTTTCCATAATCTATACTAATACTAGCAGCGCCCCGCGGTTTTACCCGCGTTGTGCCCGTTCCCGTGGGAATTTCGGGAATTTTTATACATATAAACCTTCCTCTTGAATCACTCTATCCATTAAAAAAAACCGCATCAAAATCCGTTGCGTAGTTTTAAGCATACAGACAAACAAACAAACAAACGAAAATAGCGACTTTATTTTATACTATGTAAGGATAATGAGATTATGTATTTGCAATATTTTCCCATTGCCATCGCATATTTGGCCATTGCCACTTCACAGGAAGTGTCTTTTTATACCTAAATATTGCAGAGTGAACGATATCGAAAAGCATTTTTTATTAATTGTTGAAATTGTTACAGGCTCGAAAAAACGACCCCTTGAAGAGTTTCGACGTGAAGAAAAAAACAGCGGCGGGCGACACGTAACATTCGTTAGTACCAGACATTGATTTTGCATAAGGGCCTTATTGTATATGAAATAAATTATGTTAATCAGTTTTTCGGTTACATTTTATTTTGTTGGTGTTTACTGCATGCGTAATGGTTGCTGCATGTATTGACTGCCTCGGTGACTCAGTGGTTAGTGACCCTCATTTCTGGGTCAAAGAGGCGTGGGTTTGACCCCCACCTAGGGCAAACATTTGTGTGATGAACATAGGTGTTTGCTCTGTCTGGATGTTATTTAGGTACTATCTATATCTGTATGTATTTAAAATATGTAAATGTAGTATATTAGTCTCTGGCAGCCATATCACAAGCTTTGCTTAGTTTGGGGTCTGAGACCGTGTGTAAGATGTCCCCGTAATATTAATTTATTGAAGTGAAACTTCTAATGCGACTAATGCACAAGGTTGCGTTAAACGTTTAACGCTACCACGGAGAGGGTATGAAAGCACTGTTGCGTCGAAGTTTCACTTCTTCCGCGCGGTGGCACTCCACTTGCTTCTTTTGTATTTATGTTATAAAATCGGTTTGACACGATCGGCACTGCCGAACGGTAAAATCAAATATGTGTAGATGAATCATTCGGTTCGGCAAATGCCGAACGTGCCGATCGGCTTTCGCTAGACCACGAGTCGGCGCGTTCAAGTGATTTAAGGTATGATTCCGAACTCCGTTGCAGGCAACAGCAGCAGGCAGCAGGGTGTCGCAGCACTACTTTTCCTCATATTGCTACCGCGATAATACTGCTTAGCTCGGAAAGTAACCTCATATAAACTCATAGAGATTATATGGGGACCAGTAGTGCTGAGGCAGCACTGCTGCCTGCTGATGCTGCCTGCAGCGGAGTTCGGAATCATACCTTTAAGCTGAACAAGTGTAGTAGCTGTTCCGGGTCGGCCGTTCAACAAATCCCAAATCCGGCCGAACCGAATGTGACCTTTTGCAAGCCAGGCTTGCCCAAAAACAAGGTGCTGTGCTCGTATTGACGCATCATTTATTATTTTACGGTCCATAAAGGAAGAACTAGTTTTTGTACTGGATTTCTTATTGCGATTCAATTTTTTTTTTACATTTGTTGGTATTTTTGATTTGATTTGGTGGATGCAGGCCGCTACCAACCGGTCTTATTGGAGATATTTAGGGGAGACTTATATGTGGTCTAGGTTGTAGCAGGCTTACCTTGAAGATACCTATTTACTCGGGATTTGAAGCCGCCCACGTTGTACTGAAATCTATGGATGGTATTTTATACTAATGTTTATTTTGGTTCTTAATTTACGGTTGTATATTATATTTATGATTTATTTTTAGTTTTATACTATACAGTATACGTGTAGTATAGTACAGTCACGGTAATAGTATCTAACAGTATCGTGACTCGGCCCTGTCCTTGAAATATATACCTACAGCGTCACGTGGCCACGCAGAACGTATCCCGCGCTAGGGCTGCCCGCCTTCAGTATTTTAATTTCATCTACTAACTCTTTACTACTTGAGTTTCTTTTTAGTTTTTATCTATTATGATGTAAAATTATTATACAATTATTAAAAAAAAAAATTCGTTGTGAATGAAAGAGGAAGCGTTCTAAAAAAATAAATTGTGTTTTTAGGGTTTCGTAGTTAAACGAGCAACCCTAAAAACGTAAATCGCAAGCTTATACTAGTTACAAATCCACACGTTCGTTCATCACTACGGCGCGCTGCGTCTAACTTAGGCATACTTCGATCATATTGAACTCCGAGGCGTGTAGGTATAATTCGCGTTCCGACCGTTTGTATGAAGAGGGTATATTACGGGACTGCACTGAAAAATGTGCGATAAATGTATTATTATCCCGACATTTCGAGTCTCGACCGAGTTGCATCGACTTTGGTCACACGATCGTTATAGGAGCGCGATTAATCCTATAATAGGCGCAATAAAAGAACAATATTATGTGTTGTTGAAGATCGAAGTAACGTCGCGCGTGAAATTACGAGACGATTGGGTTATATTAAATGGACTGCGCAGAACGCAAGTCCAACTAACAAAAATTACACGCACGACTATACGAGTATAGTCACAGACCGACCCTCTCCAGCCGCAGTGCAATGGCCGGAGTCAGCCTGGGGCAACCGCCTTCTTGATCACGGTGTGCCCTACGCAAGGTTAGTATGCAGTTAGATCACCTTACAAATATCCCCTTATTTTCATGGATAATTTTGTTATCGTGAGCTAATTTGCATCATGCTTCCATCTAGTGCCCATTTTTGTGTACTAGGTGGCGAGTTGCTAGTAAAACTTTTTGGTTGCTTGAACCAAATGGTCAAAGAGTATACCAATACTACGTAAGACAAATGGTGTTGAATAGTTTGACCCCGGTCCGACCTTTTTGGTCTACTTATACTTTTTATTTTTTAGGTTGATACCTTATTGGATTGGAACTTAAGCGTAGCGTAGGCCTTGGCATAGGGCCTTGGCGTAGGCAAAGAGTTAATAATCACATAGTTCGATATCTGTGATAATAATATTGAGCTTAGAAAAATTGAATTTTTCTAAGATATTGGGCGTAGGAAAGGTTCTTAGATTAGCGAAGGAGGTTAGGTTATTATAGGACTTTCGTAAAAAATATGTAAATAGCACGTGCTTTCGTTAAGCATCCCCTACATTGAGGCGGCCCGCGGATGCCTAGGTACTGCCTAGCCAGTAACCATTCAGTGTGATTAACAGGTATTAATGCAAATATGTATATTGCTCTCTGATCGGTCGAACTTGGCCGAACCCTACATTTTCACTATAAATTAATGTGTAATCTCTACAAGTTGGCTCATAAGTTAGTTAACAACTACATCATGTGCGAGGATACATAAAAAAATATGAAACTTAAGATTATAGAAATTGAATAATTTGTAAGCTTGTTACCCTTCATATATTTTTCTGTTTTTCTCTGTTAATTAGCCATTCTTTTTCATTTTAATATTGTGAGCAAATATTATTGATCCAGGTCGTTTTTACCTCAATAAAGAAATTTGTTTTTGTATTCATCCTTATGTGTAAAACGATGTGATATAACATATAGGGAGATTTCCTCGCCTATCGCTCATCTACACACAACACATCTCATCATCTTGCCCACTAGGCGGGGTCGGCACAGCACGGTTCCTTTCGCCACTTCACTCTATTATCAGGAGGGACCCATCTCATCACCATTCACACATCCACACTTTTTTTGGACAACCCCTCCCACTTCTGCCGCTTGCCATTACATCACATCTCTCCAATGATGATGTGTATGATACTTCAATGCATCTCTCTGGAATAAATAAGGTTCTCATTCCCATTTTCCTATACCTAGGTACCTACGTTCAGGAAAGTAATTAAAATAATTGACGTATTTTCAACCAGTTTACTATTCGAAATAGTGAAAAATGCATACAAATTTCAGTAAAAATACATTGCTATCTACTGTTTACTGGCTTGGTATACTCGAGTCCATAAAGAAAACAGGGGTTGGTGTCCTCTCGCATGCGTAACCAAATGAGTGCGAGCAAGAGGAGACGAACTTTCAGATGTTCTCTTTATTGACGCAAGTTATGATTAGAACAATACGGGTTATCCAGAACTGGTGTACTAAGTCGAAAGGAGGTGATTCATACCATCTTTATGAACAACTTTTTCTATGGCGCCACCCAGAATTCAAGAAAAAAAAACAGCTGTTTAAATAATTAAGTTCGTATAGGCCGGGTGGCTAGCCCTGGTGTCAGAGTTATTAAGCCGCCTGAAGGCTTCTGACATGGCTAAACAGTTAAACAACCCAGAAAGAATTTTTGGTAGCCGTTACGAAACTATTATTTTAGTATCGACTAGTTTCGTAACGGCTACCAAAAATGCTATCTGGGAGCCGGGACCTACAATTTAAGGTGTCATTCGAGCCACGGTAGCTGTTGCATACATTTTATCGATTTCAAGCCGAGTTCCAATTTGGCTGTTGTTAAAAACAGCTGTTCAGTACAGCTGTTTTACGGGCTGGCCCCATAGTAAAAGTTGTTCATAATGATGATCTTAATCAGCTTAGTACTGGCCAATCAGATAACTCTATAGCAAGAGTTACAAAAATTCTTGGGTAAAGTCAAATAGATTTGGAATGTCGTTTTCTCTTGGGTGGTACTTTGATGAGCACTTGAGAGTCGCTGAAGGCTTTTCTGAGACTGAGGGCGTGTTGTCGTTCTGACAGAGTAGTGGCTGATGTAAGGGTCGACAGAGGGCGCTGCAGGTAGTACCCGTAAGGACCCATCTCGCGCCGCAACCACGGGCTAGTGGTGATCCTGCACAAACAATATTGTTAGTTGAGTTGAGATCCTGGACAAATAAAGGACACATCCACAAAATGTATGGAGGCTGGTATAGTAATAATCAAACAAAATTGTTAGTTGAGTTGATATCCTGTACAAGCAAAGGACACGGCCACAAAATGTATGGAGGCTGGTATAGTAATAATCAAACAAAATTGTTAGTTGAGTTGAGATCCTAGACAAACAAAGGACACGTCCACAAAATGTATGGAGGCTGCTATAATGATAATCAAACAAAATTGTTAGTTGAGTTGAGATCCTGGACAAACAAATTTGTTAGTTGAGCTTCAATGAAGAAGAGAACCAAACTGGCTATAGGCACTTGTTTTGTAATCCGAATCAAACTAAAGAAAAATAAATAACGAAACGATCTCAAGGGCATGTACAAAGTTAGCTACAAACTGTGTAAAACCCTACTACCCCCCGTTGATGTATGAATTTACTACTGTGCAACGTCTCGCTTCGTGTTCACAAACGCCATTAAGTTTGGTTCGATATATAATAGCTGTTGATAAGTTTATCTAAGACATTATTTTAAGTTCTTACTAGCACAAAGATGAAACATTTTTCTTAGTTTGTAAGCTACTAAATATTAAAATAAGATTCATCTAACTTCGAGGGTGCCTGGCCTGCGACTGTTTTCTTTTTTTTTGTTGACGTTTGTAGTTCCTGTCATACTAGTCATAATCCACTGCTGGTAGGTATAGCCCTCCTTTTGTTGTTCCTATTCTGCTCTGTCCCTTGCGAATTGCATTAATTTTTCAGTTGGGAAGCAATATTTCCCGAAAACAGTATTAGTCCAACTGGTCATATGGCTCTACTATGAGATCAGAAAAGAAAGTGCCCAAATAATTCAACGTCCTTTAATCTTCATCTACATCGGGAGTAACGGGCACAAATAAGGTATCATCTCCGTGGCAAAGTCTAGGGACAGACCATATCATGAGCGGTGGCGGCTGCGGCCGCGGCCGGGTGTGGATGTAGACCGCCAGAGGCACCGCTCCGCACAGCCAGATGACCCACTGCTCCGTCACATGACGGTGGGCCAAGTCTTCTGTGCTCAGCAGCGATTCCTGGCTTTGGAGGCTCAGCACCTGGGACGATACAATTGGTGTGAGTCTTTTCATTAACATTTTCCTCGCTAATTATATTTTTCTGGTTATTTTGGGTATGTGGTCGGTGTCATTTTATTGTCATGTATTTCAAATCTGCTTTTCTTCATAGTCGAATTTTTGGATTGGTGGATGAGATAGGTATTAAATACCAGGAGCAGCGGAGCAGGTGGTTAGGAATTATCCTAAATTGTAATTGCTCCCTCTATCTTATAAGTTTGGTGCCGTTGCCTTCGTGATTAATCCTGTTACGCTTTAACATATCGCCGAGAGCAACTGATCACGAAAATCAACATGGTCTGATGCCGGCTGTACACACTCGCCGAATGTCTCGGCCGTTGAAGCTCTCGTCGAGAGCATACCTGTACACACTTGTTGTTTCTCGCGAGACCGACAAGTGACCGAGACCGACAAAGACAACGCGCGAGAGAGCGAGTCATGACGAGAGCACCATGTACATAATCGCTCTCGGCCTGTCTCGGGGTGTCACGGCGAGTGTGTACAGCCGGCATTAGTTTTCATTCTATTTATATCTATCATCTAGAGAAGGTATAAATATTAGATTTTGATTCTGATTACTTACATCGCTATAACAGTGCTCGATGAAAGCTTTGACTATTTTGACGAAGAGGACCCAGAAGTGGAGGCTGTATATGACCATCCATATGAACAGCAAGTTCTGGAATAAAACCCAATACCTACATCTTTATTTTATCAATAGCGGTCCTTTATTATCCTTAATCTATAATATATAGTTTATCAAATCTAAAGCATCACTCTGCGGGATTCTCGAATAACTGTAGTCTCCTAAGACTTCTTTCGTTCCGAATGTTGACTGAGCACTTACTCTTTCAATTGTCTATAACAACAAGATAAGTATATAGGTCTCAGCGTGACGAGCACAGTGTGTGCTGCTGCTGAGCTTTGAACTAGTATGGATCAACTTTCTAAGTGGTATCGTGTGACGCTTGTCATCAGGCGACGTTCTTATTCGTCTTGTCTAGTAGTTCTTCGAACAGCAGATCTCGCAGCACATCTGTTTAACTGAATCGTCATGATCACGCCTATATTCCGACTCGCTCTTGACCGATTTGGTTCATACTCGCAAATCTTGTTAGGATTTATACAGGGTTATTTCTAATCAATTAGCATCTTTTTAGGGGCTTATTCTGTACATCAAAACTAACAACTTTTGTTCTACGACTTTTGTCAAAACTAAAAATAAAAATCAGCTGTTCCATACATTTTGTCGAGGGTGAACGATACTTTTCTATGGAACAACAACTTTTTTTTTGAGAATTAATAAAAGTCGTAGTACAAAAGTTGTTAGTTTTGATGTACAGAATAAGCCCCTTAAAGGATGCTATTTGATTAGAAATAGCCCTGTACTCGTATACCTACTAGACGATCTTGCCAAATTAATGTTATCGAAATCAGTTGATAAATATTGGCTGATTTCTATCCTTTTTAGAAGAAGAAATACCTCCAGTCAAAAATTATCGACGACAAAAAACCTTAATATTATTATGTAAAATCTGTGTATCGAGATGCGTTGAAAAACGTCCAGAGAGACGGAAGCAAAATTATCCAGTTGAAGCAAAGACCTTCGCTTCAGTAAATAATATCTATAGAGACTACAGAAGATCGAAATAAATCTTCTGTTCTCTGATAGAGACGTACCTGCAAGACGAGCTCCCATAACGGGACCCTCCGGAAGATGAATCTCCGGAACAGTGCCGTGAGCAGTCTCTGCGTCAAGGCGGCTGTCCCCACCGCCCAGAGGATGGTAGGAGTCACCGACGTGTAGCTCTCCCCGCATTTCGCCCATTTTACTAGCTGCAAATTGTTAGACGGAAGCAGCTTAGGCCAAAGAGATTTTTCTGGCTTAAATTTCAGTACCTCATTCCTGAAGTAGGATGACTAGTTTCTTAGAATGACCCAACATTAAGGTATTTCTTTTAAAACATTCTTGGTTCTAATGGTTATAACTTTCGTGCCGTAATTATTATAATTTTTTGAAATATTATTACACAGAATTTATGATATAAAATAGGAAAAGCGCGAGGTCCAAGTCCGGGGCGGACTACTAGTACCTATAGGTATATGTAGAACATCCACTGCTGCAGAGCTAGCACGGCAGGTGGAACACATTTCCCGGGGAGTGGAGTAATAGTTTTTCCGGTTCTAATTTCTATCCACCCCTAGAGCATGGCTAGGTGGAGTAGATTTTTCCTCGGCACCTGTAGATTTCCAGTAAGACCGCTTGGGAGTGGCTCGCATCCAGGTTGCTACTTCCTCACACGCAATCATCATCAAATCGTAAAAACCTACATTTATTTAACTTCGATACCAACATACGCGGCAGCACAAAACTGGCCCTCCCCGTACCTACAATAGAAATGTTCAAATCTAGTCCACAATATCGTTGTGTAAGAATATATAACAAAATACCTGATAACCTGAAAAATATTGCCAAAGATATTGCTTTTAAAAATAAAGTTAAAACAAAGCTTTTAGAGAAAGCGTACTATTCAATTCAAGATTTTATGGAAGATGAATGGTAACATATTAAATAATAACAATTGTAACATAACATTTAGTATAGTAACATAATAAAATCCTAAATAGCCTTTGTATAGCTTGTGAAATTACTACACAATATTGCAACTCTATTACTAAATTGTAAATAATTTTATATAAACACCTATATATTTACATTGTTAGACTTAGCATAAATTAGTACCTAATAAGTAGTTAAGGGTATTGTTCTCTTGCAGCGCCCTAACGGGGTCTATGTTTTGTGCTACAATTAGTACTATAGTTGTTATGTACACTACATTGTGCAAATAAAGAAATAAAGAATAAAGAATATTCACGTTGTGGTGCAACGTCCTACGATGCGCTTGCCGGTACGTAACTTTCCTTCTGTTGTCTCTAAGAAATAGATTTTTGTATTCGGGATCTATATCTTCTATAGTAAACAGGTTCGTACGTTTGAACATATCCTGCCTGATGTTAAGCAAATATGCAGTCTAGGATGTAGCACGCTTAGGTACCTAGAAGACACCTGTTTCCTCTAGATTTAATAGTAAAGAATACCATCTACAATAAGGATCCACCTACCTCGGTTCCTTCGGCTTTAAAATATTCGGAGAACGTTTGCCACATTACACAAATTCAAGCGAGTTTATGGTAAATATTGAACCATGTATTTGGAAATTAATAATTTTGTTTACAGGACGGGATATTTTGTGTCTTATGTCACCATGTTTGTTATTATTGACATTTTTGACGGACCGATCAAATCTATGCTATTCAAAGAGAATATAAACCAAATCCAAACGAAACGTCTGCATTGGCTGTCGCTGAATTATTAAAGTAGGAAGGTAGAGTTTGTGCAAAAAGAGAAGCGTCGTAGGTGAGGTCGCCCGTGTGCCATTTTACTAATTTTGGTAACACTGCTCTGTCATTGCTAGTACAACTGAAAGTGTTTGTTTGTTTGCTGCAAGGAATTTCCATACGAAAACTGCGGGGAAATTCTGTCAACCGATCTCGTTACTGGTGACATGTTCTTGAACCTGTCTCGTTTTTCTGACAGTTTTGAGCTGTCGGAGCTGTCAGAAAAACGTGAGAGGTTCAAGAACGTATCACTTCCGTAGAGAGATCGGCTAACAGAATTGTCCCGCTGGTTCTCGTATGGAATTTCCTTGGTTTGATACTTGGTAGACGCCAATTCGGTTTTCATCAGAGTTTGTAATAGCTCTGTGCCTTTCATCAGTACTCGCGTCTACCAAGTATAGTCTGTACCTTGGCTGCTGATTAAAATCTTATTGTTGGCTCACCGTAACGCGACGACGGTTTTCTTTTGCACATACTCTGTTATTCTTAGACCTACCTATCTAGAGATTGTTACCAGGAGATAGGATTTATCTCTTGTACCTAACCGAACAAATACTAAGTAAGTGTGTATATACAGGCCTAGCGCGAAGCCAATCGAGAAAACGAAGATGTTTGTATTTCTAAGGTAAATAAATATATTTAATAATGGAGGCACCTATATTGGTAAAAGAAACACCACACCTAGGTACATAAGAATCACTTTATTTCCGACGTAGTTTCTGAAGTATTAACATTTAATCAAACGGCAGTGGTCGCATACTCCTCCAGGGGTAGTCTTCGAGGCTCGACGTCAGTCGCGGCTGCGGCAGCGCCAGCACCAGCGAGCCCTGCGTCCGCCGGACCGCGACATTCACATCTCGTCGACTGTAGGTAGGCACAGTGAATTAGTATTCGCATCTGAAATTGCCGTGTTTGAACTCGAATATGGCAAATGCGCTGATCGCGCGAAACCAAATACCCCAAATGGGGAAAGAAAAACAAAAATGGCCGTTATTGGTTCAGCATAGTGGTGTTGATCTTTGCGTTAATCACTAACTAACCAATTAGAGTGATTAACGCGAATAGAATAGGTTATTTAATTTTTTTTTGGGCGTAGTATGTAAATGTATCATACGTATCCGACGTACAGCCCATAAGTTTGTAGTAAATTTTAAAAATACCATAGAGTACCTATTTCTGTGATATTTTTTTTTTGGGCTAGTTTCAAACTGCTTGTCTAGACTAGCTCAATAAATAATTATTTTTATGTCCATGTGATGTCACCTGCCGGTTCCACCGGAAGACCAGCGCTGGTTCATAACCAGCATAGTATGCTGAAGTGAAGTTACGTTGAAGTGGAGTCAGTTTTTGACAGTAATAAAGTTTATTAGTATAGATTTAATATTTAATTTTATGTTGTAATGCATTTTACTATATTTTTGTCACAATAAAAAGATGTCTATGTCTAATGCTCTGGATGTGCGTGGACCTGAATTTATTCACTTTGGCTTTTCTATCGTTTTCTCCCCAATGAAAAGAGCTATTCAAAAAGCCAAGCGGTCCAAGAGACTTGCGCTAATAACTTATGTGTATTGTGGAAATAAATGAAATGAAATTAAATGAAATAAAATATTAGGCCTCTAAACTATGTCGCTGCTGATGTCCGGTTCCTGCTTTGTCGTCATCTGCTAGCTTCCGTATACATTATGTATCCAAAGGGACCGCTATACTATACGCTTGGTGATGGTTTGTGCTTCATCAGTCTTTTAATAGTCTACCGTTACATAGATCTGCCGCATATGCCACATAGATCTGGATATGCCGCAATTATCCTCGAAGGGTAATTAAGGCATATCCACTTTGCTGATCCAGATGTGGGTTGATGGATTCTTACTTGTATGTAATATCGGAGCTTCTCGAGAGTGTTAACTGCGGAGTCGCTGGAGTGCGCGACGAGGCGAAGGCACAGGTCCCCGGGCGGGCCGGCCTGGCAGACGCCGGCCTCGCGCAGGGCGCACTCGCTGCCAGCTCGCCGCCCGCCCACGTCGCTGCACGCGCGGCCGCCTTCCACCGATCCCTTCGGCGATACGCTCCCACTCTAGTTAACAATGAGATGCCTAAGACAACATTTCGTAGATGCTGACATAAGTCTAATGGCGATCATAGAAATAAAGCACGTCGAAAATGTGCATTGTTCATCTAGCGCAAGTAACTCACAAGAAGAATTTACCTGGCTATAAACGTGTCTGATTCGAAACCACAGGACTCAATTGTCGTGCTCATATACAGTGCTAGACAAAGACAGAATTAAGTACTAGAGAGAGAAAGCATGAGTACCTATGTAAGTTTACCGGGAGTGGTGGGCGCATATGCAAACTGAATTGCACTTTATTGCGTCACCGCAACTGTCGCTACTTTTATAATTAATTGTTTATATGAAAAACTGGATACATTCACGATAATATTTGAAACGGCCGAGCCGCTATGCGCCCGACCGGATTCGGAATAGTTAGTTTTCATATAAAAATTTAATAATGAATCCTCACGCTAGTTTCAATGAAGTGACTTTTATAATTGTTGTCTCGGAGCGCTCTTCAAAACTACTATTATTTGTTCTGTGGTCAAATCAAACATACGTATGGCGGTCAGTGTGAGCTTGTTCCGGCGTGGAGAAGCCCCGCAGCTTGCGCTGCACGGAGCCGACGAAGCTGTGCGCGCGCCGCATGGCGTGCCGAGCCTGCCGCGCGGCTCGATCGTGCAACTCCGTCTGCCTGCCGCCGGAAACTTCAAATTAACATCTGACGCAGCAAACATGGGTGTAGGCGCTATACTGCTTCAGAGATTATATTCATAGATTGAATGTTACATCCCAGGCGGCTCGATCCTGCAACTCTACCTGCCTGTCATCAATGTGGTGATGCCGTTAACATGTATAATAATAGAACTCGTGTTCGGCCAGGTTTCAGTTTTGGGTTTTTTTTTATGGAGTAGATCTTATTATATGTATACCAATATGAAAATAAAACAAGATTAGTTATAACTTATTTTTCAATCAAATTAGATTTTTTTCTTGTGTTATGTTATCGTCCAATAAATGAGTGTATATTGAGTGTACAATAATTATAAACTGAATAGACACTTATTATGTACCCATAATTTTAAGTACTAGCAATATAGCTTACCTCAATGGGCATCTCCATCGTCATTTTGTACGGTTCCAACGAAAGAGTAGAGCCTGTGACGAAAGAGATGCTCCTATACCGCCGATTATCTCATGGCAAAATACTCGTATAAAGCTAGGGAATTGTTCAGAGAAAAGAACAATGCAAATATTATTGTTGACCTGTGTATTATACGTAAGAAATGAGGCCTGACTTAATACTTTGAATACACAGTCAAAGATTTGCGTACAGCATATTTGAACAGGTGTTTGTTCCCTGAATTGACCATGCAGTTGGGATTGACAGCTTCAAGTTACCCGTACAACTGATCTAAGTCAAAATTACCAGCATAAATAAAAAGTACTCACATAAAAAAACTAAATACCTACCAGTAGTAAATCTGAAGCGAATTTACCAACCACTGCTCCAAGTAAGGCATGTTGAAACTCTGGCAGTAGTGCTTCCTGACGTAGTCCGCGTAGCAGAGCGAGAGGAACCAGCAGATGGTGATGTGTATCTGCGGCTGTTGCGTTTTGAGGAAGCGGGTCAATGGGCCAAGCGCGGCGAAATCCTGGCCTCCTAGCAGGCCAGCGGTCGTCATCTCAAGGAGCACGTTCGGACTCTGCGAATCGGTGAGTTCTTTAATCACATATATTACAAAAGGCGGCATTTTTTTTTTTCAAAGTCAAATCATTTATTGCAACATATGAAATTTACATGCGGTTCTTAATTAACATGTTTTGTATAGTTATACATATGACCCTGATAAGGGTAAGGCAATTTTATTATTCGTATGATTCGTATTGGAACGATTTATTATTATGTTTTCTAGATTATCGTTAAAAAAGTCTAATTCATACTTAGGAATGTGTGTTCCTTTCCAAAAGCGTTGCTGTTGTCTTTTAATTTTTTCTTATTTTGTAATATAAGTAGTTCTATAATTTATTAATACAATTTTTTGTTATTATAAGTATATTAAGAAATAGTAGGTAACTTAATGTATTTTATGTGTATGTATTTATTAGTATGTATTTGTATGTGTATGTTTTATAAGTAGGTACTAATTTTTTTTGTTAACGCACACCCCCGTCTTTACTTGTTCTATATTCCTATTCCATCCAAAGATTGCCTGGCAGAGATCGCTTTTAGCGATAAGGCCTCCTCTTGTTACACGCTATAGTTTTAATATTTTTGTTATCTGTGTTACTTGTGCTCTTTGTGTTAACAATGATGAATATCTATCTAAAGCGTCATAATTAACATGAAATGAACCGAAAACAGCATCGAAAAAATAGTGACACTTTTTGAAGAAGATTAAAGGATGCTCTATATTATACCGGGCTGTGTCCGGGACGAGCCATGTATGTCCGGCCCCGGACAGGACACGGACGGTAGTTTACACTGCACAAAACGTTCCGCGCCCATTTCTCACACATGGGGAGATCGCTCACGAAAATCTGAGATTCCTATAATTGATTTATTTATTGTGCGACAACTATAGTATTCTTCTTCATCACGCTGTTCCTGCTTTTTTTGCAGATTCAGCATATCAATTCCAAGGACTAAAAAATTGTACTCATTATTTGAAAATAATAAATAGAGGTACAATACTCACATCCTTGATCAGTGTATCCAGATAAAACTGAAAGAAACGCATGCAGCAGACCCAGAGGTGAATCATCAGAGCCAGCATCCCCAGCACCATTGTTGACTGAAAAGTAAGATAAGAATCAAACGATGTTCCATCACAGAACAAATATCAGAAACACTTATTTGTTTAACGATAGAAATTGATTTCGTGATTGTAAGCAATGAAGTGGTCGAAGGTAAAGCAGATTTCAATCATTTCATGTGTGATTTTATTGAAAAACAGGACAAGCGTGATGCAAGATTTTCTTTATTTTACTGTGCTTATTGTTTTGTCGATGTTGGTATCCAGTATCCAGTACCCGCTATTCATATCCACAGATATTTTGGCGGCACGAATATTCTTCCCTGCTTTTAGCAGATTTTTCTGATTCTGTCTAGGTGCGCCCAGAGTCCTGCGCCCTCTATGCGTCAAATATTTTGCCGGACAATGTAATAAACTGCAAGATATACATAAAGGTACAAGATATAAGGGTACGTACCACCATTGTCTTCTCTAACAGCGAGACATGCAGGTGGTCGCCAACCATGAATATGGTGGCTTCCAATTCGTTGTACAGAAAGAGGGCGGCAGCGCTGGCGAACACGACCGTAGGGCCAACTCCCCACATTTCGCCGTTGCAGCTCAGCCATTTCGCAGCCTGCTCCAGGTGAGAGTCGCATAAGTTCTGGAAAAAGCGGTTATTACAATCATAACACCAGTATTCCCTTAACATTTTTGCAACAAGGTGCGGGTCGCTGCGCGCTGGGTGCCCGGTTTCAAAGTAATTAGTACTCCTTCATCAGGGAATACGCGTCCCGTCGACTAGCGCCCGTACACTAAAAAAGTAGTTAAATACTTCTTAACAATATTGTTTGTACTGGTGCTGTGGCTGTGGTACCCATATAAATTTTCAACTGAGCGCGCTACCGTGGCTCGGATGACACGTTAAATTGTTAATTCCCGGTTGTTTTAACCGTTTAGCCATGTCAAGGGCCTTCAGGCGGCTTACAAACTCTGACACCAGGGCTAGCCAGCCGGTCTATACAAAGGTACTTACTTACTTACCTAAATAAAACTTGTAAATTGTAGTAAAGTACCTACTAATAATTATAGTCATAAAAAGGTAAAAGTTACTTCAGGAGATGTGTTTAGAAAAAGCCCCACTTCACCCTCTTGGTTAGATTAGGAAATAGTGTGCAAACTCGAGTAATATTTTGATTAAAAATTTATTATTATTTCACCGTGGTCTCCACTCAAGAACATTTCGACCGCATCGGTTATCAGTCCTCCGCGCCAACCGTTGGGCTATGTCGGTAACTTTGGTTCTTCTACGGATCTCCTCATTTCTGATTCGATCTCGCAGAGAGACTCCGAGCATAGCCCTCTCCATAGCTCGTTGGGCTACTTGGAGCTTAATAATAAGGCCCATAGTGAGAGACCACGTTTCTGTGCCTTAAATCATCACTGGCAACACACACTGGTCGAAAACTTTCGACTTGAGGTACTTGAGGTATTACGACATTTAAATAAGTACTTACGCAGTATTGTGTATTGAAGTTCACACTTTTACCCGCCATACATACGGTGGGAGAGCAATACAACGATGCTCCCCTATATTACGCATCTTCTTTTGCACATTTCATTGAAATAAATTCCACACGTACAATTTTTCTGTTATATTTTGCTGATTTACTGCTTTATCTGATTTTTATCATTGATTTTTATGAAATGTTGATTTTTATAGGAGTTGTCAAAATCTAGAAGGCTGACAGCAATCAAAGATAATGTAAATTGACGTCAATGAAATGGTTTCCATCCTTATTACGGACTTCAATGAGGTTGTAATCTACACAAGTTTATTAAGACCCGGCGAACTTCATATCACTTCAGCGCCACCGGCGACCAAATACAGTAAACTTTCACACGTAGGAACATTTTGTATGGGAAAATTAAATTCGAGTTTTTATTATTTTTCTTGCTATATTTTGAAATTTTCTCACTGTTAAACCTTTCTTTAGCTTCCACAGATATATCAAGATCAAAATTAACTACATCGGTTCAGCCGTTCTCGAGTTTTAGCGAGACTAACAACCACGATTAATCACTATCTCTACCTATACATAGTATATAACAACTCGCTTCGCGCTGTCTGTCCCTATGTATGCTTATATCTTTAAAACTACGCAACGGATTTTGATGTGGTTTTTATAAATACCTGGTCACACTAAAAGTTTTTAGAATCTCATTAATGGAATGAAGTAAAAACTATCTGACCTATTCATTATCTTGTATAATATATTATTTATCAATCAGTACATCGTTGTATTCGATGGCGCCTCTGGGAGACCTACTCTGCTTTAAGGGTCTATAGAAAGAGATATCAGAGGGAATAGAATAGAGGATCAAAATAAAACAACATTTTGGTTAAATACAAATGGCTGAGATAGACCTGTAATGGCTGATACAGACCTAATCCAGACATCTGTTATAATAATATAACATTATAAACACCAATTACATATAGTAAGCATACCATCTACGTAAATATTAGGTATATTAGTAAAACCGTTAACGATAACGTTCTAAAGAGAAACAAAATACAATATAAATCTTATAAAATGATTATTGTAAAACTTTGTGGGTATATGAACAGTTTTTTAAACTTTTTTTTTATAAAAACACTTATATAACATTCAAATTTTGAATACACATTCTAATATTATTACTTTGTAACACGCTAAATTCTTGTTGATAATATCGAGAATAATAATTACGAGTATACTAATGATATTATTGAAATATTCACTACTTTCGAAAATCACAACTCTACTATAATAGTATGCGTTTAGTAAATGACCTATGGATAATGTAAATATATAGAAAGTAATGTTACATATTATCTATAATGCATATTAAGTATTATTATATATGTTTCTACGTTTCAATTACTATACCCATTTATTTATTTTGTTACAGAGAGAGATTGTAAGAATACTGAATGCTTTGCACTTCAATAGTGAAAATGATTAGATGCATTAATATCATGATAAGATCCAATATAAGAATCATTAATGTGGAAGCCTTTCATGGCGATAATATGAAATGCTAAGAATTTAATGACGTTGGAAGACAAATGAAATGTCTCAAAATTATTGTGTTATTTCCTAAATAAGAGTACACTTAACTACCTATAGGTAAGAGTTATTATTTTATATAAACTGGAATGTTTTGTATAACTATTATATGTACCATTTATATAACTATTATATGATTAGTTAGCTACCGTAAAAAAGGATTCTATGTTTGTGATCCCATGTTACAACATTTAATATTTTATACATTTACTTACGCTATAAAATTAGCTTGTACTTACCTATCATATATTTCTGAATTCATTGCCCGGGAATACAGAAATATAATTTGTTGTATAAGTACGTTATAATAACAAACATTATACAATTAGGCCTACTTATTATTGAGGTTCACTTAGTATACAAATAACAAAGCATATTACAAAATATATCCTTCTAAGTAATAGGAGTTATCTACACAATTAGTGTCCATATGAAGTATTGTTTTATATCCACTGTTTAATCATATATTTTTATAGTCTGACAGCAATATTTTCAATATTTACAAACTATATTAATCTATATTTGAGATATCATCTAAAATTCGATGTATACAAAAAAATTAGTAATTTTACATCGAAATTTGAATATACCAATTACTCACTGTAAATTTGATTTGCTACAAAACACTTTACCACATTAGGAAGTAAAATACTAATTGGTAAATTACTACATTAGAAAAATTGTTTAGATATAAATAATATAATTTCTATATTGCTTTTAAGTACTTACAAGTTGAAAAATGTCTACATTTTACCTACAAGATAGACTACTTAAATAAAATATTATTATCTATCAATGAGCCACTGTAAAATCTCGTAACATACTACTATTGATACATTCTAGTACTATTAATTTCAATAAATATGTCATATTAGTAATATAGGCATGTATTTCAAATCTAATATTTGTTATTTATGAATGAAGCTTTTACTACTAAGAACGAGAACTACCTCTAAGTAGTATATATGGTAGTAACTATTGTTAATTTATTTAAATGATGTATAATAATTTCTAAAACACGTAAAAAATATTCCGTGGAAATATTCTAAACCAGCCATTCAATAGGTGGTTTCCTGTCCCAAGAGCTGGGGTCAGGTCACAGAGTGCAGACTGTAGCATCTGATGGAGGTAACGTCGTCACTTCTGGACTTTTGATTGTATGGATGCGCTGAAAAAAAAGGAAAAATCTTTCATAAATAACTAAGAAAAAATATCTAATCCTCATTTTGTTCTTTTCATTTATTCATGCTTCCATACAGTACAAGATGTTACAAACAAAGTTTAGGTACAAAGATCAGTATGGACCCTGTTGGGCACAGCTTTTTGTTCGGCATGTGTCGTTTTCCTCTCGGACTGGATATATAGGTGTATATAACTAGTAAATAATTATAATCACTACATAGTATAAATAAAGTCGCTTTTTGTCTATTTGTTTGTCTGTATGCTTAAATCTTTAAAACTACGCAACGGATTTTGATGCGGTTTTTTTAATGGATAGAGTGATTCAAGAGGAAGGTTTATATGTATAATACACCTGTGCGAAGCCGGGGCGGGTCGTCTAGTATATTATATATTTTATAATAACAAGTAAAAGACAAAAAAGATATCCGATACCGTACTAAATAATAAATAATTAAATCACTTTATTGTAATGTGTGTAGCGCTCATAGCGTAGTTTGACTAGATGTCTCTTAGCGATTGCCATAGTTAAGCTACGTTTGGTACGTTCAGTCTGCGGTCTGTGGGTCAGCGTGGGAGGCAGTGCTGTCGTGGCTTGGAAGTAATGTTAAATTGTGGGTGCCGGACGCTTTATTTTTTTTTGCTCATGTCATAGGTCTTTCAAGTATCAGAAGAACTCGCGCAAGAACAGCTGCCAGGCATGATGAGGAACTTGTAGAGTATGCTGAGCGAGATGCAAGAGATCGTGGTGCCGGTCTTGACCCAGCCCACGGTGAAGTAAACAAAAACAATGCGCAAGTGTCAAAAATCACAGTAGTGCAGCTGCTCGGCTGGTCGTGACAACCTGTACTCAAGTATCAAAAGAACTTACGGTAGAAAAGCTGCCAGGCGTGATGAGGAACTTGTAGAGGATGTAGAGCGGGATGCAGGAGACGGTAGTGCCGGTCATGACCCAGCCTACGGTGATAGACCACTCTGGGTACACGTACTCGCCGCCCAGCATCTCCTGGTGCGCCAGCACGGAGAACACAAACAGCACGAGGAGGAAAACTGGGCTGGAGGACAATTCAAAGTTTAGCTTATCATAATCATACATCTACCTACTATAAGTAAACTCAAAATAAAAGGCTAAGCCCAAGAAGACTATCCACCGAGTCTATCGAAATCAGAGATGAAAATATTCTTAAACCTCTGATCAACGAGTTTTAGAACCTGGTTTTACGGCTCGTCAACAAAGTTTGCCTGTCGAACATTGGAAAAACAGCGTCAAGCAAGTTGAAGTAAGACACAACTGTTTGGCTTGCTAGTCGATCAGTGTCGACGAAACTACGAGCCAAAATCGTCAAACTTTAAAGCAGAGTTCAAAGGTTGATCAGCGGCTTTAGACAAATCAAAGTTACCGACATTCTTATCCCGGTGGATTAGTCAGTTGTTATAGTGGTGGGCTGGCACCATAGCACGAAGGATTGACCGATAGGATATCACAGTCATACTCGTATATTCAGTATATTCACTCGCAAGGTAGTCAGATGATCTGATGAAGATCGTAGGATTGCGCTGGAAGCAATTCACTTAAGGTTGGTCCAATTGGAAATCTTTTGATTAGACATATGTCCAGCAGTAGATGTCCTACGACTGAATCTTACAAATCTCGTTTCTAATTAGACCACACAGAAAGCCTGAGCATGTGTTCTATTGTACCTGATATAAGACCAGCAGGCTCGCCAGAACCAGCCAGGCGTGTGGCCCAGCATAGTCCGCACGTCCTCAGAGAAGCGGTTCACGCCGTACACCCAGCACACGCCGGCCGCCTCCGCGAACACCACGAACAGGATGGCCAGCCCAGGACCGTACACGTTCAGTAGGTCTACCAGGTACACGCCGCCCTATGGACATAATATAAATATGGATATACGAGTATGGTATGAAATAAGTTGTAAATGAACCGATAAATGCCGCAGGATCGTTATGCATAGGATCTGTCTTGTTGGATATTTGCTTGAGAGGCCTATTTCTATCAATGGACTTCCTACAACAGCTATGATGATGACGGTGATTTTGGATGTGGAAGCAAGGGGACTCACTTGTCTCGTCTTGCTACTGTCTGCTGTGTATTTTTTCCGATGTACTCCTATTTATTTCTACTTTTCGCTGTGAACAACGTAATATCATACGTCGGCAACATTCTAATTTTTTGTTTAATCTGTTCATTTTCATTTAGTATTAAGTAACTTAAAAGTATTATTAGTTTTAGGTATTTATTAACTTGCTCGTTGTATGAGATGTTATATGACTAAAAAAATGGTTGTCTGGAAAGTCGGTTTACGGACGATACTTTTACGTGATAACTTCATAAGAAAACATTGTTGAATCAACAACTGAAACAAGCCGAGCGCTTAGGCCGATCGCGTCTCTCTATCGCTTGTTCCGCGATCCCGCTTGCACGTTAGGCTCAGGCGGAACGATTGATGAACGATCATCGACTTATGAGACGTTATCACATCATAATTATTTTTCGCAAAAAATGGCAAAACCGCCTTCCATCGTGTACAAAATTCGAATATTTCACTAGAATTGTTTACATAATTGTTGATTTCTCAAAAACGGCTCAGTCGATTTCGGTAAAACTTAAATGGAACCATCACGGGAATATACCCCTTCGAACTAAAAAAGGGTTTTTCGATTCGGTTCACAATTGGCGAAATTATCGAGGTGCATCGTGAACAAAATTCGAATATTTCGCTCGAATTGCTTACATTATTGTTGGTTTTTCAAAAACGGCTCAGCCGATTTCTGTGAAATTTAAATGGGACCACCTCGGAAGTATACTCTTTTGAACTAAAAAGATTTTCGATTCGGTTCACAATTGCAGAAATTATCAATGAACATACACAAAAAAAATACATACAGACGAACATATAACCTTCTCTTTTTTGGAAGTCGGTTAAAAACAATAATTGTTTTGACGTTAGGTAATAACGACACAGCGCACAAGAAGCATGCAAGTGAGCCTGTAACCGATCTTTTATCACCATCTTAATCATTATGTATTATTCTGAGATTTCAGATAATACTTATTCATAAATGGATCTTAGAACTTGAGTTCAACTGAAGTTATTATTATTTTTGAATAACAAAAAAGAACTTAAATAACAATTTCCGCTATGACTAAACTAATACTAAAACTTAACTAAAAAAAAAAAAAAAAAAACCTAGTCTAAAAGCCCCTCGGCAGAGGGTAACGTGGCCAGAATGCTGGCAGCATTGCCTCGCTGAATAGCAATACTCAGCTTTTGGGCAAAATAGATGCCAGCACTCTGGTCACGTGTCACCTCTACCAAACGCCTGGCCAGATCTTTGTAAAGAATATGAGCGTCCGGCCCCCACGGATCTAAAGTCTCAACCCCAAACGGCACAAAATAATAATATTAACTTATAGAAGTTAAAATCTAATTTCGTTGAAGCAATTTCACCGTTTGCATAAATCTCCCAAAACTAGCTTGCATTTATTCCAATTACCGACAAGAGATTCACTCACTTGCGACCACACAACACACATAAATGTTCAGATATCTCAGTGGTTCATTCCCCGCATAAACACTACAAGTGGGAGTCATCCCCTAAGTGGCATGAATAATGCAGTCCGCACCTTCGATAACGCGGTGCGGTAATTTATCCGATGATACTCTGTTTCGCCACCGTTTATGTTCTGCCAACTTGATTTCTCATAAGTAGGGGACGTAGGGGTTCGTCTGTTGTGAGATGACGGAGTGCGAAGGAATATTTGGTACTGGATACCCGGTTAGGTCGAATTCTATTTTCTATTCCGATGTTTTGGAATAGGCATGGTGACTAAAAATATAGTCCGTCATTTAGATTATCAAATTTTGGCTTTACTCAGATTTGACACATTACGGACGTACAAGAGAAATCCTACTTCTTAACATATTTATTATTATCAGCAATGATTATTAATTAATTTAATTATAACATGAAATCAGTGACTTGCTTGTCCCGTCACGAAAATACACATATAATTTTGTTTTCTCTTCGCACAGTATATATAAGTAGGTACCGATAACGCGGTGCGCACAGTATACGTCACGAGTAGGTACCGTTACCCGATGATACTCTGTTTCGCCGCCGTATGTACTGCCAACTTGACCATTGACTTCTTAATTCATTTAATGACTTGTGTTTTAATTGTATTTGTTTTTTTTTAATCTTATTCAATTAATGTGAGACGAATGTAAATGTTTTTAAAATCTTTTTTATCTCAATATTAGATGATAACCGCGGCTTCGCCCGCATGATATTTCGAGGCCCTACCTTACCACCCTTATTAAAGGAGGAGGAAAATAAAAAACAAAAATCGATTTGACATTTGTTCGATTCGACAGTTCTTTTTTGACATTTCTTGGAGCCCACGCTAGAATAGCTCGCAGATGGCAGAATTTTTCCTACTTACTTAACACTTATTGTTATAATATGGAAAATTTACGCAATATCATTATAATTTGTAGCCTATGTGTTATTCTGATGTATAAGCTGCTATATAATTGCAAAGTTTCATCTCAATCCGTTCAGTAGTTTTTGCGTGAAAGAGACAAGACAGTATAACAAACATCCATACATCCATCCATACAAACTTTCACGTTTAAAATATTAAGTAGCATAATAATTTATTTTAAATTTGATTTCTTATAGGGGTTCGTTTTGGTTCGTATGTGGGGAGATGGCGGAGTGCGATGGAACGTTCATGTTTATCTGTTATACATAAATAATTATGCGATCTCCACGCTCTGTATCACGCACGTGCAAAATAAAAATCAAAAATAAACTATTTGGCTCAGTATTTAGAAAATTAATTGATACGAATTATCATAAAGAAAGAACCAAAGAAAATGCGTATCTAGAATCGTAAAATTCCTAAAGGGATAGGCTGAGCCATCATTCTCGTTTCACGACGCGATGAGTAACACACAGATAGCAATAACGTTTTGCGCTGACTCACTGCACCCGGCGCCCTAATTCTTGTACAAATATGGGAAAATCTTAGTTTTATCGAAGTTATAATATGAGACGAGGTTATCAAGGTCAGTATTCTAGGACATCGGAAGCTATCCTCGCTACAATTTGTTTCAATAGAAAGGTAGCAGAGAGTCTTGTTGCGTAAGAGCTACTGGGATATTTTTGACACGCATGAATGAGGTCAAATACACGCAAACCCACCGTAAACCACACTTCAAAGATTAATAAAAAAAAAATCTTTAGTTATCCTCTTAAAAAAATCGTAATTATTATGGCAGGATGTACTTACATAAGTAGTTGTCGGCAAAGCACAGATGTAGATGAAAAGCAGAAGTCCCGCGACGAACATCTCTCTGTGTCTTCCCAAAACACGAGGGTATTCGTCGCAAAGTGCCGTCGTCACTGCTTCTAGACCTGAATGAAAAAGCACCTTAAGTACACAGGATTTAAGTCCTATTTACTTTGCTATAGATTCGTGAAATTGCAAAGGTTCTTACCTCCAAAAGTACTATCCAAACCCAACGTGATCAACATCAAGAAGAATATGATGGCCCAGAAGACAGAGCCTGTCATTGTAGCTATAGCTTCTGGGTATACGATGAATACAAGTCCTGGGCCTTCTAAGCCCACTTCTTCTATACTTTTATTTTGCACATGCGCCATATACCTAAATAGAAACAGAAAATTATTTTGTAGCATCATCGAATACTTTACAAAACTTAAATAGTATAAAAAGTCTTACCCCAAAACCGAAAAGATGACAAATCCTGCCAGGAAGCTAGTCAAACAATTGATGGAAGACGTGATGATGGCATCTCGATAGCAGTTATTGTTAAATTTATTGTAACTGGAAAGTGCTAATAAGGTTCCAAATCCTGGACCTAGAGAGAAGAAAATCTGAGAAGCAGCGTCGATCCACACCTAGAAAGCAAGAAATTCGAATAAGCATGTTAAAGTGCGTCTTGCTTTATAACAAACAATACCTGACAAAAATTAAAATAAAAATACCTTGGAATTCTGAAGTTTATGCCATTCAGGAGTGAGATAGTACCGTATGCCTTCTGTCGCTCCTGGTAAGGTTACTCCTCTCGCTAACAGAATCAGAAGAACCACATACGGAGCTAAAGCTGTTACCCACACCACCTACACAAAACATAAACTGATCAAGAAGTAAATTAGAACAGATTAATAGAAATCATTGGTATATTGGAAAGCGGAGAAGAAAATGAATCTAACTTACCTTTCCTGCACTTCGCACACCTTTCCAAAGTGAGAAGTAAACCAGGACGAAGACACCGAAAACGCATAATGCCAGAGAAGGCTTGATCGGTCCCATATTATCCAGGCCATTTGATCTATGCTGCTCTAGTACGTTGCGTCTGTAAAGGGCATCCAAAATAAATTAAGTGCTGAGTACCTAAGCCTGAGTCTGTCTTTCCGCTAAAGTACAATATAGGTGTCTTCAAATCTTGAGAAAATAGGAATCTTCCAGGTGCGTGCTACACCCTAGAGACCGCATATCTGCTCAACATCAGGCAAGCATGTAGTCAAACGCACCCTATATGAAATAAAAAAGGGTTGTAAAAGAACTTGCTATAAGTAGGTAGATAGCACACAGTAAATGGGATGGAAAATGAATCCGAACCATCGTACTTAGAGCTATCCAGGACCTAATATACAGTACTCTTTGGACCTAACAGAGGAGCACAAAGCTGATGGAAGCCAGGGAAACGAATAGACAGAGATATTTCTATGTGCCAAACTTACTCAAAGAATTCCTTCGCTGGCGTGGAAGAGTTGGCATGGATCTGAGGTGAGGTGACCGGAGTGCAGAGAGGGGTGTTCCACTCGTTATTGCAGCTGGTCCAAGGAAGCACGGAGTTGATGGAAGCCAGGGAAGCCACCAGGTAGTACACCGCCCAGCCTATGATGGTGTTGTAGTACATGCCCATGTAGATGTCTATCATGCAGATCGCGTAGCCCACGCCTGTAGGAAGAGTTATTGTCTAATTACATTTTTATTTTTATTTTATTTTATTACAATTGGTTCGGTAACAGACAATATAGGCTTATAACTATGATACAATTAAACATTAGCCAAACTTTCTAAACCTAATGTCCAATGATAACCGTACACAGCTTATTTGTGGACAAGTGAAGAGAAGAGAAAAAAAAGTTACAAAAACAATAATAGATTCCAAAACATAAAAAAGAAAAGTACAAAAACAAAACTAAAAACATTAATTATTTGATTGAAATTACATCATATGTTATTTTATTATTATGTGTTATTCGATGGCGTATGTGAATCCACCAACCCGCATTAGGCCAGCGTGGTGGAAATGGACTAATCACCCTTCGTGGGTAGGCCTACATCCTGCACTGGACTAGTAAAAATGCCGCTATAGTACATATCATAAAATGAAGAAAGAAATCGCACTTATGGGTTGCATTCGGTGTATTACCTACGTAATCGTAATGTCATGTGAAAGTTTTTTGAAAACATTGAGATGCAATATTATAAAGGTTAGAAATAAGGTACTGAAAAAAAAAAGTTTTTTTCTTAATTCGTTTTTTGAAAGCTTTCAAATATACCTACCTCTCATAGTTAAAAATTAAAGAAAATCTCAGAAAAACATTTCCAAGATTTCGTTAAGAACTTAGATGCTGAGTCACTACGTAAATTCAGACCCGAGCGATATTTGTCACGCCATCTTGCGACACATAAACCAATTAGCGCTCGCGATATCATTAGATTACGGCCGACAGATGGCAGCAAATGATTTGATTTCCAACATGGAGCGGATACGTCGAAGTTGGCGCGAAGTTTGGCGATAATTAATTGAATTCTGACAGCTTTAAGATTTATTGTGAGTAAATAAATGGATGAATGTTGTTTTATTGCTCTGGAAGTCGTTGCTGTGGGCTTATTAATTTCATTTATTGGGATTTGGTAAAAGAACAGATGTTTGAAACACTTGCTCTACTTTGCATTGGGATGAAATTTGGTCAATACCAGGTCACTGGTCAGTAAGATTTCTTTATGCCTTTATTTTTATTTCATTTTGCATTGTTTATCTAAATTAAATATTACATGTACATACTCGTATTAAAAATTGTACTATGGTGCCAACCCGGATTTTGAGAAAAAGTATGAACCGTCCCATTTAAAATGATAACTGGAGAAATAATAATTGTAAGTGGGCAAAATCCAGATTGGCCCCATAGTAAAAGTTGTTCATAATAATGATCTTAGTCATTCCCTTTTATCTGTAGAGTAACCCTGTAGAGTGAGAGATAAAACTAAAAAAGTTTCTAATGAAGTGTAAAAAGCAACACTACTTTTTTTGTAGAATGTTTAACTAGGGTAGAAATATTTTTCTAGAAATGTTACATTCTTGCGCAAGCAAAACGGTCCAGTGACTTCCCTTCCAACCTAATATATGAGAAATACATAATTCTTTACGACTGCAGCACCCTACATAAGCGACATATTCTTATCAGGCTATCACTCAGCCACGTTCACATTCATCACCATTATCAATGCCATACGCGTTATTTTCGGGAATCAAACCCGCGTCGACGAGTTATTATCAATTTACGCAATCTTTACGCCAGGGCAAAGAAGATATAATAATACTCAGGGCAAGCAGTTCTGAGTCTCAGATCGAATATCAAATGAAATATTTAAGAAAAATCATTATGGAGCATTGAAAATAGCATGTTTCTCTTTTTTGTGTAAAGTTAGGTTCATGCATATTATGTTAATAGATAGAATGATTTGTGGGTTTTCAGAAATAATTACAGATGTTTACACAATTAAAATTTAACGACAACGCACTAAGACCCAAGTTCACCAACGCTTGATTGAGTTAAACTTACGATTACTGTATTTAAACAACGATTAAACTCGGGTTTTAGACCCTAGTTCACCAACAGATGTTAATTTATTAACCGTTAGTTTTATCTTAAACAGCTTTTTAACGAAATTTTGCTGTTCAGCAAGCAAAAACTGTTGGTTAAATACAGTAATCACACGTTTAACTTAAACAAGCTTTGGTGAACTCGGGGCTTAGTAGGTATACTTTATACTTCAGTGAGTAGAGTTTTTAACTCCTGTTGTTTAAATGGCAGCTTACATGCCACCGTCAAGGTATTGGCCATTTAATGTCAAAATTATTGCCTATATGGATTATACATAATGTGACACCTTAAATATTGTTTGTTTGTTTGAAAAATTCTGTATACACATTACATTAAAATTCAAAGTGGCCAAAAATTACACTAAGATGGCTAAAACCGGTACGTCTAACCTTTATTAATATATGTTTATGCAACTTTAGTTCTCCAATAGAATGAACAGTTTTTAGGGTTCCGTACCCAAAGTGTAAAAACGGGACCCCATTACTAAGACTCCGCTGTCCGCCTGTCTGTCTGTCTCCAGGCTGTATCTCATGAACCGTTATAGCTAGAAAGCTGAAATTTTCTGTTGCCGCTATAACAACCAATACTTAAAACAGAACAAAATAAGTATTTGAGGAGGGCTCCCATACAACAAATGTGGTTTTTCAGGAGTTTTTTTGCTCGCAAATTATAACGGCAAGAAGAAAGGGGCTACGGGGGCTACGGGGGCTCCAACACAGCACGGAACCCTTCGTGCGCGAGTTCGACTCGCACTTGGCCGATTTTTTTTGTAGGTATGTGTGCAAACGGAAAACAGTAGGTACAAACATCCCCAAATAAAGTAACTCGTGAGTGAGCGTGTAAGAAATGAGATTTAAATAAATGTAATTACTCGTACCTAAATATCTGTGAGACACATTTCAAAAGTTTACGACACCTATAATGAAGAATTTTGCTTATTAAAATCGGGCATAAAGTACATGTTGTTAGTCTGTAAAGTAGGTACCATACAGGATTCATAATATTAAACTAGTAGCTCTCCAAACAGTAGATCTCGTATCATTTTAACTGAATTTTCATAACCTAATTTTTACATAATTATTATATCTCGACTCGCACTTGACCGATTTGATTCATACTTGGAAATCTTCTTAGGATATAGATAGATCAATGATTTTTTTATCAAATTATATTGAATTCGGCTGATAAAATAGCGCAACAGCAAGTTCCCCCTCCAGCAAGTTCGAGGGAAATATCCATACTTATCAAAAATTTTAAATAAGATAAGATAAGATAAGATAAATTTTTATTGCAAAAACTTACACTAGGTACACAATTTTAAGTATGTAGCTCTGCCTTTTGCGTTAGTTTAAAACTGTGTTGCAAAAGGCAGTGTCTTCCAGATGGGTCAAGTGCAAGTACAAACAAACCAACAAACGCTTTACAATACAAAAAAAGCATTTGCGTTAGTGTGTGTGTGTGTGTGTGTGTGCGCACGCGCACATAGTGTGTGTGTGAGTGTATGTGCGCGTGTGATGGTGTGTGAGTGCGTGTGCATATACTTACGTGCGGTGAACATGAAACACTCCTAAATGTATCCGGTAAAGGGTGGGAAACTTGCTGTCGCGCTTATTTATCAGCAGACTTCAATATTTTTTGATAAAAAATCATATTTATCCTAAGGAGATTTCCAAGTATGCACCTGTGCACCAAATTAAGTCAAGATTTGTTGAAAATGTGACCTATAGAGGGATTCAACATCCAGACAGACGAAAGCAAAATCGTGAAGTCAAAACGAGGCTCGCTATCACCTTGTTCGCACGGTCAATAATGATAATGCCTTAGTTATAGAGCAGTAGTAGTGTTGGCAGAGTTGAAGTTATGTGCATTCTTACTCGAAGTGAATTATGCATGAATGCGCGATGACTTGGAAACACGGTTATACGTTAGCACGCCGCCGCGCCGCCTTAAAATATTTTTTATTTTAATATAGACAAAGCGGTCATCTTATTAATCGACTTCCAAAAATGAGGAGGTTCTATGTTCGTCTGTATGTATCTTTTTTTTTTGTGTATGTTCATCGATAATTTCGCCAATTGTGAACCGAATCAAAAAAACATTTTTTAGTTCGGGTATACTCCCGAAGTGGTTGAACCGTTTTTGAAAAAACCAACAATAATATAAGCAATTCGAGCGAAATATCCGAATTTTGTACACGATGGAAGGCGGTTTTGACATTTTTTGCGAAAAATAATTATGATATAAACAAAGCGGTCATCTCTTTTTCTTGAGATTTTCTTATACTTTTGAGGATTTTTTTACCTCTTTTACAGCTGTTTCTTTAAATAAATAATTGCATCCAGGGGCTTCTATTTCTACGTCCTAAATTATATCACATATAGCTACAGGGTCATAAGTATTAAACGCAAAACTTTTTTAAGGGCGGGTCTAGTACATCTAGACAAACAACTTTTGTACTACGACTTTTGAAAATTCGTAAAAATATCGCTTATCCATACATTTTGCCGCGCGTTGACGAACTTTTTGCATGGAAAAGCTGATTTTTCCTTCGTGATTTTCCAAAAGTCCTAGAACAAAAATTGTTTGTCTAGATGTACTGGACCTGCCCTTAAAAGGTTTTGCGTTTAATTCCTATGACCCTGTATATTTCTACAATGGTATGCGCACTACTTTACCATTGTTTTCTCGTGCTTAAATACTTGTAATATTAGGTAGTGTCTAATTCATCTGTTTTAAAACATTAGCTTATTCATTAAATTACCTTAAATGTATAAAGTAATGACTATGATCTTGTAAGTTGTAAGAACTCGTGTACGCTTACTTTCTCTATATCATATCTGAGCCCAAATTTTCGTTCTTGTTATGTCAAATTCAATGTCTATAGTTACAGTCCAAGCAACTTCTCTCAAGTTTGCTGAGCACTTTGAGTAAACCTGAGTAACAGGTGACTTCAACAATTTACTTTCGATATTCGTAACTGTACTGTACTTGTATTTTTAGTAGTTCGCTACTGAACGTAGGCCCACACATGAAGGGTGATCGGGCCAAATCCACAACACTGGCCCAGAGCGGGTTGGTAGAGGCTATCGAGTTTTTTTATGCAGAAGTACACAGGTTGCCTCAAGATGATTTCCTTCACCGAAAAGCCAGTGGTGTGAAAATTTCGTATATTAGTTTCAAAGAACTCATAAAAAAAAAAAAAAAAAAATTTCAAGCATCTACTTATTACCATTATTAATATAGAGCGAAAAACGTCTGAAAAATCAGGTTTGTTGTATGGGAGCCCTCCTTAAATATTTATTTTATTTTCATTTTAGTATTAGTTGTTATAGCGGCAACAGAAATACATCATCTGTGAAAATTTCAGCTGCCTAGCTGTCATGGTTCATGAGTTACGGCCCGGTGACAGACAGACAGACGGACAGACGGACATCGAAGTCTTAGTAATAGGTTCCCGTTTTTCCCTTTGGGTACGGAACCCTTAAAACAAAATACTCGTAAAATTAATATATAAGGGTCCCATATAACAAACCTGAATTATTTGCCGTTTTTCGCTCGATATTAATTATGTTAACAGGTACTCGTAGATGCTTGTAATATTCACAGAATATTTAATTGTAAATTCACTTCAATAATAATAAATTAAATAAAAATAAAAATTTAAGGGTCCCATACAGTACGGAACCCTTCTTGCGCGAGCCCGACTCGCACTTTGCTTATTATTTATTTAAACGCTCTTTGTCACAATCTGAGGAAGTTTTACAAAAGTGCCGATAACTTCTGGCTTCATGCAGAAGCTGTGATTGGTCAAATCATAACTCCGGTTCGTTTCTTGGCTCGCGACGAAGGCAATTGATCACGGAGCGGGAACAGTGAGGGTAGGCTTTTCTTCACCATTTTTGTGTCTCTTTTTTGCCTTAGGCATCGTTTTATGCAGTCTTGCAATAGCACGCTATTTCTTAGAGTTTTGAAGTATTTCCTTAATATCCCCAGCAAACAAATAAGTACCTACAAATGCACCGGTTGTGGCCATCTAGTGTCATTTTCGGCCTCTTTAAATTTTAATCACTGTTTAGACAGAAGAAATTTTCATTTCTTTGACATTCACTTTTTTTTTATTTCATACTAGCGACCCGCGTCGGCTTCGCACAGGTTTATTATACGTATAAACCTTCCTCTTAATTCACTCTATCTTTTAAAAAAAAACGCATCAAAATCCGTTGTGTAGTTTTAAAGATATAAAATGCATACATGGGGACATGGGGAGTACACACTGCCTGAAGTAAAGCAGATATGCGGTTTAGGATGTAACACGCTTACCTAGAAGATACCTATTTACCTACTCTGGATTTAAAGACACCTACATTGTACTTTAGCAGGAAGATAGACTCAGGCACAGATCACTCAGGTTCCACGTTCTGGCTGTTCGTATGAGGAATATGGACTCAAAACGCTTGGTTCTAATGCGCGGGATGTCCACCATAAAAGGGTTCACACTAACAATATTTATGGTGTTATATTGGTCTATTCATGTAATAATTTTGAAATCAAATGGCCAAAAGCGGGGCAATGCAAAGCATAATAAACAACTTTGAATTTTTTGGAATCTTGTAACACTGTGCTCAATTATAGTAAAACCACAACAAGTAGTAGTGTAGATGCTGTAGAAGCATCGGTTGTGACGGACAGACGGACAACGGAGTCTTAGTAATAGGGTCCCGTTTTTACCCTTTGGGTACGGAACCCTAAAAAAAATGAATCTTTTAACAACTTAGCTCTTGATACCGGCGTAGTAGGTGCTAGCTTTTACCCCAGACTAGTACTTTAAACTAGTTCTATAGGTCAGGAGCGGAACGAGCCGTCTTTATCTGTAGTGCAAACGTTTGTCGAGCCCTTCATTGCCGCAGATCGAAATCAAACCGACAGTCACATCAAAACTGCAGATGAATAGTGTTCAACCGACTTCAAAAGGATGTTCTCAATTCAACTGTATATTTTTTGTATGTTGCGCGATTACTCCGCCAATTGTAAACCGATTTTCATGATTCTTAGTTTGGTAGGTTATACTTCAGAGTCTCATTTAAAATGTATTTTATTTTTTTCAGTTTTTGAAAATTCAACAATAATCTAAAAATTGCATACGTCGATTCGAGCAAACTTTTCGAATTTTGTACGATTAAATCGTCGATCAGTTATGCCATTTTTGGCGAAAAATAATTATGTTATATTGGATAATTGATTGGGTGGCTAAAACAAAAAATCAAAGTATAAAAGTTTTTTAACCGCCGAAAAGATTCTAACAAGAATAAGGTTAGTTAAAGTTAAGGTTAAAATAACCGAGGTTAGTGGTTCAAGGTAGAGGTAGTGCTTGATTAGTAAATGCCTCCCGCGGTCACCAACTCGAAGCCTGACTATTGTGACCATATTGACCGTTGTTTCATTTTGGTTATCTAAAAGTACGGTAGTCAATGTACGCTATGAGTTACATGTTATTAAAAATACTGATATTCCGTATAACAACACCAGATTTCTCGATTTGCTACGCTCAGAAGTACTACTGTTGACAGGTCATCAGTAGCAGTAGTACATATAACAAAGATCAAGGAAGTGGATGTTATTATTGTATTATGGTCTTATCAGGCAAGCGCGGGTAAGATCATAATACAATAATAACATCCACTCACAAGGTGTTGAATCTTCTTCCTTAGGCAGTGAAAAACAAACATCTTCTTTAGTGTTTGGTTCAGATCTTTCCCTTTTTTGGTTTTTCAAAATTATTTAAAACTCAAAATACCGTTAACCGCAACGGTTTTGAAAACTCTACATTTTCAACTTTCATTTACTCTTTCGCTCATCCGTATTCCCCATTTATTTATTCACTCATTTCAGCGATTTTCGCTTTTCATTTCCTTCACCAAGGTTTTCAATAAAGCATCGATGTTAGGTAGAAAGGAACATTTCTCACTTGACCCAGCAGAAGTTGATTTCATACATTTTAACCAGGCCCGGCCACTATTTGTCTCGGCGTTAAAAGCATTGGCTTTTGTATATTTATAAGACGTTCCTTAAACGTCCGAGGAGCTGAAGCTTTTCGTTAGGCTACTTGGATTGGTGTTGAGCCAGAAGGAGGCGCGTATTCATCGTTTTTTAACCGACTTCCAAAAAGGAGATTCTATGTTCGTCTGTATGTTTTTTTTGTGTATGTTCATCGATAATTTCGCCAATTGTGAACCGAATCGAAAAATTCTCATTTAGTTTGAAAGGCTATACTCTCGAGGTGGTCCCATTTAAATTTTACAGAAATCGGCTGAGCCGTTTTTGAAAAAATCAACATGTAAGCAGTTCGAGCGAAATATCCGAATTTTGTACACGATGAACATCGATAATTTCGCCAATTGTGAACCGAATCGAAAAACTCTTTTTCAAAAAGGCTATACTCCCGAGATGCGGCTCCATTTAAGTTTTACATAAATTGGCTGAGCCGTTTTTGAAAAATCAACAATAATGCATACAATCCTAGTGAAATATTCGAATTTTGTACACGGTGGAAGGAGGTTTTGCCATTTTTTGCGAAAAATAATTTTACGTGCAATTTATTTGTACAATAAGAAGCACAATTGTAACTAAAATGATAAAGTCACTATAGCTGCTCGTTCTGGCTTCTTAGAATAGAATTAATTTTATTGTAATAACTGTGTACAGAGATGGTAAAGTATACATAATAAGTTAGAAACAACAGTTTTGTTTGGATCAAACATACAATAATTTCTATAATACTTAAATATTAAATATATTAATAGCTAAATAACTTACATGGTATTCGTAAAAGGGCAAGGCGATGGATTTAAACAATTCAGTAATAATAATCACTAGTTATTGTACAAATCAAAATATTCTTTCATATTGTAAAACACCTTACTAATGAGAAAGTCTTTTAAGCTTTTTTTGAATCTATTACCTTTGAGTACTTTTAATTCCTTTAAAACTTCCGGCTACGAATGAATTTTATAGCTGTAAACCGGAAGAAATTATTCCACAAAAATGTGAAATGTGCGTTGCATATAAGAAGATTCAAAGTGTCTTTGTTTGATACAAGGCACGTACATATCACTAATGTACATATACATATATATATATATTGTACAAGTCGCGGCATATAAGTCTAGCGCTGAGCGAAGTGAGGAGGGGATGGCTGCGCATGAGTTTAGTATGGCGGTCAACATGCGCAGCCATCCCCTCCACAGTACCCTCAGCGCTAGACTTACGTGCCGCTACTTGTACCTACGTGTACTATGTACCTTTCTATACAGGTTATGTTACTTATTACCTGCATGTAGGTGTAAATATTAGGTACATACTCGTATGTTGCAATAAATGAGAATGGAGTCTTCTTACAACATAACCTAAAAACACTAATTAAAAATTCAGTCATCACGAATTTTGTCAAATAATTCCTTACAAATCCTACACAGCCCACACAACAAAGCATGTAAATATTAGATACATACTCGTATGTTGCAATAAATGAGAATGGAGTATACTTACAACATAACCTAAAACACTAATTAAAAATTCAGTCATCACGAATTTTGTCAAATAATTCCTTACAAATCCTACACAGCCCACACAACAAAGCATGTAAATATTAGATACATACTCGTATGTTGCAATAAATGAGAATGGAGTATACTTACAACATAACCTAAAACACTAATTAAAAATTCAGTCATCACGAATTTTGTCAAATAATTCCTTACAAATCCTACACAGCCCACACAACACAGCAGGTAAATATTAGGTACATACTCGTATGTTACAATAAATGAGAATGGAGTCTACTTACAACATAACATAAAAACACTAATTAAGAATTCAACCATCACGAATTTTGTCAAATTTCTTACAAATCCTACACAGCCCACACAAAGTATCCAAGTATTTAACGTCCCGACAGTCCAATACGGTGAGAGGTGCAAATAAACCTCGTCCCAGCTCCCGAGGGAGCGCGACAATCACTTAACGGCGCAAGTGGGCTCGGATCACAACCATAGACATCTAGAGAGGGTTTGTCTTCACCCGGCGCGCGAGACACTAGCCGCTTTATTTAGCAATTCAGAGTAACATTGGAATAATTTCAGTTAGTCCATCTTTTAGGACAGACCCGGTGGCTCAGTGGTCAAAGAAGCGTGGGTTCGATCCCCACCCAGGGCAAGTATTTATGTGATGAACATAGGTGTTTGCTCTGTGTCTGAGTGTTATTTAGTTACTATCTATTTAAGTATGTATTAATTAAAAATATGTTGTATGTCTCTGGCATCCATATTACAAGCTTGGCTTAGTTTGGGGTCAGAGACCGTGTGTAAAATGTCCCCAAATATTATTATTATTTTCTCTATTTTTTATCGACTTCCAAAAAGGAGGAGGGTACTTCTGTTATGTTCGTCTGTATGTATTTTTTTTGTGTATGTTCATCGATATTTTCTCCAATTGTACACCGATTTAAAAACATTCTTCTTTGTTTCGAATGTATACTTCCGAGGTGGTCCCATTTTAATTTTAACGAAATCGGCTCAGCCATTTTTGATTTATCAACAATAATGTACATAGATGTCGCATCGATTCAAATTTTGTACACGGTGGAAGGCGGTGGTAATAATTAATTAATAAAGTTTATGCGAAAAATTATTATTTTAAGAAACGTCATGGACTAGGAGTAATATCAATCTAACTAAAATTTCTAGGTAAGTAAGTTAACTAAGACAAATGGACGGACGGACGGACAAGCTATGCCAAAGTAACCCTTCGTTTATTAATAAGGCGATAAGTGCAAGCGTCTTGCAACAACTCATACACCGCAAAGTCATGTGTAATCTGAATTATATGTACAATTTAGAACACAGTGCTGTGTAAACACATATCAACAAGTGTTTTTTTATGCTCTGTAAACAATTATGCTTCTCTCAATGAATTAGCGTTACGCGTAGTTGTGATTCTAATTAACCAAAGAATTTCGTTAAACCAGACCCGCGCTAGATCGAAACGACGCGGACGTGCTCCATCTCTCAAGGTCTGCGGATCAGTACAGCCTGATTTCCTCGCGATAATACTTTGATGTTTTGTTCGGATATCAATGAATTTGAAGGCTGGGGATTCATTATGCCGATTTTAAGCAACTTTTTGATGGGTAGATTGATTTGTATATTGATTTAAGATTGAACGTCTTCTATAGCGGAGAAATTGAAAGGAACAACTGTTGCATTTCTTTTAGGATAAACTGTCGGTATTTATTTAATTTCAGTGGTATGCATTTCTTGTTTGTTTTTGTATTTTTTTTTTGTTAAAGTGTAAACATTACGACAGAACACTGATGGTTACAAAGCACAGTCTACGCCGTAGAGAATTTGAAAGCTACGCTCGTCTCGTAGCACACCATGCTACGGTACTACATAGCATACATCAACTTGGCAGTTTTTTGATGATAGAATACAATTGTCACCTTGTTTGTAATGTGTGTTACATATAAAACAGCGATGAGTATATAATTACATCGCAGTCATTATAATTTTCTTTAGTTATGAACATAATAAGTGAAATAAAATTTGACGTCCAGGTCAAGTGGTTAACCACGGCCCCAAAACAACAATCTCATAAGTTAGAAGTGCATATATCTCTGTATCTGTATGTGTATTTATGGCATCATAGCTTCGAATGGAATGGACTGACTGTGATGAGGTTTTCGTTTAAAAGTTGATATAATCCAAATGGTTCTGAGAGTTTTTAAAAGAAATTATCTTGTGTGTATTATATTTTACCGTGTGACGCCCGTAGCACCCATCTTAACCGTCATGGATTCAAATTTTGGTCCCATACGAATGAGTTCTGTAGAATTTATGTAAGTACGGATTTTCACATCACTGGCTTTTTGGTGAAGGAAAACATCGTGAGGCAACCTATTTAATTCAATTCTTTATTTTCCTGCATACCCTATATTGTAGATAGTAGTATGTAAATCCACTACCTCGCTCTCGGCCGGCGTGGCGGATATGGCCCATAGACCCTTAGTGGGTAGGCTTATGTTCAGCAGTGGACTATGAAAAGGCCGGTACAGTACATTTATGGAAAACGAAAGTAAAATGTTGGAGCCACCTGTTGCTGTTCCGTTTATTTAAAATACTAAGCAAACTTGAGACAAAATGCTCGGAAATTACAGCTTTCATGTTTATTAGACAATCGATGTTTATAGACAATGGTTTCGGTGAGAGAAAACATCGTGAGGTAACCTGCATACGTTAGGAGAAGAAATTCGATGGCGTATGTGAATCCACCAACCCGCACTGGGCCAGCGTGGTGGATAATACCCCAATCATCCTTTGTGAGTAGGCCTACGTCCTGCAGTTGACTATCAAAATGGCTGGTGCAGTACAGTACAGACAATCGATGTCAGCAGCGTGGGTAGTACAGGTATGTTAGCATGAAAATCTACGAACCTTTCAACGCAGGGCAAATCCGCTTCCAGAGAGTAAGACATCCGCAGCGGTGGTACTGACCCAACGCCAGCTCCATGAAGAACAGAGGCAGCCCGCCGAACAGCAGCATTATGCAGTACGGGATTAGGAACGCACCTGTTGGCAGAACACCTCATCAACGTCAATACAACGTCAGATGCCATTTAAAAGATTCGATCTAGATTAAGCTTATAGTTGAATACTAAGTATAGGTTTGTAAGATTTTTTCACAAAATACCAAGGTCTGTAGATTTACGAAAATAATCAAAACCAACGAAAATTTTATAAAATCTAAAATAACATTTATTTAGTGACAAAAATGTTTCAGACTCGAGGAGAGTATGTTAATGATAAGTAGGTAATAATTTTATGCAAGGGTTGAATGGTTTTCAGCTGGTATGTATATAACATAGGGACTTACCCGCCGTTTTGGTATAAGAAAAAGGGCCACACGTTGTCTATGTCTACCGCGAACCCCGCCCGCCACTGTGAGTAAAAACTCTCCTTTTTTGGCCCACATCTCCCTCTCATATACTTACCTTCGAGATGACAATAGCTGCTCGGTGGACACGTTGCCAAAATCTAATGAGAACACCATCAGGGCGCGTAAAATATCGTCCTTCTTGGCTCAAGTCTTTAGAGACCAGTGAGACTTTAGAAGCTCCTGGGTATCTAGTTTTACTTACCCCTCCGTTCTCGTAGCATGTATAAGGGAACCGCCACACATTGTCCAGGTCTACCGCGACTACAGCGAGTAGGATCTCTGCTTTCTTGACCCAATGCTCGCGCTTGCACACTTTTGGGACCAGAGAGACTTTGGAAACGTCTGGGAATATAACACACGATCTTACCGCCTCCGTTCTGGTAGCAGACGTAAAGAAAGTGCCACCACCACGGTGAGTAGGAACTTAACTTTCTTCGCCCATGTCTCGCGCTCGAGCTCTTTTGGGACCGCACCGTTGAGATACCACCACAGCAAGTATAAGAACTCTGTTGGCAACAGTGAGACTTCGACAGTTGCTAGGTAACATACAAACTTACCCCCTCCGTTCTGGTAGCAGATATAGGGGAACCGCCACACATTGCCGAGGTCCACCGCGAACCCCACCACAGCGAGCAGGAACTCCGCTTTCTTGGCCCATGTCTCGCGCTCGCGCACCGGCGTCAGCGACACCACTACGGAGCGCGACTTCGGTAGCAGCTGGATAAAATACAAAGTATTATACATCGCAGTCACTTGTTATCGCATAACATTGTACGAGTCGACCGACGGCGACAGAAGTAAACAGTAAAACTACCTCACATGTATAAAAAAACTACTGATTTTCAGGTACTATTTAGGTATAGGTATGTTACGCAGTAGGCCACGCCGTTAGTAACTATTTATTAATCTGTGGCCGCGCGCGGTACGACGGCTAGTTGTTTACACTTAACCGCGAGATTTATGGTTTTATGACTCAGGCGGCACCGGCCTTTGTGTCGCGTCTATTGTTTGTTGTTTGTTAGATTTTTTTGTGGTGTTTTCGTAATAATTAGGAACAATAGGGTTTCTCGAACTTTACACTTGTTTACTTTGTCAGTCACAATGGCACCGAATATTCTACAGATTTCTAGAGAACCCTTATTCTGATATAAATAGGGCGATGGTTTTCGTTCGTGGCAGTTATCGCGTTTTATACCGGAGCGAAAACATCTCGTGTTCAAGTGCGGTACCAGTGATTGTGAAGTGACTAGTTGTGTGAATTTCAGTGCCAGTGTGACGTGTTTGTGCGAACCAGTTGTGTCGTGTGTACTGTGATTTTGTGCAATAAAGTGCAAAGTGAACAATCGGCGTTTTAACTGATTATCCAAGAACCCATCTCGTAACATTTGGTGTCAGAAGTGGGATAATTGAAAATGCCGGTTACTCCGTACGACGACGAGACGCCCCGTACACGGAGTCAGCGCCGACAGGAGGAAGCGCGCCGACTAGAGGAGCAGGAGCGCCGCCAGGAGGAGGTTGACCAGCGACGCTTCGGAAATAATTCGCTGTTAATGGAAGGCAGCGAGTCCGAGGCAACCAACGACGACTCCAGGAACCCAAGAGCACCTGCTGTGGCACCTGCTGCTGCACCAGCTACCCCTGCGGCATTTGACATGGCTGCAATGATGTCGATGTTGCAGTCAATGTTGGACCGCAACAACAGCAAGCTGGAAGAAAAATTGGATCGCAACAAGGAAGAACAGACTCGCCAGCTAGAAGAAAAATTGGACCGCAACAGAGAAGAACAGGCTCGTCAAAAAGAAGAACTGCTTTCAAGTTTGCAGACGACTTTGGGCAAAGAGATAAAAGAGGTCAAGGACACGGTCAAGCAGCTTGATATCAGCGTAAGGGAGCACGAATCCCGTATTGTCGAAGCGGAAGCACAAATCGCCGATGTGAGGAAAGCCCTCAACGTTATCAAGTCTGGAGACGGAACCGCTGCATCTACAACCTTCTCGCCAGCCTCACAGAAGATTAAAGTGACGCCTTTCGACGGAACATCATCATGGTCAGCCTACAAAATTCAATTTGACGCTGCCGTGAAAACCAATGGGTGGGACAAGGACCAAGCCATGAACGCCCTGATAATGAGCCTTCGCGACGAAGCCCTGAGTATTCTCGATGCCGTGGGCAAGGAAGTGACCTACGATAAATTAATGGAAACGCTGGAGAGTCGCTACGGTGATGAGCACCTGGAACGTGTGTACCGAGCGCAGTTGAAGAACAGAGTGCAACGTCGTAACGAAAGTCTTCAGCAGTGGGCTGTCGAAGTGGAGAAACTGTTCCGGAAGGCTTATCAGTCAGCACCGTTACCCAACGACGAGCATCTAGTGGAAGCGTTTTCTAACGGGATAGCAGACTTCGAAGTTAGAACTGCAGTAAAACTCGGGCATCACAAAATACTAAAGGAAGCTTTGGCCCAAGCCTTGGAAGTGGAAGCTGTACGAAATCCAGCGAGAGATGTTCAACACTTAAGGGAAGTTAAAGAAGCGTCACATCGTACGAGGTTTGGCCCAAGATGCTACAACTGTGAAGAGAGAGGCCATTTATGGCGGAGTTGCCCGAAGCCACGCCGAACAAGGGACGATCGACTACTACAGGAACAGACGAACCGTGAAACCACACAGCAGCAGGGAAACGAGTAAGCGCCAGGACCAAGGGGCGGGTGCTGGCCGGTCTGGAAAAGGCCCCAAAGATTTTGATCTCACAAGCTCACGATGGGAACAGCCTGATCATCAATGGTGCCATCAATGGAACTTCTTGCAAGCTGACATTGGATACAGGAGCTTCTCGCACTGTCATCAGTTCCCGAATGGCTAAGCGCTTTCTTCCGAACTTCGAAAGCTGCAAAACAGTTCAACTTCTGACAGCGACCGGTCAGCACATATCCGTCCGAGGAGAGAAGCTGGTGGAGTTAAAGTTGGGTGAGAAAACTTTCCAACACAAAGTCATTGTGGCTGATATAGTCGACGATTGCATTCTGGGTCTTGACTTCATGCGAGAACATCATTGCGAGATAGACGTCAACCAAGGAATCTTGAAGTGTGGAAGAGAAGAAATCTTCATGGAAGGCGCCACATCAGGAAAGGTTTATTGTCTGCAGAGAACAGTTCTTCCACCTAGATCGGAGACCATTGTGGCAGTTAGATTACCGCCGAAGTTGGGACATCAACGACGATGTGTGCTAATAGAACAGTCGGAAGGTGATCAACCATGGTTATTGGCCCGAACTCTGGTGAGGACTACTAATACCGCTGTGGTACGTGTTCTCAACACAAGTAACGAGGAACAACTCATCAAAGGAGGAACCCCAATTGGTACTTGTGAAGAAGTAGACTGGTTGCGCAGATGCCAAGAACAACCAAAGGAGAAATACAACTGTGCTGGGAGTTACACAGTGTCAACGCTATTGGAAGACTCCCGTAAAGACCTGACCGAAAGAGAACTTCTGATGGCAAAGAAGATGCTGCAGCGCTACACCGACATATTTGCTCTCGATGATGCTGTCAACGGGAAGACTGGATTAGTGAAGCACACAATAAATACAGGAAGCGTGTCACCGATTCGACAGCGGCCAAGAAGGATACCAGTGGCTCGAGAAAAAGAAGTTGAGTCAATGATCGAAGACATGGCACGCAATGGTGTGATAGAACCTTCATCCAGTCCGTGGTGCTCGCCAGTGGTTCTAGTGAAAAAGAAGGATGGCAGTATGCGGTTCTGCGTTGATTATCGACGACTTAACGACGTAACGAAGAAAGACAGCTATCCTTTGCCGAGGATTGATGACACGTTAGATACACTGACAGGTATGAAGTGGTTCACTACGCTGGACTTGAAGAGCGGATACTGGCAAGTGGAAATAGATCCTAAAGATAAAGAGAAGACCGCATTTTCGACGGGAAAAGGCCTGTGGCAATTCAACGTGATGCCGTTTGGATTATGCAACGCGCCCGCTACGTTCGAAAGACTAATGGAGTTAGTGCTCGCGGGACTGATTGGAGATGCATGCCTAGTCTATTTGGACGACATCATAATTGTGGGAAAAACCTTCGAAGACCATCTACAAAACCTGGAAAGAGTGCTAGCAAAGATTCGCACAGCCAATCTCAAGCTGAGTCCGAAGAAATGTTCCTTTTTCAAGAGGCAAGTGAATTTCCTGGGACATGTGATTTCCGAAGCTGGCGTACAGACGGATCCAGGGAAAGTGAGTGCTGTCAAGGATTGGCCTGTGCCAAAAGACAAGACAGAAGTTAGAGCATTCTTGGGTTTATGCTCCTACTACAGGCGATTCGTGAAGAACTTTGCTGACATCGCTAAGCCGTTGCATAGACTGACTGAGGAAAAACGACCCTTCCTCTGGGACGAAAATTGCGACGCAGCTTTTCAAAAACTAAAGGAGCGACTTTGTAATACGCCTATTCTTGGCTTTCCGGACACAGAGAACGAGTTCATCGTGGACACTGACGCCAGCAACACCGGCATTGGAGGAGTACTGTCACAAAGAAAAGGAGACCAAGAAGTGGTGATTGCGTATTTCAGCAAATCCCTGTCCAAGCCGGAAAGAAACTACTGTGTGACCAGAAAGGAGCTACTTGCAGTGGTGAAGACATTGCGACATTTTAGCAAGTACCTGCTCGGGCGAAAATTCCATCTGAGGACCGACCACGCTGCTCTTAAGTGGCTACTACAGTTTAAGGATCCCGAAGGCCAAGTGGCAAGATGGATTGAGCAACTACAAGAGTTTGACTTCACCACGGAGCATCGCAGTGGAAAATCTCATGGCAACGCGGACGCACTGTCAAGAAGGCCATGCTCAGAGGACTGCAAGCATTGCTCAAGACATGAGTCGAAAGATTCAGTGCCCGTCAGAATGCTCAAAGCTGACATCGGTGACGAATGGAAAGAAACCCTTCAGGTTGCACAAGAAGAAGACGCCGACATCAAGCCGATTCTTGAATGGATGGAATCAGATGCCCCTAAGCCAGACTGGAGTGCTATTGCTTCAATGAGTGTCACGACAAAAAGCTATTGGGCGCAATGGGATAGTCTGGTGCTTCAAGAGGGAGTTCTCTGCCGAAAATGGGAAAACGCTCGAGGCAACCAATGCCATCTTCAAATGGTTGTACCCAGAGCAAAAGTACCTGAAGTTTTGAAGCTGTACCACGAAGGGTTTTCGGGAGGACATCTGGGTGTGAAACGGACACTCTTGAAAATTCGAGAAAGGTTTTACTGGATCAACTGCAGAGATGACGTAGAAGACTGTGTACGGAAATGTACGAGCTGTGCATCAGTGAAAGGTCCGCATACCCGCAGCAGAGGAGCATTAAAGCTGTATAATGTTGGAGCACCATGGGAGCGAATCGCGCTGGATGTGGCCGGACCATTTCCTGTGAGCGAAAGTGGCAACAAGTACTTCCTTGTCGTCATGGATTACTTCACCAAGTGGCCGGAAGTCTTCGCAATTCCGAACCAAGAGGCATCGACGATAGCAGACAAATTGGTGCATGAAGTATTCTGTCGATTTGGAGTACCATTGGAAATCCACAGTGACCAAGGAAGAAATTTTGAATCTCAGCTGTTTCAAGAGACGTGCCGGTTAATGGGTGCACACAAAACAAGGACAACGTCTTACCACCCGCAATCAGATGGAATGGTGGAGCGATTCAACCAAACTCTGGAGAGGTACCTGGCAAAAGTAGTCGGAAGCAAACAACGGGATTGGGACAAGCATATCCAGCCATTTTTGTTGTCATACCGAAGTGCTGTTCATGAGAGCACAAATGTCACTCCCGCTTTTGCCAATTTTGGACGTGAATTACGGCTACCAGCCGACTTAATAACTGGCATTCCACCGGATTCTCCACAACCCATAACTGAGTACGCCAGTGACCTCCGGAACAAGATGAACGACATCTATGAGCACATTAGAGAGCATGGCCAGCAAGCATCTGAAAGAATGAAGACTCGATACGACAGAAGGGCTAACAATCCTGGGTTCGAGGAAGGCTCGATGGTATGGCTGCACAATCCCATACGCAGCAAAGGAAAGTCTCCAAAGCTACAAGCCAAATGGGATGGACCGTACCGAGTGGTGACCAAGATTAACGACGTGACGTTCCGCATACAGAAAGGACCTCGAGGTGCCCCCAAAATAGTTCACGTGGATCGATTGGCGCGATATCACGGATGCAACGATGCTCGGGACGAGCATGTCTTGGGAGGAGGTGGTGTTACGCAGTAGGCCACGCCGTTAGTAACTATTTATTAATCTGTGGCCGCGCGCGGTACGACGGCTAGTTGTTTACACTTAACCGCGAGATTTATGGTTTTATGACTCAGGCGGCACCGGCCTTTGTGTCGCGTCTATTGTTTGTTGTTTGTTAGATTTTTTTGTGGTGTTTTCGTAATAATTAGGAACAATAGGGTTTCTCGAACTTTACACTTGTTTACTTTGTCAGTCACAATGGCACCGAATATTCTACAGATTTCTAGAGAACCCTTATTCTGATATAAATAGGGCGATGGTTTTCGTTCGTGGCAGTTATCGCGTTTTATACCGGAGCGAAAACATCTCGTGTTCAAGTGCGGTACCAGTGATTGTGAAGTGACTAGTTGTGTGAATTTCAGTGCCAGTGTGACGTGTTTGTGCGAACCAGTTGTGTCGTGTGTACTGTGATTTTGTGCAATAAAGTGCAAAGTGAACAATCGGCGTTTTAACTGATTATCCAAGAACCCATCTCGTAACAGGTATTATAGTGTTGCTGAAATTCTATGATGTTTTATAGTTTCTTTTTATTCATTTTTTTTAATACGGGCAAAAGTGCCTTTATTAACTACAACAAAACTACACTACTATTACACAAAAAGCATTGGATCACCCTCAGACCTTTGAAGGTCTAAAGATAATCCAAATGCTCAAGCCCACTGCCAGTTGGCAGCGTGCCCAGCATGCTGGCTGCATTGCCACGCTGAATGGCAATGCTTATGCGTTGAGCCAAATAAACACCAGCATTTTGGTCACGCGTCGCGTCCACCAGACGCCCAGAAAGACTTTTGAAAATGATATGAGCTCCCGGCCCCCACGGACCCAATGTCTCAACTCCAAATGGCTCAAATATGTAACCACTACCGAGGTTAGCATATTTGCGCCGCTTGTGCTGCTCCGCCGAATTGGCCGCAGCTCCAGCCCTACTCTGAGTCTCAGAAAGATGTGACGGTGCCAAAGTATCGACACAAGTTGCGTCCCATACTAAGGGCCGTCCACACTTCCATGGGACCAGCGTCATGCCGTCAGGCCTTTTGCCATCACCACGCGCGAGCCCACTCGGTTCGAGTACGACTGCGATATTGGCGGTGGCAAAAGCCCTGCGAATGACATCGTTAAGGCTGGCGTGGCGACCAATCCGACCAGCGCTTCTTGAGCAAGAGAGACCGTGGTGACCGAGCTGGTCAACTGCAGTACCACACTGACAGCGATGGGCCTCACAACACCTTGCACCCAAGCGTAAGCTGACAGCTAGACGAAATGCAGTTGGGTCTAAAAGGTTACCAGTATTGAAAGAGGGCAAAGCTTGCAACCAAAGACCGTATCCTTGCGGTCTCTGTATGGGAGTCCTCCCATACAGAGACCGCAAGGATACGAGCGCGATCCGCGACGCTAGAACACGTATCTAGAAGAGATTTCCGTGCTAGTTCGCAGATCGGCCGATCCCACAGTCTCTGCGACGACAAAGTCTTTGGAAGCTCGGAATTTGGGCTAGCGACCCTCCAAGCATTCGTTGCCTCATTCAAATTAGCTACATCTACGCCGGAATGGCCTAAAGAAGGTGCGAGAATTTTTTCAACTAATTTATGTGTACTATGAATGGAGGACAAGAAAGCTGGTAAAGCAACACTTGAAATTTGGCGGACCCCTAGCCCTCCAAGCCTAACAGGCAAGGAGGCTTGTAACCACGCCCTTTCACTCATCTCAATATTCAAAACCGATACTAGGGTCTGCTTTACAACATCGTCTAAGCTCAAAAGGAGCTCATTGTGATTCCACAATGGACTACAACGTAAAGCGTACATGAATTTTGGAATAAACAGACAACATCTTATAATGGTAAACGCCATGTGGGCGTTAATTTTGAGTAGCCTATCAGAGGCACTCAAAAAATTTTGAATTTTTTCTTGAACGAAAGGCGGAAAAGACTCATCTAGTATCGGCGAACCCAGAAGGCGAAGAGAACACTTGTCTACCGATTTGATATTAGGTGCCAAATCATTAAATTTGTTAATTACCAAATCTTTATCTGGACATGAGTCGCAAACGAAAAGTTCGCATTTCGAAAAATTTAGCTCCAAACCAATTTGACGAAACTCGTCAATAAGAATTTCCAAATCACGTAGGACTGTGTTCGCATCGCCACCCAAAGTCCCGTCATCCAGATACCAAACGTTGAGTTTTGAATGGAGACGTTGAACAATTGGATGAATGGCCAGGCTGAAAATGGCTGGTCCGAGAGGGTCACCTTGTTGACAGCCAACGGAAGATAGCAGAACATCATTTTTGTAAATTAATTTAGTGGGTTTGCCGTAGCATTGCCAAAGAAAATTGAAAAGATCGGGAATTTTTTCCTTGACCTGTACCAACAAGGCGTCTCGATTAACCGAATTGAAAGCATTTTTGACATCTACCTTGAGCAACACCTCTCCACAATTTTGACCGAGAAAAGTACGAAGGGAATGAACAGCAGCCTCACATCCACCCCGCGAACCAAAGCCAAGCTGTATTGGTTGAAAAAGGTTACTCAAAAGAGCAACCTTTTTTCTACAGCCGGCTTTGGCTGCGAGACGACGATATGTGGTGCCAACCGCAATAGGTCTGATGCCACCATCTTTTTTGACAAGTGCGCATAGGTTAGCGCCATACAAAACTTCGATGATGTCACCATTGACCCGCCCAGATAACATGAGATTAGCCAAAGCCGTTAATTCCTTCAAGAGAGACTCAGCCACCTCACCAGAGCTAAAAGATAGAAGATCTTTTAGATGTTGAGGTGAAAGACCATCTAGGCCTCCGGCTGAGCCGCTCCGAAAAGAAGAAACGGCCGCTGCAATCTCCTGTGCTGACACTTCAATGACAACGTCATCAGGGTGTGGTGGCTCAGGCAGGTGGAGACATGCTGCCGGCGGATGCTTGTCACGGAGTGACTGGACCGTATCGGGGGTGTGGGGGGCAATAGTGTCGCTGGAGAACAAGACACGTGCGGCGCCTTTGATATCGCCATCACTAATTTTGCTTTCTACTATTTTAATAGTAACCGAATCGTCAGTTTTTTTAGAATTTGGTTTATTCTGCCTTGTTGGCGGAATAATACTTTCAAAATCTAAAGGGTTCTCTTCCAATGCGCTGTACTTCACGCAATTTTCCTTAACCCTAGTGGTAAGGGACTTTTTGTTTGTTGGGTCCGAATGTACGTAAAGCACAACGTAAGGAAAAATCAGCAGGTGTTCCCAGGCGTCTATCGAATTTTTAGAAATAACTTTTCGAATAGCAGCAGATAAACATTGGGCAACCGAAAAACGAGCACCACGCGGGATGCGTTTTAGAACAGGAAGAGAACTTTTGAGTGAGCTAAGAACCTCCCAAAGCGGTTTGGAAGGAAATTAATATTTTTATTCATTTTTGATTTTATAAAAGTCTGCTCTATGCGCTTCGGAACAATAATGTACCTACTTATAAAAAGTGTGTAATTTCAGTAAGCGAATTTTTATAAATCCTTTAGGATAATAAATATTCTTAAACCATTTTATACAGGGTATCATTTACAAATAATTTTTACTGTGGAACCAACCCGGAATTTAAAAAAAAAACAAATTTTTCATACAATTTTTTCAACTCGAATTTTATATGAAACAGCAGATTTTTTTCTCGAATATCTAGTTGGATACATAGTGAAAGATGTTCATAATGATGGTCTGAATCTCTCCCTCTCAGTTTATTACAGGGCAAACAGATAACCATGTATAGAAAAAAACTTGACTTACAAAAATCTTGTTAAACCTTTTGTGGTATCTGCATAAGAGGAGTTTAATGACAAGCGAGGAGGATGTAGTGCAAATAAAAATAATGAGAGAGTGCAGTGTTTCCGAAAATGACGTCGAAGACCGAGCAAATTGGAGGAGAAAAGTGAGAAAAGCTGATCCCACCATCATGTGGAGTACAATGACTCAGCCAGCAAAGAGAGGATTTTATGAGTAGATACCTACTAAATATTTATTTTATTTTATTTTTATTTTTAAATAACGTGGAAAACAAACGGCTTTCTAACAAACACAGTAAAAAGAGGTTAAATGACAATACGTAAGCCAAACAGTTCTCACTTATAAGTACAAAGTGCCCAATACGGAATAGGTATGCAAACAAATAATGTGGACTTAACTAAATTAGGTATCTATGCACAATACAATAGCATATACTCGTATATATATAGGTACCTAATATTTTTTTGAATGCTTTCAAACAGTGGGTAATTGTGTTATTTGTATACGCTTGTTGATTTTTGAAAGGTTTTGAGTAGGTTGATGATCACTATATGGTTAACTAAAGATAGCTATCACCCGACACATGATAGATAGCGCATGGTTTTGAAGAAAAATAGTATAACACTGTGAAATGTAAAGAGTGTAGTCAGTGTGTAATGACCGGTTTACATAATTCCAGTCCAGCTATCGAATCCCACGCCTGAATCGCAACTAGAATAATAAAAATTGGCACTCTAATGCAAGTGCGAGCAGGAGAAAAAGCGGAGCCGAATGTCAGAATGAGTACCTACAAAATACGGCCGCTGGTTCCGTGCATGAATTTACAAACTAGTTACTTATTGACGACTTACTTATTGTTGCAAATGCAAAATTGTGTAGAATTAAGCTTTACGTACAGGGGCGGATGTAGTCTGGTTGGCGGGCGGCGGCGCAGTGGGCGCGGGCGGCGCGTCCGACGGGGGCATCTCCTCGCACAGCTCGCTCTCCCCCGTGCGCCGCTCCGGCCCTGGACTCTCCCCCTGGACCAACAGCTTAATTTTATAAAATGCATTTAGTTGGTTCGCAAGCTCCGGATTGATGTCTGGCAGGAACTTGTCCAAGACAGAGAAGAGTGGCGACACGTAGTATCGGAGGCCAAGACACAATTTGGGTTGTGTAACCCTGTTTTTTGTTCATAGATCTAAGACACTTACCATTTCGAATTTCCCGCGTCGTTTTGCATTTGCGACGGGCATTAGTGTACTGTCTTGGAACTGTATGAAGTAAATCCGAATTTTCATTAATGAACACTAATCGTTTGTTGTGGAATATTTCAATTAATTTTTACTTCGATTTCATATTATCGTTTACAACAGTTGTGTTTTGACTGGAGTTTTGACATTCCATCAGTTGCCACTGGGAGCAGTGACATTTCATTTAAACTTGACATTTGTTTGTTAGATGTTGATGTCATTTAGTGTTCAAGCGAAATTTGTGAATGTGCGCTTGATTCAGTCAAAAGGTTTTATGAATCAAACTGATCGATTCTAAGTGAATCGATCGATGGTTCTGTTGTAAAGTACTTGCGAGTCTATGGACCGGATAGCGGAAACCTCCATTTTGGAATGAAACGCGGTGGCGTTGAGTTGCAAGTGGTTGTGAAGGTGTTTTTGGGTGGATTCTCGTGGTGGGATGACCACGCGGTCAGACTGACGCCTTTCTGCGACGATATTGCTTGAAGATTTTCAACCTTTTTTCGAGCTAAGTCTGCGACACGTGTTCCGTGTAATTGAACGTGATTGAAACTATCGAGAGGTGGCTGCCTTCGTGGATTCGATTGTTATTCGTCCTTCTAAACCGGAAATCCCGTTACAATTTTGGCGCCCAACGTGGGGCATGTTTAGCTGCCTCGGGTATTACTCCCCACCACTGGTCTTTCGCTCAGTGATGGATCCAGATGTCTTGTAAATTTTTTCGGTCTTTTTTTACTTTTAAATTTTTATTTTACTTTTAAATTTTAAACTTTTATTTTTGTGAAAACTGTGCAAGATTTGCTGTTTTAATAGTATTTTTAATTGTGTAGATTTTAAGTGTTTTTTTTGTGAACTGACTCGTCATGATGGAGGAACGCCCTATTATGTTCCATCTTCTAAACAAAGATGAACTAACGTATGAGGTGGCAATTCGTGATGGTGTTCCCGAGAACACAGTAGATAAATTGCGTGCTCAAATCCGGACTTTAAATACTCAAATTCCTACGGATGAGATAAGTATGTTTGAAGGCGATGTATTGGCGGAATTGCAAACCATCCAATGCAAATTAGGTGAGCTAGAAGAGTTGTGTACTCGGAAGCCCATGTTGCTTAAGTACTTGCATCGTATCCAAGCGCTAGGCAACCATCTTTTCCACCGGTTGAGTAGGGTGATGCCTGATGGTGATGGTGACGGATGTGATCTCAAAGCTGAGCTGGATGAACGCTTGCAGCGTATTACTACAAAAATGGATAGGGCGTTAGATAATTTTCGGTCGAGCTACGAAAGCAAACCTGCGGCAGATGAGCCTGTGGTAAAAGATGATGGTGATTGTGTCCCTGGAGTGCGCGTGGTGACGTGCGATCGCACCTCGCATTTAAATTCTTTAAATTTGAAGTTTAACGGTAAGGGGAGTGTACACGGGTTCTTGGAAAGGCTGGAAGAATTGTGTTTGGCGAGGAATATTTCCTCCAATAAATTATTTAATTCGGCGGCTGAACTTTTCAGCGATGAGGCTTTGTACTGGTATCGGAGTGTCCGTGATGAGGCGTCCAGTTGGACGGAACTCAAGCAGCTGTTGTTGGAGGAATTTCTGCCTCCCGATTTTGATTACAGGTTACTGCAGGAAATCCGCGTGAGGACTCAGGGCTCCGACGAGACTATAATCCAATACCTAAGCGTCATGCATGGTTATTTTGCCCGGTTGATCCGTAAATTGTCGGATGAGGAAAAATTGGAGATCGTGAAACATAACGTTAGGCCTTTCTATTCAACCCAGTTGGCGTTGGTGGAGTGTCCAACATGGGCGGAATTCAAAAAACGCTGTAGGCAGTTGGAAGCCGCGAAGCAGAAGGCGGAAATGTTTGCTGAGCCTCGGCTAGGTGTGCAACAATCGGTAGCTCCAGATTTGATTTACAAAGGGGGAACCAGTCGTAAAAGTGCAGCTGTGTCAGCAGGTGGTGATCAATTCTGTGTCCGTTGTCGTGTGAGCGACCATTGTCTTGCTCAGTGTAAGGCTCCGCCTTCTTTGGTGTGTTACAAATGCGGAGCTAAAGGTGTCACTATTAGAAGTTGTCCGAAGTGTACTCTTCCTAACGAAGCGCTGCCAAAAAACTAGGGAGCTCGGGCCGTTGTTTAACCTCTCGTAAAGAGTGGGATGATTGGTGTGTGTTTGTGCGTGATTTCCTAACACCTAAATCTAAAGTAGCGACGGTCCATGGTAAATGTGCTGATGCACGTCCTTTTTTGAATGTTGATATTTGTGGTTTACCTTTTTCCGGTCTTTTGGACTCTGGATCGGAGATTTCGATTATTGGTGGTTCGGCTAAGGAGTATTTTACTGATCTGGCTACTATGCACGAGTCCGAAAATTTAAGTGGTATCGTTACGGCGAATGGGTCCTCCTCTCCCGTTATCGGATTTATGTATCTGCCAGTGACTGTGAAAGAAACTCAGCGTGTAGTAAAGTTTTATGTGATTCCTGGAGTAGTGTCGTCATTGATATTTGGTATTGACTTTTGGAAGGCGTTCAATTTAGCGCCCGATGTGTTGAGCTTGCTGGAACCTCGGGCAGACTTAATATTTTATCAGAAACCTAGCGAGGCTGTAGTGAGTAGGGTGAATCGTTTGCATCCTTTTGATGAGTTGACTGGTGAACAGCAGCTTCTAGCGGCGAACTTATGTCGAGAGTTTGAGGAAATTTCTGCGGAGAAGAAAGGTTTGGGTAGGACGCATTTGATCCAGCATCATATTGATACGGGAGATGCTGCCCCTATTAAACAGCGTTATTATGTGATGTCACCTGATAAGTTAAGTGAATTGAATCGGCAGCTTGATGAAATGTTAGTGATGGACGTCGTGGAGCCGAGCAATAGCCCCTGGAATAACCCAATCACTATGGCTCCCAAGGCAAATGGCGAAATGCGGTTCTGTTTGGATAGTCGTAAATTGAATGAAGTGTCTAAACATGACGCCTATCCACTTCCTTACATCAATAGCATCCTCGATCAGCTCAGGGATTCTCGATTCCTCTCTTCTCTGGATTTGAAAGCTGCTTTTCTGCAGATTCCGCTCACTCCTTCTTCCAAAGAGAAGACAGCATTTACTGTCCCTTCTAGAGGGTTATTTCAATTCAAAGTGATGTGTTTTGGTTTGACCTCAGCCCCTGCTACTCAGCAGAGACTGATGGATCAACTGTTTGGCCCTGAATTCGGTGGGCGGGTATTTATTTATTTGGATGATATTATCATTGTGAGTAAAACCTTCCAGGAGCATATAGATCTCCTGCGGGACGTGCTGGAACGTCTGCGTTCCGCTAATCTTACAATTAACATGTCGAAGTGTTGTTTTTTTAGAAAACAGCTGAAATATTTGGGCTATGTGGTAGATGAGTTGGGTTTGAGGACTGATCCTGATAAAATCAAGGCGATCATTGATTTTCCTGTACCGGAGTGTCCTAAAGATGTGAAGCGTTTTTTGGGAACCGCTTCATATTATCGTCGTTTTATACGAGGGTTCAGCACCATTGTTGCCCCTTTAAATGCGCTTACTTCGACGCGCAAGGATAGACCTCGTTTTGTGTGGAGTGAAGAGGCGGAGAACGCGTTTTTAGAATTGAAAAGTGCCTTGACTTCAGCCCCAGTGTTGGCGTGTCCTGACTTTTCGTTACCTTTTAGTGTCCACTGTGACGCATCGGATGTGGGTGTCGGGGGGATGTTGACCCAGCTGTTCGATGGCGAAGAACACCCTATAGCGTACTTTAGTCGTTCTCTAAATAAACCTGAACGGAACTATTCGGCGACTGAGAAGGAGGCGATGGCTGTTGTGAATGTGGTGGAGCATTTTCGTCCATATCTGGAAGGTCCCAGACCGTTCAGAATTATTACAGATCATGCTAGCCTCAAGTGGTTTCTGAACTTAAAGAACCCTACTGGGCGTTTGGAACGTTGGGGGTGTCGTTTATCACCCTATAACTTTGTGATTGTGCACAGACGTGGAAGAGAAAACGTGGTGCCGGATGCTCTTTCTCGTGGAGTGCCTGTTTGTGCTATTGATCCGGCGGTAGTGAGTGATACGTGGTTTCGAAATGTTTTTGCTCGTTGTCGGGATAGGCCGCAGACGTGCCCCAATTATCAAATCATTGACGGGAAGCTTTATCGATATACGAAAGGAAAATTTTCATTGACTGGTGATTTTGATTGGAAGGAGGTAGTTACTGGTGACTCAAGGCAAGCTCGTATCAAGGAGTGTCATGATTCTGCCCTAGGTGCTCATTTGGGCGTGGATAAGACCTATAAGAGGTTGCGCCTCAGATTTTATTGGCCGGGTATGTATCAAGACGTGGAAAATTATGTTTCCGCATGTACGACTTGTGGAGCGTATAAACATCCTAATCGCCCGACTATAGGACTCTTCGGAAATCCCAAAACCTGCAATAGACCTTTCCAGTGCTTGTCAATTGACCTTGTCGGGCCGCTGCCTAAATCGCGTCAACAGAACGAGTATCTTCTTGTGGTAGTATGTTGTTTCTCAAAGTATTGTTTGTTATTTCCTTTAAGACGTGCTACGAGTGCTGCTGTGGCTCAAAGGTTGGAGGAGCGCGTGTTCATGGTCCATGGTATACCCCAGACCGTGATTTTGGACAACGGACCCCAGTTCGTAGGCCGTGAGGTGCGAGCTTTGTTTGCGAAGTATAGTGTTCCTCAAGTGCATTATACTCCGACGTATTGTCCACTGGTCAACACGGTGGAACGGTATAATCGTACTATTGTTACAGCCATTGCTGCTTTGGTTGGTGATGATCAACGTGCGTGGGATTCTAATCTGTGTCAAATTCAATTGGCAGTGAACACGGCTGTGAATGAATCTACTTCTTTCACTCCGTTTATGATCGTGCATGGCCGTGAAGCAGTGATTAGTGGAGATGTCTATGGCGATAGCGTGGATCTTGACGACATCGCCATCAGCTCTCGTGATGATTATGTAGATAAGTTGGGTGAGCTGAGAGAGATTTATCAGCGTGTTGATGTGGCTTTGAGGAAGTCGCATGCGCGTAATGCGAAGTATTATAATCAACGTAGGCGTGATGTAGAATTTCAAGTGGGTGACGTAGTTTGGCGTCGTACTCATATTCGTAGTGATGCTGCGAGGCATTTTTCATATAAATTGGCTCCGCGTTTTGAGAAGTGTACGGTGGTTGGAAAATTATCGAAGCTTGTGTATGTGTTGGAGGATGAGAGCGGAAAACGTTCTGAATGTCACGTGAAAGACATAAAAAGTGTTGCATGATTGTAGCTCTTACACTGTTTGCTCAGTGTAGGGCCGTAGGCCAATTGTTAGAATTGTGTTGACAAACTCGTCGAGTTCGTCAGCGATACCAAGGCTTCTACACTTAGGTTAAGTTAGGTTAATTCTGCTTGTTAGTTGTATAGGTTCTGTCCTACATTTAGGTTGAGTTAGATTAATGTTGCATGTTAACTTATAGGTTCTATTCGGTAATTAGGTTCATTTGACTTTTCTGTCTAATTTTTTGTTTTTGATTGGGCCGTCGTCTTTTAAGTGCTATTTTTTTTTGTAGTCTAGTGTTTCCCGATATAGTGGCTGGAGGGCCAGCGGAATTTTTTCTCGTACCTAAAAAAAATTCTGGCGAAGAAGGGGGTACTGTAACCCTGTTTTTTGTTCATAGATCTAAGACACTTACCATTTCGAATTTCCCGCGTCGTTTTGCATTTGCGACGGGCATTAGTGTACTGTCTTGGAACTGTATGAAGTAAATCCGAATTTTCATTAATGAACACTAATCGTTTGTTGTGGAATATTTCAATTAATTTTTACTTCGATTTCATATTATCGTTTACAACAGTTGTGTTTTGACTGGAGTTTTGACATTCCATCAGTTGCCACTGGAAGCAGTGACATTTCATTTAAACTTGACATTTGTTTGTTAGATGTTGATGTCATTTAGTGTTCAAGCGAAATTTGTGAATGTGCGCTTGATTCAGTCAAAAGGTTTTATGAATCAAACTGATCGATTCTAAGTGAATCGATCGATGGTTCTGTTGTAAAGTACTTGCGAGTCTATGGACCGGATAGCGGAAACCTCCATTTTGGAATGAAACGCGGTGGCGTTGAGTTGCAAGTGGTTGTGAAGGTGTTTTTGGGTGGATTCTCGTGGTGGGATGACCACGCGGTCAGACTGACGCCTTTCTGCGACGATATTGCTTGAAGATTTTCAACCTTTTTTCGAGCTAAGTCTGCGACACGTGTTCCGTGTAATTGAACGTGATTGAAACTATCGAGAGGTGGCTGCCTTCGTGGATTCGATTGTTATTCGTCCTTCTAAACCGGAAATCCCGTTACAGTTGCTGCGCCAACATAGTAGTTGGTTCAATGTATAAACCTTGACATACAGACTGGTAATGCTGAGCATGCTACTCATATTTAGTCCATAGTGTGTACATAGTGTTTAATTATTGTTTTGTCTTTCTGTCTGTCTGCTATCAACTGACAGTGGGCTTAGCATTTGTATCATAGAGAAACCTTCAGGGATATGTGGACAATCCAATTGCTTTTTAAATTTATTATAGCTGTACATTAAATGAATAAGTCTGCAAATGAATTTTTACATTCATTCAACAAGGCAAGAAAAACATTTAAGACCAAAAATAAACGCAAATATGTCGTACACGTTCGTAGAAAAATGTAAAGCCTAGGATAGCTTCAGCAACAAAAGCCTTCACTGTTTTCTTTCCTTCAGGCCAACACCATTCATACAATCCAATTGCTTTTTAAATGTATTCCAGCTGTACATTAAATGTATAAGTCTGCAAATGAATTTCTGCAATCATTTAACAAGGAACGAAAAACCTTTTTAGACCAAAACCAAAAACGCATATATTATGTCGTACACGTTCGTAGAAAAATTTAAAGCCCAGACACAGATTTAACAACAAAAGCCATTAAAGTACTAATAGACGAATTCGCTGTTTTCTTTCCCTCAGGCCTAAACCATTAATTCGTGAACGAATTTCTTCCAAAATGACTTTTTCCTCCCTCATCTACTTTAAAATTTGTTCAAAGCCACGTTTGGGCTGAGCCTCACGCACTATTTGCGTTGTTTATTGAGGCGCCGCAGTCAACAGTCGTCGGCAAACAGAAGCCGCGAAACAGATTGCTTTGTAAATAAAAATAATGAAAAGTGACCCTTCTAAGCTCGACCTGAAGACGTCCCTGATTAGGTTTGAAAAATCATGACTTAACTTTAATTTTGGGTTTTATTCTGTAGCTGGAACTTGCGTTCATAGTATCACTATCACTACATAGTATAAAACAAAGTCGCTTCCCTGTCTGTCTGTCCCTATGTATGCTTACGAGTATATCTTTAAAAGTACGCAACGGATTTTGATGTGGTTTTTTAAATAGATAGAGTGACTCAAGAGGAAGGTTTATATGTATTATACACCTGTGCGAAGCCGAGGCGGGTTGCTAGTAAAATACAAAAATAAGCAACTGTGACTGTTTTTCTATATTTTATGTGACTATAACACGGAATACCTAGATTCACATAGAGATATTACATACAATAGGTACATGGAGTTCAATCATTTATTTTTGACACATATGTTAAGTTAGTTATAACGTCTTTCGTAGGCCAAGGAGCTATGCTTACATATGGAATGCCTAACGCAGAAAATCACACGAAGCTTATTTATAATAGGTATTGTACTTAACTCAGTTTGGACAACAGAAATTTATTTAAAATCGGAAACAAAACACAGGATAAAAGACAAATTACAACCATAATACTCTATGATTTGTTTTTGTCGCTACCGGTCACCGGTTCCATCTCTGCACGTACCTATTATAAAAAATAATGGGTTTTTAAATGTTGTGTATACTTTATATCATACTTTGTTTACTGCGCACAAATAGCCTTTAAGTGTAGGAATGAAGAGAGTCTCAATCAAGATAAATCAATCTTTATTATCATCTGGAGTGAGATGGCCGCCGTTAAAACCCCCTTTTAACGATTTTACTGTACGGATTAGCGGTTTTATTTGGCAATTAGTGAAAACACGAGCAACAAAATTGTGTTATTGACGTGCAAACACCGACTTTTGGTTTAATTTACGGAGGGCTATGCTCTGAGTCTCTCTGCAAGATCGAATCAGGAATGAACAGAGCCGCAGACGTACCAAAGCTACTTGTATAGCCCAACTGACTAGCAAGCTAAAATGGCAGTAGCTATGGTATATACGAGTAGTTCGAAGAACGGATGGCAGATGGAGATATCTCGAGGGGAGACTACGTATCGGTAAGCGCAGCGTAGGACGTCCACCTAGGAGGACTGACGATAACAACAAACAAGTTTGTTGTAAAACAAAACTGACTTAAGACCGCAGAAATGCGCTGAATGCAAGCCGCTTCCAACCGAGCTTATTGAAGAAATACTAACAAGATCAAACTGATGCCAGAAAAAAGCCCATCGAGGCGGGGGCGGCGGTGGGATGGACGGGCGGCGAGGAAGCCGCTGCCCATCCATCCTGCCAGCGGCCCTAACGGGTGCCGCCAACGTGTTGGCGGAGGCGGTGGGGCTGCAGGGGAAGAGGAGTGTCGGTATCGCGATGGCCGTTCTCCCTATCCTCTGCAGCCGTAGTGGCAGGCGCGGGGTCACTTTAATTGACCCGTTGCACCAGGGCTGTCGGATACGGGTGCTGTCCAACGGCCAGTGCTGGTTGGTCCCAGGTGGTGGGTGGCGATGGGTCTGGTGTTCGACACATCGTCATTCTGGCGGGAGCGTAAGATCAGTGGTGGGGCCCGAGTTGGGCCAGCGCTGTCGGGGCCGCGGAGGAGTGCGGGAGCGTGCCCGTAGCCCCGACACCAGGCGCAGTGGTGGAACACCCAGGGGTTTTGGTGGGTATAGTGTCCAGTCAGCAGGACTCCCACATAACCACCCGCCTGCGCTCGAGGTGTAGTGGTATCTATAAAAGATTTCCCCTGGTAAAAAACGGGTTTTCATTGACGAATCGGACGGTTACATTATCAGTTCTCCAAGCATTCATCATCATCATCAGCCTGTATGGACCCACTGCTGGGTATAGGCCTCCTCTCCCTTGTGCCAGTTTGCCCTGTCTTGGGCTGATCTTATCCACGCGTGTTCCGCGATGGATCTGATGTCGTCGACCCATCGGGCTGGTGGTCTGCCTACGGAACGCCTGTCTGCTATTGGAAGTCACTCAGTCAAAGATCTACTCCACCTTCCATCACCACGTCTGGCCAAGTGTCCTGCCCAGCGCCACTTGAGTCGCGCAATACGGCTTCCAACATCTGCAACCTTTGTCCGTCATCGGATTTCCGTATTACGGACTCGGAGTCTCAAAGTCAAAGTCAAATCATTTATTGTAACATATGAAATTTACATGCGGTTCTTAATTAACATGTTTTGTATAGTTATACATATGACCCGGATAAGGGTATGGCCATTTTATTATTCGTATGATTCGTATTGGAACGATTTATTATTATGTTTTCTAGATTATCGTTAAAAAATCGTCTAATGTGTAATTACATTTGGATAATAGAATAATTTTTAATTGTTTTATAAAACAGTTTTTCTTTTCGATATCTTTTAGATTATTTGGCAGTTTATTAAATATTTTCATAGCCATAGAATGCGGGCTGGAACTATGCATTGCTAAGTAGGACTTTGATCTCACGAGTTTATGTCTGTATTGTGATTTAATTTTGAGCGATTTGTCAGACTCGATTTATCTCTCCAAGCATAAAGGTACTCTATTCGCTACAAACTCAACTATACGCCGTTTTCGCTACAGGTAGGTACGCTCGTATTTAAAACATTTCGTTGTAGCAAAATAAATTAAAACGCTAAAATGCAAAACACCATACGTAAGGGCTATTCTAAAGCGCCGCGGCCCTTTATGGGGCATTCTGCTGTTATAGGCCATAAAACGCGCGTTCTCGGTGTCATTCTGAACGGCTAAAAGTTAAACTGTTTCTTTACTGGATGCTTGGAGAATTCATTATGTTTCAATTTTGCGTCTTAGTTTTGCTCAGCAATCATCAAGGTTAAGCTACGGTCGGTACGGTTAGTCTTCGGATGGGTGACCGCCGATGGTATTTGCAACTCGTTTGGCTCGCAAGTCAAGTTAAACTGTGGGTCTTGGTTATTTTAACCATTTAATCCAGAGGCCTTCAGGAGGCATAAAGCTGGCTGGCTAGCCTATACGAACTTACATTTAATACATTATCAAGAGTTGTACTATAGTGTACTGGCCTTACTTTACTGTGTACTGGGTTCCGTACTCAAAGGGTAAAAATGGGACCCTATTACTAAGACGCCACTGTCCGTCTGTCTGTCTGCCACCAGGCTGTATCTCACGAATTTGCTAAAGAAAACAGATTTTATGAGTATTGTGCCTATATACCTACCACGTAATGTAGGTATGGGAAGTAAAGTAAAGATCCCTAATTATTTTAAAATAAATTATAGCCTGAAAGCCGCTAAGCTAAAATGGAACTGGGCTGGGCCTTGTGAGCTGAACTTGGGCCTAAATCACCACCAAGTGGCATCCCAACTCGGTCCGGCCACTTGGCAGGCCCCGAAAGAAATGGCGCGACAACCTTGACACCTTTTATAAGAACTGGTACACTATAGCAAAAAAACCGTCAAATATGGAAAGATCGGGGGGAGGCCTTTGCCCAGCAGTGGGACACGGCAGGCTAGCAACAACAACGTATTATTGCCTATGTCATCCGGAGATAGTGTAGCTTTCCTATGGTAAAAATTTTTTTTTGGTTCAGTAGTTTCAGAGCCTATTCAATGCAAACAAACAATCATAATATATTTCATCTTATTTCTTCTTTCTTTATTTTATTTTCTTATTTCTTTTCTTTCTTTATCTATACATTGGTATCGATTTATTGAGTAGACCAACTCGTAAGTATGACAACAAATTTCCTATGGCTAAAATGATAGTGATGAGTTCTTCTTATCACTATGAATCATGAGATTTTCATTATCTTTTAAGAATACATTTTCATGTTTCCCCGTGCTGTCCATGTTGCCTGTACACAAGAAAACGTTTTGGTTTAGTGTTTCAGAGCACACCTTATCGTTCCGTTATTCACTCGTCATATATGTAAAATTAGCTGTACTGTACTAGCCTTTTTAATATAGTCTACTGCAGGACGTAGGCCTACCCACGAAGGGTGATTGTGCCATATCCACCACGCTGGCCCAGTGCGGGTTGGTGGATAATGTAAATATAATGATAATGTGTTGGTGGTAATTAGCTGTGCTACCGCTCAATGCCTAAGTATTAATTTATTTTCATATTTGTAAAATAATTTCATGGGTAACGTTAATTTTCCAAAAATGGCAATATTGATTTATTTAAGAAAGTTTAGTTCAGTTTATTTATTTCGACAAATGGGTGTCACAGACACACTTTTGAATAGTCAAAAACAATCTACAATACAGTATACACTTAAAAAAGGAACTAATTACTCACATGTTAATAAATTACCAACGTTAAATCACAATTCATTTCTTATCTACATTCATAAAACTAAGTTAATTTCATTCAAATATAAACACAATTAACATCTAATCTAAACGAATAAAAAACATGGCAGTGCGGTTGTTTTTGTAGAAATACAATTTATTGTTGTAAAATTGGAGAAACAAGATCCCTGAAGTGTAATATGTCATCCTGACCTAATTACACTAGGTAACTTTTAATAGAAGCTACTTAAATCCCATTTTCACCACTTTTTGTTCAGATGAGGACAAAAAGCATCCACAAACAGCCATTCGAAAGCAATTATCAATCGAATTCCTCCACAGCAAGTTACGGAATAGAATTTGTGACCATGACTGCACGGAACTATTTACACGTTCAAAAAAAAAGGGTATATCTACTCTCGAGGTGGTACCATTTAAATTTTATTAAAATGGGCTGAGCTGTTCTAGAAAAATCAACAATAACTTATAAAATTGTATACATTAATTCGAGCGAACTATACGAATTTTGTACACAATTGAAGTCGGTTATGCCCTTTTTTTGTCACAAATAGTTAATATACATTCTACTACCTGACCCGCCAAACGTACCAAAAATACAGGGTTATTTCTAATCAATTAGCATCCTTTTAGGGGCTTATTCTGTGCATCAAAACTAACAACTTTTGTTGTTAGTTTGAAAAAAAATTTTGTTCCATAGAAAAATATCGTACACCCGCGGCAAAATGTATGGAACAATGTATGGAATGTTCTGACAAAAGTAGCAGAACAAAAGTTGTTAGTTTTGATGTACAGAATAAGCCCCTAAAAGGATGCTAATTGATTAGAAATAACCCTGTATATAATATAAAAACAAATAATAAAATCGGTTAAAACGGCTTGAGGAGTTAAATAACAAAAACTGTGACACAGTATTTTATATACCTACTCGTATCAGAAGATTTGGTTTATTTCATTCATCAATTTAAACTTTGTGTTTGCACTGGATTTTTCGTTTGGGAATTTCGTCGATCTGTTTAACTTTAGAAGTTATAATTCTCTGAATCGTGTTGATTTATGGGTTTGATAACTCGGTTTTAAAACTCTACCTGGATATTGAAATAAATTAATTTAAAACTTGTACTTTTGCTAAATAAATTATATTAAGGGCTATATTTTGTAATTAGATCAAATTACTTAGGTTTGGAAGGTAATTGTGAGATAAGAACTTTACAAATTAAAACGCTCTTTAAAATTGACGTCGAAAAAGCTAGAAGTCCGTTTCAGGGTGACTATGAATTCAGGAGCGATATTCTAGGATTGTATCTACCTAGTTGTGCTTGTCGTTATGGCCGAGTTTAACTTTAGGGCTTCGTTAGTGCGCCTTCATTTGGTTGTACATAGTAGCAATATTCGATGAAACTTGTATTAAAGGTGCAGAATACATATTAAGTAGTGCTTTCTATCTCAAACGTAAAAGCCCGATTACACCTACCGAGTACAGTGGCGAGTCAGTGCTCAGGGCAAGAGGGCACTCGGACCCCGTTCTACTTTTTGGGCCGAGTACCCTGCCCCCAACCCTGAAGCCATGGTGGTCTAGTGGTAATGACATTCGCCTTACAATCGTGAGGTCGTGGGTTCAAATCCCGGTCCCGTACCAATGAATTCCTTGGAATTTGTGTACGGAATTTCACACCTGGCTTTTCGGTGAAGGAAAACATCGCGAGGCAACCTGCATACGTCTGTAGAAGAAATTTGATGGCGTATGTGAATCCACCAACCCGCACTGGGCCAGCGTGGTGGATATTAGCCCAATCACCCTTCGTGGGTTGGCCTACGTCCTGCAGTGGACTATCACAAAGGCTGGTACAGTACCCTGCCCCCGCTTCTCCGCGCTGACTCGCTCGCTCACTCGGTGCATATGAACACGATCACTCGACGGGTACTCGTCATTTTTTGGCGCGAATTTTAAAAAGCAGTTTTTATTTAAAATGTAAAAAGGGGGAAATGGGATTTGGAGACCACAGTGAAGTTTATGCAATTGTTTCATTGCATTCCAGTCGTGTTTGTTGCTTTGTTTTCAACGGATTGCAGACATAAATAAAAAGAAACGAGATGCAGTTTGTTTATAGCACCTATCTCAGGCATTTTTTTAGATTCATGGTCTCGTCCAAATGAGATTTATCTTATGCTAACAATGCAGTTAATTCTTCTACCAAGAGAGGTGTAAGTAATTTTTAAATGGTTTTTAATCATTTTTTCCTGTCCATAACAACGTTTAATCTGAACTGACTGACTGTCTCGCCGCAACTTCAAAAATATGGTTTAAATAGCCACTCGTCCGTATCTTTGTCTCGGCCCAGTGACGTTTTACTGTCTCGCCTCTCTACTTGGTAGGTGCAATCGGGCTTTAACTTTAAACCGTAGTAGTAAGACGGTTTAGGCAGTAGAGTAGGCCAGCAATGCCGGCGGGCCGACAAGGCCGAGTTATGCACCGCGCATACCGCCGCATTCCTCTCACATTTGCGTCCCTTTGTGAGCCTGAGTCAACGGTGTACTAGTTGAACAAAAGGTAAGTTCATATAGACCGAGTGGCTAGCCCTGGTGTCAGAGTTTTTAAGCCGCCTAAAGGCTTCTGATATGGCTGAAAGGTTAAATAAAATCGGCCAAGTGCGAGTCGAACTCGCGCACGTAGGATTCCGTACCGTGTTGAAGCCCCCTTAGACCCAGATTTGCAGAGTTTTAATGGGTGGTCCCATTTAAAATCTATAGTAATCGGCTGAGCCGTTTTTGAAAAGCCAAAAATGATGTAAACGATTTAAGCGAAATATTCGAATTTTGTACACGATGGAAGGTGGTTTTGCCCTTTTTGCGAAAAATAATTATTTGTGTATGTAAGTGGATTACGCAGACAGTTGTCAAATACTTTTTTATAGGGCAAAAGTGCCTTTATTAACTACAACAAAACTACACTACTACTACATAAATACTTGTTTGGACATATCCTAAACAAGTGTTTGTACAATCCACAGCAGCTTGCTAAATGTTTGCGGTACTTATGTTAAATTATTATTACTACTTAAAATGTTTTCTGTCTGTCTGGATAATAAAATAAACACCTAAATACAATATATACATGCCAGCTGCCACCGGTTGTTCGGTGTTAATTTCCTTGTTTTCTATGTAAGTATTATAGATGTGTACCTACTGTATATGTAACAATCACATCTATCCAAAGTACAAACCTAAATTCACAAAAACGAAAGACACTGGATTTCGCGACACAGGCTAGCCTAGTGCGAAATCCAGGGTGCATAAAATTTACATTGAAATAGATTAACATTACCTTTTTTGTTAAAATGATTATTGTAACAATGTTCTGCTCATGTGTTATATGGATAATAAAAAATGTTTGTTTGTTTGAATATGGTTGGTAGAGGCGCACTTGGGCTAGATCAGAGGTGGACCTTAAGAGACGTGTAAAAACAGATAGGTTTCACATCAGTTCCAGTTGAGTTTTCCCTTGATTAGACGAGTTCCCCCAATGTTTGTCGCCGCCGTATTGTTGGTTTGATTCGTTTTCCTGCTCCGTCACATCAAAGCCTGAGTTAAAGTAATTATGTAGCGACAAATGAAAACTCCGCCATAATGGGAATAGGTAACAGGATTTGTTACGCGTTGAATGGGATAGAGTGGTTTCGGGTCCCTAATTTGCGACTTGGCTAAAGTGAGAATTATTTCTTTTCTTTGTGTTTCACTTGATTTTATATCGTAGTTTTGAAAACTAGACTTAATTTAAAAGTTTTATAAAGCACTGACCATTGACTTTATTAATATCTAGCTAAAAATATTTTCGTTTAAGTACTTAGAAGTTTTTAATGAAAAAAGAAACTGTTTTAAAATCGGATCATCTATACTTGTGACTAGCTGCGCCCCGTGGTGTTACCCACGTTAGCCCTAGATAAAAATATTTTCTCTAAAATAAACGTAGCCTAAATTACTTCTTATTACATCAGCTACCTGCCAAAAAAAGTCCCGTCAAAATCGGTCCAGCCATTTCAGAGATTAGCCGGAACAAATAGACAGACAAAAATTGTAAAAAATGTTATTTTGGTGTATGTACCGTATATATATTCATATACATGTAGTAAAACACGGTTATTTCAATATTACAAACAGACACTACAATATTATTTATTTGTAAACATGTATTTATTGTATATTCATATAAATAAACCCGCGCGCGGTGAGAATGAGATGGAACCTTGTCAACGTAAATGGAAATTCACATTTCCGAAATTTGACAACGTTCAAATCCTGTGGACTAAGTTGCGTCAAAATTCATTGAAATATGCTACCTGTAGAGGAGAACCATCATCCGAACAGATGAAAGAAAATTTTCTCAATCTCATAGCTTGCGCGTAATATCTGCACATTTCACTCGCTCCGCTCGCGCGGTCAAAATTTAAAAACTGCGTAAGGATATAACAAAAGGTCGAAAAAACCCTAAGTCAAGAGATTTAATTTTATCGAGTTCATCTTTTTAATGAACAATAAATTACAAAGTTAGAAGCTTGCATTACGATTTTTACTTTTAAAGGTCCGCGCACATTATGTCGGGCCGCAGCGTGGCGGAGCGGGCCGCAGCGTGGCGGAGCGGGCCGCAGCGCAATACTCGTATTAGTATGAAAACACGGAAAGTGCGGCCCGCTGCGCCCCGGCACAGTAATACAAATTCAAATCATTTATTGATAACAAGCATAGTTATAAGTCATTACAAAATTATAATTTTTCTTTCTATGTAATAATGTATAATAATAATCAATAAAATTACAATGATCAATTGTCATAATTAAGAATAATTCCACATTCAAAATAATTTATACCAATTCCGGTAATTTTAAAAATTCATTGATATCATAAAATAATTTTAAGCGTTAGTATAACTGTATAAGCGATGTGAGCGGATTTTTGCGCTGGGATGCGGCCCGACATAATGTGCGCGAACCCTGTTTTGCAAAAATGAAAATTGGCGTAGTTTTGTCATTTCGTACATTTCAGTGTTACATATTTTTATAACTTTGACTTATTTACATTTTCATATACCGCATCATTTTAGTTTCATACAAAAGCCATTTTTGTTTGAAAAATTTGTCAACAAAAATACATTTAGCAGTTACAGCTCATAATTCGGTGTTTCAGGTCGACGTCCTATGGCTGCTAATGATAATAAAAGTTGATCATAATGATCAATTAAGTACAAGAATGAAAATTCTTGGCAATCAACTTTATGTTTTATTGAAAAAAACTATTATCATATCGGTGATTGTAAGTGATCTGAAATCCATTAATTCTAAGATGATCCAAAGTGGCCATCTGAAGTTGCGAGAACGTCACGGCGGGATCAAACTCTCTCGAACCGATCTAAGTTCGCCCACCTGTGGTCATCGAGGGTTGTTCCTTGCACTACTACTCGTATCAAGTGATAATAGCTCTACCCGAGTCTACCTCTACATCAAATTTACATATCTTTAGAGATACCTTATCCATCCAACGCAAGTTAAGATCACAACATAGTATAAAACAAAGTCGCTTCCGCTGTCCCCATGTCCCCATGTCCCAATGTATGCTTATATCTTTAAAACTACACAACGGATATTGATGCATTTTTTTTTAATTGATAGAGTGATTCAAGAGGAAGGTTTATATGTACAATAAACCTGTGCGAAGCCGGGGCGGGTCGCTAGTTAAAAATAAGTTCAAAATTTGACGAAAGTGGATGACTATACTGTACTGTACCAGCCTTTTTAGGGTTCCGTATCCAAAGGGTAAAAACGGGACTCTATTACTAAGACTCTGCTGTCCGTGTGTCTATCCGTCTGTCTGTCACCAGGCTGTATCTCATGAACCGTGATAGTTAGGCAGCTGAAATTTTCACAGATGATGTATTTCTGTTGCCGTTATAACAACAAATACTAAAAACTGAAGAAAATAAATGCTTAAGGCGGAGCTCCCATACAACAAACATTTTTTTGCCGTTTTTTGCTCCATATTAATAACGGCAACAGGTAGACGCTTGAAATGGATTCCTATAGGGTACGGAACCCTTCGTGCGCGAGTCCAACTCGCACTTGGCCAATTATTAATAGTCCACAGCAGGACGTAGCCTTACCCACGAATTTATTGGGCCGAATTCGTCACGCTGGCCCAGTGCAGGTTGGTGTATTCACATACACTATCTAATTTCTTCAACGGACATAGGTATGCAGGTTCCCACACGATGTTTTCCTTTACCGAAAAGCCAGTGGTGTAAAATCCGTACATAAATTCCAAAGAACTCATTGGTACGGGATCGAGATTTGAACTCAAGACCTCACAATTGTAAGGCAGGTGTCACTACCACTAGACCATCACGGTACGGACGGCTAGGAGAGTAGGATTATTGAATTATTAAAATTACTAACATTTGACTTTTTTTTAACTTGCAGATTCAAGAAGTTCAGAGTTCTGTCTTGGCATGTTTTTATTAGGTATTTTGGTAGTGGCGCTTATAGCGTAGTTTGACTAGGTATTTGTCAGCGATCACTGAAATTAAGCAACGCGAACTTTCGGCTCCGTCAGTCCTCGTCATGGGTGACCACAGGTGGTTACGACTAAGCACTAGGGTAGCTCGAATGGCACGTTAAATTGTAGGACCCATTGTTTTACCGATTAGCCATGTCAGAGGCTTTCAAGTGGCTTTAAAACTCTGAGCCTGGCTCAAGATAGCCAAGACCCTATACAAACTTGGTTATTTCGATACTTCATCATTTCTGGGCTGAATTAAACCTCATCAACAACAAAATTGTTACTAATACTGTCCTTAACTGTTGACTCAGTGAAACGGAAAGATATCTACACACAGTTTTAGTTCTCTGAATTGTTGTGGTTTATAAAATTTAACTAGTCCTTAAAACTTAAGACTAAGGCTCAAACTTTCAGGCTATGCTTTGGATGTTTATGAGAGACTAAGGAGTAAGAATTCCCATACTACTCGGTAGTATAAGTAAAATAAATACATCTCGGGCAGCTGTATCGCGGAACAGTTTTAAGTTGTTTTTAACTTGCCATGCTTGATTACCAATTCACCTGATAGTACCGACGTTGTGATCGATGATGAAGCAGACTAAGGAAATACGTTCACTCTGTTTTTGGAAAGCTTCAGTTCATATTTTCTAGGAAACAGAAATATCGGCAGAAAATTCAACACTACTGATGTTAAATTGTTTTTATGTGTAATATTTTTATGTGAAATACTGTGTATGGATCTTAGTTATCTGAAAATAAAGTTATTATTATTATTCCATTCAAGTTTATTTTAAGCCCCCGGCGCAAAAACGACGGGGTGTCATAGGTTTGACTGTCTGTCTGTGTGTGTCGGTGGCATTGTAGCACCCGAACGGATGAACCGATTATAATTTAGTTTTTTTTGTTTGAAAGGTCAACTAGTCAGAAGTGTTTTTAGATATGTTTCGTCAAAATCGGTTTCGCTGTTCCAAAGTTATCAACTCTTTTGTCAGCTGCGGTAGAAATCATCAACACAATTGTTGAGGGTTCTTTTTAGGGTTCCGTACCCAAAGGGTAAAAACGGGACCCTATTACTAAGGCTCGGCTGTCCGTCCGTCTTTCCGTCTGTCCGTCTGTCTGTCGCCAGGCTGTATCTCACGAACCGTGATAGATAGAACGCTGAAATTTTCACAGATGATGTATATCTGTTGCTGATATAACAACAAATACTAAAAACAGAATAAAATAAATAATTAGGGCTTCTTAAGGGCTTATTAAGCTTATTAATAAACATGATTTATCAGCAGTTTTTCGCTCGATATTGATAACGGTGGCAGATACGAGTAGATGCTTGAAATATTCACAGAATATTTAATTAAAAGTAAGTAAGTACTTACTTTTTTTGAATTAAATATTCACTTTAGATTTATATAATGAAATTAAAGTAAAATAAGTAATTTAGGGGGGGCTCTCATACAAGAAACGTGTATTTTTGCTCGATATTAGTAACGGCATCAGGTAGATGCTTCAAATATTCACAGAATGTTTAGTTGTTTGAAAAATAAATCAATAAATTGTAATAAAATATATTAAGGGGAGCTCCCATACAGTACGGAATCCTTCGTGCGCGAGTCTGACTCGCACTTGGCCGATTATTAAAATTTTAACCTCATCTTGTAGTAAAATTGTATTATTTACTTTTGTTCAATTTTCCGTTACACTTATGTATATCAGTAGCAGCATCAGTCAAATATACATCAAACATTACATTCTCAAGGACAGCAGGAATCCCACAAGAGCTGAGGCAATGTTTTCCAAAACATTTGACCGGCGTAATGCCACAGATTCTGGCAATTGAGGCTTTTTTGTGAGGTTTCTCAGTAAGTTGTTAGGCAAAAGCAAAAATGTTTAAATGACTGGCATCCTTTGAAGAAGTTATTTGAGTTTTGATAAGTTTATATTTTTATTTGGGCTAAGCCACAAGTATTTAGGCGAAATATTTCAACGATTTTTTTGAGAAATAATTAAACTGTGTTATTTCCTGTTTGAAAAAATTGGTGTTTCTTATAATATATAAAAGTGCTGCAAGCCTATAGAATCGTACGTATTGAGACAATTTCAATAATGAAAACCCTAATAATGTAATGTATACAAAACTGTACTACAATGTAGATATTAATGTACTCATATAGTAAGTATATCTAAATATTGAAACTGAGATTATTAGAATGGTAAACCACCCAATTTTTTTTTTTTTTTTTTTTATAGATAACGGCATGGCCGACTTCAACGGTATTGCACTTTGTTTTTCGCGAACAAAGGGCACGGATCGATGTAGCACTTTTCACATTATTGTTGATTTATCAAAAATGGCTCAGCTGATTTTGATAAAATTTGAACGAAACCAATTTCAAAGAACACCCTTTCCAATACGAAAAAAAAAATTGAAATTGTACCACTCTGTAAAAAGTTATGCGGTTTTACATAAAAAAAATGTATATGCGCTTAATTGACTACCTCCTCCGTTTTATCGTCGGTCAAAAAATAGCCAACTGCTTCATAAAATATCTATCATTTGCTAAACTTTGCGTTTACTGCTGGACGTAGGCCTTCCATATGAATCTCCACTAAGACCTGTTGAAATTTACTTGCATCCAGCGCGATCCTGCAATTGTTGATTTGTGGGTGGACGTCCCACGCTGCGCTTGCCGGTACGTGGTTTCTACTCGATAACTTTTTCGCCCCATCGGTTAAATTGTTATTATATGCTTTTATTTAATATGTTTATACTTTCTATAACTAACTTTTAACGCGGCGCGTTATTTTGAAACCTAACGACCGTTGGCAACGGGGAGGGAATCCGTTAAACGGTAACGGCGTTTTAAAAGACATACTTAAGTGGGTAACTGCCATTATGATTACTGCTTATTATCCAACTGCTCAAAAAGAGGAGTACTTTTTGTCTGTTGCTATATTTCTCATGTTCATAGTTGCTGTTTTGATTGTTACTAGATTCATTTCCATTTCTGGATATTGAAATAAGTGTACCGATTACTATGACAGAAGTCCGATTTCAATAATTCTTTTTTTATTGGAAAGAATATACTTCGAGGTTGGTCCCATTTAAATTTTATCGAAATCAGCTGAGCCATTTTTGATAACTCAACAATAATGTGAAAAATGCTACATCGATCCGTGTGAAATATTCGCGAATTCTGTACACGGTTGAAGTCGGTCATGCTATTTTTTGCAAAAAATAATTATAAGATTAAGTAAAATTAACAGAAAATCTCCTTAGCCGTTCAGCGTGGGAATGCAGCCAGCGTTCTTGGCACCCTACCACACGGACACAGTATTTGTTTCGATTTTTAGCCTCTTTTTATTTATTTATTTTATTCTGTATATAGGTAGGTTTCATATTTTTGGCGCATCTGTATATATTAGGTAGTTTAGAATTATATTTCAATGTTTTTTAAGTTAGAAAAGTAAAAGAGTTTTTTTAAGAAAATTATTTTTATATAAAATTTAATAATATTAAGTAGGAGTACTCGTAAAGATAAGGATTGCTCGTTTCAAGAGTTGGGATAACTAGTTGACGTACCTTACGGTTGAGTAGACGTCAGCGCTCCGGCGAGAGGAAGGTGAGGTCGAGGCGCAGCAGTGAGGCCATGTCGTCAGCGTCGCGCGGGCTCTGCCACTGCCGCTGTCGCGTGCTGCCGGCCGCTGCCGGGCGGCTGCCGGCGCCGCCGTCGTGGGCGGGCCCGGGTGCGACACGCCCACACCAACAAGTGCGAGCACTGCTCATAGATGCCGGGTTGCCGGCTTTAGGTTATGCACTCACGAGGAGCTCAAAAAATATCCTTTATTCCTATACTACGGGACTAATCGTGCACTAGAAATACGAGATAAATAAATACCTCACTAATCTGGGATTACAAACGAGTTACATTGATCGTAGTTACGGGTAGACCTACCCTATGACCACAATTGATACATGTGCTTGAAACGCGAAATTTTAATTATGCATTTTTGCCAAAAAAAATATACAGCCGACTTCAATCTTTGCAATCTACGTACTAAATACGAATAATTCGATCGAATCGATGTATGCCATTTTTAGGGTGCCATACCCAAAGGGAAAAAAGGGACCCTATTACTAAGACTTCGATGTCCGTCTGTCCGTCTGTCTGTCTGTCTTTCACCGGGCTGTATCTCATGAACCATGATAGCTAGGCAGCTGAAATTTTCACAGATGATGTATTTCGGTAGCCGCTATAACAACAAATACTAAAAACAAAATAAAATAAATATTTAAGGGGGGCTCCCATACAACAAACCTGAATTTTTAGACTTTTTCGCTCTATATTAATAATGGTATCAGGTAGATGCTTGAAATTTTCACAGAATATTTAGTTTAATATTTCCTTCAATAATATATAATAAAATTAAAATAAAATTAAAATTTAAGGGGGGCTCCCATACAGTACGGAACCCTCCGTGCACGAGTCCGACTCGTACTTCACCCATTTTTTAAATTATGGTTGATTGCCCAAAAACCACTCAACCGATTTCAATAAATTTTTAACGTTAAATCTGTTGTCTATAAAACAAAAAAAAACATCAAAATTGGTTCACGATTGGCGGACTAATCGCATAACATACATATAGAAAAAAATATACAGATTAATTAAGAATCTCCTTTTTTGAAGTCGGATAAAATATCCTTAATCTTTATACCACGGAACTCATCGCACATTAAAAATACGAGATAAAAACCTCTTTATCCCGACGTTTCAGCCGATTGTGGTGACGGATTGATGGGTATGACCATGACCACGATCAATGCACGAACTCAGAACGCGGAGCATAGCCTTCTATTTTATTCCTACGTTATACCAAATCCAACATTCCATCACCTGGTAGTTTGATTATAATGACACACTTCTTCGAGTACTTGGGAATGACCCCTATTATGAGATTTACGCACAATAAAAAGGTAACAAATCCGTTTCAGATTAAGTAACCTTTTATATTGAAGGTGAATAAGAGGAGCGATTTGGGAAATAGGCATTGTTGTTTGCTTTAATATCATAAGTAGACTGTACTCTACCACTACTACTCTAAGTAGTACCGTACCGGCGCTTAGACTATAGAGGTACTATCCAGACGCTCGTTCAGTTTTGGTTGGTGGTTTCACACACGCCATTGAATTTTTGCAACGGACGTATGCAGATTCTGAAATCTTCAAAAATCTGTACCGTACACCAGTCGCGTAAAAATCGGTACCGAATGTAAGTTTCAAAGAATCATTGTTACAGGACTGGATTTGAACTCATGCATGACGTCACGATTGTAAGGTGAGCGTTCCTACCACTAGGCTACCACGACTTCCTAAATGTTTGAAATCTGACTGATATAATTTTTATTACTGTGGGCCATTTTCTGATCCAGCATGCTGCCCTGGTCATGGGACTTTCATGGGACCTTTGGAAAACAAGTTGCTCTGGATGTGCTTTGTGTAAGTATAGGTATTGACTTGGCTTTTTCTGTTTTAGTATAGGCTAAGTTTTGTCTTTCGCATCGAGACTAATGGAATTCCAATCTACAAATCACCCGATAGAAAGCTATATAGCCTTAGATGGAGTATGCAGACCTAGAGGATACACAAATTATTTAATGTTATTAAACGGATTGGCAAGTTGAAATGGCAATGGGCAGTTCACATAGCACGGAGGACAGATGTCTGATGGAGTAAAAAAGTTTTATAGTGGAAAACACGCACCGGCAAGTGCAGTTTAGGAGCTGAGGCTTGATAAGCTCTGTTCACCCACGAGGTGTGTTTATCAAGATCACAGAATCGTGCTGGATTGTATCTAGTGCCTCTTCCATATGTACTGTACTGTACCAGCCTTTTTGTTAGTCCACTGCAGGACTTAGGCCTACCCACGAAGGGTGATTGGGCCATATCCACCTCTCTGGGCCCAGTGCGGGTTGGTGAATTCACATACGCCATCGAATTTCTTCTACGGACGTATGCAGGTTGCCTCACGTTGTTTTTCTTCACCGAAAAGCCAGTGGTGTGAAATTCCGTACATTCAATACAAGGAATTTACTAGTACGGGATTTGAAACCACGACCTCACGATTGTAAGGCGGGTGCCATTACCACTAGACCACCACAGCTTCTTCCATATGGTCTTATTGGAAATTTGTAGTTGAGCTTTGTGTCCAGCAGTGGACGTCTTATAGCTTATAGATGGAAGGACGAATAGATAATGATTTAGCTGATACGTAGGAAAATACGAGTAGTACCTGTACCAGCCTTTTTAATAGTCCACTGCAGGACGTAGGCCTACCCACGAAGGGTGATTGGGCCATATCCACCACGCTGGCCCAGTGCGGGTTGCCTCACGATGTTTCCGTTCACCGAAAAGCCAGTGGTGTGAAATTCCGTACGTAAGTTCCAAAGAAACTCATTGGTACGGGACCGGGTTTGAACCCCCGAACTCAAGAATGACAGGCCAGCGTTACAACCACTAGACCACCACTGCAGGAAAATAGTAAATTACATTTAATTTCTCACATCAAATCTTTAAAATAGTGTAAACCTGTCCTAAAACAGTAACATCAGATAAATAAACATCAGTTCACACTAAGGCCCGCCCCGGGGTCCGTCTGTGATCCGCGCTGATTTGACCAATCAAGGAACACCCGCGTGATTGCCGCTGCGATGAATAAGTGATTTCCGGTGTATTCTTCTAAATAGATCTCTCGCAGCCAAGATTTGTGCCTAATTGACTGGCAGCTCTTGTTTACCGCTTTCTTCGTCAAAAAGAAATGTCTTCCTTAGGAACCCATACGGAAAGATACTTTCCTGACGTTTTGCAGGATTAATATTGAAAATGACTCTTATTATGAGTCATCGTTAAGATTTATCATTATTCAAGATATATTAAGTCATCAGCAATCAATTACAGAGGCACCATCGTAATTATAATAGCCAAAAAGCATATTTCTTTTTCTTTTTCACTTTTGGCATTCGATAGAGAGAACGCTTTTTACGTTGCTATTAAATTTACGCTGGCGCCTCTGTAATCGGGCCTATTATTTCATAGTCTTCTTAGAACATATTATATTCTACGATATCCTCCTCACTTTAGCCAATTTTTACTACAACACCAACATTAAAATCGACGGAAAATAATTGATTGTCCCATAAAAAATAACCCTTTGGCATTGGACAAAATTCATGAAACACCTGATTTAGTTTGCAATAAGATTTTATAATAAAAGTGGTTAATTTATTTCATAACAAATTGGTAAAGAACTTTTTTAAATTAAATGTTTTAATGTACGACTAGCTAAAAAAATAATAACACAAAAATAAGGCCGTAGGGCCGTCGCCTGGAAATTTTTATTATGTACTTACGTTGCGCCCCACTATTAAATTTTTGAGTTATTATATTTAAGTTTTTAACTATTTTTTTTTAGTTTTTTAGGGTTCCGTACCCAAAGGGTAAAAACGGGACCCTAACCTCATGAACCGTGATAGCTAGGCAGCTGACATTTTCACAGACGATGTATTTCTGTTGCCTCTATAACAACAAATACTAAAAACAGAAAAAAATAAATATTTACGGTGGGTTTCAATACAACAAACGTGATTTCTAGGAATTTATTGCTCGCTATTAATAACGGCAAGAGGAATGAGGCTTCCATACGGTACGGAACCCTTCGTGCGCGAGTCCGACTCGCACTTGGCCTATTTTGTGTTATGTTACTACAAACTGTGTACTACATGAAAAACTCTTTCATTTGATACCTACCCATATTGAAGAAGTTGTGTAAAAAAAAATGAATACATCATGTTGTGGCTGTGGCCATCTTGTATTTACGTCAATACTGAATACAAAAATTGTATTGTCATCGAAGCTAATGCCGTGTATCAAATATTATATCGAACTGTCTGTAGGAACAGGGGCCAATTTCAATTACTAGATTTGACCTAAAAAAAAAGTAAAATTGAAGTTCAATATAAAACTGTTTAAAATAATCGGCCAAGTACGAGTCGGACTCGCGCACGGAGGGTTCCATACTGTATGGGAGCCCCCTTACATATTTATTTTATTACAATTTTATTATTTATAATTGAAGTGAATTTATAACTAAATATTCTGTGAAAAATTCAAACCATTATTGATATAGAGCGAAAAACGGCTAAAAAATCAGGTTTGTTGTATGGGAGCCCCCCTTAATTATTTATTTTATTCTGTTTTTAGTATTTGTTGGTATAGCGGCAACAGAAATACATCTGCTGTGAAAATTTCAGCTATATAGCTATAACGGTTCATGAGATACAGCTTGGAGACAGACGGACAGACCGGCAGCGGAGTCTTAGTAATAGGGTCCCATTTTTTCCCTTTGGGTACGGAACCCTATAAAGCATTATTTAACTTAAACTTTTTTTAATTTTAGGCAAAAGACAAATCAATTAATGCTTTAGAATTATTTATAATTTTGTAGCAGTCCAATGTCAAGGCCATCCAGAATGACATTACATCTGATAACAGGAATACAGACGGACATGCGGGCACTATCTCCACATGTGGCTACTTATAATGAGTTGTAGTATGATAATACTAGTCTAGGATATTAAGGCCCAAATTTAGAGGCGCCATCGTAAATTTAATAGCAATGTGAAAAGTTTCCTCTCTATCGAATGCCTATAGTGAAAAAGAAACCGAAATAGTTAGATATTTTAATTACGATCGTGCCTCCAAAATTGGGCTAATTGAGATATCTCTAGACAAAGCTGAAATCCTAATCCTCCAAAATTGGGCTTATTGAGATTTCTTAGACAAAGCTGAAATCCTAATTATGCGTCAATAACGATCCTTGTGTTTGAAATATTTTGATTTAATAAACGATATTTTTCCATCCAAAGTTTTCCATTTATTTGGTCTAGTAAATAAACCTGTGTGCAAAAATTAACCATTGCGAATTACTTTAAAAATATCTTATTAATGAATAATAGTTATTATTTTTCGCAAAAAAATAGTAAAGCTGCCTTCCATCGTGAACAAAATTCGAACATTTTGCTAGAATTGTTTACATTATTGTTGATTTTTCAAAAACGGCTTAGCCGATATCTGTAAAATTTGAATGACACCATCTCGGGAGTATACCCTTTCCAACTAAAAAATAATTTTTCGATTCGGTTTACAATTGGCGAAATAACCGATATTCATCGTGTAAAAAGTTGGTTATTTCGCTCGAATTGCTTACAATATTGTAAGTTTTTTTCAAAAACGGCTTAGCCGATTTAAGTAAAATTTAAATGGGACCACCTCGGGAGTACACCCTTTCCAACTAAAAAATATTTTTTCGATTCGTTTCACAATTGGCGAAATTATCGATCAACTTACACAAAAAAAAATATACATACACACGAACATAGAACCTCCTCCTTTTTGGAAGTCGGTTAAAATACAAATTCTCGTTGACAAATGCTACGACGTAGCGACTGTAGCCTGTAGACTGTAGCGCTGCTACAGCTTACTAAACTACTAAGGCTACGAAACGTACTCTATGTTTTGTACCAGAAGCTATTATACGAGCTGATGATGTTAAATGGTGTAAGTTTTTTAGTACATTATAAATAGTGTAGCCAGACCTATTTCGTGCAAAGTATCGGTAAAAAATATTTGATAATGAATTATTTTTTACTGGGCAAAAGTTCCTTTATTAACTACAAAAAAACTACACTACTACTACATAAAAAGCATTGGATCATCTACAGACCTTTGAAGATCTAAAGATAATCCAAATGCTCAAGCCCACTGCCAGTGGCAGCGTGCCCAGCTTGCTGGCTGCATTGCCACGCTGAATGGCAATGCTTGTGCTTTTGATTATGAATTAATTTTACGTAGAGTAGTGCCTATGTAGAGACTCTAAACATATGGTGATTAAGTAAGTTCGCATAGGCCGGGTGGCTAGCCCTGGTGTCAGAGTTTTTAGGCCGCCTGAAGGCATCTGACATGGTCATAACTTATAATGTCTAAAGTCACTCTTCGGGGATAGGCCTACGTCTTGCAGTAGACTATTTAAAGGCTGGTACAGTACACTATAATACATAATGTCTAATTAGTCAAATGACACTAAAATTACTAATAGGTACCATCTTTAAGAAGCTACAAGGTTATTTAAATCGATAAACCTATGTTGGTTCAAATTTTCTTAAATAAAAGTATAAGTAAACTACACAAACAAAAGTTTCAATTAAAACTAAAATCAAATCAAAATTGAAAATGTGCGGTAACCTGTAATCGAGCAGATTTAATAGCCACGCATAAGTAAACATTACAAAGAAATAACTGTGTGTTCGATAATTACAATAATAACATAATTGTATTTACCATGGCTTTAAACTGACAATTATCGAATGTGAATTGTGCAGCCGTAGTCCGAAACATTTTAGGCTCTTTTTTGTAAGACTTAAGTAATTAACTAATAACTAAACTAACTTAAGTAAAAAGACAAAAAAAAACCCAACCGGATCTAAACTCTATAAATTAAAATTATCCATTTCGATGTCAGAGGTCATAATATTCTTAATTACTATAATGATTAGTTTAGATATTTAAAAGTACGTATGCCCCTGACATTTGAACTCCATTCTGAAACCCATACCAAAGTATGCAAATCCAGGTTCCGGGAAAATAAGAATTTAAGAACTAGTTTATTGAATCAGGCGTTACTTTGCGGAAGTTCATCTTCAAATTCTTGTTTTGAATAAATATTTAGTGTATTTCCGCTCTGTCGTAGTCATATAAGTTAAGAGTACTATTCAAAATTCAAATTAAATCACAAACAAAATTAGTAATTAATCATCAAACTGTATCATAACTCGACTATGGTTAGGTCAGGTTAGAAAAGTTAGGCTTAGGTATGTTTACAAAATATGAATGAACCTGAAACAAAAATTTTAATTAATCCGTTTAAAATAATAAAAAATAATTAAACCTGTAACAAAAATAGTGATTAGTAATATATTTAAAAAATGTAGTAAACCTGAAAAAAATATTTAATTAATATGTTAAAATTACAAATATAATTTATTTATAAAAAATGGTATAAAATAATTGAAAAAATACTTAGTCAATAAATAGCACCCTTATTCTTACTGTACTCTATTCGACACGTGTTTCGCCTCTAAACGAGGCATCTTCAGGACGTGTTGACTCTTCGAGCTCACTCGCAAGAATGACGGTTCGCCGCGCCGGCGCTTCTTATATACTCGTCGTGACGCACCGAAGTAAAGGCGATGTGACGGTAGTTTGATCGTTCAGCAACTCGTTGTGTGTGTTTTGATGTTTCATTATTTCTAACTATTACGAGAAAAGAGAACAAACTGGACTTCCAAATTTATCGCAAACCCACACACACAGATATAGCAATCCCAGAGTCTTCAAATCACCCCATGCAGCACAAATTGGCCGCGTTTAGAAGCTATGTACATAGATTAATGACAGTCCCATTATCTCCAGAAGCCTACAACAAGGAACTCAACACAATATATCAAATAGCAGTGACAAATGGGTACAGCAAGAAAATGATAAACAATTTAGTCAGAGATAAGAATAGAAACATAGCAAGATCGATGTTATACTCCTGCCCACCTGTGAGAGTAAATAAATATGTGGGTAGTTTGACATATTTAGGGACTACGTCAGAAAAAATTGCAAAAATACTGCGGAGAAATGATGTACATGTGGCATTTCGAACGAATCACAACATGAGACGAATGTGCAATGGGAAAGACTCCTTAGAAAAAAGCAAGAAATCGGGGGTATACAAGTTAACCTGCGACACATGTAACGCAGTTTATGTGGGACAAACTGGAAGGAGTTTTCAAACCCGCTACAAAGAACACTTAGCTGCATCTAGAAACAATCACCCAGAGAAGTCGAATTTTGCGAAACATTTATTAGAAACTGGACACGATTTGGATAACAACAACACTTTTGAAATTCTACATGTATGCGAAAAAGGTTTTCGCTTAAATGTTTTGGAGCATTTAGAAATAATGAAACATCAAAACACACACAACGAGTTGCTGAACGATCAAACTACCGTCACATCGCCTTTACTTCGGTGCGTCACGACGAGTATATAAGAAGCGCCGGCGCGGCGAACCGTCATTCTTGCGAGTGAGCTCGAAGAGTCAACACGTCCTGAAGATGCCTCGTTTAGAGGCGAAACACGTGTCGAATAGAGTACAGTAAGAATAAGGGTGCTATTTATTGACTAAGTATTTTTTCAATTATTTTATACCATTTTTTATAAATAAATTATATTTGTAATTTTAACATATTAATTAAATATTATTTTCAGGTTTACTACATTTTTTAAATAGATTACTAATCACTATTTTTGTTACAGGTTTAATTATTTTTTATTATTTTAAACGGATTAATTAAAATTTTTGTTTCAGGTTCATTCATATTTTGTAAACATACCTAAGCCTAACTTTTCTAACCTGACCTAACCATAGTCGAGTTATGATACAGTTTGATGATTAATTACTAATTTTGTTTGTGATTTAATTTGAATTTTGAATAGTACCCTTAACTTATATGACTACGACAGAGCGGAAATACACTAAATATTTATTCAAAACAAGAATTTAAGAACTATTTCAAAAGGATATTCTTACGAGTAACTTATTTTAGGATTTATTGGAAACTAGCTGCTCGTCCTGACTTCGCCCGGTTACGGATGAGTTGTAGATATAATCCTACTGACTGAAAAGGTGCAGCACCTGTCTCAGTCCCCTTTGTCGTCTCCCCCGGCGCCCCTGTACCGCGCAGGCGAGGGCTATGTTAAGTGGTAGAATTATAGCTATAAACCTTGTACTGTACTGTACTGTACTGTATCAGCCTTTTTAATAGTCCACTGCAGGACGTAGGCCTACCCACGAAGGGTGATTGGGCCATATCCACCACGCTGGCCCAGTGCGGGTTGGTGGATTCACATACGCCATCGAATTTCTTCTACGGACATATGCAGGTTGCCTCACGATGTTTTCCTTCACCGAAAAGCCAGTGGTGTGAAATTCCGTACATAAATTCCAAAGAACTCATTGGTACGGGACTGGGATTGAACCCACGACCTCACGATTGTAAGGCGGGCGTCACTACCTCTAGACCACCACGGCTTCAAACCTTCCAGAAGAAATATTCTAAAAGTTAGTAAAAAACACATTGCAATCTGTCGTCTAGTTTAAAAAATATAAGCGGATACACAGATAGACTCACAAATTTAGCGGTTTTGCTTTGTATTATGTAGTGATTACAACACTCATTTCATCATCATCATGTTACCTATTACACTGCTGAGATTACTGAGATACCTATTACACTGCTATAGATCTTATCTACAGGGTGTTTGGTTGGTCATTAGCTATACTCTAGGATGTAGTTGTGCTCATATGACTAACTTTCACTATGAAGCCAACCCAGAAAACACGAAATAAAAATCAGCTGTCCCATAAATTTTGTCGAAGTTCGACGAATTTTTTGTATGGATCACGTGTTTCTTTGGCAATTTTTGAGTTAGCCTCATAGTATGAGTTAGTCATAATGTTCAGCACAACTACATCATATAATATTGTGAGTGACAGCCATCCTGTATACATCTACAATATGAACAAGTTGCAAGTTGCAAGCGGCTTGCATCTAATGGATAATTGCGCGATCTAAATCAGGTCAGATCATCTGTCCATATTATCGACCTATTTCATCAACAATCCAATTCAATTAATCAATTTATTTAATCACAACCCAAAACAACAAAATCTGTGCAAATACTTTGAAATTCAATTAACGTCTATTCCGAAAACACTTTACTGTGAAATGTTGTGTACCCCTGACGTGTACAATTAAGAATTTTAAAGCGAACTCATGTTTGCCTCTACGTTGGATCATTCCTTTTGTGTCCGTGATTCTTCAAAGACACAATGGGCTTCCTGGTAAAAAACGCGAATCGTTCTGTCAGTTATTCTCTAACAGCTTTGAAACTTGTGGGGTTTTGGGCTCCGCAAGATTTGGGCAGAAATGAGAGAATTCTGTACAGTTGCTACGCTCTGTTCTCTTTCATGTTCCTTTTGGGTTCGTAGTCGACGTTACATACGTTTGTGCTTATACATTTATTTGCGTGTGAGCACTCATTTGATTTTTTCATTTGAAATATTTTTATGTAGTTGTTGGTATATTTATTGCTTTTCGCGGATCAATTTACTAGGGGCTTTCAGATTGATCCTTAAATGAGGACCGAGTACGAGTATGAATATATATGTATTATTATTATTCATCTATACTAATCCCTGAGCACGTTATCACAAATAAGTATTTAAGAAGAAACAGATATTTTCTAAAATCATACTAGATTGTAAAAAACTTCAGTGGTAGATACTCGTAATTATATTTTACGTCGCATGGGTAATTTCGTGCATTATCTTTTATTTGCTTTGTCAGCATCAGTAGATATTTATTCCAGCACGTTTGTTTTTGAGCGTTTGTTTATTTAATAACGACTAAACGTAGTGAACCGAATCGAAAAGTTGTTTCTTGGTTCAAAAGTGTATACTCCCGAGGTGGTCCCATTTAAATTTTACAAAAGTCGGCTGAACCGTTTTTGAAAAAACCAACAATAATGTAAGCAATTCGAGCGAAATATCAGAATTTTGTACAGGATGAACATCGATAATTTTGCCCATTATGAACCGAATTGAAAAATTATTTTTTAGTTTGAAAGGATATACTTTCGAGATGGTCCCATTTAAATTTTACAGAAATCGGCTGAGCCGTTTTTGATAAATCAAGAATAATGTAAAAAATTTGAGCGAAAATTCGAATATTGTACACGATGGAAGGCGGTTTTGCCATTTTTTGTGAAAAATAATTGTTTACGTGATTACGTTTTATTTCATTTCGTTTCGTTCGCGTATGTACGTTGCGCTTAAATCCAAATTAGAAGATTTTTCAGATAGTCAAATACTTGAACTAGATACATGTTCCAGGAATATACCTGATCATCCAAGTGGTAGACCTATACCTGATTTGGGGTGACCTGCCCCTCATGACGGGAACAGCCTTCCTCCTGTTCACTAATCTGGCGCAGGCTGCCAAGATCTTCAACCTCGTGCTGCGGAGGCGGGTGGTGCAGGGTATCGTGGATGAGGCTGATGACTGCCTAATGGGCGTGGAGAGCGAGGAGGCGAAGAAGATTGTCAAGAGGTTAGATATGACGAAAAAATCGGCCAAGTGCGAGTCAGACTCGCGCACGAAGGGTTCCGTACCGTGATGGAGCCCCTTCAGCCCCATACTTTATTAATTGCGAGCAAAAAAAACTCTTTAAAATTACGTTTCTTGTATGGGAGCCCCTCTTAAATTCATTTCATTCATTCATTTTATTTTTTAATATAGCGGCAACAGAAATACATCATCTGTCAAAATTTCAGCTGTCTAGCTAACACGGTTAATGAGATACAGCCTGGTGACAGACAGACAGACGGACATCGGAGACTTAGTAATAGGGTCCAGTTTTTACCCTTTGGGTACGGAACCTTAAAAAATGACAGAGTGGCGATAAGTGCCTCAATAAAAAAAAATGGTCATAAACTTTACAGTGTCAATAGCATTATTGCTCAAAATTATGCTACACGACTGTGTTTTATAATTTTTAGTAAACAATACTATAGTCGTCGTGCTACATTTTGAATTCTGATCAGAATAATCTAGAGACCTTCAGGCCGCCTAAAATAATCTTGCCACTCATTTTGTACGAAAGGTTATTAAGAATATTACAAATAAAGTGGTTGTCTGTCAAGTCAATGGACGATAATTTTAAGTGATAACGTCATAAATATAATCTTGAACTCGGGCCGATCTTCCCTCTCTATGCCTTGTTCCGTGTTCTTGCTTGCACGCTCGGCTCAGGCGCCATGTTACAATGAGTCATGGTTTTTTCGTGCGTGCAACGGCATCGCGACGTTCATCGATTTATTAGACTTTATCACGTCAAAAATATTTAAGGCATAAATAACAAGCATAAAATAAATAAATATTAGGGGACATCTCACACACGGTCTTTGCCCCCAAACTAAGCAAAGCTTGTGAAATGGCTGCCAGAGACTGATATACTACTTATACATATTTTAAATACATACTTATATAGATAGTACCTACATAACACCAAGACACAAAGCAAACACCTATGTTCATCACATAAATGTTTGCCCTGCGTGGGGATCGAACCCACGCTTCTTTGATCCAGAAGTCAGGGTCACTAACCACTGAACCACCGAGGCAGTCGGTTAAGTTATTAAGTTACAATTGGCTTAGTGGTTCAACCAAGTGGTTGAATTAGAGTTTGATCAGATCCATCCTTATGTCTGGCCAACCTGGCTACGCTGTCCAGAAATGGGACCCGGAACGTCATCACCAAAAGCTGAAGAAATACAATGTGTTTTGTGTAGTTGTGACAACGAGACCAGTTTGCAGCAGCGCCTGTTTCTCGGCCTGACCGTGATAACTACCATCGGCTGGGCTGCCAGTGCTGAGAAGAACAAGTTGCCTTTGCGGGCTTGGTTAGTACAAAATAAGTTAGTTGATTGAATCAGTTACTTTGCGGAAGTTCATCTTCAAATCCTTGTTTTGAACAAATATTTAGTGTATTTTCGCTCTGTCCGCATTTAAGTTAAGGGTATCACTCAACTAACCAAATTAAATCACAAACAAAATTGTAATTAATCATCAAACTGTATCATGATTTGGCTATGGTTAGGTTAGGTCAAAAAAAATGTTAGGTTATGTTAGGCTTAGGTATGTTGAAATAATACAATATTTTGTAAACAAATTTATGATCAAAACAAGGATTTTACAAAATAAGTTGTTAAGTGCGTGTCGAGAGACGCGGCTTCCGTAGATGGTGACGATGGTTATGATGATGATAAAACCAATCTTAAATATGTCATTAGATGGTTGATTGCTATAAAAACATAATAGGCTAAGAAGTATGTTTTTGAGGTCAATGACCTCTGAGGCACGAGTATCTGCAACTTTCGAAATTTCGTTTTTCCTTTATGAGTCGATAAGTTATCATTGCACAGTGCTCAAAATAATTTAAAAACAATTTTTTATTATGGTCTATATATTCAGAAAGTTTGAAGATCCTATCTTGTTTACTTTAGGAATTAAGGGGGGGAAGGGGTGGTATTTTTAGGGTTCCTCGTTTTTCTACGGAACCCTAAAAATAGTTTTTGTGTTTAATCTGAGTACAATGATTCGCACAGTAACATCCAAAGTCTTTAGATAGCCGTGCTCAGGCAATTAAAATGAAAGGTAAATGAAAATATCAAGAAATAATAATTGGCAAAGTGCGAGTCGGACTCGCACACGAAGGGTTCCACACCGTGTGGAAGCCCCCTTAATATATTTTTATTATCGTTATTAATTTCGAGCAAAAAAAATCACGGTAGGTACTTGTATACTAGGGCCCCCTTAAATATTTATTTATTTTTATAGTGCATATTTCACTAAATATTCTGTGAATATTTCAGGCATCTACCTGTCACCGTTATTAATATCGAGCGAAAAACGTTTAAAAATTCAGGTTTGTTGTATGGGAGCCCCCCTTAAATGTTAATTTTATTCTGTTTTTAGTATTTGTTGTTCTATCGGCAACAGAAATACATCATCTGTGAAAATTTCTGCTTTCTAGCTATAACGGTTCATGAGATACAGCCTGGTGACAGACAGACAGACAGCGGGGTCTTAGTAATAGGGTCCCGTTCTTACCCTTTGGGTACGGAACCCTAAAAATATAGGTACGTATTAAATAATTGTACATCGAAAAATGTTTAACAAAATCTACTTTGCAGAACGCAGTGTTTTGTGAGTGAGTTTTGGGGGACAAAATTGAGTAATGATTCACGTTAGATAGGCGTAGTTGTGATTTTAAGCAAACATTAGGCCCAATTATGAACGCGCCATCGTAATTTTAATAGCTAAATAGCATATTTCTGTGTCTCTTTCACTTTAGGTATTCGATAGAGAGAACACTTAGTTATTTTTAAACTTTTGCGATTTGAGCACGTTATCCTACTATTTTAATAGCATCTCGCACTTATGATCTATGTAGTCAAGGACACGAGAAAAAAATGAAACAGCTTTTGACTCGACGTGTGTACAACAATTCCAATGCAAGTTTACCCTCAATGCAAAAGGGAAGGTGATAAAATGGCGTCTTCACGTTCCCACTAATTAGAATTTAATGACAAAACGATTTTAAGATCTGTAGGTGTAAATTATCTTCAAGCAAATCTGGCATATTTATTCAAAGTGCTTTTTAACTTGAATTAATTTGTAGACTGTACAAGACTTATAAAACTTGTGACTGAAAATGATGAATACAGGTATCCATACGACACATCGAAGAGCCCGGCGTACCAGCTGACGTACGTGCACCAAGTGGCAGCCCTGTTCGTGGCCGCCTACCTGAACGTGGCCAAAGACAGTCTGGTCTCCTCTTTGATCGCGCAGTGCCGCTGTCGACTGCGACTGTTGGGGCTCAGTCTCAGAACATTGGGAAAGGATATCACCGTACCAAAAAAGGTCTGTTTTAAATCATACGTGATATTAAATTTTTTTAACCGACTTCCAAAAAAGAGAGTTTCTTAGTTCGTGTGGATGTATTTTTTTTGGGTATGTTCATCTATAATTTCGCCAATTGTGAACCGAATCGAAAAATTCTTTTTTAGTTCGAAAAGGTATACTTCCAAAGTGGTCCCATTTAAACTTTACAGAAATCGGCTGAGCCATTTTGGGAAAAACAACAATAATAATACTCGAGCGAAATATCTGGATTTTGTACACGATGAACATCGGTAATTTCGCCAATTGTGAACCGAATCAAAAAATTATTTATTAGTTCGAAAGGATATACTCCCAAGGTAGTCCCATTTAAATTTTACAGAAATCAGCTGAGCCGTTTTTGATAAATCAACAATAAGGTTAACAATTCGAGCAAAATTTTCAAATTTTGTACACTATGGAAGGCGGTTTTGCCATTTTTTGCGAAAAATAATTATTATATCATAATTTTAATTTTAAAATAATAACTTTATGAAATTATAATTTTATTTTTTAATAGCATTAAGCGTTATTGCATAATTCATTGATGTATATCTGCACGTGGCTTGGTCTCCTCTTTACGAATACTGTGAAAAAAATGCGTGATAATCTCAAGATTAATCCTTACATAGTAGAAATAAAGTCGCTATTTTCGTTTGTTTGTTTTTTGTTTGTTTGTTTGTCTGTATGCTTAAATCTTTAAAACAACGCAACGGATTTTGATGCGGTTTTTTTTAATGGATAGAGTGATTCAAGAGGAAGGTTCATATGTATAAAAATTCCCGAAATTCCCACGGGACCGGGCACAACGCGGGTAAAACCGCGGGGCGCTGCTAGTAGATTTATAAGTTGAACAATTTTACAATTTCTACATACATGATTTCGTACATAAGTTATAGATCGAATCATACTTTTTGGTGGCTGTAATTAGCTACAAGCTACGAATTACGCAAACCTAATTGAATCTCATTAACAGCTGCGCGAAGGCTGGGTTTCGCCATAAAAATGGTGAGTCGATGGGTTTCGCGCAGAGTGTTGCTAATTTCACAGCCGTCAAGAAGTTTGATTCGGCCACAGGATTCGACCTATAATCCATGGACAATATAAGCTGTACATAATATTATACTACTGGCGACCCGCCCCGGCTTTGCACAGCTTTATATTTATACATATAACCTTCCTCTTGAATCACTCTATTTATTAAAAAAAATCGCATCAAAATCCATTGAGTAGTTTTAAAGATATAAGCATACATGGGGACATGAGGACATGGAGACAGCGAAAGCGACTTTGTTTTATATAAGTAGTGATGACGTAGCATCTTCTGCCAAAATCAAAACGCCATCTCGGAGAGTGCATAGCCATCGTAGACATTGCTACAGAGCTACGAAGCGTCGTAGCCTCGGGCTAGACTAGAACGCAATCGTAGCGAGTCGTTCAGAATTTCATAGATGGCGCGGAAACTGAATAAATACTTATTTAATTTTATCATCAATAAAAAAAAAAAAAAAAAACATCTCGAAATAATAATAAATTATTGCTTAGGACTGAGGGCTAAGTTGGAGTTTTTTGTTCGTACTCGATCGCGTTAACGTTTGATGTGATTTCTATGGAAATGGCACAGCGCCATCTTGTGTCACGTACAGAAAACTGACTAGTTATGTGTGAGTATTTTTTTACGTTAATGTAACGAGCGCCAAACCGATCCAACACGTCGCGCGGCAACGTCAGTGATTGGCTAACTCAAGTGTGTGTGTCAATGTGCTCGCGTGTGTGATCGGCGCGCTCGGTTAACGCGACGTAAAAGTAATTCGATTTGATTTGCAAAACTCCTACTTAGCCCTCTGAATATATGACTCGGTCAGCGCGCGAAATCAATTGTTTTTTAATTTCGAAAAAACTCATTTTGCGGTTATGAATAGGTAGCATTTACGAGCTACATACACACAGAAACTGACCAAACTAGTGATCAACTGAATTTCACTTTAGTTTTTAGTTGATGGATTTTTATGTACAAACTGGCCTCTATTTTGATTTTTAGGTGTATATACCTTGTTAACATTATCTACTCATGGCCGCCAAATGAGCTTTTTAACCGACTTCCAAAAAGGAGAAGGTTCTATGTTCGTGTGTATTGTATGTATTTTTTTGTATGTTCATTGATGATTTCACCAATTGTTAATTAACCGAGGTGGTCCCATTCAAATTTTACAGAAATCAGCTCAGCCGTTATTGAAAAAACCAACAATAATGTAAGCAATTCGAGCGAAATATCCGAATTTTGTACACGATGAACATCGATAATTTCGCCAATTGTGAACCAAATCGAAAAATTATTTTTTAATTTGAAAGGCTATAAAGGGTTGTACTCCCAAACTGGTCCCAATTAAATTTTACAGAAATCAGCTGAGCCATTTTTGATAAATCAACAATAATGTAAACAATTCGAGCGAAATATCCGAATTTTGTACACGATGGAAGGCGGTTTTACCATTTTTTGCGAAAAATAATTATTAAACTAACAACATCTGTAAGTGACTTTAACTATATTAAAATTTGAATTTCGCGCTTATCTAGTAAAGCCACCTTAACTTGATTTATTTAAAAAAATATTTTTCCATTATGTACTAAGCAGTTTGTTGCAAAAGCAAAAAAATTAACACTGACTGCCTCGGTGGCTCAGTGGTTGGTGACCCTAACTTCTGGGTCAAAGAGGCGTGGATTCGATCCCCACCCAGGGCAAATATTTATGTGATGAACGTAAGTGTTTGCGCTGTGTCTGGGTGTTATTTAGTTACTATCTATATAAGTATGTATTTAAAAATATGTTTATGTAGTATATCAGTCTCTGGCAGCCATATCACAAGCTTTGCTTAGTTTGGGGTCAGAGGCCGTGTGTAAGATGTCCCTAAATATTTATTTATTTATTTTTACTTAGCGAGGGTATTCCCCTGAGCAAGAGCACGTGGTGTCGACTCGTCTTCGAGCTTGCGTGCAGCAACATCAGAGGGCGCTGGAGGCGGCGCGCCGGCTGCAGACATGCTTTTCCATACCCACCTTCATGCAGTTCACCGTCTCGCTCATCATCATATGCGTCACTGCCTACCAGCTGGTTTCGGTCAGTAGTTCCTGTCTCCTTCCGGAGTTGACCGGAAGCGGCATAATTGTGATCAAATATAAATCATTATAAAATTTTTAATAATTCACCTTTATCACTGTTCTATAAGCGGTAGCCTTCGTTGGCCTGAGTGTTTGTACCATTGTTTATGGAATTTTATGTATGAACGCCGTTTGGCAACCCAAAGAAAATAAAATAAATTTAAAAAATCCAAATAAAATCAAAAATGTTTATTCGTGCATAAAATTTATATGCAATCAATTGAATCCACCAATTCTGAACTAGTTAGAAACTGTGTTTCGGAAACCGGTGGCTTCTCCTAAGCATAACTTTTTTAAAATACAAGCTTTTGAGTTCCTGTATATAATAGCAGCAATACAATGGGTCTATCTAGTTTAGTTCTTATGGACGAGACTTCCTCGCTGGGTTATTATATCTTAGTGTGTTTGTATTAATATGTGTGTGTGTGTATAATATGTAATAAGCTTGTAATTATAAGAGTACGATGTGGCTGGACTGGACTTTCGGTCCAAAAGCTCCCAAAAAAAAAATACAAAAAAAATAAATAAAAAAAATGGTTACCTTCCGACTCCATGGTACCTTAATACTCGTATTGCATTGTCATGCGATATACAATATGGGTGCAAAATTTCAGCTCAATCGGAAACCGGGAAGTTAGTTAGTTTTAAGTTTATAAACAGTTTTCATTTGATTTTTCTGAAAGTTCTCTTTTGTAAATAAACTATTTATTTATTTTGTTTTTTCAGCAAAAGGGCAACATAGTAAGGCTTATGTCGATGGGCACTTACCTCCTGAATATGTGTTTCCAAGTGTTCATCTACTGCTACCAAGGGAATCAACTTTCAGAAGAGGTAATTCGATATTTTTCCCATAGTAAAAGTTCATTTTATATCTGCATATTAACTGACGAAACGTCTTTGCTTGTCGGGGGTTGATCGGGTCGTGTCCGCCAAAAGTTACTTGTGCTTATAAGTTTCGACTACGATTATTTTATATTGATCTTTTTCTAGAGTTCGGAAGTAGCGGGAGCAGCGTACGAGAGCCCGTGGTACCAGTGCTCGCCTCGCTTCCGGCGCGCGCTGCTCGTAGTGATGGTGCGCTCGCGGCGCGTCGCTCGCCTCACCGCGGGCGGGTTCACCACGCTCTCGCTCGCTTCCTTCATGGCTGTGAGTATTCTAACAGAGTTCATGTAGCGAGTGCGGAGTACGAGAGTCCATGGTGCCAGTGCTCGCCTCGCTTCCGTCGCGCGCTGCTCGTAGTGATGGTGCGCTCGCGGCGCGTCGCTCGCCTCACCGCGGGCGGGTTCACCACGCTCTCGCTCGCTTCCTTCATGGCTGTGAGTATTCTAACAGAGTTCATGTAGCGAGTGCGGAGTACGAGAGTCCATGGTACCAGTGCTCACCTCGCTTCCGTCGCGCGCTGCTCGTAGTGATGGTGCGCTCGCGGCGCGTCGCTCGCCTCACCGCGGGCGGGTTCACCACGCTCTCGCTCGCTTCCTTCATGGCTGTGAGTATTCTAACAGAGTTCATCTAGCGAGTGCGGAGTACGAGAGTCCATGGTACCAGTGCTCACCTCGCTTCCGTCGCGCGCTGCTCGTAGTGATGGTGCGCTCGCGGCGCGTCGCTCGCCTCACCGCGGGCGGGTTCACCACACTCTCGCTCGCTTCCTTCATGGCTGTGAGTATTCTAACAGAGTTCATGTAGCGAGTGCGGAGTACGAGAGTCCATGGTGCCAGTGCTCGCCTCGCTTTCGGCGCGCGCTGCTCGTAGTGATGGTGCGCTCGCGGCGCGTCGCTCTCCTTACCGCAGGCGGGTTCACCACGCTCTCGCTCGCTTCCTTTATGGCTGTGAGTTTTCTAACACTGTTCATATAGCAGGAGTATCGTGCCTATGGTACCAGTGGTCGTCTAATTTCCGTCGACGCAGCTCATCTCATTTCTGAGCGTGATTGTTCTAGTAGATTTCATGTAGCAGGTTAAGCATACGGGAGCTTATGGTACCTATGTTCGCGTCGCTACCGACGCTAACAATTTCGTTCGTTTCACTCATAGCTATATAATGTACTATGCTAAGGCAAAACTAGTGGGAGCAGTGAATGAGAACCATTGTTTTTTTTGCAGTTTATGCCACTATCGCTCATCTGTAGATATTTTGAAATGTGTTTTTGTTTGTTTCAGATTATAAAAGCATCATATTCCCTCTTTACACTCCTGCAACAAGTGGAGGAGGAAAAATAAGAAAATAAAGAATAAACCTTGTTCAGCAGTAAATTATTCACTTGCTTAGTGTGTATTTATGATATTAAGTAGACGATAATATGAGGCACTTACCATTAGGATGTATTTTTTTAATAGGTACTAAAACAACATTGAAATCGTAATAAAAATCGGCTTTTTCATACAAACCATTTCTAGGTTGAATAATATATTTTATTAATAGAGTAGCTCATTATTTTATTTCCAGGTTTGTCCCATTGTAATGTCGGTTTACAAAATATTACCAGTTAAAAACAGTTCTGATAATTATAAAGTCTCGCGACTCTCTAGCTCTAGTCTAGAACCTAGCCTACATTTTTAATGTTGTGTAATATGGATCTGTCAGACTATGAAATAAAGTTTAATTTATTTATCCTGTACACAGTGTTTTGATTAATGAAGACAAGACGCTTCGTTAGGTAGTATTCATTAAGTTGATGGCTCAATTGTTACGTTACTGAAGTTGAAATCTTAACAACCCGCAATTAGAACGTTTATACATTGGTTGGTAACATTTTGTAGCTTTTACAGTACTTACTTGCTACTGAAAAAAGAAATTAGATACTAAAACAATAAATTTATAAGTAAACTAAAGATGTCAACTTTTCCCAGCATAAATTTTAGTATGCTACAGTAAATTTTCATTACCTTGGTGCTAAAATCACTTTGTAGATTGAATTATAAAACACATTCACTTGAAATGTTTCTTGGTATAAACTTTAGGTGGGAAACAAACGAGCTTTTTGGAAATCCAAAGGGGAGTCCTATGTCTAGCAGTGGACGTATTATGGCTAAAAAATAATGAAATCTGAAAATAAGACATTCGACATCTGTTTCTTTCACTGAATAAAATAAACCTGAAACTGCCGAGTACGAAACAAACTAAAAACTAAACTTAGGTAACAAACTAAATCTTTTCTTTCTTATAAGTATATAAAATTCTCGTGTCACAATGTTAGTTACTTTACTCCTCCGAAACGGCTTAACTGATTTTTATCAAATTTTATATGCATATCAGTAGGTCTGAGAATCGGCTACTATCTATTTTTCATCACCCCCGGGCGAAGCCGGGACGGACAGCTAGTTGTTTTATAATAAGTAACTATTGCAAGTTTTTGTTTTTCAGTTAGTGAATTCCAGTTCACTGGTGGTTCTTAGCTACCAAGATCAAGCAATTATAAGATGAAAAACAATTATACAAATTTAAAGCCTGAAAACGTTTTTTTTTTAACCTATACTGTCCCACTCCTGGGCAAAGGTCTCCCCCATTTCCTTCCAGGAGTCGCGATCCATCGCAACTTCCTGCCAACCCCTCTCGAATGAGTCAAGATCGTCACGCCAGCGCTTCTTGGGTCTTCCCTGACTGCGTCGTCCGTCAGGCACCCACTCTGTGACGATCCTGGCCTATCAATCGGGGTGCATCCGCGCCACATATAAACACGTAGCCTGAAAACGTATATACACAATAAATGTTTAACAAAATGGATTTATCTATTTATGACGCTAACCGACGATTCAAATACATTGAGGTTCAGAACCACTGTCCAATTCACTATTTAATTTTGTTTATATAAAGCATAGGGCTCGGTAAAATCCACACCACTATCAAACATCAAGCAAACATCATCTACTGGCCTTCAGCTATGAAATTACTTGTGAAAAACAGCATTTGGCCCCTAACTTTGAGCTTGAATTTACTGAAAATGTTTGGATTCTTAGTACCAGGAAAATACACGAAGAGACAAAATATACTTTGGCAGATTTACGGTATTTTTTGGTACATTTATATTAACGGTAAGATATTTTTTGTTTTACAGATGACATAGTATTGAGACTTAGATATACATGTCTGAAAGTTTTTTTAAAGTCGAATCAGCATATTGTGTAGCTACAAATATTTATTTAAAAAACTTATTACTTAAATTTTTAACTTTCCTGTATTAACTTCAACAATAGTAGATTATGTACCAAGAGAACCAAATGGAGCGCAGCGAAGGACTCTACAGTTAACTCCCGAGCGCAGCGAGGTTGTTTCAATTTATGTATTTAGAGTCCTGAGTGAAGCGAGGGTTTCAAGTCGCCCAAGACGAAGACAAACTTGGTTCTAGAGGTCCACACTCTACTTTTCATACATCCTGCGAAAAAATATAACCTCAAGAATTAATACTTACATCATAAATTCACTAAGTGAAGGTACTCATTAGGCAACTCGGTATTGTTCAAAAAGAAAAGATGAAGCTCGATTATCATGGCCTAACACGGGCATTGCAGAGGTTTTTATTCTATAAAATCGAACTGATACGGGCACCAAAGAGGTTTTATTCTGTGAAGTCGAGTAGAACCTCCTTACAATGCCAGTTGCCGTGCAATGTAAAGAGATTATTTTCGATTTCGCAAAATTAAACCTCTTCACGATATCCTTGAATGTTCTAAGTTGCGAAATTTTCATACGAATTAGACGTTCCAAATTAAAATAACTTTACTCCCTAGGGAGTTTTATACAACATTATTGACCTGCCATAGCCCTGGAGATTGTGTTAAGATAATAATGACTTGTTTTACGTTGAGATTCTACGACATATAATGGGTTATTTTCGAGCAGGTGGTATGAAAAATACAATACTACTCTAAACCTACTACTACGTAAAAAGCAATTGGTTCATCCACAGTCTCTTGAGAGTTTAAAGATAATCCAAATGCTCAAGCCCACTGTCAGTTGGCAGCGTGCCCAGCATGCTGCATTTTTTAAATTTTATGTGGGAGAAAATAAATAAGATTTTTTAAAAGTCGTAGAACAAAAGAGATTTGTTTTCATGTACATAATATGCTCTTAAAAGGATGCTACTAACTGATTACCAATAACCCTATAAACGAACTTTCATTGACATGTCGTAGGAATCTACATAATCATCCAAGCTGGAGACCTGCTCCAAATCTGGGGCGATCTCCCGCTGATGGTGAGCACCTCGTTCCTCCTGTTTACCAATGTATCCTTCGGGATGAAGATCATCAACGTGATGATGAGGAAGCAGCAGGTTCAGGCCATCATCGACGCTGGAGAGGAAGAGCTGGCTTCCCAGAAGGGAAACCAAGAGATCTGCATTGTTAAAAGGTTCGTATGAAGGTCCACTCACCAGCTGTAGGACGTCCACTGCTGGACATAGGCTTCCTCTTTAGATTTTCAAAAAGGCGATTGGAAGCAGCCTGCACCCAGCGTAAAATTATATGGTTAGTCCATCTAGTCGGTTGACGTCTTAAGCTGCATTTGCTAGTCCGTAGTCTCCCTCCGAGAACTTTATTCAGCCATTCATCCTTCGAACTATGTTCAGTGGGCAGGCTGCCCACTGCTATTCCAACTTGCTTATCCACTGTTATGCTAGCCACATAACCGTTTCTTTTGACTTTATCATAATCGGGCACACTTACAGCACAAAAAATGTGCAGATAAGTCCTACACATAAAGTTGTTATATTGTTATTATGTACTACGGGACTAATCGCGCACTCAAATTAATACCTCATCATCCCGAAGTTTCGACCAAGTTGCATCGGTCGTGGTCACGGGTAGACTGAAATGTGAAACAGCTGGTACCGCCAATTCAACTTGAACTTGCAAAATTGTCACTCCGACACACAACACTGACGGTATCTAAAAATGTCTTGCTACTTACACTACGCGATTTTCATTAAATGTTGACAACAGGATTCCACGATGCCGATAACCCCATATTTCCACGATGCCATAATCCATCCTCCCGGTTGAAATTATTGTTTTTTGATTGCCACTGCTTCACAAACTATTCTTGAAAAATAGTGTCGATCCGTGGAGAAAACTTTTGGGTCGTGGAGCTCGATCCAATGACCAGTACCTCCGTCAGCAAATGCTCAGCTATAGCAGACTTCTGTATCTGACGGTTTTTGACTGCCGCAATATGTTCTTTGATCCGTTCAGCAATAGTACGCTTCGTTTGACCTATGTAGGAACTACCGCAGCTGCAATCCACCTTATATACACCAGAAGTCTGAAACGGAATGACATCCTTCGGCGTTCGGATTTGGCCCAGTAGTTTGGATAAGAGAGTATACATTGTAGGATGATGAGGTATTTATTTATCTCGTAATTTAAGTGCGTGATTAGTCCCGTAGTAAATAATAATAATGTGTTCAAATCGCGAAAGTTTAAAAACAACATAAAATTGTTATACTTGATAGGTGTGATCAGGAGACGTCACGGCACCTGTATCTTTACGTTGCCCTATCTGGACTGACGGTGCTGGGTTGGGCCGCCAGCGCTGAGAAAAGCGGCCTACCCCTCCGTGCTTGGTAAGATAAACTGGTCTAATTCTACTGGGTTATCTGCTTGCCCTGTGCTAAGCCGATATGGGGTGATCAGGACCATTATCATAAACAACTTTTACCATGGGGTCAACCTAGAATTCGTGAAAAAATCAGCTCTTCCATGTCTTATTTCAACTCTGAATCGACAAAATGTATGAATCAGCTGATTTTTTTCTCGAATTCTGAGTTGAAAAATTGTTCAAAATGATGGTTCTTTTTTCGACTTCCAGAACTGGTGTACTAACCAGTTCTGGAAGTCACCACTTGATTATTGGTTTATTTGTTACTCTTTCACGTAGCAATAGAGCAACTATCGACTTGATTTTGCCATGGATATCAATCAAAATTTGAATAGTGTCATAGGCTACTTTTAATTCAGGAAGAAGTAAAGATCCTGTGATTGTCATCACAGGATCTTTATAGTAAAACATATTGTAATGATAATAATTATTTTTCAAAAAAATGGCAAAACCGCCTTCCATCCATCCATCCATCCATCCATCAGCCATAGGACGTCCACTGCTGGACATAGGCCTCCTCTGTGAATCTCCAATAAGACCGGTTGGTAGCGGCTTGCATCCAGCGTGATCCTGCGGCCTTAATGAGGTCATCACCCCATCTTGTGACTCCGAGCATAGCCCTCTCCATAGCTCGTTGGGCTACTTGGAGCTTATTAATAAGGCCCATAGTAAGAGACCACGTTTCAGTGCCATAAGTTATCACTGGCAACACACACTGATCGAACACTTTCGACTTGAGGCACTGAGGTATGTCGGACGAGAAGACGCTACGCAATTTTCCGAACGCTGCCCAGCCGAGTTGGATTCGGCGATAACCGGCTTCCATCGTGTACAAAATTCGAATATTTCGCTCGTATTGTTTACATTACTCTTGATTTATCAAAAACGGCTCAGCCGATTTCTGTGAAATTTAAATGGGACCACCTCGGGAGTATACCCTTTCGAACTAAAAAAAATTTTTTCGATTCGGTTCATAATTGACGAAATTATCGATGAACATACACAAAAAAAATACATACGAACATAGAACCTCCTCCTTTTTGGAAGTCGGTTAAAATACTTTATAGTACTTTTTAAATGTATTTACTTAGTGCTTAACTTATTTCATTGTTGCTCGTACGTAATGTTTAAGTGCATCGGTATTTATCTATTGATATTACTTAATTCTCTTTTTGCACAAACTCTACAAATAAAAACAGTTAACTTATGAAAAGAAAATCTTACATATTTCTTCTTTTTTACTTCTTTTTAATGTCCAGAATCATTCAAACATTTTTTGTACCAGGTATCCATACGACTCGTCAAAATCACCGATGTATGAGATTACATATTTTCACCAGGTGAGTCTAACCATCTAACGTAATTTCTTATGTATGTAGATTCACTATTGTTGATTCGCAAAACATATCTTTACAAAAACAATGAAGACTGAGACGAGACCACATAAGTATAGCTCGCACTATTAAAAAGTATGTATTTATTTCAACAAAACTTAAATTACATACCGTATACAAAAAAATTACAATTACTAAACTACAACACTATATTTACTGTCTAAAACCTATTATTAAAAAACTTAAACTAAAATTGAAAATAATTATATCGATTATGATGAAATCCAATCAAAAAGCCCACTGCCAGCGGGCACAGTTCCCAAAATGGCGGCCTCATTGCCACGTTGGATGGCAATATTGGCATTGCTAATATTCTGGGCAAAGTAGAGGCCAGCATTTTGGTCTCGTGTTGTGTCGACCAGTAGTAATTATAGGTCTTTGTATGTATTTTTTTGCTCTCGGTTTCCACGGTGCTATATTATAACGTGTCGACAAAACACTCAAAATATGTAACCACTATCAATATTTGGATATTTGCCTATGAAAGTTAATAAATCTCACCTATAGCTAAGCTTCTAACTCTGCAAGACCTAACTTCACAAGTTCTACTATTATACTTCTAACACCTTACTCAAAATATACGGCTGGACACATAACGTGCGTGTTTTTATAAAGACCTACCTTGTAGGTATCCGCTTTGGGTGTGGGAGCAGCCCTGAACGTCAGCTTGGATTCGCTGGTGACGTCACTGATAGCAGTGTGCCGGTGCCGCCTGGGACTCCTCAACCTTTCCTTGAATAATGTGTGCACTGGCTTGATCGAAGGGAAGAATCATGTAAGACTTTTATTTATTGATATTTTATTAATATTTTTGAAGTGAAAACTCGTAGCGCTTTTATAGCGTAGTTTGACGAGGTGTTTGTCAGCGATCACCGAAATTAAGCAACGTTCCGCACGGTCAGTGTTTGGATGGGTGACCGCGGGTGGGATTGTCTAACTGAGCGCTACCGTGGCTCGGATGACACGTTAAATTGTAGGTCCCGGTTGTTTCAACAGCCATCGCAGAGGCATGCCAGAGGCATTCAGGCGGCCTAAAAACTCTGACACCAGGGCAAGCCAACCGGCCTATACAAACTTACTTTTTTTTTAAATGAAATTTCTTTAGCGGTGTTGTGCACTTTTTAGGATGGGTAAAAAGTGTTAACCTCACGTCAGGACACGTGACCTGATCGAAAATTCGTAAGATGGAGGGAGCAAGTTTTCACTTCTGCCGGCACTCCCGGAATGCAACCCGCTGTGTTTTTACTAAGAGCTTGTTTCATGCAGCTTTCCCAGCAATAAGAAAGCCTCTGACATAACTACTTACCTCGGTGGGAAACAATAAGGATTCTCAATTGAACGTGTATTCCGAACTACGGGAGTGCTCAGCTTTAAATGCCACCCGCGGTCATCCCACCGTAAACTGACCGTACCGAACGTCACTTAATTTCTTCGATCGCTAAAAACACCCAATCAAACTACGCTATGTAAGCTGCTACTTCTTTAGGAGACACCAGCACGGGTAGCACGGCAAAGGGAGAAAACCATTTTATCCACTTGTAATGTCACTGGTCGTTGTCAATCCATACTTTATTTCCTCTTCGAGAGGATATAATGGGGGAAAGACAATTTGTCCCTTTTCCATGCTACCCGAGCTGTTAGTTTGTCAAACTTAATTTATCTCATGTTAGGCAGATTACTTTTTATTTTGACAGGTATAATAATCTTCGAGCAAATATCTATAGAGTCACAATCATGCAAAAAAGTGTCCGAGCCAAAACTCTGCCCAAGCTACGTAGTGGGCAGGCATTTTAGTTAGTCGTATCGTAAGGCGATTGCAAGCCGACTACAACGCCGCGCGATGCAAAAGTGCTTGGTTACGAGCACTAATTAGGTGACATAACGTCAAGATTCTAGAAAACGGGTCATTGTTAATTATTTAATGTAAAAACCTAAGTTGGTATGTATGTTGGCGCTCGGACATATTTTTACTACTTTCACTTAGGAACTGTGGTTCTGTAGTTATTTGTTCGAAGATAAAAAATATTATATTTTTATAGTAGATATTTAAAATAGAGGTATATTAATAAAGTTAAATACCAGATACTTTCTTTTAAGGAGTTGCAAGATTATCATGAAGTTGCGTTGCACCGGCTCAAGTCGTGCGTGTGTAGACACCAAGCTGCTTTGAAGAGTGCTAAACAGATCCAGAGATGCTTTAGCGAACCGATTTTGGCACAATTCACCGTCTCGATGGTCATCATATGTGTCACGGCTTACCAGCTGGCTGTGGTGAGTTGATTTCAGAAATTTAAGCGCTGTAACATGAATCCTTTTCTGAATTAATTTAATCCAAATGTGCACTCTTCTATGGGTCATATTAAAAAGTTTCAAGTAGCCCAACAAGCTATTACAATACAATACAATACAACAACACTTTATTGACACCAACAAGAAAACATAACAAAAGAAACAAAGACAGAAAAGGCACAAAAGGCGGTCTTATCGCTAAAAGCGATTTCTTCCAGACAACCTCTCTTGGATGCAAGGAAATATAAAGACGACAAGGACGGTGTAAACGTAAAAAAAAGTAAAATAATGAAGAAAGTTACTACAAATTCCTAATCAACAATAATTAGAGTCTCTCTGCTAGATTAAATCAGAAACGAGGCAGACGCTCAGAAGATGAAATGCAATTGATATAGCCCAGCGGATTGGCAAATTGAAATGACAGTGGGCAGGGCACAGTGCACGGAGGACTGATAAAATATGACGGTGAAAAGTTCTCAAGTGGAGATCACGTATCGGCAAGCGCAACATACGATGTCCGCCTAAAATATGGAGTGACGACATCATGAAAAGACCACAGTATCAACCAATTTTTCAAGTGCTTATCATCACCACCAACTTATAGCGTTGGCGGCGCCACATGTGATACCCGTATTGGATAGGTAACTAGAAGTTATTAGAACTTCTGAAAATTGACGAGAGATGGCGCACTGCTAAATCAATGCTAGAAACAACGCCTTTAGAATTCGAAAAAAGTTTAATTTGCGGGGTTTATTAGTAGGTATCCGTAGTGATAATATAAATATTCGGTCAAGTGCGAGTCGGACTCGCGTACGAAGGATTCCGTACAGTATGAAAGCCCCCTCTTCATATACCTATTTTCTTAATTAAATAATTTATTTTTGTATGGAATATACAACTTAATATTATGTGCATATTTCATGCATCTTCCTGTTGTCGTTATTAATATCAAGCAAAAAAATAATGTTTTTTGTATGGGAGCCCCCCTTCAATATTTGTTTTATTTAATTATTTATTTTTAGGGTTCCGTACCCAAAGGGTAAAAACGGGACCCTATTCATTGTAATAGTATCCGGACTCTGCTGTCAACAGCGGAGTCTTAGTAATAGGGTCCCGTTTTTACTCTTCGGGTACGGAACCCTAAAAACGTTTGCGTAGCTTAAACTGGTTTCAAACAGCCCAGGAAAGAGGTCGCTGGAGTTTCTTGGTTTCTGACTCTCACTTTTATTTTATTGTAAGTATTTCTTACAAAAGGTTTTTTAAATTTATTATTGTCCTGTTTCAGGAACTCCACAGCACTCCAATGAACGTGGTGCGAATAGTGGCAATGATAGCTTATTTGCTTTGCATGATCCTTCAAGTATTCCTATACTGTTATCAAGGAAACCAACTGTTGGTTGAGGTAATTCAATCAATCAATTATTTATTTTTGACACGTCATTATGTTAATGAACGTACAGTATCAGATGATCCATAGACTCCTGAACTAGTCTAAGACTGTGTTTCAGGAGCCAATGGCTTCTCTATAGTAACAATTTTTACATTGTGTCAAAACAAATCGTGTTTTACTAAATTTTTGAAACAATTTTGTAATATAACAATAATTAATTTTAAAAACAGAAAAAAATAAATAATAACTTAAGTAAATCTCAGATACCATTTAACAATATTAATAAATACATTTACTGTAGATACTAAATCATTTTCTAAAATTGCCAAAATAAAAACAAAAGTGAGTATTTAGATAGATACTAACATAACATGTATCGTTACAAGTTACTTAATGTTATTATTATTTATCACACTTACAATATAATTTACTTTTTACTCAAACTGTTAATATTTGCTAGATAAATCAGATGTACAAACTTTCAAGCAAAACTTCATCCTTATCCTTACTTTATACTTTATACTTTATATTATATATTATATATTATATTTATATTTTTATATTTTATATTTTATATTTTTATATTTTATATTTTTATATTATTATATATTATATATTATATATTATATGTTATATTATTATATATTATATATTATATATTTATATATTATATATTATATATATTATATATTATATATTTATATATAATATTATAAATGCGAAAGTAACTCTGTCTGTCTGTCTGTCTGTCGCGCTTTCACGCTAAAACTACTGAACCGATTAGAATGAAATTTGGTACACAGATAGTCTAGAGCCTGAGAAAGGACATAGGCTACTTTTTGATTCGAAAAAATAGTTTTAAAGGGTTGAAAACGGGGGATGAAAACGCATTGGCTAGAATCTTAGAAGAAAAAAACTTATTTTCTACCATGACAAGTGGTAATTTGCATCTTGACTTTCCAAATTACATTCTCTATGCCCAATGCCCATTCAAGGCTGCTCGAGTTGCAAATGTCAAAGTCAATCAATCTTTTCCTGTAAAATTTAGAAAAGGTTACATGTATTTTTTCAGTTTAATTACGTAGTTTTCATTCTAATAGGTATGCCTACAAAACGCAAATCGAATCTAGCGCGTAGTTCTAGCGGAGCTCGCGTAAAGAAAATTGCTAGAAGCCAAGAGTCTGAAGAGCACACTTAAATGCGTTTGACATTAGATGCCGAGCGCCACGCATCTCAGAGAGCTGCTGAGACTCAACAGCGAAACCAAGCGCGTCGAATTTTAGATGCTGAGCGTCACGCAGCTCAGAGAGCTGCTAAGACTGAAGTTGAAAGTCAAGCGCGGCGACTTTTAGATGCTGAGCATCACGCAGCGCAAAGAACTGCTGAGACTCAAGAGCAAAAAACCAAGCAAGTCGAATTTTAGATGCTGAGCGTCACGCAGCTCAGAGAGCTGCTGAGACTTAAGGAGAAAGTCAAGCGCAGCGACTTTTAGATGCCGAGCATCACGCAGCGCAAAGAACTGCTGAAACTCAAGAGCAAAACCAAGCGCGTCGAATTTTAGATGCTAATCATTAGACGTTAAGCAAAAAATTGCATAGTTCCTGTAGGACAGGACAAAAACTATCGAAAGCAAAACTGTCGCCACTATCACAAAGACGCTAAGTGATTAATTCTTCTATGACACTTAACGAAACGTCACATCGAAACGTAATTAGATGACAGGTGACATTGTCTGCAGACTTTTATAAATCACAGGTAGCATGGCAAGGGGACAAATTGTTTTTCCACCATTATATCCCCTTGAAGAGGAAATAAAGTATGGATTGAAAATGACAACTGAATTTAAAATTGGATAAAATGTTTTATTCCCTCTGCATGCCACATGTTACTATGACGTTTAATAACAGGCCGTCATTTTGTCTGACATTAAAAATATTTTTAAATGTTCTATCATTAGAGGTTTAACATGTTTCTTTATTCTACCTTTATGGTACAGAATCATCATACTTTAATATTATCAATCCGAAAAGTTTGTTGGTTTGTTCCTCTTTGACGCAGCAACGGAGCAAAAGATTGAATTGATTTTTGGTATGGATACCTATGGTTTAAAAGACAGAAAGTGATAACAGGATACTTTTGTATCCCGAGAAAATTCGTGATTCCCATGGGATAGGACAATAACTGTTTCTCAGCAATGGAGCAACGGATTGACTTGATTTTTGGGGTGGGCATAGTTTAGAAGACGGAAAGTGACATAGGATACTTTCCTTTCCGAAAAAAATGCGGTTCCCGTAGTATAAGACAATAACTTTTTCTCAGCAACGGAGCAACGGATTGCCTTGACTTATTGCATGAATATAGTTTGAAAGACGAAAAGTGACAAAGGCCACTTTTCATCCCAAAAACTTTAACAGTTCCCGTAGGATAGGATGAAAAGTAAGCGAGCGGGCCGTGGTAGCAGGCGTCTAAGCGCCAAAAATAACCTGTCATTTCAAGTTTAGGACGTTCCTACATTTTTCGCACTCCTTCGCGGCACTCAACAGCGCTAGCTCAGACTCGGGCTCCATAACGGAGCTTGCGCTCCCGCCATAATGACGGTGTGTTTCGGAGCACAAGACACATCGTCATCCACCACTCGGGAGTAACCAGCACTGAGCGTCGGACAGCATTCCAACGTCTTGATCCCAGTGCAACGGGTCAGTCATAGTAGCCCAGCGCCTGCCTCTTCAACTGCAGAGGGCAGTGAGAACGGCCATCGCGATACCGACACTTCTCTTCCCCTGCAGCCCCACTGCGTCTTCCAACAGGTTGACGGCCTAGCGGAAGGTAGGGTAGGTGGCGGCACCCACACAACCAGTTCCATCCCACCGCAGCCCCTAATAGTCGCAAGAGCGGCACTGCAGCCCGCCTCAGAAGCAACACTCCTCATAAGGCAGGCAACCTACCGGCCATCCTCTCAGCTGCTTTAGTTAAAAGAGGCTGCACTACGAGTGCCGGCCTCTAAGCTGCCTTGCGGGAAAAACCCAAAGAAGAGGGAGACTTCGAGCGCCGCCTTTTCAGCTGCCTTAGACCTCCCCCGCCACGACAAGGCGGGAATACACAGGGGGGTTGTATATACACTCCAACCGTAACTTAACCAACAAAAGCATTCCTCTAAGTTATTTTGATGTTTGTCGCTTAGGTTAGGTTTCGCAGCCAACATAAACATTAGCCAAAATCAAAATATAACGCGGGCGAAGCCGCGGGTAAAAGCTAGTTACTTTATATTTTAACTAAATATTAAGCCCGATTACAGAGGCGCCATCGTAATTATATTAGCTAAATAGCATAGTTCTGGTTCTTTTTCACTTTAGGCATTCGATACAGAGAATGCTTTTTACGTTGCTATTAAATTTACGCTGGCGCCTCTGTAATCGGGCGTATTGTACCACTAATCTGCACTAGGCCAGCGAATATGGTTTTATCACCATTTGTGGGTAAAAAGGCCGGTGCAGTATACTTGAAAATGAATAGAGAAATAGTATTTCCTTATGTCTAAATGTATTGTAACATCCTTACTAATATTATAAATCCGAAAAGTTTGTTGGTTTGTTGGTTTGTTACTCTTGCACGCACCAACGGAGCAACGGATTGACTTGATTTTTGGCATGGACATAGTTTAAAAGGCGGAAGGAGCTTTAGGATACTTTTTATCCCGAAAAATGGCATAGTTCCTGTAGGACAGGACAAAAACCATCGAAAGCGAAACTGTCGCCACTATCACAAAGACGCTAAGTGATTAATTCCTCTATGACGCTATTATGGACTAACGAAACGTCACAGCGAAACGTAAATAGATGACAGGTGACATTGTCTGCAGACTTTTATAAATCACAGGTAGCATGGCAGGGGGACAAATTATTTTTCTACCATTATATCCCTTTGAAGAGGAAATAAAGTATGGATTGAAAATGACAACTGACATTAAAATTGGATAAAATGATTTTTTCCCTCTGCATGCTACATGTTACTATGACATTTAATACCAGGCCGTCATTTTGTCTGACATTAAAAATATTTTTAAATCTTCTATCATTAGAGGTTTAACATGTTTCTTTATTCTACCTTTATGGTAGAGAATCATCATACTTTAATATTATCAATCCGAAAAGTTTGTTGGTTTGTTCCTCTTTGACGCAGCAACGGAGCAAAAGATTGACTTGATTTTTGATATACCTATGGTTTAAAAAACTGAAAGTGATAATAGGATACTTTTTCATCTTGAGAAAATTCGTGATTCACATGGGATAGAACAATAACTGTTTCTCAGCAATGGAGCAACGGATTGACTTGATTTTTGGGGTGGGCATATTTTGGAAGACAGAAAGTGACATAGGATACTTTCCATCCCGAAAAAATTGTGGTTCCCGTAAGATAAGACAATATTTTTTTCTCAGCAACGGAGCAACGGATTGCCTTGGCTTATTGCATGAATAAGTAGTTTGAAAGAAGAAAAGTGACATAGGCCACTTTTTATCCCAAAAACTTTAACAGTTCCCGTAGGATAGGATAAAAACTAAGTGAGCTGGCCGCGGTAGCAGCCGTCTAAGCGCCAGAAATAACCTGTCATGGCAAGTTTAGGACGTTCCTACATTTTTCGCACTCTTTCGCGGCACTCAACGCGCTATGTAGCGCTAGCCCAGACTCGGGCTTCATAACGTAGCTTGCGCTCCCGCCATAATGACGGAGTGTTTCGGAGCACAAGACACATCATCATCCACCACTCGGGACTAACCAGCACTGAGCGTCGGACAGCATTCCAACGCCCTGGTCTCAGTGCAACGGGTCAGTCATAGTAACCCAGCGCCTGCCTCTTCAACTGCAGAGGGCAGTGAGAACGGCCATCGCGATACCGACACTTCTCTTCCCCTGCAGCCCCACTGCGTCTGCCAACACGTTGACGGCATAGCGGAAGGTAGGGTAGGTGGCGGCACCCACACCGCCAATTCCATATATCCCACCGCGGCCCCTAATCCTCGGCTGTCATATCAGAGTCCAGAATAACCTTTCTTAGTTTCATAAAGCAAGGCTGCTTTATGAAACTAAGAAAGGTTATTCCCAGCAAGTAACTGGAGATAAAGAGACAGAAAAGAAGACACACCCAGCGCAGCAGGAGGAGCTGGAGTTCATATGTCTGGTAGACGGAGCAGCACTAGAGCAAAATCTTAACCGAGAAATTAACATATTTACAGACGGCAGCAAAATTAAAGGGAAAGTCGGGGCGGCATTATCCATTTGGGATGTACCCGCAAGCCGAAATTAGCCAATTGGTGCTCCGTGTACCAGGCCGAGCTATTGGCACTTCTTGAGGCTACCGAAAAAGCATTAAAATTCCCAAAGTCCAGCTACAGCATCTTTTGTGACTCCAGCTTTGCACTGGAAACGGCAGTTGGCGTCTCTACCTTCCATCCCTTAGCAGTAAAATTCAAAGTTAACATAGATTTACTACACGCACAAAATAAAATAGTGAAATTTTATTGGATTAAAGCGCACGCGGGGATGGAGGGAAATGAGAGAGCGGTCCAGCTAGCAAAGGAAGCAGCACTGCACTCGAAGTGCAGACAGACCTATTTACGATAACTGCCCCGTTTCATTCGTCAAGTAAGAAATCCGAAAGGACTCTCTTGACGAGTGGAACCGGCGGTATCAGGATGGACACACAGCGGCGGTAACGAAAACATATTTTCCGGATGCAAGGGCGGCATACAAGATCGTAAGAGAAAGCACCAGTGGGAATCATAACTCAAGTGCTGACGGGGCATGGTGGGTTTTCCCAATACTTACATCGATTTAAGTTGAGGGAGAGCCCATCGTGCATCTGTGAACCCACAAAAGAGGAGACTCCACTGCACATAATCTTGGAATGCACAGTTTATGGAAAGCAGCGATTTGATTTAGAACAAAAAATTGGAATTAATATAACACGTAAAAACTTAGATGAAATAATGAAAGATAAGATAAGATAAGAATCTTAGAAACAATTTAATCGAATTTTGCACAAATATCTGTAAAAAAGCAATAATTAGGAACAAGTAGGTATAAACTTGGCTGTACCATTGTAATATTTATTTTAACTGCAAACAGCCAAAAACATTGAAACATATTTTTGTCAGGGATATTTCGCGATAAAATAAAATAAAAAATCCTCGGCTGCAGCGTCGCAAGAGCGGCACTGCAGCCCGCCTCAGTTGCGACACTCCTCATAAGGCACGCAACCTACCGACCATCCTCTCTTAGCTGCTTTAGTTAAAAGCGGCTGAACCTCGAGTGCCAGCCTCTAAGCTGCCTTGAGGGAAAAGACCCAAAGAAGAGGGAGACTTCGAGCGCCGCCTTTTCAGCTGCCTCAGACCTCCCCTACGACAAGGCGGGAATACACGGGGGGGTTGTATATACACTCCAACCGTAACTTAACCAACAAAAGCATTCCTAAGGTATTTTGATATTAAATTTGTCGGTTAGGTTAGGTTTCGCAGCCGACATAAACATAAGCCAAAATCAAAATATAACGCGGGTGAAGCCGCGGGTAAAAGCTAGTATCTCTATAAATATAAGACTTATGAAAGTCTATGGCTAAAAGTTGGCAGCTAGTTCAATAAATATGAGGGGGACATCTTAACACGGTCTCCGACCCCAAACTAAGCAAAGCTTGTGATATGGCTGCCAGAAACTGATATACTACATATACATATTTTAAATACAGACTTATATAGATAGTACCCAAATAAAAGAGATACTTTCAGAGTTCCGAGATAGCGTCGGCGGCGTACAGTTGCCCGTGGTATTTATGCTCGCTTCGCTTTCGGCGCGCTTTGCTCGTGGTGATGGCACGTTCGAACCAAGATACGCGCCTCACTGCTGGCGGATTGACCACGCTCTCGCTCGTTTCTTTTACTGCTGTAAGTGTTTTAAAGTTTTTTTTGTAGTTTGTGCTTACTTGGCTTCTGCTCGTGGTGATGGCACGTTCGAAGCGTGACACGCTCCTCACTGCTGATGGATCGACCACGCTCTCGCTCACTTCGTTCACTACTGTATTTTAAATTGTATAAATGTACCTAGTTTGTGCGCACATTGCTTCTGCTAGTGGTGATGGCACGTTCGAAGCGTGGCACGCTCCTCACTGCTGAGGGGTCGACCTCGCTCTCACTCACTTCTTTCACTACTGTATTTAAAATTTTAAACTGTACCTATAAATGTATCTAGTTTGTGCTCACTTTGCTTCTGCTCGTGGTGATGGCACGTTTGAAGCGTGACACTCGTGAGGTCCTTACTACTGGTGGCTTGACCACGCTCTCGCTCACTTTTACTGCTGTATTTAAAATTGTATGGGTAGTTTGTGCTCACTTTGCTTCTGCTCGTGGCGATGGCACGCTTGGAACGAGAGAGGCATCGCACTGGTGGCGGCTTGACCACGCTCTCACTCGCTTCTTTAACAGCTCTAAGTATTTCAAAGTTAAATTTTTTGTGTAGTTTGTGTTCACATTGTTTCTGCTCGTGGTGCATGCTCAAAGTGTGACACTTATCTCACTGCTGGCGGGCTGACAACGCTCTCGCTCATTTCTTTCGCTGATGTGAGTATTACATAAATAGTTCCCTGTTAGTTGTTCCCGATATCTTGTGTCGCTAAGCTTGCGTAGTTTGTGCTCGCTTAGTTTTCACCTGGCGCTGTTTATGGCGACAGCGTGTTTGAAGTGAGACTTTCGCTCACTTTTCACTACTGTCGTAATTTTTGGTGATATTTGTGCTGGATTCACTTGTTTTAATGCACTGAAACATTAAAGCAAGCAAGCTATCTTCGCCAGTAATTATTATGCCACTAAGCTCTCATTTATTCTGATTTTTCGTATGTCGTACACAGAATTGGCGAGGTTTAATAAATTATGTAACAATAAAATATACATGTTTTATTAGATTATCTAGTATCCTGTGGCATTGTGAACCAATTACTTTGTATTTGTTATCATTTTATTGCTAGTGGGGTAATTAATACTTTCGGCCATTTCATTTCATTCATTTCATTTCGTTCGTTGCCATGGTCATATTTTATCTATACTCGCTGCGCCTGTCGATATTTCGCTTCAATTGTGTTCGTTTCATTTGCGCTCGCTTCGCTTATATATCTACTTAGCGGTAATTATGTACGGTAGAGTATCAATATTGTTTAAACATGTTTCTTTTAATTTCAGATTATAAAAGCATCATATACGTTCTTCACAGTACTGCAACGTGTCGAAGACAGAAGTAAATAAATTATATTTCACATTATTCGAGTATTTCTAACTTTTATAAGTAGAAGTAGTACAGTAAAGTATTAGAATATTGTTAACTCTATAATAATCTTGGTGGTTATCTTAACAAAACGAACAATCATTTCTTTAATAAACACACATACACTTTATTCTTCATTTTGCATATATTTCCCACAAATGATGAAACTTTTCCAATGTAGCTTGTTAGATATTAAATTTCACATATACTGTAGTATTATAGTACCTAGGTGTCAAATAAGTAGTCTGAGGCATATTATCATGCAGTTTGCATCCTTTTGACTGTAATTAATTCGGTATGTGACAATAACTAGCCCACAATCAAGTGATTAGCAATAAAATTGGTCACTATAATAACTACTGGGGCCTTAGTTAAGGTACCTTTCTTTAGAAATTTTACATTTGCTGTTTAGCATCGAGGGTTTTTTAACATTTCTGTTAGAAAAATAAATTTTCCTTCTCAATAATCTAAGAATTCTAAGATCCCATTACCATGAAGGTGTTTATAAACAACTGTCACAGCATTTTATGGATATGCTTGAATGTCCTCAGATGGGTGGGTTTTTTGGTGCCAGATGAATTGACTGGTTTTAAAAAGAAAGCTTATCCTTTCTACTTCTTCTTCTGGTTTATCTTTATTGTTGGTAAGTTACACTACTTATAATAAGCTTGTTGACATTTTTTTAATGTCCTCTTGTAATAGCAAACTATAAATAGAGCCAATTAACAAAAACTAAAATAAAATCAACGCAAAAATAAAGAAGTTCCAAGCACATTGATTGTCTTGCTAGACAGAGAGCGCACTATAGCAGACTATCAGCCGCACTCAGAGACATTACTTAATATTTAATGATTACTTAAACCATCACTAAGTAAAAATTTCGAAAAGTTACCACTCAGAGTCAGTTAACGATTCGTTAGCGGGCCTAATCATCCCTTAACTTTAAGTAGCGCCCAACCCTTACTTAAGCTTCTTAAGGGATGGTTTTGACATCTACGATTGAGGTTATGTTAGAAATTGAAATTCATTGGTGTTGATCTTGTGTTGATTTTATACATATTATTCTTTCTTTTTTTTTAAATGTCTGATTTTATAGATTTTGTCGAGTTTGTGAATTACGCAAGAAGATATAGGGAAGTAGGGCCAAGGCGGTATTTAAGGGATTATTCTGATCCCTTTTTTACTCAATATATTGCAATACTTACCATGTCTATTTTATGAATATTTAGTAAATAATACACAATCAAACGTAAACACAACACCGAGCGAAAACTTTTCGCACTATATAGCTATTATCATTAACTCAGAACTGTCAAAATAGGGTTACCATCTAAAATCATTGCCGCTTTACCCTATATTTGGGGAAAAGTTAGGCACTTTAGGGAAAAAATTAAGGAAGAAAATTCTTAATCTATACATCTTACATATTTATAAAATCGGAGTGTCTGTTTGTAATATTGAAATAACCGTTTTTAGTACATCTATATAAATTTATATAGGGTACGTACACCAAATTAACATTTTTTACAATTTATGTCTGTCTGTCTGTCTGTTTGTTTCGGCTAATCTCTGAAATGGCTGGACCGATTTTGACGGGACTTTTATTGGCAGGTAGCTGATGTAATAAGAAGTTACTTAAGCTACGTTTATGAAAAAAACTTTTTATCTCGGGCTAACGTGGGTAACACCATAGGGCGCAGCTAGTTATCAATAAATTGGCAGGTGCACCGGTTTCGGGCGCTGCATTGGCTTTTTAAGAAACAAAAGAAAATGGTTTTGAATAAGGATAATAATCTTCGGCTCTTTTTGACATGACTGTGGCATTTTATAGCACTGCAACTACTGCAAGTGCATAGATATTTTTATGATCTTTTAAAGTCAAAAAGTGATAAATCATCTGATTTCTTATGGAAATATTCAAGAGCTCCTTTGAAGTCTTTTGTAACGAATTTTTAATGATATTGAGTGTATGTAAGTATTTTGTTTCGAATTTATAACAAATCTACAACTTTGAATAATGTTCTGGAATAATAATAATCAGAAAATGTGGAAAAACATTTAATTCCTAGCACTTTAACGTAATGTGACCACCTTACGTTGAAGGACTAGGAATTAAATTACAGCCGGTGGAACAATTTGATTGCTTTCACGGGTTTTGGCCATTTCGCTGACTTGACCTTCTTCGTAGTATCATTTTTGGCCACTAATTTTAGTTCACAACATCATAATTATGCAGCTACTCTACACTTTTAATCATCATCATCTTGATAATCAAGATATTTTCTATTTCAAGTAAAACTATTAAATCATTATCATTGCAGTCACGTAACATCCATAGTTTGGCGCGGGCCTTTTTATGTATTTTCTTTAGGCTAAGTTGGAAGCGGCTTGCATTCAGCGTGATGCTCAGGTCAAAAAAAGATCACCTTCCTATCTTTTCAGAAGGCATCCTACGCTGTGCTTGCCAGTACGTGGTCTCCACTTGAGAACTTTTCCTCCATGGGTTACCAGTGTTATTATTGAGAGTGCGCAAATGCACCCTTGATGTCAAAAAGATTGATTCAGAGTGAATCATTATGACCAACCTATACTAAAGCGAGGGCCAACTTTGCACTTTCAAAAGAAAATAGTGCGTGGAGTCCCTCCCTTCGACGCTTCATACCCCCTCCATGGTAGCGTTAAACGTTTACCGCAACCTTGTAGGAAGTCGCATTAGAAGTTTCACTTCAAAAATAAAATCAGCTGATCCATATATGTCATCAAAGTCCGTAAGGAATTATTTGTGTGTCAGATAATTTGTGTCCAGGCTGTGTCTGGGACGGGTCAGACATGAATCATCCTGGCTCGGTATAACATAAATCATCACGTCTTATTAAATATTTTACACAGAATAGCTGATTTTTAATCATGATTTGAGGTTTAGTCTCATAGTGAAAGTTAGTCCTATTGATCAATACCTGTATGACAAACTTTGAATATTTCCCTTTTTCAAAAAAAAACTTAAAATTCGATATTTAGATTGTGTGGAATTTTGACTCATTGCTTATGGCGATATTTTCCCCAATGCGTGTACACACACATATACAAAATTCCCATTGTTTTGACTATTGTCACTCACTACCATTCTAGAGAACGACACATCCATAGATATCTATTATAAGGGAATAGAGTTCATAATACCATGCAAAACTGCATAAGTGCTTGGTAACGTGCAAAATATCTCTGTGTGAGTGAAACTCCCTGTACGACACATACCAGTGTTGTCAGTCTAGAGCTACCTGACTTAATTAGTAGTTTTTTCATTACCTAAATTGAATATCGCAATTGAGATTTGGAGTTTTAACAACAAATAATCACTTCGAAAGTTTAGATATGTAAAAACTACAGAAAATGCCGAGACGTTATATTTTCTTATGACACATAGAAAAATACTACGCCGTTTTAAATTTTAGGTTCGTAGTTAAATTTTAAGCGCTAAGCCTGGCAACTTTGTTGTCGTCAGTGCGTGATAATAGTGCTTGCCAAAACTTTTCGACATTGACAACTGATGAATTGACATTAGCATTCTGCAGTAAATAATACCATACATAAAAATCCTAAATGCAATTTCGAATTTGCACAAAAACATTTTGTTTTTTATGTTTTTTTTAATAAGAACTGATTGTAAAAGTACTATGCAATACGTAAAAATATAGGAAATGAATGATTACAGATGTTTTATTGTATATTTTTGATAATTAATATTTTCATATTTTCGTGCGGCAACACAACTGCTCCATCGATATTCTATCGATAGAGCTGGTTTGACGTTACCTCGCCCGAGGGATACTTAAGTCTGTCATTAACTAACGAATACTTAAATTCTTTCTCTGGGATGTAACGATAATTAACAGACTTAATGAAAATTAGTTAAGTAATGATTAGCGCTAATTTAATGAACGTTTCTGAGTGCGGCTGTATGACGTTAATGCCTGTAAGTGTCATACATTCGTCATATAATGTTATGCTTTGTGGGAAAGACATTACATACTTTTTTAAATTGAAGGCATCTATGTCGTCACTCAAACCGGGTGCCTCATCCAAGTGTGGGGCAACCTCAGCGAGATGACTAATGCCTCTTTTCTGCTGTTCACCAACCTGGCTTTCACTGTCAAAATCTTCAACGTGATCATCAGGAAGAAAGATATACAGACCATCATTGATGAAGGGGAGGAAGTGCTGAGGAATGAGATTAGAGTAGAGGGGAAGAAGATAGTTCACAGGTTTGTATTAAAGTTAGAGAGTTATTCAGGTTTAACCTATAACGTACGTGTCAGGTAAAACAATATTCTTTGTATTGAAATGGGACTATTCCTATTTGACCATTCCGTAACCGACCATTGTGGATGTACATTGTAGTGGGCATAGTAATTATAATCATAATCATTTTATTCATGACGTGAGTTACAAGTCGACTGAAAGGTAATCTTACCAATAACACCAAATAACATCAAACATAGTTACATCATTCTGGAATTTAAAAAGACACAAAAATAGCATAATAATGTTAATTTTCAATTCAATGTCAATCACATAAATTTCCTCTACATTTTAATGTCATAAATTCATCGTAGCTGTAGAACATGTGTTCGACGAGCCAGCGTTTGAGCCGCGATTTGAAACTGCCCGTAGAGGGCGCGGTGGTCACATGCCCCAGCAGCTTATTAAACACAGTCGGCCCCATTATGTTCGTTGACTTAGCCGACCTATCCAGAGTGTGAGGAAGTTCTGCTAACTTGCTCTTGAAGCGAGCATTCTTGCGCAGCTAGTAGTGAGTATCGTGTTATTTTTCGTCCCGGATACGGTCTCAGCACGGTCATGGAATAATATGTGTCAATGAATAGACACCTTTAACCCATTCACTGCCTTTCTGAAAAGGAACGGCATTACCCAGATGCCGCAGTTATAATTACAGTTTAAAATCAACCGCCCATGGGCGGTCTCGGCGTGAAAGTTAAAAAAAATTGCCTGTCGATGGGCGGGCTCGGCGCTGAATGGGTTAAGTCTAAAATACCACAAAAGGGAAATTAGTGTACGAATGTAGATTTTATTCCAAGTTTCTCCCGATATGTATCTCACGGGAACCATATTTTTTTTCTGGATAAAAAGTAGCTTATAACATTCTCCGTCCTTGAAACTGCTTATCGTCACGAAGTGTAACAAACAAACCAACAAACGAAATGCAAACCGCTTCAAACTGGACTTCTCTAAGACTGGAGGCTTTTGTCCGGCAGTAGGTACATGACCTAAGATATGTAGTTTTTCTATAAGCTAAATTTTTAAATGATACTTTTCTGTTTTAGTGCTAGCATGGATAATCGCAAGCTGATTTATTTCTACTTGTTTTTGACAATAATCACGATTTTCGGATGGGCTATTGGCGCTGGAAAGGGACAGTTGCCCTTACAAGCCTGGTTTGTAGCTATTATTGCCTTAGTGAGTAAATTTATCTACTGTTTGGCTAAGGAGTTTACGGAGTAGTTCCCATATTGCCCGTGACCTTCCGAGATCTCCTAACTAACATTGTTTCACCAAACCCCGTTTAATAATTAATACGAAAAAAAAAGCATTGTCTGATGAAGCAGAAATCGCGTTACAGAATTTATGATGAAAGATTTAGATTACACAATTAGATTCCTCCTCGTTTTGTGTAATAATCGGCCAAGTACGAGTCGGACTCGCGCACGGAGGGTTCCGTACTGTATGGGAGCCCCCCTTAAATATTTATTTTATTTTAATTTAATAATTTACTACTGAAGTAAATATACAATTAATTTTCTGTGAATATTTCAAGCATTTACCTGTCACCGTTATTAATATCGAGCGTAAAACGTCTAGAAATTCAGGTTTGTTGTATGGGAGCCCCCTTAAATATTAGTTTTATTATGTTGTTAGTATTTGTTGTTCTAGCAGCAACAGAAATACAATCTGTGAAAATTTCAGCGTTCTAGCTATATCGGTTCATGAGACACAGCTTGGAGACAGACAGACGGATAGACGGACAGACGGACAGCGGAGTCTTAGTAATAGGGTCCCGTTTTTACCCTTACGGAATTTTTACGCAACCCTAAAAATGTTAAATAAAAGAAATATATTTGATTGCATCAGTCTGAAAAGTACCTTTTTCTTCATTTATGTTAATGCTCAGGACCATTACCTACCACATTGTAATATGTATAGAGACCACCGTAAATCTAGCACATTTATATTTTCAGGTATCCGTATGATACGTCAAAATCTCCAGTATATGAGATTACATACGTCCATCAGGTATGATTTGAATAGTTGTTAGATTAAGTATACTTGTAATAGTGCCATTTCATTTATCTTAAAACTATAACAGACTTAAAACATCATGAAATCTAAAAACTCAATTGGATCATCTTTGTTCTCTCTAATTGGTCTTTCGAGAGTGTGAATATTATTCATGTTGTTCAATATTTTTGATACCTTTTCCGTGTGACTGTTATTACCTTTCGGCTGCGTTTGTAACCGTGAGGTAAATTACCCGTGTTACTGCCGTAAACTAAAGTAAGAAAAAGAAACAAAATGTGACCTGTATATGCTAAAGTTGCATGACAGGTGTCAAAGTGAAAGCTGTCAAACTAAAATATGTTTTTTTCAGGTCATAGTTCAAGTCAAATATGACATATATCAAAGTGACAGCTGTCATTCTGGAATTTATAATAGAGTTGCATTACAGGTGGCAAAGTGGTATAATATAAAATAGCGGGTAATTTATTTTTACTGCTCTAACAACTTTCAACTGCAGTAGTAACAACGGTAATTCTTTTACCGTTCTTACTACTGGTAGTAAGATTGGTAGTAACACTGGTAATAAACAGTTTTAACGTATCTGTGACTGTCCACTAACATTTTCGTCCGAAGCTCCGACCAACTTCCAAATTCTAGTTAGGCTGTGCGTATTCATGTTTTGATGCGAATTCTCAAACTCATTATATATTTGATATTTTATAGTGTATAGCACTAGCCTTCTTACCTGTAGTAGACGCGAGCTTGGATCAAATAGTATCGTCATTGGTATCCGTCTGCCGCGCTCGACTGAAACTTATCAATCTATCGTTGAGGACTATCACTGAAGACCTGGACATTACAGGAGATGTAAGTCTATATTCTTTTCTTGAGCCTCCACTACACTGCTCCCAAAGTTGCCCGAGGTTAATCGAAGCGGACAGTGTGGACGCAAACTTCCACAGAGCTAATACAACCAGAGAAATAGCGCTGTTGTCGCTTGAGGCAATTCTCAGCCACAAAAATGTACGAAAAATCCTCAGGAAAAATCTTGCCCAAAGCTGTCAAAACTGTCAAATATGAATTGGAATTTGACACTATCGGGGAGAAAAACAGTAACATCTGAATTGAGATCATTTTCATATCTCTTTCTTACTCATGCCATATCAAATCAATGCATCATCCTTCAGATTTTCTCGATCGACAACATTATCCCTCTGGTTGTATTGTATAATAGCTCTGTGCAAACTTCACTCCCCGCTCCGCCTTACCCGAATTCTGATCGCTGTCGGTTTTTGCACCCGAGTCAAAGGACTCGGAGCGCTCCGAAGTTCGAATATGAAGCGTCTCTCCACACTACGGGCCTCTTTCCAGTTCGCCACGAGACGTCGTAGTCCGTCGTACTGTGTATTAGGGTGCACATTGCAACAGCAGCTGCCACTTGAACGTCTATGTTTCCTAGTGCGCGTATTCCGAGAGACTGGGCACTTCGAACTCCGGGTAACTTCGTCGAGGACTCCAACGGAGTGTCGAAGCGAGTGGTGTAGTGAGGTCTTTAGATGTTTGTTGTTTTGTTTCTAGAGTGTAGCGGTGTTGATGTTAGCCTTAATCAACGCAAGTATGGATCAGTTGCAAATTTCATTGATATCTGTGTGTCGAGCTAGGCTGAATCTGGTAAATTTGTCTTAAAAAACATTGACTGAAGATATGAAACTCACTTATAAAGTGAATATTAGGTTAGGTAATCATGAGCTATATTGAGACCAACCAGTAACAAGCACAGGCAAAAAATGATTTGGGAAATCAACTCCGCCGATCTTTTCTCCCGCAGTATGTTTTTGATTCTCGCGAAAACAGGCAATCGCTTGTGCAGATTGCTACTTCTCGAGTCTTCGATCGGCCTATTTTTAATTTTACCTTTTTTACTAGTGACTGCTGGAACCAACTGCTTGTTGTGTTGGACTAATATTAGATATACACAGATCTATGTATCAATATACCTATCCTGAGCTGACAAAATCGATCCATTTTCAGCGATTAACGGAAGACCAAGAAAAGATCTTCTCAGATCGTCTCCGTGGATGCATCATGCATCATCAGGCAACCTTGAACTCGGTAGCCCAGATCCAGAACTGCTTTTCGGAGTCTACGCTTGCGCAGTTCACTGTGACTTTGGTCATCATTTGTGCTACAGCTTTTCAGTTAGCCGTCGTAAGTAAAATCTTAAGTTAGGACGTAAATAGTTTTATTATTTCATCATCATCCATCAGCCATAAGAAGTCCACTGCTGGACATAGGCCTCCCCTCAGGATCTCCAATAAGATCGGTTGGAAGCGGCTTGCATCAAGCGCGATCCTGCGGTCTTAATGAGGTCATCCGTCCACCTTGTGGGTGGACGGCCTACTCTGCGCTTGCCGGTACGTGGTCTCCACTCGAGAACTTTCCGACCCCGTCGGTCATCAGTCCTCCGCGCTATGTGCCCTATTTATTACATGTTTTATCATTTACATGTTTAAAAAAACAGTAGTGATTGTACCTTCTGGAAATAAAATAATTAAGATTATAATGCAATTTGAAAGTACATTTAGATTGTTAAAGGCTTATTTAATAAAGTTAACGTTGAAACTAAATTATATACCAAAATTTGGAAAAAGTATGATTTGGATGAACTTTGGGCTTGCAAATTCGCAATTCAGCAAAATATCGTGAAAAATTTAGACGTTTTCCGATTGGTCAAATTGATTTTTTTAATCACTACCTGATAAGTCCGCCATTGACCACTAACTCGCCTGATGGTAAGCGATATTTATTTTGACTATGAAAAGCGTGAGTTTGGCAAAAATGCGAAGTCGATGGGTTTTATATAATACACAACTGGGTTAGATACGTCATAATTTGCATTCTTATTATTTACGGTGATGTATAGAAATTATTTGTCCCACTACTAGGCATAGGCCTTTCCCTTGCAGTGCCATCTGCCTCAGCCCTTTCATGCCAGGGTTTGACCCGATATACCTTGCTGCCGGAAGACCTGTTTTTAATTTAATTCTGTTTCAAATACTCATTTGTACGAATGGTTGAAGTGATTATTGTCATCTTTATTTCCAGGAAGATAATAACAGCATCCTCCGTACAGTTTCAATGACAACCTACTTGACGTGTATAATTATTCAAGTGTATATCTACTGCTATCAAGGGAATCAGCTCACTGTAGAGGTAATTTAGAAATTACACTTTTTAGTAGTTCGTGCTCGTGATAAATACAAATCATCATCGTATGAGCCACAGCACGTCTAACTAGAAGCCTATGCTACACAGTGGATGTCTCAGAGAACGTATCCATACCACGTGACCTGTATGCTGAGTGTGAGTTTTGTCGTAAACATGACGCGCTCTACGGCGAGCGCGTAAGCATGTAATTTGTATGAAGAAATGTACAGCGCGACTAGCAGCGCATCTTTAGGGTTCCGTACCCAAAGGGTAAAAACGGAACCCTATTACTAAGACTTCGATGTCCGTCTGTCCGTCTGTCTGTCTGTCACCGGGCTGTATCCCATGAACCATGACAGCTAGGCAGCTGAAATTTTCACAGATGATGTATTTCTGATGCCGCAATAACAACAAATACTAAAAACGTGATTTTTAGGAGTTTTTTGCTCGCTATTAATAACGGCAAGAGGAATGGGGCTCCCATATGGTACGGAACCCTCCGTGTGCGAGTCCGACTCGCACTTGGCCGATTTTATTTGAACTGTACATTGCTTCATACAAATTACATGCTTACGTGCTCGCCGTAGAGCGCGTCATGTTTCCGACAAAACTCACACACGGCCTACTGCTTAGGAAGGTGGGAAGTCTTCAAAGTATTAAGCTAAGCTAAGTTTTGGGGAAGGGCGGGGGAAATCAAGTTGTAAAAAATGGGTCGCGTAGTATAGGTACGTTCCCTTACGGGAGATGTGTTGAAGATGTTTGTATAACCTCATTGTAGTATAAGCCATGGTGGTCTAGAGGTAGTGACACCCGCCTTACAATCGTGAGGTCGTGGGTTCAATCCCAGTCCCGTACCAATGAGTTCTTTGGAATTTATGTACGGAATTTCACACCACTGGCTTTTCGGTGAAGGAAAACATCGTGAGGCAACCTGCATACGTCCGTAGAAGAAATTCGATGGCGTATGTGAATCCACCAACCCGCACTGGGCCAGCGTGGTGGATATGGCCCAATCACCCTTCGTGGGTAGGCCTACGTCCTGCAGTGGACTATTAAAAAGGCTGGTACAGTACAGTATACAGTACTGTGACAAAGAGTTGTCTTTGTGATAAACATTTCAAAAATTTTTCGCGAGCGTAGGTCTTGAACCGGCCTCTTTCGGATCACTAGCTCGATGCTTTCTCAACTAAGCTAGTCCACCTGCGAACAAGACAACTCTTTGAGATAAATCTGTTGTGGTAAGCAGCTATAAAATAACTATTTTTTGCAATAAATGGCAAAACCGTCTTCCATCGTGTACAAAATTCGAATTTTTCGCTCGAATTGTTTATTTATCAAAAACGGCTCAGCCGATTTCTGCAAAATTTAAAAGGGACCACCGCGGGGTTGTATCCTTTTGAACTAATAATTATTTTTCGCAAAAAACAGCATGACCGACTTCACCCGTGTACAGAATTCGCGAATATTTCGCACGGTTCGATGTTACATTTGTCACATTATTGTTGATTTATCAAAAATGGCTCAGCCGATTTCAATAAAATTTGAATGGGAATATCCTTTCCAATAAAAAAAATAATAATTGAAATCGGACTACTACGAAAAAAGTTATGCGTGGTTACACATAAAGATATATATATATATATATATTTATATATTTATACGCGTCGAATTGAGTACCTCCTCAGGTTGGTTCGTCGGTCAAAAAAAAAAATGTTTCGATTCGGTTCACAATTGGCGAAATTATCGATGAACATACACAAAAAAAATACATACACACGAACATAGAACCTCCTCTTTTTGGAAGTCGGTTAATTGAAATCATTTCAGTATTGTGACGTTGTTTTCAGTCATGGGGAGTAGCGTTGGCAGCGTACGAGTGCCCGTGGTACTTATGCTCGATCCCGCTGCGACGCGCGCTCCTGATGATGATGACTCGCTCGGCGAACGTTCTGGAACTCAATGCAGGCGGCTTCACCACTCTTTCCCTCGGCTCTTTCATGTCTGTAAGTTAATATAACTAGTAGGTATTTTTAGGGTTCCGTTCACAAAGGGTAAAAACGGGACCCTATTACTAAGACTCCGCTGTCCGTCTGTCTCCAGGCTGTATCTCATGAACCGTTATAGCTACAAAGCTGAAATTTTCACAGATGATGTGTTTCTGTTGCCGCTATAACAAAAAATATTAAAAACAAAATAAAATTAATAATTAAGGGGGACCCCATACAACAAACCTGATTTTTTGCCGTTTTTCACTCTATATTAATAATGGTAACAGGTAGATGCTTGACATTTTCACAGAATATTTAGTTGTATATTCACTTCAATAATAAATTATAAAATTAAATTTAATATTTAAGGGGGGCTCCCATACAGCACGGAACCCTCCGTGCGCGAGTCCGACTCTTTAAGGGGGGCTCCCATACAGTACGGAACCCTCCGTGCGCGAGTCAGACTCGTACTTGGCCGATTATTCCTAAAAGTAGTCCTTGCGCGACACATCTCTATATCAGAATCTTCATAAGCTCGACTCGCTCTTGTCCAATTTGGTTCATACGCGCAAATCTAATAAGGATTTAGATACTACCCATCTTACCACAAATTTTACGCACACTTTAGACAATGTTTAACAGTTCGAATTGCACGATTAAACATGGTTTAAAGCGTGTTCAAATCTTTTGTGGTAAGGCGGTAAATCTTGCCAAATACTATCGAAATCCGCTGATAGAAATAGCGCGACAGCAAATTTCCCTCTTTTTTATTCCCCCGAACAAAAACTGCCGATGCCAATAATAAAACATTCCAAGTTTCGTCGAGATTCGTTGAAAAATGTGACCCGTAGAAGAGAATCAACCACCAGATAGACGGAAGCAAAATTGTCGAGTTGAAGCGAAGACCGCTATCACTTCGTTGGCTTCGGTCAAATATATTAGGGACATCTAACGCACGGCCTCTGACCCCAAACTATTATCTGTCTCTGTTTGGAACCTCATATTTCCTAGAGTCAGCATGTTTCAACAACATATTGTTTCATTGAATTGACGTAAATCTATTTAGGTCATCTATACTTGACCTTACCCTACCATCCCTTTTTTACTACAGGACAAGTAGGAAGACGCCACATTACCACCCCTACAATGTCGATTTTCCTTCGATACGTACGAAGCGGTTTGACTAGATATTTCTGATTCGTACCGCCAGGGAATGGAACAGTCTTCCTGCTTTCCTGTTTCCTAAGAGATATAATCTAAAGCTTTTCAAGGTCAGAGTGAATAGATAGGTCTGCGTCGCTTAGCATCAGGCGAGCTGGTGGTCAAGCGCGGACTTATTCGCGATTAAAAAAAAGTTTTTTTTAATGTTTGTTTTTTTCAGATAATAAAAGCTTCGTACAGTTTCTTCACCGTACTACAGCAGATGGAACAGTAACTTGACGATAAAAAGGCATCGTCAATTTTATTTTCACAGTCCCTTGGGCACGAGTACTTTCTCACTCATTTTCATCACAACAAGCGTTTAACCGAAGTTGTTACTCACACATACACACATAGACATTATTACATAGCTCTCCTTTACTATAAACCTAATAACTTTAGATATAATTACCTAAACGTTTCTTTCTTTTGTGTAACTAAAATTATGGCTCAGGTGTCAATTATTACAGTTGACAAAAGGGGGGGGGGCAGAACCCCCCCTGGGGGTGGGGGGTGACGGAACCCCCCCTTTTCGGAGATATGATTTTTTAATTTATTATTTTACATTGGCAAAAACACGTTCGTACCATTGCATAATTGCGTACTTTTTGACCTTGTCTTGGTCTTGAGTTTTGACAAAAGTCGCAGAACAAAAGTTGTTAATTTTGATGTACAGAATAAGCCCCTAAAAGGATGCTAATTGATTAGAAATAACCCTGCATAGCTAAATGATGTATTAAAGGGGTGTATATTATTCTCAGTATTGGCTTCGGCTCCACTATTGCCCATCAAAGAACCGGGCATGACCCGAGAAATGTATCGAATAAGAATAAGAATAAGAATAAGAATAAGAAAATGTTTATTGTAAAGCCGTGTAAAAAGATGTTACATACAAATTGTTTCAACAGCCTGCCCATTTCGAGCGTACAATTGTGATTTATAAATAATAAGTAATAGGTAGTTTTATATTAACAAAAATAATAGATATATTTGTTAAGTACAGATACAGATACATATTAGGTTTTATTACAGGTACAGATTGTTAATTACTATACATGACTTATACCTATTATCATTAACAATTTCAACATAAAAGTGCTAGTCAATTACAGGTTAAGTAAATTATATTTGCTTATTTTGTGGTCTTCGAAAAATTCTTTTGTGCTATAAAAAGCTTTCGAAATAAGCCATGTTTTTAATTTTCTCTTAAAGTTATTTCCTTCTAGTAATTTTATTTCTAGTGGCAAGCAGTTGTAAATTTTGATTGCCATGGCATAAGCACTGTTTGCAAACATACTATTATTATGTTGCGGTATATACATGTTAATCTTATGTTTAGGTCTCCTAATATCGCCTCGAGTACATAATGTTTCGTTGAAGTCATTTTTATTATTTTTCACAAATGTACAAGTCTCATAAATATATATACTAGTCAAGGTCAAAAAATTACTTGTTTTAAATATATCACGTAATGTATCTGTACTATTTAATTTGTGTATGATTCTCAAACATCTTTTTTGCATGATGAAAGTTGAATTAATTTCCACAGAATTACCCCAAAATATCACACCATAAGTTAATCGAGGATAAACGTAACCGTAATAAGCATTTATAGCGATTTGCTTGGAAGATATATTTGTTAGTATGCTTAAAACGTAACAATACTGAGAGAGTTTATTGTTCATTTTAGTTATATGCGACTTCCAATTGAGGTTAGTATCTATATTAATACCTAAAAAGTTTGTTGCTGGTACGGTGTTTATTTGTTTATTTTTATACGTAATGGTAAGATCTAGTGAAGGTTGTTTATAGTTTTTGAATTGCAGTAATTTAGTTTTACCTGCGTTTAATTTTAGGTTTATATTTTCTAGCCAGAATCCTACTGTTTTTAAAGTTTGGTTAATTTCATTTTCATATTCCTGTTTGTTTAATTTTCCTTTAGGAATATAAAAAGTAGCGTCATCTGCAAACATTACGCAAGGGTGTTTAGTAACTTGGGGAAGTTCGTTGACGTAGATTAAAAATAAAAGAGGCCCAATGATACTACCTTGAGGTATTCCTGATGTTAACACTTCGGATTTAGAGACTATTTGTTCGACTGTTTTAGAGGATCTATTGTAGACGTCTAAGACTACCGATTGTGATCTATCTTGTAGGTATGATTTGATGAGTTTTAGAGCAAGTCCTCTTATCCCTGCTCTTTCTAGTTTCCTAAGTAATATTTTATGTTCCACACTATCAAATGCTTTAGATAAATCTAGGAACAAAGCAACTCCAGGTTCTTTAGCATTTATGTTCTTAGCTACTCTCTTAAGCATTTTAAAAATAGCTAGTGATGTATTCTTACCCTCTTGGAACCCGAATTGATTTTCATTGATAATATTGATAATATTGTATCGAATAAAGTATAACAATAATATAATAATAAGCACGCACATTTAAAAGTATTTAATATACGACGCACTATATTAAATAGTATTTATTCTAAAGTATCTCGTTTTAAAAATTGCGTGAGAATTACATAATTTGTTTTTATATTACACGAGTTTTATTTTCGACCCACAAAACGGAGGAGGTACTCAATTCGACGCGTATATATTTTTATGTGTAAAAACGCAAAACTTTTAACATAGTGGTCAGACTTCGAAGTTAGTCCCATTTAAATTTTATCGAAATTGGCTGAGCCATTTTTGATAAATCAACAATAATGTGAAAAATGCTACATCAATCCGTGCGAAATATTTGCGAATTCTGTATACGGTTGAAGTCGGTCATGCCATTTTTATTGCAAAAAACAATGCTACCTCCAGTTGCTACCATCAACTCAGTATTAGAGGATGTGGTCAAACGTAAAACAGCTAGCTAATAGCTAGGTTTTCTGATAAATCTTGGTTGGTGATACAACTTCTGATAAACAAGGACAGAAACTAGGTAATTTTTCTAGGATAAAAAGTAGCCTATGACACTCAACCTACGGAACTTTAAACTATACAACGTGTTACAGAAAGGTTAAACAATACTAAGGGCATTTATGTGTATTCAGTCACAAATCACCTGTATGAGTTTTAAACTTCAAAATCTATGTAATTTTTTCCATTTAAAATGAAAAAAAAAAAAAAAACCTATTATTTTGGACACCGGCGGAAGACCGCGAGACGTGGAAGTTGCTCCACCGACATGAGCCATGCTCTTAAATCCTGAATGAATGAATTTTGTTGCTGCAATCTTTGAACGGACGCTATTTAAATGCGCTAGAAGCAGATCCACTTCATTTTTCCGTACTATGGCAAACAAATCGTCCACATATCGCCACCAGTGTCTCGGTTTATATGGAGTCGTTACCATTGTCGTTTCCTCCAACCAATCTATAAAGATGTTCCCATCGCAACTCCGTCGATCTACAGATAGTAATCCCCATAGAATAAGAACAAAGTACTAGAAACAGTACTAAAATAGCAAGAGATATACATCACTTTGTCCCATTTTAAATATGAAATTTAATTTGGGTGTATGTGCATCTTTATCTAACAAGATAAAGATATTATGCACATACACCCGAACTTGCGTATTTTCGAAGGTTTTCACAAACTAGTGCTATCTCGGGTGTCCAAATTCAAAAAGGTAAAAAGAAGGAAGGTAAAATGATTAGAGATTTGAACCTTCTTACTGGAACTAGAGGGTTCAAATTTCCGAACAAGACAAATGACCTAATCTAACCAAATTTTAACCATTTTGACATACCAACTAGTGATTTTGACGTATGCGACAGACATTGCGTTTTTTTTGTTCCACTCACTCTCGCGTATGCTGTATAACCAGATGTGAATAAGACAGCTGTAACGTAGTTTTTATTTGAGTAAATTTTAGCAATACTTCTATTACCTTGTAATCCCCCTTCCGAACCAAAAAACCACTTGACAGTACGTAATTTTTTGAAACCATGTTAGGTCTAAAATATTAAAATGTGTAAAAACTTCGTTAGTTCCATAATGAAATAGTAGGGACCTCTTAATTAATACGTACATTTTCGGAACAATTAACCGTAGCAATGCAATTTTCGCGCAAAACCACTACTTATCGTGTTATGAATCATTGATGATTACGGAAAAACCGATTTTGCGACAAGTGTCCAATTTATTATTCATAAAATAGGTATTTGGTAATTCAGGAATCATTTTGACTTGCAAATTTCTTGAGAATCACACTATTAGATTAGTGCTAATAAAATATGAAATAGCGTTATTAAGCCATGTATTCACTGAGCAACAATGTTTCGGAAACACAGTTTCTGAAACATCACGTAGATGTTTCCAGGAACTGACTTGTTTCCGTGTCCCACACGGTAGTGTTTACAGAAACAAAATAATTGTCTCACTTGTATCAGAAACAGGGGCGTAGCTACTACGTATCTGCCGTATCAATTATACGGGGCCCCTGGCCACGGGGGCCCCCGACGTGCGTTGGCAAATTTTAATTAATCAGTTAGCCGAAAAAAGGCAAGGAGAGTGTTTTCTAATATAATTGTTTGTACAAATTTTGGAAAAAGTGACAGATAGATAATTATGATGAATACGAGTAAATATTTCTTTTAATTTTATGCAAAAAATTTTTTTCTATTCATCTTTATCCTTCATAAGGGCCCCCAAACAAATTTTATACGGGGCCCCGCCAAAGCGCGCTACGCCACTGCTCAGAAACATAATTTTTTGTTTCGGAAACACGTAGATTTTGTTTCTGATACAGAGTTTATACACAATTGTTGCTCAGTAAATACATGGCTGTATGAAAACAATTTGCAGATGACAAACTGTAGAGATAAATTATTCATCCATCCATCCATCCAACTATCCGTCAGACATGGAACGTCCACTGCTGGACATAGGCCTCCCCTCATAGAGATATATCGCCAATAAAAGCGGTATGAAGCAGCTAGCATCCATCGCGATCCTGCGGTCTTAAAGCAGTCATTCGTCTACCATGCGGGTGGACGTCCTACGCTGCGCTTGTCGGTACGTGGTCTCGTCATAAATTAGTAACAAATACGTAATGCATGACAAAATTTTAGTTTAAATCTAGAACCTACTTATTTCATTTATAAACTTAGTCAAACAGGCCACCCCTAATGGTGCCCTGGCCAAAAGTACCCATTATCCTGGCGGCATTCATCATCATCATCATTATCAGCCGTAGGATGTCCACTGCTGGATATAAGCCTCCCCTATGGATTTCCAATAAGGCCGGTGGGAAGCGGCCTGCATTTTTTTTTATTCCGTACAGGTTTTGCGTTTGACTACATACTGCCTGATGTTGAGCAGATATGGGGTCTAGGGTGTAGCTCGCTTACCTAGAAGATACCAGATCCAGCGCGTTCCTGCGGTCTTAATAATATCGTCGGTCCACCTGGTCGGTAGACGTCCTGGGCTGCGCTTGCCGGTGCGTGGTCTCCATTCGAGAACTTTACTGCCGCATCGGCCATTAGTTCTCCGACCTATGTTCCTTGCCCATTTCAGACTTTTCTAGACATGGCTAAACGGTTAAAATAACCGGGACCTACAATTTAAGGTGTCATTCGAGCCACGGTAGCGCTCAGTTGTAAATGGCACCCGCGGTCACCCATCCGATGACTAGTTCAATAGATAACTGGACCTAGCGATATTGGTTTTTACATACAGTGAGCGCCCCTGAACTGGGCCCTGCGATAGGCCGATAGGCTAAGCTAATACATTATAAAAATATAACTTTTAAAATACAAGCTTTTGAGACCCTGGATATCATGTAGCAGCAGAGTGCTAGTCAAGACAAGTAAAACGAGCCCAAACACGACGAGTCTATCTTGTTTAGTACAGGAGCTCCTATGGCCACCTGCCGACTCCATCATCAAAGCAGCTCAATGGTACTTTATTAGGCATTGTCACGCAATTTACATATGCATGCAAAATTTCAACTAAATCGGAAACCGGGAAGTTGGGTCAAATTTAACTTGCAAGATTCCACCTGAACTTACATATACATGGGTACATCCTATAAAAGCTTATAAAATTAGCCTTTTCTATAAAGTAATAATACGTATAGACCAGATAGCTAGCCTTGGTGTGAGAGCTTTTAAATTGCCCTGATATGGCTGAACAGTTAAAACAACTATGGCTTTGTACATGTACGTACGGTTTTTTTATTAATTGTAAAACTTTGTTTAACTAAAGGCACGGGCCTTGGTGTCCGTGGTGCAGAATTCTCAATTTGGTAAAATGTAGTCCTTTACGCTTTACGCGGAGGTATTTTTTATAGCAGGCTGCTTTAAATGTGGCTTACGAGGTCAAGCCACATTTAAAGCAGGTACTAAGACCATAGCCATGGACGATTTGTCTTTCCACCGGAGTGGTCGTGCCTTGTCCTCGCCGGTGCGTTTCGCCCAAATTACTTTGTGGTACATACGAGTATAGGTCAATAACGAATTAATAAACGTAAATCCGATTTACAAATAGCGCTTTTTTAATGAATAACCACGCATAACTTTTTACGTAGTGGTCCAATTTTGACAATTCCAAATTGGTCCCATTTAAATTTTATCGAAATCGGCTGAGCCATTTTCGATAAATCAACAGTAATGTGAAAATTGTTACATCGATCCGAGCGAAATATTGCGAATTCTGTACACGGTTGAAGTCGGTCATGCTATTTTTTGCAAAAAATAATTATAATTATTCCTAATCCTAATTTGTATTTGACGAAGTTTTTCCTGCTTGTTTATCAAACTTGCATTTCTATTTTGTCATGAAGACAAGAAAAACACACTGCTAGTAATATATTGTGCGAACATGTTGCAAAGCCTAGCAAGTAACTGTGAAAGATTACCTGTATAATAATACAGGGCTATGCTTGGAGTCTCTTTGCGAGATTGAAACAGAAAAAAGGAGATCCATACAAAAACCAACATCAGCGACATTGCCCAACGGATTGAAAAGTTATATTCCAAGTATTCAAAAGTCTTTCTGAGCGTCTGGTGGACGAGACGCGTGACCAAAATGCTTGTGTTTATTTCGCTCAATGTATAAGCATTGCCATTTAGCGTGGCAACGCTGCCAGCATGCTGGGCACGCTGCCAACTAGCAGTGGGCTTGAGCATTTGGATTATCTTGAGACCTTCAAGGGTCTGCTAGTGTAGTAGTAGTTTATGTAGTTTTAGCCTATGTAAGTAGTGTTGGATTTTGGTGTAGTTGCACTTGCCATTAAAAAAAAGTTTTATAACTAACGACAGCGGGCAGGTCACAAAGCACAAAGGACCTATGTGGTCCAAAAGTTCCCATTTCACTAATTTTGTTACATTGACATCACTGCTCTGTCATTGCTAGTACAAGTAAAAGTGCTTGATACTTGGTAGACAAGACACCTTTCGGTTTTCATCAGTAGACTCGTGTCTACCAAGTAGTCGGTACCTTGGCTGCTGATTAAAATCTTATTGTTAGTTCACCGTAACGCCACGACGGTTCTATTTTTGCATAAACTCTAACCGGACTACAACAGGAAATTTATGTTTTAAAGGTATGAAGATATTCATAGATAATTCTAACGATGTGTTGTGGTTCTGCCTGAATTTGCTGCGATGGGTCGGATTCTTAGTGCCAGATGAGCTCACTGGCTTCAAGAAGAAGCTTTATCCTTTTTATTTTGCTTTCTGGTTCATGTTCATTGTCGGTAAGTAAAGTTCAGTTTTAATCTCTTAAAATTTGACTGCCTCGGTGGCTCAGTGGTTAGGTTAGGTGACGCTGACTTCTGGGTCAAAGAGGCGTGGGTTCGATCCCCACCCAGGGCAAACATTTGTGCGATGAACATAGGTGTTTGTTCTGTGTCTGGGTGTTATTTAGGTTTTATCTATTTAAGTATGTATTTAAAATATGTATATGTAGTATATCAGTCTCTGGCAGCCATATCACAAGCTTTGCTTAGTTTGGGGTCAGAAATCGTGTGTAAGATGTCCCCTAATATTTATTTAATCCTTGACGCAACAATAGAGTATTTAAAAGTTAAACTGCCAAAAGAAAGGATTCGGATTGAAAGTGTTTCTTTTTTCTTATGCAATCGTGATGAGTCTATAATTAAATAAAAATGTTGTGTGGTTGGGATTTTGCAAAATAATAAATTTTACACTTGTTAATTACTAATGTTAATTAGAGCTTTAATTGTCTGTAACGTAATCTTTGAATATAAAGAAACCTCGTGTTCAGTGTTTGTTATCGAAATCCTCCGAAATGGCTTATCTTTGTAATTTTTTTTTTGTGTATATTTAGTTAGGTCTCAGAATAGGTTGTAGGCTATTTTGCACCCCTAGGTGGCCTTTTCATTTATATAGCAAAACATCACTTGCTGGTCTACTAACTATATTTTTTGTGGCCGCAGGTATTTATATAATATCTCAAACAGTGTTTTTGATCCAAAATTGGGGCAATATGAGCGAGATGACAGCGAGCTCATTTTTTTTGTTTACGAACTTCTCCTTTGTTAACAAGATTTTCAACGGTTTACGAAAGAAAAAAGCTATTCTTAAGATCATTGATGAAGGAGAATACGAAATGACAATTGAAAAGAGTGAGGAGGGGCAACAGATTGTCAAAAGGTAAGCGTAGCTTTAAACTGTTTTATAAAAAAAAAAAAACAAAAAAAAAATGCCAAATCGATGGATAAAATGATACATTTTTAACTTTACATAGACCTGGCATTTTTTAAATTTCTTGAATCAGAGACTAGGTACGTGAAAATTGAATACAGATTGGCGGGCTAAAGATTGGGGCTAGTCTTCCAGCATTTACGTAGGTTCGTAGCTACTTTTTCCCACTCGTTTGTCACAATTTTAGGTATCAAAATATTGATTGAAGACTATTCCGTTTTTTAATTGTTTTCAGGATAAATAAAGAAACAACTGGCTATGTGCGTTTATATATTATAGACGTAGTAATCACTTTGGCCGGTTGGGCGCTGAGCACTGTAGAAAAACAGTTGCCTTTTCGTGCTTGGTAAATGTAATTTAACTTATTAATGTTATTTCTCTAAGTTAGTTATTTACTCTACAAGTTACATTATATCTTTCAGGTTCCCTTACGACACTACTAAGTTTCCTGCATTTCAGCTGACTTACTTACTTCAGGTATTCTACTTTATTAAGTAACTTGGCTTAAAACCACGCTAACACCACCTCCTGACTTCCTAAAGCCAGCAGAACAGCTCCCAGCAGGTAGCGACCTCCCGCGACCCACCTGTCAATAAACCGACTCCAGACCCAAGTGGGCCGCTGCAAGAGAAACTTAGCCAAGCGGGGTTTTTCGGGTGCTGACAGGGTACGGTGTGACTACGGAGCCCCTGAGCAGAATATGGATCACCTGCTTACGTGCCCACAGTGTCCGAGCCCTTGTTCGATGGAAGATTTAAACCAGGCTACACCCTGCGGGGTTGCAGTGGCATAATATTGTGAGAAAATAATTTAACCATTTTGAACCACTGAAACGGAAGTATTTTGACTAATTTTTAGTGATTTTGAGTGCACAAAAGTTAAGGCGAAGTCAGTAAGTTAATTACACTGGCTCTACACGGCCCTTGGCGTAGCCAGGGATTTTTTTCCAAGCTGTTATATTCAAGTTTTATAGGGTGGGCAGCTGCTTTATTCTATTTTTCAGGGGCCGGAAAAAGGAGGGGTAGAGTTAAGAAGAGAGCACAAAATAATATAGAATAATATAGAAATCGGCTGAGCCGTTTTTGAAAAAATCAACAGTTTTTTAAATTTCCGAATTTTGTACACGATGAACATCTATCGATGTTCATGAAAAAATCAACAGTTTTTTAAATTTCCGAATTTCGTTTCCGATTCGTTTTTGAAAAAATCAACAGTTTTTTAAATTTCCGAATTTTGTACACGATGAACATCGATAATTTTGCCAATTGTGAACCGAATCGAAAAAATCTTTTTTAGTTCGAAAGGTTATACTCCCAAGGTAGTCCAATTTAAATTTTACAGAAATCGGCTGAGCCGTTTTTGATAAATCAACAATAATGTAAACAATTCGAGCGAAATATTCGAATTTTGTACACGATGGAAGGCGGTTTTGCCATTTTTTGCGAAAAATAATTTACTTTTATACATATAGATTGCATGCGCAATTGGCATCGTTGCGATGAACATCAGCTTGGACCTGCTGGTTGCGACCGAGACGGCTATCTGTCGCTGCCGATTCGAGCTGGTCAACCTCTCTCTCAGGAATCTCTGTGAAGGCTTCAACCTTACTCATAAGGTTAGTAGACAAAATTCCAACTGTACTGTACCAGGCTTTTTAATAGTCCAGTGCAGGACGTAGGCCTACCCACGAAGGCCGCTGCGTCGCCAGTTTTCTGTAGAACACTTTGGCTGGACACGCTGCGGCGTGTCTAGATACCAAATGGTTCGTGTAATATTACACACGGCCGCTGCGTCGCCAGTTTTCTGTAGAACACTTTGGCTGGACACGCTGCGGCGTGTCTAGATACCAAATGGTTCGTGTAATATTACACACGGCCGCTGCGTCGCCAGTTTTCTGTAGAACACTTTGGCTGGACACGCTGCGGCGTGTCTAGATACCAAATGGTTCGTGTAATATTACACACGGCCGCTGCGTCGCCAGTTTTCTGTAGAACACTTTGGCTGGACACGCTGCGGCGTGTCTAGATACCAAATGGTTCGTGTAATATTACACACGGCCGCTGCGTCGCCAGTTTTCTGTAGAACACTTTGGCTGGACACGCTGCGGCGTGTCTAGATACCAAATGGTTCGTGTAATATTACACACGGCCGCTGCGTCGCCAGTTTTCTGTAGAACACTTTGGCTGGACACGCTGCGGCGTGTCTAGATACCAAATGGTTCGTGTAATATTACACACGGCCGCTGCGTCGCCAGTTTTCTGTAGAACACTTTGGCTGGACACGCTGCGGCGTGTCTAGATACCAAATGGTTCGTGTAATATTACACACGGCCGCTGCGTCGCCAGTTTTCTGTAGAACACTTTGGCTGGACACGCTGCGGCGTGTCTAGATACCAAATGGTTCGTGTAATATTACACACGGCCGCTGCGTCGCCAGTTTTCTGTAGAACACTTTGGCTGGACACGCTGCGGCGTGTCTAGATACCAAATGGTTCGTGTAATATTACACACGGCCGCTGCGTCGCCAGTTTTCTGTAGAACACTTTGGCTGGACACGCTGCCGCGTGTCTAGATACGGCTAATTGACAAAATTTTGCTGTTCACCAAGCAAAAACCGTTGTTTAAATCAAGTAATCACACGTTTAACTTAAACATGCGTTGGAGAACTATGCTGCATGTCTACCTAATACTCCGTTTGTCAGAACATAGTAAGTTTCCTTCATATAAAGCATACAAAGTCTTATGCCAATCGTAAGACCGAGGGAGATGTCATGTCACTGCCAAAATATTTCATTTTCAGCCTGATACGAGTACAGGTTATAAGTAACATTTAACAAATTAATGTTTTGCGTTTATTATATTTTACAGCTCTTATCATCAGAAGAAGAAGACGTGGTGAAGTCACGTCTACATCGCTGCGTGCTGCAGCATCAGGCAGCCTTGGAGACAGCCGCTCAGATCCAGAATTGTTTTACTAACACAATCTTAGTGCAGTTCTCGGTGTCTGTTGTAATAATTTGTACTACGGCTTTTCAGCTAGCTGAGGTAGTATAGATATTTTATGAGCCAGTGTTTTCAGATAGTCAATACTTTAGGTGGTGTCAGCAATATTCCTCCCCTAAGACCGGTTGGAAGAGGTTAGCATCCAACGCAGTCATACGGTCTTAATGAGATCACTGTCGTAGACATCTATTTTAACTTAGTCTTCAATTTTTAGTACTGTATAAAATGTTAGGTTTTTAGGTATTATCAGGTATATTGTTTAGGTTACTAAGTATGTCGCACTTTTGCACTGTAAGTAATCAGTTTTTAGAAGTATTTTGCTAAGTTTAGGTAGCGAGTAGTTATTTCATTTTATTTAAGTATAAGTATTATATTTTCTTTTTTGCTCTTTGTCAGCCTGAAACACAGGTTTAACCTAGTTCAGGCAAATGTGTGTGTGTCCTTTTTGAAATTGTTTGGCTTTTTTATTGAATTATGGCATTGATGTTTATATTTTTTTTTTACCGGTCCACTTTGACGTTCTCCGCTGCACTTGCCGGTACGTCATTTACACTCCAGCACGGGAAGCATGGCAAAGGGACTAATAGTCTTTCCACCATTATATCCCCTCGAAGAGGAAATAAAGTATGGATTGACAATGACATCTGACATTAAGAGTGGATAAAATGGGTTTCTCCCCTTGCCGTGCTACCCGGGCTGAACTTTACAATCCTATTGATCATCATCAGCCCCTAACCTCCTAGCCCTTCTTGTTATAAGGCCTGGATCCAACAATAGGCGAGTAGGTGTCTTATATACAACTGATAAAATTATTTTTTAGGTACATAAAAGTCTTTATAGTATAAATAAAATCCTACTAATATTACGAGTATAAACGTGAAAATTTGTAAGGATGGATGGATGGATGAATGTATGGATGTTTGTTACTCTTTCACGCAAAAACTACTGAACGGATTGAGATGAAACTTTGCAATTGTATAGCTTATACATCAGAATAACACAAAGGCTATAAATTATAATGATATTGCGTAAATTTTCCATATTTTAACAATAAGTGTTAAGTAATTAGGAAAAATTCTGGCATCTGCGAGCTATTCTAACGTGCGCTCCAAGAAATGTCAAAAAATAACTGTCAAATCGAACAAATGTCAAATCGATTTTTTTAATTGCCACCTCCTTTGTTTAGGGTGGTGAGGTAGGGCCTCTAAATATCATGCGATAGACATTGATCTAAATAATACATTTACGTAACTCTAAACGACATATTTCCTTTTTTAGGTAACGGGTGGTTTTGTTTGGTTAATGCCATTGACTTCCTACTTAGTGGGGATGATACTGCAGGTGTATTTTTATTGCAATGAAGCTCACAAACTAACCTTAGAGGTACCTACTCAAATATAATGTTTGTACAAAAATTAAAACTTACTTTTTGCAAAAAATAGCATGACCGACTTCACCGCTGTACAGAATTCGCGAACATTTCGGACATATCGATGTAGCATTTTTCATATTATTGTTGATTTATAAAAAATGGCTCAGCCGATTCCGATAAAATTTAAATGGGACTAATTTCAAAGTACACTCTTTCCAATAAATAAAGAATTATTGAAATCAGACTACTATGAAAAAAGTTGTGCGTGGTTATACATTAAAAAAAATACACGTCGAATTGAGTACCTCCTCCGGTGGTTCGTCGGTCAAAAAGAAGATTTTTCAAAGTTGGCCCAGATTTTATAGTACAGTAGCCCAAAAAAGCCTTAAAATATGGTAAACAAATTTGCAGTAAAAACAATGGTATTTAAAGCTTAATTATATCGCTCCATATTTTACAAGTAATGTCATAATATTTATTATGACCACGAAAATATGGGAGATGATTATTATAGATAAATAACATGAAAATCATTTTCTAAAACAAATAAAGTAACTAATGAAATACTGTCCAAAGTGATGGCTTAAGCTCAGTTTATTTTTGAAATAACTCCTTTGATATTATGACTTAAGTTACTTTATTGCAGAGTTCTCTGATAGCTGATGCGGTATACGAGTGTCCGTGGTATGTGTGCTCGGTGCCGCTCCGGCGCGCTCTGCTCATCGTAATGGTTCGCTCGCGTCGCGAGACCGTGCTTACGGCGGGTGGGTTCACCACGCTCTCGCTCTCATGTTTTGTGTCGGTGAGTTACCAGTAGCACCAGAGAGATATACATGTCTACATACTCCGCGGCTTAATTAGTGATCCCTTAGATGAGTGTGAGTTACACTAATTATCACCAGAGTGTTTGACATAGAACATGTTTGCGTATCAAGGTCATCTCAAATGATGATGTGCAGTGGATTATAAATTCTATACCCATGTGTTCACATGATTTTATATAAAATTCGAAAAATAGCATGCGTACACCTATAGTTTTATATTTTATAACTTCTATATGTTTCAGATTGTAAGAGCGTCGTACAGTTTTTTCACAGTTTTGAGGCGGGTGCAGGAATGAGAATTTGCAAGAACATTTTATTTCCAATGAAATATACCAAACCTTTAACTTATACAGGGTTATTTCTAATCAATTAGCATCCTTTAAGGGGCTGTTTCTGTACATAAAAACTAACAACTTTTGTACTACGACTTTAATTAATTCTCCAAAAAAAAGTTATTGTTCCATAGAAAAATATCGTTCACCCTCGACAAAATGTATGGAACTGCTGTTTTTTTTTTTGAGTTTTGACAAAAGTCACTGAACATAAAATGTTAGTTTTAATGTACAGAATAAGCCCCTAAAAGGATGCTAATTGATTAGAAATAACCCTGTAAATAAACTAATAATAACTTTACTGTTATATGAATAAGTTAAACCAATTCTACAAATCCATACATAATCATCCATTCTAATACATATTTATTTATTATATCCATTTATCTATTGTAGCAGCATAGTATATATTATGGCAACATTATCAACGAATGTTTTTTTTGATAATAGTCACGCCCATTCATTACTTCTTGACAAATATTTTGATCATAGTTTATCGTGATTGATTATTACAAAACAATTGTAAATTAATTAACAGAAGGTACTTTAGGAATCAATGATTTATAATACTAAATAATTATCCAACTCTAAATTCACATTGAACCAGTGACAGTAATAATGAATTACAGCTTAATTGCCATTGTTAAAACAATTTCAACTCAGAAAATTAGGCGCTCATGCTGTTCATGGCCACTGAAATTATTAGTATGAATCGTTGATGATCACGGGAAAGTTACCAATTGTCCAAAGGTAAATAATTTATTAGGTGCAAATTTCATGGTAATTTACTTCTGCCAGTAAAATAAATGAAGGTTTTTGTTGAAAATAGACAGGGCACGTTGTGGCTCTGTCTGAACCTCCACAGATGGGTGGGTTTCTTTGTGCCAGATAAATTGACTGATATTAAAAAGAAGATGTATCCTTTATATGTTTTCTTTTGGTTCATGTTTATTGTTGGTTGGTAATCAAATATTTGTTTTTTACCATTCTACATCTTGCATTCGTCACCTTATACTGATAGCAAATCAAAATATCTCAAATGTTTAACTATATTAATAGACTTTGTCACTTTTTGAAGGTATTTAAGTCATTACACAAACTGCCTACCTCATCCAAGCCTGGAGTGACATTAGTGAGATCACAAACGCTCGTATCTCCTATTAACTAACTTCGCTTTAGCGGTGACAATTGTCAAAAACTAGTCTTGAGGAGAAAGTTCATACAAACCACGATGTCCACGTACGATCGTACAGCTTGTTTACGGTGGTGCAAAAAATGAAACAAAAATAAAATATACGACACGCACCACAAATTACGACATGCCGCGCCGCACGAATTGGTAATGATTAAAAAATAAATCAAACATTATTTATGAGTTATTCATGATTTATTTAAAACCAGTGTAATCTACCAGATTGTAATAAATGTTGAATCTTACAAATATTAAGACTTTTATTTCAAAATCCCCAAAAAAGCTATAACCATAAGTTCTCAAATATAAAAGTGGAGTACCTAGAGTCTGGCCAACGAAAGCTGTCCAAGAAAAAAGGCGGGAATTTAAAAAAAATCAAGAGCTGTTAGCTTGTTTTCTAGTACCGCTCAGCTGATCTCCATGAAATTTAGCATGCAAGGAGTTTATAGAACTACGTGCATGCAGCTTTCGTTGGCCAGACTCTAATTACCTAAACTTACGTACGCACATAGGACTTATACAAGAATACAAAGAAAAACGAAAAATACCTGACGTTATTGAAAAGAGACAGCGATTAATATACAGGGTGTTGAATTTCAAAGTACAGGGACTTTACTTTAGTAAATATGCTCATCATTATGAAGAAATTTTACTAGGTATTTGGCCTCTTACGAAATCGCGAAAAAAAAAATCAGCTGGTCCAACAAACTGCCGCTGCAATAGGCAGAAAAATCAAAGCGAAACGATGATGGTTCTCTTTATTCTGTATAACTTGCGGTCATAAAACACTTTCTGCGGTACATTAGTAGTCTGTTATGGCGGCAAATAAAGGATTATAATATACGTATATCCTAACTAATTTACTTATTACTGACTGATATTAAAATTAAAGTAATTATAAATCCGAAAGTGTGTTTGTTACTTTTTCACATAGCAACAATGGAGCGACGGATCGACTTGATGTTTTGCAGGAATAACGATGGTTTAAAGGCATGTATTCACTGAGCAACAATAAGTTTGTCTGGAACCTTACGTAGGTAGATGTTTACCGAAACACACCGATAAACACTTAATGTTTACAGAAATAAAATAATTGTCTCTGAAACATTTATTTTTTGTTTCAAAAACACGTAGATTTTGTTTCTGATACAGAATTTATAAGCAATTGTTCATCCATCATGAAGGTCGTCTTCCTTCATCTGAAGAGAGGAATCAGACTCGATGAACGTTCTCTTTTCTGAGGCAGGGTGCCACGGAGCTCTGTCCGTAGGGGATATTCAGAAGGTGCGAGTTCCCAGAGTGCCCGCAAGGGCGAACAGCGTCTTAGAACCTTGACAGCCGGTTGGCTGGATGGTATCATAGCTTTGTGGAGCTTTTTTCTTTATCTCTCTTTCGAGAGCATCATGCTGGGTCACCTACTTCCTCTTCGCCTCCTTCCACCGGTTCGTTCAGGAGAAGATCTCGAGGGAGTGCACGCCAGGTACTTTCGTCTGGGGATGTTTTGTAGGTGAGGGTGTGGCCCATTGTCATGCCGCGCGCCAGACGAACCACGAACTCGGATGTACGTCTTGTATATACCCATCTTGGTACAAAGTGGCAGCTTAGAGCGAAGAACCGGTCGCAGTAGCGCGCGACACCAGCACACCAGAGCACCAGCTTTAGCCTTGTGGACGGAGTGCGTGGTCTGCGATCGCATACTCAGGAGCGGATCAATGAGGACGTACAGGTACTTGACGGTATTTTTATTTTGCCACGTGATGTCCTCTCCTCTAAGCTGCAGCGGACGTGGATAGGATGACCTTTTTGCGCTGCCGACAAGCAGAGCGCGCGTTATGCCCACGTTGACGGCCATCCTCCACGTGTCGCTCAGTTTAATTGTTGCTCAGTGAATACATGGCTTAAGAGTCGGAAAGTGACATAGGCTAATAAATTAGCGGGAAAAACTGCAGACAAAAGCTGGTATACGAATAAAATATGAATTTAATTTATGTGGCAAAGCATTTTAGTGGGTGATAGTCCCTCGTTATATACATACTATCGGATATACGAGTATTAATGATTGCGCTTAGACGAGCTTACTTTCTCTTCTATAGGTAACTGTACATAACAACCTGGATGTCCTCTGAAACGGTCGTGTGCTACGATCGTTGATTTTATTTATTTAATTATTTAATAGTGTCAAAACGCACTAAGGATACAATTATTTTTAAAACTTATACCTACTTTAAATGGTACAAGTATGTACATTCCAATAGCAGACAAGCAAAGATAGATATTTAAGCAAAATTAATTTTATTAATTTTTTTCTTGAAGGTATGAAGATATTCATAAATAACTCTATTAATGTGCTATGGATTTGTTTAAATTTGCTGCGATGGGTCGGTTTTTTGGTGCCTGATGAGCTTACTGGTCTCATGAAGAAATTATACCCTTTGTATTTTTGGTTTTGGTTCATGTTTATTGTCGGTGAGTCTAAAATAAATACACAATTGTGGATATTATGTCTTTTCATACTGTTCGATATATATTTTCAATCTTGTTAATTTTTTTTTTTTTTTGTCGTTTTATAATAATTTTTTTTTAATTATCCCCGTTATAATTGGGTTCTACTTTTCAATATTTCGGTTTCGCAGGTTTCTACATTATCTCTGAATCTGTGTTCCTGATCCAAAAGTGGGGTGATGTGAATGAGATGACTGCCGTCTCCTTCTTTTTCTTTACAAACATTTCATTTGCATATACGATTTTCAACGCGGTGCTAAAAAACAAAGCTATTCAGGCGATCATTGATGAAGGAGATGATGAATTGAGAAGGGAAAGCAGTGAAGAAGGCCAAAAGATCATAAAAAGGTATGAGTAGTAAAGGTTAGTTTGTCTAACAATTTGATAGCTCATTGAATCGTTGGATTGATTCAGAAAAGAGATTCAAGATCATTTATTTGTAAAATAATTGTTTGAAAAAAGTCATTTTATTGGTATTCGGTATGCACACGATTTGAAGTTATTAATTGCGACTTTCTGATTAAGTCTAAGTCTAAACTCCTGTGCCCTAAGAAATGGTGGTTTCAAAACCATGCAATGTGTTTATCAATCCTTACATAGTAAAAAATAAAGTCGCTATTTTCGTTTGTTTATTTGTTTGTTTGTTTGTTTGTCTGTATGCTTAAATCTTTAAAACTACGCAACGGATTTTGATGCGTTTTTTTTTAATGAATAGAGTGATTCAAGAGGAAGGTTTATATGTATAAAAATTCCCGAAATTCCCATGGGAACGGGCACAACGCGGGTAAAACCGCGGGGCGCTGCTAGTATGTAATAAAGTCAAATCTAAGTCATTGAAAAAAGTTATATATTTATCACAAACACGTTCAACTATTAGTACTAAAGTATCAAAAATTTATATAATTTCTCATTTCAGAATGGACAAGAAAATAACTGCCTATGTTTGTTTTTATACTGTGGATATAGTAATTTGCGTATCGGGATGGGGCATCTGTGCCGATAAGAAACAACTGCCTTTTCGGGCTTGGTAAAAATTGTAAACCCAGTTTTAAAGCCCGGGCTCCACCAAAACGGCGCAGAACGGAGCTGTAAAATTGTTTATAACATATTTGCTCGTAAAGTGGCTGTAATTACACCAATTTCAATATCGTTATGCATTTCATTACGCTCTTGTGCGTTATTGTAATGTAAAACGCACGCCGCCACCGACTGCAGAACTCTGTGGTCTCGTTTCTCCTACTTTCACTCAAGAGAGTGAGAGACGTTACGGCACTTGTGCGTTATTGTAATGTAAAAAGCACGATGCTGCGACTGCTGCACGACTTTCACTCAAAATCAGAGTTTTATTAATTTCCTCGCAAATATGTTATAAAACGTCGTTTGACATACGTGCGCTTTGAAAATTACATTTTATTATTTTCAACTTACCGCACTTATATCATAATGTACTATTCCATATGCTTATTTAAGAAATGCCATATTTGATTGGAAGAGACATTATAGAACAATTCAAAATGTCCGCTCGCTCACAATCGTGCCTAAATGGCGATTGAGTCATCTCTTTTTAGGGTTCCGTACCCAAAGGGTAAAAACGGGACCCTATTACTAAGACTCCGCTGTCCGTCTGTCCATCTGTCTGTCACCAGGCTGTATCTCATGAATCGTTATAGCTAGAAAGCTGAAATTTTCACAGATGATGTATTTCTGTTGCCGCTAAAACAACAAATACTAAAATTTATATTTAAGGGGGGCTTCCATTCAACAAACCTGATTTTTACCTTTTTTCGCTCGATATTTATAATAGTAACAGGTAGATGCTTGAAATTTTCACAGAATATTAAGTTATATATTCACTTTAATAACAAATAATAAAATTTAAATAAAATGAATATTTTATAAATATGGGCCGATTATTTTCCAGTCGATGTTGCGTGCTAAAAATTATAAATCCGACCAAAAATTAGCCACGTCAATGGCGATGGAACTCTATCACCAACGATAATACTGCCTATTTCTGAACAGCTCCGCTCGGTTCCAGTTTGATGGAGTTTTATTTACTGTTTTTACTGAAATTATTTATTAATTAGTTCCTTCATTGCTGACATCAATATGTTTGCCTTACAGGTATCCTTATGATGCTTCAGAGTATCCAGCTTATCAGTTAACTTTCTTGCTTCAGGTATTTCACTCTTAGCAACTTTATTTTTATTCTCAGGTTATTCTTACTATTGCTCAACGACGCTTTGATAAACGTGTGTAGTACTCACGCTAATATTATATATACATTTAGTGTCTTCCGCGAGAATAATGCTGTCTGCTAACTGAGCTACTATAACCTCAAAAATTTCGTGTTGCTTTGTAATTTCCTTAAAAAAACAGTTCGTTTAAACCGGATCATATATGAGCATGCTGTATTTGTTACTTTTACAAGCTTTTATTTAACTTGCAATGGATGTAGGTACCTATGTATGTACGTAAGTTCGGGTGGAATCTTGCAAGTTAAATTTGACCAACTTCCTGGTTTCCGATTGAGCTGAAATTTTGCACGCACATGTATATCGCGTGACAATGCAATAATATGGTACTGTGGAGCTGATCTGATGACGAAGTCGGAAGGTGGCAATAGGAACTCCTGTACTAAAGAAGATCGACCCGTCGTGTTGAGGCTCGTTTTACTTGTCTTGGATAGCACTTTGCTTAAACACGATATCCAGGATCTGAAAAGATTGTATTTTAAAAAAGTTATATTTATATAATACTTTATTGTGTTCTTACCCTCCCTTTATATCCAGGAATTGTGCACATACGCATTTAAAAACAACAGCACATTTCTGAAAACAAAAGAAACCCATAATTTAAACACTAGATACAGAGATAACTTAAGTTTGCCATCATCTAGAATAAAAATGCTAAATGAAAGCCCAAATTATATGGCAGTTAAAATATATAATAAACTACCAATCGCCATACGAAATGAACAAAAAATTACATCGTTTAATTATAAATTAAAACAATTTTTAGTGTCGCATTGCTTTTATTCTTTAGATGAATATTTTGAAGTTACCACCTACAAAAGTAATAAATAGGCTTATTGCCAAGTAGGTATTTATATTATTTGATTATTTGTATTACGATCTCTTAATAGTTCTATAATTGCTTGCCACTAAACATCTAAGTAACTGTTCTTAAACTTAGACCATAAGAATAAAATGTAATTATTTGATAAATACTTTTAGAGAGCGCCCTAGCCAATTATAATTTTGCTATGCCCGACAAGGGCGACTAAGTTGTAAGCACATGATATCTTATATAAGACCTCGAATGTAACACTTAGTAGCAATAAATAAATATGAAATATGAAATATGAAAAATAACAATAATTTTTAGATGGGTGGGGTGATAGGCATTGCTGCAATGAATGTCGGCTTGGATCAACTAGTTACCACTGTTACAGCAGTCTGTCGCTGCCGATTTGAACTGATAAACTTGTCTCTAAAGAATCTTTGTGAAGGAATTGTTGTTTTTGATAAGGTTAGTACTTAGATAGGAATTTTTGACAGTATTAAGAAATTTACATAACAGTTAAACTTAACAGCACATAACTGCAGCCGGCCAGCAAAAGAGGCTTTGATGGGTGAACGTGTGATGATGATACGTGTGTCCACATACATAAGTACTTTTAGTAAGTACTATACTTTTCTTAAGTACACTAAAAAACTGTTGCCTGTAAAGTCGGTATACGGGCGAAAGTTTTACGTGACAACGACTTTGAGACGAATGAGACGAATGAGAGCGCATGAAGTGTGAGCGGAGCGTCAAAACGGAGTGAGTAAATAACAATTTATCTTAATAATAATAATTCGTATTGCAGGCTAAAGTCGCCTTTTAAAAGTTACATCATAATAATAAATAAAAATTAAATAAATAATAATTTTATTTGTTCCATAACTTACTTAGGCTACTTAGGTGTTAGTAATTGTTATTGACAATAACTGATTAAATCTTAAGTAGGGGGTAGTTCGAGAAAAGTGTGAGCGGAGCGTAACGCAGTTTCTTGAAGTGTCACCCGGCAAACCAATTTATAAGACGTTGTCACGTCAAAATACCAACTTTTTAAAATCAATGACGAACAATAATATTTTCTCAAACTTGCTTGCAAATTTGAGCATTATTTTGCCAACCTTCTTCGAGATAATTCGAAATAATTGCCGCACTGGCCAATATTCATGCGTGCAGCGGCTGGCAAAAGTTGTATGAAATTCCAAATAGGTATAGCTGTCGTGTTCTCGTTCTAAGAATGTTTGCGAATAAATATTTTTCGCAAAAAATATCAAAACGACCTGCCATAGTGTACAAAATTCGAATATTTCGCTCGAATTGTTTACATTATTGCTGATTTTTCAAAAACGGCTCCGCCGATTTCTATAAAATTTAAATGGGACTACCTCAGGAGTACGTATAAATGTTGAACTAAAAAATAATTTTACGATTCAGTTCAAAATTGGCTGAATTATTGCTGAACATACACAAAAAGAAAAAAAAGACACACAGACGAACATAGAACCTCCTTCTTTTTGGAAGTCGGTTAAAAATACATTTTTTAGCTCTTATCAGCAGATAAGGAAGAATTAGTGAAGACACGTCTGCATCGCTGCGTGCTCCAGCATCAGGCAGTCCTGGAGTCAGCTGCTCAGATCCAGAAGTGCTTCTCGATGACGCTCTTGGTGCAGTTCACGGTCTCTATTGTGATAATCTGCGCAACAGCTTTTCAGTTAGCTGAGGTTATCAAATGTTTATTTTAGAGAACTTCTTCCTCATACAGGGTTATCTGCTTATAATCCTACCGCTTAACTTAGTCCTCGCCTGCACGATACAGGGGCGCCGGGGGTGACGACAAAGGGGACCGAGACAGGTGCGGGCGCCGGGGACCCGCCGCCCGCACCTGTCTCAGTCCCCCTTTGTCCGCTTGTACGTGCAGGCGAGGACTAATACGCTGTACTAAGTCAAAGAGGGGTGATTAAGGCCATCGTTATGAACAACTTTTGCCAAGGGACCAACCTAATCAGCAATTCCAAAGAAACATGCAACTCGTAATTAAAAAAAAGTATGAAACAGTAGATTTTTTCTCTAATTTCGGTTTGGCCACATAGTAAAAGTTGTTCATAGTGATGGTCTGAATCACCTCCTTTCGGCTTATTACACCAGTTCTGGATAACCCTGTATATTCTTATTTGTATTTCGTCTGAAATCAGCATCATAAAGCACATACATACCTACACGAAAGAGCCGTTGAGTTTTACCATTTTCTTAAATATCATCAAAGGTTTATGTAAAATTTCATTTGTCGTTAAATTGTAAACAAATTGTAAATTAAAGTGTGATACATTATGAATTTTCGGCCTAAATATAAAAAAATAACACTTGAGTTTTATAATTCTATTAAAGGTTCTAATAAATAAAATAGGCATGATGACTGGGTAGAAAAATCATTATTATATTAGACCGTCCAAAATATAATATGAAAAAATACGTTATTATTATGTTCCGTGAGTTAGATAATCAAAAAATATTAGACACGTAATAAAACATTTAATGGCAGAGATAAACCTTGTCAAAGTTTGGGAGTGGGGGTCGTAACGTCACATCTCTCACGAAAGTCTACACATTTGTATGACATTCGTGACATCACGCGGAACTTTAACGGGCTATATCTTCATCAATTTTTGTTTAATTGACAAAAGAAAAAATACGTGCCTAATATTTTTAATTATATTATCTGACAGACTAATTTTATTTTTATAGACAAAAATTTTCGTTATGAACATATTATTTAATGTTTTTACTACCGTCTTCTTTGCCTTTCATGGAATATACGAGTATAATTTATTCGAACTTAAGTGGAGTCGTTTAATTTTAACAAATATTTTGTTGAAATATTTTGGTTGTAGGTAACCAGTACCAAACTCTCCTGGTCAAACTGTTTCAGTATACCGTTGACGTTTTACTTTATAGCGATGACATTGGAAGTTTATTTTTATTGCAATGAAGCTCAGAAACTTACTGAACAGATATGAATACCTAGGTATTTAGAACTTTATTGGTCATTGTCATCACAATTGGCAGCTTGTTTCAGTCCACTGCTAGATAAATTTAGGCTTCACCCAATCATCTCTAGGTATTTTGTTTCGAGAGTTTGAATCAGTAATTTTAATCCTCATAATTCAAGTTATTAAGCCATGTATTCACTGAGCAACATTTTTTTTATAAATTCTGTAACAGAAAAAAAAAACATGTTTCTGAAACAAAAAATAATGTTTCAGATACAATTATTTTGCTTTTGTTCCGCAACAGTTGCGCATAGGAGTGTGGACACGTCTCTTGCATTGTTAATAAACTCGGGCGACATTGCTTAGATATCATTACCGTGGCTTAGGCAACTGACTGTGTGGACGGCAGTTTCCGAAACATTGTTTCTGGAAACATCTAAGTGATGTTTCAGAAACTATGTATCCGAAACATTGTTGTTCAGTGAATACATGGCTTTAGTCTTTATTAATATGTTGGCTTCTCGTCTTATTTTTTTTCATGTAGAAATAATATACCTATAAGTAACAGATTTATTCCGTTACAGAGTACTTTGATATCAGACGCGGTGTACGAGTGTCTGTGGTATGTGTGCTCGGTGCCGCTCCGGCGCGCTCTGCTCATCGTAATGGTTCGCTCGCGTCGCGAGACCGTGCTCACCGCGGGAGGGTTCACCACGCTCTCGCTCTCATGTTTTGTGTCTGTAAGTCTAAGTCATTCAGTTTTGCAGCCTAGCTACTGTAGGTACCCTATAGAAATTTTCTCTTTACACCGATGAACGTTGAACAGTGATTTCTATGTAATGCTTTTTATTACAAGTTATAATAAATGAGTGAGTGAGTGAGTTCGCAGGTATAGGCCGGGTGGCTAGCCTATGTGTAAGAGTTTTAAGCCGCCTGAAGGCCTTTGAGATGCGTGACGTTGAGGCAAATAAAACAATTACACTTGGTAGAATCATATTTTTATAAATATCCCTAAAATAGGCTGAATCAAACTTCTGGGCGGCTGTGATGTTAGCCACAATCTGCGCAAACCCCAATCCTGACTGAAGCTCAGAACAGCTACGCGAGGATTTGGTTTCGCGCAGCTTGTAGCTAACTTCACAGCTCAAGTTTGATTCGGCCTACGAGTATACCTTTTTTTTTCAGATTATAAAAGCATCTTACAGTTTCTTCACGGTTTTGAAGCAGGTGGAATTGTAAGACGTAGCTCGAGCACGATCACTTTTAGTGGGAAATAAACATTCTCTAGTTGGATTAATTTCAAATTTAAGGAGAAATAGAACAATAAAGAACAAATATGACACGACAACATTAAGTTCGTTCGTTCGTGCGTGAAATTAAGTACAATAAAAGTAACAAGTGAAATATTTAAAAATATATTTTGCATTCATATCAAAGTGTTAATCATAATTACAATAATATCATAGCTTTATTTTAGATAGTGTTATTCAGTTCTGCAATTTGTGTATTGCATTTTTTTCCCAATAAACAGGCGTATAATTACAGGATGTTTAATTTCGATGGCTTATTTTATTCCTTAAAAATTATATCTGTTTTTTAATTTTGTAAGATCATATTGCAACCAAAATTCAAGGCTATTGGCTATTAATTTGGAAGGTACAGAAGATCCGGAATATCCGTGGAAGATAAATACCAAATTTTATTCAATATGCGGGATGTTTCTGTAGATGACAGATATATTGTAGGATCTCACTGTAGGTAAGTGCCTATGCTACTCATCTTTACGACCTGAAATTAAGACCAACTTTATGAGAGTAATCTTTAAAAGTTCATTCACTCCAAAAAAAATGTACAAAACAGCTGATTTGTTTCGCGATTTCAGGTTTGGTCCCATAGTCAAAGTTGGTCATTGTTATGAGAACGACGATAATTATTCTATAACCTGTACGTGTAGTGTACGTACGTACTGTAGTACGTGCGCAGAACATCAGAGTACTGGTAATGTCGTATGATTTCAGCAAAATTTCCCCGTCAACCACGTCTTTCAAACCAATTGCACACAAAATATGGCATAGGTAAAATTCTTCTTCTTCTTTTACGTTTTGGCGTCGCATTGTTGTGCATTTGCCAGTGTCAAGTATAAAGTTTTAATATTCTTTTTATAAAATTTTGTCAAAATAGTCAGTCTTAAAAACGTCATAGTCCAAGTCATACCTCAGTAAAGCAGTGAAGACTTTAGGCGTCTATGGAGTTTTGGTAACAACATGATACGTCACATTAGATCACTTGCCATGCGTACACTCATGCACGTAAATCAGCTCATAATCAACGAAATACCACAAATTTTCACTAATTATCAGAATAGAATAGAATAGAATAGAATAGAATATCGTTTATTGCTATAAACTGGTACATAAGTTGTTAAAAATGATAAGAAAAGTATCACAGTCTTACCCTTTTCGGGCGTGCAATATCTTATACAATAGGTGGGTATGTATTTTTTGTAGGTATCCTATAGCTACTATAATACACACACAAACAAAATATATTTAAAGTACATAACATAACATCTAATATTTACAATGTCTAAATTATTACTTTATTACAATTGTAAACATCGTTTAAGTACTTAAAAAGGTGCTAATCGTTAAAAAATTCTTTTAGTGAGTAAAATGATTTTGCTATTAACCAAGATTTTAACTTACGTTTGAACAGTGTCAATCTGAGAGCCTTGAATTCTATTGGTAAATGATCACTGATAAAACACAAATTTGACAAAATAATATAATGCGGCAACATGATTTTTCAGCGTTCCCGCCAAAACTCCATAGGTAAAATTATGTTTATAAAAATCCTTGGTTTTAATACACTCTTTATCATTGAAAGTTAATCCGTACTACTCAATTATGTTACAGTTGTGGATAAAACTTGCATTTTTCCGCCTGCTTATTACATCTAATATTTAAAAGTCCAATAGGTATCTAATATGCAGGTTTGCACAATAAATAACACTGTTATAAAAGCTGCTTTTTAATATTACCTACTTCTCTTTGGATTCAGTCTGTTTTATCGTGATGTAATCACGATTGAAATTATACTTAGCGTTGGAATTTTATGGAATCAGATTTTTCGGGTTACTTAGTGCTGGCATTAAATTGGCATTGTTCTTCAATAGAACAGTCTTTACTCTATGCAAAAAAGAATTTTTACTAGCTGAGTTTTTATTTTGTGTTAGGTAAGTCATTTTGAACATCATCATCATCCTCTTCCTCCTCTTCTATCTATGTCCAGCAGTGGGCGTCCCACAGCTGATAATGATGACGATAAAGTACTATTATTGAGAAAATATGTATAATCAGGATTAAATGACCGAAACTACATAAGTAAGAAACATTTGTCTAGTTCTAAAGAAATAATATTCTAGCAAATAAACCAAACCTGAGGCTTTTTTTATGAATTAATATGTGTGATAATAATTTCTTATATCTATTCGTAGTAAAATAGTGACAAAGTCAATTTTACTTACCTTTATAAACTTTGTTAAAGGTATGGAGGTATTCATTAAAAATTCCAATAATGTGTTATGGTTGTGCTTGAATTTACTGCGATGGGTCGGCTTTTTGGTGCCGGATGAGCTCACTGGTCTTAAGAAAAAATTATATCCTCTCTATTTTGGTTTTTGGTTTATGTTTATTGTCGGTAAGTTTTATTAGAAATGCATTTATAAGAAAAATCACTACTTTTAACTGTAACCAGAACATAGAACTGGCTAGTTTACAGATGTATTAAAGTCACCCTGCTTGATATGGCGTGGCAAATTTTTATATTGAGTACTAAATGCCTATAAAATTACGATCTTATAATACATTTGTTTTAAAGATTTCTTTAATTTGAAGACTAATTATTATCTAAATATGTTGTTATTTTTATAGTCATGGTAATAAGGACGCTACTACTGAGCCTTTAGTCCAGGTTTTACAACTATTGCGTTTGCGTGTGGCTCCATACATTTTTGTTAGTTCTTCACTTCATTGAAACTAGCGTGAGGATTCATTATTAAATTTTTATATGAAAAACCGGATACACTCACGATAACATTTGAAACGGCCGAGCCGCTATGCGCCCGACCGGTTTCGTAGTAGTTACCTAGTACTTCTTCATCAGGGAATACGCGCGCCCCCGATGGCTCGGCCGTTTCAAATGTTATCGTGAGTGTATCCGGTTTTTCATATAAAAATTTGTTAGTTCTTCCTCGTTTCCGCCAGGGGCACTGTACATTAAGCCATACTGAAACTCTGTAGTTTCAATTTACGTGTAAACTTGTAATAACCCCTCTGGCTGCAACATATATAAAATTGTATAGTGTTATGTTTTATGTAATTTATCTTTTAGTCATCTTTGTTCCCACAGGTGTTTATATCATCTCTCAATCTGTTGCCCTACTACAAAAGTGGGGGGATGTTAGCGAGATGACTGGCATTTCATTATTGTTGTTTACGAACTTGTCTTTTGCAATCAAGATTTTTAACAGCGTTCAAAAAACCAAGGTTGTTCAAGCGATTATTGATGAAGGAGAGTTCGAACTGAATAGCGAAAGAAGTGAAGAGGGCCAGGAAATTATAAGACGGTAAATGGTATTTAAATAAATGTTTTATTTTTAAGGGCGATTTAATAAACAAATCAAATAAAATAAAAATAAGTTGTCATGCGTGTTGAGACTCACGTATGGTATATAGGCTTCCGTAGATGGTGACGATGATTATAGTGATGATAAAAACCCATATATAGGGTTATTTTTAATCAATTAGCATCCTTTTAGGGGCTTATTCTGTACATCAAAACTAACAATTTTTGTTCTACGACTATTATTAATTCTTTAAAAAAAAGTTGCTGTTCCATAGAAAAATATCGTTCACCCTCGATAAAATGTATGGAACAGCTGGTTTCTTTTTTGAGTTTTGACAAAAGACACAGAACAAAAGTTGTTAGTTTTGATGCACAGAACAAGCCCCTAAAAGGATGCTAATTGATTAGAAATAACCCTGAATATGATGTCATTAGATTTTACTACGAAACCCTAAAAACAGTACAAGTACCAGAGTATAATAAATCAAGGACAGTTACACTTTTCTTTATTTCAGGACTAATAAGGAAGCAACCAAACTTCTTAGTATGTATATAGTGGTCGTTATAATCACTTTATCTGGATGGGTGATTTGCACCGAGAAAAATCATTTGCCTTTTCGTACTTGGTAAAGCTGTTTATATCTATATATTTATATCGTAATGCGTAGAAATATAAACATAGCAAATACTATTTTAGGTATATGTACAGGGTGGAGAACTGAAGCCGACATTAATGAAATCACATATTTGGCCATCTGTTTTATAGCCTTCGACATACTCGTATTTAGAATTCAATAAATAAAGCTATTTTACTTGGTTATGTACAATTTTTCGAAACAACATTATATTATTTTTTTCTAAACTAGAGCTAGTTTGACATTAGTTAAAATAGCAGGACTACATATTTTGATTAGTCTAATGTCAAAATGCTACTGGTTAGTAGAATACTTGTGGGTCAAATTAATAAAACCATAAAAATAAAAACCATTTATTGCAGGCACAGACCCATATTAAACTTAACCTAAATTAAAAACAGTACACTGTAAAGAGGTGTTTGTCTAAATTAAAACTATATATGCACACTGTAAAGGGGTGTTGTCACAAAAAAGTGCCACATACATAGGCACAGTAGTGCCGGGTCATTTTCTGTTCCGGTCCATATGTACAGATATCCAATGTCGATACATTGGACTTCTAACATCGTCAGAGATAGCCACAAGTATCTTGTTGCCGGAACGGCTCAATCGCTGCCAGAATGACGCTACTCTTGTTCGAATTATGGCGAAGAAGTCAGGCACCCCCGCCTCAGCAAACATACTTGACGCACTGCAGTACCGCGGCAGCCTCATAAGAGTCCTGTATGCGTCATTATACTGGACTCTTATCGTGTTGATTGCTTTTCGCGTGTACGTTATCCACAGCTGGCATGTATACATACAGAGGCAATACGCTTTAAAGAGTGTGGTCTTTACGTCCTTACTACAGTTAGCAAATCTGCGAGCAAGCATATTGCTTCTAACGGCAAGTGCCCTTCTCTCTCTCTCAATATCTGCATCATCTTGGAGCCGTTCCGTCAACAAGTGTCCCAAGTATTTGAACTGCTTGACTATTTTTACTGCGGTCCCGTATAAGAACACATTGGGCACCCTCTCCGGCCCTCCAGTAGCGCGGCCCGCACCGACACCTCGCGCAACGCACCCACACACCACGCACTAGCTCTATTAAATGATTTGATTGCCAACAAGCCTGAAATGGACTTGTTTTACACAAGTATCAAAGCTTTGATTGAACTTTGTTTACATCATTTTAGCTGAATTATTGTATAGAATTAAGTTTTAAGTGTGATTTCTGTTTTATATTGATTCTGACACGTTTTGGTCTTTGTTACTGTAAGTGTCTGAATATTTTGTAAATAAATAAAATAAAATAAAATAAAATAAACAGTTTAGCTATAGCTGTTGGCTCCTGGAGGCCCTCCACCGATACCGGTAAGGTTTGTTTGTAATTTAACTTTTTAGTTGCATTCCAAAATTTCACAAAATTCTTGTTTTTTCGATGTAATGCCAAAATATTCATTTTAATATTTTCTTCGTTCTTTTGACACCATCTAATTTTATTTTTAAAAGCAATTCGACTCTCACGCATGTTGTTAAACTCAACACCACTGGAGGGCCTGCCAGCAACCACCCAGCACTTAAAATACAATCTAGCTTTGTCGTGGCTATCTCTGACATGGTAGTTCCAGCCGACCACCCTATCATATCGTTTCTGTACATATGGACGAGCGCTTACAACAGCTGCATTTTGCAATACATTGACTATATGCCTGTAGTATCTATTTATATATTCATAATATGTTTGAAGATGAGCACAGTTCGTCGTGTCGCCACAATTACACATTTTTAATTCAGGAAACAAATCTAGATGTTTATAACAATACTCACCATATTTATTTATTTGATTTATACATCTCTCACCCCATCTAATAGATCGTAGTTCATCGGGTTTGCAGGAGATGGTTTGACCATTAGCCACCCCCATAATTTCGCATTCTATACTCAAAGGATGGTGGTCAGACCACCTGACATCATGTGTGACACGAGCGCTGATCACAGTCTCCCAAGCAGCCTGCGTTGTGATGCAATGATCCAACCATCTCCTGCTACCACTTGCTTCACATTGAAAAGTAAACATATCGGCGTTATTTCCTAATAAATTATGATCCGCCCATTCCCAAGACATATCTTCACAGAATCTAGCTAACTGGGCACCGAAAGGCGCACTCGGATGTGCATTTAAATCGCCTAAAATATAGGCAATTTGGACGTCCGATTCTTCAATTATCGCACTGATCTCAGCCAAACACTCAGTAAATTCGACAATATTTTTAACATCATCACACGGCATATACACATTCACTAGCAAAAATGAACCTGAACTCACAAACACACGAATAGCTTGAATCCTCTTATTCGAGCAGTTTATAGGCTGTACGTTAGGGAACTTGGATTTGTCCCAAAGGATTGCTAATGTCGGCGTCAGCTACCCACCCTGTATTATTACATTATTATTGAGAGTTCAAGTTTTAATTATAATAGATTAACTATATAATAATTTATTATACAGGTACCCGTATGACTATTCCAAGTTTCCGGCTTATCAGCTGACTTTCTTGCATCAGGTAGGTATTTCATATTTTATGGGTACTATACTATATACCAAGCGCCACACAAATCGGCGGATGGAAAGTTATGCACAGAACGCTGCGCAAAAACCGAAATATAGGTATGCGCGGAAGCCAGAGAGACTCGCGCCGGGGCACGCCCGCCCGCCAATCTCATGCCTCCTGCGGGCTCCCTACGCCTTGTGCACACATGCGCAATAACGAATCACGGCGAAGCGAAGTGTCATCTGCGGCTAAGTTCTCATTCGCCAATTTGTGTGGCGCTTATACTTCCGCCAAATTCGATGTGAAATGTTTACCAACAAAGCGTTGCCTAGCAACCACTGACAGAAGGGGTAGAGAACTTTTTTTGTAATGCTCAATTACTCACGCTTCTGCCCGTGGCTTCACTCGCTTTATTGTAAGTGTATAATGAGAGAGGGATCTAAAAATGAGAGAGGGATCTAAAGGCTCGTACACAAGAGTGCCGAATCGTATCGACTATATGCATCTCGATTATATTTAACGCGATTTTGTATTATTAAAGACTAGTTAAGCTCGCACTCTAAGGCTTCCGTACTGGCATGTAAGTAGGTAGGTACTTACATAAACTATTAAAACATTACTAGGTACTATAACTCAAACTATTAACCGACTTCAACATTGGATGAATGTCACGACAATCTGAACTTTGCAGTTGACTAACCTTACAGATAGATGGACGTGACTCAGCTGCAATGATAAGTTTGTAATCGAAAAAAGTACTTTTTTCGTGATGTAATAAGAAAAATATGAAAAATAGTATGTAGAAATAAAAAAGTTCCCAATTGTTTGAGATTTCTGCACTCAAACGAAAAAATGGCTAGGGTTGCTGCAAATTTCAATGTAAGTAATTACTGAATATTCTGATTTCTTTTAAAACTTACTTCTTGGCAATTTGTTATTGCTATTGATCTATAAATATAGTAAATGTGATTTTTCGATTGACATTACGAAAAGTCTGGACTATTTCGATGACAAACTACAGAAATTCTGATATCCGTAACATTGTCTTGAAGTGATAACCCTACCTGCTGTCAGTGGTTGCTAGGCAACGCTTTGTTGGTAAACATTTCACATCGAATTTGGCGGAAGTATAGTATACCTAATAATTACATTATTATTTTACATATTTTCGAGGTGTTACAATGTTTTGTATTTGTAAAAACGGGACCCTATTACTAAGACTCCGTTGTCCGTCCGTCTGTCTGTCACCAGGCTGTATCTCATGAACAGTAATAGCTAAAACGTTGAAATTTTCACAGATGACGTATTTCTCTTGCCGCTATAACAAATAATACCTACTTATCCATTTTTAAGGGGCTCCCATACAACTAACCTGATTTTCTAGCCGTTTTCGCTTTATGAGTATTAATAATGGTGACAGGTAGATACTTGAAATATTCACAGATTATTTGGTTAAATATTCACTTCAAAAATTAATAGTTAAATTAATAAAATGTATATTTATACAAGAAACGTGATTTTTTTGGTCGATATTAATAACGGCAACATGAAGATGCTAGAAATATTCACAGAATATTAGGATGTATATTTTGTTTAAAAATAATTAATTAAATTAAATATATTAAGGGGGGATTCCATACGGTACGGAACTTTCGTGCACGAGTCCGACTTGCACTTGGCCGATTTTATTATTCTTCACAAACCTGATCATGGATTACGCTGATTAATTCATTTGTAGGTCGCTGGCGTGATAGGAATTGCTACTATGAACGTCAGCTTAGATTTCGTGGCTACGACTCAAACTGCAATCTGTCGCTGTAGACTTCACCTTGTGAATTTGTCTTTGAGAAATCTTTGCATGGATATCAATGTTACCAATAAGGTAAGTAGAATATTCACCAGTTGGAATAAGTACGTCAGTATTTATTAGCCTGAGGAATAGCTTTTTTCTTACACAGTATTAGTAAGAGAAAACAATCCACGATTTTAGCAACACTCTCTTTCCAGGGCGTGAAAAACCAGAGCAGTAATAATTAGATATAGTAGTTTATGCAACTGTCATATAATGAAGGGTATTAAAACATGAGTGTTTTAATACCCGTGTTATATGCAGTTGCATACACTACTTTATCTTCACTAATAAAAATAAAAATAAAAAAACAAAACAAATTGCGAAACTTTAAATTCACGCGTACATGTATTGTCACAGTGAACTTGGCGCCATTAAAATCTAACCAATGATCTATGCTGCGCGCGCTGTTCTTTTTTTATTTCATTGGCACAAGATCTTACCAAAGAGTTTTGTGTATGTAAGTTTAGTAGTTTCGACGAAGTTTTCACGTATAACCCAACTGTTTTCAAAAGCCAGCCTATTTAAAAATTTTATACAACTTGTATGAGGATTTTAACATAAGGCTCGCCAGGTTAATTGGTCGCGTTTTATTGATGTTATAATGAGATTTTACGATATCGATGTGGATATTATAACATCATGTGAAATTGCTTAAATTGAGTGTTTTGTTGTCTGCGCTATAACAGTAGTCATTATAAGTCAAGTATTGGAAACATAAGTAGAATGTTACAACATTAGTGTAGATAAAAATGTTTATGAGATTTTATAAAATGAGAGAGAAACTTCAACCAACTTATACAAAATTTTGTTTTTGCTTTAATTATATTGTCCATACATTGCTCACGGTTGTAGAATGCACACTCCTTGTAGAGCTTGTGAGAGGATATTTTAGTTTTTTTATATCATAATTTATTTGATTTTATTTCAAGACATTTTAATTTTATAATATAATAATTATTTTTAGATACAAACCATTTTATTGACACAAAACTTATATAACATTTCATAAACTTAACTACATATATATTACAACTACTATGCTATATGTATAAACCTAAACAAATTAATAAAAAAACCCATTAATTAATTAATTTAATTGTATGGTGTAATTTAATTTTAATAATCTTATTTTAATTTTATCGTTATGTAAAGTAACTACCTGCCAATAATGTTTGTTTTTTTTTTATGTATGAGTATTAGTTACTTGAAATAAACGTTTTATTTTTATTATTATTTAATATGGTGGCAATGAAGTGACTTAAAATATAAAAAATTTCAATGATTTTCAGCTTTTAACAGAAAGTGAAGAAAAAGTGGTGAAAGAACGTCTTCGTCACTGCGTTGTGCAGCATCAGGCGACTCTGGATTCAGCTGCTCTCATCCAGAAATGTTTTACTACCACCATTCTTGTACAGTTCTCCGTGGTTATTATTATCATTTGCGCAACAGCTTATCAGTTGGCTCAGGTTCTTTTTCATACATTTTTAGTGAAAAGACTTTGGCATAGCTAAACGGAATCTATGCGAAAAATCAAAATCATGAAACAATCAAAATGATACAAATTACAAAAGTTGAATTTAATTATTTCATCGATAAACTATGTCATAAGTTGACAAGTAGATAGTAGCGTAAAATTTTTAATATAAAGTTATTAGTTGTACAATGTACATAAATATTTTGTAAATTGATAAGGCTAGATAGGCTAGATATAGAATATATAAATACTCACACAAGTTTAACAAATGTAAAAAAAAATACAAGCGTACGAGTAAATCAATTAAATTGATAAAACAAGAACAAATAGGTTTCAAAATCACTCACAAACTACTAATTCTGTAGAAACAAATATGTATAACTAGCCTTTTATTTTTAGGTAACCAGCGGCAAAATTCTCTGGTCTATACCAATGGCATCTTACTTCATGGCGATGATATTGCAAGTTTATTTTTATTGCAATGAAGCACATAAACTTACCGAGGAGGTAGGTACTATTATTTAATATTTCCTTTTACAATGTCTTCAACATCCGCAGCCTTCTTTATCCCACTGCTTTTTTTTTAACGCAAGTAAGTCCGCGTTTGACCACCAACTCGCCTGATGGTAAGCGACGTTGTGGTCGACTGCTGGATAAAAGCCTTTTTTTTAGAGTTCCATTTGCCTCGGTCCTTTGCCAAACGTGTCCAGGTTCGACCCGCGATATTGACGATATTAAGCCCGATAACAGAGGCGCCAGCGTAAAATTAATAGCAACGTAAAAAGCGTTCTCTCTATCGAATGCCTAAAGTGAAAAAGAAACAGAACTAGGTATGCTATTTAGCTAATATAATTACGATTGCGCCTCTGTAATCGGGCTTATTATTGACGACTAATGTCAACCCACCTTCAATACGATGACGCCTATTTCCATGTAGCATAAAATATTTTTCTAACTATTATCACAAAATGAAACTATTTTAACCGACTTCCAAAAAGAATGAGGTTCTATGTGCGTCTGTATGTATTTTTTTTTGCGTATGTTCATCGATAATTTCGCCAATTGTGAACGGAATCAAAAAATATTTTTTTTAAATCGAAAGGGTGTACTCTCGAGGTGGTCCCTATCAAATTCTATCAAAATTGGCTAAGCCGTTTTTGAAAAATCAACAATATTGTAACAATTGTATTAAATCACCCTTCGTGGGTAGGCCTACGTCCTGCACTATTAAAAACGCTGGTACAATACAGTACAGAAAAAATGTATACATCAATTCGAGCAAATTATTCGAATTTTGTACACGATGGATGTCAGTTTTGCCATTTTTTGCGAAAACTATTATTATATTTAAACTTATCAAATCTGTTTATTTGTTGCAGAGTTCTCTGATAGCTGATGCGGTATACGAGTGCCCGTGGTATGTGTGCTCGGTGCCGCTCCGGCGCGCTCTGCTCATCGTGATGGTTCGCACGCGTCGCGAGACCGTGCTCACCGCGGGAGGGTTCACCACGCTTTCCCTTGCATGTTTTGTGTCGGTGAGTTGTTCGTACCATAACCCTGGACTTAAGTGGTAGGTGAGACCCAGCGATAGCCACGTAGGTAAGTCGGATTCGCGAACTTCACGTACTTAAACCGAATGTGCACTGCGTACAACGTAAACAATTCCACGGGGAACACTTGAATTTGTCGTAAATCGTACTTACACGCCGATGCGCTCTCTATTAAGAAGAAAACCACATATCTCCAATTTCGCGTAAAATGGGGTAGCGTAAGTCGGGGTATATCACTGTATTTCATGATTTCATATTAAACTATTTAGTAAAAACAAATTTTCCTTTCAGATCTGCAGACTATCGTACAGTTTCTTCACAGTTTTGAGGCGCATGGAGGAATGACAAGTTATAGAAAACTAGCGACCCACCCCGGCTTCGCACAGGTGTTTTATACATACAAACCTTTCCCTTGAATCGTATCAAAATCCTTTGCGTAGTTTTAAAGATAAAAGCATACATGGGGACAGACAGCGGGAAGCGACTTTGTTTCACACCATGTAGTGATAGTGATATTTCAAATAGATTATCTTTATTGATGACTTGACGCATCATTAAACATAGAGCCGTATAATTATTTTCCTGTTTCTTTCCTTTTATCGTATTTTACAAAATGCTGTACGGATGTAATCTACGATATACTTTATAATCATATTTATTGTTTTATAATTGTAATTATATTAATAGACCTACAGGATTTAGTTATCTGAATTTTGCCCACAAGTGGTGGGCGTGTACCGTAAGACTTGTCCAGTTGGCCTATGCTTTACTTATACAGGTTGAAGTCAAATAATTAAAAAAAAAATACGTGTGGCACTCGGGGACTGCCGCGGTAAAGCTATTGCATAATTTTACAATACGTCTAATCGCACAGAACGCCGTGTCGAAGACTGCCGAACTGAAACGACGTTAGACGATGCACGGCCTTCAAGCCACACCTCCTTGCCCGCCGGAGTGGGGAGCGTGAGGTTTTTTCGTTACGGAATTTCTGGATTCGGTCCCCGCGCTCAAGGCCCGCGATAGAAGCTATGCAATAGCTTAATAAGTGTACTGTGTAGGTACTTACTGGTTTATAAATCAAAAATCATTTATTCTTGCGTATATGGGTACAAACAGAGATCTTATAAAGAAAATAAGTAATAAGGAACAACCGCCATTATCCGCTTTTCGGCATGCAAAGAAAGTACCTAATTACTGAAGAAAAAATACCTACAAAAAAGCTACAAAATTGTAGAATAGAAAAACTAGTTTACATAATTATTAGGTACACAAAAACACAGAATCACACAATATAATTATAAATTTAGCCATATGCATGAGTTAGATTTTCAAAGATAGTTGATATTTTCATTTTTAAATGAAATTAATATAATATTACAGTAATGTCAAGGTGGTACATTTTATTTCGGTACAATATATTTTTGAGTTGAACTAAAAGTCGAACCTAAATATACATACCTATGCAACATGTTTTTAGAATATTTTTGGATTCCTTATTAGACGTTTTTGTTGAAGTTATAAAAATTATAAATAATTTTATTGGAAAGGAAGAACCTGGAACCCACGCCACGACACAGGCTAGCCCGATATAATCCCCATTTCACACAGATTGTTTAAAATAAGGAGTTCGCTTAAATACCCATTTTGTATTCTGATTAAAAGATTGAGGCTTTATAGTAACACTTTTTCGTGCATACTCAAGAATATTGTAGTCGTAAGGTCGTAAAGTTATATTTAGTATGCAAAAATAATTTAAACTGAAATTTCACTACGGAAAAGTAAGCAACGGCAAGGGTTACGCCTCTGGCTTTTCTTTTAGGTGGCTTTGCTTTGTTACTAGTTTGTGCAAAAAGAGAAGCGTCATAGGTGAGGTCGCCCGTGTGCCATTTTACTATTTTTGTTACGTTGACAACACTGCTCTGTCATTGCTAGTACAACTAAAAGTATTTGATACTTGGTAGACACCAAATCAGTTTTCATCAGTACCTACTCGCATCCATCAAGTATAATCGTTACTTGGCTGCTGATTAAAATCTTATTGTTAGTTCTCCGTAACGCTACGACGGTTCTCTTTTTGCACAAACTCTATCAGGAACCTATTAGTCTGCTTGGTATTTTAAACAGGTTTATTCAGAAAGAGTAACAGCTGAAAGGAGGTGATTCAGAGAATTATGAACAAATTATTATATACTGTGGATCCAACTCGGAATACGAGAATGAAAAGGTCAGTTGTTTTCTGAGTTAAGCTGATTCTGAGTTGCAATTTAATATGCGCCAGAAAATTTTTCTTTCTCCAATACGGTTTGGCTCCATAGTAAAAATGGTTTATAATGATGGTATGAATAACCCTGTCAGTATACTTACTTATTGCATTTAAAAAACTTCTAGAACAGCTCTAGTCTGGGGTGGGCTTATGGAAAAAGCAATAATTCACATGTTGGGAATTTCGACCGATATAATGCGAACTAGCATCGTAACTTTTACAAAATACCATAAGTTTATTTTACTGGGTAAAAAATCATTAGTATAATTAGTCCATCTATACCAATATTATAAAGAGGAAAGATTTGATTGTTTGTTTGTTTGCATTGAATAGGCTCCGAAACTACTGAACCGATTTGAAAAATTCTTTCACTCTTGGGAAGCTACACAATCCCCGGGTGTCATAGGCTATAAGTACTACATTTAAAAAAAAAATAGGGAGGCTGCTAGTGAGTTATATTATCAAAGAATATTGAACACGTATTTTTTCTTTTGTCAATTAAACAAAAAATGACAAAGATAAATTTGATCTAGGTTTCTGAGTGGGGGTCGTGACGTCACCTTTCTTACAGAAGTCTATACATTTGTATGGCACTTGTGACGTCACATGGATATTTAACGGGCTATGTTTTCATCAATTTATGTTCAATTTACAAAAGAAAAAATACTTGCCTAATATTTTTTGATAGTCTATCTGATGGACTAATTTTATTTTATAAGTTATCATGCCTATCAATCTTTCTAAAACTTACTACTAAAGTAGTACCTAAGTAAGAACGGATACAAAGCAGTATTACTACTGGTAAAGGCTGAATCACACTTCCTAGGGAGTGAAGTTGGCTTCGAGTTGCGGAACTTAATCCTGAACTAAATGCTTGTATTACGTAGTCGCATGCAATGGACCGATTTAAATGCCATTATGAAATTGAGTCCGCGCGTTTCGCATCAGCCAATAGCAAGGCATGAGTCGAAGGCGTGGGTATCATGTCAGAGCCACACACTCGAAGACTGTCCTAGCTCTATCAGATCTGATGATAACGCAATTTGATTCTATTGCTGATAACTCAGATTAGGCTGATCAGTGCGCGGTGTAAAGGGGGAGACATACTGGTGATTTGATGATAACATAAACGAGGATTACTTTATTGAAAAGTTTTAAGATTAATTAAATTATGTAACAACAGGGTACCTTTGTTATAATTGCTTTTTAGGGTTCCGTACCCAGAGGGAAAAACGGGACCCTATTACTAAGACTTCGATGTCCGTCTGTCCGTCTGTCTGTCTGTCTGTCCGTCTGTCACCGGGCTGTATCTCATGAACCATGATAGCTAGGCAGCTGAAATTTTCACAGATGATGTATTTCGGTTGCCGCTATAACAACAAATACTAAAAACAAAATTAATTAAATATTTAAGGTGTATATAAGTAAGGTAAATATGTATGGGGGGCTCCCATACAACAAACCTGAATTTTTTGACGTTTTTCGCTCTATATTAATAATGGTACCAGGTAGATGCTTGAAATTTTCACAGAACATTTAGTTTTATATTCCCTTCAATAATAAATAATAAAATTAAAACAAAATAAATATTTAAGGGGGGGCTCCCATACAGTACGGAACCCTCCGTGCGCGAGTCTGACTCGTACTTGGCCGATTATTAAATCATCACATAGGTATGTATGTATTGTATGTGTATTTATGTTTTTGTACTATTTATGTATTATATTATTATCAGTTGTATTTAGTACCTCCCATTCATACTCTTGTTTGTGATCTTTTCCGTTCAGTGGTTGCCTGGTAGAGATCGCTGTCAGCGATAAGGCCGCCATTTGTGGCACTAATTTAAGACAAATATCTACTTTGTACCTTCTGTTGTAGTTAATAGTTGCACACAACAATAAGGAGGAAAGAAATATTAATAATATCTATCATAGGAAAGAAAGATATTAATATTCCGAAAATTAATTAGAACATATCTAAATGAACATAATATTATACTTAATATGGAGGAAGATCTCTCTACGGAATACTATGAACGGTCTATTATTCATCTATTGGTATCCGTTTCAATCTGGAGTAAATATAGTGTGGAACAGGGAGAACGTTTCCTCCAGGATCTAAAAGAGACAAAAGAAAGGTATCAGGGTGGATGATATGGTCACATGAGAGCAAATTATGGCTGGTCTTTAGTTAGAGATTTTCCCCTAAGAAAGTATAGCAGCTAAGTATAGGAGCTATCAAGAGACGTTTTTTTGAAGATTGTAATAAAATTTATGTTTTTTTTCCTTTTCTTCATGAAACATACTAACTAAGTATAAAAACATAGATATTTTAAATAACAAAAAAAAAATTAAGTACCTATGTTACTACTTGTTATGTTTTTCTCATCTGTACTGACCATGAAAAATTAAAATATAAATGAAAAAAATAGAGCCAAACAATCAAAACCATCCATAGTTTTGTGAATGGTAGGCATAGACCTACTCGAAGCCATTTTTACATCCAGGGCAACAGGATCACTGTTGACCAGTGATTTATGTTTCTCTAGCGAGAAAATATCCACCAACCCGCACTGGGCCAGCGTGGTGGATTTGGCCCAATCACCCTTCGTGGGTAGGCCTACGTCCTGCAGTGGACTATTAAAAAAGGCTGGTACAGTACAGTACAGCGAGAAAATAGTGAATAGTCCGTTCCCTCATTGTTGCCGATAGAAATACCGCGAAGCCTCCAAACAACTTCTATCCATCTCTCTCTTACACCAATTTGTATACAGTCAAACCTGGCTAACTGAGAACTGGATAAGTGAGAAACCTCTATTAGTGAGATTAATTGCCAGGTCCCGTCATTTTACCCCTCAAATACCTCTATAAGTGAGAGACAAAAACCTCTGTAAGAGAGAATCATTTTTCCAGCATGGACCTCTATAACTGAGAGTACTACTTGTCTGAACCTCTATAAGTGACAGTGAGGGTAGTGAAACATCTAAACTTTATGACCCATTCTTAAAGTTCGTGGAACTAACTACCGTTACTTTCGGATCGTGTTGTATTCAAACATTTTTTGTTGTATTTTGTGGAAATAAATACCTGACATTGTTTTTGTATCGCATTTTTTTGGAATAGCCACACGTGCGTCTATATTATCTCTGTTTATTGAAATAGTGTTCTATTCAAAATAATTTTCTGATTTTCTTTAATCTAACTAACATTATTTTTGTATCACATTCTTTTGGAATAGCTACTATCTTACTGGTCAAACTTACTACAGCTTAGTATCAATTTAGGAGAAACGTTTTGTGTTAATAAATAAATCTTAAGGAATAAATTAGCTTAAGATAGGTATTGAATGCGTTCAAAAGTGGAAAATCTCGAAATGAAATCGCAATGAATTTAATTCATTAGAATTACTTTCATAAAATAATTAAATCAAAAGACCCTATACGGTCTCAGTGCTCCAAAGGACATGGAAATATTAAAAAGAGTCGACTTTTTATTTACCCAATATTGAAAAGTGTCTTTTAGAATGAATCAAACAAACTATCATCTATGTACAATTCTAATCAACACAACCCGAACAATTAGAACCTATATACTATTTAAAAACATATTTATCAATCTTCGCGCATGTAGATACCTACATAAAAATTAGACGTAGTTTTTAACCTCTATAAGAGAGAGAAGCCACTTCTGAAACTGGATAAGTGAGAAACCTGGATAAGTGAAAAACCTCTATAAGAAAGAATGAGATGGCGGTCCCTTCAACTCTCTCTTATCCAGGTTTGACTGTATTTATGTTAAAAACAAAATAAATACTTCAACTAATTCCAAAACACAAAGGGTATTGCCTCTAGATGCATGACCAAACAACAACGCGCACGAGACAAACCAGTTTTAAAATAAATATATTGTTAAATTCAAATAATTATATACGGAAAGTCATGTGAACACGTCTTTAGGCGAAATAAAGTGGGCATAAAAGTAGGAGTGTGAGTCGTAATAGGCAGATAGTCGCGGCTGTGGGTTTAGCAAGATGACGTCAGTGCGAGTGTTTGGGCTAGCGCTACTCGCGCAAGTGGCTGCTGCGTGCTACTGGAACGCCGAGTGTCCCTTCCTGCTGCATTCCACCAAAACTCCCTATGATACTATCCGAGGGGACATCAGGGACTACGCTGTACCTCAGAGTAAGTTTCTTCTTCTTAATCGGTATCTTCATTGCTGAAGGTCGTGTCTAATATGGAATGTTCGCTAGTTGCTGCACCATGCTCTTCCATGCGGTTCTGTCCTCGGCGGTCTTAATGGCTTTAGTTGTAAGCAGGCCAGTAAGCGTTTTTATTTGGTCAGACCAACGGGTTGGAGAACGCCCGCGTGGTCTGTTTCCGTTGACCTGCCCAACCACCATTAGTTGTTCCAGACAATTCGGGTTTCTGCGTGCGTAACACAGATTAAGTTTAATAGACAAGTTTTTTTTTACTCGGTATCGATGTCCTCTCTCGACAAAATTAAACGATGCTGAGGAAAATACGATCTACAATTTGTTATGTTTAGGTACGAGTACCTGCTCAATTAATTGACTAAAACATGCTTTTATTGTAATTTGTGGATTCTGTGCATAATTTTAGTCTCGGTTAGAATGCAATCCTTATCCTTAATATATGTTACTTACATGCGAAAGTGTTTGTTGGTTTGTTCCTCTTTCACACGGTAACGGAGCAACGGATGGACTTGATTTTTAACCGACTCCCAAAAAGGAGGAGGTTCTATGTTCGTGTGTGTGTATTTTTTTGTGTGTATGTTCATCGATAATTTCGCCAATTGTGAACCGAATCGAAAAAATCTTTTTTAGTTCGAAAGGGTATACTCCCGAGGTAGTGTCATTTAAATTTTACAGTAATCGGCTGAGCCGTTTTTGAAAAAACTAACAATAATGTAAGCATTTCGAGCGAAAAAATCGAATTTTGTACACGATGGAAGGCGGTTCTGCCATTTTTTGTGAAAAATAATTGTTTGGACGACGAAACGGAGGAGAATTCTACGCGTATAGATATATATATTTTTTATGTATAACCACGCATAAATTTTTACATAGTAGTCCGATTTTGATAATGATTTTTTAATGGAAGCAGTATACTTCGAAGACCCATTTAAATTTTATCGAAATCGGCTGAGCCATTTTTGATAAATCTATAATAATGTGAAAAATGCTACATCGATCCGTGCGAAATATTCGAGAATTCTGTACACGGTTGAAGTCGGTCATGCCATATTTGAAAAAATGGTTTCTGCTTGGATGTTCAAAAAAAATGTGGGAAAGTGACATAGGTAGGCTACTTTAAATCCTGGATAAATAAAAGGTTCCTAGGGCATAGTACCGACGTCAGAATTTCACGAGGTCGAAGCCACGGGCAAAAACTAGTGAAATTATAGTTGTAACGGTATCTTATTGAAATTTACCTATACTCTACAGATGTAATCTGCTTTTTCAGCGATAATAATGTCGAAAACGTTACTAAGAGTGAACCACTAAGCTTGAGGTCTCATGTTTGGTAGTGGATTGTTCAGAGCTTGAGTTCTCATAAATAATTGACACTGGATTGTCTCACTCTCAATTCACAGAACTGTTGCTTGTACTGCGGAAAAACAAAAACAGAAGATAATCCAATAAGATCATCCGTTGTACGGCTCTCAACCTCCACACAATCATGCAATGAAATGAAATGAAATGAAATCATTTATTGTCATAATAGTACATTGATGACAATTAAGTAAATATAATAATATGCTCATCAATTGGGCTCTTTCAACAAAAATATCATAACATAATTAAATGATTCAATAAACAAATTAAATAATAATAATTCAATAAATAGAAATTGAAATAAAAAACTATGTTCCAAAACCAATCTCACGTCTCAGTCAGAAAGCAACAATATTCAAAATGTAGGTATGAAAGATATTATGGTCTACCCACAGTTGTGTTGAAATAGATTTCTTAAAGGAATTGCCGCTATGCTAGCCTTCTAAGGAGGGCTTTCTGCTTTATATTTCTTGGTTTATAGCGGCAATACTTTGAGGAAAAATACGTAGGTATTCATTCCCAGGCAATCTCCCGCGGTCAATGTGGAAGTCGTTAAACCGACTGTTAATTCACGTCACCCACTGCAAGAGCAATAAATCAAAGTAGGGATATTCGGATCCTGCAAGATCTCCGCGTGCAAAAACTTCAAAAAGCTGCCTCTCTTTGCAATTGCGAACTAGGTACTAGTACCATTAAAAAACTTTTTAACGTGGACTCGACAATCAAATAATTAGTGACACAAATAAACCTTGTCAAAGTTTGTGAGTGGGGCTCGTGACGGCACTAGCCGGTATAATTGATAGCGGTTAGTGACGTCACGCGGAACTTTAACGGGCTATATCTTCATCAATTTTTATAAAATTAACAAAAGAAAAAATACATGTCTATAGTCTGACCGTTTAACTGAGTCCTCGCCTGCGCGGGTACAGGGGCGCGGGGGTAGACGACAAAGGGGGACTGAGACAGGTGCGGGCGGCGGGTCCGGTGCGGGCGGCGGGTCCCCACCGCCCGCACCTGTCTCAGTCCCCCTTTGTCGTCTACCCCCGCGCCCCTGTACCCGCGCAGGCGAGGACTCAGTTAAACGGTCAGACTATAATATTTTTTGACAATCTATTTGACGGACTAATTATATTTTATTTAGTAAACAAGCTTATTTTCCAAATGCCCAATACTTAACAGCGTAAGACATCAACAATGGTATTTTAGTCACGCCTAATTTCCACCAAAAAAACAAAAACAAAAGTGTTTTCTTGATGTGTTTATGATTGACAACCACGCGGCATGTTTTCGGTAACGCCGAGCGTCGAGCTAAAAGGCTATCTCTATCTTTATCTATGGCATTTGTTTCTATTCAAATACCCTGTAATACCCATACCATAGAATAAGAACTTGTCATTCTTCTGAGACCCATACCGAACAAATTAGGTATTTTGTGAGAAAATAGCTGTGACCTTTTACCGCTTCCTGAATTATATGACGTGACGATAGCGATTTAGATGATGTTTTGGTAATAATTTGAATAGAGGCGCAACGGTTGAGAGCCGTTTAACATAATATTTCCCTATTATATTGTTATTTTGTTTATTCTAGCTTGTACCTATTCAATGTCATTTGAAGGCTAATGTTAGAGTTTTCTTTCACGATTGATCACTGCCTGGTTCTATGAGATGATGTTGGCAGTTTGAAAAAGATACCGGTAGACGGTAGTTTAACCATTTCGGCATGTCAGGGGCCTTCGGTCCGACACCAGGGCTAGTTAAGTGGGTAATTAGTATATTTTATGTGTACCTACCCAATACTACCCATACATAAAACATATCAATTTTAAATATTAACTAACAAATAAATTATATTGACAGATTGCGAAGCGGTGAGCATATGGACCCTGAACCGGCATGGCAACCGAAATCCTGGCAACAGTGTCACCGAGAGCATCAAGTACATCGCTTCGTTGAAGGATGAGATCATTGCTAGCTACGAAGCTGGTAGGGGTCAGCTTTGCGCACAGGTAACATATCACGTTCATATTTGTAATACCAACTCTTAGTAGGTTCCAATGGACAAAATATACAAGCAACCACTTCACGAGGAAAAGAGGTTTAATACCCAGTAAAGGGAAGGGTCAATGACAAGAAAATTTTGAAGATGATCTTGTGGCCCTACTCTTCGTATTGTGATTTTTGTTTATGTAAGTGCTGAGAGGCTGGTTGCGACCTCAGCTTCCTATAGGTAAAGGATAATTCTGGTGCCGCGTCAGTCATAAATTTTATTTTCTAATATTTTCTAGGACATACAAAACTTCCGAAGATGGTACTGGAACGAAACCCTCGAGGTGTCTCAATCCTTCCTCACCGGTACTGGATACGAAGAGATCTTTGACATCGCATCGAGACTCCGTGAGAAGTATCCCCACCTCCTCCAGGGTGACGAGAGCGAATATTACTTCCGACCAACCAATGAGCAGCGGACTATTACTAGCGCCATCGCTTTTGTGCATGGACTCACTGAAGGAACTAACCTGTCCTTGGCGCATGACACTCAGAGGGACAGGGATGATGTCGTCAGGGTAAGAATTTTTGTTTAGCTCTATCATTTGAAACCTTCTTCAGGGTCACTAAAGCGCCTGCTACTTTCTAACAACTAACGAGTATAAAACAATAATTGCCATTACATTTGTTCACGGAGTGTCTGAACAAACTAGGCTGAGACTTTCTCTTTAAACATCTGAAACTTTTAAAGAAGATTAAAGAAGAAGGAATAAGAAGGGCAGCAGTTTTTTATCACAGCTCAATTGCTGTGCGTCACTATGAGGCCAAAAGTGGAAGTGGTAAATACTCATAGCTTGGATCTACCGATTACTATTTAAAGTATCAATTTAGGGTGCTAATTATTGATTCCTTTGTCCCTTTCAACGTTGAAACTGCTGGAAACTTTTCTATTTGTGATATTACCTCCCTGTATTGTGTGATTTCTACTTCCTCCTTTATTTGAATCAGTAAATGTTTGATGGCTTGCATCTTTTTGTGTTTGCTTTCTACAATATTATTTATTGTTTCTTACAGCCTTACGAAAATTGCGACCGGTACCAAGAGACGGTGAAAACGAGTCAACTCCTGGATGACCAGATGGCGGCGTACTACAACACTGCAGAGTTCATCGCTGTAAGAGAAATGTTTTATACACAAATACACACTTATTTTAAACTCCAGATGTTATAGTATTATTTAATACAAATAACTCTAACCCACCAACCAACCACTCTCGAACCTCTTGCCAACCTAAAATGGGCTAGTGTAGCGGATATAGCCCAATCACCTTTCATGTTCTGCAGTACTTCACTGTACTGTACCAGCCTTTTTAATAGTCCACTGCAGGACGTCTACCACGTCTACCACGCTGGCTCATTGAGTTTCTTTTACGGACAGGTTTCCTCACGATGTTTTCCTTCACCGAAAAGCCAGTTGGTGTTGGCCAGCCAAATCCGTACATAAATTCCAAAGGACTCATAGGTACGGGACCGGGACCCACGACTTCACGATTGTAAGGCGGGTGTTACTACCCCTAGCTACCACTAGACCACCACGGCTGTTCAGCAGTGGTTTATTAAAAAAAAAAAGGCTGGCATAGTCTTGCTCGATGGGCACAGTACAGTACTAATCTCTATTTGTTTTCATATCCAGGTCCAAAACGCAGTCCAACAGCGGTTAGGGATCAGTACCCAGCTGACCGCAGACAATATCTACGAATTCTACGAGATCTGCCGGTTCGACCGCTCCTGGACGGAGGTCCACCAGTCTCCCTGGTGCGCTGCTTTCTCTGACCACGACCTCGAGGTGCTGGAGTACAGAGATGACGTCAGACATTACTACAGAAATGGCTATGGGTCTTGGGTAAGTTGAACAAAAATGTATTATTAGTTATTGTATACCTACTACATCATCAACATCGTCAGCAGCCTTATTAATCCTACTGCTGGACAGTGCTGGATAAAATACTATATGTCTCTCTTCTCTTATAGTGTTATTTGCCTCAATTCTTTGCTAATAATGTACAGGTTCGACCCATGATATTGGCGATTTCGTTGACCCACCTTGCTGCCGTATGTTCCGCTTACCGTGTCTAGACCACCACTTTGTTATCGCCTTGGTCCACCTGTCGTCACTTCGTCTCGCCCAACTCTACTTATGATACGCTAAAATTATTACGGTTCCGATCTAGGCTTCTATGGCTGTTATGACGATTATGAATTTAGTCCTAAAATTGCTCTCTTGTATGTAGCAGTTCCATTTCATCTAGGTATACATTTTGTGATTTAAAACAATTTCAGGTAAACGTGCGCCTCGGTGAACCAGCCTTAAAAGATCTATACGAGAATTTCGAGGCTTCCGTCAGCGGCCAGGGCATGAAAGTCGTCTCTTACTTCACTCATGACACGATGTTAGAAATGGTCTACTGTGCCATGGGCATCTTCAAGGACGCAGATATCCAAGCGACGCACAGAGACCCGAACAGGAAGTGGCGGACCAGCTTCATTGGAGCTTTCTCGGTTAACATCATCGCTGTTTTAAACAGGTTTGTTGATTTCATCGTTTATTTTATATTAAACTAGCGGCCCGCCTTGGCTTTGCACAGCTGTATTATACATATAAACCTTCCTCTTGAATCACTATCTACTAAACAAAAACCACATCAAAATCCGTTGCGTAGTTTTAAAGATATAAGCTCATACTGATACTGATAATACTGACAATACTGATCTCATGCATTTTAAGTAAAATTGTTCCTAGTACCTATATAAAAAATGTAACGTTTAGTTTTATAATAGACTGTAAGTTGCATTTTTAGTAAATAAATAAATTGAAATTGAAAATTGAAATTGAAGCATACATGGGGACAGACAGCAGGAAGTGACTTTGTTTTATACTATGTAGTGATAGTCTATAAAGACCTTATTATAATATATCAAAACACAAAAGATAACAGTATTTTGGAATTTCGGTGCCTAATAATTATTTTTGACGTGACAACGTCTTATAAATTGGTTTGCCGGGTGACACTTCAAGAAACTGCGTTACGCTCCGCTCACGTTATGCGCTCTCATTCGTCTCATTCGTCTCAAAGTCGTTGTCACGTAAAACTTTCGCCCGTATACCGACTTTACAGGCAACCAATTTTTTTTTGCAAATTTGGTAGGTGTAACTGATTTCAGTCGTGTACATAATTCGAATTGTTTGTACGGATCGATGTATTGTATCATCAATTTTGTAATTTTCACATTAACGTTGATTTCTCAAAAACGACTTAGCCGATTTCAATAAAATTTAAATGAAGCTATGTCTGAAGTATGATCTACCAAACAAAAAAAGAATCATCCAAATCGGGTCATAATTGGTGGAGTAATCGCGTAACATACATACCCCTTCACAACCGAGTCAATAAAGGCGTGAAATCGGCCATGTACGAGTCGGACTCGCGCACGGAGGGTTCCGTACTGTATGGGAGCCCCCCTTAAATATTTATTTTATTTTAATTTTATAATTAATTATTGAAGGGAATATAAAACTAAATATTCTGTGAAAATTTCAAGCATCTACCTGGTACCATTATTAATATAGAGCGAAAAACGTCTAAAAATTCAGGTTTGTTGTATGGGAGCCCCCCTTAAATATTTATTTTATTTTGTTTTTAGTATTTGTTGTTATAGCGGCAACCGAAATACATCATCTGTGAAAATTTCAGCTGCCTAGCTATCATGGTTCATGAGATACAGCCCGGTGACAGACGGACAGACAGACAGACGGACATTTAAGTCTTAGTAATAGGGTCCCGTTTTCCCTTTGGGTACGGAACCCTAAAAATTGACGCGAAACGCATATTAATTTTCAAACGATCTGTTGCGTTTACAAAATTAATATAGTATTCGCGCCAAGTTTTTTGTCGATCATCACGATTGTATTAAGACGGTTGTAAAGGGATACAAAAAAAATCTGTCGAATTGAGAACCTCCTTTATTGAAGTCGGTTAAAACATGAAATCAAATGATTGTCAAGCAAAATTACAAATACGTAAGTACAGTTCCGATTTTAGTTCGGGCTGATAACGGACCACACCCTCACTTGAGAAGCATTGCGCCACTACACGCGCGCCCACCGGACGTAAAATCACGACGTGCACTTCCACGTGAAATTGCTATACATACGGAGGAAGATAATTCTGTATAGATTAACAGTTTTAACTTAAGACTTACGTAGACTGACCAAGATCGTCACAGACCACAACGCCGCGGAGAGGCAACCTACATAGAGCATGCAGTGCTCCAGCGGCACAACAAATTCCCCAGGGGTCATGGCCCCTGGCGCCCAGCCTTGGCAAAGGGGAGCACTCCCCGAGGCCAATTCTCACCACGCCTAAAGAGGTGGTGGAAGGACCAATGATGATGATGATGATTTTAGTTCAATCAGAATCCGCGTCGCTTGACGAGTAAACAAAGGGTTTGCCTGTCGACTTGACTGGTATTGCTACAGCCTACAGGTAATCTCGTATCATCCATATAATAAGTTGTCAAGTGCGTGTCGAGACAAACGTATGATAGGCTTCCGTAGAGATGGTGACGATAATAAAAATCAATTTTTATGATGTCAATAGATGGTCGAGTGCTAGAAAAACATAATTTTATATTATAAAAAACAAGGCTAAGAAATATGTTTCTGAGATCAATGACTTCTGAGCTATGTGCAAGTTCAAACATTTCAATTTTCCTTTATAACTCAAAACGTTTTAATCCCACAGTTCACAAAATAATTTTCAGTGAATAAGAAATAACTAAAAAAAAAATGTTTAGTATGGTCTTACTATAACTTAGAAAGTTTGAAGCTTCTATCTTGTATACTTTAGAAATTAGGAGGAGACACTCATTTTTAGGGTTCCGTACCCAGAGGGAAAAACGGGACCCTATTACTAAGACTTCGATGTCCGTCTGTCCGTCTGTCGGTCTGTCGGTCTGTCCGTCTGTCCGTCTGTCCGTCTGTCTGTCTGTCTGTCTGTCACCGGGCTGTATCTCATGAACCGTGATAGCTAGAGAGCTGAAATTTTCACAGATGATGTATTTCTGTTGCCGCTATAACAACAAATACTATAAAGAAAATATAATAAATATTTAAGGGGGGCTCCCATACAACAAACCTGATTTGTTAGACGTTTTTCGCTCTATATTACTTAATAATGGGAACAGGTAGATGCTTGAAATTTTCACAGAATATTTAGTTTTATATTCACTTCAATAATAAAATTAAAATAAAATAAATATTTAAGTGGGGCTCCCATACAGTACGGAACCCCGGTGCGCGAGTCCGACTCGTACTTGGCCGATTTTTCAACTTTGGCGACCTACTCGTATATCTCACAAATGGTACATGCGACAAAAAATGGTTTAAAAAATTTCACATTCATTTCAGAAACCCTATTCAAAATACCCCACATGAAAGGGTGGGGTTGAAAACAATTTTTCATCGCCACTTTACATGTATGAGAGCCACCCCCAAAATACACAATTTTGAAAACTTTCAGTATTATAAATTGAGATCTATACTAAAACTATCAAAATTTCCAATTGCGTGTAATTTGGTTTATAAATCTGGAAGTTATATGCCTTTGTAACATTAGGACGGACGGACGGACGGACAGACGGACACAACGAAGTTATAAGGGTCCCTCGTTTTACCGCGGAACCTTAAAAAGTTATACTTATGCCGAAGATATTTTATCAAAAATTGTAAAACAGGTAGTTATGCTATCACAATCACTGATTTAATCGTTTAAGTGATGTAATCATATTTAAATATTGATTAATATATCTTATTAAACAATAATTGTAAAGCCTATAAGTAGGTACTATTGATATGTGTGACATGTATGTCGGTACATCAAATCGATGAGTGATCTTGATAAGATAATACAAATAAATGCCTAAATCGTGATTACCTCTAATAAGGAAAATAAACTCAATGATAAACATTTTTGCACAGATACGGCGATGGAAGTAGTTTATTGTAGGTATGGATTATTTGGAATCGACTTAACCCTAGAAAGCTAACGTTCGTCAAAATTACGATCACTCAAGCAATATAAATCTATGTCCCTTTCTGACCGTTGCACTAATCTTGCACTTCTCTGCCAACTTAATGACTGATAAGCCGCATTGTGCGGCAGTCGTATTTTGTCGATAAGCTATTTAATTTTTGAGATACTTACTGATTGTTCGTCATTTTGACGAATGGTTAGCTTATCAGTAACTTTTATAACTCTTCTATGTGGTAATGTTCCTTTTATTATTTGTATAAATTACATTGTTTGTGAAGAATAACAGCAAGTTTAATGCTCATAGATAAAGTAAATAGTTTTGGCCTTAGATAATGAAGTAATGAGAGCACAAATATGATTTTACTGATATTGAATATAATCTAATGTTGGTTGACGACGTAAAGAGCAATTATTATGATGAACCTTCTGAGAATAAAAAACTACAAGAAATGCTGCCTTTAGAACCTTTTTACATTTATTAGATACATTTCACCAAATGTGTTCACATAATTATGTTGTGCAATAGTAAAACAAACCCGTGGCCAATGTGCATGTTTTTTATGTTCTTTCCATAGCAAACGTCAACTTTTATATGCCTTTATTAACTACAACAAAACTACACTACTATTAGATAAAAAGCATTGGATCATCCAAGAAGAAGAGAAGCATTGTATTGGATTGGATTTTATATTATAGATTGCCAAAATTTACTGACATCTAGGGGTAAATTGGTGCCACGTAGAATCTATAAAAACCAAGTCCCTACATAAAAAATGGCCAAACTGAGGCTACATCGTCAACTTAAGAAGTAAATAATGCCTCAAAATTTTAAAGAACAAAATATAGAAGAAGGAAATATAGTGATGCCTAGCTAGCCGAGCGGGGTGAGCGGCGACCACGCGACTTTTTTCAAATACATTTATAAACTCATGATATCTTTCGAATGAAATGTACGATTTGAACAATTTAAAAATTTATAAAAAGGTGCTGAATTATTCTTGAATATAAAGTACAGTACATAAAGTATAGTGTTAGGTATGAAAAGCATATGGAAAAATAATTTTGATGTTCATCGTGTCAGCGATCATCGATTCGTGCACAATATTCGAATTCTGTACACGGTTACGTTCTTGAAGTCGTGATTCGTACGTCTACCTAGGACAAGTAGTCCAGTTAGGTAGGTCCGACTTCAAGAAAGAGGCCAATCGCCGAATCCAACTCGGCTGGGCAGCGTTCGGAAAATTGCGTAACGTCTTCTCGTCCGACATACCTCAGTGTCTCAAGTCGAAAGTTTTCGACCAGTGTGTGTTGCCAGTGATGACTTACGGCACAGAAACGTGGTCTCTCACTATGGGCCTTATTAGTAAGCTTCAAGTAGCCCAACGAGCAATGGAGAGGGCTATGCTCGGAGTTTCTCTGCGCGATCGAATCAGAAATGAGGGGATCCGTAGAAGAACCAAGGTTACCGACATAGCCCAGCGGATTGGCAGGTTGAAGTGGCAATGGGCAGGGCACATAGCGTGGAGGACTGATGACCGATGGGGTCGAAAAGTCCTCGAGTGGAGACCACGTACCGGCAAGCGCAGCGTAGGACGTCCACCTACAAGGTGGACGGACGACCTCATTAAGACCGCAGGATCGCGCTGGATGCAGGCCGCTACCAACCGGTCTTATTGGAGATCTTTAGGGGAGGCCTATGTTCAGCAGTGGCGTCCTATGGCTGAAAGGAAGGAGGAGGAGGAAGGAAGGACACGGTTAAAGTAGGTTGTGCCATTTTTGGCGAAATATAATAATTTTTGTAGCTTCTGCGGGATTGATATCAAGACTATATTTTATGCCATATTTTTGTGAATTGCAAATGCAAATCTGCAAGATTCAATCATAAATTAGAACATTGATAGAAATGAAATTAAGATACATAGCACAGCAACGTAACGAGCACCCATTTCGTTAGCTTAATGGATTAGCAAGATGCAATGACAGCAAGCAAAGCTCATACCAAAATGCAAGATCGAAAACTCATAGATATCTACTGATAAGAGCTTTTAAAGTCCTTGAATGGAGACTAAATTATTAGCATACGCAGCTTAGGACCTCTATTCCAAACGCGAACTGAATACTACAGGTTTGCGGTGGATACGATCAGATATCGAATATAACGGCCTGTGTCCAGCAGTAGACGTCACATAGCATCATAATCAGAGTTTTAAAAGTCTGACTTATCATTTAAAAACAATAGACAGTTATTTATTAGTCGGAAACAAAACACAAGAAAACAAACAAAATGAAAAAATCGGCCAAGTGCGAGTCGGACTCGCGCACGGAGGGTTCCGTACCGTATGGGAGCCCCATAAATTCCTCTTGCCGTTATTATTAGCGAGCAAAAAAACTCCCAAAAATCACGTTTGTTGTATGGGAGCCCTTAAATATTTATTTTATTATGTTTTTAGTATTTCTTGTTATAGCGGCAACAGAAACACGAGTACATCATCTGTGAAAATTTCTGCTGCCTAGCTATCATGGTTCATGAGATACAGCTCGGTGACAGACGGACATCGAAGTCTTAGTAATAGCAAAGAATATATAATAATACTACGGTAATAGGGTTCCGTTTTTAACTTTAGGGTACGGAACCTTAAAAACTAAACTAATAACTTTATTATACTGCTATGTTTAATTTTCGTCACCAGAAACCTTGTGCCGGTTGCAGACAACCGGCGCTGGTCCTCCGTTTGTCAAAGTTTTATTTCTTTTCAGTTGCGAGGAATCAGGCAGCCAATCGTACCGCGTACAGCTCTTTGTCAACGAAAAAGAAACCGAGGTGTGTCCCCTCGAAGGCTGTACTTGGCAAGAGTTCCAGGAGAAGTTCGAAGAGTTCAAGACAACTGACCTGGAGTTCTGTAGCATGGAATATAGAGTCCCCGAGCCGGAGCCTCAGGAAAATAGTGCCTTCATGGCCAAGGGATTCTTATGGACCTTGGTTCTTCAAATAGCATTGCTCAAGCTTTGGAGATGATCATGTTTAGCCAGCCAATTATAATATTAAACTGTGATCATGTAAATAAACATGTAAAGTTCTCAGAAGGTAAACAGTACCTACAATACAAGCTTTTGCTTAGTTTAGGTTGTGTACTAACTCAATTGAAACCATTAGCCGATAATTTAAATATTTTTTTTTTATTTTAAGTACCTAGGTATATTAATGAGTGGCTTTTGTATCATCCAATAAAGAATTATTTGTTAAAAAAATAAGTTAGCTATATAATACACAGGACAGGGGGAAGTGGTGTACAAAAAGAGAGGTCTATGCTCAGCAGTGGGCGATCACGGAATGTGGATGATGATGATGATATAATATAAGCAAACATACTGAAGATCTGGTTTCAGTTTTTGAATTACACTGTAAAAAAAATTCTTAAAAGAAGATTGTTTCATTCAAGCTCTATTCATATAATTCTCTATAGTATATACGAGTATACCTCTTTAACCAAGGCTGTTACGTCATCACCCGTAGCTGGAGCGTTGAGCTTCTAAAGAGCAAAAAATACGTATAATGTGCACGAAGTTTCGTCTTTCGTTACCCAGACTTAGCCTGTATATACAATTACAACTTAGAAGTATATTCCGCGTCACCACCATGGCAGATGTGGGAACTAAGTACCACAGAAACTAAGAACTAAGGAACTGACACGAACAACGAAACGAACGAACGGAGTGAACAGACGTTATTTGTGTAATTACCTGTAGTGCGCGCGCGACTATATTATTCTACCTACCTACTTAAAATGTCGAACATAAATTTGATTTGCGTTAATTGTGGCAAAGTTCTCACTAAAAAATCCCCAGGAATGGAATGTCATATGTGTGGGAAAATAGTCCATGCAAACGTAACATGCTCAGGACTAACAGCGAAGCAGCTCACGGCGCTGCGTAACGCGGATGCAATCAGCTGGACTTGCGGAGAATGACAGCACAATTCACCTGGCAGGAAGTCCTCCTTTATAATACCCGAAGAAGAAGAACACGAAAAAGAAGTAGTGTTATCCGGAAGTACCTCAGAAACCTACTGCATAGACACCGAGAGTTTTATGAGAAATATCACTACCGAGATGGAAAAATTGCTAAAAAAAGGCTTGGAACCCCTCGAAACTTCTATAAGTATGTGTTGTAGCAAAATCGATAGCCTAACAAAGACGGTGGAGAAACACGATAAACAAATAAATGATCTCAATGAAAAGTACACTGATATCAAAAATAAAAATAATAAGCTGCTACTTGAATTGAATTCACTGAAAAAAATTGTTCAAGAAATGGATCAGCATCGCTTGGATAACATATTAGAGTTGTCTGGATTACCTAAATTACCGAAGGAAGACCTAGGCAACATATCTTTAAAGCTATCACAGATCTTAAACAAGAATAAATCAGACATCACGTATGTTAAACAAATAGATCGCCGTAATGGAAGTGATAGTGTCGTCCAGTTGGGATTCCAGTGTGTTGATCAAGCTAAAATGTGGGTACGCTCCGCAAGATTAACACCAATGCTGACATATTGTTGGTGGGGCCTGCCCAGCCAGTGCAAAGATGAGAGTGATGCTGCGTCCAGCTTTAACTAAAGCCAACAAAGCGTTACTCTGGCAAGCTTAACAAAAGCTTAGGCCTAAATACAAATATGTATGGATGGTTCCAAGATGGCAAGGTGTAAATTCGCAAAGACGATAACGACAAACCATTAATAGCAAGATCGGAAGAAGACATCGTCAATCTATCGAGGGAAACAGAGAATCTACATAATATATAGTTTAGTTAAAACGTTTTTTCGGAAGTACGGTTAAAAGTGCATACGTGGGTATAGTCTGACCGTTTAACTGAGTCCTCGCCTGCGCGGTATCCCCGCCGCTCGCACCTGTCTCAGTCCCCTTTGTCGTCTACCCCCGCGCCTCTGTACCGCGCAGGCGAGGACTCAGTTAAACGGTCAGACTATAGATTAATATATGTACTTTATCTACACTAATGTTGTAACATTCTACTTATGTTTCCAATACTTGACTTATAATGACTACTGTTATAGCGCAGACAACAAAACACTCAATTTAAGCAATTTCACATGATGTTATAATATCCACATCGATATCGTAAAATCTCATTATAACATCAATAAAACGCGACCAATTAACCTGGCGAGCCTTATGTCAAAATCCTCATACAAGTTGTATAAAATTTTGAAATAAGGCTGGCTTTTGAAAACAGTTGGGTTATACGTGAAAACTTCGTCGAAACTACTAAACTTACATACATAAAACTCTTTGGTAAGATCTTGTGCCAATGAAATAAAAAAAAGACCGGCGCGCTCGCTCCTGATTGGCCCTGCGCGCTTAGCTGCGCTCTCATTGTTTAGATTTTAATGGCGGCAAGTTCACTGTGACAATACACGTACGCGTGAATTTAATGTTTCGCAATATGTTTTTTTTTATTTTTATTAGTGAAGATAAAGTAGTGTATGCAACTGCATATAACACGGGTATTAAAACACTCGTTACTATTATGAAACTCGCTGCGCTCGTTTCATAAACTCACACTCGTGTTTTAATACCCTTCATTATATGACAGTTGCATAAACTACTATTATACTACACCTGCTCGGAAAGTACCTTGATACTTTATCAAATTTACGGTAGAAAGTACGTCATTGCATATCGAACAAATATGCGGGGAGAAAACGCATCTGAGCGGGAGAGAAAAGTGTATGAAAATCCATTTCTTACGTGATTTTTTTTTTAATTTGGGTAAGACTATGCGCTGGTAACCTAAATATCAAAAGCCAAAAAGTTTTTACAGTGAGTTTTTATCTCCAAGTTCGCAAAATGACACTGGCCACTAGCTGTGTGTTGGATGGTGTCAAACAATTTGAAAAAAGAACAAGTGAAAATTGCAGACGCCATTGGCGCCATTTTCAAGTGTTACATTAAGCTTCACTAACTGCAACAATTTCAATATAAATTTCAATTAGTAAAGATTTAGTTTTTTATTTTCCTCGTGGGTGTAGTATAAAGCACTATGTATCACTCGAGAGAAAGTGCGATTCCCGATCTCGGGTATTTTATACGACACCCACGACGGTAATCGGTCACTTTCTCCTCTCGGTGAACAATGTACTATACCAATTTTTATTTAACTTATTACCTACCACATTACTTATTTATCTGTTTCTATAAGTATATTTGTAGTGGTATATTCTATGTTTTATAAAATGTGATTAAGGTACCTAAAGTCCCCGTCACGAGAAGCTATAAATTTTGTAAACAAGTGTTCAGGAGTTCACAACATTTGGACCAACAAAAAAAATGATTTTTAAACATTTAATGAATTATTAAGTAACAAATGTTAATTAACATATATTATTTAAGAATAATTATTCGCTATATAAGCTATATCTCCAGGTATACCAATTAACCTAACCAATTACTTCACAATTTAAAACCTACTTCTAATATTAACCTTAAGTTTCCAAAGATTAGCTCGTTTGAACAAACAACTCTTTCTTTTTACTTATTATATATAACGGGACAATAGCTTTAAGTTTATTTTTAAATAGTGCCACTTAGTATAATTTCGAAGGACTAGGAATGGAAGTGGCAACATTCCTGGGGTAACGCTTGTAACAAACGCTGCTGATTAGTTCCAAGGAGGTGACAGTGACATCGCATGATCGGCCGATGGGCGGGAAAATGCGAGGTGACATGTCAGATGTCAGGTGTGGTTGCGTGAGTTGTAAATAGAGCTTGTTCGGAAGAGGTTGTGGAAAACTGAGATTAGAACGGTTCAAGTCTGGTGATTCTTGATAGAATGGTGGCAGCGTGCGTTACGCTGCGGAACGCCATGTGCTTCGCTTAAAGTTCTCTCTATAATTATTGTAATCATACTTAATCTTCTGTGAAATAAACTGATTGTTCGTGACGTCGCCTTTATCTCCTCGCCCGCTAAACCCACGCCACGCCACACTGAATTATTGTTGGGTCAGTGGTATAAATCACCACCACATTGAAGCAGAATCATAACTGATGCGGTGCCTTTTTATGGATCCGACATCAGAAGGTGGGATCAAAGGGCTAGATCCTGAGGAGATGCAGGATTACAAGAAAAATCCTTCGACTGCATTAATCATTGTCGCCTATGAATCAGAGCAATATTATCAAGCAAATCACAAAAGAAAATGGCGAATGATAACAAAGAAGACCACTATGCTACAATACAATCTACACCGAAAGAAGAAGAAGAACAGAACTTGCTTCGTGTACTGTTAACCAGAACAAATCGCTCCAGCCTGTTTAGAGAAGCGGGTCCAGGGTCCAGGGAAGCTGGGAAGGGTCACCTGCAATAACTACCAATCTGCAAGAAGCTATCTGACAAAACCCCGGGTGAGCTCGTCCAATTTTAGTTAGAAAGTAGTTCTGCATGTTTTTGACTAAATCTGACTTAGTTGTGTTAAGTTTCCTAGTACTACCGCGCGCAATGATTGGATTTAAAGTGAACCTCACGTCGCGTCGCCCGGATCACGCATGTTAGATCAGATCGGAAATATTGGTCACTTTTAAGAGAATATAAAGAATCTTACACAATAATAAAGTAGACAAAGTCCTTTCGTACATACTTTAGAATAATGCGAACCGTTGTTAAATTTAATGATAGCCTGTTGTCATGGCGACCCTAGATCTATGATTAGCTTTTCCAACATTCGGTCAGTCAACTTTCAGTTTCCTCAAGGAGGTGGCAGTACCATGCAAGAAGTTTATTGTTGATCCAACAAACTTCTTGGTACAATGCTGCCACAGATTTTACTTTTGGAGGTAGGTCAAGGAAATATTTTAAGTGATTCTTAAATTCTCTGTAATAATAAAAGCGAGGGTAAGAAAAGCTGAACTCATTTTATTTTTGTTGGTGGGTAGTTCGAAAACTGCATCTAGGCTGAGTCGAAGGGATGCAGTTGTCCGGTTCTCTGCGGAGATCGAAGGGACGCTGTTATCCGGTCTCATGCCTCGATCTGGTATCTGATAAGCGTAGGTGGGTTGTACGAAAGTTGCATCTGGGCTGAGTCGAAGGGATGCAGTTGTCCGGTTCTTGCGAAGATCGAAGGGACGCTGTTATCCGGTCTCATACCGATGGACTGGAGTCAAAGAGACGCAGTTGCCGATTCTCGCATTTACTGGGTGGTGAGTGCGGTTTGAGGGACACTGTTGTCCAATATTGGGTGTGCGATTTGGTGGTATTGGCAAAGAGTTATCCTAGTGAGTGTTGATTTTCCTACCCTACGCTAATGTAAAGAAATAATTAATGATTATTATTTACCTTGTCTAGTCATTTCTTGTTTACTATCTTATCAAGTCATCGTTTCGAACACGATTAAAAGTAACATTATGTCAGGAATGGACGAGCGGTAAACGAATATTCTATACCGACATTTTTGAATAGTCCAATGTTGAACATACGCCTCGCCACGCTAGCCCAGTGCGGGTTGGTGGATAAACAAACATTCACATTGCTCTTTTGTTACAGATACTGATGATAATCGCCCGAGGACGTGCGAATGTCAAGATGGCCGTAACGGGACAATAGCTTTAAGTTTATTTTTAAATAGTGCCACTTAGTATAATTTCGAAGGACTAGGAATGGAAGTGGCAACATTCCTGGGGTAACGCTTGTAACAAACGCTGCTGATTAGTTCCAAGGAGGTGACAGTGACATCGCATGATCGGCCGATGGGCGGGAAAATGCGAGGTGACATGTCAGATGTCAGGTGTGGTTGCGTGAGTTGTAAATAGAGCTTGTTCGGAAGAGGTTGTGGAAAACTGAGATTAGAACGGTTCAAGTCTGGTGATTCTTGATAGAATGGTGGCAGCGTGCGTTACGCTGCGGAACGCCATGTGCTTCGCTTAAAGTTCTCTCTATAATTATTGTAATCATACTTAATCTTCTGTGAAATAAACTGATTGTTCGTGACGTCGCCTTTATCTCCTCGCCCGCTAAACCCACGCCACGCCACACTGAATTATTGTTGGGTCAGTGGTATAAATCACCACCACATTGAAGCAGAATCATAACTGATGCGGTGCCTTTTTATGGATCCGACATATATTTTAGATAAATTGTATTACGCACCTTTTGACGTTTTTTTCGAGGCGAATTTATTTCCTTAGATGTACTGGCTACTGGCTCCATTATACGTAATAACAAATAAAATTAACGCAACAATTAAAGTAACAACAATAAAAAAGTGATAACGAAACAATAACAAAATTAACAATAACAACCAGATCCGCGATGTATGCAAAGCAATGAAACAAACTCGTACGCATTCGAAACTCGAATGACGCGTTTATTTCAAAATGGCGTCCCGAAAGTTTACAATCCCTGCGACGGACGCATTCCGGTACCAAGAAACACAAACGATAGCGCTTTGCGTCGTTAAAATATGATCCGACTAAATTAAATAGGTTGTTACTTTCATATAACCCGTCTATATTTCGTGTCGATTGAATATGGTCAATTTATTATTATCTCGCAGTATAAATGTTTACTTAGTAAAATATGTTTGTTTACATAATTTATAGCTTCTCGTGACGGGGACTTTACAATGTTATATATCTCTTTCATGATGCCTAGTCGATCTAAAAATTAATGTGTCTTAAGACACATTTATTATACGAGTATTTTCGAAGTGATTGATTTAGTAAGCTGCCGTAAGTTGATAAATGCATAAATTAGTATTAGAAGAGAAAACTTATTATGTTGAGGAGGGCAGGTAACTTTGCTAAAACTGGTTTGCTTATCAGTGCTTCAGTAAACAATGCGTAGCAGATATCTCGACTATTACCTAGGTATTACTGATTGCTTAACTTCTGTTTGCGATCCTTGGTAGTTTAAAAAATACTTATACTTACTTTGAATAAATGTGTTTATAGTAGATAAATTGTGTTATTAAGACAACTGTAGATATATTTAAGTCAATTTAAGTGTAACAGGTTTCTATTTGTGTTAAAGTACCTACTTATTAATTTTATCTAATTATTATGTATATTAATTGACGGCGCGGAGGTGAATGTACCTACCTAGTCAAACCCACTGTGGTTTTTTGGTATGATTAATATTTAAATTTAGTTATCTAGTTTTGGAAAAAAAAAACTAAGCTTAGAGCAAATATCTACAGAGCTACAGTCCCTAGTGAAAGTACACTAGAAAAAAATGTCCGAGCGCCGTCATACATACCGACTTAGATATTTACATTAAATCATTCACAATGACCCGTTTTCTCGAATCTCGACATTATGTCACCTAATTAGTGCGTGTATTAGAGCACTTCGGCATCGCGCGGTATTGTAGTGGCTTGCAATCGCCTTACGACTAACTGAAAAGCCTGACCACTACGTAGCTTGGGCAGGGTTTTGACTCGGACAATTTTTTTTGCACGATTTCGACTCTATAGATATTTGCTCGAAGAAACTAAGCGATTGTCTATCGGGCTTCACTAGTTGGTGTGAAGTGTGTGAGCGTTACTTACGCAAAAACAGATCAAGCGCGTTATCAGTGGGTTTTAGAGTTCGTCGCTCGAAGACAAAAAACCTTGGCGGCTATTGCAAAATCAATACATAGTATAAAATAAAGTCACTATTTTGTCTGTTTGTTTGTATGTATGATTAAATCTTTAAAACTACGCAACGGATTTTGATGCGGTTTTTTTAATGGATAGAGTGATTCAAGAGGAAGGTTTATATGGATAAAACACCTGTGCAAAGCCGGGGCGGGTCGCTAGTATAGTATAATGTTCTCCATCAGCCGCATTCCCTATTTATTCATACAACTCATTGTTAGTTTCATGGTAATGCCAGTTACTTGAGAAGAATAGTTTTAATACAGTCAGTTATTCATTTAGTGTTAACACAATAAATACAAAGATAAAATTGTTTCAGTAAACTGTTAGACGTCTACCTATGTACTAGGTAGACTGATTAAGACCTTAGGTTCTCGCTAGATGTCGCTTCCAACAGGTTTTATAGGAGATTTATAGCGTCCTATAGCCTAAATGATAATGACACGGTAATTATATCCAACAGTATTCCGTCTTCATACAAACGGTTGGAAAGCGAATCATACTTACGCTCCCGGAGTGCGGTATGCTCTGGGTTCCTTGGGTCTTAGGGTTCTTCGTTTGACTACGGAACCCTAAAAACATAAAAAAACACATGTATTTTTATTGAATGCTTCTTTTTTCACTTACAGCAAATTTATTTTATGTAATAAATTTAATAATTTTATAACATATTTGCTCGCAAAGTGGCTGTAATTACACCAATTTCAATATCGTAATGTATTTCATTACGCACTTGTGCTTTATTGTAATGTAAAACGCACGATGCTTCGACAGATGCACGACTTTATGGCCAGCACTGGAAGTGAGATGTTCCTGCAGTGGTTCGCGTACTGCTACCAGCACAAGGCGCAACTCACAGTTTTATTAATTTCCTCGCAAATATGTTAAAAAACGTCGTATGACATACGTACGCTTTGAAAATTACAGACTCTGCTTCCTTACAATATATTACAATATAGCAATATTGCCTCGGCTGTAATTTTCAACATACCGCACTTAAATCATAATGTACTATTACATCATAATAGGCTAAAACTTGAAAGAAACTCACTTAGGTAATGAGTAAATAGATGAAATTAAAATACTGAAGGCGGGCAGCCCTGCTAGCGCGTGACACGTTCTGCGTGGCCACGTGGCGCTGTAGATTATACATTTCAAGGGCAGCGCCGAGTCACGATACTGTTAGATATCAATACCGTAATAATGATAACAAAACTGTTAGTGACGGCTACAACTGTTTCTACAGAATATATTTTCTACTCTGTACCACTGAGGAAAAATTTGAATTTTGAATATAAAAGTTAAGAAATGTTACGTTTTTTTAAAAGGACAATTTAATTTCATAGAAAGGTTAGTGTAAAGCCGAATACAATTAAGTGTGTGGGGTTACCACTTTTTTCCCACGGCCGCCATCTTGGAAAAAGGTTTATAGTATCTGTCCAACTATAGGCCTCACACAAATTTTATGAAAATATTTACTGATACAAATATTTTCTACAACTTTGATTAAACTAACTTTTAGTCTAAGGACCATAAATAACAAAGTTATGAGCAAAACCAGATGAAAAATAAGAGAAAACAAATTTCTTTGTAACTCAAAAAGCTGTGAAAATGAAAGTGAAAATCTCACGGTGCCCAAAATAAATTTCACAGAAAGTTTATACTCTTATTACTTATGATCTAAAAACGTCAGAAAGTTTCAAGATTCTATCCTACTAATATTATAAACGCAAAAGTTTGTACCTACAAACCATACCTATGGATGTTTGTTCCTCTTTCACGCAAAAACTACCTAATGAATGGATTGAGATGAAACTTTGCAATAGTACCTAATGCTTTTACATCATCATCTGATTATACATCAGAATAACGCATAGGCTATAATTTATAAAGATATTGCGTGAAACGAAGTTCGCCGGGTCAGTTAGTGTTGCATACTTTAGAAATCAAGAGGGGAGAGGACACTCTTTTTTAACTTTTAAATGTATCTCACAAATGGTATAATAAACAAATGAAAGGGGAACTGAAACCTTAAATTATTTTAAAAATCATGTCAACGATACCCTACACGGGGATAAAAAAAAGTCATCCCCACTTTGCATGTATTTCCGTGCACTATCTGTTGTTAATAAGTGCATGTTATCAGGCTTAGTGACAATGGGGTCGGACAGACTGATAGACGGACAGACAGACGGACGGACACAGAAATCTTATAAAAGTTCCTTACTACTGCGGAACTCTCAAATTAAATTACGGCAATCATTTATAAAAAAAACAGCGATTTCCACTTATAAGTTTGGTTTTGGTTATACGACTAAAAGTTGGAACCAAAAATGTACAGAATTTAAATTGCAACAAAAAATACTTCCATATAAATTCGTGCAACCTATGGATTGTCAGAGAGGTTACTCTAGGTTTACACGTAAATTGAAACTACAACTGTTTCTGTGTGGTTCTATACATTTTTGTACAGCGCTCCTGGCGGAAACGAGGAAGAACTAACCAAAATGTATCAACCCACACACATGAACGCGAAAATTTAATAAACTACGCAAAACCTGGACTAAGGGCTTGAAAACCCATAAAAACCATTTGTACCCTTTTTTCCAAGATGGCAGCCGTGGGACAAGGCTGGCAGCCCCACAAACTTGGATTTAAATTTAATCTAATACCTACTAGATATTAAACTAAAATTGGGTCCTCTGAAAAACGCAACTCCAAATGTAGCTTTTCAGTGGACTTACTGTGATAATGTTACTATTTCTTACGGAACCCTTACAATTATTATGCTAAAATTAATCAAATAAGTCATAGTAACGGCAAATTTTTACGAGCACATCTACAAAGTTCAAGGAAATAAGTTCACAAGTGGATAATAGAAGTTAGAATATTATTTAGTTCTAATATATATATAAACGTGACCGCACGTGTAAAATGGCGTCAATGCGAGTACTCGGTCTTTTACTACTAACGCAAGTAGTAACTACGTGCTACTGGAATGCAGAAACTCCCTACCGACTGTACTCTACTGGGACTCCGTACGTTACCATCCAAGGTGACATCAGGGAGTACGATGTACCTGAAAGTAAGTTTACCATATTAAGAACAGTAAATACAGTAATTAGAACAGTATTTAAAAAAAAAACAGTAAAAAACTTTTTCAAATTAAACGGTTTTATATACTAAAAGCTAAAATATAAAAACTTAAAAATAAAATCGTGGGACCTTTGTGACTGTGGGAGATTTCAATATATATGTAGGTACGTTGCGCCCCACGATTTTATTTTTGAGTTATTATTTTTAGCTTTTAGTACATAAAACCGTTAAGTTAAAAAAGTGTTTTACTAATTATATTTTTGTGTTTTTAGTTTTTGTTTTGTAATTAAAAACTGTGTTCTACACAAAATTCCCTTTCTTTTAATACCCATGTTGAGGGGGTTGTGTAAAAAAATGTAATCCGCCATGTTGTGGCTGTGGCCATCTTGTATTTACGTCAATACTGAATACAAAAAATATTGTATTGGCCACACCAAAATATCAGATCATTCTGTCAACGGGAAGGGGGTCAAATTTCAATTACTAGATTTGACAAAAAAAACGGGTAAGTGAAGTTAAATAAAACCGTTTAAAAGATACTTCATTCTCAAAAAAATCATTTTCAAATTTAACTTAGCATTATTTCAATCAAATTATAAATCTAAAAGTTCCAGATTTTCAGCGGGATGTACTCTTATCTATTTACTTTAGTCTGCTTTATTATTTTATTTTATGGGCAACAGTGCCTTCATTAACTACAATAAAACACAATACTACCCTAATGCTAAAACTAGTACTAGTGTAGATATACACTAGTACTACAGAAAATGCATTGGATCATCCACAGACCTCCGGGTGAAAACCGGACGGCTGGGAACCCTATGCATAGCACGCGATGGTGCTATCGGTGACGGATTGGTCCAGTGGACATAGTCTCATACTTTTAAACCGACTTCCAAAAGGGAGGAGGTTCTATGATCGTTTGTATGTATTTTTTTGTGTATGTTCATGGACATTTTCGCCACTTGCGATCCGATTTAATTTTTTTTTCATTCGGAAGAGTATACTCTCGAGGGGACCACCCATTTAAATTTTATAGAAATCGGAATAATCGTTTTTGAAGAATCAATAATAATGTAAAAAATATAGGAACATCGATTCGAGCAAACTATTATTCGAATATTGTACACGATTGAAATCGGCTGTGCCATTTTTTGCGAAAAAAAAAAATTGTAATGCCTGACACATTACAGCTTTGCATTACAGTCATAATTAAACGTAGTGGTTAAATTCTCTTTGGTCATAATATCAAAAGTCATAATGGACAAGCTTGAAGCTTCTTAGCTGAAAAGCAATGTTTAGAAAATTATTACATTTGACCACGAAAAATAGATTTATAATTAACTTGTATTAACATTTATCTACATTTATCTATGTGACACTTAACCTGCCGTTTGTGACGGCAATTCGACTTACACAGTTTGTTACTCACGGTCTCACGCACCGGGTTTTTCGAGTAGTACGATTTTTTTATAACTTAATACCTACTTTATCCTTTTTTAGGGTTCCGTACCCAAAGGGTAAAAACGGGACCCTATTACTAAGATTCCGCTGTCCGTCCGTCTGTCCGTCTGTCTGTCACCAGGCTGTATCTCATGAACCGTGAAAGCTAGGCAGCTGCAATTTTCACAGATGATGTATTTCTGTTGCCGCTGCAACAACAAATACTAAAAACAGAATAAAATAAATTTTTAAGGTGTGATTCCATACAACAAAAGTAATTTTTCTCTAATCTAGACTATAAAGTAATCTAGACGCTTGAAATGGGGCTAAAGGGCAAAGGCTAAGGGGGCCGATAGCATAAGGAACCCTTCGTGCGCGAGTCTAACTCGCACTGAGCCAATTATTAAATGAATCATCCATCCATCCATCAGCCATAAGAAGTCCACTGCTGGACATAGGCCTCCCCTATGGATCTCCAATAAGACCGGTTGGAAGCGGCTTGCATCCAGCGCGATCCTGCGGTCTTAATGAGGTCATTCGTCCACCTTGTGGGTGGACGTCCTACGCTGCGCTTGCCGGTACGTGGTCTCCACTCGAGAACTTTTCGACCCCATCGGTCATCAGTCCTCCGCGCTATGTGGCCTGCCCATTGCCATTTCAACTTGCCAATCCGTTGGGCTATGTCGGTAACTTTGGTTCTTCTACGGATCTCCTCATTTCTTATATTAAATGAATGTATTAATAAAAACCATGTTTTTTTAAATTATTAAACATAGATACTGATAGCGCGCGAGTTGAATGCAGTCGGGGTCTGAGGTAAAGAGCGGGAGCATCTCCCCCCGCTATCCGCACGCCCCACCTCACGCGCCTGGGCGGGTTGGGCGTGCGGATAGCGGGGGGAGACATTCGCATTCCTAAGCTCTGCATTCAACTCGCGCGCGTACAGTAAGTATCACATAAATGAATTGTTATTTATCAGGTCTTATAGAAACAAAACTGAAATGTTTACAAATAGCTATGTTTTTGAGTAATGTCAAAATGCTTAAAAAGTATTTGTGTAATGCTTTATGTGTATGTTGCCAGATTGTGAAGCAGTGAGCCTGTGGACCCTGAACCGGCACGGCCACCGGTACCGTGACAAGAACGCCACAGACAGAATGAAAAACGTGGCTTCCTTGAAGGATGAGATCGTAGCTAGCTACGAAGCTGGAAGGAGTCAGCTTTGCGCACAGGTATTATACGATACAAATACTTGACTGCCTCGGTGGCTCAGTGGTTAGTGAACGTGACTTCTGGATCACAGAGGCGTGGGTTCGATCCCCACCCAGGGCAAGCATTTATGTGATGAACATAGGTGTTTGCTCTGTGTCTGGGTGTTATTTAGGTATTATCTTTATAAGTATGTTTAAAAAAAAAATATATGTAGTATCAGTCTCTGGCAGCCATATCGCAAGCTTTGCTTAGTTTGGGATCAGAGACCGTGTGTAAAATGTCCTCCAATATTTATTTATTTAAAAAAAAAACCTCGGAACTTCGGATGCAAACGGGGCAAGTCACTGAGCAGTAGTATTTTTTAATAGGGCTACATTTGGCCACCAACTCCCCTAATGGAAAGCGATGCTGCAGCCGAGGATGGAGTATGTTCATAGACCTAGAAAAAAATCCATAAAGATTATCTTATTTTCTTGCCTTTAAGATACCCGGATTGTAATTGATTGTAATTAGAGGGCTAGCGGGGTTGAGAAGCGAAGCTCTGGCTTCTGCGCACATCACTACCACCGTAGAGTCTGCCCAAATGATTGTTTTAAACTTTGAATTTGCTCAATGTTGTAGGACTTACAAAACCTTCGAAAATGGCACTGGGATAAGACCCTGGACGAGTCGCACTCACTACTCACCAACATGGGGTACGAAGAAATCTTCAACATTGGCTCCAGGCTGCGCGAGAAATACCCCCATCTCCTGAAAGGCAATTAAATAAATGATTTATTGACAGCATAATCCATACATCAGCCGTAGCGTAGGACATCTACTGCGAAGCATAGGCCTCCCCTATGAATTTAAAATGGAAGCCGTTTCCAACCGCTTTTAGTTGGGAACGGCTTGCATCCAGCGAGTTCATAATCATAATCATTTATTTCATCATAATTATTGTTCATTACCATGTCACCGTGGTGATTTAGTGGTAGTGACACCCGCCTTACAATCGTGAGATCGTGGGTTCAAATCCCGGTCCCGTACCAATGAGTTCTTCGGAATTTACGTACGGAATTTAACACCATTGGCTTTTCGGTGAAGGAAAACATCGTGAGGCAACCTACATACGTCCGTAGAAGAAATTAGATGGCGTATGTGAATCCACCAATCCGAACTGGACCAGCGTGGTGGATATGGCCCAATCGCCCTTCGTGGGTGGCCTACGTCCTGCAGTGGACTATTAAAAGGCTGATACAGTACAGTACATGTCACAAGTTATATCAGTACCTACAATATCATTGCAAGTTATATTCAATGTTATATAAGCAATTATATTTCATATTCAACAATAAAAATACATCAAATCTTAAATCTAAAATAAATAAATAACTTTTTATAAGGTGTAGGTATTAAATTTACATTATAAATAAAAAACTGCTTTTAGGTCGCTGTCCGCTGGCAAAGTACCCAAGAGACTGGTGACATTACCCCGTTGGATAGCAAGGCTAAGTCTTTGACCGAGGTAAGCACCAGCTCTTGGGTCATTTGCTCTTTCTATCAATTTTTTTGATAAATCTTTATACAAGCGCCAGGCGCTAGGACCCCACGGACCTAAAGTTTCAACTCCAAAAGGCAAAAACATGTATCCATCGCCGAGCGATTCATATTTCTGCCTTTTGTGGTTTTCGGCCGTTACCGCCGCCGCGCCTGCCGATTTAGAGGTGTAAGGTATGTGAGATGCTGCCAACGTATCAACGCAGGTAGCATCCCACACAAGCGGTCTGCCACGACTCCATGGAACTAACGTCATACCGTCGGGTCTCTTACCATCATCACGTGCAATACCGTTCGGCTCCAATATGGCCGGCACGTTGACAGTAGCAAGAGCCCTGCGGATGACGTCGTTCAAGGAGGCGTGGCGAGACTGTCGACCAGCGCTTCGGCGACAAGAAAGCCCGTGGTGACCTAGTCGGTCCACAGATGCACCGCAGTGGCATATGTGGGGCTCGTTTGTATGAGTTCCAATTCTGAGGCTGATAGAGAGAGCAAAAGTATTGTTTTCAAGTAGGGTACCAATATTGGCTGAAGGTAGCGCCTGAAGCCAAAACCCCGACTCTCGCTTTGCAGATGCTAAAAGACGCGCTTGATCTTTAGGGGAGGTTAAATTATTAAGTAGATCGTTTTGAGCGATTTTAATTAACGGCTCGTCCCAAAGCCTCTGCAAACTAGGCTTTTTCGGTAAGTTTTCACCTGGACACATTGTGGACCATGCATTTGTAGCTTCAGTAAGTGAATCAGTTTCTACATTCCCCAGAGATTTCTCAATGATTTTTGAGAAAAGTGCTCTTGTGCTATATACAGATGATAAAAAAGCAGGCAAAGAAATTTTGGTAATTTTCCGGATACCAAGGCCACCATGCTGAATGGGCAGCGAAGCCTGACACCAAGAACTATCTGATATTGGACTATTTAGTATGTTGACTAAAAGGTTTTTCAATGAGGTATCTAGAGTGGAAAGAAGATCACTAAACTTCCAAAAAGGACTGCATCTCAAAACATACGTTAATTTAGGGACAAACAAACAAAACCGAATGATGTGGAAAGCCATGTGTGAATGAATTTCTGAGAGACGGTCTGCATTCTCGTCAAATTTTGCTTTTTGCTCAGATATAAACGTAGGAAAAGATTCATTAAATATTGGAGCACCCAATAAGCGAAGGGAAAACTTGTCTAGAACTTTGATATTAGGTGCCACGGTTTTAAAGCTTTCTAATATGTGACTTTTAAGTGATGGAGTGACCGAATCTGTAATATAGAGCTCACACTTAGAAAAATTCAGCTCTAAACCAATAGATCTAAATTTTTCAATTAAATTTTCAAGATCCAAAAGTACCGTTTCTGAGTCACCGCCTAAGGTGCCATCGTCTAAATACCACATGTTTAGTTTTGATGAAAATTCTGAGATGATCGGATGAATTGCGAGACCAAAAATGGCAGGACCAAGAGGGTCACCTTGGTGACAGCCAGTGGATGAAAGAATACGGTTTTGTTTATAAAGTAACGATGAGTCTGAACCGTAACACTGAGAGATGTAATCATAAATTTCTGGGACAGCATTTTTGATTTCTTGAAGCATGGTAGATCTTGAAACAGAGTTAAAGGCATTTTTAACATCGACTTTCACAATCACTTAGAAAAATTCAGCTCTAAACCAATAGATCTAAATTTTTCAATTAAATTTTCAAGATCCAAAAGTACCGTTTCTGAGTCACCGCCTAAGGTGCCATCGTCTAAATACCACATGTTTAGTTTTGATGAAAATTCTGAGATGATCGGATGAATTGCGAGACCAAAAATGGCAGGACCAAGAGGGTCACCTTGGTGACAGCCAGTGGATGAAAGAATACGGTTTTGTTTATAAAGTAACGATGAGTCTGAACCGTAACACTGAGAGATGTAATCATAAATTTCTGGGACAGCATTTTTGATTTCTTGAAGCATGGTAGATCTTGAAACAGAGTTAAAGGCATTTTTAACATCGACTTTCACAATCACCTCTTTTCATCCAGTCTTTCTCTAAAAAGGTTCGCAAAGCGTGTACAGCAGCTTCACATCCTCCTTTGCTTCCAAAACCGAGTTGAGTTGGTTGGAACTTTTCAGTTAGACTAGGAAGAATATGTCTGCAGCAAATTTTGGAACTGATTCGCCGAAATGTACAGCCTACTGCAATTGGGCGTATGCCACCATCTTTTTTTTTAAAAGCACATAAGTTTGCTCCGTATAATAGATGTTTTATATCATTATGTACTTTACCTGATAACATTAGATTTATTAGGCCGGTAAGTTCGACAAGGAGGGCCTTCCCGACATCTCCTGATATTCCTATTAAGTCCTTGAGGTGTTGAGGACTCAAGCCATCATGACCACTGGCAGAGCCACACCTGAACGACATGATAGCAGAAAGCACATCATTCTCGGTGGCTTCGATCGGCTGCACAGAAGGATTTGATGAGGATGGAGCCACAGGAGATGGTGAAAATGGATGCTTCTCCTGGAGCAATGTCAAAGTATCTAGTGTGTCGGGGGCAATTGAGTCAGAGGAAAAAAGTAGTTTAGCGGCGCCCTTTATATCTCCATCGCTAAATTTAACTTCTATTCTTTTTGTCAGATTGTGTGAATTTTGAAAGTGAGTTGACTGAGTTCTTGTGTGTCCATCATCTTGGTTACCAGCAGATATGTTTTGATTGTAGGAATGGATGCAGTTCTTTTTAATAGAAGAAGTGAGCGATTGGTTGGTTTTTTCGACATGGAGAATTTCACATGCAAAAGTTAAAAAGGTTTTCCCAGGCTTTAATGGAGGTATGATCGGAGAGCACTTTTTTAATCTTTGTGCACAAATTTTGAGCCACGGAAATGCGTGCCCCTCGTGGAATCCTTTTGACTACTGGAATAGTTGATTTGTGGTTTGATAAGATTTGCCAGAATTGAGTGGATGTTGGTGATAGATTTGAGGTGTTTGGTGGGTCAGAATTTGGTATGGTTAATGAAATTTGATTAGATGTTATGTTTTTTCCGTGCACTTTACCAGAATGAATATTTAAACCTTTAGTACCTTTAAAAAACCGGGGCTGTGGGCATTGCGTACACTGCATATATTCTGATGTACTCGTACTAATGTTCGAAGGACCCGCGGACTGCGACATTGTATTAGATGAATAATAGTACTTATAAAGTATAACACTTAATATAAAACCAAAACTAATAAACAGTAAAATCATAAAACACACAAAATAAATGTCAAACACACTGGATTGTCTCAAGTCGCTGTCTTGATAGACAGGCACACGGCCTCCGCCGTTTTCTAGTGTATCCTCTTCCAGATAGGTAGGTACCTACTTAAATACCTACTTATTTTAGTAAAATTTGCAAGAGATTGCAACTTTTTCTTTTCAACTCGAATAAATCTGTGCTCTTTACAACACCAAAAAGATTATGTCGATGTCGAGTCCGCTCTTCTGTATACTAGTAGGCGATCGACGTTTCCGCAACGTTTGGCTCCTGCGGCGCTGACTGGTGGACGTCTAGCAATATTATATTCAGGACAAATAAATAAAAAATGTTCTTTTGGTCTTGATTTGATCACCAGCCCACCTTGTCGGTAGACGTCCTACGCTGCGTTTGCCGGTACGTGATTTACTTTCGGAAACTTTACGGCTCCATCGGTCATTAGTTCTCCGCGCCATGTGCTCTACCCACTACCACTTTAATTTGCTAATCCATTGGGCTATGTTGCATACGGTTACCTTTATTTCTAATACGATTTCGAAGAGTCTCCCAGCATAGCCCTAAAAAAAATGTTGAAAAATAAGAATCAATATTTTTAATATAATATTACAAAAATTTATTTATGCTTATAAAAACAACAGATTATGGTCAACCTTAAAAACTAAACACACAACCCATCTCCGACCGTACCCGGCGCAAAAGAGCCCAAAATGCTGGCCGCATTACCTCGCTGGATGGCGATGGCCATCCTTTGCGCCAAGTACGAGCCGGAGCGGAGAGTCATTAGTCTTCTCCCTTAGCCTGCGCCAAACTACCCCAACAGCCCATTGTCTCCACAGCTATAGGCACGAACAAATAACTTAAAGAGTTATCTTTCTGATAAGCATTTCAAAAATCTGAAGCGAACGCAGGATTTGAACCTGCCCCTTCGGATCACTAGCCCGCCTCCTACGCAAGCACCAAACTTTTGAAGTGCTTATCATTACCACCAACTAATAGCGTTGGCGGCGCTACCTGTGATACCTGTATTAGACAGGTTATGACTCAACTAGAAGTTGTTAGAACTTCTGAAGAATGACGAGAGATGGCGCACTGCTAAATCAATGATATGATTTTTGACCGAGCGTAAGCGAGGTCTCTGAGTCTACTGGGACGAGCCGGCACTTGAGCTGTCAAATGTACCGCTCAGCCGATCTCCATGAAATTTAGCATGCTCGTAGTTTATATATATAGAATTTTTAATTTCGAATATGAGCATCTTCTGTTCAGTGGTTGGGAAGATACGAGGCAAAAAGAGGCAAAACGGCGCCACTTTCTGCGGGAGTTGCTTGGGTCAAATCTAGTAATTGAAATTCGACCCTCTTCCCGTTGACTGATTGATCTGATTTTTGGTACACACCTTTAGTTCCAATGACAATACAAAATTATTAATTATTTTATAATTTTGTATAACTTTATATATTTAAACAATTTTACATATTTTTCAACATTAAATATGTTGGAGCGCTTTACGCAAAGTTACCTTTTGAACCATTCATATACTTAGTTACTAAGCACATTTGTTCAATCTTAAAAATCATAGATGGCTCCGTTCATCGAGCGACAAGATCCTGGATCACGCAAATGACTTTTGTAATGAATTTAGTGAGCTATTTGATGTAGGTATTTTGTTATCTTTGCGTTTTCGGTACGGCACAATAAACCATCGGTCTCGGAGTTTAAGAGATTTATTCGAGGGAAGTTTTCTGTGCTTTCTGCTTTGGAGGACGCTCGTCGCGCTCAACAAAATAAATACTCATTCTTAACGAACATTTATTTAAAATCACAATTCAAATTCTGACAGTAACTATGCCAAAAATCCAAATTTCCATGGTGTAAGGTCAGTGTCAGTTTCTTGTGAAAGTTTTTGAATATTTTGTTTAAAATAAAACAGGACATTTAAAAAGTGATGACGAAAATCTGGGTCCAGACTCGTGGTTACACCGCTTTGTTACACCAGTCTGACTACGAGTAAACTTTTTTACTCGTGGTTACACCGAGTGGTGTAACCAGAAGTAAACTAATAAAACGTAGGACTCGTGGTAACACTGCTAGTGTGGGGAAATAAAACAAATCTGTACTATGTATAAGATGACCTTGTAAACCCAGAGACTAAATATATATTGCTCAGAATATATACTAGTACCATACTATATTTTCTTTGCTAGTACATACTACGTGTTTAACTATCTTTGCCTCATTGGCGTCATATGAGTAAACTTGAATATTGGCACTACTTTAAGCTGTAGATACTTAATACGAGCATCGCGTTCAATAAGCCCCCTACTGCCTGCAACGGGTCTCCTTTTGTCAGCTCTCCGTGACACTTACTACCACTAGAGCCATCTGCGATGGCCTTTCTAGCTCCCTGTGGTATCGACTGCTACGGGGCATTCTCCGGCGGGTCTCCTGTTATCAACGGGATAACTCTTCGCAACGCCTTCTACTGCAGAGCTGGCTGCAACGGATTTTCCAACTCGCTGTGGTATCTACAGCTATGGAGCGTTCTCCAGAGGCTCTCCTGTGACCGACTGGCCAGCTCTCCGTGACCTTTACTACTGCGGGACCGTCTGTAACGACTTTTTCCGGTCTCTGTGGTATCTACTACCATGGGGTGTTTTCCTACGGCAGTCTTGTGATCGAAACCTAGCTATCCGTGACACCTACGACCACTGGGGCTTTTTGCAACGGCCTTTCCAACTTTTTGTGGTATCTACTACTACGAGATGTATTCCAGGGGCTCTCCTATGAACGACTGGCCAGCTGCCCATAGCACCTACTACAGGGTCTATTTCAATGGCCTTTGCAAAAACGTCGTGGGCTTTCTTCTTAGAGTAGCTCGCAGAATGTGTACGTTTAGGTTTGATGATAGCTAGGGGACTGTATGTAACGTTTACTTATCTTTTAAATAAAATTCAACTAAGTACAGAATCCCAAATTACAATTTTTTTTCTTAATAGACTTTCTAACAGTGCATACTAGCATTGTACCGTTCACGCTGAACGCCCCACGATTTTATTTTTGAGTTGAGTCTGATCAATGCTCGAATGATAAGAAAATTAATGCGATGAATGCAATACTTACCTAGTACACGGTAATGATATCTAATACCTTGCCTAGGACTACCAAAATTATTTTTTATCTTTTAGTACATTCTAACAGTAATTTCTCAATATGTTATATGAATAACCGCTCTCTCTGTTCTTTGAAGCCCTATAAGCTATGCGACTTCTGCTAGTGTTAGATTCCATTCAGTATGAACAGATTTAGCATAATTCAAACATTGTAGCATAACAATAGCAATTTTCGGCAGAAACTCATATCTTTGAAATTTTTTACCGAATGATATATACATTTACTTCACTCATCATGGCAAAATTTTTATACCAAGATTTTGTTATTTTTTTTGAAATCACAGTTTTTATGATATAAAGTAGGAATAGCGCGAGGTCCAAGTCCGGGGCGGACTACTAGTTATTTAGAGTGCTTTCCATACTAGATTTTATCTCAAAGAGTTATCTTTGTGAAAATAGCAACAAATAACTTGCCTCCAAAGGGGCATACTTTCGCCGCTACTTGTCAATAATTTTTGAAATTATTATTTAGGTACAAACGGTGATTACTACGTCCGGCCCACCAAGGCGCATAGGACTTTGACCAGCGCTCTCGTATTCGTCCACGGACTTACTGAAGGGACGAACCTGTCTTTGGCGCTTCAAGCTCATAGGGACAGGGATGACGTTCTCAGGGTAAGACTTTCTCTACCCAAATACCTTTAATACACATATCACGGAGCTGTGCACGCGAGCATACAAATCGCTCGGATTTATTATGAGGCAATCTGCCAGGTTCCAAAATACACAAACTATTTTAATTATCTTTTATGCCTTAGTTCGCAGTTAGTTATAGTTTAACTCGCCTATTTGGAACCCGCATGAAGATAAATATGTACATCTTATTATTAGAACGAGTGGAAGTTTGCTCGGTACCTTTATAAAAGGGAGTATGGGTACTATCCCACCTGGCATTATCCATCTTTGTTTGTTTCGGGGACGGTGGGGATGAACACACTCGAGCTACGGCGGAAGTGTGCTCTCATCATCCACTATTACCAACTTTTAAATAATAGGATAGATAACCCCAGCGCTTTGTCTCAGTGTGGTCTGCTTGTCCACGACGCGGAGGCGCGCGCGCGGCGGCCCGCTCGGCGGCCCCTGCCGCTGCTGGCCGTACCGATACCTCGCGCTACGCACCCACACACCACGCACTAGCTTTGCTTATTAGTCTTTTTAAATGACCTAGTTGCTCACGAGCCGGAAGTTGATTTGTTTTTAGGGTTCCGTACCCAAAGGGAAAAACGGGACCCTATTACTAAGACTTCGATGTCCGTCTGTCCGTCTGTCCGTCTGTCTGTCTGTCTGTCTGTCTGTCACCGGGCTGTATCTCATAAACCATGATAGCTAGGCCGCTGAAATTTTCACAGATGATGTATTTCAGTTGCCGCTATAACAACAAATACTAAAAACAAAATAAAATAAATATTTAAGGGGGGCTCCCATACAACAAACCTGAATTTTTAGATGTTTTTCGCTCTATATTAATAATGGTACCAGGTACGAGTAGATGCTTGAAATTTTCACAGAATATTTAATTTTATATTCCCTTCAATAACAAATAATAAAATTGAAATAAAATAAATATTTAAGGGGGGCTCCCACACAGTACGGAACACTCCGTGCGCGAGTCCGACTCGTACTTGGCCGATTATTTGTTGGTCTTAATAATTGGATTCAATGTTGTTTTCGTCACTTTAGTAACACTAAGTCAACTTAGATTTAAGAAATGTATAATAATGATTCAGGCATGTTTTGGTATATATATTACTGTAAATGTTTGAATATTTAGTAAATAAATGAAATGTTTGAATGATACTAAAAGAAGACAGAGGAAGTGTAGCATAGTACTCGGATCAAAAGGGCCAAATATCTAAGTAACTAAAATGCTGTCGATTTTAGGGTTCCGTACCCATAGGGTAAAAACGGGACCCTATTACTAAGACCCCGCTGTCCGTCTGTCTGTCTGTCTGTCACCATGCTGTATCTCATGAACGGTGATAGCTTAAGCGTTGAAATTTTCACATATGGTATATTTCTGTTGCCGCTATAACAAAAAATACTAACAACAGAAAAAAAAATTAGGGAGCCTCCCATAGAACAAACCTGAATTTTTAGCCATTTTTCGCTCGATACCAGTAACGGTGATAGGTATATGCTTGAAATATTCACCGAATATTTAGTTAAAAATATACTTCAAAAATAAGTAATTAAATAAAATAAAACAAATATTTAAGGTCGACTCGATTTAAGGTCGATATTTAAGGATTGAGTTAAATTATTTAAAATAAATAATTTAACTCAATTAAAATATATTAAGGGGGACTTCCATACGGTACGGAACCCTTTCATGCGCGAGTCTGACTCGCACTTGACCGATTGTTTTGTTACAGCCTTACCTACACTGCGACCGGTACCAAGAGACGAGTTTGAACCGCCCGCTCCTGGCTGACATGACAAACGCGTACTACAACACGCCAGAATTCATTGCTGTAAGTAAGATCATACAGAAATAAATTGTAAGGAATGATTTATATTAGCACGGGACGGGCGCGGTACGGGCCGGGAACGGGCCGGACGGGGCCCGTACGACGCTCGGACGGGGCCCGTCCGGGCTTTTACACAAAATGTATGAAACGTGCGTCGTACGTGCGTCGTCGTACGGGCCCGTCCCCAGCCCGTCCCGCGCCCGCCCGTCCTAATATAAATCATCCCTAATTCTCCGAAAAGTAGACCTCGTATCATCCATCAGGCATAGAACGTCCACCGCTGGACATAGACCTCCCTGTACATTTGTAGCATATTCCAATCAAACCAGGACCAGCTACAAGGCTTATACGAACTTTTTATTGACTGTGCCCAATAGGTCCAAAACGCAGTCCAGCAGCGCCTGGGCATCAGAACCCAGCTGACCGCAGGACAGATCTACGACTTGTATGAGCTCTGCCGGTTTGACCGCACCTTATCGCCAGTTCTCCAGTCCCCGTGGTGCGCTGCTTTCTCTGACTGCGACCTGCAAGTGCTGGAGTTCAAGGATGACATCATTAAATACCATAAAGATGGTTACGGGTCATGGGTAAAGAAAATATAACATTGAAAATGCTTTCGAAACATACCTTCTATTACCTTTTTTACGGAATAAAGTTCGATATAATTCGATACCGTGGGATAGAAAGGTCGTAAAAGCCAAAATACAAACTTTTCAGGAGGAGCAAAAACCGCCAAAAAAAAGAAAAAATGACACAACTTTTTCAATTTTAAACCTGTAATCATGGATAATGGTGATTCTTTTTTGCATTTCAATGTATTTTAAAGCAAGAATCTTAAAATCTATATAAACTGTGTAATTTAAAAGTTAGCTTGATGTTACAACCTAAAAATTATAAAAAAGTGGTGAATACGCCCTGTAAATTCCAATTTCTGAATTGTAACAAGGGCATAACTACATTCATCTTACTTTACTTATGTAAGTTTTGGGCTTATAACACTACTTATTATTTAAAACTGTCTGCGGCACTCATTGACTATTTTTAGGGTTCTGTACCCAAAGGGTAAAAACGGGACCCTATTACTAAGACTCCGATGCCCGTCTGTCTGTCTGTCACCAGGCTGTATCTCATGAACCGTTATAGCTAGATTGCTGAAATTTTCACAAATTCTGTATTTCTGTTTCCACTATAACAACAAATACTAAAAATAGAATATTTTTATTTTCTTTTATTTTTTTATTCTGTTTTTTTTTTATAAAAATAGAATTAAAATAATATTTAAGGGCTCTCATACAACCAACCTGAATTTTTAGCCGTTTTTCGCTCGATATTAATAATGGTAACAGGTAGATGCTTGAAATGTTCACAGAATATTTAGCTGCATGCTTACTTTAATAATAAATAATTAAATTAAAATAAACATTTAAGGGGGGCTCCCATACAGTACGGAACCCTTCGTGCGCGAGTCCGACTCGTACTTGGCAGATTATTTTTATTGGTTTCATAATTATAGATGGCAGCCACTTTTAGGACATAATAGTTCGGTTATAATTTTCCTTTCAAAAAATTAAAACGACTTTTTAAAATTCACAAAAAACAATCGCTTCTCCATACATTTTGCCCCGCGTTGACGAACTTTACGAAAAAGCTGTTTTTTTCTTCGTGATTTTCCGTAAATCCTAGAACAAAAGTTGTTTGTCTAGATGTGATAGACCCGCCCTTAAAAAGGTTTTGCGTTAATATCTATGACCTTGTATAATCGTTATATGAGGTTGCGAAGATATATAGAAAAGTATGTAACTGGTAACGAAAAAAGAAAAACTTTCTTCTGTTGTAACATCGTAGCGGTTACAAAACGTAGTGACGATGGCGAACTAAAATATTTTAGTTTGTAACTTGGTTACAAAAAAAGGTAAAATTTTCTTATTTTGTAACGGGTTACGAACGCGGCCGAAAAGAAATAATCATTAGGGATATGAATATGTTGACATTATTTCAGGTAAACGTACGCCTAGGCGAAATAGCGTTAAAAGATCTTTATGAGAATTTTGAGGCCTTCGTTCATGGTCGTGGCAAGAAGATCGTCACTTACTTCACCCATGGTACAATGCTGAGGATGGTATTTAGTGCCATGGGCATGTTCAAGGACGATGAATTACAAGCGACGCACAGAGACCCTCGCAGGAACTGGAGGAGCAGCTTAAATGCTGCCTCCTCTGTCAACCTCATCGCTATTTTGAACAGGTTTGTGTCTTGAGGTTTAAATGTCGGTCCCGTACTTATAATTTCTTTGGATTTTCGTACCACTAGTTTATCGATGAAGGGAAAAGATTGAGAGGAAACAGATTAACTACTGGGTAAAAAAACCGGCCAAGTGCGAGTCGGACTCGCGCACCGAGGGTTCCGTACAAACCTGCAAGGTTTACAAAGTTCGTTCATTACGACAAAAAAAGTAATAAGTTTATATTTATTAAAAAATATATATTTTGTAATGTAACTAAAAATTTAAGGTTTTCGGAATTTTTCCTTTATGTGTGCTATAAAACGTTGCTTCATGCCAAATTTCAAGATTCTAGGTCGACTGGAAGTACCCTTTAGGTTTTGATTCCCTTGCGAGTACTTGCGAGTTTCAAAATTTGCGGCATAAACGGCTGTATCTTTTGATTGCGTTGGCTTAGAAGTTTGATTTTTTCACAGCTTCAAGGGACAGTAGACCTGAGTAATTGATATAAATTTCAGCTTCATACCTCCACGCGTTCCTGAGAAAAAGGGTCTTGACAGACGGACAGACGGACAACAAAGTGATCCTATAAGGGTTCCGTTTTTTCCTTTTGAGGTACGGAACCCTAAAAACACTGTAATACTAGGTCGCTCTTAAATTTTTAAGAATGGCCAGAATGAGACCATAAAAAAACTAATTACTACATTTGAAATCATCGTTTTTTGGCTGACACATTAGATACAAAACATCTTTACAGGTATATCATAGGACTTTAAAATTTGGTGGCAATTTGAAAATTACGTGTCACCGTTTTTATGAACTAGGTGCACGAAAACCTTTAGCGTTAAATTTTTGATATAGTCTAGTCTAGTATGTCAAGTTGAAGTCCTATCTTGTGACAGTGTTATAAGATAGTTTATCTACCCTAATGTTGTAACATTCTACTTATGTTTCCAATACTTGACTTATAATGACTACTGTTATAGCGCAGACAAAATTTAAGCAATTTCACATGATGTTATAATATCCACATCGATATCGTAAAATCTCATTATAACATCACGCGCTCGCTCCTGATTGGCCCTGCGCGCGCAGCTGCGCTCTCATTGGTTAGATTTTAATGGCGCCAAGTTCACTGTGACAATACACGTACGCGTGAATTTAATGTTTCGCAATGTGTTTTTTTTTTTTTTTTATTAGTGAAGATAAAGTAGTGTATGCAACTGCATATAACACGGGTATTAAAACACTCGTTACTATTATGAAACTCGCTGCGCTCGTTTCATAAACTCACACTCGTGTTTTAATACCCTTCATTATATGACAGTTGCATAAACTACTATTAGTAGATTGAAGTGTGATTATAGTAATCGCAGTGCTGGCTTTCGTCAAATATGTCTGTTAACATTGATCTTTGAAGATAAAATCAATAGCGCCCCGCATAAAAGTCAGATAAGAAATTGATATACCAGCAGATTCGAAACAAATGTGGCAATGAGTGGCTATGTGCTATGAGTTAAATAAAAAAAATTGGAATATTTAGCTGGTAAAAAGCTTGGTTCTAGACGGGTACCCTATAATTTGGCTAAATGACAAAAACTCTGCTACACTTATTGATGTCGCCAAATGTCATGAACATTCAATTTACTCGTAAATGTTTCATCTGTAGTGTTCAACAAAGCTAGCTGTAGGAAGGCAAGACAATTTGGTGTCATTGTAAAAATACTATAAGTAAAAGACTAAAATTATAATGTTCGGAATAATTTGAAAAATAACATTTAAAAGTAGCGAAAGGATAATATTTGAGAAAAGAAGTGATGAACGCGTGAACAGTGTGTTTAGCAACAGTTGTTATTAACAATAAAAGTACAGTTTTATAGAGCATTTTGCTAGTCATTGTTTTTCACTTGTCGTAGAAAAAATTACGTCCCCGTAGTCAGGCCTTACTGTGTAAGATGAACGGCTCAGGAAGGTTAGCCAACTGGGAGACTGAGTTTTTGACAATAAAGTTAATATAAATGTAGGTTCGATGGCCATGAATTATATTTAATGTATTTAAAAAAATAAAGAAATAACTACAAGTAGCGGCACGTAAGTCTAGCGCTGAGGGTACTGTGGAGGGGATGGCTGCGCATGTTGACAGTCATACTAAACTCATGCGCAGCCATCCCCTCCACATTTCACTCAGCGCTAGACTTACTCGAATATGCCGGGACCAATCGATTTTATAATGCTGAAGAAGTGATGGCAAATCTTTGTTTTGTATAAATATTTAGTGTATTTCCGCTATGTTGTTGTAGGCAAATAAGTTTAAGGGTTTAAATTCAATACATTAATCAACAATTTAAACAAACCCATAAGGTTAAAAAAAACCTTACAATTATAAATATTACAATAATTATAGATTTAAAAAAAAAAAACATAGTTTTAAAATAATACTAAATTTCACTACACTCTACTATAATTATATTAATCCGTTAAGAATTAAACAAAGAAATATTTCCGGAAATAAAAAAATAATATGACAATAATTAAAACACTTCATTTAATAAATAACACCCTCATTCTCACTGCACCACACTCTATTCGACACGTGTTTCGCCTCTGAACGAGGCATCTTCAGGACGTGTTGACTCTTTGAGCTCGCTCCAAGAAACTCGACGAGTCAACACGACACGTCTTGAATCAATTTGAATTCAATCAACTATCTAAAGTGATGGCAGCCATTAAAATTACCGCGCGGTCAAAGAAGAGCAAGCTTACTGGCTCTCTTAGTGGTACCATCGAATATAACGATATTATACCGATTGATAAGTAATTTAGAAGACTAGATTTTTCCCGCGGCTTCGCTCGCATGATATTTCGAGGTCCTACCATACTACCCTTAATAACGGAGGTGGAAAAAAAAAAACAAAAAAAAAGTTTGACTTTTGTTTGATTTGACAGTTCTTTTTTGACATTTCTTGGAGCGCACGCTAGAATAGCTCGCAGATGGCAGACTTTTTCCTACTTACTTAACACTTATTGTTATAATATGGAAAATTTACGCAATATAATTATAATTTATAGCCTATGTGTTATTCTGATGTATAAGCTATATAATTGTAAAGTTTCATCTCAATCCGTTCAGTAGTTTTTGCGTGAAAGAGTAATCCATCCATTCATCCATCCATCCATCCTCACAAACTTTCAAGTTTATAATATTAGTAGGATAATAAATAGTTGAGTTAGTTTGTACTTTGTTACATTTTTGATATTCTTAAAAATTTCAGTTTGACCCAAGTAATTAAAAAAAAGGTTAAACTATAGTCGCCCGGTACCCGCGGGGAGGGGGAAGGGGGGGCGGAGGGGGGGAGGGGGAGGGGGCGAAGCCCCCCCTGCAGCCCCCCCCCGCCGGAGGCCTTTAGTTTTTGAGTAATAATTTTTTTAGTACTTAACCTCACTTTCGGCTATATCAGTATTTTTTACCTATTTTTTGTTTCACACCTAATCTATTAAGGCGGTTCGCTTCTGGCACTTCGCCGGCCGCTGCCGCGGCACGCTCGCTTCGCTCGCTCGGCTCGTGCGTTGTTTGTCATGTTCTAACCTAACCTAACCTATTTTTTGTTTCACACCTAACTTATTAAGGCGGTTCGCTTTTGGCACTTCGCCGGCCGCTGCCGCGGCACGCTCGCTTCGCTCGCTCGGCTCGTGCGTTGTTTGTCATGTTCTAACCTAACCTAACCTATTTTTTGTTTCACACCTAACTTATTAAGGCGGTTCGCTTCTGGCACTTCGCCGGCCGCTGCCGCGGCACGCTCGCTTCGCTCGCTCGGCTCGTGCGTTGTTTGTCATGTTCTAACCTAACCTAACCTATTTTTTTGACAACTTAATATTGTACCATTTTCTCAACATTGCGTTCCATTTCACTTTTTTTTATCAAATTTTAATTTAATCATAATTAATTTAAACTACGTTTCCGGCAAAAAAAAATTGCTGGAAGGGCTTCAGGTGGACCCCAATGATACCCCTAAACTCGCACCTTCATCAAAATCAGGTACTGGACGGCTATAGCCAACCCAAAAAAAATATTGAACACGTATTTTTCATTTCTAATTATTTTTGCAAAAAATGGCATGACCTACTTCAACCGGGTACAGAATTCGCGAATAGTTCGCACGGATCGATGTAGCATTTTTCACATTAATGTTGATTTATCAAAAATCGCTCAGCCGATTTCAATACCATTTAAATGAGACCAACTTCGAAATATGTATACTGTTTCAATTTAAAAAAAAATATGAAAATCTACAACTATGTAAAAAGTTATGCGTGGTTATACAAAAAAAAATATTTAGTACCTCCTCCGTTTCGCGGTCAAAAAAAAATTGAAAAGATAAGGCACATCAAAGTACGCGAGTGGGCCTCGAAGGGTTAAATAAGGTCGCGTGATATCTTATACTGAACTATAAACATAAATTACTGGTACAGAAGATATCACTCTACAACAAAAGTGAGGTACAATTTTATTTACCTACGTGTGAAATCGTCATCTTGGTCATCATCATCGTGTCATGAAAAATTGAACGTGCAATGTTTCCTAACGCTGCAAATCGCTATTATAAAATATTAGGGCTAAATATGAAATTGTACGACTGCGTTAACGGGAACTACTTAGTGGTTTTGTGTGGCTGCATACATTTTTGTACAACGTCCCTGGCAGAAACGAACCAAAACTAACAAAAATAAAATAAGCCTTGATGGTCTAGTGGTAATGACACCCGCCTTACAATCGTGAGGTCGTGGGTCCGATCCCAACCTTGTACCAATGAATTCTTTGGAATTTATGTACGGAATTTCACACCACTGGCTTTTCGGTGAAGGAAAACATCGTGAGGCAACCTGCATACGTCAGTAGAAAAAAATCGATGGCGTATGTGAATGCACCGGCCCGCACTGGGCCAGCGTGGTGGATATGACCTAATCACGCTTCGTGAGTAGGCCTACGTCCTGCAGTGGACTATTAAAAAAATGGCTGTTACAGAACAGTAGGTACTAAGGCCTCTAATGAAACATTGGTACATTGGCAAGTGGGCAATGGCAGCCGCGCTTATCTTTTTGGCTAAGGTCGTAGGTTAAAACATTATCTGGTATCTGTTATCATAGATGGAGTGTAAGCATAAGCCGTAGCCAGGCTTAGGTACGGCATTGGAATACACTCCCTCCCTATTCTCTACGATCATGGAGGAGGCATGGTGCAAAATCATGCCTATGTTATAATAAAATTATGACTGGGATGATTCTTAGCCTGTTCATGAAACAAACTTTTTATACCTATGACGAATTGGAGGTATTCAAAACATTTAATTTTCCACGTATTTCCTTTCAGTTGCAAGGATTCAGGCAGCCAATCGTACCGCGTGCAGCTTTTTGTCAACGAAAAGGAAACCGAGGTGTGTCCCCTTGAAGGCTGTACTTGGAAACAGTTCCAGGACAAGTTTGAAAAGTTCAAGTCAGCTGACCTGGAGCTCTGCAGCATGGATTACAGAGCCCCAGAGCCTGAAAGTTAGAGTGCTATAATTGTCAAGAGACCTTCATGAATCATGCAAGTTCTATTAGCTAAGTATCTATGCAAACAACTATGCTGCGCAATGCTGCCAGTAGCTGTAGCTGGCTATGCTGCTGGCTAAGTTTAGCAACTTAGTCTTTATTTTAATCTGTGATCATGTAGATAAGTTAGCTCTTAATACGAGTATGTAGGCATATTGAAGACCTAGTTTTTTAAAATACATTTTGAAAATCCTAATGAAAGCTCGTTTTTCATTTAATTCTATTTAAATTTTCTAAGACTAGGTACCTATCTAAAAGGGAGTTTTGTGTCCTAAATGAATAAAACTTCAGTTTTAAAGTATTTTATGACAACGATATCGCTTTATTAGATGTCAAATGTAGTGTGGAGAGCGGCGCGCCCGTCGCGGCGCGGTGCGGGGGTGGGGGGTGTGTCTCGGGGTTCATGCGCGGGCGCAGCGCGCGCGTCGCTCTCTCACTCTCGATACATACTCCACGGTAATAAATAATATAAATAAATATCAACAAGTTACAAAATATCCTTTCGTAAAAAGACGTAGATCCTAACAGTGTATATTTTTTTTCATTTGGCTTACAAAAATTTTTACAGTTTCTCGTTTCACGCTTTCGTACGTAACACTGCTAACATGTATAAAAAGTTACATATTCAACGAAAAATCTGTACAGTCCGTTTTTTGTTTTTGTAGTGGAACGTTTAGAAATCTTCGGGCGCCAGGTCGAACCTAGGTGGGAAGGTGCCGAAGCCGTCTCCAAAGGCGGGGCGCGAGCGCTGGGGCTGAAACATGAAGGTTCACGTCAGTACGTAGCCGCGGGCTTTCTGGACACAACGCCGTGCAGGATGCATGCTCTCAACTTCCATGCCCGAGAGGGTTGCCTTCTCCATCAAATTAAATAAGGGTCAACTCAGAGGTACTATTCTATACAAAGAAGAGCCATCACTGTTCTCGGTGCTCTGGGGAGCGTGCAACGAAAAGTTGCCAACTTACATTGTCTCCAGTGCTGATTTAGGGACGCCCTTTAATGGACGCCTAAACGAAAAGAAGCAAGAGTTTAGTTTCTACGAAGTCGGTTTTTTTAATTCAAAAGAGAGTAAAGAGGGTGATTACTTACCGCCGGACTGACTCCTCTCGCGGCGGATCCCGCGCGTCCCTTGCCACGGAACTTGCTGATGGCCTGTTCGGCGAGGTCTGCCCTCTCTTCGGCCTCCTCCAGCTCCTGTTGCGCCTTGCGGAACTTAGCCAAGTTAAGAGCGGCGATTTCCTCAGCCTCTTCGATCTGCCTCTTGTAGGTCTTGATCTTCTGCTGCAGTTTGTCGACGAGGTCCTGCATGCGCTCGTGGTTCTTGCGGTCCTCCTCGGCCTGGAAGCTGAGCTCCTTGATGCGTCTTTCGGATTTGCGGAGGTTCTTCTGTGCGTCAGCGTGTCTCCTCTGTTCGCCGTCAAGCTCGTTCTCGAGCTCTCTGACTCTCTGTTCCAGTTTCTGGATGGCCTTTTTGCCTCCCTTGAGCGCGTTAGCCTCGGCCTCGTCGAGCCTGACCTGCAGTTCCTTGATCTGTTGCTCGAGAGCCTTGCGGAGCTTCTCCTGTGTCTGTGCGTGTTCCTGTTCGGCGCGGAGCTCGTCAGCCAGACGAGCGGCGTCGACCATCGCCTTCTTGGCCTTCTCCTCGGAGTTCTTAGCCTCGTTGAGGAGCTCGTCGAGGTCGGAGTGGAGGGTCTGGAGCTCGGACTCGAGTTTCCTCTTGGCGGCAGAGAGAGATGCGGCCTGTGCGGACAGCTCGTTGAGCTGCTCGTGTGCGTCGCCAAGCTCCTGTTCGGCCTGGCGGCGGGCGCGGTCGGCCTGCTCCAGCAGTGTGCGGGACTCCTCGAGCTCGTTCTGGAGAGCGTTGGCACGTCTCTCCGAGATGCCGAGCTGCTCGCGGGCATCGTCGCGGGCGCGCTGTTCCTCCTCGAGGGCGGTCTGCAGGTCCTTGATCTGGCCCTGGTAGCGCTTGATGTTCTTCTGGGCCTCGGCGTTGGCCTTGTTGGCGTGGTCGAGGGCGATCTCGAGCTCGTTGATGTCGGCCTCGAGCTTTTTCTTCATGCGCAGAGCCTCGGCCTTGCCCTTGGCTTCGGCCTCGAGGGACGCCTGCATGGAGTCGAGGGCGCGCTGGTGGTTCTTGCGCGTGTTCTCGAATTCTTCCTCCTTCTCCTGGATGCGGCGGTCGATCTCCTGCCTGACCTGGGACAGCTCGAGCTGAGCGCGCAGGACCTTGTTCTCCTCCTGTTCGAGGGCAGCCTCGGCCTCCTCGAGGGCGGCCTGAAGCTCGTCCTTCTCGGCCTCTAGACGTTTCCTGGCCTTCTCGATCTCGTGGATGTTGCGGCCACCTTCGCCGATCTGGTCGAGCAGATCCTTGACTTCGTCGGCAAGGTTCTTGTTCTCGCGGCGCACGGCCTCGAGCTGCTCCTGGCCCTCCTCGTACGCTCCCTTAAGACGGAAGAGTTCGGTGGAATAGTTGCGGCATTCCTTCTGGCTGGCGTCGAGCTCGGCGGCGAGGTCGTCGACCTTGAGCTTCCATTCTCCGATGATCTTGTCGAAGGCCTTCTGCTTCTTCTCGGCAGCGTTGGCGATGGCGGTGGCACGGTCGACTTCGAGCTGCAGGTCCTCGACCTCGGTGGCGAGGCGCTGCTTGGTCTTCTCGAGGGCAACGACCTTCTGGTTGAGGGACTCGATGGTCTCCTCGGCCTCGGCGAGGCGGGCCTGGAGCTTGCGCTTGGCCTCCTCGAGCTCCTCGGAGCGGGCGACGCCCTCGGACTCGTACTTGGAGCGCCACAGCTGGGACTCGGCGTTGGCCTTGGAGAGCTGGCGTTGCAGGTCAGCCTTGCCTTCGGCCTCCTCCTCGACCTGTTCGCGGATGTTGTCCAGGTCGTGTTCCAGGTTGCGGAACTTGCCAAGGAGGGTAGCGCGTTCCTGTTGACAACAAAAATCGTTAAAAATCGTGACACGTTTTCTTTTAAAATGTAAGTTTGGCTATGTAGAGTATACGTACGCGAGCCTCCTCGTCGGCGAGCCTCTTGGTGTCCTCGAGCTGGGTGGTGAGCGACACCTTGATCTTGGAGAGCTGCGACACCTGGGACTCGGCCTCCTCCAGCTGGCGGAGCAGATCGGAGTTCTCGATGGACAGCTTCTTCTTGGCGGCATCCAGATCGTTGAGGGTGCGGTTGGCCTCGTCGGCCTTGCTCTGCACCTCGTTGAGCTGGTGCTGCAGCTGCTTGACGATCTTCTCTTGGGCAGCCTGCATTTACAAGTTATAATCAATATTCTGTGATATAATTATGTGTGTACTTTTATTATAGTCATTATAGTCATATTTCATAAGTAGACACGAATAAAAAATACAAGGTTTCTTGTGTGAAAAAGTGATTCCAATGTTTCAGGTTATTATTTTGAGTCAATTTAGTCAAACTATTATATCAATGAGGTCAGTATTATTAATAGTAAAGAAAAACAATTGGTTAGGTTTTTGATTACGTTTGATTAATTTATCCTTCTATTGCATGCTCAAAAATGTTTGGTTATTATTCTGAGGTTTAATATTTTTCTAATATTTAACAAACTAAAAAACAACAAAAGCAGTATTAGCTCTTTCGCTGCCTTATGATATTTAATGGTTTGTTTATAGGTCATTCTCTTACCAAATGTTAGTAATTTCTAGTGAATACTTGTTATGTGTTTTGATGTGTCGTGTTTATATTTATATCGTCCATTAAAATCGTGATAAGCTGCAAAGCGATGTTTGCCCTGCGAGGGCTGAGGCCACAACATAATCCTTCCATCTTTTGTACCTTTTCGTTGGACAAGTGGTCGACACCCGCACGAAGGTCATTGACTTCGCTAAAGTATTGAGAGCGCTCTTTCTCAGCCCTGAATGGATAAAATATTACACAAATATTTAATACTCCATCTAGGAAATAATTGGCTTAAGGAACTATTGAGTTGGGTATAGTGGGTCTATGTCTTGTGTACATGTCTCAAATAGATATCGGTTCCATGCAGGGTCACCCCGTGCGACATGCGGCATGGGCCGACCGGTACCTTCTCCCTGGCTACGGAATCGACAGCCGCGCGCGTGTTGTTTAGCTCGCTGTAGCAAGACGCCCGGTCATGCTCGGCCCTGGATTTTGCATTACGGTCAATAAAATGATTCTAAACTTATTTTCGGCTTAATGTCGGAAACAGGCCACTCTATAAAAACCGCACGTGCAGTCTGCGATCATCGATGAGTAATCGAATAAACTATTTTAGAACAACGATAAAAATACTGAGTTACTCACTTAGCCTTGAGCTTGTTGAGCTGGTCGAGCTGCTCGCCCATCTCGGCGACGGCATCGTTGTGCTTCTTACGGAGGTTGGCGAGGGTGGACTCGTGCTGGATGTTGGCCTCCTCAAGGTCGCGGCGCAGCTTGCTAAGCTCGGCCTCGCGCTTCTTGTTGAGCTCGATTTGAGCGGAGGTGGCGCCACCGGCTTCCTCGAGGCGCTCGCCGAGCTCCTCGAGTTCACGGGCGAGGTCGGCGCGCTGCTTCTCAGCCTTGGCGCGCGCCTGGCGCTCGGACTCGACCTCCTCCTCGAGCTCTTCGATGCGGCCCTGGAGCTCCTTGATCTGTTTCTGGAGCTTGCTGACCAGGGACTGCTCATCCTCGAGCTTGGCGGTGAGGGAAGAGATTTCCTTGTCCTTGCGCTGGATGGTCTGCTCGAGCTCCTTCTTGTTGCGCTCGAGGTCAGAGACGGCCTCCTGGGTGAGCTTGAGGTCTCCCTCGACCTTCCTCCTCTGCTTCTCGACGTCACCGCGAAGCTTCTTCTCGCGCTCGAGGGAGTCCTCAAGCTCGTCGAGGGTCTGCTCGAGCTTTTGCTTGACCTTGTTGAGGTGGTTGACCTTGTCTTCGGCGGCCTGGAGCTCCTCGGCGGTCTTCTGTGTGGTCTCACCCTGGAGCTTCTTCTCCTTGTTCAACTTGTTGATGAGCTCGTCCTGGTGGGCGATCTCGTCGTTCAAGTTGCGGATCTGGTGGTCTTTGGTGGCCTTGTCCTGCTCGGACTTCTGGACAGCCAGTTCGAGGTCCTCAACGTCCTTCTTAAGTCCGGAGACTTCCTGTTCGAGCTTCTTCTTAGCCTGGAACAGCTGGTTGCGGGCATCCTCTTCCTGAGTGAGGCGGTCTTGGGTGTCCTAAAATAAAAATAAGGTTATTAATTTCGTTCGATCCGTTCGAACGGTTGCGTAGGCAGGTAGCTTTTATTGTTCGTATCTGGTTCATGTCTATCGGCACGTAATCAACAATCGGCGATTTGCAATAAAACCATGCAACTTGCAGAGGCGCGATGTATTTTTAGGTCTCAAACTATTTTCCGTATAAACAATCGTTGTTTATATAAAGAATCACGTCAAGAGAGCCCGCTGCGAGGTGATTCGCAACACTGTAAGCAACGTGGGCTTCTACTAATTTGGGTCGCGGCATACCTTCCGCACGATGTTTATCTAAGATACGAGATTTCATCTCGTTTAATTAGTTACACTCATTAGCGGTAGATTCTTCACGCGAAATTTTCACGACCTGAATATAAGAAGCTATTTCAGTTCACATCTCGGAATATCGCGCCATTACTCTTCGTTTATGGATGTTATTAATTCAAAGTGGATGTGGGGTCGTAAACAATTTTTGTAAAGTGTTACTATCGGTAATAGTGTTGCGGATGACTCACCCTGAGCTGGTTCTCGAGGTCGGTCTTCTGCGCCTGCAGCTTGTTGGCACGCTCCTGGGTCTCGGAGAGCGAGCCCTGCTCACCCTGCAGCCTGGACAGCAGGTCGGTCTTCTCCTCCTGGAGCTTGCTGTTGAGGGCCTCAACCTCCTTGCGGAGCTTCTCTTCCTTTTCGAAAGCTTCCTGAGCCTTGGCTGCCTTCTCCTCGAGTTTCTGCAATATTTCGTCACTCATCACTCCGTTCCACTCGCTTATGTGAACTTCCGCCATGGTCGGTTTATTTATTTAAATCATAAATACAAAAAATAGGAATGCAAATGTGTCGGTTCGTTCGAGTCGGGAAGGGTGGTGCGCGCGCCGCCGACCGCTCCGCTACTGAGCGCTGGAGTTCTCCAGCGGGTGGGTCGCCCCCGCACGCCCGCGCTGGAGAAAACGCGCGGGGCGGCAGCGCGGGCGGCGGACGGATTCCACAAATGGCGCAGCAGGTGCTGCGGTGTCGCGTAACCGACAGGTGGGCGCGGTCCGTTCTATTTACGGTTTCTGAATCACGCGCCTACTTCGCGGTAGCGGTTCAATCATTTTGATATCGAACTGGTGATGGACACGTACCGCGATCTCGTCCTCGATGCGGGTGACGTTGAGGAGGGGCTTGACCTTCTGCCACATCTTCCACCAGGGCCAGGTGCGGAGTTGCAGGTATTTGCGCAAGTTGCGCTGGACAACTTGGAGGGCGAGCCTGTGTAAAAAAAATATCATGAAGAAACTTTGCATTATAGGTGAGACAGGTGTATCCAAATATGGAGTTGCACTTTTACCTCTGTTCCTGCAGCTTCTTGTACTCCTTACGGGACAGGTAACCACGGATGTAGGCCTGGAGCCAAGACACAATCTTGGACAGCCTGTCATCACGCAGCTCCTCCATCTGACCCAGGACACCAGCGCGGAAGAACACCTGCTCGTACAATATTAGTATTAGTAAGGCACACGTGGTTTCAATTCATTCAATTCGAAAAGAAACTCAAAATAATCATACTGTAGAATTCAATATTACGTTTACCGTAATTAAATTAAGAAATAAAAATATTATAGAATGTGAACTATGGTTAGTGAAGCAAAACAGTAATCATACACATATTACAAGAAGACTTAAACAGAAAGGAAATAAGGATAGATGTTAAAATATCATGCACAGAGAGTAAGAAAGAGCTGAGATTGTGTTGTGTGTACACATGCTTGCGCATCTACCTTCGTCTTTCCGAGCCTGAAAGACTCCGAATCCAAGCCGGTATGTTCGAGAATTTTCTCGGTGGCTTTCTCTGGTGTAATGGGCTCTTTGATGAGGTTCGGGCACAGAATTTTGTATCTGCGTTCGAGGAGCACAAAAAATATAACAGTGGTGTGTAAATGTATAATGCATGTAGGATATAGGGTAAGGAATAAACACGAGAGTCTAGTAGCTTGGACTCTCTGGGGTAAGCAGTCTATATAGGTAAATCTAAGTTAAATTATGACACCGGTCTTATTTGGTGCTGGATAATTCAACAAGCGTACAAAAGCCGAGCGACCCGAGCGGTGGGTTGGGGTCGCCGGCGCAAACCGCTAACTACTTCTGCTCAGACATGCCTTGGTGTGGCCGAGACGGTAGGACTCGGGATCCAAACCCGTGGCATCCAGGATCACTTGAGCGACCTTCTTAGGATCGGATTCTTTTTCCGCAGCTTGAGGGGCCAGGATCTTGTAACTATATTACCAAATATGGACACACAATGAGGGGTTGGTTTCATACATAGGTTCATACAAAAATATAACAGATACGATGTATTCAGTATCTTAAGTGAGGACCTTGAGGTGTGGGCTATTCCTAAATACAGGGGTATGATAATTCAACGTTTTAGAAATACAACATGATTCTGTTCAAAAACGTTTGAATTTGTATAAGTCTTAGATAAACTTTTAAAGGACCAACATATTATACTATCAAAGGTTCATCCGATGAAGGAATAGTGTTCAAGTTGGGTGTTCAAATTGGGTGCTACGAGTAACATTCCAAGGGTTGAAAACGAACTGTACTCTCTAGAGTCGTTCTAAGTTCCTGTACGACATGCCGTAACCACAGAGGGGTGGTGACAGATTCTGATCTTGCCTTGGTGTGGCCAATACGATAGCTTTCAGGGTCGAGTCCAACGGATTCCAGACACTTAGCTGCCGCATCTTTAGGCACAGGTTCTGCTGTCATGATGGCGGGCGCAAGAATCATGTAACTGTTTTAAGTAATAAAAATTTATCATCAAAGTCCTCCGAATTTCATTTCCAAAAATATCTCTCTAACACCTGTACGCTGAGGTGTCAGCGACGAGTCATTCAATTTAATTTAAGAAGTGTTACTAAGTTGCATGAATATTCAACTGACGTCATCGCTTGCAATACCAAAATAATATCAAGGCGAATATTCCAGAGTAGAAAGAATTTTGTTTAGACTTCATCCGAAAATATAGTCATGTCAAAATAAATTTAATCTATTGATATGAAAATAAAGTGCCTGTTTGATGATTCGCTATTTTAAAAATATTTCGTATGAGTAGGACAGTCCAAGAATAGATTTTGATGGAGTTGTTTACGTAGATGTAAACTTACCGGAGCTTGAAGTCGGGGTAGACCATCCTGTTGGGGAAACCTTTACGGCAAATACGGATGCCTTCAAGCACACCGTTACAGGTGAGCTGGTGCATCACAAGGTGGGAGTCGATGAGACCTGGGTAGAAGAAAAACATACATGTGGCACATAGAAGCATAAAAAACGGAGACGAAAACGAGGAATTGGTGCGTAAAATGATCGAAGAAAGGTTACAATTTCGCAAAGACAATCTAAATTTAAACTGTTTTATACAATGCTAAAGTAGTCGAACAAAAGTATTGTAATATCATATTGAATACAAAGAATAGTGGTTTTGGGTTCTTTAGGCAGGGAAAGATATTATATGATAATACAACTCACCAGCCTGCTTCAACTCGTTGGGGATGATACAACGTACGAAGTGAGGCTGGGTGGACCTCAGGGTGGCCATGAGGTTGTTAAGTTGTTCCTGTGGGAAGAAATATCGTCAGTTTTGATGTTAGATCCTGAATAAATGATTAATACAAGCTTTGCAAACACATATATAGGCAAAATGAGTTTTCATAATCTTAAAGATGTTTTAAACATTAGTAGTAGGTCTTTTTTTTTTAATGCGATTTTGTATTGATGAGTCGCAAAATAAAACATAAAAGCAACATTTTATGAGATGGTGTAAACAAGAAGTATATTAATGAATGATGATCAAACATGAAACACACACAAAATCCTGGTTAAAACATAAAACACAAATACAAACATGTTAAATTTCACTCTGCAGAAAACGTAGAAAGTATTTCTAGGTAAACTACATTCCTGCTTCAAATTTGAAATATCGACACACAAGGTAAGTATTTTTTGTGCGTCTACAATGAATGAACATGGTACTTAAAAGTTTATATTATAGTATGAATGGGTGAGAGTTGGTGGTAAATCTCTCTGTAAGTAACTGGTCTACAACAAATAAAAAATCCACCGATGCAGGGCTACATAGTAGTTTTGTTCTGCATCGGTGATGGTGATCAAAATAAAACAAAATCACCTAAAACAATTCGTAACGATGTAATACCTTGTAAGCGGAGGAGACAGTAGCGAAACCACCACCCTTCTTACCGCGACCGCCTAAGTACGCACATTAAGACGAATTGATTAGTACAAGGACAATCACAATAACGTCACTACGGATAAGGACAATGGGACAATACTCGACGACAAAACACCTGCGACACTGTGGGCAACATGAGCTGAGCTGTAAACTGTACATTGACGGACATGACATTAATGAAAGCGTGCGAGGCTGGACCTAAGCGACGGACGGTACGTTATACAGCGCGCATTCAATATGCACGATCTCCACCAGCCTTAAAGCAGTATATAGATGACAGAAAAGCGACATGGAAGACACAGAAGCAAGTCTTTTGTTTGTGTCTGTTTACCCTGTAGAGTGATGATACGGTCTGGAAAGCAGACCCCTTAGCGCGCTTGCCACCGGCGCCTATTATTAAAAAATGTGTCAGGATAAAAATGTAAATGATAAAAGGGCTGGTCAATTACTACTGTTATCTTCACAATTGTGGAAATGTGAATAATGATATCAATGAGAAAGAAAAAGTTAGCCAATTATTCCTGTCACAAAGTTGTGATAGTGTTCATGAAAAAATAATGGGAAAGAGTCATTGAAGTATTACATGACTCTATTTGATTGTCGATGTTCGTAGATAATGATGGAAATGAAAAGGTATTATCCAGTCTGGTTGTACTTGTAACAAGTAAGTTCACAGTTGAATTATAACAGCTCATGGTACCTGTAGATTTGACGCGTCTGTTTGCTAAATTGGATCTTGATTGGGATAAACTGATTAAAATTTAAAATAATATAATTTTATCTAATTTGTTGGTTTAAGTTGATACATACCCTTGCCACCAGCAGCACCACCATCACCAGACTGACCAGGATGGTCAGCAAAGATCTCAATCAACAGCTTGTTCTGACTCTTCTTGAACTGGTCAACGACGGTGTCGTTAAGCGGGTCCTTGTTCTTCTCAAGCCATCCAGTGATGTTGTAGCCGACCTATTTCAATAATATAAAGATAAGAATGAATTGAAGACTTGCATTCTGTGGATGAAGTAACGTGTGTTGGCATGGTTAAAATTTCATCAAAAGGTGTATAATAGATGTGAAATAGAATATGATTTAGAAGTTGTAAATGATACTTACGTTACCGGCGTAGTGACCAATAGCGAAGTGAGCGGCTTGGCAACCAGGCTTGGGGGGCTTGGGCTTCAGGTAAGGAGCAGACTTGCCCAAGTGGTTGTTGTTCAACTTCTCAACGAAGGTCAGATCGGTGGCTTTCGGGAACATAGACTCTTCCTCAAGGATGGAGAGGATACCCATAGGCTGGAATCGTACCGGAGAGATTAGTACGCAGCCTTAATAGAAAATATTCGGCATGCAGTTTTTATTGTGGGTAGACGTCTTGACTTTGGAATATTCTGCATTATTACTTTACATATTAATACAATATTTAAATTATCAAGAGAATAAAAAATCAGGAAATATTTACAATACATATTATTTTGTAGAAAAATTATATTGAAATAGAAAATTGAGGGCTGTTTGAATTTAACAAGACATTTTTCTTCAAATTTCTTAATGGATAGTGTATAGTTGTTGTTATGCGTTATTTTAGAAGCGCATGCAAATAAATAAGTGTCATGTGCACGTGTAGCAGTAGTGCTGCGGTTTATTTAGTTATTACTAAGCCTATTACCGTTATTATTTTAATTTTGTTTCGCGATCAAAATGCGTAAAAAGCATTATTTTCTTGATATGCGCAGAACTATAAAAACAAATATTTTATTTAACAAAATAAGTTTCAGCGCATTGCGTAACAAGTATTAGATAGCCATATCTATCATGATACATCATTAAGCTGAAATCATAGCTCTTTTAAATTTAGCTGTTATCAAATTGCAGGCTCGGATCTGTGCCAAACCTACCGAGGACAGTGTTTTTACGGATGTATTTGAATCGCAGTAGCTTGATGCAAAATGTTTATCTACAATATTACAATATTACTAAAGACAGTAGTCTTTGATAAATGGCAATAGCTTCGCTTGGTTGAAATGGGTGTGTGGGTCAAGCGATATCTTCACTCAGGCCTACGCATTACCAGGGAGGGTTGCAGCCATGTTTACTTGCGGTTGCAGGCCATCACTATAGCTCGAAGCCCTGCGATTCGCGCCCCTATTACTTCAAGCTTTTAACTAGTCATCTCTAATACCTTTTCTATAAGATTTATGGTCGGTTGGAGATCCATACCGAAATCTATGAATTCCCATTTTATCCCTTCTCTTTCATACTCCTCTTGTTCTAGGACGAACATGAAATGGTTAAAGTACTGTTGCAATCGTTCGTTGGTATAGTTAATACATAGCTGATTAAACCCGTTCATCTGCACCGTGAACATGTAAAAAAAATCGAGTTCTGATTAAAGACTGATACAAATATTATGATTTACCGAGTCTGTGTGTACGAGTGCCTGAAAGGTCTGAAATATTATTATAAGAGATAGAAAATACACACAAGAGAAATCACACAAAAACACAACCAGCAGCATTGAGGAGTCCTTCAAATAGCAGTCTCTTTATGCCAATCAAAATTTTGTTGTTATTTTAAAAAGAAGCAAATTAGTGATTTAGACGACCGTATTTGAGGACTCGAATGGCGTGAGGCAAGCATTAATGTTGCTTTGTCGCCATTTATACCTTTTCTATAAGGTCAATGCAATTTTGGAGATCCATGCCAAAGTCAATGAATGTCCATTCGATGCCTTCGCGCTGGTACTCCTCTTGTTCCAACACAAACATGTGATGGTTAAAGAACTGCTGAAGTTTCTCGTTGGTGAAGTTAATGCAGAGTTGTTCAAAACCGTTGAACTGCATGGAAGTAATGTTAAGTTAGGGGTAAGGTAAAAAAGGTAATGGCTGTGGATCTCATTCCACAGTTGGGTAGCCCTAACAAACCCTGGAATTGGACCCGTCTAGTCTGGCCCTAAAGACACGATTGAGCCCGTCACTTCTGGCTCGAGATAATGTCCATGTTCACATTGACAAAGGACAACACAACCCCGTCAGGACTGCTCCCAGCGTTGATGGGGCAGACAACTAATTCCTCTATTACCTTCTCGATCAGATCGATACAAGCGAGCAAGTCCATTCCGAAATCGATGAAGGTCCAGTTGATACCCTCTTTCTTGTACTCTTCTTGCTCAAGTACGAACATGTGGTGGTTAAAGAATTGCTGGAGCTTTTCGTTGGTGAAGTTAATGCAGAGTTGCTCGAAACCGTTGTACTTTTGTATATAACAGAAAACCCAGTTGAGAGATGAGAAAAAACAGAGTTAGTAACACATCTAAAACTATAACTACGACCACCAGATTAGTGAGCGGAATGTCTGCTGAAAACTGAACACATAGTGGGACTCGTCTAGTAGATCCCAACCGAGAGTTTTGGACTTTCGGTGTACCTTCTCGATAAGATCAATGCAGGCAAGCAAGTCCATTCCGAAATCAATGAACTCCCAGTGGATGCCTTCTTTGGTGTACTCTTCTTGTTCAAGTACGAACATGTGATGGTTGAAGAATTGTTGGAGTTTTTCATTGGTGAAGTTAATGCAAAGTTGCTCAAAACCGTTGTACTAAGGAAGTAAAGTTGCATTAATTTCAAAGAGTGACAAAGGTTTCAAATAATTTACTAACACATTATGTTCAGTAGCTATGTTGTTGTCTACCTACGCATAAGACAAAAGTGTGATCTAGAATAAAAAAAGATAAAATTATTCAGAACATTAATTAAATTTCAAAAAAGTGCCGTTAAACATTGCAGCTGGTTTTTAGGAGCAAAAGATTTGTATTTTGCAATTTTGTTTCCATATTACATATGTTGATAGAAGAACAATAGCCAATTGGTCAATTGGCTATTGTACATTGGCTTTTAGAACATTGATTCAAGGCAGACTGTTCTTTCAGAGTATCAAATCAAAATAGACACTCAAGTTCTACGGCATATTCTTGACCCACATAGAGTGAACCGTGTTGGTTCGCTCTAAGTCCCTTCTCGCCAGAAACTCACGTCGAAGATCTCGAAACCGGCGATATCCAGTACACCGATGAAGTGCTGCCTCTTCTGCTTGGTGTCTAGGGTCTCGTTACACTTCTTGACGAGCCACTTGAAGAGACGATCGAACATGCCCTTGCAGAGAGCACCCACGGAGTTGGTGACCTGGTCCTTGTTACGACCCTGGGTGACGAACTCGTTTCCGACCTTGATGCGGGGCTTCAACAAGTTCTTGTACAAGTCGGCGCAGTCGCAGCCCAAAAGGGTGGCGACCTTCTGGCCATCCTGTAAAAACGAAATGAAAAAATCAGTTTAAGTACATATTTATTTCATCAGTTGTTTTGATGAACGAAACCAACAACAATGTCCGCCAACTACAACGCTATCATTAGGAATGGCAACGTAATTATCGTTCTGTACAAAAAGTTTCACGATGAAGTTATGGAACCAAAAAATATAGGATGAAAAGGCTAAAGAAAAGGCATAAAAAATGGCAGTGTTACTGACCTCAGTACCGTCGGCCTCAGCCTGTTCCTCGCGACCCCTCTGCTTGAACTTCATGCAACCCATATGCATGACGGCGGCGGTGATTTTGTATACGTTGTCCTTCTCTTCTTGGGTGAAACCCAGGATGTCGAAGGCTTGCTATATGGTAAAACATAGTGTGAGAATCATAATAATTATATGGATTTTTCCAGTACCTACTTGAATTAATTTAAATTCGAAGTTATGTTATAACGAACGTTTTTAGATGGTTTGCAAATAGCTTTAATAAAGAAGCAAGTTAAAAATAAATACAATTAAAATGTATGAAAATTAAAAGTGAAGCGCAATTTTGAATATTGGTCAAAAGTTACGTAAGTATAGGCACATTAATCAATAAAAAAGACAATACAAAAAGTAGTAGAGTCTCAATGTGAGAAACATTTTTAGAAATGAACACTGTGGGAAGTTTTTAAAAGTACATAAAAAATGGGACTCGTACAGAGTAGGTATGTGGTCTTAATCTAGGTTAGTAGATAACATCAAAGCGTTAATAGAAAAGCGCGTGGTGGAATCCGAGTTTGGCTTTCGGTGCACAGGTTTGCTGTTTTTAAGCGGGACTCTGATGCTGTGACTGCTGATTATCGCATTGTGCTTATAAAGTCACATGTATTGGTAACAGTATATTAAGTCTCAGAAATTACTGTTACATTGATTTTGACTTTAAAATAATGGTGAGCTGCGTTTTTATGCAGTACAACATCGGTAGGTATCTAGTTTACAGGAATCGTGATATAAATACTCGGGAGTTTTGACGGTGAAAAGTTCGAGAGCACCATCACAAAACTATGGTAAATCTATTTATGGTGATTTATTTAAATCTATCCATTATGTTCAAAATAATGGTCCGTTCTTCTCCGACAACAGTTCTGAGTATCAAATACAGGGTTAATTATCGGCAGACGACTCGGCTGAACTACTGTAATTTCCTCCATCTTGCATTACTTACGTCGGTCAACATACATTCCTCGCCGTCATCGACGTTGGGGATGGTAATCTTACCCTGGGCGACGTTATAGTAATCGTGGACATCGTTGGATAACAGACACATATCTGTTGGTATAAATAAACAAAACCATGAAGAACATATTTTAGCCCCATCCCCCTGAAAACCCTAACTGTCGTGGGCCCTACTTGTGCCGTGTCTGTCCACATTTTAGTTTGTTTGTGTATGTGCGGTGCTGGATTGGGATTCAAAAGATCGTTCGTGTATTGAAAACCTGTGCAAAAAGCCCCTTGAACTCTTGCAGGGAGCGGGCATTTCACGTGTCTGTCAGAAATTTTGGTGTAACAGGGACCAATGCACGGATATCTGAGGCACGCTCCATGCGCGGTTCGCAACTTACGACCGTCAGTTCGAACTCCAGAGCGTCGTTGATCCCTGGTATCCGTGTCTTCCCTTGACTTATGAGGGGATAGTCCGACGTGCGGGAGCTAAGCATCGTCATCTCTGTAAACACCAAAACGTTCTGACATACATGCGTAGACTGAGCCTCTGCTCAGTCATAAGCGGCAGGCGGTTAGTGAATGGTATGAAGAAACTTATGAAGTAGAGAAAGGTTAAGTTGAGAATGAGATGAGCCAGCGGTCACGTCCTGGACTCACGTCGGTAAGTCTCATTTCCTCGCCGTCATCCACGCCGGGAATGACTGTCTTGCCTTGCGACACGATGTTGTAGTCCATGACGTCGTTCGACAATAGGCAGATTTCTATAAAACGACACCAATCACAGTCATATTTGCTAACTGGTGCCTCAATACTAATGATAAAAAAAAAACATGCGATTCTCCCGGTCTCTGGGGATAAAGGGCTAACACTAGGGTATCTCTGTCAGTATAAGACGAGATGTATCGTGGCCACGCTGGTTTGCGGCGCACTATCATGGCAAACAACTACCACCACAGCCTCCTGTTCCCGGGGGCTGAACTTACGTCAGTAAGGGTACATTCCTCTCCATCATCTACGTTGGGGATGGTAGTTTTTCCTTGCGAGATGATGTAATAGTCATACACGTCATTTGACAGCATACATTTCTCTAAATATTGAAAAGTCAAATCAATTAATACTGTATTCGTATTTATGAATTCTGTTGTGTACTGAATATGTTCGGTGTTGCGTGTCTGAGTAATAAAGTTTTAGTGTAACTGAAAGTGTTGATACATAGACAAAAATAATTTTATAACTGGCAATTTATCCGTTTAACAATTTATCATCATCAGTAAAATTCAGAAAAAATAATCCTAATATGAAATGTTAAATTTTATCTTGTACATCCGACATTTTAATAGTGATTAGACAATTTTTATACGGTCAAAACCTTTTTAGTTGATAAGAAGTTTAAATTTAAAGTAATTTTATAAAAAGAATGTGTATATTTAATTTTAACGGATTCAAGTTATCTATGTTCAATTATTTGCTCTACCAAATCATGATTCCAGCCTCACAAGTGAATATTATTGCCTAGCAAACACTAAAATTGTGCTAAAATACATTTAATACTAAGTATAGCTAGGAGAGTGCGCTGAGGCTGTAATAACTTTATCCAAAACCGGATACTTTTGTGTATAAAACGTCAAAGAGTAACTTCGAATTTTCATAAAAGAGTAATTATCCTACAGTGCATCACCAGACACAAGATAATAAGTATCGAGAGTCTATTAGCACTGTATAAAAGTAAAATGTCAATCTTTATTTGACAATTAAAAACATTTTTTTGAGATGTTTGAAGTAAACATAAGTCACGTCCTGATATTTATATTACTTTCATTATATTATAAGCAACAATATTATCCAGATAGCAAGATTCATGAATTAAGAGAGCATCTATTATCTGATTAGGATTTGCTTGAAGATACGCACCCTTAAGTCCGGGGACAGAGCCGGACATCATCTGGTAGAAGATGTGGTAAGAACGCTCCAAACTCTGTTGGGAGATGACACGAGCCTTCTCGAGCAGGTCTGAAGAATAATTATAAAACCATAAGTAAAATTATCAAACTGATTAAAAAGACAAAACGAGAAGCGAAAAGAGTTATTTTTGTGATAACCAGCCAAAGCTAACCGCCAATTCTGTAAAGTTGGTACGAAAATAAAATGCAAAAAAAAAGAAAGCGAAACTTTGACTTAACAGTGCTTTCATACCCCCTCCATGGTAGCGTTAAAAGTAACCTTGTTGGAAATCGCATTAGAAGTTTCATCTTAATTATACATTTCACAAAGACGTAAGCGTTAGTAAGCAATTGGATAAAGAGTCTGGACCGGAGTTCCAAAAAGATGCAGGTTCAAAACCTGCGATCGCGGCAAATTTTTGAAAAGTTTATCACACAAATAACTCTTTGATTAAAGAGACGACTGGTGGTAGACCGCTAAGAGTGCGATCAAATATTATAGATGATAGAACTAAATGAAAAAATATTTGAAGGCAAATCTAAGACAATTGTCAACTTAACGTAAATTAGACAATTTCAATATGAGGTGAAATGTTTATTTTCTTTTTTTTGAAAATAATATGTCTCTTAAGATTAGTAAGTCTTTTGTAGTGTTATGTTAATTAACAAAAGTTGGATTTTATAAATACTTACAGGTCTCGATATCAGCACCAGCCAGTTTACCAGAGGGGCCGAAGTGGATACGGATGAATTTACCCTGGGGTAGGAAGAAAATACATCTTGTAGTTTGCAAGTAAATCGCAGAAGGACCAAGGACAAAATGTAGAGTAGCCAGAATATAAGTAGCCAGAATTCAGTTTAGTTTAGGGCTCACTAATTTCTAATTACAATATTTAACTGAGTTGTAAGTTTAAAGGTCTCAGCATTACATTATCTCGCTTATTTCAATATTTTATAAGCAAGTAAGATTCCATAGTTAATTGGGAGAAAAAAATATTTTTGAGATCTTCAAGTGAAATAAATTATCATATTTTTCTCATTATATATTAAGGTCATATAAGCCAAATCATACAAGTCGGCGGGTGTGAAGTTAGCTAGCTACAAGCTGCGCGAAAACAATCAACGCGTAGCTTAAGTTCAAGCTTCAGTCAGGATTGGATATTGCGCAGTTTGCAGCTAACTTCACATCCGCCGATTTGTATGATTCGACCTATAACAAGTGTAATAGTAAAATAGATACTTACGAAACGGGAGGAGTTGTCGTTACGCACTGTCTTGGCGTTACCAAAGGCTTCAAGAACCGGGTTAGTCTGTACGACCTGGTCTTCCAGGGATCCCTTCTTGTCGTTGCTGGGGTCCTTCTTCGAGGAAGCACCCACGGTAGCGAAGTACGCAATTACTTTCTTCGTGTTCTCAGTCTTTCCGGCACCAGACTCACCGCTGTTGGGTTTTAAACATTTGTTAAGACCATGTAGGAAAGGTTGAAACTTTCGATCGATATGAGCAAGTATTCTTGGTTTGAACGTTTTGAACTTTTCGTAAGATTTTTTCAGTTGAATATACTGATTGTTTGAAATGACTCTGAGGTGACAGATTTTACTACGAATTTACTTCTGTCTTGAATTTAAATGTGATTTTTTTTGTAAGTGAAATGAAATGATCTACTTACGTAATCAACATAGATTGATTTTCGTGGTTGGTCAACATGTTGACGTAAGCACCGTCGGAAATGGCGAAGATATGGGGAGGCACTTCCGAACGACGCTTGCCTCTGTACAGCTTGGCGCAACGGAAGGTGTACACGGGGAACCTCTTGTAAGGGTTGATAGCCACACAGAAGAGACCGGAGTACGTCTGTTGATGAATTTAACATTAGACCGTGTAGACGCTGTGGCGGAGGTTACAGAAGTTTGGAGTAAAGGATATGATGACGAGGAAAATTGGGGAAATTGAGAGTAGAATATGTGAAAAAGGAATTTCAAGAGTGAAATGACATAAAAATGTGAAGGATAATGGAAAGCGATAAAGAATCTATCAGGAGATGGAAGGAATAAAAGGAACATTTTTGTGGTGAATGAAGAACTAAATCTAGAAACACACAAACACAGAGGAAGTATTGTATCGATACTTTTCATCTCTGTATTTATCAAATAATACAAATATCTTTGCAAATAATATTTAGCTTCTAATTTTTTGAAATTGCGAAATAATCAATAGTTACGTAACCAATGTGATATTTTGTGGTAAATTTGCAAAGAAATTTGTCAAAACAATCGAAAACAATGTTCACCCATTTTAGACAGCAAATCCTGAGAAAAACAAAATCTGAAATATAGAGCAGGGTACAGTAATGATACCTTTTGCTCTAAACAAGACAGAAAAAGATTCTTCAACGTTGATCATAGCGAGGAAGTAAACTCTAAACACAACACAAAACTATTCTATAAACTCAAAGAAATCTATTCTATGAAGAAATTCTAAGAACGACAAAAGTCCTCTGGATCGCTCCGAGTTCCCTTGCACCGACTTGTCCTGTGTAGAGGTTTCAAGATCGGGCCCAAGATAAAGGTTTAGTCACAGAATGGACGAGGAGATGGATCAGGAGGCACATTTACTACGAATATTGTCTCTAAAACCAATCTTCGTACAATTCATTGTACGAAGATGAATGGCAAATTATACTGACTAACTCTAACTGAATGCTTAAAATGCAATTTCAATTAGTCCATCGAGAGAGAAACTTCTCGATCTATCAATACTAAAATATCTGGCAATAAATAAAGTGAATCAAAATAACAACAGCTGACATCGGCGTGTCTATTTATATCGCATCAATGACTGCGTCGTTCATGGGCAGCTATTGCACTTTAAAACTTGGTATAAATCCAATAGTATCGAGAAATGTGCCTACTGTGTTGAGAGATGGGAGAGGTGAGGAGCATGCACACTGCAAGGCCGCAACCCTTCGCCGGCTGGCGACTTACGTAAATGAGCTTATGGTAATATCTCTGCTTCAAGTTATACAAAACTGAAGCGTCGTTGAGGTATGTCAAGTTGGACATATCCTCGCATTTCTCGTACTTAGGTGGGTTGACTTGAGCTACAAGGTCCTTCTTGAAGTCTTTAGTCTGTGGGAGAGATGTTTACATTAGTGTAAGTAATGGTAAAGGCGCGCTTGGCGCCTACTTACATAGATCAGTTTCGAATAGTATCGTTGTCGGAGGTTGTGGAGGACGGCCGCCTCGTTAAGGTACGTCAGATCAGCCATATCTTCGACTTTTTCGAATTTCGGTGGGTTCACTTGTGAGAGTAGGTCCTTTTTTAATGTCTTTTCCTGCTCATTTAAGACAAAAGCTTAGTACAAAACAGTCAAAAGATTAAGACTTAAGGCTAATAAGGTCGAAGTCATTGACATGACTACGTCGTCACTCGTGACATCATAATAGTTCCACTGCCAGGATAGGATGTTTCTTCTATAGTTTGCCAGTAACTTTTCTAATGGAATTCATCATATTTTGGATGTCTTTGTAGACAGTTTGGATAAGTTGTATATTTATCATTGACAAAGCTAAACCAGTTCTACTAGTTTTTCCAATTATTCACTATCTTATGAAATTATCAGTCAAAAAGATTTGAAACACGTAAAAATATCTTTATCGCAACACTTCAGACAATTCTTGAGTTGTACTATCATTTTTTTTCTTCACTTGGTCCACTTTGAAATATAAGAGAAGTAATTACCTCGCCTCCGGGAAGGTTGACGGTCACCAGGTCTCCCTTGGTGGCCTTGATCTCTCCCTGCAGGAAACCCTCCTTCTCGTCGGGTACCCAGCATGCCTTCTTGCCATCGTAAGGTTTGCTCTGGTCGATACGCTTCTGTTCCAGAGAAACGAACAGGTACGGGGTCGGATCGGGGTCCTCGCCCTCTTGTACGACGGGCTTCGGCATGTTCGGAGGGCTAACGAGACTTCTGGGCTAGTTGAGACACGAGAACGCAGCCCTTGAGCCTTCCTGCAAGTGCGGAGCGCCGGTTAGAGAGTGTCCGAGCGGCGTGGTGTGGCTCCTAGTGAGCGCGCGCGGCTATTTGTGGGTGTAACCCGAGAGCCCGGGCCCGCTGCCAGCTCGCTTGCGTAACGCCCGCTCTACCCGCGTTTTTATTAGCGTGTGCCGCGGCCCTTCGCGGATATTACGTCACGAGGAATGCGCGCCTGGAAGCGGGCCAACACATTTATCCGTCACTGGATTGTTTATTGTCTTTTATGGTGCTGGTTGATGGGTCAATGGAATTATTCTTCACTATATTTGGTTTATTTCTATTTTGTGTATCGAGTCTGTTTTTGTTTTAAGTGTTGACTCGGGTTCATTTATTGACTTGATTTATTGATTCTATTTGAAATATGTACTAAGTGCTTTAATAATGAATTATTGCTTCTATATTATTTGTTCATTATCTGTTATCAGTTTTATTGGATCTTTTATTGAATGCTATTATTTTGCTTGTATGTGGTCTATTGACCCTATTCTCATACAATCTTTCGATTTAATTTCAATGCTGTTCACTCATTACTTTCTATGCTCAATTTAAATTAATTACTTGACAACATTACTATAAATTACTTTTCCATTAAAACTGACATTCAAATGCAATTTAGTCAAATAAACAAACACTTCAATTCATAATCATAAAGCTCAAAACTAAAGCCACTATCGCTTGTTACCAATCGATCCGAAAATCACTGGGTAGTCCAACCGGCGGTCTATAATTAACATGAACCATTAACCAAACACCAGGAAGCTCACTCCAGAGTCCGAGACACTTCACAATCAATCCAATCACGATAAATGTGTTGTGGTGCAGCGTTGCACGTCACCGCTGCACTGACGGGGCACTCGCGGCTCTCGCGGTTCACTCACAGCCACGCGCACAGGTGCGTGCGTACTCACGTTTGAAGCCGTTCTGACCGGCGGCGGGCCGCTCAGATTCTTTTTATACCGGCAATACGACACCATCGCGCGCGATCACCCCATTTTAGGCGGATGCCAGCCTGGGGCAGCTACACTTTCAAACGAGCTTAGCTTTCACTTTAGCGGCCGCGCTCGCTGTCGCGCGAACTCCCGACGAGATGCGACGGCAAAAATGCATCCCGACGCCGCGGTGGCTCCAGCGACGTATGTTTACAAATAAAACCTGGAACACGCTCTGGATACGGCTATCGGGTAATCGAAAACAGACTATGGTCATTATTATATTTTAAAGTTGGTTAACTGTTGTAAACATTGGCGGTGTTTGAACTTTATTGCGGCGTTTAGTGATGATTGAACAGATCTATTACTTTTTTAGCATCTTCATGGTGTTACACAAAGAATTTTCTCGATTTTAACAAAAAAATCGTTTCGAGAGGAAAATTAAAAACTGTTTTTATTTATTTCTTTTTGTATCGATTAGGTACTTATATCCAGAAATTTTGATTATAAAATAACATCATAAGAGCATCATTTAATAAATTTATTAGCGTATTTTGAAAATAAACTCTCCAGTTATGATGAAAAAACGTCAGATCTATCAGACTGTTTGTTTAATAAATCCGTGAAGTTGCAGTCGCATTTTATTTTAGTTTTCCAGTTTTTTCTGGCGTCGTGACCGGAAAATGTCCGTAGTATAAATATTCAGGATATTTATGGTCAATCTAAATATTGCTGCTATAATTTAAACAGAAATAACAAAATTCTCGCCGGTTGTTTATAGTGAAGCGGTTGCTACAAGGTGCTACGAAATGCTACGGCTGTGCAACAAAGGTCATTCGTATTGTCTACGGAATGTGTAGCATTCGTAGTAGGTCTACAAAAGTTTTTTAAGCGTAGCTAGCAAGTACTGATTTACTTTTTACTAAAAAGTATAGTGAGACTTGAAAGAAGATTTGTTATATTTTCATAGATTTTATTTTAGTGTCCAACTGTACTAGATTTATATGTTTTTTAATAAGCATCCCATTTAGGTAAGTTCGGTAGGTCTATTCCTATGTTTAATTTTTTTTTTCCATACAAATCAATTTTTGACACTATTTTTGTAATGATAAATAATAGATGAGTGTATATTTTTATAGGGAAGACTCAATTGTAAAGTTTATTCTATTTTGTGAGTATCAGTTATTTGTAAGTTCACTTGTGTTAAAAGCAGACTCATATAAATGCATTTTCCTAATGATGAGTGCAATAATTATATTACAAAATATGTATCGATAGTTGAATTAAATAGAAAATTTTGCAGTTGCATATTTATATCAAATTATACAATCATAGGCTCTGGTTGTATTTTTTAATGCAAAATATGTCTACATTTGGCCACCAATTCGCCTAATGGAAAGCGAAGTGAAGTTTTAGCCGAAGATGGAGTATGTAGACGTAGAAGATACCTATTCACTCTTGACTAGTAGATATCCAAATTTAAATTCAAATCCAAATTGTAATTGCCAGGAAACAAAGACGGAGGCAGGGCATTCCATCCCTAGCAGTCCGCATTATGAAGGAAGAAGCGAATCATGTGTACCATAAGGTACACCTACACATGATTACCAATAAGTGTGTAATCATGTGTAGGTGTACCTATAATATTATACATATAAACCTTCCTCTTGAATCACTCTATCTACTAAAAAACGCATGAAAATCCGTTGCAAATATATAAGCATACATGGGGACAGACAGCGGGAAGCGACTTTGTTTTATACTATGTAGTGATTATTTCAGTCATAATTTCACGATTTTTTTGTCAATTCGGTGAAACTGCTGATCGAGAACCACTAAGTCATTTAGATCTAAAGAGTTTAGTCTTCACATAAGTTTGGAATAATTTGCAGATTATATTTATGTATTAGCATAGTACCTATATGTGTCACACAACACTTGTGTGAGATACTCACTTGTCGTATAATTTAATTAGACTCTAGAATGTGTCAAAACACATCACATATCGGTGATATACGTGAAACTTTACGATGGTTATATGATTTTAAAACAGTTTTATGAAATACGTGGAACATAAATATTTTGAATCGAAAACTGGTAGTGAAAAAGTGGTAAATTTTTTTTAGGAAGCTACATTTTGTGTGCTTATGAAAAACTAGGTCTAATCCTTATAAAAGTGTAAAATAAGAAATACCTATATAAGCTTTGTTATCTTTATCTATCACCATGGCGTTGTATGCCTCATTGTTATCATAACTATCAGTAAAACAGTAAAGCAATAAAAAATATCAAGTTTTTTGACATCTAATAACGGTTTAAGTAAAGAAAAATATGAAATCAAAGCCAGGCCTGGAGAAAAATACATATTTACCAAGTATATATACAAAAGAGATAATGTTAAAATATATCTGGCTTAGGCCATTACCTGGTCCAACCTATTTGATTATTTGCTTTGTTTCAGTAAACGATTTTCCTATTATTTAATAGCAATCTCCATCTATACCAATATAATAAAGAGGAAAGATTTGATTGTTTGTTTGCATTGAATAGGCTTCGAAACTACTGAACCGATTTGTAAAATTCTTTCACTGTTGGGAAGCTACACAATCCCCGGGTGTCATAAGCTACATTTTATTTAAAAAAAATAGAGAGGCTGCTAGTTTGAAATAATTTCACATTTTCTAATCTTTATTATCTTTTGACATTGTTTGTACAATATATTATTATATGCGTGATAGCGGCCTTGAATGAAAATCTCATTAGAAAATATGATGATCTTTTAATAGTTCTATAATTGCTTGCCACTAAACATCTAAATAACTATTCTTAAACTTAGACCATAAGAATAAAATGTAATTATTTGATAAATACATTTAGAGAGCGCCCTAGCAAGTTATAATTTTGCAATGCCCGACAAGGGCGACTAAGTTGTAAGCACTTATTAAGCCCGATTACAGAGGCGCCAGCGTAAATTTAATAGCAAAGTAAAAAGCGTTCTCTCTATCGAATGCCTAAAGTGAAAAAGAAACAGAACTATGCTATTTAGCTATTTTAATTACGATGGCGCCTCTGTAATCGGGCTTAGTACCTAATTAAGACCTCGAATGTAACACTTAGTAGCAATAAATAAATATGAATTTGAATATGAAAAATTCCAAAATAATTATGATACCGTTGTTATTTCTGTGAATTTATTTACCATATTTTGACGCTTATTTGTGCTGTTTTTACAAAGTATAGACCGACTTTGCTTTCTTCTTTTCGAAATAATACGAGTAGACGCGTTACATCTTATTATTATACTGATGACCTTCAGACAGTAGCGTATTTAAGACGTTAGTCACTCCACTTTCTGTCATAGTCATAGGCATTTATTGATAACACTTCTGTTACAAGTCAAATACAATTACATACAATAAAATTAATGACAAAAATCGATCAGTACATATGAATATCATTGACACTAAGCCCGATTACAGAGGCGCCAGCGTAAATTTATTAGCAACGTAAATAGCGTTATCTCTATCGAATGCCTAAAGTGAAAAAGAAACGGAAATATGCTATTTAGCTAATTTTAATAAGATGGCGCCTCTGTAATCGGTTTATTGTGAATAGAATTATGTTAAAATTTAATGAAATAAATAGTCAATATTTTTTTAATCTGAATAAGTACAAATGCTACAAAATAAAATTGTAAAAGCCCTTAGGCAGAGGGCAACATGTATAATTTGCGGAATAATCATATTTTTAATAAATAATAGTATAAAGTATGAACGAATGACTACATCAAAACCCTACGTAACCCAGCATTACGATCATAACTATCACTACATAGTATAAAATAAAGTCGCTATTTTTGTCTGTTTGTTTGTCTGTATGCTTAAATTTTTAAAACTACGCAACGGATTTTGATGCGGTTTTTTTTAATGGATAGAGTGATTCAAGAGAAAGGTTTATATGTATAAGACACCTGTGCGAAGCCGGGGCGGGTCGTCTAGTTTGACATAAAAGATTCAATTTGCGTTAAAAAATTTCAGCAAAAGTTTCATTCGATCCAAAAATAAATTGTTTTGACGAAAGTTTGTAGTTGCACAACACTGTTTAGCCATCGAATAGGTGGCAATACAGTAAGTACGATAAAGTACTTCTCCATATAGACTCTGCAAAACAACTCTACCACTACAGAATCTGTAGTCGTTTTTTTATGCTCCCAATGAGTTATTTTTAAGCGTACCGACTTCATCAACACTCGCTATCACACCAACATTAGCAACATACCGTAAACAGAGTTTGTTCGGCCAGAAATACTATTTATTCCAACTACTATTTATAGCTAAGTACTATTAATATCCTGGAGTAGAACAGTGAATCAGAGGACGCGCGTTTGCGGGCATAATGCCACAGATTAATTAGCATAGTTAGTATGATAGTGATCTCGATGTAGAGTATATTCTGAGAGATACAATGTTGAGCTTCCAGCGATAATTCCTTTTTTATTTACTGAAAATTTTTATTTACATTCTTGAATGAAGATTTAATCTTCTTGTGACTATCTTTTACGTATGAATCTCAGAAAATCATAAAATAATTGAGCAGTTGTACCAGAAGCTTAATTGATAAAAGTTGTGTAATCTTTTCAAGTAACCAAAAAAATTCGATAAGACCTTGGAAAAATTTGAGCCCTTAGCCTTCGAAATTGGCCCTTAGAACTATCCATAGGTACATGATAATGATTAGTATATTTGATATATCTTTATGAAACTACCTAACCCTGAAATCGATAAAAAAAAAAACCTTATCAGCTGTTGCATACGAAATTAACATTCACCGTAGACTAAATATAATTGTGATGGAACTCTAGACAATTTGATGTTGTTTATTAAAAAAAATATAATATTATTGTCAGCGTTTCGGGTAAGTGAAAAAAATTGTGTTTTCAACGTTTACAAGGTGGATGCTAAAAAGTGGTATATTTTGCTGTTCTACTTGTGCAGTAGGAATCGATGCATTTACAATTGTAGGCGTACCGTTTTCGTTGCAAACGTGACTCATTCCAGTCTGTTAAATATTTTTATCTACACTAATGTTGTAACATTCTACTTATGTTTATAATACTTGACTTATAATGACTACTGTTATAGCGCAGACAACAAAACACTCAATTTAAGCAATTTGACATGATGTTATAATATCCACATCGATATCGTAAAATCTCATTATAACATCAATAAAACGCGACCAATTAACCTGGCGAGCCTGATGTCAAAATCCTCATACAAGTTGTATAAAATTTTGATGTTAGGCTGGCTTTTGAAAACAGTTGGGTTATACGTGAAAACTTCGTCGAAACTACTAAACTTACATATACAAAACTCTTTGGTAAGATCTTGTGCCAATGAAATAAAAAAAGAACAGCGCGCGCTCGCTCCTGATTGACCCTGCGCGCGCAGCTGCGCTCTCATTGGTTAGATTTTAATGGCGCCAAGTTCACTGTGACAATACACGTACGCGTGAATTTAATGTTTCGCAATATGTTTTTATTTTTATTTTTATTAGTGAAGAAAAAGTAGTGTATGCAACTGCATATAACACGGGTATTAAAACACTCGTTACTATTATGAAACTCGCTGCGCTCGTTTCATAAACTCACACTCGTGTTTTAATACCCTTCATTATATGACAGTTGCATAAACTACTATTGCATATACGAGTAGAACTCAACAGTCAAACGTTCGTGATAATTTTGATTAAGACGTAGGTAATAGAAAGACTACTTTGTTGAATAAAAATTAGTAAGCATGAGTAACGTAGGTAGTTATTGTACTCGTAAAAAGGACAAGACGAATCTTTTTTATATCAGAAGAATCAAAGATTTTCAACGTATACTAGTCCTAAATTATTGTATATAGGTACAGACACTCATCAGTATGAGCAACTCTTACTATGGAGCCAAACTCGAAAATACGGAAAGACACCCGTTCCATACAAAAGCGGTGCGAAAGGCTTCATTCAAAACTTTCGTCGCGCCACGGTGCGATCCGCCTATAGACTCGCGATTTCGGGGTTGATGTTTAAACTGTCTATGCCCTCTAAGCAAACGTTGTTCATAATAATGATTACTAACACCTCCCTGTATTTTCCTCGTTAAAACCCTGCACTTTGCAAAGCAACATCTTGTAGACCAGCAGAGAGACGGATGGAAGCAGCATAGCTTATTTTAATTCTATATGAATGCTTTGCCGTCAATCAGTCTCTGCTACCTCCATTAAGATCCTGCCAGCCTGGTAGATGGTTCAAGTGTGCAAGTGCTACACTTGAATTTATGCCTAAGTGCTGGTGATAAATTGATCAAACTATGTCTGGGAATTCCAGGACCATCTCAAGAGCGAAGCTCACCTGATGCTCGAAATAATGTATTGAATTTGATGACTAATCTAATCTCCAAATGATTAACTTTGAATGTTAACTTATTTTGCACTAGATACAAACTTAATTGACTTAACTAAAAGCAATCAAATCAAATAATTCAATAAACTAAGTACCTATGTAAGTAACTTCGTATAGGCCGGGTGGCTAGCCCTGGTGACAGAGTTTTTAGGCCGCCTGAAGGCTTCTGACATGGCCAAACGGTTAAAACAACCGGGACCTACAATTACCATGTCATCTAAGCCACGGTAGCGCTCTTAATAGACTTAAAACCTCAGAATAAGAACTTAAATAATATTGATCTCAATCAATACTATACTACAAATCCACCGGATGCTTTTATTTGTATCTTAGATCATCAAAGATCGGAGTTTTAAAGTATTTTATTTACAACACTAAATCTAAATCGTCAGTAACAGCTGATTGGCGCAATAAATATGTGGTTTACGAGCGGCTTGGATTGGATACTTTGTTTTACAATTAATTAATGCCACTTGCTTTACTATTAATGACTCGATCCATCGAAATATATAGCACAGTATCGTGAGGAGCGGGTGCAAGAATATCTTAATTAGACTGCAACGGAATTACTAAGAATGGAACGTCCACTCATGCAATGGACTTACTCGTAGTCTTGTGACTTTCACTTACATTTCAAAACCGCAAAAAAGCGACGGATACGAACCGCCACCAACTGATCCGTTATAAGGATCGCGCACATTATGCCGAGCCGCAGCGGGTTGAGCGGGCCGCAGCGCAATATATTAGTACGGAAATGCGGAAAATGCGGTCCGCAATAAAATATGTATAGGCGATTTGAGCGGATTTTTGCACTGCAATGCGGCCCGACATAATGTAATCCTTTACGGAATCTTTCAATATTGCCGAATATCAGACGGAATTAACGACAATTTTTGGACGAATTTAAAAAGCAAATCAACCAACCAAACTAGATGAAAATCAATGTATACTGACTGCACAGTCATTTTACATTGATTTTCATCTTGTTGTTTAGAGAAATACTCTGCAGATTTTTAGAAGCCTTTGTCACCACCTATAGAGCGGGGCCTTTGTTTAGTTGTAAGGGCAAAAAATACTGAGTATCTAGGTACTTACAAAACATCTACACGGGATCCTACCCTAGAGCGACCTATGTCATGAAATCTGTGCTCTTTCTTAACAAGTCAAACATATTGCGGCAACTTACAAATAATGTAAGTCAGTGCTGGATTTGCCTAAAGGCCCAGGCCTTGGGCAGCTTAATTTTAGGGGCAGCCACTTGCAGAAAAACTTTCGTGATTTAAACGCATCATGCGTTAGAACGCAGCTCTCACAAATTACAATATTTTTTGAATATTAGTTTTCTCTCATACGTACCTACCGATCCTACGAAAAAAAATACCAAAATGTGCTGTCGGTTCAAGTCGTCCCAATCAGCGGGTGTCCGGGTCCCAATCAGCGGGTCCATGAACAATCCCACCGTCTACACACAGAAAACTTAGAATGGTATCTATGCCAGCATTTTTAGGGTTCACGTCCCAGTATACAAATCATAATGGTCAACAGAAAAAATAATCCTTTCCGGAAGCTGCATTGTAAGCACGATATAAATTAGACAAATACCAAAGAGATAATGCAAAGGAAGTCCTTATATATACTTCGATGCATCACTGCTCACACAGTTTGTTCATGTGATTTATTTTATTCGAAGGCTTCCGGTCGAAATGCTATTCTTAGATGCCGTAAGATGTTTCAGGAAGTCACTCAACAGGAGCAGTTAAATTATATGAAGCAGGACGAAAATGTGCGTAAACGAATATTACTGTATCTAAAAATAAAATTGAAAGGGATTAAGTGGGAAATCTATTGAAAATAATTATTTTTCGCAAAAAATGGCAAAACCGCCTTCCATCGTGTACAAAATTCGAATATTTCGCTCGAATTGTTTATATTATGGTTGATTTATCAAAAACGGCTCAGCAGATTTCTGTAAAATTTAATAACGACCACTTTAGACGTATACCCTTTCGAATTAAAAAAAGAATTTTTCGATTCGGTTCACAATTGGTAAAATCATCGATGTTCATCGTGTACAAAATTCGGATATTACGCTCGAATTGCTAACATTATTATTGGTTTTTCAAAAACGGCTCAGCCGATTTTTGTAACATTTAAATAGAACCACCTCGGGAGTATACCCTTTCGAACTAAAAAATAGTTTTTCGATTCGGTTCACAATTGGCGAAATTATCGATGAACATACACAAAAAAAAACATACACACGAACATAGAACCTCCTCCTTTTTGGATGTCGGTTAAAAATCATTAAAAAATAAAGATCGAAACCTTGATTTTTATTCTTTTATTATCATAACTAGCAGCGCCCCGCGGTTTTACCCGTGTTGTGCCCGTTCCCGTGGGAATTTCGGGAATTTTTATACATATAAACCTTCCTCTTGAATCACTCTATCCATTTTAAAAAAATACCGCATCAAAATCTTTTGCGTAGTTTTAGAGATTTAAGCATACAGACAAACAAACAAACGAAAATAGCGACTTTATTTTATACTATGTAAGGATAAGGATTTCAGAAATGAGAAGGTCATATTAATTACTACGATATTATCAATATTAAATGTCTGCTTTGTCCTACTGAGAACAGATTTCTTTCCATTATGAGACGTTAAGCTATCTGTCACGCTAGTTTTCACAATGTGGACTAGCAGACTTCACTAAGAAGAACTAGAAAAGCTTGAACACTTGCTGGTTTCCTTGCAATATTTAATTTGTTTACGTGTTCATCATCATTATCAGCCGTAGGACGTCCACTGCTGGACATAGTTCTCCCTTATGGATAGCCAATAAGCCCGGTTGGGAGCGGCCTACTTTACGTGTTACACTGATCTAAATCAAATTTTACGAACAGAAGTTCGTAGAATTAATAAAATTAATAAGTAAGAATACTAAACGTATGATCTCCTAGTAAAGCTGTCGTGACTTTTAGTGAGCTGTCATAACTTCAAAAAATTATGAAGAAATAGACAAAAACATTTATTTATTTAAGTAAAATTTAGCAATACTTCTATTACTTGTTATTCTTCTGAGTGTTGACTATAAATAATTCTAAAATAGTAGTTTATGCAACTGTCATATAATGAAGGGTATTAAAAAACGAGTGTGAGTTTATGAAACGAGCGCAGCGAGTTTCATAATAGTAACGAGTGTTTTGATACCCGTGTTATATGCAGTTGCATACACTACTTTATCTTCACTAATAAAAATAAAATAAAAAACATATTGCGAAACATTAAATTCACGCGTACATGTATTGTCACAGTGAACTTGGCGCCATAAAATCTAACCAATGAGAGCGCAGCTGCGCGCGCAGGGCCAATCAGGAGCGAGCGCGCGATGTTATAATGAGATTTTACGATATCGATGTGGATATTATAACATCATGTGAAATTGCTTAAATTGAGTGTTTTGTTGACTGCGCTATAACAGTAGTCATTATAAGTCAAGTATTGTAAACATAAGTAGAATGTTACAACATTAGTTTAGATAAATGTTTTTATACTATGTAAGCTATCATAGTTATAGAATACAAATTTATTATACCCTATTCTACAGGTCAAGTGCCAATACAGGGCATTCCTTCGATACAGTGAGCAACAAAAGTCGCCCACGCGCAGAAGGGGCGGCCGTACAAACGGTGCGCCAACATGCGGTCGCTACGCTACACCGGCTGCCAAGAATCCTGATTGTTCAGTACATAGTAACTATTGTCTAATACGTGGTTCAATACCTAGTAACTACTATCTTATCTGTGGTTCAATGTTCACTTCTCACCGACATGATGTTTATTTTAGCTAACGGGACATAAAAACCTGTTTGTTTCGCCATCCGTATTATTTTGATGAAGATTATTTATTTATTTTGATTGTTGTTTTGTCGGTTGTTTAATTGCTAAAGCCTTGTAAGACGCATTCAAACAGCTAGCATAAAATCTACGTAAGTACTCCAAAACGTACGTACCAGAATGTATAAAATTAGAAATTGAAAAAATTATAGGTAGCCTAAAATATCTAAGATCAAAGGTGGCCACTCTACACCACCATTTCTCAAATGCATTTAATCTAAGTATACCTATTAATTAAGTGAAATTCAGTACGTACATTTTTAATTTGCAAAAATATCTAAGTAGGTATTATTAATTTGATCAAGAAGCTGTTACAAAACACGCTCCATTTCAAACGCAGCGTATTGATAGTCAAAGAACCTGACAAATGCAGCACAAACTGGTTGGATCCTGCATTTAGTAATGTTTTGTACTATACATTAAAAGAATAGGATCCACAACTTTTCAAAGAGTTGCTGTTGTCGAAACACCAGCCATATCCATTCGTAGCTTCATCAAAAGGTGAGTAGGTACCATACTTACGCGTACCACGCAGCGGCGATTGCTGTTACGATAGCGACTTCAACAACCAGCAGTGGTCATTCTACAATTAATATGCTCGTCACAAGTTTAGTGTTACCCTCGATTCATAGGCATTTCAAGGAACAGCAAGTTCCCTAATAAGAAATGTGAGAATATCTATACCCATTCCAACATCATCATCACTGCATCAGCCATAGGACGTCCACTGCTTGACATAGGTCATCCTATAGATCTCCAATAAGAGCGGTTGGTAGCGGCTTGCATCCAACGCGATCCTGCGGTCTTAATGAGGTCATCCGTCCACCTTGTGGGTGGAAGCCCTACGCTGCGCTTGCCGGTGCGTCGTCTCCACTCGAGAACTTTTCGACTTCATTGGTCATCAGTCCTCCGCGCTATGTGCCCTGCCCATTGCCACTTCAACTTGCCAATCCGCTGGGCCATGTCGGTAACTTTAGTTCTACGTATCTCTTCATTCCTGATTCGATCTCGCAGAAAGACTCCCAGCATAGCCCTCTCCTTAGTTTGTTGTGATACTTGGAGCTTATTAATAAGGCCCATAGTTAGAGATCAACACCCCTAGCGTGGCAAAATTAAACAATTTAATCCACTTTATAATTTTTTTTTTTAATAAAGTGTTTTTTTTTTTTTAATTTTTCTATTTATCAGACTGACTGCCTCGGTGGCTCAGTGGTTAGTGACCCTGACTTCTGAGTCAAAGAGGCGTGGGTTCGATCCCCACCCAGGGCAAAAATTTGTGTGATGAACATAGGTGTTTGCTCTGTGTCTGAGTGTTATTTAGGTACTATCTATATAAGTATGTATTTAAAATATGTATATGTAGTATATCAGTCTCTGGCAGCCATATGACAAGCTTTGCATAGTTTGGGGTCAGAGACCGTGTGTAAGATGTCCCCTAATATTTATTTATTTATTTACCATGATAGAGCTGCTGGTGGTCTAATCCGATATATAAGGAAGAGATATTCCACTTCTTTTGGCACTATTGGTCCATCTAAATAGCCAGTCATTGCTAGAATTTTTGAAAGATTATTTGTGCTAATGACAAAGTAAAAAGAAATAATGTGTTCAATATGAATTAACAAATACTAAGTCTGATGCCAAGCGCTGAAAGAATGCCAGTTATGCAATAACGGGTGCATTGTACCAATAGCCAATGGTGCTTGCCAGATTTGTGTTATTCAATTGACACCTAACTAAAATTACGTAGAGTAAAAATCACTATCACTATCACTACATAGTATAAAACAAAGTCGCTTCCCGCTGTCTGTCCCCATGTATGCTTATATGAGTGTATCCCATCAGGCCCGGTGACTATATCTTTAAAACTACACAACGGATTTTGATGTGTTTTTTTAATAGATAGAGTCATTTAAGAAGAAGGTTTATATGTAAAATACACTTGTGCGAAGCTGGGGCGGGTCGCTAGTTTGTAATAAAACATTATTTTTTGAAAGTAAGGTATCAAAAAACGTTATAAAAATAGCAGGCTTCAAAGTTACAGGTACACAAAGTTATCAGAAACTTAAACTAAATAGACTTTATGTGCTACGAATAACCATATCGAAATAAACACGCTCAGAGTTTCGTGACGTCTCCTATTCTACAACTAAACTAAATTAACAAGTTCCTTTCGTTTATTCCTATCACAAAACATCGGTAGATCTTGATTTTGTTAAATTTTTTGTTTGTTCCATTATTTTCTAAAACACACCAACGAGATATGGAATTCTTTTTTTCCAGAACCTTATGCTCAAACAACAATCCTCACATTGATGATGGTAGACAACACACAGGCAACGCTTCCGAAGTCGTTTAAAATGAAATTAAAAACATGGCTATTGAGCAAACAGTTTTATGGGGTTAATGATTTTTTGAAATTGAAAGAAGTGTTTTTGTGAATTTTCAGAGCCAATGGATCTGACAACGACTACCAATTTTATTTTTAATGATAAACATAATTGATATTATGTACTTATGTGAAAATTGTGATAACGATCAGTTTCTGTTTTTTATGAAATATAAAATTTAGTTAAGTTTAATTTATACTTAATAAGTTAATAATAAACTGAAATAAATTGTGAATGATTATTATAATGACATGTAACCGAAGTTATCAATAAATGAATTGTACTGTATTGTATTCCAATTATTCATATTTAACCAGAGTAGAGTAGCTCGTTATAACCTAACACCTTCTCGTAATGAAAAGAACTCCATGGTCAGCAGCAGAAAAGGTTACAATATTATAGATGGTAACCCGAACATAGCTCTAGATAATGCTCTAACATCAGCCTCCGATGTTACAATGCATCATCTCTAGAAAAACTACCGTTAAGTTTTTAGACTATTATTTAGGTAAAAATCCTATTTTTAGCCATGGGATTCAACTTTAGAAATCATGCTTATAAATCTCCAATAAGACCGGTTGAAAAAGGTTGAGGTTATCATTTCATCTCATAGATTGAAGTTGGACGTCCGACTCTGCCTTGCCGCTCTACGTCGGCTCTACTCGAGTAATTTTCTACTCTATCGGTCATCAGTCCTCCGCATTATTTAACTGCCTAACCCTCCTAACTCCTGGGTCAAAGAGGCGTGGGTTCGATTCCCACCCAGGGCAAGTATTTATGTGATGAATATAAACATAGATGTTTGCTCTGTGTCTGGGAGTTATTTTGGTGTTATCTATACAAGTATGTTTTTAAAAAATATGTTTAAGTAATAGTATATCAGTCTCTGGCAGCCATATCACAATCTTTGCTTAGTTTAGGGTCAGAGAACGTGTGTAAGATGTCCCTTAATATTTATTTGTTATTTTTGTATTATATACCCTGCCTACTGCCATTTCAAGTTGCTGATCCGCTGGGTTATGTTGATGTCTAAACCTGTACTGAACAGGTACTTGGATCTCGTTATTTCTGATTCTTGTACAGACCCAGAGGTCTTTGTACAGTTCCCATAGCAAACGGAAATCAATACAATACAATATAACTTTATCGTACGAGTACATCAAAAAACAGCTTAAGTAACAAAGTATTGACAATATTCTTGAAATTTGGTGGTACACAGGCGGCCTTATCGCCTTAAGCGATTTCTTTCAGGCTACCTTTGGAAATCGGAGTACAAAAACGTGGTTGGTGTATCATAAACAAATGTAGGAAAAAAAATACCTACAATCTACATACAGTTTTAGTGTGGCTCTAAACATTTTTGCAAATTCTTCCTCATTTTTATCAGGGGCACGTGCATAAATGTATGAAACACACAAAAACAACTGTAGTTTACGTAGAAACTCATACTTACCCCTCAGAAAATTATTTCAGTTCTTAAAAACGAATATGTCAGCAATATATCACTGTCTGTCTACGGAACCGTCTGTCACAGCTCTGATGTCTTCATAAACTCGTATCAGATGACCTTGCGTCTTGCGCTTCTGGAAATAGCAGCTATCCCCTTCATTGCAGTGCCACAAACTTATCTGACTCGGTGGCCGAAAGAGGAACCAGCTAGCCATTTTGAAAGAAGGCTATTTAAAAAAGAAATGGGACAAACGTACATATACGCACAAAAACTTTTGCATGAGTGTGATTCAGTCATACTGACTGCCTCGACGGGTCAGTGGTTAGTGACCCTGACTTCTGGATCAAAAAGACGTGGGTTCGATCCCCAGCCAGGGAAAACATTTATTTGATGAACATTAAGTAGATGTTTGCTCTGTGTGGGTGTTATTTAGGTACTATCTATATAAATATGTATTTAAAATATTTATAAGTAGTATATCAGTCTCTGGCAGCCATATCACAAGTTTTGCTTAGTTTGTGGTCAAAGACCGTGTGTAAAATGTCCCCTAATAAAAAAATACTGACATTTTATTTTGTAAAATATTGGAACCAATTATAAACGATGGTAGCGACGTCGCCACCGCGTCAGATAAGTTTGTGCCACTCATGAATCCACAGGTTGAATCATTTATATTTATCTGCAATTTATTTGAAGGATGTTGCAATACCTGAATATTTAGCGAAGAGAACTACAATGTTGGGAAAATAAACAATTTTGTACGTAATTTATTCTTTCCGCTTGACTGCGAAAGCAAGACTGAGGTATAAAATCTGGAAAATTCCAAACGATGCTCATCAAATTGCTATGTTTGCTGATAACATTTCGAGTCTAGGTGGTGATAAAACCAGTCAACTTCAGTAATGAAAATAATTACTATTTACTGGCCCCAATCACAAATTTTGTTCGGAGACGATCGCAGAATATGATGCCACGAGAAGCCAGTTTATAAGCTCAGAAATATTTAGATATTCAGAATTTTATAGGCTAATGAGACGATGTTAAGAACATGAATACACCCCACAAAACAATCAAAGAACAAAGACCTGTTCACACAGTAACACTCAAAGTTTGAAGTAAAAACGTAATGGGCTAATTTACACTTGAGAAGTCTAAATTGAAACACGACTTAGTGATCACTAACACTTGCACACTAACACTTGAGCCAATATCACAAACAAATAATTCGAAAGGACTGCTGGCTGGCGAAACTGCAAATATGATTTAATGTCATTAAAAATGGAAATGCGTAAACTATGAAGTTCGTATAGCATTAATAAACACAATTAAAAAATATTCTAATTTCTAAGTTTTCTTTTTATACACCATTTCACAACCAAGAAGTTTTGGAGTTTTTGGTATTGCGGTCTGAACCTTTTTTTTAGTTTTCTTAACATAAACTTTAAAAAGTAAAAGTATGCCATTTGAAGAAATTATGATTTTTATTTTTTTGCCTTATTTGCAATTAGGTAAGTTTTAATGCATTTAACTTGGCTTTTGAAGATTTTTTCTTTCAAACTTTTGTGCAATTATTTTTTAGTGTTCCGTACCCAAAGGGTGAAAACAGGATCCTATTACTAAGAATCCGCTGTCCGTCTGTCCGTCTGTCTGTCTCCAGGCTGTATTTCATGAACCGTTATAGCTAGGAAGCTGAAATTTGATTTGAAATTTTGATTAAATTTCACAGATGATGTATTTCTGTTGCCGCTATAACATCAAATACTAAAAACAGAATAAAATGATAACAAAGGGGGGGCTCCTATACAACAAACCTGATTTTTAGCCGTTTTTCGCTCTATGTTAATAATGGTAACAGGTAGATGCTTGAAATATTCACAGAATATTTAGTTGTATATTCAATTTAATAATAAATAATAAAATTAAAATAAAATAAATATTTAAGGGTACGGTAAATCCTATACAGTACGGAACCCTCCGTGCACGAGTCGGACTCGTACTGGGCCAATCTTTACAACGTATAATATAAGCCGAATTGTACTTTTTGGCAGCAGTGATGAAGATGCTGCAGATAACCCAATCCTGACTAGAGCTCACTTAACAGCTGCACGATGATTGGGCTATCCGCAGCTTGTAGCTAACAGCTTGTACAGTGTTTGGTTCGGCCTATAGCTGTATTATGCAAGGTGCGTCCAGTTAGTACGCAGAAAAGCAAAAGGAATGCCGACCCACATCTCAGCGCGATCTTTGTGTACTATATTTAGCCCAGCTGAAATAACCGGCAGGGCGCTGTACGGATTTAGACCATTGGTTGTTACGCCGATTGTCGTGGCGTGTCGCTGGCGTGGCGCTTGTGATGGAGATTAGACTCGGTCACCGATGATGATAATAGCTTATTGTTAGAATAAGATATAGAACTGACTATCAGACGTTTGAATTGCTGAGGGATATATGACTGCGTATGAACTGTTTCGTGCAGCACAGACAGTAGGTACGTAACTACAGAACTTAGAGTAAGCAGCTAGCCGTTTTGTGGCATACTGCTGAATATAAAACTCTTTTCGTTACGAAAAAAAGACTGTTCTGATGCGGGGTGGCAGATTTTTAAGATGAGAGAGCTAAAGAATGTGAAAATTACTTAGTACGTAGATTTGCGACAAAATTATGCAAATGCCAATTTCTTTAGCTAATAAATGAAGGATTCATTGCGTTATTAATGACACTACACATTCAACATAATTTACTAAGCGTCAAATTATTTTTTTAATAAATTGATTTATTTAAATTTCTGACCCAGAGCAAGGAGCCTATGTCTGTCTCAAAGACAATGACAAATGAGAGAAATAATAATTCAGAATTTTTCACGTCGTTTAATATCCACGTATTTTGTGATCACAAGAAAATATAGCTATACAAAACAAATACACATTATTTTTAATTTCATTTTCTCTGTCGAAAAGATTTATATCTTTCTCATTTTAATAAATTAACTTAAATGTGTCTAATGTTGTGAAGTTAGGGCTTGTAGAGTTAAGACGTGTAGAGTAAGTAGCTTGGCTCTCTATATGAGATCTGATAACTTTTCTACAGTCTCGTCTTGGCGATTTTTTACAAGTAAATGTTTTTGATGGGATTATATTTACCTATTGCGGATTATTAAAACGTACCTATTTAAAAAGAGGTTTATTATATTTCTACAGTAGAGTGTTTTTCTGTGTTTATGTATGGTGAATACCTATTGTGTATTTTGGTACTGCTGCACTTTGTGTCCTTGTGAATAGTGATAAATAATTCGACATTTCAGTATAGGTTTCCAATAAAACCATTATACGCGGCTTGCATCCAGCCCGATTCTACGTCCAAGTCAACTTTCTGCCTGATAGATGGACGCCCTATGTTGCATTTGCTTTGCGATCCCAATAGAAATTAGTCCTGCGTGCTATATGCCATACCCACTGCTATTACAACTTCGCTAAGATATATCAGTAGTTGTTATTAGGTAACTTTAGATTCTCGTTTTGATCGAGCGATAGCGAAGATTTCCTTTTTAACACAGCGATTTTGGTTACGTGCACAGATGTTGGCTTTCGTCCTACACGTCGAATTTTACAGCCAATCTCGACGAAACTTAATACGCAGGTTCTATGATACATTAATAGATGTTTTCGTTGTTGATTTTTGATACCGAAATCGGCTGTTAAAAGCGCGACAGCAAATTTTCTCTAATTTTGAGGGAAATACGCCCGCTGCGTTTTATCTGCCGATTTCGATAATATTTGGCAAAATTGCTTAGTATCTAAATCCTAACCAGATTTGCGAGTATGAAGTAAATTGGTCAAGAGCGAGTCGAGATATAAGGCTTATGAAGATTCAGTTAAAAAGATGTGTCGCAAGATCTACTGTTCGGGTAACAACTAGTCTTATTCTAGACTAGCGGCGCCCCGCGGTGTTACCCGCGTTAGCCCGAGATAAGAATATTTTTTTCTAAAAAAACGTAGACTAAGTTACTCCTTATTACATCAGCTACCTGCCAACAAAAGTTCCGTCAAAATCGGTCCAGCCATTTCAGAGATTAGCCGGAACAAACAGACAGACAAAAATTGTAAAAAATGTTATTTTTGTGTATGTACTGTTTACAGGGTTATTTTTAACCAATTAGAGGCTTATTCTGTACAACTTTTGTTCTGTGACTTTTGTCACAACTCAAAAAAAAAAAGATTTTCCATAGAAAAATATCGTTCGCCCGCGACAAAATGTATGGAATAGCCGTTTTTTTTTAGTTTTGACAAAAGTTGCTAGTTTTGATGTACAGAATAAGCCCTTTAATTAAGCTAAAAGGATGCTAATTGATTAGAAATAACCCTTTAAATATTCATATAATATACATGTAGTAAGAAACTTTTTATTTTAGGTTTTATAATATTACAAACAGGCACTCCAATTTTATTTATATGTATAGATGTATAGCTAAGTTGACCTACTACAGCTTTTTGTTTTTTGGTCGTGATGCAGCAGGCAGTGATACAGTCTGAGCTACGGTAAAAGCTGATACACACGAGCAAATTCTTCCGAAAGCTCCTAAGCGCTCACTGTAACAAGTGCAAGCACTAAGCAGCTCTAAGATACAGATCTGAGACAGGGCCAGTTAACTGACCTGTCAGCCGTGAGTCACAGCCAACGTCAGGGATCCAATATCTCTGCTAAGCTCCCTGCCAAATCTATTCTCATAACCAACCCGTCACCAACAAACCATTTCCAATCTTAACACCAACTCGTAAAACTCATTTTCAATCACGCTAATTGCTCATCACCACTATAAGATGATGTGAACTATATTCCGAAAGTTGCAAGATTGAAATTGGATTGGGCGGGAGTTAGAAATCGCGTCATGTGTAAATTGTATAAGTCAAACGCCATTTAAAAGACCATCGGACGCGTCTAATCGATTTGTCTTAAATTTTTGCTGGATCTTAGGTGAGCGCTACGTGTACCTACAAGATTTTTATGAGGTAATCATGAAATAAATAAATGCTGATGTAAGAAATCAGAAATGAGGAGAACCGCGAAAAAACCAATACGGTGGGTATTGCTGCTGGATTGTCAACTGGAAATGTCAATGGACAGGACACATTGCATGGGATACTTACTGGTGACCGATGGGGTTGAAAAGGTCACAAGAAGAGACCGTGCAAGGCAAGCGTAGTTTAGGACGGCCACCTACAAGGTGGACAGATGACTTGCGCTGGATGCAAGTTGATTCTAACCAGTCTAATTGAAGATACGCCTACGTGGTCTTAGACTGAAAAAAGAAAAGAATATAATAATGTTAATTTTGACAGCAATAATAGGAGTAACAAATTTTAATAAGATATTAGTGTATCTTGACACAGGTCGCTGAAAGCAGTCAGAATTACATACAGTCCACGGTGACGTCGACTCAAAAATATGTGAGTAAATTCTTGTTCATATTTAAAATTTTCGAAAAGTTATTTTATGTAATAAAATTACTTTACATTTTTACAACAAGAACTCAGTTAACCACACTTAAGCATACTGAAAAGGGAAAGCTTGCAATTATGTATTTTCTGTTTCAAGACACTTCTACAATGTCTAAGTAATTATTGGCCATCTGATTCAGTGATTCAGAAAATTATTTATAATTATTACCTGATATCTTATTTATCATTCTAATTTTAGTTTCAATTTACAGATTGGTCTGGCACGTTGAGCCAATTTGCTGAACACGCTCTAGACTAATCCTAAATTAATCGTTAGAGACGAAACGTTAAATGAAATCAATTTCATAAGACTTGTCAAACTAAAAAACAACTGCTGTTCCATACATTGTGTTGAGGGTGAACGATATTTTTCTATGGAACAGCATTTTTTTAGTTTTGATAAACGTCGTTGAACAAAAGTTGTTAGTTTTGATGTAACGAATAAATTCCTAAAAGGATGCTGATTGATTACCAATAACCCTATATAGTGATAAAAGTGGTTAACAAGAGTGAGATGAAAAGTGGTTAACAGTTTTACTTCGGCTCTTTCGTGGTTTCGCCCCGCAAGCTGTTCAGCCCGCGGGGCGAATCAACGAAGCCTCTTTTTGAATGCCCTCTTTCGCCCCGTGGGACGAAACGCCGAGAACGAAAAAAGAAGAGGGTCCACGTTGATTCTTTCAGATTAAAATACTTGATGAGTCTAAAGGAGAAGTCAATTGTCAATATCAATATGATGCGATAATTATACTTTATTTCTATTTTATTTGTTTTCCACAATACTTACAACTATCTTGGCAGGTTCTAACACTTAATGCGATAGTGTAGCTATACTAATTAAATTAAACATTTAGTTGTACCTATACGAGTATATTAACTTTAAAAAGATGAAATAAATTACCAGGAGTAGAAAAATCTAAGAACACCAGACCTTGCTTTGATGTACACGATTGATTTGATCCTACAATTCATGACCCACATTTCGAATCACTACTACACGTAGTACTAACATGGTTTCAGAAGAAACCCAGATACATGAAAACACGAGAAGTACCTAATGAATGAAATCAACCTTCTATTTATATTCATCAACATCAACAGTCTTGTTGATTTGAAAAGAACAGGAAAAAGTTCATAGACACGTCCGGGATCATATATTTTTCTGTAAATAAAATGAAGATGTAATTGTGTATCTACCTATTCTATTTTGATTCCGAACGAAGAACTTAAGTTAGTATTTTTCCTATTTTCGTCGTTAATATAAGATACATGTTATGCTAAAATGATTAAACCTTTACATTTATAAACATATTTTAAATTGAAAAAAAAAAACTCAATTGGCAACCTTTGACGATTTCTGACACTGAGAATAATTTGACGATAGCTATTACTTTTTGTGAAGGTATTTATTAAGTATTTTAAATCTAAACTCTGTTCAATTTCAGTAAAAAATCAAAATACCAGAAACGATATAGGTCAGATAATAATTTTAAGTAGTGCACGAATACCTCTTCAATTGGATAAACTTAAATGACATTGCAATAATAATAAATAATTTACAACTATTATATACAAATTGAACTACACTATGTACATACAATTTAATTATAAAGAAAGATAAATAGATTAGTCATCTAAAAATGATAAATGTGTAATGGACAAACTGTAGTCAGAGCCTATGAATGGTTCCCTGTCTACGGCTGGCATGAAATGCCTCCAGCTGTGGTCGTGTCTCCTATATATACCGACTCGGCGGTGTATATCTGGCCTTCAGTAAATATAGAACGAAATCACCTGTTTTAATGCCTCGCTTTGTCACGATCGCCCAACTGTCGAGTTTACGATGAAATCTCAAATTGGAATAGATTGGGTGACGAAATAAAGGTCGGAACTGCTGGGTTTTATTTTGAATAATAGTACTTACATAGAATTTACTTTTCACGTTATAAGCATGTTGGTTTTTATAAAACTGCTGTGTTTTGAAAGCTGTCGTAGTTGATTTGGTACGTTATTTCTCTAAGATTTGGGATTACTTTATCGATGTGTTTGTCTGGAAAAACTGAGTTAATGATTGTAAATATCAGTCGTTTGCTGGATGAACTGTTTTCATTTATCGTTTTAAACATTTTACAAAAATTCTTCCACGTAATAATTTCTCATAACTCTAATATACTTAGTTCTAATTAAAAATACACAAAATCAGTTAATATTTTTAAATAACTGTCGACATAAATTACTATTATTTTCTACAGCAAAAGTTGTATTTAATAGCCAAGAGAAAAATTTAAATTTAGCAATGTAGCATTTATTTAAGTCCTTTGTCAGAAGCCAAATAAATCTTTAAAATGCTTAGCTAACTACTGTGAAATTATTTAAAATCTAAAATAACCTAGTTTCAATTTATCAATTCACTTAAAATTTAGCTGCTATTAGGTAAGTAGGTACTCGTATTTCTGCTGCCAACGGTCCGGTAGCATGAGATCCACTCTACGACGATGGTTCTAATATTTATTCAATATTATGTATTTCACCAGCTTGCCAAGAGCTTCCTATCAATCGAGCTAACATAAATCTGTCGAAGCCAAGGAGAGATAGAGGTAGTTTCTTCAAACCGGCGCATGAGACGAACTATGCATCGGACACTCAGTGGAAAAATATAATTATTTTAAAAATATAATAATTATATAATATAATTATTTTTCGCCAAAAACATCATAACCGACTTCAACCGTAAAAAAATATACGCGTCGAATTGAGTACCTCCTCCGGTTCGGTTCGTGGGTCAAAAAACGACAACTGATTTCGATAGAATTTAAATGGGACTACCTCTAAGTATGATCTATCAAACAAAGAAAGGATGATCAAAATTGGTTCTTCAATAATTAGCGGAGTAATACAAATTAAAAAAACATTAAATCGAACTGAGAACCTACTTTTTTAAAATAAAGTTTACGACATGACATCTACGATTTATTGCAAAATGCACTTTTCTGTAAGCTATATAAGCGGATAAGTGATTAGTTGTACTGTACTGTACCAGCTTTTTTAATAGTTTACTGCAGGACAAAGGCCTACCCTCGAAGAGTGATTGGGCCATAACCACCACGCTGGCCCAGTGCGGGTTGGTGGATTCACATGCGCCATCGAATTTCTTCTACGGACGTATGCAAGTTGCCTCACGATGTTTTCCTTCACCGAAAAGCCAGTGGTGTGAAATTCCGTACACATGAGATCCAAAGAAACTCATTGGTACGGGACCGGGATTGAACCCACGACCTCAAGAATGACGGGCCAGCGCTACAACCACTAGACCACCACGGCTGATTTATTGATTAGTTGTAGTTTGTAAGTAATAACAAAGATCATTGGTAACTGTGTAGTTGTGATTTTAAGTGGGGAGTTTTAAGGTAGGTACTTAAATCATATCACTCACTTCGATCAATTTGATCGAGGCCCCTCAACTCGATCAAAGTTTGTTCAAGGTGTCATAACCTACCTATTGAGATCTTTGGTCGAAGCTGTTCGTTTCCAATACGATATTAGACTAAAACAAGTGCATTAGTGTTCTGACGCGAGCCGACTAAATTGTGAACATCAGACCTCACACGAGGTTTTGTGGTTCATGGCCACATTCAAGGAGGATTTTGGACCGTATTCAAAGATAATCGGAATAACTCTGTCAGAAATGTTACTAGAGTAAAAGCCAAAGAAAATATTTACTCCTAGTAGGTATAAAGGTGCTCCTAGCGGAGATAAAAGCAATAGCAACAGACAAAAATACATGTTTAAGCAAAATTTCTTTTTTATACTCAATACCAATACATACGAAACACTAATTTACGTACAATCTTACAACTACAACATAAAATAATATTTACTAAATTTATTACTAATACTACTAATGATTTTTATTTTACAATTTTTTTTTCTCAACCTATGCTGTCCCACAGTTAACTGTAGGTACTGGAGGGCATACGAAATCAGGGAAGGCCTAAAAGACGCTGGCGTGACGATCTTGACACTTTCCGGGAAGGTTGGCGGGATTTGGCTACAGAACGCGATAAATGGAAGAAAGTGGGGAAGACCTTTGCCCAGAAGTGGGACAGCATTTACTAATTAACGAGATAATTTATTTTTTTTGAATATACTATATTCATTACTCATTTATTACGCATGTATGTGTAGATACATAAGAATTATATTTTGTAAACATTGAATATAGCACTTTTGAACAGTTTGGAAAGGAACTAGCCACCGCGACACAGGGAATCCTACAGCGGCGGCTAGAGAATATAATGATGGATAATAAAGTCAAAATTAAATCATACTTGAACATTCAAATGCAACAACATATACTAGTATCTTGAAAATCCTTACTAATATTATAAATCCGAAAAGTTTGTTGGTTTGTTGGTTTGTTACTCTTTCACGCAAAAAACGGAGCAACAGATTGACTTGATTTTTGGCAATGACATAGTTTAAAAGGCGGAAGGAGCTTTAGGATACTTTTTATCCCGAAAAATTGCATAGTTCCTGTAGGACAGGACAAAAACCATCGAAAGCGAAACTGTCGCCACTATCACAAAGACGCTAAGTGATTAATTCCTCTATGACGCTGATATGGACTAACGAAATGTCACAGCCAAACGTAATTAGATGACAGGTGACATTGTCTGCAGACTTTTATAAATCACAAGTAGCATGGCAAGGGGACAAATTGTTTTTCCACCATTATATCCCCTTGAAGAGGAAATAAAGTATGGATTGAAAATGACAACTGACATTAAAATTGGATAAAATGTTTTTTTCCCTCTGCATGCTACATCGTATTATGACGTTTAATACCAGGCCGTCATTTTGTCTGACATTAAAAATATTTTTAAATCTTCTGTCATTAGAGGTTAAACATGTTTCTTAATACCTTTATGGTACAGAATCATCATACTTTAATATTTTCAATGCGAAAAGTTTGTTGGTTTGTTCATCTTTGACGCAGCAACGGAGCAAAAGATTGACCTGATTTTTGGTATGGATACCTATGGTTTAAAAGACAGAAAGTGATAATAGGATACTTTTTTATCTCGAGAAAATTCGTGATTCCCATGGGATAGGACAATAACTGTTTCTCAGCAATGGAGCAACGGATTGACTTGATATTTGGGGTGGGCATAGTTTGGAAGACGGAAAGTGACATAGGATACTTTCCATCCCGAAAAATTGTGGTTCCCGTAGGACTTAGCAATAAATTTTTATCAGCAACGGAGCAACTTGCCTTGGCTTATTGCATGAATATACTAGTTTGAAAGACGAAAAGTGACATGGGCCACTTTTTATCGCAAAAACTTTAACAATTCCCGTAGGATAGGATAAAAACTAAGTGAGCGGGCTGCGGTAGCAGCCGTCTAAGCGCCAGAAATGACCTGTCATGGCAAGTTTAGGACGTTCCTACATTTTTCGCACTCCTTCGCGGCACTCAACAGCGCTAGCCCAGACTCGGGCTCCATAACGGAGCTTGCGCTCTCGCCATGATGACGGAGTGTTTCGGAGCACAAGACACATCGTCATCCACCACTCGGGACTAACCAGTACTGAACGTCAGACAGCATTCCAACGCCCTGGTCCCAGTGCAGCGGGTCAGTCATAGTAGCCCAGCGCCTGCCTCTTCAACTGCAGAGGGCAGTGAGAACGGCCATCGCGATACCGACACCTCTCTTCCCTTGCAGCCCCACTGCGTCTGCCAAGCCAACACGTTGACGGCCTAGCGGAAGGTAGGGTAGGTGGCGGCACCCACACCACCAGTTCTATATATCCCACCGCGGCCCCTAATCCTCGGCTGTCATATCAGAGTCCAGGAAGCAGCCTTGCTTTATGAAACTAAGAAAGGTTATTCCCAGCAAGTAACTGGAGATAGAGAGACAGAAAAGAAGCCACACCCAGCGCAGCAGGAGGAGCTGGATTTCATATGCCTGGCAGATGGAGCAGCACTAGAGCAAAATCTTAACCGAGAAATTAACATATTTACAGACGGCAGCAAAATTAAAGGGAAAGTTGGGGCGGCATTATCCATTTGGGATGATGCCGCTGAGATCAGTACCCGCCAGCTGAAGTTGGCCGATTGGTGCTCCGTGTACCAGACCGAGTTATTGGCACTTCTTGAGGCTACCGAAAAAGCGAAAATCTTTTGTGACTCCAGGTCTGCACTGGAAACGGTAGTTGGCGTATCTTCCCTCCATCCCTTAGCAGTAAATTCAAAGCTCACATAAAGTTACTACACGCACAAAATAAAATAGTGAAACTTTATTGGATTAAAGCGCACGCGGGGATGGAGGGAAATGAGAGAGCGGACCAGCTAGCAAAGGAAGCAGCACTGCACTCGAAGTGCAGACCTATTTACGATAACTGCCCCGTTTCATTCGTCAAGCGAGAAATCCGAAAGGACTCTCTTGACCAGTGGAACCGGCGGTATCAGGATGGACACACAGCGGCGGTAACCAAAACATATTTTCCGGATGCAAGGGCGGCATACAAGATCGTAAGAGAAATAGCACCAGTGGGAATCATAACTCAAGTGCTGACGGGGCATGGTGAGTTTTCCCAATACTTACATCGATTTAAGTTGAGGGAAAGCCCATCGTGCATCAGTGAACCCACAAAAGAGGAGACTCCACTGCACATTATCTTGGAATACCCAGTTTATGGAAAGCAAAGATTTGATTTAGAACAAAAAATTGGAATTAATCTAACACGTCAAAAAAACCTTACAAACAATTTTATCGAATTTTTGCTAATATTTGTAAAAAAGCAATAATTAGGAACAAGTAGGTATAAACTTTGCTGTACCATTGTAATGTTTATTATAACTGCAAACAGCCAAAAACATTGAAATATAGGTATAGTTTTTATTCATTTGTAATTAAGACTACTGATCATGCCAGGGATATTTTGCGATATAATAATAATGAGACACTCCTCATAAGGCATGCAACCTACCGGCCATCCTCCTAGCCGCTTTAGTTAAAAGCGGCTGAACCTCGAGTGCCAGCCTCTAAGCTTCCTTGGGGGAAAAGACCCAAAGAAGAGGAAGACTTCGAGCGCCGCCTTTTTAGCTGCCTCCCCCACGACAAGGCGGGAATTCCAGGGGGGTGGGGAGGGGAGGGGGGTGGCGGTGGGGAGGGGAGGGGGTTGTATATACACTCCAACCATAACTTAACCAACAAAAGCATTCCTCTAAGGTATTTTGATATTTGTCGGTTAGGTTAGGTTTCGCAGCCGACATAAACATAAGCCAAAATCAAAATATAACGCGGGCGAAGCCGCGGGTAAAAGCTAGTAATCAATAAATCAGAATGAAATACGGCATTCTTTGGTAATTAGGTATTCACAATTTAAGCCCATCAAATCTCGATAATCTCAACAACATTAAATAAATAATAATTTTATTGAGACCAATAATAATAATATGCTGAACATAGTATTTTAGTCTCAACCAAAGTGATATAAAAATAACAATTTAAAGATATTCAATAAAACTGAATTTGACTTTATACAATTACAATTATATGATTACTAGCTTTTACCCGCAGCTTCGCCCGCGTTATATTTTGATTTTGGCTTATGTTTATGTCGGCTGCGAAACCTAACCTAACCGACAAATATCAAAATACCTTAGAGGAATGCTTTTGTTGGTTAAGTTATGGTTGGAGTGTATATACAACCCCCTCCCCTCCCCACCGCCACCCCCCTCCCCTCCCCACCCCCCTGGAATTCCCGCCTTGTCGTGGGGGAGGCAGCTAAAAAGGCGGCGCTCGAAGTCTTCCTCTTCTTTGGGTCTTTTCCCCCAAGGAAGCTTAGAGGCTGGCACTCGAGGTTCAGCCGCTTTTAACTAAAGCGGCTAGGAGGATGGCCGGTAGGTTGCATGCCTTATGAGGAGTGTCTCATTATTATTATATCGCAAAATATCCCTGGCATGATCAGGAGTCTTAATTACAAATGAATAAAAACTATACCTATATTTCAATGTTTTTGGCTGTTTGCAGTTATAATAAACATTACAATGGTACAGCAAAGTTTATACCTACTTGTTCCTAATTATTGCTTTTTTACAAATATTGGCAAAAATTCGATAAAATTGTTTGTAAGGTTTTTTTGACGTGTTAGATTAATTCCAATTTTTTGTTCTAAATCAAATCTTTGCTTTCCATAAACTGGGTATTCCAAGATAATGTGCAGTGGAGTCTCCTCTTTTGTGGGTTCACTGATGCACGATGGGCTTTCCCTCAACTTAAATCGATGTAAGTATTGGGAAAACTCACCATGCCCCGTCAGCACTTGAGTTATGATTCCCACTGGTGCTATTTCTCTTACGATCTTGTATGCCGCCCTTGCATCCGGAAAATATGTTTTGGTTACCGCCGCTGTGTGTCCATCCTGATACCGCCGGTTCCACTGGTCAAGAGAGTCCTTTCGGATTTCTCGCTTGACGAATGAAACGGGGCAGTTATCGTAAATAGGTCTGCACTTCGAGTGCAGTGCTGCTTCCTTTGCTAGCTGGTCCGCTCTCTCATTTCCCTCCATCCCCGCGTGCGCTTTAATCCAATAAAGTTTCACTATTTTATTTTGTGCGTGTAGTAACTTTATGTGAGCTTTGAATTTACTGCTAAGGGATGGAGGGAAGATACGCCAACTACCGTTTCCAGTGCAGACCTGGAGTCACAAAAGATTTTCGCTTTTTCGGTAGCCTCAAGAAGTGCCAATAACTCGGTCTGGTACACGGAGCACCAATCGGCCAACTTCAGCTGGCGGGTACTGATCTCAGCGGCATCATCCCAAATGGATAATGCCGCCCCAACTTTCCCTTTAATTTTGCTGCCGTCTGTAAATATGTTAATTTCTCGGTTAAGATTTTGCTCTAGTGCTGCTCCATCTGCCAGGCATATGAAATCCAGCTCCTCCTGCTGCGCTGGGTGTGGCTTCTTTTCTGTCTCTCTATCTCCAGTTACTTGCTGGGAATAACCTTTCTTAGTTTCATAAAGCAAGGCTGCTTCCTGGACTCTGATATGACAGCCGAGGATTAGGGGCCGCGGTGGGATATATAGAACTGGTGGTGTGGGTGCCGCCACCTACCCTACCTTCCGCTAGGCCGTCAACGTGTTGGCTTGGCAGACGCAGTGGGGCTGCAGGGGAAGAGAGGTGTCGGTATCGCGATGGCCGTTCTCACTGCCCTCTGCAGTTGAAGAGGCAGGCGCTGGGCTACTATGACTGACCCGCTGCACTGGGACCAGGGCGTTGGAATGCTGTCTGACGTTCAGTACTGGTTAGTCCCGAGTGGTGGATGACGATGTGTCTTGTGCTCCGAAACACTCCGTCATCATGGCGAGAGCGCAAGCTCCGTTATGGAGCCCGAGTCTGGGCTAGCGCTGTTGAGTGCCGCGAAGGAGTGCGAAAAATGTAGGAACGTCCTAAACTTGCCATGACAGGTCATTTCTGGTGCTTAGACGGCTGCTACCGCAGCCCGCTCACTTAGTTTTTATCCTATCCTACGGGAATTGTTAAAGTTTTTGCGATAAAAAGTGGCCCATGTCACTTTTCGTCTTTCAAACTATATTCATGCAATAAGCCAAGGCAAGTTGCTCCGTTGCTGATAAAAATTTATTGCTAAGTCCTACGGGAACCACAATTTTTCGGGATGGAAAGTATCCTATGTCACTTTCCGTCTTCCAAACTATGCCCACCCCAAATATCAAGTCAATCCGTTGCTCCATTGCTGAGAAACAGTTATTGTCCTATCCCATGGGAATCACGAATTTTCTCGAGATAAAAAAGTATCCTATTATCACTTTCTGTCTTTTAAACCATAGGTATCCATACCAAAAATCAGGTCAATCTTTTGCTCCGTTGCTGCGTCAAAGATGAACAAACCAACAAACTTTTCGCATTGAAAATATTAAAGTATGATGATTCTGTACCATAAAGGTATTAAGAAACATGTTTAACCTCTAATGACAGAAGATTTAAAAATATTTTTAATGTCAGACAAAATGACGGCCTGGTATTAAACGTCATAATACGATGTAGCATGCAGAGGGAAAAAAACATTTTATCCAATTTTAATGTCAGTTGTCATTTTCAATCCATACTTTATTTCCTCTTCAAGGGGATATAATGGTGGAAAAACAATTTGTCCCCTTGCCATGCTACTTGTGATTTATAAAAGTCTGCAGACAATGTCACCTGTCATCTAATTACGTTTGGCTGTGACATTTCGTTAGTCCATATCAGCGTCATAGAGGAATTAATCACTTAGCGTCTTTGTGATAGTGGCGACAGTTTCGCTTTCAATGGTTTTTGTCCTGTCCTACAGGAACTATGCAATTTTTCGGGATAAAAAGTATCCTAAAGCTCCTTCCGCCTTTTAAACTATGTCATTGCCAAAAATCAAGTCAATCCGTTGCTCCGTTGGTGCGTGAAAGAGTAACAAACCAACAAACCAACAAACTTTTCGGATTTATAATATTAGTAAGGATAGTCATTAGTATGTCATTACACACAAAATAGGATGTCCACTGCCAGACATAATTACCTCCTATAGATTGCTAATAAAAGCCTTGGAAAAGGTCTTACATCTAAGGTACTCCTATTTAAGATTTGTCCACAATGAGTCCTGATTTTTTGATAAAATACTTATTTCAGTATCTTTATGCAATAAGTCTAACACGGTTGCCTTAGAAACTACGTCTAAGACCTTACTAAAGAAAGGCAGAAGTAGGATGATTATACCTAGTTTGTAGCAAACATAGAGAATATTGATAAGGTTTTTAGCGATCATCGAAGCTAAGCAACGTTCAGTACGATACAGTTTTCGGGTGGGTGATCGAAGGCGGTATTTACAACAGTCATTTATACGACTTGAGAGCTATGCCGTAGTTCGGATGACATCTTATATTATGTTCCTAATTGTTTTAACCGTTTAGTCATGTCAGAGGCCTTCATGCATTGCAAAAACTTTGACACCAGAGGGGTAAGTCCAGGTTTACACATAAATTGAAACTACAGCTGTTTCCGTGTTTATAAATTTTTATACAGCACCCCTGGCGGAAACGAGGAAGAACTAATCAACATGTATCCTACACGCAAAAGCGAAAGTTTAAGTAAACTACGCAAAACTTGGACTAAGGGCTCAGGGCTAGCCATGTAGTTTGTACGAACTTACTTTAAATGATGATTTGACATCGATCGGCAGATATAAATAGCCGTACCCTATATAAGATAAGAATCACCTGAGACAGAGTGTATTTTGGTTGGTCTCGGATATCGATGCCACTTGGCATCGACCCGGTTTCCGGGAGGACGGACCCAGTCCCGGTTTCAACCAAAATGAACCCACTGAGCTGAAACTAAACGATATTACGAATCAGCCGGATAGGATACTAATATAATCATACATACAAGTCACATATATTGACTAAGCTGTAGAGTTTGTGGAGTAAGGGCTTGTAGAGTAAGGCGGGTAGAGTTAGAAGCTTGGCTTTACGTGAGATCTGACAACTTTTTGATAGTGGGAATTGTGACTTGGCTTCATATTTCACATGTAAATGTTTTTGTTGGATAACAACAACAGTAAATAAAATATATATCTGGCTAGAAAATTAATCGAATAACCCGCCCCTCATCGTTCCTGGTACAAAGGTGCCCATAACACTTGCTGCATTGCCGCGTTGGATGGCGATGGACATTCTTTGCACCAGAAACGAGGTAGATTGATTTCTTGTTAAGTCTTTACCATTGTATAGATTTTGTTGACTATTCAAAAGTGTGTCTCTGACATCTATTTGTCGAATTAAAGAACTATGAGAACTCAATACTTCTAATAATTAACCGACTTCCAAAAAGGAGGAGGTTCTGTGTTCGTGTGTATGTATTTTTTTTTTGTGTGTGTTGATCGATAATTTCGCCAATTGTGAACCGAATCGAAAAATTCTTTTTTAGTTCGAAAGGGTATACTCCCAAGGGTTGTCTCATTTAAATTATACGGAAATCGGCTGAGCCGTTTTTGAAAAAACCAAGAATAATGTAAGCAATCCGAGCGAGATGTCCGAATTTTGTACACGATGAACACCGATAATTTCGCCAATTGTGAACCGAATCGAAAAATTATTATTTTGTTCTAAAGAGTATACTCCCAAGGTGGTCCCAATGAAATTTCACAAAAATCGGCAGAGCTATTTTTGATAAATCAACAATTATGTAAACAATTCAAGCGAAATATGAGATTTTGTACACAATGGAAGGCGGTTTTGCCATTTTTTGCGAAAAATAATTATGTATAAAGTTGTTTATTGCCGTATTTTTTATTATTTATTACCAAAGGAAATCGGTGGAACTTCAAATTTGTTACGCGAAGCTCCAAGTCAATAATCACTCATCGCTTAGTGACGTCAGAGAAGCTCGTCGATCTTATCTGACGTCATTTATGTTTATTTTGGCTAGAAATTGTTTTCGCAAACGGATATTTGCCTGCATTCCACAGTACAGCCGACATCACTGTGTTAGCTGATGGACATAGTGCTCCAACAGCATCACTCAGATTCTAGTAGGACACTCAGATGATACACCATTGGACAATTAATACGGACCTCCAATATCTCAGCAGTCATTATAAAACTCAAAGTACATAGGTACTTACAAGGCTTGCTCCAACTACTAGCTTATCAAAGTTGTTTTACACTCACCGTACACAACTGATCACTGTCACCGACTGCTACTCCAGCCTGTCGCACAAACCATCTCTCTGTCTACCCTCATTCCATATACTCCTCACCGTCGCAATACCGAAGTGTGTTGCGACTATGTGTAGGTCCCCTCTTTAATAAGCGCAGCAAACAACTGTTTGTAATGTACATACGTAGCCAAAAAGTGAACAATTTTTTTATTAACTACAACAAAATACAATACTACCTATACTTACTTCAGCTAAAACTATATACTGAAACTTCTACTACATATAAAGCAATTGGATCATCTACAGACCCAAACTATTCGGTTTTGTACATAATAGTAGTTTATGCAACTGTCATATAATGAAGGGTATTAAAACACGAGTTTTACTCGTTACTATTATGAAACTCGCTGCGCTCGTTTCATAATAGTAACGAGTGTTTTAATACCCGTGTTATATGCAGTTGCATACACTACTTTATCTTCACTAATAAAAATAAATAAAAAACATTTTGCGAAACATTAAATTCACGCGTACGTGTATTGTCACAGTGAACTTGGCGCCATTAAAATCTAACCAATGAGAGCGCAGCTGCGCGCGCAGGGTCAATCAGGAGCGAGCGCGCGATGTTATAATGAGATTTTACGATATCGATGTGGATATTATAACATCATGTGAAATTGTTTAAATTGAGTGTTTTGTTGTCTGCGCTATAACAGTAGTCATTATAAGTCAAGTATTGGAAACATAAGTAGAATGTTACAACATTAGTGTAGATAAAATAATTATGTGATCAGTATTCAGGAGCATTTTTGAACTTTGAACGGCTTTGACGTATTATGTACGGAACTTGTATGGAGACTGCTAGGTCGTATACGCAACTTTACGGAAATTCCATACAATCTGTCAACGTTCCTTATAATTTATGTCCAAGAAGTTCGAAGTTCAAAAATAATGCCCCTTGACCTGAGTCCGTTGTTAAATTGTGAGATTTCGACTTTGAGCAAATTTCTATAGAGTCACAATCGTGCAAAAAAAGTGTCCTAGCCAAAACCCTGCCCAAGCTACGTAGTAAGCAGGCTTTTTAGTTAGTCATAAGGCAATTGCAAGTCGACTATAACGCTGCGCGATGCCAAAGTGCTCGGTTACAAGCACTAATTAGGTGATACAACGTCGAGATTCGAGAAACAGGTCATTTAATGTAAATATCTAAGTCGATATGTATGTACGCCCTCGGACATTTTTTTACTACTTTCACTTAGGTACTGTGGCTCTGTAGATATTTGCTCGAAGGATTTCAATAACAAAACAGCGTAGACAGGTTTGTTTTGTTGATAGTTCAAGAACATTTCAAGAAATTCAATCTGACTAAGGGCTTGGCCGCAGCTTCATTGGCAAAGCAACTGGGACGGGAACGGGAGCTGCGTGTGCTACGTGCAGGTTCAAGTTCTAATAGTTGCTGTTATATGTTAAACTATCTAAGTTATTGTCTATTCAAAAATAAGGAACAAGTCAAACGCGATCAGGTGAACTGTCCTATAAAAGATTAATTGATTTAATTTATCATACGAGCTAGAAAGGATTGTGGTAAGCCATAGGCCACGAAAATACTTGGGCCTGATGCCTTGGAAATTGAATACGGCATCGGTATCGCCTGCCTGTAGTAAGAGCCTACTAAAAGGGGACCCCTGGGCTCGTGAATGGTTATATAGAGATGAGCCTGTTGCCATTCCCTCAGACAGGCCAGGGGAGGGTGACAACGTGTGTGGCACCGTAACCGTCGTCGTAGAGGACGGGTAAGCCTAGATAAGCTCGAGTCGGCAAATAGTGCTGGGAGCATTTTTTCGTTCCCCTGGATATTCTGGAGTCCCCAACAAAGGCCAACGAGAGGATTTTAGTTAGTACAATCCCACATAACCCGGCTGTACCCCACAGCGGTCGGATATCTTTCTAAGATTTCCCCCTAGTAAGAAAAAGGCCACGTACACACTATGCGTATACGGTTGCGGCTGCCGGACAACTATTGCAAGACCGCAACAGAGAAAAATGTATAAAAACGCAGTTTAACCGGACACCTGTGTGCTTAGCATACAAGACTACGACAAGAGTTTATCGTCGTGTGCAAGGGTGACAGATATATGCTTCATCATAACTCTGTCACGTTCTGACACGTCGATAGTATAATTTTATGGTCCTTATGCTGCCTCAGCCCGCTGATCGCATTGTTACACCTCCTACATACTCGTACCTTTCTAACACGCTTTAATTAGGTCGACTTCACGTAACTATGTAATGAAATCTAAGGTTACTAATTTAACCGTCTTCCAAGGGTCGTAGCGTGATGAAAATTTACAGCTGTATCTAGTTCTGATGACAACACAATAATATGGTACTGTCGAACTGATCTGATGATGGAGCCGGAAGATATGAACTGGTAATTCATGATGGAAAATCGTATCATAGTTGGTAATGAACTTTGACCACGATTAGGTTTCAAGGTCTGATGATGAAACCGGAAGATAGGCACTGGCTTTTTTGTTTTTACGTGCATTTACAAAAGCGTGTTTTCTTGTGTTTTTTAAACTATCAATTTATTTTCTAAGGATGCAATGTGCCAGGTGTGAAATCAAACTAATAAAACTGTTTCATAATAAGATGACTGAGCTTTATTCACGATAGCACATCTTTCGTCGCAGCCCTCGAAGTAGGTAATGAGTCATGCAGGGCAGATGCTATAATTACCCTCGTGACGTCATCCTCGTCTCGAACGGTGATCGCAACGCGGAGATCAAAATATAGGAGGTGGTATGGTCTTACTGCCTCGGTGGCTCAGTGGTTAGTGACCCTGACTTCTGGGTCAAAGAGGCGTGGGTTCGATCCCCACCCAGGGCAAACATTTTTGTGATTAACATAGGTGTTTGCTCTGTGTCTGGGTGTTATTTAGGTACTATCTATATAAGTGTGTATTTAAAATATGCATATGTAGTATATCAGTCTCTGGCAGACATATCACAAGGTATGCTTAGTTTGGGGTTAGCGACCGTGTGTAAGATGTCCCCTAATTTTTATTATTATTTATTTATTATTATACCTCCTCCACTCTTAGTGTGCTCTATGACGCGTAGTGTTCAGTCATCTGCCAGTGCGCCAGAGTTGCCGGATTTAGTCATTGTGCCCGTAACCCACTTCCAACGTGTGGATTCCGAATATTATGTTCAGCACAATATTTATGCGAAAGACGATACCGGAAAACGAGTAAAAGTATACAAAACTGTAGTAGTAGAGCTAGTTAGACTAGATGTTTCTTTGCAATCACCGAAGTCAAGCAACATTAGGTACGGTTAATCTTCGGTTAGGTGAGCGTAGGTGGCATTTATAAATGAGAGCTACAATGGCTCCGATGACATTTTGTAACCTTTTCAAGCAGTCTTTCTGAGTATTTTCGTAAATCTTTCCGATATTTGAGTAATTTCTTTTACATAAAAAGATCACATATACTCGTAGGTTTCCATACAAAATATTTTATATTTATTTTTACCAAATAATTACAAAACTAAACTACCTACATAAAAAAATGACTCAAACAAGCAATTGTAAAAATTGACAACACAATGGCACACCTTACGACTATAAAGTATAACATTGTGACGTCACACGCTCGTTCAAGTCAATTTTTAGCGTTCCGTACCAAAAGGGTAAAAACGGGATCCCGTTACTAAGACTCCGCTGTCCGTCTGTCTGTCACCAGGCGGTATCTCATGAACGGTGATAGTTGGAACGTTGAAATTTTCACAGATGACGTATTTCTGTTGCCGCTAAAACAACAAATACTAAAAACAGATTAAAAATATATTAATTCGGCTTCCATACGGTACGGAACCCTTCGCGCGCGAGTCTGACTCGCACTTGGCCAATTATTATTAATGTAATAAGTGCAATATTATATTAGGAAAAATAAAAAAAGTTAAGTAAGTATGTATACTTTTACATTAAGTACCTATACATGAACTTTACATTTATCACAAAAAGAAATTATCCGAGCGCACTAAGTAGGTACAACACAAAATTTACCTCAAAATTCTTGGTCATCTTAACAACAAGTAAACTGTTTTTCTTATCAAGTCTTATCATTCTTTTGTACAAAAAACATTTTAATATGTCATGTTCAATTAAATGTAATACCGATCAGTAAACACAAAGGTGACCGTCAATACCTTTTATAATAAACAAGTCCTATTCGCTCAACATGCTCTTATGCTCTAGGTACCTATTTATATAATAATTTATCAAAATTAAATAAACTTGACATGACTTTTGTTATATCTGTTATACTTTTAGTCACAAAAATTCATAAACAAAACGTGATGATAAAGAGCTCGAAATACGTAGCCAGACACAATTCTGTTGTGGAGCATAAAACTTGCATGTGAGTATCTCTTACAATTGTTTCACAATCATTATTCTTAAATTATGGTCTACTAGCGAGCCGCCCCGGCTTCGCACAGGTGTATTATACATATAAAACTTCCTCTTGAATCACTATATCTATTAAAAAAACTGCATCATAATCCGTTGCGTAGTTTTAAAGATATAAGCAAACATGGGGACAGACAGCGGGAAGTGACCTATGTGGTGAAGCGCCGCTAAAGATCGATTTAAGCCGACGTAATAACCAGATGAGACATATTTTGAAACGTTATTTTTTTTTTACCAATATTTTTTAAGAAATATTTTATTCAACTGACATAATATTGACTAACTAATTTATAATTTTTAAATAACGTAAAAATAAAAACTTAAATAACCTATCTGTTTAGAATTCAAATCTTCGCGCCACCGCTTCACACCGTAGTCTTAAGTTATCGAAGAAAATTATAATGCCTACCTCATATTTTTTGTTCAATCTTGTATCTTTTTGATGGAGTACACGTCTCAGTCGAATTATTCATATTTTTATTTAAAACTATACCTGGCCCCCCTACATGGCCCTATATCTACACCGGATTTAATTACCAGCGCATAATTGATTAAGGAAGAAGATTTCGTACACTTTACGCCGTGGAGTGCAAATAAATGCAACGGGGATTGCACGCCGTCGAAGAGTGGTCGAGAGTTCAAAGTCTACATGTGAAAACCCTTGTGAAGTGATTATATGCGATTTTAAATTTGAACCCAACACTCTAATCAGGTATTTTAGGTATAATTCGACGTAATTATAAGGTTAGTAACATTCTATTTACGTACTATTTTGAGTGACACTTAGGTACCATTTTGTTTCCGACATGTTGCTTGATGTTAGATAAATTCAGGTTAATCAGTTAGTTAAATATTTATATGTATGTTTGTTCTGTTAATTCATTGGGACAAAATTGTTTAGCTAACATTATTTTCAACTAATTTATCATTAGTTTTTCAACATCTTTCGCATCTTGTTACAATTTAATTGTTAAAGTAGGTAGGTACTTATATGTTCTGTCGTAAAGAAGTAATTTGTGTAATTTTGTTACTAATCCACGTGTAAAATCGTAATCTATCAAGTCTCATTAGTAGTAGAATTCATTGTTTACATGTTTGTCAGCATTTCACAGTAAAATATACTCATTTTGTTAGTAAATTATCGTATGATTTTGATCAGGTATTTTGATGTTAATTTCACTTCATCATATTAGGTGTTTCTACGTACTTTGTGTAATAGTCCTAAGTACATAAGTAAACATAGACTACCTGTATCAATTCCAGGGTCGACCGTGCCAGTCTCCCAGAATGTCCGAGGATAAGGAACTTATCAAAAAACGCGGCAGTATCAAAGGTCGTCTAACTGCATTCGCGAGTCATTTAAAGTCATTTAATGTAACTAAGATGACTGCCTCGGAGGCCAGGGAGTTACAATTGCGTATCGGTAAGATCGAAGCTTCATATGATTTATACGATGAGGTACAGTCAAAAATAGAGTGTTGTTCTGAAAACATGGCTCTTCAAATAGACGAAAGAACTGATTTTGAAATGCAATACTACAAGTCTTGCGCCTTTGCTCAGGAAGCCTTAGATACCTATCAAAAGGAACAAGATAAGTTAGAAATGGTATCAATTACGTCACCTTCTCGCGCTAATCATGGTCTCGTTAAGTTGCCTACTATCCAGCTGCCGAAGTTCGGAGGTTTATACGAACGTTGGTTGGAGTTTCACGACACCTTCTCAAGTTTAATTCACGACAATGATGATATCGATGAAATAAATAAATTTCACTTCTTGAGGGCGTCGTTAGAAGGTTCGGCTGCTGTGGTAATTCAATCCATTGAGTTTTCCGCGAATAACTATTCTATAGCATGGAAACTTTTGTGTGAGCGGTTTGATAACAAACGTTTGTTGATACAAAATCATGTCGCAGCCTTATTCAATATCGAATCGGTCACTAAAGAGTCTTCCGTCACTTTGAAACGAGTGATAGATCAAATAAATAAGAATTTACGTGCACTCGAGTCACTAGGGGAACCCGTCACGCACTGGGACACTCTTTTGATTTACATCTTTACGCACAAGTTAGACGCGAAAACATACCGCGAATGGGAAGAGCGCAAGGGTCAGTTGTGTAAGAATAAAGATCAGTCTATTAAACTTGATTCATTTCTAGAATTTTTGCGAAATCGAGCTGATTTAATTGAGACGATTGAACTGTCACAAAATAATATGACAACTAGTGGTAAGCATGCGACAAAAATTAAGGCTATGATTTCTGTTCAAGGTGGTTCTAATACTAGTAATCACTGTAAAAATAATTCCAATGCGCCGTCAATGAAACCGTGCCCTAACTGTAATGAAGAACATTACTTAAATAATTGTTCAAAATTCCTTGCATTAAGTAGTGAAGCGCGGTACAAGTTATTGCCTACGTATAAAATATGTTTTAATTGTTTCCGTAGCGGACACTATGCGAACTCGTGTAAGAAACCGGGATGTAAAATCTGCAAACGTAAACACCACACACTCATACACGTAAACGATTTTGGTACGAAACCATCGACTGCATCGATGTCAGCTGATTGCGATAATGGTAATTTCAGTAGCTCGATGCAATCAATGCAGTCGCAGCCTTCTGTTGTTACGAGTTGTTCGCAGAATCCGAGCGTCGCACTAACGGGAAGCGTTACTACTACATGCGAGAATATAGGTCAAGGTCAGTGTGATGTTTTATTATCTACTGCATTAGTGAAATTATACGACAGCGATAATCGGCAAGTCATTGCGCGTGCGATTCTCGATAGCGGTAGTACTTCGTGTCTCATGACCGAAAAATTATATAAACAATTAAATTTACCAGCTGATCGCACAGACAGGTCTGTCATAGGCATAAATAATATAACATCACACATTAACCAGATGTGTCGCGTGCCAATTAAGTCGTTGAATGAGGACTTTTCAACTTATTTAAGTTGTTTTATTCTGCCGTCTATTACTGATAACGTGCCCGGGTGTCAGATAGATGTTAGGAATTTAAACATTCCATCAGATATTTGCTTAGCGGACCCTCATTTTCATTCGCCCGCCGTCGTTGATTTGATCATCGGCGCTGATGTTTTCTGGGACATTTTAGGTTCGCAAAGTATTAAACTGGGAGATGGAAGGCCGATACTTTATGAGACTAGACTAGGTTGGATAGTTTCCGGTCCGGTAAACAGCGGCCGCGTATCGACCTCGCCACATAAAATTAAATGTAATTTTACTCAAGTTGATTCGATGACTTCTCATAATTTTAATGATGACATTCAAAACCAATTAATGCGTTTTTGGCAGCTTGAAGAAGTGTGCCCTCAGTCAAATCAGTATTTTCCTGAAGAGAAGTTATGCGAAGAACATTTTGTTAAAAACACAACTCGCCTCGCAGACGGACGGTTCTGCGTAAGAATCCCGTTAAAACAAACACCTGACGTATTGGGAAGTTCTTATCAGCGAGCTAAACATTGTTTGTTATCTTTGGAGCGGAGACTCAAAGGTAATGATTCACTTAGTACAATGTATAAAGAATTTATGAGTGAATATGAGACTCTTGGTCACATGTCAGAGTGCAAACCAATTATTGAAGTGCCTCATTATTTCATCCCACATCATGGCGTCCTTCGTGAAAGCAGTACGACCACAAAACTGCGTGTCGTATTTAACGCAAGTAGCCCTACTTCGTCAGGAGTTTCGTTCAATAATATTCAAATGATAGGGCCCACGGTACAGGACGACCTTCTGTCAATTCTTTTACGTTTCCGGCAGCACAAGTACGTTCTTGTAGCTGATATTGAGAAAATGTATAGGCAGATCGTGGTGCATGAAGCCGACAGACCGTTGCAACAAATAATTTGGCGCGAAAACGAGTCTGATCCAATCAAGTCATACGCCTTAAACCGAGTCAGTTACGGGACAGCTAGTGCGCCGTACCTTTCTTGTAGATGTTTGAAACAAGTAGGCTTAGAATGTAAAGACCCTAAAATAGCGGAAATCATTATTCACGATTTTTATGTAGATGATTTGTTGACCGGAAGTGACGTCATCAGCGAAGCTTTGCGTATCCGTGAGCAAGTTACTGCCGAGCTCGCATCAGCTTGCATGCCCTTAAGGAAGTGGAAGTCTAATGAGCCTCAATTATTGTCAGAACCCGGTCAGACAACCCCTGAATTGAACCTCGGAGATGCTGAACCTAATAAGACGCTAGGCCTCGGCTGGCATTCAGAGTCAGACCAATTTTATTTTCCTGTCAGTCCTGCCATTATCAAGGGGAACACAAAGCGTGATATTCTCTCCGTCATCGCCCAAACTTACGACCCGTTAGGGATTTTGTCACCTTGCGTCATCGTAATGAAAATTATTTTACAGAAGTTGTGGCTTCAACGGCTATCTTGGGACGAGGAGTTGCCTCCTGAGATCAGTCAAGTGTGGATCGAGACAGTCGAAAGCCTGCCGGGCTTAAGCAGCCTGCGCATACCGCGACGCGTCATCTGTGACTCATATTCCCAGCTGGAGTTACATGTATTCACCGATGCGTCTGAGCGTGCGTATGGCGCTTGTGTTTATGTTCGCAGTATTGACTACAACGATGAGGTCTCGGTTCACCTGCTTTTCGCTAAAAGCCGAGTCGCTCCCATAAAGCCCACGACTATCCCCCGACTGGAGCTCTGTGGTGCGTTGATTGGTGCTCGCATTTATGAAAAATGCACTACTGCATTGCGAGCACAAATCAATCGCGTTATTCTTTGGACAGACTCCACTATTGTTTTAGGTAGGCTTAAAATGTTACCGTCAAAGTTACAGCCATTCGTACGCAATCGTATTGCTGAGATTTTAGATAAAACTGGCAGCTGTACTTGGAGACACGTCCCGACTGATGAGAATCCCGCCGATCTGATTTCGCGCGGTGTGAGTGTTCCTTCTCTTCAGTCTCACAAGTTATGGTGGCATGGTCCAGATTATTTGAAGCGCAACGAGTCGCACTGGCCCATCACTCCAAGTGCTGTCGAAAAGTTGCCTGAAACTCGAAATGAAGTTTCATTACACACGTCATCTAATGGCCCTCGCGAACTTGTAGATTTCAGTCGCTTCTCAAGTTTTTCAAGGCTACAGCGCACCGTTGCCTACGTGTTGCGTTTCGTAAATATTTTAAAGAAACAACATAAGCGCAATGATAAATATTTAAGTGCTGACGAATTGCAGAATGCTACAGTTTTAATTATGAGACATTCGCAAATTCAATCGTTTCCCGAGTATAATTTATTATTTAAAAAATATGACTTGCCTAATAAAAGCTCACTGATCAAACTTAACGTTTATTTAGACCAAGATAAGTTGATTCGCGTTGGAGGTCGATTGGATAATTCAAGTTTTCCGTTTGAGAAGAAACACCCTATTGTTTTACAGTCCACACATCATGTCACTAAGTTATTGTTTGAATTTGAACACAAAAGGTTAATGCATGCCGGCCCTCAACTTTTGTTGGCCACTATTAGAGATACTTACTGGCCTATAGGCGGTCGTAATTTAGCTAAAAAATGCTATCGTCATTGCGTGCGTTGCAATCGAATGAAAGGTAAGGTGTTTGCTCCGTTAATGGGTAATTTACCACAGCAGCGACTCGAACCCGGAGGTTACGCATTTGAAAGTGCAGCAGGCGTAGACTACGCGGGTCCCATCTCCTGCGCAAGTCGCAGTGGTCGTGGTTGTAGGCTTATCAAGTCGTACATTGCCATTTTCGTATGTTTCACTACTAAGGCTGTTCATTTGGAACTGGTAGGTGATTTAACGAGTAATAACTACCTACTAGCGTTACGTAGATTTATATCGCGTAGAGGGAAACCTAAAAACATGTTTTCAGATAACGGTACCTCATTCGTTGGTGCATATAATGACCTATCGAAGTTTCTCAAAACCAATTGTGATTACTTGGCTGCCGATTCAGCCCAGGATAATATAAATTTTCATTTTATTCCGGCATATAGCCCCAACTTCGGAGGACTCTGGGAGGCAGGTGTCAAGTCGACCAAGTATCATTTAAATAGAGTGCTGGGCAATTGTAATTTAACGTTCGAGGAGCTCACTACTGCGTTGGTCCAGATCGAGGCGATCCTTAACTCTCGGCCACTCACTCCACTCTCATCAGACCCAGAAGACTTGACGCCTCTTACGCCCGGCCATTTCCTCATTGGCCGGCCTCTTACTTCCCTTCCCGAAAAAGACTACCAGGACTATCCTGTCACCAGACTCACACGCTACCAGCGGATTGAGCAAATACGCCAGCATTTTTGGACTCGATGGAGTAAAGAATACGTGGCTGAACTCCAGCAGCGTGTAAAATGGCGATCCTGCAAATACTCCCTAAAGATTGACACTTTGGTCCTTTTAAAGGAAGATAACCTCCAACCTATGAGGTGGAAACTGGGACGCATTGTCGCTGTATACCCTGGTGCTGATCACATAAACAGAGTCGCTGACATCAAAACAGCTAACGGCGTCGTTCGAAGATCTTTCAGCAAGATTGTTCCATTGCTGCCAGAAGATGACGTCTCCAGTTGAAAGACGAGCTTTCAACGCGTGGGGGCATGTTTAGAATTCAAATCTTCGCGCCACCGCTTCACACCGTAGTCTTAAGTTATCGAAGAAAATTATAATGCCTACCTCATATTTTTTGTTCAATCTTGTATCTTTTTGATGGAGTACACGTCTCAGTCGAATTATTCATATTTTTATTTAAAACTATACCTGGCCCCCCTACACTATCTAAACTAAAATAACTAATCCAAACTTAAATATGTAATATATCTAAAGTTAACTAGTTAAAAAATTAGATACTGTTATTTATATTTATATCCAAACGTGACAAGTCACTTCTTTTATAAACCTATAGATATCTGGGATCACTTTTAACCGATTTGGTTCACACTCGGAGATCTTGTTAGGATTTAGATACTAAACAATCTTGCCAAATATTATCTACCTTATATACTACCGATAAAACCCTTTTTAGGGTTCCGTACCACAAGGGTAAAAACGGGACACTATTACTAAGACCCCGCTGTGCGTCTGTCTATCACCAGACTGTATCTCATGAACCGCGATAGCTAGAACGTTGAAATTTTCACAAATGACGTATTTTTGTAGCCGCTATAACAACAAATACAAAAACAAAAAAAAAAAAATATGTAAGGGGGGCTCTCATACAACAAACCCGATTTTTGCCCGTCTTTCGCTCGATATTAATAACGGTGACAGGTAGATGCTTGAAATATTCACAGAATATTAGGTTAAATATTCGCTTAAAAAATAAATAGTTAAATTAAAATAAAATAAATATTTAAGAAAGGTTCCAATACAAGTAATGTGATTTCTTACTCAATAATCTCGATATTAATAACGCAACAGGTAGATGCTTCAAATATTTACAGAATATAAAGTTGTATATTCCTTTAAAATATAAATAATTAAATTAAAATAAAATATATTAAGGTGGCTTCCATACGGTACGGAAACCTTCGTGCGCGAGTTCAATTCGCTCTTGGCTGATTATTTTCAATTGTGTATTTTTTTCAAAATGAGGACCGCCGACGACAAAAAATAATAATATTTTATTTTAGTGCTTCAGTACGCATACTTACCTACGTTATGCGGTGGTTAGCAGTGAGCTTGTCACTGTGTGCGGCAGTGGTGGCCATCGAGCAACGCTGCGAGCACCCGAACTGCAGCGGCAGCGGCTGGGGCTTCAGGAGCTATGGCAAGGCTCAGTTCACAGTGGAAGGTAGTTACCGTTTCCACGTCACTTGTTCCATTTATTGACAATTAATCATATACAAGGTTACTGGTACTGGTGGTCTCAAACACGTACTTGAGGACGTCCTGAATGTGCGCTTGAGTGACCAGCAGTGGTTTCAGGCAAGCGCGCCGGTTCGGTTCGGAGGCTTAGGAGTGCGTCGTCTTCAAGAGGCAGGACCCGTTGCATTTTTGGCTTCATCGTGTGGGGTCGTGGAGCTTGTCACTCGTATTTTATCGCATAATGGTGACTTGATCCGCATCCCATACGCTACTGAGGCCTTGGATGTTTAGTCCACTCTGTGCGATGGTGCTGTTCCTCCTGAGAAACCTGGCCAACAGAGATGCTGGGACGATGCATTGTACAAGACTTTAACATTATCTCTGCAAAGGGACAGCTCGGGGGTCGATCTTGCTCGGTTGACCGCAGTTACTAGGCCTGAATCTGGCGCTTGGCTTCACGCCTTACCCTCGCCGCACATGGGCACGCTCTTGGACAACAACTCTTTAAGAGTAGCTGTCGCTCTTCGTCTTGGCTGCAACGTCTGTGAGCCACACTTCTGCATTTGCGGGGCGAGAGTGGAAGCGGATGGCTATCACGGCCTAAGCTGCACGCGTAGCGCCGGGCGAAGACCACGCCATCATAGTATTAATAGTCTAATACAGCGTGTCTTGGTGTCAGCCGAGGTCCCGAGTGTTTTGGAGCCCTCCGGGTTGTCCCGGACGGACGGTAAGCGGCCGGATGGTCTTACGCTGATTCCTTGGCAAAAAGGGCGTTGCCTCGTGTGGGATGCCACTTGCGTAAGTACATTTGCATCCTGCCACCTACCTGCTACTCAGCAATTGGCTGGTGCAGGAGCAGAGGCAGCTGCCCGAGGCAAACACCTTAAATATCTGTCTGGAATCAGCTTATGACTTTGTCCCGTTCGCGGTTGAGACAGCTGCATGGTCCGTGGTGCCCCGAAGCTCTGAAATTCGTACGGGATCTAGGACGGCGGCTAAGGGATAAGGGTATGGATCCACGCTCTGGCTCATATCTGGCGCAGCATATTTCTTTGGCGATCCAGCGTGGTAACGCCGCCAGTATAATGGGTACTTTTGGCCAGGGCACCATTAGGGGTGGCCTGTTTGATTAAGTAGTTTTTGACATGTAAATTGATTATTATTTACTAAATAGGTAATGAAAATAGTAAACCTACTTAATTAGAGTCTAAAATACAAAAAAAGAAAATTTATGTTAAATATAGAATAAATTAACATAATATTTAGTTAACTACTATCAACGAATGTCACCACAATTAAAGATAAACACAAAAATAAAAACTTAAATAACCTATCTAAACTAAAATAACTAATCCAAACCTAAATAAAACTATCTAAACTAAAATGTCCTATCTAAACTAAATTATCCTATCTAAACTAAAATATCTTATATCTAAAGTACACTAATTAAAAAAAAAAAAAAAAAAAAAAAAATTATTTACTTAAGTAATTTTAAAATTGCGTTTAAATGGTTTATAAGTTTTAGTAGATACTGGTAATCAATTAACATCCTTTTAAGGGCATATTCTGAACATCAAAAAAAAACAATTTTTGTTCTGCGACTCCTAAAAATGTGTATATATTTTCTTCCATTCAAATTTAAAAAAAAAACATAATTTGTTCTGCGCATAATTAACTCTTAAGTAAATAGCGCGCGCCGCGCCACCCGCGCGTCTTGGACCTTAGAGAAGATACTGTGTAAATATGCAAACAAGTGTAAATACTAGTAAGGGGTGTAAAAAAAACCATTATTTGTACTTATGCTAATTCCACTTTTTAAATATTTTTTGGGAAGTTTGTTGAGATTTGGGAAAAGTTGTAGAACAAAAGTTGTTTGTTTCGACGTTCAAAATATACCCAAAAGGATGTTAATTGATTACCAATAACTCTGTATAGGTGCTCGACTTATATTATGCGATATTTACTATTAATATTTAATATTTAACATTGAAATATTAAAAAATGTCATTAAAGTTATTATCATCTTTTTAGGTCACACCCTTGAATTTGGCTACAAGGGTATAAAAGCCGACGAGATAGCTGAGAGATTGTTTATAGACTGTGGTGGATTTCAAACCTTCGATTCCGCGGCATTGCCGCGGTTCGCGTCTCCGTTTCGAGTGCCTTACATCTTCCTGACAAACTGCCCACTGCCCAGCAATAGCTCGCTTGGAGATGTTTTCGCTGCGCTCAACGTAGTGCTACAGCCCAGTGGAGTTAAAGACGAAGAAGAAGTCTCTCTATTCATGGATGAATTCCCGGCAGTTAAACTCACTGCGCATCATTTCGTTGGGCTAGATGAGGTCACATTTCTCAAAATTAACACTATCAGCAATGTCAAAGCACAACAGCGACCGCTACCTGATGCAGGTTTTCTCACCGGATTACGAAAACTAATGTCGTTACATATTGTCGGCGTGCGACTTCCAGCTGGTGAGATTAGTCGTCTTCCGCAGTCACTGAAGTACTTGTGGCTCTGTGGAGAGAGCCTCAACTTCCTGCCAGCTACGTTGCCCGAAATCTTAATAGAAACAAAGCATTGCCTGCCCAAACTGGAGTTATTAATGCTCGATCAATATCAATTCAGTGCTCCTGAATTTGCCAATTTGTTAACAAGTAATTTAATCCAAACAAACGCACCATCTGTACTCAAGTCTATTCATCTGCAGGGTTGGAAAGACCGTCAAATTGTCCCATTTGAACAGTGCGATACTCTACGCGCAATCACTATATATCGGGCAAAAGTGGAGGAATTTTCAGACCGTTTAGTGGCAGCGTGTCCACTCTTGGAAGAGTTGACCGTTGACATAGCAGAGGCACTAACTTCGTTACCGGCGAAGCTTCTGGAAGGAGCGACATCACTCAAACGCCTCACAATCACACGGACAAAGATTCGCACGTTGCCTAGTAAGCTTTTGGAAGGCGCACCTAATCTAGTCGAAGTGGATCTCTCAAGCAACCAGATTTTAAGATTTCCAAGGTAATTTTGATTACAGGCTCATAAGAATCCATACAAAGAAAAATAACACCCCGCGGATTCAATTCAATAATATTTATCACACAGTTACAGTTTTAAACATTATTGCACTTAAACAATCAATAGAATATGAAACCTACCTATAAACAGAATAAAATAAAAAAATAAAGAGGCTAAAAATCGAAACAAATACTCGTACTGTGCCCGTGTGGTAGGGTGCCAAGAACGCTGGCTGCATTCCCACGCTGAACGGCTAGAGAGATTCTCTAGCCGTTTTATTTCTAGATGAAATAAGTTATGATCAATCAATAGAATTCATCATAACTTATTTCATCCCTAAAAATAGGTAGTAATAAATTTACTACGACTATGATAACTAAGCCTGGAAAAGCTATTGGTCTATGAAAGACCTCATGAAAAGCAATCTACCACTCACCCTCAAGAAGACATGGACATGTGCATTCTTTCCATCCTCACCTACGGTGCACAGACTTGGTCTTTGACTAAACATCAGCAGTCTTATTCCAAAAAAGTTCATTAGTACCAGGTTTAAACTAGGCTTAGCAGATCCACAGTTGTTACGGTATTAAAGTTAATCCAAGGATTAAAATACGTTCCTATTAAAAATCAAGGACTAACCTAAGATCACATAAACCAATGATAGTAGATAGATAGATATGATGGCAGAAGCCACAGATGAAAAATTGAATTTACAATCATTCATTCGTTCTTGCGTGTTTAAAACTTTTTAAAACACACTTCAAACGCTTAAATAATTGCGTCTTAATGCATATATATCCGAATTGTTGTTTGTTTAAGTATCCATCGAATAATTAAACTTAATTCATTATTTTAAATTTTTTAAGATCATGGCAAATGCGAGTGTATGTGAGGCCAAAACTCAAGCAAGAAAAAAGTGAGACTTTGTTATTGTCGTTTTTGAACTTAATAGTGTATTTATGTTTTCTATGCTATTAATTACACAGAAATTCATTTTTATTGTATTTCTAAATTCTAATTTATAATAAACTAGACGACCCGCCCCGGCTTCGCACAGGTGTATTATACATATAAACCTTCCTCTTGAATCACTTTATCCATTAAAAAAAACCGCATCAAAATCCGTTGCGTAGTTTTAAAGATTTAAGCATATAGATATAGACAAACAAACGAAAATAGCGACTTTATTTTATACTATGTAAGGAAGGAAGTGCCGAGTGAAATAATTCAAATCAAATTTATAAGCTAAAATTATCTTAGTGCCAAAGTTAGTCCGTGGTTAAACTAGGGGTCTCGCAGGTTTATCTTTAGTACCTTATTCAGTCCGTGTTTTAGTGAGAAACTTCCTTTTATAATAACGTTTGTGTTAGTTCATGGTTTAAGTTCGGTATTAAGTTCAGTACTAAAGTTAAAACGTGTTTTGGAACAAGACTAGAAGTCCAGCCTCGGGGTTTACCAGCAAGCCATGGAGCGCAGTATCGTAAGAGTTAAGATTTCAGTTAAGACATTAAGTTAAGGAATCATTGACGTTGGTCAGAAGGCCGCCGAACTGAAATGGTATTGGGCTGGACATATCTGCCGCATGTCAGACGATCTGTGGGCCAAACTCTCTACACAGTGGGTACAACGTCAGACCCAGGCGGAGACGGCACGAACTAGACTCCTCTTGTAACAACTTGACCCAGATAGCTTTAAAACATGATTAATGGAAGGAGAATAGGCCTTTTCCCAGCAGTGAGGCGAAACAGGCTAATAATAAATAATTATAAGCATACGATTTGTAGGAAATTTTGTTTATTTCTTTAATTCTTTTCTTTTTAAAACATGTTTTTGTGTGTGCAGTGATGTGTTCCTGGGTCCAGCGCTGCAGGTCCTGAATTTAGAAAGGAACAGACTAAATGTGTTGTCCATGCCTGCAATAGCACCTTTGACATCCTTAACGAAGCTTTACCTGGGCGAAAATCATATCTTCGAGCTTTGTGAAAAACACGGTAATATTTGTCATCCCTAAACCCTTGATCACTGTACAAAATAAAACCGCGGGTTTAAAGTTTTCTCTGTGTAATTATACTGTGACGGTATTACTATGGTATACCTATGGACTAAGTTTTTGTCTGAAATAAAGATTTATTATTTATTATTATTATAACGGTATAACCACAGAGAAAACTTTAAAACCGCGGTTTTATTTTGTACGGTGATCAGAGCTTTACTAATATTAAAAGTTTTAATAGTCTTTAATCTGAAATTGTGTTTGTTGGTTAGTTTGGTATTCTTTCTCACAGCAACAGAGGGAGCGGTCGATTTGATTTTTTGACGTAACAACGTCTTATAATTCGATAGAGTCGGTTGCACGCACGAAACGAAAAAACATGACTCATGCGGCGTTACCTCGCTCTGAGGCGTTCCATGTAAGGCTTGAAGTGCAAGCGAAAGCGCGGAACGAGCGAGACAAAGAAGCACAATCGGAAGACGTTGTCACGTTCAACTATCGTCAGTAAACCGACTTTTCAGACAACCATTTTTTGCATAGTTTAAAGGTTGGAAAGTGTTATTGACTTCTTTTAATCACGGAAAATTAAATCACCTGAAAATCAGCCAAGTGCGAGTCGAAATGAACTAAAACAAGAAATCGTGTTGAGTGAGATGAGTTTTAGTTCGACAGCTTAAATGAGGTCAGGACCACCCATTGTGGGCATGCCCATATTGCCCTTAAATATGAATTGGCGCATGAGTCCAGCCTGTTGCCTCGACAAAGCTACGTAGGTATCATAGATTGCATTAGCACATCCGTTTAATATTCTATCTGCAGGTTATTCGCCGCTGAGAAATCTCACGAATCTCAAAGAACTGTCACTCAAGGCAAATACCATCCACCACATCTGTCGTGATTGGCGAGAAAACCTGATCTTTCTGAAATCCTTGGATTTATTTGGCGCAGACATTCAAATATTACAAGTAAGTAATGCTGCAGAGACTTCAGTGAAAAACAGTTGTTCTTTATAGTTTCTCGATTGTTCATGAACTTTTAATGGGACATCTTTTTTTTTCGGGGTTGGCCCCATAGCAAAACTAAGATGATGCTAGTATCACTTATGTACAATCCGGCCCTATGAAGAGCAACAAACCTGCGAAAGTCTCCGCACTATGCATACACTCCATATTATATAATACTAGCTGCCCCGGTGAACTTCATCTCACCATCTGTCAACTGTCAATGACAACTTTTACATGCAAGAACATTTTGTATAGGGGAAATTCAATGAATGTCTTTATTATTTTACTCACTATATTTTTATATTTTCTCACCGTTTAAACCTTTCCTTAGATTCCATGGAAATTTCAAGACCAAAATTAGCCCAATCAGTCCAGCCGTTCTCGAGTTTTAGCGAGACTAACAACCACGATTCATTTTTATAAAATAGAGATAACAAAACTTCGGCATTTGTACAGAAAAACATGGTGATAATGACGAGATTAGTTTTAAATAGGCTGGATAACAAAAAAAATATAATTGGTCCTTCAGAAAAATTCATTTTTATCATTCAAAATCAAAAAATATTAGACACGTATTTTTCCTTTTGTCAAGGAAACTGATGAAGAGTTTGGCTTAACGTCACGACAGTCACAACTAGACTACATAAGTTTAGACTTTTGACAGAGAAGTGACGTCACGAGCCCCCACTCCCGAGCTTTGACAAGGTTTATCTTTGTCATACATTGTTTGATGGACAAAAGAAAAAATACGTGTCCAATATTTTTTGATAATCTAACTCGGGGACTAAAATAATAATTTTTACCCAGTCATCATGCCTATTTATAGATACCTAGTAAACTACCTGCCCCACCCCAAACGGGTAACCAAACATCGTGGACGACATCCTCGACCGAACCGGACCTTCCGGCCTATCAACCATCATCGCACTTTTTGATTCCAAGATAAAGTAGCCTCAGTTTACAGTCCACAGATTTTCTCTTTACCCGAGACGAGAGTGTGAAGGACGCGGAAGTCAAGCTGAGTACATCCTTATACAACGTGAACTTCACTAGAGCAGACTATGACCTGTCCCTGGCGGCACCAGGACCTGGAGTGACGTTCAAAGTTGGATCCGAGTGGCGATACCCCGATAGGAAAATCGACTGCGACTGCAGCGCCAGTTGGTTGCGGCGCGCGGTGGATGCCAACAGAGTTATCAAGATCGAAGGCCTACCCTGCAACAATGGTCGTGCTTTCAAAGACATGACTCCTGAAGAGATGTGTCCTGAGAGTGAACATAAATAACACTTTATTATATTTTACTGAATCTTAAGCACGGAAGAAATAAAATAAATACATATTTATTTTACAGGTACGAACTTTTGCAAAAGACAGGAATGAATATGTTAAAAAATAAATAAATTACAATTTAAACTTCTAAGTAGTTTGTGTGCTGTAATAACCAGCCCCTGATTGTTTCTGGTGCAAAGTTACCTAATAAGGTAACTTTGCACCAGAAACAATCACCGGCACCATTATGTTATATTTAACATAATGGTGCCGGCTAAATATCTCAATAGCCACGCTAAATAGCAATAGACAATTGCCTTTATTTGCGCTTGAAATCAGCCAAAGCAGTAGTCACTGTATCTTTGATCCAAACACTATCGTAAGGAATAGTACATTATGATATAAGTGCGGTAATTTTCAAGGCGCACATATGTCATACGACTTTTTATAACATATTTGCGAGGAAATTAATAAAACTCTGACTTTGAGTAAAAGTCATGCATCAGTCGAAGCATCGTGCGTTTTATATTACCATAACGCACAAGTGCCGTAATGTCTCTCACTCTCTTGAGCGAAAGTAGGAGAAACGAGACCACAGAGTTTTGCAGTCGGTGGCGGCGTGCGTTTTACATTACAATAAAGCACAGGCGCGTAATGAAATACATTAAGATATTGAAATTGGTGTAATTACAGCCACTTTACGAGCAAATATGTTATAAAACAATTTAGCGCCCCAACTATCTATTGCATTAGAGAATAATAACGACTACTGTTGAGTTCCCACTGGGGCCATGTGTGAGGAAGACACATTTTCATAATGGACGAATGTTGGGTTTTCGACAAAAACTGTAAATATAACTAGTAGTTCTCCAAACAGTTGATCTCGCGACACATCTTTTAAATTGAATCTTCATAATATAAGCCTATATCTCGACTCGCTCTTGGACGATTTAGTTCATACTTGCATATCTTGTTGGGATACAGATACTAAACAATCTTGCCAAATATTATCGAAATCGGCTAATAAATAGCGTGACAGCGAATTTCCCCCTTTTTTGAGGAAATCTCCCCCCTATCAAAAATAGCCGACGACAAAAAAATCTGTTAAAATATAGAACCTGTGTACCAAGTTCTGACGAGATCCGTTAAGAAATGCGACCTGTAGACGAAAACCAACATCTGGACAGACGAAAGCAAAATCGCCGAGTTGAAACGGAGATCTTCGCTAACGCTCGATCAATAATAATGTATAACCCGGTCAGAATATCTGTGCACCTTGCTGGAATGCGACGCCTCTCCCGCTTCCCCTGTCACCTCTCCGCGCACTCCCCGGTGCGACAGTACGGTTAGCATCACCGTTGCCGATACACGTCCCGATAATAATTTACGTCCGGACGGTATACTAGACGTCCGGTAATGTATATACGTCCCGATAATTCTATATGACGTCACGAAGTCAGGTGCACATATATTGTGACCGGGTTGTAGGTATATGTTGTATCCTGAATATTTCTGACCAGCGGTAGTCAATTCAGTACTACAGGTTGGTTCAATGCATGATACTTATAATATATTTAGTCAGCGTAATATGGGGAGCGGGGCCGATATTATGATACCAGTAGTTATTTTTTTTTAATCGTGCAAGAGTGCCTTTAGTAACTACAACAAAATACAATAGGTACTATAATATGTACCTAGTTAAATAAAATATTTAAAAAAAAACCGATATATGTAGTGGCAACACCGCACCTTCGTAACATCAGAAAACGGTCCGCTAGGAGTAAATATTTTTTTTTTGTTTCTGGCCCAAGTCCTGTTTTTCCATGGCGTCAAAACCATCCGCGACCATCGGACCTGCTAAATCCTGGTGGTTCCAAGACACAGGGGACATGCCCCCAATTAGGCACGAATTTGTGGTACCTACCTACGAAGTTAGCTAAACGTTTATTTATTAGATTTTTAGGATTTTTATTATTATCATCGCCCCGTATAGCATCGTATTGTACGCAAACCTGTTAATTATATACTTACAGTCGGCGCGCGAGTTGAATGCAGAGCTTAGGAATGCGAATGTCTCCCCCCGCTATCCGCACGCCAAACCCGCCCAGGCGCGTGAGGTGGGGCGTGCGGGTAGCGGGGGGAGATGCTCCCGCTCTTTACCTCAGACCCCGACTGCATTCAACTCGCGCGCTATCTGTAGGTACTTTTAGTGAAAAACCACGCCGAAATATCTCTCTCGCAACCTTTGATTATGTATGTACTAGCGACTTGCCCCGGCTTCGCACAGGTGTATCTATTATACATATAAACCTTCCTCTTGACTCACTCTATCTATTAAAAAAAACGGCATCAAAATCCATTGCGTAGTTTTAAAGATAAAAGCATACATGGGGACAGATAGCGGAGAGCGACTTTGTTTTATACTATGTAGTGATAGTGATAATCAAAGCTCGCAACCAAATTTTATTAATCTAGTATACCTACCTCCTGACCTGAAGTCTTAATCTATCGGAATATTACGTAAACTTAGCATGACCTCTGTTTGCTATCTTTTTTTTCCCGAAAATTCAACAAGATTAAGATAAACAAGAAATAAATATATAAAGTGGAATATCACTTTGCGGGCAGATAGGACGCTGCATTTGTGGAGAAAACTCTGGAAAGTAAGTATCATTTATAATATATAACATAATCATAGCTATCGTCGTCATTTCAGCCATAGAACTCTTAAGTCTCATTATTGGCTTTCTATAGGCTCGACGTAAGTATCACTTATATTGTATACCTACGTTATGACTATCGTCATCACTTCAGCCGAAGAACTTCCAAGGCAGATGTTAAAGTCTACCCTACAGGCTTTCAGTAGCCTCGACGGTCTTCAACGCGTTCCTGCGGTGTTATAATCAGGTCATCTCACTGAAATCTTATTGTCATCTTACGATGCGCTTGGTGGTACTTTCGAAAATGTTGCAGTCCCATCGGCTACCAGTCCTATGGGCATTACAGAAGTCACATGCCTACAATTATATTTAGTACCTATGCGAAAATGGTAACAATAATAAAATGTCATCTAGCTTTATGCGTGCTTTGTACGTTATCTCAATAATATCTAATACTATATTATATTATATTGAAATTTTTGAAAATTTCTAGTTTTTCTTTCCATTATAATCTTTAATTTCTTGAATCGGCAACAGATACATAAATAGTGTAACTTCTTCTAGCTAATTAAGATTGATTGAAATGTGATTATTGAAATGTTGTTTGACGAATGAAGATATTTATTTATTTAAATTTTTCAGAACATCAATACTCGAGATGCGGTGGTTAGCAATATGTTTGTCGGTGTGTGCGACCGTGACAGCCATCGAGCTGCGCTGCGAGAACGCTCTCTGCAGCGGACAGGGTTTGGCTTCCGAAGACTTTGGCAAGGCCGAGTTCACGGTGGAAGGTAACTGTACCAGCCTTTTTAATAGTCCACTGCAGGACGTAGGCCTACCCACGAAGGGTGATTGGACCATATCCACCACGCTGGCCCAGTGCGGGTTGGTGGATTCACATACGCCATCGAAGTTCTTCTACAGACGTATACAGGTTGCCTCACGATGTTTTCCTGCACCGAAAAGCCAGTGGTGTGAAATTCCGTACATAATTTCCAAGGAATTCGTTGGTACGGGACCGGGATTTGAACTCACAATTGTAAGGCGAGTGTCATTACCACTAGACCACCACGGCTTCGGTGGAAGGTAACTGAACCAAACTTACTAACTCACCGTAACATGATATTCTTAGCGACACATTGTAAAAAATATTTATACATACTTTAAAATAAACGATTATAAAAATATAACTTTGTAAAAATACAAGCTTTGCGATACTGGATATCATGTAGAAGCAGAGTGCTAGCCAATACAATTAAAACGAGCCCAAACACGACGGGTCTATCTCGTTTAGTATAGTTTACATGACCACCTTCCGAATCCATCATCAGATCAGCTCCATGGTACCATATTAATTATTGCATCATGACGCGATATACATATGCGTGCTAAATTTTAGCTCAATCGGAAACCGGGAAATTGGTCAAATTTAACTTGCAAGATTCCACCCGAACTTACATACATATATAGTACATCCATTGCAAGTTAAATAAAAGCTGTGTGTAAAAATAATGTTTATAATAAGATAAGATGTGCCAAATATGTTTATTAACATTATTATGTTTAAAAGATTTTTAACATTTTGATTGTCTTTTAGGTCACGTCGTTGAATTTCTTTACAAAGATATAAAAACTGACGAAATTGCTGACAGATTAGATATAGACTGCGGTGGATGGCAAGCGTTCGACTCACCAGCAATGCCGCGTTTCGCAGACACGTTCCGCGTGTCTGTCATCTATATTTATAACTGCTCTCTCCCTGCTGGCAATGGCTCGCTTGCAACTGCCTTAGCAGCGTTAAATGTGAAGCTGCAGCCAGTGGACGGACGCCTTTCGCTTGAACTTCTTCAATTCCCAGCAGAACGGCTGGCATCACACCATTTCGACGGTCTAGAAGAGCTCACAACACTCAAAATTAACGGCAATAGCGCAGTCAATGCGCAACGACCTATACCCGAAGAAGGTTTCCTTACCAGGTTGCAAAAACTACGCATATTGCGCATAGGCAGTTTGCAACTTCCAGCCGGTGAAATTCAACGCCTTCCGCAATCACTGAACGGACTTTGGCTGTCTGGCGCGAGCCTCCAGTCCCTGCCGGGTACACTACCAGAAATCATGTCACAAATAGCACGCGCACTGCCAAATTTGCGATCCTTGATACTCATGCAATCTACCACTCCTGAACCAGAAAATCCTGATTTAATTTCTGAAGACACTGTTTCGGTTTCGAACAGCGTGGAGCATCTTAAAACAACATATTCACTCGGGTCTATTTATTTGTTAAATTGGGAAGACAGTAGATTTGTCCCATTTGAGCAGTGTGGCGCTTTACGCACAATCAAGATTGAAAAGGCACGAGTGGAGGAACTTCCAGAACGTTGGATAGCAGCTTGTCCACTCGTCAGCGACGTGATCTTGGATACAGCTGATAAGCTCACTTCGTTGCCGGCGAAGCTTCTAGAAGGCGCGACTGCACTCAAGCGGCTTTCCATCGAGTCGACCGCGATCAGCTCGCTGCCTGCTAAGTTTTTGGAAGGCGCGCCCAATCTGGTCGAACTGGATCTCTCAAACAACAGAATCCAAGTGATACCAAGGTATTCTTTTTATGTGTTAAGTTAACTAATCACGCACTGAAAATATGAGATTAAAATTATACGAGTACCTCATTATTCCAAGTTACTGAATTTTGTATACAGTCGTGGATATGGTCTTTTCTAGTATAAAAATATTTATTTATTTTTTTGATCAGGCAAGAGTGCCTTTATTAACTAAAACAACATAAAATAGGTACCATATGCTAAAACTACCTACACTACTACTACCTATACATAAAAAGCATTAGATCATCCACAGACCCTTGAAGGTCTAAAGATAATCCAAATGCTCAAGCCCACTGCCAGTTGGCAGCGTGCCCAGCATGCTGGCTGCCGCTAACAATAATTGTTTTGGTATGTATTACTATAGTATAAATTAAATTGGAACCATCGTCGTAGGAGTAGTCGGTAGATGCTATCTTTGATTCATATGCATATTTTTTTGGCAGGCTTCTTTCTTGTTGTATATTTTTTGAAACGAAATTGAATTATTGTTTATTTTTATTTTGCAGTGATGCATTCCTGGGTCCAGCGCTGCAGCTATTGAATCTGGAAGGGAATCAATTTTCGAGCGATTCCTTGGCCTCGGTGGCGTCATTAACATCCCTTAATGTATTGAAGATCGGAAAAAATAAGTTTATCTACAACCTTTGCGATGAAGACGGTATAATCGCCACTTCCTTTTTTCACCACTTTAACAAAACAAACGAAATTGTTGTGGCTACAGCATTGACTTGGCATTTACAATCGCTGCCACCCCCTATGATGTTGGTACAGTTCCTATTAGGCATGGTATGGTTACCATGGAACTGGAACCATGGTTAATAGGAACTGTACTGTACTATACCAGCCATTCAGCTAACTTCACATCCACCGACTTGTTTGATTCGGCTTAAACTTGCCTTTATTTTTTTGGAAGCATATTGCGTATTTTGATATCTTATTACCGACTTCCAAAAAAGAGAAGGTACTATGTTCGTGTGTATGTTTTGTTCATCAATATTGTCATAAATTTTACACCGATTTAAAAAAAACTTATTTGTTTTGAAAGAATACACTTCCGAGGTGGTCGAGGTCCCATTTAAATTTTATCGATATCGGTGGAGCCGTTTTTGATAAATCAACAAAAATGTACATGTGGAGCTCGAACGAAATGTCAGTTATCTTGACCAGCCACACCCGTCAACCCAGATATGTGTGGACTTCGAGCTACTGGAAAACACCTCAAGCCTGCCCGATGGACCCCAAATCTACACAGATGGTAGCAAGATCAAGGGTCAAGTTGGTGCAGCTCTAACCTGGTGGGAAAACGGCAGGGAAGTCAAGTATTCAAAATTCAAGCTACATCCCGAATGCACAGTCTTCCAATCAGAACTTTATGCTCTTTACCGAGCGACTCAAATGGTGGTAACAAGTAGAAACTCTAAAGTCAACATTTTAAGTGACTCACGATCTTCACTTGAACTGCTTCGGAACCCCAAAACGAGTCATCCTTTGGCGAAGAGGATAAAGGAGAACATTGGAACGATAACTGCAGAGGGGAGATCTCTTCGTCTTTTCTGGCTGAAAGCGCACGTGGGCACCGCTGGTAATGAGAGAGCTGATGAGCTCGCAAAGTCAGCGGCACTCACTGAAACCTCAAGAGATTACGAGGGGATCCCCCTGTCCTACGTCAAAAGCAAAATTCGCGAGGAGTCGGTCCAGAAGTGGCAAGACCGATACGAAACCTCAGATAAAGGTAAAGTCACTCAGACGTTCTTCCCTGATATTGTAAATGCATATCGGGTGACGCGCGTCACGAAACTGACTCCTTTTCAAGTTCAAGCTTTGACGGGACATGGAGGTATAGCTGAATATCTGTACAGATGCAAGATCAAGAACAGCCCTGGATGCGAGTGCGACCCCGATGTCTCCGAGACGGTCTGGCACGTACTCATTGATTGCCCCCGATTCTCGGCCGCACGACATGACCTCGAAATAATGATAGACAGAAATCTAGTGGTCTCGGATCTCCATAAAATCTTAGCAGATCCAAAAAGCAGACAACATATTCTGTCTTTCATGGAGAAGTCGTTCAGAATTGCGGCCAAAAGAAACTCTACCCTCCACTCTATCCAACAACACAATCCCGCCGCAACACACCCCGCTACCCTACCATCCATCACTACCCTACCATCCCCCACTACCCTACTATCCCCCATTACCTCAACTCTTCAACCCACTTTGACTGATACTTTCACACCACCCTCTACTCTAACACTTGACCCCATTCAAATACACTCTACATACACACAGTCCACCGAAGTCGCACAAAGCGCAATCCCCGTCCGAGATTTCCTCCCTAAAAGCGTAGTCATCGACGAAGTTCTAGTAAACGCAGAAAAAGGAATTCCGGGGATTCGAATCCGTGGCGTGGCTCTCTTCATGGACAACAATAGAGAAAGATTCGGTATAAGCTTCTGCAAAGTCAGGGCCCATAAACGCGTCCGCTTGTCACCTGGACTAGCATGTCTACTCAACGGGAGCACCGCCAAAGTAACAATGAAGCGGAAATCCTACGACGCTATGCCAGTGTGCGAGGCAGGTGGCCACCAATTCCGACTGGTGAGATCGAAAAACAAAACGATTGCACTAGTCGAATGGTCTGCCCAGTCACCTTTCGCGCAGGCCAGTTCACTGCTTGAACATCTCAGCATGAAAGTGGACAGCATTCCCCGGGTGATAAGCGTGGACGCGATGGTGGTTGAACGGTCGAAGGCGGAAGCTGCGGACCGGCTGGGTTGCATTAAAGCCTCGGAATACCATGAGGTTATCGTGTACGAGGACAGAGGAGAAAACCTGAGTTTTCTGAAGCCTCCAAGTAACGATCCTGATAATGCAACAGACAGTTGGGGCCGCCCCATTCCAAATTCAGCCATTCAATCTGGTTCTGAAAGAGCAGAGTTGATGGCGGCATCGGAGAGATCCGTTTTCCGTCCAAGCGGCAACGATGGTGCCTTATCGGGTCTCTTCAGTGTCGCAATGCAGGGCTTATTCCGTTTCATGCCTAAAACACCACCTCCACAGACAAAGGAGACCTCGAGAGTAGTTTCACCACCTCAGGCAACCCGAACGAGAGCCGAAATGGGGCAGGTCGATGCGTCCCGTTATGTCTTGGCCTCAGCGCCACGAGACCACGCGAGAAATGCCTTCATCGAATACCTAGCCTTATTGAGAGCGACGAAAAATGTCAATCTTAAGAACTGTGACAACATCCTGGAGTTCTTTAGGCTGGGTGGTCCGGTAAGTGAGAGTCTACTAAAATCAAGACTCGAGGAGGCAGAAGCAGCCATATACAATAACGTCACTTCCCAAGTCATCAGAGGGACCATGAAAGGACAGTATATGGCAGCTTACAGCGCAGTAAGTGGTTTTGTGGAGCTGAATGAGAGAGAGACGGAGCGAATAGGAAGACCGAAATACGCGATACCATCGAACGACCCAATTGTAGTCACCGCCAAGTGCACCAAGATAATGCTAGACGATAGAATCCTTGAGATGGCTAAAACCATCGAACGGAGCTCAGACGTCGAGGCAGGCTGGGGAAACTGGGCGGTACCAAAGATACAATGGGTCAACGGGGTACCAGGATGTGGCAAGACAACATGGGTGATTAGACACTTTGATGTGGATAGGGACGCTATCATTACAACAACAACAGAGGCAGCAAAAGACCTGAGGGAGAAGTTATCGCACCGAATAGGAGATCTGGTAAAATCCAGAGTGCGAACCATGGCTTCATCTCTCGTCAATGGTTTCGGAAAAGAGAGCTTCGGTCGCCTTTTGGTGGACGAAGCTCTAATGAACCATTTTGGAGCCATAATAATGGCTGCCCGGCTGTCTGGTGCTAGCGAACTTGTCCTCATTGGAGACGTCAATCAGTTGCCTTATTTCGACAGAGAAAATCTCTTCGAGATGAGGTACCATCGTCCAACGCTGGTTGCAAATATCACCCAGGAGTTGCTCTGCACACACAGAAATCCAATGGATGTCGCGTATGCGTTGAGGGAAATATACTCAGGTATATATTCCTCAGCCCCTCGTATTAGGTCTCTGGAGCAGAAAAGGTTCAAGGGGGCCCAAATATCCAAAACCCTCCCTAACACCCTTTTCTTAGTGCATACACAGGAAGAAAAGGAGACCCTCATAAGTCAAGGTTATGGGGGAGGCTCAGGATCACGCACCCTTACCATTCACGAAGCTCAGGGACTAACGTACGAGTCGGTTATCGTTATAAAAACAAAGCCGAAAATGAGACTACACGAGAGCGTCTCACACGCGGTCGTTGCACTATCGCGGCACACTGGGACCTTCATCTATTACGCCGACGACATCGAAAATGATGCCATCAGTCGATTCGTGCGGCGCGCATCGTCTGCGTCATCGGAGACCATCAAGGAATACAACCTGCAGATGGCCGTGAGAGATCGGAACGAGGCGGTGATGAAGGCTTTGGGCCAGGAGAAAGCAACAAAATTGGCATAGGACGTAAAAAATGTGTATTTGTAATTTATAAGAAATAAGCATTGTGTGCATGCCCCAAGCATTCATGCTCGCCATCGAAGGCTCCTTCTTGCGGCGGCATCATGTGTCGGGTCGTTCTCCTCCCTCAAATATGGTCGAGGAGAATGATGGCTGGCTCATGTGTCACACTCGTGATCGGGTGCTGCTTGCGGGTCGCCGGTCTGCTCGTGGCATTCACGCAGTGCATTGACTAACTTAGGCTATTTTAAGTACCTACTAACACTCTTTGTATAGCATAACCAAATAATTGTAAATGTTAGTTAACAAAGGGCACAGACCCTGGAGTCTGTGGTTAATAAATTTTAAGTTATAAAAAAAAAAAAAAAAAAAATGTACATGGATGTCACATCGATTCGTGCAAATTATTCGAATTCTGTACACGGCGGAAGTCGGTGTTGCGGTTTTTTGCTAAAATTAATTATAATTTAACTAATAAAATAACTAATTATAACGTTTTAAATGCATAACGTTGGCCAAGGACAACGCAGATTATTTTCAAACTCGTGTAGTGTATTCAATTACCAGAGATACATTTTTCGAAAATGGGATTGAAAAATATTTTTACATTTCCACAGGTTATTCGCCGTTGAAAGGTTTGACTCAACTGAAGACATTGACTCTAAGTGAAACTCAAGTCAGCCGAATTTGTCGGGATTGGCGCGAAAATCTAGTATTTTTGGAAAGCATAGAATTAATTGGAACCAATATTACTGAACTGAAGGTAAATGACTTGAGCACCAAATTATATTTACATTATATTTAGTGAACATGAAAACTTACTAGACACTAGACAGTCTCAATAGATGTTTTACAGATGATCTACTGATAGATGGTAAAAATACGATTTCTAAAACAATATTCAATGATCCCAAACGCAAAACACCACTTTTTTACTTCAGGATCAGAAACTGCTTCATGTCCCAATTACATTTTACAACTACATGCCTACATAAACTTTCAGCTCAATCAGAAACAACTTATATTGGTAGATTTAACTGGTCAGAGGCAGCCGGGTCCAACCCACAAAAAAGCAGATATTAATAAATAATGGAGGCTTACATAATCTGAGCATTGCCACGCCGAATGACAATGCTTATATACGTTGAGCCAAATAAACACCAGCATTTTGGTCACGCGGCGCGTCCACCAGACGCTCAGAAAGACTTTTGAAAACTAGGTGAACTCTCGGCCCCCACGGACCCAATGTCTCAACTCCAAACGGCTCATATATGTAACCACTGCCGAGGTTAGCATATTTGCGCCATAAATAATAGTAACGTTAAGCCAACTAAACAACACGTCATACAGTTTGACGGTTGACGAATTCGCAATGGCAATGATCAGTTCAAATGACCATGCATGCCCAGCTGTAGATACCAACGTAACAAATTTCATTTACAGGGTGCAGACTTCCAGTACACACGAGACGCATCAGTGGAATACGTCGTATTGAGGATGAGTACCTCAGTCAACTCGCTAGTTTTCACCAAGACAGACTACGAAAACACCGTGCACAAAACGAAACCTGGCGTCGCATTCAGACTGGAGTCTTACTGGAGCTACCCTGATAGCAGGGTCAACTGTGACTGCAGTGCGTATTGGTTGAGACGCCTGATAGAGGCAAACCATGAGATAACAGTCGACGGACTGCGTTGTGCCAACGACGAGCATTTCGAGGATGTCAAGCCTGAGGATATGTGTTCCGATACTGAAATTACTGCGGCTTAGTTCTCTATGGAAATATGTAAATCATAGTTTTACAGTTGTCACAAATTACGACTTACTCGTGTTTATGTGTTGTAATAAAATTGACTCTTTGCTGATTATGATAAGTTTTTTCTTATATCCTTGTGTTAACCTGATAAATCAACGTGACAAAGATAAAGATTGTTTTCAAAGACACAATACTTCTAGTACGAAGTACCTACTGAAAACTGCCATGTCACTGCCGTACAATATAGGTACCTGTATCTATCCAGCCCTTTTAACAGTCATCTGCAGGATGTAGGTCTACCCACGACGGGTGATTGGACCATGTCCACCACACTGTTCCAATGTGTTGGTGGATTCACATACGCCATCGAATTTCTTCTGCGGACGTATGCAGGTTGTCTCACGATGTTTTTCTTCACCGAAAAGCCAGTGGTGTGAAATTCCGTACGTCAATTCAGAACAACTCATTGTTACGGGACCGGGATTTGAACCCACGACCTCACGATTGTAAGGCCGGTGTCATTACCACTAGACCACCACGGCTCCCACGGCACATTACAGAGACAAAAGTCCAAATAATTATTTTTCGCAAAAAATGGCAAAACCGCCTTCCATCGTGTACAAAATTCGAATATTTCGGTAGAATTGTTTACAATATTATTGTTAATTTTTCAAAAAGGGCTCAGCCGATTTCTTTAAAATTTAAATGGAACCATCTCGGGAGTATACCCTTTCGAAAAAAAAACGATTCGGTTCACAATTGGCGAAATTATCTATGTTCATCGTGTACAAAATTCTGATATTTCGCTCGAATTGCTTACCTTATCTTTGGTTTCTTCATAAACGGCTTAGACGATTTCTGTAAAAATTAAATGAGACCATTTCGGGAGTGTGCCCTTTCGAACAAAAAAAGAATTTTCCAATTTGGTTCACAATTGGCGCAATTATCGATGAACATATACAAAAAAAAACAAACAGACGAACATAGAACCTCATCCTTTTTGGAAGTCGGTTAAAATATAGTCTACGATATCTGTTGAATTGATAACTTATTGCTGGAAAAAAGACGCTTACCAAAAATTTAACACACATAGAAACAGACAAAATATTTATCGTAACGTAAAAGATTTATCCTTTGTTTTACAAAGAAATCGCAACTCAGCGGTCTTGTTTTCGAATAAGATTTAAACTAAAACGTCCGTAAAAATTAACGATCACATAAAATTCTATTCGAATAATCTATCAGCAGTAAAGATCTATCACGTCCGTTTATTTATGGATGTAGCTCTATAAACTGATTAAACGGAAATAAAAAAAAATCTATACATAGGCAGTTAAAAATGACAACATCGATTGAAGTCAATATATCTAAACCAATATTATAATGAGGAAAGATTTGATTGTTTGTTTGTTTGCATCGAATAGGCTCCGAAACTACTGAACCGATTTGAAAAATTCTTTCACCGTTGGAAAGCTACGCTATCCTCGGTTAAGAAAGGCTATGTTTTAAAATAGGAATCCTTACTATTTGTCTTCTTTAGCCAATCGTACCCGGGCGAAGCTGGATCGGGCAGCTAGTAAGTTCATAGAGTCTGGCCAACGAAAGCTGTCCAATAAAAAAGGCTGATCTCCATGAAATTTAGCATGCACGTAGTTCTATAAACTACGTGCATGCTAAATTTCATGGAGATCAGCTGAGCGGTACTAGAAAACAAGCTAACAGCTCTTGATTTTTTAAAATTCCCGCCTTTTTTCTTGGACAGCTTTCGTTGGCCAGACTCTAACATTGTTTTCTTTAAACCAGATTACATGAAAATATGAAGTTTTAATTGTAATAGCAATTAGAGAGGAAACATATCTATCCAAAGCCTAATCTCATTCTTGATGCTTTGTAGAGTGCATAAAAATCATACAAATGCTTCCACTGAAAATAAGTTGTATGAATTTAAAAATTGCGAGCTAAAAGGAGTCCGCAATCGATCCGTTATGCTTACACTTGAAGTCGGCCATTACAAGTTTAGTAAAGGTAAGGGTACTATACAGGGTTATCCAGAACAGGTGTAATAAGGTGAAAGGTGATTTTTTTATCTCTCGAATTCCTGTTTACCACACAGTAAAAGTTGTTCATAATGACGATCATCATCATCCTCTTTTGGTTTAGTACAGAGTAAGCAGATAAGCCTGTATATCTGTCTCTGCATTCTGCATCTGTATAATACTCGACTTCGATAATGAAAAACTTCCTGGGAATCGAAGCGACACCGATTTGCCTTTGATTTAATATTTCACACCGTTTTTCTAAAGAAACCACAATTTTACCCGAGAAATTGCCCCACAAAATTGGCCACAGTGACGTTGCCCAGCAAATATTTTCGTATTTGTTTTACGTTTCTGTATCGTGAATCACAAGGAGTCGCCGACGTGCGCGAGCCAGCCGCTGCTTTATTTCAATGCCCTTGTTTATATTACACACCATCGTCATAACTGAGACTGCCGCATGCCGACAACTCGAGGGAGAATGTTTCATTGTTAGTTAGAAAATTGTTCCTCAACTCTCATTCACGATAAATTGTACAATAAGTATTAAATAAAAATAAAAAAACTTTTTTTTAAACAAGCTTTTACTGAACAAGTACTCGCCAAGACGAATCAAACGAACTGAAACTCGATAGGGTTGCGTCGTTTCATTACAGAGTTCCTATGATCACCTTCCAGCTACATCGTCAGACCCTGGTTACCATTGAAAGACAAACTACTCGGTAAGACCATTCAAATGAACCCAAACTCGATGAGGTTGTGTCGTTTCATTTCTAATTTTTATCGCCAATAAGTCCGTGCTTGACCACCAACTCGCCTGATGGTAAGCGACGTTGTGGTCGAAGATGAAGAACATAGACCTAGAAGAAACCTATTCACTCTGATCTGGAAAAGCTTTAGATTATATCTCTTAGGAAACAGGAAAGCAGGAAGACTGTTCCATTCCATAATGATGCCCCAAACTAAGCATAGCTTGTGAAATGGCTGCCAGGGACTGATTTACTACGTATACCACGTATACATACTTTTAAATACTGTGAGCATAAGTAAAATTTTAGATCCTCGTTGTTTTTACCGTTTAGCTATTTCAATTTCGAATATTCGTTTAGACGTTTTGGTGGCTTGAAAACTGACATCCAGGGTCATCCAACCAGGTGATATAATGTTGTATACTAAGGTACTGAATTCTTAGCCATTGCTTATTAATTTGTTATCGTTGTTTTTCTTTGTTCTTATTTTGGTTACTTGGTGCAAAGGTTAGACCGATAGCCTGCATTGATATAAATTATTACCTAGGTACATTAAGATTATTCAGTACGCATCTTTATTTATCTTCCCTGTTATTTTTAAACTTACTTGGTCGAAACGTCGAGAGTATTGCGCGATAAGTATGTCCCGTATAATTGTAGTAGGATAATCTTCCCTGTTGTTTACATTTTCTCTCATTGTCACGTGTTTTCGTCACGTTTACTGCCTCTCAAATTAGGTTTTCGTGAAGACCTATTGGAAGCAGCTTCCATCGATTCCATCCCTATTGTATTTATCAAATATTCTGCTCACTGTATGTGAGGTTTACACGGGTGACTAAAGCAGCACGATTTTTGTCACGCGGCGAAAATCAACCATCTAGATTTCAATAGGCATAATGACTTAAAAATATAATTAGTTCGTCAGATAGACTATCAAAAATATTAGACACGTATTTTTTCTTTGGTCAATTAAACTAAAATTGATGAAGATATCTATAGCCAGTGAAAGCTCCAAAGTCAAAGTCAAATTCTCTTTATTTCGTAGACACATTACATGTTCTTGACAACGTCCGATAACAATGCTTTTAATTATTATATTATGTTTATAAAATTATTTCTTAAAAATTAAATTCTATTTCAAAACAACCTAAAAATTATCAAAATGCAACAAATTAAAAATAGAACAAATTAAATACCAAATAAATACTATACAAGAAAAAAATAAATGTCAGTGTCATTTGAAGTGACAATTTGAATGTCAACAGGTACCGCTAAGAAACAAGTAGCATTTAAAATACGTTATGTTATCGTTATATAACATACTAATAATAGTTACGTTATCTGCAACAGTATGCAATATGCCAGAAATTACTAATAATTATTTAAAAAATCATGTCAGAATTAGAATATAATAATTGATATCTGCAATAGCATCGTCAAGTACGTATAACAAAATTATATTTTATAAAATTAATTTACTTCCACGTGACGTTCAAGTGCCATACAAATGTATAGACTTCTGTTAGAGAGGTGACATCATAACCCCCACTACCAAACTTTGACGAGGTTTATCTTTGTCATTTATTTTGTTGTTTGATTGACAAAAGAAACATTACGTGTCCGATATTTTTTGATTATCTAACTCACGGACTAATTATATTATTGATTTTTTTACCTAGTCATTATGCCTATTAGACTAGATCGCAAGTGACTAAAGCCGCAAGCCTCAAAGTTAACCATACAAAAACTATAAGCTGTTAGTATCTTCCACATTATCTGATTTGAGTGATTTCTTTTTCATGTATTCAACACTTCAATCGATAGGATTATATACGTTTTAGGTTTTACACTTTTTTATACGACCTTAAAGTTATAAACCTCTAAAAAGTCATATTTTTCAAAAACTTGGATGGAAAGCCTATTTTTTTCAGAAAAAAAATAAGACGTACGAGAGTTCAATATTATTATTACTCAACCGATTGAAACCAAAAACACAACATTTAGCTAGGTGCAATTTAAGGGGTGGAAAGAGTTTTCTCCCGGAACGATTTTTTATCAAAAATTTACCGAAAATTTTCTTGATGTTGAAAACACCTCTTAAAGATCCGTTGCAAGTGATCGCCCGCCGCATGAAGGAGCATTACCCGCCGCATGCGACATTAGTCACTTGTGTAAATAAACTAGCGATGCGGCTTGGTCAAGCGAATTGCAAAGCGACTAGCCGCACGGCAAAAACCAACCCGTGTAAACCCTTCTTTACAGCTGAAAGCCCTACGCTGTTCCTTGCCAGTAGGTACTGTACTGTATCAGCCTTTTAAAAAAAACGTCCACTGCAGGACGTAGGCTTACCCACGAAGAATGATTGGGCTATATCCACCACGCTGGCCCAGTGCGAGTTGGTGGATTCACATACGCCATCTAATTTTTTCAACGTACATTATGCAGGTTGCCTCACGATGTTTTCCTTCACCGAAAAGCCAGTGACGTGAAATTCCGTATATAAACTCCAACGAAGTCATTGGTACGGGACCCGGAGATGAACCCAAGACCTCACGATTGTAAGGCGGGTGTCACTACCTCTAGACCACCACGGCCAGTAGGTACTTCGTGGCAAAACATGACTAATTATTGTAAAAAATAAAGATCCGGCCCACAGACAAAAATAAACTCATTTAGAACCGTGTCACTATATTTAGTGATGCCTGTAAATGAATCAGTTCATTCACAGCGAAGATGGCCAATAATTAATATGCAGTTGATTGTAAACAGTATAATCATGCATGTCCTTAAACTAGAGACGTGTGAAGATATCATTTGGTGTCTTATCGTTTCACTCTGATAAACAGTGTCACTAATTTGGACGCCTGTCCAAGTGACTAACGCTAAGGTAGCTGGTTCGGATACAAGCGGAGGGTGAAAGAACTAATCCAACAAAAAAAAATGTGAAATGTAGCCAAGACTAGACCACAGTTCGCACTATCAAAAAGTTGTCAGATCTCATGTAGAGCCAAGCTTCTAATTTACTCCACAAGACCTTACTCCACAAACAAGAGCCGTTACCCGTCGTCCCGATAGGTTGACACGTTACCTGGTCCAAGGAAAATTTTAATTACCCGTATGGTACCCGTGTGGTCCGCATTTACAAAACAGTCATTAGACCGATCTTGATGTATGGGAGTGAAGCTTGGACGTTAACCCTAAAAGAAGAGAATAAACTCTTAGTAGCGGAGAGGAAGATTATGCGGAAAATCCTGGGACCAACCCTACGAGAGGACGGTAGCTGGAGAGTAAGGAAGAACGCCGAAATAGAGGATTTGGTCGCTGAACCCAATATTATAGGCGAAACAAAGGCCCAAAGACTTCGCTGACTGGGCCATCTGCTGAGGATGGGGGAGGATCGCAGTGTCAAGAAGGCGTATCTTGGAGTAGCAAGCGGCCGCCGACCCGTCGGTCGGCCGAGATACCGCTGGACTGACGCCGTGCGGTCCGACCTGCGCGAGCTCCAGGCGGATGAGTGGGAGGAGACAGCGTTAGATCGTGACCAATGGCGTTCTCTGGTGTCGGAGGCCAAGACTCATTTTGGGTCGTTGCGCCAGAGGAGTAAGTAAGTATGGTACCCATAATATGGTAGGTACTTTGTATTGATGGTTTTCATTTTTGACCGACGAAACGGAGGAGGTACTGAATTCGACGCGTATATACGAGTATATTTTTTATGTATAACCACGCATAACTTTTTACTTAGTAGTCTGATTTCGATATCTTTTTTATTGGAAAGAGTATACGTCGAAATTGATACCATTTAAATTTTACTGAAATCGACTGTGTCATTTTTGATGAATCAACAATAATGTGAAAAATGCTAAATCGACCCATTTTTTGCAAAAAATAATAATCTATCGATAAAGTCGGAAGTCTAGGGAATAATTCCTAATGCAATGGGACCACGGGTAATTAAAGTTTCCCGTGAACCCAACCCAACGGAACCACGAGTAACAATTCAAAAACGAGTACTACAGCTTAAGCAATAAAGTGAAGGAGACAAAAGTGGCCCGAAATGGTTCGTGTAATACACACGGCTGCTGGGTCGCTATTTCCTTTTTCTTCGTCTTGGCTGAACACGCTGTTCGTGCCTAGATTAGGTCAGAACATCCCGTTACAAAATCAAATTGGATTTCTAAGTTGAGCCTATTTTGCTTTTATGTCCGCTTTTATTGCAGTTGGAACACCAAAACGAAAATCAGCATACGCCAACTTTTAACATTAGTGCTCAAATAGACATATGATTGCGAATCAACGTTGATTTTAGTTTTTCCCTCTATCTACAGTGAGACTAAGCTTTATTTACAGCCAAAGCCTTGGAGGATTTAGCTACTAGAGAAGAATTTAGCGCGCGTACCCCTCTGTCATGGTAGGTACCTATAAGAAAAATAGTACCTACACGTGAATGAGACACCAGACATTTCATTGCACAATTTTAGACTTAATCGTCTAACTAAGCAATTAAGGCGTAAATGGATTATCAGCAACTGGGCTGCAATGTTCTCAATTTTTTAACGCTTAATAAATGTGCTCTAATATTTTTGAAAATTGCGTATATATTTTCTTCTAAATCGCTCTCCGTGCTAACACGCCAGTGCTCGGACTGTCGACACCGAGCGCACGCGGCTATGCAATTGTTCACTTGCCAACTAATGCAATAGATTTGACTTGACTACAGCTGATCGGTATTGACTTTTATTGCATCTTATAGTGATTTACCGATATGATAATCATTCTGTCAGCGTTTGTACGGGATCATCATAACTCTTTAGCCAATATAATTAGTTATCAGGCCCAATACGAAGGCGCCATCGTAAATTTAATAGCAACGTAAAAGTGTTCTCTCTATCGAATGCCTAAAGTGCAAAGGAAACAGAAATAACCTAATTAGCTATTATAATTACGATTGCGTCTTCATAATTGGACCTATTGTGACTATACAGACTACAGAATTTGAAAATATAAGCTAGGTTTGTAGGATTTGTTTCATCAATTTATAATTTTATTGTATAACACACAAAAATAATACTGATCAGCAATAGTACCTATTGGTGTTCTTTATATCAGAAAAGTTTTGAATAATTTGATATTTTAAATAAATAAAATCAGGAACGTTTCTATTACGAACTGGACTTCGATAAATCAATAGGCTAGTTGACAAAAAATTTTTGATGTCCTCTTGTAACAGCTAACCATAAAAAGAGCCTCATATAGAAAACAAAAAAATAAAGAAGTAACTAGCCTCATATTTATTTTCTTGCTAGACAGAGAGTGCACTATAGCAGGATAATTATGACGTCAATACCCGCAAGTGTCATACATTTGTCATACAATGTTATGCTTTGTGGGAAAGGGACAAGACATTCCTGATTCTTCATTCCTGCCAAAATCTTTACAATCTCTGAAATTAATAAGCCGATATCAATTATTTATTCAGTTTACGAATCACATTTAATTGCATAGTTCACTAATCCTAATACTTTTAACTAATTTAATACCAGTTAACTACCCTATTGTTAAATTGTAAGATCATTAGGTTATTAGATATCAATCTTAACCAGTTTTATGTGTAACAGAAATAATCAAAAGTTGCGATGCTCACTTACATTTATTTATTAATTTAAAAAAGCAGTACAAAATCGTCATCATCGATACTTACGTAAAGCACTAATCCCTCAAACGATAAGCTAATTTATGCTACAAAGTTCTCCAATAGCATCTCACAGAAAAAAAATAATTTTAAATTTGGTATTCGCTGACTTTCCACGGCAAGGATGTCTTACGATAACAAGACAAAGTAGACATAACTTAGTCAGTAAGTAAGTAACTTAGTAAGTATTATAAAGACGGTAAATAGTGTAAATCTAGTCGCCCATCTTAGTGCATTTGTCAGAAACAGCTTCGTCAGGATATTTAGTTTTAATAGTGGCAATATCGACGGTAATGGTGGAGTCGGCAACGCTGGCTTTACGTGACGTCTTCACGAAGGGACGGACGAACTGGTCCCAGGTCTTGCCGATGATCTGCATCAACCCGATCACCGAGAGGCCCAGCAAGAAACCCTGAAAAAGATAAAATTGAGATAATAAATAAATGTTACATTGCTATAATCATAACACGAGAGGATTATATATTCCTGTAGTTAGATATGCTAATAGATGGGATCTCTTTTTTTTGCCAATTTTCGGTCTAACAAGAACAGCCTAAAGATTTTTACACTATTGTTTTTTACTATTAGTTTCACGTGCTCTACTCACTGTCACGTTGACTGAATTATCAGCTGGGCTATTTCTGAAATGAAATGTAAATGTCTGGAGTTTTTACCTTTCAGAAATAGCTCAGGAGTCAAAAAATTATTGAATGCGGAAATTAGATTCCAGTCTGTGTTTGAAAATAGATTTTTTCCCATATAAAAACTCAATAACCGTTCTCGCCCGGTCACGTTTGGCTGCGCGCCAGGTTCCAGCGTAATCAATGGCTTAAGGTAAATAGAGATGGGAGTTAGAAAACACTGTTTTATCGATGTTTAAAGATGATGTTTGTCGATGCTTCTCAGTCACATGATGAAAAGATATTTCATCCATCCATCCATCAGCCATAGGAAGTCCACTGCTGGACATAGGCCTCACCTATAGAATAGAAGTAGAGAATAAAAGATATTTATTTGCTCAAAATACAATCATGGTCATGAGTTTGTAACAACAGGTAATGAACGGGCATCAAAACTGTAAAAAAACTGTCCCGGCTTGTTTGTACTTAGAATATTTCTTATAATATTATTTTCACTCCTTCCATAATCTACTTCTTCTGCTAAGTGTAAAGGCAGTAAGACAAGAAGAATACTTATAATTGCTATGTATGTCCAACCGTGGACATCTGACATCATCTTATATTATACTACAGCTGCCCGTTCCGGCTTCGCCTGGGTACTATTAGCTAAAAAAGACTAATAGTAAGGATTCCTAATTTTTTTGAAAAGATAATAATTAAAGCCTATGTTCATTGGGGAGAGCTTTCCAACAGTGAAAGAATTTTTCTAATCGGTTCAGTAGTTTCGGAGCCTATTCGATGCAAACAAACAATTAAATATTTCCTCTTTATGATATTGGTAAAGATTTATCTCATATTCTCTTATATTTTTTTAGTTTAAGACCATGTTTTTCAAATACTAAATACAAGAGAGTAGCCGGAGAACAATTGACAAATAAATTATACGACAGTACCAAAATAGATTAGATATCAGCAACAAGTTCTCAACGTTCACATATCGATGATTTTCTCTTCATCGATAGCATAGTTCAAGTGAGACATCCCTAAGTTTTCTTGCCAGTTCTGTTTGGCGGAAAATGCGGCGGAACCCCGCTTTATTTATAATGTGACCAGTATTACTGGACGATCTTGGACGCTGCTCTATGTGGGCCGCCGAAGGTTGGCGTTTCGAGAAATACGTATAAATGGATTTTAAATAGGCTAGAGTTGGCAACAATTTAGCTACGTGAGCGTCACTTGTTTATGTATGAAATCTAGATAGAATATGATGTAGAGACTGTAGACCTAGAAGTGAGACAATTTATACTTTGGACTAGGTCAAAAGCTTAACTCATATTTATAACAACGCTCTACTACTTTAAATTGAGCAAAAAATTATTAATCCTTACTAATTATTAAAAATTCGGAAATGTTTTCGTTGGGGCATTGGTTTGTCCCTCTTTCGCGTAGCAACGGAGCAATGTATTGACTTGATTTTTTTACATGGACATAGTATGAAAGACGGAAAGTGACATAGTTACTTTTTATCACATGTAGCCACTGTCCTAAGACATTCACCGCTAAAATTGGGTACATCAGCCATGCGAGGACCCATCAGTAACCAAATATCCATTTACAGAAAATGGTCGCCGTAGCCGGAATCGGCGTGGAAGACATCATCATCATCATCATCCCGGAAAAATACAAGGTTCCTATGGAATAGTACACTAATCAAAATATCACGCGAGCGAAGCCGCGGGTAAAAGCTAGAATATCTAAAAGCTGTCAAAAATGTAAATAACTTATGGTTCTCACAAATACTTCTTGATTATAGCTTTTTGTAATTGGTCGAATGAATGCACTTACTACGAAAATGGAAAAACTTCACATGGTCACCCTACATTATATTAAGAGATAAGTTGTCAAAGTAAAGCAGATTTTCTCCACAAATCAATGCATTCACTCGACTCCTAAATGAGGAGAGACGCGGTATCTTCTTTAATTAAGCAACATATTACATTTTTAGATACCATTTTTTAAAAATGTTTCTCCAGTCTCAAAAGCAATTAGAAAAATAATGTATTTTAATGGAAGTTCTACAATTTAAGCAATTAAATCAGTTTTCTAAAAGTATAAACGTATGTAAAAAAGCAACGCAATCAAGGTTGGAATAACGGAATCGGAATAATATTAATGACACCAACCTTGTTCCGGATTTGACCTAGACCAGAAGCTATTTTTGATATTATTTAGGCATTACAGATTAAGAGTGGGAATCGAAAGAAATTCCACCATTATCATAGTTTAATTAATTTCGTTCGCTGATATAAGCGAAAAGTTTTAATAGGTAACCTAAATATTCAGTTGATTTGAACTTCCAGGTAGGCAACTGGTAGCGTCAAGTAAAGTGCCATTGGAGTGTAAGTACCTGCTAAAAGCTATCTAGTAGCTATAACCAACTGGAAATTAATGGGAGGGCCTGCCGCTTCTCTTAACACTACCAGTAGAGGTTTTTTTCCCAAAATTTGTCTATTTCAATACACCAAATGCTTCATGCTACTTGTACTACCAAAAGCACCAAACGAGTACCAGCCGTCGTTTGACTATTTACATTACCAAAAAAAATTCAAGTTCATGGTATTTACATAGCGCTGCCCCTACTCTGCTGAATTTCCTGCAAGACTAAATTTAAATGTTTCATTTATTGCTATTAAGACATACCGCAGGATCGCGCTGGATGTAAGCCGCTACCAACCGGTCTTATTGGAGATCTACAGGGGAGGCCTATGTCCAGCAGTGGACGTCCTATGGCTGATGGATGGATGCTATGCTCACAATACTCCCTCCAAGATCCGAGATGAAAAGGTTCCAGTCGTAGTTGTACCGCTCCTCGTACACCGAAACCATCATGCTATTGAAGTAGATGTACATCTGTGGAGCAAGGTACATATATTAGAGTCAGAGGGAACGCTATTACTAGGGTGAAAATATGGTGGAACCTCCACCTTGGTGCCACCGCACCGCAGGGCGTGCTAGAGGAGAATGTGGTACGATTAGGCCTTTCTCGCCCAAGAAACTCCTTTGCCCATTCCAAAAAACTTGAAAAATTTTTATTTCAAATTTTTTTAAGGTAGGCAAATGCAGGTAGCTGCCGCCCCTGTAGAAAATTTCTAGCTACGCCAATAAGTACCACATCACTAAACCACAAGTAATAACTGGCAAAGGAGTGGTAGTTTCCTAGATTACCAATCCAGCTAATACCTACTCCTGCTACTATAATGGCAGTAGGAGTACAGAATTTGAAAAAAAACGGAAGCTGTCATGCTAAAATGACCTATAACTAAAATGACCTATGATGAAAGCAGCTTCTGCCATCCTCATGATCCAGTTAGCACTGCTATCCTAGATGTAACACGCCTGCTGCCAGTGGGTCACCAAACAATTATTAAAAAACCGTGAGCAGATCCAAGTGCTAGCCTTACTGTATCAGGTGTAGCGCGTTTACCGGTCCGTCACCAAGCAGCTTTTTTGTACAGAACCACAAACCCGAGTAGGTATCATGAACTCCGTTTGCCCTGATGCCGGGGCACTAAAATACGGCATCGGTATCCACTGCCTGTAGTAAGAGCCTACCAAAAGGAGACCCCTGGGCTCGTGGGTGGTCAGAGTTGGGGCTCTGGCTATCCACTCAAGTGGGCCCAAAAAGTACGGCAGCGTGTGTGGCAACGCTGTCGTAAAGGACAGTACAAAGCTGGTTTTATCACCAGGAAAGGCTGGGAGCACCGGTGCGTTCCTTTAGAGATCCCGGAGCTCCCAAAAAGGCACAAAGACTGGCCACCGAGGGGGTTTTAGTGGGTACAATCCCACATAACCCAACTGCACCCCAAAGCGGTCGGGCGAAGATTTCCCCCTCGTAAAAAAAAGGTATCATGAACTCCATATACAGAAATTAAGAAGCTAATCTAACCTGTGTCTGGTAAGCGGCTTCTGCCGTCCTCATGATCCAGGTGTTGACACTGCTATCCCAGGTGTAGCGCGCCTGCCGGTCCGTTACCAAGCAGCTGTACAGGTACGAGCGGCAGAACCGAGGGCAGGAGTCGCAATCGTGGTTTCCGTAAATACTGGAAGGCAAACAAGTTTATATAGGCTGAGGCTAGCTTTGGCGTCAGGTTTGAAGCCATTTCAGTGCCTCTAACATAACACATAGCACGTTTAAAATAAAGTCCGCCAACTAAAAATCGCGCGCTGTTAGAAAAATATTTTCCAAAGCGCAATTTGGAGTTGATGCACTTTTTAACCGACTTTCAAAAAGGAGGAGGTTCTATGTTCGTGTGTATGTTCATCGATAATTTCGCCAATTGTAAACCGAATCGGAAAATTCTTTTTTAGTTCAAAAGGGTATACTCCAAAGATGGTCCCATTAAATTTTACAGAAGTCGGCTGAGCCGTATTTGATAAATCAACAATAATGTAAACAATTCGAGCGATATATTCGAATTTTGTACACGATGGAAGGCGGTTTAGCCATTTTTTGCGAAAAATAATTATATTTTTAAAAGTACATGTATCGGGAAAGTAATGAAAGTCAAGGCAGCCGTTTAGATTTCAGCCGTTTCAGATATCATTACTTATTTTATTTCAGTGTTATGACTTCATTTACTGCAAAAGTTGCCATTATCTGTACTTTTACTCATTTCAACCTTGTTTCTCTCATTTTTGCATACCGAAAGGTCGAATATGGCGTTCTTTTTGTTGTCTTTTTTTTACCATCCTGTTGTTTTTGTACCCATATGCGCAAATAAATGTTTATGAATTATAAATTTAAAGTAAGTACGAACTGTATTTCGCTTAAAGGTGAAACAAGGAGCACATGATATGGATACCTGAATGCATTTGGCGAAAAGTTTAAATGACTTAAATCAAGCGTAAAGGCTTATTTCCGGTATAGATTTCTTCTCATTTTTGCTATTATTTCCGACCTTATGCAATTATCATCTTTATTTGGCTCAGCGCATAAGCATTGCCATTCAGCGAGGCAATGCAGCCAGCATGCTAGCAGTGGGCAGTGGCATTGAGCATTTGGATTATCTTTAGACCTTCAAAGGTATGTGGATGATCCAATGCTTTTATATAGTAGTAGTGTAGTTTTGTTGTAGTTAATAAAGGCACTTTTGTCCGATAAAAAAAATCATCTAATTCCGTCTGATAAATTTAAAGTTGCTATCTGACCCCTGCCGGCAGATTTTCTTCAGTGTGAATATAGAAAAGAAAGTATCAAAACATATTTACGCCATATACTCCCTGATGAGGTTTCTCATTTTGGTGTGATTGTCACAGTGAGGCAGATCGCTGGACATCCAGGGTCCGGAGCAGCCAGCCTTCTGCCCCACCAAGTCCCACACATACTGTTCTGTGCACTTTAAAATAAAAATTTTTATTTTTAGATGAGTTTACGAATCTATGCTAGTATTATCAGATAAATATAAAAAATGGGATATCTTTTTCGAGCAAATACATATAGAGTCATAATCGTGCAAAAAAAGTGTCCGAGCCAAAACCCTGCCCAAGCTACGTAGTGGGCAGGCTTTTTAATTAGTCGTAAGGCGATTGCAAGCCGACTACAACGCCGCGCGATGCCAAAGTGACATAACGTCGAGATTCAAGAAAACGGGACATTGTAAATTATTTAATGTAAATATCTAAGTATGTATGACGATGCTCGGACATTTTTTTTGCTACTTTCACTTAGGGACTGTGGCTCTGTAGATATTTGCTCGAAGGATATCTTGCAGTCTCATTGATTGTTATGTATATTTTATTACACTAGATTTTGCCCGCGGCTTCGCCCGCATGATGTTTCGAGGCTCTACCTTTACTACCCTTAATAAAGTAGGTGAAAAAAAAAAGTACAAAAAAATCGATTTGACAGTTCTTTTTTGACATTTCTTGAGCACACGCTAGAATACGAAATACGCTCGTAGCTCGCAGATGGCAGAATTTTTCCTACTTACTTAACACTTATTGTTATAAAATGGAAAATTTACGCGATATCATTATAATTCATAGCCTATGTGTTATTTTTATTTATTTTTATTTTTATTTTCATTGGGAACCTTACAGCTATGTTACAGAAATATATTAAAACATATGTGTTGACGGCCAATTACAGGGTTCCACATATTTGTGGAACTTATTAGTTGAAATGTAAGTTGATCGAGTAGACTGAAAAATAAATAAGTAAATAAATAGCTGTGAATGCACAAGCTGCAATCACCAACCCAGCTCCGAGCGCGCTGCACGCGTCCAGAGACAGGCGATCGACCGCCGCCCGCGAAATCACAGCCATTCAAAAAATGCGCTCGAAAGCAATCGTTTCATACGTGCCACGGACGTATTAAATACGTCAACATCGTAATTGGATGCCACTTTGTTGAAACTCCGGCTTGCTCTTATCAGATAAGTGTTTTGCCTATAATTAGTGTTAGCTGTCGGGACAAGAAGTGAGCACGGTCTCCTGGTTGAATTAATCGGAACTTTTAGACCTATGCGCTCCAGCAGCTCAGGGCAGTCAACTGCGCCATTACATATCTTTAATAAATATACGATATCAGCAATATTACGTCTGATATGTAAGGGAAGAATGTGAAAATTCCGACATCGCGCTATGTAGTCCGGAAAATATTTTTTAATTTTAAATTGAAGATGACGGAGAAACCGTCTTTGAATGCGCTCAATGCGTGTAATGTAAATATCATAAGCAGGATTCCAAATTTGCGAAGCGTATTCAAGATGACTGCGCACAAAGGCGCAATACAAAATTTTTAAGGTTTTAATTGATTTAAATTCTGCTGATAAACGTAAAACAAAGCCCAGTGCTCTTGATGCTCGATTTATTACACTATCAATATGCTCATCAAAAAGTAACTTGTTATCATAGATAACGCCTAAATCTCGAATGGAATTGACTCTGTTAATATTAGTATTTTTTAATTTGTAAGGAAAAGTAATAGGTTGAGGCTTGCGAGTGAAGGAACATACATAACATTTTGATACATTAAGGTCTAATTTTTTTGATAAACAGTAGCTGTCGAACCGATCTAGGTCCTCTTGTAAGCGCTGAGCACTTTCGATCGAGTCAATGGGACATAGTATCTTCATATCATCCGCGTATAAAATTATTTTGGAATATTTAAAGCATGAAGATATATCGTTAATTACAAAATTGAAAAAAGGGGGACCTAAAAGGGAACCTTGCGGAACTCCTGATGGGATACACATAGGTGACGATGTGTATCCGTTGAGTACAACAGTTTGGCACCTATTATGTACATACGACGTCAGCCATCTGTATAGATTACCTCGAATACCTGCGCATTGAAACATCCGGAGTAATTCTGAGTGATCTATTCTGTCGAAACATTTACTATAGTCGGTATATATAACATCAACCTGGGAAGGTTTCGACATATGTTCAGATAAATAGTCACTACAGACAATCAAGTTTGATGTTGTTGACCTGCCTCTTATAAAACCGTGCTGCTGTAGGCTAAATGTATGTTTTAAGGCAGCATAAAGTTGTCTATAAACGATCTTTTCAAGCACTTTAGCAAACAAGCATAACTTCGAGATGGGCCTATAGTTTTCAATTAAATTTTTAGGTCCCTTCTTATGAATAGGAGTGATGAGAGCGGATTTCCAGATTGCTGGCATAACGCCCTCTGACATAGACCGTCTAAAAAGAAGTGTAAGGGGAACCGAGATACTCTTGGCACACTTGACTATAAATATTGCTGGAACGTTATCCGGACCTGCAGATTTGTTAAGATCAAGCGATTCTAAAAGCTTGCACACTTCTGAACACTCAAACTCAACGTCAGCTTTATCGGCTGACGTCATAATACTATGATTTTCGTAATTGTGGGAATAATCGGTACTGGTATTATCTCGAAATGTGGAATGAAAGTATTCGCTAAACATATTACAAATATCCTCCCCACTATCGGAGGAGCGTTGACCGAATCGTAGTACCGCGGGGTAGGAATTATTTTGATTTTTCATCTTTATGTATGTCCAAAACGCTTTAGGATTTTTAGTGATACTTAATTCGATGCTAGAAATATACTCATCATACATATTTTTTTCTATTGTTTTAGCACGATCTCTTAAAACAGCGAAGGATTGAAAATCGGAATAATTACCGTAAATTTTATATTTACGATGGTACTTATATTTCTCTTTTAATATCTTAATTAGAGATTTTTTATACCAAGGGGGGTACTTATTCGTGGAAGTGACTAACTTAGAGGGTATGTATTCTGTCCTAAGATCATTTAATTTATTATAGAAGAAAGACAATGCATCATCTATCGGCTTAGAGTCAAATTCCTGTTGCCAATTAATAGCGTCTAACTTCGTCATGATGGCATCATAGTCGCCTCGATAATATAAGTACTTAGTAAAGGGACGTAGTTTCAACTTATGGAATTGAACAAAATCTGCAGCAATACAAAGTGCAGGGTGATGTGTTGCATCTAATTTTGACAGTGGTTTTGGGCAACGAGCGACTGAGACGTCACTATTTGAAAATATTAAATCCAGTAATCTGTTATTGTCATTTAAAATATTATTATACTGTGAGAGATTGCAAAGGTTAAAGTCATCAAATAAATTTTGTTGTACTGTGCCTGCAGCAAAACAAAGTGCAGGGTGATGTGTTGCATCTAATTTTGACAGTGGTTTTGGGCAACGAGCGACTGAGACGTCACTATTTGAAAATATTAAATCCAGTAATCTGTTATTGTCATTTAAAATATTATTATACTGTGAGAGATTGCAAAGGTTAAAGTCATCAAATAAATTTTGTTGTACTGTGCCTTGTATGTTATCCGCGATGTAAAATGAATTACCATCGGACGGATTCCAAGATAAATTTCGCATATTAAAATCTCCAAATACAAGGAATTTATCGTTCGGGTTTTTTAAAACAATATCCAATACATTATTAGAGAATATTTCCAACTGTTTTGACATAGAATTGCCTGTATTCTCATCACAGATATAAACAACGCATAAATGTAATTTGTAAACTACCCTCGGTTTACGACAATGAATGGTTAACGTCACCCACAAGTCTTCGGCGCTCGAGTACCACTCGCTACGAGTCTCGGCTATAATTTCGCGTCGAAGACCAATCAAAATACCCCCTCCTCTAGTCTCACCTGTTTTCTCATAATCCCTATCCCGTCTAAAAACAAGATACCTGTCATCAAATAATTCACTGCTATGTATACCTTCCAATAACCAGGTTTCTGTGAGACATATAATGTCGTAAGAATTAAGAGAAACATTCCTATAAAAGTCTGATGTTTTCGTACGCAAGCCTCGAACATTTTGATAGTAAATGTTATACATTGTTAACAGAAAGTATTAGCAGCAGAATAGTGGTAGATACCAAGATTAAATGAGCATAAAAACAAACATGAATAAAGCATCTTTTGAACCACAAGAAGTGTAAATATGTTGCGCATGAGCATTGATTGAAATAAGTATGAATAACAATAAAATTATAGAAAGCAAATAACGGCTGAGCATGAGCGAGATGGAGCGATAGTTCAGATAAGAAACTTGAATAGGTAGCATGTGCAAACTTACCGCGCAGGTAGGCATACCAGAGTGGGAGCAAGCCGTTGTTTCTCAAACTTTCGCGATACAAATAAACAAATAATAAAGACGATGATAAACACAATGAAACTTTCGTGGTTACGAAATCTTCTTCAAATCTTGATCCGATTTTATCGCTATTACGTTGGAGGTGGGGCTCTTTCGTGCAAAAATCTTGCATGCTTTGACCCAGACGAACGCAAAACCCTTCTCTTTCGCCAGATCCTTTGCTTTGTTGAGCAGCATCTTATTTTCTCGGGTCAAGTGATCGTTGATAAATATTCTCTTGTCGCCGCGAAGGCCCAGGTCGGCGGGAACGATAGTGAACTTTTTAGCTGCGGCAACGAAGTTTTCCTTAACATATCTGTTGTGCACAGAGACCAATATCGTTTTATTGTGCTTATCATTCCGCATCGGTATTCTTGCAACGTAGTTTATCTGCTCTTTGGTGATCGAAGAACTAATGTGGCTTCCTATCTTCGCCACTATATCGAATAAATTTTCTGATTGAGATACTGGAACTCCTTTAATCTCAATATTGTTCATACGCGATCGCTGTTCCAGGTCTCGTATATTGGATTCCAATTGATCGAAGCGCTGTTGCAGAAGACAGACATCATCTTTGGTCTTAAGGAGTCCCTGGACTCTTTCACTGACATCAGCAAGTCTGCCGCTTAGGGTTTCCACAGAGCCCTGCACGAAATCGAGCGAAACTTTCACGGCAGTGACCTCAGGCTTCAGGAGTTTCAGGTCGGCTACATCTGTCTTGAGATTTTTAAGATCTGCGATGTCGTCCTGGATCGCCTTCAAGGAAGCCACTAGGGACGGCAGTGACGCCGTCTGAGCACTGTGTCGCTTAATATCAAGGGCTATACTTTCTAAATCCGCCGGTACTGGGGATTTCACCGAGCCCTTACCAGGAAGCAGGAACGGGCTGCCGGCCCCCTTACAAGACGGGCACTTCCATGTGGCCTTCCGCTCGCCGAGCTTACGGTAGCCCGATTCGGTAACTCCGGAGCAGGGGAAATCAAATCGTCCCTGACAGAGGGAGCACTGTGCGCCATCCCTACACTCAGCATTACAACGAGCGCAGTTAAAAGATTCCATCGCAACCAAAAGTTTGAGATACGTAGATGGATAGATAGCGAGACGAGTGTGAGTGAAAAAACTACGTGCGCGCGCGATGGCGTCTACGAGCTAACTTATATATAAGCTATATATATAAGCTATATACACAAACACATAAGCTATATTACAAAGTTTCATCTCAATCCGTTCAGTAGTTTTTGCGTGAAAGAGTAACAAACATCCATCCATCCATCCTTACAAACTTTCACGTTTATAATTTTACGAGTAGTAGGATTAGAAAAGGATATTTTAAAGTATTCTATGATTATTTCTGTCAGTCTATGACATACTCGTACCTAATAGCTTATCCATGGCTTGTTCGCCATGTAGTAGTGGCATAAGAGATCTATGATGACTGGAATACGTTCACCGTTAATACGAAATTTGAGGGGAAAAAATCGTTTCTACTAATCTAATGAAACCACATTAACTTACAACATTGGCGCTGTAATCATCCTCGTCAGAACAAGGGTCGTCTTCTCCGCTGATCTTGACGTACTCGTCGATGGTTAACTTCACCTCGATCGTCTCTCCAACGTACACGAACAGTGTCTGGACCAGACCTCCATTGTACACCTCTACCTCTGTAAGACAATTTTTCAGTCATTAAACAAGAACAACCAAGTCTTATCAGCCTAGAAGCCTTAAAATTAGGAGATCTTTGGTTCAAATTCTGGTAAGTAAGTAAGTTCGTATAGGCCGGGTGGCTTAGAGTAGAGCCTTTCACGGGTCAGAGAAAAATTAGCTAATTTGTACACAACTCCTTAGATATAAGGGTTCCTTCTAAATTGCTGTTGTATCTTGACTCCTCCCATCGCGGCCGTCCAGGTCAACAAGAGATGGAAGAAGCAATGGACGTTGGGCTACTGAACTTACCCAGACACGGGTTGATGAAATCATACGTATCTAGTAAAATTTTTCCTCCAGGGTCCTTCGCGATGTTTTCTTGCGTTGGAGAGATACTCGTAGTAGCCCGTTACCGGAATTTGAAGTAGCGCTCGTAGCGTTGTTTGATTAGGTGTTTGTCAGTGATCACCGAAATTAAGCAACGTTCCGCACGGTCAGTATTTGGATGATGGACCGCGGGTGGCATTTTCCAACTGAGCACTACCGTGGCTCAGATGACACCCTAAATTGTAGGTCCCGGTTGTTTTAAGCACAGCAACACCGGCGTCTTGCTGTGCTGGGTGGCTAGGACCTAGGGGGGCATGATGTAGCAATGGTTCAGGAAGCCTTCATGATGTAGTAATAGCACAGGAAACCTTATGTCTTTTGAATAGTCCAAATGTTCTGACCTGTTAAGTGTTCCCTAGTGTACGAAAGTGAACGAAGACGTGGTACCCTGGAGGGTCTACCCCGGTAGTGGAGGCCATGTCAGCGGCGCTGTGCCGCAGAGTAATGGAGTAGCCAGCGCTCTTGCTGGCCTGGGTGGCTAGGATTCGGGGGGACAGGGAGGATAGCGACGCCGCAGAAAACCTTATTTTTAGTTAGTAGATTACAAAATAAATATCTCTGACCTGTAAATGGTTCTCTGGTGTAGTGTACGAAGACGTGGTACCCTGGAGGGTCTACCCCGGTAGTGGTGGCCATGTCGGCGGCGCTGTGCCGCAGAGTAATGGAGTAGCCAGCGCTCTTGCTGGCCTGGGAGGCCAAGATCCGAGGCGTCATGGTGTAGCAACGGCCCATGACGAACCCTGTGGTCGCGTGGAGATCTATATCTAGTAAACAGATAAATAGAATATAATATATCATCTTCAGATTGTTCTCAGCTGTAGATAGGATATCCACTGCTGAACATATGGTACCCTTACAGATTTCCCACAATTTCAAAGCAGCTCGCACTCAGAGTGATCTTGCGGTCTGAATTAAACCTACATTCAAACAGACAATCTCAGAATTAAAATAGATAAAGTATTATTTTTAAAACCACTGACCGATTTATTATTGACTAGCGACCCGCCCCGGCTTCGCACATGACTGTGTACTATACATATAAACTTTCCTCTGGAATCACTCTATCTATTAAAAAAACCGCATTAAAATCCGTTGCGTAGTTTTAAAGATATAAGCATACTTACATAGGGACAGACAGCGGGAAGCGACTTTGTTTTATACTACTTATGTAGTGATGATGATAGTGAAGCAATGATTTTAGCCGGGTTTTAAGCCCGCTATGTTCGTTTCTTATGGGAAATATTGACTTTTGTATTTGTGATCACCGAAGGTTCAAACTCGTACAAAGCCTGAAGAAAGACTCATAGACTTGGAAATCAGTGTTACAATATTATTCATGCTTACTGTCCATAGACCCGTCAAGTCCGTACTGCACGAACATATCCTGCGCGCTGTAGGTGATGTCATCCCACAAGTCATCCAGACTGATGGAGAAGTTGTAGTTCACCCACACAGAGGTATAGCGAGGGTGTGAGTACAGACCGTAGTCCTGAAAATATTGCCCATAACAATACCATACCTACCTACACGCCTAGCATACGCACCACAACATAATTTTATCGATGGTTCAAAACGAGACATATTCACAATCTTCTTTCTCTTATATATAAAAATGAATCGTGGTTGTTAGTCTCGCTAAAACTCGAGAACGACTTGGCTAATTTTGGTCTTGAAATATCCGTGGAAGCTAAGGGAAGGTTTAAACGGTGAGAAAATTTGTAAAAGTTGAATTTAATTTTCCATACAAAATGTTCCTGCATGTAAAATTTCAGTTGGTGAGAAGAAGTTCACTGGGTCAGCTAGTGATATATATTTTTGTCAAGTTTTCACATGTGGATTAAATTATGTCGTGGTACAAATGTTAGCCGTACCTGACTATCCAATGTGTCATAAGTTTTCTTGGGTGTGTATCGGAAGACAATTATTTCTATTTATCTAAATTTTTTGAGTATCCAATTTTTTTCCTTGTGAATAATACACCTACTAAGCGAGTCGCATTTGCAGCGTTTTCGCTGTAGATTGCGATATCGTGTTTATACATATTAAGTACCTACTTCTAAAGAAGAGTTTATTTATTAATCAGTTATTTAGACCTCTGGATCAATAAAAAATTATGTACGTATTATTCAAATACTTGACAAAGACAAAATAATTTCAATCTAAAAACAAAAATGAACCAGTAATAAAACTAATCCTAAGTAATCATTACGCTATATTCATGCGTCTTTCAAACAATCGAAGAATTAGAATTCCACGATGACGCGCCATGCTCACAAACAGCTGGCCACTATACATAGACGCTGCTAAAATTAAAAACAATCGGGAATTGAAAATTAGCGCACCGAGATTACGAAGACTAATACTGGGGCCTTATTGTGTAAGCGCTCTGACGTTCGGCTTCGCTTTTCCTCCCGCTCTCTCTCTCGTGGCGTGAGTGACTGGCGTGAGCAAGAGAAAATGTGAAGCCGAACGTCAGAGCGCTTACACAATTAGGCCTCAGGTTCGACCGCCAACCATCTATTCATCAATAGTTTATTTTATGGTCCATATGCTAAGCCCGCAGGGCTAGCCACCCGGCCTACACGAACTTACTTTTTTACTATGTTAGCAAAACCTGCGGCTCCTAATCGACAACGATCGTCGATATCGATAGATTCTACTACTTATTGCTTCTTGTCATTCTATAGTTCATTTGTTTTCATCTCTATTTTTGTTTTGCTATTTTGCTTTCCTTAGTTTTTCGTTCATGCTTACCTTTGCCTCACTAGGAATGCTGCCTGCCTGAGTTTCGTCTATTTAATTGACATAACTTACCATCAGTTTATCATATTTGTAAGCGGGCTCCCGACAGAAAGTAACACTGGGGTATACCACGGTTTTGTTAAAGTCGAAGTGAGTGTAGGTCGTGACGGGGATGTCGATCAATTTCCTGATGCACGCCGAAATCTGTATTGATCAAAAACATTTATTAGGTACGATGAATAGGTATATAATTTAGGTCATCATCGATATGGATTAAATCGTTTATTTCGATGGCTATAGCACAGAAAAGCAAGTATTTAGCTAATTAAAAGTTACTACAATGAAACTAAAACTATAATTATATATGTATCGCATCGGTTTCATATGTTTACAACGGTACGGTCAGTTCGGATGGGTGAACGCGAGTGGCGGGTCCAACGGAGCGCTGCCGTGGCTCAGATGGCAGGTTAAATTGTAACGGTTTAGTCACTGTCGGTGAACTTCAGGCAGCATAAAAGCTCTGGCAACAGGGCTACCCACATGCCGTGGAGGAGTGCGCAAGCGTGCCCATAGCTCCGAAACTAGGTGCAGTGGTGGAACACCCAGAGTTTTAGTGGGTAATTAACTGACCAATCAGCAGGAACTCCCACATAACCACCCGCCTGCCCTCAGAGTGTGGTGGTATCCATAAAAGAGTTTCCCTCTGGCCAAGGTGCGAGACGGGCTCGCGCAGGAAGGGTTCCGTGCCTACTGTACATGAGCCCCCTTAGCCCCATTCCAAGCGTCTACCTGTTGCCGTTATTAAAATCACGCAAAAAACGAAAAAAAAACACGTTTATTGTACGGGAGCCACTTAAATATTTATTTTATTCTGTTTTTAGCGGTTTTTAGTGTTTGTTGTTATAGCGGTAACCGAAATACATCATCCGTAAATATTTCAACTGTCTAACTAACACGGTTCTTGAGATACAGCCTGGTAACAGACAGACGGACGGTCAATGGAGTCTTAGTATGTAATAGGGTTCCGTTTTTACCCTTTAGGGACGGAACCTTAAAAAGGACCAGCCACATGGCCTTTACGAATTCATTATTATAAGAATACAAACTTGCTGCACGACGACGACGGAGCAGACCACGATGATGAGCGTCTGCAAAAGCCGCACTCCTTTGAAGCAGCTGAGGACTTTGCTCTTTACTCCCGCTTCCGAGGCCTCTTTGGTTGGCTGGTCATCGTCCACGCTCTGTATTACAGTGAATTTGTGTTATAATCATTACTAGCGACTAATGAATTAAAATTAAGAATCAGAAAACTAATGTAGAGTCATGTGGGTCAAGTGTGCGCAGTATACTTACATTAGTATCTCAAAAAATATATAGCGCTAAGGAACGGCAACCCCCCTTTCCAGTAGCCCGCGAGACGTCCTGCGAAGCGCAAGAATTACAGCGGCTACTCGCGCGCCATTTTGGATTGACATGTAAATGAAGATTTTTGCTAAAATATTTACGATATTTTGTCACAATTGAAGCGTTATCTTTTGTAGTCATGTAAATGTATTGAAAATTTGCATTTTGCTATCGAATGCAACATATTATCAAGTTTTTTATTTGCCAGTGTTTAAGTTGTTATGATGACGCAATAATCAGCAATTTTCATATAATTCTGTTTCAATGGTTTGGGTTAAGTGTGCGCAGAAGCCTGTCGTGTAAGTGTGCGCATGTGCACACTTACCCCGCTTGCATTTCTTTGTACATGTGTTGCTATGTAAGACGAAAGAAGAGGAAGAAGAGATATTAGCTAAAAAGAAAATACGACTAGATTTGAAAGAAAGACTTCAAACTAAGCTAACTAATTACAAAATCACCTGAGACTGCCAAAAAAAGAAAGTAAAAATAAGACTGTTAAGAAACAAAAAAACTGACGAAACTTAGTATTACTGCCCCTTATGTGGCGAAATGTATTCTGATCCACCAACTGAGGATTGGATTGAGTGTAGCCTTTGTGGAGCCTGGTGGCACGAACAGTGCACCAGCTCCGAACACGGCACTTTTATTTGTGATAACTGTATGACGAAGTAACTAAGATTTATAAGTTCAAGTTGATCTCATATTATGATTTGAGATGATTATCATAATGATTACTTTAAGTTAATACGATGAAATTTTTTTATAATTATAATATAATATTGTTTGTGTTCTAAAATATACATTATTTGTTGTTGCGTACACTTACCCACAGTGCTGCGTACACATACCCCGATACTGGGGTAAGAGTGCGGATATGAAAGGGTCTTTGTTTTCTATAGTTTCTTGAAATATAAGCTACTGATAGTACTACTGCTGTGTCTAAGTTGATTACAAATAAACAATCTTACTAGTTAACAAGATTTTGATTCATTCTACTAATTATTCGAGTTTTTGAAGCATCAAAGTTTAAATGCGCACACTTGACCCACATGACTCTATATATTCAAAGCACTGAGAACAGTAGCAGAACCAAAATTATTAATTCAAACATATAAGGCCTTGTGTGAATGTATTATGAGATACTGCATCTGTGCATGGGGCACAGCAGCCAAGACGCACCTCATACATGCAGAGCGTGCACAGCGTGCGATTCTGAGAGTGCTTAGATTAGAACCTACCTTTTAGATACCCTACTGCAGATGTGTATGATAAGGCTGGTGTTCTCAGTGTTAGGAAGTTATACGAGTATACGAGTGTTTGAGGAGATATCACAGAGATGCAGTACCGAAATTGCCTCCTTTACAAAACAAGAGACGAGAGCTCTTTCCTACTACACGATCTAAACAAGATTTTCCCGAAAAAGTATAGCAATACTGCTGCGCGTCTATATACTAAGTTGAAAAAGGATTGTCACACAAAACAATACAGTAATAGGGAATTTAAAAAAGTAATAGGTACTAGAGTGGTTAAATAAGTTCGATTACCAAAGTACCTACTGAAGTTTTGCTTGAAAGTTTGTACATCTGATTTATGTGGCAAATATAGTATTTACCTTTAACAGTTTGCGTAAAAAAGTAAATTATATTGTAAATGTAATAAATAATAATAACATTAAGTAATTTATTATAAGGATACATGTTATGTTAGTATCTATCTAAATACTCACTTTTGTTTTCATTGAATACTAACTTTTGTTTTTATTTTGGCAATTTTAGAAATTGATTTATTATCTACAGTTAATGGATTTAATTAATATTGTTATTTATATATAACAATATTAAATCTCAGATACTATAGTATCTGAGATTTAAGCTAAATATTTTTTTTCTATTTTTCAAAATTAATTATTGTTATATTACAAAATTGTTTATAAAATTTAGTAAAACACGATTTGTTTTGACATAATGTAAAAAATTGTTACCATAGAGAAGCCATTGGCTCCTGAAACACAGTCTTAGACTAGTTCAAGAGTCTATGGATCATCCGATATTGTACATTAACATATGTGTCATAAATAAATGATTGATTGATTGATTGATTGATTGACTAACGCCGTCTTGGAATATATACACGGATGGTGCTAAAAATAAGGAAGGGACTGGCTGTGGCTATTACTCGCCGGAGCTTGGGCTCAAGGAGTCTCTTGCCCTGAGCAAAACCACAACGGCCTTGCAGGCGGAAGCCATGGGCCTATTACTGGCCGTAAAAGCACTGGAGACACCCCATGCGGGACGTCAGTGCAGGACTTATCGCCCCTACATCGAATAAGAATAAGAATTAGGTACTAGCGACCCGCCCCGGCTTCGCACAGGTGTATTGTACATATAAACCTTCCTCTCAAATCACTCTATCTATTAAAAAACGCATCAAAATCCGTAAGCATACATAGGGACAGACAGACAGCAGCGACTTTGTTTTATGCTATGTATTGATAGTAACTAACTTATTGTATTGATTTATAGGAAGTGTGTTTTATTTGGAAAGCATGACTGAAGATTTAGACACTCGAAGATAAACACACATGATCAATTCTTTATGTAAATCTAATGTAAGTATACTTAACTTAGGTATGTATCGCATGCATTAAAGGCTATGTTGTGCTGTAGGTACCTACTGTAAAACAACTGAAACGTAACAAAGTTAAAAAGCCCGACTACAAAAAACAACTCACTAAAAAGAAATAAAATTATAGTATGTAGACTTGATTATATGTAAATACATAACATAATTAGGTACGTACCTACCTTTGTCTTTGTAATCTCCTTTTAATTTCCTTTATTTTCAAATCCTACTCGATAGGTTCGTTTAAAAACCTTTGAACTAGGTACTTACAATTTGGCGCCAGAAATCCGCCATTTTATTTTATGGTTTTTAATCCCTATATAATTTTGGATACTTGTGTTTTTAAGACTAATTGATACCTTAATTGTCGAAATTCATCCAGTTTTTTGGAAGATACGCAGGAATAATGAGGCTACTTTATTCGTATTTTCAGTGCTCGATTAGTACCGTAGTATATAAGAAAGAATATATGAGAATAATATTAGTAAAAATAAATGGGAAGAATATTATGGAAGATTTAATTAGGTAGGTACGCGTGTAAGTTATATCGTTACAATACGCCCGATTACAGAGGCGCCAGCGTAAATTTAATAGCAACCTAAAAAACGTCCTCTCCATCGTATGCCTAAAGTGAAAAAGAATCAGAACTCTGCTATTTAGCTAAAACCTACCTCTGTAATCGGGCTTATTATATAGTTTTAATATGTTAATACTAACTTTTTCAGCGAAAGCCATTTTCATAACAACTTTTATTTTATGCCACAGATAATGTCCATCTTGTTTTATTTTCCAGTCACGTACGTTCAGATCCATGCAGAATTCTATAATAACTGTGGCGCTTTGAAGGGTGTCATTTGGTACTTTATGGTTGTTATAAATTGGACCTAAATTGCTGATTAGTAAGTACTAATATTGCTTGTTTATGGTTATGTTTTTATGGTTCTATTACATAAGTGTTACACCGGACTTGTGCCATATTTTATCTAAGTAGCAGGAGAAGTGCTCAATAAATAAAAATAAAATGTAATAACATTATATTCATGGATGTATTAACATAAGGGAAAGCAGATAACACTGAATACAGTACTATACTATGACAAAAGAGGTTGATTAAGTCCATCGTTATGAACTTTTACTACGGGGGCAACTCAGAATTCGAGAAAAAATTTAACCATACAAAATTGCAAGTCGTATGAAAAAGCCATTTTTTTTCGAATTTCGGTCTGGTCCCATAGTAAAAGTTGTTCATAATTATATCCTGAATAACCTTAGGTTTAGTACACCAGTTCTGGATAACTCTATGTATATGCTAGTAAATGCTTAATACTTTTTGAAGTAAATTTTATAATATTTTTATAAAACAGTTTTGAATTCCAAAATCATTCAGAAATCAAGTACAGTCAAACCTGGCTAACTGAGAACTGGATAAGTGAGAAACCTCTATAAGTGATAGTAATTGCCAGGTCCCGTCATTTTACCCCTCAAATACCTCTATAAGTGAGAAACCAAAACCTCTATAAGAGAGAGTCGTTTTTCCCTCATGGACCTCTATAACTGAGAGTACTACTTGTCTAAACCTCTATAAGCGACAGTTGAGGGTAATGAAACATCTGCACTTTATGACCCATTCTTAAATTTCGTGGAACTACATAACTACCGTTGATTTCGGAACGTGTTCTATTCAAACATTTTTTTGTATTTTGTGGGAATAAGTAACATTGTTTTTGTATCGCATTTTTTTGGAATGGCCACACGTGCGTCTATACTATCTTGTTTATTGAAATAGTGCTCTATTCAAAATTATTTTGTGTTTTTCTTTCATCTACCTAACATTATTTTTGTATCACATTCTTTTGGAATAGCCACATGTGCGTTTACACTATCTTATTGGTCAAACTTACTACAGTTGAGTATCGATTGAGGAGATAGGTTCGGTGTTAATAAATAAATCTTTAGGAATAAATAAATAAATCGTGAAGTGATAAGCTTAAGATTGGCATTGAATGCGTTCAAAAGTGGAAAATCTCGAAATAAAATACGCAATGAATTTGATTTATCAGAATCCAACTTTTATAAAATAATAAAATCAAAAGACCCTATACGGTCTCTGTGGTCTTAGGACTTGGAAATATTAAAAAGATTCGACTTTTTTAATTTTACCAATTTTAACAAGTGCCTTTTAGAATGAATAAATAATCATCTTTGTTAAATTCTAATCAACACAACCCGAACAATTAGTACCTAAATACTATTTTTAAACATATTTATCATTCTTCACGCATTTAGATACCTACATACAATTTAGACGTATTTTTTAACTTCTATAAGAGAGAGCAGCCACTGCTGAAACTGGATAAGTGAGAAACCTGGATAAGTGAAAAACCTCTATAAGAGAGAATTAGATGGCGGTCCCTTCAACTCTCTCTTATCCAGGTTTCACTGTAATTAGGTTTATTGGCTGATAAATATTTGATTTAAAATGTTAAAACTAATCAATTTCATGTTTTTTCAAATAGTAGTTGCTACAGTGCGTCACAAAAGACTTGAAATAAATGAGGTCGCCACTATCGCTTTGTCAGCATTATTTGCATTATTTTTTGCATAATGTTACTGTTTCCCTTTTCACAATCCACAAAATAGCACAAAACAAGAAAAATGCTAGGAAGTTAACTATGATTGACAGCTCAGTTTGTGGTTCCTGCAAAAGTGATAATTTAGTTCCCGAATAATTAATTTCATCTATTTTGTGTCGCACTGTACGTGCATAATATTAAAATAAAATTATAAAGGAAAGAAAACTAACAACTAGTATTGCCATCTAACTCACAGGTGTTGAACTAAACGAGTGCTGATAAATCACTGTAGGTGGCGCTACATGGCTTATTTTGTAAGACTTTGGTTCTTGCTTGTATGTGAGCATGAGTATTCTAGTAACGAAGATTAACTTACGAACTCTGCCATCTACCAAAGAGATCTAAAACTAAACAAATGCCAAAAGATCACTCCAGATGACAATTTCCTGCACTTTGTAATTGAACAGAAACAAAATATAGTTTCAAAATTATTTAATGTAAGTATTTACAAAACACATCTTGTGTTCAACTTAAAATTACGTTAGCTTAAATAAAATATCACTTTTAAGGCACAAATATACCACACGATAAGTACAATAGTTATTTCTATAGTTAATCACAATAAATAAAGCGGTAACGTTCCTGAAAGCTTAACTATAAAAATTTATGACTGGAAATTTCACAAACACTGAGTCGAAACATTTCTCAAAGCCTAAGCCTAAGCAATAACAAATAACAGTCCTTAATATTTTGTTCTTAATTCAACACTACAAAAGAAAGGAACCAGCTGAGCAAAAACATGGCAGCAAATGATGCGGGACCGAAATTGACTGCGGAATTGCCTTCTCCCTTTATCTTTGAAGTGATTTTATTTGTAACATTCTTCACTTTGTTCACAAACTTGTCTAAAATATCCGACCTAGCGGTAATATCACATGCCGTGTGACTGATGGCGTCTACTACGGGAGCCGAAAATATTCTAAAGTTTACATCATCGTAGTTCAGTTTCTGGTACATCCAGATTGGCATTCTATTGGACAAAACCCAGAGGTTATCATTGTAGTCTACCTTTATGTCTGTGGGATAAATCATAGAGGTATTGCTCATAAAGATCCTACCCTGATTCTTCATCGTGTACTCCTTGTTTGAAGTCTTCCAGCAAGCTACAGCATTCAAATTGACTAGCGAGTAGAATAAGACCCCTGTTTTAGGGTCTATGAAAGAAACGCTGGATTGAGCGTTTGGTCCCCTATTTCCTACGAGTTTAAAAGCGTCAAAATTGTCATCTGCTATGGTTTGGTTCCTTAAATATTCAGTAGATACAGCGAATTCATTGTAACTAGCCATCGGGTGGAAATACAATGTTCTGAAGCCGTCTGGATTGGGTGATGATATGCCAAGACCAAACAGTGCATCAGTCCAGGTAAATTCGATTCCTTTCACGCTGAAGTTGCACGCCAAAGGATCAGGGTAGAAATAGTGGTGGTCGATTCTCCAGGATTCATTTTTTTCCCAGGAATAAACGACTAAGCCTGCTTTACCTACATCGCCTGCATACGCGTAGGTTTTATCGCAATCGGTGTCTTCAATGGCAATGTTGGCGAACCCTGAGTCTTCCTTGACTTGATCGGCAGGGATTTCAAATTTTCTCATTAGGTTATCAGTCTTGAGGTTGTATACGATGATGGCTGGGGGATATTTGGTGACGTTTGCTTCGAGATTGTTCATTTTGCCATTGTCGAGGACCCAGAGCCGTCCGCAGCGGTCTGCTCGGACCCTGAAGGGGGAGATTATTTCTGGTGGCTTCCCATCGGAGCCAACAGAATGTGCGGCCCAGCTTGGGTACGGAATGAGGACGGGCGACTTTGTTGAATTATCTGGAACATTAAACATTCAATTTTAATTTATTTAGGCAAAATGCAACTAACAGTCTATTGGCTACTACGGCGTTACATTCCGTATATGGGATACAAATTAGGTACATCATTCTTTTAGGAGGACAATTGAAGTATAACAAAGCTAACAATTTGTCACTCGAGGTAATAATTTTAACTCTATTGTTATGAATTTTAAATCTATTCTTGCAATAAACCATGTCATGCTTTTGTTTATTTTCCTAGTATTTTTACTGATGTAGTTTAATGCGATAATATTCGTGATCTAGTATTCTATCTAAAATTATTTTTACCTTCAACACTTTTTTATAAATAATTTTCCTTCTATTGTCTATTACAATTACAATAGAAAGACAATTAATTAGGTATTTATTTACAACAAAAGAACAATACAACTAAAATGAAATAGGTATCTACAGTGAATTTATTCTTTACATGTACGATTGTTATAGCTGCAAAAGTTTTCGTTAAAACATTCTAAAAGATAGTATAAACCTATTCGGATCTCTTGTATGGTTTGGAAGTTATAAGCGGGTACATAGACGGGCAGACAGACTCACAAAATAACGACTTTGCTTTATAATGTCCCCAAAAGGAGACTAGAACTGGTAGTTCAACTGCTTCCAATCGTTTAAAATGTCTAGTTGGTCTACTAACCCGCACTAGGCCAGCGTCGCAGCAGCGGACTACCTTTTAAAAAAGGCCAGTATGGTAGATGCTAAACTAACCTTTCAAGTTAATGTAGTTCAAACTAGAAGGCACTCCCGGCCTCCAATGAGGAACAGTAATAAACAGGCGATCTTCGTACACCTCCAATCCCATCGGCATGTTATTCTCTGGTATGAAGGCCTTAGAGACCAGGGCCTCCTGCCGCGCCTGAGAAGACGGGAACTGGTAATCCAGCTGCTTCCACTCATACAGGATGTCCAGCTGGTCCATGCAGCTGGAGATGTACACCAGCTGCAGGATGATGAGGGTCTTCAGGCCCCCCATTTTTGGACCTGGAATTGAGAGGATTGGAAATTTAGACAGAGGTTTAAGAATAGCACAAAGGTAATTATTTTTCGCAAAAAATAGCGCCACCTACTTCCACCGTGTACAGAATTCGAATAGTTTGCACGAATCGATGTGTAATCCATGTAAACTATTGTAGATTTATTAAACACGGCTCAACAAATTTCGATAACATTTAAATGAGACCATTTCGGGAGTAAGGATACCGTTTCGAAATCAAAAAAAAAAAATTAAATCGGTTTGTAGTGGCGAAAATATCGATGAACATACACAAAAAATACATACAATATATATATACCAATCTTTGTAGGTGTAAATGTAAACATCGTATTCTTGTTTGTTATAAAGTCCCTACTTATAACATGTAATGATCTAAACATACGAAGTAGCCCAGTAGTATATAGCACTTTATGCCTATAGTTCGGCCGTTCAGAGAATGAAATTAAATTTAATTTTGCGGGTTAGAATAGAAATGAAATTTCATTAAATGGACCTTAAAACATTAAATGGTCCATAAATCGTAAACGGTGAGTTTTACAAAAAAGTTTCACGGAAACAAAAGATGCAAAATTTTATTTTCTACAATAATGATCTTTATGTTTTTTGCCCTTAAGTACATAGTTTCCGAGATATCGGCCAAAAACATTTTTCAAGATGACGCGTCAGGAACGCATTCTCTGAACGGCCGAACTATAATTTTATTCACCAAGGTACCCGCATCTTATGTTTTAATAAGTATTTTATTTTCTAACTATTGTTAGCTTTAAGTTTTAAAAGGCGCCCTTAGCCTATAAGACAAAACAAAGTTATGTTTAATGTTATTTAAGCCACATTTACTATATTGATTAATAAAGAATTTTCAAAATCAAATCAATCAATCTTTGTTAGTAAGTACTAACGCCTCAGTTTTGTAGCAATTTCCTGATCGAATACCTACGTGAAAGCATAGACTTCAAAAACAAAATGTAACAAGGACATTTCCTCCATATCAATTGCTAGCTCGATTTAACCGTGTTTATTTATTCAGTCTCACGTTGTCATTACGATAATACTATCGCGGGTCAGGCGGTACATTCAATTACACAAGTTTAACGACCGCTTGTGAACTAGATACTGCTAAAGACACCTTAACTGTTGAAATGGTCTTTGTCTGTGGGCAGAATAGAAGTTAATAGAACGAAATACTCGGGGTTGGTTTTTAACACGCTGTTATTGGGTCGACCTGTATGTAACTATGTAATGGAATCTAAGGTAACTAATTTAACCATCTTCTAAGGGTCGTAGCGAAATAAAAACTGGCAGCTGTGTGTAGTTCTGATGACAAAACAATAATATGGTACTGTCGAACTGATGGAATGTGGCAGAAATAGTAATATCATTTGTTTTATAGGAAATCTATTATAGGTACCTACTACGCAAAAGCACCAGAATTTCATTTCAGAAGATACAGACATGGCGAATATTGGGGAACTCTCCCAGAAACCAGAATTTCATTAGGTCAATCATTTGGTGGGATTCTCAATATCACTGGTTTTAGTGAAAAGTACCTTATTATTGCATATACAGGTACCTACATAAGTAATTCGTAAGTAACATTGAATTTAAATATTCATTAGCATGCGTTGACTAACCTTACATATTATACCTAATTAATTTATAAGGTGATAAACCTTGACTTAATTAATATTTGTACAATTGCTGTAGGTAATAGTAAAAATAGCGTCTTATTACTAGGTTGAAATAACTTCAAAAGCTACTAGTACATAGATTGATGTTAATTGATAAAGCTTAAGAATTAATAGCTTTTTTACAGACTTCCAAAAAGGAGAAGGTACTACTTACGTTCGTCTGTATGTTCATTGATAATTTCGCCAATTATGACCCGATTTAAAACAATCTTTTTTAGTTCGAAAGAGATACTCCCGAAATGAGACCATTTAAATTTTATCGAAGTCGGCTGAGCCGTTTGGATAAATCGACAAAAATGTACATGGATGTCACAACGATCCGTGCAAAGTATTCGAATTCTGTACACGGTAGAAGTCGGTGTTGCGATTTTTTGCGTATAAAGACAATCCATTGCTACATGAAAGAGTGACAAATAAACCAACAATAACACTTTAGGATTAATAATTGTACTAGATACATAGATTGATAAAAGTTAGTAAAGATTATGGTTCATAAATTACTAGATTTAACCCACGGTTCTGTCGGCGTAATAGGTATTAGGAAAAAACGTAGCCAATGTTTAGGTTTTACCATCTATCAATACGGAGGCGGTCGAAACTGGAGTTAAAAATGTCTTTACAATCAAAATTAAGGATCTTTAAGCTTACACTAGAATTCATTACATAGGAGATTCCACGGAAACCATGTAACTGACATAAACACACAATACACGGACTAGTGTCACCCAAACTCAGAACAGTTTAATTCATCATCCAAACATTTTCTCAGATGAGAAAAGATCTCGGGATTTCCTGTTTTGAAGGCGTTGTGATAATTAAATGAAATTAATTTTCAGTTTCAAGGCATCATCCATCCATCCATCAACCGTAGGACGTCCACGGCTGGACATAGGCCTCCTCTGTTGATTTCTAATAAGGCCATTTGCAAGGGACCTGCATCCAGCGCGTTCCTGCGGTTTTAATTATATCGCCGGTCCACCTATAATAGCCGGTGAGCGTCCTACGCTACGCTTGCCGGTACGTGGCCTCCATTTGAAAACTTTAGAAACACATCGGCCATCTTTTCTTCGAACTATGTGCCCTGCCCAGTACTGCCCACTGCCGTTTCAACTTACTAATCCTCAGCTAGCTTTGCATGCGACCACGAAAACCCACGAAAAGAGTTCGTTTTGACGTGTATAAAAGTGACAGATATATACTTCGCCATAACTCTGTCTCGTTCTGATACTTCGAAAGAAATATTCCGTGGTTAGGACCACGGAATATTTCTTTCTTTGCGCAGCTAGGCTATTTCGGTTTCTTTGGGTAGTCTGCGAATCTCTTCATTCCCATCAAAAAATGCCAAGTCGATGTTGTGTATGAAGACATCGTAATAATATTTAATTATTCTGAACTGTGATTCTGAAGCTCAATTTTATATCATTACATCATGGCATACCTAAAAACTGCGACAACAAAATCCCAACTGAGTCAGGGAACACCGGGATGACTTCGGGAACTCCATGCAAAATATTAGGACTTGGCGTCATTTCTAAATTTAGATTTTACTCAACATGATTCACCTCAAAAGAGTATGTGAACCGGTTTTGGAAAAAACACCTATAAAATGTAAGATACCTGCAATAAAGTTTAAGATATCTTAAGCTACATTTATCCTATTATATGTGTCGGAATAAGTTATTTTCACGAAACGAAAAGTATTGACTTATTATACAGATACTAAATACTTTTCCGAAAAAAATAAGTCATACTAGCCTGCAATATTTCTTACCCACGCGACTGACACCAAAAACAAAACATTTGGTTACAATTTAAAAAGTGAAAATCACGTGAAAAGAGTTTTTTTCCGTAACGTATAATTCTATCAAAATTAACCTGAAATTCTCTGGATCACGCGAAAACAGTAGTCGATTCACATTCCCCCGCGTTTGATTGAGCTGTAGGTAATATCTGCGCATGTTCGTATGTTACAAGATATTTACATCATATTATAATCTGTGTTTATACACTGCCCACTGCCACTACATCTGACATTTGTAGGTCAGTGCCAAGGTAATATCAAGGAAAATTACTTTTTAACTAGTTTATTAATTCATGGCGTGACACTTCCTTGAACAAAGTACCTGCTTTTGTTGACCTTTTCAAGTAGGTACCGCTTGAAATTTTCCCAGCATTATCCTTACTTTTACTTAGTTTACTAAGAAATCGTTATGATCTGGACAAAAACCACGCAATTTAGTTCACACATTATAATCCACATGAATATACTTACATGAATCATTTCATGTTGAGAATACCGGACGGATAATAACAGACGGCTATTCTTACAAATGTTTTCAGATTTTTGAGATGAAGATACTATTAATAATTATTTATACACACACTTTTCTTTAATTTGAACAAACAGAACAAAACGTTTTCATACTAGCTAGGCTATTCGGCAGAAGAAAATATTGTAAAGAAAACTGCGAAAGTCCGGAAAAGAATTTCTGTGGTGTATGGAAAGCCACGACGACAGACATGGATACAAGTAGACTTATACGCCTCAGATCAGAGGCTTTTTTTTTAACCCAAAAAAGCCTGCTAGGACAAACCAAAGGTAGTCTGGAAGAAATCGCTCAAGGCGATAAGGGTATGCATAAATTCAGTCTAGTGACCGTTTACGAACGAGCATTGAAAATCTATGTTAGGTAGTTCTAACGGAATATCAAAGCATGGTGATTATACCGTCATTTTCTAAATATTGAAAAATTAAACTCCAGACTCACTAATGACTACTCAGAAGACTAAATTCCTTCAGTTGAAGCTATAAATCATCGTGACCAAAACACGCAAAGTCAAAAGGTCAATGTGAACTTGTAAGGTGAAAGAATTTCAACCTGCCAATGTCAGGAGAAAGATTCATTGAAAATAACCGATTTACTACACGACTTCCTGAGTACACGAGGTTGGCCGGCTCGAATTCCGAGCGCGGCCTCTGTCAAGGTCCGCTTCCTCCTTTTACTTAACCAGCTGTTACAGCATGTACGTTTCGTGCTTTTTTTGGGCTTGACTTTGTGTCGCTTTAGTGGAGGTCTGGAGTATAGACTCTAATTGTATCCCTGAGAGGAGATATTAATGAATGAAAGTCGCTGAGACTCTGTCAGAACACAATATAGCTAAAGTACTACGTGGGCGGGCGTCTTCAAATCCCGAATAGGTATCGTCTTGGTAAGCGTGCTACAACTGCTCAACATCAGGCAGTATGTGAACAAACGCAAACCTATTCAGCATTAAAAAAAATCATAGGTATTATATAATAGTTAGTCACTAGTACAGTGAATAAAAAATTTAGCCTCGCACTAACTTTCCGATAAATTTTTAATTTATTTTATAAGGTTTACCCCCGAGTTCACCAAAGCTTGTTAAAAGTGTGATTACTGTATTTAACCAACGGTTTTTGCTTGCTGAACAGCAAAATTTCGTTAAAAAGCTGTTTAAGATTTAACCAACGGTTGATAAATTAAACCTCTGTTTTTGAACTAGGGTTTAAACCCGAGTTTAATCGTTGTTTAAATACAGTAATCACACGTTTAACTTCATCAAGCATTGGTGAACTTGAGTCTTAGGGTCCCTTACTGAGCTTAAAGTCACAAAATGCGGACAGGTCCGGTGGAACTTCAAGCGCCATCTTGAATAAAAGTTTCTGGCGGATATCTCGAAAATTATGCACTTTGGGACAAAAGTTATTAAGAGCTCTATTGTAGAGAATAAAATTTCACATCTACAAGGTACAAGGTCAAAGAGTAGATAAATGTCATAGAGACGCGAAAGTAATAATCAGCCAGTTTTGAAGCAAGTAGTGTCTAAGTGATATAAACATACGAAGTAGCCCAGTAGTATGTAAGTAGTATTTATGCCTAATCAATTTACTAAGTACCCGCAATAAAGAAATTTATTTAAAGAAAAAAGAAAGAAATTTAATTTTATGTTTCAATGAGTAGTTTGATTTCTAACAGCAATTGTTAGCTTACAGTTTTAAAAAGGCGTCACTAGCCTATAAAACAATGAAACTTATTAAGTTAAATGTTATTTAAGCTTCTTCTTCTTCTTCTCTTCTTTTGAGCCATAGGACGTCCACTGCTGGACATAGGCCTCCCCTAAAGATCTCCAATAAGACCGGTTAGTAGCGGCTTGCATCCAGCGCGATCCTGCGGTCTTAATGAGGTCGTCCGTCCACCTTGTAGGTGGACGTCCTACGCTGCGCTTGCCGGTACGTGGTCTCCACTCTAGGACTTTTCGACCTCATCGGTCATCAGTCCTCCACGCTATGTTATTTAAGCTATGTAATGTTAAATACACATTGTATCATTTATTATTGTCAATAAAGAATTTCCAAAATCAAATAAGTGTCTAAGTAATTTAAAGCACACGACTTCTTATTTTTTTTATGTAGAATAGGGCTACATTTGGCAACCAATTCGCCTGATAGAAAACGAAGTTGTAGCCGAAGATGGATTATGTACACCTAGAAGATACCTATTCACTCTTGACTTGAAGATATCCAAACTGTAATTGTCAGGAAACAATGACGGAGGCAGGGCGTTCCCTTAACTTTTGACAATTTGATCACTTATAAATTAGACATGACACTCATTTTAGGTCACAACGGAAACCATGGCCACTTACATTTCATTAAGTGCATACTTGAGTAACATTTTAGGTATCCTACAGGAAGCTCAACTCCGGTGTGAATTCCTTATCAAAAAGACAATGCGAAATAGCCGCTAAAATTAAACATTAATGACTAAGCTATGACATAACCATACGCCATAGAATTCAATCGGTATTAAAATTCTATACAAACGTGAAACATTCGCATGCATCGAATTATTGTGTTCATATCCAGTCAATGGTGAGCTCTACTATAGAGCCGTAAGGATTATATTCGAATAGTCATAATACGACTCGATTCGTCTTATTAAATCGTTATCGAGTTTGTTTTACGATTCGATTATTCTAGGAGCGATCGGTCAGTGGTGTGACTAATTTGAGATAATGAAATATCTTTGCGTTAAGAAAAAAGGTTGTAAGTTCTTATAGGGCGGGTGGCTAGCCTTGGTGTCAGAGTATGTAACTCTGATGATGATGATGATGTCTTCCACGCCGATTTCGGCTACGGCGACCATTTTCCGTATGTGGGTTACTGATCTCACATGGCTGATGTACCCAATTTTAGCGGTGAATGTCCTAGGACAGTGGCTACCTACATGTGAGGACTCCTTTTATGTAATTGTATGTAATGTTGGACGGCGGTTTGTTTTTGAGATGTTCTCTTTTTAGGTCTAAATCACGCCTCCTTTGGTCCTCAAATGCGTACACGTTGTTGTGTATGGTGTTGCGTACACGCGTACATGTACTTGTTGTCTCCATGACGTACGGTCGACAGCTTGAGATTCCCATGATGAGGGTTCCATACCACAATAGTAACTCTGATATGGAACAGCCAGGATTCCAAGCTTCGGTAGCACTCAGATAAAAACTTCACTATGTGTATTTTTTCGTGCAACTTACAAAAACATGCTAATTTTAGTTTCTGGAATAACCCAAATTGATTTACTTGACTTTTAAATTGACCACAACAAAGTACCTCAACTAACATTGGGCATAACATAACGTGTTGATTACTAATTGCTCTGCGAGACGAGCCCACATACTATAGTAGGTACCTACCTAAAGATCGCCAAATGTAGTCGCAACTACAGTAGAGTAGATTTTTCAAGCGAGTTGATGGTCAAACGCGGAATCATTTCCGTTAAAAAAAAAGGACTCCATACTGACTCCATGGACGGTCTACCATAAAAATCACGCGTGAGTAAAAATTTTCCTATGTTATATTTTAATAAATAAATATTGTAATTATTTTTCGCCAACAATGGCATAACCGATTTAAGCCGTTGCAATCTATGAGAATTCTAACAGTTCATCCGAATCGATGTGTGCCATTTTTATATTAGGTATTGTTGATTTTTTTTTAAATTAATCAGCCGATTTTGTTGAAATTTAAATATTACCACCTCTGAAGTATAATCTACATATTAAACGAAAAAAGAAGTCATGAGAGTAATCGCCACCTATATACAAAATTTCTGATTCGTACCGCCAGGGAATGGAACAGTCTTCCTGCTTTCCAATCCCTAAGAAATATTATAATCTAAAGCTTTTCAAGATCAGAGTGATTACGTATCGTCTAGGTCTGCGTGCTTCATCTTCCACCACAACGTCGCTTACCATCAGGCGAGTTGGTGGTCAAACGCGGTCATATTCGCATTAAAAAAAACATTGTATCAAATTAAGAACCTCCATTTTTAAAGTCGTTTAAAAATAACATAACCTACTCAGTAACTAGAGCATGCATGCATTGAAAATAAACCTATAACTATGCACCTCCATCAAATAAAACTACCGAACAATCAATTAATAGCACATTGTCATTTGTATCGCGTAAATATTTAAACACAGAAGGTTATTTGTGCAATGGGCGTGAGGAGGTCACACACAAAGTCACGGTGTCATAGAGTCGGCACCCGGCCATTATTACATTGGGTTGTAGAACCATAGAATAAAATAATAGCAGTAGAAAATAGTACGCATGTAAACACCTACATTTCTTCTTCTTTTTATTTTGGCGTCGCATTATTGTGCATTTGCCAGTGTCAAGTATTTTTAATAATTTTTAATATTTTATCAAAATAGTCAGTCGTAGTCACGTCATAGTCCAATAAAGTCGCAGTCAAGTCCAAACATAGTCCAAGTCATACCTCAGTAAAGCAGTGGAGACTTTACTAGAGGCGTCTTTGGAGTTTTGGTAACAACACGGAACAACGTGATACGTCACATTATATCATTTGCCTACACTTATGCACGTAATTCAGCTCATAATCAACGAAATACCACAATTTTTCACTAATTATCACAGATAAAAACAAAAGTTTAACAAAATAATACAATTAGGCGACATGATTTTTCCGCGTTCCCGCCAAAACTCCATATCTACATTTTGATGTAGTACTTAAAGCTCTACATTAACAATTGGCAGCGAGATAAAAGCAAAGAAGATGTAGTACCTATATTTACTTAGACCAAATATACATCGGTATAAGGTAAGGTTCCTACTTATAGACCGGGTGTCTAGCTCTAGTAGGTACCTATCAGTGATTTATAAGTCGCCTGGAGACCTCTACATGGCTATCCAGTTAAAATAACCTGAATCCACAATGTATCGTGTCATCTGAACCACGGTAACATTCTGTTGGAAATGCTACTCGAGGACTCCCATCCGAAGACTAATCGTGCCGAATGGTGCTTAACTTTGGTGATCCCTGAAGAATACCTAGTTAGTCGACTATTGGATTACTTTTGAGTAGAAACTCCTTATTTTAAAAATCGAAATCGATTAAAAATGCCAATTTGCAGCATCTCAACATCGTCGTCGTGGAAGCCGTGGTGGTCTAGTGGTGATGACACCCGCCTTACAATCGTGAGGTCGTGGGTTCAAATCTCGGTCCCGTACCAATGAATCCCTTGGAATTTATGTACGGAATTTCACACTATTGGCTTTTCGGTGAAGGAAAACATCTTGAGGCAACCTGCATACGTCCGTAGAAGAAATTCGATGGCGTATGTGAATCCACCAACCCGCACTGGGCCAGCGTGGTGGATATGGCCCAATCGCCCTTCGTGCGTAGGCCTACGTCCTGCAGTGGACTATTAAAAAGGCTGGTACAGTACAGTACAACATCGTCAAACAAAGCTCTAGATATGTATAAAAATGATGAACGTCACGATACCTTGGCATCTAAAATCAACCTTCGTCAAAATTGTATTATATTCCCTTTAGGCGATATTAACAAGTTATGTAATCAAACAAGAAACCTACATACATACTGACTTAGTAAACTTTTTCTTTTTTTTGTACAGAAAAACAGAATTTTAGTTATTATTCACCACTATGGAAACTAACGTGGTTTTCATACATTTTAACTAAGTAAAACACAGGTGTTACTCACGTTTGATTTACTTGGTTAAAATATTATTCACCAATAAAATGTACCTATATTCGCTCATCTAATCCCAACATAATATAAGCTCGCTCTGTCTATTTTTATTTCTAAATATCTTGATAGAGTAAGTCTAAAAGAAAAACTAAAATAACAGTTTTTACGATTTCTTCTACATATTACTTGAATCGAAAAATATCAATCCCAACTTCTTCTAATATGTTATGTGTTAAAATTGTTAAATGCTAGAGCTTATAGATTATTGCCTATGTACTAGAACTTACAAAATGGCCGATTTAAAAGACGTTAAGTTTGTACTTAACGGCTTTTCATCAAAGTGAAGTCAAGCGTGCGGCACAACATTTATTGGGTTGTTAGTTACCACTTTAACTATTGTTAGCAAAATTATTATAATTATTGTTGTTAAAACTTTTCTAAACCTTTATTATGTATGATAATTAAGGTCGTAGCACATGAGTGATTGCTAATTGTCATAGTTTATTTAGAGGTCAAAGAGCTTGTAACCTTGTGGTCGACATGAAGCCAGATGGATAATAAGACAGGTACTTATGTTTCTGGAGGCAAGCTCTACTTTTGATCGGTCACTTACAATGTAATTTCTGTGTCTATTACAAGACCACTATTCAAATAATATGGTCGGAACTAGGCGGTAATTTATGCTACAAATTTTTGATTATTATCAAGCTTCAATCAATTTCATTTTCAAATAATCTAGGTAGGTGTGACTACAATGTAACTGTAAATACTCGTATATTTTCCATTTGTACCTACCTACTTTTCGTGTACCTACATACGGGCAGCAAAGCACGCTGCACAGCAGGACATGTAGTTACACAGTAATAGAGTGAGAGATCGACTTAACAGACTTCCAAAAAGGAGGAGGTTTTGTATCGTCTGTATGTATTTTTTTCGTGTATGTTCATCGATGTTTTCACCAATTGTGAACCGAATCCAAACATTAATTTTTAATTCGGGTATACTTCAGAGGTGGTCATTTAAATTTTATCGAAATCGACTGAGCCATTTTTGAAAAATCAACAATAATATAATTAAATTATACATTTATTCGAGCGAACTATTTGAAATTTGTAGACGATGGAAGTCGGTTTTGCCATTTTTTACTAAAAATAATTATTGCAAAGGTCAAAAAATGTCACAGGGTACTTTTTATCCCGAAAAATTAGATGGTTCCTATGAGTTATACACAAAAATCATAATTATTTTTCGCCAAAAACGGCATGACCGACTTCAACCGTGTATATAATTCGCGAATAGTTCGCACGGATCGATGTAGCAATTTTCACATTATTGTTGATTTATCAAAAATGGCTCAGACGATTTCGATAAAATTTAAATTTGACAAACTTCAAAGTATATTCTTTCCAATAAAAAAAGAATTATCGAAAACGGACTACTAAGTAAAAAGTTATGCGTGGTTACACATATAAAAAATATACGCGTCGAATTGAGTACTATTTACCTCCTCCGTTTCGTCAGTCAAAAATATAACGCGGCTAAAAGCTAATTTCCCACCATGTATTCAAGAATATACTCGTAGCTACTCGACAAGTTCCCGCCTAATTATTTAATCCGAACGATCAACACCTGCAGTTTCATTTTGTAGACTTGATTGCGACCACTTTGTATTAAATTATTTTGTCGTAGCGGCAGCGATTAACCAAAGCGCTACTGTCGTGTTTTTAAAGGACTCGTCATCAACCCGTACATAATTTTTAGTTCGTTATTTGGCCAACTAAAGAAGTATTTCTGTATGGTCGTACAATAGGATCATTAGATCATCGAAGGCTTCGTGCGACGGCATTTAATCATTCTTTCCACGGCATAGCAGCCTATAGTACCATCGCCTGATAAAGTTTAACTGACGAATAAAATACGTACAAAAAATTGATCAAAACGAAGCATTGTTTACGAAATAAATGATAAAAATATAAAGTGTAAAATAAATCTTTAGGGGAGTCCTATGTCCAACAGTGAACGTCCTATGGCTGAAACGAACGAACGAAAATAAAGACAGATAAATTGAGCATTGTTTATAAAACAAATTACACAATATAAAGGTGTATTTAAAGTCAGTAAAGTAGATATATGCCGCGTCGTGTAGGCAGAGAAAAGCAAAGCACCCCGAAGCATGGAAATTGCTCTACAGTTAGCCGAGATCATGAATATATAAATCATTACAATAAAAGTAGTCCATCCATTCATCCATCAGCCTTATGATGTCCACTGCTGGACATTGGCCTCCCCTATGGATTTTTAATAAGCCCGGTTGGAATTAGCTTGCGTCCAGTGCATTCCTGCGGTTTTAATTATATCGTGGGTCCATCTGTACCTACTAGTCGATGGGGATCCTACGCTGCACTGTACGTGTTCTCACATATTAACCATCCGTTCATTGAACTATGTGACCTGCCCATTGCATTTCAACTTAATAAATCCGCTGAGGTATTTAGGTAAGGCATTCGTCTGTGGATCTTATTCCTCATTTGATCTCGCAGAGAGACTCCAACCGCCTCACCACAAAAGATTTAAACACGCTTTAAACACTGTTTAACCGTGCAATTAGTACTGTTAAAAATTGTCAAAACCGTGCGTAAAACTTTTGTGGTAAGACGGTAAAAGTCCAAACGTAGCCCTCAGTGAGTGTTGTTGGATTTTCTTTCCTTGTTTAGTTTATCTGTAACTTGTGAAGCAGGACCTCATATTTATTAATGAGTGTCGTGCCGATCTCTCCTTCCTAGCATGGAAATCGGCCTCCTCGTTGAATATAGCCCGGATTTTCTTTGTTAATTAATTGATACTATTATTTTCTTGTCTTAACCAACGCTTAGACTAAGATTACTGTTTTCGCAACTTCAATAGTTCTTATTCCCAATCTCCATAGTACAAGTGGTAATAAAACATCTGGTAGATATTATAACTCTGCTTTTGTGAAACTCTTTAACTTAACTCTTTGACTGCCTCGGTGGCTCAGTGGTTAGTGACCCTGACTTCTGGGTCAAAGAGGCGTGGGTTCGATCCCCACCCAGGGCAAATATTTGTGTGATGAACATAGGTGTTTGCTCTGTGTCTGGGTGTTTCTTAGGTACTATCTATATAAGTATGTATTTAAAATATGTATATGTAGTATTCAGTATCTGGCAGCCATATCTCAAGCTATGCTTAGTTTGGGGTCAGAGACCGTGTGTAAGATGTCCCCTAATATTTATTTATTTTATAACTTCTAGGTTTGCGACTCTCTTAATATTTTAATAGCTATGTAATCAAGGTATATTGAAATAGTTATTACAGCCCACTATTTCGCCAAGTTAACACTAATAAATGTTTTAAATATGTATTTTATAACAGCTTTACGACATATTGCCGTATAAAAAGAACGCCCGACTGCCCAACAAAGCCGGCTAAGAAATCATTTTCGATTATGTTAGCATGTTATATGTTGTTGCTACACTTATAAAAACTATCTAAAAAGAAGCAAATATTCACGGGAAATACCTAAATCTATAAAAACAGCCAAAAACATAGCTCAGAACAACACCTAGGTATTTCTATAAGCGGCGGTCATATCTAGTAGATATACCTACCTAAATATAAGTTTATTCATCAGTACCTACCTTTAACTATGAAATTTTCCTACCCTAAATCTTCAGTAAAGTAAGTTCGTATAGGCCGGATGGCTAGCCCTGTTGTCAGAGTTCTCAAAGGAAGGCCTCTGACATGGCTAAACGGTGAAAACAATCGGGATCCAAAATATAACGTGTCTTCCGAGCCACGGTAGCGTTCAGTTGGAAAATGCAAGTGAAAATAAGTCTTAACATCGATTTCGTAAGCAAAATTTGCACAAGTTCATTTGCAAGTAGCAATCCTCCAATTGACTTCTGATCCCTTGAATTTTAGAGCAGTTTTAATGGGCACTTAGAACAGCCAATTTCCTAATAAGCCGCACTGAGGACTTCGCTCAAACTAGGAGCATATAGAATGGCCGTGCTAGAAACGTATCTAGCATGGAAAATAATTATTTTTCGCAAAAAATGGCAAAACCGCCTTCCATCGTGTACAAAATTCGAATATTTCGCTAGAATTGTTTACATTATTGTTGATTTTTCAAAAACGGCTCAGCCGATTGCTGTAAAATTTTAATGGGACCACCTCGGGAGTATACCCTTTCGAACTAAAAAAGAGTTTTTCTATTCGGTTCAGAATTGGCGAATTATCGATGAATATACACAAAAAAACATACAGACGAACATAGAACCTCCTCCTTTTTGGAAGTCGGTTAAAGAAATACGTACAGACGAACATAGAACCTACTCTTTTTTGAAAGTCGGTTAATAACATGATACGCTCTTCTATGCCCACTTCAACGTACTCGTACCATTAACGTATAATCCTTATCATCAAAGAAGTCCCACGGAAAATTAGGGGAACTAGTTTAAACCTTAGAAGATCGAATTTTGAAAGATTGGCCATGCGATTGTGCTGCTGCATCTGCGAGACTTCTTTCGTGAAATGGGCTCTGCGTGAACAATAATCGTCAATAATATCTTGTTAGACATTGGGCAGACATTTTTAGACATTCATCATAATAATTACTGAAACAAAAATTCAATTGGCTTCCTCGGTGGCTCAGTGGTTACTGACTTCTGTATCAAAGAGGCGTGGATTCGATCCCCACCCAGGGCAAGCGTTTATGTGATGAACATAGGTGTTTGCTCTGTGTCTGGGTGTTACTTGAGACTATCTATATAAGTACATTTGTATTTAAAAATGTGTTTATGCAGTCTCTGGCAGCCATACCACAATTTTTGCTTAGTCTGGGGTCAGAGACCGTGCTGTAAGATGTCCCTTAATATTTATTTATTTAATTAGCTACAAGTATTTTCAGGGCAATAGTCTCAAATAGTCAAATAGTAGTAATAAGTAAAACGATTTTGATTCAATATTTTCTTTGTTTTTTATGTAATCGTCTTTAACATTTTGATGATTAAAAAGCTATATTTTCTCAACAAGTTTTACGTTAGGGTGTTCTAATTTGTGGTAAATTATTTTATGTGGGTAATTAATTAAATTGTTATTAGTAATTTGGTGAATACGTAAATTTTCACCTATTATAATTATATTATGTTATCGAAAACCTTTGTTAAAAGACGATTCTAAGCGCATTTCCATAATTATGTCTAAAGAATAAAGCAAATTTTTTTGCGATAGCGGCAAATTTTTGAAATGTTTATCGCAAACTCTTTGAGATAAACCTTATGTGGGATCACTATAAAATTAATAAACATTTTTGATTCAACATTTTCTTTAGACATTTTTAGACATTCATTTCACACCACCATCTGAAAGTCTCCCATCCGGACATGAACTACCGTGGCCAGTCTTACGTGTCGGGGTTGGCCGCTGCAAGGAGAACATGGTCAGATGGGGTTTTGCAGACCAGGAACAATGCGGATGTGGTGCTGCCGTCCAAACCATGGCACACCTTTTGGTCTGCCCGCTCTGTGCGAAACAATGCACACAGGAAGATCTGAACTTGGCCACCGAGGACGCGGTAGAGGTCGCCAGATTCTGGTCCCATAATATTTAAACCTCGTATATAAATTGTATAAAATTATAAAAAAAAAAGCCATTGACACGAGATGAAAAATGAGCAAAATCTTTTTTTTAAATTCTGACTTTTAACATTTATAGGTATGTAGTAGGTTTCACTAATTTACCATAAACTTAAAGAAAAAGAAAACGACTACTACTTACTAGTAAGAAAATTCTGCGCGCACTTTTCTTAACACAGATAGGTACCTGATCTAAATTATAATTAATAATTACCTACCTACACTGTAAAGAGGTGTTTAGTTAAAGTTACACCAAAAACTTGAAACTTTAAAACTGAAGCACTTCCACCGAACTCAAAATGTAAAACACCACGTCTTTGCCAAATTCAAAATGTTCGCGTCTAAACTGGCAGTTGCAAAGCAAAATGTAAAAAATCCAACGGCTCGAGCCAAGGTGAACCAGATACAGTTTTGGATTAGCCGAGACTACGCTCTACCTGCGATGAAACTGTCTGTATTTTATTACTGAATTAGATTTCGATGAATGTGACTTTATCGTTCTTTATTGCATGACCAAAAATGTTTATTAATTTTATAGTGATCCCACATAAGGTTTATCTCAAAGAGTTTGCGATTAACATTTCAAAAATTTGCCGCTATCGCATGACTTCAACCTGCATCACCGTACAGAATCAGAATCATTTAATGACGTATCGAGATTAAGGCTTATTCCACAAATCCCCTTAGATGATCCCCTGCGAAGGGGATAAGTGGAATTTCCACAAATCCCCTTCCGCAATGCCGCAGGGGATTTTTGGACTAAAGATCTACAAATCCCCTTAATGAATATTTACACACTTTTGAAATAAAATACCAGAACGTAAATAATCGATTTTTATTGTACATAATATACGAGTGGAGAACAAAATAAAAAAAAATCATCTTCGATAATTTTGTATCAGTGTTGATATATGTAATGTCTCATACACATATTTCCAAAAGTATTTTATTTCAATAGTGTGTAAATATTGACTAAGGGGATTTGTAGAACTTTAGTCCAAAAATCCCCTGCGGCATTGCGGAAGGGGATTTGTGGACAAAATGTCCAAAAATCCCCTTACGCAAAACCGCAGGGGATAAATGGACAAAAATTCCACTTATCCCCTTCGCAGGGGATCATCTAAGGGGATTTGTGGAATAAGCCGAGATTAAAACTATAATTAATAATCATTTTTCGCAAAAAATAGCATGACAGACTTCACCCGTGTACAGAATTCGCGAATATTTCGCACGGATCGATGTAGCATTTTTCACATTATTGTTGATTTATCAAAAATGGCTCAGCCGATTTCAATAAAATTTTAATGGGACCAATTTCGAAGTATACTTATTCTAATAAAAAAATAATTATTGAAATCGGACTACTAAAAAAAAACTTATGCGTGGTTATACAAAAAAAATACGCGTCGAATTGAGTACCTCCTCCGGTTCGGTTCGTCGGTCAAAAATACATAATCTGTATAATAATACATAGTACCGCCAACAATAGGTCTCGTCATTCAAATTCTACACCGGTCCAGACGCTTTAGCTAGCGGTCCAGACGCTTTAGCTAGCGGTCCAGACGCTTTAGCTAGCGGTCCAGACGCTTTAGCTAGCGGTCCAGACGCTTTAGCTAGCGGTCCAGACGCTTTAGCTAGCGGTCCAGACGCTTTAGCTAGCGGTCCAGACGCTTTAGCTAGCGTTATCTCTTTACCAACTTTCCAAAAGATGCAAGTTACGTCCTGCGATTGCGCCAAATTTTTGAAATGTTTATCACAAAAATAACTCTTTGATGATCAAACAACTTACAGGTCGCGGCATATAAGTCTAGCACTGAGCGAAGTGTGGAGGGGGTGGCTGCGCATGAGTTTAGTATGGCAGTCAACATGCGCAGCCACAGTACCCTCAGCACTAGACTTACGTGCCGCTACTTGTACTGATAAGAGAGATTTTTCTATTTGGTTCTAAATTATATGCGAGTGAAATGAGGCGTTTAGCCGAGCTACTACAAGTTATAAATAAAGGTAGGCTGTACAATTTTACTTTTATTTATATCATACTAGCTCACCCGGCGAACTTCGTTTCACGAAATATCTTGTGTTATTCTGATGTATAAGCATTACTACTGCAAAGTTTCATTCTGTTCTGTAGTTTTTGCGTGAAAGAGGAACAAACATCCATACATACAAACTTTCGCGTTTATAATATTATTAGGATTGATAGAAAGATTACGAGTACACAACAGCACTGCAAGGTCACCGCAAAGATGCCAGACTCGGTGCGTGGCAAAAAATGCACAGTCCACCACCTAACTATATCGCCCCTACTGAAGAGCTCCCCCCAGCCGGGCTGGTACGCGCGCCACGAATTATTTCGTTCGTAGTGTCAGAACGAGACAGCGTTATGGCAAAGTATATAACTGTCACTTTTTCACACGTCGAAATGAGTTCTTTTCGTCGCATTTCGTGGTCGCATGCTTTATAGCATGGTCATAAGGGAAACTGGCCCGTATGGAAGACCTTGAACCTTTGAGAAAATATTACTATAATATAGCTCGATGCCTTGAACCGACTTTGTTCCCAAGTGGGACGAAGTCGGGATAATATGGCGAAGTGGGGCTTTATATACGACTCGGACACCGCATGCCTATGTAAACTAAAGCCGCAGACAATGTCGCACCTGTTGGACTGTGCAGCATGTCCTTACTCATGTTAAGTCATGTACCACAGACCAGACGACCTCATTAAGGCCACGAAAAATGCTGTTGGGGTGGCAACTTACCAAAAATGTTTGGTTACATAGTATAAATCATTTATTAGCCTGAAGTCTGGATTTTAAGTTTATGTGTTTATGTTTTTGAAGGGCTGTTGATTTGAATAAATAAATAAATAAAATAAAAAATACGAAAGATCTCCATCTCCAACATTTCGTGTGAAAGAAGAAGAAGATTGAAAGATGAACAGCATTTCTATAACACGTAGTTCTAGGTTTAGAAATAATAAATGAACGTAGGTAATTAAACTGATTGACTGAATTTTAATATGTAGTAGGTTATGCACTAAGAGAATAAAATAAGAATATATGGTAGGCTTCGGTTTTAGTTAATAACGCGATTGATTTATATTCTTCAAGTTCAATGACATATGTAGATAATACAATTAAATAACTAAAATTTTCCACACATTGTTTGTAATAAATGTCGCAGTATTGCAATACCTGTCATATACCTACTATTTGCCGATAACATAATAGGTACCTATTACTTAAGTTTATATAATTATGTACCAAAGTATTGTGTGAATTTCCATTTTCCGTAACAACTATTGACTTAATTAACTTTTGTGTTTACTTTAAAGTTATTTATGCATGATTCACCCATATTTGTAAATTGTAATTATAATAAAAGGATTGCGCCTGACTATACCATCTTACTAGATGCATGACTTAACAGTAGTGTAAATCATAAATCTGATTTCTGAATTGTATACTATTTGACTTGTGACTTGACGTTATTAATAAATTTGATCTGATTAAATACGTAATTACCTACTAAAATAGATACCTAAATAAATAAGATACCTGCAGCTTAAATATTTACTAATCATTTGTTAGAATGATTACGTAGATATTACAAAAATATTTACTTAAATAATCATAAATCGTTCTATCTATGAAAAACTATGGCGGCAAGTATGTACTCAGCATGAACTAGAACTAAATGATTTGGACTACTATAGAACTACTACTAGGTACTACTGAAAAGTAGTTCATACTTATCACTCTGTCACTTACCTACTTAAATATTTTTTATCATTTTGGACACCAAGTAAAGAAGAAGTTTTACTTCAATGAATAATTATTTTTCTCAATGTATTGTACCAATGGGTCACTTTTATTTTTCTAACTTAAAAAACATTGAAAAATAATTCAAAACTACCTAATATATACAAATGCGCCAAAAATATGAAACCTACCTATATACAGAATAAAATAAATAAATACACAGAGGCTAAAAATCGAAACAAATACTGTCTCCGTGTAGTAGGGTGCCAAGAACGCTGGCTGCATTCCCACGCTGAACGGCTAAAGGTATTCTCTGTGCGAGGAATGAGCCAGCAATTTTTTCTCAATTAAACTTGACAATTTAGACACATATTAGGTACTTGTCAGAAGCCTTCGGGCGGCTTAAAAACTCTGACACCAGGGCTAGCCACCCGGCTTGTACGAAGTTACTTTTGACAAAAATAGTTTTTATGCTCATCACGAATCAAGTAGCCTTCGTGGAAAAGTCAAAGGCTATATAGCCTGCGGTAAGAATCTGAATGAGGTAGGACATATGTAGTTAAATGGTGAATTCACCTTTAACTTATTGTTAAAACTCTTTATTAACCTTTTCATAAGACTTGTTCTTTAGCCGTTAACGCGGCTTAATTACCTATAGGTATTATAATATTTCGCCTGAGTTAGTTCACATGTGAATGTAGTTTGGTTTAGCAGAACATATGTGATAGGATACCGTAGATCATTCTTGATTTGTAACAATCATAATAAAATTGTTCATTTGCCACTTATAAGTGTTACATAATATTATTACTTTTAGCCAAAAATGGCAAAAGTGACTTCAATCATAGCAATCTAAGTACAAAATTCGAATAGGTACTTCGCTCGAATCAATGTAATATTTTGAATGACCTACAAGGCAATTCTGTTAGCCGATCTCTTTACTGAAGTGATACGTTCTTGAACCTCTCTCGTTTTTCTGACAGTTCCGACAGCTCTAAACTGTCAGAAAAACGAGACAGGTTCAAGAACGAGATCGGTTGACAGAATTGCCCCGCTGGTGTTGATTTTTCAAAAACCGCTCAACCCATTTCGACAAAATTTTAAAACATTGCAGTATGATCTGCCAAATAAAAAAACTTCAAAAACATTCATAGTAATTGGCAAAATGATCGCGTAACATCACGTACATGGGAAACTTCTCCTTTTTGAAGTTGCTTAAAAAGTTTTTAAATTATTTGGGCTTAAAAGTAAGTCACCCTTTTCAAGCAAAGCAATTTTTAAATATTAGGTCGAATTTTAAAAATAGCACCTCTAAATACCTCTACAAAAGTTTTTATACAAAGTACCTAACAAACCCCGTAATAAAAATATATTCAGTACGTCTGGAACTGAGCCCTTAGTCCAATTTATGTGTAGTTTACTTAAACTTTCGCGTTCACGAGTTAGTAATAGTAGTTTATGCAACTGTCATAATATAATGAAGGGTATTAAAACACGAGTGTGAGTTTATGAAACGAGCGTAGCGAGTTTTTTACCACAACTCGTGGGCAGGCGGGTGGTTATGTGGGAGTCCTGCCAACTTGACAGTATACCCACCAAAACCCCTGGGTGTTCCACCACTGCGCCTGGTGTCGGGGCTACGGGCACGCTTGCGCACTCCTCCGCGGCACCCGACAGCGCTGGCCCAACTTGGGCCCCACCACGGAGCTTCGGCTCCCGCCAGAATGACGATGTGCCGAACACCAGGTACATCGCCACCCACCACCTGAATTTAGTGCAAACCTGGACTAACCCCTCTTCGCAGCTCTAGTTAGGTACCTATTTTGTGGAACGTTCGAGCATAAGTATAAGTAGCTAAATGAGACAGAATTTTATTCGCAAATTATTCAGGTATTTTACCTCTTTTATATTTAACTTAATTGTAGGTATATACAAAATTGCAAGAGTTACCTTTATAGGTACAGGAAAGTTGTCATTATAGGTGACCATTGTAAGTCTAGATTCGGCTTTGTAAGCAAAATACTGCAAAGCAATTATGTAAGCAATTGAAATAAAGTTTCTAATCTGGGTAAACACAAACAACAGACTGTTTTGTTTGTTCGTATTTCGCGGTAGGATGATAAAACCTAAGTGAGGTCTTATAATACCTAACTGTTCGTACTACGCCAGCTCCATCTCTACCAAAGCGATTCTGTGTATAAATAAATGATTCAACTAGGTAATTTTATTTTTTGCCAAAAATGGTAAAACCGACTTCCATAGTGTACAAAATTTGAATAGTTCGCTCGATTCGATGTATTCTATTTTACATTATTGTTGATTTTACGAAAACGGCTCAGCCGATTTTAATAAAATTTAAATGGGACCACCTCGGAAGTACCTATTTTTGCCTTTTGAACTAAAAAAGATTTTTTCAAATCGGTTCACAATCGGCGATAATAGCGATGAACAAACACAAAAAAAATACATACAGACGAACATAGAACCTTTTTGGGGGTCGGTTAAAAAAGGAACAACTGTTTAAGTTTCGGCTTGGAAAAGATTTCTTCATCTGACCGGATGTTAGTTTTTGACCGACTTCCAAAAGACCGCCGATACCAATACCGAAAAGACTGCCGATATTTAAGAACCTATCAAAAAAATATCGTTTAGTTAAAAAGGGTCCCGAGGTGGTCCCATTTAAATTTTATCGAAATCGGCAGAGCCGTTTTTGATAAATAAACAATAATGTACTACTGTAATTCGTGCAAACTATTCGAATTCTGTACCAGGTGGAAGTAAGTGGAGCTATTTTTTGCGAAAAATAATGATTATAGTCTGACCGTTTAACTGAGTCCTCGCCTGGATCGCTTGGATGTTGTATTTCACGCTTTTGACATGTTAACGCCACGCACTCTTAGGTAAATAAATGGTACACAAAGCCCGATTACAGATTCGCTAGCGTAAATTTAATAGCAACGTAATAACTATACCTAATTAAATTTAAAATTTAAAAAACCCCCGACACAAAAACACTTCAACAAACATTTGTAGAATTTTGGTTCTTCCATACCCACTTTAACCCACCATAACTCTTAAACGGCTTAATCGATTTTTATAAAACATAGCTAAGAACACTCTCGATTAAGTCTCCTTTCATCCAAAAAAAACTAAACTGAAATCGGTTCAGTGGTTCGGGCGCTATGATGCCACAGACAGACAGACAGACAGACAGACAAACAGTCACGTCAAACTCATAACACCCCTCTTTTGCGTCGGGGGTTAAAAAGCGTTCTCTCTATCGAATGCCTAAAGTGAAAAAGAAACAGAACTATGCAATTTAGCTAATATAATTACGATGGCGCCTCTTGTAATCGGGCTGAGTTTCCCCACGTGCGCATAAAGCGTTTTGTTTTCACATTTCTATTAGGTACTTACATACAATAAGAGTGTGGAACTATTTGCGTCAGTATGTCTTTCCGTTAAGTATAATCTAAGAGTTTTCAAGCAGAGCAATCAGCTTCATGAAACTTCTATGCAAGTGTGCTACATCCTAGACCACATCTGCTTGAAATTAGGCTCGATGTGGTCAGATGTGAACCTTCTTAGCATAAAAAACACTAACTCAGGACCCCCAGCTAAAAGCAGCTACTAGATAGGTAATACCAGAAAAAAAATCACATGAAAGGCGGATCTGACATTACATGTACACAAACAAAGTAGGTTATACCTACACTTAACACAGGCTTCACTAATTTCTTAAGCTGTGTACATAGTTTTCTATTTTCCCGGTAGATACTATCAGTGACATGCAATAGACGAAACTTGAGTGGAATGCCATGACCCACAATTTCGGTGGTGACTTGCCGAGCCTAGCGTTGCGTATTCAATGAGCTGTGTGTCTGGTTTGCTTATAAAAAGTAGTCCTGAGTCGGTTACCCTAGTCTAGCCGATCTATGATTGCGATTAAAACTTTGTCTCGCTCTGTAAGAAGCAGGAAGAGCAAGACAGTAAAAGAAAACAAACTCGATCTCATAAGGACAGCATGGACTGAATGCCATAAATCGTAAATGATGCTATTCTCTACGAACATGCTTTACGTGCCGTAGTTAAATTTTGTTGACAAGAATTTTGTGTGATTTATTTCTGTTTCCAATACATGTTATGAACTTGAACTCGGTTTTAATTTAATTTTTACATTACAATTGTCATAAAAACATTCCTAACATGATTCAGGAAAGCTTTTTTTTTATCCATATAGGTTTGCGTTTGACTACATACTGCCTGCAGCTAAAATATACTTAGCCCAGCTCGTCGAAAAATAAATCAAATCACTACATAGTACAAAACAAAGTCGCTTCCGCTGTCTCCATGTCCCCACGCATGCTTATATCTTTAAAACTACACAACTGATTTTGATGCGTTTTTTTTAATAGATAGAGTGATTTAAGAGGAAGGTTTATATGTTTAATAAACCTGTGCAAAGCCGGAGCGTGTCGCTAGTTAAAAATAACTTCGTTCATTCTTTAGTACAGGTCTTTACCAGCTAATAAACAACAAGAGCACCTACTCGTATTGATGTTACCTACACACATTTTGCTTCAGATATTTTTCAATATTTTTACCCAAGAATATGTAAACTATGTTTGCACAAGTGGATAGCTCAGTGCTCTTTCACAAAGACAAATTGATTTATCGCCTAATTTATCATGACTTTATTTAATTTCAATACCAATATACCTATTAACCTTCAGCGATTGCGTTTGTCTGAAAATATGCACAATTCAAGCGTCTTTTGTGCATTTCCTATTTATTTGAATAATGAAATCAGTAGGTGCAAAATTATAAAAATAATGTAGCGAAGACATTGATTTAACAAGCTTTTGAACTGGTATTTTAGTTCAAAGAGTGGTCTTTGTAATAAACATTTCAAAAATTTGTCGCCATAACAGGATTTGAACCTGCCTCTCTTTTGGATGTTCAAGTCATGCGTTCGCGACAAATTTTTGAAATGTTTATCACTAAGACAACTCTGGGATAAATCTAGTGTAGAAAGCAATTTATACCTAATTATTATCGTTTCATTAGTATTTTATGTATTTTATTACATAGGGGTGTATTAAAATGTCTGAGACCTATTCTCTGACCTACCAAACAAACACAAAAAACATAAAAATGGGTTAAGCCGTTCGGAGGATTTCAGTAATAAACACTGTGACACATTTTTTGTTAGAGTCTTCAGTTTTTCTTTACAACACTTAACTTGGAACGCTCTCAACATACTGCATATGGGAAATTTAGGACACTTATTTTGCCTATTAGAAATTTAGGTCAACTATTTCCTGCAGTTGACGTCCTACGGGTGAAACTATAATCATAACGCAACCAAAATTCCTATATTCAACATGTATTTAAAGAAGTAATTACGAGTACATGTCAAATAAGTTTTTTTATAACGCAACTCAGCTTTAGTGGGACCGGGTTCAGCGAAGTTAGTACGTTTTTGTATGGATATGAGCTACGAGCGAACTTAAGTATATTTTTTTGGATGGATAAATGTGAGCTAAAGTTGCGCATTTGACATGTAATTATTTCTTTAATGCAACCAAAATATATCCCTTCAAGGTAGACCAGCATTGACATAAATTGTAGCAATGGTACAGCATGACATTACTACTTTATACCGCATAAATTAGTTAAAGAATGCCAACTATTGTATGTACAAAACATGCCATCAATAACACATGTTATGATACCTATACTGTGTCGTTTGCATCTTTTGTTTACAAATGTACATGTGAAATGTGTGACTGTAGACGTAAAGTGTAGCATTTATTGTAGAGTCGAGTGGCGTAACGTATTGGATAATAATTATTATTCGCAAAAAATGGCAAAACCGTTTTCCATCGTGTACAAAATTCGAATATTTTGCTCGAATTGTTTACATTATTGTTGTTTTTTCAAAAACGACTCAGCCGATTTCTGTAAAATTTAAAAGGAACCACCTAGGGAGTATACTCATTCGAACTAAAAAATAATTTTTGAATTCGGTTCTTAATTGACGGAATTATTGATGAACATACACAAAAAAATACATACAGACGAACATAGAACCTCCTCCTTTTAGGAAGTCAGTTCAAAATTGCAATGGATCTATGTAAAAATCCATGAAAACTTGTTGCATAGAGATGTCTGTATGTATTTTTTTGTACGTTCATCGATAATTTCGCCAATTGTGAACCGAATCAAAAAATATTTTTTATTTCGAATACCTACTCCATTTAACTTTTATCGAAATCGCCGGACCGTTTTTGATAAAACAACAATAATGTACACGGATGTCGCATCTATTCTTGCCATCTCTTCGAATTCTGTACACGGTCGATGTCGGTGGTGCTATTTATGGTCATAATTAATTAACATAAAAAATTGAAATTATATTTATACGAATATATGTTGTACTCAAAATACCACAAAGTCTCATAATATAAGCTAAGCCAACTTGAAATCTAAATAGAGTAATTAGCGATGCTATTACAGTCCAAAATTTGCACCCACTAATACGAGTATGTGTAAGCGTTTTAAATCTGTGGCTCTTGGATGTGGGCTGAAACTTACCAGACCGAGGATAATGAATTGTATTTAAAACAATGTTGACGTCGTGGCCTTGGCTGCCGAATTTGCATATATGTTTATGTATTACAATATTTACAATGCTTTAGATCAATTGAAGAATTTTACTGCAAATCTGCAGGATGCCGCTAAGTAGGTGCAGTTTTTACGTAAATATCATACACATTGAGTCGTGGTAGCCTTTTTTTACGAGGTGGAAATCTTCGAAAGATTCCCGACTGCTTTGGGGTGCAGTCGGGTTATGATAAGATAAGATAACTTTATTGATATTAATGGAACCTAATACTTATTACAAAAAATATTGCATAATATTGATTCATTAATATACTCGTTCGGTTTAACATTTTTTTTACATTTTACTAATATTATTATTTAAATACAAATGCAGTGTCAATTTAAAAAAAAATCACAAATATCACAATATGTAGGATTGACACCCACTAAAACCCCCTGGGTGGCTAGCCTTTGTGCCTTCTTGGGATATATACTCGTAAATATACACAAACGAAGACCTCATCCTATTTTGTCGGTAAAAATAGTTCCAATGTGAGAATTGAAGACTAACTACTTCATCATAATCATCAGCCGTAGGACGTCCACTGCTGGATATAAGACTCCCCAATGGATTTCCAATAAGCCCGGTTGGAAGCGGGCTGCATCGAGCGCGTTCCTGCGGTCTTAAGTAAATCGTTGGTCCACTTAGTCGGTGGACGTCCTACTCTGCGCTTGCCGCTGCGTGGTCTCCGTTCGAGAACTATACTACCCCATCGGCCATCAGTACCTACTTAAATTACATCGTTTTAATCACCGGTCACTGGATTCATACAAAAAATGCAGGATTCCTCACATGTTTTTCGACTTGATTTATCTGTTCATGATGCCGAACATTTACGTACCTACACTTGCCTATATATATACCTAGAGTACCGAAACCTAACTCACTAGAGTTAGTTCTTAAGTATCGAAATTGTAGTGAAATCTATAATATCCATTTTGGCAGTTTTATTTCGTTTACCTCTTCAGAATCTTCAGATGTTAGGTCGTTGCCACATTCCCGGAATAGCGTAGAGAAAATTCAAAGAAATCTTGGAAAAACATCAACAAATGAAAATGAACAATGCTGTCTATCACCCGCGGTGTTTACTGTACCCATCAGCATCGAGCCGGTAAGTGGTCGGTGTCGGACATCATGTGATGACCTTACATAAGGTGCCTGGTTCATGACATGTGATGATTGTTTGCGCTTTTTATGGGCTATACGCTATGCTAAAGATCATGACATCTGGCTATACTTAGATGTAAGATGCAGCTGGTATAGTTACTAGTAAGTAGGATCGTTTTTTTAACCATTTAAGCCATGGTGGTCTAGTGGTAATGACTGCCTTACAATCGTTAGGTGATGGATTCAAATCCTGGTCCCGAACCAATTAATTCCTTGGAATTTATGTACGAAATTTCACACTAAATGGCTTTTCGGTGAAGGAAAACATCGTGATGTGACTTGCAGACGTTTGTAGAAGAAATTCGATGGCGTATGTGAATCCACCAACCCGCGCTGGGCCAGTGTGGTGGATATGGCCCAATCACCCTTCGTGGGTAGGCCTACGTCCTATAGTGGACTATTAAAAAGGCTGGTAAGTTCGTTTAGGCCGGGTGGCTAGCCCTGGTGTCAGAGTTTTTAGGGCGCCTAAAGGCCCTCTGACATGGCTAAAGTAGCGCTTAGTTGTAAATGCCACCCGCGGTTACCCATCCAGGAAACGGCTAGAGGATCCATAATAAAATTTATTTTCGAATGGCTGGGACGCACCCATACAGAACTTTACGGAGACTCAGTTCAAGATGCCAAAGTTCCTTACCTAAATACTTACCTAGATAAGTAGGTACATTCCTCGAAGTTTCTTATACGTTCGAAGTTCAATTTTATAGAACCCCAGCTGGCTGATTAAAATTGCGCTTAAGTAACTAGGTACTTACAGAATGTTTACGTTTAAAAAAAAAATCGTGACATCTGGAAATAGTTTTTATCCTACACATGAATGGGGACAAGAGAGAGTGGGTAGATTGCACAAACAGCAGAACTAGATTAGTGTCCAAAATTAAAAAAAAAATTCAAGAGTAAGGATCAGGGACCACGAAATAAAAAAAAGATTTGAAATTGAAATAAAAACTTGCTCATTTACATAACTAAAAATATCATATCTGGTTCTCTACTTAGGTACCTAATCGTAATTCATAGCTAGATATTTATTATGATCAGAACATTCAGAACAAAAAATGTTATTGATAATAATCACGCAAAGAAAGAATGAAGGTATCAATCTACCATTTTATATATACCTAGGCTATGTAACAGGTTCCCAAACAAAAATTCTAAAGGCCAATGCACAACAACTCGGCAAAAACTATTGAAAACACGTAAAACATAAGGCGTCCCACACAACTCAAGCACCGTTACACAACGCATGCCAATTTCACTTAAAAAATATATGAAATAACAAAATCGCACTAACCTTAAAATGGTCCTGTCGCGCGCTCACAGAAAGCTTGTTATATCGTAAGTAACTTGTTATGCTAAGTTTTAAGTAAAGGTCGAGTGATTGGGAGATTGAAGTGACACGAGCGATCGACAGCAAGATCGTAAGTAAACTGAGGTAACAGGCAGGCTTGGCTTGCCGCTTGATTGTGGTAATTCGTAGTAGTGACGCCACACGGCATCGCAGTTTAGGATAATATGTGGAAGGATGAGGAATGAGTCATTTTCGCTGTCAGTTTGGTATTCCCGCTTATGATGTTTGAGATCAAAATTCCCACTTTCTGTAGGCTTAAAATGGTAGTGGTATATAAACAAATAGTCTAAGCTGGTCAGTAGTCAAGAGGAAATTGCGCTCGATCTTGATGAGTTAGGATCTTTGAATGTGCCCTCATTATAATTTTATGAAGTCTAAGCTAATCTAAGCTTTTCTTGATGGACATTTGGATAGCTTGAAAGGCAATGATTTTTCGGATTTATCATCAGAGGGGTTTTTAAACGTGTCTTGAATGGGAAAATAAAACAAGCAAAATGTATATTCTGGAATTCACGTCACTAGCTTTTTGTACTACATCCTACTTATTAGTCTATGTGCATGTTCACTCAAACGATACCTATTGGTACCAAAAAGATGTAATAATATTATCTTGTCCTTATTATATCACTACATTAAGTAGGTACATACAATTTCACTCACTCCCAGCTTATACACATAAAAAGAGACAACGTTTAATTTCAATCTTTAGATTGTACCTACAGTAGAACTCCAATTATCCGAATTAATGGGGCCCGGGACCCATTCGGATCATCAAATATTCGGATAATCGGAGTTTTTTTAAAAAAAATTGCCATTGGAGAGAAAAAAAGCTACGTTTTGATATTGCACTATTTTTTTATTGAAGCCGGAACTGGAGTGGGGACTCATACCACGTGTTGTTGCCTACACTGACTTCGCGGAGGGAAGGACAATAGTGAGCGAACGCGCAAACACTGGCTTCGCGGGGGGAAGAATAATAGCGCACTTAGACTTTTTTTGGACAAATTTTTTTCTGAAAGTGATTCGGATAATCGGCGATTCGGATAGTCGGAGTTCGGATAATTGGAGTTCTAACCTCTAAAAAAATTTCGTGTCACGTTGTTTGTCCGCGATGAACTCCTCAACTACTGAAACGATTTTCACCAAATTTTGCACACTTAGTGCTGTTTGATCTAACTTGAGAGATAGGATAGTTCATATCTCAATTTATAATCGCATTAAAAAAATATTCTTAGGTGATAATATATTTTTTAATATTATTACACGTGCCAAAACAACCCACATAAAACGGGCCCATGGAGGAAAAGGCCCGCAAAAACAAGTAACAAGTGCCAAAACAACGTTTGGTGGTAGTATAATTTTCAATTTGCAAAAAATGTCTCCTGCATTCTTGACCTCGTAGGCACCATAGTGTCGGTTGCCATGACTCAAAGTGGAGGCAGACTCGCAGCCGACCGAACTCGCCTGCGAGAGTTGTCTATCGGTGCGCCCGCGCAGCGCACTGTAATGTATCATCCAGGCTTTTTCATACTTTGTTGCGCTTTGGCATGTTTATGTGAAACGGAGGTAAAATGAAATGGATTTTTGATTTATAGATCGCAAGTACAGCAGGTAATTAAACGTAATCTGTTCTCAATCTTCAATTCTATTCTTCATATTCACTATCACACTACATACTCGTAGTATAAAACAAAGTCGCTTCCGCTGTCCCAATGTCCCCATGTATACGTATGTCTTTAAAACTACGCAACGGATTTTGATGCGGTTTTTTTAAATAGATAGTGATTCAAGAGGAAGGTTTATATGTATAATACACATGCGCGAAGCCAGGTCGGGTCGCTAGTTTTTCATATAAAACTAAGTAACATGACAGTGTTTAATATTAAAATACTAAAGCGTTACTTATTCTACATTTAATTTACTAAATTTAATACTCACCTACGTACTGACTTCAATTACTTCAATTATTATAGAAGAACCAAAGTTAACATAGCCCAGCGGATTGGTTGGTTGAAGAGGCAAAAGGCAGGGCACATAGCGCGAAGGACTGATGTCTGATGGGGTCGAAAAGTTCTCGAATGGAGACCACTTATCAGCAAGCACAGCGTAGAACGTACACCCACAACACAAGGTGGACGGATGACCTTAGGATCGCGCTGGATGCAAGCCGCTAGCAACCGGTCTTATTGGAGATTTTTAGGGGAGGCCTATACCCAGCAGTGGACGTCTTATGGCTAAAACGACAACGAACGACTTCAATTATATCTATGAGATCATGCACATTCACAAAAGAAAAAAAAAACAGTAGCGTAAATATTATGTCTCAAGCTGATCTCAGTGCGTAGTTTCTATATAAGAATTTTACGGTTTTCAAGACTTCTAATGTACCCTGCCTACTGCCACTAGAACCGTGCTGGCTGGGGCGCCGGGCAGATGCAGTTTGAAATAGATCACATATCTATTTCGGAAAACGTGCAATGTAGAACAAACAGAGAGGAGTGCTAAGGGAGATGTGCTAAGGGATATTATGACATCCAAGCTATAAAGCATGCGACCACGAAAAGCGACGAAAAGAACTCATTTTGACGTGAGAAAAAGTGACAGTTATATACTTTGCCATAACGCTGTCTCGTTCTGACACTACGAACGAAATAATTCATAGCCCGGCTGATCATAATTAATATTCAGCATCTCGCATTCTACATCTATTCTCTCAACCACTACGAGGATAAGTCGAGTTCGTAACTACTGAGTTTCGCATTCCCGCTAAAAGCCTCGAACGAACTGTTTTCCCTCCAAAACTTTTTTAATTCTTGGTGTCGCACGATGTTGCGCATTTGCTAGTGGCCAGAAAAATTGTAAAAAAATAAAAATGTCAGTTAAATAGAACTATCAAAGTCAGTACCGTATTTGCCATCATCACATGAGATGTCAATGTCATTTGAAGGGTTCCGTACCCAAAGAGTAAAAACAGGACCATATTATTAAGACTCCGAAGTCCGTCTGTCCTTCTGTCTGTCACCAGACCGGGTAGCACGGCAAGGGGAGAAAACCATTTTATCCACTCTTAATGTCAGATTTCATTGTCAATCCATACTTTATTTCCTCTTCGAGGGGATATAATGGTGGAAAGACTATCAATCCCTTTGCCATGCTTCCCGTGCAGGCTGTATTGTATATCATGAACCGTGATAGCTACAACGTTGAAGTTTGTAAAGACTATGTAACTATTTTTGTTGCCACTATAACAACAAATACACTAAAACATAACAAAATAAATATTTTAGGGGAGCCAATCAACAAACCTATTAGCTTATTATTTTAGCTATTTTTCGCTCGACATCAATAACGGTGACAGGTAGATGCTTGAAATATTAACAGAATATTAAGTTAAATATCCACTTTGAAATAAATAATTAAAATAAATTAAATATTTAAGGATTAGAATTATCCCATACAAGACGTGATTTTTTTGCTCGATATTAGATTTAGTAACGGCCACAGGAAGATTCCTTCAAAAATATATAGCTAAATTATAACAAAATATATTAAGGGGGCTTCTATACGGTACGGAACTCTACGTGCGCGAGACCGACTTGCACTTGGCTGATTATTTTGTTTAGAGGGTTACCAATTTGTAGAGAATTCCTCAAATTACGGTGAATCCTCCCTCCGTTGAGGATTGATCTGGGGATTAATTGTAAAGCAGGAAAATGCAAGAATTGTAAATAAATAAAAAAAAAACAGTGAATCCGGTACATTTAGTGAAGCCAGGCTCCACACTGGGACCCCACTTCCCAAGGATTGCGATTATTAAAAGTTTTTAATGACTGACTAAATAATAAGTGGGGAATTTGTAGGAAATAAGGATAATTTTTCTGTCTGATTTGGGAAATTTGACTTTGGTTTTTGGGGAAGTACGGACATGGGCATTGGCAATGTTGTTAGTTTTTTCTTTGGATTTCTTTTTCAAAACGAAGAATTGTTTTGTTTCAATGTGTTTGTGTTTTGTGTTTTACATTTTTGTACTCCGGCTATGATCAGTAATATTTACCAAAAAAAAATTACGGAAAAGTTTATACACGTATTAAAATCTCGCTAACCATCTACAACTGCGATATGAATAACGTACAATCTACAAATAAACTGGCAGAAATGCGGCTATTGATCTTCTTATCTCTTATCAATAGTTTCTCTGCAAACTCGTGTAATTTAAACGTAAGATTACTACAGGAATTGCATAATGAAGGTTTCCACAGGTAAACATTGTTATAAATAATTAGACTAAGAAGGAAAGTCTTGTGTATGAAGTAGACCAAGTACCCCTTCGTTGCAACTTGGCCACATCAGTTTTCAGACTTTTGATGAAGACGATCTATTTAGACTAGTGTTTATCGACGGTTTCGCCCTACTCTAGTAGCCTATGACACTCTTTGATCTTTAAACTAATATTTAATTTCATGTTTCTCTGCAATACTTATAAAACATTTCATAAACTATATATTACAACTACTATACTACTGCTATCTTTAAACTACAGCCTAACTAAAAAGATATCGACAAAATGTTATGAAATTGTATCATAATGAACACATAAAATTGTATTGACATCGGAACTTACGGTGTGTACCAAATATCAGATCAATGTGTCCAGGGAAAAGGGGTCAGATTTCAATTACTAGATTTAACCCAAAAAATGGGCAAGTGTAGTTAAATAAAACTATTAAAAAATCAAGGTACTCTGTAGGTTCGTGAAAGAGTAACAAACACACTTTCGGTTTTATAATAGTGCTGATAAACACCCGTCCAGTTTTCTATAGTCAAACTCAACACTAATTCCAAATTGATGGTGTTTGAGCTGTCATAGGTTAAAGGCCGAACTTGGTGGCTGTGATGTTAGCTACAAGTTACAAATAACCCAATCCTGACTGAAGTTCCATAACAGCTCTGCGAGGATCGTGTTATCCGCAGCTTGTGGCTAACATGGCCAAGAAGTTTGATTAAGCCTATGTACCTTGTAGAGATCAAATCAGAAATGAGAAGATCCGTAGAAGAACCGAAGTATATAAACCGTACCAAATATACCGTATATATAACCAATTACCTGTATCATTGAAAGAACTCCCTTATGGAAGGTTTCGCCGTGAACTTAAGACATGTCTAATAGAAAAATGTTACTATAGCCTAAACGAATTTTTAATTAAGCATAAACAATAATTTATATTAATTTGTTTGATTTCAATATGTTTTAATATTTAATTTGACTTAATATTTCTATTTTATTTCATTTTGTTAATTATCTAATTTGACCATACTTTGACTTGATTTAAATTAATTTTAGGAATATTTCTATTATAACTATATTATATAAGTGCATTTTTCCACATGCTAATAAATGGCAAATAGAAGGAACTATTTAACCTAGACCACCGTGTATGTACTCTATTTTAGTGGAATAACTATTTCATTTCAAAGTTACATGTCGCGGCATATAAGTCTAGCGCTGAGCGAAGTGTAAAGAGGGTGGCTGCACATGAGTTTAGTATGGCGGTCAACATGCGCAGCCATCCCCTCCACAGTACCCTCAGCGCTAGACTTACGTGCCGCTACTTGTACCAACATACCCGGTAAGTTAAAATGGCAGTGGGCAAAGCACATAGTGCAGAGGACTGATGACCGATGGGGTCGAAAAGTTCTCAAGTGGAGACCACGTACCGGCAAGCGCAGCATAGGATGTCCTCCCACAAGGCAGACGGATGACCTCAGTTAGACTGCAGGCCGCTACCAACCGGTCTTATTGGAGATCCATAGGGGAGGCCTTTGTCCAACAGTGGACATCCTATGGCTGCGATGGATACACCTTGTAGAAAGCAACTAATATTTTAATTATTTACTTTTCAGGAATCTGACATACAAAGTAACGTTCCAGAATACAAATCATTTGAGTTATGAAGACTGCTATGTAGGATTAGACCAGGGACTACCCCCGGGTGTTTTTGCCTCTCCAGATGAACTCGGAGACCTTCTGAGAATCGATAAGGTAGTATAATATTTTTTCTTTGCTATCATTACTAATATGTATTATAATTCTGAAAATGAAGGGATTTGTTGGTTTTGGTTTGTTCCTCTTTCACACAGCAAGGGAGCAACAAATTGACTTGAGTATTGGCATGGACATAGATTGAACTTTCTCTAAGTGTAAAAAATAAAAGGTTCGTATGGGATTGCACAAAAATCAAAATATCATGCAGGTAAAGCCGCGGGAAAAACTAGGTTTACTATTATTTTAAATGATAATTAAAAAGTAGTCCTGATCAAGATATCAGAAATATCCTGGGATCAAGCCACTAATCTAAAAAACATATAAATATACATACATACATAGGCTGATAAACACATTACCACTCCTTTGCGTCGCGCAGTTGGGTAAAAATACTAATCATAATGGAGACCTGTGTAGAAGGTATACAACTGCCTCGGTGGCTCAGTGGTTAGTGACCCTAACTACTGGGTCAAAGAGGCGTGGGTTCGATCCCCACCCATGGCAAGTATTTATGTGATGAACATAGATGTTTGCTCTGTGTCTGGGTGTTATATAGTTACTATCTATAGGTATATAAGTATGTATTTAAAAATATGTATAATTAGTATATCAGTCTCTGGCATCCATATCACAAGCTTTGCTTGGTTTGGGGTCAGAGGCCGTGTGTAAGATGTCCCCAAATATTTATTAAAATATTTGGGGACATCTTACACACAAAACAAACTGGAACGTCTACAGAATTTCTGTGTACGGTACATATGCGGATTACGTAAATATGACCACATTTCACAATTTCGCCAAAAGCTCAACTGGTTACCTATCCGACTTCGCCGTAATTCTCACATCTTATCTTTCCTCTACAAAATTTTGTTCTTTCCTTCCACTCCTTTGTATCTCAAAGAACGCTTCGAATTTATTCAAGGTCATTCTGGTACTTTGAGATCTTCTCGTGCCTTGAAACTCAAATTCCACTCCTCTTCCCATACCAATCTTTCCTATATGAAATCTTTCTCTGTACAATCTGTCCTGCTTTGGAATGAGCTGCCTGTAGCTATCAGGCAGGCTAAGTCTCTCCATATTTTCAATAACCTAGTTTTCAAACACTTTCTTTCACTATGTTAAATAACAACTTTACGTGATATTAAATTTATTGTATGTAAGTAAATATTCTTATACTTATTATATATTTATGTAATTGTTTATGTATGTATATTTATATTATTGAAGATGTAGTATATTATTATAATGTGTAATTATTGTATTTAGTTTGTGATAATAATTATTATTATTTTCCACATTTATTTATCATACACCACCAACCACATTTTTGTACTATAATTTCTGTCCATCCAAAGGTTGCCTGGAAGAAATCGCTCAAGGCGATAAGGCCGCCCTTGTATCACCTAATTTTAAGAATATTATGTACCTACTTTGTTAATTAAGCTGTTTTTTGGTGTACAATAAAGTTATATTGTATTGTATTGTATTGTACTTTTCATATATCCACTAACCTACAGTAGATAATGTGATGATTAAGAATGTTTTTCTTCTTTTTTGTCATTTCACATAGGATTTTTTTAATTTTCTGCGATAAAAGTATACTATGTCATCCTCTGGCTATATTATTGCAAAAAAACACGTCAATATCTACATTGTTGCGTGAAACAGTAACAAACAAAAGAACAAACACACTTTCGCATTTATAAAATTAGCAAGGGTTTCTAGGGATTCTAATGGCAGTATACGTTACTTGTAACATGTGAGGATGACAATAAGCCCGATTACAGAGGCGCCATCGTAATTATATTAGCTAAATACTTAGCATAGTTCTGTTTCTTTTTCACTTTAGGCATTCGATAGAGAGAACGCTTTAAGTTGCTATTAAATTTACGCTGGTGCCTCTGTAATCGGGCTTATAGTATACCTACTTCTGTCCCAGAAAATTAAAAAATTGTATGATATAGCACAAAAACCAAAACATAACAAAGGCGAAGCCGCGGGTAAATGGTAGTTACAGATAAAATAAAAATAGCCCTGGATCCAGGATCTATCATAATTATTTTGGCTTTTTGGAATTCAGTTCCCGTGGATTCCCCTTCCCTGAGCTGAATTGAGTTTTGACAATAGTCGCAGAACAAAAGTTGTTAGTTTCAATGTACAGAATAAGCCCCTAAAAGGATGCTAATTGATTAGGAATAATATACTAATAATAATAAATATTAGGAGACATCTTACACATGGCCTCTGACCCCAAACTAAGCAAGCTTGTCATATGGCTGCCAGAGACTGATATACTCACTACTTATACATATTTTTAAATACATGCTTAGATAGATAATTACTAATAACAACCAGACACAGAGCAAACACCTACGTTCATCACATAAATGCTTGCCCTGGGTGGGAATTGAACCCACACCTCTTTGACCCAGTAAGTAAGTAAGTAACCACTGAGCCACCGAGCCAGTCGAATAACCCTGTTTAAATGATATCTCCTCAGGGCTAGGAATATTATAGGTTTGTCACTAAGCAATATTTTTTTACAGGTGCCTTTTGATCGACCGGAAACTACATTACACACCGAAGGTAGCAGCGAAGATAGTTAATGCCTGTTGTGTGCTGCATAATATTGCCCTGAAAAATACGGACATGAACCAGGCAAATGTTATGCAGCCACATCCAGAGATGATTTTATCACAAGCACAAACAACGACGCTACGTCGGCATGCTAATAATGAACTGGAGATCGGGCGTAACTACCAAGCTCACCTGGTGGAACGTATATGGAACAAACGTCACATTGTAATAAATCTCGGAACAATCTCGTGCCCACGGTAGTACTTCTGGTAGGACCACGGGCAACGAACAAAAACGCCTATACGTAAGATATTTATGTTATGTTCTTGATGAAGGTAGATTCCACTGGATCTAGGTAATTGCTATCTAAAGCGATTGTTGCCCGTGGTACGACCAATAGTACCACGGGTAAAATTTTCTTCCACAACTACTCCCGTAGAAGCAGTAGGTACCTACTATAGGAATACTGTGATCGTAACTTCGAGCAAATATCTACAGAGCCACAGTCCCTAAGTGAAAGTAGTAAAAAAATGTCCGAGTGCCGTCATACAAACCGACTTAGATATTTACATTAAATAATTTCAATGACCCGTTTTATCTAATCTCGACGTTACGTCGACGTCACTTTGGCATCGCGTGGCGTTGTGGTCGGCTTGCAATCGCCTTACGACTAACTAAAAAGCTGTTCACTACGTAGTTTGGGCAGAGTTTCGGTTCGGACACTTTTTTTGCACGATTGTGACTATAGATATTCGCTCGAAGGGTGATCCTGCAGTCTTTGAGGTCATTGTAGATGTAGACACGATGCGCTATCTGATACGTTAAAAGCTACGACCCCGTTAGTATATCCTTCTGTTCTATAAATATTCACATAGTCTGATTCAATCGACCTAACATTGGTCGCAGTCATTTTCATGAAGTTAAAATCACACAAAAAACATATCTTTAGATGACGTCATTTGCTAACGATGAGTAGTTTATTAGCCCAGAGGGGTTAGTCCAGCGGGCTTAGCATAAGGACCATAAAATAACACTATCGACGTGTCAGAACGTGACAGAGTTATGATGAAGCATATATCTGTCACCTTTGCACACGTCGATAATCTCTTGTCGTGGTCTTGTATGCTAAGCTAGTAGGTTTACACGTAAATTAAAACTACAGCTGTTTCCGTGTGGATCTATACATTTTTGTACAGCGCCCCTGGCGGAAACGAGGGAGAACTAACCAAAATGTATATGGGTAAACTATTACCACACGCGAACGCGAAAGTTTAAGTAAACTATGCAAAACCTGGAATAAGAGATGGCCCCCTAAACTCAAGATCCGACCCTGTTTAATTCCTAACACTTTACATTTTCCTTTTACTAAATTCCTGGAATAGGCTATTTGAGTGCTTCCACTCTGCCCCACCAAAGCGCCCCACTGGTGGGGCAGATTCCACTTCTTCATTTTTTTGAGTGGAATCTGCCCCACTCGTCTCATCTTGGTGGGGCAGATTCCACTCACTTTTTAGCCCAGTGGAATCTGCCCCACCAGGGGTGTCGCGCGATTTTAAATTAAATTGGTGGTGCCATGAAGTGCAAATTTTACTGCAAAATTTTCATCATTATAGCGCCCCACCGAAAGATTAGATAAGCGAAGACATTAAAATTGTAAATATAAGCCTAATCATCTCAAGTCGAAAAATTACAGCTCGTATTTAAGAATATAATTATCTAGATATGTAGTAGGTGAAGAGAGACCATCGTAAAATAATAAACCACAGAATGATTTACTAGAAATGATTTATTAAAAATCTGTACTTATAAAAATTAACAATTTTTTACTTTACGGCAATTTGCTTCGAAATCAATAGTTTAAAATTTAGTGTTTTACTGTTTCTAGAACATCATATGTTTTGGTTATTAAATCAACATTAATCAACATTGTTACCTACTATTAATTATGGTAGGTTAGTAATAAAATGCACAAAAATTGTTACAAGTTAACAATAAGTAATAAAAAGTAATAAAAATGCACAAAAATTGTTACAAGTTAATTCTCAACTGGCATTAAAATTAAAATTAATAAAATTAAAATTAAATAAAACCTAACAAAAACAGGAATCACTTACTCTTATTAAAACGGACCCTTTGCATTTCTGACGTTTCTTCTGTTGCAGCACTCCCACAATTCACTGCCATTTTTGTATGGTTTTTTTAAATGATACTGATGCCCAGCCCGTAAAATTACGTTGGCACCACTTCCGCTATTTGTCATATATTCAATAACATTCTGTCCACGTGAGCTCCCTGCTATATTTTCTTCTGTCATTGTTAGTGTACTTAGGCTGGAAAAAGTATTTTTTTTAATTAATTAATTTAAATTGATAATAACAGTCCTTTAAGTTTAATTTAAAATATTTAAATTAGACCAAGAGAAGAGTAAACAAACCGCATTCGCAAATATCAATAATAATTTATGCACAAATACTTTGACGAATAAATACAAACGAAATACTACGTTAACTACATGTCTTAAACATAAGTCTCTATCATGTATCCTAAATTATTTTTTAACGTTTAATTAATTTTAACATAAGCTAGCCACAAAGGGCAAATATTACAATGCACAAGAAATACCAACATGTATTACTTATCCAAACACGGTGTGAGATGTTTTAAAAGACAGTTTTTGAAATAAATTATCAAGTTACTTAAGTATATTACTAATTATTTCAAGATACTTACATTGGTCACGAATATTAAAACACACTGCACTCCATTGGCACTCGAAAGCACAAAACCACAGCACAAAACTGACTAAACTTCGTGACTGTTGATAAAATATTTAAAAAGTCAAACTTTTTTCGGAATCAATTGTTTAAATATCCAATCATTAGAAAGAAAAGCCCTACCTAACGCATAAGGGTTGGTGGCAACCATCGTTTTCTATCTCACTCGATCGTGTAATATGAGTGGCTTGATCAGAGCAGGACAGAACGAGGCCATTGTTAGGAGTACTTATTTTTTATGATCCTAGTTTGCGAAACAAACAATACAATAAATGACCAACCATAGAGATCTAATGAGTGGCTTTTTCTTCACCCGCAAAATTGGTATTTATAAAAACTTCAATGCACAATTTAGTGTTGTATGAGCAATATCAACTACTAACTTGTAATACTCTGTCTGTAATAATTGTCTCATTAGTTAACATTGCAGTTGTGCATGGTTGTAATTTTAATCAGAGTTTTTGCTAGCTCGGGACGACATGACCCATCTTGCGAAACCGGTGTAGACTGTCTTGTGATGATTAATACTTACTTGAACGGGCTTTATGCTGCGCGCTATCTGTTTCAATTTTTAAAAACAATAACCAAGTTTTGACATGATTGGATAATTTATAAAAATCACTCCCTTAATTGATAACGAGTAATCGTTAAGCAAAGTAATAGGTAGATAATTACGACTTTAGAAATTGACTGACTGAGAAGAAATCTTTAATAGAATATTTGCGACATAAGTACTAAAACTACATACAATCCCTAATTTTTGACTTCAGATAATTAAATAATAATAATAATAATAATAATTTATTTATTTGTAGCCAATAATATTATGCTTAACATAGTATCCAGTAACAAAAGTGACATAAAATAACAATTGTGCTTTTAGTTTACAATCTTCTTAAAGTTTTGCATTTAATGTCTTCACTTATCTAATCTTTAGGTGGGGGCGCTATAATGATTAAAATTTTGCAGTAAAATTTGCACTTCATGGCACCACCAATTTAATTTAAAATCGCGCGGCACCCCTGGTGGGGCAGATTCCACTGGGCTAAAAAGTGAGTGGAATCTGCCCCACCAAGATGAGACGAGTGGGGCAGATTCCACTCAAAAAAATGAAGAAGTGGAATCTGCCCCACCAGTGGGGCGCTTTGGTGGGGCAGAGTGGAAGCACTCGGCTATTTGACTAGTTTTTGGAAATCGTTTTAAACTATTCGTTAGTACATAATAAGCACACTACATTTATATTTCCGAGAGATCTACTGTATTAACAATGAAAATCAGTGTTAAAGAATAGATATTCAAGATCCCGCTAAAAACGACATTCTGTAATGGCGCTGGTCTTTGACGTCACACGCTAGTAAATAACGTTAGTTAATACGCTACTTCACATCTAAAAGCTGACAAAAATACTTTGAAAGTAACTTAGATCCAATAATATTACTCCGAAATCACAAAACACAAACAACAGTCAATCGAGAAATTCTTGTTTACTATTATTTATTATTACGTATGTGACGTCACCAGAGTTGCTGCCGTTCTTAGAGCGTTTATGTCACAGATAAAATATCCAAAAATATCGTATTTTATTTCGTGCGATTTGCGAAAATTAGACATATTTTAGTTTAAATAACGTGAAATATGACTAAATAAATAAAATAATAAATAAATAACTCTTTATTGTACACACAAAAAAATACATAAGTGAAATTATTAAGGTAGTGCAACACTAGGCGGCCTTATCGCTGGAAGCGATCTCTTCCAGGCAACCCATAAAAGTCTTCTTCATGCTATTATCTTTATGGATTACCACAAACAATAGTATATTTTCAATATTGTCAAATAGACTATTATTAGGTTATCCTTTCTTTTAAAGATGCAAATTATAGCTATTTATTTTTAAATTTCCAGGTATCAGCCATACCAAAGAACAGAGTAAATGTAGAGCTGCCAGCCGAGGAGGCGCTGCCATCTGGTGTGTTTGTGATGACCCGGGTGAGGGCGGGAGAGGCGAGCTCATGGCTGCCGGTGCATGCTAGATATCACCGGGCTGTAAAAGGTGGGGGGTTAGTATCTTATTATTATTAGGTAGGGGCGATAAGTCCTGCAATGACGTCACGCATGGGGTGTTTTGTGCATTTCCCCCTCAAACGTCTACCCGAGCCAACCCCAGCTCCTTAGTAGCCCCAAGTAATAGAGCGTGGCTCTAGGCTCTGACACAACTGCTCCAGTGTCTTGGATATGAAATGATGACGGTGTGGATGACGCTGATTATTCTGACACAACTGCTCCAGTGTCTTGGATATGAAATGATGACGGTGTGGATGACGCTGATTATTCTGACACAACTGCTCCAGTGTCTTGGATATGAAATGATGACGGTGTGGATGACGCTAATTATTCTGACACAACTGCTCCAGTGTCTTGGATATGAAATGAAGCTTGGATGAATGCCACAGAATATGCTCTACAGTTTCGTTTTCTAGCAAACAGCCACGACAAAGTAAGCAATGTTAAGCAAGTGGTTTAATACAAGTGACTAGTTATGAGGCATACCATAGGTTGGAGGTCTTGTTGTTGCGACTTCAATGTGTCGTTTGTGATGTTTCTATTCAGAGTTGGGAAAGCAGCTTTAGAGTGCTTGCAATCCTCCATGGGTTATAGTTTCCTTAGTAATGTTCACCTGTGCTGTATACTCATGATAGCCCGGAAGAGGCGAGCTCATGGCTGCCGGTGCATGCTAGATGGGACTAATCTTTATACGCATCAGTGCAACGACATGATTATTGCCTTCTATCAATAACACTATAAACCACTGATTCAGTTGTGCCAATGGCCCAAAGTGACACTGCATTATTTGGAGGAACTGGGTTCTGATATATTGTCTCAGCTAAATACAGGGTTATTTCTAATCAATTTCTAATCATGGACTGTCCCATATATGGCAGAGAAAGGTGCGAGGTGGAGCAGGACATGGGTGTTCAGATAACGAAGGAAAGTATATGTCACATAATAAACCCGCTGAGTGTATGTATTATACCAAAAGCTGAATAAATAAATGAAATGAAAGGATAGCAAAGTTAACGATATATTTCTTAAATACTGAATAACGAGAGGAAAAAAGGACAATTAATTAAAGCAAAACGAAAATTCAAAAGATAGGTTGAATATTTATATTAATAATATATCTATATCAACCTAGCAATAGGATAAGTTTTGATGTAAAAAGTACTATTAGTAGTAATTTTAAAGATAGCTTAGAATAAGATAACTGTAGTGTAAGAAATTGTAAATTAAATAAGTTCCTAAATAAATAAACAGTAAAACCACCCTGATTTCGTTAGGGGGTAGCTCGCGGGCCCGGCCTATGCGCCGGGACAGGTAAAAAAAAACAATTAGCATCCTCTTAGGGGCTTATTCTGTACATCAAAATTAATGACTTTTGTTATGCGACTTTTGTCAAAACTAAAAGTCGTAGATCAAATTTTTTTTTCTTTTTTTTTTTGACATTGTAATTATTGTTATCAATTTTTAACGTTGTATTTTTACATTTTGACAATATATTTAATTTAGTACAGACTGACGAAAATCTACCAAATTCAATGGATCTGGTAGGTTTTCGTCATTCATACAACTGGCACCTTGTTGTGTCTACTTGTATTTATTATTAATTATCTTAATGTGATTAATTGATTATTGTGATTTAATTGATGAGAATTAAGTATAAAGTAATTATTGATTGTATAGCTGCAATTAATATTTATCGTAAGTATTTAGTTTCTTGCTATAGTTTTTGCCATTATGTAGATTGTTTACTATTCAAAAGTGTGTCTTTGACACCCATTTGTCTAATAAATTAACTATGAAAAGTTATTATTTTGATAAAGTTTGATAGGTTAGTAAAGGTATATTTGGTTTCCAATTCCAGGTTGTACCACAATGAGCTAGAGCCGGCCCGCGTGTTTGTCCGCTGTTCAGACCGTCGGCTAGACGACTGCGACCCGAAGCTGCCACACGTCTCATTCCTATGCTCTCCACACGGCAAGGAAACTTGCTCTTGGAAGGAGGTCCCCGTCACTTTGGTAGGTATCGCCGCGGCCTACATTGGCTATGTTGGCTACAAATTACAGCCTTGGTTCCAACACACCAATGTGTGAATCAGTCTTGGATTCATCGTCCAATATCAGTCCAAAACTGATCTATACATTGGTGTGTTGGAACCAAGACTGTAATTTGTAACCAACACGTGGCCTCGACTTTACAATGAGATAAAGCAACCGACATAACACTTTAGTAGGTATCCTTTACAATACATAACACTTTAGTAAGTATCCTTTACAATACATGACACTTTGGTAGGTATCCTTTACAATACATGACACTTTGGTAGGTATCCTTCACGCAAAGCAGAGCTCGTCACTATTAATAAGCGCGAGCGCAGCAAGAGCCAGCATTCTATGGCTATAAAAATATTTAATAAACTGCCAAATAATATCGAAAAGGAAAACGGTTTTATAAAACAACTAAAAATTATTCTATTATCCAAATGTTATGTATTACACATTAGACGAATTTTTTAACGATAATCTAGGAAACAAAATAATAAATCGTTCCAATACGAATCATACGAATAATAAAATTGCCATACCCTTATCAGGGTCATATGTATAACTATACAAAACATGTTAATTAAGAACCGCATGTAAATTTCATATAATAAATAAATATTAGGGAACATCTTACACACGGTCTCTGACCCCAAACTAAGCATAGCTTGTGATATGGCTGCCAGAGACTGATATACTACATATACATATTTTAAATACATACTTATATAGATAGTACCTAAATAACACCCAGACACAGAGCAAACACCTATGTTCATCACACAAATACTTGCCCTGGGTGGGGATCGAACCCACGCCTCTTTGACCCAGAAGTCAGGGTCACTAACCACTGAGCCACCGAGGCAATCAAAGAGTTAAGAAAGAGTTAAGTTAAGTCAAACTCAAATCAATAAATGATTTGAGTTTGACTTTGAGCGAAGTAGACTATGAACGAAGTAGACTACTAGTAGTATATTATATAATTATACGCGTATATCTATACCAATATTATAAAGAGGAAAGACTTTATTTTTTGTTTGTTTGCATTGAATACGCTCCGAAACTACTGAACCGATTTGAAAAATTCTTTCAATGTTGGGAAGCTACATAAACGACACACAATAAACACGACTGCAGAGTTTTTACCTTCCGCATTTATTTTAAACTAGACGACCCGCCCCGCCTCTGCACAGGTGTATTGTACATATAACCTTCCTCTTGAATCACTCTATCCATTAAAAAAAACCGCATCAAAATCCGTTGCGTAGTTTTAAAGATTTAAGCATACAGACAAACAGACAAAAAATAGCGACTTTATTTTATACTATGTAAGGACTATGTAAGGAAAAGTGTTTTTAAAATAAAAGCGGCAACCGAACGACCCAAATCGATCTAGAGCGAGTCGAGATATCCTACTAATATTAGAAACATGAAAGTTTGTAAGGATGGATGTTTGTTACTCTTTCACGCAAAAACTACCGAACGGATTGAGATGAAACTTTGCAATTATATAGCTTATATATCAGAATAACACATAGGCTATAAATTATAATTATATTGCGTAAATTTTCCACATTATAACAATAAGTGTTAAGTAAGTAGGAAAAATTCTGCCATCTGCGAGCTATTCTACCGTGCGCTCAAGAAATGTCAAAAAAGAACTGTCGAATCGAACAAATGTCAAATCGTTTTTTTTTTTTTTTTTCTACCTCCTTTATTAAGGGTAAGGTAGGGCCTCGAAATATCATGCGGGCGAAGCCGCGGGCAAAATTTAGTAGTCTTATAAAGATTTAATTATAGATAAGCTTAGCATGTATTCTCCAAATTTCAGGTCTCCCAGCCAACACTGGACTTCGCAGTGCCAGTGGGCAACTTGGACCACTACGGCATCGTGGCTCCAGTAACCGCGCTCGCCGTCATCATATTCTCTTTGTACTTGCTGAAGACGCTACATGAATTCAAGCTGGCAATAAAAAGAAAATAACTAAAACGTTCACTTGTTTTATCGACGTCATTTGATTTTTATAATCATTGGATATTGTTACGAGATGGGTTCTTGGATAATCAGTTAAAAACGCCGATTGTTCACTTTGCACTTTATTGCACAAAATCACAGTACACACGACACAACTGGTTCGCACAATACTTCACACTGGCACTGATATTCACACAACTAGTCACTTCACAATCACTGGTACCGCACTTGAACACGAGATGTTTTCGCTCCGGTATAAAACGCGATAACTGCCACGAACGAAAACCATCGCCCTATTTATTTCGGAATAAGGGTTCTCTAGAAATCTGTAGAATATTCGGTGCCATTGTGATTGACAAAGTAAACAAGTGTAAAGTTCGAGAATCCCTATTATTCTAAATTATTACGAAAACATCAAAAAATATCACAACAGACGCGACACAAAGACCGGTGCCGCCTGAGTCTATAAAACCATAAATCTCGCGATTAGGTGTAAACAACTCGCCGTCGGACCGCGCGCGGCGCGGCGGTCTACTGCGTAACAATATGTTACCGTTACAACGCGTTTTTCCTAGTTAGAACTAGATATTACGGCTTGCCTTTATTACACCGCGTTTTCCCTAGTTATATAGTTATTATACTAAGCGCCACACAAATCGGCGGATGGGAAGTTATGAGCAGAACGCTGCGCAAAAGCCGAAATATAGGTATGCGCGGGAGCCAGAGAGACTCGCACCGGGGCACACCCGCACGCCAACCTCATGTTTCCCGCGCGCTCCCTACTCCGCCACTTGTGTCGGTATTGTGCACACATGCGCAATAATTAGCGAATCACGGCGAAGTGTCATCTGCGGCTAACTTCTCATCCGCCGATTTGTGTGGCGCTTAGTATTCGAAACACAAACGTTATTCCGAAACGAGTTAACCTAAATGATCCGTGTTGGATTTGTGTTTTCGCGACTCGGAGTGGGCTCTCAAGCCATAAAGAACTCATTGGTAGCAGACCGATATTTGAACCCACAACCTTACGATTGTAAGTCACTACCACTGGACCACCACGGCTACACATAAAGTTCAGTTTAACTGGTTCTCGCATCAACTTATCGTGAGGTAACCTGCATACGTCTGTAGAAGAAATTTGATGGCGTATGTCAATCCACCAACCCGCATTGAGCTAGCGTGGTGGAGATGGGCCATCTCCACGCTAGCTCAGTGCGGGTTGGTCTCGCCCTTCGTGGGTAGGCTTATAATAATAAAATAATCTTTATTTCAGACAAAACTTAGTCCATATTACAGCAGTAATTTATATTAGATACTAGCTGACCCGGTGAACTTCATCTCACCATCTGTAAACTGTCAATGACAACTTTTACATGCAGGAACATTTTGTATGGGAAAATTGTATTCATATTATAATTTTTCTTGCTGGTTTTTAAATTTTCTCGCCTTTTAAACCTTTCCTTACCTTCCACAGATATTTCAAGATCAAAATTAGCCAAATCGGTCCATCCGTTTTCATGTTTTAGCGAGACTAACAACCACGATTCATTTTTATATAATATATATGATATGATATATGATTATCATCTTAAGATACCTAATAGAATATTATTCCAATGTCCCTGTATAGGGCAATCCGGCTTACTAATAATTATGTTCAGGATACTGTTACTACTGCCACGCATTCTTCTCAGCAGGGAGTGCACTTTTTTCCTCATGATGGCATGAAAACCATCGCTTATGTTCAGTTGTGGGCTATTACATTACAGAGGATCTACTTATATTGAACTTAGGACTGCTAGGAACGTATATGGAACTTTGACGTATTGTATGGAGAATCTCGTAAAATATCTTATACGTCCTAGCTCTTCGAAAGTCAGTTATAGATTCCCAGTACATACATAAAAGCTTATTAGAATTGATCCATTTATCATTATAAACAATCAAGTGGCTTCTTGGCAATCTTGGTTGCCTGGAAAAAATCGCTTAAAGCGAAAAGGCCGCCGGTTTTAGTTCCCACGACACAGGTCACCCTAGTGTGGGAACTAGTGTACAACTTGTTTTTGTAAACTTTTTGGATCAATAAACGTTTTATTATTATTATTATTATTATTATTGGTTAGAAACCTATAAATTATATTATATTGTTTTGTCCCTGTAATTTGTTTTTATGTAATGTGTGTTTGTTTGTGGCATTTTCCAACTGAGCGCTACCGTGGCTTGGTTGACACGCTAAATTGTAGGTCCAGCGTTATTAGACTAGCCATGTCAGAGGACTACAGGCGGCTCAAAAACTGACACCAGGGCTAGCCACCCGGCCTATACGAACTTACCCTTATTTATTCGACAAAATAAATCAGATGTTTCATACAAAATTAACAAAATGTTTATTTATTTATTTAAATAATAGGAGGATCAACAGCATCAAAAACATAAACGTAACAAAAACAGAGCGCTAATTATAGACCCTCAAGTTTAGAATTAATTTAGTAACTATGTGGGAACATAAACTTAAAAAACATAGGTGAATCGCACAACAAAACATACAATAAACTTACGAGACGTGAATAGACTTACAAGACATGAGTAAACTTAAAATAAACTTACAAAACATAGAATAAACTTACGAAATTTAAAAATATATTAAACAGCTGATTTTTTTCTTCTCGAATTCTGGGTTGACCCCATAGTAAGTTGTTCTTAATATGTAATGGTTTGTATCACCTCATTTCGGCTAAGTAGATACCCTACACCAGTTCTGAGTAACCCAGTACAGGCGTGGTGTAAACAGCCCTTCGCCAAATCTCCAGCTGACTCCCACATCAAAATCCTACTATAATAATAACAAACGCGAAAGTTTGTAAAGATGGATGTTTAGTTTAGTGTTAATTAAGTAGGAAGAATTCTGACATCTGCGAGCTATTCTAGCGTGCGCTTCAAGAATGTCTAAAAAAGATCTGTCGACATATACTTAGTTTGAAAGACGGAAAGTGACATAGGATATTTTTAATCCCGGAAAAATAAAAGGTTCCTATGGGATAGCACAAAAATCAAAATTTCACGCGGGTAAGTCGCGGGCAAAAACTAGTACAGCATATTATGAAGGTCCTATTTAAAAGGAGATTCACTGGAGTCACTGCCCACTTCTGCGTTAATATTCGTCCACTGGTTATCAGCTGTCAAATTATTTGACATTCTAAATACCAATTTCGTATGGAACAGCTGATTTATTTACTCGAATTCGGTTTATTGGCCCCATAGTAAAAGTTGTTTGGAGTTTTGGCGGGGACGCGGAAAAATCATGTCGCCTATTTGTATTATTTTGTAGAACTTGTCATCATCAGTGATAATCAGTGAAAAATTTTGGTATTTCGTTAATTATGAGCTGATTTACGTGCATAAGTGTAGGCAAGTAATATAATGTGAGGTAATGTGGTTCCGTGTTGTTATCAAAACCCCAAAGACGCCTAGTAAAGTATCCACTGCTATACTGAGGTATGACTTCGACTATGTTTGGACTTGACTGCGACTTTATTGGACTATGACTGACTATTTTGATAAAATATCAAAAATTATTAAAAATACTTTACACTGGCAAATGCACAATAATGCGACGCCAAAATGAAAAGAAGAAGAAAGTTGTTCATAAAGATGGTCTTAATCCACCCCCTGTTGGCTTAGTACAGGGCAAGCAGGTAACCCTTGTAGGTATACAATTGTATCTAGGCAAAACTTTTTACAAACATAAGAGTGTTTTGGTTTTAATACACGGGATGGTACTAGAGATGAGCACTTGTCTTCCTTGGTGCAGGAGCGTGGCGCAACGTTCAGCGCGGTCAGTCTTCGGATGGGTGTTCGCGGGTGTCGTTCAAAACTGAGCACTACCGTGGCTGACACGTTAAATTGTAGACCCCGGTTGTTTTAACCGTTTAGCCATGTCAGAGGCCTTCAGGTGGCTTAAAACTGACACCAGCAGCACCCGGCCTATACAAACTTATTTATTTTATTGTATCGGTGAATATCATACATATAACACATATCCTAAGAAGAGCCTGGAGTAGCACCCTAAAACTGGATGGACTGAACATTCGCATCATAATACCTATATTTTTTTTATGATATAAATGCTTTAAAAAAACAGTTTGTACCATGTCTAGTTTTGAAAATAAACCTTCCTTTCAAACCCTAAAATGGTGGCTATTTAGTAGGTGCGCAACTCTCCGTAGGTACTTAAACAAATCCGCTGGACCCGCCAACGAGTTTTCAATTAGGACGCTATAAAAATAACAGATCCTGTTTGATGATTATATAATCAAAAGCAGTTCCTTGACTACTTACACGGCCAAATAATATAATTCTCTCTCACACGCACAAAGTCACTAAGGGATGTAAAGATACCATTTTCGTGATACTGTCACGTGCGCCCTCTCTCATGTTACGAAGAAACTGCAATCCAAGGGGTTGATAACTTAGGATCTCAACGAAAGGTTTATTTATTTCTTGCAATGAAGCGGCATCTATAACCTCTGAGCAAAATGATGCAGCGTGCGCTGACCAAGACCGTTAGAGGACGCCACTTGATGTATTTTCATCTACCGGTGAAATTGCTCTACATTCGAAAACGAATGAAGTACGAATGAAGGGAGGGTACGAATCTTGGTAAAATTCATCGCTCTTTAAAAGACATATGGCCTAGGTGTACCTAATGTTATGAATGCTTATGTCGATTCTTCTCCCATTTATACGTAATTTTTCTGCTGTGGTGCAGAGGCTCTACCTGCGACCGGCACCCCGTAGAGTTGGAAGCATATCATGCTAGGGGTAATTAAGAGGCCTCGTGTCCGGCGCGTGTCGGCCGCGAGCGGGCGGGGCCGCCGGCGACCTGATAGATATGGATTTAAGATGAAGGAGGGCACGCGGCGGCGGCGGCGGCGGCGTGTGTGTTTACAGCGCGCGGGTGCAGGCAGCAGGCCGGGCGTCGGTGGCGGCGCGCGGGTGCAGCGGGCGGGTATCGATCGCTGGGCGGGGCGGCGGGCGCGGGCGGGCGGGGCTCGCGCGCGCCGCGTCAGTCCGCCTCGGGGCCGCGTCCGCGCGGTCGTCGCCTGCTCGGAGTGCGGCGTGCCGGATTGTGTCCGCGAGCGGCCGGCGGCGGCGGCGAGCCTCGCGCCGCCCGCCCCCGCGCCGATGCCGCCCGCAGCCGTAGCGTACCGGAGCCTCCGCCCGCCCGCGCCGCGCCCCGCCGTCGCCGCGCGCGCAGCCTGGCCCGCTGCGAGCCCGCGCCCGCGCCCCGCGCCGTGCCGCGCCTGCGCCCCGTGTTCCTGTGGGCGCGCCACACCGACGGCGCCGTACACGAGGTGCACTGCGAGGACTACGACCCGCGCAACCGCATCCGCATCGCGCGCACTTCTGCCGGCTGGCGCGTGATTCCGCGCACCCGCACCTTCGACGCTATAGTGGTCCCTCGAGCGGTCCAGCCCGCACCCGCAGCCGCGCCCGCGCGCCGGCGCCGGCGCCGCCGCCGCTCGCGCCGTCGGTCCGCGCCCCAAGCCTGGCTCGCGCCCGACCTGGAGTCGCACATCCCGTCGCACACGATCGCCGTGGCTCGCATGCCGGCGCCTCCACCGGTCCCGTCGCCGCCGCCCGCGCCCGCGCCGCCCGAGCCCACGCCCATGGACAACCTGCTGGCCGTGGCTGAGCTGGAGCTGGAGCTGCAGAGCGGCGCGCCGCCCTACTTCCGCGAGGACGAGCCACGCGAATCGCTGCCCTTCGAACTGCCCAAGGTGCCCGACGAGATCTTCTTCGAGCGCAAGCCGCCGGGGGCGCCGCCCGAGCGCACGCCCGACGTGGACTTCCACGGCGACTTGGAGGCGCACAAAGAGCTGTTCGAGAGCATCAGCGAGGCGCACTACCTGCCCGAGCTGGGCGGGCCGCACGACGAGGCGCTGCTCGAGTCGCTCGTGGAGAAGGGCTGCGAGGACAACCAGATCTTGGGCCAGGCGCTGGACAAGCTGGCGCACCTGGTGGCCGGCGGCGCCGAGTACGAGGGGGAGGAGGACGACATGCTGCTGGGCGGCGCGCCCGTTGCCGACATCATCGACCGGCTGGAGGCGCTGGACTCGCCCGCCGCCAGCATGTCGGCGGCGCAGGGCTTGCTGCACCTGCACCACCTAGACCGCCTGCCGCGCGCACCCGCGCCCGAGCCTCAAGCCGCACCGCCCGACCCCTTCCTGCCGCCCGAGTTCGCGCCGGAGCCGACCGCCCCCTGCCCCATAGACGCGCTCGATTCCACCGACATGCGGAAAACCGCAGATGTTAACCATTTAGAGTATGAACAGGGTGCCGAAAAGAGGCTACAAAGTAACGGTGAACCCGCCGACGTATTATATACGGAACGAGTACCTGATCTAAATGATACTTATGAGAGAGACGCTTTTGAAAGTTCCCAAACCGTTCAGAGAACGTCGGAGCGATCCGAGGTGCTTCTGCCGGCGCCGATACATACTAATGATAATATTGTAACCGACGGCGTCGAGGATCTGAGACGAGACACGGAGAACAGTAGAGAAATGGACGAAAACCAGATTAAACAAGATTCTCCGGAAGATTGTAAACCCGACGTGGAGATGCTGGCTCAAGTGAACGAGAATCCTGAGGTTCCCAAAGATTTAAGTATAATGTACATAGATGACGACCGGGAACCTAGAGATTTAACAGTTCATAGACGGATGATGGCTCCGCTCCCGTCGCCGCGGAGGATAGAGATCCCTCGAGCACCATCCCGGGAGTCGGACGCGATGCAGTCCCCGCAACCGAGCGGCATTCCCGCTATCTCTTCACCTGAAGTATTCCAAGCGCCGCCTTCAAAAAATAAAACACAGTCCATTTTAGATGCCATGTTCACTTCGTCTTCGCCTAAAATGTATCTGACATCTGAAGTGAGCATCACAAAACAACAATGCGAACCTTTAAATTTAGGAAAACACAGAAAGTCCGCTAGTCCTACGGTTTCCAGCTGTTCAGAAGAGAAACCCAATAAAGCCTTTGGAGAACCGCTTGAGAAAAGACAAAAACGTAGTTCGATGGACGAGTTGTATCAAATAACGCGCCTATTTACCGAAAAGAAAAAGAAAGAAGAAAAACCAGAACGGAGTAAAAAGGGTGACCAAGACACACCTCTGACAGCGCTGAAACAATTCCAAAATCTTAAAGCGAACAAAAACTTTAACATTCCAGATCCTTTACTGATCCCTAAAGATAGGTTTAATGCTATTCAGGCGGCTCCCGATAAAGAAATACCTGCTTTGTTGGTGGAACGGCCTGAATTAAGATACTATGATGATCTAGACGAAGAACGAGATCCTGATATTTTAGTTATATCGGTGAAAGAGTTTGAAGACATACTCATTACTAAAGAATTAGCACATCGCCAACTAACAACTAAGATCGAACAAATAAATGAGTCCGCAGAGCGAGTATCCGACACTCCCACGACTCCTGTTCAGACCGATTTGCATACAAGTAAGCCGACCAGCCAGCCGAAGCCTATTCCTTCGATGGGCGCGTTAGCAGAGGACATCGATGCAGCCACTTCAGCGACACTGGCGCCGATGTTATGGGCCCAGTACGCGCAGCAGCAAATGGAAGCAGTGGCGGCGTGCTCGCAAAATGCAGAATTCTTAAAAGCGTTAAACGCAAGTGGGTACGGCGGCGCCAACTATGCCGACATATCCCAAATGCTACTAAACCACCCGTCTCGCCTAATGAACCCTGGAGGCTTCCCGATGATGCCGCATATGGACTACGAGCGAATGCAACTAGTTATCTGGCAGGAAATGATGCTACAAAAGATGCAGACCCAAAGGCGGAAGTCGAGCTCCACCGAAGCGCAAATGAAAGAAGCGGCGGCGAAGTCGAGCGAGTTCCAAAGCCCGTACGTCCACTCGACGAACAAGAGTTACCAGAGCAGATCGCATTCCTCCGCGCGGACGAGTCCGATAACGAATAACTACTCGAGCCAGCGTGCAATGGGGCAGCATCCGTTCTTGCAGGGGATGTATCCGGGCATGGGCGCCGGGGTGCGGCCCACGGTGCCGATGGGCGGGTTGAACGTGCCGTATTTCAACCCGATGGGTAGCCAGCGGTCGCCGCGCACGTCTCATCATAAAAGTCCGACGCCGCCGTCGCCGTCATACTACGCGAATAACAATTACCTTCAGTCGCTGAAGGCGAGTGAGGCGGCGGCGGCGCAGCGCGCGGCGACCAGTCCGGCGGAGACGACGCGCCCGCGCATCTCCGTGAAGAAGGTGGACGAGCTGCGCCGGCGGCGGGACGACGCCGAGGTTGGCAGCACCACGCCGCTCGGCGAACCTCCGCTGCTGCCGCCTGACTCTTCGGTCCCGCTCTGGCATCCACTCTTTGGCAAGTGAGTAACATCTCTATCTCAGCTTTTTAACTGTACTTATGCGTTTACCTACGTATGATTTTATTTTAGATGAAAATTGACGCGGCATTGGAATTTTCAGAAATATTTGTGTACCTAATTAGTCTTAAATAAATGCGGAACTATTTTGAAACGAATATTTCAGGTCATTTCAATATTTCAGGACAGACTTCCTACAAAATACGCCGAAATAGAACAAAATAATTCCTTGAAAGACTTCAATCTACTCTATTATTTAAATTACGAGCAAATTAACTCCACGAAATTCATCCAGTTTTCATCAGTACCTATCTGATTCTTCGATTATGAAACCTACGAGTATTTAATTTAATTTACCGAGGTAGCCCTTCTGATCTTCATAAATCGAGGTATTTTACGAGACGTAATTGCAGATCTTTTATATAGGTATAGGTAGGCATTTCAGCCTCTATTACTATGCATACCAAAGGACGTTTTAGAATCTTAATGTTCCGTCTCGTTAATAGTACTGTTAAATTAGGTAAGTGTTTGCACAGTTCGTTTCGGGTTCAACGGCTTCACTCCTCGAACGTCTGTGTAAATAATGCCTAATGACTTACCTATTCGTATGCCGTCTAAAAGGAATACCGAATGTTATCCTACCATGTTGTTTTATCATATCCGTAGTCTCTTTTTTCTACCCACCTAAATGCAACATTCTTTACTGATAAGTTTAATTACCTTGGTATTTCCTTTGTGGAACATATTTTGAAGAACTAAACCGACTAGGTACTTACCTACTAGACCAATAACACTCGAAATTTTATTTTATTGGCCATAGGTAAGTATTTCATTAATTCTTTCGATTTGTTGCTCACCTAGTTCCAAGACTATTAAAATTCACGAAAAATTGTGTACAGGTTTTATTTTTCATAAATTACCAAAATACGATACTAAAGTTATACCTACCTAAACTCAAAATCCTAGGATTTATAACACGTAGCGTCTCATCGTTGAGACTTAGCCTCGAGCCAGGGTAGAAGTTACAATATTCCGCGTAATTTACATCATCACCGCATAATATTTCAGATATACTTACCTACCTACCTAATCGGGTGCTGCATGCGGGTCGCCGGTTTGCTCGCGGCATTCACGCAATGCACTGAAACTACTAACTTAGACTAAGATTTAAACTAACCCATCTCTATTGTACAGTCGCATTCTTTCAATTGTCTTAGTTGACAAAGGGCACAGACCCTGGAGTCTGTGGATCATTAATTTAAATTAAAAAAAAAAAATACTAAATTCCTGGAAGAGATTGCTACTTATAAGCAATAAGGCCGCCCTTTGTTGCACTAGTTTTAAGTCGCTTCTTTTTTTCCTTTCTGTATATTTCTTCTGTATTGTATTTTAGTGTCAACAATAAAGAGTTCATTCATTCATTCATTCATACTAGGTAGGTATTTAAATATTTCACGAGACAACAGAAATTATTTCGGAAGTCAGTTGGAAAATGCCAAAAGCGATACTGGGTCATAGCCAGACAGACATGATCGACTTGTGTAAAATGTTATTTATACGAAGAGTTATTTTTGAAGATAACCCACATAAAGTCATTTACCTGTCCAGTTAGCTATTTTATTTCAGCCGTCCAGATTTGGTCCGTTGAATTTATTTGCGAAATGTGTTGAAAACTATCTAAATATGTAAGTAATATTTAGATTTTTTTTTGTTTTTTTCATGTATAACCACGCATAACTTTTTGACCGACGAACCACCGGAGAAGGTACTCAATTCAACGCGTATTTTTTTTTTTTATGTATAACCACGCATAACTTTTTTCTTAGTAGTCCGATTTCAATAATTCTTTTTTTATTGGATAGAGTATACTTCGAAATAGGTCCCATTTATTCCCAATTTTATCGAAATCGGCTGAGCTGTTTTTGATAAATCAACAATAATGTGGAAAATGCTACATCGATCCGTGCGTAATATTCGCGAATTCTGTACACGGGTAAAGTCGGTCGTGCTATTTTTTGCGAAAAATAATTATTACGTAGTGGTCCTATTTTTATTATTCTTTTTTTTAATTGGAAAGTGTATACTTCGATATTGGTCCCATTTAAATTTTATCGAACACGGTCGAGCCATTTTCGATAAATCAACAATAATATGGAAAAATGTTACATCGATCCGAGCGAAATATTGCGAATTCTGTACACGGTTGAAGTCGGTCATGCTATTTTTTGCAAAAAATAATTATTTATTCTCATTTTCATTTGTTTATTGTTTTGTTTTCTTACTTGCCAAACTATTAGCATTAATATTCGTTGCTTATAGTGCTCCATTTGTATGTACCTATGCATGCATGCTGTGTTTGCACCTAGAAGGCGGGATAGCCTAACATGTTCTATTGTTTTGAAGTGAAACTTCTAATGCGACTTCCAACAAGGTTGCGTTAAACGTTTAACGCTACCATGGAGGGGGTATGAAAGCACTCTTGCGTCGAAGTTTCACTTCTTCCGCGCGGAGGGACGCCACTTGCATTTTTTTTTTATTACTTTATAATTTGACTTTATCAACTAAGTAGTTTACAAACCATTAATCATAAAAACCTGTACATTTGAAGAATCTTCTCCCTAGTATCAACCTACATGTCGGCGAGAATATCTTTTGATAACTCTATGCACACTTCCACCTCCAGCTATTCATAAATAATTGAAATATTTTTTTTTTTTATAACTAACCCCGACAGGCTACACGACAGATCCATGCTCCATTTTATTGCAGACAGCCCCATTCAACGATTATTTATTTACTGCTATAACTTTGGATCGGTTCCGATCACCTCTCATGAAGAACAAGAACTCTCTCCATGTTCATTTGAGTCTTTATAGAACTTGTTCAGGGGACTTTGATGATATAGTTCAGGAACTTCTGACAGAAATGGTATCACGAGTGTATGTATTTATCAGATGTTGAAGTAAGTAATAGTAAATCCGTATAGGCCGTATGGCTAGCCCTGGTGTCAGAGTTTTAAGCCTGAAGGACTCTGACATGGCTAAACGGGACATACAATTTAAAGTGTCATGCAAGCCACGGTAGCGCACAATTAAAAATGACAATGCGGAGGTGATGAAAGCCTATTTCTAGCACTGTACAGTCGAAAATCTCGATAATGCCAATGACGAGACGAAAGTGTCACACTAAATACAAATAAATAAATATCAGGGGACATCTTACACACCCCAAACTAAACAGAGCAAGCAATCTTGTGATATGGTTGCCAGAGACTAATATACCTACTACATAATAATACTTATTTTTAAATGCATACTTATAGAGATAATAACATCCAGACACAGAGCAAACATTTAAGTTCATCACGAAAATGTTTGCCCTGGGTGGGAATCGAACCCACGCCTCTTTGACCCAGGAGTCTGGGTCACTATCCACTGGACCAATGAGGCAGTCAAACACTATTGCCCATAACAGTTTAATCCTCCATATTCCAAAGGTCTTTATTAGATCAGTTATTCAGATTATGGTTAGATGTCTTTGCCAGCGTTTGCTCTTCCGTGGTATTTTTTGCCTGCCTCGGTGGCTCAGTGATTAGTGACCCTGACTTCTGGATCAAAGAAGCGTGGGTTCGATCCCCACCCAGGGCAAGCATTTATGTGATGAACATAGGTGTTTTCTCTGTGTCTGGGTGTTATTTAGGTACTATCTATAGAAGTATGTATTTATTATATGTATATTATGTAGTATATCAGTCTCTGGCAGCCATATCACAAACTTCGCTTAGTTTGGGGTCTGAGACCGTGTGTAAGATGTCTCCTAATATTTATTATTTATATGACCTTGCAACTAAATCAGCTATAACTGCTCAAAAGTCAGTTAATCATAATAACATTCGCGTAATTGGTAACAAGCCAGACTAACTGACTTACTGAGTAATTGATGCTCGTGTTAACAGTTGTTAATACAAATATCAATGTGTCAGATTAATTACCGTTAAATTTACTTTGAGTTATGGCGCCAGCTCTATATTAGGTTATTTTCTATAAATAGTTTCGCCGGAATTTTTGGACAATACGCAGCTTGTAGCTAAATTCACATCCGCCGACTTGTATGATTCGACCTTTACCAGTAAATAATTTAGTAATGGGGTCCCGTTTTTACCATTTGCGTACGGAACCCTAAAAATGAGTTTCTCCATGTGTATTGTCAAGATGGCCTTCATTTCAGGTCTTAAATAGGTAATAAAATAGTAAGTTCCCAAAACGTTAAGTGGCTAGTCATAATTTCAAAAAACTGAAACTTGAAACTATGACTAGCCACTTAACGTTTTGGGAACTTACTATTTCATTACCTATTTAAGATCTAAGATGTTTAAAATTGGGTTTAGCATCCATTACCACAGTTACTAGTTCTATGCAAAAATTAATTTTGTGTTATGAATTCTCGAAAATAAGTACCTCAAAGAACTTCTTAATGAAAGATAATTTTAGAAAATACCAAGTATGTGGATACGGTGGAGGGTCTAGCGTATAGCTGTATTGAACTGCCGAACTCTCCATTCCCTGGTTTAATACCATGATCTCAGTACTATCCCGAATAAGACTTCTCCGTCGTTGACGGTAGTCTCACTTTCTCTCCGTTTCAGAGAATTTTCAAGGAAAGTACTCTTTTTCTTAAAACTGTATCTCTCACACAGTAAAGCTTCAATTTCATCCCATCCCAGCATGCCATTCCAGAAAAGCAAAAATAAAACGATCAGAAAATAAACACAGGAAAATGCAATCAGAGAAATTGTAAAACGTCATTCGAGTAATTGCTTCCAGCACTTTCTAGCTGCCAGCACAAAGGAAATCCAGCTCTTCGGCTTTCTATTACAACCTAAATTTCAGTCTACGGATTGTTCTAGATTGTCTATAAAATATTCCTTAGCATGGGAAACTAGGCCCTGCGTTCTACATACGAAAATAATGGCAGATTAATATAGATCGATCGATTCGCTGTTGTACAGTTGTGGACTAAAGTGGTCGACTTCTAAAATGGTCTCTCTATTTAGCTCTAGTCTGTAGATGCTGGTGTGCTAGGTATTAATTTATTTTGTTTTGTGATCTAGTCTCGCTATCAAGTATCTTAATCGTCGTTAGTCGTTTCGGCCATAGGACGTCCACTGCTGGACATAGGCCTCCCCTAAAGATCGCCAATAAGACCGTTTTGTAGCGGCTTGCATCTAGCTCGATCCTTGAAGTCATCCTACCACCTTGCGGGTGGTAGGAGAAATCTCACTCGAGAAATTTTGACCCCGTCGATCATCAGTCCTCCGCGCTATGTGCCCTGCCCATTGCCATTTCAACTTGCCAATCCGCTGGGCTATGTTGGTAACTTTGGTTCTTCTACGGATCTCCTCATTCCTGATTCGTTCTCGCAGAGAGACCTTCAGAAAAAAAGAGAAAAGAGAGAAGAGTATATTAAAATATCTGTAGTAATCTTTATTTCCTTACTTGATTTGTTTTCTTTGTAAGTAGCAACTAAGGCTATGCTATGTTGTATGTAGTCAAACTCTACGCGAGTCGCGAGGCATAATTTTTTTATGACGGTCAACATCTTAGGTGCATAGTGTTAAAAAATGTTTTATCGAAGTTAACTTATGCCTTTATTTAATTTTATTTATTTGTCATAAAATTCCAACGTAAATGTTTATACGTTTAGATTAATAATTGGTCTCGCTCCGATTAAGCGAGACCAATCATAATTAATCTAAGTCTACACACGATTATTTTTTTCCAAATATGGATACTACCTATGTTTGAGTCGAAAAAACCTAAAAACTCTCATTTCAAATTCTAAAAACCTACCACGATAGAAATGAGACAACAGATAACTGGCTTCCTAGTAAATTTGTTTTATCTAAAGATCTTCTACGCTAGCGTGCTTTTTTCGATTTTCGATCAAAAAATCGCTCAGATAGTTGATAGTCAATCTCGGACTCATTCGCGACAAAAAAAACTAGAACCTTGTGATACTACTTCTCTACCTGACATTACTTACACGTATGCTACCCATTCTGGTAGAGCCACGTCAGCCAGGTAAATAATACAGCGACAATCTAATATACCTCTTCTGTTTTTGCATGTCCATCAAACTGAATATTAATCTTTAATAGCCCCATTCTAAAGGAAATCAAGTCGACCGCCATCCTTTCTACTTTAAATATGAAACGTAATAGGTAGCTTGTTACCATAGGTACCTTGCCTACAATACTTTTGTAGGAACACTACTATAACGACTTTTAACAATGGCTGATAATTGCTGTTCCTTTTCTTTCCAGTTAGTCTTTAATTATGAACAGCACCTCTTTTCTTATACGTTCATGAATAGTTAATGGTCTAAGTATCGACTTTTGTCTGAACATGGTTTGTTTTTTTCCTGGTACATAATTATTACCTACTTATTACCAAGAGTATACTAATATTCCTATTTATTTAGGAGGATACCTTTGAAATGTCTTCATTAAAAGTTCAGCTTCCCATTTCCGTTTCATCATTTTGTCTTATAAGAAAGAAACGTTTGAAATAACAAAGCACCTACTTCTAAACCTTGTGTTACTCCAAGGTTATAATCCATAATGAATACTTTTAATCACAATTTTTGCATCGATTTGGCATGATTTTACAACTTTCTTCAACTAATTACCATGAAGTAAGGTCACGTTTCCATTAGAAAATTTTCACATTATTATCTTTTTCTATCGTAAAGTCTGTCTAAAGCTTTCGATAGTTCAACGTGACGATCCTTGAATGTTCTTCGCGTCCTTGCCCTTGCCCTTAAAAATTTCCCGACCCGGCCTCCTAAAAGCCTCGGATACTCCAGATTTGAACGCTCAAGGCTGTTCCAAGGCGTTCCTGTTTTCGCAGAACTTGATTTTATTTTGAGCTTGTAAGGTTACGCTTGAAGTATGTGTTTCTCAATTTATATTGCTTAGGTTAGTTATTAATACAGCAAGATATAATAACAATGGTTTATGTAATAGCAAACATTTAAATCTTTTGTTATTGTGTAATACTTCCCAGCATACGAGATTAAAACCCTACAATACAATATCCATAAAATACAAATAATTAAAAACATTTTCTACATGATAGAGTTTTTGAGAAATTCACATAGAATTCTAATCATAAACAATATATTGTAATTCTAAACAATCAATGATGATGTAGAAAATATAAATATGTGCAAAATCTTTTGTGTCGTTGGGAATGCCAAATAGCCACACAAAATTTATAGTTGTTTTTTTTTAAACTTATGCGATTTTAGCAAATTACCTCAGTCAAATCATCCAGCAAATGATCAGAAATCTAAAAAAAAACAGTAATGCTTTCATCGCAATCTTTTAGTTGTTAGTATAAAACTCTATGACCTTCCTAAAAAAGCAATAGATTTAAAAGGCGGCCAAGAGAGGCCACCTCACCGTAACCTCGTTCCTCCGACCCCGACCTGGAAAGGCCATGAGCCCGGCTCCTGTTGATGTCCAGGTCGACAGGGTCAAGGCATAATCGCTACCTACGTAATCCCATTTATATCCTACAATACGCAGAACTCTTGGTTATAATACCCGCAATCGGTTAGTTAGTATGAAACTGGGCTTCCTGAAAAAGCCATTGATTTAAAAGGCGGCAACGTAACCTCGTTATACATATTACCCGCAATCGTTTAGTTAGTATGAAACTTGGCTCCCTGAAAAAGCCATAGATTAAAAAAGCAGCCAAGTGAGGCCACATCACCGTACCTTCGTTCCTCCGACCCCGATATGTAAAGACCATGAGCCCAGCTTCTGTTGCTGTCCAGGTCGACATAGTCAAGCCATATATAGCTATCTACGTAATCTCATTTATATCCTACAGTACGCAGATCGCTTGGTTATATTCCCCGCAATCGGTTAGTTAATATGAAACTGGGCTCCCTGAAAATGCCATAGATTTAAAAGGCAGCCAAGTGAAGCCACCTTAACGTAACCTGGTTCCTTCGGCCTCCGACCTGGAAAGGCCATGAACCCGTCTCCTGTTGCTGTCCAGGGACCTCATTGTGTAAGCGTTCTGACGTTCGGCTTCGCTTTTTCTCCTGCTCGCGCCAGGAAAAGCGAAGCGAAGATAACGTCAAGCGCTTACACAATAAGGACCCAGGTCGACAGGGACCCATCACTACCTACGTAATCCCATTTCTATCCTACAATACGCAGAACGCTTGGTTATAATACCCGCAATCGGTTAGTTAGTATGAAACTGGGCTTCCTGAAAAAGCCATTGATTTAAAAGGCGGCAACGTAACCTCGTTCCTTCGACCTCCGACCTGAAAGGCTATGAGCCCGGCTCCTGTTTCTGGCTCCAGGTCGACAGGGTCAAGGCAGCGCTACATAATCCCATTTATATCCTACAATACGGAGAACGCCTGGTTACCCGGGAATATGGATGACCTAGTTTACAACGGGTCGCGAATTCAGAGTATTTATTACAGGAAAATATTGTAAACAAAGATTTGCTGTTTTAATTAGTTATTTTGTTGTGAATTATATCAAGTAAATAACTTGATTGTTTTAAACGTTGAAGATTAAAAGGGTTTAGATTTATTATTATTATAATTATGACTTTTATTTAAATATCCCGATTTACACTAATAAAATTGACGACAATTGTTTGATTTTTTTTTTGCCATAACAGCCCAAGTAACATAAGCTTCTATAACCAGGGCTTTTTATCACCAAACAGTAATATAGTAGACCTATAGTGGTAACCGTTATCACTGCTTGTACTATAAAGGTTTTCAACAGAGCGGTTTGGTTCTATAAGATAAAAGAGCATTTAAGTTCTTTAAATTAGCTCTTAAAACGTCTACAGAACCATACAAAAGAATACTTAAAGTGTTGCTCTATAATGGGTGTAAAATATGCGATTATAGTGCTATTTAATACTATAGACAACCTGAAGGACACTTTTATGTATCTATTTGGCACTAATAATGCGTCAAAGTTACTTTTATAGTACTAGTACTGTAGAAGTGTCAAAAACTCTATTACAAGACAAATTTGCACTGTAAAAGTACCTTGTACAACAATTTCGTAACGTTTTAGCGTTTTAAAAGCTCCCTAAATATGTCTATGGTGCTAGTTCTGTAAAAGCCATGAACATTTTTCTATAGTACTAAATAGTACCAAAAAGACTCCTGGCGCATCTTTTAAATAACTTATATTTTAAATTGTTCTATAAGTGAGTTTGTGTTACTGCTACACAACTAAAACATACTATAAATGTACTAAAATCTACAATTAATGGACTAATTAGATCTATACTAGCTTTTCAGTATCTGTTAAATGACAAGTATTTCATAACTGGACTTTATATTTAGATAACAAAACTAATAGCCCGGGAGGTATGTGCAATAAATATAACTAGGTACTTTCTAAAAGCTGAATTTTCGGTATGTTGCGAGTATGATGGTGAACAAGAATACCCGAGAGTCAGTCAGCTAGAATACTTAGCGTTTGATGAGGATACCCGTTAGAATTATTAAAATAAAAAATAAGTATCTTGCAACTACTTCTAATACCTGAAAATTGGTGTACGGGTAGAAAAATAATTTAAAAAAGTTTAATTACCAAAAATTACCTGAAACTTTTAAAGCCTGCTTGACTTGACAGACCTTATAACTTACAATCTCTGTCAGTCAGGACTTAAAGCAGCGCCGCTTTAAATAAAGCCTAACTGACAGGCTCAGTTACATGTGTTTTTTTTATTAATTCATACAGTTTTTCCCTCCAACCGCTAAACGTCCCAGCTGACTGACTCCGTGGTATTTTATTACACCACCTTGATAGCGTAATACCAAAAATTCAGCTTTTAGGAAGTAGTTGCATTTTTTCCGCTTACCTCCCGGGCTATAATTTGTGTTAGGTGAAAAAAATGGCTGACGTTTTTTGTCATGGCAGCTCATTAACAGCACGGCTGGAGCTAATAAGCACTATAGCAGCCATAGTCGGAAGAAGTTCTTATTTTAATAATTAAAAATTAATTAAAACAAGAAAATTTTGAGGGCGCATTTTCAAATTTGAAATCAGTATAATGACTTTAGCGACACAATTATTTTCGCAAGTGCAAGTTACTGCAGATTTATAGTCCATGTATTGTAGTTGTGTCCTTTTAATTACGTGTCACGTTTATCAACAATGGCTGTAGTGACATAAAACATAAACTTACCGATTTTTGTTTTCATGAAGAAAACTCACAAATTGCAAGCAATTGTAATAAAAAAGATCATTGGAATCGTTTTCGGTGCACAATAACACTTTAAATAGGTTTTTGGTTACTTTTATAGAGCAAATTTATGTCAAAAACGTTGCAAGTAGAGCTATTTTAGTACTAAAAAGCGTTTCTTATCACTTTTACATCTCAACTACAGAGCTGATTTATCACCGTGACAGCCTCTATGTAATGATTATAGAATAAATCAGTGATAATACTAGGGCCTATTCGGGGTTCTGTAAACGTTTACAAGACTATTATAGTGCCAATCATGAACACTAATTAGCACGCTCCAAAACGTTCTCAGGTCTTTTATAGTACCAGATTTTGTTACTTGGGAGTGCATGTATTTTGGCGGACATTTCTGCTAAAGTATTAATTAATTCCTCTATGATTTCTGCAACGATTAAAGGCTCTCTGTATAGGTGTTAGTGAAATATGTGCAAAGTAAAGCAAATATTTCTGTGACGTCAAAGCTCTACCTGCTCCCATTGGCCTATTTTCTCGTGCAAACAGCTGTGATTGGTACACAAAACTTCAATTTACCCTTTGATACGTCTATTTGTCTATTCCATATTTTATTTACACGGTCCGATTGGTTTTTAGTACGCAAGTGCTCCTGAAACGTATTTTGCCACGTTCTCGGAAATTCTTTGAAGATACTGTAATAAATTTTGTGTAGAATTCGGAAAAATATAAATGAGATATACTCGTAGCTATGTAATCGAAGATATTTAAACTAAATTTAGTAAGATTGCGTGTGTGAGTGAAGATCAAAGTACATAATCCCTTGAAGATTATTGAGGTTGAAGTTATATAGGTACCATAGCGATTCTATTTGAAACTAATTTCTAACAAATGATGTCCTAAATAAGTCATCTGTTGTATCATTGTTTTTCTTTCGTTATGTTATTACTACATTAGTTTTTCTTGTATTACTGTTCTTACTTTTTTTTAAGTACAATAAAGTGTTATCTATCTATCCTAAGGTTGATGATAATAATCATGAAGACAGAGCAGCTGTTGATATTGTTTGAACGTGATACAAAACTCTGTCTTTTCTGACAGCTCACGGCTATAAATCATGAAACCTTTCTAAAACTGAAAGCATCGGTTCGTAAATGGAGGAACGTCCAATTTTCAGAATAGCCTTCTCACACTGTTCGACAAAAGCTTTTATCCGGCTTTCAGGAAACACTAGAGCGCTCTGTCCACCCCTTTCTAAAAGGGCATGTACCTTCTATACTGTTGGGAGTATAGAAGCTATACAATATGCCTTGTTTAGAACATTGCGCTGAGATCCCAATACCTACAAGTCTACATAGTATAGCTACTCCTGGGATTCCCAAACTATGGGTCGCAATGCGACCCACTGGTGGGTCGGGAGCGAATATTGAGTGGGTCACCACATTAATTTACCGAAATAAATTAGACTTATATGGAACACACTGCTATTAAAAGTAAGTCGAGTAGAAGTTGACGTCAAAACTGAAAGGGAAAAACATAGGACACAATTTCATCCTTCCCAATAAAATAACTTTTATGATGAGGTCGAGTACAACCTCTGGGTTGTGCCTGTCTACTAAAAACACATCTGATACTTAGATTGCAAAGAGTGCGCACATCCGCTTGCTGAGTGCGTACTCGATATTTGTTAGTTATTCTTCCTTTATATCCAGTTTTTACTTTCTTTTTCCATTTGCAGTTAACAATTTCTAAAGTAACTAAAAGCCTCTATGTCTACTCATTCAATTACTTTTTCTGTTTACACACAAATGTTTTTGAATTACAATTATGATTAAGTTAAACTTATGTAACAATTGTGATTTGTTTTGTGTATGAATAAATAAAAAAAGATGTAGTTAGTTAAAAAGTCTTTTTGGTAACGGTTAACTATGTTTCTAAGAAGTGGGTCCGTGGATTGTAAACTTGTATTAGATGGGTCGTAGCCCAGACAACTTTAGGAACCACTGGTTTACTCCATTACACGCTTTTAATTAAGACTGATGGGTGATTGCATGCTGCAGTAAAATCTGTAACGCTTCATAAAATTGGCATAGGTACGTCCCGTTCTGTCACAGTGTAACTCTCATGTTACATCCCTCTCTCCCGGTCCCTAGATAGCCTTCGAACGAGGTTCGAACCAAGGGCTCAGCTCTGAGCTACATTGATTTTAACGTTCCCCGGGACTGATGTATTTGCAGCATATATATAGATCTATAGCTGCGTGATTGAATCAATGCGTACCTATAGGTATTGTAGGGATGTCTGTGTTGGACGTTTGATTGAGCACCCACAAAGGGAGGATTTGTCTGAGGCTTAATTAGATGGCCAATTTCGGATTTTACGTAGCTACAGGTATAGGTTTGTCCATATTTGGTGTCCTACGTGAGAAGTTCCATGTCGGCCTACCCAGATTGGTCATGTCTGGTGGAACTTGTGGCGTGCTGACAAGGAGACTCCTTATTTTAAGTTTGATTGTCACATTTTCCAAAACTTCAATGTCGAAATGACTTAACTATTACCTTGTGACATTAGTGACCTTTATTGTTTTGCATATTATTATGGACATTGGACTATGAATATAATTATGATTATTTACAACTGCAAGTCTTGAATGCATAGGATTATTTCCGTATCCTATTCAATTTCATTTATTTGAAGGTGATAGATTTCAATCAATTAAAGACTAAAATTCATTTACATTTAGGTATGGACACGTAAATGAATTTTAGTCTTGAATTGATTGAAATCTATGTACATGTACATTTACATTATCATTATCTAGAAAGTCCACTTCTGAACATACGTCTTATTTCCTTAGATTTTCAATAAGAATTCCTAAATAAGGTTGGTAGCCCAGACACCCAGACAAATACTAGGTAGTGTGTTACATTTATTCAGATTTTTTTATTTTAATATAAAGCAGTCAAATCACGAGCTTGAATTACGTAAGTAAATACCCTTTAGAATGTTGTAGGTGTGTTCTTGTAGCTGAAATTTTAGGATTTTCTACAGAACACTTGGCCCTAGATCTTAATTATTTTGGTGGCGACACTTTGGCTCCCATTTCACATTTATGTTTTTGATGAGATCCCTTGTTCTTGTACCGCAAGGATATAATGTACACTGGTGCGTGTACTTTCTTTTGTTAAAAAATATTTACTAAATAAAGTTATTTTGAAATTGAAAAATAGCTCAAAATTCCCTCCAACTCTAGCTAAGGTTGATATCCCTACATGCTTCCAGTGAGTCGGTTCAACCTAGACTAGAGCGTCCAGCGAGTGAGAATTTCTCGCAATAACATAGCATGGTCGGTGTATCCGGTCTTGCGGCAATCCGCCGATATCTGGTCCAATCTCTCTCATGGGTAGAGCTCCACACTTTTATTGCTGATCTAGATTACGTCTGTAGTTTGTGATCTTATAATATGTTACTGCGTTCTGCTATCATTATCTTCAGTCTTCCCACTGTTGATCATAGGCTACTGCGTTCTGTTAGCATTCTCAGCAGTCGTAATAATATTTTCTGTTTGGCATAGGTATCCCATATTTAGATGTCAATTAAGATCGGTTCCTAGAAACCTTGCTAAATTAGCCTCAAATAAAAACTACTACGTTACAGCTGTCTTATTCATATCTGGTTATACATAATACGCGAGAGTGAGTGGAACAAAAAAAAAATGCATTGTCTGTCGACATACGTCAAAATCACAAGTTGGAATGTCAAAATGGTTAAAATTTGGTTCCACTTTGTCTTTTGCGATATTATCGGAAATTTGAACCCTCTAGTTCCAGTAGAAGGTTCAAATCTCTGATCATTTTACCTTCTTACTTTTTACCTTTTTGAATTTGGACAGCCGAGATAGCTCAATGCTAGTTTGTGAAACCTTCGAAATTACGTGAGTTCGGGTGTATGTGCATCTTTTTCTACCACCTTTTTGACCGACTTCCAAAAAGGAGGAGGTTCTATGTTCGTGTGTATGTATTGTTTTTTTTTTTGTATGTTTATCGATAATTTCGCCAATTGTGAACCGAATCGAAAAATTATATTTTAGCTCAAAAGGGTATACTTCCGAGGTTGTCCCATTAAAATTTTACAGAAATCAACTCAACCGTTTTTGATAAATTAAGAATAATGTAAAGACGTGCAAAGTTACTGGCAGCTCTATTTATTATTATCAAATCGAATTTATGTCTAAAATTATGTTTAAATTGATTACAATGTCAAGATTAGTTAGTCAATTACAATGTCAAGAATTAGTGTCAATATTATGTTAGTAGATTACATGAATAATGAACAATTGTATGAAAAGATTACATTACATACATTGTCAGTGTACATCAGTTTACAATATCTAGTTTTTGCATTTATGTGAGAGTGTAATAAAATCCATTTCTTAAAACATTTACTTTAGTCCTTATTCTATACTAGCAGCGCCCCGCGGTTTTACCCGCGTTGTGCCCGTTCCGTTTTTCGTGGGAATTTACGGGAATTTTTATACATATAAACCTTCCTCTTGAATCACTCTATCCATTAAAAAAACCGCATCAAAATCCGTTGCGTGGTTTTAAAGATTTAAGCATACAGACAAACAAACGAAAATAGCGACTTTATTTATACTATGTAAGGATATGGTTGGAACCGGCTTATTACAGACTTCCAAAAAGGAGGAGGTACTATGTCCGTCGTCGTATATTCTGAGCGGTGCTGGCCTGTCCTGCAAACCGGTAGAGACAACATACAAATTATTATTTCCAATAGTTTATCCTCCAGCATAAATTAACTTAGGCCGCCATTGTTAAGTGAGTCAAAGGAGCGTCCAAAACATCCTGTTCGGAATTCAAAACACCCCTCACCTACCCGCGTCTCCAATCTTGGAACAAATCGGCTCATTGTAGCCGTCGGACTGTGAATTAGAGGTCACGGGTTCAGATCCCGACAATAGGCGCGGTGCGTTCACCTCTTACATCATTTGTTTGGGTTACTTACCGAATTTGGTGCGATGACTGTTCTTAAGCTGTCGGGTATGGTTTTAGGCTAAGGAGTTCAATGTAGACAATACATACTACTCGCATGTAGTTTTGTTAACACTTGCGGTGCTAATATTACACTCACATGCACTCCACTAGACAGACAAAAGACAAAACTCTATCGGACTTACCACAAAAGTTTTAAGCACGCTTTAGACATTGTTTAACGTTGACTGCCTCGGTGGTTCAGTGGTTAGTGAACCTGACTTCTGGATCACAGAGACGTGGGTTCGATTCCCACCCAGGGCAATCATTTATGTGATGAACATAGGTGTTTGCTCTGTGTCTGGGTGTTATTTAGGTATTATCTATATAAGTATGTATTTAATATATGTATATGTAGGTAGTCTCTGGCAGCCATATCACAAGCTTTGTTTAGTCTGGGGTCAGAGACCGTGTGTAAGATGTCCCCCAATATTTATTTATTTTATTTAACGTAACAAATTGCACGATTAAACAGTGTTTAAAGCGTGTTAAATATTTTGTGGTAAAAACTAAAACAAAATTAAACACTATTTTCATAAATATTATAACAAAATATGGTGTCAAAATGGCGAGCTTATCACCCAAGGTGCTTTATTCCAGGCAACCACGCCAACCATTAGCCTAACGTTTTTTTTTTAATTCTTGATATTTGACTTTAGATTCCCATTTCCCACATAGAATTTATAATTTATTCTTGTCATACTGTTCTTGGTTCATCTATGTCTGCCTAGACCTCTGACATAACTAAAACTGTTTAGCTATGTTGGGGGCTTTGTAGAAACTTTGACACCGAGACTAGCTACCCGGACACTTATTTTAAAATAAGCATCATCATATAATCATAACTATAGGACCTCCACTGTTATTCTCACAGATTTAAATGTTCTCTAAGTGTTTGTCACCGATCACCGAATTTAAGCAACGTTCGGCAAGGGCAGTCTTCGGATGGGTAACCGCGGGTGGCATTTCCAACTGAGCGCCACCTTGGCTCGGATGATACTTTAAATTGTAGGCCCCGGTTATTTTAACCGTTGGGCCATGTCAGAGGCTTCTGCGGCTTAAAAATTCTGACACCAAGGCTAGCGTCCCGCTGTTGTATTTTTGTCGAAAAATGATTATCTTGACTAAAATTGCGGATCAAATCAGTTGCGGATTTTGCGAATTGCTTTAACAAGTAAAGTTAGATAACTTAAAACGATACAGCTATATAACTTTACCATTCCAACTACAGATCATTGACACTTCGCTCCACCCGCTCGGTTTACGATTTCGCGAAGAGGACGGGACAAAGACCCCGTCCTTTGTTGAGGGACCAGATGGAACTCAAACTATGAATGAAATCCTGAATAAGCTCAAGTTTAGTACCAACTACATCCAAATAAGTTATTCCTACCCAGAAGAGTAACTAGGTGCCGGTATTTTGAGATCTTTTAGACCTTTTAACGGATCTATATATAGGTTATACCTACTCTTATACTTGCATAGTTACACAGACATGCTAGTCCCGCATGCGACCACGAAAAGCCGCGAAAAGAAAAGAACTCTTTTCGACGTGTGAAAAAGTGACAGATATATACTTTGCCATAACGCTGTCTCGTTCTGACAAGTCGAAAGAAATATTACGTGGTGCGCATCCTAGCCCAGATGGAGTGCCAGATTGTCTGCCCCTGCTTGTCGGTAGTCATCAAAAAGAATCAGATGTTTTTTCGACGGTGGTCATTTATACCTTCTCTATTTCAGTTCCTAGACTGCTTTTGCTTACCTACCTATTGTAATTGGTTTTTAGTTAGGCCATGGTTGTTCTCTCCCCATTCATGACTATTTTCTCATACACACACGTATAATAAATAATCCAAATGGATTATTTTTAAACCTTCAAGGGTCTGTGTTTGATCCAATGCTTTTTATCTAGTAGTATTGTGGGTAGTTTTAGCATTACAAAGATTTTTATTTGTTTTAGTTAATAAAGGCACTTTTGCCCGATAAAAAAATATATCAATTTTGTAGCTACCTGTACCTACTGTAAAATTAATGGTGGGCCCCAAACTCGGCTAGACTGGTCTCTTGGGAGCCCTACATATTGCTGTTTACATTGTTCTATTTGTTTTCAACATTGGAAACAGTTATTGCTTTGCTTTGGCTCAAATTAAAGTTCCTCGTAACTTGTGTTCTGGCTGCAGTCGTCTAGCGCGGCCGAATCCGCAGTCGGGCGTACATCGTGACTCTACAACTAATTCGCGTATTACAGAGCAAGAAACGCAGAGAAACAACTCTACTGTTTTTTTAACCGACTTTAAAAAGGAGGTTCTCAATTCGACATCAAGTTTTTTGTATTTTTTTTCTTTTTTGTTTGGTAGACCATACTTTTACCATTTAAATTTTATCGAAATCGACTCTGTCGTTTTAAAAATTTATTGTTGATGAAAATTACTACATCGACGATACATCGATCCGTACGAACTATGTAGGTAGGTAGGTATTTGAATTCTGTACACAGTTTTTTTATTTTATTTATTTCATGTAATCAACAGCGTTACTTAATATAAAAATACAACTATAGTGATTAAAAATAAGGCCAAAACTGATTACAATTATTTATTAATAACAACGTATACGAGTCGATGTCGCTTGTGTCATTTTATGCGAACAATAAAATATCTCCGATTTTCATTAGACGTCTCCGTTTTCGGACTATCTTATCCAGCTCCTTTTTATTATCTCAGAGGTGTATACTGTATGCGCTTATCATCGTAAACAAATTTTACTATGGACAACCCCGAAAAACCGGAAAACAGCTGTTCCATAAAATTTAACGAGAGACAATGACCATTTTGTATGGTACAGTTGATTTTTTACACGGTTTCGCAATTAGTCCCGTAGTAAAAGCTGTTTACAATGATAAAGTGAAATGATAGAACATATACTTACCTATACAAGGTTATCCAGAACTGATGTAGGTAATAAGCCGACAGGAGGTGATTCAGATCATCATTATGAACTACTTTTACTATGGGACAAACCCAGGATTCTAGAAAAACAATCAGAAGTTTTATACATTTTTTCGCTTTCAAATTGCAATTTTGTACGGAACACTACTTTTTTTTTCAAATTCCGGATTAACCCTATATTAAGAGTTGTTCATACCTAATGATGGTCTTAATAAACTCCTTTCAGATTAATACAGGGCAAGCAGATAGCCCTGTACGAGTATATCTGAAAGTCCTGACCATTGCAAATCAGTACCCTTTATACACTTACCTACCTACTCGTACCTTAGAATAACACAATGTAGGTACCATCCCATAGTGAAGTATATAACTAAACAGGACGCTAAATAATAATACATAATTACAAAAGTAAGAGGGCGAGATGTGCAATTAGGAAAGTGTGAACAGGACGAACTAATATCTTTTGTCTCTGTTAGCGTATACTTTAATTTGTCTGACTACGACGTCTACGTCGTCGTAGTCAGACAATTTTTTCGAGCCAAAAACAACTGTTGATTTTTTGATGAGATGCTTAGGTAAATAAATATATTTATGAACTATTTTCTATCACTTCTATTAGTATTATGCAGGTTTTTACTATTATCTAGAGTCTAAATATGATAAAATCATTACAACGTGTATAACAGGGTTATTTCTAATCAATTAGCATCCTTTTATGGGCTTATTCTGTACATCAAAACTAACAACTTTTGTTCTGCGACTTTAGTCAGAACTCAAAAAAAACAGCTGTTCCATACATTTTGTCGCGGGTGAACGACATTTTTCTATGGAACAACATTTTTTTTTTTTTGAGTTTTGACAAAAGTCGCAGAACAAAAGTTGATAGTTTTGATGTAGATACAGAATAAGCCCCTAAAAGGATGCTACTTGATTAGAATTAACCCTGTATAGCTGTATACGCAGTTCTCAATTTCGTACGCAATTGAGAACTCTAGTTACATACTGGTTCCATGGTACCATTCACAATCAGTAACCACATGCCCTATTTTCCCTTGTAAGAATATACTTCTCTGCAAATCTCCCACTCCACAGTACTACAACCAACCCAGTTCTACTATCAACAACTAACAATTTTTTACCGAGTTAACAGTGCTGACGATTACAGTAAAAAGCAAGAGTTGAACGACCCGACGCGCGACCTTTGGAGCTCGTGCATATTCATGCTCTGAACAAAGGGCGCGGGACCCTAATAACCTGGACCTTAGGGATACTTGGAATAGTAAATGGGTCACATTGTTACTACTGACTAGTACCTACCTACCTATCATTGTTCGCTCTGTAAGTCTGTAGGTACCTACCGGGTTTGAAATACCTAGCTTGACGTAGCTAGATCTACAGGGTCTACTATTTCTAATCAATTAGCATCCTTTTAGTGGCTAACGACTTTAGCTCTGCGACTTATGTCAGAACTCAAAGAAAAATCAGCTTTTCCATACATTTTGTTGCGGGTAAACGACATTTTTCTATGGAAAAACAAAAAATATTTTTGAGTTTTTACAAAAGTCGTAGAACAAAAGTTGTTTGATTTGATGTGCAGAATAAGCCTCTAAAAGGATGCTAATTGATTAGAAATAACCCTGTATACAGGCTATCCCCATCATCCATCCATCCATCAGCCGTAGGATGTCCACTGCTGGACATAGGATTTCCAATAAGGCCGGTTGGAAGCGGCCTGCATCCAACGCGTTCCTGCGAGCTTTATTTTATCGTCAGTCAGCTGCGCTTGCTGGTCCGTGGCCCGTGGTCTTCATTCGAGAACTTTACGGCCCCATCGGCCATCCGTTCTTCGAACTATGTGCCCTGCCCATTGCCACTACATCTATACAGGCTATCTGCTTGCCATATACCATCTAAGTCGAAAGGGGATGATTGATGATTCAGACCATCATTATGAACAGCTTTCACTATAATCTAACCCGGAGTTTAAAAAAAGCCGTTTCATACAAAATTGCAACTCGAAATTGACGATGTATGAAACAGCTGATTTTTTTTCGAATCCCGGGTTGGCCCCATACTAAATGTTGTTCATAATTATTATGTGAATCACACAATCAATCACATCATTTCAATATTATAAATTGCATTTGCTGATTCTAACTGGCTCCAAATCGTACAATACGCAGCGGTCACAGTCAGTCAGTAAAATCAGTACTTATAGTTCAGCGCTACCAGAGATACGAGTATTCCAAGCGATGACATTAGAAATAAACCTACGTATTTGCTCAGATGGTATGTTCATTTCCACATTTCTCATACAAATAGCCAGAATAGGGATGTTTACTAGGTATAAAAATCATTATTACAATTAGTCCGTCAGTTAGATTTAAAAAAAATATTGGACACATATTTTTTCTTTTACCAATAAAACAATCAGTGACAAAGATAAATCTTCTCAAAGTTTGAGAGTGGGGGCTCGTGACGACACTAGCCGGTACATTTGATACCGGTTAGTGACGTCACGCGGAACTTTAACGGGCTATATCTTTATCATTTTTTGTTATTTTGACTAAAGAAAAAATTTGTCTCTAATATTTATTGACAATCTATTTGACGGACTAATTATATTTTTTTTCTTAAGAAGAGTCGCCATTAAAAACGACAAACTCGTTACATTGAATGGATGCCATCCATTCGTTGCGATATGGTCGGTGGGGCTCTTTAAAGATTCGAATTCACGGGATGCTATGCCACACAAGTTGGCGAACGTGAATTTAGCTACAAGCTGCGCAATATCCAATCCTTACTGAAGCTCGCATAAAGCTGTTCGTTGATTGGAGGCTTTTATGGATAATCTACAGTCAAACCTGGATAAGAGAGAGTTGAAGAGACCGCCATCTAATTCTCGCTTATAGAGGTTTTTCACTTATCCAGGTTTCTCACTTATCCAGTTTCAGAAGAGACTTCTCTCTCTTATAGAGGTTTAAAATACGTATAATTTGTACGTTGGTCCATTGGTCCATTGGTTTGTATGTATCTACCTATACATACGTGAAGAATGATAAATATGTTTATAAATAGTATATAGGTACTATTTCAATCAATCGAACAATCAATCATTTATATGTTTTTGACACATATGTTAATGTGCAGTATCGGATGATCCATAATTGTTCGGGATGTGTTGATTAGAATTGAACATAGATGATTGACTAATTCATTATAAAAGGGCCTTTTAAAAATTGGGAAAATCAAAAATGTTTTTGATAATTCCATGTCCTTTAGAGCACTGAGCCCGGGTCTTTGGATTTTATTATTTTATAAAAGTTGGATTCTACTAAATCAAATTCATTGCGCACTTTATTTTAAGATTTTCCCCTTTTGAACACATTAAATCTTGGCGATTTATTTGTTTATTCCTAAAGATTGATTTATTAACACCGAATCTTTCTCTTCAATTGAAACTTGTCAACTGTAGTTAGTTTGACCAATAAGGTAGTGCAAACGCACGTGTGGCTATTTCAAAAGAATGTGATGCTAAAATAATGTTGGGTAGATAAATGAAAAGCAAAAAATATTTTTTAATAGAACACTATTTCAACAAACGGGGTAGTACGTGTGGCCATTCCAAAAACAGTCGATACAAAAACAATGTTACTTATTTCCACGAAATACAAAAAAAATGTTTGAATAGAACACGATCTGAAATCAACGGTAGTTAGTTCCAAGAAATTTAAGAATGGGTCATAAAGTGCAGATGTTTCATTACCCTCAACTCTCACTTATAGAGGTTCAGACAAGTAGTACTCTCAGTTATAGAGGTCCATGAGGGAAAAACGACTCTCTCTTATAGAGGTTTTGGTCTCTCACTTATAGAGGTATTTGAGGGGTAAAATGACGGGACCTGGCAATTTCTCTCACTTATAGAGGTTTCTCACTTATCCAGTTCTCAGGTAGCCAGGTTTGACTGTAGTTGATTTTTATGTACTTAGTGGTGATTTGGCAATTTAGGTACCTAGTTGTGCCTATTTGTTGTAGTCTAAATGTAATCAGTAAAGCTGTACAACTGCGGAACAATTATCGCGAACGAAAATGTAACAAGGGCAATCAAAGTTAACGAAGGAAAGGTAATAAAAAGTTAAAACGTGGTGACCGACTGCCAATAAGGAGAAGGTTCTATGTTCGTCTGTATGTTCATTGATATTTTCGCCAATTGTGAACCGAATCAAAAAAACTTTTTTAGTTCGAAAGAGTACCTATAATGAGTCCCGAGGTGGTCTCATTTAAATTTTATCGAAATCGGCTGAGCCGTTTTTGAAAAATCAAAAATAATGGACAAATTGTATATACATCAATTCGAGCGAACAATTTGAATTTTGTACACGAAGGAAGTCGGTTTTGCTATTTATGCGAAAAATAAATATGCAGTTACAAGAAGCTGGAAAACCACAGGAAATGAGGTTTATGCAAATCAAAAAATAAGATTTAGTACAATAAATAATGAGACGAGAGTTAAACCATGCTAAAAAAGTTCATATGTGCCAAGAAGCTAGCCCTGCTAGTCCAGCATGCGACCACGAAAAGCCACGAAAAGAACTCTTTTGGACGTGTGAAAAAGTGACAGATACCATCTGATACATACTTTGCGATTACGCTGTCTCGTTCTGACTCGCCGAAAGAAATATTACTTCGTGCGCATCCTAGCCCGGCTGTTATCATATAGTTTTTAGGGCGTCTAAAGACCTCTGATATAGCTAAAAGCTTAGAGTGACCAGTGTGCTTAGCATACAAGACCACGACAAGAGTTTATCGACGTGTGCAAAGGTGACAGATATATGCTTCATCATAACTCTGTCACGTTCTGACACGTCGATAGTATAATTTTATGGTCCTTATGCTAAGCCCGCAGGGCCTACATTTTTTTTATATTTCGTATAGGTTTGCGTTTGACTACATGCGGTCTAGGGTGTAGCAAGCTTACCTAGAAGATACCTATTTACTCGGGATTTGAAGCCACGATGTACACTAGCGAGAAGACAGACTCAGGCAAAGCGATCCAAATTGGCTTGTTAACTAAAAACATATAATTAGTCCGTCAAATAGATTGTCAAAAAATATTAGTAGAGCGCGCGTGCATGTATTCTTACAGAATCACCCACCTGTTAGTTTCATAGCCTGGCGTTTCTCTTGAGTCAAACGCCTATAAGTTTGTATATTCCGTGAAATACAATATAACAACACTGTATTGGCTCCTCAAAAAGGAACAAGTAACAGAAGAAACAAAGTCAGAAGAGAGGCACAAAAGACGATCTTATCGCTGTAAGCGATTTCTTCCAGAGAACCGCAACCTCCTTTGGATGTAAGGAAACTTACTGACGACAGGGACGGCGGTGTAAACGTAAATAAATAAAAATTTACTTACCATAAAATTTTAATAAACATTTTTTTTAATTATCATAGTTCTAGGTCCGTAGGTTAAAAGCCGTGGTGATCTAGTGGTAATGACACCCGCCTTACAATCGTGAGGTCGTGGATTCAAATCCCGGTGCCGTACCCATGAATTCCTTGGAATTTATGTATGGAATTTCACACCACTGGCTTTTCGGTGAAGGAAAACATCGTGAGGCAACCTGCATACGTCCGTAGAAGAAATTCGATGGCGTATGCGTATCCACCAACCCGCACTGGGCCAGCGTGGTGGATATGGCCCAATCACCCTTCTTGGGTAGGCCTACGTCCTGCAGTGGACTATTAAAAAGGCTGGTACAGTTCTAGATCGCCATATTATGGCTTCAGGCAAGGTACGTTGATTAAGTTGGTTATGGTGGAAATATTGCATTAGAGCAGCGGAAGTCTATCGACTAAGGAGCCATTTCCTCCCAGTAACCCAATCTAAGCTTTTCCAGTAACTAAGGAATTCAATTTTCCAGTACCGTAAATCGAATGAAGTGCCTTTTCGATGTTTTCCACTAGCCTCTTCGATTGGATTCGATATCGATTGATTAGTATAAATTGAAGGTGTAAACTTGATGGGAAAAATTGGAAAAAATCTTTGCTGGAAGTTGGAAACATGTTCATAAATAATGGGCCAAGTACGAGTCGGACTCGCGCACGGTGGGTTCCGTACTGGATGGGAGCCCCCCTTAAATATTTTTTTTATTTTAATTTTATTATTTATTATTGAAGTGAATATAAAACTAAATATTCTGTGAAAATTTCAAGCATATACCTGTTACCTTTAATAATATAGAGCGAAAAACGTCTAAAAAATCATGTTTGTTGTATGGGAGCCCCCCTTAAATATTTATGTCATTCTTTTTTTAGTATTTGTTGTTATAGCGGCAACAGGAATACATCATCTGTGACAATTTCAGCTGTTAAGCTATCATGGTTCATGAGATACAGCCCGGGGACAGACAGACAGAAAGACAGACGGACATCGAAGTCTTAGTAATAGGGTCCCGTTTTTCCCTTTGGGTACGGAACCCTAAAAATGGAAAAATCCTTTGCTTGAAGTGGGAAATTTGTTTATAAATAACGGAAGAAGTTTCAGAACAGGCCGCGCCACTGATATGTAGGTCGTTTAATAAAATTTTGTTCTTTCATCTAAGACATCTATTTGGTTAAACTGAAGGATAGGTACTTGTAAATTATACTGTATTTCTGGAGGTACTTGGAGATTTTATAAAAGTGTAAATGCGGTATGCGCACATAAGTTATATAGGTACCTTACATCATCATCAGATGAATGAAAATACCCCAACAATAATTGAAGAACTTGAATATTGGGAATTAATGGTTTCTTTTTGTATTATTTAGGATCCTGTCTCCTAAATATACGTAGATAAGTATATTGTACTGGTTGAAATCGACTGTGCTATTTTTGGTGAAAAATAATTATTACGAGACTGTACCTTGGCGCTACTAGTCATAATCTAGTTACGACACTGCTATTATCTATTACTATTTATATTTCTTATCTACCTACTCTTAATTTTTCCCCGGGACACCAACAGTCCAACACCTCAGACTATAAAAAGATCTAAAATAAAAAGGAATTGTTGATACTTTGGACCTTCCATTTCTTCAAGGTAAATTTACTTTCTTCAAAGGTATTTTCGCGAGTGACACGTTCATTTATTATTCAATATGTACATAATTATGCTTTTATCCAATACCTTTATGTAAATAGACACCTACCTGCCAGTGGCGTAGCGTGCCTTGGCGGGCCCTGTATAAAAAATTGTTTGTGGGCCCTTATGAAGGATTATGATTTCTCACAAAAGAAAAAATCTGTTTGCATAAAATTAAAAACAAATTTTTAGTCGTAATTATCTGTCCCTTTTTTCAAATTTTTTACAAACTATTCAAATTAAATACACACTCTTCTTGCCTTTTTTCGGCAAACTGTTTTAATAAAGCATTTGTAGCTGATGATGACTTTAGTTTTTCTAATTTTATTAATGTTTGCTTCCGCACGCCGGGGGCCCCGTATCCCGGGGGCCCCGTATAATTGATACGGCAGATGCGGCGGTAGCTACGCCCCTGCTACCTGTCGACGTGCGTCGCAGAATTTTCCGAGCTGCTGCGTACTGTCAGTTTCATTCTGCTAAGATTTATTGGTCTGTGCTTACTCCTCCGTGTTTACCTAAAAATAATTAAAAGACATAGACTCGGACCAAATAAAAAAAACAAGATAGAATATTGAGAAACAAACAAGTGAGGCCGAAAAAACTACGCCTCGCCGTGTCCAAACACAATTACACACACAAACACGTACCTACCTACAATGAAACTATGCATTGGCTCGTTATTCGAACTATGGCGGCGCAACACTAACGCACTCAACACATGTATAAAAACTGGCCTCACTTGTCTGTTCGCGATATTCTGTCTTGATTTTTTTTTGGTGTGAGTTTCAAGCGACGTATAGACCGAATCATACAAGTCGGCGGATGTGAAGCTAGCTAGGTACAAACTGCGCACAATCTTGAAGCTTACAAAAAGTTGCGCATTGATTGGATTTCGTGCAGCTTGTAGCTAACTTCACATCCGCCGACTTGTATAATTCGGCATATAGGTACGGACTATACGAATGCATTTGAGGTCCAGCTGCCAACACGGAAGAATGTACAACCCGGTCAGAACGCCGCTGGAATGCGGCGCCTCTCCCGCTTCCCCTGTCACCTCTCCGCGCACTCCCCGGTGCGACAGTACGGTTAGCATCTTCGTTGCCAAAACACGCCCTGATAATAATTTACGTCCGGACGGTATACTAGACGTCCGGTAATGTATATACGTCCCGATAATTCGATATGACGTCACTAAGTCAGGTGCACAGATACATTGACCGGGTTGTAAGTAACCGCAGTATTCATACGCACTATACGTACAATGCGGTCAGCCGTCCGGTTAAACGGCTTCCCCATTTCAAAACCTAGTAAGAGATACATTTTACAAGAATCGTTTTATGCATAACTAAACGACCCGCCCCGGCTTCGCACAGGTGTATTATACATAATAATATAAACCTTCCTCTTGAATCACTCTATCCATTAAAAAAAACCGCATCAAAATCCGTTGCGTAGTTTTAAAGATTTAAGCATACAGACAAACAAACAGACAAAAATAGCGACTTTATTTTATACTATGTAAGGATAAGGATCTTGCTAACTTAGTCCTTATCAAATACAAAAAAATCGGTCAAATACGAGACGGGCTCGCGCACGGTTCCGTGCCGTGTGTAGCACCCCTTAATTTTATTTCATGTTAACTATTTATTTTTGAAGGGAATAACTTAATATTTTGTGAATATATCAAGCATCTACCTGTCGCCGTCATTAATATCGAGCAAAAAATCATGTTTCTTGTGTGTGAGCCCCCTTAAATAAATATTTAAATTTTAAAAGTAAATGTTTTACTAATTATATATTTTGTGAAAATTTCAAGCATCCACCTGTCACAGTTAAGTATTAATAGCGAGCGAAAAACGGCTTAAAATTCAGGTATGTTGTATGGGAGGCCCCCTTGAATATTTTTTTATATCTGTTTTTAGTATTTGTTGCTATCGCGGCAATAGAAATACATCATCTGTGAAAATTTAACGTTCTAGCTATCACCGTTCCTGAGATACAGCCTGGTGACAGACGGACGCACAGCGGAGTAATAGGGTTCCGTTTTTACCCTTTGGGTATGGAACCCTAAACATCACCAGCGCTTAAACTCGCATAAAAACAAAAAGATATGTTTAGTATCGAAACCTAGTAAGTCTACCATTAACTCCTTTGTAACCACTTTAATTCCTAGTAGGTAATAAGTCTCTAGGTACATACTTAAACCTATGTTGTCTCAGTTACCAAGGTGCTTAAAATACCTAAGTACTTACTCGTACCTATGTTTTTTACACACGTTTTCTCCGTACTTACTAATATTGTAAATCCGAATGTGCGTTTGTTGATTTATTCGTTACTCTTTCACGCAGCAACGAAGAGACCGATCGACTTGAATTTTCCACGAATATAGTTTACGCTAATTTTTAACGCGGAAATATAAAGGAGCGTGGAAAACCGCGGGCAAAACTGTTTGCTAATGAACTAGCAAAGACAAATTACTTGTCGACCTTTCGAACTTCAGTCACTAGCCCAAGCCAAATGAAACTGCCAAGCAATCTAACAAAACAAACTTGTTTCTAAGAGCCTTCCAATGAACCCGAGATCCAAAGTTAGTCTTCTGAACCTCATCTGATGAGTTCACTCCACAGTTCAGTCTTAGGGTGAAAACGGACCGGTGTTACGAGGCGTAATGTATCATTCGCAGCGAGCACGTTAAGTGTGCTAAAATTCGTGCAACATGCTCGTTTCAAACTCTTTGCTCGTCCGTGCTCCAGATTCACAAACCACTATTTTATTACGTGGGTATAGGTCTGCACATTAAAGATAATTTTTAATTAAAGAATAGTGCAGGTGTCACTCACGCGTTATTTTAGTTATGCTATGCGAGACGAGCCCGCGCGCTAGTACTCCAACCTTAAAAAAGATCGCCAAATGTGATCAAAACTATAGTAGCAGTTATCTACTAAAATAAAGCGTGAGTAACACCTGTGCTATACTTTAATTAAAATGTGCAAAATAATCCACTCTCGTTTCCATAATCATATAGGTCTGCGTTTGACTACACCACAAAATGTCGGACGACTAGCTTCTTCTTTCTTTATTTTGTTTTAGGATGCCGTGGGTCCCATTAAACAGTTTCTTCTCGATATTTCTCTATGAAATACAGAGTTTTCTCTTTACCCCACTCCATCTTTTCAAAATGATCACAATAGTCAAAAATAAGTCCCGGAGTATCTAAAATCGACGCTTTTGCTACGTGCGCTCGTGAAGTCGTGACGAGTCGCTGTCATGTACTGACCGAAATGCGTAACACAAATGATTCGCCAAAATACTGACAGCTGAGTGGAGCACTCCCAGATAGCAACAAGCGTCGTTTTCCTGTACTGACTGCAGGAACGTTCGCTGTGTAACACGTTACATTACGTCCAGGCCTATACGAACTTATTTACTTACGCCCCGTAACGCCTGTCAGTACTTACTCGTCCAGCGTAGACCTCTACGCTAGACAAGTCGAGCGAGAGTCGAGATGAGCGGAGCAAAAACTGAGACCAAATTCGTGTAGCGTGGACCGACCTACTGTACGAGCTTCGAGCCTTTGGCTCGTGATCGACTGTGATCCGCCTATTGTCGGGTTTTAGGTTTCCATACCCAAAGGGTAAAAATGAGACCCTGTTACTAAGACTCCGATGTCCGTCAGATCGTCTGTCTGTCTGTCACCAGGCTGTATATCATGAACCGTGATAGCTAGACAGCTGAAATTTTCACAGATGATGTATTTTTGTTGTCGCTATATCAACAAATACTAAAAACAGAATAATTATTTACAAATATTTTATGTCGCTATAACAATAAATACTAAAAACAGAATAAATATTTAAGACGGCTCCCGTACAACAAACTTGATTTGTTGGGAGTTTTTTTGCTCGTGTAAGGTTTTCAGTATTTTATCATATTTTTTTACCATGTCGATTTTGGTTGAAATTGGATCTGGTAGACCGGGCAACACCAGACTTGACAGGGAACTCGAAAAAAGGAGTTTGTGTAAAAAAGAAGGAAAGGATTTTACATTTAGAGCAGTAGGATATTATCTGGATTGTTAACGAAGAATTATACAACAATTATTGAAGTTACATCACCTTGTTTTAATAGTTACAAAGCCAACTACGCCACACATGCGGAGATATTGGATTTGAGGTCAATGATTTTACATCTCAGAAGTGGGATACGAACCCAATAATGACAAGAGAAATGGGGCTAGCTCCTGCTCCGACTCCCTGCTGCTCCAACACGGTACGGAACCTTTCGTGCGCGAGTCCGACTTGCACTTGGCCAAATTTTTTGACGAACACAAACGGATTTGCATTACGCTCGAAGCGCGCGCGTTCGGGGCTCAAAAGTCGGTCCACACTACACGAATTTTGGCTCGGCTGGTGCTCGTGCTCGGTTCGCCAGCGTAGACCCACCTTTAGTTCACTCGCTCGCATATCTCCACTTTCCTCGAGTGGCACACTTCAAGGGAATTTATGTTATTCGAGCACTGGAAAAGTTTAAGCCATATAAGACGGAGTTTTGTATTGTATTTCTTATCTAAAAAGCTGACGGTTGTTTCGTTCTTGTACGGTATCTATTTGCTTTCATTTAATAAATACTAACCTAAGTACTCGTAGATAAATAAGGAACGCTTGATTTCTTTACTAGGATAACGAGGTTAGAATGCCACTTGAAGCTGTATCAAATTATTTTGGATGGGTGACCGTAGGTGACTTTACAACTGAGCGCTACCGTGGCTCTGATGACACGCATTTGAAACAAACAAAAAATAATTTAATAAGTGTTTGTCAGCGATCACCAAAGTTAAGCAACGTTCGTTACCCTTAGCCTTCGGATGGGTGACCGCGGGTGGCATTTACAACTGAGCACTACTGAGGCTCGGACGACACCTTAAAATTTAGGCCCTGGTTGTATAAACCGTTAGCCTTGTCAGATATGGCTTTCAGGCCGCTTAAAATTCTGACACCAGGGCTACCCAACCCATACGAACTTAGCTTACTGGGAATTGCCATCTGTTGTGTTTCATTGCTCGGACACTTTTTTTGCACGATTGTGACTCTATGGATATTTGCTCGGGTAAACCAACTTAAAATGGAAGGCATGAAAACAACTTTGAGAACTTAAGTAGGTATATTATTTTAGAAACAAGTAAAATTGTAAATAATAGTAGTTTATGCAACTGTCATATAATGAAGTTAACTGAAGTTAAATGAAGTGAACACTCGTTACTATTATGAAACTCGCTGCGCTCGTTTCATAAACTCACACTCGTGTTTTAATACCCGTGTTATATGCAGTTGCATACACTACTTTATCTTCACTAGCAAAAAAAAAAATAAAAAAAAAAAAACATATTGCGAAACATTAAATTCACGCGTACGTGTATTGTCACAGTGAACTTGGCGCCATTAAAATCTAACCAATGAGAGCGCAGCTGCGCGCGCAGGGCCAATCAGGAGCGAGCGCGCGATGTTATATTGAGATTTTACGATATCGATGTGGATATTATAACATCATGTGAAATTGCTTAAATTGAGTGTTTTGTTGTCTGCGCTATAACAGTAGTCATTATAAGTCAAGTATTGGAAACATAAGTAGAATGTTACAACATTAGTGTAGATAAAAGTAATATCAACATATGTCTTTCCACTCACGGGGATGCTACCCACTCAAGCCTACCCGACTGGCTAAATCTTATACACGTGCCAATATTTACAACAAACAAGATGTTTTCTGTCACAAAGGAATAATCGTCTAACGTTCGTGTAATTTTGGCAACAATGTTTTTCCAATAATCGGCCAAGTACGAGTCGGACTCGCACACGGAGCCGTACTGTATAGGAGCCCCCCTTAATTTTATTATTTTTTGCTTATGACCTGGGACAGCGTTTGCGCGAGAAGGGTCGGGATCCTCGAGCGGGCTGGTTTGTAGTCCAAAGAATTTCATTGGCCATACAGCGTGGAAATGCCGCTAGTGTATTGGGAACGTTTGGGTCACGGTCTGCGCGGGAGGGGCTTGGTTGACATGTTTTCTTGTCCGTGACAAGTATCTACTTACTGTAGTGACGATTATATTTTATTATATTGAATTCTGATTTTGACATGTATATGGAATTATTGTATTTTGACATGAAATAAATGATATTCACCATTTTATTATTTAAGTGAATATACAACTAAATATTTTGTGAAAATTTCAAGCTACCTGTTACCAATATTAATATAGAGCGAGAAACGGCTAAAAATCAGGTTTGTCGTATGGGAGCCCCCCTTAATTATTAATTTTATTGTTTTTAATATTTGTTGTTATAGCGGCAACAGAAATACATCATCTGTGAACATTTCAGCTTTTTAGCTATAACGATTCATGAGATACAGCCTGGAGACAGACAGACAGACGGACAGCGGAGTCTTAGTAATAGCGTCCCGTTTTTACCCTTTGCGTATGGAACCCTAAACACGACAAAAACAACAATAAGTACTTATCCGCCTACGATACTAGGAACACGAGTTACGACAAATTGGATAAACAAGATAATCACCATTTCTATTATCTTCTTTTGGTATTAACTAGTTTAGTTTTGTGGAAATAAACTTAAGTCTAATAAGGAGTGCTACAACTCAGACGAAAACGGTTGTATTGCTAAAAAATAACGATTTGTTACATTTTCTGTTATGCACCTACTCAATATTAAAGGAGATAATGCAAAATGGGCTCAGACCAGGTACAGTAGCTCAAAAAATCCGTTAAACTATGATAAATAAATGCGCAGAGTAAAACAACTGCATCAAATGCTTAATTTATGAGTAATTTCACATTTTCCAATTTGATTTTTGTTCAGTCATTGAATTACTGTCATTTTGGTCACATGTAACCTTAATACCCGAATACACGAAATTACTTTTCATGGACACTGTTATTGTAAAAAATAACGGGAAAATCATTTTCCGAAAGAAACAAAGCAAATTATGAAATACTGTACCCTTTAGTGGCCCAATTTCTATGCATATTTGCAATATCTCCTTTAATTTAATCTAAAACTTCTTTACTTATTCATTGTAGTATGGAAAACTTAGGATGTGTAGAAACCACGAACACGTCTTAGTTATTTAACAAAAATATGTGTTTTTTTTTAGTTTTGATAGTTTAAGATGCTCGTATACACAACCAACTCAATCAATATGGGATCTCCTCTTTATTGGATTAGCGTATGCGTAGATTAGGATCCGTAAAGGTAAACCTAAACACTCTCAGGTTTAAAGATATTTATTCTCAATTTAAGACATTACATCGCTTCCACGAGAACACAACTAAATCCTTATACATAGTCCTTACATAGTATAAAATAAAGTCGCTATTTTCGTTTGTTTGTTTGTCTGTATGCTTAAATCTTTAAAACTACGCAACGGATTTTGATGCGGTTTTTTTAATGGATAGAGTGATTCAAGAGGAAGGTTTATATGTATAATACACCTGTGCGAAGCCGGGGCGGGTCGTCTAGTATAAAATAAAGTCGCTATTTTTGTCTGTTTGTTTGTCTGTATGCTTAAATCTTTAAAACTACGCAACGGATTTTGATGCGGTTTTTTTAATGGATAGAGTGATTCAAGAGGAAGGTTTATATGTATAATACACCTGTGCGAAGCCGGGGCGGGTCGTCTAGTATAATTATAAATAACAGTTCGTCGCCGCTGAGAAAACAATTTTTAAATAATACATAATGTAACTACTTTTAAAACAAACTTACAAAAACATATGTACATATGTATATGTGACAGATTTTACTTATAAGTTAAAACTATGAATTGTCGGCAATAATGTACCTACTCGGCAAGTTTCTTTTTAAATACATTAAACGAAGTAGTATTTTTTATATCCGAGGGTATGTTATTGTAAAGGCGCGCACCGTCAAAAGTTATCATAGTTTTACCGTAGTTTGTACTCTCCGAGTATCGTATGCTACCAATAACACGTGGGTTACTCCGCCGTTAAAACTAGTAACTAATTAAAAGCCTAGTTAAGTCCAAAACAAGAAAATGAAACGTGGAGCGTGTACATATTATGACAAGTCAAACTCTACCTAAGTGTATTGTATTGTACAATGTACATGTGTTTACACGTGTCCATAATTTGTCGATGTTATGGACAAGGCCGTCCGATTCGTCCTTGAATTTAATTAAAAATGTGATTGTCACGTAGAAATTAATTTTCCACGCATGATGTTGGTTCACCTACGCGTTTTCCGTATTACGTGATAGACCAGGGGTTCCCAATCTTATTCAGCCCGGGGTGCACAACAAGTTTAGTATTTTGTCTCGGCACACCACATTAGCTTAACTGTTTGAAATAAATTCAGTTGATAGAAAAAGATTCGTTTAACAATGGTATTTAGATAGATGCCTATCTATCTAAATAACATTGTGCCTACAAAAATTAACAATTTTGTGCGTACAAAAATTACAATTCAAAATGCAGTTTTGTATTATACTTACAAGAATTCTGAATTTTAAATAGATAACAAAAGAGGGTTAAGATAAACCTAAATAAAGTACAATTACTGCTCAGTCAAATCAATAGTGATCTTATTTTGGCAATTATTGTACTTGTTTCCGATAACGACTATCCTCTATCAGTTAAGTCAGTTAGCCAATATTACTACATAGTTTAAAACAGAGTCGCTTCCCGCTGTCTGTCCCCATGTATGCTTATATCTTTAAAACTACGGAACGCATTTTGATGCGTTTTTTTTAATTGATAGAGTTTTTCAAGAGGAAGGTTTATATGTATAATAAACCTGTGCGAAGCCGGGGCGGGTCGCTAGTTTTATATAATTTGTGTTCCGTAGCTGTTTTTCAGATCTACTATTATAAACTCCTATCAGCTAAGTAGGTATAGACTATAGAGCTATAAAAGGACGTTAACATCAGAGCCATGTCCGGACGAGCGCCGACATAAGACACATGGCATCTCGACATGCACCACCAACGTATCTCCACACTACACAGCCGGCGCCACTGCCGCACTTCCTAAATGATACTACCTCCACTCCGCTGAAAGTTTTAGTTCTACCATTCGGTCAACGATCTAGATAAGTAAGTTGGAGTGTTACTGACGCCAGACCACCTCCAGAGCAGTAAAACTGGACGACTGTAAAGGGCCGGTGTCGTAGAGCAATCTAACTGCCATCTAGACCTAGATATAACACAAGTGGGTATTTACCGTACTAGAGACAGGAGTTGTGGAAAACCAGATGGCTCTACATTCCTGGCATTTGGACGGGCGATGCTTTTTCATACTACGTTAGTAACGGAACCTTATAAAATGATATTAATCGTATGTCTTCAGTTTTCCATGTCATAAAGACTTGATATACCTTGTGACTCATACCGCCTCGCACGTGTGAAACAAATTTCTCGTACTTTTACATCATTAATGTCCTTGCTGTTTTATCTGGGAGACTGCGAAGCTCTTTACAGGGTTATTTCTAATCAATTAGCATCCTTTTAGGGGCTTATTCTGTACCTCAAAACTAACAACTTTTATTCTGCGACTTTTGTCAAAACTAAAAATCATATACATTTTGTCGAGGGTGAACGATATTATTCTATGGAACAACAACTTTTTTTGAGAATTAATAAAAGTCATAGAATAAAAGTTGTTAAGTTTTGATGTTCAGAATAAGTCCCTAATAGGATGCTAATTCATTAGAAATAACCCTGTACATCTTCAAACATCGATTCAGCACAAATCTTTAATTCTAAAAACTCATATTTGATACTTAGGCTTATGTAAGTCCAGAAACAAGCATTAGCGTTGTACCTAAATATGACCCAATAACTATTCAAGGGTAGGCCTATGTTCAACAATGAGGAATTAAAACCGGATTCTACTATACTAAACCTAAAACCGCTCTATTTTGGCAATCAAGTGAATTTTAACCTTCTCACATCAAATATACCTACTTCTTTAGAATTTATGCCACAATCGGATCCTGTATTATATCGTAACAAAAGATACATATCGAACTTTCCTCCAAACAATGGGTAGATACGGCAACCAGCATCTACATACAATGCCGACACAATACTTTGTACTGCCTACACGCTAGGGTTACCATCAACAGGGTGGCTGCTCCATGTTACGCGTGTAACGCGCCCGCGTTATGGTGCTATCTTAGTTTTCTTGCCATAATAATAATATTAGATAGTTCTCCGACCAGTAGATAACGCGATACAACTCTTTAACTGAATCGTCATAAGCCTAAGAAAAACTCGACTCGCTCTGGACCGATTTAGTTCATACTTGCAAGTCTTGTTAGGATATAGGTACATACATTTCTTACATTTTATCGATTCCGAGTAGCAAATAGTTCATACATTTTGTCGATGCCGAGTAGCAAATTTTGTATGGAACAGTTGATTTTTTTCTCGAATTCTGGGTTGGCTCCATAGTAAAAGTTGTTCATAATCATGGTCTTAATCACCCCCTTTCGACTAAGTACAGGGCAAGCAGATAACCCTGTACTACTCACATTGTAATTAATTCATTTTTAATTTAATTTATTATAAAAAGGTATTTTTAATATTTCTTTTATTTTTATTTCACTGATGATTGTTTAATTTAATGTTGTAACGTTATATGTGATTCTTTTGTATTGTATTTCAATTGATGGATTTTATTATATTTTATGACATGTAATTTCTTAATTTAAATTACTAACAAAAATGTTTATCTGTTTATCTACACAGGAGAGTTAGTTGGAGTATGGAGTAGGGCATGCAAACCGGTTAACCGAAAACCGAAAAAACCGAATAACCGACCGCATTAGAAACTCGGTTTTTTCTAGTTATAAAACCGGTTTTTTCGGGTTTATCGGTGTTTTCTAAAAAAATTTTTAATTCGCATATTAACTTTCCCCTTCGCAATAAAGTACATTATTGTCATCTAGTTGCTCTAACCTACAGAGAAATAATAAGCCAAGCGAACTAAGATACTTTTTTTCCATTTAAAAAATTACGTCTAATGTACGTGCTAAGGATGAAGTTCAAAGTTTGAAGCGCGAAAGTTCTCACTCTCTCCCTGTTTTTACATAGCGAGTATCGTGATATAGGCAGAGCGCTGCGTTGTTGTAGCGTTATAAGCGTAATGGGACCCGTTTTGTCTCATCTTCACCGAAACGCTATCGACCACCGCCATTTTGTTTCGTTACATTAGTCCGGCAGTCTCTGCTAAGCTACGTAGTAAAACTACGCGTGGTATATATTGCACGTTTGTCTAATATTTGTAAATTATACATAAACTAGCAGCGCCCCGCGGTTTTACCCGCGTTGTGCCCGTTCCCGTGGGAACTTCGGGAATTTTTATACATATAAACCTTCCTCTTGAATCACTCTATCCATTAAAAAAAACCGCATCAAAATCCGTTGCGTAGTTTTAAAGATTTAAGCATACAGACAAACAAACAAACAAACGAAAATAGCGACTTTATTTTATACTATGTAAGGAAGTAAGCTCGATTGTTGAAATTAAAAAACAAAAGAAATATAAATAATGACTATTATTTCATCAAAATCATAGAACATCGCATATCAGGAAGACTAGACATGGAACAACCACCCGAACAAGCTGGTTTTCGTCGCGGGCTGTACATATAAACTACAGACCATCTCCACGCAATCAACCAGATTATAGAACATACGTGTCGAATTGAGTACCTCCTCCGTTTCGTCGCTCAAAAAGCATTTGATAGCATCACTAACGTTAATCTTCTCCGCCTCACCTATTATCAAAGTACTGCTGCAATAAAATTACAATCTTCTGGTCCAGCATTTGCAATAGAGAAATGTGTTAAACAGGGAGACCCACTGTCCCCGAAAATATTCACGGGCGTCCTCGAAGAAGTTTTCAGAAAACTGGCGGTAAGCTGGGAAGGATGGGGTGTTAATGTCGTTGAAAAATGGTTAACTAACCTTCATTTTGCAGACAATATCGTCAGCGTCTCTTCCTCAGTTAGAGAGCTATAATCAATGCTACAAAACCTAACCACTGCAAGCCTTGAGGTTGGATTGCGGATACGGAACATGTTAATTAAAGACCAAAGTGATGACCAATGGCATCAAACATCGGGTAACTGTCCATGGCGAAGACATATACGTTCACGATTACATCTATCTTGGCCAAATAGTCACCTTCCAGGCGAGACAGGACCAAGAAGAACAGGGAACGCCTGGAAGAGCTGTTGGGCCATGAAAGAACATACGAAGAAACGCCTTCCGATCACATTTTGACTTTTGGTGTACAAACATGGTCATTAACTAAGGTCCAAAAGTCCAAGCTCAAGGTTTGCCAAAGAGCGATGGAGCGCAGTATTCTCGGTGACCGGCTAATAGACCGAGTAGGTACTGCGAGTAAACACCGAACTGCGTACCAGAACTCAAACCAAAGATGTAGCTTTCACAGCCGCTAAACTGAAGTGGCAGTGGGCCGGGTAAATCAGTCAAATGCCAGAAGACCTCTGGAAGACCTCTGGGCTAAAATCACCACGAAATGGAGTCCCAACCCGATGCGGCCTCGTGATAGACCCTCTATTAGATAGTGCGATAAACTAAATACATTTAATCCAAATTGGCGGCATCAGCACAAGACCAACAAAACTCGAGAGAACTGGAAATCTCGAGAGGAGATCTTTGCCCAACAATGAGGCAGTACAAACAAACAAACTGTTATATTTACTAGTATTTTCAAAAATTTACTAGAAAAAAACCGAAAAACCCGAAAAACTCGATTTCCCCGGTTTTATAAATAAAAAACCGAAAAAACCGGTTTTCAAAACCATCCGGTTTTTGCATGCCCTAGTATGGAGGGAGTAGGTGTTTTATATGTAGCACGCGCGTAACGCGCCCGCGTTATTGTTACTTTTTCAGTCAAGTCAATTCACATGTGCTACACTAGGGTTACTCGTACCTATTTTTTTCAACGCGAATAAGTCCGTTTTTGACCAACTCGCCGGATGGTAAGCTACGTTGTGGTCGAAAATAAAGCACGCAGGCTTAGAAGATGCCTATTCACTCTGATCTAGAAAAGCTTAAGATTATATCAGGAAAGCTGGAAGACTGTTCTATTCCCTGGTGGTACTAGGAATTAAGTTAGTATTTTTGAATTGTTTACAAATTAAATCACAAAATGTTGAAATACATACCTATACCAAGCATGGAATCGCTGAGTATAAAAATATTTCATGAATAAGAAGGAATACCCTAGATATCGCTGCAGCGTGGTGATCCCAGTGGATCTGGCTTGTCCCCAGGCCTCTCCGCTATCCAAACTATTTCATACAGACATACTGCCACTCGTACCTAGGCTGGGTATTAAGGTTAAATCGCGGCCAGAGACCAAATACCTATAGAAGCGACGTGTGTGCTACATGCCGCGCGCTATGAAAGCCAGAACAATTTGTTCAAAAGTTTGTTGCAGTACAGCATTTTTAAAAGAAATTCAAACGTGTAAAGTACAACTAATTCCTAATTCCATATGGTACAATGTATAAACAACTGAAGTTAAGCATGTTTTTGCACTAGAAATGAGACATACTCGTAGATGATAGGACATACCTAAAATTTACTATTGATTATTTAATTATAGGTGGATTTTTATTTTACACACCGCTCACATCTCGTATTCAATGAGATTGTGGTCTGTAATACCGTATTTCTGTTCAGATGGCTACCTATTACAGATCTCATGACACTCATAAAAATAAAGTCACACTTTACTTATACGACACAACAAAACACCTATAAATATTCGCACACAAATAATACTGCAATACGCAATGTATGCATCATGAAAAAATATATTTATGAATATAAAAATATATTTTCTAGGTAAGCGTGCTACATCCTAGATTACATATCTGCCCAAGTAACATAAGCTTCTATAACCAGGGCTTTTTATCACCAAACAGTAATATAGTAGACCTATAGTGGTAACCGTTATCACTGCTTGTACTATAAAGGTTTTCAACAGAGCGGTTTGGTTCTATAAGATAAAAGAGCATTTAAGTTCTATAAATTAGCTCTTAAAACGTCTACAGGACCATACAAAAGAATACTTAAAGTGTTGCTCTATAATGGGTGTAAAATATGCGATTATAGTGCTATTTAATACTATAGACAACCTGAAGGACACTTTTATGTATCTATTTGGCACTAATAATGCGTCAAAGTTACTTTTATAGTACTAGTACTGTAGAAGTGTCAAAAACTCTATTACAAGACAAATTTGCACTGTAAAAGTACCTTGTACAACAATTTCGTAACGTATTAGCGTTTTACAAGCTCCCTAAATATGTCTATGGTGCTAGTTCTGTAAAAGCCATGAACATTTTTCTATAGTACTAAATAGTACCAAAAGGACTCCTGGCGCATCTTTTAAATAACTTATATTTTAAATTGTTCTATAAGTGAGTTTGTGTTACTGCTACACAACTAAAACATACTATAAATGTACTAAAATCTACAATTAATAGACTAATTAGATCTATACTAGCTTTTCAGTATCTTTTAAATGACAAGTACTTCATAACTGGACTTTATATATAGATAACAAAACTAATAGCCCGGGAGGTATGTGCAATAAATATAACTAGGTACTTTCTAAAAGCTGAATTTTCGGTATGTTACGAGTATGATGGTGAACAAGAATACCCGAGAGTCAGTCAGCTAGAATACTTAGCGTTTGATGAGGATACCCGTTAGAATTATTAAAATAAAAAATAAGTATCTTGCAACTACTTCTAATAGCTGAAAATTGGTGTACGGGTAGAAAAATAGTTAAAAAAAGTTTAATTACCAAAAATTACCTGAAACTTTTAAAGCTTGCTTGACTTGACAGACCTTATTAATTACAATCTCTGTCAGTCAGGACTTAAAGCAGCGCCGCTTTAAATAAAGCCTAACTGACAGGCTCAGTTACATGTTTTTTTTATTAATGCATACAGTTTTTCCCTCCAACCGCTAAACGTCACAGCTGACTGACTCCGTGGTATTTTAGTACACCACCTTGATAGCGTTATACCAAAAATTCAGCTTTTAGGAAGTAGTTGCATTTTTTCCGCTTACCTCCCGGGCTATAATTTGTGTTAGGTGAAAAAAATGGCTGACTTTTTTGTCATGGTAGCTCATTAACAGCACGGCTGGAGCTAATAAGCACTATAGCAGCCATAGTCGGAAGAAGTTCTTATTTTAATAATTAAAAATTAATTAAAACAAGAAAATTATGAGGGCGCATTTTCAAATTTGAAATCAGTATAATGACTTTAGCGACACAATTATTTTCGCAAGTGCAAGTTACTGCAGATTTATAGTCCATGTATTGTAGTTATGTCCTTTTAATTACGTGTCACGTTTATCAACAATGGTTGTAGTGACATAAAACATAAACTTACCGATTTTTGTTTTCATGAAGAAAACTCACAAATTGCAAGCAATTGTAATAAAAAAGATAATTGGAATCGTTTTCGGTGCACAATAACACTTTAAATAGGTTTTTGGTTACTTTTATAGAGCAAATTTATGTCAAAAACGTTGCAAGTAGAGCTATTTTAGTACTAAAAAGCGATTCTTATCACTTTTACATCTCAACTACAGAGCTGATTTATCACCGTGACAGCCTCTATGTAATGATTATAGAATAAATCAGTGATAATACTAGGGCCTATTCGGGGTTCTGTAAACGTTTACAAGACTATTATAGTGCCAATCATGAACACTAATTAGCACGCTCCAAAACGTTCTCAGGTCTTTTATAGTACGTTTATAGTACGTTTATAGTAGTTAGATTTTGTTACTTGGGTGATCAACATCAGGCAGTTGTCAAACGTAAACCTATATGGAATAAAAGAAAAATTATTTTTATTTTTTACTAAAATTAATTCCAACAAAACTTAATGAACATTTCAGAAACAATAACTGTTAAAATTAACCTACTTAAAATAAAAACTTATACTAGAAAAACTTACACTAATTTAAATGAAAAGAAAATTTAAACATCTTGCATATCTTCCTCATAAAATTATCTCGCGCGCTGGGTAAGAAAAGGCCTCTCTTTATTTATGTGTATATCTTATGTGATATCCTGCTCTCGTACCTACAGCTTCAGTATTAAGGTTAGGTCACGGCATCGCTTTATCTATGACGTCAAGTGCGGTGGTAGAGCAGATACACACACATATTGTAGGTAGCTGTAGGTACCCGCATAATGTAGGTCATTACAAGCTAGGTGCTAGCTCAGATTTAATGTGTCTGCCTACTATTACGTAGCATAGCATACGATGACCATGCTACGAGTAAAAACGTGTCGACAAAAAAATATTCTTTGTATTCTTTTCCTTCGTCGTATCGATGATCTAAATGTCTATTTACAAAGCCTTTTCCCAACGTTTTGCCACTGCCACTCTGCGAGGGGATGCTTGGTACAGGTCCTGGAGAGTGCAGGTTGGTTCCTGAGGGCATGCAAGCAGGTGCTGCATGTTTTGCACCGGGGCTCCAAACTCGCACTGAGCGCTCTCTGAGTGTCCCCATTTCACAAGGTTATCCCTGCAGCGGCCCACTTAGGTCCGGAATCGTGAATTTGGCGTATCGTGTTTAGCGTTTGGCATATCCGTTTGGTACGTTATAATTTATGAACAGACACCATAAATTCAAATCTAGTCTTTGGGTACCTATATGTGATATTAATTCTCTATGGTAGACACCTCTTTTTGCAATTTTTATAGTTTTGTTAATTTTGTGTAAAAATTTAAATGAGGAGAGACTTCTGAAATATTAGATAGATACGTTTTGTCGGTACAGATACAGGGCCCTGTACGATACCACAGACTAACATAATCGCGCCGGGATATACCTATACATAGCTTTTTTTCGCTTCACTATTACTACATAGTATAAAACAAAGTCGCTTCCTGTCTGTCTGTCCTTATGTTTGCTTATATCTTTAAAACTACGCAACGGATTTTGATGCGTTTTTTTTAATAGATAGAGTGATTCAAGAGGATGGTTTATATGTGTAATACACCTGCCTGTGCGAAGCCGGGGCGGGTCGCTGGTATCTAATAAGACATTAAAGTTTGTAAAAAAATATTTTCGGCACATTTTCAGGAATCCATCATTATGAAATACAGAAAAGCATAATTCCTAATAATATTTGATGATCTTTTCATTGGTAATTTATTCTTTTATCTACTCTTTGTATTATAACATACCGGGAAAATCGGTAAATATACCGGAATAACTCAAATCAAAATAAGCAGTACCTACGTTTCGGCATAACAACATATTTATTTTCCTTTTAATTCCTTCTTTCAAATAAAATACCTATACTCTTCAGATTTTCCTTAACGATGTCGCCAGGGCTACAAATGGAGCTTTTCCAGAATTTCCAAGGACGTTCGTTCTGGAGCTTTATTTCTACCTAAATACCTATTCGTAAGCAGTAAACAACATTATTGTTTCTAACCGCCTGTAAAGGATTACGCGGAACGGTGGTGACTTTGATTATCTATATTAATAAAAGGCTTCGACGTGAGTGAAAGACGTAAAGAAAGTACAGAACACTGCGGGCCAAATCATGGCTTATAATTATTTTAAGCAAAATATCATTTGTTTGTAAGTACTCAAACAAAGCGGGACAAATCGCAGGCTGTTATATTAAGCAAGAACTAAGACAACGCGGGCGATATCGCGGGCATTTAGCTAGTTTTTACAAATTTTTCCATCTAGGTAGGTACATAATCAAAGGGTGTTAAGTACTAGACTGAAAGAAAGTGTACCTAACCATGGAGTCTATAATAGAAAACAAAGCATCGAAATCCCCTGTCTAAGACCAATATAAAATTCGCTCATTTTACATAAAATATATAAATAGGTACCACTATTATTTTTGAGATAATATGCATAGGTACATTTTTGACAAAAACGATACCACCTACTTTGATATAAAACTACATGCGAATTTGATTTAAAGGTAGGTACACTACCTTTAAATCAAATTCTCAAATAAATGACTGACTGAACCTGACCCGGCGAATTTCGTTTCACGCAATAAATTTATAAATTATAGCCTACCGATGTATTATTCTGATGTACAAGCATTACTATTGCAAATTTTAATCTCAATCCGTTCAGTAGTTTTTGCGTGAAAGAGTAACAAACATCCATACGTACTCACAAACTTTCGCGTTTATAATATTAGTATAATATTATCTAACATAGGTATAACCTACACAAAAATACCAATGAAAGAAACTGAGAACACTTCTTTTTCAGGGTTCCGTACCCAAAGGGAAAAACGGGACCCTATTATTAAGACTTCGATGTCCGTCTGTCCGTCTGTCACCGGGCTGTATCTCATGAACCATGATAGCTAGGCAGCTGAAATTTTTACAGATGATGTATTTCTGTTTCCGCTATAACAACAAATACTAAAAAGAAAAGAAAATAAATATCTAAGGGGGGCTCCCATACAACAAACCTGATTTTTTTGACGTTTTTCGCTCTATATTATTAATGGTTACAGGTAGATGCTTGAAATTTTCACAGAATATTTAGTTTTATATTCACTTCAATAATAATTAATAAAATTAAAATAAAATAAATATTTAAGGGGGGCTCCCATACAGTACGGAATCCTCCGTGCGCGAGTCCGACTCGTACTTGGCCGATTATTTAGAAGTCAGTTAGTCAGAAAACGGGCTAATTTTTGTTGGATAAATCGGCAGATAAGTATTCGTCAGACAAATTCCTCTGTCTTGAAAGCCCTTTAGACTTAATATCTTTTTACCCTGTTTCTTTCAGCACTGTGTACACAGTCCGTATAACCTTTAAACTACTTGGTGAGTAGGGTCAAATATGTACCTATATATATGTATATCGGCAGGAGAATATTTGTCAGACAAATTCCTCTGTCTTGAAAGCCCTTTCGACTTAATATCTTTTAACTCTGTTCCTTTCAGCACCATATACACAGTCCGTATAACCTTCCACCTACTTGGTGAGTAACGTATAATGGATGTGCCCTAGATACTTCGTTGGTAATCATTTACAACCTACTAACATAACTACGAGCTCAATTCTCATAAAAATTCTACCTATTGTACTTTACTGGTCTCTTTCTGTTGGTAATTTTCCTTAATTGTCCTCAATTATGTGTTATTTTAGACATAAAATATGTATAAGCCTTTTACGTCGTACAATATCTAAAACTTTATTATAAGTAGATATATATTATTACATTTCGACATTTGAAAAATAATTAGGAAATGTAGAGTACTTTCACGATCTTCGTAATGAAAATTGTGGCTTGTAGAGTATACTAGACAGATTGACTTCATGAAAGAAATAGCTACAAGGCCGCCAAGTGTAGCACACGTTTTTATTTCTCTCTGTGTGTATGTGTGTGTGTGTGTATTTTAAACTTTACACCAATTATAAAAGCAACCAGAAAACCTCACAATTTGTCTATGACTTATTTATGTCGACAATGAAGAGTTTACATATGTTTGTGTATGAAGTCTCTATCTATAAAAATCAATTTAATAACAATCACTGCAGTACCAGACAAGAAGCTTTTGAACAAATTGTTCTTGTTCGCGTAACGCGCAGCATATAATATACACGCTTCTGCGCCACGTCTATGTATAGCAATTTGCTCTGTTTTTGACCGACGAAACGGAGGAGGTACTCAATTCGACGAGCATATTGTTTTTTTCATGTATAACCACGCATAAATTTTTACATAGTGGTCCGATTTCGATAATTATTTTTTTCTTGGTAAGAGTAGGTACTTATACGTCGTAGTCCCGTCTAAATTTTATCAAAATCGGCTGAGCCATTTTTGATAAACCAACAATTAAATAATGTGACAAATGCTACATCGATCCGTGCGAAATACTCGCGAATCCTGTACACGGTTGAAGTCGGTCATGCCATTTTTTGCGAAAAATAATATAAAACACACTAACACAAGTACTTTATAAAATTATAAGGACGATGTTCGAGTTTAGGATCTATGTCTATGTTTTGTACTCGTATATAGTTTCTATTTAAATTTCCCCAAGGCTCTTTACTTTATTAAATTGAATTCGCATTTCCCGATGGGTTTTCTTTTCAACAATATCCTCTACGACCCCTGCCTCGGTTGGTTTCCCGCACAAAACTTAGTTTAACGCCTTTTGCTTTGGTTTCGGGACCCCTGTTTTATTTAACTGGCTTGGAATCACTTACCCAATCTTTGAATTTAAATAGTTTATTGAGGTCTGCGATGAATTGAATTGATTTTCATAGCAGCATCAAGCAAAATATTGAATTGCTAGGAGTAAGGATCTTTACTTTTATTATTTCTGAAATGGAATGCCATTTAAATTTGATATCACTAGTATAAAACAAAGTCGCTTCCGCTGTCCCCCTGTCCCCATGTATGCTTATATCTTTAAAACTGCGCAACGGATTTTGATGCGGATTTTTTAAATAGATAGAGTGATTCAAGAGGAAGGTTTATATGTATAATACACATGTGCTAAGCCAGGGCGGGTCGCTAGTTCTTCATATATTGACATTTAGCATTTGTTTGTTCCAAATATGGAACATCATATTAGTGTAGCCCAATACAAATATATATTGTTATTTTTTTTTTACTTTTAAAACACCTTACCTATCTATTACACGCAAAAAAAAACTTAAATAATGTTCCAACTAAAAAATTAATTACAACCACTAAATTATAATTTAAAATTAAAATAAAATATATTAGGTATAATTAATTTTGATAATAAAAATTTGCACTACTAAACTATAGTTATAGTTTATTTAGTTATGGAAATTAGTTTAGTAGGTACAAATATGAAATAAAAATAGTACTAGGTACTAAACTAATTGAAATTAGTATAGTTATTACAACTATGGGTACTATAAAGTATTCACTAATATTCTGTAGTTTACATAACTTAGCCTAGTTTTCAACGTACCTTATCAAAATAACCTGTACAACATCGCACCATGCCTCTGCGTATGTTCGAATCATTTATTTCAAAAAATATCTTCTGGATTATACCTACTATAGACTAGTACCTACTTAGTTCATGACATTGTGACGTAACGTGCCCACGCAACGTACCCACGCAAAAAATGTCCGTAGCAGTACTCAGTGAAGATTATATTTAACAAGCTCTGTAAATATGTCCTCTAGATCTTTTCCCCGTCGTCACATAAGTCGGTTTACATTTAAAATCCGTACCAGTCCAATCGGAAAAAGAAGCCTTTTAACGCCCAGAAAAGTTTCCTTTGAGCCCTGGACCGCCATCTTACCTACTCTTTATCTCGCTGAAAACTTCTAGGTATTCTTTTACGAACGGTAAATTTCCTGTTGAAATAAGTTTTTAATTGTTTCTTGGCTATAGGTACTTGTATAGGTACGATTACTTCTGTAAAACTTCCCCGACTTACACTCGTAACCCTTCTAGAATCCATTCGGAACTCCTTTTGTTTTTTTTTTGCGTTTTGTGTCACTTTTATGTAACTTGGTATCCTCTTTTTTTGTCAATTTCATTCATTGGAACCTGCCAAGACGTCAACAAAAAAAAGTAGGTATGTACCACAGAGGTATGTACCTATTAAAGTAAGTAAGTATTTTATTGGTACAAAGTAATTGCGCCGCGTTTTAAATATACGGGGTACACGTAGAATTTGCTCAATATTCTCAAAATCTTTAATAACGAATTTGTCTGAAATCCTTACTAATACAATAAATCTGAAAGTATATTTGTTCGTTCATTTGTTTGTTCTTTTTTCACGCAGCAATGGAACAACGGATTGACTTGATTTTTGGCATGGACATAGTTGAAAGACGGAAAGTGGCATATGCGACTTTTTATCTCGGAAAAATAAAATGATCCCATGGGATAGCACGAAAATTAAAATACCACACGGGCAAAGCCGCGGGCAAAAGCTAAGCCTAGCTAAGCAATATCACACGTATCTATAATATTTTCACCATGCTTCCCCTACTTTATATTCAATCGGCACGTTGAATGTCTGAAATGTCTGAATCGATGAAAATGTTGCTAGTTTGAACACCTTTGTTCCTTGCATTATGACTTGGAAATCCGCTTGTCTACAGAATTTACTTTATAAGAGATAGCGAGAGTTCTCGATACTTACTTACTTATAATGTACATGAGTTTTTATTTCTGCTATATTTAGCTAAGATAACGCATGGTTTTCAAACTACATATAACATCAACTCCGTTTAGAAAGAGAGTATTTTTAAATATCTAATTTCTTAAGACGATCAGTGCAATGAGCTCTTATGAGTATACCTACATGGTGTTATTTTGCTAAGTGCGGAGATTTTCAGGTGTAATATCATCATTTACAATAAGCAATAAATAAATTGGGGATCAACCTCGAAATCAATGTCAAGCTGTCCCATACAAGAAGTTGACTTGATTCTTGATAAAATGTACATATCGCAGGTGATCTAATAGTACCTAAAATTTGTTCATAGCGATGAATATATTCCTACACTTCTGAAAATCCCTGACCTTTGCATATAAATATCATATACACCCAATCATCAACATTTTCATCTAACATAATACTCATTTAGATGAAACGCGATGGATGCAATATTATCATATTCGAATTTCACATCAGATTAAAACGTTGCAGGCAGTTTCTGTGACCATGGAATGCAGTTCAGCACCATCGGCACAAATTGTATAAACTTACTATGCCGGTTTCGGCTTCAAACTATGCAAGACAGCCTCAGAAGGAAGCAAAGGCTAAAGATCGCACCGCGGGACTCAGCACTCCGTTCCTTTTATGACAGATACAATGATTGCAGATCTTGCAGAAAATATTCAACTGCTTTAAGAATACATACGTTTGCGACCTTTCTGTCACCTTTGGAGTCACGCCTTTAAAGGGATAATCATGAGAAGTAACATCGAACAATGAAAATGATGGGATAATGACCATTTGTGTAACGTAATAGTCTCACTGTTAACGTTAACCCTAAGGTGGCTTGAACGTCAAATTGTTCATAACGATGCTAAGCGTATGTTCAACTTTATGTTATATAGTAAACTGGAAAGCAATGTTCATTTTACATGTATTTTCTTTCATATCTTTTTATCATTCGTTGATAGGGTGTCTACATGCACGATTGTGCTTAGTTGTGCCATAAGAAACTCGTATTTTTGATGCCACAACTAGTTGTGCGAATGCAGTCGGTCCACGAAAAATGTCTGTGAATATTTATTTTTCTTCATTTTAGCCATCATCGTCCCACTGCTGGACAAAGACCTTCCTTCACTGTATCCAAATATCTCTGTCGAAAGCTTTGGTGTTCTAACCCCTGCAGTGGGAGTCAACCTTGTTTTGCCATCTTTTTTTGGGTCTGCCGAGAGGCTTCCTAATGTAAGGAGTATAAAGAGATGCACAATATCACTTTTAATCCAATTGTTTTTTGTCATAAAAATACAAAACTACGTGAACACAAGAAGCACAAAACAGTACCAACACGTTATTTCATTGGTTCGTGTGTGTGTGTATGACAAAATTATTTTCGAAGCTGAAACCAGAGTACAGAAACACATGATAGGCAACAGTTTCCTGGGACTTCCCACTCATTACTTTGTTCAGTCCGACACAAATCGTAGAAACGTGTGAAATTTCACGATGCAACTAAAATCTAGATCATTCGCCATCTTTGTGAAGAAGATTATTTTGAATACTGTTGCTTTAGGTATTGGTACATTGTTCTTGTATTAACATAATGCTAATAAGGCCCCTCGTTGCTTTGACTTTTAAAATTTGTCCTTGGCACGACCTAACCTTTCGAACTTGGCTTATTGGCAGTATTTTATCAGGTACATCGTATTGGGGCTTACGGAACCGTATTTACTAAAAAATCACTCACTGATTGGTGTATTACATTGGTGTGGATTTATTGTGTTGCACTGAGTCATTCGTCATTTAACAAAAAACGATGGTTGTGAAATAAAACCGAAGATCAATCCTCATACAAAATAAAATTTGGAATTGTAAATGATACATCAAAGTAGGTATGCTAATAACACATTAAATATACTTATTCTCCGCAAAAAATGGCAAAACCGACTTCCATCTTGCACGAAATTCGAATAATGCTCTAAATTGATGTATACAATTTTTACATTTTTGTTGATTTTTCAAAAATGGCTCAGCCGATTCATATAAAATTTAAATGGAACTACCTCGGAAGTGTACATACCCATTCGAACTAAAACATTTTTTTGATTCCGTTCACAATTGGCAAAAATGTCGAGGAACATACACAAAAAAAATACACACAGACGAACATTGAACCCCCTTGTTTTTGGAAGTCGGTTAAAAAGATAGATAGGATAGATAGATAGGATAGAAAAACAAGAGAGACATTAGAAACAAGATAAAACCAACTAGTCAAATATTTTAGGTCTACTTATAAGTACCTATTGACTCCGGCCGGACCCAAGTGGGGCGCTGCAGGGTAAACTTAGCCAAGTGGAGATTTTCGGATGCTGATAGGGAACAGTGTGATTGCGGAACCTTTGAGCTGAGTATGGATCACCTGCTTACGTGCCCACAGTATCCAAGTCCCTGTACGATGGAAGATCCATACAAGGCTACACCCTGCGGGGTCGCAGGGCTCAAATACTGGGAGAAAATAATAACACTTTGAACCATTGACTCGACGAAAAAGAAGAAGTATCGTACTAGTTAAAGAGCTATTTATAAATTGAAGACACCCAGACGCAAAATCCGAAGCTTCAGCCAGGCAATCCCGCGTACGTGTGAATGTCCCTAATTTACCCGTGTCAGGCACGGCCGTTGCACTCCTGCCTTATTGTTGATTCCTATCTACAGCGTCGGATGACGTTATAACCACACAGACAGCTGTATTGTAGCTTTGTACCCTTTGCGTTAAGAAAATTAGCTAACACGAATAATTCGTTTGTGGAAATGTGGAGAGCTATGCTATTTAAATGCTGATGACCAATGGATCGAAAAGTTCTCGGGTGGAGACCACGTACCAAAAAAACATTTGCAAAGAAATCACGTGTATTAAATTTCTTCTAACAAGTTATTGTAAGAAATCATACAAAAATAAAGTTTTGTGAGTGAGTACGCGTTATTTCTACAGAAGCATGTTGTGCGATAAAATTTCTAAAAAATATTATTTGTTTGTTTTGTCTGTAGTTAGGACGTCCACCCAACAAGGTAGACGGATGACCTTATTAAGTCCGCAGGATCGCGCTGGATGCAAGTCGCTTCCAACAGGTCTTATTGGAGATCCATAGGGAAGGCCTATGTCCAGCAGTGGACGTCCTAAGTAGATGATGGTGAGTGGATAATGCAATTTAAATTGTAGCGCTCAAATTTGGCAAGAGTTTTCTTAGCGATCACCGAAGTATATGTCTATTGAATTGAAACTATAAATGTCTTGAAAGAATTTTAATACAAAACTTTAGAATCAAATTATATTTCGTTGATTTTGAATATCACGAAGATTTGTGGATTGTTCATCATCAAATATCTTTACCATATTTTTTACTGCCACATTTTTTAACGATCTGGTTACCAATCAATGAACCTGACAGATATGTGCCGTTGTTATTGCAACAGATACAGGAATATCAGATTTAGATGTATTCTTATCAGAGGACTTCGATCGATTTGTACTCACAAATGTGTCTGTTATATTTTAAAACTAGTATTTGCCTAGATATTTTGATTTTTGTGCTATCCCATAGGAACTTATTATTTTTTCGGAATAAGAAGTAGCCTATATCACTTTCATACTATGTCCATTCGAAAAATAAAGTCAATCCGTTGCTTTGTGAATAGGGAACAAACCAATAAACCACAGAGCTATTACAACTAACTTAGAGATAGCGCTGTTGTCGCTTGAGGCAATTCTCAACCACATACTTAAATGTATGGAAAATCTTGCCCAGAGCTGTCAAAACTGTCAAATATGTATAAGAATTTGACACTACTGAGAGAAAAACACGACAATAAGCTCCTTAATCGAGATATTTATCATGTCTCTTTCTACCTAATGCCAAAAAAAACAAAGGATCTCTTTCTTTCTTTTCTCGATCGACCACATTATCCTTCTGGTACCTCTGTGCAATAAACCAAGAAATACACTTCCGGATATATAACATTAAGTAAAAAAGTAAGGAAGGACAACAGCAAAAAAAAACAAGAGAGCCTAAAATATCCCAAGTCTTTGGCTTTAGGTACGTCTCTCCTAAAATGATTACTTCTCCAGACCTCTCTGGTAACTCCATCATGTATCAAGTACCTACAGCTGTTGCGATCCCTTTTAGTATTCTTCCAGTAAAAGAAAACACAGAATATTATTGTATGGATTTACATGCTGTTATTGCAGGCTTGTTCCGTGTTGATTTTAATCCTATGCGATGTCTATGATGATACTTCCGCAGCTTCATTATATTTAATTTGAATGTCTGATCTTCTGGCTAGAGAATAAAGTACCTAATTTTCGATATTGAGTAAATTTCAGTATTGCAAAAGTTTTGGAACAAATAATCCATCCATCCATCCATCATCCATTGGACGTCCTCTGCTGGACATAGGCCTCCACTATGGATCTCCAATAAGCGGCTTGCATCCTGCGCTATCCTTTAATGAGATCATCCGTCCACCTTGTGGGTGGACGTCCTATAACAACAAACAAAACAAACAAATTGTATTTTTAGAAATTTTATCGCATAACTTGCTTCTGTAGAAATCACGTGTACAACACTCACAAAACTTTATTATTGTATGATTTCTTACAGTAACTTGTTAGAACTTAAAACTTAAAAGAGTTTTAAATCCACGTGACTTGTTTTGCAAGTGTTTTTCTGTTCCTTCTTAATTATTGTATTTGTAAGGTTTCGTGTCGAAATCACGTTTTAATGATGTATAGCTTTCACAGAGATTGCCTATTTATTTTAAGAGGGTGTAAAGTTGTGCTTGTGATATATGTTAGGGTCATCTGATTTATAAGACTTCCGACACAACTTGATTGTGAAACAAAAATAAAAATTGTGATATCTACGTAACTTTTTATCCATTAACTTGATTTATTTTGTTTACTTTACTATCAACAAAAATATACAATGCTTGCAGAAATATTGAAGCTTCTAATGATAATGAAGACGTCTTCGACGACGAAGCTTCATTCTGAAGTTTTGAGTAAATACGAGTACCTATCTATCTGCGTCATTTCATGGACTTGGTAGTCGTATCGATCCGACATTTGATAGCTGAACGTCATTAGCAGACGCTAACGAGAGTTCTTGAATTACACGCCCCAAGCTTGCGCAAGCTAGCTCCAGAACGCAGAGCGTTTCTCGATTATCCACCAAATCGCATCTAGCTTTAACCTAATCAGGTATGTAATATATTCGATGAACCACCACAATTTAGAAGGGCTCTCCTGCCACTCAAACGTCTATTTGTTCCTTGGCTATCGACCGCATAACCCCGATACAACACATGCGGAAAATTCGCTTCCAAAAACAGTCTTGACACCTATAAAGGGTACAAGTATGTCGGAAAATGGAGGAGCTTTATATGGAATGGAGCGGAGGGAGGCGCTCGGTCGATCGCCTCTGAGACGTGGCTAGTGCGGAGCGGCAACATCGCGGGTGTAGCGGGGTGGCGGTGAGAGCGGCAACGTCGCCCGATCAGCTGTTGCCCGGACCACTTTATAAATTCAAAACAGGCCGCCAAAACGTGACGGTGGCAATGTTTTGCTATCCAGGATGGCGCCCGGCGTCAATGTGGGCCAGTGCAGGAGGGAATGCGAGTAATCTGAGAAAGTGGTTTGTTTCTTGCATTTTATCGTTTTGAAGCTTCGTATTGAAACACTGAGTCTGGAGTAGAGATGAATTGTCTTGATTGGCAAAATACTCGTACCTACGTGCTAAGATTAAAACATTTGCGAAAATGATAGAGTGCTATTTATAAAAAAAAATGGGATTAAAATGAGTAAACATTTTGAGTTTCCGTTTTCCTGGTCATTTCAAATTCCACTTGCTTCTCAGATAGTGCCTAATAATCTACTAACAGTAAAGTTGCATCGGTCTACTTCTAAGTACTAAATTCTAAATTTTTGTTATTTATTTCTTGTTTTCAGTAATACTTGACTACCTACTGCAATGCTACGGACCTTGTATCAAATAAGACGGGTAGTCTTAAATCAAACCAATCACTCCGTAGCTCCGTCCCAAAAAACTACATTTCCTAACCCAATTACGTCGTACTCGTTACAAACCGCAAGAAACTGACTAAAGTGTATATGAGCCGTACAAAATACTCGTACAAATCACACATAACCTAACGCAATCTCGTTCATCTCGGTGAAACTAAATTCCCGGGCGAGCGAGCACACGCGGAAGGAAGTGCAGCGGGGGGAGGGCTGAGGTAGCTCAATAATTTGCGTGCGCGGGGAGGGGTGGGGCGGGGTCTCGGGAGGGGGAAGCGGTGCCAGTGCTGCCAGGCTTGACGTATCTTACCACTAAAGTGGGGAAATCATTTATCTTTAATACAATATGAAAAGAAAGAGCCTAGGTCACACGACTCCCACGGCACAGGTCGCCCTAGTGTAGGATCTAGTGTACGACCTGTTTGTGTTAACATTTTGGAACAGACAAGAGAGAGAGAGAGACATTATAGATTTTTATATTTTGTTGATCATCAATGGAAAAACCATTGAAATCGTTAATTAAAAAATTTGATACTCGCATACCAATCAAAATTGAAGATTTATTTGAAAATAAATTATTTTCTAGATTCCATAAGCTGTCTAGCTTATTAAGTTCTGTAAGCATCAAAGTAATGAAACCTTAAAAATAACCTTTAGCTTTTTTTTACATAGTTTCCCTATTTAATGATTAAAATTACTTAATACCGAAATTCAACTATAAAATCGTGAATATAAGTAGATCTAACTACATTACTCATTCGGTTAAGTATGGGTAAATGACGCCATAAAAATAGCAACGTAAATAATAACGCGTGTTATATATATTAATTCAAATTAATTAAAATTAGACACTGTATTTTAACTTTATTTTAAGGTAACCTATTAAAATAAATCAATACTTAACTCAGGGTAACCTATTAAAATAAATCAATAGGTTACCCTATCGAAGATTTATGGCGAATTTCAGGAAATTTGCGCATTTCCCGCTGGCAACCCCGCGCGGTGCAATAGCCTGTCAGCCGCCTGGCCCAGCCGAGTAGCCTGCAAGGTCACTGCCGATGTTCACGCGACTCCACTCCGTTCCATTCATGAGACACAATTAGGTTCCATTTTCGAATTTCGAACTCTATAATTTGAAAGGAAAACAGTGTTTAGCTTGTTGTTCCATTTATGGAACAGTCGTGCCGCGCTAAAGACCTATGCGAAGTTGAGGGTTAACTTTTCACGCAAATAACTGAAAAATATATTATTTTGTGAGGTTTAGGTAGTTTCTAATAAGTAATTCAATAAATCTTTAAACGTAGAATCCCTGTATAGATATAAAATATTCAGTAAAGAAACAAAATATGTAAGTTTTGAGTTTTTCTCCATTAGATATTACGTACCTACGTTTTGATAAAATATTTACAGCGCTGTTTTCCACCGGGCGGAAATGGCTGGATTTCTAGCAAGGCATATAATAAAAATAAAAATAGCCTTTACCCATAGCGTAGTATCCTTACATAGTATAAAATAAAGTCGCTATTTTCGTTTGTTTGTTTGTTTGTTTGTCTGTATGCTTAAATCTTTAAAACTACGCTACGGATTTTGATGCGGTTTTTTTTAATGGATAGAGTGATTCAAGAGGAAGGTTTATATGTATAAAAATTCCCGAAATTCCCACGGGAACGGGCACAACGCGGGTAAAACCGCGGGGCGCTGCTTGTTATTATATATTCTTTGCCCGTAGTCACAAAATAATGATGTGCAAATATCTTATAAGTACCTATCCTAGGAACAGATTTGTAGATTATATTATAAATTTTGTAGATTCAACCTTAAAATCAGACAAGAACTGGTGAAATAGGTAGATATCTCGCAAACACAAAATAATATCATATATTTTTTTATTACAAAAACTTAAACTGCCTTTCGGGTAAGTTTAAAACTGTGTTGCAAAAGGCAGTGTCTTGCAAGTGTGTACAAACAAACCAAGAAGTCACTATACAATACGTAGCGCTCGTAGCGTACGAGTAGTTTGTCAGCGATCACCGAAATTAAGCAACGTTCCGCAGGGTCAGTATTTGGATGGGTGACCGCGGGTGGCATTTTCCAACTGAGCGCTACTGTGGCTCGGATGGCACGTTAAATTGTAGGTCCCGGTTGTTTTAACCGTTTAGCCAAGTCAGAGGCCTCCAGGCGGCCTAAAAACTCTGACACCAGCGCTAGCCACTCGGCCTATACGAACTTACTTGCTATACAAATACAATACAAAATGAGCATTTAAAAATTAATATAATTAAGAAACTTGTGGAAACCATACAAGAAATGACAAAAGAAAGAAAGAATGCTTAGAAAGCTAAGAAACCTAGTTCTAATCCTGTTCTGTGCAAGAAACCATAATTAATAAATCCGTGCCGTAACGTAAAAAACTGCAAGTGAAATGTACCCATCAATCATGATCGTTTCCTCGTGAATATGCAGCACATGCTCATTCAACAGATATCTGTGATCGACTTCGAGCTAATATCTATAGAGTCACAATCGTGCAAAAAATAGTGCTCTTTTTAAAAAATGAGCCTGGTGCAAAAGGTTCCGTTATCTGAATGTATTTAGGTATGTTTATCTTTTCTATGTAAATGTAATTTTTAGTTCATCGATTGAAACACACTTTAAAATATAAACTACTCGTATGTTTTTGAAAGACTTTCGGAGGCGCTGTTAGCCTGATAAAGTCATTTGTATAATATTGTTGCATACATTTTTTTTAGACTGTGTCTAGTTTGTACGTACTTTGTAACTAGGTGTTTATCTGTCCAAATAAAAAACTTTTAAAAATCAAAAAATCGTGCAAAAAATTGTCCGAACTAAAACTCTGCCCAAGCTACGTAGTGGGCAGGCTTTTAGCTAGTCGTAAGGCGATTGTAAGCCGACTACAACGCCGCGCAATGCCAAAGAGCTCCGTTACCAGCACTAATTAGGTGACATAACGTCAAGATTCGAGAAAACGGGTCATTGTGAATTATCTAATGTAAATATCTAAGTCGGTATGTATGACGGCGCTCGGACATTTTTTTAGTACTTTTACTTAGGGACTGTGGCTCTGTATATATTTGCTCGAAGGTGATCGAGCACCGAGCGCCACTTTCCACTTGGGAAACTCGGCCTTTCTATCCGCTAACAAAGTTGTGTGCATCTGTGTGCTGCATTTACTTTCCTTAGTTTGCTTGTGTGTCGTTGTTAGGACTTAGCTGTTAGCGCTATACTTGATATAAGCTATAGCTTTGTACTTATAAGAAAATACACAAAAATTGACATCGAAAAGATACTTCCGTCTCATAATGTTGAATTTGCAATATGTTGAATCGTCAAATGTTCACTTAAACAGAAACTAAAAACTATTCTGAAAAAAAAATAAGACGCACGAGCGTGCAATATTTCTTATACGAGTAATAATATATTTACTCAAGCGATTGACACCAAAAGTTTTCTTCCGGAGCGTAAATTTTATGAAAATCGGTCAAGTGCGAGCCGGACTCACGCACGAAGGGTTGCGTACCGTATTGGAACCCCCTTAACCCCATTCCTCTTGCCGTTATTAATAGCGAGCAAAAAACTCCTAAAAAATCACGTTTGTTGTATGGGAGCCCCCCATTAAATATTAATTTTATTCAGTTTTTAGTTTAGTTTTTATTTATTGTTATAGCGGCAACAGTGATACATCATCTGTGAAAATTTCAGCTGTCTAGCTATCATGGTTCATGAGATACAGCCTGGCGACAGACAAACAGACAGACGGACATCGGAGTCTTAGTAGGTACCTAATAGGGTACCGTTTTTACCCTTTGGGTACAGAACCCTAAAAAATGTACCGCGATTTATCTCGATATTCTACAGATAACGCGAAAACTGGTCGATTCAGAATCCTCGTCGCCATGGAAGGTAGAGCTTATCATCGGAAGCAGTCTCCTCGGTTCGCTGGAGGCGCCGAAAGAAAACGTGGCGACGCTACAAATTGTCGCCCGGGGAGCCGGGGCAATCGATCGTGAACCCGGGTTGATAAACATTCAGTCGAGGGTTTTAAATCGCTCGCTTCAACAATCCTAGTGATAAAAACGAAATGCAAAGAAGACCTTGCAAAGTGGGATCAGGCTCTGTACAGTTCAAAAAGTCCATTAAAATATGCTAAGTAAATGCGCAGTGTAAAACAACCGCATTGAATGCTTATTTTGAATGGAATTTACTAATCATTTTCTAATTTGATTTTTGTTCAAGGCCGCCATTACGCCATTACTTATTTTACAAGCAATTTCAAATGATATAATTTCAAAGATCCGGAAGTATGAAATTTCTTTAAATGAAAATTGTTATGAAAGTAAATAATTGTACCTAATATTTATTAGTTTCTTACGGATAATTGATTGTGTAGATATATTTGTACCTAACTATGTGAAGTGTGACGACGAAATTTCAAAATGTTATAATTATTTTTATCATATAAGCGACAGAAATGTCTTCAATGATAAATAAAAATTCTTTAAACCTAAATAATAGTAAAATTATTTTCCAAAACAAATAAAGCAAATAGGCAATTGAATACTATACGAGGTTATGGCCTAAGCTCGATGTATTTTTACATAATCTCTTTTCAGAGCAACAGGAGATTTAACAGTTTGAATCGCAATGGACGCAATGCCTTTCCGCTTTACGTTTTGAGTAGGTAATAAATGTAGTTCTGACCTGTGGCTCTCCTAGCATAGTTTGACTAGATGTTTGTCAGCGATCAACAAAGTTTAACAAAATTTCAATCAGTTTTAGAATGAGTAACCGCGAGTGTCATTTCCAGCTGAGCGCTACCGTAGATTACACGTTAAATTGTAGGTCCCGGTTGTTATAACCGTTTAGCCATATCAAAAGCCTTCAGGCGCTTTAAAAACTCTGACACCAGGGGTAGCCACCCGGCCTGTACGAACTTTACCTGTGCAGCCACAGGTAAAGTTCGTATAGGTTTGTATATGTATCTATAAGTTGAAGTAAGGGGAGCCACATATTTTATTTTACACTTACTTACTAAGTATTAGTAGGTGTCTATTTATTCCTTGTAGTGAATAGGTACCTAACTAGGTAAAGGCTGCGCCACACAAGTTGGCGGATGTGACTGAAGCTCATTGAATCAAGACATTGAATAGCTATTGCGCAGCTTGTAGCTAACTTCACATCCGCCAACTTAGGTGGCGCGGCCTATACGTATAGCCTAGTGTCCCAGAATTCCTCCTACATTGAATCAATATTTTTTTTTTTTTTTTTTTTTAATTTAAAATAATGATCCACAGACTCCAGGGTCTGTGCCCTTTGTTAACTAAGTTACAATTTATAGAATGTGACTGTACAATAGAGATGGGTTAGTTTAAATCTTAGTCTAAGTTAGTAGTTTCAATGCATTGCGTAAATGCCGCTAGCAAACCGGCGACCCGCATGCAGCACCCGATCACGAGTGTGACGCATGTGCCAGCCATCGCTCTCCTCGACCATATTTGAGGGAAGAGAACGACCCGACACACGACGCCGCCGCAAGAAGGAGCCTTCGATGGCGAGAATGAATGCTCAGGGCATGCACGCAATGCTAATTGAATCAATATTGAGCCACTGTCTATAAAATACTTTATCAAGAAAAATGGCGCCGCTATAAAGCTATTTTCCAATACAACATTTCTGTCGTAGGTATTTCCTCGTTCCAAATGGCGTGCAATATAAAATAATCGGCCAAGTAAGACTCGCGCACGCAGGGTTCCGTACTATATGGAAGCCCCCCTTAAATATTTATTTCATTTAATTTTACGATTTATTATTAAAGTGAAAATACAACTAAATAGTCTGTGAAAATTTCAAGCATCTACCTGTTACCATTATTAATAAAGAGCGAAAAACGGCATAAAATTCAGGTTTTTTGTATGGCCCCTCTTAATAATACATTTTATTCTGTTTTTAGTGTTGTTATAGCGGCAACAGAAATACATCATCTGTTAAAATTTCAGCTTACTAGCTATAACGGTTCATGAGATACAGCCTGGAGACAGACGGACAGAGGAGTCTTAGTAATAGGTTCCCGTTTTTAGTTTTACCCTTTGGGTAGGTACGGAACCCTTTTTTTTTTGACCCAGGAAAATCCTTTATGGATTCCACCAAACCTGGGGAGTCCGGTGGTTATGTGGGAGTCTCCATCGCTAGTCGGTGGCATACCCACTAAAAACCTGGGGTGTTTCCGCCACTGCGCTACGTGTGGCGCCACTGGGCTACGGGCACGCTTCCGCACTCCTCCGCGGCCGGGTACGGAACCCTAACAACACGAAGTGCATTCTTTGTCCTAAAGCGGTTCAACGCTTGATTAAATAAATAAAAACTCGAAAATTTCTTATTGTTCGTGAGAAATGTTATTTTCTAACTGGACGAGAATCGAAATTGGTTTTCTTTGGAAAATATTTTTATTAATTTAAGGATTCTTCGCCCGAAGGCTCGATTGTTAATTAAGATTTCTTTTGAAGGCTTTTATTTTAACTGAACAAGGCTAATTATAAGCGATACAACCGTGATAATTAAAATAATTTTGAAGGTTTTTTTCTTTTACTAAATTATTTAAAAAAATCTGTCTTGGAATCTTCGAGCAAATATCCACAGAGCCACAGTCCCTAAGTGAAAGTAGTAAAAAAATGTCCGAGCGCCGTCATACATACCGACTTCTATATTTACATTGAATAATGTTATGTCGCCTAACTAGTGCTTGTAACCGAGCACTTTGGCATCGCGCGGTGTTGTAGTCGGCTTGCAAACGCCTTACGACAAACTAAAAAGCCTGCCCACTACGTAGCTTGAGCAGAGTTTTGCCTCGGACACTTTTTTGCACGATTGTAACTCTATAGATATTTGCTCGAAGAATGGAATGACCGAATACATCTTCTGATATGAATCTTTTGAGCCTTCATAAGGTTAGAAAAGAAAACCATCGCAATTTGCAAGCTAGGCTAACCCGGCCTATACTAGAGTACCTTCAGATTGTTATGCTTCCCTAGCATCGTAATACCTATTGTTGGATGCATGCCGCTTCCAACCTAATCCTACGAACCCATAAAAACGGAAGTATTATAGCATAAACTGTAATCTGAAGGACGATCTACTTAGTATCAACAGACTCTCCTACAATTTTTGAAACATTAGAAATGTTCCCAGCGGGGCAATTCTGTTAGCCGATCTCTTTACTGAAGTGATACGTTCTTGAACCTCTCTTGTTTTTCTGACAGTTCCGACAGCTCAAAACTGTCAGAAAAACGAGACAGGTTCAAGAACGTGTCACCTTAGTAACGAGGTCGGTTGACAGAATTGCCCCCCTGATCTGTGCTCGTAGAGAATTGCATGCATGCTCTTCCAATCGCACAAGCATAGATTTGGAATGCTTGCACCTACTCTTATCCGGTTTCGTGACCTTTTACGCATACGTTCAGCTGTTCTAACAATTGAATTCACGTATAGAGCAAACATGCCATTTTTGCTTCAACATTTTATGTATACCTATGTTCAGTTGCTAACAGCAGGCATTCTTCGGACGTCATTATTTTCTTAACAAAATGTTATTTTATGGAAATAATTGGTTACCTATCGATTAATCCATCACCTTATCGATTTATTTTACTTTGTTCGAATAATTAAAACATGCCTATTATTCGCGTTCCAGAACGGCCGCGTTGAATATTCAAAAAAGGTATTCCATTAATATTCATGGACCAACGGCACCCCGCTTATTATAAAAACAAATAATTCCATGCATAATCCGAACAATTCCATTTTTATACCAATTAAAACATGCCTTATATCAATGTTGTAATAAAATTTCAAGCGTTAAGATGAGAACATACTAGAGCGTGCGACTCGACTCGTGTCGCACGATGCAATAATAATTTAGTAATGACACATCGTGACAGCATCGTGGCTTTATTTTTGGTAGCGGTAAGTAGTGCTGAGTAATGTTCATTTGTCGTGATTTTATTACCTTTAAAGTCTTGCCTGAATGTATGTTTCAAATCGCAAGCATAAGATATCATAATATCACTTAAATGTCTACGTTACGCAAAATTATCCAAGTTTAATTCAAAGAACTGCGGGGCAATTCTGTCAACCGATCTCGTTACTAATGTGACACGTTCTTGAACCTGTCTCGTTTTTCTGACAGTTTTGAGCTGTCGGAACTGTCAGAAAAACGAGAGAGATTCAAGAACGTATCACTATGGTATCACTTCAGTGAAGTGATTGGCTAACAGAATTGCCCCTCTGTTTCTTATTAGCCTAAAATGTGTGTTTTAGCGAATTTTGCACTGACACTTGAAGACTAAGTAGACTAACTACAAAAATGCAGAATGAAAATTGAAAAGTGAATTTTGACTGTGATAGATTTAGCTTTTACCACACACTAGCGACCCGCCCCGACTTCGCACAGGTGTATTATACATATAAACCTTCCTCTTGAACCAAAAAATCCACATCAAAATCCGTTGCGTAGTTTTAAAGATATAAGCATACATGGAGACAGACAGCGGAAAGCGACTTTGTTTTATACTATGTAGTTATTTCCCGGACAGCACCAACGAAAAATGATTTTCAAAATTTGATTTTAGGAATCTTGAATCCAACCAATTAATTTATTCTTACTACTAAAGTAGCCACAATTTTATTGTAAAAGAAAATCATACTAAATACGAATATCTGTGTGGTTTCGTGTTTTGCCAATGTCGCGCGTCTATCGGATACACTTCGGTGAGTGCGCCCAGGAGTTGCACAATCTGGTCCCACCTGCCCCTTTCTTCTTTCGTACGGCTAGACAGACGCGACCAAAGCGCCACCCTTTTATGGTGGACATTCCGCGCGTTAGAACCAAGCGTTTCGAGTCCACATTCCTCATACGAACTGCCAGAATGTGGAACGCTTTGCCTGAGTCTGTCTTCCCGCTAAAGTACAATGTAGGTGTCTTCAAATCCCGAGTAAATAGGTATCTTCTAGGTAAGCGTGTTACATCCTAGACCGCATATCTGCTTAACATCAGGCAGTGTGTAGTCAAACGCAAACCTATATGAAATAAAATAAAAAATGTCGCGCGTCACACTGTAGCATGCTAAGTGTGTCCATGCCTTTACATCGATCATTATCGCAGGTAATTGATGCAATTATGTTTGATGAATTGATTCAATTACATAAAAATTACAGGAATTATTCGTAATGGTACTGTCAAAGAACAGCTCCTTCCAAATTACTTTATTACAATACGCTACTTTTAATTTAGATCGTACAGATATTGTATTTAACTACATTTCTTTGCAATTTAAAATTATTGTTTAAAATATTCGTCTAGATATTTAGCTGTGGAGAGTTTAGTTCATGCAGGGGCGTAGCTACAACCGTATCTGCCGTATCAATTATTCGGGGCCCCGGGGCCACAGGGGGCCCCGACGTGTGCAAAAATTAATAAATCCTTCCCAAATTTTTTTTATTTCATAAATGACAAATGTCAAAAAAGTTATTCATAGGGGCCCCCAAATAAAATTTCATACGGGGCCCCGCCAAGGTACGCTACACCACTGAGTCCATGTCCATTGTCTATGCACCCACGGAAAACGACAACATCACTTGATTAAGAGAAAAGTAGGTAAATCCCGAGATAGGTATTTTTTTAGGAAAATTAATCGCAGGCATACAAATAATGCTAAAAACATTCTATGTAGGTACATATGTCGAAGTCAAGGAAATCATCACAATACATGTACTAAGTGCGAGAGCAGCGAGCGGTACGTTATTGAGATGTTTACGACAATCTGGCTTAAATTTAATAACGTCTCAAAAATTTGTCGCTCGCTCCTCTCGCACATAATATTGTACTTGTGATGATGCAAAGGTGAAACTAACACCTTGCATATTTGGTCTAGGATGTATCCACTGTATTAGTACTTTGACCAGAGGCCTTATTGTGTAGGCGCTCTGACGTTCGGCTTCGCTTTTTCTCCTGCCCGCGCCAGTTACTCACACCACGAGAGCGAGCGGGAGGAAAAGCGAAGCCGAACGTCAGAGCGCATACACAATAAGGCCCCAGGCCTCCTTGGCTTCATGGCTCCAGGGTCATCATCCGATGATGGTCATCATTAAGCTGGCTCTATATTCAGCAAAAAGCGGCCGCTGCCGGACGCGGTAGTTTTGTTTATTTTTAGCTACAAAAACTAAACAATTAAGTACTTTAATTGCGCATTCTCATTGAAACGGTAAATGTTGCTCTTACTCGTACTAATGTTTTTCGTTAGATATTTTTAACCAACTTCCAAAGGGCAGCACTAATTTGCAAGACGGCTGAAATTATTTTTTGCTGTATTATTTTTTAGACGAGATGACTGTTTAGACGGATAATAAAATTATCATGTTATTGAGTATTGCATGTTCAATGTTCATAGTCAAGACAGATATAAGGATAGATACCATTATCATGCCTAAATGGAAATTAAATAATTATTTTTCGAAAAAAATGGTAAAACCGAAATATCCGAATTTTGTACACGATGGAAGGCCATCGTGTACAAAATTCGGATATTTCGCTCGAATTGCCTACATTATTGTTGTTTTTTTTTAAAACGGCTCAGCCGATGTCTGTAAAATATAAATGGGACTACCTCGGGAGTACCTATACCCTTTCTAACTAAAAAATAATTTTTCGATTCGGTTCACAATTGTCGAAATTATCGATATCGACTATCGATACAACATTCAGAAATTTCCCTCGAATTGCTTACATTATTGTTGTTTTTTTCATAAATGGCTCAGCCTATTTCTGTAAAATTTAAATGGGATCATCTCGGGAGTATCCGCTTTCGAACGAAAAAAGATTTTTTCGATTCAGTTCACAATTGACGAAATGATCGATGAACATACACAAAAAAAAGGATACATACACACGAACATAGAACCTCCTCCTTTTTGGAAGTTGGTTAAAAACAGCTCTACCAAACATTTATTATCCGATTGTGACCGATGGGACCAATAGTAAAAGTTTTGCTTATTGATGACAATATCTACATCCATAAATAGGTATGTAGGTACAGACAGGCTGCAAATCAAGCTTGTACAATACCTACGTTTGTGTGCGAAAATTGCGTGCAATGACATCAAAAGCAAGTCAACTTTGATTAGTTCATAGCTCAACGAATCAAAGTTATTCCTTATCCGCCTAAGTGAGACTAATGATGTGATTTGGATCGTGTAGTAATCAAGCTCATTTTATTGCACTAGTCACTGAATCTGAACCAATCGGACTTCGAAATTAGAGAACTAAATTAAATTATCATACATTTTTTTGACAAATAATTTCATTTATTCATCCGCTGGGCACAGGCCTACCCCAATGGATCTCTAATAAGACTGGTTGGAAGCGGCCAACCGGTATAATTCATTTTTGTCAAAAATGGAACCACCTTTATTCGTTCGTTCGGTTCGTGTTGAAACCACATCGGAAATCATCAAAAGGGGTTCACGTAGTAAATAATCTGATCAGATTCAGATCATTTATTGGCCATTTATAACATGTCAGTCATACAAGGCAAGTCAGTTTACAGAATTGAAGTATAAGTAATTTTAAAATTCTTTATCATAAACAATAATCCTTACTAATATTATAAATCCGAAAAGTTTGTTGGTTTGTTGGTTTGTTACTCTATCACGCGCCAACGGAGCAACGGATTGACTTGATTTTTGGCATGGATATAGTATAAAAGGCGGAAGGAGCTTTAGGATACTTTTTATCCCGAAAAATTTCATAGTTCCTGTAGGACAGGACAAAAACCCTCGAAAGCGAAACTGTCGCCACTATCACAAAGACGCTAAGTGATTAATTCCTCTATGACGCTAATATGGACTAACGAAACGTCACAGCCAAACGTAATTAGATGACAGGTGACATTGTCTGCAGACTTTTATAAATCACAAGTAGCGTGGCAACGCGACAAATTGTTTTTCTACCATTATATCCCCTTGAAGAGGAAATAAAGTATGGATTGAAAATGACAACTGACATTAAAATTGGATAAAATGTTATTTTCCCTCTGCATGCTACATGTAACTATGACGTTTAATACCAGGCCGTCATTTTGTCTGACATTAAAAATATTTTTAAATATTCTATCATTAGAGGTTCAACATGTTTTTTTATTCTACCTTTATGGTACAGAATCATCATACTTTAATATTATCAATCCGAAAAGTTTGTTGGTTTGTTCCTCTTTGACGCAGCAACGGAGCAAAAGATTGACCTGATTTTTTATTTCGAGAAAATTCGTGATTCCCATGGGATAGGACAATAACTGTTTCTCAGCAATGGAGCAACGGATTGACTTGATATTTGGGGTGGGCATAGTTTGGAAGACGGAAAGTGACTTGGGATACTTTCCATCCCGAAAAAATTGTGGTTCCCGTAGGACTTAACGATAAATTTTTCTCAGCAACGGAGCAACTTGCCTTGGTATATTGCATGAATATAGTTTGAAAGACGAAAAGTGACATAGGCCACTTTTTATCGCAAAAACTTTAACAGTTCCCGTAGGATAGGATAAAAACTAAGTGAGTGGGCTGCGGTAGCAGCCGTCTAAGCGCCAGAAATAACCTGTCATGGCAAGTTTAGGACGTTCCCACATATTTCGCACTCCTTCGCGGCACTCAACAGCACTAGCCCAGACTCGGGCTCCATAACGGAGCTTGCGCTCTCGCCATAGTGACGGAGTGTTTCGGAGCACAAGACACATCGTCATACACCACTCGGGACTAACCAGTACTGAACGTCAGACAGCATTCCAACGCCCTGGTCCCAGTGCAGTGGGTCAGTCATAGTAGCCCAGCGCCTGCCTCTTCAACTGCAGAGGGCAGTGAGAACGGCAATCGCGATACCGACACCTCTCTTCCCCTGCAGCCCCACTGCGTCTGCCAACACGTTGACGGCCTAGCGGAAGGTAGGGTAGGTGGCGGCACCCACACCACCAGTTCCATATATCCCACCGCGGCCCCTTATCCTCGGCTGTCATATCAGAGTCCAAGAAGCAGCCTTGCTTTATGAAACTAAGAAAGATTATTCCCAGCAAGTAACTGGAGATAGAGAGACAGAAAAGAAGCCACACCCAGCGCAGCAGAAGGAGCTGGAGTTCATATGCCTGGCAGACGGAGCAGCACTAGAGCAAAATCTTAACCGAGAAATTAACATATTTACAGACGGCAGTAAAATTAAAGGGAAAGTTGGGGCGGCATTATCCATTTGGGATGATGCCGCTGAGATCAGTACCCGCAAGCTGAAATTGGCCGATTGGTGCTCTGTGTAACAGGTCGAGTTATTGGCACTTCTTGAGGCTACCGAAAAAGCAAAAATCTTTTGTGACTCCAGGTCTGCACTGGAAACGGTAGTTGGCGTATCTTCCCTCCATCCCTTAGCAGTAAATTCAAAACTAACATAAAGTTACTACACGCACAAAATAAAATAGTGAAACTTTATTGGATTAAAGCGCACGCGGGGATGGAGGGAAATGAGAGAGCGGACCAGCTAGCAAAGGAAGCAGCACTGCACTCGAAGTGCAGACCTATTTAGGATAACTGCCCCGTTTCATTCGTCAAGCGAGAAATCCGAAAGGACTCTCTTGACGAGCGGAACCGGCGGTATCAGGATGGACACAAACGGCGGTAACCAAAACATATTTTCCGGATGCAAGGGCGGCATACAAGATCGTAAGAGAAATAGCACCAGTGGGAATCATAACTCAAGTGCTGACGGGGCATGGTGAGTTTCCCCAATACTTACATCGATTTAAGTTGAGGGAAAGCCCATCGTGCATCTGTGAACCCACAAAAGAGGAGACTCCACTGCACATAATCTTGGAATGCCCAGTTTATGGAAAGCAGAGATTTGATTTAGAACAAAAAATTGGAATTAATCTAACACGAAAAAACCTTAGAAACAATTTTATCGAATTTTTGCACAAATATTTGTAAAAAAGCAATACTTAACTAGGAACAAGTAGGTATAAACTTTGCTGTACCATTGTAATGTTTATTATAACTGCAAACAGCCAAAAACATTGAAATATAGGTATACTTAGTTTTTATTCATTTGTAATTAAGACCCCTGATCATGTCAGGGATATTTCGCGATATAATAAAAAAAACTCCTCGGATGCAGCGTCGCAAGAGCGGCACTGCAGCCCGCCTAAGTTGCGACACTCCTCATAAGGCATGCAACCTACCGGCCATCCTCTCAGCTGCTTTAGTTAAAAGCGGCTGAAACTCAAGTGCCAGCCTCTAAGCTTCCTTGGGGGAAAAGACCCAAAGAAGAGGGAGACTTCGAGCGCCGCCTTTTCAGCTGCCTCAGACCTCCCCCACGACAAGGCGGGAATACACGGGGCGGGGTTGTATATACACTCCAACCGTAACTTAACCAACAAAAGCATTCCTCTAAGGTATTTTGATATTTGTCAGTTAGGTTAGGTTTCGCAGCCGACATAAACATAAGCCAAAATCAAAATACAACGCGGGCGAAGCCGCGGGTAAAAGCTAGTATTCAATAAAAAATAAAATAATAACAACAAGTCAAATTATATGTCATCAATATGTCAAAGGAAATCATAAAATAAATTACACATTAGTCATAAAAATCGTCTTGTAGTGGAACCTTACTAAATGTATAGAATTGCATGCAGAACATCATCATCTTCATCATTATCAACCGTAGGACGTCCACTGCTGGACATAAGCCTCCCTTATTGATTTCCAATAAGCCCAATTGAAATAGGCCTGCATCCAGCGCGTTCCTGCTGTCTTAATAATATCGTCGGTCCACCTGGTCGGTGGACATCCTACGCTGCGCTTGCCAGTGCGTAGTCTCTATTCGAGAACTCTACTACCCCATCGGCCATGTGCCCTACCCATTGCTAATTTCAACTTACTAATCCGTTAGGCTATGTGTAATAATCTGAATTGATGTTACCATCAAAACTTTTCAGAATACCTATAAACATAAAAATAGTCAAATTACGAACCTCTTTTTTTTTAGAATTCGGTTATTAAAACGAACTGTCTCTTTTGGCACAGTATATCATCATCAACTGATAGGTTATTTGAACAACTATAACTTTGAAACTACATGGTAGAGTTCTTCAACTTAGGTCAAAAATTGTTACGCAAAATAAGTAAACTCATGGTATTGTCATCCTAATAACGTGTCACTGGTAATTGTAGTATGTGTAACAGACAAAGAGAGAGTCCCTGTCCATTATGTGGTAGACAATGGCTCGCACAGAAGCCACAAAACAATGAGAGCACAGAAGTATAACTTCATATGAGAAACGCACACATACTAGCTTAACATGCGACCACGAAAAGTCTTCGTGACTTTTCGTGGTCGCATGCTAACATACATTTTGTCGATTCCAAGTTGCAGTTTAGTATGGAACAGCTGATTTTTTTCTCAAATATTGGGTTGGCACCATAGTAAAACTTGTTCATAACGATGGTATTAGGTCCGAGTTCACCAACGCTTGTTTAAGCTAAAAGTGAGATTACTGTATTTAATCAACGGTTAAACTTGGCCTTTAGACCTGAGTTCACCAACAGATGTTTAATTTATTAACCGTTGGTTAAATCTTAAACGGCTTGTTAACGAAATTTAGCTGTTCACCAAGCAAAAACCATTGTTTAAATACAGTAATCACACGTTTAAGTTTAACAAGCGTTGGTGAACTCGGGTCTTAATCACCCTCTATTGGCTTAATACCAGGGTAAGCAGATAGTAAGTAAGTTCGTATAGGCCGGGTGGCTAGCCCTGGTGTCAGAGTTTTTAGGCCGCCTGAAGGCCTCTGACATGGCTGAACGGTTAAAACAACCGGGGCCTACAATTTAACGTGTCATCCGAGCCACGGTAGCGCTCAGTTGGAAAATGCCACCCGCGGTCACCCATCCAAGTACTGACCGTGCGGAACGTTGCTTAATTTCGGTGATCGCTGACAATCACCTAGTCAAACTACGCTTCGAGCGCTACAAGGGTAAGCAGATAACCCGTTTATTAATAAATACTTTCTACTTCTGTAGGTTCTCTATTCTGCAGCATGGGTGACTGTCTGCTTGTCGCCAAATAACACAAAGGAGGGTGATGACGAGCACGTCATGTTATATTTGTGTTTGTACCTTTTATCCGCCATCCGGGGATCTGGTTACTAATGGGAAGGTTTTTGGTAGAGAAATGGCTGACTAGTTACGCCCTATGATCTTACTTGACAACAAAATGAATTGTTTGGAATTTTCTACAAAGATTTACAGTATTTTTAACCGACTTCCAAAAAGGAGGAGATTCCATGTTCGTCGTATGTTTTTTTTGTGTATGTTCATCGATAATTCCGGCAATTGTGAACCGAATCAAAAAATTCTTCTTTAGTTCGAAAGTGTATACTTACTCTCGATGTTAAATTTTACTGAAATTACCTTTGAAAAATCAACTATAATGTAAATGTGGATGGATGGATGGATTCAATAATGAATTATGACTATCAGCAAAGAAGAAAACCAATCTGTACCTACCTTACAGTAATGCTCTACCGACTCTACTTTTGCACTCTGTGGTTGGAATAGTCCTACCTAACCTCAGTTCTCAATACATATGTACTTATTAGTTTTAATCTCATAATTTGGGCATTATTGCAACGTATGTAGTAGATAGGTACTGTGTTTAGTACACACACCTTTTATGGGAAATATTTCTAGTTTCTATTGGTATAGTTTATGTTATTATTTTCAAAATAATAATAAATTATTAAAAATACGTTAAGTCTGACCTATACTCATTTTCAAATTATTCTAAGAAACATTTCGATATTTTTCAGGTTAAGTATGTTGCAATTTTCTAAATGTTCTTGTAAATTTGGGCTAGAACTGTGCTTAGCTATGTTAGACTTTGGTTCCACGATTTTATGTCTTGTTTGCGATCTAGTTTCATCGAAGAACGATTAGGCCATGAGTAGAAACTCATGGACGACGTAGAAACGTCGCTAGCCTAGCTAGCAAGTATATAGTCTCATATCTATATACTACTACTATGTCTACCACAGATTAGAGAGGAACTAAGTATCAAAGTTTTTCTAGATAGCCAAAGGTTTCCTAACGATGTATTCCTTGAACAAAGAAGAACAATTTTCCCAGCAAGGAAAATATAAAAAAGACCGCATCGTAACGAAAACTTCCTCTATTTGCTCTCGCGAGATAAACGATCTTGAAGCATTGCAAAAACACCTGTCCTGCATTTACCCACGGATGCAGCAAGTAAAAACTCTCACCAAACCAGTATTGCTAGCAACACGCCGACTCGTAAATCAAGTAATATCGATCAAGGTCACCAGCAAGTGAGGCACCCGCAATGGCAACACAGCTCCCCTTGTTTTTATCAATTAGAATGTTGGCACTGGATCCCCCTGCTCTATGCCGCCACTATAGGAATGCATTCCCAACAACTTACTAAAACAACCATTACATTCAAATTTCAACCGTGTTGCAACGACATACGCATCAATAAAACTGTACGCAAAGTTGGTAGAGACTAACAAATGCGATTTATCACGGTGTCACAGGAATTTAAGTGCTATTCTAAGGTGTTAAAGTCTAAATCGCTGGCAATTAGGTGTAATTTGTAGAAGCGAGGGGCGCGTGCCCGTTGTGCCGGATCGATGACGTCACACGTCAAAGGGGGAGCCTCTTGTTGTCTTCATAATTATGATTTCCGTTCCGCTTGTGGTTGCGCACTGATTTTGTCAAATTATTTTTGATTTGGTCGTTTGTGCAATGCCGGAATTTAAAAAAAAATCTTAATTTTTTAGAGTTTATTACTGACGGCTTCACCCCTAATTTGGTAATAAAAAGGTTTTAAATCTAACACAGGTAATAAAAAAAAATAACAATTACTTCAGTCCAGTCAAATACTTGAAAATTTTTCAACGTAGAGAAGCCTATAATCATAAACTCATCACCAAAATGTAAAATAAAAACACATACTTACTGTGGCTCTTATTCAGTCTTTGCTGAACCTCAATGAAGCTTTAAGAAATCTAGAATTCAATTGTTTCGAACTACTGATGAAAAATTTAAATGAAGATGGTCTGTTATCAAGACTTAAAAAATTGATAGGTCAATCGAATACGAGTACAAAGTATGTAGGTCAAAATCTTGAAGAAAAAGAAATAGGTATATAACTTTGTATTAAACTATAAAAATGGGATCATCACCAAAAATAAAACAAAAATACATCTTACTGTTATTCAGATAATCATGTATAAAACTGCGGAACCTTAAAGATAAAGGAATCTATTAAGAGGGTAGCCTAGTGACGAAGAAATTGAGAAATAGGTATTTGGACTAAACTATTGCCGTCGCGATGCCCCCAAACCAGGGAGCTTCAATGTGTGTGTGATGCAATTGTATTTGTGTGCGTACTGCGCACGAACTGTCGCCGCACCCCGCCCGCGCCTCAAAGAACCAGCCGTGGCCGACCGAACTTTGATTTTGAATTGTAGCAAAATATGATATTACGTAGAGTGCGCACAAGATAACTCTGCGCGCGAGTCGTGGCGCCACGTACGTTATTTCACTAGCATTCCGTATTCCCTGGCAGCATAGAATTTGTTCCTGATTTTGGCCGTACGTAGAGCTTTCTTACGCGTATTCTACGTATAATCTAGTTTCCTAGTAGGTATGGCGGAAAGCAAACAAAAATAATCCTGCCAATGATTATTTATTTTTCTGCCATTAGGAAGCGACATTATTTGTGACATAGGTTATTTTTTTATAGGCTTGTTTATTTTCTTTCAAATTATTTTATTATTGTTGTACAAAAACATAAAATGTACCCAACTAACATCATAAACAATTGATCTTGAACCCAAAGCAGGGAGTAAAAGTAGCAATTTGGCTATTTGATTTCTGTAGGCGTTGCAGTTTACATTATATATTTTGACTGAAATCACTTCTTTCTAATTTTAAGTAAATTATTTTTTATTTAAATATCTAACATAGTTCTTCTACAAACTAAAATAAATATGGACTCGCGCTTAAAAGGGTTCGTACCGTATGGGAGCCAATTATGTACTCCTATTTCAATTATTTGTTTTTTAAATTGATATATTATATTACTAAATACTCTGAGAATATGTTAAACGTCTACCTGTTGTGATTATTAATAATTATCGTGCAAAAAATCACATCTGTTGTATGAATAAATATTTATTTTATTCTATTTTTTGACCGATGAAACGGAGGAGGTACGCAATTTGACGCGTATATTTTTTTTATTGGAAAGGGTATACGTCGAAGTTGGTCCTATTTAAATTTTCTTGAAATCGTCTGTAAGCCATATTTGATAAATCAACAATAATGTGAAAAACGCTACATCGATCCGCGCGAATTCTGTACACAGTTGAAGTCGATATTTATTTCATTCTATTTTTAGTAAGTATTTGTTGTTATAATGGAAACGGAAATACATCATCTGTGCAAATTTTAACTGTTTAGCTATTACGGTTCATGAGATAGGTACAGCCTAGTGACCAACAGACAGACGGACAGAGGAGTCTTAGTAATAGGGTCTCGTTATATTACTGTATACCTGCACATCTAAAACGTCTGGCCTTTTATATGGTACCTACTCGTACCATATTTTCATTCCGCTATTAGTTCCATAGTATAAAAAATAATAGAGGATTCAATAAAACAGATGCGAGGTTTACTGTTTAGAGAACGGCTTGTCATACCTTGGTAATACTTTAAACACGTTTAAAAAAACTAAAACAATTAGCAAATTAAAGCAGCAGTGGGTAGGACACACACCATAGTAGGTAATACAGGATAGAACATCTACAAAGTAGGTAGATATGAACTGATTAAAGCATTTAAAGCACTCATTCAATTACTTTTTCTGTGTACACATATATTTGAATTACAATCCAGACCATAATATAATTATATTTAAGTTGAACTTTTGTAACGATTGTGATTTGTTTTGTGTATGAATAAATGAAATAAAATAAAATTTAAAGCAATCCTAATTGAACTTTTAAGCTTTCTCCAAACTCAGTGGATTGGCAAGTTAAAATGACAGAGGGCAAGGCACATAGTTCAATGAACGGATAGCCAATGGGGCTGTTTTCTCGAATGAATCTCACGTATAATCCGCGCCACACAAGTCGGCGGATGGAAAGTTAGGCGCAGAACGCTGCGCAAAAGGCAAAATATAGGTATGCGCGGGAGCCAGAAAGGGGCACACTCGCCCGCCAAACTCATGCCTCCTGCGCGCTCCCTGCGTCCGTGCACTCCACTAGGCCACGCAGCGTCGGCATGGTGCACATATGCACAATAATTAGCGCATCACAGCGAAGTGTACTCGTACCTCGCATCTGTTTAATTGAATTGAGAATTCAATTAAACAGATCAGATGCTAGTCTTACTGTTTGGAGAACTGCTTGTCATACTTTGGTTCTAATTTAAATACGTTAAAAAAAAGTTAAAACAATTAGCAAATTAAAGCAGCAGTGGATAGGGCACACACCATAGAAATACAGGATAGAATATCTACAAAATAGGTAGAGACAAACTGATTGAAACACTTCTAAGTATTTGAACTTTTCAGCAAAACTCAGTGGATTGGCAAGTTAAAATGACAGAGGGCAAGGCACGTAGTTCAATGGACGGATAGCCGATGGGGCTGTTTTCTCGAATGGATCTCACCTACGATCCGCGCCACACAAGTCGGCGGATGAAAAGTTAGGCGCAAAATGCTGTGCAAAAGGCAAAATATAGGTATGCGCAGGGGCCAGAGAGAACAATGCACAAGTTCTAGCCCAAATTCTATGGCTATAAAAATATTTAGTAAATTGCCAAATAATTTAAAAGATATCGAAAGATAAAACTGTTTCATAAAACAACTAAAAATTTTCCTATTATCGAAATGTTATTATACATTAGACGAATTTTTTAACGTTAATCTAGAAAACGTAATAATAAATCGTTCTAATACAAATAATAAAATTGCCATACCCTTAAAGGGTCATATGTATAACTATACAAAACATGTTAACTAAAAACCGCATGTAAATTTCATATGTTGAAATTGAGTTTGAGAGACAAGACGCCGGGGCACAGCCGCCCGCCAACCTCATGCCTCCCACGTGCACGCCTGTGCTTACCACTACGCCACGCGGCGTCGGCATTGTGCACACATGCGCAATAATTAGCGATTGTTAAGGTTTAAAAAGAACAACTTTTACTATGGGAGCAACTAACTCCGAATTGGCGATAAAAACCAGCTGTTCCATACACTTTGTCCATTATCAACGGACTTTTTCTATGGTATAGTTGATATTTCTCGCGGATTCGGCTCTGGTCGGTCCCATAGTAAAAGTTATGATGTACTTAACTCGCCAAAGGAGGTTGTTTTAGGTACCGGTAAGCTCTTATTAGTATTTAATATGTGTGATTTTTTTAGAAAATTTCTAATCAAAATTATGTTGCCATTTTGAGAATTGGACCTTCATAGAATTATGCTTTCGTAGAATTGAGCCTTACCGGATTACTTGGCCACTATGCTAATTGGTTATTCTGTGCCTAACTCATTTAGATGTCTGCGGATACAACACGATGTTCTGTATAATCGCTGCTATATGTCGTAGCAACTAAACGTCTATATTCCATAGATAAAATCTTATCTTCAAAAGTAACAAACATACTGCGGTCAAATCATAAGATTGAAAAAAATAACTAATATTTTTAATAAACATCGATATCGATGGACATCACTAGAGCATCGACAAAAATATCGACTATTACTACATCCCTAGTGCTTGTGTACGTATAGGTTTGAACCTCCCTTACCTCGACCCTACCCCCGCATCGTGCGATAGGGACAATTGCAGCTCAGAGCGATTTATACCTACAAAAAACTTGGCGAGACAACGTTTCGTATTACGCTGTTTTCTTCTTCAAAAACTATTTCAATCAAGTACTTTTTTATGTCAAAATTTTAAAAAAAAATGTGTTCATGATTCTGTCATTTTATATTTTGTTAGATATTATTTAGTCTCTTCTGGTAGGTCTCTAAAGACGTCGGTAATAATGGTGATTTTTTTTGTGGTTTTGAAGGGTCATATTTTACCTGCTAATTAATTTATCAAGAAAAAGAAAAGACAGAGTAGTCTAAACAGCAAAATTTAATTTTATGACAAAAAATTGAAGCTCTATAAGTATTTTCCAGGAAGAAAACAGCGTAATACATTTGTATGGAAAATTACAGACCAACCAGGCTCTTAATCAAGATGGTTCCTAGCTAATTCATACTCATGAAAATACTGATATCGAAAGTTAAACATTTTTAACCGACTTCAAAAACAACAGAAAAAATAAAGAAACATTATAGCAGAATCACCAAAAAATAAAACAAAAATACATCTTACTGTTACTCAGTCATTAAAAAAAGTCGTTGCGGAACCACAAAGATAAAGGAATCTCCAGCCAGCGCGTCGCAACCGCACGCACCGCGGATTAGAACATTCTCGTTTTTTACTAGGGTTCCGTACCCAAAGGGTAAAAACGGGACCCTATTACTAAGTCTGTCTGTCCGTCTGTCTCTCTGTCTGTCCGTCTGTCTGTCCGTCTGTCTGTCCGTCTGTCTGTCCGTCTGTCTGTCCGTCTATCTGTCCGTCTGTCTGTCCGTCTGTCTGTCCGTCTGTCTGTCCGTCTGTCAGCCCGTCTGTCTGTAACCAGGCTGTATCTCATGAACCGTTATAGCTAGAAAGCTGAAATTTTCACAGATGATGTATTTCTGTTGCCGCTATAACAACAATAACTAAAAATAAAAAAATATATTAAAGGGGGCTCCCATATACAACGAACCTGATTTTTTTTTCGTTTTTCGGTCTATATTAATAATGATGACAGGTAGATGTTTGAAATATTCACAGAATATTTACGGAAATATGCCCTTTAAAAAGAAATAATTAAATTAAAATAAATTTAATATTAAAGTGGGGCTCCCATACAAGTGACGTGATTTTTTTGCTCAATATTAATAACGGCAACTGGAAGATGCTTAAAATATTCACAAAATTTTAAATTAAATAAACCCTTTCAAAATAAATACCTAAATTGAAATAAAATATATTAAGGCCCCCCTTACTTCCATACGGTACGGAACCCTTCGTGCGCGAGTCCGACTCGGACTTGCCCGATTTTTTATACTACTTTTTATTTCGTTTTGCTCGCAGTCATTTGATGACCGCGCGCATTTTTCTTTTATAATCTCTTTGATGGCCGAGACGTTAAAAACTTATCTCTCACGATAAATAAAGTACACCATTTGTGCCTTTTGTATATTTTACTACATATAACATTTTTTGTCCGCCTGTTTCTTTTAAGTATTTCTTTTGGCTTTGTCTTAAGTTATATTTTCAGTTATCATTGCTTCTAACTTAGAAGTTCTAAGTTTTAACTGTTGTTTGTTCTCAAATATCAATTATTATTCTCACTAATATCACTAGGTACATAGTATAAAACAAAGTCGCTTCCCGCTGTCTGTTTGTCTGTATACAGGGTTATTTCTAATCAATTAGCATCCTTTTAGGGGCTTATTTTGTACATCAAAACTAACAACTTTTGTTCTGCGACTTTTGTCAGTACTCAATAAACAGCTGTTCCATAAATGTTATCGCAGGTGAACGATATTTTTCTATGGAAATACATTTTTTTTTAATTTTTACAAAAGTCGCAGAACAAATGTTGTTAGTTTTGATGAACAGAATAAGCCCCTAAAAGGATGCTAATTGATTAGAAATAACCCTGTATATTAGACCTTTTAAACCACGCAACGGATTTTGATGGTTTTTTTAATAGATAAAGTGATTCAAGAGGAAGTTTTATATGTTTTATACATCTGTGCGAAGCCGGGGCAGATCGCTAGTCCTTACATAGTATAAAATAAAGTCGCTATTTTTGTCGTCTGTTTGACTGTATGCTTAAATCTTTAAAACTACGCAACGGATTTTGATGCGGTTTTTTTTTAATGGATAGAGTGATTCAAGAGGAAGGTTTATATGTATAATACACCTGTGCGAAGCCGGGGCGGGTCGTCTAGTTATTATTATAAATCCGAAACTGTGTTTGTTTTTTGATACATTTTCATGCGACAACGGTGAGACGAATCGACTTGTTTCTTTGCATGGAATTTAAAGATTGGAAGTGTCATAGACAGTTTTTTAAAGTTTCGTACCCAAAGGGTAAAAACGGAACCCTATTACTAAGAGCGCGCTGTCCGTCAAACTTTTTGTCACATGACCGTAATAGCTAGACAGTTGAAATTTTCACATATGTTGTATTTCTGTTACAGCGGCAATAAACACTAAAACAGAATTAAGTAAATATTTAAGGAGGCTCCCATACAGTACTGGACCACGATAATGATATCTAATTACCGTGACTGAACACTTCGTGCGCGAGTTCGACTCGCACTTGGCCGATTCCTTTTATCGCGATACAATAAATACTTACCGTCTTACCACAAAAGTTTTAGGCACACTTTAAACAATGTTTAACAGTGCAAATTACACGGTTAAACAGAGTATAAAGCGTGTTTAAATCTTTTGGTTGGCGGTTACTTCCTACGAGTATGTTCATCAAAACTAACAACATTTGTTCTGCGACTTTTGTAAAAAAAGATCAAAAAAAAAATTGTACGGGATAAAGCTAGTTATGCACATTAATGACTATTTATATACTTATAACCTAATTAAATTTGCTAGACAATAGTAGTACCTAATTATATATATATTAATAATTTACGAAAATAAACTGATTTATACTCACAAATTTTTTATTGTTCAATCAGAATAAATATTACTGAGTGTGTGACTTAGTTTCGACTTTGTAAGTTTACTCAACTTCGTTCCATTGAGTTTGGCGCAGAATTATGATTTCATTTGACAAACTCAAACAACTTAGCTGAGCAAATTATAGAATTTCTGCTAAAAGGCGCTTTACTAAACTTGGATTATATTATTGGATACGAACACTCCAAACATGAATTAAGTAAATCGTCACAAGATTCATCAGAGTAGATATAATCTCAAAAATAGTATGTGTATAAGTGTGCACCAAAATTTGGGGCTCAAATTTAACTGTGAAAATGTCTTGCTTACAAACAAAGCAAGTGCAAATAAATAACAAGACGTATCGCAAAATGCTAGTACATATAAAAGCTTTACAATAACATTCCAATCTAGATAAAATCTCCATAAACTTCCATTCTAATGAAAACATTAATGAATTAAATTAACAAAGCGTCCGTCGCTGCTGGAGATGGCACTTTTTCATTAAAATAACGATTTATGTCTCATTTTTAGGGTTCCGTACCCAAAGGGTAAGAACGGGACCCTATTACTAAGACTTCGATGTCCGTCTGTCTGTCTGTCACCGGGCTGTATTTCATGAACCGTGATAGCTAGGCAGCTGAAATTTTCTCAGATGATGTATTTCTGTCGCCGCTATAACAACAAATACTAAAAATAGAATAAAATAAATATTTATGGGGGCTCCCATATAACAAATGTGATTTTTAGGAGTTTTTTGCTCGCTAATAATAACAGCAAGAGGAATGGGGCTCCCATAAGGTACGGAACCCTTCGTGCGCGAGTCCGACTCGTACTTGGCAGATTATTAATTATTTACGGTGCGATATTTCATGGGTGTATCAAATGCTCAACGCATGCGTTTTAATGAGACCTCTGGGGTCTTCACGGGTCTGTAATGTACGGTATGATCATAGACTTTAACTACAGGATGGGAATAACAACATCCGTTGCTGTTATGCTATTAGAGTTGTTAAAACAAGTAGGTAAGTACCTATTTTGTTGTGCTGTTCAATATGGTAGCTATCATTTTGCTTTGATTGGTTTTACCTGTCCAAAAATTAAAAAAAAAAACACTTCAGTGGCGAAAAATTATTAGATCCTTACATAGTATAAAATAAAGTCGCTATTTTTGTCTGTTTGTTTGTCTGTATGCTTAAATCTTTAAAACTACGCAACGGATTTTGATGGGGTTTTTTTTAATGGATAGAGTGATTCAAGAGGAAGGTTTATATGTATAATACACCTGTGCGAAGCCGGGGCGGGTCGTCTAGTAATATGTATAAAGTTTAGTAACGTTCCCTAAGTCTTCAAATGGAATCGATGAAACTACCTATACATAATGTTACGTTTTTTTCTATTATACTTATATTATCCGTCGTTTTAGATAACTGAATTCACTTCAGTTTACTTATATCTATCCAACTGTTTTCTAGTTGTCCTTTAATTCTCACGGTATTTTGTTAAATCTGCAACTTTTTAAGTAATGATTTTTGCATCGTATACATTTAAGCAAGTTGTTAGTGCGTTATCACTACATAGTATAAAACAAGTCGCTTCCCGCTGTCTGTCCCCAACTCGCAACGGATTATGATGCAGTTTTTATTAATATTTATAGGGTGATTCAATAGGAAGGTTTATATGTATAATACACCTGTGCGAAGCCGGGGCGGGTCTCTAGAAAATTATAAAGCTACTCTAGATCAGTACCTACAAAACTAAAAAGCCCCAGGTTTTAAAACTTGGAAACAAAAAGCTCGCAGCTAAGTTACCCGTAGCTGTCGCATCCTTGGTCATTCGGGGCGAGCCAGCTCACCGAATTCATACATATTTATGTACCCAGCTTAAGTTCAACGCAACCACCCAAGGCTGTTGCTAACTACGTGCATTAGTACCCGTTGCTACATGCAAGATTGGGGCATAGAGCGAGACAGGCACTCCTACTCTCCGAGCGTTGTGAGAACCAGAACGATTGTTCAAAAATATTTTTTTTCCTTGATATTGGATTAAGTTCAAATACATATTTACATAGATAATAACTAAATAAAACCCAGACACAGAGCAAATACCTATGTTCATCACATAAATACTTGCCCTGGGTGGGGACCGAACCCACGCTTCTTTGACCCAGTATTTACGGTCACTAACCACTGAGCCACCGAGGCAGTCAAAATAATTTGGTACCTACACAACCTAATAGTGTAAAGTTTCCAACCTAAGTAGTATCAAGTTTCCAAAACACGGGTTCCCAACATCCAGTTTGGCAGCTAGAGCCTCCAAAAACATGATGTACTTTCTATGAATAAAATAATTTTAGAATTTGATATTTTTCGTAACGCTTACCGCAATGCTAATGGCAAATCTTTATGTCCATGTCTATGGTATGGTTCTTACATGCAAGGTTGAAACACTTGTGCGGTGACAGCCTGCTAATACAGCCATGAGTAAAGCAAACCTAGTTTTATGTCGGCACTGCCGCCGTGGAAAAACCTAGTTATTATTTACTTTACTTTTACTACCTAATGCTAATATCTAGCTGCTTTTATACACTTTTAGCTCGTACTAAAACATTTTAGCTTTCATAAACTCACGGGAATATTTTATTCTGTTAAATATTTAGCATAATTTTTACATATACAAGCTGAGTGCTAATACGTACAATTTATCGCAGGGATAGTTATACTTTTATCCTAGCAGATAAGAGCACTAACTAATAAAAATATATCGATAAAAACGAATCTCTCAGTAAATTCATTAAGCGTTATTTTTAAGATAAGTAAGATTCCTTTGTTGAAAAATTGTGTTACTTCATCATCATGCCTATTTCTGGTTCTCGATCAGTTCATATCTAACCTTTTAAAATAATCCTTATAATACTCCGTGCTTATAACGTAAAAGGTCCTCAATTCCTCATGATCGTTCGTTTTTCTCGTGCCCATTCCGAGTCGCGGTACGAACCGCAATTATTATAATACGCTACGTTTTACGACATGTTATTAGTCCATTTAATGACAATATTTTGAAATTCAAGCAATAAATTACGGCTATTTACGTTTACGAGCTACTGTTTGCGTTTTTATTCAAATTATAAAGAAAGGTAGACCATGCAGGCCTTATATGGGTAGGAATGCGTTTTCTGCACTTCTATGGCAATATCCACAGCTACGTATTGCTGTCGTTTATTTACATAATTTATATGTTTGGTTTCATTTTTCTCTTCTAAACATTTGTTTCACGAATCATAAAATATATTCGAGCAACTTGTCCTCTTAAGAGGTTGCTGAATACGTACTTACCTACTTTTACTATGAAAGATAAGTATTATTTATGTATAAAAATCACTTTTAATACTAGTAAATAATCTTATGTATAATGGAATTTTAATTTAGTTCATTTTCCTAGCACAGAATAGGCCCTATTATCGCTGTTTCCTAGGTATTTAGGTAGTGTCAGATATATTCCCACCAAAATTAAAAACTAGACAGGTACACAAATGGAAACTTTTAAAAAACGATAGGCGGCCTTAACGTTCATACCTAGCAATCTCTTCCGAGCCACCTTTGGCTAGATTGGATTTTAAAAATTACGTAGAAGATGAATTTAAAGATTAGAGAACCTACCGCCTTACCACAAAAGATTAACACGCTTTAAACACTATTTAACCGTGGAAATTGTACTGTTAAACATTGTCTAAAGCGTGCTTTAAAGTTTTGTGGTAAGACGGCTAGTGTCATCAAATATAACTTGATCGTGTTTTTGTAACTTTTTTTTCTCTTCTCTTCACTTGTCCACAAATAAGGTTTAGAAAGTTTGGCTAATGTTTAATTGTATCATAGTTATAAGCCTATTGTCTGTTACCGAACCAATTGTAATAAGATAAAATAAAATAAAATAAATATTTGATCGAAGGTATGTCTATCTGTCTAAGATTTTTGATTTTTTTTTTAATTGAGACACTATTGTAAAAATCATCACGAATCATCACGCAATCGAACTTCCTATACCTACACAATAAATGTAACATGATCCTTATTACATTAATATCATTTCAGTATGCGGGCTCATGATGTCAAACGAAGTCAATTCTCGGTTCTATTTATTCAAATTAACTGCCGTTTGTAGCCATAAAATGATAATAAATTCAATTTATCGATAGTTCCATGTACTTGATGAAATTGTATATGTATATTGAATAAATCGAATAGCCTTCCTATACCTCTATGCACTACTTTATTCTTTATAAAACGCAGTCTTGGCAATATCTTGCAAAGTTTCAGTTGTGATGGAGACTTAATGGTCTTTTATTGCTATTCCAACTTCAACAATAACAACTGTGTGATGTCTATTGAAAATGTATCTTTTAGATTCGAAGAGCTTATGTGGGGAGGATGCGAAATAAATCGAAATTCTTTTAAAACTCACTTACATATTTTTGTAAAGCTCTGATTTCGTGTTACCTACGTTTTGTGCAAAGTTATGGAATCTATGTGAAATGGTCAAGTTTACGGTAGTATGTTTACGGTAGTATTCTTTTATATTCTTGAAAATTTCGGACATAATACATTTAATAACTATTTACTATGCAAACAACTTGAAAACAATGAAGAATCAGGGCCCAGTTTAGCAATAATTTTCAGTTCCTGGCATAGGTAATCTTCATAGATAAATACCTACTTAGAAAGAATATGTGCTATGAAGATGTTAAAGAAATAGTACTAGAAAATTGAAGTTTGCACTAACTCTACGCAGTGCTTAAAAAAATACTATCTCATACTATATAGGTGTGAAATGAATGAGTTTATATGAAGCCTAGTACTTAACACGTGTGATTCCATACATTTTTGTTAAGTACTCCTTCTTCGTTGCCTGTAGGGACGTATTTCAATAATGATTTTTCGCAAAATATCGCATTACCGACTTTCACCGTGTACAGAATTCGAATAGTTTGCACGAATCGATGTGACTTCCATGTACATTACTGCTTCTCTATCAAAAACGGCTCATTCGATTTTGATTAAATTTAAATGGGACCACCTCGGAAGTATTCTCTTCCCAATTAAAAAACATTTTTTTAATCTGTTCACAATTGGCGAAAATATCGATGAAATAAAACATGGTACCTCCTCCTTTTTGGAAGTCGGGTAAAAAGTAAGAATCCACACGGAGAACAGCTGTTTTAGTCTACGAATTATTTTATACTAAGTACGGTCATTGTAGTAAATCTAACTAGTATCTATCTATCATATCATATCTCTATATAGGAACGTAACGCAGTCTTGGCAATATCTTGCAGAGTTTCGTTTGTGATGCAGACTTACTTCCACTATAGTAAGCCATTACAAATGTACGCGAGAGCTGCGGTGCGGACGATACCATAGCCGTCGCGAACGCACCAATGAACTGCCATTTTATACACTACTTCATTGGATTTTTTGCTGCAATTTAATTATGTGACTAGCGCGCTTTCCCCCCGCGGTTCACAATTCTTTATTTGCTACAATAATAAAACAATTCTACTAAATTTTAGATGTTAAAGCGCTGGTTTTTGTAAGGGTATTTGGGCTAAAATTCCGCTTCGGCCGTTTAGGAAACCGGGGTTAGGAAACTGGTTTCCTAAATGGCTTTTTTATACTTTCAGGAAACTGGTTTGGTATAAAGCTTTTTTAAAACTTTTACGTCACTGGTTTCCAAGAAGTACTATGTTGTTTATATTTTCATACAGAATCACTCTGCCGTATGATTTGTTTTGAAGACTTTAGCAATAAAAAAAAAGTAAGTAAGTTCGTATAGGCCGGGTGGCTAGCCCTGGTGTCAGAGTTTTTAGGCCGCCTGAAGGCCTCTGACATGGCTAAACGGTTAAAACAACCGGGGCCTACAATTTAACGTCACATCCGAGCCACGGTAGCGCGCAGTTGTAAATGCCACCCGCGGTCACCCATCCGAAGACTGGCCGTGCTGAACGTTGCTTAACTTCGATGATCGCTAACGAAAACCTAGTCAAACTACGCTGTGAGCGCTACAATATTTGCTACTTTAGCAATTATTAACTAAGACGTAGGTAGAGTTTGTGAAGCTAGGATTGTAGAGTTAGAGCGTATAGAGTTAGAAAGCTCTATATCTTTAGTGGGATAAATTGTACAATAGGTATCTTTTGTATAAATTCATATCTTATTGTGATAATTTTCCTTACTGGGGTATAGAATCTGAGAACTCTCTCTGGTCCGATTATTTATACTTACCTTTGCCTTAGCTGAGAGTTTGTTTTCATCATAATATGTTTGTTAAATTTTTAGTAAACAACAAAAATAAAGTATTTTTTTTTTTAAATATCCGAATATTATTATTATTATTTTTTTTAAATCACTATGCATAAAGTTTCATTCAATTCCTACTAATATTATAAACATGAAAGTTTGTAAGGGTGGAGGGATGTTTGTTACTCTTGAAAGAGTAAAACTACTGAACGGGTTGAGATGAAACTTTACAATTATATAGCTTATATATCAGAATAACACAATTGGCTATAAATTATAATAATATTGCGTAAATTTTTCATATTATAACAATAGGTGTTAAGTAGGAAAAATCTGCCATCTGCGAGCTATTATAGCGTGCGCTCCAAGAAATGTCAAATAAGAACTGTCGAATCGAACAAATGTCAAATCGTTTTTTTTATTGTCCCTCCTTTAATTTAAGGGTGGTAAGGCCTCGAAATATCATGCGGGCGAAGCCGCGGGCAAAAACTAGTGAATAAATAATACGAGTAGGTATAAACATCAAAACAAGATTGAATAAAGAGAAACAAGTAAGAAGCTTTGCCTGATACAATACGCAACCTCAAGCTTTGAATCTATAAATAACGCTGAGAAAATATATAAAATACGAAAATGTTTTTTATTCTTCTTTGTAACGTTTTTCGAATGAGTTCATAAGACTTTGTTTGAGACTCTTTGTTATAATTGAATAGAGAATATGAAAATAGTACAATACATTTTCTTTTGCTAATTTTTAGTTATACTCGTAAGATGTGTGCAATTGGTACACAAATTGCACACATCTTATCTATTACCTACTAAATTAAGATTATTAATTAGACCAGATTTTACAATTTAGTACGTCTCTTTTTTAGGGTTCCGTACCGAATGGGACCTTATTACTAAGACTCCGCTGGTCTCCGCTGTCCGTCCGTCTGTCCATCTGTCGCCTATTAAGTTGTATATTTCCTTCAAAAATAAATTATTAAAATAAAATATATGAGGGGGGCTTCCATACGGTACGGAACCCTTCGTGCGCGAGTCTGACTCGCACTTGGCCAATTATTTTTAATTCTCTACAGCGAACAAAAAACTATTTTAACCAATAACTAAATGTGAGTATAGTGAACACGAAAATTCAAGTTTCATGGATAGAAAATTCTCCCAGTAGGTATTTATGTTTATTTAAAACAAATATTTATCATCCGCATGTAAAGCCAGGGCGAGTCACAAGTTAGTTTTAATTTGTCGCAGTGTAACGGAGCCGAACAGTCTCACGCAGGGTCAACGACCAATCTTGCGCGGCGCTTTTCATCATGCCCATCAGCCGTAGGAAGCCACCGCCGGACATAGGCGTTCTGTACATATTTCAAACAAGACTGGTTGATTTCCAACAAGACCGAAGGAATGGGGCAAGATGGAAACTGTGTACAAGGCTACCATTGGGCTTATTTCCTTCGGTTCGATCATAATGCCACCTTCTCGGTGTACGTTCTGTACTGCGCTTTCCGGTAGAGTCTTTAACAAATATTAATTTTAGATCACTGCAGCTGGTATCTAGAACTTATTACGTAAAATTGTAAAAATAATATAACAATTATTTTTCGCAAAAATGGGAAAACCGCCTCCAATCGCCTTATACATATATTAATTCGAATATTTCGCTCGAATTGTTTACATTGTTGTTGATTTTTCGGGACCACCTCGGGAGTATACCCTTTTGAACTAAAAAAGTAATTGTTCGATTTGGTTCACAATTGGTGAAATTATCGATGAACATACACAAAAATAATACATACAGACGAACATGGAACCTCCTCCTCTTTGGAAGTCGGTTAAAAATAGTAACAGTAAGTAACATTTGCTATGGCATTGCAAAGTCACAGAATAAACCAGAATCGCTGACGGATTGCATGACGCTTCTGCTTTGTCATCAGCATCGACATCCACATCTCAGACACCATTCAAGCTGCTAGAGCAGTTATGCCAGCGGCATAACTGCTGCTAAAGCACAAAGCACCCCAAATGGGACGTCAGGACTTATCGCCCCACATCGAATAAGAATAAAAAATACTTAGGTAGTAATTTTTAGCGTTAGATTGGCATGTAACAGTGGCAGTAGGCAGAGCACACAGTTCGGAGGACTGATGACCGATGCGCCAAGCGCAGCGTAGGATCTTCACCCGCAAGTTGGTGTATCCGTCCGGTCTCATTAGTTATTGGAGATCCATAGGGGGCCTGGGGAGGCCTGTTTCCAGCAGTGGACATCATATGGCTGATGTATGGATGGAATTATAGCGTAAAATGTTGTAGATTATATTATACGGTTTGTTCCGTGTCCACGTGTCGTGGTGCAGAGGAGCCGCGCAGTCTGGCGCGGGGTCGACGACCGGCCTCGCCCCGCGCCTCGTGCCCCACCCCGCGCCCTTCGCAACCTCGCCTAGAGTACTTTATGTTAGAAAATGCTTCATTACTTCGCTAAAATACCGGTTTTGTTGCAAAATATTTCTTGACAAAATGTAGAGATTATTTTTCATGTGGTAAAGTTGTACTCGTAGGTATTTTGCCTATAGCTTACAAACTTGTAAGAAATACAATGAACACACAAAACAAAGAGTGTGAGACATTTTTATTACATAAACAAATTCATTTATTTAATAGAACATTTTCTTATAGAATCGTTACTATAAAAATTATAATAGACAGGAACATCCCACCAAAAAAATTTTCACGTAATATGTTGCCAAGACGAGACCATATGGTTCACACCGTCAAAAATATTACTTATATGAGATCTCATGTAGAGCTGAGCTACTGACACTCACAGTTCAAGTCTACAAAGTCTAACTTCACAAGCTCTGCACCTCAGCACCTCATCTAATTAAGTTTCGCTGTGACGTTTCGTTGATCCATATTAGCGTCATAGAGGAATTAATCACTTAGCGTCTTTGTGATATTGGCGACAGTTTCGCTTTCGATAGTTTTTGTCCTATCCTACAGGAACTATGCAATTTTTCGAGGTAAAAAGTATCCTAAAGCACTTTCCGCCTTTTAAACTATATCTATGCCAAAAATTAAGCCAATCCGTTGCTCCGTTGCGTTGGTGCGTGAAAGAGTAACAAACCAACAAACTTTTCGGATTTATAATATTAGTAAGGATAAGGATAGTAGGAAGTAGGATAAGTCTACCTAACTCGAAATAAATGCTAAGAGACTGCTTGATCTCCTTCCCACATTCCTCGTCATTACCGTGGTCCCCAGGGTACGTTCCATGTCGCAATAACTTCCCAGGTGATAATAACTTTGATTCTCACCCCCTGCTATTGTAGTAGCGTTCCTTGGCCGAGGAGGATGCAACAAGTGGCCGCCGGAATATGAATGCAAATTATCGGTTTACACGCTTGTTTGGTTTCAACGAAACTGAGCTGTGGGAGTTTTCAGGGAGTTGAAATATGTCTCTTTGTTTCTTTATGTATAGCCGTCGTGGTCTAGTGGTAGTAACACCCGCCTTACAATCGTGAGATCGTGGACTCGAATCCCAATCCCGTACCAATGAGTTTATAAATCATTCATTTAATTCATTTCATTGGTGTTTAAACAATTGTATTTTTTTAATGATGAAACTTTACTTTTTTGCAAAAATTTTGACATGTATCTCTATTGTTATCAATAAATGAGTAGGTATGAGTAAACCAAATATGTTTGGAACTTTTATGCGGAACCACCAGCAGTTGGTACATTTGTACTAAAATCTCACATACCTGTAGAGAACCTATTACAATCTACCTAAGTACTCGTTAAATAAGCTTTGAATAGATTTGAATACACTTCATATAAGGACATGGAAGCTTAATAAAAACTGAAGTATATTAAGCAGTTGTTGAATATCTCCTAAAGGTGCCATTTGGAACTGAGCTGCCCACTGCAACTGCTGCATCGATGTTCCTATTTATGGAGTCGCATAAATAGGAACATCGATGCTAATAGTTAATTATTTGTTATCAGTGTAACTATTTTGACAATAAAAGATTTCATTTCATATGGAGCCACACGCGAACGCGAAATTTTATGTAAACTACGCAAAAGTCTAAGGGCACTGAGTCTCCAGACAACTTCATTACGTCCACTCCACAGCCGCAGCCGTACATCTGTAGTAAAGCGAAACCCCACATAACTGTAGACCACCGATTACAATCTGGGTTAAGTGCTCGCAATCACTCATTATAGTCCCGCGAGAAATGGCGGGGCCCTGCTAGATTCTAGTTATTAATACTAACGACTTTGTAGCGGTGGAGAATCGTACATATTTGCTGTTTATGGGAGTAGGGCTTGATCTTCGTAGGTGGCAACTGTTAGCTGTTTGGTTAGCAACGAAATTATAGTTGACTAGCTGACCCTCCAAACGTTGTTTTGGCATTATAAAAAAATGCGATTATAAATTGAGATATAAACTATCCTTTCTCTCAAGTTGGATCAACTGCACATGGTGTACAAAATTTGGTTAAAATCGATTCAGTAGTCAAGGAGTTCATCGCGGACAAACAACGTGACACGAAATTCACGAAGACCAGCGCTGGTTGGTCCACAACCAGCATATGCTGAGGTGGGACCAGGTTGTGCCAAAAATAAAATTAAGTAATTAGAATGACGTCGTAAAATATTTAAGATTAATTGTTTATGCTGTTAATTTTGTTTTGTTTTGCTGTATTGTTTGTTTTGTGGTTTTGTTTAATTTTATTTATGTCCTAATAAATAACTGTCTATTGTCTAAATTTTTATGTATAAAGATAAACATCATCGTTGTATTGTATATCAGTGGATTAAATCACTGCCTATATAGGTCCAATGAAACTTGTTGGCGTCTGTAAAGTAAGCTACAAGCTGCGCTGAACCCAATAAAGACTGAAGCTCACATAAAAGCTGCGCGAGGATTAGGTTGTGTGCAGCTTGCAGCTAGTTTCCCAGCCGCCAACAATTTTGATTCAGCCTGTAGCTCATCATTTATCTTTTGGTAGAGGTCCAACACTCCACACCACTGGCTTTTCGGTGAAGGAAAACATCGTGAGGCAACCTGCATACGTCCGTAGAATAAATTCGATGGTGTGTGTGAATCCACCAACCCGCACTGGGCCAGCGTGGTAGATATGGCCCAATCACCCTTTCATGGGTAGGCCTACGTCCTGCAGTGGACTATTAAAAAAGGCTGGTACAATACCAGGACCTACCACGATCTTTTACGCATTGCTACTTTTTCTTGAGAATCACGGTATATAGGTACAAGGTGTTGTTTTACAAATAATTACGAAACAAACCAAGTACGAAATCGCGAAAAAGAATTTGGCGTTCTTACATTTTGTCCATTCGATAAAACTGTTGTACGGATCAACTGATAAAAGTTGTTCATTACGATGACTATGAACGTACAGCAAAGCAAAGCAACACTCGGTACATAGGATATAGTAATACCTACTAACACTTCTCTAACAATTCTTAATAATATCTCTTCGAGGATGCTTATTGTTAGACGGATAAGACAGACAAATATTAATAAAAGACACGAACACAACACAAACTAACGCCGAAGTTTCCTTCACTAAGCCCAGCGATAATCTTCTTTTTCATGAAAATCCTTTTTCCTAATCTTAGCGTTCTAACCGAGCGAAGTTTTGGAACAAAGCTTATCGCGATGGGCCGGCCTAGGCATTAAGTCAGCCTAGATAAGAAACCAACAAGCCATTTTATCTAATCGAACCAGAAATGTTACACAAACTTTTAGCTATTTTGTAGAATACAAAACTAAGTTGAATTACACGAGTAGGCTAGGATTTTGCTATCTTTAAATCTAAGTAGTGTATACGTAAAGTTATTGAGTGATCATGGGGTTTTCTAGACCAAATTGGCATACAAGAAGCCTAGCATCAAGAATGTACAATACTTAGTTACCTTTTTCTAAATTTATCGTTGTTGTTTTTAGTCTATTTAGTCCCACTTCTGGGCAAAATCCCTTCCCAATTCCTCCAGTTTTGGCCAATTTAAATAAGTATAGACCTAATTTACCAGGCTCTTTCAAAATACGGAGATTGGTGCCTGTGGTGGCTCAGTCGAGTTTACATATTACCAAAATATACTACAAAATATTCATTTATCATATTACTTAATGCAAAATATTTTGTAAAATTTTCACAAAAACGATCTTGAAATTTCAGGCCTTCCGGTACAAAAAGTTGAATTCTTAAAATGTGTAAGAGATTGCATAATAACTTTACTAGTAAATTTCATATCTGAATAGCACTGTAGTTTGCTTGATCTCTGTTCTATTTATATACCTAAAAATAACAAGTAAACAGTAACAAGAAACGCTCCAGCTATCGCGTTTCTCCTTCAGAACGCTGAACAAAGACAAGTAAATAGTAAACAGTACAGGATGGATTACCACGGTCGGGATATCTTCCGAGACATCCGACGATGGACCCGCCCAGACCCGATCGATCCTCGGGGAAAACTATAGGATTACTGGCACACAGATATACAAAGGAATCAGCTATCTATACCTACCATTTTCCTAACACATAGATAGGTATATCTCTACCGTGGATAAAATCTTATAGGTACAGAGTTTCTTTAAACGAGAGGAACATTCTAAGATATTATTTATATCATAACTAGCGACCTGCCTCGGCTTTGCACAGGTGTTTTATACACATAAACCTTCTTCTTGCATCATTCTATCTACTAAAAAAAACTGCATCAAAATCCGTTGCGTAGTTTTAAAGATATAAGCATACATAGGGACAGACAGCGGGAAGCGACTTTGTAGTGATTAATTATGGCCAACTTTTACTATTTCGCGGATTGGCAAGTTGAATTGACAGTAGGCAAGGCACATAGCACGGAAGACTGATGACCAATGGGGTCGAAAAGTTCTTGAGTGTAGACCAAGTACCGGCAAGCGCAGCGAAGGCGTCCTCACGGACGACTTCAGGACGGTTGACCTCATTAAGACCGCAGGATCTCGCTGGATGCAAGCTACTACCATTTTGTGTTATTGGAGATAAATAGGGGAGGGATATGTCTAGTAGTGGACGTCCTATGGCTGATGGATAGATGGAACTTTTCACTATACCCAGAATAATCTTAAAATGTCGAATAGATCGGCTGTTCGACATAAAAAGCTTATTGAATTTCAACTGATTTTTTGCCGCGATAGGATTGGTCCAGTAGTAGGTAGAGTCCGGTGATAATGTTTAGTGCAATGGTGTTCTTAAATATGTCCGTTGTTTAAATAAACATCCTGTGTAACTGCTTTCGCAATGGCGCCTGGAGTTTATTATTTAAGTGTTTTAGAGTTAATGGAAGCTTAAACGAAAATGTGTCTTACTGTACTTTTTACCTTTATTATCCTTTATTAGGTACTTACCCGTAAATACCCCATTCCATTCAATTTAATGCAATTTGTTTGTATAAAGCTCGTATATTTTAATTCGGTATATAAATAATGATTTTGTACAACTGTCTTTATGCAAACTCTCTCGAACCAAATTGTTTTAGCGAAAGTGACGATCTTTACTATGCTTTTTTGGCCGACAATGTAATTTTTATAATTTTTTTGGAACTGTTTCAAAATTACTAAACCAAAGAACTATCTTGCAAACTTCTTCTGTAAAAGGATAAATAAAAAATAGCACGAGAATCAGCCCACAAACAAAATAGATATTTATGAGGTCACAATGTAAAAAAAATATAAGAGAAATTGAGAACCTCCTCCTTTTCGAGAGTCGATTTAAAATAGAACTAAGCACCAGCATTGTCCAAAGAAATTAATTGCATTATTTGACAAAAAAAGAGAACTGAACGCAGTGGACAATTCCAAGAAAATTAATGGTATTTTTGACAAAAACCTCTGAAACTCTGTTTCTGGTCTCTGAAAGGGGCGTTGAAAGACCGCATGTACGAAATCCGCATGATAAATGAAGCTGCGGTCTCCGCGGCCCCGACCCCGGGGTCTAACATACATCAAACCTTCCAAGGGTTGACAACTGGCAACAGTAGATTGCATCTCACTTGTCTCTTGTGATCTACCGGGGTCGTATGTTTAGCAGGATCCCGTCAAATGCAGTGGAACTTATTCTAGTGGGTAAATATATCTTTGGGTGATAAATTTAAATATCTTTTTCTAGTTTTGGACATGATTGTTAGTTGAAATCATTAACGTAGCTAGAGAATATCTCTGAGAGGTAGAGCTTGCCCACACCAGAAAAATAGAGATCATAGCTAGGGATACCTCCTCTGGGGATAGTATAAGATAATTGTCTTTTCCGGCAGAAGCTCCACCACTGATCGATAAAAGTGCAATAATTTAAAAATATTTATAAATATTTACTTGTGTGAAGTTGTGTGTCCTAACCTCATATACTATTGACTTTCAAGTTTTCTAGGGTGGACAGAGAAGTTCCTATGGTGACCATAACCCAATAGTGACCATCCCTAGCTACATGTCAGCTCATGGTTGAAGTCCAAGGGAATCCTAGTGCTCCTACGATGAGAGAAAAACTAATATAATAACCGTATATTTTTTATGAAGCTTCCCCTTCCAGCTCTTGCCCATGAAAAATCTGTAACAGTGCTGTACTTTCATATACTAATAAAATACGTAACTGCTAATAAATCAGATTTCGTCTACATGAGATCACTGTCTAGCGTCTTACGTTACATCACCATAAATTAATATTCGTCCTTGTCTGAAAATCACCGATTAAAGGTTGTAAGATTTATTAGACCCGTGTTCACCAACGCTTGTTTAAGTTAAACGTGTGATTACTATATTTAACCAACGGTTGAACTCGGGTCTTAAATCCGAATTCACCAATAGATGTTTAATTTATTAACCGTTTGTTGAATCTTAAGCGGCTTTTAACGAAATTTTGCTTTTACCAAGCAAAAACCGTTGTTTACAAACAGTAATCACACGTTTAACTTAAACAAGCGTTGGTGAACTCGGGTCTAAAGGTTATAGTCTCCACCGAGGCAGAGACGAGCAGAGATGGGCAGAGCGTTTAAACCGTACTCCCATTGCAGAAATGCCATATTTGCTTAATGAGAAACAAAACACAATTGTAACTGAGAGGAGTTTATGGCTGCCTCGGTGGCCCAGTGGTTAGTGACAATGACTCCTGTGCAAAGAGGCGTGAGTTCGATTCTAACCCAGGGAAAACCTTTTTGTGGTGAACATAGGTGTTTGCTCTGTGTCTGGATGCTATTAATGATATTATCTATCTACATACGAGTAAGTATGTATTTAAAATATAAATACTCGTACGTACCTGCTACTTATGTCAGTCTCTGTCAGCTTTGCTTAATTTGGGGCCAGTGTGAAAGATGTCCCTAATATTTCAATTTATTCATTTTTCTCTAAATAAATGTGATATTTTTGCATCGTCTTATTCGTCCTTGTCGGAAGATCCGCCGATTAAATCCCCTAAACTGGGATTGACACAGTTGATCCCCAATTCCCCGATATAGGGCACAAGCGATCCCCTGGGAGCCGGGGCTTCCCCGTGGTTTGCGTGGGGCGGCGAAAGATTTAGGCCAAGAAACAATAGTAAATTGGCTGTTCGGGAATAACACAATTGATAATGTAGATTAGGGATGTAGGTGCAATAGTGAGTAAGTGTAGAAGATAAGATAGATACGATCTTTATTGCTGGATGCAAGCCGCTTCCAACCGGTCTTATTGGAGATCCATAGGGGAGGCCTATGTCCAGCAGTGGACTTCTTGTGGCTGATGGATGGATGGATGGATGATCTTTATTAGTAAGTAAGTTCGGCCGGGTGGCTAGCCCTGGTGTCAGAGTTTTTTGGCCGCCTGAAGGCCTCTGACATGGCTAAACGGTTAAAACAACCGGGACCTATAATTTAACGTGTCATCTGAGCCACGGTAGCGCTCAGTTAGAAAATGCCACCGATTAATTCTTCCTAAAATCTTGATTAGTATTTTTAATTAAGACTATCTGAATCTAGGTTTTATAACATCTTAGACACTAAAAAGTTCATCTCATGATCATCATCATATCAGTTGTCGGGCGTCCACTGACCAAGCCCTGTATCCGCTGGACATAAGACCCCCATAGAGATATCCAGACTATGAAAAGCTGTAAGTACAATTTGTAAGTAGATAGGATACATATCTATAGCGGTTTTTTTGTAAGTTCAGACTGTTCAGAGCGTCTTGTTTGTCAAAAGTTCTATTAATTGACGAAGAACTGTGTTTTTGATCCTAATTCAATTAATTTCTACATCTTTATCTGTTTTTGATAGGTATTTCGGGTTGCTAAGTACTGTAGTTAAGTAGGTACTTTATCTTAGATATTGTGAAGTTGGAACGAAGCAACAAAATTATTTACAACCTAAAAGCACTCACTTTCTCACAACCTCCCTGATTACCTCTACATTTATAGCCATAATAACAAAAACTTAGCTGCAATCTCGTCGATCGTTACTATAATGATCCATACAAACAAACCGCCATGCATATTAATGCGGGCGCAGCCGCGGGCCGCGCCAGTTCTCCCGCGAGATATCTGCGATGGATGCCATCCGCTTCCGGTGCATCTCAGGGAACCAGGCGTGGACTCATTAATCTGAAATATATAAAATTAATCTGAAGTATGTATTATAGCTTATACAGGGTTATTCCTAATCAATTAGCATCCTTTTAGGGACTTATTCTGTACATCAAAACTAACAACTTTAGTCTGCTACTTTTGTCAGAACTCAAAAAAAACAGCTGTTCCATACATTTTGTCGCGGGTAAGCGATATTTTTCTATGGAACAACAATTTTTTTTTAAATTTATTTTAATTTAGTAGTTTTATTTAAAGCGGTTCCATAAAGTTGATGAAAATTGCTTTGCCTGCCAAAAATCGCCACTTTTGCTAAAGCAATTTGGTTATCGAGCACTTGTATGAAGTCTGCTGTAGGTAGATCCATCATTTTTAAGATAATTATTGAAGAAAACAATGTGCATTACACATTTGGACAGATGTGCCGCAAAACACCGTGGAAAAACCATGTACCTACCTAGCTTACAAAATTTTCCCGAACCTGTTTGTCTAAAAAAGCCTAAAAACAACCCACTTTCATCGCGAAGAAACATGCAACGTTATGATAACACTATATTTTGCCAGCGGCTTCGCCTGCATGATATTTCGAGGCCCTACCTTACCACCCTTAATAAAGGAGGTGGAAAATAAAAAAAGAAAAAAAATTGTTTTACATTTGTTCGATTTCACAGTTCTTTTTGACATTTCTTGGAGCGCACGCTAGAATAGCTCGCAGATGACAGAATTTTTCCTACTTAACACTTATGTTAATAATGTGGAAAATCTACCTACTCAATATTATTATAATTTATAGCCTATGTGTTATTCTGATGTATAAGCTATATAATTGCAAAGTTTCATCTCAATCCGTTCAGTAGTTTTTTCGTAAAAGAGTAACAAACATCCATCCATCCATCCTTACAAACTTTCACGTTTATAATATTAGTAGGAAGTAGGATGTGTCTTTCTTTTCCGCTCAAATACACATGTCTAATGACATATATGTAGGTACGTACGTACGTACGTACGTGTTTGAGTACATATGTGATAATCTTTTATCGATCTCTTAGGATATATCGCACCATACGGAATGGAAGCAGACAACTAAAAACAACACGTATTTCGTGATACTTATGATCTAATTTCGCACGACGCTTCACGACCTAGAAAACAGAGGTCATATTAATTTGATACAGGGACGCATTCGGAACAAAGTGTTTTGGGGTGACGTGACGTCATTTGACGGTTTGACGGGCAATTTGTCATCGTTAAACTTTTTTGAATGAAGAACGCTTTGACGGCGCTCATTTATTATTTTGTGCAGAAATATTTTTAAATGTAAAATGCAGTAAAGTCACCTCTACTGTATTATTATGAAGGTACAATTACATAATTATTACACTAGGTATATTACCTATAATTTCGCTTTTATTATAGGTAGGCAACAGTAAGTAGAGTATTTACGTCTTCTTTTCTTCAGCACATAAAAGTAAATAATTACAATCTATCTTAATTACCGTCTTTACGTACGGACTACCATTGAAGTAATAAAACAAAAGGAGCAAATTAATTAATTACGACGTAAAGCCGGGCACACACTGGCGTCTGGCTGTTACGCCCGCCGGCTGTCTGTAATCCTGTTAGGGAGGACGTGACGCAACGTGTTACGTGACACGCGAGGAGATCTGAGTGTCATATTGGAAATATGCTACGTCATATTGGAGTAGGACTTAGATAACTTTAAGTAGATACCTATTACTTTATCTATGTGTTTAGCTTCTTATTCACAAGAAAATAAACTTCGAGACAAAGCAAATAGACATTTAGCGGTGAGACTTTTTTGGCAATCGACATTCTTAATAAGTTAGTTATAAGAATATAGAGACAGTTCAAATAATCAATTTTTCAATTAGTTCACTATGTAAGTACGTTTTTACGTATAACGGACTACCATTGAAGTAACAAAAGAAAAGAAAATAATTAGTTACGACGTAAGGCCAGGCACACACTGGCGTCTGGCTGTCACGCCCGCCGGCTGTCTGTAATCCTGTTAGGCTCGACGTGACGCGCGCGTGACGCAACGTGCTACGGGCATGACACGCGAAATCTGAGTGTCTTATTGAAAATGTGCTGCGTCATTTTGGAATAGTACTTTGATAACTTTTATATTTATCTAGTTTATGTTTATCTAGGTACTTAGCTTCTTACCTATATTTGATTTGTCTACTACAGGATTCGACGTCTGGTCGAATATTTTAAACCCTGGATTGCCCTAGAGTTTTTCGTATTTAGGTACCTATGCGTTTTGGGGAAGCTTGTCATATTTTAATAAGTAATGAAACATTCAAAAAATAGAGCACACTTGTACCTACTTATAGATTTTGCACTCCAGTAGGTCCTACGTCACAAAACTCTTAAAATCAGATTCTCTCACAGCTATACATTTTTATAAAATTCATTCAAAATTCTTTTCGACGTCGGGAAATAAAAAATAAAAGGTTCGCTGCTAGCAGGTATTTCTATAATATTGAATATCTTGTCTCCCCTGCTTGTTTGGGTTCGCGCAAATTGACAGCTGATGCCACAGCTGTTTTTGTTATGAAATCTATTTCCTGCAAGTGTAAGAGGGACGATGACAGAGGGGCGCGGGTTGAGATTTACGAGTAGGTACAATACTGTGTTTTTTTTCCTCATTTTCATAAGGTTTCGTATCTTAAAAACACTCAGTAATATGTGTTGACTGTGTTGTTTTAATAATAATTGAAGTACTCGTACATAATGTGTGATGCTTAAAATCTGGAATAAACATCTTTGCGCTACTTACATGTACATTTTTAGTAGTGAAGGAATAAAATCAAGAAAGATTTTTTCAATCTACTCTTCCTTATGTCACATGTCAAATTTTGGTATAAAACATCATTATTTGGCACCTATTGTGCACTACTCGCAACACTTGTGAGGAGGGTACGCAAGGGGTGGTTTTTGGGTCAGGGGGAGGCGCCACCCGACTACCACCCCTCGTTAGTAGAGGCGGACGTCACCCCCCACCCCTTGTGCGTGCACGAATTGGCCGCCTTCCTTGATTCTCGATTTTTTTTGCCGGATATTCTTAAAATTAGGCTTTTTGTCAGACGCTCTGTAGCTCGTGTTAAAGAATTTTATTTACGAGGGTTGTTTCTAATTAAATAAATTAACAAAAGAATACGAATGTAGCTCTAAACCTACAATACTTTCTTTATGCTTATATTAGTGTCTACCTACCATTTTGCCACAAATTAAAAAAAAACCTGTCTATCTTGTAGGTAAATACATGTTCAATTCCGTTATGCATAAAAGAATAACGTGGAACAATTGACTAAATCAATTTCTTTTAACAAAATAAATCCTTTACAAAATTAACGCTCTAAGTACATAAATCCTACCTCACTCAGTAACTTTCTGGATTTGTGATTAAAATCCTTTTAAGAGACTAATGCGCGCCAAATAAACGACATTAACAGGCCTTTCCCCTCGCCCGCGCTGTCCACTCAGGCAGCACATGTGTTTTTAATTACAGCGACGTACTTCAGTACGTCACTGACGTAATATGTAATAAAGCATGCAGTGTGCAACGGGCCTAATTTTAGCTCGATTGAGACATGTATTTTACTGCGGACATGGTTGCGTCGTGTTATTTTTTTGTTATGAAAATAAATATTGTTAAATCTTAAATTATGAATTACACAAATAACTTTGTGAAACTTAATATACCTATGCCGAAATGGTTTTTTTACCCTAATTTTCCATTTCGCTCGCGCTATTTCACGTTAATACATATAAAAAAATCACACGCATTTTTTTTTTAAATTACGTTCTTTCATACAGCAGCAGATCGACAGATTTTTATTCGTGGATATTAGGTGCCTACACAATTAAGTATAGAAAAACGGTACATATTTCATATACTTAGGTAAGTTCTTAAATGTAATAAGCTAACAAACTTTCTTTCTGTCGTGTACCTGCTTAGGTATTTCACTCAGGTTCTCACGTAGCAAATTTTTCCGCTAGTAATTTTTTTAATCTTCTCGCTATAACTTAAGAATATTACACGTAGGCAGTGAGTAGGTACCTACAGAAACTACATACCTAACACTTCCCTTTTCAGCTCCAGGCTCCACCAAAGCGGAGCGTATGTGGACGAGGCGTTAAGTTAGTAAAAGTTAGTTCAACTTTTTGCGAAACCTAAAAATAATTCAACACTATGGGAAATTATACCTTTCAGGAATTCAACATTACGATTATGATAATAGGCCGAGTGGTTAGCAGTTTTAGTTTTTACTCTACCTGCAAACTTGTCTAAATGGTTAAAACAACGGACCTCACAATTTAACGTGTCATTCGCGACACGGCAGCGCTCACTAAAAGTGTAAACTCCACCCACGGTCATTTTATCCAGATTACCTTGCCGAATGTTGCTTAATTTCGTTGATCGCTAAGAAACACTTCGATTACTTACAGAAAAAAAACAACAAAAAGTAAAAACTTAAACATATAAAGTACTATCATTTATGTTGTAAAATACAACATCACACACGCAAGCGCCCTGTGCCGTCTTACGAATTTTCGATCAGGTTAAGTGTTAACGCGAGTTTAACATTTTTGACCCATCCCAAAAAGTGCACAACTCCTCTAAAAAGTTTTCATTTCAACGACACAGCTGTGAACGGAGCTATCTTATGTTTTCCCCCAAGCAAAAATAGCATTTGTGCGATGGGTTTACAGACTAAAAGTTGTAGCGTTGTAGTCTATAAATGTTCTGCTCAGCACCGCGTATCTTCTCTCCGCTTTGGTAGAGTCTAAAATGCTTTAGCATTTTAGTAAACTATAAGATAGATAAAATATCGCTTATAATTTTAAAAAATGTCGCTTATAAGTTTCTTCAGTCTTCAGATCCTAAATCGAAAAAATTTATGGACAGAGAGTTCGTAAACCCATTGGATAAATGCTATATTTGCTTACCGACGAATAAACCACAGCTTCACTCTACTTACGACTGCGTTTTGTTTCTCATTAAGCAAATGTGGCATTTGTGCGATAGGCTTACAGGCCTTACAGATTACAACGCTTTGCCCGCTGCTATTACGCACTACAGGCTGCTGCATCGTTAGTTTATTATCACGCTTTTATTAGTTTCACCTGTATATTTGTTTGTATGTTTGTTTGCTTTTAACCAACGCTTTGAGCGATCAGATTTTCTTTAAACTTTGCACACCTATCAAAGACCTATTACGATGCATATATAAAAATAATAAAATCGAGCGTATGGGGTGCTCAATTTACGAAAAATTATGGCACAAAGCGGCCCACTCTTTTTTACAATAGTATTAATATTTTTTGTTCGTTATTATTTTCTGCCTATATTGAAAATTATTATACACTTTTTAGTTTAATATACTATGAAAGCGTGTTCTTAGTTTTGTTTTTTAAACTATATTTATTTTTGATTTGATTTTTCTTTAGATTTTTTTTAATTTCAACGCTATTTTCAGCACTGCTCATCTCCACTCCGCTTCGGTGGAGGGTAGGCTTTAACCTCTAGCATTTTAGTAAAATATAACATAGCGAAGCCCGACACGCCGGTCCGAGCAACATTTTGGATCCCAAGCCCAACTGAAGGAAAAATTTGTAAGCGACAATTATTTTCCCAGCACTTTTTGTAATTTGATGAATTTCGTGCAGGAAATTTTAGACGCTTTTTTGCGGAATTACTTCATCTGGCGTTCCACTTTTATAAGTAAGTACAATTTTTTTGTGCGCACCATTTACTAAATTAAAAATATTTCTTTGGAGCCCTGTTTGAACTCGCTGTATAACTTACCAAAATTATTCATTTGGTTATTTAAGCCTAGCATAAAAGTTACAGAGAGATAAAAACTGTTTTTGTTTTTATCTATTTTAATTTATTTTTGTGTACCTCCCTTAGTACCAAAGAATATATAATAATACTTCCTAATACTACTGATGTTGTGAAATCTAAAAAGTGTGCTTATTTATATTAAAACTTTAATTGAGTAGGTAGAATTTTGTAAAATTGTTACCAGACGATTCCAAGTGACTGTATTGTGTCTACAAAATAAGGAAATTTTGACTTTGACTATCCGCGTCTGGACTTTTTACAATGTTAGGTTTTTTAAGGACAAACATTTTAAAAATGTTTCATAGTAGTGCCGCGGTTGATATTTACAACAGAACACAACCATTTCGCGGATGACACATTTAATTGCAGGACCAATTGGACGTTTAGCCATGTCAGAGGCCTTCAGGCTTAAACACTCTTACACCAATTATCTAGTAGAAATAGCCACCCGGTCTATACGAAATTACTTACTAGGCATTTTTATGCCATTGCAATTTCGCCAGCATTTGTATTTCATACCTAGTATTTTCCTAACACATTTGAAATCTAACCCAAATAGTTTTTATTATTGCAACAATAGACAATTTACTGCCTCCATAATCTACCGTCAGAACAGAGATAGGTATTACTGAGATAGGGTCATCACTACATCTGGCTTGAAATTAATAGAAACTATTATCTACTAACTAAAAAGTACTAAACGGTAATAAATATCTACTGAGATCCTAAGTACCTAAGTTCGTATATACCGGATGGCTATCCCTGATCTCAAAGTTTTTAAAGCCGCTTGAAGGCCTCTGACATTGTTAAACGGTTGATACAAACGTTAAAACAATCGAGATCCATAGTTTAACGTAACAACAATCCACGGAACCAGACCCATCCGCAGACTGACCGTGCATCTAATACGATGTTACTCATAAAGCACCTATGTAGGTACTCTAAATGTACCTACATACAAATAATCAACCTTGTAATTTCATACAGTCTCCATTTCAACTCTGTAATCAATCAAACTAATCTATCAAGCTAGAAGTACGATTAAGAAACACACACAGCAATCAGCAAATCCCCCTTTCAGACCAGTTGAGGAGGAAATGCAATCTATTGCAAATTATTAAGGTTCGTAATCCTGTGTTTGGATGTGGCCAGCCCTAGGACTGACCTAGGGGCGTCGCTCATTGAATCAATTGAGCTATTACCTAAACCTTACACTGCACCATACTTTCAGTTAAAAATATCTATTGAGAAATGTATTTTGTTCATGTCAACAATACCAATGACAACAGTCGTAACGTAACTGTGAAAAGCAGAAAAAATATTTACATAAAAGTACGGAGGTAGAATATTTTATACTTATACAATTTTACATTCGCAAGATAGATACTTAAGTGTACACACAAATAAAAGATAACAATAAAACTTACAAAGAAATTCTTACGTCAACACTAGGCTTATCGCTGAAAGCGGTCTCTTCCAGGCAACCCATGCACGGAACATACGCAGAAAAAAGTGTAGACAATATTATCCTTTACTGAAAGAAAAATCAGAAACTGGGCAATAGTAAATTGTTTTGATAAGAATGCAATTGTGATTTTCATGGAAAGTAGCAGTCTGGCTATTTTTTAATGATTAAATTAATGTTGCGATGTGGACTACTTATTGCGACTTAACTAGGGGATCTACAATATAATAATTATTTGACTTTCGAACGGCTAGGACGTATACTTTTTATCCTGATGCCGGGGTACTAGAATACGGCAAAAGGTATCCCCTGCCTGTAGTAAGAGCCTACTAAAAGGAGACCCCTGGGATTGTGGGTGGTAAGAGTTGGGACTCTGGCCATCCACTCAAACGGGCCCGAGGAGGACGGCAGCGTGTGTGGCAACGCTGTCGTAGAAGACCGCACAAGCCTGGTTCTACTTCCAGGCGAGTAGTCACACAAAGTGCCGGGAGCACCGGTGCGTTCCTTTTGGAGATCCCGAAGCTCCCAAGAAGGCACAAAGGTTGGCCACCGAGGGGGTTTTAGTGGGTACAATCCTACATAACCCGACTGCACACCAAAGCAGTCGGGCATCTTTCGAAGATTTCCGCCTCGTAAAAAAGTCGTTCACTTTACGGATATTCCATACAATCTGGCAAAGTTCCGTATACGTTCCTATATAGCCGTACGAAGTTCAATTATTATTTAGGTATTATAAATCCCCCTTTTTTTTTTTTTACCAGGGGAAATCTTTTATAGATACCACCACACCTCGAGGGCAGGCGGGTGGTTATGTGGGAGTCCTGCCGACTGGACAATATACCCACCAAAACCCCTGGGTGTTCCACCACTGCGCCTGGTGTCGGGGCTACGGGCACGCTTGCGCACTCCTCCGCGGCAATTATAAATCCCCTGGCAGCTGTCAACCCTACCCGGGCCTGACCTAGGGTCGTCGCCAATTGATTCAATTGAGCTGAGCCCGCTGCTCACGGCGGTTTGTGCCTTACGTCACAGATCATAATGATACTTTCATTCGAAAATTACTATTGCGAAACGTTTGTTAAAACATAGGTGCTATTTGTAGTATGTTGTACCTACTAAAGCGCAATTCACACCAAAGTCCGACACAAGCCGGCGACCTATATGCCAAGGGATACAAGTTTACCTACTTACCTGTACTAAGCCGAAAGAGGATGATTAAGGCCATCATTACAAACAACTTTGACTATATGACCAATCCTTACATACCTACATTTTTTCGATTCCGAGTTGCAGTTTTGTATGGAACAGCTGATTTTTTCTTCGAATTTTGGGTTGGTCACACAGTAAAAGTTGTTCAAAATGATGGTCTGAATCACCTCCAATCTTCTTAGTACATTAGTTCTGGATAACCCTATATGTACCTACAAGGTGGTTCAGCTGTTACGAAATATAACTAAGTTCCACATGTATGTACGGTACGTACCTACGTCAGATCCGCGTAACCCTGATTACGGCCCTGGCGCGATTGAATCAGCCGCAGCGCAAATTAAATTAACGTAGGTATTTAATTTGCCTGTCTACCTACTACCTAGCCTAGTACCTAGCGTACCTACCTAGCTAAGGCATGAAGAGTAACCAACTACAATACATTGCATGTAATTATGTATAAGCTGTTGTTTTTTCCATTTGCACAGGTAGATTAAATCACGAAAAAAACTGCTGTTTCATACAAAAATTTTATTGACTGTCTACATGGAAAAGCTGTTTTTTTACGATTTCGTCGTCGACGTAACGACGAAAAATTACTATGAAAGACCCTCCACTTTGCAAAACAGCACCTTGTGGACTTAATACATAGGTTCGCATTTACTTTCTACGACGTAATAAGTAAGTACCTACTCTTCGGCGTAGCATATCAATATGTTTTTAACCAACTTTCAAAAAGGAAGAGGTTCTATGTTCGTTTGTATGTATTTTTTGTGTAGGTATGTTCATCGATAATTTCGCCAATGGTGAACCGAATCGAATTTGTTTTTAGTTCGAAAGGGTAGGTATACTATGCCCGTGGTGGCCCCAAAATCGGCTGAGCCATTATTGATAAATCAACAACAATGTATTACAATTCAAGTGAAATATTATAATTTTGCTCACGATGGAAGGCGGTTTTGCCATTTTTTGCGAAAAATAATTATTTATCACTACATAGTATTCCACAAAGTCGCTTCTCGCTGTCTGTCCCCATGTATGCTTATCTTTAAAACAACGGATTTTGATGCGGTTTTTTAATAGATAGAGTGATTCAAGAGGAAGGTTTATATGTACAATACACCTGTTTGAAACCGGGGTGGGTCGCTAGTTGATTTATAATTTCCGGTAAACGTCATTAGTATTAAACCTCATTAATTTATTTAGTATTAAACCTCAGGTCAAACTAAAGTCACCCTTAAAATATTTAATACAAAGACAATAGCATACTTAAACCTACAGGTTAAGCCTAAAATAACCTTACCTACTTATTACAATGGTTAGGTAACTCTTTATTGGAACCTATAGTACGAAGCCTGATAAAATACCAATGATATTTATAACCAACTAGATTTTGCCCGCGGCTTCGCCCGCATGATATTTCGAGGTCCTACCTTACCACCCTTAATAAAGGAGGTATAAAATAAAAATTAAAAAAACAACAAATTCGATTTGACATTTATCCGATTCGACAGTTCTTTTTTGACATTTCTTGGAGCGCATGCTAGCAGTACCTCACAAGACATTGGCAAAATTGTGAAACACCTTCGCAGAAGCCACAAATCAAGAATTGATTGATTGAATAGCTCGCAGATGGCAGAATTTTTCCTACTTACTTAACACTTATTGTTATAATATGGAAAATTTACACAATATCATTATAATTTATAGCCTATGTGTTATTCTGATATATAAGCTATATTATTGCAAAGTTTCATCTCAATCCGTTCAGTAGTTTTTTCGTAAAAGAGTAACAAACATCCATCCATCCATCCTTACAAACTTTTTCACGTTTATAATTAACCAATAGGTTGTTTAACAAAACAAATATCTAATAGTATTTTCAAATCGAATATTCCCACAAAGCCACATAGGTAAGAATAGGTCACCGAACAATAGCTCTAGAATCTAGATTGATCGGCACGAAGCGGTATTTAGGTTCGGTATAATACCTACCTTTAAGCCCTAACTCTTCAAAAGCGAAGTGGAGATGAGGCGCATACATTACTCATTTAAGAATCAGGCTCCTGTTGTTGCTTTGTTATTCTTTCAGCAAATATTATGGCATTTCTGCAATGGGCTTACGGATTACCACCGGCTCTACCGCGTATATACCTATCTATGCTTCGGTTTCCATTAACGTAGCTAAAGATTTTTTTGTGGAGTTTTTTAGTTACTTAGATCTTTTCTATTACAGGTGGTTTTTTTTTTGTATATCTGATTTATTGCATTGATGATACTCGTAATTATAAACAATGTTATCCCAAAAATATTGTTTGTGTGAATCTATGTGTTTGAAAATTTCTAAAATATTATTTCAACATAAAAATTGTCTTATTAATCCTTAAAATTCAAAGTGGCCACAAATGGCACTAAGATGGCCACAACCGGTGCGTCTACCCTAGTACAATTATGTCGTACAAGCGTTATTCGCACAATCAAATATCGGATTTTAGTGCACTCTTCCGGGACACCCACAGACAACAAGAGCCACCTTCGCTCCGCTCCGTTTTAGTAAAATCTGGCCCTCAGGTTCTGTACCTACCTTCATTATGACATTCGCGTGAAATACCAGCGTAACATACTGCTTGGTTCTTTGTATGCCTCACTATATTATTTTGAAGGTATAAACAAAATGTCAAAAGGTTAATTGCAAAGTCTAAGCTCTTGGATTCACAGGCTTGCCGCTTTATCACAGTAATGGCGTGGCCACATTATCGCCCTACGGCGAAGTTTTCGTCACTGGGGGCTCATTCATCTAATTCAAACGGTAGTAATTGGTTGTTCACGATTTGAACTACTACCTGAAGCTGGGCACACACGCTGCGATGATCGCATCTATTCATCAGATCAGTCCAGCGAGGTCCTAATATAGTTACATTGCCGGTAGGTAGTTATTGAGGAATCAAAATGACACCCCTATTTTAATCGAAAAAATTGATTTAACAAAAAAATTATTGGCATCAAAGTTGTAGAAAATCAAATTTTAAACAACTTTTGTTCCTATAACTTCTGCTGAAAAATTGAAATAACACAAGTTATTGAAGAAATGAAATGGCACAACCGGCTATTTGAAATAAATATCGATCCTACAAAAAGTTAATGGGAACTAAAGTTGTAGAAAATCAAATTTCAAACAACTTTTGTTCCCATAACTTCTGCTGGAAAATTGAAATAACACAAGTTATTGAAGAAATGAAATGGCACAACCGGCTATTTGAAATAAATATCGATCCTACAAAAAGTTAATGGGAACTAAAGTTGTAGAAAATCAAATTTCAAACAACTTTTGTTCCCATAACTTCTGCTGGAAAATTGAAATAACACAAGTTATTGAAGAAATGAAATGGCACAACCGGCTATTTGAAATAAATATCGATCCTACAAAAAGTTAATGGGAACTAAAGTTGTAGAAAATCAAATTTCAAACAACTTTTGTTCCCATAACTTCTGCTGAAAAATTGAAATAACACAAGTTATTGAAGAAATGAAATGGCACAACCGGCTATTTGAAATAAATATCGATCCAACAAAAAGTTGATAGGAATCAAAGTTGTAGAAAATCAAATTTTAAACAACTTTTGTTCCTATAACTTCTGCTGAAAAACTGAAATAACACAAGTTATTGAAGAAACAAAATGGTACAACCAACTATTTTAAATAAAATATCGATCCTACAAAAAGTTGATGGGAATCAAAGTTGTAGAAAATCAAATTTTAAACAACTTTTGTTCCCATAATTTCTGCTGAAAAATTGAAATAAGACAAGTTATTGAAGAAATGGAATGGTACAACCAACTTTTTTAAAAAAATATCGATCCTACAAAAAGTTGATGGGAATCAAAGTTGTAGAAAATCAAATTTTAAACAACTTTTGTTCCCATAACTTCTGTTAAAAAACTAAAATAACACAAGTTATTGAAGAAACAAAATGGCACAACCAACTATTTAAAAAAAATATCGATGCTACAAAAAGTTGATGGGAACAAAAGTTGTTTAAAATTTGATTTTCTATAACTTTGATTCCCATTAACTTTTTGTAGGATCGATATTTTTTTAAATAGTTGGTTGTACCATTTCATTTCTTCAATAACTTGTGTTATTTCAATTTTACAGCAGAAGTTTTAGGAACAAAAGTTGTTTAAAATTTGATTTTCTACAACATTGATGCCAATATTTTTGTTGTTAAATCAATATTTTTCGATTAAAATAAGGGTTTCATTTTGATTCCTCAATAACAACCTACTGGCAATGCAACTATATCAGGACCTCGCTGGACTGATCTGATGAATAGATGCGATCATCGCAGCGTGTGTGCCCAGCTTCAGGTAGTAGTTCAAATCGTGAACAACCAATTACTACCGTTTGAATTAGTGAATGAGCCCCCAGTGACGAAGATTCGCCGTAGGGCGATAATGTGGCCACGCCATTAATGTTGCCATTTTAAATAATACTTCTTTTGGCGTGGCCACATTATCGCCCTACGGCGAAGTTTTCGTCACTGGGGGCTCATTCATCTAATTCAAACGGTAGTAATTGGTTGTTCACGATTTGAACTACTACCTGAAGCTGGGCACACACGCTGCGATGATCGCATCTATTCATCAGATCAGTCCAGCGAGGTCCTGATATAGTTGCATTGCCAGTAGGTAGTTATTGAGGAATCAAAATGAAACCCTTATTTTAATCGAAAAATATTGATTTAACAACAAAAATATTGGCATCAATGTTGTAGAAAATCAAATTTTAAACAACTTTTGTTCCCATAACTTCTGTTAAAAAACTAAAATAACACAAGTTATTGAAGAAACAAAATGGCACAACCAACTATTTAAAAAAAATATCGATCCTACAAAAAGTTGATGGGAATCAAAGTTGTAGAAAATCAAATTTTAAACAACTTTTGTTCCCATAACTTCTGTTAAAAAACTAAAATAACACAATTTATTGAAGAAACAAAATGGCACAACCAACTATTTAAAAAAAATATCGATCCTACAAAAGGTTGATGGGAATCAAAGTTATAGAAAATCAAATTTTAAACAACTTTTGTTCCCATAACTTCTGTTAAAAAACTAAAATAACACAATTTATTGAAGAAACAAAATGGCACAACCAACTATTTAAAAAAAATATCGATCCTACAAAAAGTTGATGGGAATCAAAGTTATAGAAAATCAAATTTTAAACAACTTTGATTCCCATCAACTTTTTGTAGGATCGATATTTTTTTTAAAAAGTTGGTTGTACCATTCCATTTCTTCAATAACTTGTGTTATTTCAGTTTTTCAGCAGAAGTTATAGGAACAAAAGTTGTTTAAAATTTGATTTTCTACAACTTTGATTCCTATCAACTTTTTGTTGGATCGATATTTTTTTATTAAAGTTGGTTGTACCGTTTTGTTTCTTCAATAACTTGTGTTATTTCAATTTTTCAGCAGAAATCGATCGATCCTACAAAAAGTTGATGGGAATCAAAGTTGTTTAAAATTTGATTTTCTATAACTTTGATTCCCATCAACTTTTTGTAGGATCGATATTTTTTTTAAATTGTTGGTTGTACCATTTCATTTCTTCAATAACTTGTTATTTCAATTTTACAGCAGAAGTTTTAGGAACAAAAGTTGTTTAAAATTTGATTTTCTACAACATTGATGCCAATATTTTTGTTGTTAAATCAATATTTTTCGATTAAAATAAGGGTTTCATTTTGATTCCTCAATAACTACCTACTGGCAATGCAACTATATTAGGACCTCGCTGGACTGATCTGATGAAGAACGCTGAGATGCGCGCCAAGATGACTGGACTGACAGCTGAAATGGCTAGACTGTCAAAGGAACTCAGTTCTTTACGCCAGGGTAAAAGGAGTGGCAGAACTGCAGAAGCAACTGCTTCCTCGCAGCCTCCTATTGGTGGAAATGAATGGGATGATCAGTTCATGCAGCGCATTAGCCTGTTGATGGACAGAAAGCTCAAAACGTTCAGAACGCAGCTTTCTTTCCCAAACGAGGTAGCAAGCTCAAATGTACCCGACACAAAAAGCTCTTCAGCAAAAGGACAGAAAAAAGGTAAGTCACACCAAAATGTGACTGCTGCAAAATCTGACTTGGTGGGAAGGCAGAGGGAAGTAGTTACTAGGGCGGACACTCTGCCATCTCTGCCACCAGGACCACAGACTGCGTGGAACACTGTGCTGAACCGGAGGCCAAACAAAAAAGCCTCTCAACCCAAACCAAAGAAGGCTGTAACCGTAGAGCCCAGGAATAGGAGAGCCAACGCTGGAAAGGTAAAGCCGGCAAAACTGCCAAATTCCGCGGCTATCACTGTAACCGTTCCTGAAGGCTCGGAGGTTACGTATGCCTCGGTTATGTCAGCTGCGAAGCAGCGCATTAAACTCAGCGAATGCGGCGTGGAAGCAGTACGGCCAAAAAGAGCCATAACGGGTGGACTGATCCTAGAGTTATCCGGAGCAGATAGCAACATCAAAGCGGATGCGCTGGCTGCTAAGATGAGGGAGACGCTTGCCGATCTAGACGTACGCATAGCGCGTCCTACTAAGATGGGAGAAATTAGGATTTTGGATCTTGACGAGGCTACCACAGGGGATGACGTGGCCGCAGCCGTTGCCAATGCCGGAGGCTGTTCTCCAACAGAGGTTAAAGTAGGAGCAATACGCCGCTCCTTAAACACTCTAGGTACTGTGTGGGTTAAGTGTCCACTCTCGGCGGTAAGGAAGCTGGCAAAATCTGGTCGCTTGCTCGTCGGATGGATGTCGGCTCGCCTCAAAGTACTGGCATCACGGCCCATGCAATGTTTCAAGTGTTTGGAGACTGGGCATGTGCGCAGCAGGTGTCCCAATACTGCGGACCGAAGTATGGTATGCTATGCGTGCGGAGAAAGTGATCATAAGGCAAGACAATGCACAAAACCGGTGAAATGCCCCTTGTGTTCCGATCTTGGTCAACCCTCTGATCACAGGTTGGGAAGCAAGAAGTGCTCCCCGCCTAAAAGCAAAAAGACGGTAAAAGCAGGATCTTCCACAATTCCAACTCCTGCAGCAGCGCAACAAGAACCGGTGCGTCCAATTTGGATGTCACTGCCGAATTATGCTCTGCCTGAGGATGGTATGGATGCCTTATAACGGACAACCACGCGAACGTTTTGCAGTGCAACTTGAACCACTGCCGGAGTGCGCAGGACTTGCTCCAGCAAACTTTGGCAGAAAGGTCTATTGCTCTAGCCGTTGTCTCAGAACCGTATAGAGTCCCATCCGATCATCCTCGATGGTTTGGAGATGAAAAGGACTTGGTTGCTATTTTCTGGAATGGTGGAAGGGGCGAACCTTCTTGTTCCCTTCTCGAAAGAGGATATGGGTATGTCGCAGTAGAGTGGGGTCACATAGCGATAGTAGGATGCTACATCTCACCAAATCTCCCGTCTCATGAGATTTACGAAGCGCATCTGGATACGATAGGCGGCTGCATTCGCAGATGTCTTCCTCGTCCTGTGCTCGTCGTGGGAGACTTTAATGCCCGTTCGCGAGTCTGGGGAGATACCACAGACAACCCTAGAGGTCGAATAGTGCTGGATTGGGCAGATGCACTTGACCTGCAGCTTTTGAACCGGGGTTCCGTGAGTACCTGTGTGCGATGGCAGGGGGAATCAATCGTGGATCTATCGTGGGCAACGCCTTCGGCTGCACACATTGTATCCCACTGGAGGGTGGCGGAAGAAGTGGTAACCCTCTCGGACCATCGCCACATAGTCTTCAGTGTGGCTCTACTCTCACCAACTCGCAGACGAAATGGTGACAGCACTTCTTCGAATAGGTGGTCCTTGAAGCAGCTCAATAAGGATCTGCTTGAGGCAGCAGCCATCGTTTTAGCCTGGCCTGAAGATCAACAGGACTTCACACCTGATCCCGAAACTGAGGCCCTGTGGTTTGGACAAGCAATGACGTTGATCTGCAATGTGGCGATGCCTCGCGCTAGGTCCATGAAGCACAGATCAGCCTATTGGTGGACGGAAGACGTTTCGAACCTGCGCGAAACCTGCCTGCAGTCTCGTCGACAATTCACCAGTGGGGCAATTCTGTTAGCCGATCTCTTTACGAAAGTGATACGTTCTTGAACCTCTCTCGTTTTTCTGACAGTTCAGACAGCTCAAAATTGTCAGAAAAACGAGACAGGTTCAAGAACGTGTCACCTTAGTAACGAGATCGGCTAACAGAATTGCCCCACAGATCTCGCAGGAGAAGGCGACCTCCAACAAGCGAGAACGACGAGGTCTATGCTGCGTATCGAAATGCCACAAAGGAGCTTCAGTACGCCATAAAAGACGCTCGAAAAGAATCCTGGACGGAGCTCCTCGAAGAATTGGACAGAAATCCATGGGAACGTCCTTACAAAATGGTACTGGGTAAACTGCGTCCTTGGGTTCCTCCGCTAACGGAAACACTGGATCCCACTTTCGTGGGAAGTATAGTAGATGCCTTGTTCCCTTGTTCGTCGGATAACACTGTGTTACTGGAGACGCTTCCTGCCTCTAGTGACTGGGGCGAGGATTTTAAAGTGTCTGAGGCGGAGCTTGATCGAGCTATTCTGCGCCTCAGTTCTCGCAATAGAGCCCCGGGCCCCGATGGAATACCTGGCAGAGCCTGGGTGTTAGCTCTGAGGGCAGGGTTGGCAAACCGGCTTAGACGACTGTTTGACAGCTGTCTTGAACGGAGCATCTTCCCGAGTATCTGGAAAACAGCGAACTTAGTTCTTCTGAAAAAAGCAGGCAGACCCGCGAGCTCACCCTCCGCTTACCGCCCTATCTGCCTGCTGGACGAGTGCGGCAAACTATTCGAAAGAATTATTGCCGGCCGTTTAGTCGGGCATCTAGAGCGTGTTGGGCCCAATCTCTCTGAGCATCAATTTGGATTCCGTCCTGGGCGTTCAACAGTTGATGCAATCCTTCGAGTCCGAGAGTTGTCACAGCAAGCCACCTCTGTGGGAGGAAAGATGATGGCGGTCAGCTTGGACATAGTGAACGCCTTTAACTCGCTGCCCTGGCGTGCGGTCATAGAAGGCACAGCCCGTCACGAAATGCCCCTGTACCTACAGCGCATGATTGGTGCTTACTTCTGTGGCAGAAATATACAGTACTCAGGTAAAGACGGAGAGCTACACACCAGAGAAATTACATGTGAGGTTCCTCAGGGATCTGTTGTGGGACCACCTCTGTGGGATATCGCTTACGATGTGGTCCTGAGGACAGACCTCCCAACGGGTGTAGAGGTCGTATGCTACGCGGATGATACCCTTGTTCTGGCCAAGGCATCAACCTTTGAGGAAGCTTCCAATCTTGCTGAGCGAGGTGTGGCATGTATTGTGGAGAAAATCCATGAGCTGGGTCTTCGCGTGGCTCCTCAGAAGACTGAAGTAATGTGGTTCCACAACACACGACGAGGCAGAGAACCACTTAACTCTGCCATAAGAGTCGGAGACGTGGACGTTCCAGTAGGTCAACATATAAAATATCTGGGACTTACCTTGGATGGCCGCTGGAACTTTGGCGAACACTTTCGGCTTCTGGTTCCCCGTGTCAAAAAAGTAGCAGGAGCCTTGCACAGGTTGCTACCCAATCTGAAAGGCCCTCGAGAGGAGGTACGGAGGTTGTACTGCGGAGTGGTCAGGTCGATGGCTCTCTATGGCGCACCCGTGTGGTCGAGGAGGCTTTCGGGCGTGGAGCGCAGTAAGATTAGATTCAATAGCCTCCAACGCATCTTGGCCATCCGGGTTGCGAGAGGCTATAAGACGATATCTTTCGAAGCAGCTACTCTGATAGGTCGATTTCCGCCACTCGACATATTGGGTGATATGGATGCGGCAATTTACGAGCGCATACGCCAAATGGATGGAGCTGGTTCACTAACCCGGGACGAAATTAGGAAAGAGGAACACCGACGTGCTCTCCAGAGGTGGAAAGCTCGACTGCACGAACCGCGGAATGTGCAACAACGCGCTGTTGGCGCGATCCTGCCCAGTTTCGAGGCCTGGCTGGAGAGAAAGGAACCCGTCACCTTTCGACTGACGCAAATCCTCACAGCACACGGCTGCTTCGGGGAGTTCCTTCACAGAATTGGCCGGGAACAAACGCCGCGGTGCCACCACTGCGAGGCGGAAATAGATTCGGCTCAGCACACACTTGAGTCGTGCCCTGCTTGGAGCACGGAGAGACAGGCACTCATCGACAGGATAGGTCCGGATCTGTCTTTGCCAAGCGTGGTCTCGGCAATGTTGGCCGACAGGTCTGCGTGGAAGGCGGCGGCAGACTTCTGCGAAAAGGTACTTTCGCAGAAGGAAGCCGCAGAGAGGGAACGCGAAAGCGCAGACCCTTCACGGCGAAGGCGGCGCCGGGACGGCAGTGGTGGCATACCCGGCCCCTTGCCCTGATGCCGGGGCACGAGAATACGGCATCGGTATCCCCTGCCTGTAGTAAGAGCCTACTAAAAGGGGACCCCTGGGCTCGTGGGTGGTCAGAGTTGGGGCTCTGGCCATCCACTCAAACGGGCCCGAGGAGGACGACAGCGTGTGTGGCAACGCTGTCGTAGAGGACCGCACAAGCCTGGCCCTACTGCCAGGCGAGTAGTCACACAAAGTGCTGGGAGCACCGGTGCGTTCCTTTTGGAGATCCCGGAGCTCCCAAGAAGGCACAAAGGCTGGTCACCGAGGGGGTTTTAGTGGGTACAATCCCACATAACCCTACTGCACCCCAATGCAGTTAGGGCATCTTCAGAAGATTTCCCCCTCGTAAAAAAAAAAAAAAAAAAAAAAAAAAAAAAAAAAAAAAAAAAAAAAAAAAAAAAAAAAAAAAAAAAAAAAGGGCGCAGATGTGGCCATAGCATAAGTATAGGTAACTACCGAATGATATTACTGAGTTTGACATTTTGTACAACTATAAAATGTGTCAGTCTAAGCTAATGGGTGTATCTCTAGGGTATAACAAAATTCGTGCAAACTTATTAAGTTATTACTCATTCCAGAAAACGTTAAAGTAATCACTACCTATACATAGTTTAAAACAAAGTCACTTCTCGCTGTTTGTCTGTCCCTATGAGGTATGCTAATTTCTTTAAACCTACGCAACGGATTTTGATGCGGTTTTTTTAATAAATAGAGTGATTTAAAAGGAAGGTTTATGTGTATAATACCAGGTGCGAAGCCGTGGCGGGTCGCTAGTTTAAACTATTTTTTAAAGTAAACTATTTTATGGGGTGGTCAAAAGCAGGCTGCTGTTTCTAAGTTATTAAAATGAAATGCTTGGGATTGCGAGTTATCTACTATATAAAAATAAGTCGGGTTTTCCTTCCTGACGCTATAACTCCAGAACGCACGAACCGATTTCCACGGTTTTGCATTCGTTGGAAAGGTCTCGGGCTCCTTGAGGTTTATAATAAAAAAAAACAGGAATAATTTCAACAGAAAAGCGGGAAAATCTTTTTTCACATACAGCGCCATCTCTGATACATAGCATGTACTACAAACCAATATTGCCCGCTGCATAATGGAAGATAAAGGTCGAACTATCAAAGTTAAAGTTCAAAATCAAGAGATTGAGATCGGAAATGAATTCATTGTACTTACCATATTGCCCGCTGCTATCACGAATTTGAGTTGAGAGTTGTCATTCGGCCAAATCAATCAAATATTTGTGCAAGTACGTCACAAAAGGCAGCGACATGGCTGTGTTTGGTATTGCGTCGGAAAATGCGAATGACGAAATCAGCAACTTCCAAATGGGATACGTCAGTACTAATGAAGCACTGTGGCGCTTCAAATCAAAATATTGTCATTTCAAATTCATGAAAGATATCCCACAGTTGTATATTTAGCAGTGCATTTGGAAAATGGCCAAAGAGTTTACTTCACTGAGGCTAATGCGGCACAACGAGCTGAGAGACCACCATCGACAACATTGACTAGCTTCTTTGCAATGTGTGAAGCAGATCCATTCGCAGCGACGCTGATGTACTTTGAAATGCCCAAGTATTACACTTGGAATCAATCAACAAAGAAATTCCAACGTCGCCAACAAGGAACCCCAGTTCCAGATTGGCCACAGGTGTTTTCCACTGATGCACTAGGTCGCATGTATACTGTTCATCCTAGAAATGATGAATGTTTTTATTTGCGACTGCTGTTGGTAAATGTACGTGGACCAAAATCATTTGCGGATGTGAAAACTGTGAATGGCCACCAATGCCAAACATATCGAGAAGCATGTCAACTATTGGGTTTGCTGGAGAACGATTCTCATTGGGATTTAACACTTGCGGAACTGAATCTGCAAGTTCATCAAATGCGTACCAAATACGAACGCTGTTCGCAATTATCATCACCACATGTTTTCCTTTACAACCAATTCAGTTATGGAACAAATACAAAGACGACATATGTGAAGATATCTTGCATCGCTTGCGCTTTCAAACGAATAATCCTGACAACGTTCCGCACGGTCAGTACTTGGATGGGTGACCGCGGGTGGCATTTTCCAACTGAGCGCTACCGTGACTCGGATGACACGTTAAATTGTAGGCCCCGGTTGTTTTAACCGTTTAGCCATGTCAGAGGCCTTCAGGCGGCCTAAAAACTCTTACACCAGGGCTAGCCACCCGGCATATACGAACTTACTTTTTTTATCCTGACATCCAAATAACCGATGAAATCTACAATGAAGGATTGATTCTGATTGAGGATCAATGCTTGACTATTGCAATCAAGCTACTGATTGAAGTAGGAATGATTGCGCCAAATCGATCGATGCACGATGCATTCAACCAAGAATTAAATCGAGAGCTGCAATACAATGTTGATACATTGCAGGAATTCGATCGAAATAATGTGCCGTTGCTGAATGAACAGCAAAAACAAGTATACGAAACATTAATGCCAGCGGTGGACAATAATACTGGTGGTCTATTCTTCCTGGACGCACCTGGAGGAACAGGGAAAACATTTGTCATTTCATTGATTTTGGCCACTATTTGATCAAGATGTGACATAGCTTTGGCGTTAGCGTCATCTGGAATTGCGGCGACTCTTCTAGATGGCGGTCGTACTGCACATTCTGCGCTTAAGTTGCCACTCAATTTAAACACAATTGATACTCCAACATGCAATATTTCCCGATCCAGTGCAATGGGAAAATTGTTGATGCAATGCAAGCTCATTGTTTGGGATGAGTGCACAATGGCACATAAGAAATCACTTGAAGCACTTAACTTCACACTGAAGGATCTTCAACGAAATAACAACATCTTTGGCGGCTTGATGATATTGATGGCAGGCGATTTCAGGCAGACGTTGCCAGTAATTCCCCGTGGAATGCATCATTCAATTAATCATATTCCTTAATGGAATAACGTAAAAACATTATCGCTAACCACTAATATGAGAGTTCAACTTCAAAGCTCTTATTGAAAATGTTTTCCCAAACATTCGTGAGAATTATCAGAATTGGGCTTGGTTAAGTCAACGAGCAATTCTTGCCGCAAAGAATAATGATGTACACGCACTGAATTTCACCATTCAATCAAAAATTGCTGGCGATTTGGTGACATACAAATCCGTTGACTCCATAACAAATCCCGATGATGTAGTAAATTATTTAACGGAGTTTTTGAACTCCGGAGTTACCAAGATTTCCACCACATAACTTGCAACTCAAAGTTGGTACAGTTATTATGATATTGCGTAATTTGAATCCACCGCGACTTTGCAACGGTACTCGACTTTCGGTAAAAAGACTTATGCCGAATTTGATTGAGGCAACCATTATTAACGGAAAGTACGCAGGTGAAAATGTACGTATTCCTCGAATACCAATGATTCCGACTGATCTTCCGTTTGACTTCAAACGATTGCAATTTCCAGTTCGCCTTGCGTTCGCAATGACAATTAATAAGTTGCAAGGCCAATGGCTTAGTGTTCGCGGGATAAATTTAGAAAATCACTGTTTTTCACATGGGCAGTTATACGTTGCGTGTTCACGAGTTGGGAAACCATCCGCTTTGTTTGTGTTAACGTCAGACCAAAAAACAAAAAATGTGGTTTACCAAAGAGCACTTCAATGAAACGGATAATTTGCGGACACGTATAACGCTTCGATTCAGTATTTACTTTGGATTCACTTTCATTTACTTAGAGAAGTTCAACTATATAACACTTCATTTTTGTAATCGAAATGAATTCATTACTGTTGTGAAATGAAAATTTTTTTTCCTTTTCAAATATAAAAAAAAAAAAAAAAACTTTTAATCACCAAACGAAATGTTACATAAAACGAAGCCATCTGGTGGCGAAACGGAGTTCGCCGGGTTTGCTAGTCCTGTCATAAAAATGTATAAAGTCATTGCATACAAAGTGCCCAAACATTTCGCATACACATATTTTATATTTCCTTCAAAATAATATTTTTATGCTACTAATAAAGAGGACGCTACTGGTGGTCAAAAATAAACGACTATTTCCACTTTGCGTCATTTCTTTTACGTTCCAACGTACACTCCACGTTTCCGAATGAGTCATATTCGAAAAATAAGGTAAACGTACCAATGTACGGACGTTTTTGAACTTCGCTGACTTTGCAGTAATACTACGCTGATACTAACAGACTTACAACAACAAAGTGAATATGACCATATAGGGCATTTATCTGAGTTTTATAATAATTAATTTTTATCTAATGTGTTTGAGCTGTAATGGGAATTAATACCCAAAATGTAAAAAAATACCCAAATGTACCAAACCGCGGACGATTTGTCCTAATGCGCGGAATGTCGTCCCAATTCCTGGACGCTATACGAAATTGAACTCTATTTGTTTTACTTTAGAGTTTAAATAGCCTTTCTACCGTATTATTATTTGTATGAACTTTAAAATCGACCCAAATCTATTACAAATCGTCCTAATTCACGGACGCTATGCGAATTAGAACTCTATTTGCTTTACATTAGAATTTAAATTGCCTTTATATTGTACTAGCAAACCCGGCGAACTCCGTTTCGCCACCAGATGGCTTCGTTTTATGTAACATTTCGTTTGGTGATTAAAAGTTTTTTTTTTTTTTTTTATATTTGAAAAGGAAAAAAAATTTTCATTTCACAACAGTAATGAATTCATTTCGATTACAAAAATGAAGTGTTATTTAGTTGAACTTCTCTAAGTAAATGAAAGTGAATCCAAAGTAAATACTGAATCGAAGCGTTATACGTGTCCGCAAATTATCCGTTTCATTGAAGTGCTCTTTGGTAAACCACATTTTTTGTTTTTTGGTCTGACGTTAACACAAACAAAGCGGATGGTTTCCCAACTCGTGAACACGCAACGTATAACTGCCCATGTGAAAAACAGTGATTTTCTAAATTTATCCCGCGAACACTAAGCCATTGGCCTTGCAACTTATTAATTGTCATTGCGAACGCAAGGCGAACTGGAAATTGCAATCGTTTGAAGTCAAACGGAAGATCAGTCGGAATCATTGGTATTCGAGGAATACGTACATTTTCACCTGCGTACTTTCCGTTAATAATGGTTGCCTCAATCAAATTCGGCATAAGTCTTTTTACCGAAAGTCGAGTACCGTTGCAAAGTCGCGGTGGATTCAAATTACGCAATATCATAATAACTGTACCAACTTTGAGTTGCAAGTTATGTGGTGGAAATCTTGGTAACTCCGGAGTTCAAAAACTCCGTTAAATAATTTACTACATCATCGGGATTTGTTATGGAGTCAACGGATTTGTATGTCACCAAATCGCCAGCAATTTTTGATTGAATGGTGAAATTCAGTGCGTGTACATCATTATTCTTTGCGGCAAGAATTGCTCGTTGACTTAACCAAGCCCAATTCTGATAATTCTCACGAATGTTTGGGAAAACATTTTCAATAAGAGCTTTGAAGTTGAACTCTCATATTAGTGGTTAGCGATAATGTTTTTACGTTATTCCATTAAGGAATATGATTAATTGAATGATGCATTCCACGGGGAATTACTGGCAACGTCTGCCTGAAATCGCCTGCCATCAATATCATCAAGCCGCCAAAGATGTTGTTATTTCGTTGAAGATCCTTCAGTGTGAAGTTAAGTGCTTCAAGTGATTTCTTATGTGCCATTGTGCACTCATCCCAAACAATGAGCTTGCATTGCATCAACAATTTTCCCATTGCACTGGATCGGGAAATATTGCATGTTGGAGTATCAATTGTGTTTAAATTGAGTGGCAACTTAAGCGCAGAATGTGCAGTACGACCGCCATCTAGAAGAGTCGCCGCAATTCCAGATGACGCTAACGCCAAAGCTATGTCACATCTTGATCAAATAGTGGCCAAAATCAATGAAATGACAAATGTTTTCCCTGTTCCTCCAGGTGCGTCCAGGAAGAATAGACCACCAGTATTATTGTCCACCGCTGGCATTAATGTTTCGTATACTTGTTTTTGCTGTTCATTCAGCAACGGCACATTATTTCGATCGAATTCCTGCAATGTATCAACATTGTATTGCAGCTCTCGATTTAATTCTTGGTTGAATGCATCGTGCATCGATCGATTTGGCGCAATCATTCCTACTTCAATCAGTAGCTTGATTGCAATAGTCAAGCATTGATCCTCAATCAGAATCAATCCTTCATTGTAGATTTCATCGGTTATTTGGATGTCAGGATAAAAAAAGTAAGTTCGTATATGCCGGGTGGCTAGCCCTGGTGTAAGAGTTTTTAGGCCGCCTGAAGGCCTCTGACATGGCTAAACGGTTAAAACAACCGGGGCCTACAATTTAACGTGTCATCCGAGTCACGGTAGCGCTCAGTTGGAAAATGCCACCCGCGGTCACCCATCCAAGTACTGACCGTGCGGAACGTTGTCAGGATTATTCGTTTGAAAGCGCAAGATGCAAGATATCTTCACATATGTCGTCTTTGTATTTGTTCCATAACTGAATTGGTTGTAAAGGAAAACATGTGGTGATGATAATTGCGAACAGCGTTCGTATTTGGTACGCATTTGATGAACTTGCAGATTCAGTTCCGCAAGTGTTAAATCCCAATGAGAATCGTTCTCCAGCAAACCCAATAGTTGACATGCTTCTCGATATGTTTGGCATTGGTGGCCATTCACAGTTTTCACATCCGCAAATGATTTTGGTCCACGTACATTTACCAACAGCAGTCGCAAATAAAAACATTCATCATTTCTAGGATGAACAGTATACATGCGACCTAGTGCATCAGTGGAAAACACCTGTGGCCAATCTGGAACTGGGGTTCCTTGTTGGCGACGTTGGAATTTCTTTGTTGATTGATTCCAAGTGTAATACTTGGGCATTTCAAAGTACATCAGCGTCGCTGCGAATGGATCTGCTTCACACATTGCAAAGAAGCTAGTCAATGTTGTCGATGGTGGTCTCTCAGCTCGTTGTGCCGCATTAGCCTCAGTGAAGTAAACTCTTTGGCCATTTTCCAAATGCACTGCTAAATATACAACTGTGGGATATCTTTCATGAATTTGAAATGACAATATTTTGATTTGAAGCGCCACAGTGCTTCATTAGTACTGACGTATCCCATTTGGAAGTTGCTGATTTCGTCATTCGCATTTTCCGACGCAATACCAAACACAGCCATGTCGCTGCCTTTTGTGACGTACTTGCACAAATATTTGATTGATTTGGCCGAATGACAACTCTCAACTCAAATTCGTGATAGCAGCGGGCAATATGGTACAATGAATTCATTTCCGATCTCAATCTCTTGATTTTGAACTTTAACTTTGATAGTTCGACCTTTATCTTCCATTATGCAGCGGGCAATATTGGTTTGTAGTACATGCTATGTATCAGAGATGGCGCTGTATGTGAAAAAAGATTTTCCCGCTTTTCTGTTGAAATTATTCCTGTTTTTTTTTGTTATAAACCTCAAGGAGCCCGAGACCTTTCCAACGAATGCAAAACCGTGGAAATCGGTTCGTGCGTTCTGGAGTTATAGCGTCAGGAAGGAAAACCCGACTTATTTTTATATAGTAGATTATTTCTTACTATTATTAAAGAATGTTTTAGTTAAAGCCATTCAAGGTGTCTTAAATCAAAGAAACAATGGTTTACATGCAATAAATTATATTTCAAACAAAACAAAAATCACATTATGAAAAAAAAATGCTGAAACGTTACGTAGTTAGCACAAATAGCATTGGTATAGGAACCGTATTTAGTCCGTGGCAAGATAATCGGCTTAAATGATCCCCAAGGTAATGCATTCAGTCTTCCCATGCAAAATTAAATGCGTTCTTTTTTATAATTATATGCCACAGGTCCGTATAAGGCACCCTAGGTGACACATTTGTGTAATGATGATTTCACGGTAGTTAAATTGGATACCAGTCTCTAAGGCAACCTCAGTAGTATATTTACCTTAAGAGCACGGCGTACCTGGATATCGTAGAAGTGGCGCAACATCTGGCGGTCGAAGAATTAATGCTTTTAGTACAAGAAAAAAACAAGAAACTAAAGTAGGGTGTGACTCAAACGCCCACTGTGTTGTCTGGGAATGCCCCAATTCAAATGAGAGTAGATATGACGTACTTGACTCCATCTTCAAGCATTATTCAAATCTACTAAACCATGGCTCTGAGTTTATTTTCGTAACGTCTTGGGAATCAATTATCGACATCATACTTGCTACGAGTAATATCTCTAAAACAATCAACGAGCGCGCGTGGCAACTGATGAATACTCTGATTCCGAAGCACGAACCTGAAGCATACCGATTTAGCAACTTTTAGAAATAAACTCAAAATAGCTATAAAGAGGAACTTTTACAATAGCTAGAAAACAACTCGAGAGAGAAAAGCATGAGCTAGTCATAGAGAACGATGTATCTGACGATATATTGCTATCTTGGAACATATACGCGGATAGTGCAAAAAACAAGCTTGGACTAAGAGACTCCCTTGCCCTGAGTAAAACAACATAAACTTTGCAAGCGGAAGCCATGGGTCTTTTGCTAGCCGCAAAAAAACTTAAACCTTTATATGAACTGAGCTTCTAACAGCTACTGGAAACAGTGAGGCCAAATAAGTGATCATGTTCACAGTAGACAGTGCTGCTACTATCTATGAACTCAGAAGACCTATAACAAGGTCAAAATTAATCGCTGCGCGTCATGCAACATTTCAAACTCTATCAAATAAACAGTGCGATGGAAAAAAAATCACAGATCATGTTCAGGCAACAACATAGCAGACACGCTTTCCAAAGAGAGAAGATTCAGTTGTAACTTAGAAAATCAAATTGTTTTATTATATTATAATCTTAATCATATAATCTTAATCCCAATTTTTTAGTACTATAGTTGATTATTGTATCGATATAATTATAAACTTTTACAAAAAAATGGCTCAATCAAGAGACACATTTTTATTCTGATACTAGGACTAGCCACGCGGCCCTTACGAACGTCCTTATTTACATTTTACTACCCATTTATGACAAATTAAATATTTTTTATTTTCTATGAAACACCAAAAGTTTAATATTTCATAAAAAATAAAAACATAATATCAAAATCTGAGAACAATAAATCTTACTTAAGATAATCTCACACTCTAAACACAATGTAATATTGTTTAAAATATATATTGTAAATCGATCAAAAACAATTGTTTTTGTCATGCACAAAAAACAGTTTAAACAATACTAAAGCAAATTGGATACTACTATTGTTTGAACCAGTCCAAAATAATTCTTAATTCCTTTGTTAGAGACGCAACCGAATTATAATAATTGCTTTTTCACGGTTTTGAAAACAACGTTCTTACATGCAAGGGAAAATGAGACTTATTTCAAGGCAATAAGGTCGAGATCCAACCTTTGGTACTACGGGTTTAAAAGAACTGATATGTGTCCCACTTCTCGGACGAAAAATGTGATTATTGTCCGTGCATTGGGACAAGTACGGGTTTTGTGAGTACTATTAGGCGGATGCGCAAATATTATAAATAATCAACAAGATTATGTCTAGATTAGAGGTTATAATATTAGGTAATTTATCTAAGTATCGTAATAAAATAGCACACTTACCGTATCACATTACACAACTAAGAAATGATCTGAAGTTTATGACAGGGTAGACACCAAATTCAGCTACTGAATTAACAGATTAACGAAAATTTTACGACACCGCACTTTTGAGATCATTTGGTTTGGACACCATTACACTACGTGTACAGTTTTTCTTGTATATTACTTTGAAATATAACCAAGAATTTATTGTCATTCATAAGATTAAGTTAAACTTTCGTGGAAAATTGCAAAAATTAAAAAACCGAGTAACGTCCGCGTTCTGGGACTCGTCCGCAATTACGTGCGTTTACCTTACCTACCATTTGTTATCGGCGATAAAATTTTAATGGCTCTTACGATAAAGCGTGTTTTTATTAAAAACATTAGCTGGCTGCGCCGAGCAGTCAGGAGTTTCTGTTTGACGGGTGCCGTAAAACTCTTTAAGAGCTCACTTAACTGCCCAAAATAACTAAACTGTTAAATCTTACTGCCTAGGTTATGGCCTTAACTGACTTGACGTTGAGATTAAATAAAGGTAACTAAGTATCGCGTGGTACTGCTTAATTAGGCTTAGGCTATACCTATATGTTCAGCAGTGAACTATTACCTATAGACTGACAAGACCGGATTTAGTTAAGATCCCTAACAATTACCTACCTATTGCAAAAACCATAGATACCTATGTGAAATAAGCAGGTCACTCAATTACTTAACAGCTGTAGGTACTTACCTATTTAGCAAGTTATTCGCTACCTATGTAGGTATCCAGAATCCATACATAGGTACTAAGTACCTAATACTAAAACATCAGTCTGTTCAAGTATTGTACTTAGTTCAAATGTAATTTATAAATGTCGTTGATTACATAGCACTTCCAGTTTTTCACGGACCCCATTTTACGGTGACCAAGCTTTCAAATTCGCTCTTGCTCTCTTTCTTTCTTCCGCCTGTGCGTGCAACACACGCGAACTTGACCCTGATTAGAATACAGAATTTTTTATTTGCAACAAAAATAAGAGTAGTGATTACGCCGAAGTAGGTAAGAATTATTTACTCGTTTCGCTCGCTCGCGCCATTCGCTGCCGCCACTCGCTCGTAAATATTCTTCGGCACATCCGCCGGTGTGTGAATTATTTGAGGTTCTCTGGATATCTATATACTTCTACAGATATGGTTTAAAAAACTTTCCACAAAAAAAAACATACAATGTTGCATAAAAATCTTATCTTATTGGGCTTTGAAAAAGAGTTTTAGGTACAGTGAGTCGATTATCCGGACCATACTACCTAGGAACAAAAATCAAAAAAAAGTGGGTAGTCTTGAACTACATCACCAAGGGGAGGGAGGGGTTAAAAAATGTTAAAAAAACATCACGTGATTAATAGCCCCTTATAAGTTGGTAAAGCGAGTAGGGTAGACCGGGGACAATTGAAACAATTTTACTTAAACCGTGTGCAGTAAAGTATCTGTAGTACCCACATCCCTCGGATTCATATCGTTGAAAGGGTCGTTATCTTGTTCCTAAATTAAATATAATTTTTAACTCTATTTCGAATAGTTAACCTACAACCACCTATTAAAGAAGACCGGGCACAGTGGTTCTATTGACCCCACCTCAAGGACGGTTGAAACAGTATGTAGGGATAATTGAAACACTGAAAACATTTTAGGAACTACTGAAGGTTTTTAATCAGTCTGAACAATTTTAACTTACCACTAAATTATTTATTGAGATCGTGACAAGTCCGTCAACGTAACATTAATATTTTGAAAATTATAAATTCAAAAACATCTTCAACATAAACAACTCAAAATATCTCTTATTTATATATTTTTAGTGCTGTAATTTGTGCTATTGAATACTATTTCACATTATTGAAAGACTTAATATCCTAACATGCTATAATGGCACTTACATGGGGGAGAAAAAAAGGTCATCCAGTCTCATACAAAACAGCTTGTTTCAATCATAACAATGTTTCAATCATGACAATGTTTTAATCATAAAAATGTTTCAATCATAACCATCGTTTATTGACTTAAAACTTAAAATATTTTCTGCACTGTTATTATTCCCGTTTCATCTACATTGTATATATCCTTGTGTTCAAAATTATCACGATCAAGAACCAATGCCAAATAATCAAAAAATTCATCCACATTATTTTTATTAAAACTCGTCGCTCGTGCCAAGCTTGTCGTTTGAGCACACCTGACAGACAATTCTGGATGGCGGTCCAAAAATCCACGGAACCACTCTACTCCGGCAATCTCATTTTCGTCCCATGTAGCAGGTCTTCGGAGTTCGTAGCGTACAGTCAAATCATATTCCAGTTTTCTCATATCCTTAGCGATTAGCCCAAAGTAAATATCAGCTGACTTGATTGCATACGTGACCATCTCGTTTTCCTGAGCAGGTGTAAATATTTTTTTTGCCGAATTGTAACCCATTGTTATATCATCGACAGGAGTATTTTTAGGCGCGCTTTCTCTCTTTTTTTTATATCGTGCTAAGGAGACATGATCTAAATCGAACATTTCTGCAGCCTTCCTCAACGATTTACCAGTTGACAATTCCTCGTATGCTTGCTGATATGCAAAAATGTTCTTGGAACTTCTCTCTGTAACGTGTTTACGTTTTCTGGGCATCTCTAGAAAATATGAATGAAAAAAAATTAGATTAAACTTAATGTCGCGGGCTCAATTTTAGGGTCGTCGGAGTTATTGGGTTTCCTATCAGATTTATATAATAGCGATTTTGTTTTGAGTTAAATGTGGTTGTAATGGTTATTTTCCATCGTATAGGTATCGTTTATTAAAAAAAATCGGTGCTTTTTATATTCTATTCATTATTTATACTCTAGAAAACACAACCTTCTTCTGTGCAGTCGGGTAAAAATGCGGAATATGCGGGGACGTTTGAAACGTTTCAAACATCCACAGATAAGTTGTTTCAAACGTACCCTTGTCACATCTTCTGCTTCAATACTCAATATTTTGTTTATTATTAACTTTAACATTAATCAACAGTAATAAAAACACTCTTAGATAGCTAAACAATACTCCAGAATAAGAAAAACTGTCAAACAACAATATTTAAATAGGTAAATAACAAAAATCAAAAAATCGTGAATACTTACTTTTTGGCGCGGAATTCGTCGAGGCGTCCTGTGCACGACTGCGTCGCTCGCTCGCTCGATCCGAACTAAACACAAAACCGAACATGGCCGACGAAGCAACGAACGACGCGTCACACACGTAGGTATCATGGTTTTCGAGAAATTGAAGTTGTTGCAATCATGACCTGTTTTAATTGTCCCCGGTCTACCCTAGTTTGAGTTTGACCGTGGTACCCATTGGTGGTACCTATAGACTACCACGGCTCTCACTTTGAGATAAAGATCTCAAGCCTCGTGTTGTTATCAAATATCCTAACGTGTACCTTCTGTTCTATTCCAGCCAGAAGAACTACACGTCTCCGTGGTCGTGGACGCAGGTGACGGCGACGGGCGACTGACTGGCCGCCCCGCGTGGGCCGCCCGCGCCGCCCGCGCACCCGCACTGAGCGCGTCGGGGCCACCTGCTGACTGCTGCACCTACCGGGGTTTCTGTTCACTCACCGCTACTAAACGTTTCTGTTTTACAAACTGGAGAAAGATACTGTTCGCTCACCGCTACTGAACGTTACTGTTTTACATACTAGAGAAAGATACTGTTCACTCACCGCTACTGAACGTTACTGTTTTACATACTAGAGAAAGATACTGTTCACTCACCGCTACTAAACGTTACTGTTTTACATACTGGAGAAAGATACTGTTCACTCACCGCTACTAAACGTTACTGTCTCACTAACTGGAGAAAGATACTGTTCACTCACCGCTACTAAAAGTTACTGTTTTACAAACTGAAGAAAGATACTGTTCACTCACCGCTACTGAACCTTTCTGTCACACTAACTGGAGAAAGATATCGCACTCTGAGCTAGAGACGTGGACTGTATATTAGTCAAAGGCCTTGTATTTATTAACAAGACTGTGCACTAACATTTTTTGTTCAGCCAAAATGAGATCTAAAAATAATTGCATAGCTTTAAAGTAGATATTTCTTTAACAAGTTGTACCTAACAAGTTAGGCAAAACCGGTCGGAGCATGAGGGTCCGTTGGTGGCTGTGTCCTTGTCTGACGTCTTAAAGACGTCTAATGTTGAAAGAGACACCGCTACCTTGTAACCCGCTGACTTAGACCGTTTTACTGTCATTCGTGCGCAGTCTAGTTATAAGTGCAAGGTCTTTGATGTGTGTAGGTATATTAAGTATTCAGCTTAGAAAGATATGTAAAAGGCGAACCATACAGATCGCATTATGTAAAAAGAAGTTGGAGCTTCAAGCTGCGCAAGAAAATTTAACTCCTATTGTAGTTATTGTACAGGTATCTCCTAGTTTACTGCAGCAAGGAGATTTAACTCCTATGACATCTGAAATAGGACTTTTGTACGTTCTTTTTACGTGACGTCTGAACTGTTCTGTCTCACAAACTAGATAAAGATATCGCAGTTTGAACTAGAGACGTGGACTGTCTATTTAGTATTCAGATGGAGAAACATAGGTGTAGGCCGAATCATACAACTAGGCGGCTGTGATGTTAGCTACAAGCTGCGGATAACCCAATCCTTTCACAGCTGGTAAGAGGTTAAGTCAGGATTGGGCTTTCCGCAATTTGTAGCTAACATCATAGAGCTTAAGTTGCGTACGTTATTTTTATATGTATTGGTATTTTTACCGAGATTTATATTTTTGTTGATTACTGAAAATTTGAATCTTGATGAAAGTCCCGTAGGAATTTGTCTTAAACTTGTCAGAAACCGGGTTTATTTAAACTGTGTTACTTTCTTATGGCAAATTCTAAAGAAACGTGTCTGTGGATTTTTTTATTGTGATTCGTGGATGGTCCCTATAGAACAGATTTTTGTGTCTGTAGAATTTTTTAAGATTTAGTTTTTTTGTCAATAGTGGAATGCTATGAAATAGATCTGTCATAGAAAGAGGGGATGGAAAATAAGTTTGCTGTCGAATTACATTCTGTTAAATCACTAAACTTTGAACTACCATTTTTTTACTTACAAAAGAACAAACAGAAAAAAACCCAAACTGATAATAATTCACGGAAACACCACGGATTTTTATTTTCTCTTGTTAGTTCGCGGCAGCCTTACAGCCTTAATACTTTTTGTAATCCAATCCAGTGACGAACTAAGGTGGTACAGGGACAGGGGAAGGGGAGAGGGTTGGAGTAAAGTCCCCAAAAACCCATTTAGTTTAACGACAACGGGAACAGGTGTGGATTATAGCTGTGGTCTTAATGTGGGTTCGCGTTGATGCCCTAAACGTCGAGGTCAAACCACGTCCTCTGCCGTAAGCCTTTGAGAATTACTATAAACTCATATTAGTTCTGTTCCTAACATTCTAGGTAGGTAAATTTAATTTACCTACTGCTCTATATACGGAGTCGTCGCTCCAATATAGTTACACCTAATGTTTCATAATAACCATCGTATAAGTATTTTGTGAAACGATTTGTTGGGTGGCAAAGGCTTTTACAATAAAAGTAGGTACTTTTGCACAGCAAGTACCAAGCATTCGAAAAAAATAGGTACAGCCTTTTTTCGACTCAGTCTGTACAATAGGATAGGACAATGAACTAAACAAACCCATGGGCAAGTTTTGGCAACTTATTGCAGCAATTTTAGGTTGTGGAAAATTCGACAGCAAACCAAAGACAGTTTCAAAGGGAAGGTTCCCTTTAGAAACTGTCTGCAGCCAACTTCAATCCCTCAAAAATCTGTTCTACATAATCCACTTACACACACCGTAATCACTTATTCATAATACGTCGGTGCGGCTTTAATCTTTTTATACCACTACTATTAATTAATTAAGCCTTAACCTAACGGCGGTTTAACAAGCGTAGCGGGATGAACGGTAATTATACAAATGAAATATGAGTTAATGGTTTCGTAATCATTTTTTATTTAGGAATTCGATTAGACCTCTAAAAAGCTTTGGTGTAGATAGAGATATTTTCTTTTAGGGCAGCTGTCCACTTTTGCCCCCCAGGAAAATAGAAAGTATTGATTTTCAATTTTTCTGGCGTGAGTGTAGGGCCCAAGTTAGCGATACATATGTCCAAGACCTACCTTGTTTAAAAAGCTCATTGGAAAGCAAGCTGACAAATAAGCGATTTTGAAGTTCCTACAGAATAATCGAATTTGTGCGATTACTATAAAACTTCCCTATAGGATCCTAATTAGCTACTTAGGTACTTACCTACTGGAACTGATCCTATTTTTTCGTGGCTAAAAATATGTTGTTTACCTTCGTAAACAACATATTTTTGAAACGCTTCTCAAAAATAACATCGTAATGTTCTTAATTTTAGCATTATTTTCGTTTTCTCAGAAATTGCGAAGATAAAGCTCAGCTCAGACATAGCAATTACCTCGGTAATTTAACCCGCTACGTTTGGTGTAAAGTACCGTATTTTGTATTTAAATGTTCATTGGTTTATGCGTTAATTACTTCAACATAAACTGCCTCCTGTTGTGTACTTTACTTCGCAGTAAGTCAATATTTTGTTACTGCCGTGGTGAGGACGACGTCACTTTTCACCTTTCAGATAATGTAAACTACTCTTATAACTGAACAAATCGTAGTAATTTGCAACAAATTGTGTAAGAATAAGTGAGTAAATTCTTTTAAAACTATCTAACAGTTGGAGAATTTTTATTCTAAGCCAATTGAAAAACAATCAATTTTTCAGATCAATTTATCAAATGCCCTACTCTTCAATGTATTATAAATTACCTAAAACTATGTAATTTTGGTACTCTAGAGCTGTTAAATACTCCAAAGTAATATATTCCTATCAACGTAAAAGTAGTTTCAAAGTAAAGTCTTAGTTACCAACGTAGATACCTATATATGGCCACCTACAGATTACCGCTGCTTATTTTGTCAGTAAAGTGCATTGTGACGTGTCCTGGCCAAGGCGCCACCTCTGTTGACACTTGCCACGATAACCTGTTGCTTGCATGCAAAGTGCCTTTTAACACACACTATTGGAAAATAAACTTAACAGCGAGTACGACATTCGCAAAAGGCCAAAAGGTCCGCAAAGCAACACTTTGACAGGTTCCTTTTATGAAATTAACGGGTGAATTTAAATAATTGGCCAATACATAGCGCTTATTAAATAAACATTGTTCCTAATTGACAGCGCAACGGTTTCTGTGTCAAGTGTCATAGGTTAACTTAATTACCGATTAGTACCTCTACTTGTGCAATTGTGTAAATCTTTTCCATTTATGTAAATACTAATACTTATGTAACCCCTAATTGTTAATGAAAGACTTGAGCGACCAACCTGTCTGTAGAATTGAACAAGGTATCAAAAAATGTAGAAGCTATCAGCTTAGTTTAGAAAGTAGTTACTGAATTCTTCAAATAAGTTTGTATCATAAAAGCTTCTTCTTAAAACAGAAACCTCGGTAGGCCCCAAAGGTGAACGAATTGATCCGTCCGAAGTTGTTAGCCCCCGTCGAGCACTCTGCGGCCGTCCCTGTGACGACCACGGCTAAGTTCCTAGGTGCCAAACCTGACAGTGACTCTGATATCATTGGCACCAGGGATTTGCCCCCAACATGGATGTGAACTAGTCTGTGTAGCTGCTCTCTTCTTACAAAACGAGGATTGAAAAAGAAACTTTAACGTACTCAATTTTTAGGTTGGCAACATTTTCACGAAATAATGTTGAAAAGCAAAGTGATAACAGTGTTTAAATTTTACACAACTTTGCCCCTCTTTATTGACAAGTACCTAGGTTCATACCTGAGAAAGAAATATTGTTTCCATGAGAATCGTAAAAATGTGTTGTGTAAAATTAGATGTTGGATTTGACCCCCATGTCTATGTACCTATATAACTAATGTATAACTTGCTCTACATATAAAAGATATGTATTTTTGTGCAGACATCGTTTGCCGAATTCGTGTTGATCTTCGTTTTGTAACAAGGTCGCCTAAAATTTATTCTTATGATGCCGGTATGGTGGAATACACAGAGCTTTAACGTGTAGCCTAATATACGGATAAGTTCACAACACCTACGCGTGTGAATTGCTACCCACCGAGCATCTGCCTCTGCTTTTGGTACGGTGTCTATAACAAAAACACTACGTCATATAGTTTTTGAAAAACAAGACAAAATATATGCAGAAGATATAGGTACGTACGTATGTGAGAATGGTACGTAATTGTATTTATAGTTCTGCCTTTTTGAAATATGCCAAGCCATATAGGTACGAGTCACTTCTCCATGTTTGAAAATTCGAATTGTATAAAAATGCAGTAGCTTGTACGGCCTACTAATAAAAGTATAAATTAACAGAAATGTACGTAAATCTAATGGGGATCGAACATTAATATTCAAAGCGAAATACAAGCTATAAATGTAATATAATAATAATAATACAAGCTATAGAATATAAGCTTATACCCCTCAAGCGTCGGCATAGCGTAGCACTTAGCCTCATGAAAAAGTCAACTATTCGTCATCATCAAATACAATTTTCATGATGAATTTTAGAAATCAGCAGTCAAAACCTTTTGCGGTCCTATACTGCTGTCTTTAAACTAACTTTTTAGCAATTTATCTCTAAAAGGAATTTGTAGTTTTTCCTATATTTTTGTCCGGACACCGTACCAAGCATGACGCAGAAGCTCCATATTATACCATATCCTAAATTATAAGGCGGTGCATTATTCTGGCACAGTCGCATTGCCCGCTTACATTGGTCCTGTAACTTTCACCAACATATGTAGATAAGAAAGTTTATTTGGCAAACGTTTGATAAAATTGGACGATTCAAACGGCTCATTCTCTGCTGAAGCCAGTGATTCTTCTGCGTGTAAAAATGCTTGTATACGATTCGATTTCCCACAAAGTTGTTTGGGCCAATGTAAACGGCAGTGCAGTGAGTAGAGCATTCATTTTTATTTAGTTGTGATATTTTAAGGACAATGCGTGCGTGGTCCCGCATGTGAATTTAAGCCCGTCGCACACTGAGACACAAACTCGCGATAGTACCCATATCTGAGTCGCGGGGATGAGTCACTCAATTTTACGCTATGTTATACCAGTTGTACAATACGGGTGTGATGGAAATCAAATTTTCTTTTGTGATTCAGGAATTCTGTTTGGGAATTAATATTAAATTATATCAATACTTAACTGCGTATCGTAACAACCGAGACAATAAGCCCGATTACAGAGACGCCAGCGTAAATTTAATAACAACGTAAAAAGCGTTCTCTCTATCGAATGTCTAAAGTGAAAAAGAAACAAGACTATGCTATTTAGCTATTATAATTATGCTGGCGCCTCTGTAATCGGACTTAATATCGAGAAACAAGTTTCGTGCAAGAAGCGACTCAACATCGCGACTCAAAGAAAATTCTAGTCGACAGCAAGTGCCGCAGTGTGCGACGTCCTTAACGTTGGACTTGTATATTATCGTAGTTAGATACGTTACGTGGAGATACGATGCATTTAATTTATGTATGTGGGCGACGCAGGCCGGATTTGAAATTTAAATTTAAATCGTTTCCGGATATGTATAAAGCTGCGTGTACGTGTGCATCGAATCCATAACTTTTTGCAACCATACTTTTTGTTCAATTTACCGATTGATTTATATTCTGTAACGCGTTGTGTGCACGTGAAATGCGTCTTACCTAGTAGTTAGTTCGAATTAGAAAAAAAATATAGTACGTGCGTATAACGAAAACTAGTGTCGCCATCTATAGGAAATTAGGAGCAAATTGATATCGATTTCAATTTCGAATCCTGCTTGCGATCGCCGTTATACAGGGTGATGGGGAGAGGGGTGCAAAGCTGAAAGGCGACGCTAGCATAGATCATTTAGACCCCTTTGAGCCATGGTTGTCTAAGACGAAGTGGGACTATTTTTTTTTTAAACAATTTTTTATGATTTTTGGCTAAAATCCCCGAAATTTTACCGTTAATTGCTAATGGTGGCCAGTTTGAATAATAAGTGATTTTTTTACATGTTATTTAATTAAAACAATCTGTAAGCAATCTAACAAAACATGTACTGAGCTTGTGTGTCATCAGATATTATTTTTACAGTCACTTGAAGTTCCCAAAAATTTTCAAAGATTAAGAAAACTGTTTTATGACGGCGTTTAAAAAAATAATTAATAAAGCTTTTTTAGTTCAAACCTTTTTGAAAACATGCTTAGTTATTGTTCTTTCTTTTGAGATATCATTTACGCCGATATCTCAAAAATTACTAAAATTAAAACGTAAAAACCAAATTGAGGCAGAAAATTTAAATTTTTAGGCAGATCAAAGAAACAACATTTTGCTTCAAAAAAACTGTTTTGTGTTCGAATTGATAACCGAGTTCAATTCTAAGAATGATTCATTGCACGTGCAGGAACCAGGAGGATTCTAAACAAAGGCCACCGCGCGCGGCGGCAATAAACTTGCCCTTTCCAGGTATTGCGCCCAGTAAAAGAATGGGCCATAAATTAGGGTTTATTTTACAGCAAAATTGACTTTATGGCAATAAAATAGTGTATCTCTATTTAGGATCAGTAACTACTTCAAAGGACTCGTCATCGTCACATCTTTTAGTCAAGTAACAACTGCCCTTGTGACTAGACGTAATTTTCATCGCGTTCATTCATAATTCACCGTATCCAGTTGTAGCCCTAAGCGCTCCTGCACGTGTTGAATTAGTATTGGTTATTTTTGTTTTACCGTGTCCAGTCGTAGCCTTAGCCCTAGCTTTGCGCTCCTGCACGTGTTGATTTTGTAGTTGTTTGAAGAGTTGACATTTAGTGCGCTCCTACGGCATTTTTAAATTGTGTAGTGACTATGGCTACTTTTTCCAATGCGGAATATGCGGATATCGTCTTCATGTATGGTAGAGCAGACGGCAATGGATCTTTGGCGCGGCGAATGTACCAAGAGCGCTATCCGAATCGCAGGGTACCGAATGTTCGAGTGTTTTACAACACATTTCGTCGGCTTGCTGAAGTTGGGATACACCGCGTGGAACCTGGAGTCAACCCAGGCAGACACACTCCTAACGTCGAGGAAGACATCATAGCAGCATTTGAAGCGGATCCCCATACCAGCACCAGAGCAGTAGCTCGAAATCTTAATATTTCACAATGGAAGGTGTGGAGTACAATGCACCAGAATGATAAATATCCGTTCCATGGCACGGGTGTGCAAGGTCTGGAAGAGCAAGATCCCATCAGAAGGATTCAATTTTGCCGTTACCTCCTCAACAGAGACATTGAAGATGAGTGGTTCCTGAAGTCAATCTTGTGGACGGATGAAAGCAAATTTTCTAGGGAAGGCATAACTAACTTTCACAACCTCCATCAATGGGCCGACAAGGGCAACAACCCCCACTGGAAAAAGCAGGTGTCGTTCCAGAGGAAATTCTCTGTCAATGTGTGGGCCGGAGTAATTGGCAGTACGTTGATTGGCCCCCACTTCTTACCAGACACTTTAAATGGCGATAATTATTTGGAATTTCTACTTGACGATCTACCTGTGCTTTTAGAGGAATCCGGTGCCCCGATATTCGAATCGGAGCGCGAAATTATCTTTCAGCAAGACGGCTGTCCAGCGCATTGGACATTAAATGTACGGGAATGCTTAGATCATTGCTTCCTTGATAGCTGGATCGGAAGAGGTGGGCCCATCCCTTGGCCCGCTCGTTCACCAGACCTGACCCCGTTGGATTTCTACGTGTGGGGTCGTGCCAAGGAGCTAGTGTATACGAGCGTAGAAATCAATACAAAAGACGAACTGATAGAGAGGATCAATTCAGCTTTTGAAACCATGAAACTGGAGATGATGTTAAAAACCACAACAACAGAAGTGAGAAGACGGGCTCGTGCTTGTGTTAGAAATCGCGGTAGTCATTTTGAACATGAAAAATAAATTATTTCAAATCAAATGTTGTTTTAATTAGTCCACATTAAAATTTAAATTTTCTTCCTCAATTTGGTTTTTACGTTTTAATTTTAGTAATTTTTGAGATATCGGCGTAAATGATATCTCAAAAGAAAGAACAATAACTAAGCATGTTTTCAAAAAGGTTTGAACTAAAAAAGCTTTATTAATTATTTTTTTAAACGCCGTCATAAAACAGTTTTCTTAATCTTTGAAAATTTTTGGGAACTTCAAGTGACTGTAAAAAAAATATCTGATGACACACAAGCTCAGTACATGTTTTGTTAGATTGCTTACAGATTGTTTTAATTAAATAACATGTAAAAAAATCACTTATTATTCAACATGGCCACCATTAGCAATTAACGGTAAAATTTCGGGGATTTTAGCCAAAAATCATAAAAAATTGATTACAAAAAAATAGTCCCACTTCGTCTTAGACAACCATGGCTCAAAAGGGTCTAAATGATCTATGCTAGCGTCGCCTTTCAGCTTTGCACCCCTCTCCCCATCACCCTGTATTTATAGAACAATGTGACAACGACAGCTCCTCGTCTATAGTGTAGGAGCTGTGGTTGCGATAAACTGGTTAAAATGAGAGTAGTTCAAGGGTGATCTCTTAACACTTATTTATGACACGTAGTTTTATACTGAACTATATTATATTTACTTGTTTTTAAGATAAGTCATAGTTGTTAAAAGGTTGTATAAGCTAAATGTCGAAAGTAACGTTCATATTGTAAATTCGCAGTTAGCTATCAGAAATGTAGTTATTCTTTGTACTAGAACTGTATGCAGCACTTTGTTTCGATCACAGAGTACGATAGAGATGTCACTGCTATTGTTTCCAACAAAGCTCGATCACGAGGTACAGGCCGCTGCATATAAGTCTAGCGCTGAGCGAAGTGTGGAGGGAGTGGCTGCGCATTAATTTAGTATGGCGGTCAACATGCGCAGCCATCCCCTCCAGAGTACTTTCAGCGCTAGACTTACGTGCCGCTACTTGTAACTTCCTAGTTATTTTATATAGATGGCGCATATTTCATCATGTTTGTGGCGCCACCTATATCTACGTTTAAAATATCACACAATATGTTGACTTGAAACAAATAATGTTATGAATTGGATTTGTTTTAGAATCAAGCATGGTTCGTTCTAACACGTACAACATGATGTAATTTTTTGTTGATTTTATTAGCAACTTGGCGCTATTTGTATATGAGCCTTAAAGTTCCTTATGCCATCTCTGTCCACTAGTGTCCACCGCTCTGTGGTTTCAATAAATATAGTATAGTTGAGTTATATTCTCATTTTAGCCAGCCTGTCTGTGTTAATTAATGTCTATCATAATAATTATTTCGAATAACGTCTTTATGACTCCCAACACTATATTTATATAAGATTAATAATAAATCCGTCAACAGTTGTTACATAAAATACATAATTGCAATATTTTTCATATTAAGTGTCCTATATATTATTAATAAGTATTTTATGCATGTCATAAGGACGCAAATTCGGTGTTTAACATTTTTTATTGCGAAAAAGGCTATTTATTTCGTTATTTTTTAAGTTTTCGATGATTTTAATTGTTCTCGTTAATTTTCTTGGGAATTTTTATCGATGTAGTTTTAGGAGTACAATTATTATCTCAATGTTTTAAACGGGGATCGAAAGCCGGTTATTTTATCATGAAACACGTAAAACTTTGTAACTATTATACCTACATGTTTTGTAATAATTAGAAAGATACCTAAACTGAGACCAATTAATTCTGCAAAAATCAGGTTTTGATTGTGATAGTATAAGCTACCATTTCAATTAAAGATGTTCACCATTTAAAATAACGCATTAAAACTACACAAAAACGTTTTTTCTACTAAAAACCTGATATTGTATTTTTAGCATCGTAAAACTGTTCAAAACGTTACATTAATTTTTAACTGTAAGAAACTGAGGTGAATTGTCGAAACGCTAAACTATTATCATGTGTTAGAATAGGCTTGTTACTAAAAAAATATAATTAGTCCGTCAAATAGATTGTCAAAAAATATTAGACACGTATTTTTTCTTTAGTAAATTTAACAAAAAATTATGAAGATATAGCCCGTTACAGTTCCGCGTGACGTCACTAACCGCTATCAAATGTACCATCTTGTGTCGGTACTCTCAAACTTTGACAAGGTTTATCTTTGTCACTAATTGTTTGATTGACAAAAGAAAAAATACGTGTCTAATATTTTTCAATAATCTAATTGACGGACTAATTATAATAATGATTTTCATACCCAGTAAACATCCATATTGCCGATTTCTAAATACTCAACCGCATACAATAAAAAGTGTACATTTAAATGTATACACAATAATGTGGTTACTCTATCAGTGTACATTCCATTTTGGGGCCCGATTCTTGCGCGCTCTAGAAATTTCTATCACTAATTTTCTCGTAAGAAATGTCGTGATGATGATCTCGAACGTACCAGAATCTTGCCCCAAATCCTTTCAATCCCCGTACGATCAGTGTTGTTCTATAATATCGCATTATTCAAAAAGTTTCCTGAAGTAATTTATAAATGAAATTACGCTTCTAAAGTGTACTGTTACGTATGTAAATATAGGACGAACTAATACCTATTATAATAGTGAATGTTGTAATTTGTATATAAGTAATGAAAATTAAATTTTAAATACATAGATAATCATTGTGTGTATTCATTTGTTTTTCCCTACCTAACTGGTTAGTCCAGGTTGACACGAAAATTGAAACTATGTACAACTGTTTCCGTATGGCCCTATACATTTTTGTACAGCGCCCCTGGCGGAAACGAGGAAGAACTAACAAAGATGTATGGAGCCACGCTCAAACTACGTAGTTTAAGTAAACTATGCAAAACCTGTTCGAGGCAACACATTAGTGCAAAAACTGCATAATTTTCTGATAAAATTTTAAGTTGAAGTTTGAAACTATATAGTGTTAAAAATTCTTATAAAGCAAACGTGACACCATAGATAGATGAAGCGAAACATACTCTTTCTGTAAAGCGTTTCAGGTTTCAAAGCCCTTAGTTCAGGTTTTTTTTTGTTACATCTGGGTTCCCGCCTTGTCGTGGCGGGGGGGCTTAGTAGCCAGGTCTCGCCAGCCTGGTGAACCAAGAGGAACCCGAGGTGGGGCCGGCCTCTCCGGGTCTTGAGCCTCGACAAGCCCGTGCGGAGGCTGGCCGGTGGGTCGGCTTGCCGACTGAGGTAGACTGCGGTGTCGCGCTTGGAGCCACACGGAACCAACATTAGTTTCAGTTGACGTATAATCATGTACTAGCCCTTCAGCTTACTATGCGACGTCAATTTGGTCTGAATTCGTTGACGCATAAAATATTACGTCGCTTCAGCAAATAGTACGGCCACTGTTGAATATAGGCCTTTCCTGTAGATCTCCAATAATACCGGTTGGAAGCGGCTTGCATCCAGCACGATCCTGCGATCTTAAGATCATCATGTACGTGTACGCTTAATAGATCATTAGCTTCGAGCAAATATCTACAGAGCCACAGTCCATAAGTGAAAGTAGTAAAAAAATGTCCGTGTGCCGTCATATAGTAGGTGTACCGGTTGTGGCCACTGACCCGGTTGTGGCCATTTGGTGTCAAAATTATAGCATAAATGATAATTATAATCAATGTAATACGATAAATAATGTTTGTGTTAATCTGAATGTTTAAAATCTTCTTTAAAAATATTATTTTAACATAAAATTGTCTTTTTAATCCTTAAAATTCAAAGTGGCCTCAAATGGTATTAAGATGGCCACAACTGGTGCATCAACCTTACATACCGACTTAGATATTTACATTAAAAAATTCACAATGACCCGTTTTCTCGAATCTCGACGTTATGTCACCTAATTAGTGCTTGTAACCGAGCACTTTGGCATAGCACGGCGTTATAGTCTGCTTTGCAATCGCCTTACGACTAACTAAAAAGCTTGCCCACTACGTAGCTTGCAGACTTTTGGCTCGGACTCTTCTTTTGCACGATTGTAAATCTATAGATATTTTCTCGAAGATAATTAATTTAGAATAAATCCGTACATGGCGTGAATACATTGACAAGTCGACTTGTATTAAAACTTAAATTATAACAAAATTGACTTCTGGATTTTTTGCTTTACATGGGGATTAAATAAGTAAGTCGATAAACTCACCTATTTTTTACTAGCGACCCGCCCCGTCTTCGCACAGGTGTATTATACATATAAACCTTCCTCTTGAATCACTCTATCTATTAAAAAAACCGCATCAAAATCCGTTGCGTAGTTTTATAGATACAAGATATAAACATACATAAGGACAGACAGACAGGGAAGCGACTTTGTTTTATACTATGTAGTGATTTGTAAATTGGATGAAATATTTATCAGATTTACCAGTAAGATTCAAAAATAAAAATGTCCGCCCTGAAAAGTACCGATTTTCGACTTATCAACGTATTCTCGTCGTGTACGGATAGAAATTATTATATAATGACTAGCTTAAAACCCGCGGCTTCGCCCGCGTGGTCTTAGTACATAGGTACTTGCTTAAAATGAAAATAGCCCGCGGTTAGACCCGCGTTGTATTGGTACTTGCTTAAAATTAAAAAAGGCTGTCTGATGGCCTGCGTTGTCATATTACTTGCAATGATAATGGCCCACGGTCTGGCTCTCGTTGTTTTAGTAATTGCTCAAAATAATAAAAACCCACAGTTTGGCCCGCGTTGTCTTGGCACTTGCTTAAAATAATAATAGCTTGTGTAGCCCAGCATTGTCGTATAACGTATTACTTGCAAGGATAATGCCTACGGTTTGGCCTGAATCGTCTTAGTATTTGGCTGGATAAAAAACGTATTGTATGGGTCAGAGTGTTCGGCCACCATAGGGAGAATGAAAGGAAATTGCATGCAGCGGAGATACGAATGCTGAGATAGATGTGCGGAGAGACAAGAATGGATAAGATTAAAAATGAGTATGTTAGAAGAAGTCTGAAAGTAGCGCCAGTGACTGAGAAATTAAAGAGTGGCAGGCTATCTTGGTAAGGGCATGAGACGGGAAGAGAGTAATGTCACGAAAAGAACCCTAAATATGATGGTAAGCGGCAGAAATATGAGGTGACGACCTAAAAAAGTGTGGATGAATTGTGTGCAAGATAATATGCGAGAGAAATGAGTTGATGATGAGATGGCGTATGATAGAGTGAAGTGGCGAAAAGAAACGTGCTGTGCCGACCCCACCTAGTGGGATAAGATAAGATAATATTTATTGTCATCAAGTAAATCTAAGGGCAGGATGATGATGATAATAGGTCACGGTTTGGCCTGCGTATTCTTAGTACTTGCTTAAGATGGTATATAAATTACGCAGCTTAGCCCGCGTTGTCTTAATATTTGCTTAAAATTATAATAGCTTACCGTTTGGCCTGTGTTGTCGTATTATTTGTAATGATAATAGCCCACGGGCTGGCCCGCGTTGTTAGTAATTGCTTAAAATGATAATAAACCACAGTTTGGCCCACGTCGTCTTGGCACTTGCTTAAAATAATAATAGTTTGTGGTTTCGTCCGCATTATCGTATAACGTATTACTTGAAGGGATAATGTCTACGGTTTGGCCTAAATTATCCCAGTATTTGGCTAGAATAATAACAGGTCGTGGTTTGGCCTGCACATTCTCAGTACTTGCTTATAATGGTAATTTATAGCAAGTAGCTTGGCCCGCGTTGTCGTAGTACTTGCTTAAAATTATAAGGGTAGTATTTAAACGCAAATCAAAAAATATCCTTATTCTATGCAATAAGATTCCAAATTCCCATCAAAATTACTGATTGCACAGCATAATATTCAACTCAAAATATCACTAAACACACTACAATTTATTTTCGCAGCGTACAGCGATTTTTCCTAAAGCAAAAGCTTTTTCATCAATGCACAGCTAATAATCTTAATGCACATTATACCTGTTAACTCTTTTTCTTTTAAATATAGCTTCTATTTTTATATTATTTACAGCAGTTTTTCTAAATAAAACAGCATTTTATTAATCACAGTCGTCTTAATATTTAACCTAAACTAACCTAACCTAACCTAAACTAACCTAACCTAAACTAACCTAACCTAACCTATTTTTTGTTTCACACCTAATCTATAAAGGCGATTCGCTTCTGGCACTTCGCCGGCCGCTGCCGCGGCACGCTCGCTTCGCTCGCTCGGCTCGTGCGTTGTTTTGTCATGTTCTAACATAACCTAACCTATTTTTGTATCACACCTAATCTAATTTCTTCACTAATTTACCCTAAAGAAACCATCCATTGATCTAGACCCCTGATAACAGAGCATTCCCTAGGAAGCGAGGGTCAACTTAGGGATGATGCGACTGGGATAGTTATTTTGCTATGAAATATGAAAAATTTGCTGTGCAGTCAGTATTTATGCTATGTATGTAGTATTTTTGTACAAAAATAAATTTAACTGTATTACATTATGAGGAAAAAAGTAATGTCATATTGATGTAAAATTTCGAATTATCTGCAGTTTGAGTTTTGTTAAACATTTAGTTTATTTGTAGTGAAGTAAGTTATTTGATGTAAAAAAGAATATAAATGATGAGTATGTATTGATAGGCGATTATTTATTTGATATGCAATTTATATTATCCCAAATTATAATAGCCTGCCGTTTGGCTTGCGTTGTCGTATTACTTGCAATGATAATAGCCCATGATAATAGTCTGGCCCGCGTTGTTTTAGTATTTTCTCAAAATGATAATGAGTACTTACTTTAAATGGTATTTCCCCACAGTTTGACCCGCGTTGTTTTAGTACTTTCTTGCTTAAAATAATAGCTCATGGTTTAGCTCGGGTTTTCGTATTACTTGCAAAGATAAGATTAGCCTGCTTTGTCTCAGTATTTGCTTAAATTCGCTCGTGTCTAAAGCTTATTACCTACGACAATTTTTAGATGAAATTGATTTGCAAAATATTTGAAATTAATTAAATAATAATTGTATGATTTATCCATGTTCAAATAATTATTTTATGGCCGCATTGGATTTAACGGTTAATTCAATATTTTTGTTCTTAGTATAAAGATCTCAATGTAACACAGTTCAACAGTAAATATGTTCTTTGACTTTAATAGCCTACGGTTTGGCCCGCGTTGCCTTATAACTTGTCAGAAGATAAATACTTAATAAAGTTATATGTTAAAATACCTACTCATTCTTTATGTGGTAAAAAGAATATTTTTCGGTACATAGCTCACTCATGAACCATGTAGTTTCCCACTCGCATACCAAATTATATCCAACTCCATTCGCATGTCATGGTCCACATCACAATCGTAAGGTCCTAATCCTGGTCTGACCACTGAGCTTTACTTATGTACGAAATTTACACTAATGGCTTTTTATTGATGGAAAACATTGAAGCAACCTGCAAAGGCACGTCCATAGAGAAAAATCGATGTATATGAATTCAGCAACCCGCGCTCGGCCAGCGTGATGGATATGGCTCAATCACCCTTCGTGGGTAGGCCTACGTTCAGTAGTGGACTATTAAAAAAGCTCAGTACAGGTATTCAACATGTTTCATTAAATTATTAGAAATTTAATTTTGATTATCCTGAACTCAATGACAATCTTGCCCAAAACCGTTCACCCAGTCAAAAGTGGCCGAGACACTTGTAGGACTTTCAGGCATTCTCTGACCCTGTATAGATGAAAAAGTAGCACACAAGTAGGTATATTTTATTTGAGAAATACATATTGTACCTATATCTAGACGACAGGCATGTTCTAGGATTCTATTATACTCATCATTTGACTTACTTTTACTATGGTACCAACCCCGAAATCACGTAAATAAAATCTGCTGTTCGACATAAAAAGTTCATCGACCCGCGGCAAAATGTAAAGAATAGGTAATTTTCGCTTTTTCAGGTAGAACCCATAGTAAAGTAAGTTTATTTATCCGTATGTACCCTAAGTTCAAATCTATTGGCTCACAAAATAAAATCTTTCGTAAACTATTAGGGGCCCATTTTGCCCCATTGACGGATGAGCCAATATCTAAATTTTATTCTAGATACTTCACTATATTACTAAAAAAATGCGTTCAAGTTATTTTTCATGCTTTTATAGGACGTTTGGTCTAGATTTCGACAAGGAATCCGGGACTTTTCCCAAAACGTCAATATAGTCATCTATTAGTTAAAAGGGTGGGCTATTTTTAAACAATATTGCATCGATTTACGAATAGATTTTTAGCATTTTTTTAAGAAATTGTTATCGTGACCCACTGAAATTTTCCTGGATAGCAGTAGGTACCCCAAGTGGTAATTTGTGTTATTGTCTAGCATCGTACCAAATTTTGTTAGAATTCATTTACCCGTTTTATCTTAGCTTTATCTGATAATTTTGGCTATCCCTAAGATACCCTATAGATTTTCCGGGATAAAAATAGTTACTGTAATGAAACATGTTATGTGCTTCCTACATACCAGATTTCATTCATAACCGTTCCGCTCGTTGGATGTAATTTATGTTTTTTTCACCAACTTTTGACCTCTTAGATAAAGAAAATTCAGAAAAACAGGAACAAACGTATTTTTCATTTTGTCTGAGTAGCATGTTAACAAAGTTTTAAGTCAATCGGTACAGGAATACAAAATATACTTACAAACGAAAAGAGCCCGTTTTACCCCGTCAAAGGTCAAAAGTTCAAAGTTTTCGTCTTTAGTGCTCCATTACGTCATACAATGTACCTATATTCCATATTTCAAGTTTATATCTTTAGCGGTTTGGGCGGCAGCCGAAACTGATTAATTTTGGCTATCCCTAAGGATCCCCATAGAATTTCCGGGATAATAATAGTTCATGTGTTGAAACATGTTGTGTGCTTCCTCCATACCAGATTTCATCCATAACCGTTCAGCTCGTTGGATGTAATAGACGCTTTTTTCACCAACTTTGGGACCCAATTTGACCCCTTAGATAAGGAATATTCGGAAAAACAGGAACAAACGTAACTTTTATTTTGTTTGAGTAGCATGTATACAAAGTTTCAAGTCAATCGGTAAAGGAAATAAAAAGTTACATACAAACGAAAAGGGCCCGTTTTACCCCTTTAGAGGTCGATTTTTCAAAATTCCGTTCTTAGTGCTCCATTACGTGGTCCAATGTATCTTTGTTCCAAATTTCATGTTCGTATCTTTAGCGGTTTGGGCTGTAGGCTGTCTGTCAGTCAGTCACTCAGCGAAGCCTTTTATATAATAGATAGACAAAAAACAACAGTTAAAAATTATTATACAGAAATATAATGACCATAATACAATATTATACACTTTGTAAGAATATTACGACAATATTACGTTAGAAACGACACTACTATACAATATTTAACAGGACGTAATTAATTCACAATGGTTTCTTTTATTTCATTACATTTTTAAACATCAAACATTTTGTTCGTATATTTTAGGGTGTATATAGTTTTTCCGAACGCATGATTGATAAAAAATACCAGAAATCAATGCGGTAATCAAATATTAATTATAGGCCGAATCATAAAAGTTGGCGGATATGATTAGCTCCAAGCTGCGCAGTACACAATAAAGCTGCACGTTGAATGGGTACTGCGCAGGTTGTAGCTAACTTCACATCCGCCGAATTGTATGATTCTGCCTAGTTTATTTTATCTCATGATTTAAGATGAAGCCATCAGTATTTAAACATCGTCCAACAGTAAAGTACTAAAATTGTTACAATTAAAATAAATCACAATAAAGTCAAATTGTTTTACATAAGTATAACCCGGTCAGAATATCTGTGCACCTACGCTGGAATGCGGCACCTCTCGCGCTTCCCCTGTCACCTCTCCGCGCACTCCCCGGTGCGACAGTACGGTTAGCATCTTCGTTGCCGATACACGTCCCGATAATAATTTGCGTCCGGACGGTATACTAGACGTTCCGATAATTCGGTATGAAGTCACGAAGTAAGGTGCACAGATATTGTGACCGGGTTGTACTTACTAACATAATAATGATAGCGATACGTATCAGCCTCTCCCGCTAGATGGCGCCACTGACAAATAAAATCAAAGTACAGTGCCACCACCTTAGCTGTTCAGTTGACGGCGTCGCTAGTGGCGCAAATATCAAATGACAAATTCAAAATGGCGGCTGACGCACATGTAGTTCCAATTTTGCTCACCTGAATAGCTAAGTTGGTGGCACTGTATAGGTCAAATCAAACATCTTAGCTGCTGTGATGTTGGCTACAAGATGCGATAACTCCATCCTGACTGAAGCTCACTCTTCTTCTCTTCTAGCAGCTGCGCGAGGATTGTGGTATCCGCAGCTAACATCACAGCCGCTAAGATATATGGATCGGCCTATATCTATGATTCAGTCAAAAGAGACGTCCACAAATGGTATATTATTCAAAGAAAAATCTAACCAAGATTATATATCCATTATTTTAAATCTTGCTTTTTGGGCTTCTTAAAAATATTCAAAATATATTTTTACATCGCTCCATTTTTAAAATGCTAAAATAAATTGTATGGAAAATGGAAATTCAGCTCACATTTTTATTATTTTAGGTCATATTCATGTGCTTCTATCGTTCTTTTACTTACATTATTACCTGATTTTTTGATGATCAATCAATTTCAATAATGAATAGTTTAAAAAACACTAGAAAAACACGCTTCTTCATCATCAGGCCTTGAAACCTAATCGTGGTCAAAGTTCATCACAAGACTTTTCTAAGAAATCCAAAACAGCTATGATACGATTTTCCATCATGAAGTTCCAGTTCATATCTTCCGGCTCCATCATCAGATCAGTTCGACAGTACCTAATTATTGTATTGTCATCAGAACTAATTGCTAATTTTCATTACGCTACGCTAGGACCCTTGGAAGATGGTTAAATTAGTTACCTTAGATTCCATTACATAGTTACATACAGGTCGACCTAAAAGCGTGTTAAATATCGGAGGGCTCTTTTTTGATTTTAACTGATGTATATAGAATAGAATCAGAAAAAGATGTACTTTCTCGATATGTAACGCATGCTGTGGTTAGATTTTTTGACCATTATTATACCAGCCTGTATACATTTTGTGAACGTGTCCTTTTTTCGCCATTATAAAATAAACGAATAATTTGGACGCACGTCTGTGATGCTAATAAATAGGTACTTAAAGCAAATAGGATACAGACATTAGCCTAAAATGCAACTTTAGCATCAATTTTAAGTTAAATCGAGATCAAAAATGCAAAGTATCGACGCCTACATACAAACTTCTTTATTATTTAAAGCTTGTGAACCAAGCTTTAGTTTAATTGGGCAGATATTAAAAAATAAAAACACTAGCGATAGATATAGACTTGAATACGTGCCTTCGCACACATCCTCAATCTTAAAGCCGGGTCACACAGAGGCGGGAGCCGCGAGAAAGCGATCTGATAGCGGTCCAGTACAAAGGATCGCTCCAGCTTTTTATGTGTCAGGTTGTATACAAATTCGAATATTACAAAAAAATCCCGTTCCGGATCGCGATCGCTCCCGCCTCTGTGTGACGAGAGCTTTAGTATCCCATTCACACTCATGCACGTAGGTGTAAGTGCGAGTAGGATAGCATTATTTCGAAGGTATGAGGTATGTGACGTAATCAAGTCTATTGCACTATTTTCTGAACCAACTAAATTCCAAACTTTTTTAATTATTTACAACAAAAATAAAATTGTAAAATTTAGATTAGTGAATGATGAGAAAGGTTCGACACCAGTATTTATAGTTATAGTTATTATAAGAATCACAGAAAGGGATCTAAGTATATTATACAATACTTGGTTGCACCATAGTGTGAGAGGGATAGACAATGTGATGATGACATGTCAACAATGACACTAATTTAACATTCAATATTGTGATGTTTCAGCTTTTAAATTTCATATTTAAAGTGGGATAAAGTGATGTATATCTCTTGCTATTTTAGCGCGATTTCTATTACTTGTCATTCTTCTGAGGTTCACGATACATTTTTTCACTCAAAAAATTAACCCACGATTATTATCTAAAAATACTTACACAAATCACAATTCCATTACAACACTGTTAATACTCAAACGAAAAATAAGTATCACAAAATTTTTGGACACATTACGCACCTAGGGAAGTTTAATAGATTAAAACTATAGTTATTATTATAAACGCAATCTAAAATTACGAAATTAAGAACTACATATTAATTTGACTAAGTAATTGTAATATTTGCATTCACCGATATTTAACATGATAAAAAAAGACGTGATGGTCTAGTGGTAATGAAACCCGCCATACAAGCGTGAGGTCGTGGGTTCAAATCCCGGTCCCATACCAATGAATTCCTTGGAACTTATGTACGGAATTTCACACCATTGGCTTTTCAGTGAAGGAAAACATCGTGATGCAACCTGCATACGTCCGTAGAAGAAATTCGATGGCGTGTGTGAATCCACCAACCTGCATTGGGCCAGCGTGGTGGATATGGCCCAATCACCCTTCATGGGTAGGCCTACGTCCTGCAGTGGACTATTAAAAAATGCTGGTACAGTACAGTAACATGATGATTAAGGCCGTTCGCACACTGGAAATGTGTTACAGCCACTAAATACCACTACAGTGTTGAGAATAGATATGATGACTAAAAATAACAGCGAGTTGCACTCCGGGGATGCCGGCGGAAGTGAAAACTTGAACATTAACGTTGCGCATTGAATATTTTGGAATGGTTAGGGAATAATTTCGCACGAATTGCTTTATTGATCAGTATAATTACTATAAATTAAAAATTTAAAAAACCCCCGACACATTGACAACCATTTTGGGCACATTTGTAGAATTTTGGTTCTTCCATCCCCACTTTAACCCACCATAACTCTTAGACGGCTCAATCGATGTTTATAAAACATAGCTAAGAACACTCTCGATTAAGTCTCCTTTCATCTAAAAAAAATTAAACTGAAATCGGTTCAGTGGTTCGGGCGCTATGATGCCACAGACAGACAGACAGACACACAGACAAACAGACACGTCAAACTTATAACACCCCTCTTTTGCGTCGGGGGTTAAAAATGATGAAGATATAGCCCGTTAAAGTTCCGCGTTAAGTCACAACTAGACTACAAAAGTATAGAGTTTTGACAGATAAGTGACGTCACGAGCCCCCACTCCCAATCATTGACAAGGTTTATCTTTGTCATTTATTGTTTGATTGACAAAAGAAAAAATACATGTCCAATATTTTTTGATAATCTGACTCACGGACTAATTACAATAATGATTTTGTAACCAAGTCACCATGTCTATTGTTAAATTTCGGTAAAATTAGGCCTAACTTAAATATCGATTAATCGTACAAGGATCGATAAAACATCATTCAACTCGATAATTTTCGTATTGCACAGATTACTATAGGCGGACCGTTTATCTGAGACGTCGCCTGCGCGGGTACAGGGGCGCGCGGGTAGACGACAAAGGGGGACTGAGACGGGTGCGGGCGGCGGGTCCCTGCGTGGTCTCAGTCCCCTGTGTCGTCTCCCCCGGCGCCCCTGTACCGCGCAGGCGACGTCTCAGATAAACGGTCCGCCTATAATTCTAAAACATATTTATTGCTCTACAAATATTTTAACTCATTCGCACAACAGTTTGTCTTTAGCCAGTGAGATTTTTTAGGGATCCGTACACAAAGGGTAAAACGGGATATTACTAAGACTAAGACCCTATTACTAAGACTCCGCTGTCCGTCTGTACGTCTGTCTTAAGGCTGTATCTCATAAACCGTTATTTGCACTTAATAAATGGAACATTTGTGATATTAGCCATTTTGAAAATAGGTTTTTCAGCGACTAAGGCTTTTTTGCGTAACACCCAGAACTGAGCTACCAAACCGTGCTGGGCCAGCGTGGTGAATACAGCCCAATCACCCTTCCTTGGTAGGCCCATGTTCAGCAGTAAATAGATCATTAAAAGGCATGTACAGGCCGAATCACACAAGTTGGCGGATGTGAAGGTAGCTACAAGCTGCGCGAAACCCAAACAACACGAAGCTTTATGTGAGCTTCAGTCAGGATTGGATATTGCGCAGCTTGTGGCTAACTTCACATCCGCCGACTTGTATGATTCGGCATATACATTGTACAGTGCAGTAAACATTGAGCAAACTGTTGCACGATTTTTTTATTTTATTGGACTAAAAACTTGGACTACACCTTCGCTACTAATAAAAGCGTTTTAGGTCATCTTACTATTTTTATAAATAATGGAATAGTATACTTATATACATTATACAGTATAAATGTACAAGGCAGTATTAGGTTTTTGAATTGAAATAATGTATAATCCTGAATGCACACTCTCGCCGAAACTGCACACACAGAAGAGAAAATGCAGAAAAAAAAATGGTGCTGTCTATGAATATTTAGTTTAGTATTATAGAAGACTAGATCAATGAATAATATTGAGATAAAATCCTATAAAATTGGAATTCATAAATTATCTGTAGTTTCGGCGCGAACATCGTAAGAATATTTACTAAGACAAGTGCAAAATGTATGTAAAACTACTTTTTTTTAATTTGCAAAATGAACTACATGCAAAAACTAATATAATAATCGGTATTTTTATCGAGAGATTTTTTGCTATTTTTTATGTAAGAAATTTTAAGGCGGATTACACATTTGGGGGCTAATATTTTTCCGTCTACCGTTCAATTGGTTTTTTTTTTTAGTATACAGAGTGACTGTTTGATTTGACATATTTAAGGATAATATTGTACATCATACATGTTAAGGTATGATTCCGAACTCCGCTGCAGGCAGCAGCAGCAGGCAGCAGTGCTGTCGCAGCACTACTTTTCCTTATGTTGCTGCCGCGACAATGCTGCTTAGCTCGGAATGTAATCTCATATAAACTCACAGAGATTGTATGGGGACCAGTAGTGCTGCGGCAGCACTGCTGAATGCTGCTGCTGCCTGGAGCGGAGTTCGGAATCATACCTTTAATATGAACCAGTTATAAAAGTGCAACGGAACTAACCTTAGGGTAGCAATAAAAAACTGCTATTTCATATAATTATCATTGTACATTTTTCAACATTTTTTTTTCACAATTTTAGGTTCGGTATTGTACTAAAATTTAAGTTATTCGTAATGATGAATACAATAATATCATAAACATCCAAAACGTTCAAACAGTCAGGTGATATAATATTAACTTATTTTCTTATTCATAAACGTATTATAAGCCTGTCCCGTTTCTGCACGTTACATGTTTTATACGTAAGAAGTTGTCAGAGCATTTTATACATCAGCTTTATATTTTTTATTGTTTATGAATAAGATATTAAGACATAATTTCACCAGCAAACTTTCCTCTTTTCAGTTAAATGTAATTTTTAAGATTACAAATTACAAAAATTATTAACTAAACACTTTCTAGCCTTTTTAATACAAGCTCACGTCATTTGTATAGTATATAATATAATACAATAAAACTATGCGTAAACCCGATCGTACAGTACAACCGTTATTTTATACATTACAAGTAAATAAATCTAAATAAATATTTACCTAAACATTAGACGAGTCTTGTTTTGGTTGGACGCTGTCGCAGTGTTAATTTTTTCTAGTGAGATCTGAAAATTATAAAAAACGCTGGTCACACGCAATATAAATATATGATGTTTGAAATAAAGGCCAACAGTCAGTGACTGTACCTATGTTTCACTCACTGACTCAATCTACAGTGCCACCAACTTGGCTGTTCAGTTGACGGCGTCGCTAGTGGCGCAAATTCAAATAACGAATTCAAAATGGCGGCTGACGCACATGTAGTTCCAATTTTGCCCACCTGAACAGCTAAGTTGGTGGCACTGTATATTGATTGAGTAAGTGAGTGAGTGAGTGAAACATGCAGTCATTAAATTAACATAACAGAATGAGGAAAAACGAGTTCTTTGATTTGTGGATTATGGCTGTATTGTGCCTAAAAAATAATTATTACCCAGGCAGGATGACCTGATAGATGAGGCACCCGTATTGCACATTCCGTTTTTAATGTCTGTGGAACTGACATTGTGTAAATTATCACAATAGGCTATTTGACTACTTTTTGGAAATCGTTTTAAATTATTCGTTAGTACATAATAAGCACACCACATTTATATTTCCGAGAGATCTACTGTATTTACAATGAAAATCAGTGTTAAAGAATAGATTTTCAAGATCCCGTCAAAAACGACATTCTGTAAAGGCGCTGGTCTGTGACGTCACACGCTAGAAAATACCGTAGTTAATACTAGTAAATACGCTAGTTCACGTCCAAAAATTGACAAAAGATACTTTAGAAGTAACTTACAGAGTTATTTCTGTACTGAATATAATAAGAACAATAACAATTGCAAGATTTCTGGGTATCGGCCGGTGCTGGTGGGTCTTTGGTTGCGACACCGCGGCGGAGTCTTGGCAGTATGCAGTGCAGGTGCTGGTTGATGACAAATCGATGTCTTAACAATTTGGCACAGAAAAGCGCTACCGCCGATTGGGCTGAATCTCCACTAAACAAAGTTGAGGTTTGCGTCAGGATTATTACTTAGGACTAGTGTAAAGCAGTTACAAAAATAATCACAAAAAAAATAATCTGACATTGAATAAATTTAATTTAGTTTCAAAGAGCAAAGCAAATAATTTGTGTGGCATTGTTTTTGATTGAAGTTGCTAACATCATTTGCTCAATCTATTTATTCATCTATTAGACATAGGTCTCCTCTATACATCGCTCTATCCATACCGTATATTTTTTTTAATAAAAGCTCGATCGTCTTTACATCACTCAATCCATATACATATTTTTTTATCTGTATATTTTTTTAATTGTTTATTTAATACTAGCTGTCAGTCGCGGCTTCGCCCATCTACGATTGGCTAAAAAAGACAAATGGTAAGGATACCTAAATTATTTGAAATTATAAAATAGCCTATGTTCACCAGGAATAGTGTAGCTTTACAACAGCGAAAGAATTTTTCAAAATGGTTCAGGAGCCTATTCGATGCAAACAAACAATCAAATCTATCCTCTTTATAATATTGGTATGGTATAGAAATGCACGATCCTCTTTAGATCGCTCATTATTATTTTCTTTATGTATGAATTCATAGCGTTACTCACCGGCTACTTATCCAATAGCGAGAGCCGCAGCGCCTCGTCGAGCGCTCGCTGTTCAGCCTCCATCTGCTTGTCCAAGGCCGCCTGTTCTTGTACGGACATGGCCAGCGCGGCGGCTAGCTCCGGATCCGGCTCGGACTCGGCGGGCGACTCGCCGCCCGACTCAGCACCGCCCAGCGACAGGGACGCAAGCGACGCCTCGATCGCCCTGGCAGATAACTAGCGGTCAGCTAGCGACTAGCAATACGTGGCAGTGGGAGGACTTGTGTACAAATGTGCTTAGTGTATGGACTATTGAGGCCTATTCATATCTATAGCTAAAAAAGCTTTTGATTTGTCTCAGTTTTCCTATAGCGTATGGACTACGATATGACTTATCTAATAGCTTATAAGAGCATTATTTGGCTTCTAATTGCTTGTCTAAAGCTACTTGCTCCTGGTCGGACATTGTCAGAGCGGCTGTGAATTCAGCATTAGGCTTGGAGTCAAAAAGTTTATACTATTTAGTTTAGACTCTTCAGCATAAATATTAATTTACAATAAGAATAATTTGCTCGAAAAAGTATATTTAACCCACTTATTCGAAAAGGACGACTTGGTTCGCCTTTAAGTGCACCCAAAGGTGGTGTTTTCTATAAGAAACTTTTAGCAGGCAATAATAAGTTTTGAATCCTCTTTATAAGTGCGCCGTAATTATCTTTGCCGCGCAATTTTTGAATTTGGAACATTAGTGTTCCAGATTCAAAAATTTCTCGCTCGGGATTCTACTATAGAATCCCTCACTTCGCTCTGGATTCAAAAAAGCGCCCTCGCCGTAAAATTTTGCTCCCTTATGGTACAATCTACTATTTTCTAAACTAAAAACAAAAGTGTCACTGAATGTTTTAGTGCTTCCTACTTTATTCAAACAGTGATTGGTTAGCCGGAAAAATAATAATCAATACAGGCAAAGGTGGAGAAAAAAAAATATAGATACGAAAAATAAACATAGGTATGATGGTAACAAAATAAAAACTTCAAAATAAATCAAACAACTTTTAATATTAAGAGTACATTATGTATAAGTAAATATTTTATCATTCGTGGTCGACCTAAAAAAAGTAGCACATTGATATTGAGTACCTGATAATTTCACTCAATCAGTACCAAATTAAATATGTGATGAACCAGTTTCACTTCCACTGGACTGCCCCACACAAAATCCATATGATGCGCATTTTCGTAGTCCAATTCTCTAGCGGCCACTACGTTGGGTAAAACACTCCGAATTATTCTAACAGAAGCCGGAGTCGAGACCCTGTCGTTGCTAGCATAGATCAAGGCCACTGGCATCGTCACCTTCCTCAAATCATAATCTGGGGGCGACAGGGAGTTGTATTTTCGAAGATTTGTGTCTGTTCCATAGTCAAACTGCGCTAATTTCTTTCTTTCTAAAATCTGAAGGATATGCATAGCATCCTTTTTCGAAGTCCCCGCCGGATAGTGGCCTATGAGACGATCTAAAAAGTATCTGTCCATTTTTGAATAATCTCCGTCGCCAGACAGTGCAGATATGAAAGTACTACACATTTTGAAAAACGTTTCGGTACGAACCGCGCACATGGACTCGTACATGATCATTAAGGAAGTGTCCCTTCCAAATAGCTCATCTTGTTGTAGACTGCTCAGCATCAAACGTAAGATCGGGACAGCCGCATGATCACTATAATCTGGTGGAGCCCCGAGAGGCGCCATGGCTATTAACCGCTTGATTTTGTCGTTATATTCCGGACGCATGGAACCCATGATGAAAAAGCTAGTAGCACCTTCGTCGTGCGCAACTGCTTGTATTTCTCTCTGTCCAGTTTGTTCCAAAATATAATCGATGTTAGCTGGAAGATCGTAGCACCCGAATTCGTGCATGCTAAAGTCCCAAAATGCAGCATCGTCTGGGCTAAGAGTTTTATGCCGCCGAGAGTAAATATTCCCTCGAAAATTCGCGAGCCAAACATCGCACCCACGGATAATAGACAAGGCATGGACCAGAGAAGTCTGCTCGCGAACTATATAAGAAGCACTGGAGCCTAGGAATCCAGGAACTAAAAGCACATGGCAGGGTGTGTCTCCGTGCACTTGGAAAAGTTTCAGCACGTATCCATCTTCTGTGACAACTTCGTGTTCTTTACAGTTTAAGCCGTCAGCTTGCGCAAGTTCTGGAAACGGTAACTGTCCCTCGATAGGAACCTGTGACAGATTTTTCGCCGATTCTCGAATAAGGTCCGTGTCTAACATTGATAAAAGTCCATTTCTGCTTGACACTGCTATATTTACTGTAGAAATAATAACTACAAGAATTATTTTTGGCTCCATTCCGAGATTTGGAAGTGAACTAAAGGTATAAGAAGCTGGTGGTATAATATATGGGATTGTATTAAGAGTGATGATATCAGCGACTACGTATGTCCTTGCATACACAAGTGGTGTTCTATAAATTTGCAAATGAAGAAATTAGCAATGGTGAATTTGGGGCAGCAACACTTATATTTTTAAATAATCTTCCAAAATTGACATAAAAACTTTTATTCGTATCTGTTTTTCATAATAAAGTAAGAGTGGCATCATTGTACGAGTATTGCGTGAGTGCTTAGGTATAAAATAATTACTGTATTTTTGATCTACAACAATTGTATTTTTTACATTAAAGTACATCCTGGGTATTACAATACCAAATACATTGAAACAGCTATACAACGTTTACTAGCAGTGGAACAATACAATACGAAAATTTGACTAAAACAAAAGAAAATTAATAATTGTACTTGTTCAGAAGTTCTACCACTTGCGGATACAAATACCGATGAACATTCTGTCCCCAAATATAGTCAACATGGTTAAACTTTCTCCTGTGGACCACTCGATACTCCGTCACATTGGGGAGCTCTCTTCGTAACACCTCGGCATCCTTAAATGCGGAAATCTTATCATTTCGGGCCACAATCATCGCGATCTTCGCAGCCGTTTTAGACACGACGTATTGCGGCGGCTGAGGGGAACCGTACACAAATATATTCTGTAGAAACCCATAATCATACTGCGCAAAGCTTTTTCTCGTAATCAACTGCAAGAAATGCTTCAAATTCTTTATGGACGTACCAGCTGGATAGTGAGCATAGAGCATGGGAGAGAAATCAAATTTAATTTCATCCGACTCTTCTTTCAAAACGTAGCCGTGGGAGCACCTATCGGGGCCCATCAAACCGTACGTGCAAAACTTCTTCATGAAATCGTCGAAGGGAACAAAACTGCTGAATATTTCTCCACTGCCCAAGGTACTCAGTAATAAGTCCGCTATCGTCTGAGAGAAAGCAAAACTCGGTATCATCAATAGCGAGTGATCTAGATGACAGATGGGCGCCATTAACAAGAGCAGCTCAACTTTATCGTTATATTCTGGCATTTCATTGCTCATTACGAAGAAGACTGTAGAACTTTGGGAGTAAGCGACGATTTTCACACGCTCCCGCTCCGTCACATTCAGCACGAAGTCTATTACAGACGGGAGATCATATACCCCGTGTTCATGAAAACTGAAGCTCCAAAAAGAATTGTCGGTATCAGGGTCTAAAGACACGTGTGAGTGAGAGTACTTGTTTCCCCGGAAATTGACGATCCACACATCGAAGCCAGCAGCATACAGAGCCGCCACCAAGGAATTGGCACCTCTTAGTATGAAGGAATCTGCGGAGTCAAAAAATCCATGAAGCAATATCACGGGTATCGCGCCCGTTGATGCTTTTACACGAAAAATCTTCAATAAATACCCATCTTGGGTTTCAACATCATACTCTAAGCATTCATAGCCGAGATTTGCTGCCATTTGCGTAAAGTTCAACTGAACATCAGTATTATTTGTTATTAACTCTTTTATTGAAGTCAGATTCAGCACTGTAATTTTAGATTGTTCAATCTTCTCTTCAAAAATCTCGGAGTCATTGTCACGTTGCGTTGTAGTTTCCAGTTTCAGCTCAGAAAATTCAAAGCTGGCGTAATCCGTGGTGACTTCAAAATCGTTGTCGAAAAATTGAACATTTTGTTTGTCAAATATGCCTAAGCGGAAGACCAAATATACTATTCCCACTGTCAAAACGAGTAAGCTGGTACAGGTGACCAGAGACGCCCTTACAGCTCTCATGATTACGAAACTCAAATGAATATCGAACGCAATTAACCACACCTGTATCGATTATGTTTTTTCCATGTGTATAATAACTAATTATTATTAATGCGTGAGTTTGTGTGTTGTCTGAATATAAAATATCGAATATATTCGATACAAACGTTACATCTTCGTAATGGGACTTACTTGTACTAACTGTATTACTTCAAACGACACTAAATCAAGGATGATTTACGTATTTCTAATACCATAGACGTTTATTGTTCAAGTTTTCGCCAGATTATTCAAACAATTACAGTAAATGCCTTTCGGATACATTAGTACAATATGAATATCCTAATTAATTGGTTAGATTGAAATATACAAGGTTATTGGTAATTAATTAGCATCTTTTTAGGGTTACAACAAAAAGTTGTTAGTTTTGATGTACAGAATAAGCCTCTAAAGCCATAAAATGATGCTAATTGATTACCAATAATATACTGTACTAGCTAACCCTCTATAGGTATATATTGTACTAGGCGAACTTCGTTTCACCTGCGTTTCGTTTCTTTCTAAACCATCCAGGGCGCTACCCAAACGCATACAAAAAAAAACATTCTAATCGGTCCAGCCGTTTAGAAGGCGTTCAGTGACATCACACATACAGTAGAATTATATACCTAAGATATTCAGACATATAAATTTTATCGCCTAATTTATTAATCGCTTTAGTATTAAGTTGTCCAATTTGTTTATCACATCTAGTATGAATTCACACAAAATTAGCTAAGATTTTAAAAACCGATATGGAGGAGAACTCTTGCCTGAAGAGCAGTGAAAAAAGTTTTTTTTTTTTAGGGTTCCGTACCCAAAGTGGAAAACGGGACCCTATTACTAAGACTTCGATGTCCGTCTGTCTGTCTGTCACCGGGCTGTATCTCATGAGATATCACCTAGTTATCATGGTTCATGAACCATGATAACTAGGCAGCTGAAATTTACACAGATGATTTATTTCTGTTGCCGCTATAACAACAAATACCTACTAATAAGAAAATAAAATAAGGGGGGCTCCCATACAACAAACCTGATTTTTCAGACGTTTTTCGCTCTATATTAATAATGGTAAAAGCTAGATGCTTGAAATTTTCACAGAATATTTAGTTTTATATTCACTTCAATAATAAGTAATAAAAATTAAAATAAATATTTAAGGGGGGCTCCCATACAGTACGGAACCCTCCGTGCGCGAGTCCGACTCGTACTTGGCCGATTATTTATTTAAATGAGTATTTTGTACGTTTTTATACAAATGTGAGACACATTACTGAAAATAGAGCTAGAAGAAAGAATTGGCAATCTCAGGTAGAGCAGAGAGGCGCAGTTAGTCAGCTACAATCGTCCATTGTTAGGGTATGATATATGTATTTACATAGTCCGCTAAGAACACATCGTTTAGCCTCAACAATAGGAGCAAATATTTTCACCAGGCGCGGTAGTCTGTAGAGAGAGAACTAATCGTTCTATCTTGCTCTATCATCATTTATAGACTATTAGTAATTGGAGTTACCTACCGTCCGTTCACAGATATTTTACCTCATAATGAAATATATAAGTAGACAGGGTGCTAAATAATAATAATTACAAAAGTAAGAGGGCGAGATGTGCATTTATGAAAGTGTGAACCGGACGAAACTAATATCTTTTGTGTCTGTTTGCGTATACATTTTTCGCGCCAAAAACTACTATTATATTTTTGATGAGATGCTTAAGTAAACATAATATTTATGAACTATTACCTATTTTCTATCACTTCTATTAGCATTACGCAGGTTTTTAGGGTTCCGTAACCAAAGAAAAACGGGACCCTATTACTAAGACTCCGCTGTCCGTCTGTCTGTCTCCAAGCTGTATCTCATGAACCGCTATAGCTAGAAAGCTGAAATTTTCACAGGTGATGTATTTCTGTTGCCGCTATAACAACAAATACTAAAAACAGAATAAAATTAATAACATTCCTTTATCTAGACTATAAAACCGTCAAAGCTGGAAAGATCTGGGGGAGGCCTTTGCTCAGCAGTAGGACACGACAGGTTGACAACAGCAACAACAATATGGAGTAATATTAAAACGACAAGTTCTTTGCCTTTTTTAAATATTTTTTTTGGTGTTGTTTTACTCTCTCAAAATACTGGGCAGATTTCAAAAGCTCCTTCGCTGAGCGAAGACATGCAACGACGAGAAATTAATATAAAATCATCATCATCATCCTGCCTTATCCCACTAAGTGGGGTCGGCACAGCACGTCTCTTTTCGCCACTTCACTCTATCATACGTCATCTCATCATGAACTCATCATCTTAACTCTATCATCATCATCTCATCTCATTATAAAATATTTGTAATTAGTATCAAAATGAAAGATCTGTTAATTTTCTGATGACTTGGTCAGAGGATGAGACTACGACTATTTTTTATGTAGGTACTTATTTTGTACATAAAAACGGAAATGCAATGGATAAACAGCCAGGGAAGCCGAGGCCATCTACTGTAGGGCATATTTTATTATTTATTGTTAAGATATTAAACTATTAAAAAATGCAACATAAATCAGATTGATTTATTAAATCATAAACATTGTCTCAACCTAAGCATTATATTAAAGCAACAATAAACATAATGTCCAATTGGAAAGGCGCCATCGTAAATTTAATAGCGACTTAAATATTGCTGTTTCTTTTTCACTACATTTATGGATTTTAAAGAGAGAACAAAATTTTGAGTTGCTATCAAATCTAAGACGGCACCCTTCGAGGAAATATCTACAGTCCCTAAGTAAAAGTAGTAAAAAAATATCCGAGCGCCGTCATATACACCGACTTAGATATTTGCTCGAAGATGGCGTCTTCAAAATTGTTCACATTATATTAAGCTTTGTTGATATTCACTAAAATATTTTTTATACTTTCCTATGAGGTCTACCACATCGAAGAAGTTCCCATGCTGAAAGGTTTTTTTAAGTCTGAATCTACTTATTGAGCTTGCCTTGCAAGAAACACAATACTCTATGTCCCACGGAATAGCGTATATTTTCAAAGCCACCCACGCCACCTCCGGGTCTATTTCTAACAAGAAAACCAAATCTGCCGAATCAGATATTCTTGTAGTTTCACCGAATTCGACATCGACCGGTCTATCGAACCGTGGATCGAAGAAATTAAACAGTTTCGTGCACATTATACTAAATACTTTATGCATGTGTGCAATCCTTTCATTTCTATCGGGGATTTTAAATTTCAACTCTGTTTTAATAATTCTCGAAACGTACATATAATTGATAATGCGGAACATCAAACTGTCAACATCGGCAAGGTCTGTGAGGTCAAAGAGTTCACATAATCGTATCAAGTATGGAGGTGGAGTTGCCTCTAACCAGGAATTCTGCATCTTGTCCAAGTCTCGCCGTTCCAGCGACGTTTTCTCATCCAGCATTATTTTTATTTTTTTATTTGCGTTCATTACATAATTTTTAGTTCCACTTTTTAATAAAGCATCTTTTCTAGCAGATTTTTCTGCAGTTTGCAGCATGCTTACAACATCGTTGTGATATCTATAATAGCATGTTCTAATCATCTCTAGAGGGGTCTCCTGTGAGGGCGGCATCCTGAGGGTAACATCGGCACCAAAGCTCAGTAGCACCTCCAAGAGAGGAGGATACAGTGTTAAGCCTACTCTCAATAAATCGTGCAACAGTGTATAGCCTCCACGTAAAGCGTTTACGTCAGCTCCTCGCTCGAGACACATCCTTGTGTACTCAACTTTATCCTTCAGCTGCATATATGTGTATTCCAAATACACATACTGCAGCAACCACAGTTTCACAACGCTCTCGCCACTATCCACGCCTCTATTTCCAGCTATCTTCAACCAGTTGTCCTTAAACCGCTCAAAATCAGTCGAACTCATTTTGGTCCAATTTAACACCAAGTAATCCTTTTTCAAGTTTTCCAAATCTTCGGCCGCTAAATTCTGTATTACATATTCTAGCTCCTCTGGGTCCATGCGTCTAGTCAGCAATGACCAGCTAACTATCAGTCGTTCGAAGTCTCTAGGCGTCATCTGTGTTTTGTTTATGATGTCCCAGTCTCTGTATATTCTGTCGAGTTCTATTTCATCCATGGTTTCTCCGGTTAGCAGCAGCCAGTCTTGTATCATTTGATCGTTTCTAGCTTCACGCGCATGCCTCTCCCGTACCACTCGCTCAAAGTCATACGACCAATGTCCAAATTGCATTATATCGATATTCATTAACGTCTTCTCTGTTCACTATTATTTGTTAGCATATCATGTACAAGAATACACAGAACCGTCGTAATATCTATAAACTTTGTTTAGTTAACTTGACCTTGACCTTGAAACGAAACTGAATTTAAATTACGTGTTGCGCAGTTGCAACTAGGACGTAGACTGTTTACGTTTGATGCTCTCGGCGTCCATATATCGGAATCCTGACGATAAACCCGCATATAAAAATAACCGGAAAGAATTGTTTAGCTAGTAATGCATTGCGCGCTCGGCATTGTATTAGCGAAATGCGCGCCCAACTGAGCAATCAACTTAATGCATCACTGTAATTCGATTTATCCAGTCATGGTGCGAACTCGTTTTGTCACGGGCCTTGGTTCTGAGGATTGGTTTTATTATTGGAACTTTTTAGAGATATGTGATTTGAATAACAAATGTGTTCGAGTTACATGTCATGTGATAGTCTTGAAGTATTCTTTGTAGTTGCTTATTTAAAACCATTTCTGTACAAGTTACTGACCCCGGAAAAGTATGGGAAGTCACGGGTAAAGCTGGTACGCAATAATATTGTCTAAGTCAACCAACCACTTAGGTAAGTACATACAGAATATTTTCATGACACATAAGTATCTACACCAAACCAAACAACATAACATCTGCGTTGATAATTATAATTTCAGATATAATATTCAAGCTTCGTTACATAAAATAATACAAATGGTAAATAATACTGAAGACTGAATAATATACAAAGCAAACAACGCTCGACTAAAATCTACCGGAGCGTCGCCAAAACGACCTGAAATCAATGTGACGCGTTTTCAGCAGTTTTAAATGAGTATTTCTGTGAAGGTAACGAAACATTATCATCATCTCAGCCTTATACGCCAGTTTTATTATTATTATTTAACACTTTATTGCACACCATTTGTACAAAAGGAGGACTTAACGCTAAATAGCATTATCTACCAGTCAACCTATAGGTAGAAAACATTGGATTGTAGGCATGAATAAACCAACAAAGAGATACATTAACTAAAATCAACAAAAATCAAAACTAAGAAATGATATAACTATACGAAATATTAATACAATTTCAATTTAAATAAAATACATAAACTTACATAAACTATTATAATACATAATAAGATGATAACTGGTAAAAGATAAAATAGCTTATCCCATGTGTTCGAGATTTTGGACAACTCTAAGTAATGCTCCCGCACAAGACGCTTAAAGACAGCCTTCGAAGGCTCTTGCCGAATAGTGGATGGAAGCTTATTCCAAAGGCGGAACACGGAAAGAGTCATGCACAAAAGACGTACTGTGCCTCGGGGTACTGAGAAGATGGATATTTATGGATTTTCAAAGCGTAATTTGTTGTTGACATCGTTGAATCAACAACTGAAACAAGCCTAACGCTTAGGCCATCGTGCCTCTTTATCGCTTGTTTCGCGCTCTGGCTTGTACGCTTGGCTCAGGCGAAACGTAACACTTTTTAATGCGTGCAGACCGCGATCTTAGATTTTTATAACGTTATCACATCAAAATGTTTTATTTCAAACACATAGGAAAATATACAAAATACTTTGCCTTTTATTGACAACTGCATCTTGTAAGGTATTATCAGTGCTTTGCCTGTTCTTTAGGTACCTTTTCACCGTGCCCTGATGCCGGGGCTGTAGAATACGGCATCGGTATCCCCTGCTTGTAGTAAGAGCCTACTAAAAGGAGACCTCTGGGTTCGCGTATGATTGGAGATGGGTTCTAGCCATCCACTCAAACGGGCCCGGGAAGGACGACAACGATTACTATTACGAGACGTTGTAACCTACCTACCGCTTTTATAATAACTCTTAAAAATTTAGATAAAATGTTTATGTAGGTACCAACATTTGATGTAATTTGATTTTTGTGAAATAGGTAAATTATTGATTGATTGATATTATTGGCCACGTTGTCGTTTACTATTACTAAGCGCCATGCAAATCGGCGGATGAGAAGTTAGCCGCAGATGAAACTTCGCCGTGATTCGCTAATTATTGCGCATGTGTGCACAATGCGTCGGCATTGCCGCGTGGCGTAGTGTTGAGCACGGGCGTAGGGAGGGTGTCTCGTCTCTCTGGTTCCCGCGCATGCCTATATTTCGGCTTTTGCGCAGCGTTCTGCGCATAACTACCAATCCGCCGACTTGTGTGCCTCTTAGTATATTTTTTTTTAGGGTACGACTGCATAACGGATATCAATAGCAAAGTGCTGGGAGCGTTCCCCTGGAGATTCCAGTCTTCACAGCGAATAAAGGCAGGACACCAAGGGATCGAGGGGCCGACTGTACCCCGAAGCCAGGTATCTTGGGCAGCTTTCCCCCTCGTAAAAAAGGTACTTTCTCACTAGCGTTATACTCATAACATAAGGGGTTGGAATAGGTAGTTTAATTTTACGAGTATATACTTGCAGAAAGGTCAACGTTTAAACAACTTAGATTAGAATAAAAATTCCGTTAATCAGCGTGATTTCCGCAATATTCAAATGAAAATGATGAAATAATTAGTGTTACGGCGCCTTAGTGCTGCCTACTTTTCTTTCTACCCGCATTTACCGACTCCTATGTCCTACCCTCATCATTTCCTAGACGACGACAGCCTAGGTACGTTCGCGGAAAGGTGAGACGCGCTGTTTGCTCTTGGCAAGCAGTCTGCCCTTGACCGCCGGACAGGGTGGACACATTACCGCTACAATCACCGCATCTTTCGACCACCGTTTTGACGTGTGCCCTCGCACACCATTCCTCTATCGCATACGATACATTCGTATCATTCCGCTACCAACAGTCCACTCCTCGTAATATATACGCCGCGCGCCGACTGCCTGAAGAAAGGAGCCAGGAGCAACCAGGTTCAAGGTTCTGCAGCTGTGCTCACCGACCCGGAGTATTCAGGTTAGTCGTCGTCTTCCAGCACCTATTTGTGTCCCGCGCGATCCGCCATAATACTTGGTGGCCGCGCTAACAATTAGTTTTAGAAATAATTAGTTGAAATGATAATTAGATGAAATAATTAGTTATTTAGTTAGATAATTAGATGAAATAATTAGTTTAAATAAGTAGGTTTTTTGGTCAAAAAGATAATCTGTGTTTCAATTTGCTGTTCGTTCATTTAGTCGAAACTATTTAATTTTTTCTTCACATTTTTTCCAAAATATTTTTATATTCATATTTATTTATTGCATAATATAAGTTTACATAGTACTAACAGTATAATAGTATAAATAGATTTTTAGTTTACAATTTTATAAACTTCATCAGACAGAAAATGAAATACTATTTACAAAGACCGAAATAAAACTGCAACCTCTGAAAATAGTAGTAGGTTCGAGCGAGATGCCGAAGGAATATCCATATTATGGATATCACAAAATTGCAAGTACGTAAAATTGGAGTACCTATTCCGAGCCCAAGTTATGAGACCTACCTCTGCAGCTGGCGCTCCTCGTGCGCCAACAAGTCCCGCGGCTCTCCGCTGGCTGGTCGCGCGGGGGTGGGAGTCAGAGGCCGCGCGCCGCGTAACGCTTCCCATACGTCCACCTACACACAATAGTAAATTATGTACCAAGAGAACCAAGTGGTGTCTTATGTCACAGGGGACACTTGGACCCTGTGCGTAGCGAGGGACGCTATAGTTAACTCCTGAGCGCAGCGAGGGCATTTTAAGTTAGTTTTATTTAGAGTCCTGAAGTCCTGTATGTCAGTGAAGCGAGAGATTCAAGTCGCCCAAGACGAAGACAAACTTGGTTCTAGAGGTCCATACTCTACTTTTCATACATCCTGCGAGAAAATATAACACCAAGAATATGAGTAACACTTACGTCATAAATTCGCTAGGTAAGTGTAGGTACTCATTGGGCAACTCGGTTTTGTTCACAATAAATTAAAACAAATTAGAATCTACCCACGAATTTTCATAAAATCGCACACAATTTATAATAAAACGGAGAATGTAAATACCACATGAAAAAAAAAACATGGCCAGCTCGATTATCATGGCCTGGCACGGGCATTGCAAAGAGGTTTTATTCTATTTTAAATTTAAAAATTTAAAAACTCCCCGACTCAAAATAAATTCTATGTCCTTTCAAAATCATTGAAGTAATACGGTACCAAATTACGAATAAAAGGGAAATATGGAAGGTAGTCAGATCCCCTCATCAACTAGAAAAGAGCTGATGATCTTGAAACGGGTGAACAGATTTTCATGAAACATGGCTAAGAACACTCAGGATAAAATTATCTGAGACGCAAAAAAAAAACTAAACGAAAATCGGTTCATCCGTTTGGGAACTACGATACCATAGACAGATACAGATACACAGACACGTTAAACTTATAACACCCATCTCTTTGTCGGGGTTAAAAATCGAACTGATACAACAAAGAGGTTTTATTCTGTGAAGTCGAGTAGAACCTCCTTACAATGCCAGTTGCTGTGCAATGTAAAGAGGTTAAATATTTAATTTAACAAAATGAAACCTATTTACCATGTCCTTAAATGTTCTAAGTTAAGAAATTTTCATACTAATTAGACGTTCCAAAGGTGATGTTCTCAAACCTGGCCCATACCTGACACGCTTTTATATTATAAACAAAAATATGACGAATTACGAAAAAATACTGAAAAAAATCCAAACGCTTTAGAAAAAAAACAAAACATTTATCATTATCGCAGGCCTAGCAACCCATGATTTGAATTTCCCGCCATCGTGTGTACCTAGAGAATGAAAAAGTTGATTTCAGCGTTGCCGCTATGTGGGAAATCACCTGAATCACGGGGAATCTCAACTCGATTGGGAATTGAATTTAAACGCAGGGATTTTTTGAAATCAAACTATGTTTCACGATTATTTTATCGATCAAGAGACATTATTATTTAAAAATGAAGAAGGATCTTCATGCTAAATATGAGTATCGTAGTATGATTTGATAAATAAATAGCATTTTATAGCTGAGGTGAGTCCCTTTCGACACTTTTGTTTTTTCACTATTTTATAAGTTTTTTATTTATTTGTACTTGTGTCGAATAAAGATATTTCATTTCATTTGAAATAGTTTGTCGCTAATATCTAAGTAATTTCGCGAGAACACGCATAATTGTTGATGAGATGAGCTACGATATTTTTCAATCTTAGTGATTGCAAAAATACAATGTAGGTATCAAAATATCATCCTACTACATGCATTACATTTGTTACTGGAGAATTTCGCCTCGTTTTTTTGGGAACTAAGAAAATAGAAACTGGTAATACTGTTTACGGTTTGCGATTGACTCCTTTCTTACATCCGTGATCTACAACATAGTGGATGTCATGGCGGTTAGTATGGCAATAATGCAAATAAAAAAAATTGTTTGCTTTTCAATTGACTGTTTGATTAAGAAACATTATGCCTCATCAAATTAAGTTGTTTTTTCTCCCTATTTTAGTTTAGAGCCCGTCATTGAGCCAAAGTCCCGTACAAAAAAGAGCATGTCCTTTAAATTACTTTACTCTCTAGGGAGTTTCATACAACTATGGCAGGTTATAGCCTTCGAGATTGTGTTAAGATAATAATGAATCGTTTTACGTTGAGATTCTACGACATTTAATGGGTCATGGTCATTCGAGCAGATGGTATGAAAAAATATTTTTCAACTCTGCTAGCCTCAATGAAAGTAATAGTAATAATATATCAGCTGAGTACTGGGAGAGAATTATATAATGTTGAGGATCATCGACACGACGAAGAAGAAGAAGAATGAAAGTAATTAAGCAAATTGGTAGTAGAATGGTAAAATCATCAAGGACCAGCAAGCGCAGCGTACGACGTCCACCAACTAGATGGAATGACTGGTTTAGGCGAAGAATGCCCAATTCTTACAATGGCATATGGTTCTGAGAATGCCCAATTCTCAAAATGGCAAAATATTTTAAATTGGGAATTTAATAAGAAAAACTCATACATATACATACAAGGTCTTCGGTAAGTAACATCGAACCACTCAAAGGCAAGTTCAGTACATCAATCAAAATGAACAACTTTTACTATGGAACCAACCAATTCAGATTCCGCAAAAAAAAATCGGCTGCCCCATACATTTAGTTGATTATTATCAATGTACTTTTTCTACAGAACTGCTAACTTTTTCGCAAATTTGGCTTCGGTTGGTCCAATAGTATAAGTTATTCGTTTGAATGTACTAAACTCGCCCTTAATAGGTTTTTACCGTTAGCTACCGGTCAACCTGTGTTTAGAAAATTTACATATTTTCTAAAAAAAAAAACTCGTATTGCCATTTTGAGAATTAGGCATTCCTAGAATTAGCCATTATCAGAATTGGGCATTCTTAGCCTAAGCCGATTGACGATAAAGTTAAAATCGTAGGAACTTAACTAATGACCCAATGGGTCGTCAAGCGTAGAGCCCCACAAAGGAGTATTATCACTACATAGTATAAAACAAAGTCACTTCCCGCTGTCTGTCCCCATGTATGCTTATATGTTTAAAACTACGCAACGGATTTTGATGCGGTTTTTTTTAATAGATATAATGATTCAAGAGGAAGGTTTATATGTATAATACACCTGTGCGAAGTCGGAGCGGGTCGCTAGTAATCTAATAAAGTAGAGCGCGGTATACCTGGTCGTCGTGAGTGCCGGCCTCCATAAGGCTCTGCTGTATCGCGTACTGCAATAGCCCTTCCTCCCCGTCTTCGCAGCTCGCGCGGTCGTCGCTGCCCGCCTCCCGGTACCCTCTGTTGGAAAAATATTAAATATTTATTCAAAAACATCTAGATAAATTATACAGTATTATTGTTATTTAGGTACTATCTATATAAGTATGTATTTAAAATATGTATATGTAGTATTTCAGTCTCTGGCAGCCATATCACAAGCATTGCTTAGTTTGGGGTCAGAGACCGTGTGTAAGATGTTCCCTAATATTTAATACAAGGTTTCTTTGGAAAGTGCAGGGACTTTCAAAGGTGTATTAGGCCCCAATTATGAAGGCTACATCGTAAATTTAATAGCAACGTAAAAAAGTGCTCTCTTTATCGCATGCCTAAAGTGAAAAAGAAACAGAAATATTCTAAATAGCTATTATAATTACGGTGGCGTCTTCATAATTGGGCCTATTATGCTCTTATAGACTTTATGAACAACTTTTACCATGACATCAATTATTGCGAATATTATTATGTTGCCGAACTAACGTGATATTCGCAAATTTATATCCTTTAAATAACGGGAAAGACTCACGTAATTTAATAGTCATGACGTCTTTTTCAAGTGAGCGAGTGCTAGCGCGCGGAGCCAGCATTGCGAGTTTGCAAGACTACCAACAGTTTGCCGTGGAATAGAGAAATTTTTAGATTTCATTTTGCAATAGAGAAATATTGTAAAATTGCTGAACGTTATCCGCACGTTCGGCACGTGGAACAAGAATTGTCGTGGAATAGGGGAATTGAGAAAATAGGAAAATTTATAAGTGTATCGGGGAGACTTTTAGCACAGAATATATAATTAGTTCATAGTTCAGAGACACACTTTTGAATAGTCAACAAAAATATACATAACGGTACCTACATAATAACTTAGCAAGAAACTAATTACTTACGATAAATATTAATTACAGGTAAACAATCAATCAATCAATTAAATCACAATAATCACATTAGATAAATAATAAATACAAGTAAACACAACAAGGTGCCAGTTGTATGAATGACGAAATTATGCTTTTAGTGTGAATAGGGCATAGATAAGTATGACTAGAATCCTCAATTGCGTACCTATAACACGTAAGAAAAAAGATGTGCTATACATAATTAGATAGCTATATAATATACGTTGTTATGATTTTATTATATTTGGACTCTAGATAATAGTAAAAACCACTCTAGATAGTAGTTTTTGGCGCAAAATTTTGTCTGACTGTTACGCCTAGGCCGTGCGTAGTAGACGACAAAAAAAAACGTATACGCAAATAGAGACAAAAGTCCTGTTCACACGTTAATACTTGCACATCTCGCCCTCTCTTTCTTTTGTAATTATTACTAGTTAGCGCCCTGTCCAGTTAATACTTTGACTATGGAATAGGGTGATTTGAATATAGATCGCGAGCACCGACCGTCCGATAGCGAAGCACTGGTCGTCGACGAGGCAGGAGAGGCGCTCGCCCTCCTGTATGTGGTCGACTTGGGGCACGGGGCTCTCCATGCCGAATATGTTGCCGAACGTTATCCGCGCGTTCAACACGTGGAATAGGGGGATTTCTGGAACAAAACATTACCCTTTACTAACTTGCATTGTAGCAGTATGAGCAGCGTTTTTATCAGAGATCTGAGTATGAGGTAGTGTACCAGTCGAACGCATATCGATTTGGTGTGGCTTTGTACCTTTTTATTTTCAAATATTATTTTTATGGGTCAAAGACGCGTGGGTTCGATTCTCACCCAGGGCAAGCATTTGTGATGAACATAAGTGTTTGCTTTGTGTCGGGGTGTTAGTACTGTTATCTTTATGTATGTATGTAAAAATGTGTAAGTAGTATATTAGTCTCTGACAGCCATATCACAAGCTATGCTCAGCTTGGGGTCAGAAAGCGTGTATCTTACATACGGTCCCCTAATATTTATTTTTATTTACTAGTTCATTCTCGTCTCTGCCAGGGGGTCTACTAAAGTGGGAGCCACATGTACCTAAGTAGTAATTTAAAGCTATTTTTGAGTAAAGTTTTGGTGTAAATTGTAAACTACTTATTAAGGAAATAAAGAAATTGAAGTTAAACATTATAAACTATATTATACTTATAAAAATAATATAAATGTATTAGGTTAGTAGTACAGGTAGGAAAATGTTTCTATTATTATGCCATTTTTTCTAAAAAAATGTGGTGGTTACCAAGTTAAATAAGCATTAGTGCAACTATAGTCTGACCGTTTAACTGAGTCCTCGCCTGCGCGGTACAGAGGCGCGGGGGTAGACGACAAAGGGGACTGAGACAGGTGCGAGCGGCGGGGACCCGCCGCTCGCACCTGTCTCAGTGCACGCCGCACGCGCAGGCGAGGACTCAGTTAAACGGTCAGACTATAGTTGACGGCAGGAACTCAGATTTGGCGTAGCTTAAATAAATCATATCTGTATTGTCTGAAGAAGAGATAGATTCGATGATAGACAGTAGATATAGTGCGTGTGCACCCATTACAATATAATTTTGTTTTAAAATACGTATAATTATTACCTAACACGGCTGCGTACTAAATGCGCATTGAACTAACAAGTATATGTATAAACTAGGCCGCTATTTTCAGTAACGATAACTCAGTTTAGTTCTTGTTTTTTTTTTGCGTCCAAAGTTTCCTAAAAATTTGAGTCAAAATTTTAGGCTTATATCATTCGAGTGGAGAATTTTTTCCCAGTTTTATTAGCAAAAAGCATAGATATTGTAAAGAAAAATTAATATAAATCTTAGTTTTAGATATTCAACAGCAAACACTGGTGTGATTACCCACCGACGTTTGCATTGAGTGATGAGCGACTTGTTTACTCTTAAATGTCGATTTTTTGGAACTGTTGCTATTTTTATTTTTCACGTTTATTTTGAAGCACGATACAAAGTCTGGAGCTACGTTGAAATATCTTCTTCAGTGACAAAATACTACTCGTCCGTGTGAACTCACCAATTTTAACTGGAAAGCCGGCCGGCAGCTGCATTTGCACGAAGTCTTTCAACTTGGCGAAATGCGGAGACGATATCGCTGTCATCAGGTCTAAGATCGGCATTATCTGCTCTTGTAACTGTAAAACAAAAACATAACAATTGTCAAAGAGTATAAGTCTGTATCAAATATGATACTGCACTGGCCCTGGATAATAGTACATTATGATATAAGTGCGGTAAGTTGAAAATTACAGCCGAGGCGATATTGCTAGCCCTAGAGGGCTATAAGGAAGCAGAGGCTGTAATTTTCAAAGCGCACGTATGTCATACGACGTTTTATAACATATTTGCGAGGAAATTAATAAAACTACAGTTAGCGCGCGAGTTGAATGCAGTCGGGGTCTGAGGTAAAGAGCGGGAGCATCTCCCCCCGCTATCCGCACGCCCCACCTCACGCGCCTGGGCGGGTTGGGCGTGCGGATAGCGGGGGGAGACATTCGCATTCCTAAGCTCTGCATTCAACTCGCGCGCGTACAGTATGACTTTCTTAAACGAATAAATCTTTACTTGTCCAAAAATTAGCGATGCGCGCGCATCAACCTTTTTTGTTTAGGGAAAGGTACAAAAAAGCCAGTATTACTAATAAAGTAAATTAATTATATTGTGTTTTTGTTACAGATAAATGGTTGTAATTTATTGTCAACATTAAATAAATGAAAGAATTAAATACTTATTTATTATATTTTATCTCCCAAAGTTAATTTTATTCATAAAATATTGACCACTTTTCTGACATAAAAACTCTTTGCTAAGATTTTAAAAAGTATCGTTAACTCGTGCGTTTTACATTACAATAACGCACAAGTGCGTTATGAAATACATTACGATATTGAAATTGGTGTAATTACAGCCACTTTACGAGCAAATATGTTATAAAAGAGTTTTCGAATGTTGAGCACTGAGCCTTTACTCCGTCTTGCGTAGTTTACTTAAACTTTCGCGTTCACGTGTGGCCACATACATTCTGGTTAGTTCTTTCTCGTTTCCGTCAGGGGCGCTGTACCAAAATGGAAAGAGCCATACGGAAACAGCTGTAGTTTAAATTTACGTGTAAACCTGGACTAACCCCTCCTCTTCTTATTACGAAAAAGAAGGGTTAAGCCAAAATCCACCATAACAGTCAAAATGCTGGTTTGAATTCTTGAGAAAACGGTTTACGATTTTTTTTCTTTAGCTTAGGCTATAAGATCATAGTTTCATGATTCAAGGTTAACATTCAGTAAGTTCGTATAGGCTGGGTGGCTAGGTGTCAGAGTTTTAAAGCCGCCTGAAGACCTCTGACATGGATAAACATTCAAAACAACCGAGAACAACCTACAATTTAACATGCAAAAAGCACATACGTTTTGATGTTTTCCCTAGCACTTTCAAGGGAGATATTTTCATTCAAATGATTTTTATCTTGCTTCGCACACTAGGTTTATAGAAATGTTATTTTTGTGATAAACATTTCAAGAATTGACGCGCTCGCAGGATTTGAACCTGCATCCCTCTGGGATTCCGGCCCAGATGCTTTGTCTAATTAAGCTAGAACGCTGTACTACGAACCCGCTAAATTAGTGAAATGTTTATCATTTTACTACCAACTTCTACAGTGTTAATGATATTTTCATTGTAATACACATTATCATCGTAGTAAAATGTAGCAGCTTTAAAAATGTAAAATACGATGAAAATATCTAAGGATTGCAGATCTGAAAATTGCATCTTGACTTGGTTTCTCCATATCGTCCTGAGAGAAAGATTTTGACAAAGAGTAGTTTGGTAGAGAAATGAAGATTCCGTAGTAATTAATTTTTTAGGGTATATAAGTTTTAGAAAAATGTGCAAAAGTTACCACCAAAGTGCAAAGTACCACCAAAGAAAAGACTACCCATTACGGGTAAGCCGTTTTAGACATCAGATATTTTTGGGTAGACCCAACTTTCCGCGTCCTACCGCGTTTAGCGATTTTTATAAGAGATAAAAAAAATTTTTCGCAATAAATGGCAAAACCATCTTCCATCGAGTACAAAATTCGAAAAGTTCGCCCGAATTCCTGTATACAATTTTTCCATTATTGTTGATTTCTCAAAGACGGCTCAGACGATTTCTTGAGTATTTAAATGGGACCACCTCAGGAGTATACCCTTTCAAAAAATAATTTTTGATTCGGTTCTCTCTCTATTGACAAAAATATCGATGAAAATACACAAAAGAAATACATACAGACGAACATAGAGCCGCCTTTTTTTGAAGTCGGTTAATGTTTTTTTATATAACTCACCTCTAGCGGGTAGTCCTCACAGAGCCACAACGTAGCTCTAAATTTCTGAACCTTGGTGGTGACCTCCCGCGTCCGACCGACGTCTTTCTCCAGCGGGTCTTCGGAGAAGTACTCCTGCCACGTGACGGGCGCTGAGGGGATCAGGTTTTCGGTGGAACTGCGCAACGACCGGCTCTCCTAAGACAAACGTTTATGATTATTGTTTAAGTACATGGGTGTGTTGAAGCCGTGGTGATCTATTGGAAATGACACCCGCCTTAAAATCGTAAGGTAGTGAGTTCAAATCTCGGACCCGTATCAATGAATTCCTAGGAATTTATGTACGGAGTTTCACACCACTGGTTTTTCGGTGAAGAAAAACATCGTGAGGCAACCTGCATACGTCCGTAGGAGGAATTCGATGGCGTCTATGAATCCACCAACCCGCACTGGGCCAATGTGGTAGATATAGCGCAATCACCCTTCGTGGGTAGGCCTACGTCCTGCAGTGAATTATTACAAAGGCTGGTACAGTACAGTACATGGGTATGTGGGGTGCTAAAGGAGGTATGGATGGGTGATGCCTGCCTTAAAAATGATTTTACCTAGCCCAGAAAAATTGACAACTGTTCTGGGGTCATCAAAAGTAGACAGCAGACAAAGGAGGTTCACTATCCGACATTCGCCAGCGCCAACAACCTAGCCAAAGGAGTATTTTGAGCCAGATTTATCTCCTCTTCTTCAGATGCTCGGTGCGAATCTTGGAAACCAGCTCCACGTTGTTGGCTCTGAACACTTTACACACGTAACCGTTCACGTTCTCCGTCACTCATACAACAAACGCAATTTTTGCTCGATATTACTAACGACAACAGGTAGACGCTTAAATGGGGCATTAGGGTCTTCCATAATGTACGAAACCCTTCAAGAGTTTACGACTCGCACTTGGCCGAGTTTTTGTGATAAACATTTCAAAAATCTGTCGCGACCGCAGGATTTGAACCTGCATCTTTCGGAATACCGTTCCGGATGCTTTTTCAATTAAGCTAGATCGCTTACTGGGCGGTCAGTAATCTTCTAGAGGAGCTACTTGTCAAGTGTAAAATTTTTACCAACTTACAGCGTTGGCGGCGCCACCTGTGATACGCGTATTAGACAGGTAATGACTCCACATCCTAAGTATATTTACCGTGTCCGGGGTAAGGAGCGGCGACGAGGGTCTAATACCTTCACTATCCGTCAAGGCTGCTTTCCCAACCCTGAATAAAAACATCACGAACGACCTATTAAAGATGCAGCGACAAGATCTTCGACTTATAGTAGGCGTCATAACTAGTCACTGCAACTTAAATAGTCATCTGTATAAATTGGGTGCCACTGACAGACCACTATGTCGTGGATGTTTGCAAGAAAACGAAACTGTAGAGCATGAGCAAGACACTAGAATAGCTAACGGGCTGCATCACGCTTTTGCATTGGCATTATCATCAGCTTTGTCATCCAAATCGCCATCATCTTATTTAACATCTAAGCCATTAAAGCAGTTATGCCAGCGGCCCAGAGCCACGCTCCGCGTTATTTTAAGGAGCTGGGCTGGCTCGGGTAGACGCTGGAGGGAGAAATATGCACAAAACATTCCATGCGGGACGTCAGTGTAGGACTTATCGCCCCCACATCGAATGAGAAGAATAAGAATTCACTATCCGCCAGCGCCAACAGCCCTTTGGAAAGGAGCCTTTGAAGCCAGATTCCTCTTCTCTTTGGGCAAACACTCTATGCAAGGTCTGCAAATTAACTCCATATATTGAATATTTACCTTGTCCGGGGTAAGAAGCGGCGACGATGGCGTGGTAGGTTCGCTATCCGCCAGCGCCAACAGCCCAGCCAAAGGAGCCTTCTGAGCTAGATTCCTCTTCTCCTTGGGCAGGTGCTCGGTGCGAGTCTTAGAGACTAACTCCACGTTGTTGGCGCTGAACACTTTGCACTCGTAACCGTTCACGTTCTCTGTCTTGTCTTGACGCCAGCCCCAGATTCCGCTCTTATTTCTGCAAAAAACATTCTACAATTAGGGAACGATCTGAGAACTCCTTTTTTTTCTAGGGCAAATCCTTTATGGATACCAATCCACCCTGAAGCAGCAGTGTGGTGTGGGAATCTCACCTTCTGTCGGTGTACCTACTAAAAACTCTGGACTGTTAGTTCTCTGCGCATCTTAGGCAGTATTTGCGGGAACGCTTCCGCACACTTCCGCGACAATTGATCATTCTGTATCTGAGATTCCAACATTGGTTGTTTAGATTGGAAACACACTGCAGTACTAGCTTAACCTCGTTCAGCGCAAATCATGTAGAAACGACTTAGTGAATCGAGACCACGTAGCTGAAGCAATTTTAAAGGTCTTCAACAAACACAAAATTAAAACATGGAAAAACTCATGGATAACTGACAGCGAGGGGTACTGTTAATGTCCGACGCTTTTGTACTCGCACCATATGGCTCTACCAGGCTGGCTGGAGGCTCACCGTTCGAAGCTGATCTTGTCCGTATCGAGGTAGTTAATGGCGAGTGGCGCCGCCAGCCGCTGCTGCCTAGTTTAACTAGCTGCTATACTCAACCAGCAGTGGTCTCGAACGACAAAATGCGAAATCGGTAGAACTGCCTTGATGAATGTGAATGTGAGGATTATCAGGTTTGAAACTATTAATAATGTACGTTATATAGCCGGAAGACTCCTAACCTGTGGGGGGAAGGAGGGGGATCCCCTATCCCCTCTTTTTAATCTTGGCTCGTTGCAAACTTAAAACTCGGTAGAAAATCTGGAGAATTTGGCCGGGAATTCAAAATTCCATGAAAAATTGGGAAGAATATCGCGCTATGTAACAAATCATTGTTGGTGTTTCTGTAGAATAGGCCCCAAATCGGTAGAAATACCGAAATATCGGTAGGTTTGAGCTACCAGACTGACTGGAGGCTCACCGTTCGAAGCTGATCTTGTCTGTATCGAGGTAGTTGATGGCGAGTGGCGCCGCTAGCCGCTGCTGTAGCGCGTGCGCGGGCGGCGCGGCGGCGGCTCGTGTCGCTTCCGACGCCTCAACGTACTCGCACCATGAGGTTCCCGCTTCGTGGTCCAACTCCACCATGCTCGCTGAACGACCTGTAACAACAGTGCTGTTGAAGCGCTTCCCGCCCTTTTCAACCTTTTCATATATTTACTGTTAAAATTAGAACCTTATTTCACCCATTAAAACAAATTAGTTTAACGTAAAAATCATAGATGGCGACATTAATCTAGCGACAAAATCCTGTATCGCGCTTAAAACTTGTGCAATGAATTTAATGAATGTTTGACAATTTTGTAATAACTTAATTTTTCGGTACGATAAATACATTTCGGAATCAAATGTTTCTATCGAGGAAAGTATTTGGGCCAAGCCTAAAAACCACTCGTCACGCTCGCTCAATAAATACATAAATAAATTGCAAATTAGGTGTATACGTATAGAGTAATGGAGTGGCTGGCAACCGGCTCGAAGGACCATATTATGTAAGTACAGGCGCTCGCTTTAGACGCTCCGACGTACTCGCACCACGGCATTCCTGAGTCTTGTGTGCTAACTTTACTACGCACGTTGAACTAGCCTATGCTCGCGCGAATTTTATACTTTTAACAATTAATTCCTTTTATTTTAATTTAAAAAGTGGTCCTTCGAGCCGACAGTCACGGTGATAAACAAACTACCAATAAAAAATATTAATAGGTATACCATTTTACAACTAACCCTGTCCTCTAAAGATGTACGTCCTGTCTCCTCTCTGCCACTTGTTATTTTCAAACCCGACGAGAGTGGTGTCGACGCGCACGTTCCCTCCTCGCTTGTACACTTTGTACGTGTCGAATGGACACATGCGCGATACCAAGGGCACTGAAAAAGGAATACAGTATTTGGTAGTGGGGTGAACAGGGGATGCTAGTGATCTCTCTTACATAGCACTTGTCAGTAGAGAGACCGTTCAACTTGTGTTTGTGAGGTTCCAAACACTACAATAACCTAGTATTTATTTATAACTTATATCTGAGCTCAGTCTGTTCAGTAACCGAGTCTGAGTCTGAGTTCTCAGTAGTCTTGATGTACTGACATCACTACTAGCGACCCGCCCCGACTTCGCACAGGTCTCTATCTATTTAAAAAAACTGCATCAAAATTCGTAGTGTAGTTTTAAAGATATAAGCTTACATGGGGACAGCGGAAGCGACTTTGTTTTATACTATGTAGTGATAGTGATAACTTGAATTCAGTTAATAATATAATTCGTCTTAACGTATTTCTACTGTTAAAAAAAAACATTTCGACAAATGAAATTCGCAGAAACAAAAAAAACAAACGCGTTGCGTTACTTTTTGTCGTTAGAGAATCAAGCCTCAGCTCTCACCGTCGAATATCTTAAAACGTTGACAATCAATATCGTGTCAAAACTCACCCCAGCTAGTGAATTGCCACTTCATCTCCACGTAGAAGTCGGGAGCTAAACTGAGTCGGTTCAGTAAGTCCGGAATGCCGCCCGCTCGCACCGCGTGCCTCTGGTGATCTCGTCTAATCTGCACTATCGATAGAAGCTCAATGTCGACAGTCGCTGTAGCTAGGACCTCGATGTCTCCATCTATACCGCTGTCAATGAAAGTGTTAAACTCACCTCAGCTAGTGAATTGCCACTTCATCTCGACGTAGAAGTCGGGAGCTAAACTGAGTCGGTTTAGTAAAATGCCGCCCGCTCGCACCGCGTGCCTCTGGTTATCTCGTCTCGACAGCACCAGCGATAGAAGCTCAATGTCGACAGTCGCTGTAGCTAAGAGCTCGATGTATCCATCTATACCGCTGTCAATGAAAGTGTCAGAACTCACCCCAGCTAGTGAACTGCCACTTCATCTCGACATAAAAGTCGGGAGCTAAACTGAGTCGGTTCAGTAAGTCCGGAATGCCGCCCGCTCGCACCGCGTGCCTCTGGTGATCTCGTCTCGATAGCACTAGCGATAGAAGCTCGATGTCCCCGGTCGCTGTCGCTTCTTGTACAGCTGACAATTAATAAAAAAATATTGTTAATGTTATTTCTCTCTCTACATATTGTAAGCTAGAAGACACTAGAACATGAGATGAACGCCGGCTGCACGCACGATAAGGCATGACTCATTGTCACGTTCCGCTTGAGCTAAGCGTGCTAACGAGAGCGCGGAACAAACGGTAGCGAGGCACGATCGACCCAAGCGTTCGGCTTGTGACGCATATACGACTTTTCGCAGTTGACATCGGCTCCTGCTTCGAGTAATACTCTGACACACCCCGTGTGACCGAGGGTTACTGCTGGCAACAGCGGTGTCCGGCCTCGGTTATTCTTATGTTCAATGTCTTCTTTCATTTGTTCAGACTGTCTTTAGATCTAAGTTATATGATGTGTTCTCCCCTGTCCACTCATCTCCTTCTCGCAGTTGACGTCAGCCCCTGCTTCAAGCAGTACTCTAACACACTCCGTGTGACCGAGTTACTGCTAGCAGTCGGCCACGGTTGTCCTTAAGTTCTGTGTCTTCATCCATTTCTTCAGATTGTCTTAGATTAGATATGACGTGTTCTCACCTGTCCACCCATCCTTCTCACAGTTGACGTCAGCCCCTGCTTCGAGCAGTACTCTAACACACTCCGTGTGACCGAGAGTGACAGCCAGGAGCAGCGGCGTCCGGCCTCGATTGTCCTTACGTTCTATGTCTTCATTCGTATACTGGAACAATGTAACTACTTGTTAGTTTTATGCTGAATGTCTCTTAGGGCGCTTGTTAAGGAGACGGGTTTTCGCCGGGGCTACGCACGGTTTTAAGCCGCGCGTCGGCTCTAATGGTGCATCCACACTCTCCACGAGGCGACACAAGCACCGCAGCTGTAGCTAACTTCACATCCTTAATTTGTATTCAAGTCGGCGGATGTGAAGTTAGCTACAGCTGCGGTGCTCGTGTCGCCTCGTGGAGAGTGTGGATGCACCTTAACGACAGCGCGAGCATGTGGTGCTAAAAAATGCTCGTGAACAAAATTAGCCGGCACCCGGCCCTTACTTACCCGGTACTTTTTTCACACCTTGTGAATTCACCTTAACAGCTGTTGAAAATAAGCCCACGTATAAAACGCGATCGGGCTATCTTCATCACGCTGGCCCAACGCGTTTTGGTGGATGTTATAGATGACGCGACACAGATATACAGTAGGTACAAAACTTGTCGTCATCATTAGCAGCCATAGGACGTCCACTGCTGGACATAGATCTCCCCTATAGATTTCTAATATTTCCAGTATGATTGAAATCTGGGTGTTATGAGTTTAGGTAAGCAGATTTTAATCATACTGGAAATCGACTACGGAAATATGAATTAATGTAAGGGACAAAAGGTCATTTTTCAGGAGAGCCAAAAAACGATCGCAATTTTTTTTATTTCTTTATATCTTTTTTGTTTCTTGTCTGATTTAAATGATTTCTAGGGCGAAATTGCATAAAATTTTGAACTGTTTATGTTAAAGATATCATTATTTGAGATATTCCTGTAGTTTAGGAATTGACATGTCCCTTACATTATTTTTTTCTGTTAAAATGACCGAAATTTTTAAAAAAAGTTAAGGTAACGTACATCTCATAATCAAATACGAGGTAAAATTGCAGTGAAGGACATCGCTTCAATAGGTTTTTTTAAATAAATAGCCCCAAAAGTTTATCATAATCATTTATTTTCAATGAAATTATATTAAAAAATGCGTCACTGACGCTAAGTTAAAAAAAAAAAAAACAACTTAATTAACTTCTTATGTAATCAAAAGTCTTAAGCAATACTTTTAAGTAAGCAATATCACAATAAAATGCGTTAGAAAACTTTTTAAATAATGAAAAACTAACGTTCATTATCATAAAAAGACCGTGTAGGAACTTTTATATTCAGTCTTCCATAATATAACAATAAAAGCTTCCAAAAAAAGTTAAACTACGTATAAATCTTTGTAAATTAAACAAAATCATAATATAGTTCTGAACCATGTAACAAGAATAATACTTATAAAAATTAAATTGTTTTCATTTATGGCAACAGTTGTTTTAATTATTTGTGGAACTATGATTAAGTTTATCCTATTCGTTTGACAAAACAAGGAAAGGCATGATCATTATTTCAATTCACTAAATATGACTGCAACGTACTAGGCTTGTATAGGTATAATATGACTTTTCAAGACTTTCCTTGTGTTGTCATATTAAATTTACAAGATTATATTAACAGTATTTACGTAACACTACTATGTAGGAACTGCCTATTGCAATCAGGCACATAAAAGGCGTAAGGCAATAAGGCAAGGCTGATTGCAATAGTTCCTACATAGTAGTGTTACGTAAATACATAAGTTAATATAATCTTGTCAATTTAATATGACAACACAAGGAAAGTCTTGAAAAGTCATATTATACCTATCAGTTTGTTAGTATAAGTCTTCCATAAAGAAACAATAAAATCTATTAAAATAGATGATAAAATACTTATGCCTAGAAACATGTTCAGTCAAAATTAAACAAAAACAAATAGGGCACCTACTTAAATATCCATGGTTTACCTATAACGAGCTATTAAAAAAAAACAAGACAATAATCTCGATTTTAGCAAGTAAATTATTTGTAAGATGAATCTTATCCAGTAAGTTTCTTTTATTTTACAACAAAAGGAAAGACGTGAAAAACCGGATTCAAACGCTTTTAAGTGACAGTTACAAATTGGCTATATGTTTTCAAGACTTTCCTCGTATTGTTCAATGTAAGTCATATAATATCAGTCATATAATTATCTTAACTGTGATAATAACTTGTTAATAATGTTTACCAGAATTAACATAAATACGAGTTTCAAAACAATGAGAAAATCTTAGTCAACATTTCTGTAGCAATGCTTTCATGATTAAATTATAGTGAAGAAAAAATAAATGCTTATTCATCATCATCTATTCATGATTTATTGATTATTTAAATGATTATTCATTCATTTGAGGTTAATCCAAAAACTTACTGTGCGTCTTTATCTGTTTCCAATGAAGTGTCTAAAACTGCACCATCATGCGGAAGATTTAGGTAATCCGCGTGAAATCTTCTGGGAATGTTGTTTTTATTATTTATTTAATGTTGTTTTTATTAGTTATTATACGTAAATACATAAGTTAATATCATCTTGTAAATTTAATATGACAACACAAGGAAAGTCTTGAAAAGTCATATTATACCTATACAAGCCTAGTACGTTGCAGTCATCTTTAGTGAATTGAAATAATGACCATGCCTTTCCTTGTTTTGTCAAACGAATAGGATAAACTTAATCATAGTTCCACAAATAATTAAAACAACTGTTGCCATAAAAGCAACCAATTTAATTTTTATAAGTACTATTCTTGTTACGTGGTTCAGAACTATATTATGATTTTGTTTAATTTACAAAGATTTATACGTAGTTTAACTTTTTTTGGAAACTTTTATTGTTATATTGTGGAAGACTGAATATAAAAGTTCCTACACGGTCTTTTTATGATAATGAACGTTAGTTTTTTATTATTTAAAAAGTTTTCTAACGCATTTTATTGTGATATTACTTACTTGAAAGTATTGCTTAAGACTTTTAATTACATAAGAAGTTGTTTATGTTGTTTTTTTTTAACTTAGCGTCAGTGACACATTTTTAAATATAATTACATTGAAAATAAATGATTATGAAAAACTTTTGGGGCTATTTATTTAAAAAAACCTATTGAAGCGATGTCCTTCACTGCAATTTTACCTCGTATTTGATTATGAGATGTACGTTACCTTAACTTTTTTTTTTAGATTTCGGTCATTTTAACAGAAAAAAATAATGTAAGGGACATGTCAATTCCTAAACTACAGGAATATCTCAAATAATGATATCTTTAACATAAACAGTTCAAAATTTTATGCAATTTCGCCCTAGAAGTCATTTAAATCAGACAAGAAACAAAAAAGATATAAAGAAATGAAAAAAATTGCGATCGTTCTTTGGCTCTCCTGAAAAATGGCCTTTTGTCCCTTACATTAATTCATATTTCCGTAGTCGAATATTAATGTAAGAGGCCAACTATTATAGGACATGTCCCGTAGAGGCTGCAAAAATTATAAATCTGTAATCAAACCACTTTCCTATAAAAACCTCTGCCTGTTTAAGTTTGTTTGATTTTCAATTAATATTTGTTTGTCTGCGTAAGGGCCAGTGTATATTTTTTAAATTGATGTAAGAGGCACATCGGACTTGAAAAACGTAACTTGTAATAGCGTAAGGGAAATCAATTGGTTAATAGGATGAGAAACTTAACGTATGAGGCATATTGCATTTTTTATGTCTGTTAACGTACTTTTTATCCCTTATTTTTGATATTTTTGCTCACTTTTTTTTGTGGTAATCGACATTTTTTTCAAGATATTGAAAAGTTATATATACCATTCGATAGAGCTCGGAATTCTGAATCCAACGATGTATATAACTCAAAATCACCAAAATGTCCCTTACATTAATTCATATTTCCGTAGTCGAAATGTACTGTTTCATTATCAGCCTTTTTAATAGTCTACTGCAGGACGTAGTCCTACCCACGAAAGGCGATTGGGCTATACCTATCCACCACACTGGCCCAGTGCGGGTTGCTGGATTCACATCCGCCATCAAATTTCTTCTACGGACAAATACAGGTTGCCTCACGATGTTTTCCTTCACCAAAAAGCCATTGGTGTTAAATTCCGTACATAAATTCCGACGAACTCATTGGTACGGGACCGGGATTTGAACCTACAGCCTCACGCACGATTGTAAGGCGCGTGTCACTACCACTAGACCACCACAACCATTTAAATCAAGGTTTTTTTTAAACATGGATAAATCCACATTTGACTATCGCCAAAGAATATATAATAATACTACCTATCGCTTAGCCTGATTGAGTGGGGGAAACATGGGGAAGCCTGTTCAACAGTGGAGAGAACATACTGCTGCTGACATGATGATGAATTTAACTAAACTAACTAATTTTATTCTGTGACTACAAAAACAACACGTGAAAACCACATAATCTGCTAAGAGTCTTGGTGAACTTGAACCTAAGCCTTGTACGCTTGTATGGTTTCACAAATGGGATTATTTTTACCTGGATGTCTGCCGCCGGGCTTCGTTCATTAATGCCTGACAGTTCTCGGTACATTAATATTCATTACTTGGAAATGAAGACTGAATTAATTATTTTTCGCCAATAATGGTATAACGAGCCCTACACATTTTACAGAATTACTCTTGAACGAAGTAATTGTACATAGAAGTCACTGTTCGCCGATTATCTGTTCATAGAAAAAATTTTTAGCCGATACTTTTTGGTATAACCGATACCAACATTCGAAAAATTCGCATGGATCAATGCATCATCATCAATGTAGTAATTTTTACATTATTGTTGAGTTTTCTAAAATGACTCAGTGGATTATGATAAAAAGAGATATGTAATGTAAAAATATATCAAGCTTAGGCCATTGCCTTTTACAGTATTAAATTATTTGCTGTATTTGTTTTGGGGAATGATTTTCTTATTTTTTCTTTAATAAAAATCACAATTTAAAGGAATTTCATATTTTCGGATCTTTTGACATTGCTTGTAAAATATGGCGGCGCAGCGGCGTGATAGCGGCCTTGAACAAAAATCAAATTAGAAAATACGAAATTCTATTCTAATTAAGCATTAAATACCATTGGTTTTTTTCTAAGATTTGTTTACCAATCTTTCAAAGCCTATTTTGAGCTACTGAAAGTGGGCAAAGTCTGAGCTCACTTTGCAAGATCTTTAAATGGGACCACCTCTGTACCAAACAAAAAGGTAGAGCAGTATACTTGGAGAGCTTGGTTGCCTGGAAGAAATCACTTTAAGGAATAAGGCCGCCAATTAGAAACCTATTGTTTTGTTTTTATCCTTGTATTCTGTTTTTTTATGTAATGTGGTTGTCTAATAAAGTGTTGTTGTTTGCTTGTTTGTTTGTATACATAAAAAAACCACCAACAGTCAAATTACACTCTTTTTTGCAGTTAGTTAAAAAAAGTAAGTTTGTATAGGCTGGGTGGCTAGCCCTGGTGTTAGAGGTTTTAAGCCGCCTGAAACGTAGGGATAATGAGGTATTTATTTTAACTATGAGTTTTTGAGTGCATGATTAGTGCCATAGTACATTAAAATAATGTGTTCAAAATGCAAAAGTTTAAATATTACAAATTCATTTTCTATTATGCCATAATTATACCTAAATACAAAAATCCATTTATTACTTTCGAAAAGGACAGGTTAGATGACACTTTAATTTAGCAATTTTCCAGCTACAGCGTGCCTAAAGAAAAAAGATTGCCAAGTGCATGTCGGACTCACTCACGAAGGGTTCTGTACCATATGGGAGTCCCCTTAGTCCTATTTCAAGTGTCTACCTATTGACGTTATTAATATCGAGCAGAAAACAGCAAAAAAAAAAATTGTTGTATGGAAGCCCCCTTAAATATCTATTTTATTATGATTTCAGTATTTGTTGTTGTAGCAGCAACAAAAATACATCAGCTGTGAAAATTTCTACTGTCTAGCTAGCACGCTTCTTGAGAAACAGCCTGGTGACAGACAGACGGACAATGAAGTCTTAGTAATGGTCCTGTTTTTACCATTTGGGTACGGAATTCTAATAAATATTTATAATTTTCAAAAGTTATTAATTAAATATAACACACACATTTTTCAATTTTATTATGTGAAGAAGGCATTGATCAAAGATTACTTATACATGTTTTATAAAAGAACGAACAATGGAAAATTAAATAATGATTTTTATGACTTGAAACTAAGGAAAATGTTCACTAGATAATTCTCTCCGCAAGGAATAAATTTTTTCTTTGAACAATAGCAGTTTTATGTCACGCAGCATTTTTTATTTATTCATGAGATTGACATTTACTATTTATTTCATTCTGATTTACAAATTGGTCTAGAACAATATTTTACTGAGAGAATACAAAAATTCACCGCACACACACAAATCATTATTTTCAAAAGTAAGATAACAGCATACCATGAATTTTTATAGTTGGATTCAGAACAACCATGTATAAATATGATTAGTACTACAATAATGACTCACTTTGAGTCATAGAAGATAAGTTGATATGAAGTACACAAGCGAAATTTTAATACAACAAAATAATATTGGGTTAGTAAGAATAAAATACGAAAAATGCGCCAAATATAATGCACAATAAAGTTATAACAAATATTAGCAAATAGGAGCAAAATTATTCAAGGCTTCATAAACCCTAACATAACCTTACACGGTGTAATTATTATTGAGTAGAAATGCTCATAACTGAATGACACGGCCTGAAACATACCTTGCTGGCTTCGAAGCCCGACTTTAGAGCTTCATGTTCGTTATGCCACACCAACCAGTGGATGGGATAGCGGCGGCTTACTTCTTCAGCTTCTAACGCCATAACGCCAAAAAAACTACGTATTTTCACTGTCCTGCTAGCTTGATTTATTCTAAAGTCATAGCACTGCTTAATTAACGGTAGTTATACTTTATACACTACTTAATTCCAATTAAAATGCTAAAACAAAAAAATCGTCTCAACCCGAAAATATTATATGAAAAATGACAAAATTGGCTTTTTTGACTTAACTAATTATCAAAATCAATGTCATTCAAACATCACTGTCAATGTCTAAAACGAGAGGCTAACTTTTAGGGTTCCGTACCCAAAGGGTAAAAATGGGACCCTATTACTAAGACTAGCTAGACTAGACTAGTAATAGGTACTAGCTATTACCGTTTATGAGATACATCCTGGTGACAGACAGACGGACGGACAGCGGAGTCTTAGTAATAGGGTCCCATTTTTACCCTTTGGGTACGGAACCCTAAAAGTTAGCCTCTCGTTTTTGACATTGACAGTGATGTTCAAAATTTTCACAGATGACGTATTTCTGTTGCCGCATAACAATAAATACTAAAAGCAGAATGAATAATTATTAAAGGGGAGCCCCCCTTAATAATTACAAACAAACAAACATACCTACAAAAAACCTGATTTTTTAGCCGTTCTATCGCTCGATATTAATAATGGTTACAGGTAGATGCGTGAAATTTCCATACAAGAAACATGATTTTTTTTGCTGAATATTAATAACAGCAACAGGAAGATGCTTGAAATATTCATAGAATATTAAGTTGTAGGTATATATTGTTATCAAAAATAAATAATTAAAATAAAATATATTATGAGGGCTTCCATACGGTACGGCACCCTTCGTGCGCGAGTCCGACTCACACTTGGTCAATTATTAATTTTGCCGTGGTTCGATGGCATTTGTCCTTCAAAATTGAGTGACAAGTGACAACCAATTCTTGTGTTCAATGTGACCGCTAGCAGTTGATTGCCTACTGTTTTAGTAGATTTTCGATGTAAACTTAGTGGCGCAGTAGATTTTCTGTAATTGTTGAAAAATCTGTAGATATCAATAGAATACATATAAAGCAAAAACCTCATAAGTACTATGCACTTTTCGTTCTGGGAAATGCAATCTTGGAGGTCGGCGGCGGCGGCCCGCTAGGAGTAAATATTTTCTTTGGCGGCGGAGCGGGCACTTTCCTTTTGCTGAAGGCAAAGGCTCTGCGCTAGGACTTCTGCACGGCCGGCGCCCACCCTCTAGAGTGGCGATTTTGATGACAACAAGTGAGTGTACTTTTTACTTATAGTGAAGTCAGAGGTTCATTCAGCACTTCGGAAACTAGGATAGGATTGCGATTTCGGAGAACGTCGAGGCGAGGTACATAACAAAACTTGGTGATGCCAGAGGCTCCGAGTGCGCTTGTATAAAGGATTGCGTTTTCGGATTAGGAGGAGAGGACGGAAAGCTAAATTCAGAGGTACAGTACACAAATTACGTCAGTGGATTTCAGTAGAAAAATTGGTTAGGTTTAGTTTAGACTCCATTTAGTAGTCTACATGATTTTGAAAACAGTCACATTGCTCGTGTTGTTGTTTTATAAGTTTTACGTAATTTATTCTGATTCAAAATATAATTTTGTGAATTGTGTTGTGACTACCTTGTTATTCATTTTGGTTTTAATGTAAGCGTCTTACCAAAATGAATAAAACTGTGTCACATTTAATTCACCGTGCTAATAAAATTAAATATCCTACAATAACCTCAAGAGAAATTGCCACAAAATCTGCTGAAAAAAGAATTGAAGTAAGTATTATACTAAAGGTTGTTATTAGTGCTTTACTTTATGACAGTTGACAAAAGGGGGTAGCGGGGTGGTGGCGACGGAACCCCCCCCTCTCGGAGAAATGATTTATTAAATCTATTATTTTACATTGGAAAAACCACGTTCGTACCATTGCTAAAAAGGGTTTAGGAGGGGGTGAGGGGGGAAGGTGCATTAGGTATGCCCAGAGAGGCCCCCTTCTGTGACTCATTTCGAACCTAAATGATCCATGTCTGACTTCCGCGTGGGCTCCAGCCAGAAACTCTTGAGTTTCTTGAGGTTGGGGTGCCCCGATTCAGATTTGTGGATGGTTCCGTCACCTCCCGACCCTAGGGGGTGCTGCCCCCCACCCCCTTTTATCAACTGTCACAATGTACACCTGAGCCCAACATTTAAAGTAATCATGAAAGAACAGCATGGTCGAAGGTAGGGGCAGTACAGGTATTGCTGACGTAATCACCATGTATGTGGGTAGTTCTGATTATGTTTATCAGTGGCTTGTGGTCGGTCAATCATATTTGACAATGTAGACCCCCCCACCCCCCATGTCATCAAAAATAAGCAAAGTATAACCACAGAATAGGCCCTATTACACAGGGTATGTACATAATTCATAACTTAGAAAAATAAATATTTATGTTATACTTTACAGGAATGCTACAACATTCTGGGGACTCCACTGAACTCGAAGCAGGATGTGGTCCGCGCTGCCTTCCTGGAGCTGGCCAAGAAGTACCACCCCGACTCCGGATCTCCAGAAGCCGACATGGACAAGTTCGTGGCAATAGAGGAAGCTTTCAGGACCCTGAGCAGGCATAATACTGGGAAGAGCACCAAGGAGGAGGTGGAAAGAATAGTTTTTGATATAAAAGTAAGTATGTGTCTGCTGGCACAATTTTTTTTAACTAATTTAGTTTTGCTTTTGACTACAAACTGCCTGATGCTAAGCAGAAATTAGGTGGGTGTAGCACCCTTACTTAGAAGTTACCTATTTACTTGAGTTTGAAGACACCTATTTTAATTTTCACCAAAACAGAAACCATGTTTGTGACACTCATCCTGTTTCTCATAAAATACATTGAATGTCTTCAAACTCAAAGTAAACATGCTCCATTTTAAACAAAACTACATGTATTGTCTACAAGATTCATTTAGCTTTTTCTGACACAGGCTGTTAGTTTTTAAAAATCTTTTATGGGTTCCTTTTTTAGGGTTCCGTACCCAAAGGGAAAAACGGGACCCTATTACTAAGACTTCGATGTCCGTCTGTCCGACTGTCTGTCTGTCACCGGGCTGTATCTCATGAACCGTGATAGCTAGGCAGCTGAAATTTTCACAGATGATGTAGTTCTGTTGCCGCTATAACAAAAAATACTAAAAAGAAAATAAAATAAATATTTAAGGGGGGCTCCCATACAACAAACCTGATTTTTCAGACGTTTTTCGCTTTAAATAATAAAATTAAACAATTATTTAAGGGGAGCTCCCATACAGTACGGAACCCTCCGTGCGCGAGTCCGACTCGTACTTGGCCGATTTTTCATTTATTTCTCACCATCCATCCATCCATCAGGCACAGGACGTCCACTGCTGGATATAGGCCTCCCCTATGGATCTTCAATAAAACTGGTTGGAAGCAGCTTGTATCCAGCGCGATCCAGCAGTCTTAATGAGGTCCTCCGTCCACCTTGTGGGTGGACGTCCTACGCTGCGCTTGTCGGTACGTGTTCTCCACTCGAGAACTTTTCGACCCCATTGGTCATCAGTCCATGTGTAGTGGCTGACACAAAGTAGTAGTAAACAAATCAAGTCGGTTACAAAGTAGCAGCTTTTTTTTTAACGCAAATAAGTCCGCGTTTGACCACCAACTCGCCTGTTGGTAAGCGACGTTGTGGTCAAAGATGAAGCACGCAGACCTAGAAGACCTGCAGCCGACTTGATTTGTTTTCGCCACAGCTGCACTACTACAGATAGCGCGCGAGTTGAATGCAGTCGGGGTCTTTTTTTTTTTTTTTTTTTTTTTTTTTTTGTTTAAGAAACGCTGACGAGCATTTCTTAAAAAATTACTATCTAGCTATGGGCTAATAAGTAATTTAAATCTAACTTAAATTGCTAGGTATAATAAACTAAGAATGTGTCCATCAACACTTTTCTTATTGTCTCTATTAAGGCGAAGACACTACGTTATTGTGTTCTTTATACGCGGCACTAGCACTATAGTACTATGATTACGAGTTAGCACTCAATTAACTTTTAAACTAGTTCGAATGGTTTTGTTCGTTTAAGTCTTCTCACTGTGTCCGTTTGGTCGAGGAGCTGGATTGCCTCAACATTCACATGGTGGTGAAGTCTATAGTCGTGAGCTTCTGCGTATTTTTGTATCGTACTTTTTACGGATTCCACTTTAAGGTCCCGGTGGAGATCATCATTTCTTACGTACCAAGGTGCATTTGTGATGTCCCTTAGTACGTTATTTTGGAATCTCTGAATGATAAGGATGTTACTTTGGGCGGCACAGCCCCATAGCTGTATACCATAAGTCCACACTGGCATCAGGACTTGTTTGTATATTAATAGTTTGTTCTCTATTGACAATGAGGATTGTCTCCCAAGCAGCCAATACATCTTGTTGTACCGAAGGTTTAGTTCTTCTCTCTTTTTCTTGACATGTGCCTTCCAGCGAAGCTTTGCGTCAAGAGTCATTCCTAGGTATTTGGCTGTATTCTCATATGGTATTATTTTATTGTTGATAAAAATCGGAGAATACTGGTATTGCTTGTAACTAAAGTCTATGTGGACTGACTTTGCTTCATTCAATTTGATTTTCCATCTTTTGGTCCATTCGTAGACTTTGTTTACCGCCAATTGTACCTTTTCTGCAGCTTCTTGGTGGGTACTGCCAATAGCCATTATAGCAGTATCATCAGCAAAGGTGGCAATTGTGTTGTTTTTGAACTCTGGTATATCACAAGTGTATAATAAGTACAGGACCGGACCTAATACACTTCCTTGTGGTACCCCAGCTTTTATATGTTTCAGTTCTGAATAGGCATCTTCTTGTCGAATCCTAAATAGTCTATTGGTAATATATGATTCTAGGATATCTACATATTCTTTCGGTAACATGGCTCTTAGCTTATATATCAAGCCTTCATGCCAAACTTTGTCGAATGCTTGTGCTACATCTAAGAACACAGTAGAACACACCTTTTTGTCTTCAAGGCATTTCTCAATAATATTTGTTATTCTATGTACTTGGTCTATGGTTGAGTGTTTTTCTCGGAAACCAAACTGATGCCCTGGTATGAGATTCAGACTTTCTATAACGGGTTTCAACCTTTTTAGCAATAGTTTTTCAAAAAGTTTTGAAACTATTGGCAATAGCGATATAGGTCTATATGATGATGCTTCATGTGCTGGCTTTCCTGGTTTTGGAATCATGATCACTTCAGCAATCTTCCATAGATCTGGTACATATTTTAGTCTTAGGGCGGCGTTAATTAAAGTTGTTAGTTTAACAAGGGCCTTCTTTGGTAAATTTCTAAGTATTTCCCCTGAGATCAGGTCAAACCCAGGAGCTTTTCTAGGACTGATATTTCGGTTGATTTCGTTCTTTACTTCTTTTGGAGTAACTAATTTAATAGGATTTTCTTCAGATAAAATATTTTCATTTGTTATAGTTATTTCGGTTGATTCACTTTCATTTGGCTGGAATATAGCTTCTAAATGATTCGCAAATATTTCAGCTTTTTGCTCATTGTTCTTAGCCCATGAATCATCACCTGATTTTATCGGTGGCGAGTGGGCTATAGGTCTTTTTAGGTTTTTTGTAGCCTTCCACAAGGAGTAACCAGTACTGCTGTCACTGGTAAGTGTCTGAAGGAATTTGTTCATTGAGCTATTATTATAGTTTTGAATAGATTGGCTTAATAATTTTGTCAGGCTGTTAAATTTTCTTTTTTCCTCAGGATCTCTGGATTGTTGCCAGATTCTTCGTTGCTTTCTTTTTGCTGATAGAAGCTGTTTGATAGATGCTGGATAGACTTTTCCTTTTGTAACTTTTCGTATGTCTGGGGTGTTGTTCCATGCTGCTTGTTGAAGATTTTTCATGAATAGCTCAACTTCGTAGTCGAGCTGATCTTTTGTCTTTAGTTGGCATTTAAGGTCTATAAGATTGTCTAGTTCAGTTTTGAAACTCACCCAATCTGTGAGTTTATTAACAAGAGTTGGTAATTTTTCAGTATAACAAACATTATCTCTTATTTCTAAACAGACTGGAGAATGATCTGAGCTCATGTCGAAGCTTTGTTCTAGTTGAAGATGGCTTTGAGGTATGTCTTTATATATAAAAAAGTCTATTAGGTCGGGAATTTTTTTCGAGTCTGTCGGCCAGTAAGTAGGTTTACCGGCTGAAATTGCATCAGATTTTGTCTCTCTTATGGCTCTAAGTAGTTCTTTTCCTTTAGTGTTTGAAAGTCTAGAGCCCCAATACGTATGTTTGGCATTGAAGTCTCCTCCGACTACAAATCTGTTTCCAAGAGTAGCTATAAAACTTTTATACTGATCTTTTTTTAAATTATGTCGAGGTGGGCAGTATATGGATGATACTGTTAAAGGAAATTTCTTAGTTTTAATTTGTATCACAGCAGCTTGAATCTCATTTGTTTCGTATTTTATTTCCTCGTGGTGTTGGAGGTTTTTTTTCACAATCACTGCACTTCCAGCATTACCCTTGTTATCTGGATGGATGGCATGATACATTGAATATCCATTGAACTGTATAAATGATTGTTTAGTGAAGTGTGTTTCTGAAACTAAGCAGACATCTATGTTTTTTGTATCTAAGATTAACTGTAATTCGTTTTTGTGCTTTGCTAGTCCATTGGCATTCCAAATCATAATTTTCAGGTTGTTAGCCATTATTTTGATTTGGGTTTCGTAGTCATTTTAGTACTACTTTCTATTTTTTTTAATCGTTCATCAAAAGACATCATAAGTTTCAATATTTCGTCCAACTTTTTATTTTCATTTTGAGGTACAACTTGGGTCAATTTCATTGTGTCTTTAGCAGCTGCCTGAGCATACGATGTGCTTTTAGTGACCATCGATGCTGTAACGGCCGGCTTGTTAGTGTGTTTCGCTGTAGCAGCAGTTTGATTATGAGTCAAGTCCTGCTTTTTTGCTTTATTCCGTAAAAGCTGTATTTCTTTGGCAATCGAGCATCCTCTATAGTTGGCAGGATGGGAGCCTCCACAGTGAATACACTTTGGCTTGTCTTCTGCACGTTTTGTGCAGTCTTTCGTTAGATGTTTTCCAGTGCATTTCACACACCTAGGCTCTTTAGAGCAATACTTTTGAGTATGGCCATAAGCCTGGCATCTCTTGCACTGAGGTACAAGTTTGGTTGTTTTCAGAGACTGTATATCAACTTTAAAGCCCAGCACGGTCTGAATTTTGAAAACTTTATTGATGTCTTCAGTATTTTCGAATGAGAGCATAAACATGTTCAGTGGTTCTTTGGATTTCCAGCTGAGTTTATTTGCTGCTTCTAGGATCTTGTACCCTTGTCTTTTTAAATCTCCTACGATGCGTTCAGGCATGCAAGTATAGTGTAACTTTTTAGCCATGACTCGTATTGGTCTCTCCTGTTTATTTTCATAAGAGTGCCAATTACAGCTGTTTGATGTAAGGATGTCTGTTAGGATTCTGTACACATCACTGTTTGTACAGTTAATTTTAATTGTGTCACCCCCCATCATTTTTAGGGTGAAATCATTATTCTCACAATGTCTGGCTAAGAAATCGTGAAAATGTTGATGATCTTTAATGCCATCCACTAGGATAGGGGGTGGCTGAATCACTTTTTTTGGTTTTTCTTCTTCTGTTTTGGGACTGTCTTGTGAGGGCGATTTGTTCAATTTCCTTTTTTTTCTGCTTTTTGTTCTAATCCATCCCGTTTCACGAGCTAGTTCCTCCTCGTCGGTGTTGTACTCGTGCACTTCTGTGGCCGCACGTGGAGGGGTAGTCTCCATGGAACCACGCAACGCGACTGATCTCAGCGAAAATTGAACGATCACACTGACACACACTGACACAGTCGGGGTCTGAGGTAAAGAGCGGGAGCATCTCCCCCCACCTCACGCGCCTGCAGTGTAGTATATTATGTAAACATACATAATATACTACAATATTATATATATGTATATATATTATAAATTATAACAGCACTACCGCATTCCTAAGCTCTGCATTCATCTCGCGCGCCGACTGTAGTTTGTATCAGCACATGAACAGTCGCAGCTGGCCTTTATCTATTCTAGCACACAGCACCTCAACACCGTCAATACCTCAGTTACGAAGGCGTCGGCCACGGCACTCCATACCAAAGGCAGAAACAGTGGGCACAAGCTAAAGCACAAAAAGCTGCCTCCAACGTCTTAGAGCACCGGATGTCCAAAGCCGTAGCTTCTGAAAATACACTCATGAAAAAGGGACAGCACGGGAAGAAACATGACATCAAAACTAAGTATGGTTTTGATAGATTAGTGGAGGATTTGATACAAGAGTCCATGTCTAAAGGAGAATTTGATAATCTGAGCGGTAAAGGAAAGCCATTGAAAGACCAAAACGCTAATCCGTATGTCGATTTTACGACACATAAATTAAATGAGGTAAATATATGAATCTATTTGAAATAATTCTTCTTATATTATGGGACTTATCACATCAATACATAGTATAAAATAAAGTCGCTATTTTGTCTGTTTGTTTGTCTGTATGCTTAAATCTTTAAAACTACGCAATGGATTTTGATGCGGTTTTTTTTAATGGATAGAGTGATTCAAGAGGAAGGTTTATATGTATAATACACCTGTGCGAAGCCGGGGCGGGTCGCTAGTAATGAATATGAGAGATAAATGACATTTGATATTACTTGCTAATATTCTAAGAAACTTTAAAAACTCTGTTTGAATTCCTGGTCATTCAGTTCTGTACATTAATATATTTACATAGCATCTATCTCTGTACAGTACCAGCCTTTTTAATAGTCCACTGCAGGAAGTAGGCCTACCCACAAAGGGTGATTGTTCCATATCCACCACGCTGCCGCGCTGTGCTGGCCCAGTGCGGGTTGGTGGATTCACACGCCATCGAATTTCTTATACAGGTTGCCTCACGATGTTTCCGTGCGCCGAAAAGCCAGTGGTGTGAAATTCCGTACATAAGTTCCAAAGAAACTTATTGGTATGGGACCTGGATTTGAACCCACGACCTCACGAATGACAGGCCAGCGTTACAACCACTACGCCTATCCATCTCTACTCTCTACTACTCTTAGAAAGAGATAGAATTGATTGCATTACTATGGTCAAATGTGTATAATCCAGATAATGTCCAATCTTCCAATGCACTATTTTAAATCTTCACCCATAGAATTAAAAATCAATTTATTTGCAGGTTCTAATTAACAATGGCTTCACTCCTGAATGGATAACAATGGCCAAAGAGATCGATCAAGACATACAATTCCTGAAAAACGATTTAAAAAGAGACAGGAGCCACTTGGGACCTTATCCTTTGAATGGATTAGACGAGAAGAGATGGCAAAAGATATACGACGATAACAAATACTTAGCCGGCACTATTAATAAGAAGATCAACAAGTATAACTTGATAGTTCCTCTAATAAATAAGCAAAAGCTCCATGTGCCTTTCGACCTGATATGTGAAGATATTTTGAAAAATGGTAGCCATTCTGTGGCGGAAAAAGCTGTAAAGCCAAAGGAAATACAAGAAGAAGTGTATGTGAATACTGGTGGTGACCTTTTTAGCGCATTATTTAAAATTATAGAAGATTTGTTTACATTTGGTAAGAAAAAAGCCGCGTAAAGTTCGCCCTTGATTGAGTTTGTGCAAAGAGAGAAGCATCGTAGGTGAGGTCGCCCGTGTGCCATTTTACTAATTTATACGTTGACAACACTGCTCGTACAACTAAAAGTGTTTGACACTTGGTAGACACCAATTCGGTTTCCATCAGTGTTTGTTTCAGAGGTGAACGGTATAAAATCCAAAAACTAGAGTAACACAGAAAGTACATCATTTTGGAATCGTTCAAATTCTCTACGTTTGATGGCAGTGAAACACAAGACATTGGCAAAATTGTGAAACACCTTCACAGAAGCCACGAAAAAGAATTGAATTGAATTGGTTTTCATCAGTACTCGCATCTACCAAGTATAGTCGGTACCGTGGCTGCTGATTAAAATCTTATTGCTATAGTTCGGCCGTTCAGAGAATGCGTTCCTGACACGTCATCTTGAAAAAATGTTTTTGGCCGATATCTCGAAAACTATGTACTTAAGGGCAAAAAACATTAAGATCATTATTGTAGAAAATAAAATAAAAGGACCTTAAAACATTAAATGGTCCATAAATCGTAAACGGTAAGTTGTACAAAAAAGTTTAATGGAAACAAAAGATGCGAAATTTTATTTTCTACAATAATGATCTTAATGTATTTTGCCCTTAAATACATAGTTTCCGAGATATCGGCCAAAAACATTTTTTCAAGATGACGTGTCAGGAACGCATTCTCTGAACGGCCGAACTATAGTTCACCGTTACGCCACGACGGTTCTCTTTTTGCACATACTCTACCCATTAACCAAAGTGGTTTTCTTTTACTGTTTGTGATACATATTTAAATTGTTGTATAGCTCGCGCCAAATAACTAAAACTAAGATGGCGCGTTCTGCGCATCTGTAGTACAACGCGAACAGGGTGAGATGTACGCAGTCGCTATGGAGCAGTTAAGCAATCTGTCCTCTTCTAAAGAGACCTAAAAATAGTCTTTCGCCCATTTTCAGGGTTCCGTACCCAAAGAGTAAAAACGGGACCCTATTACTGAGATTCCGATGTCCGTCTGTCTGTCTATCACCAGGCTGTATCTCATGAACCATGATAGCTAGACAGCTGAATTTTCACAGATGTTGTATATCTGCTGCCGCTATAACAACAAATACTAAAAACAGAATAAAATAAATATTAAAGGCGGGCTCCCATACAAAAAAACGTGATTTTTTAGAAGATTTTTGCTCACTATTAATAATAGCAAGATAAAATGAGCTAAAGGGGCTCCCAACACGGTACAGAACCCTTCGCGCGCGAGTCCAACTCGCACTTGGCCGATTTTTTATTTGGTGAGAGCTATAATGTTACTTTTAATCATTTTAGTGAAGGCCAAATCATAAAAGTCGGTAGATGTGAAGTTAGCTACAACTTGCGTGAAACCCTTCGAGCAAATATCTACAGAGCCACAGTCCATAAGTGAAAGTAGTAAAAAAATGTCCGACCGTCGTCATACATAGCGACTCAGATATTTAGATTAAATAATTCACAATGACCCGTTTTCTCGAATCTCGACGTTATGTCACCTAATTAGTGCTTGTAACCGAACACTATGGCATCGCGCGGCGTTGTAGTCGGCTTGCAATCGCTTTACGACTAACTAAAAAACCTGCCCACTACGTAGCTTGAGCAGGGTTTTGACTCGGACACTTTTTTGCACGATTCTGACTAGATATTTGCTCGAAGGTGAAACCCAATCAACGCGCAGCTTTATGTCAGTCAGGATTGGATATTGCGCAGCTTGTAGCTAACTTCACATCCGCCGACTTGTGTGATTCGGCCTATAGAGTATAACTCAACTTCAAAACACGTCTGTGATAAATCTAGTGTATTCAATAAATAGAGATTGTTATAACATACAAACACTTTTATTCATATAAAAACTTCTACAACTATGATATAACAATAAGCCCGATTACAGAGGCGCCAGTGTAAATTTAATAGCAACGTAAAAAGCGTTCTCTCTATCGAATGCCTAAAGTGGAAAAGAAACAGAGCTATGCTATTTAGCTAATATAATTACGATGGCGCCTCTGTAATCGGGCTTAATATTTTATTATTTTAACAAGAGACTTGTAAAATGCTAATTATTATTGTTTGATAGTAAATGACTTAGGGAATGTTTATTTATAAACAGATTCAATTTTCATAGACTTAGCGTAAAATATAACAGTTATTCTTACAAATATTATGAATAGAAACAAAATGCCCGACTGCAAACATTTCAATCTCGATACAAATACGCCAGCCACAAACGTTGCTAGGGAAGTTTTTAACGTGATAACGTGTTATAAATCGATGAACGCCGTCTGTACGCACGAAAAAGTGCCACGTTCCGCTTGAGCTGATCGTGCAAGCGAGAACGCGGAACAAGCGATAGAGAGGCACGATCGGCCTAAGCGTTTGGCTTGTTTCAGTTGTTGATTCAACAATGTTTTCTTAAAACGTTATCACGTAAAACTATCTTCCGTAAACCGATTTTACAAACAATTTTTGTGGTAAATAAAAATTGTGATACTGTCGCTGCGGACTCTCCTTCTAAACTGTCATTAAGTTTGAATCGCAATATACATTGTACGAATATGCTCTACATGATATGCCAGGGGCTACGTTTTCTTTTAGCGACGGCTTTTGCGGTTGTGGCGACACGGTCGTTTGCGAAAAGCTTAAAACATGAAATGATTTTAATATAGGGCATCCCACACTTGGTTTATCTCAAAGAGTTATTTTTGTGATAAAATAGAGATTGTTATAACATACAAGAAGTAACGCTATAAGTTGGTTAAAATGATAAACACTTCACAAATTCGACGCAAAGTCAGGACTGCGGATTAGCTCAGTTGGGAGAGCGTCGGGCTAGTGATCCGAAGACGCAGGTTCGAGTCCCGCATTCGCGACGAATTTTTGAAATGTTTATCGCATAAATAACTCTTTGAGCTTAAAACATGCTACACATATAATATGTTCAACATAAGCCGAATCATACAAGTTGGCGGATGTGAAGTTAAATGCACACTGCGTGAAACCCAGTCAACACGAAGCTTTATGTGAGCTTCAGTCAGGATTGGATATTGCGCAGCTTGTAGCTAACTTCACATCCGCCGACTTATATAATTCAGCATATACAGTATACACGAACGTTCAATCAACAAACATTTGATAATGTCTATTTCTTACTCACCTGTGTCGAACTATTAGTAGTGTAGCACCTCAGACCAAATAAAAAAATCAAGACAGAACGTCGCGAACAGACAAGTGAGGCGGGTTTTAATACATGTGGTGAGTGCGTCGGTGTTGCGCCGCCATAGTTCGCGACTGACGAGCCAAGGCGTAGTTACGTTGTACGTGTTTGTGTGTGTAATTGTGTCTGTACACGGCGAGGCGTAGTTTTGCTGGCCTCACTTTTTTTGTTCACAATATTCTGTCTTGATTTTTTATTAAAGTAAGTTCGTATAGGCCGGGTGGCTAGCCCTGGTGTCAGAGTTTTTAGGCCGCCTGAAGGCCTCTGACATGGCTAAACGGTTAAAACAACCGGGGCCTACAATTTAACGTGTCATCCGAGCCACGGCAGCGCTCAGTTGGAAAATGCCACCCGCGGTCACCCATCCAAGTACTGACCGTGCGGAACGTTGCTTAATTTCGGTGATCGCTGACAATCACCTAGTCAAACTACGCTACGAGCGCTACATTTTTTATTTAGTCTGAGTGTAAGGTTGTGCCATCAAGTCGGTAAAAAAATCATAGAGCAACACAAGATATAAACTAGTGTAAAACATTACCCTGTTTCCATGAGCAGTTGGGTTATAAGTAAATATTTACAAGACATTCGAGAAATTTATTCGAGTTATAAATGGCACATATGCTGTGAAAAAGCCAAAATCAATAGATAAAATAATAGGACAGACACTTTATTGCACTTTGGAATATCAATAAAATAATTTTAGGCAGATAATTTTATCCACATAAATAAAATAAAAATATTGCTCCCATCTATAACCCGGTCACAATATCTGGTCACCTGACTTCGTGACGTCATATCGAATTATCGGGACGTATATACATTACCGGACGTCTAGTATACCGTCCGGACGTAAATTATTATCGGGACGTGTATCGGCAACGATGATGCTAACCGTACTGTCGCACCGGGGAGTGCGCGGAGAGGTGACAGGGGAAGCGGGAGAGGCGCCGCATTCCAGCGAGGTGCACAGATATTCTGACCGGGTTATAATTTTTATGATTGGTCCACTAACTTTAGAATTTTGATTAATTTACTTACTGATCTAGTGAATCCACATTTGATTAAATTTCATAAAAATACCTATTACTAACTAAATAAGCCTAATGGCAGTATATTCTGCCTTCATAAACAGACATTGTAAGCAAGAACACAGATCTGTTTGATTTTATTAATTTTCTTGTCTCTTGTTGGTGTCTGAAATTGATTAACGCATATTTTTAGACTATGTTTATGTGATGTATTCGCAGATTTTGTGAATGGAAAATACTTTTCTAATATGTTTTAACTTCACTGTTTTATCTTGTCTACATATTATAAAACAAAGGCGCATTTTTGTGTGTCAGCACAAATATACTAAACGCCACACAAATCGGCGGATGAGAAGTTAGACGCAGATGACACTTTGCCGTGATTCGCTAATTATTGCACATGTGTGCACAATGCCGACGCCGCGTGGCGTAGTGGTGAGCACGGGCGTAGGGAGCGCGCGGGAGGCATGAGGCTGGCGGGCGGGTGTGCCCCGGCGCGAGTATCTCTGGCTCCCACGCATGTCTATATTTCGGCTTTTGCGCAGCGTTCTCCGCCTAACTTCTTATCCGCCGATTCGTGTGGCGCTTAGTATACTCCAGTGGGTTGGATAGTGTTTGAGAATAGGCATGATGGCTGGGCAATAAAAACATTATTACAATTAGTCCGTGAGTTAGATTTTCAAAAATATTAGTCACGTATTTTTTCTTTTGTCAATCAAACAATAAATGACAAAGATAAACCTTGTTTAAGTTCGAGAGTGGGGGGTCGTAATGTAACTTCTCTGACAAAAGTATACATTTGTAGTCTATTCGTGACGTCACGCGGAATTATAACGAGCTATATCTTCATATTTTTTTTAATAGGCAAAAGAAAAAATACGTGTCTATTATTTTTTTATAATCTATCTCTCGAACTAATTATATTTTTATAGTTATCATGCCTATTCCCTTAGATTAAATTGTAACTTTATGTGTACGGCGCGTCGTATAGAGATTTATAGATATATGTATATCAGAGGGCCAGACAAAGTCACATTAGCGAATCGAATTATCTAATCTTGAGCATTACCCACGTGACTTCTGTCAATCTCGTACATTTTGTGCGATTCGATAATTCCACAAATGTATTTATCCAGCAGATAGATAATGCTGTTGTCACTAGAGGCAATTAACCAACAAAATGTTCCAAGCTGCTGTCAACACTGTCAAAAATGTTTTGGGATTTAAAGTTCTTTGCCTAAAAATCCGGAATAATCGACAGAGTCGAGATTTTTCAGGTCTCTAACTCGTGCCATATTAAACCGATGCATCTCTTTTAGATTTCGATCGATCACACTATCCCTCTGGTATATGCCGAATCATACAAGTCGGCAGATGTGAAGTTAGCAACAAGCTGCGCAACACCCAATCAATGCGTACAACCCGGTCACAATATATGTGCACCTGACTTCGTGACGTCATATCGAATTATCGAGACGTATATACATTACCGGACGTCTAGTATACCGTCCGGACATACATTATTATCGGGACGTGTATCGGCAACGAAGATGCTAACCGTACTGTCGCACAGTGTTGCCAACAAGATTTTTTGAAATCCGTCGATTTAGTTGTGTATTTCCGTCAAAAATCCGTCAAATTTCGAACGTCGCGGCAAATTAAAAAAAATATCAGCTTGGCATACCATCTGAGGCTCCCAACTGAAAAAGAAACACGTTATTCCTTCTAAGTATGGGGCTAGCAAGCTGATATTTCTCAAATTTACCGCGCTTTTTCAGTATCAAGTCAAGTCAAGTCAAGTCAAAAACATTTATTTCCGTAGGAACACATAATAAGAACACTTGGACACGTCGATGTATACAGTAATCAGTACAGTATCAACTTTAATTACAAGTTACCTTACCATTTGAATAATGCAATTGACATTTTTGTATGAAAATATGGTAGTTTTTATTTCCGTTAAATATCCCGTCAGCCGTTAGATAGACTTTTTCCCGTTTTCAACGTACCCAAATCCGCTAGATATAACGGGAAATCCGTTAAGTTGGCAACGCTGCTGTCGCACCGGGGAGTGCGCGGAGAGGTGACAGGGGAAGCGGGAGAGGCGCCGCATTCCAGCGAGGTGCACAGATATTCTGACCGGGTTGTAGCTAACAAGATTCAGTCAGGATTTGATATTGCGCAGTTTGTTAACTTCACATCCGCCTGTATGATTCGGCCTATATCTCAGTGGATAATTAGATTCGCTATTAGAATGTGAGTTTGTCTAGTCTAGCGGTTCTGAATAGGAACAACAGTCAGTATGTTAGTTGGGCTGTGGCGCGGAAGGCTTGACGCGGCCGGTGGCGAGGAGGCGCAGCGCGCGCGGGTAGGCGCGGTGCTCGGCCTGCAGGATGCGGGCTGCCAGCACGTCTGCCGTGTCGCCGGCCAGGACGGGCACTCGCTCCTGGACTATGATGGGCCCCGTGTCCATGCCCTCCTTTAAAACGAAAAACATTTTAAAAAAATCTGAGTAATCATAGGACGAGACAAACGAGCGTGTTTTCTGATGGTACCGTTACAGTCTCCACGAGGCGACACGAGCACCTTAGCTGTAGCTAACTTCACATCATATACAAGTCGGCGATGTGAAGTTACAGCTGCGGTGCTCGTGTCGCCTCGTGGAGAGTGTGGCGACACAATGAGCCGTGAAGTCGCGAAATTTCGATTTCATGCAAAAGCCACGAAATCAGTAGACTCATTTTAGGACGCTGTTTAGTACAAACAACATTTTAGCATGAAACAACATTCTAAGACTTACAAATCAAAAAAATCACAAAAATTGACTCGTTTAGCCTCATTCTTACATATCCAGAGGATTTTTAGCCTTAGGGCGAGGCCAAACGAGCGTAATTTTTTGTGTTGAATTATTAGTAGTTTGCAATGAAAAATATGGTAGGTGTAAAAGGAAGACTTACGTCGACAAAGTGTACAGTACAGCCGCTCTCGCGGTCCCCGGCGTCGATACACTGCTGCTGCGCCTTCAGGCCCGGGTGCCGCGGCAGGAGCGACGGGTGGATGTTGATCATGCGGCCGTACCATCTGCACACAAACCATACTCATTGATACAAATCTAAAAAAACAACGGGTTACACTGCGGGAGTGCCGGCAGAAGTGAAAACTTGAACATATAAAGTACTATCATTTATGTGGTAATATACAATGGGATAATATAAATTGCATATCAAATAAATAATCGCCTATCAATACATACTCATCATTTATATTCTATTTTACATCAAATAACTTACTTCACTACAAATAAACTAAATGTTTAACAAAACTCAAACTGCAGATAATTCGAAATTTTACATCAATATGACATTACTTTTTTCCTCATAATGTAATACAGTTAAATTTATTTTTGTACAAAAATGCTACATACATAGCATAAATACTGACTGCACAGCAAATTTTTCATATTTCATAGCAAAATAACTATCCCAGTTGCATATTAACCAGTAAGTACAACAAAACCTGTATTTGGAATCTTATTGCATAGAAAAAGGATATTTTTTGATTTGCGTTTAAATACTACCCATATACAATATCATACACGCACACTAGCGCAAGCGCCCTGACCCGTCTTACGAATTTTCGATCAGGTCTCGTGTTCTGACGCGAGTTTAACCCATTCAGCGCCGTGTCTGCCCATCGGCGGGCAATTTTTTTTAACTTTCACGCCGAGACCGCCCATGGGCGGTTGATTTTAAACTGTAATAATAACTGCGGCATCTAGGTAATATCGTTCCTTTTCAGAAAGGCAGTGAATGGGTTAACATTTTTTACCCATCCCAAAAAGTGCACAATGCCGCTAAAGAAGTTTTCACTTTAAAAATCGGTTGTCTGTAAGTCTGTTTACGGACGATAATTTTACGTGTAGAAAACATTGTTGAGTCAACAACTGAAACAAGCCGAACGCTTAGGCCGATCGTGCCTCTCTATCGCTTGTTTCGCGCAGCTCAGGCAGAACGTGACACATTTTCGTGCGTGTAGCCGGCGTATATCGATTTACAAAACGTCATCACGTCAAAAAAGAAAATACCTCACTATAGCTTTATTGAAGTAACATACGGAATATAAATAAAACGACTAACAGTCTGGATTGCAGCGTCTCGCAGACATCTTACATTCACTAATTACAGATCTTGATTTATTTATTTATTTACGAAATATTCAGACACTTACAGTAAACACCAAAACGTATCAGAATCAATATAAAATTTGACCATTTCGGTCTCACTATCACAAAGCCGTCTGTGGGTGCTTACATCAGAACAAAAAATGCATCAAAATATACGGAACCGTCTACTTTTTAAGGAGATATGATGCACATAAGCACACATACAATTACTCAAACAAATGCTGTTATGGGTCCTCTTGTTATGGGTCCGACCTTAAGAATTACCTTAAAACTTAAATTAATGTAAATAGGTCACCTGAGAAAACTTTATACTACACTAGACGAAGTTGTTGACGAGCTGGAATAACCTCTGAAGCATTTCAAGTCTAAACCCGTTGTAGTAAAGCTTACTTTTGCACGAATTCCGTGGACAATATCCGCATGTAGCCGGCGAGGCACACGATGTCTATCTTGTACTCTTCTAGAGTGGCCGAGATGGCGCGGTCGAACTCTTCGCGGGACGCGTAGTCTTTGTAGTTGAACACCTGAGGGGAAGGAGGAAATGATAAAATGATCAATGAATAAACGCTCACTATATTTTATGGCAGCTATACCAAACGTCACACAAATCGGCGGACGGGAAGTTACGCGCAAAAGCCGAAATATAGGTATGCGCGGGAGCCAGAGACTCGCGCCGGGGCACACCCGCCCGCCAACCTCATGCCTCCCGCGCGCTCCCTACACATTGTGCACACATGCGCAACGTGTCATCTGCGGCTAAATTCTCATCTGCCGTTTGTGTGGCGCTTAGAATAAATGAGTTTTTGTAAAGGTAAAACAAGTAGCTTTTTCTATAAGAGGCAAAAAACCCAAAAAAAAAAAATTGCGCTATGACCGAGGCAATTAGCCTTAAATCTGGATATTCGTTCATTTGCGCGATGCAGGATGCTCGGCTTGTGATTGGCTGACAGACAGCGTTAGTTCCGCGAGCGGGCGCGCGTAGTTGGTGGCGCCGCATCAAGCGAAGCTAGCCACTACAAAAAAGAGTTTTATTTTCATTTTAGAAATGTAGTACGCACCTTAGTGGGCACGCCGGCCGCCTCGGCGCGTCTGAGCGCGTACGCGTCCTTCTTGTTCGATATGACGAGGGAGACCTCCGCGCACATGCACTGCGTCACGTCGCGCGTCGCGTCCAGCAGCGCCTGCAGGTTCGTGCCGCTGCCTGACACTAGGACCGCCACCTGGGGGATATCGCCATTTTAATATACTGTTGGAGTTACAGTTTACTTGTTCCATCCATCCATCTGCCATAAGTCCACTGCTGGACATAGGCCTTCCCTATGGATCTCCAATAAGACCGGTTGGAAGCGACTTGCATCCAGCACGATCCTGCAGTCTTAATGAGGTCATCCGTCCACCTTGTGGGTGGACGTCCTACGCTGCGCTTGCCGGTACGTGGTCTCCACTCGAGAACTTTTCGACCCCATCGGTCATCAGTCCTCCGCGCGCGTCCAGTTACTTGTTCTATTACATCAAAAAAAAACTGAACAGAAAATAGTACATTATGGTACAAGTGTGTAATGTTGGTGATTACCGCTGAGGCGCTATTGAGACCCGAGCTGTAGGCGAGAGTCTTAAGAGAGCCGAGGACGGTAATCATCAATACACGCGTGTAGCATACCACGTTTTTCAACACAATTGTAAATAAAATAATACTAAAAATAACAGTAATTTCAACAGTGAAAACGAGTTGTAAAAAATGTTTCGAAATGGCGGGAAACATTAATCAGTTTTCCTATGCGCGCGCAATGGCAATCGGCCATAGACTAAAAAAATGTGGTTTCTTTTTTGGCTTTTCGCAGATAGCGTTTCGTGTCGGATGTCGATTCGATATCGGGGAAAGTAAATTGTTAGAAATATGTACCTGTTTTTCACATTGTCCGGTCCGATATCGGATATCCCATTTAGCCCGCCTATCGGATCGGATAATGTGAAAACTCTCTAAGGGTAAAACTGACAATAAAGGCTTTACCGATGCAATTCCTACTTTTCAGGGGCAGGATTTTGTTTCAGATTCTTCTTGAAGCGTCCAATATTTTAGCTAGCACCATAGAATAATAACGCCGAGAATGATAATTTCATGTCAAAAAAATCTCGAGAGTGAAGCATCAACACGATTGATGTATGCGCGAGTCACACGTATTTACGCGCGGCAACACGCACACTACGAAACAAGTAATGTTACTATCAGAATCAGATTACCCCAAAAAGTTGGGAAATTTGATCAGAGCCTTTAGTACAGGTTTTGCATAACTTATACTAGTGCCTTTGAGTGTGGCTCCAAACATTTCTGTTAATAACATTTTTATTTAATTCCATTAGTATGGGTATTATATGAAAGGGCTTTTCGTATGGAACACAGTTTGTGAAATGGATATTTTTTTAACTAAACGGTTTTAAGTAGGTACTGAAAGATAAAAAATAATAATTCTAAAATAAAATCGTGGGGCGCATCATACATAATGAAATCTTTCAGGCGACGACCTCACGATTTTATTGTTGAGTTATAATTTTTTATCTTTTGGTATATAAAACCGTTTAATTAGAATAAAATTTTGACCAATTTAATTATTGTTTTTTTTAAGTTTTTACTTAACTAGGGCGTTTTGTGTGGAAAACAGTACGCACACATAAAACAGTAACACACGAAAAGTAATTAATTTTTACTTCTTAATTAATTTTTTTTAATCACTTTGTTCATGTTATACCCAGTTTAATTAAAAAAAAAGTTGTTGTGTACAAAGCCGAAAAGAGGTGATTCAGGTCATCATTTTGAACAAAATGTACTATGAGGCCAACCAGGGATTCGCGAAATTCAATTCAATTCAATTAAATTATCAATTGGAACATATGTAATTTTTACATGCGGTTATTAGATTACATGTCATAATAATGTCAAATACATATGACCCTTTAAGGGTATGACAAATTATTAATTACATTGGGAAGGCTCATTGCTAAATTATCACTACAAAATTAAAAATTAATTGTCATTACAAAATCAAAAACAAATCATCATCACAAAATTAAAATTAAATCATCACTACAAAATTATATAATTTTATAATGAAAAAAAATCAACACAGTATTGTTCACAATAAAATCAACCTGACAAATGTTCGTAGAAATACAAACCAAATCCGGAATGCACCCCCAAGTACACCTGGAAGTCATTGACCTTGACTACAATATCATCGACCTTGGTGGACCTTAAGTGATCTTGGACTCAAGGTCAATGATTTTGGAGTCAAGATCAGTCATTTATACTTCCACATCCCACTGGATAAAAAAATGAATGCAGCCAATCACCCGAAACTTGTAGCCTGACTTTTCAGATGGGTTAGTCGTCATTTTTGTCGCTTGCCTCCTGGACTATAGTGGCCTACTTGATTATCGTATGATATCTCTTTACGATAACCGCATCTGTTCCATGTAAAGAAGTGACGTATTATGACGTTCCAAATCAAGACACTGTCGCTCTGTCATAACCTAAGGTCATAACCATCTAATTATGATGATAATGTCTCGCTTTGGTACTTATCAAGTAGGATATATGAAAACATAATAATATGTACTGATAATCCCATGTCAAGGCAATGGAAGTATATTTCATTACTAATTTCAATATCAAAATGTGGGGGAAAAGTTTTACCCTTTACTTGCAACTTTTAGTCCTTATGGCGTCTGTCGAAATTTTGTGAATTTATATTTACATTGGAAGGCGTTTTACATCAAATTATTAGATATTTTGTAATACTTACATGTGGAATGTGATGTTGCATTGTTTGTTTGGTTTTGCCGATTCACTGTGGCACCCGTTTACCACACAAACCGTCATTTTAAAATATAAATTACGGGAGCTGTTTTTATCACGGTACGACTGTGAGTACTGCCGCGCGCCGTTCGCGTACCAAGTTTTTTCAAGCTTGGTATTTCTTGCTTCACTTAGCGTGCTTGTTCTCGGTTTCTCGGCGTTATTATTCTATGGCTAGCACTGTAGCTATTCGCAGTTAGTATTGCAGTAACGATGTTATAGTGTAGAATTTGCCTAATAAGTTGTTTTTATGTTACAACTGATAGTTTTTTGGTTCATTTATTTCTCAAATAGTTACAATACTGTTATGCGATAGTTGCGCGCGCGCACCTTGTTTACAAGTATAGGTATGCGGTCGAGGGTCGGCCATTGTTTGCAAGCTTTATTGTCTTGCGTTTTATTGGTGCCTTTTGTTTCCCGGTCTTTTGTATTCGATTTTAATGGTGTTTTTTTTCTATCGAAGGACAATAGGGGTTTTCGAACTTTATACTTGTTTACTTTGTCAATCACAATGGCACCGAATATTCAAGATAATTCTAGAGAACCCTTATTCCGATATAAATAGGGCGATGGTTTTCGTTCGTGGCAGTTATCGCGTTTTATACCGGAGCGAAAGCATCTCGTGTTCAAGTGCGGTACCAGTGATTGTGAAGTGACTAGTTGTGTGAATATCAGTGCCAGTGTGACGTGTTTGTGCGAACCAGTTGTGTCGTGTGTATGTGATTTTGTGCAATAAAGTGCAAAGTGAATAATCAGCGTTTTAACTGATTATCCAAGAACCCATCTCGTAACAATACTGCACACTTATGAATGTCAAAATACACGAATACAACAATTTAAATAGGTACACAATATTACAATAAATTAAAAACTCGGTACATTACATTAAATTAGGTAGTACAGGTTTAATCCTAGCATGAATAACAATATAATTTAGATCTCAATCTGGAATACAAGTAAATCTGATTTTAGTTACCTAGTGATCATTTTCATTGTTTATGTGTAGCTTGCTAACAAACCCACATAACATATTAAAAGAAATGTCCAATAGAACACAGCTGGAGAATTTTTTTTCATACCTAACGTATCAGGAGACTAAAAAGGTCGCGGCGGTGAGTATTATTTCGATGTGTGACTTAGACAAGAAGCGTGAGGACGCTAGGGTGTATGTGTGTGTGTATGTAATCATAATCATAATCATTTATTTCATAAATACTATTTACACGTCATGTCAGGATAATCAATTAATAAATAAGATCAAAATAGTACCATGTATATATGTGAGTCTGCATGTGTGTGTACCGGTAGCCGTGATGGCCTTGTGGTAGTGATACTCGCCTTACAATCGTGAGGTCGTGGGTTCAAATCCCAGTCCCGTACTAATGAGTTCTTCGGAATTTATGTACGGAATTTAACACCACTGGCTTTTCGGTGAATGAAAACATCGTGAGGCAACCTGCATACGTCTGTAGAAGTAATTCGATGGCGTATGTGAATCCACCAACCCGCACTAGATCAGCGTGGTGGATATGGCCCAATCACCCTTAGTGGGTAGGCCTACGTCCTGCAGTGGACTATTAAAAAGACTGATAGTGTGTGTGTGTGTGTGTGTGTGTGTGTGTGTGTGTGTGTGTGTGTGTATGCATGTGTGTGTATGTATGTTAGTGTGTATGTGTGTGTGTATGTATGTATGAGTGTGAGGGTGTGTCTGTGTATGTTACCTTCTTGCTGGGCAGGAGCGGCATGCGGCGAGTGAAGTCGACGGCGGACGCGAAGTTGTCGACGACGACTCGCGCTCCGCCGTTCGGGCGCGCCTGGATGCTGCCGATCACCATGGCGCCGAACGGACGACTCATGTTCATCACCTGAACCCAGAGATAACATTATTATAATATTGTATACTTCGAGCAAATATCTACAGAGCCACATTCCGTAAGTGAAAGTGGTAAAAAAATATCCGAGCGCCGTAGTCTCTTATTTGACTAATTAAGGATTTGATGTGTCGCGAATGTGGCAAAAAAAGTGTCCGAGCCAAAACTCTGCCCAAGCTACGTAGTGGGCAGGCTTTTTAGTTGCAATGCAAGCCGACTACAACGCCGCGCGATGCCAGAGTGCTCAAACAAGCACTAATAAGGTGACATAACGTCGAGATTCGAGAAAACAGGTTTTTTTTTTTTTTTTATTAATGGTTTGCAAACTGGTTGATACAGTCAAAATTATTAAGTGATACAAAACAATAGAACATGTTAGGCTGTCCAACCTAACATGTTATGTTATTGTGAATTATTTAATGTAAATATCTAAGTCGGTATGTATGACGGCGCTCGGACATTTTTTACTACTTTCACTTAGGGACTGTGGCTCTGTAGATATTTGCTTAAAGAGTTTGTTATAAGATGTAGATAATAAATTAGAAAGGCTACTCACATCAGCTTGGTCTTCCGGAGCCACGACGAGCACCATCCCGATCCCGCAGTTAAATGTCCTCAGCATTTCCTCGTCAGACACTGAACCCGCGTCCGCGATCCACGCGAACACCTGCGTGTTACACAATTTGTTACTTCCGATGCCAGCGTGACAAATAATAACAACCGACGTACAAATAGCGGCACGTAAGTCTAGCGCTGAGGGTACTGTGGAGGGGATGGCTGCGCATGTTCACCGCCATACTAAACTCATGCGCAGCCATCCCCTCCACACTTCGCTCAGCTCTAGATTTATATGCCACGATGTGTACTACTTTAAGTGAAACTAGTTGACGGCAGGAACTCAGATTTGGCGTAGCTTAAATAAATCATATCTGTATTGTCTGAAGAAGAGATAGATTCGATGATAGACAGTAGACATAGTGCGTGTGCACCCATTACAATATAATGTTGTTTTTAGGGTTCCGTACCCAAAGGGAAAAACGGGACCCTATTACTAAGACTTCGATGTCCGTCTGTCTGTCCGTCTGTCACCAGGCTGTATCTCATGAACCATGATAGCTAGGCAGCTGAAATTTTCACAGATGATGTATTTCGGTTGCCGCTATAACAACAAATACTAAAAACAAATTCTTGTTTTGAATAAATATTTAGTGTATTTCCGCTCTGTCGTAGTCATATAAGTTAAGGGTACTATTCAAAATCCACATTAAATCACAAACAAAATTAGTAATTAATCATCAAACTGTATCATGGTTCGACTATGGTTAGGCTAAGGTTAGGTCAGGCTAGAAAAGTTAGGCTTAGGTATGTTTACAAAATATGAATGAACCTGAAACAAAGTTTTAATTAATCCGTTTAAAATAATAAAAAATAATTAAACCTGTAACAAAAAAAGTGATTAGTGATCTGTTTAAAAAATGTAGTAAACCTGAAAATAATATTTAATTAATATGTTAAAATTACAAATATAATTTATTTATAAAAAATGGTCTAAAATAACTGAAAAAATACTTAGTCAATAAATAGCACCCCTATTTGATGATTAATTACTAATTTTGTTTGTGATTTAATTTGGATTTTGAATAGTACCCTTAACTTATATGACTACGACAGAGCGGAAAACACTAAATATTTATTCAAAACAAGAATTTGAAGATGAACTTCCGCAAAGTAACGCCTGATTCAATAAACTACTAAAAACAAAATAAAATAAATATTTAAGGGGGGTTCCCATACAGTACGGAACCCTCCGTGCGCGAGTCTGACTCGTACTTGGCCGATTATTATTTGTTTTAAAATATTTATAATTATTATCTATCACAGCTGCGTACTAAATGCGCATAAGGTTTTCTCCAGAGTCAATTATGAAAAAAGCTGTTGAATGGATTTATTTAAATAATAGTTATTTGAACTAACGAATATACTAGGCCGCTATTTTCATAAAAGATGACTCAGTTTAGTTCTGTGTTTTTTTGCACCCAATGTTTCCTAAAAATTTGAGTCAAAATTCAAATGTTCCAAAGCTTATATCATTCGAGTGGAGAATTTTTTTCACAGATTTATTAGCAAGAAACACAGATTTTGTAAAGACAAATTGACATAAATCTTAGATTTAGATATTGAACAGCAAACACTGGCGTGATTACCCACCGACGATTGTATGGAGTGATGAGACTTGTTTACTCTTACACTTTCACTGCTGAGGTACTTTTGTAAGCTTTTTGCGAATCCTTAAACGCACACGCTAGGCGCGGACAGACGCCATCGCGTCGAGACACCACCAGTGGAGCAACGCGAGTACTTGCTAACACGCACGGTAAGATAACGCGCCAGGCGCGTAAAGTCGCACTGGCCATTACACCGGCCGACGAGTAGCGCCAGTGCGACTTCTCACGCGCGGCGTGTTTACGCGCCTATTTCTATGCCTGCATCACACATTTGTGGAAATTTTAACATTTTCAGGACAACAATGCATAGTCAATGCTATACCTAATAATATAGTTTAATACTTTAGTAAATCAATATATTATTTTGCCCGCACGTTTGCACGCATTGACGTTACTTCTGAAAAAACACACACGCGTGTGGGTTGTCGCACCGTCCTATGGAATTCGGTGCAACACGCCTGGCGCGTGTAGCCGCCCCGGGCTGTGAAAATTGAAAACACTGACGTACGTGTTTTCAGCAGTGAAAGTGCCTTCTTGCCGTTAACAGGCCCTTTTCGCCAAGGCACATAGGTACAATTTAATAGAATAATAGTGATTCCAAGAGTTTAATATCCATAACGTCAACTAAAAATGTTTTCCATTATCTATTTGCCTATGTTGTCAAAAACATCCTTATAATGTTTTTAATTTTTTAGTTATTTTTTTTTATATGCACTACTGCCTTGAAACGTCCGCTCTGTAACGTTGCCGGGACGCTACTGTCGTAGATGCATAACCTAGAGGTCACAAAAAACTGGCTAAACCACCTCACATGAGTGATTACTTACTGGATGCACGTGCCACCAGTGAGCGTTGAGCCGCGCGCGCACGGACTCCGGAATAACCCGAGGAATGTTCTCCATCAGGCCTCCGCCAGTAATATGCGCCACAGCCTTGACGCGTCCGCTCTGCAGCGCGGGTAGCACGCTACTGACGTAGATGCGGGTTGGTTTTATCAGCTCCTCACCTGCAATGGGTAGTTTTTATAGTCAAACTAGACGACCCGCCCCGGCTTCGCACAGGTGTATTATACATATAAACCTTCCTCTTGAATCACTCTATCCATTAAAAAAAACCGCATCAAAATCCGTTGCGTAGTTTTAAAGATTTAAGCATACAGACAAACAAACGAAAATAGCGACTTTATTTTATACTATGTAAGGATCATAGTTATGTCAATGTTTCTGACGCTTGGGCGAATTGAATTCTAGCCAGTACGATTCTACGACAGTAGAATCGAAGTCTTTAATTGTAAACATCTCCAATCCACATGTATAGATCGAATCTAACAACTTGGCGGCTATGATGTTAGCTACAAGCTGCGGATAGCCATTATCCTGACTGTAGCTGGCGCGGCTGTTAAGTGAGCTTCAGTCTGTATTGGGCTATCCGCAGCTTGTAGCTAACATCACACCCGGCAAGTTGTATGATTCGACCTATATAAACTGTATCAAGTTGCTGTGCGCGCTGTTCGATGGGAGCCCTATTTTATTAATTGGGTACACTAAGCGCCACACAAATCGGTGGATGAGAAGTTAGCCGCAGATGACTCTTCGTCGTGATTCACTAATTATTGCTTGCACATTGCCGACACCGCGTGGCGTAGTGTTGAGCACGGGCGTAGGGAGCGCACGGGTGGCATGATGTTGGCGGGCGGGTGTGTCCCCAGCGTCTCTCTGGCTCCCACGCATACCTATATTTCGGCTTTTGCGCAGCGTTCTGCCCATAACTTCCAATCCGCCGGTTTGTGTAGCGCCCTGTCTTGAAGCGTCAGTCACGCCTTCTTCATCAGGCTGAACCCGTTGCTGTACCGTCGATGGCAGACCAATTATTAATTCAGTCGCCCACCTAAAATTCCAGTCGCCCAACTAAAATACTAGTCACTCACCTAAAGTATGTCCTTCATTGCTGAACGGCGCCTTGTCTTGAAGCGTGAGTCCCGCCTTTTTCATGAGTTTATGTATCAAACTGAATCCGTTGCTGTGCACGCCGTTCGATGGCAGACCTATTATGATGTCGCCCACCTGGAATGGATTGATTTGGATACGGTTAATATGAGGGAGTAGCTCGATAACTTAATCCGTACTAATATTATCAACTAGCGGCCCACCCCGGCGTCGCACAGGTGTATTATACATACTATATAAACCTTCCTCTTGAATCATTCTATCTATTAAAAAATCCGCATCAAAATCCTTTGCGTAGTTTAAAAGATATAAGCATACATGGGGACAGATAGCGGGAAGCTACTTTGTTTTATACTATGTAATGATAATGATCTTGAAGGTTTGTATCTTAACTTGTTATTCTTTCACGCAGCAACAGAGCTACAAACCGATTTGATTTTTGGCATGGATATAATATTAGAAGGTCGGTAAGTGACATAGGATACTTTTATCCTGGAAGAAAAAAGGGTTCTATGGAATAGGACTCTTATTCCTAATATGGAATGGAATACCGATAAATTAAGGAATCTGCTCGATGCCATTCTAACTCCTACCTTATACAAACAACATAAAACTCACATTGACATCGTCTATCTTGAGCAATATATGGCTCCTTTCGACCACCCCGAGCGCGAACCCAGCGATGTCATCCCAGCGGTTCCGCTACCTTAATCAATTTTAGACCTTATTTTAGAATGCAATAAGACTCACATTGATATCGTTGATCTTGGGCAATATATGGCTCCTTTCGATCACCCCGAGCGCGAACCCAGCGATGTCATCCTAGCGGTTCCGCTACCTTGATGAATTTTAGACCTTATTTTGAAGCGCAATAAGACTCACATTGATATCGTTGATCTTGGGCAATATATGGCTCCTTTCGACCACCCCGAGCGCGAACCCAGCGATGTCATCCTAGCGGTTCCGCTACCTTGATGAATTTTAGACTTTATTTTGAAGCGCAATAAGACTCACGTTGATATCGTTAATCTTGGGCAGTATATGGCTCCTTTCGACGACTCCGAGCGCGAATCCAGCGATGTCGTAAACTCCGGGCTCGTACATTCCCGGCATCTCCGCGGTTTCACCACCTTAATAAATAACACACGCTATTATAAAACTATTCGGTTCAGTAGTAGAGTTTATTTTACCTTAAATAGTGCAATAACGCGTCAAATAAGAAAATAGTGCATGGAGAAATTTCACGAATTTCACTTCGCGGAGGGACCGCGGGGAAGAAATTTTGATGCAACAGTGCTTTCATACTCCCTCCAAGGTAGCGTTAAACGTTTAACGCAACCTTGTTGGAAGTCGCATTAGAAGTTTCACTTCAATTATAAAATTTGTCTATATCTGTTGGTGCTACAGATTTCTCGCAACTCGCAACATTAACATCCAAAGAGCAACATGCGAAATGATATAGGAAAGTGACTTGGGAGAGCATTAACAACCTTGTACCAAATACAATAAGGTTCAATTTACCTATCAAAGCAGCATACGCGCCGCGCCATTACACAGCATTTACGATCTTAAACTAACCACAACAAGGTTCAACTTAACTATCAAAGCTGCGGACGCTTGCCTGCACCCTTTTTTTTTATTAATGGTTTGCAAACTGGTTGATACAGTCAAAATTATTAAGTGATACAAAACAATAGAACATGTTAGGCTGTCCAACCTTCTAGGTGCAAACACAGCATGCCTATAAATGGAGCGCTAGAAGTTTGGCAAGTAAGAAAAAAAGAATAATACCCTTCAGCTACTCCAGCCAGATTTCTCGCCACATTAACATCCAAAGATCCACTCGCGAAGTAATCCAGTAAAGATCCAGCACCGCCCCATTACAGACCATTTACAACCCTAAATTAAACACGATAAGGTTCAACTTACCTATCAAAGCGGCAGTCGCTTGCCTGCACCCCTCAGCCACTTTAGCCACCACATTCCTCGCCACATTCACATCCAAAGATCCACACGCGAAGTAATCCAAATAAGTAATATTCTGCTCGATTTCTATTTAGCGAATCAGGGCACTTGCAACCTTATAGCGAATACAATAAGGTTCAACTTACCAATTAAAGCAGCCACTCCAGCCACCACATTAACATCGACAGATTCACACGCGAAGTAATACAAGAAAGTAATTTCTGCTTTAGTGAAGCAGGGCATTTACAACCTTACTCCACACATATTAAGGTTCATCTCACCTATCAAAGCGGCAGACGCTTGCCTGCACCCTTCAGCTACTTCAGCCACACATTTGTCGACACATTAACGTCCAAAGATAAACCCCACAGGCAAAGTTATCTAGTAAAGATCTAGCACCGCCCCATTACAGACCATTTACAACCCTAAACTATACACGATAAGGTTCAACTTACCTATCAAAGCGGCAGTCGCTTGCCTGCACCCCTCAGCCACTCCAGCCACCACATTCCTCGCCACATTCACATCCAAAGATCCACACGCGAAGTAATCCAGGAAAGTCAACGGCGCTGCTCCGTTGCACAGAATATCGTTCACACACATGGCAACTAGGTCCACGCCGATAGTGTTGTGATGGTTGATTTTCTGAGCGATTTTGAGCTTGGTTCCGACTCCGTCCGCGGCCAACACGAGTACCGGATCCTGAAGGAGGAACTTTGTCATAATGAGTGGTTAAATTTCGGTATTAGTTAGTAGGTAGTAAAAGTAAAAGAAGTAGGTTGCAGTAGTAGAAGCTTTGGTAGAAAGAAGTTTAGTAAATGGTTTTAGTAGTTTCCTGAAGGTAGTGACCTCATTAAGACCGCAGGATCGCGCTGGATGCAAGCCGCTTCCAACCGGTCTTATTGGAGATCCATAGGGGAGGCCTATGTCCAGCAGTGGACTTCTTATGGCTGATGGATGGATGGATAGAAGTAAAAATTGTCTGCCCGAAGAAAAACGGGGAAAGATGCCCTTCTCATAGCAAACAGACGAATTGTCTTTCCACCAAAGTATCCTCTCGAGGAGGAAACAAAGTATGAATTGACACGATAATTGACATAATATTGGATAAAACGGTTTAATTCCTTTGCCTTGCGAGGAATGCTGGCTTATGAATACCTACTTCCCGGACTCTAAAGAGGGCCCATTTAATCAAAGAGACTGCACAGGACAGATTGTACTAGCGCAGGCTTATTACATCCCATCTATCTTGGGAATGAGTAATAAAGAAGATTACTGCTATCTTCTTCTCAAAAGCGAAGTTGTAAAAGGTAACTATGGAAGTTCTTAAGTTGCAGAAAAAACTAGAGGTTTAGTGAAATATGTTTTGCTGATAAGATTGGATAATTTATTACTTTAATAAAAAATCGTGTGAAATAAATAAAACACAAAATTCATGAACAAATCACTCTTGATTGAAAAGTATCTATGTATGAAATGATTTTAATTTTTATATTGCAACCCACACTAGGTTTATCTAGGTTAAAAATAACTCTTTGAGAATCTATGTAGTTGTTAATCTAGCCAATGGTAGCTATAAAATATCTCACCTTGTACTCTTGTTCAACCGCCTTTAGCTGGAAGCAGCCCCCAAAGCCTCCGAGACCACCCAACACGCCAGACCGAGTCGTAGACCTGCATCAAAATAAACACAATTAAAAAAACTTGTCAGCGAAACGCACCAATAAGTCCATTCTTGAGCAATTAAAGATTAAGACCAGGCTTTCCACAATTTGTTATCATCGAGTCTTAACTTACTTTGGTCACATCGCCCGTATGCAGCCAGATAATTTCGAGAAACTGGTTGTAGTTGGGAATGTAGATGGCAAAAGACCACGTGGACGCTCACCTACCCGTTGGTCTGATCAGATTAAGTTAATAACCGGGCTTCCAGGTTCCACTACTCTGAAGAAAGCCGAAGATAGGGCAGCGTGGAAGCAGCTCGTCACTGATTCCGTGAAAGCATTTTTAGACGGGCACGACCTTCGGTAATGAAGAGGACGAATAAGAAGAGAAGAAAAAAACTTCAGGGATAAAAAGTTTCTCTGCTTTTCTTCAGTCCAATATAATAAGTACAATTTTCTATGCCTTTGCTTTTAAATTGAATTGTAGTTAGATATAAGAAAACTACACCAAAATATACTGTTTGCGTATCTCGTCACGTGATGATGCATCGCTTTCAATTGCTTACTGAATAAAAGGGCCGCGACAAACTTACCATAGTCTTGCGGTATTAATTATTAAGTAATTGTTTGTCAATGACTAATAAATAAAATAAAGCTGAATTTTTTACAGATTGCTTTACGTAGTTTTCGAAATGTACTAAATGTAGACCTTATTCTCACCTAGCTAAGGGCTTGATCCTTGATCCGAGTCCCTCGCCTCGATATCGACACTGCTATCCTTATAAGAGAGAGATATAAGCGGCGCGCGCTCGAAGGTGAAGTTAGCTCCATCGCTTGTTACCTAACGAAGGCTCGATCATATTGACGAGAAAGATTAGACTCTATACTGACATAGCTAAGGGCTTGATCATGCTAACGAGCGAGTCTCTCGCCTCGATATCCACTCTGGTATATTTTTAAGACAGAAATACTTCACACGGTGTTCAGAATGCAACCTAGAAATATAGACCTTATTCTCACCTAGCTAAGGGTTTGATCATGCTGACGAGCGAGTCTCCCGCCTCGAAATCCACTCTGGTATATTTTTAAGACAGAAATACTTCACACGGTGTTCAGAATGCAACCTAGAAATATAGACCTTATTCTCACCTAGCTAAGGGCTTGATCATGCTGACGAGCGAGTCTCCCGCCTCGATATCCACTCTGGTATATTTTTAAGACAGAAATACTTCACACGGTGTTCAGAATGCAACCTAGAAATATAGACCTTATTCTCACCTAGCTAAGGGCTTGATCATGCTGACGAGCGAGTCTCCCGCCTCGATATCCACTCTGGTATATTTTTAAGACAGAAATACTTCACACGGTGTTCAGAATGCAACCTAGAAATATAGACCTTATTCTCACCTAGCTAAGGGCTTGATCATGCTGACGAGCGAGTCTCCCGCCTCGAAATCCACTCTGGTATATTTTTAAGACAGAAATACTTCACACGGTGTTCAGAATGCAACCTAGAAATATAGACCTTATTCTCACCTAGCTAAGGGCTTGATCATGCTGACGAGCGAGTCTCCCGCCTCGATATCCACTCTGGTATATTTTTAAGACAGAAATACTTCACACGGTGTTCAGAATGCAACCTAGAAATATAGACCTTATTCTCACCTAGCTAAGGGTTTGATCATGCTGACGAGCGAGTCTCCCGCCTCGAAATCCACTCTGGTATATTTTTAAGACAGAAATACTTCACACGGTGTTCAGAATGCAACCTAGAAATATAGACCTTATTCTCACCTAGCTAAGGGCTTGATCATGCTGACGAGCGAGTCTCCCGCCTCGATATCCACTCTGGTATATTTTTAAGACAGAAATACTTCACACGGTGTTCAGAATGCAACCTAGAAATATAGACCTTATTCTCACCTAGCTAAGGGCTTGATCATGCTGACGAGCGAGTCTCCCGCCTCGAAATCCACTCTGGTATATTTTTAAGACAGAAATACTTCACACGGTGTTCAGAATGCAACCTAGAAATATAGACCTTATTCTCACCTAGCTAAGGGCTTGATCATGCTGACGAGCGAGTCTCCCGCCTCGATATCCACTCTGGTATATTTTTAAGACAGAAATACTTCACACGGTGTTCAGAATGCAACCTAGAAATATAGACCTTATTCTCACCTAGCTAAGGGTTTGATCATGCTGACGAGCGAGTCTCCCGCCTCGAAATCCACTCTGGTATATTTTTAAGACAGAAATACTTCACACGGTGTTCAGAATGCAACCTAGAAATATAGACCTTATTCTCACCTAGCTAAGGGCTTGATCATGCTGACGAGCGAGTCTCCCGCCTCGAAATCCACTCTGGTATATTTTTAAGACAGAAATACTTCACACGGTGTTCAGAATGCAACCTAGAAATATAGACCTTATTCTCACCTAGCTAAGGGCTTGATCATGCTGACGAGCGAGTCTCCCGCCTCGAAATCCACTCTGGTATATTTTTAAGACAGAAATACTTCACACGGTGTTCAGAATGCAACCTAGAAATATAGACCTTATTCTCACCTAGCTAAGGGCTTGATCATGCTGACGAGCGAGTCTCCCGCCTCGAAATCCACTCTGGTATATTTTTAAGACAGAAATACTTCACACGGTGTTCAGAATGCAACCTAGAAATATAGACCTTATTCTCACCTAGCTAAGGGCTTGATCATGCTGACGAGCGAGTCTTCCGCCTCGAAATCCACTCTGGTATATTTTTAAGACAGAAATACTTCACACGGTGTTCAGAATGCAACCTAGAAATATAGACCTTATTCTCACCTAGCTAAGGGCTTGATCATGCTGACGAGCGAGTCTCCCGCCTCGAAATCCACTCTGGTATATTTTTAAGACAGAAATACTTCACACGGTGTTCAGAATGCAACCTAGAAATATAGACCTTATTCTCACCTAGCTAAGGGCTTGATCATGCTGACGAGCGAGTCTTCCGCCTCGAAATCCACTCTGGTATATTTTTAAGACAGAAATACTTCACACGGTGTTCAGAATGCAACCTAGAAATATATACCTTATTCTCACCTAGCTAAGGGCTTGATCATGCTGACGAGCGAGTCTCCCGCCTCGAAATCCACTCTGGTATATTTTTAAGACAGAAATACTTCACACGGTGTTCAGAATGCAACCTAGAAATATAGACCTTATTCTCACCTAGCTAAGGGCTTGATCATGCTGACGAGCGAGTCTTCCGCCTCGAAATCCACTCTGGTATATTTTTAAGACAGAAATACTTCACACGGTGTTCAGAATGCAACCTAGAAATATAGACCTTATTCTCACCTAGCTAAGGGCTTGATCATGCTGACGAGCGAGTCTCCCGCCTCGAAATCCACTCTGGTATATTTTTAAGACAGAAATACTTCACACGGTGTTCAGAATGCAACCTAGAAATATAGACCTTATTCTCACCTAGCTAAGGGCTTGATCATGCTGACGAGCGAGTCTTCCGCCTCGAAATCCACTCTGGTATATTTTTAAGACAGAAATACTTCACACGGTGTTCAGAATGCAACCTAGAAATATAGACCTTATTCTCACCTAGCTAAAGGCTTGATCATGCTGACGAGCGAGTCTCCCGCCTCGATATCGACTCCACTATCTTTGTAAGAGAGAGATTTGAGCGGCGCGCGCTCCCCCGCAACGTAAGGTGAAGTGAGAGGTTCCATCGCTTCCTTGAACTTGTCTACTACCACTTGGTGTCCTCCTGGGAACATATAAATTAAGGAATTAAGGTGATAACAAAGTTTTTTTCTTTAAACCTAATGAAAAGTGATAACAAAGTACCCAATTTAAACTTTTTAGGCATTGAAAATGACTTTAAGTTACAACATCTCTCAAACGTCGAATATTGATTTGGGAATAATCTCGCGTTTTGAAAGGGTTAGCTTTGTTGGGACAGGCCTCGCGAGAATCGGTATAAGTACCTACAGTACGTAGAAATAGCCTGCGAGCGTTCCCGATCCAAGCAAAGGTGTATCGCTGCTTTCGAAGCTAACTTCATACCGACGCGGTACGTCCTTCAAATTTCAATGTCAGGTTCAAGTTAACTCATCGGGACTGAACAACTTGCAATATTGATCCGTTACTTTTGGTTACCAGCGCAGTAAGTAGAGTAATCGTGATATGATTTTTTTTTATCGCGAATAAGTCCGCGCTTGACCACCAACTCGCCTGATGGTAAGCCGTCGCTTACCATCAAGCGACCACATTGGTCGAAGATGAAGCACAAAATTTTAGTTTATATAAGCAAGCAACTGTCCCGGTGTGAAATACCACCTAACCTTGTTCAGGATACTCAGCTTCATACCAGCCAATTTGGCCCTAGATTCTAAGTAAGTGCCGTAGTTCAATGTGGGAGTAAGTGTTAGCCCCAGCAGTTCAAGGCAGTCAGTCACTGTTAAAGGAGCTTTGATTGCAATAAAGATAATAAGGGCCCTAGGACATACTCGTACACGGTACGCGGACCACGTAGCGAACCGCCATTTAATAAATACGAGCAAATAAAATAAACAGATTATTGAAAGAGGGTTATGTGTCTAATGTTTTCTTTCGATCCATCGTGTGGTCCGCGTCTTAATAGACTAGCTGACAATTTTTTTGATGTCCTCTTGTAACAGCTAACCATAAACAGAGGCGATTAACGAAAACAAAAATAAACAACAAACAAACACACAACAACACTTTATTAGACAACCACATTACATAAAAACAGATTATAAGGACAAAAACAAAACAATAGGTATCTAATTGGCGGCCTTATCGCTTTAAGCGATTTCTTCCAGGCAACCAAGTAAAATCAACTTTGAAATATAGAAGTTACAAGCATATTTATTTTCTTGCTAGATAAAGAGCGCACTATGGCAGGCTATGACGTCACTGACCGTAAGTGTCATACATTCGCCATACTATGTTATGCTTTGTGGGAAAGGGACAAGGTATCCCCTCTATATCCCTACCAAAATCTTTACAAGCTTATATCTCTGAGCTTGATTAGCCAATTTTAATGATTTTTTCAGTTTACGTATCATAATTAATTGCAGAATTCACTAATCCTAATACTTTTAACTAATTCAATACCAGTCAACTACCCTATTAAAGCCAACACCAAGCTATTTAGAACAAAAAACACAAAAACGTCACAAACACATTAAGTAGAATAGTCAAAAAACAAACGCACTTGACCCACCTTCCTTGGTCATGTTCTGCACGGCCCCCACCACCGCGACCCCCTCCACTATCTCCAGTAACTCGGGCACGTGTTTGGGGTCGGCTATGATGACCATGCCAACGCCGCAGTTGAATGTGCGGAGCATTTCGAAGTCGGACACCAGACCTTGAAGAGATAAAAGTGAAACATTTTACATTTTGAAAACCATTTCAAGCGTTTACCTATTGCCGTTACTAAAATTGAGCTAAAAACGGCAAAAATATTACGTTTTGTGGTATGGGAGCTCCTCTTAAGCATTTATTTTATTCTGTTTTTAGTATTTGTTGTTATAGCGGCAACAAAAATACATCTGTGAAAATTTCAGGTGTCTACAAAAGTTGTATGTAGCTATCACGGTACATGAGATACAGCCTGGTGATAGACAGACAGACAGACAACGGAGTCTTAGTAATAGTATATATAGACTAACTATGGTAATAGGCTTTACCCTTCGGGTACGGAACCCTGAAAACAAATAGCAAAGCTTCAATAACATTAAATCTCAAAGCATTTCATACTTTTGAAATTATTCTTTTCGACTATTGTATTCTGTTTGAATTTTGTTTTGTTGACTCTTAACATGACTTGGAGTTGCTGTCAGTGTGACAAGTAGGTAATGAAATGTAAATAAAATAAATCTCACCCTTAGCTTGCAGCCATCCGAAAATGGGCCTTATCTTGAACTTGGTAGCGTCTAAAACCACTTTAACACTAGTGGGCAAGATCCTCGGTATGTTTTCCAACAATAAACCCTTGAAAAGTTCTTTGTTGATGGCTGACAGTACGTAAATATGACTCACCTTTAGCTTGAAGCCATCCGAAAATGGGCTTTATCTTGAACTTGGTAGCGTCTAAAACCACTTTAACACTAGTGGGCAGGATCCTAAGCCTTTAAAGAGTTCCTTCTTAATGGCTGACAGTTCTCTGAAGTAAAAGTGACTTACCCTTAGCTTGTAGCCATCCGAAAATAGGCTTTATTTTGAACTTGGTAGCATCTAAAACCACTTTAACACTAGTGGGCAGGATCCTCGGTATGTTTTCCAGTAGCCCACCGCCGGTAATATGTGCTAGGCCTTTGATAAGTTCTTTCTTGATGGCCGGTAACAGTTCTCTGACGTAAATGCCGGTCGGTACGAGGAACTCTTCGCCGAAGGATTTGTTTGTAGTGCTGAATGGAGCTTTTTCATAGTACCTAGGACAAATATTTATAGTAAGAAAAAAAGCGAAAAAACATTTCCAATCATACAATTTACTAGCTTTTGCCCCGCGGCTTCGCTCGCGTGATATTTTCATTTTTATTGTATCCCATAGAAACCGTTCATTTTTCAGGTAAAGCCCCTAAACATTACCAAAAGCGACTTTCTGCGTTATGAGCGTAGATACTTAAAATACACAGAAGCTGTGGAGACGTAAATAACGGAATTGGTTATTTATTGTGACTCCATTGGTCATCAGTCTTACGTGCTACATATTATGTGCCCCGCCCACACACTTGGTGGAAAATAAATTGAATTGAACTTGCTAATCCATTGCTAGTCCAGCATGCGACCACGAAAAGAGCTGTTTTTGAAAAAGTGACAGTTATATACTTCTTCTTCTTTTTATTTTGGCGTCGCATAATTGTGCATTTGCCAGTGTCAAGTATTTTTAATATTTTATCAAAATAGTCCGTAGTAGTGACGTCCAGTCAAGTCCAAACATAGTCCAAGTCATACCTCAGTAAAGCAGTGGAGACTTTATAAGAGGCGTCTTTGGAGTTTTGTTAACAACACGGAACAACATGATACGTCATATTATATCACTTGCCTACACTTATGCACGTAATTCAGCTCATAATCAACGAAATACCACAATTTTTCACTAATTATCACTGATAAAATCAAAAGTTTAACAAAATAATTCGATTAGGCGACATGATTTTTCCGCGTTCTCGCCAAAACTCCAGTTTTATACTTTGCCATAAAGTTTTCTCGTTCTGACACGTCTAAACGAATGTCGAGTCAAACGTGGTGCGCATCCTTTTTTTTTTGTTTTTATTTTGGCTGCCATAGACTGATATATAGACCTAAATAACACCCAGACACAGAGCAAACACCTATGTTAATAACATAAATGCTTGTCCTGGGTGGGGATCGAACCCACGCCTCTTTGATCCAGAAGTCAAGATCACTAACCACTGAGCCACCTATGCAGCAGGCATCTTAGCCCTTATCTTATCTCAGCTGGACTGTTACTGTTATAGCTTAATACGCGAGACATTGTAACTCCATGCTCGTGCCTCTCGACCATGAAGTACAACATTGTGTACCGAACATTTTGACTACAAAAATTAAGGTACTTGATGTGCGTGAGTCATTTCGCGTATGTCAATGTCAATGTCTCGCGTATCAAGCTATATTTTACAAGGTATAGCAAAATGTGATTTGTTCTGAAACATAATATAGTTATTTACCCGTGGCCACCTTCAGCCATGATCTTCTGCACCAGACTGTATCCGTTGCTGTGGACCCCAGTAGACGGTAACGCCAGTACCACATCTCCGGCTTTAATTTGGTTGGACCTCGGCAACTGCTTCAGGTTGTCCACGACGCCGACGGCGAACCCGGCGAGGTCGTATTTACCGATGTCATACATTGACGGCATTTCTGCTGTCTCACCACCTGGGTAAAACAAAGAGAGAAATATATTTTTATTTTGTATCAGTAAGTTAGTATAGGCCGGGTGGCTAGCCCTGGTGTCAGAATTTTCAGGCCGCCTTAATGCCTCTGTCATGACTAAACTGTTAAAAAACCGGGACCTACAATTTAACTAGATCCTGCCCGATTGAGTTGTATTTCGTCATTATTTCTGCCATCTATGAGGTAGAAAGTCTGCTACAAGGGTAGTAAGGGTACTTTACAAAACTCCAGTTTATATTTATACATATTTACTGTACTTAATCATTTTTTAAATTTAATTTTGTAATTATGTATTGAACAAAAAAACCATGACATTTTCATTTATTCTTTCTGACATTTTTTAATTTTGTATTCAATTGTAAAGTAGATAGCTATTATTTTAATCATTGTTTAAATTCGTTGCTACGTATTATGTATTGTGAAATGACGAGATATATTTTGCGGTACTTTATATTATTGTACAAACTGTTGTATATATAATTTTAGTATTAAGCTCAATACATCAATAAACGATTCTAATTCTATATTAATAGGTACCAACCAACAAGCACCAAAAGTGTGTCACGAAACCGAAAGTAATCCTGAACGATTGTGTCGTATTTCGTCATTATTTCTGCTATCTATGAGGTAGAAAGTCTGCGACTCGCTGATTGGGTTTTATTTTTGAAATTTACCAAGTAGAGCACATCCAGAAAGCAAGCAGGCATCAGCGATCCCCCTGACGATGGTACAGGCCACATCGACCTGAAGTCTGCCGCAAGCCATGTAGTCCAGGAACGCGAACGGCTCAGCGCCCGCGCATAGAATGTCGTTCACACACATGGCGACTAGATCCTGCCCGATTGTGTCGTATTTCGTCATTATTTCTGCTATCTGTGATGGAAAAACGAAATTTTTTAAATAAGTTTTATAGGCGGGTGACGGCGAGTTAAGAGTTTTTATTTTTAGGTCGTTTGTTGATCTCTGACATAGTTGAATGGTTTTGTGCGCAGCTTTTAGTTCATTAGAATTTAGTGTCAACGTCGTCAGTCGCCTGGACCAACACAGGGTTTTTCAGACTCGGTTCCATGGCCGAAAGTTGGAAAAATTTAAGCATCCCAGGTGGCAGCGGATGCCTCGTCTGTGAGTTAACATCAAAATGGGTCCTATTACCTTGAGTTTAGTGCCGACACCGTCAGTCCCCTGCACCAACACAGGGTCTTTCAGACTGGGACCCATTGCAGACCGCTTTAAGAGGCTACCGAAGCAGCCCAGGATGCTTATTCTGTGAGTTAACATAAAAATGGGCTTTATTACCGTAAGTTTAGTGTCTTTCAGACTGAGATCCATTGCAGACAGCTGGAAGAACCCGCTGAAGCAACCTAGATTACCTTATCTGTGAGTTCACATCAAAATAGGCTCTATTACCTGGAGTTTAGTGGCGACGCCATCAGTTCCCTGCACTAACACGGGGTCTTTCAGACTAGTATCTATTGCAGATAGCTGGAAGAGCCCGCTGAAGCAACCTAGGATACCTCGTCTGTGGGTTAACATCAAAATGAGCTCTATTAGCTTGAGTTTAGTTCCAACGCCATCAGTACCCTGCACAAACACAGGGTCTTTCAGACTGGGATCCATCGCTGACAGCTGGAAGTAGCCCAGGCGGCCGAGGATGCCTCGTCTGTGTTAACATCTAAATAGTCCATTTACCTTGAATTTAATACCGACGTCGTCAGTGCCCTGCACTAATACGGGATCTTTCAGACTCGGTTCCATCGCTGACAGCTGAAAGAGGCCGCTGAAGCAACCTCAGATATCTCGCTGGTTGTGATGTAAAATCAAAATGGGCTCTATTACCTTAAGTTTAGTGCCAACGCCGTCAGTCCCCTGCACTAACACGGGGTCTTTCAGACTGGGATCCATTGCAGACAGCTGGAAGAGGCCACTGAAGCACCCAAGGCGGCCGAGGATGCCTCGCCTGTGGGTCGCCGTAGCGATCGGCTCGATCAGACGGACTAGGGTCGCTGCGGCGTCGATGTCCACGCCGCTTTGGAGGTACGATAAGCCGTTGATTCTGGAATAACCCTTCATTGTAGTCTTTGATCAAGGCCAAAGATACTTCGTAACGACATTCAAAAACATATCGCCGATATCACGAAATACATATCTAGATGTGACTAGCTCAAGACAGGAAAGATTGACGCGGGATGTGATTAACGCCTACCCACAATAAATACAATAGATATAAAAAAAAAATTACACACTTGACTATTATTTACACTTGTTTCCATATTTACATAGTATCTCCTCTCAGGTTCAAGTCTTTTTACATGGAGTTAATTATATTTACCTGGTCAATTTTTTTTTTTTATTTTGTATGGTAGCTTATAAATACGAATTTTTAGACGTTGTGGAACAAATGATGTTTGTTTTGATGTACAGAATAAGTCCTGAAATGGATGCTAATTGATTAACAGTAACCCTGTAGATATTTGATCAAATAAGAACTCTAAGTATACTTTACTCTGTAAAAATTTCACTTTCATTGACGGGAGATCTTTTTGGTTGTACGATGTGATATCAGCTTGGATTTTTATGTCATGAATATCCGTGAGATAGCACAGGATAGAAACGAACGGAAAGAATTATGGGAGACCTTTGCCTATCCATAGAATAATACAGCATACTTAAAATTGCGTGAGGTGAAATATTTGCTAAGTTATATTTTTTAGTTATAAATTGACTGGAAACTTTGTGTGTGAGCAATAAGTAAGTAATGAGCATGCATCATGCATATTTAGCTACTCGTATAATGATATTACTTAGGCTTTTAAATTCTTCAATAACGAGGAGCTAGGAGCTCTAATAAGAAATAGTGGATCGTTTCGTTGAAACACAAACATTTATGATAAGAGCCGAATATTAAAGGTTTGATAAACAACCATAATAAATTTCAAGAAACGTATGTGCAAGATAACCTGAATTGTCTGGTCACATGCTGAAACAAAACGTGGGACTGTTATCACACACACAAACAATTACACAACAAGAATAGTGCATTTAATAACGTATTGATAAAATGGATAAGAATTTACAAGCAAACGATATTATAAAGAAATGTGAAAAAGACAGGCACAAGCAAGTAACGTAACAACAAAAAATCCACAAAGCTTTTTTTCTTAAAATAATTTACATAGACACCCAAGTTTATGAAAGAGATTATGATCAAATTTCCTCGTTAGACTTACCCAACTTATAGTTGGTCAATTTCCATATTAAAAACACCATTTAATGAAATTTTATTAAATGGGCCATAAATAATACATAATAAAAAAAAAAAATGCGAAATTTTATTTTCTACAATAATGATCTTAATGTTTTTTGCCCTTAAGTAGTTTCCGAGATATCGGCCAAAAACATTTTTTCAAGATGACGTGTCAAGAACGCATTCTCTGAACGGCCGAACTATAAACTCAAAACAAACAATTAAAACAAATCAGAAGCAAAACTCTGTATATGGTTGTGTCACGATAGCAAAGTCATAAATGATAAAGAGTAAAAGCACCTGATTCAGAAAGGACCTAGTTTTAGGGTAGGAATTACTTTACTCGGGCACTCTCACGGTTTCATACAAGTCTACGCGCGACAGATCCACGGACGGAGACTTTATATGTGGCCGCACGGGAGCCCGCATACCGCAGTTTTTACCCTAAAGCTTAAAAACCAACTAGTAAATACTGTAATAAAATAAACTCAAACAAAGCAGTGAGTACTCACTTAGAGAACGCCCTATGCGCTATGTCCTTCCTATACTGCGCGCCGGGGAAGTCGATGACCGAGGCCGCCGCCGTGGCCGCGGCCGCAGCCGCTCGCAGAGACCCCGCCCGCGCACACACGAGCAGGACTCGTCCACCCCATGTCACAAGGGTGCCGTTAGCTCCACGAGCCACCCCGCTGTGGAATACCACTAGCCCGGGGTTGGATTGCACTTGAGATAGACCTGAGAACAGATTATTCGTAATAAATGGTAATGAGATTTGCTATTGTATCATTTTTAACAGTCCACTATTGAACACAGATCTACCCTCGAATGCCATAGATAGACAAAAAGTGCATGTAATTCTTGATCTTTATGTACCCTGACAGTTCTAATATGATACGTATGCTGTTTGGGATTAGTTGATTACTGTTAAATGCTCATATATTATGTTATAAATGTTCATAACAGCAATGTTACGGAGGAACTATTTATTTAACTATACCTATAACTATGGACTTAGGTTTTACTTTTTAGCAGATGCTTATTTTGAGAAATAGCTTGTATATTACTGCATTTTTGGCCGAATAAATGCGTCACCATTGAACTTTCAGCATGTCAGCATGCAAACTTATAATAGCAAAACTAGCACTATATAATTAACAAAGAAAACTTAAATACGAAGTAACTTAGTAAACAATTTATCTTTAAATTGCGACCACTTATGTAGATGACATATTGATGGTTACCGCTGATGACGCAGCCCTTGGTTGAAGTCTCAGGGTATCCTTTCGATGCGATTACGACACCAACAGACGAGAGCTTGGTGTTCCACGTCACTTGGAGGGATTTGAGATTGCCGTCTATGCAAGCCTGAAAAATAATGTTAATTTGATAGAATCTTGGCAAAAATGTGTAATGCGAATTGGGCATTACGATTTGCCAATAATTATAAACAGGTTTTAATAGCTATAGAAGTGTAGCTGAGAACTGGGAGAGAATTATATAATGTTGAGGATCATCGACACGACGAAGAAGAAGTATAGCTATAAATGGATTAGCGAATTCTTTGTCCACTGTACAAAGTACCTCTAACTATTATTTTTCACATGAACAAGTTTTCTCCTCCATCAATAATGTCACCGAAAATAGTACCATAACATCAATTAAGTTTATAATCATTCGAATACAGAGTTACAGAAAATGTCCAACGCGTCATTATCGCTATACATGGCTATTATTACCTATGCGCTATATAATTACGTAACTGTTTAAACTGTTACATCCTGAAAGCTCACAAAGAAAGTGGCTGGTAACAGGTGACGTAAAATATTTAGTCTGACCTTCACGACATTACTATCACAAACGAGTCGTTATCGCAAGAAATTAAAACAATAGTTACAGCAGTGTTGCTAGGCATAAATCACGTAAAAGTCCGGCAAAGTAGGGTAGTGTAAGAGTGTCGATAACAGGTCAACAGCATCGCCTAATCTATTCTCAAAATGACTTATTATATGTGAAAAAATAAGATATTGACCGGTAAGATATTGATATTGGCAAGGTGTTTAAAAACATATGGCATTTTTACTATTATCGACTTGTCGTTTATAGATAGCAAAACGGATCTATCGTACCAAGCAATAAAGTTACGATGACAGCCGATTTTACGATTAAACTTTTATGGTGACTTTAAACTATCTTCATCCTGAAGACTTAATCATATTCAGATTTGAGCGCATTAGTAATTCTAACTAATCACTAATCCGAGTGGGTATGTGACAAACCTACTGACTTCATACAAAATACCTACACAGCCCAGCGGATTGGTAAGTTAAAATGGTAATGGGCGGGGCACATAGCATGGAGGACTGATGACCGATGGGGTTGAAAAGTTATCGAGTGGAGACCACGTACCGGCAAGCGCAGCTTAGGACGTCCACCCACAAGGTGGACGGATGACCTCATTAAGACCGCAGGATCACGCTGGATGCAAGCCGCTGCCAACCGGTCTTATTGGAGATCCATAGGGGAGGCCTATGTCCAGCAGTGGACGTCCTATGGCTGATGGTTGGATGGATGCTGATTTTTTGATAATTTATTTGACGGCCTAAGAATATTTTTTTTAGTCATCATGCCTACTTAGTCTACCCTAGAACTAGACTAGACGCCTGAAACGTACCTGCATAACATACTGGCGTACAGCACGGCTGAAACGCGTGTGAAACATACCTGCATAACATTGTAGAGATCAGTCTCGAGCAGCGTCATCAGCACTTGGGTCTCGGGGTCCCCGAACCGGCAGTTGAACTCCAGCGTCATGGGACCGGCCTTGGTTACCATCATACCGGCGTACAACACGCCTGAAACGGACGATCATAAATTTTAATCATAATGTGTATTCCTTGCAGGCATCGACGTGGCATTTTTGTTTTTGATGCTTGCAGGGCATAGCATGGACGATATTGGCCGATTTAGTCTTAGAAGGCTTTCACTAAAAGACGTTTTTGTTGATCGACTGTAGCGCTTAGCACTGCACAGCGAATTCCTTTACATTACCGCGGCTGAGTCGCAACGCCGTCGCAAGCGACAGCCGCGCTATCGCGGTGTCCGAAAAATTCGGAAATCCGGATAATTCGAAATTTTGCAATCCGCATTAACCGCATAGTAAAGTAGAACGGATAATGCAAGCCCTAATCGCACGTGACTATGCGACGTACCTGCTACCGCTATCTCGGAGAGCTACAGCCGCGGTTTTGTCGCGCGACCGTAGCGCGGCAATCGCGCTTTAGCCATGTATACTATGGATACTTAGATGCGCTACAGTCGCGCGACAAAAACGCCTTTCTGTGAAACCTTGTGGGCTTGAAATGTAGGCTCGCCACAGACGAGCCACCTCCCCTATAGATCTCCAAAAAGACCGGTTGGAAGCAGCCTGCATCCTGCGCGATCCAACGGTCTTTATCCACGCCAAAATTATTTTCGTGACTGGCAAGACGCTGGCAACGCGGGCGGATTTCCAGTGGAAAGTATCCATTTGGACGCTTCTGAATGGACTATTAGAAATAAAGCTATCGTGTTTGTGTCTACACCTTCGGGGCCGCACCGCAACATCATTATCCTCACTTTACCTCACATTATCCTCGCTGAGTTGGCAAACATTTGGGTGCGTTTTATTTACGTCTATTTGTAAAAAATTAGATACGTAATAATGTGTAATGTGTCCTGTACTTGTTTGTTTGTTTGCTACGAAATAAAATATTTCTTTCTTTCTTTCTTTCACTTAGATTCCCTGTCAGGGATGCCATGTGATGTGTACAAATAAATTGATTGGATCTATCTGATTTAGCTGATACGTTTGATCTGGTGACTTATAACGAACTCTACGTGTCCCCGCTCTACAAGCCAAGTGTCAACCGATAAACTGATACTAAACTGGTGCCCAGTGCAAAGAAACTAGACCTTTAACCGTTAAACGTTAAAAAACGCGTTATCTCTATCACGTGGACTCTAAGTAAATTGCATATGTAAAATAACACGGATCAGATAAGAAAGTAAAACTGCATTGGTTATGTTATGACTATTTTAAATCTGGTTACACCTAGAGCTATGCCTAGATTGTGCTAGCTAGCACGTGTCATAGATTGCAATTACATAAGGTTGTAAGTCTGTAGAAAATTAAACTCTCTGGTAGAGATCTTTCAGACTAGAGCTGCAAGCCCCTCTATTGGTGACGTTTAGAATAACAATTGAACCGTACCTCTTGTTGTTGTTTCTTGAAATTCGAAAATAATTAACACTATTCCGATGGGAGCGATGGGATTACTTCAATTTCAGTTCATTTGACTATTTTACTTCTAATGCGAGAAATCTCAATATCCTACTTACCATCTTTGTAACATACGAGTATATTTTTCACGAAACACAAAGTTAATTATTCCGATAAACGCAGCAAAAACAGTGTCAAAGTTGGAAGCTGTTGATATAAGTACTTTTTTTATTGTGCATAGATAGTTCTGAAAAAAATATGAAAATAAAATTAATTAGCATGATTAAAGCGAGCCGCCGCCGCCAAGTAAACTTAATCTTTGTTTATCAGCCGCTAAGAGACAAATACGCAATGTGACAAAACAATTATTTGTTGTTGCTACTTAATTGTTCACCGGGGGTCAAGCAAAAAATCCGATATTAACCTATCAGGCTTTTTAGCGGTATCGCAGACATGCGTAACGCCACTGTCAAAAAAGCCGCTATCGACTTATATTATTTCATGGCTATCTTCAGGCTATCTTCGTATGGGCATATTATGAGAAGTGAGGAGAGTCATGTCACTAAAAAACTCTATACAGGGTTATTCCTAATTAATTGGCATCCTTTTAGGTGCTTATTCTGTGCATCAAAACTAACAACTTTTGTTCTGCTACTTTTGTCAGAACTAAAAAAAAACAGCTGTTCCATACATTTTCTCGCGGGTGAACTATATTTTTCTATGGATTTCTATGGAGTTTTGATGTACAGTATAAGCCCCTAAAAGGATGCTAATTGATTAGAAATAACCATGTATATCAGGGTTTCCCAAACTATGGGTCGCGACCTAATGGTGGGTCGTAAGCGAATATCGAGTGGGCGACCACATCATCATTATCATCATCCTTCTTTATACCACTGTTGGGTAGAGGCCACTACATTAAAACTAAATACCGACATAAATTAAACTTATCAAACTCAGTGCAATTAATAGTAAGGTAATTAGAGTTGAAATTGATGTCAAACTGTAAAGGCAAGACATACGAAACGATTTCATCCTTACCATTTAAATAACTTTTTTGATGTAATTAGTTAAAAAGTTTTGTATTCATATTGGTAACGATTGAATTTATTAGAAATGGGCCCCGGGATTGTACATTTGTATTAGATGGGTCGCAACCCAGACAACTTTGGGAAGACCAAAAAAGTGAAAAAAGTGTGGAAAGTTTTGTCTTTCTAGGTTTTACGTTCTTCTTGAAATATCCCAAATTAAGAAAAAAAAACTGTTCTGCAGAAAACCTCTGGATTAATACGTAATAATGATAAGGAGTATTGTTCTTTATCAGCGTGGTCCGAAACGACGTCTTCCTACATCGCCCTCGACGTTTCGCCCCATGGGGCGAGTGGGGATCTACATAAAGAGTCTTGCGCGATACGCCCCGCGGGGCGGAACGCCCCCGCAATACCCTTTCACGAACCCCGAGATTCGGATAAGCCTTGTCGCGGTGGCAAGCTATTCTGTGATTCTGTTTCTTAATATTTAGGCAAGTAGCAAATTAAAGATCTGATCAGATATTTTATATTCATCGTAGCAATCAAAATCAATATGACATGCACTAAAAAATAAGCAGGAACAAGAAACCTATGAGCCCTTTTCTATGAGCTCCTAGATAAAAAGTGACAGCATAATCACTCCAATGGTGGCGCCAGAACCTTATTAAAGAAACAGATATGATCCGTATTTTCGTCTTCAACGATTTGAATATAACCCCTAAACGAAGAAGACGATTGGATTATAACCCCTAAAGCATTTGACACCCTATACCTTGACAACACGGTCCATTTTGCTCACGCCGAGTTTTCAGTCATCACTTCATCAGTCCATATGTTTGTCCATCATTATCACGGCTAATATAGATTATAATAAATAAGTAAACAAACTCAGGTCAGGGGGCAATGACATACGCAACAGAGGCGTGCTAGTGTGACGTAAAACTGGTAAGAAGTTAGCTTATGAAACAATCTATGTTCGCGGAGAGATAAACTTATTTACTATTTCGTGTGGAATGAGCGACAATAACAACATATGTATTGGAATATCTTAAAAATATGTTAGTGTACATTAATTGAGCTCGTGATTTTCTGAAACAAACATGAATAGAGAGGCGAAATAATCACTACATGTATACATCTCTGCCTCGATGGCTCAGTGGTTAGTGACCCTAACTTCTGGATCAAAGAGGATTCGATCCCCACCCAGGGCAAACATTTGTGTGATGAACATAGGTGTTTGCTCTGTGTCTGGATGTTATTTAGGTACTATCTATATAATTACGTATTTAAAATATGTATATGTAGTATATCAGTCTCTGGCAGCCATATCACAAGCTTTGCTTAGTTTGGGGTCAGAGACCGTGTGTAAGTTGTCCCTTAATATTTATTTATTTATTTACATGTACACCTAGAAACCAAAATAGTAGCCAGTTTATACACAAGAGTCCACTAACTAAAAATAATTGTTTTTCCCAAAAAATAGCAAAATCGACTTCTATCGTGTACAAAATTAGAATAGTTCGCTGGAATTGGTGTATACAATTCATATATCACATTATTATTGATTTTTCAAAAACGGCTCAGCCGATTTCGATAAAATTAAAATGGGATCACCTAGGCAGTATAACAATACCCTGTGGAACTAAAAAATTTTTTTTGATTCGGTTCACATTTGGCGAAAATATCGATAAACATACGCAAAAAAAAAATACATACAGACGAACATAGAGCCTCCTTCTTTTTTGGAAGTCGGTTAACTAAGGTGAAAATCATCATCAATAGTGGAAAGCGCATCAACTGGCTTAGTTGGATTTTAGTTGTAACTCATCAACACTACATACTCATAGCCGGTAAATAATTTAAATTTATAAATTTTTATTTTTTATAAAAAAAATCGTATACTTAAAATTAGCAGTTCATCTGTAAGAGCCAAAAAACCAAATAATCGGCTAAGTACGAGTAGGACTCGCCCACGCAGGGTTCCGTACTGTATGGGAGCGGGGAGCCCCCTTAAATTTTAATTATTTACTATTGAATTGTATTTACAACTAAACATTCTGTGAACATTTCAAACATCTATCGGTTACCATTACTAATATCGAGCGAAAAACGGTTAAAAATTCAGGTTTGTTATACGGGAGCCCCCTTAAATATTGTTTTTTTCTGTTTTTAGTATTTGTTGTTATAGCGGCAACAGAAATAAGTCATCTGTGAAAATTTCAACGTTCTTGCTACCACCGTTCATGAGATACAACATGGTGACAAACAGACAGACGGACAGACAGACGACAGACAGATGGACAGCGGAGTCTTAGTAATAGAGTCCCGTTTTTACCCTTTGGGTACGGAACCCTAAAAAGAATGAATTTCGCACGCTGAACGAGACAAACAGTACTTTAAGGACCTACTTGCAAGTCTTAAGATAGTTAAGTCAAAGTTCGCAACGGTGAGTTTAAATCTGCCACTTGAACGTGGTTAAGATGAAAAACAACAGTTTGTAGGTTTCAATATATTGTACTAGCTTTTGCCCACGATTTCGCCAGCGTTTTTAGGGTTCCGTACCCAAAGGGAAAAACGGGACCCTTACTAAGACTTCGATGTCCGTCTGTCTGTCTGTCCATCTGTCACCGGGCTGTATCTCATAAACCATGATAGCTAGGTAGCTGAAATTTTCACCGATGATGTATTTCGGTTGCCGCTATAACAACAAATACTAAAAACAAAATAAAATAAATATTTAAGGGGGGCTCCCATACAACAAACCTGAATTTTTAGACGTTTTTCGCTCTATATTAAAAATGGTAACAGGTAGATGCTTGAAATTTTTACAGAATATTTAGTTTTATATTAACTTCAATAATAAAAACCGCCCTTGTACAACATTTTTTGTGTAGTTTCTATTGTACCTATATTACTGTAATTTTGGTGTACAATAAAGATATATTTATTATTATTTATTGTTAATAATAAATAATAAAATTAAAATTAAATAAATATTTAAGGGGGCTCCCATACAGTACGGAACCCTCCGTGTGCGAGTCAAACTCGAACTTGGCCGATTATTTAATTTTTATGCTATTCCTTTTATTTTTCGGGAAAAGAGTAGCATATGTCACTTTCCAACCTTGGAACTATATTCATGCCAAAAATTAAGTAAATCTATTGTTCTGTGAGCCGTGGTGGGCTAGTGGTAATGACACTCTCCTTACAATCGTGAGGTCGTGGGTTCAAATCCCGGTCCCGTACCAATTAATTCCTTGGAATTTATGTACGGAATTTCACACCACTGGCTTTTCGGTGAAGGAAAACATCGTGAGGCAACCTGCATACGTCCGTAGAAGAAATTCGATGGCGTATGTGAATCCACCAACCCGCACTGGGCCAGCATGGTGGATAATAGCCCAATCACCCTTCGTGGGTAGGCCTACGTCCTGCAGTGGACTATCAAAAAGGCTGGTTGCTGTGTTGCTGGGTAAAAGCGTAACAAACAAACTTACATTCACATTTATAACATTAGTAGGGATTTACTCAATGCGCCTTATACGCAGTAACTTTCGTCTCATTTCGACATTGACATTGGAGTTATCAGGTGTTATTGTGCCGAACTGCCAAACACATCGCTTCTCTCATATCGTACTTAGGAAATTTCCTCTTAGGGTCAGAGGTGCTATTTTTGTAATATGGTTGTTACAAAAGATCATCCATCGTCTTATCAGTTTGTAGCGACTGACTTTGCAACATTCGCCACATGGTGGCGCTAGGTACGCTACGTGCTCGTCCGCCCGCCAATTACATGGCGTATTGACGCGCCTCAGCCAATCAGAAGCCGGACTCTGTATCGCGCAAACGAAATTTACAGCGACGGCCGACCCATACCAAGACCAAATGTTAAACTGAGTACTCCTTTATAGGCAAACCATTTAACTCGCGGAACGCCCGCGGGGTAAGAAGGGAGCGGGGGGAGATGTTATCGGGTGAGTGACAGGGGTGAGATGTGAGCTCTCTGCTCCGCGTACCCCTGTTACCCACCCGGTAACATCTCCCCCCGCCCCCTTCTTACCCCGCGGGCGTTCCGCGAGTTAAATGGTTTGCCTATAGCGATGTTCCTGATACGGCTTTTGCCGTATTATACGGCTTTCAGGCTCCGAAAAGAGGCAAATACGGCTCGGCTGCCCCTATAAAGCCATATGAAATACGGTCTTTTTATTAATTTTCTCCATACATTTTCACTAAAATACGGCTTTTACGGCACACTAAAAATTACTTGGAACAACATACTCCTTTGCGAGATGTTATCCTATCATCATCATCTCAACAAGGACGACCACCTAGTCCATAAGTTGTTAGGACGTCAGCTGCTGGTCTTAAAAAGTCTTCTGTATTTACTGCATGATAAAATTGGGGCAAAAGGTTCCAATATTATAAAAATATCCCCCACAGGTTGACCTCATATCGATTTTAAAATTAAAATCAGTTGGATCATCCCAACTTCATGTAAAAGTGTGGAATTTTCATTTTTATGTCAATTAGTATGGAGTTTTCAGTTGAGTGTATCTGTATATTATTACCCTATACACACAAAATAATGAAGATTGAGTGGAACATGTAGTGTATAGGGTTGTTTTACATTTACTTTTGCTCAATATTAGGTACCACTTTTTATGAAAGCGACACTAACGCTATGTACCTACCTACTAAGTGATAATGTGCAATCCAGGCCGTTTTACAAATGCTTTAATTTTTTTACTAGGGTAATATACCTACTACAGCTCCTAGTAGTACTCGTAAACTCATATCTTCAGAGAAAACTGATTCGAACTGCATTGCTACAGTTTTCTCCAATGTCTGACCGCCATCTTGCTTTAACCTTTCGTAGGTTCAACGAAAGCGATAGGTAGGACGCGTGTACGCTATCTACCTGAGGTATGTATCTCTATTGCAAGGTCATAAGGTCGCCTTTTGTACTATACGGAACTGGCTTACCTACTAAAGGGTTCACACTGACGATGCTTCCTAACGACCAATGTAGCGACTTTGTATCCAGAAATTATGTATTTTCTTAGTTTTAGCGAACAAATAAACGCTTTAGCGACAAAAATTGTTTATCAACTTGTCTGAAACGTAAATATTATAGGGATTTTTTCCATAAGTATACTTCTATAGGGTAATTTACTGGTTAATTTGTTAAAAGTATTAGTACGAGTATTAGTGAATTATGCAATGAAATATGATTCATAAACTGAAAAAATAGTTGAAAGGTGATGTTCTCAAACCTGGCCCATACCTGGCTCGCTTTTATATTAGAGACAAAAATATGACGAATCACGAAAAAATACTGAAAAAAATCCAAACGCTTTAGAAAAAAAAGCAAAACATTTATCATTATCGCAGGCCTGGCAACCCATGATTTGAATTTTTGTGCCATCTAGTGTACCTAGAGAATGAAAAAGTTAATTTCAGCGTTGCTGCTTTGTGGGAAATCACCCGAATCACGGGGAATTTTAAGACGATTGGTAATTGAATTTAAACGCAGGTGTCGTAGTATGATTTAATAAATAGTTTTGTCGCGAATATCTAAGGAATTTCGCGAAAACACGCATAATTGTTGATGAGATGAGCTACGATATTCTTCAATCTTAGTGATTGCGAAAACACAATGTAGTTATCAAATCATCCTACTATATTATATTAATATTTGTTATTGGAGAATTTCGCCTCATTATTCTGGGAACTAAAAAAATAGAAACTGGTACTACTGTTTACGGTTTGCTATTGTTTTATCTCATTCGGATTTAAATGTACGAATGCATTGTGATATTTTTGCGTTTGCAACAATTCGATTGTTACGATAACTTCGATGTATTACAAACCTGACAGATCTGGCGATGACTTTTTTGGACAACATTTAAATCTGCAGATTTTGAATCTTGTTGCCGACTGACTCTTTTCTTACATCCATGATCCACAACAAGGTGGATGACTTTAATGGCGGTTGATATGGCAATAACGCAAAGCAAAAAAAATTGTTTGCTTTATAATTGACTGTTCGATTAAGAAACACTATGCTTCATCGAATTAAGTTGATTTTTCTCCCTAATATAGTTTATAGCCCGTCATTGAGCCAAAGTCCCATACAAAAAAGAACATGTCCTTTGCTTATTAAGTTCAGAGATAAGCTTGAATGTATGACACTTGCGGTCAGTGACGTCATCATCTGGTATAGTGCGCTCTCTGTCTAGCAAGAAAATAAATATGCTTGTAAGTTCTTTATTTTTAAGTTAAGATAATCGGCTCTTTTTATGGTTAGATGTTAAAAGAGGACATCAAAAAAAAATTGTCAACTAGCCTATTCTACGAGTAGTTACCTAAATTTTCAAGCAATAATTGGGTAAAATATGAAGCAAAACCTTGACTACCCTAAGTTGGACGTAGTTTAGCAGAAAGAACTCAACCCACACGGCGCGGCAGTCAAAAATCAAAACGTAGAAGTATAATCCGCGCCACACAAGTCGGCGGAGAAGTTATGCGCACAACGCTGCGCAAAAGGCGTATGCGCGGGAGCTAGAGAGACGAGACTCCGGGCACACCCGCCCGCTAACCTCATGCCTCCCGCGTGCTCCCTACGCCCGTGCTCACTACTTCGCCACTTGTGTAGGCATTGTGCACACATGCGCAATAATTAGCGAAACACGGCGAAGTGTCATCTGCGGCTAACTTCTCATCCGCCGACTTGTGTGGCTGTATCATAAATCGTAAGTCACTTGCTACGTTTTTCTACGTGTCTTTTATGCTAAACTACGTCCAATTGGTAACATTAACCACATCCATTCGGATGTCGCGTCTCGTCGTCTATCTGGACGCATCGTCAGTGGGACCTCTATAAACATAATAAATAGCGGGTAAGCAATCGTTTGCAACAATGTTCGGTTACCGGGCTGTGATTTGTTGATCGATCTGACTGCCCTCAACTTTATAGTTATCTTAGCAGACTGACAAATGGAGCCAGAGTCCGTGATGTCTGCTTCCTGCAGGTCATTAACGTAAAGTGCATGTAGAGCTTTGCGCAGGATATCGATAAATAAATAATTAATTATTATTATATCTACAGAATGACCACTTCGTACCTCTACCAATATGTATTGTCTGCCTTGCTCTCTTATGATCTTCGTAATTATTTGACTGCCTCGGTGGCTCAGTGGTTAGTAACCCTGACTTCTGGGTCAAAGAGGCGTGGGTTCGATCCCCACCCAGGGTAAACATTTGTGTGATGAACATAGGTGTTTGCTCTGTGTCTGGGTGTTATTTAGGTACTATCTATATAAGTATGTTTTTAAAATATGTATATATGCAGTATATCAGTCTCTGGCAGCCATATCACAAGCTATGCTTTGTTTGGGGTCAGAGGCCGTGTGTAAGATGTCTCCTAATATTTATTTATATTTATATTTAATTATACGTATAGTCAGGGGTGATGAAAAGGCGGGAGTATTGTGCCCCTAAGCCACCTGAATTCGACCCTGAGTCGTATCAGTATCAAACCACTTACCGACATAATATTTGATCCCTTCCAAAGTGAGTCCATCTCGCGAGTCTCGCTACAGCACTTGATCCTTCACATCTGCCAGCTGGTCGGTAGTGATGAGAGGGCAGGGGCAGTAGGCCCCCATGAAGCCTGTATTGGGCCCTATTTCATAGTATCAATCTATTTACCGACATATTTGATCCCCTCCGCCTTTAGTCCGTCTACCGCTCGCTGCAGCACTTGATCCTTCACATCTGCCAGCTGGTCGGGGGTGATGAGAGGGCAGGGGCAGTAGGCCCCCATGCCGCCTGTGTTGGGCCCTGTGTCGCCGTCGCCGATGCGCTTGTGGTCTTGCGCGGGAGGCATCATCGACACTGTGTTGCCATCGGTGAAGGCTAGCACCTGAAGATTGGTGTAACGAAAATGAGAGAGATGAGATGTAATATTATTCATAGATAAAATTCTGACACTGTTCTTTACTCGACAATCTTGTTATTTTGAGCTTAGTATTAAGCCTAAGATACCACATTAGAAAACAGTGCGTACATACTATTATACAGGGTGTCCCTGAACTCAACGTCAAGCTGGCACGTGGTAAGAGGGAGTTGAAGTGCACCAGTAAAATTGTGAAATTTGTGGTCACATTACCTAAAAATATGGTTCAAGATATTGATATTCCTCATTTTTTTATTTTGGCTGTTAAAATTCAAATTTCCGATGGGGATTTTTCTATATTTTTCTCGAGACTAGTGGACCCCCCACTCTCACCCTGTGTCAACTTGACGTTGAGTTCAGGGACACCCTGTACAATGTAGCTTAACGAATAATTTTAGTAGATCTTTTTTTCAGCATTAAACGTCCTACGAATAGTTTTTTTTGTTGAAAGCAGCGGGAAATAATTTATTACTTCACAAAATGAGCAAATAATTAATTGATCGAACGTGAGCGAAGATCTCCGTCTTAGTCACGATAATTTTTCTTTCTCATGTCCAGATGCTGGTTTTCGTCTACAGGTCCCATTTTTTAAGGGATCTCGACGAAACTTGATACACAGGTTCTATATTATCAGTTTTTTGTCATCGGCGATTTTTGATAGGGATATATTTCCCACAAAAAGGGAGGAAATTTGCTGTCGCACATTTATCAGCCGATTTCGATAATAAGTATTTGCAAGATCGTTTAGTATATAAATCATATCAAGATTTGCGAGTATGAACTAAATCAGCCAAGAGCGAGTCAAGATATAAGCTTATTACTGCCTCGTTGGCTCAGTGGTTAGAGACCCTAACTTCTGGGTCATAGAGGTGTGGGTTCGATCCCCACCCAGGGCAAATATTTATGTGATGAACATAGGTGTTTGCTCTGTGTCTGGGTGTTATTTAGTTACTATCTATATAAGTATGTATTCAAAAATATGTATATGTAGTATATCAGTCTCTGGCAGCCATATCACAAGCTTTGCTTAGTTTGGGGTCAGAGACCGTGTGTAAGATGTCCCCAAATATTTATTTATTTATTTTTATTTATGAAGATTCAGTTAGAGATGTGCCGCAAGGTCTACTGTTCGGAAAACTATTTACCTACTACCTAGTCTCTACTAGATGATCATAGATAGATAGATAGACACTTTATTGTACAGACAAAAAAATAATATACGAACCGTAATACAAGAAATACTTATGGTAGTGTAACTCAAGGCGGCCTATCGCTTCCAGCGATCTCTTCCAGGCAACCCATGCACGGAACGGAATGATTTTAAAATATTTCACGGGAGTATACAATAGTATAATACTCAACAAAAAATATATTATAAACATAAATAATAATACTAGGTACATACTATACCTAACACGCAATTATACTACTACTATAAAATAATTATCTGTACATAATTCTTACATAGTATAAAATAAAGTCGCTATTTTCGTTTGTTTGTTTGTTTGTTTGTCTGTATGCTTAAATCTTTAAAACTACGCAACGGATTTTGATGCGGATTTTTTTAATGGATAGAGTGATTCAAGAGGAAGGTTTATATGTATAAAAATTCCCGAAATTCCCACGGGAACGGGCACAACGCGGGTAAAACCGCGGGGCGCTGCTAGTAATATATAATCATGAAATGATTTTAATTTTATAGTGCATCCCAAACTAGGTTTATCTCATAGAGTTATTTTTCTGATAAACATTTCAAAAATTCGTTGCGAATGCAGGACTCGAACCTTGCGTCTTCCGCAGTACAATAACTCTTTGATATAATATGCAAAGACATAACGAAAGACATAGTTATGGCTTTCGAAGAGCGGTCCACATTTTTCCAACAAACATTTTATCAGGGGACCCCAACGAACGCAACATTTTCGATAACTGCACAATACGCCCTGACTCCGCGACCCCGCTATCACACTTCCAAAGATACTTGCGAGATAAACACACATTATAATTAAGTTATTTACTTGTTTTTTAACCAATAATGAAGCTAGGTAAGTTACGATAAATCTTATTTATCGATGTATGGAAAGCAATGACCTTAGATAGTGTTGTGGTTGCCCAGAGACGCGGATATCGATATGATTCGAATTTAGATTCTTTATTCAGATATTTGTTTCAAGATTGGAATTTTCTGCCTTTCCGTTAGAGTACAACATAGCTGGTATCTTCAAATCTCGAACAAATAGGTATCTTCTAGGTAAACGTGTTACACTCTAGACCGCATATATGCTTAACATCAGGCTGTATGTAGTCAAACGCAAACCTATTTAAAATTAAAAATAAAATCTCGTATTGGCTAAAAATAACATTAGTAGTATGTGTAACTGTTTCACAAGGTCTTGGCGAATTTTGTATCCTATTTCGACAGTAAATCGTAAACTATTTTTCAAAATTTCGAGTTATCTGATGAGTTTATATACAGATTTTTAAACCATTAAGTAAAACACCGTTTTAGGCTTTCTCGCTCTTTAAAGATTTTAAAACTAAGTTACAGGTATTATATCAAGATATTTATTTTGTTATGAGCTTCTGATATTTTGGCACTATTGGTTTTGCTTATTGTTATATTTTACAAATTAGGTACAAAATTAGCAAAGTAAAAAACTTGAATAAACTTATTTACAAAATCATTATAAAACCAATCCAAATTGGTACAGTGTTATCAGGAAATAACTTTACAGATAGACAGACATTAAGCCCGATTTTAGAGGCGATAATAAGACTATTTCTGTTTCTTTTTCACTTTAGGCATTCGATAGAGACAAAACTTTATACGTTGCTATTAAATTTACGATGGCGCCTTTAAAATTGGGCCTATTAACTGCTTACTTTGTAAGCATAAGATGTTCTGGAAGGGTGAGGATTGACAACACGTATCCTTCCTTAACTTGGTCCTTGCTTACGAGTACAATGTAGCATGCTTTTCTATAAAATAGGGATAGTATCGATAGTTTGGTATCTATCGATAAATTTTCGCCAGCACTAACCTAAACTAACTTACCGAGACTTCATCTCCTTCCAACAGCTCCTCAATGACGACAGTCTGTCCAGCCGCGCCATATTTGGCATCAGTGAGGATCTCGTCGACCGCTTGACAAGCCTCCTCCTTGCTTGTCGCTACGACCACACCCTTTCCGGCCGCGAGGCCTGATGCCTTCACCACTAGCGCGGGAAATGGAGCGCTGTCGACGAAAAATGTAAAATTAAAAAAAAATTGGTCGTCTGTAAAGCCGGTTCACGGACGATAATCGGTTAAAAAATCTGACCGTCGACCAGATTTTACAGAATAAATATGCGAAAGATTGCAAGAACCATCTCGATCCGGATTGATGTACGGTGGGGTCGAAAATTTCTCGAGTGGAGACTACGTACCAGCAAGCGATGCAAAGGACGTCCACTCACAAGGTGGACAGAACAGAAGACTTCATTAAGACCACAGAATCGCGCTGAAAGTAAGCCGCTTCCAATGGATATTTTTAGAAATCTATAGAGGAGGATGTCTAATAGCTGAAACTAAGATCTCGATCACATAATATCTAAAAAGACAAATCACAATATTCACAATCGGTTCATTCCTTTATAGATTTTTTTTAACATGCTATAGGTTGAATCAAAAAACTTAGCGGCTGTGATGTTGATACAAGCTGTGGATAACGAAATCAAGAGATGTCAGGAGCGTAGATGTCAAGAGAGTTTCAATCAAGATCGGCACAGAAGATCGGGCAATCTGCAGCTTGTAGCTGCCACCATGACAGCCGCCAAATTGTATGATTCGACCTTCGAGCAAACATCTATTTCAAAATCATGCAAAAAAAGCCTCCAACGCAAAACTCTGCCCAAGCTATGTAGTGGGCAGGCTTTTTAGTTTGTTGTAAGGCGATTGCAAGCCGACTGCAACGTCGTGCGATGCCAAAGTGCTCCGTTACAAGCACTAATTAGGTGACATAACGTCGAGATTTGAAAAAAAAAACGGGTCATTGTGAATTATTTAATGTAAATATCTAAATCGGTATGTATGACGGCGCTCGATCATTTTTTTACTACTGTACTTTCACTTAGGAACTGTGGCTCTGTAGATATTTGCTCAAAGGATTCGACCTATAAGTTTTTATTACACCATTATATTACAAGTGCAATCATAAAAGAAATAAAAACATTATGTTGAGTTATAAAAATAAGCTAATTTTTGTACTCGTATGTATTAAAAATTAAGAAGATATAATAAATAAGTAAAATAGATGATAAGGAAATTGAGGAAAACAATCTCAAGGTTTCAACAAAAATAGTTTTTAAGGTCTATTTATAAAAATAACCGATGAGAATTGACATTGTCCTACATTATACTCGTAACAACATTAATTGCAGTGCGTAGATAACAGTGCACTGAATGCTCCGTTTTCTCGAGAAAATATAATTAGTACCTAATAAAAGTAACAAACACTTATGTGTACTACTCATAATTATTGATGAGTACATACAGATTATCTAGGCACCTATTGCAATTGTGAGGAAATATTTATAATTTTTATGAAAAGTATTAGGCAAGGCAACACTACTTTTTCTTGAATAATAATTATTTTTCACAAAAAATGGCAAAACCGCCTTCCATCGTGTGCAAAATTCGAATATTTCGCTAGAATTGTTTACATTATTCTTGATTTATCAAAAACGGCTCAGCCAATTTCTGTAAGATTTAAATGGGACCACCTCGGGAGTATACCCTTGCGAACTAAAAAAGAATTTTTCGATTCGATTCACAATTGGCGAAATTATCGACGAACATGCACAAAAAAAATACATACACATGAACATAGAACCTCCTCCTTTTTTGAAGTCGGTTAAAAATGAGTGGACAGCTTATCTGAGAAAAATTAGTTAAACAAAAAAAACTCAATTATAGAAGTAGTGGGTGCTACCGAGAACAAATAGGTACATAGCAAAATTAAAATTGAAAAATGTATTAGTTTGCTTGCATCCAGCGCGTTCCAATGGTCTCAATTATATCGTCAGTCCACCTACTTGGTTTTCATTCTATGCTGCGCTTGCCTGTACGTGGTCTCACTTCGAGAACTTTACGGCCCCACCAGCCTTTAAATAAACTTACTTGTTAATAAAATCCTTAGCAGCAGCGGCGTCTGTGAAGGACTTATGCCTGGCTGTCGGTATCTGGTACTTGTTCATGAATGACTTGGCGTAGTCCTTGTTGGCCTCGATTTGTGCCCCGGCCTTGTTGGGGCCGAAGCAGCGGACTCCGAGGGCCGAGAGACCATCGACGATACCGTCGGCCAGCGGGTCCTCTGGCCCGATTACCACAAGATTGATTTCGTGGTCTTTGCACCATTTTGCAGTACCCTGTAGAGGAAAAAACATGTTTGAGAGCACAAGCTACTAATGCTTATGATTATTTTATGAATAATGAAAAAAGAAAAAAAAAATAGTTTGATTTTCCATTTGTAATTTTTGTGATAAACATTTCAAAAATTGACGCGCTCGCAGGATTTGAACCTGCATCTCTCTGGGATTCCGGCCCAGATGCTTTTTAACCAACACTGTAGAAGTTGGTAGTAAAATGATAAACACTTCACTAATTTGGCGGGTTCGTAGTACAGCGTTCTAGCAATTGGACAAAGCATCTGGGCCGGAATCCCAGAGAGATGCAGGTTCAAATCCAGCGAGTGTGTCAATTTTTGAAATGTTTATCACAAAAATAACATTTCTTTAAACCTAGTGTGTGAAGCACAACAAAAATCATTTGATTGATTTTCTCTTTATTCATATTTATGCACATTACAGGCTGTTATACAATGCTCTATAGATACCTATCTACTTTACACTGACATGATGTGTTTTATGCAATGAAGAGAAAGTGTATGTATTTTATATTTCAACTATTGGATATATTAAGAATGAGACTTTAAATTGAAAAAAATTTATAACTATTTAATTTAACCCTTAATTGCGTAATAACTTAATATTTTACTGTTCAATGTACAGTCATATATTGACAAAGATTCAATGTCTGATCCCTGTATGTATTATCACAAAAAGGTTATCAATGCAGTATGTAGGTATTTCAATCTAGGTATGAATGCAATTAATCATTCACAGTTAATATTGCATTTTATTATGAAAAGTTGGCGTAATAATTACTTTTTCACAAAAAAAATGGCAAAACCGCCTTCCATTGTGTACAAAATTCGAATATTTCACTTGAACTAATACATTATTGTTAATTTTTCAAAAATAGGTCAGCCGATTTTTGTAAAATTTAAATGGGACCACTTCGGGAGCATACCCTTTAGAACTAAAAAATATTTTTCAATTTGGTTCACAATTAGCATAAGTAATTATAGATGAACATACACAAAAAAATACATACAGACAAACATAGAACCTCCTCTTTTTTGGAAGTCTGTTAAAAATAGTTATTGGTTATTCTTAAACAGAATGATTTGCAATTCTTAAATGAAATCACAAACAATCACCAAAGTTAAGCGAAATTTGTCACAATCAGTCTTTGGATGGGTGACAGTGGGTGGCAATTACAACTGAGCGCTATCATTGCTCGGATGACACATTAAGTTGTAGGCTCCGGTTGTTTTAACTGTTTAGTCATGTCAGAGACCTTCAAATCCCAATGACAGAGGCGCCATTGTAATTATATTAGCTAAATAGCATAGTTATGTTTCTTTTTCACTTTAGGCATTCGATAGAGAGAACGCTTTTTACATTGCTATTAAAATTTGCGCTGGCGTCTCTGTAATCGGGCTGTCAGGCAGATTAAAAAACTTTGACACCATGGCTAGCCAACAGGCCTATACGAACTTTCTTTAAGTATTTATGTAGAAAATGTAACAGTTATTTTAGTGTGTTGCAAAAATATAAAATATAATACTACAATAGGCCCAATTTTAAAGTTGCCATCGTAAATTTAATAGCAAGGTAAAATAGTGTTCTCTCTATCAAATGCATATAGTGAAAAAGAAACAGGACTACTATAATAACGATGGCGCCTCTAAAACTGTCTCCATCTAAAAAATCTCCATCTTGAATGGAACAATAAGAATATGCAAAAATGGAAAAAATAGAATTCATTATAAATAGACTAGATAACTTTAATAGCCCCCAAAATTAAATGTATTGCATAATATTCTATGTTTCTTTTTCTTTTGTCAATATAACAAAAAATTATAAAGATATAGCCGTTAAAGTTTTGTGTAGCACCTAGCTACATTATTACATAGAAGTGATGTTACGGGCCCCTATTGCTAAACTTTAATACAATTTAGTAATGTATAGTGTCATTTTTGGTAGCACATGTTGTACTTATAGGGTCCAATATTAATAGTCCAAAGGATAAACTTAATAGAAGCATGTAAAATACAAAATATTAGGCATAATAGGGCTGCGTTCCAAAACATTTAGCTGTTTGTCGAGTGAATTTTACCGGATGAATTTTGGTTTCGGAACTAGGCTCAAGCGGGTGAAAATCACACGGAGTGAATTATGTTTTGGAACGATCTTAGCTAAAAAGAGTTGCCTAAGTGCTACCATTTATGCAATAAATATTCCTTTTGTTTCCTTACCGTTACTTTTTTGACATGGTTGATTTTTTGATTTTAATTATGTGGGTCATCATTTCCTAAAATGGTATATATATTTACAGTAAAAATTCTTCTGTAAATAGGTACTTATTATGGATAACGTCTTTTTTCTAGGATAATGTTACTTTTCGATCTGTCGTACGTTTAAATCGCACAAAAGCTCTGGTAGCACCTGCAATAGCCTCGATCGGCGCGCGAAATTTAACTTTTCTTAGGTTTTATGTCATGTGGAGATATATTACTATATGTTCACAGTTGTTTTGCCTCTGAAATTTGTCACTGTCTCTGTCTAGTCATTACACACTTTCACAGGTTGGAAAGAGACATAGTGACGGGTGTCACAGGGGAAGTACCTGTGAACGGACTGTACTCATGTTAAGTTTACGAATATGAAGACGCATTGGTGTGACAATAAGTAGTTTTGACGTAGTACATACATAAAAATCGAAATAGTTATCAGTCTGTACACAAATTTGTACTACGCTGATAATTTCTAGTTGAAGAGAATTTAAATTTCGCGCGCCGATCGAGGATATAGGTTCAAAAAAGATCTTTAATTAACAACAACATCAACTTTTATGTAATAACTTGTTTCATCTTTATCTAAAATGCATATAATATTTTGCCATTGCAGAACAGCTACTTTGGTGTGGATTGGAATTAATCACGAATTTGAATTAATTTTCATCAACCACTTGTTTTCAAATAACTTCTCTCTTCGCGTCAGTTTTGACAGCCGAGTGAAATTCAACTCTGATTTTACCAGGGTGAATTTTTCAACTGTCAGGTGGAATTTCACTCTGTCGCAGGCGTTCCAAAACACTAGAGTAAAATTCACCGTTGCGTTTCGGAACCAGCATCGAGCGAATTTCACCCTTTACCGAGTAAATATTGCCTGTTTTGGAACGCACCCTAAACTGTTATTTTATGTACCTTACAGAACTTGTCTACACCCATGGGGTCGCTATGGCTAAATTTTGGGATTTAACCCTCCATAAACCTTTGACACAAAGTAGAAGAAGAAAACTTTTTCTAGTTACCCACTTTAGACAGTTTTATCAAAAAATCTGTATGTTTTTATATTTTTTTTTTAATTTAATTTAATATAGGTACTAGCTCTGCACGATTATTTTAACATGAGTGTAGAATTGTTAATTAGAAAAAGTAAATAGCTAACTTGAAAAGCGCGCTATTTAATTTAGTTTCAAGTGGTCAATGAACTTTAAACAATTATTACATCGCGACATATTGTTCTCATTCCAAGCATCAGATGAACTAATTGTATGTATGTATATGAGAATATTATGTCCAATTGGCTAGATACTTACAGGATAGTCTTTAATATCGATGTCAACACATTCCACCTTGTTAGTGGTCGCGATCCCGACACTGCCGGGCGCGCAGTAAATTTGCTTCACGAAAGGCGAATCTGCCAGCTTCCAGCACAACGCGTGCTCCCGACCGCCACTTCCAATCACCAGAACCTTGCCTTCTTTCATTTTAGTAATCCGAAAACACTAAAAAATACTTGTTACGCTCACGTGTCCACAACTTTAGTTTTATTTTATTTTTTCAATACTTGGTATACCAAAATACTTTGAACTAAGTTTATAATGAACTACGTGGATATTCTACGTCTTACACAAGTAATATTAATTTGATTATACTAAAATTATAATAGAACTTATTAATGTTTGTAACGCAACCGAATACAACACGCGAAAACTTTGAAATGAAATAAAAGTTTTATCGTAAAACGACCAGCGTTGCCAATGCAGATGTCGATAATTCCCTAAAAACGGAAGGCAGATTCCGACCTGCGGGGCAATTCTATTAACCGATCCCGTTCCTGAGGTGATACGTTCTTAAATTTCTTTCGTTTTTCTGACAGTTTTGAGCTACCAGAACTGTCAGAAAAAAGAGAGAGGTTCAAGAACGTGTCTGTCACTTCGGTAAAGAGATCGGTTAACAGAATTTCCCCGCTGCTGGCTGAGCCTGGCTCACCAAAAGTACATGCCAAGTCGTAAATACTACGTAACTAACGGTCCTAGGCTAGGAAGGATCCCAGTGCGAATTAAAAATGCACATTTGGATTTTTGACGTGATCACGTCTTATAAATCGTTGAACGCCGACTGCACGCACGATAATGCATGTAATGAGCAGCGTGCATTTGATAGCTCGGAACAGGATATAGAGAGACACGATCGACATAAGCGTTCGGCTTGTGATGGCGTTATCACTCAAAATTATCATCCGTAAACCGACTTTACAGACAACCAATATATTTGTTTTTTTTTTAGTGAAAACTTCAAAATGAGTGGCGTCGTGCATTTTTTGGTATGGGTGAAAAATATTAAACACAGAGTTTAATATTTTTCAGATCGTAAACTGATTGAAAATTTGTTAGACGGATGGATGTTCAAGTTTCACTCTTGCCGGAACTCCCGGAGTGCAACCCGTTGTTTATTTTTTCGTTAGAGTGTTTTTTTTCATCGGTTTTTTTGTTTTTATTATGTTTCCCCGCTTCCATTCAATCCCGACACCAATCCCCAATGAAAATAATATTCCCCGCAACTTAGGGAGCTCTCCACAAATGGGTAGCCTTGGAAATGATAGCTGACATGACTAAACAACTGTCAAACTGACATTTATTTTTGCAATAGAGTTGCCAAAACAAAACCACTCACTATTTTACGATCATTCGATCCGGCTCCACATTAGTGCCGTGAAGGTCCGTGAATTGGCGTGAACGAAAATATGGACGGGCACTCATTACTGTTCCTCGATCAGAGTCGGTATTTTGTCCTACGACAAAGGGTTCTTGCCTCCTTCGCGCGGCATGTGCTGTGCAGTCCCCTGCGCACCCACTAAAATAGAGTCGCGCATGAACGTTACGCGTTACGTACTGAAATGCAGTTTCAGTTTCGTTATTCTAATTCTTTCGTTAGAGCATTACATGCTGAAATGCACTATGGGAAGCAAAAGACCCGCGTCTGTTTCACGGCAAATCCCAGCACGACTTGTAGGTACCGCGAATTCACAGCGTAAATTCACGCGTGAATTAACGGCACTAATGTGGAACCGGCATTATATGCATTCACGGAATATGGCTGCATTTATACAAAAAGTACCTACATGGTGAGGAGCTCAAATTATGGTGTGATCATGTATACCTTCTGACCTAGTGAATTCATCTTTTGGTAAATTCAGCATATTATACTGACCACTTATTTGGTTTTTAGGTGTATGTAACTCACAAACACTACGTATTCACGGTCACTAAAATAGTTTTTTGAAACAATATGTCTGGCAAAGAAAAAAAACTCAAAAACCATTGAATTTCGCGCGCTGACCGTGACGATCAGCCTTAAGAGAACTCTCAGAACGTGATGCGGTATCGGATGCGTAGTATCTATAATAGTTTGTTGGTATCGGTGTACAGAACCCACATAATATCAAATTGTAAGTACGAGTATAAGCCGAATCAAACTTGGGGTCTGTAAAGTTAGCTACAAGCTGCACATATCTCCCCTCTTCACGCGACTGACATAACGAACTCGCAATAAAAAAAATATTCTGATTCTGCTACTGCGCAATGACTCGCCTTGTGTTCACAGACGCCAAGAAGAGTGATTTGGCCCATAGAAGTACGGCCGATTTGATTCGATTTTGAAAGAAAGCTCATTTTACCTCATCTCAATTACTTGACAATTTGACATTACGTTTCTTTACACGCAGATGTTAGCACTCATATTCTTTAACTTTCCTTAAATATGTCACGATAAAAGATTAATTTGGGGTGCGTTCCAAAACAGGCAATATTTACTCGGTAAAGGGTGAAATTCGCTCGATGCTGGTTCCGAAACGCAACGGTGAATTTCACTCTAGTGTTTTGGAACGCCTGCGACAGAGTGAAATTCCACCTGACAGTTGAAAAATTCACCCTGGTAAAATCAGAGTTGAATTTCACTCGGCTGTCAAAACTGACGCGAAGAGAGAAGTTATTTGTAAACAAGTGGTTGATGAAAAATTAATTCAAATTCGTGATTAATTCCAATCCACACCAAACTAGCTGTTCTGCAACGGCAAAATATTATATGCATTTTAGATAAAGATGAAACAAGTTATTACATAAAAGTTGATGCTGTTGTTAATTAAAGATCTTTTTTGAACCTATATCCTCGATCGGCGCGCGAAATTTAAATTCTCTTCAACTAGAAATTATCAGCGTAGTACAGTTTTGTGTACAGACCATGTACAGACTGATAACTATTTCGGTTTTTTATGTATGTACTACGTCAAAACTACTTATTGTCACACCAATGAGTCTTCATATTCGTAAACTTAACATGAGTACAGTCCGTTCATAGGTACTTCCCTTGTGACACCCGTCACTATGTCTCTTTCTAACCTGTGAAAGTGTGTAATGACTAGACAGAGACAGTGACAAATTTCAGAGGCAAAACAACTGTGAACATACTGTAATATATCTCCACATGACATAAAACCTAAGAAAAATTAAATTTCGCGCGCCGATCGAGGCTATTGCAGGTGCTACCAGAGCTTTTGTGCGATTTAAACGTACGACAGATCGAAAAGTAACATTATCCTAGAAAAAAGGCGTTATCCATAATAAGTACCTATTTACAGAAGAATTTTTACTGTAAATATATATACCATTTTAGGAAATGATGACCCACATAATTAAAAACAAAAAATCAACCATGTCAAAAAAGTAACGGTAAGGAAACAAAAGGAATATTTATTGCATAAATGGCAGCACTTAGGCAACTCTTTTTAGCTAAGATCGTTCCAAAACATAATTCACTCCGAGTGATTTTCACCCGCTTGAGCCTAGTTCCGAAACCAAAATTCATCCGGTAAAATTCACTCGACAAACAGCTAAATGTTTTGGAACGCAGCCTTAGTTTAAAAAGTCTAATACACTTTATTTCAAAATAAGGAATAAAAATGTAATGTATTTTGTACGAATGCTTTTTTTTTTTTATAAATATTATTCATTACATAAAACGCCTCAGCCAGTCAAACCGAACGTAATTGAAAATAAAAATGGCGTAAATTCGTTCATTCATGTCATTCATTTTGCTTGCTGTGTGTGATGCTTGTGTTAATTGTTCAAAAACTTGAATTTAGATAAAATAAAATGGCTGACACTGGTTCTCGTATGAATTTTGCTGCACTAAAGAGGGCAGATCCATACGCAAAAGAAATAATTGACAGTGCTACCCACGTCGCACTTTATACATTCGAAGAAAGCGAATGGGAAAAAACCAACATCGAGGGTGCTTTGTTTGTGTACAGTAGGAATGGGGAACCGTACCACAGTTTAGTGATTATGAACAGATTGAGTACGAACAACCTAATCGAGCCAGTTTCGAAAGGAATAGAGTTACAGTTAAAGGAGCCTTTTCTGCTGTATCGAAACGCACGGTGTCGTATTTACGGCATATGGTTCTATGATAAGGACGAGTGTGCAAGAGTAGCGGCGAAGTTGAGCGGTCTGATAAAGGATTGCAATAAGCAGCCTGGTAGTGAGAACATGTCGCAGCCTCCAGGATTCGGAGCGGCGCCTCCCGCGAGTGCGCCGGTAGATATTTTCAGTATGTTGAGTAAGGCGCAGGACGACTTTAACTCCAACAAGGGTGTCGTGGCAGGCAAGAGCGAGGCCACGCCGGTTCGCGCGCCTGATATGACGTCTCAGAGTGTCATGGATTTCTTCGCAAAGGCGGGAGGTGGCGCGGCGGTGCAGATGCCCGCGGTGTCCTCGCTTCCTTCGCCCGGCATCTTCGGGCCGCGGCCTACGGATGCTCGCGAGGTTCCGCAGCTCTTGCAAAGGCTAATGAGCAACCCTGCTCATTCAGTGGAGCATATAGAGAAACAACAGCGGTCTGTCACACCTCAGGAAGTGCAGAATTCTAATGGCAACATCTCATTAGATAATGTAATGAGACAAACTTGTGGTTTTCAATTGAAATCTACACCTATCGAGAAACAAAATCCTCATAGGGTATCGGGCTTGAAAATGAATAACTTAGATCATTGTGAACCTAATGGCCTATCTCATATGGAAAATGAATTGAATATGATGCATATATCGTCTCCAAAACCCACTTCACCGTTGGCTACATATTTGAATCAGTCGCAGGACATCAACCATACGGTAAGTTCATCTTGTATTACAGCATTTTAAAATATACCTACATGTTACTATTGTTTATCTTTTACTAGGTGCCCGTCCTGGCTTTGCCTGGTGACGGATGAGTTATAGCTATAAACCTTCCAGAAGAAATATTCTAAAAGATAGTGAAACCTGCATTGCAATCTGTGGTCTAGGTTGGAAGATATAAGCGGATACACAGACAGACACACAAAAAATAGCTTTATACTATGTAGTGATATATTCTATTTCATGATACATTGTGATGTAATGTCTGTTGTATTGATCTAGTAAGAGATTTAGACAAAAATTAAGTTACAACAGCTTAACTTGTTAATAATCTGGTAAACCTTGGTTAGGTTAGGTTACACAAAGACATGCAAGTATAAAACATTGAAAACTTTGAAAGTCTTTTGAAAGTTCATTAATTATTAATTGCCATTAGTTTTAAATTGTGAATTGAAAGATCAGGAAACTTACATATCTGAGAGTTCTCAAGGATGTGTAGTCTGTCAACTAATATCTGAGCAGTATAGTGGACCATTAATAAGATGCCTAGCTGTGGGACAGTGCAATAACAGGATGAAGGCTGAAAATGTGTATAAATTATTGGAATAGCATATAAGGTTGTTTTGCTTTGATTTATTTTAAGAGCTATGTAAAGTATAGTTAGTGCCACATAATTAAAACCAGTGTGTAACTTGTTTTTTTAATCTCTTTAGAGGTGGGGTAGGAACAGTGCTCAAAAGCGAATACACACACCCCTGCTGTTTGTCTGGCTGTGCAGACTACTGCTTCATTTTGGTTTTTAGTTATTTGGCATAAGCTCTGCTTTAGTATTGATAAAATATGAGAGAGATGTAGAGATGGAATGATGGATGGAAGGGTTCACAAGTTTAGAGTTTGAGTAAACTAGAAGTTCTATTGATAAAAATAAAGTCAAAAATAAATAAATTGGACAACATCTCTCAACAGAAACCAGCCCTGATGCCTCCGACCATGTTTACCACAACATCGGGCAATGATCTGCAACAGAATCCTGAGCCGCTCACTAGGAACCAACTGCTTCAAGCCTTCAACTACTTACTGAAGCACGACGCCGAGTTTGTAAATAAACTGCACGAGGGATACGTCAAATCATTTTCAGAAAAAGCTTTCTCCGTGTCATAAAAATTCACTCGGAATCGGTACCTGATTTTCCCAGTCTTATCATTTGTACAGTTTTAATTTGAAGCAAAAATCCCATAAATGTTGTGTAGACTAAACCCTATAGTTTTGTAGTGACTCCTGATGATTTGGACAGCGTTTTAAACTAAGTTTTAAACCCTCGACTGTATAATTTATACCGGTAGAGAACTAATTGTTTATATTTTGTTGCGCAATTTGAAAACACTGTGTCCTTAAGCAAAGATTTGTGATATTTATATAATTGGCTTCAGCTTAAGGTACAACTGCAATACACCTCAAAAATGTATCTTTAAAGATTAATTATTTCTATTGTTAAGTTATTTGCAAATCTAAAAGAACATCAAAGATTTTCTATACTTATTTATCTCTGAGAGATGTTTATTTTGGAGGTGTTAACTGCAATGAACTTTGAAATAAGTTAATGAAAAATACATGTTTGTAATATTTTAAGGACTGCAAAATTTTGCTATTTCTTTACAAGTATAGTTTCTTATCGTACAGTGTAGGTATCAGTTTTTTTAGTTATATTGTAAATGTTTGTAGAAACTTTAAATTTTTTCAGTCTGACTTTGAAATTAAGATTTTTTCAATTAAATTCCTAGTTTGTATTGAATATGATACAACCCTTGAAAGACTAATGCTAATTGTGTACAGGGGATATCAAATGACAATTAATTGGTTGTAAACCTAATCCCTTGGGATGATAATAAAATAGTCATTTGTGTATTGAGAATATAATTTCTTAAGTTTTACATACATTTCTCGTAAGAATCAACTTTTTATCTATGTATGTATTCCGTGCATCTTCTAAAGCACTGCAAGTTGTAATGGGAATTGTAACATATACCCAGTTTCCATGTTGTTGATGTTAAAATGGTCAAAATAAGACCAATGTATTGAAATCTGTAGTGCTAGGTAAATTCTAATATCTACCCCAGTTTATTTTCTTGAAGAAAGCTACCACATAATTCAGATTTTCTCGATACATTTCTGTACCCATGTGACTAATATTGTATTGTAAAATATGGGAGTCTTTGGCATATTGTTGGCACTCAAGACCTTGCAGAATCTACTAGTGATTGTAAGCTCCCATACAAGATAAACTATCAAGATTTCGGCAATTACCGATTTGACATTCTGTTAGAAATTATCATAAAAATAGTCTCAAATTAAAAGGATTCATTGAAGAATTTCTGTATTTTATTTTTCACGAGGACCTCATGGACCAACTGCTTTTGCACATTAGGAATATTATTTTACAATTCATAGTGAATCCTAACACGAATCTTACAGTAAGCCCGATTACAGAGGCGCCATCGTAATTATATTAGCTAAATAGCATAGTTCTATTTCTTTTTCACTTTCGGCATTCGATAGAGAGGATGCTTTCTACGTTGCTATTAAATTAACGCTAGCGCCTCTGTAATCGGGCTTAGTAATGCAGACAGCTTTAAATCCACTAATACATAATGATTATTATGCTGTATTAGTGGATTTTTAAATCAGCCCTGTACCAATCGTGTTTGGAATTTATGTAAGGATTTTCTGACTACTGACTTATCGGCGAAGAAATATATCGTGAGGAAATCTGTGTACCATACTGGGCCTGGTGGATAGGCCTATGTTCAGCAGTTCAAAAAGCTGGCACAGATAGAATCACACTTAATGGCTGTGAAATTAACTATACTAAGCGCCACATAAGTCGGCGGATGGGAAGTTAAGCGCAAAAGTCGAAATGTAGGTATGCTCGGAAGCCAGGGAGACTCGCGCCGGGGCACACCCTCATGCCTCCCGCGCGCTCCATACGCCTGTGCTCACCACTACGCCACGCGGCGTCGGCTTTGTGCACACATGCCCAATAATTAACTAATCACGGCGAAGTGTCATCTGCGGCTAACTTTTCATCCGCCGACTTGTGGTGCGCGGATTATACGAGCTGAAGATAGTCCAATCCTGTATGAAGCTGACCGCGTATTGGGTTGTCCCACAGACTTCCCAACTGTGGGTTGTCCGCAGCTTGTAGCTAACATCACAGCAGCCAAGTTGTATGATTCGGCATATATGTACATACATAGAACCGCACGAGCAGCAGCTTAAAGCAGTCTACCACGGGGGATAAACGGTCTATCCTGACTACTGCCCTTAGTTTTTGTGCTTCATACACATCAACGTGAGACCTAAAGTAAACAGAAAAGTGATCCAAATTCTATCGAAAACGCTACTTATATCACTTCTTGAGGGCTAAGTTGGAGTTTTGCAAATCAAATTACTTTAACGTCGCGTTAACCGAGCGCGCCGAGCACACACGCGAGCACATTGACACACTTGAGTTAGCCAATCACGGACGTTGCCGCGCTTGTGTGGGATCGGTTTGGCGCTCGTTACATTACCGTAAAAAATACTCACACTTAGCTAGTCAGTTTTCTGTACGTGACACAAGATGGCGCTGTGCCATTTCCATAGAAATCACATCAAACGTTAACGCGATCGAGTTCGAGCAAGAAACTCCAACTTAGCCCTCTGTTCAAATCTAGTCAATTTTTAACCGACTTCCAAAAAGGAGGAGGTTCTGTGTTCGTCTGTATGTTTTTTTTTTGTATGCTCATCGATAATTTCGCCAATTGTGAACCGAACCGAAAAATTCTTTTTTAGTTCGAAAGGGTATACTCCCAAGGTGGTTCCCATTTAAATTTTACAGAAATCGGCTGAGCCGTTTTTGAAAGTACAAAAATGATGTAAATATTCGAATTTTGTACACGATGGAAGGCGGTTTTGACATTTTTTTGCAAAAAATAATTATGTTGGATTGTACATGGTTTTGTAAAAAAATTAGGAAGGGTCAGTCAAAAAAACACTTCAATTATCTCAACTATTTGGTTTAAAAAAGATTTATTTCTTTCGTTTAGAAACAATTCAATAAACTAATATAATACACACGATTCCAATGGGTATAAACTAGTTAGACAGATAGTCTTTGCATCAAAATGTAACAAGTTTCATTTTAACATTTTGTGTTTTGTTTACTAAAGACGCTTTTTGTAAGGGGTTTTTTATTTGTGTGTATTGTTTTTATGCTCTTTAATTACAGTATGATTTTAGGAGCAATCAATATTACAATTGCATATACAGGGTTATTTCTAATCAATTAGCATATTCTGTACATCAAAACTAGCACATTTGTTCTGCGACTTTTGTCAGAACTCAAAAAAAAAATCATTTTCTCGCTGGTGAACGATATTTTTGTAAGAAACAACAATTTTTTTTAAAGTTTTGACAAATTCGCAGAACAAAGTTGTTAGTTTTGATGTACAGAATAAGCCCCTAAAAGAATGCTAATTGATTAGAAATAACCCTGTATATTTCGTAGGCGCAAGCCCTCTTACAAAATCCGAGAAAATCTTGGATATGAAGCGATATGGTAGTCAGTGATATTCCATAAGATCGTGTTCAGACAGGGCGATTTACACGCGACTAATCGCGCGTTTGCACTCGAACGATTGTCATATACAAGCTGCACTACTTTCATCCAGATAAGTAAGTTCGTATAGGCCGGGTGGCTAGCCCTGGTGTCAGAGTTATTAGGCCGCCTGAAGGCCTCTGACATGGCTAAACGGTTAAAACAACCGGGGCCTACAATTTAACGTGTCATCCGAGCCACGGTAGCGCTCAGTTGGAAAATGCCACCCGCGGTCACCCATCTAAGTACTGACCGTGCGGAACGTTGGTTAATTTCGGTGATCGCTGACAATCACCTAGTCAAACTACGCTACGAGCGCTACTCCTTCATCCAGATGCAAACGCGCGATAAATCGATCGCGCGTATACCAAGCGCCACACGAGTCGGCGGATGAGAAGTTAGCCGCAGATGTGTGATTAGCTAATTATTGCGCACGTGTGCACAATGCTGACGCCGCGTGGCGTAGTGAGCGCGCGGGAGGCATGAGGTTGGCGGGCGGGTGTGCCCCGGCGCGAATCTCTCTGGCTCCCGCGTATACCTATATTTCAGCATTTGCGCAGCATTCTGCGCATAACTTCCCATCCGCCGATTTGTGCGGCGCTGAGTATAAAACGTATGCAGCTTGTGGAACTCTCCACTTGCGCGGGAATTACGCCCCGTTTGAACAAGCTCTTATTTTATTTATTATCGTAATATTATTTTATGTAATTCGTTCTCTGAATTTGCTGAGCAGAGTGGAGTTCCAATATAACTTGTTCGGTATGGAACCGTCAACTTTGTATTTGTAGGAAAGCTCCAATGGACTCATTTTCATTTATTTACACAAACAAAAAACAATAAGTCAATTAACATTGTTAAGTTATAACATCGCGAATTCAATTAAGGTTCAGATACAAGCGCGCGCTGGAAGGCGGTTGACAAATACATCAATTAATATGTCACTAGAAAGTTAGAACTTTGCAGAAAATTCGGTAACGCGTATTTTAGTAAACAAAATAGTAAACTGCATTCGGTATACATTTTGTACATAGTTATGTAACGTACTACCCTATTGTCATTAAGAAGTGTTCACAGCACGTGTGACTGGCGCATTCTGTAACATTACCGCTAGTGAGAATGCACCTTAAGTGATTTGCCGATTTTTAAATAAATTTAATATTTTCAACTCAGTTTTTGACAGTTTAAATCTTAAAGTATTGTAATAAGTAATAATATTGCGTGTATGCGTAAGAGCTTCTAAGAAGCGAATAAAACTAAAGAGATCAAAAAATTAAGCGCTTTCAAAAATAGGCAAACCACTTGGACTATACATAAACAATTATAATCATAATATTTACACAGATTGTTCATTTTCAAAATATCAGGTAGTGTGTACAGGTATCAACCATGGTTATTATTTTATGGGCGTATTTTGGGCAATAGTACATTGTTCACCGAGAGGAGAAAGTGACCGATTACCGTCGAGAGTGTCGTTTGAAGCCCGAGCCGTAGGCGAGGGCTTTAAAACACCCGAGATCGGGAATCGCACTTTCTCTCGAGTGATACATAGTGCTTTATACTACACCTAAGAGGAAAATAAAAAACTAAATCTTTACTAATTGAAATTTATATTGAAATTGTTGCAGTTAGTGAAGCTTAATGTAACACTTGAAAATGGCGCCAATGGCGTCTGCAATTTTCACATGTTCTTTTTTCAAATTGTTTGACATCATCCAACACACAGCTAGTGGCCAGTGTCATTTTGCGAACTTGGAGATAAAAACTTACTGTAAAAACTTTTTGGCTTTTGATATTTAGGTTATATCAAAGTCATAGCATAGTCTTACCCAAAATTAAAAAAGAAAAACCACGTAAGAAATGGATTTTCATACACTTTTCTCTCCCGCTCAGATGCCTTTTCTCCCCGCATATTTGTTCGATATGCAATGACGTACTTTCTACCGTAAATTTGATAAAGTATCAAGGTACTTTCCGAGCAGGTGTAGTATAAATACTATTATAAACAAAAAAAATACAGAAAACTATAATATAAAGAAAATTAAATCATACATGTGTCATTGAATCTATAGAAATAAATATTTGTACAGCTCATTAAGATCTAGTCAAATTTGCTGAGTGATATTCACGGCTAGGTGCTGATGCGCAAAATATAAAGTTAACACAGTACGTAACAGAATTGAAATCGTAATATTTACTCAGAATCATGCAACACAAATACCTATACAATGTGTTTGTCTCCGGTTCGGAGCCTTAAACGGTGACATATATGGCAAATTTTGAATAACTTTTACTGTGGGGTCAACTCTGAAAACGCAAATAATCGGCCAAGTACGAGTCAGACTCGCGCACGGAGGGTTCCGTACTGTATGGGAGCCCCCCTTAAATATTTTATTTTAATTTTATTATTTACTATTGAAGTGAATATAAAACTAAGTATTCTGTGAAAATTTCAAGCATCTACCTGTTACCATTATTAATATAGAGCGAAAAACGTCAAAAAATTCAGTTTTGTTGTATGGGAGCCCCCCTTATATATTTATTTTTTGTTTTTAGTATTTGTTGTTATAGCGGCAACAGAAATACATCATCTGTGAAAATTTCAGCTGCCTAGCTATCATGGTTCATGAGATACAGCCCGGTGACAGACGGACAGGCAGAAAGACGGACATCGAAGTCTTAGTAATAGGGTCCCGTTTTTCCCTTTGGGTACGGAACCCTAAAAACAGCTTTTCCATACTTTTTGTCGAAAGTCTATAAAAATTTTTTTTTTGACTTTTTCACAGTTGGTCCCATAATAAAAGTTGTTCAAAATTTGCCATAGATGTCACCTCTTAAGGCTCCGACCCCGGTAGACAAACACATTGTATAGTAGAATCCGTTTATTATGAATTGGCCTTTTATTTAGTGATCAACCGCTTAATACGACGTAATTACACAATGAATGGAGAGGGCTATGCTCGGAGTTTCTCTGCGCGATCGAATCAGAAATGAGGAGATCCGTAGAAGAACCAAGGTTACCGACATAGCCCAGCGGATTGGCAGGTTGAAGTGGCAATGGGCAGGGCACATAGCGCGGAGGACTGATGACCGATGGGGTCGGAAAGTCCTCGAGTGAAGACCGCGTACCGGTAAGCGCAGCGTGGGACGTCCACCCACAAAGTGGACGGACGACCTCATTAAGACCGCAGGATCGCGCTGGATGCAAGCCGCTACCAACGGGTCTTATTGGAGATCTTTAGGGGAGGCCTATGTTCAGCAGTGGACGTCCTATGGCTGAAAGGAAGGAAGGGAAGGAAGGACACAATGAAGTTTAATTATGTCACATTAAGCGGTTGGTGTTGGTATCGAGAGGTCGTAAATTCTGATCCCGTGCTAATGAGTTTTTTGGGATTTATGTACGTAATTTCACTTCGTCATACTATGTAATGACTATGAAAAATAAACGTGAGTACATTTCCGTGATATAAAATACTATAAATTCACTTCATTGGCTTTTCGGTGAAGGAAAACATCGTGAGGCAACCTGCATACGTCCGTAGAATAAATTCGATGGCGTATATGAATCCACCAACCCGCATTTGGCCAGCATGGTGAATATAGTACAATCACTCTTCGTGGACACTTCTACGTCCTGCAGAGGACTATTAAAAATGCTGGTACAGTACACAATAATGTTAGGTATTCTTTTAAAATGGATTCTACTGTATCATAATATTATATATCCGATTTCATCCAACGTAGACATTTTTGAAATTAGCTCATAGACCAAAATGCATATTTGTGTGAAGATTAATTTAAAATCAGTAAAATACGTCATATTAAAACAATCTGTTATATTTCTAAGGATCAAATCTCAAATAAACTTACTTCGAGCACTGAACCACAAGATCACAGAACTACAGGTAAGCTGTCGTCTCGCTCACTCGCAAGTTGCTAGGAAGTTAGCGCGAGCGAGATGGAACGATAGATTGCCCAACTTACGTGATAACGCTGATTTTCTATAAAGAACTGTGAATAAAGGTGAAGGTTCACTGAATGTTTGTATCAAGAACATTGAAATGTATGTACGAAGTTCTTTATTTAGTCAACAGGCATGATGATTAAAACATTTTAGTCAGTCAGATGGCTTATCAAAAAATATTAGACACGTATTTTTTCTTTTCTCAATGAAACAAAAATTGATAAAGATATAGCCCGTTAAAGTTCCGCGTGACGTCACGAGTCACATACAAATGTATAGTCTTTTGTCAGAGAAGTGACGTCACGACCCCCACTCCCAAATTCTGACAAGGTTTATATCGTTATTATCATTGTCATTTGTTGTTTGATTGACAAAAGAAAAAAAACGTGTCCAATGTTTGTTAAATCAAGTGTTTTGATAATCTAACTCACGGACTAATTAAAATTTTTTTTTCCGACTCATGCCTATTTTATAAGGGGCCGTTCAAGTAGTACGTAAGCAGATTTATTACAATTATTTACCCCCCCCTGATAGCAAAAGTAAGCAACGCTCTTACCCCTCCCCCCCATTCTTACGTAAACATTGGTACCTGTATGCATTTTTCTTTTTAAATGTATTCATGAGCTGCAGATTTAATTCTAGAAAAAAGAAAATAGGATCGTTGACTTTAAAAACACATATGCGTAAAAAAGTAAATAACTATTGCTGACGTAATCACCATCTAGACCCCCCCACCCTCCATGTCATCAAAAAAAAAGCAAAGGTGAAACCCCCCGACCCCCTCTACTGCTTACGTAATACTTGAACGGCCCCTAAGTATTTGGTCATACTGCGGGCGGCACTTCATCAGAAGTGTCCAAAATATGATAAACAGTATCAACATAAGTTCCTTGATACAAGTGCTGCCATCTATATACAGAATTTACTAACTATTGTTTTGAAATAAGAATAAAGTGACGTTTAGATATTGGTGGGTCTCTGTGTTAGTTACTTATATTTGTAGTTTTTGTTACATTAATCGTATAGGCCGAATCATACAAGTCGGCGGATGTGAAGTAAGCTACAAGCTGCGCAATATCCAATCAACGCTCAGCTTTATGTGAGCTTTAGTCAGGATTGGATATTGCGCAATTTGTAGCTAACTTCACATGTGCCGACTTGTGTGATTCGGCCCATTCATCAAATTCAACTAAATTGGTCATTTTCGACTATAAAGCCGACCAGAGTCGCTAAAATCCAAAGGCCTTGTATTTATTAACCTATACACTGCCTTTCTGAAAAGTAACGATATTACCCAGATGCCGCAGTTATTATTACAGTTTAAAATCAACCGCCCATGGGCGGTCTCGGCGTGAAAGTTAAAAAAATTGCCCGCCGATGGGCGGGCTCGGCGCTGAATGGGTTAACAAAACTGTGCACCAACGTTTTTTGTTCAGCCAAAATGAGATCTAATTTCATAGCTTTAGGTAGCTACTTCCTTAACAAGTTGTAGTTAGGCGAAACCTGTAGGAGCATGAGGGTCCGTTGGTGGCTGTGTCCTTGTCTGACGTCTAACGTTGAAAGAGACACCACTACCTTGGAACCCGCTGCCTTAGACCGTTTTTACTGTCATTCGTACGCAGTCTAGTTATAAGTACAAGGTCTTTGCTAAAACCTGACACAAATCGAAGACGTCACTGTCACCTGTCTAAATTTGACTTGACAGTTTTACATGGGTTTTAACAGGTTTATTTTTAAAGCTTAGACAGGCTGCCACAAAGAAATAACCAATTCAAAATCTAATTACCCTTTATATATTGCGTAAAAATATATATATAAAAACAAAAGAGGCAGCCTTTTACTTAAGCGTAACATTTGACAGCCCTTTTTTGCGTGTATAATAAAACAAAATAGGTACACATTATTTAGGCCTTAGCCACACTGAAAGCGACAAGTAAATATTTAATATTTCAGAGTCAAAAAATATGAAAATTTGTCACAAATAATTCAAATTTAAATATACTGACGCGTACTCATACAGTTTTATTGTCATGGAAATACTCAATTGTTCTAATTTAATACAATTTTACAGCACTGTGTAATTTAGGAAACATTTTAATAATACGAATAACGAAATCGCTGACAGTGGGGCCGCACCTTTACAAACTAGTACATTTTCGGCACTAAATCATTTCACAAGATATGGGGGGGACGTTTCAGAAACGTTCCGATTCCTACATTAGTAGGTAATTACACATATACACGTAGTCTATGAAAACTGGGTGATTCAGAAGTGGGATATGCCAAACACAGTGTTCAGTTTTTTTTTACAAAATATTTTATTAAGCCATCTATAACCTTCTAAAAAGTGTCAAAGTTTATTTATTCGCACATTATCCAATTTAGCCCTTTTTTTCTTAATTATTCTCCTTAATTTTTAGTCGTTTATTTGACTGAAACTAAATTTTTTAATTTGATAGTATTACAGATTATGCAAGCCTTGATACGTATCAAACTTGAGCTCTGAAGTTAGTTACAAGATGATCTCAATAAATGTTTGTAGATGATTAAAAATATAAAATTAGTCCGTGAGATAGACTTTCAAAAAATATAAGAAACGTATTTTTTCTTTTTTTTTAAATAAACAAATATTGATGATGATATAGTCAGTCAAAGTTCCTGCGTGACCTCACAAGTACCTTACAAATGTATAGACTTCTGTAAGAGAGGTGACGTCACGACCTCCACCTCCCAAACTTTGACAAGGTTTATCTTTGTCATTTGTTGTTTGATTAGCAAAAGAAAAAATACGTGTCCAATATTTTTTGATAATCTAACTCACGGACTAATTATCATGCCTATTGTACAGCGACAAGTCTAGTGTCACAGTAGCTGCTCGAACAAAACGTTTATTTATCTATTAAATTAGAGTATATTTACATTGAACAATAACGTTAATTCTACGAAATACACATAGATCTCCTCTACAAACTTACTTAACACAAAGTTTTTATATGTAACACGTTTACAAAGAGGTTTCATTATTTGGAAACCTTGTTAGAGCAGCAGGAGATTGGCTTTTACGGCCGTTTGTTTTTGTCATATTAATAATTTCACAACACGAAGACTGGATATTAAAAATCTCAGTAACATTTACGAGCTGAATTTAAGTTCTTGGCGGCTGTGATGTTAGCTATAAGCTAGCGTAGGGTTGCGAGTCTGCCCATTTTCTATAGGATTAATTTCGGAGAGTGTGCATCTGAGCTGCACGACCTTATCCTACCATCCCCTTTTTACTACAGGCACAGCCCGGACACTCTGCGATTTTTCATATAAAATCTGCTGTCTTACGCACACTACACAGTACTTACTCACAGACAACACACATACGCACGGTCGCTACACATGCGTCTGTGTGCGGAACGTCTATGGCTGTCAGCGATCACCACAACGTGACGACATGCTGAGTGAGTGAGACAGTTGCGTATTCAATTCGCAAAATGAATAAAAATCTAATGCTTAAAAAAGTATAACTATTACTTAATTTGGAAGCATTTTAACAAAAGTAACCGATCTACTTCTTTTGAAAGAAAATATCAAGACGAAGTTACCAAATAATGTAAAATAAGTTCCTTTTATTTATCCATTAAAATTTCTTGTTTTGTTACGTATCATTGATATTCAACCATGCACAGTAAAAGTCTTCCCGAATGTTATAGTTTAGGTATTTTTTATTAGAAAATCCACCGGCCTGTGCAGCCCGCGCGCAGAGTACACGATCGGTGCGTGAAACGCGGGGTGGAAATGAGGAAGACTCAAACGGGTGGGGAGTAACTAGTGACCTTTCTATACGTAGCATTATTATATCTTCTTTGACTAAATCCAGTCCTGACTGAAGCTCACATAACAGCCGCGTAAAGATTGGGTTCACGAAGTCTGTAGCTAACTTCACACTCGCCAAGAAATTTCGGTATATTCTGAATTTTTTGAAAATACTAAAATATGTATAGCATTTGAACAGTGAACATTCGGCATATCAATCGGAACCACCCATACAATTATTCTTTACAATTACGTAAAAACAAAACTTAAAAAAAATTACTCAACTATAATTAAACTATATGTATATTTAGAATACAAGCGCTGAACGGCTTAACGAGTGACAAAATTATAATAAATAAGTTCAGGAGGCCTGACGGGACCTAGTTTTGTACAAAAGCCGCTTGTTCACCTGAAATGATAAAAAAACAAAAATAAATCTGTTGAATGAATGAATGAATGAACACTTTATTCTTGACACTAAAATACAATTATTATTTCAGCCTGCGTTGTCCCACTGCTGGGCAAAGGCCTCCCTTCCCTCCTTCCAGACTGCGCGGTCTAATGCTGTGGTGGCCCAGTGCTTGTCGTGAGAGCTCAGTTCGTCGCGCCACCTGCGTCTGGGTCGGCCCAAACTAAAATACAATACACAAGAAATACACAGAAAGGAAAAAGAAGCGTCTTAAAACTAGTGCAACAAAGGTCGGCCTTATTGCTTATAGCAAGTTAAATATATAGGTTTATAGCAAGTTAAGTAAAAGTTGCAGTACTATTTAGTACAGCAGCCCTCTCCTGTGATCTTAAAGTGGTTAATAACAGGCTGAATCTTCGTGGGCAGGTTAACTTAAGTTCGACGAGATGCCCAGATTAGTCTTATAAATAATCTCGATCGAGGTAGCTAAAGTACTGCGCAAGTATTAAACATGTCGATTTGGTGGGGTGTCGATATTGTTACAATAACAGTAAGTTTTTAGGGTTCCGTACCCAAAGGGTAAAAACGGGACCCTATTACTAAGACTTCCATGTCCGTCTGTCCGTCTGTCTGTCTGTCACCGGGCTGTATCTCATGAACTGTGATAGCTAGGTAGCTGAAATTCTAACAGATTATGTATATCTGTTGCCGCTATAACAACAAATACTAAAAATAGAATAAAATAAATATTTAAGGGGGGCTCCTATACAACAAACGTGACTTTTAGCGGTTTTATGCTCGCTATTAATAATGGCAAGAGGATTGGGGCTCCCATTCGGTACGAAACCCTTCGTGCGTGAGTCCGACTCCCACTTGGCCGATTTTTTTATTTAATATCGAGGTAAATGGATGATAAACCCGGAAAAACAATAGTCCTACAAAATGGATGCTATGATTGGAGAGTCCTCCACTCCGAATGCCAAATAACGAGTCATCACGAGTAATTTAGAATCATCAACATTTTAATAACAAGCTGATTTTTTGTGTGCAGCTTAGTAAATGTTTGTACAATCAAATGGCTACATATTCCTACAAATTTAGTGATATGATTTTCCTACGCTTAGAAGTTGTTTATACCTGCGCAGTACTTTAGCTACCTCGATCGAGATTTTTTTATAAGACTAATCTGGGCGTCTCGTCTAACTTAACCTGCTAACGAAGATTCAGCCTGTTATTAATCACTTTGAGATCCTAGGAGAGGGATGCTGGACTATGTTGTGAAGAACACATTTGGGAAAGTGTAAGATTACAGACATAATTAATATAAAATACTGTTAAAGTTCTAGTTAAGTTCTACTTATTTGTAATCTGTGGTGACGAGCATTTGTCTGATCTGGGTATCTTTTAGAAAGGCTACTGGTAACACAGACAGATACTCGCCACTGACACTGACAAGAAATCTGGCGGTTGATTATTATTCGATGTGTGTAATAATTGTAAAAATGGAAAGTAAAGTGCAAAATATGTTTTAATTCTGAGTTTAGAGGACATGACTATAAAAGTACCATACATTTGCCAGTTATTCATGTGTTATGCAGTAAAACGCTAACCTTACTATGCTCAGGTTGGTGATTCTGTATGAAAACAAGCATGTAACGCGCTCTCAACGTGCTCTTTGTTTTTAAGAAATAACTGAGAAAAATATTTATTTTTCAAATAACATAACTTTAAACTCGGTTTACAATTTATTGTAACGTAATTTTACATTTATCACACATTTCTCCAAACGAAATTCACGGAAATATATAAACACTTAACGCGTTACGTTACGTTTTGTCAATCAGGCCCCTGAGCAGTAAGCTGAGTGTGAGTTTTGTCGTAAACATGACGCGCTCTACGGCGAGCGCGTAAGCATGTAATTTGTATGAAGAAATGTACAGCGCCACTAGCGGCGCGTTTTTGAAGTGTACTGTTTTCTTACAAATTACATGCTTACGCGCTCACCGTAGAGCGCGTCATGTTTATGACAAAACTCACACTCAGCATACAGAGTCCTTAGTCCAAGTTTTGCGTAGTTAACGTTCGCGTGTGGCTCCATACATTTTGGTTAGTTCTCCCTCGTTTCCGCCAGGGGCGCTGTACAGAAATGTATAGAGCCATACGGAAACATCTGTAGTTTCAACTTACGTGTAAACCTGGACTAATCCCTTAATAGTTAAATTAAACTTGCACGTTTGCGTGTGGTTCCATACATTTTTGTTAGTTCTGCCTCGTTTCCGCCAGGGGCGCTGTACAAAAATGTATGGAGTCTTACGGAACCTACTGCAATTTCCATTTACGTGTTAACTTGTACTAAACCCCTAAGAATCGAAAAGCAATGTTTACAGTTAAGTTTCAGAACCACACGAGCGCAGTGCTATGCCGTATTGCTAGTAATATTGTGCCTGACCACCACCTAAAGAAATGTCGTAAGCGTATATTTCTCATCGGCAGGATGTATTATGGACAAAAGCTTAAACTAAACAGGGTTATTTCCAATCAATTAGCATCCTCTTAGGGGCTTATTCTGTACATCAAAACTAACAACTTTTGTTCTGCGACTTTTGTCAAAACTAAAAAAAATATTTGATTTTCCATAGAAAAATATCGTTCACCCGCGACAAAATGTATGGAACAGCTGTTTTTTTTTTTGAGTTTTGACAAAAGTTGTTAGTTTTGATGTACAGAATAAGTCCCTAAAAGGATGCTAATTGATTAGAAATAACCCTGTATAATATTTCTATTATAAAATCGTATTTTCGTACAGTAAACATATCTGTTTCTTGCCATACAGTGGCGAGATAGGGATCTGTAGCATTCAGTTTTGTAGGTTTAAGCGATTTATGGAAGTTTAGTGTAATCAGTACGCCTTCGTAGAAGGTGCCAGTTAACGTCATTTAAATTCAAAATGCAGTTTAAATAACTTCAAATAAAAACGGCAGCGGGCAGGGCACACAGCGCGGAGGATTGATGACCGATGGGGTCGAAAGTTCTCAAGTGGCGACTACGTACCGGCAAACGCAGCGTAGGACGTCCACTTACAAGGTGGACGGATGACTCAGACCGCAGGATAGCGCTGGATGCAACCAGCTTCCAACCGGTCTTATTGGAGGCCTATGTCCAGCAGTGAACGCGTCCTATGGCTGATGGATAGATGGATGAAATAAAAACGGACGGAAAAATATATCCAGGTGAAGAATACCATATTTTTGGTATTTGTATTAGAAATGTGGAATATAAACGCTTCATTGGGATCGAGTAGGTAGGTACTGCTAGTGCCGCCCACTAGTGCTGAAGCGTGCTCGTATTCCCGACAGAGGGCGTAGAGGCGGAAACACCCCAGATCTTTAGTGGGTATACCTTCGATTAGGGTCGGTGAGAACTCCCACATAACCACCGGTATCCCCAGGCTGGTAGTATACGCCAGTAGAAATAGACGTTTTTTTTTGGTCAACTTTGCACTTAATTTCAGATTCAATTTTTGTTTATTTAGGATCACTTACTGAGCATTAAATCTGACAGCAAATAAGCTGACAGATCCAGGTGGAGCTTCAAGCGCCATCTTGAAATAACGTTTTGGCCGATATCTGAGAAACTATGCAATTTAGGACAAAAGCCATGGAGACCATTATTGTAGAGAATAATATAGGTTTTTCTATTGCGATTAATATTTCAAGAGTTATCGGCCGAGATAGAAAAACCGGTTCATTAAATGGGCCATAAAACGTAAACGGTAAGTTTTACAAAAAAAAATTACTGTTAATAGAAGATGCGAAATTTTATTCTGTACAATAATGGTCTCCATGACTTTTGTCCTAAATTGCATAGTTTCTCAGATATCGGCCAAAACGTTATTTCAAGATGGCGCTTGAAGCTCCACCTAAATCTGTCAGCATTTAGTGATTTTATGCTCAGTAAGTTATCCTAAGCCGTTTAAATAAATTGGATCGAAAATTTAGTGCAGTTAAATTCTATTTTTATTGACCTAGTATCATTAGAGTATTGTCCTGGGTCAAAAATAAAAGGTACGTACAGGGAGTAGACGAGGCGGTGCAGGTGCAGGTTGCGCGAGAGCACGGAGCGCACGTCGTGCGTGAACCGCAGCGCGTCCAGCACGGGCAGCAGGTTCAGCAGCGCCACGTCCAGCGGGTCCGAGAACCACGACTTTATGGGGATGGCGTTATCTGCAACCATCACATACCAGTTAGTTCAATGGCCGCTGCAGGTGTAATATGGACAAATGGGTTTCTCTGACGCGGACTCTGTGAAATCTGACTGTGCTGTTCGTGACCCCCGAGCATATGATGCGGCGCGAAGCCCTAGGGCTCCAAACTATTCGGAGATCACGTAGGACTACTGGGTGCTGGGTTGGAGAATAAAGACGAATTTTCATATTTAAAGTTTACTCTGGGACTGGATACCGCATACTACATACAATTTAAAGGACTTATTCTATACTAGCGACCAGCCCCGGCTTCGCACAGGTTTATTATACATATAAACCTTCCTCTTGAATCACACTCTATCTATTAAAAAAACCGCATCAACCCACACACTCCACCCACAGACTCCAGGGTCTGTGCCCTTTGTTGAGTAGTTACATTTTATAAGAAGTCGACTATACTATATAGAGAATAGTTTGAATCTTAGTCTAAGTGAGTAGTTTCAGTGCATTGCGTGAATGCCGCGAGCAAACCGGTGACCCGCATGCAGCACCCGATCACGAGTGTGACGACGCATGTGCCAGCCATCACTCTCCTCGACCATCTTTGAGGGAGGAGAACGACCCGACACACGACGCCGCCGCAAGAAGTAGCCTTCGATGGCGAGAATGAATGCTCAGGGCATGCACGAAATGCTAATTTCTATACATTACATTACACAATACGTACACACTTATTATGATTTAATTTGTGAAAGCGATCACCAGCAGAGTCCGAGGCTACGTTTCTGTGTGTTACTCGGCGGTATCTACTCTGCTTGTGATCGCTCCCCTTTCCTTCTATTACAACTCTATTGCCTCCTCCCGGCCCAGAGCCTCCATCACCGCCGCGTTCCGATCTCTGATTGCCATCTGCAGGTTATACTCCTTGATGGCCCTAATGACGCAGACGATGCACGCCTCACGAATCGACTGATGGCATCATCTTCGAAGTCGTCGGCGTAGTAGGTGAAAGTCCCAGTATGCCGCGACAACGCAACGACAGCGTGTGAGACGCTCTCGTGTAGCTTCATTCTAGGCTTTGTTTTGATGGCGATTACCGACTCGTACGGCAGTCCCTGAGCTTCGTGGATGGTAAGGGTGCGTGATCCTGGACCTTCTCCATAACCCTGGCTTATGAGGGTCTACTTTTCTTCCTGCGTATGCACTAAGAAAAGGGTGTTGGAGAGGGTTTTGGATATTTGAGCCCCCTTGAACCTTTTCTGCTCAAGAGACCTAATACGTGGAACTGAGGAATATATACCTGAGTATATTTCCCTCAACGCATACGCGACATCCATTGGATTCCTATGTGTGCAGAGCACCTCCTAGGTGATGTTTGCAACTAGGGTCGGGCGATGGTACCTCATCTCGCAGATATTTTCTCTGTCGATATAAGGCAGCTGATTGTCGTCCCCAATAAGGACAAGTTCGCTAGCACCAGACAGCCGGGCAGCCATTATTATGGCTCCGAAGTGGTTCATCAGAGCTTCGTCCACCAGAAGGCGGCTGAATCTCTGAAGTTGTGTAGTTTTAAAGATATAAGCTTACATGGGGACATGGGGACAGCGGAAGCGACTTTGTTTTATACTATGTAGTGATTTATACAAAATCGACTAGGAATAAATCGGGGCTCTCACTGGCTGGCCAATCACAGAGCGCGATTTCTTGGCGTCTGTTTTAGTTGCATCTCGCTCTATGCGTCCTGCTTGCATTTAAAGAAGTATGACGTTGCCTGACCTTTTTGAGAATATAAAAAATAAAAATATGTAAAAAAGTATGAAAATGGACAAAACAAACTAGTATTTACCTGGGAAGTCCCGGTAGGCGCCGGGCGAATTGTCCAATATGAACACCCTGTTGAGGTCGTCGCATATCGACGACAGATTCTTGGTGTACGACCCGTGCTCGGCCGTGCAGTGTTGTCTGCAAACAATACTCGACTTTAACAGGTTGTAAATAAAGTCATAGGTCGAATATTTCGAGCAAATATCTTTAGCGTCACGATCGTGCAAAAACATTAACGCCACATTACCCCTACACTATCGATTTTCCTTCGATACGTACGAGTACGAAGCGGTTTGACTCAACTTTTCTGATTCGTACCGCCAGGGAATGGAACAGTCTTCCTGCTTCCCTGTTTCCTAAGAAAAATAATCTAAAGCTTCTCAAGGTCAGAGTGAATAGGTATCTTCTAGGTCTGCGTGCTTCATCTTCGACCACAACGTCGCTTACCATCAGGCGAGTTGGTGGTCAAGCGCGGACTGATTCGCGATAAAAAAAAAAAGTGTCCGAACCAAAACCTTGCCCAAGCTACGTAGTGCCAGGCTTTTTAGCTAGTCGTAAGGCGATTGCAAGCTGACTACAACGCCGCGCGATGCCAAAGTGCTTGGTTACAAGCACTAATTAGGTGACATAACGTCTAGATTCAAGAAAACGGGGCATTGTGCATTATTGATGAATGTGAAGTTAGCCACTAGCTGCGCAATAGCCAATCAACGTGCGGCTTCCGCGTCACGTCTCGTCAGAATTGGCTATTGCGCAGCTAATGGCGCTACTACACATCCAATCAACTTGTGTGGCGCGGAGTATATCTGACGTCCACTTGCTGGTTCGGTCTCAAGTGGAGGATGACGATGTGTCTGGTGTTCAGACACATCGTCAACGGCGCGGAATTGAGCGCAAGCTACGAGGTGGAGTCCGACTTGGGCTGGCGCTGTCATGGCCGCGGAAGAGTGCTAAAGCGTGCCCGTAGCTCCGACACAAAGCGCTGTGGTGGAACACTCCAGGGTTTATGGTGGGTATACCGACCAGTGGTCGTGGTGTGGTCTAGTGGTTGTAACGCTGGCCTGTCATTCTCGAGGTCGTGGTCCATCCCCCGTACCAATGAGTTTCTTTGGAACTTACGTACGGAATTTCACACCACTGGCTTTTCGGTGAAGGAAAACATCGTGAGGCAGAATCGTCCGTAGAAGAAATTCGATGGCATGTGTGAATCCACCAACCCGCACTGGGCCAGCGTGGTGGATATGGCCCAATCACCCTACGTGGGTAGGCCTACGTTCTGCAGTGAACTATTAAAAAGGCTGGTACAGTACAGTACCAACCAGTCGGCGGGACTCCCGCATAACCACTCATGCCTGCCCCCGAAGCGCGGTGGTATTCATAAAGGATTATCCCTGGACAAAAAAAAAGGCGGAGTGAGGTAATCTGACCACGGGGAGGGGACAAAATTTCAATTTCTAGATTTGACCCAAAAAACAGGCAAGTGAAGTTAAAAAATTGTGAGGAGTTTTTGATCTACTCATTTGTGTTATGGTTGGCAGTGGTGAATTTACTAGCTTGTTTATTTGACTAGAGTTTAGGTAAGTTTTAGAGGACTAAATTGGGGATGATGTTTTCACGTCTTGTAGTCTCTTATAGTTGATACAAGACGTAAAAATAATATAATTTCCTAGTACCCCATTAAAGGCAAATGCCAATATTTGGACAGTTAATAAAATATTGTCTATTGTAATTTACTTAGTTCTTCAGTAAGTTCGTTTAGGCCGGGTGGCCAGCCCTAGTGTCAGAGTTTCTTATGCATCTAAGGCCTATAGTCAACCCACGCTATGAGCGCTAGTATTTCAGTAAATTGTGAGTGGTAGGTGACCATCCATCATCCATCCATCCATCAGCCATAGGACGTCAACTGCTGGACATAGGCCTCCCCTATGGATCTCCAATAAGACCGGTTGGTAGCGACTTGCATCCAGCGCGATCCTGCGGTCTTTATAAGGTTGTGGGGGACGTCCTACTGGATAGGTGACCGCAGGTGGTAATTTACAACTGAGCGCTAGCGTGGCTCGGATAACACATATAGGCCGGTTGTTTTAACCGTTTAGCCATGCCAGAGGCCTTCAGGCGGCTTAAAAACTGACTCCAGGGTTAGCCTCCCAGCCTTTACGAACTTAATAAATTGTCATAATGTTACAAGTAAAATTAAAATGGAAGTGTTAGGTTTTAAGTATTTTAATGGTATTTGTTTTTTAAAAATAAGTATTTAATTTGACTCTGATATTAATCGATTATTTGTTTTGATTTGACTGCCTAGTCGGTTGAAGGACTACCCCACTTAAAATTGGAAGGGGAAAAAGCATGGCCGTAGAGGAGCGAAAGAAAGTCGGCAGTCTGTTCGGTGAAGCGGTGCGATGTGCACCTCCAGAGTTTACACTGTTACTCTGCCCAAATTCATATAAGCTATATATAAGTGAGATATGGTTTATAAGTGACAAAAAAAGGAAATATTAATACTGTACGAAGTGAAACAATAAACCAATGATTTCAAGGATATGGACTTTTACTACAAATCAGAAGTGCCAAGACCTACGTGCCAGATGCGGAACATGATCAACGCGGAGTACCCGAGCCTGAGAATATTCCGTCTGCAGAGCTAACTGTGAGTTTGTTCCTTTATGATATCTACGAAGTCAAGAGCTCTTTTATGCCTAACAAACTACATAATCATCGACAGCTGGCTGTAGGCAAAGGTCCCATACCTTTGTCTATCGGCGCTTAATAACAGTGAAGGCATTATAACATTATATAATAGGGTATTTGTCATAACTGTCAGAAAAAATTCATACGATTACAGTATTAAGTTTAGTAGCGGGTACTTTAAAATATTAAGTGCCTTCAAAAAAATACATCTTGGACCCTTTTGCTGGATCTTGCAATTTTTGCAGATGGTTAAATAAATGTAAATGTAAATTATAAATACTCAGTTGGGACAAGTTGTTTTAAATAACAAGACCTATAACCTGTAAAAAATGTACTGGTTACTAGGCTTGTCGCAGTAATCTATTGCAGTATTTTATGCTTGTACAAATATGATTCATTTACACAAAGAACGTTAAAGTTCCAATCTACCTGCAAGTATTAGATTTGTGACAAAATCAACGAAGATTAAATTATGATTTTGAATCTGTAAATTTTCATGCAAAATTGATAGATTAAAGTAAAAATACAACTACCTAACTGTGCTGGAACTAATTCAACTTTTTATTTCCGAATGAAGAAGAAATGGAACATCTGATAAGGAGAAATCGTCTAAAACTTGTAGTTGTTCAGCTCTTCAGATTGTTCATATTTGCCAATATTGATTCTTTATCCCCTTTGAGATCTCGCGTAATTCAGATTGACAGTATCATATAGGACGAATGTATGCGTTCCAATTTTCTAATTATAAACTAAGATTTTGTTTGAATAATTTCATTTCATACAATTTATATGGGTACCTACATTGACAAATAGCGTATGATAGCATACAATCGTAACCAACATTGCTCAGTGGTTTTGAAAGAAAATACGAAATAAAATAATTATTACTAGTTACCTACAAATTTGTAATATGAAACGTATTAAAGATACATATTCATTTTAATTTTAGAAGACTTGATAACTCAAACTTTAAAATGTGTGCATTTTTACGATCTATTGATATTGATGAAAGAATGGGGAAATTACGCTTATATAATCATATCTTTATCAGATAAATAATTGCTATTGATAATTTATTGTAGTTAAAGTGTACTGTACAGCTTTTTAATAGTCCTATGCTGAACGAGGGGCTTTGAGACGAAAAGTGATTCAAAAATATGTAAATATTGATTTTATCAAAATCGAATTAGAAAAGACAAAATCCGTGGAAGAGACAAAGCTACCAAATATGGCTCAATAGGTTGGCTAATTGCAGTGGACGGCATAAGGCTTTGATGATATAAATTTTTATTCATGGAACCGTTTAATTACAATGTAAAAAGTGGACTTGCATTCAGTTTTGTTAACCTCAGCAGAGTTATAAAATGACTTCGCGTAATTGTCTTATTCGAGAAATCATAGAGAAAAGAAATGGGTGTTTGACAACATCAAAAAAGGGCTTTCTGATATTCATTCCTACCTACTCGGATAATTCAAATTCGAAAAAGTATAATAATGAATAATTTAGTGGTTTAAATAAGTTTGAAATAAATAAGTACCTATAATTGTATTCCAGAAACATAAAACAAATAACTGTAAGCAGAATCATTAGCATTGGGATAAATTAGTGTATTTTTTAAGAATAACGACAAAATACATCATGTTGTGAAAAAATAAATTTTATTTTAATAATGAAATTAGATTTTATAGATAGCACCAAATTCAATGTTAATCATGACGTGACATATACCATAAGTAGTAGTCAAAGGGAACACTTCTAACTATACCTAGTTATGAAATTCTAATAAGTATCAGGGATCAGTTTACAAGATAAGAGGAAAACATAAATCTTCGTCAAATAAATGGGTACCTAATGAGTGTGAAGCCTTGAATAATGTTTTCAAACTGAAGAAAATTTGATCACCTACCTACATTTGTGAAAGTAAATTACATTATACACGCTAATGAGTCGTTTTAAGGTCCATGTACAACAAAACTATAATTGGACAAGATTGTTTTGCTCAAAGCTCATATAGCTTTAAATTGGATAATACAAATATTACAGGATTCACAAGACAGAAAAGATCATAGGCAGCAAATGCTTCAGCAATTTTGCCGCGAGTTGCGATAGATAATTTTATTTTTTGCATAATAGCAATGATTACGAGTACAAGTCTAAATTAATGAATGATAGGTACATACCTATACCGTGTTAAAAAAAAAGGGGGGGAAATTCAATGCGTACCTACGTTAGGAAGGCTATGCAAGTTTTAAGATATTAATATTCTATAACTGACATTATCACAGTAATGTCTAACTTTATTCATATTCGTTACTGTTATTTTCTCACTTGATTATGGAAATACATTATGTTAAATTGATAAACATACATTTAAGAGTAACAATTCATAATTAATGAGTTTGATTCCAAACATTGCAATAATATACGAGTCATTCACACTTGTTCGTAGAGATTTTGACTTGGCATGGAAAAATGGCAAACTATGATTATCGAGTCGTCTCATTTGGTTCAAGGCAATTATTTTAATATATAAATCAATATATTCATATTATGTGTATAGAAGCTATATAATATGGATCAACCGTTGTTATGAAAATAAGTACAAAATTTATAAAAGGAATTAATCATGTTGATAACTATAACTAAACGTATCTAATCTGGGTGAAATTGTTGTAATAACGTTGAAACAGTGTCACCCTATTGATTAGTATTGATCATAATGTTCTGAATGATCGACGTTGTTCCTCATGACGTTGTTATTTGATGAGTGATACAATTAATAAATAAAACACTTGCACTTGCTTGAAAGATAACTTTACCTACCTAAAGTGTCTCTGCCGGCTAATTATTAAAAAATAATTAAATATTTGATTCAGGGGAATACAATGGAGATTTAAATTAAATTAAACAGTTAAATGAACCATTTATGTGATGACTTGAATGTTAAAATAAGTAGTAGTCCTCTAAATTATAAAAAAGGGGGATGCAATACTTGGATTAACTGCACGTCGATACTTCAGGCTACAGATGAGTATTCTGTGAAAATTGCTTCACAGCCTACACATAACTATAGATAAAAATACCAATGTTTTAGTCATGGCAGTTTAAAATATTCCAGTAACTTTATTGGAATATTGCCAGTGTTTTATGAAATATTTACAGAATATAAGTAACAAACAAGTTACAAGAAATGACTAGACATTCTTATACTAGTTAGACAGTTTTATACTAGTCGGTGTCAATGGATTCACGATAAATTTGTGATAATTTTTCAGTTGAATAAATAAATTTAATTCATAAAATAAAATCAATGAAATTGCAAAACATTGTTTTGTCTGTATATACTAACATCGTGTAAATTATTTTCATGGTAATTATTGATATGTTGCCATGATTTGAATATTAATGTGAACTTCACATAATAATAAAGGAAAGCAAATTTCTGTTGCTTACTTTGTCAGTGCAACAAATAGTCTTTGTTCTTCAGGCAATTAAAACTAATTGTTCTTCTCAACAGTTTGTCCTAGCGACATGTAAGATTTTTTTTCATACATACCTAATCATTGTGTAAATTATGGTAGCTACACAAAGATTTAAACTGCCACAGTGACTGGATAGACATCTTCATGTTTTACTCCGTAAAACTGAGTACCTTACAGAAATCCATACTAAAGTTGGCACTTTATAATGTTGCAGTAAATTTATAAAGCGCATTAATTGATTTAATTGAGTAAATAGTTTACAAAAGAAAATTTAGAGGCTTAATTATTTGTAATGCAAAAATAGAACTGGTTTGCATTTCTGTTGTAATTTACAACTATGATTAGCGTCATAACTTGAATATCATTTTGAATTTCATATTGTAATGGCATTACAGTATCTCATGGAAAAAAATGCAGTTTAATGGTATGTTAATTTTGTTCACAGATATTCCTGATACGAAAATAGAACAGGCTCGTATCACACATATAGTTTCATATTCGTAATTCAAGAATGGAATGGGCTTGCAATATGGATAGTTTTCTACCGTATGAATAGAATGGGCATACAGTACTTTTATAAAAAAATAAAAAAATACAAATATGGGTCTGCGAAAACAGAATGGACTACGCAGCAATGGATAAATAAATAAATAATAATTTTATTTAAGTATAACAGACTCAACATTTAATAACAAAACAAGTTATCAGCGACAATATAGCGACGGCCGGGTGACACGGCGCGGCCGGGCGATATAGTTCTTTTTGCGGGCAGCTGAAACGGGTAAAACGGGTTTGGGCGCGGCTGAAACGATACAGTGCCGCCAGGTGATAGCGTGTGACTAAGTGACATGGCGCGGTTAGGCATCTGGAGCAGCTGGATGGTGCCTGGAGCAGCTGGATGGTGCCTGGAGCAGCTGGATGGTGCCTGGAGCAGCTGGATGGTGCCTGGAGCAGCTGGGTGGTGCCTGGAGCAGCTGGGTGGGGCCTGGAGCAGCTGAGCGCCTCTAGCAGCTGAGAGCCTCGAGCAGCTGAGCGCCTCGAGCAGCTGAGCGCCTCGAGCAGCTGAGCGCCTCCGACAAGTGGGCGCCTCCGACAAGTGGGCGCCTCCGACAAGTGGGCGCCTCCGACAAGTGGGCGCCTCCGACAAGTGGGCGCCTCCGACAAGTGGGCGCCTACAACAAGCTGGGCGCCTCCAACAAGCTGGGCGCCTCCAACAAGCTGGGCGCCTCCAACAAGCTGGGCGCCTCCAACAAGCCGGGCGCCTCCAACAAGATGGGTGCCTCTAACAAGGTGGGCGCCTGAGGCAGCTGGGCGCCTGTGGCAGCTGGCCGCCTGTGGCAGCTGGCCGCCTGTGGCAGCTGGCCGCCTGTGACAGCTGGCCGCCTGTGGCAGCTGGCCGCCTGTGGCAGCTGGCCGCCTGTGGCAGCTGGCCGCCTGTGGCAGCTGTGCGTCGATGGCCGGCGGTCATCGGGGCGCCAAAACGCCACAGCGACAGTGTGGCGCTGGGAGCTCCAAACAACATCCGAATGTCGCACGGTGACTCACCTCACCGTAGACGGCATTCGGTCTCGACTTGCCTGTCCTGCGACCAGCGAATTACGTGCCGAAACATACAAAAAGTGATACCAAAAGTGATTCCAAAAGTGGTTCCAAAAGTGATTTCAAAAGTGATTCTAAAAGTGATTCCAAAATTGATACCAAAAAGTGATACAAAACGTGATGAAATTAGCGAAAGCAATTTTACTAAATATTTAAAATACATACTTAAAGATATATATTTTATACAACGGAATTGCTTTGCATTGCGAATTGATTTCTACCGTATGAATGGAATCGAAATACGGCTAGTCAGAAAAATATTCATATGTTTGCTGCCATACAAGAATGGAATACGCAGCAACATAATTGATTTTATTTATGAATAAGTTGATTGATTCGCAATGTAGAAGTAACCCAATACAGTGTATTGATAAAATATAAGTTTTTCAAATATAACTAGACAGTTTGTGTATTCAAATGTTATATTTTCACTGTTATATCGATAGATTAATTATAAAATCTATATTATAAGAATAGAATTACATACTTTGTATTGCAAATTGATTTCTAACAAATGAATGAAATTTAAATACGGCGAGTAAGAAAAAGAAATGGTTGCCGCGATAAAGGAATGGAAAACGCAGCAACATAATTGATTTTACCTATAAATTATTTTCAAAGATATTCGATTTGCAATGTAAAAGTAACTAAATACAGTGTATGGATGTAAGTTTTTCAATATGATTTTACAGTTTCTGTACATACGAGTAAGTTTGATGTTTTTCACCATTTAAAGTAGACTAAACTTTGTGATTTTTTTTCATCAGTTGCATCTTTCTTTCGCTTTTGACTGGCCATGTGTTAGGTTCTCCTGGCAACGTGCATGAGGACATGCACGGGGTCAGGACGGACGAGTGTTAGGTTTTAAGTATTTTAATGGTATTTGTTTTTTAAAAATAAGTATTTAATTTGACTCTGATATTAATCGATTATTTGTTTTGATTTGACTGCCTAGTCGGTTGAAGGACTACCCCACTTAAAATTGGAAGGGGAAAAAGCATGGCCGTAGAGGAGCGAAAGAAAGTCGGCAGTCTGTTCGGTGAAGCGGTGCGATGTGCACCTCCAGAGTTTACACTGTTACTCTGCCCAAATTCATATAAGCTATATATAAGTGAGATATGGTTTATAAGTGACAAAAAAAGGAAATATTAATACTGTACGAAGTGAAACAATAAACCAATGATTTCAAGGATATGGACTTTTACTACAGAAGTAAGTACAACATTGTTGCCTACATTCTTAGGAAGCCAACAAAACACGTTTCAACATTTCCTTATTGTAGGCCCTCGGTCGAAGGTTCTTTCGAGCGACCTTGGAACTTCGAGTCAGGTGGCGGGTGGACTTGTTTTGTCGATAAAACACACTGATAGTCCTTGACGCGTTTGTAACTGAGCCATTTTGTTTATTATGGTGTTATACTAGCCAGCCAGGTATTATAGGGTGACACTATTTTTTAGTTTTTTTGCGATCTTTTAGAGATGACAATGAAAACGACGTTACCTACATAAGGATCATTATCACTTGAAGAAGCGACGGCATATGACACCAACATCAGCTACAGTTGTGAACCCTACATTCATCTAAATTAGGTTCATTATGACTGCCTCGGGGGCTCAGTGATTAGTGAACCTGACTTCTGGATCAAAGAGGTTTGGGTTCGATCCCCACCCAGGGCAAGCATTTATGTGATAAACATAGGTGCTTGCTCTTTGTCTGGGTGTTATTTAGGTACTATCTATATAATTATGTATTTAAAATATGTATATGTAGTTCATCAGTCTCTGACAGCCATATCACAAGTTTTGCTTAGTTTGGGGTCAGTGACCATGTGTAAGATGTCCCCTAATATTTATTTTATTTATTTATTATCACCTGTAGAAGCGGCGGCGCAGGATGCCGCGCCCGTTGTCCAGTTTGTCGGCGACAGCCGCGCCGTAGATCTCCATCGACGCCGTGAACACCACCAGCTCGTACCATTGTGACACCTACGGACATTGCACATAAGGTTCATTTTCTAAAACATATTTGGAAAGAAAATCTAGCAAAGTGGGCTCAGACCATGTACAGTAGCCCAAAAGAAGCTTTAAAATATGGTGAACAAATTCACAGGAAAAACAACGGTATTTAATGCTTAATTAAAAAATGGAATTTCGTATTTTCTAATATGGTTTTTGTTTAAGGCCGCCATCACGACGCCATATTTCACAAGCAATGTCAAATGACAATATGATCCAAAAATGTGAAATTTCTTTAAATTGTGATTTTTATTAAAGAAAATACTGAGACTGAAGAGATGCCGCCCTTTGTTAAAGCGGTACGCGGGAAAAAAATATCGGGAAATTCTTTTTTCGGATGAAAAAAAATTTACCGTAGAAGAGAGCTACAACAAACAAAATGATAAGATGTACGCACACATTAGTGAAGAAGCGAGCAACCGCATTCCGCGTGTCCAACGAGGTCATTTTCCATCCTCGCTCATGGTATGGTTGGGAGTTTCTTATTGGGGCTTAACAGAGGTACATTTTTGTGAGAAAGGTGTAAAAACGAATGCAGTTGTGTATCAAAATACAGTCCTGACGAACCTTGTGGAACCTGTTTCTCATACCATGTTCAATAACAGGCACTGGGTATTCCAACAAGATTCGGCGCCAGCTCATAGAGCGAAGAGCACACAAGACTGGCTGGCGGCGCGTGAAATCGACTTCATCCGGCACGAAGACTGGCCCTCCTTCAGTCCAGATTTGAGTCCGTTAGATTACAAGATGTGGCAACACTTGGAGGAAAAGGCGTGCTTAAAGCCTCATCCCAATTTGGAGTCACTCAAGACATCCTTGATTAAGGCAGCCGCCGATATTGACATGGACCTCGTTCGTGCTGCGATAGACGACTGGCCGCGCAGATTGAAGGCCTGTATTCAAAATCACGGAGGTCATTTTGAATAAACTTTATTGTTATAAGAATCTATGTTTTGTTAAGTTCATTTTGGTATATAAATGGTTACATAATGAATAAACTTGTTTCAATTATTTTATATTAAACATGTGACAGAATTTATGACCTGACTGTGTACAGTAGGTTTTAAAATTGAAATTCACATAGTTTATGCTTGCGACCTCGACCTACATATGTACGTCCGTAGAAGAAATTCGATGGCGTATGTGAATCTACCAACCCGGCCTGGGCCAGCGTAGTTCATATGGCCTAATCACCCTTCGTGGGTAGGCCTATAGCAATGGACTATTAAAAAGGCCGGTTTAGCTCGGTACAGTTGCGGCTTCGCTATTATCAAGTTGAAGGGAAACGTATATCTTCGGTTTAACACGGCGATTTTGCTTTCGTAAAGCCAGGCTAGTACATTATATTTGTGATCCTACTTATACCTATATTCATTTCAAAGTAACTCATCCAGGTTTAAAATCTTCATTATCATTACACAAACAATGTGTGATTCATATGAAAATATGTTATTTTGTGATATTTTAATTATTCCAAATATAGTGTTATATTTGGAAATATGTGTATGATAGATTACATATAACACACTGATACAAAATTATCGGCGATGTTTTTTTTTTAATTTTGTTCACCACTCGTATATTATTGAGTAAAAAATAAAGATTATATTATTTACCTAACAAAGTCCTGGTATTTAATTTCAAAAGTGTGTAAATATTGATTAAGGGGATTTGTAGACCTTTAGTCCAAAAATCCCCTGCGGCATTGCGGCAGGGGATTTTTGGACAAAAAGTCCAAAAATCCCCTTACGCAAATCCGCAGGGGATTTATGGACAAAAATTCCACTTATCCCCTGCGCAGGGGATCATCTAGGGGATTTGTGGAATAAGCCCATTATATGCACTACGAAATAATTCTTTCTACGTATCAGAACGAGACAGAATTTTGGTGAAGTATACATATTTCTGTCACTTTTTCGCACGTCATCGCGTCGCAAAGAGTTTTTTCGTGGTCGTAAGCTAAGCTTGCAGATGTTGGTTTTCGTCTAGAGGTTGCATTTTTCAACCAATCTCGACAATACTAGTACACAGGATTTGTGTATTAATGGATTTATATGTCGTCGGCGAATTTTTCTCTTAAAAAGGGGGGATTTCTGTCACGCTATTTAACAGCCAATTTTGATAATATTTGCAAGATAGTTTAGTATCTAAATCCTGACAAGATTTGCCAGTATAAAGCAAATCAGTCAAGAGCGAGTAGAGATATAAGGCTTATGACGACTCAGTTAAAGAGATGTGTCGAAAGATCTACTGTTCGGAGAACTACTAGTCTTAAGCACACTATAGCTATAGGGCCTATTGATAGGCATATCATTTCACGTGTAACCTTTTATCTAGTTTACCCTTAGAGCAACTATCTACAAAGCCACAGTCCATAAGTGAAAGTAGTAAAAAAATGTCCGAGTGCCGCGCCGTCATACATACCGACTTAGATATTTACATTAAATCATTCACAATGACCCGCGCGTTTTCTCGAATCTCGAAGTTATGTCACCTAATTAGTGCTTGTCATGTAAAGTTGTAACCGAGCACTTTGGCATCGCGCGGCATTGTAGTCGGCTTGCAATCGCCTTACGACTAACTAAAAAGCCTGCCCACTACGTAGCTTGGTTTTGGTTCGGACACTTTTTTGCAAGATTGTTACTCTATAGATTTTTGCTCAAAGAGTTTACCATACTTATACCTAACTAATGAAAGGAACTGATAAGCCGAGAAAATCAAAACAAAGATAAGGCGCACCAGACGTGTTTGCTCGTTTACTACATATTTATGTGTAAACATTTACCTTATTGTAATATCATCGTAAATGCTGGGTTCACACATTGCTATTTGTATTCGCGTATTTGACGTGTTTGCCCAAATATCAACAGCAGTGTGATGTGGGTCGCATTCGCTTATACATACAGGTGATACAGTGTTATTCGCATAGGATATACTAAGGCGAAAGATGAGGATTCAGACCACTATTATGATCAACTTTTAGGTACTATGGTGCCAAACAGAAACTGGAGAAAAAAATCCACCACGAAACTGCTGATTTTCAATAAGCCTTGTAAAAGTTGTTCATAATATTGGTCTGACTCACCCATTTCTAGTTGGCCTATACAAATAATACTGTTTTTACCCATTCAGACAAACAAAACTAATATCTACGAAATTACGCGAACTATCGTAGCCGCCTGCGTGTGTGGACTTTAGACAGTGTTAGTGTTATTTGTATAGCACTACGAATACCGGGTGACTGGTAAATAATTAGCATCATTTTAGGGGCTTATTCTGTACATCAAAACTAACAACTTTTGTTCTGCGACTTTTATCAAAACTAAAAAAAAAATTTGTTGTTCCTTAGAAAAATATCGTTCACCCGCGACAAAATGTATGGAACAGCAGATTTTTTTTTTTTTGAGTTCTGATAAAAGTCGCAGAACAAAAGTTGTTAGTTTACATAATAAGCCCCTAAAAGGATGCTAATTATTTACCAGTCACCCTGTATACGTACGCAAACAACGTCAAAATACTTCCACAAATATCGAATAGCGATGTGAGGACCCAGCATAATACACATTCGTATATTCATCGCAGCGAAATAAGTTATCGTTATCGCGTTTTTTTTGTATCAAGTTCAGATTACATAATGAGATATCTTATGTTTAGACTACTTTATGATTTTTTTACGTGTATTATACATTGCATCACGTGAAAGAACGCTGGAGTGTCAATCTGCGCACAAGTAAATTTAACTCCTGTTGCAAAGGAGTAATAGGAGTTAAATCTCCTAGCTGCAATTAAAGCTGCGTACTAGGAAATTTAACTCTTATGACCCATGCAATAGGAGTGAAATTTTCTTGTGCGCAGTTTGAAGCTCCAGCGTTCTTTTTACATGACGCGACCTATACGTGTGTATATCTATAATATGTTTGCCAATATCAATTTGGGAGTTGGGGATGTGGTTTAAGATGACACTTTTTCTGAATTTATTAGAACTTTGATTAATATTCCCTGGACTTTTTTTTGGACTACTTCTAGGTTAACAAATTAGCAGAGAGACAAATTAAAATTATCTATATAGGTACTTGCATCTGTACAGGGTTATTAGTAATCAATTAGTATCCTTTTAGGGGCTTATTCTGTACATCAAAACAAACAATTTTTGTGTCAAGTCAAAAAAAAAATTGCTCTTCCATAAAAAATATCGTGCTAAAAGTCGCAGAACAACAGTTGTTAGTTTTGATGTACAGAATAAGCCCCTAAGAGGATGCTAATTGTTTACGAATAACCCTGTTTACTTGCCTTGCTAGGATTACAGGGTGATTGAGGCAACTGCTCATATTTTTCGCTATTTCCGTGTGGATACCGTAGTAAAAAGTAGTAGGATTTCATAATGTTTCCTTACAATATGTCCATCATCTAAGAAAACATCCTGTATATAGCCTTATTTCTATTAATTTCATATTTAATCCTAGAGTTGTAATTATTATTTCTAATAATGCTGTGTATTATTTCTCTTTTGTAAACAAAGATTTTCCTTGTACTAGAACTAATGACATGAATGGAATAATTATTTTTTGCAAAAAATAGCATGACCGACTTCACCCGTGTACAGAATTCGCGAATATTTAGCACGGATCGATGTAGCATTTTTCACATTATTGTTGATTTATTAAAAATGGCTCAGCCGATTTCGATAAAATTTAAATGGGAACAATTTCAAAGTATACTCTTTCCAATAAAAATAATCATTCAAATCGGACTACTATGAAAAAAGTTATGCGTAATTTCTACATAAAAAAAAATAAAAAAAATACCCATCGAATTGAGTACCTCCTCCGGTCAATAATCATTAAATAGCTTAACAAATATTAACTTAATAAATATTACAGTTAGTTAATCAATTCACAAAGAGTCCACAGACAAAAATTGCAAAAACATGTAAATTGTGCTATCTATACTTAATTATAATATGCTGATTCATTCTGATTCAGATATTATGACAACCAGTTTTAATCTTTTGGATAGAAAAAATATCTCCTTAAAGAAGCAGATATGGATAATATATTATATTTTTGGTAAGAACACATGGCAGTTATATGCCTATTTATGGTAGCTAGCGAACATCCTAAATTGTTTAAAAATAGAATGAAGTTACCAATGGCCATGCCATTTGTGTTTGTAACTTTTCTTAGTTCTTTAAATTACACAATGGATTTTTATGAGATTTCCTCTACAAGTTAGAGAATAAAAAAATGAGGCTATTTTATATATGCAAAGCTGCTGCAGTTGACTAATGTGGGGTCATTTTAATAGGCAACATTTGACAGTTCATTCATGCAAAGAAAAATATACCTTACACTAAAGGAATAAAACTCCAAGCCGTCTTCGAGAACACTTTTCGGTCGTCGTGATTATTGTTTTCATGAGTTTTGTTTCCTTCAGTGTAAGGTATATTTTACTTTGCATAAATGAACTGTCAAATGTTACCTATTAAAATGACTACACTTTTTGATTTGTTGCCATGCCAGCAAAAATGGTTAGTAATTGTGTAATAATCATTATTTTTCGCAAAAAATGGCAAAACCGCCTTCCGTCGTGTACAAAATGAGTACTTCCACTCTGCCCCACCAAAGCGCCTTACTGGTGGGGCAGATTCCACTTCATTATTTTTTGGAGTGGAATCTGCCCCACTCGTCTCATCTTGGTGGGACAGATTCCACTCACTTTTTAGACCAGTGGAATCTGCCCCACCAGGGGTATCGCGCGATTTTAAATTAAATTGGTAGTGCCATGAAGTGTGAAATTTGACTGCAAAATTTTAATCATTATAAATATCGCCCCATCAAAAGAACAGATAAGTAAAGACATTGAATGCAAAATATTAAGAAGTTTGTAAACTAAAAGCACAATTATTGGAAGTAAAAAAATACTGATTGTATGTAGATTTATAGTATTTATATCGCAATTTTTTGTGGTAACAAGGTGGCAATACAGGGTTATCCAGAACTGATGTAAGATGCCGAAAGGAGGTGGTTAAGACCATCGTTATGAACAACTTTTAACATGGGGCCAACTCGGAATTCAAGAAAAAAAAATCCGTTGTTTCAAATATTTTGCCGATTACGAGTTGCAAATTTTGTTTGGAACAGCTTATTTTTTTTCTCGAATTTCAGGTTCGCCCCATAGTAAAAGTTGTTCATAATGATGGTCTGAATTATATCCTTACGGCATATTACAGGGTAATAAGCAGATAACCCTGTATATCTATATGTCTCGGCCCTGTGCTAATCATGTCCAGGTTCGACCTGCGATTTTCACAATATCATCGACCCTTCTTGCTACCGTTTATATTATAATTTCGAGCAAATAACTATAGAGTTACAATGGTACAAAAAAATGTCCGTGCCAAAACCCTGCTCAAGCTACATAGTGGGCAGACTTTTTAGTTACTCGTAAGGCGACTGCAAGCAGACTACAACGTAGCCAAAGTGCTCGGTTACAAGAACTAATTAGGTGACATAACTTGGAGATTAGGGAAAACGGGTCATTGTTAATTATTTAATGTACCTATATATCTAAGTCGGTATGTATGACGGCTCGGACATATTTTTACTTCTTTCGCTTAGTGACTGTGGCTCTGTAGATATTTGGTCGAAGTATTATAATTAAAATTTTTCAAAAACCACACTAGTTTCCATAAACAAATAGAAAACTTAAATAAATAAAAAAAAAAGCCTATTCGCTAATATATGATCTTACAAAACATTACTCTTATTTCTATTTCTTAAATACAAGGTTGTCCTCCCTGGACATAGGCCTCCTCTAGAAGTTGCCAGAGCTCCGTATCTCTAGCTTTCCTGCGCCACCCTGACGGCAGGTCGTCTTCCCATCTTTTCTGTGGTCGAATAATAATAATAATCGGCCAAGTACGAGTCGGACTCGCGCACGGAGGGTTCCGTACTGTGTGGGAGCCCCCCTTAAATATTTATTTTATTTTAATTTTATTATTGATTATTAAAGGAAATTTTAAAGTAAATATTCTGTGAAAATTTCAAGCATCTACCTGGTACCATTATTAATATAGAGCGAAACACGTCTAAAAATTCAGGTTTGTTGCATGGGAGCCCCCCTTAAATATTTATTTTATTTTATTTTTAGTATTTGTTGTTATAGCAACAACCGAAATACATCATCTGTGAAAATTTCAGCTGCCTAGCTATCATGGTTCATGAGATACAGCCCAGTGACAGACAGACAGACGGACAGATGGACAGACGGACAGACGGACATCGAAGTCTTAGTAATAGGGTCCCGTTTTTACCCTTTGGGTACGGAACCCTAAAAAGAATACTTACTATGTCCAAAAAATAATCGACATGCGGCCTCTTATGCACGAAGAACCTGACTGGATGCTTGTCTATCGTGACTTTGAGCACGAAGTCTGGCGGCGTGCCCGGCTTCACCGTCGGCCGCAGCATCGCGTCGTGGTGCGAGTGGATCAGCGTCTCGTCCAGATCTAACACCAACATTTTTCTTTTCACTAGACCTGGAAATGAACAAAATATCGTTTAGGTTTTAATATTATCTTTATACTACGGGACTTATCGCGCTTGAAACATGAGATACTTAGTTACGATTTATGACCCATTTAATGATTTATTAATCGTAAGTAAACGGTACCTGTACCAGCCTTTTTTTAATTGTCCACTGCAGGACGTAGGCCTACTCAAGAAGGGTGATTGGGCCATATCCACCACGCTGGCCCAGTGCGGGTTGGTGGATTCACATACGCCATCGAATTTCTTCTACGGACGTATGCAGGTTGCCTCACGATGTTTTCCTTCACCGAAAAGCCATTGGTGTGAAATTCCGTACATAAATTCCAAGGAATTCATTGGTACGGGACCGGGATTTGAACCCACTACCTCACGATTGTAAGGCGAGTGTCAATACCACTAGGCCACCACGGCTTCAAACGTAAACGTAGTAAACGGTACGTTTACAAAAAAGTTTACTGGGAACAAAAGATGCTAAATTTTATTCTCTGCAATAATCTCGGAAACTATGCCCTAAAGTGCATAGTTTCCGAGATATCGGCCAAAACGTTTCTTCAAGATCGCTCTTGAAGCTCCACCTGGATCTGTCAGCATTTTGTGATTTTAAGCTCAGTAAGAGATACTAAACCTTATAAAAAAAAATTGGAAGGATAATGGTAGCAATTCGGCGACATTCGCATTAAACTATAACTAGTCGCACTAAAAATTTTAGTTTAGTGCAAAACTAGCGAAAGGCTATTCGGTGTTTTCTTCGAACTAAATTTAAAGCTATTTTAGTCGTCCGCCATGAAGAATTAAATTGGGTAACGCCACTTACGCCATCTAGTGGTGAGTAGCAAATTAGTTCGAAAAAGCCCACTAGATGGCACAAATATTAATTATGGTTGTTATTTTTATCTGTGGCTGATCCATGGATATATTACCTAAACATAGAAAATCCTCGGGCTGTTCCCAATTTGTTACCATATCAATAACATAGTTACAATTATGTTCTTTTCTATTTTAAGTCTCAAGAAATACTTACTATATCTGTTACGGATTATCACAATCGATTTTACTCCAAAAACGGTGCAACGCGCTTTATTTTGGAATAAGACTTTTACATTATTTATTTCCGTGGAATGCACTAGCTTTTATATCTATGATTTGATTAAAAGGTTGGAGGTAAAATAAAACTCGTTGGCTTTTATCGTAACTTTAGCTAAATAACTTTGGCAACACTTTTGTTTACATTTTTTTCAGTCAGTTCACATTTCACAAAAACTTCGTAAATCTTTGCTATAAATATCACTAGGTACTACTATTATCTCTAGACTTTTACAATGAATAATGCCAATAAAAAGCAAAGGGAGATGTCCTCTCCACGCCAACATCACGATACTGAGAGGCAAGAGTACATTATGTGAAAGGTAAGCAATTCTAATTGTCTTGTAAGTAGATCTCTTTTTGATAAATCAAGCAACTAGGTACTAGGAGTCAGGTACTCAAGCTGTCGTGTTCCGAAAATCTGGCCAGTGAACTCAATGTCCTGGCCGCTACTTGTACCTCCTTTGCTTGTCTTGTGATATCTTCAAAAACAATTCTTGTAACTCTTGTGTAGGTACCAACTAAATGAATATCATGATAAGGTCTTAATTTGATAAAAATTGTCCAATAGGTTTGGAATGTATGGGTATGACCTAGACAAAAATGAAAGCGAGAAAGATCAGACGGTCTATACATACTACTGGATGAGACGCAGACCTAGACGATACAGAAACAAAGATTTTGGAAGAAGTCGATCTTCATTGGTATTTGGCCACGACAGCATAGAACTGGTAATTTACTGGTATTTATTTTTACCTTCACTAATATTTTTTACAGTCAATAAATAAAGCAAGTAACTTGAATAATCCTTATTAATAAAAGAAATATGTTAACTACTAATATTAATACTTATGTACTATGTAGGTATACGAGTAGGTATACCACTACTATTTAAAAGTACTAGGTAAAATACTGTTGTTTTTTGTGTTTTATCATTTGTTTTGTCGTTATGTATTGTACCTCTTATTTTTGTTGCAAATAAAAAATTCTGTATTCTGTACTATTTAAATTTAATTTTGTAAAAAAATATTTTGTTTTACAGGGTATACTGCCATTACCATCTGAGCAGACAAAGCAGGGATTGTGGGATCTTTCTAGGATGAACTCCCAGAAATATATTATATCGAGGTACCCATACAACCTCCATCAGCAAGCCAACCTGCACTTCCGCATTCAACAACAAGCCAGCCTATAGCATGTCAGTCCGCACAAAGCCAGCCCACAGCGTGTCAGTCAGCACAAAGCCAGCCCACAGCGTACCAGTCTGCACAAAGCCAGCCCACAGCGTGCCTGCATTCTGATCTGCCTCAACCAAGTGGAAGGCAGCCTCTGCCTCGTCGTCATAGATCCAGTTGGCCAAGAACAAATGCAGCCTCAATCAAATGAAAGGGCTTGTTGAGCAGAGTGGAATTCGTCAAATTATTTTTATTTAGAATAATATTACTGATTAATTTTTGTTGAAACAAATAATAAACGATTTATGTATATTTTTATGATTTTATTATTAAAAAATATAGTAATTAAATTTGGGCGTATCTCGCTTGCGATGGGAAATCTTGATCTTCATTCTATTCTGTCTCTTCTGTTCCACCAAGAGTGCCATCCTCATTGTTATCTGCAACATGATATATACAATAATTACTGTTTGTTTGTAGGAAAACGCGTAGGAAAGCCAGAGATAGGGAGCACTGGCAACTTCTAGAGGCCTATGTCCAGGGTGGACAACCTAGTGAAATATGTAGAAATAAGAAAAATGTTTCATAAGGATTTAATATACTAGAGAATAAAGGCTATTTTTTTTCATTTTATTAATTTTTGTTGGAACAAATAATAAACCATGTAAGTACATTTTTAGCGTTTCATACCCAAAGGGTAAAAACGGGACCCTATTACTAAGACTCCGCTGTCCGTCTCCAGGCTGTATCTCATGAACCTATATGCTAGAAAGCTGAAATTTTCACAGATGATGTATTTCTGTCGCCGCTATAACAACAAATACTAAAAACAGAATAAAATTAATAATTTAGCCATTTTTTCGCTCGATATTAATAATGGTAACAGATAGATGCCTAAATATTCACAGAATGTTTAGTTGTGATACAATTAAATGATAAATTAAAATTAAATAAATATTTAAGGGGGGCTCCCATACAGTACGGAACCCTCTGTGCGCGAGTCCAACTCGTACTTGGCCGATTATTTTATTTTGATGTTTTTATTAATAAAAAAATCTAGAACTTACTTCAATTTTGGCATATCAATCTCGCTTCTGACCGGAAATCTTTATCTTCATCATATCAGTCACACTTCTATCGCACCAAGAATTAATTGTTGCAGTTTGTCTTCAGTACCTCATTGTTATCTGCAATGTGATATAGAATAATATAATTAAACAGATATCAATCTTTATAGGTCTCTTATCTTTTCTCATAGATGAAGGATGGCTCTGCTAGCGGAGCGAAGACCAATCCTTCATCTATGAGTTTCTTATTGTAAGTATCTAACTGTTGGATAATTAATTAAGGAGTTTAATTGCTTTGAATAATTAAAGTTCTCTGTAAATGCGGTTTGTTTGTCAGCTGGCGTCATTGGGAATTTGATGATTTTAGGGCCCAGTTGTGAGACTTGACTGTGGCGTCAAGACATCTGCTGACGGTTGGCTGGCTTAAGCCCAAGAAATTGTTTTGGCCACATGCTGAATGGAAGACCATAGCATACAACCTCTATATGTTTTGGGATATCTTATAGAGATGTGCTTTCTCAAATTACCTAAGATCACTTATTAACTGTTGAGCTCCAGACTTTGGAACTCTATAGATACCTAGAGATTTCTAAATTTTTCCTCTTCTATCTGAAAAGGGTCTGAAACGTCCCTAATATTATAATTCGAATTCAAACGCTGCAATAATTTGGAACTAGATGAACCACACATGAACTCTCACTTGTTTAGTGAATCAAGCAAAAACAGGTTTTTGGCTTTTTACTTACCCTTCCAATAGATCAACAGTTGCTGCCACAATGAAATATTCCATATTTCAGGATTAATTCGACAATAAAACCTCGATAAAACACATCAAATTCTCCAAACTAGTTTTAATCGCCATGTTTTTAATGACGACTAGTTTGACATTTGACAACTAAATTTTAGACGTAAATCACTCTAAAATGTGGGCCGCCGAATGCATTTCGACCAAATTGAGTAACTAAAATCGATTTAGTCGACTCGACCTAAAAATAGTTTAATCGTGTAGACATCCGAATACCAAAGCCTAGTTTGACAGGACTAAACCTATTTTAGAGAGAACTTAACTATAATGCGTGTCGCCGAATTGCTACCATTTTAGTGCAAAGATGACCAAAAAATATGTCTATTTTTCCTGAGGCAAATCCTATGGTAAATGGACAATAAATTAACGCCATATTCGACCTTTCAGTATGCAAAAATGAGAGGAACATGGTTAATACGGATAAGTAATAAAAAACATATGCAGTAGAAAAAGTTGAAATAAATTTGGTTATGGTCAGCAGACAAAATTCAAATTTTCAATTGATGATAATTTATTTTTTCTGCTTCCACCTACATGGCGATAAATTTATAATTTCGGGTACACATATGTCTCGCATAGCTCGCGTATCGCATATCGCGTGCTATGCGAGACGAGCCCGCGTGCTAGTACTCCGACCTTGAGAAAGATCGCCAAATGCGATCGAAACTATAGTAGTATCCTACTAAGACCAAACGTGAGTAACACCTGTGTTTTACTTAATTAAAATGTACGAAAACCACTTTCCATAGTGAAATATTATGTATTAATATGGACCACATCAGTTTCTTGGATGTTATACCATTTACAGCTCAACATGAGTTTACGAACTAGTTTTACAACCACTATTTTAGTTTTTTGGTGTATGTACCTCCTTGCAACTATATTCATGGTTACAAAATGAGTTTTCCTAAACATATGATAAGTAGTTTATCTGTAAATAGCAAAAAACCCAAGAAAATTTTAAATTTTGCATGCTGACCAAGAGCTTAAGTAATTTTATTCATAAATACAGCATGCGCAAGTTTTTTCGAGGTCTTGGAAGTTTGTCATGTGTTGCACGCTGTGCAGATATGTATATGCATTTTTCCAAAGACTTGAAATATTCATTCTGTGCCTTACTTCAGAGACCTCAAAAATATTTACTCATGCTGTAGGCTAGAGAGCTTTGCTATTTAAGTATTATTGAAGTGAAACTTGTAATGCGACTTCCAACAAGGTTGCGTTAAACGTTTAACGCTACCATGGAGGGGGTATGCAAGCTCTGTTGCATCGTAGTTTCACTTCTTCCGCGCGGAGGGACTCCACTTGCACTTATACCTTTATCTGCTGATAATATCAGCTATAGGAAATCTATGTTTGGACCTAGGCCTTCCCTTTAAATTCGAGATGGAACCGAATAGGGGCAGCTCAGGTTGTATTATGCCAATATAAATTTGTTTTATAACATTTGCTCATTTTCTGTTCATTGTTTTAATTGAGAATTTTATGATTTAAAACAGTTTTTAAACATTTATCACACAAAATTGAACTGGAAGTGGCAATGACATTGTTCTAGGCCGAATTATACAAGTCAGCAGATGTGAAGTTAGCTAACTTCACATCTGCTGACTTGTATAATTCGGCTACAAGCTGCACAAATTGTATTGAATTGAATTTATTTATTTACATAATATACAGAGCATTCTTAAAAGCTAAGTATATACCCTGCCTAGTAGGGCATGGCAAATACATATAGTAATATTAGGTAAGTGAATATCTTAAAAATTACTTACTAAGCTATTCTTATTTTTTAAATTACTATACATAGACATTAAGCCCGATTACAGAGGCGCCACCGTAAATTTAATAGCAACGTAAAAAGCGTTCTCTCCATCGAATGCCTAAAGTAAAAAAGAAACAGAACTATGCTATTTAGCTAATATAATTACGATGGCGCCTCTGTAATCGGGCTTATAGTATAATTGCTACATGAAACACAATCAACGCTCAGCTTTATGTGAGTTTCAGTCAGGATTGGATTGTGCAGCTTGTAGCTATAAACTAACTTCACATTTGCCAACTTGTATGATTCAGCCTATATGAACACTTCTATTTCTGAATGTTGTAATGTGTTTTTGGTTAGGAAGAATTGAACACACTAAGCTTATTGCAACACCACTTAACATAAAATAAATTAAAAATTTAAAAAACCCTCGACACAAAAATATTTGACAACAAACTTTCAATTGACAACCATTTTGGGCACATTTGTAGAATTTTGGTTCTTCCATCCCCACTTTAACCCACCATAACTCTTAAACGGCTCAATCGATTTTTATAAAACATAGCTAAGAACACTCTTGATTAAGTATCCTTTCATCAAAAAAAAACTAAACTGAAATCGGTTCAGTGATTCGGGCGCTATGATGCCACAGACAGACAGACAAACAGACACATCAAACTTATAACACCCCTCTTTTGCGTCGTTAAAAATACAGACAATCAAATTCTCATTTTCTGTCTAGGTGTTCACTATTTATTTTGAAAATTATGGTTAGTTCTGTGTGTAACTACTTCATTTAAATATTCTTAGTAATAGTATACAGTGAAAACATACTTTTTTGACACATGTATTGAATAGCTAGTTTTACTGTTGCAATAACCAGATATGTTTTCTCATGATGACTACTCTCATTATAGAAAGCTTTCATACAACCAATGGTCAAAAAATACTCAAGGCAATGAAAAAGGCTTAGGATATCTCTCAGGGCATGACACAAATATTTTACAATGATAACATACAATCTAGCTCGTGCAGATAAATACGGTGGTCGGAATCAATTCGCGATAAACAAAACAGATAAATACTCACTCAGCCTGTGTCTAGATACGGGGGAAAGTGGGTACATCTCATATTTGACAGATTGATATTGAGCCAACTGAAAATCAAACACCATGTGAGATATAAATATACTGCGAAAATACACTGAAATAAACACCATTATACACCAAGTTTATCATATTTACCGCTCGATATTGCTTCTTAAACATATAACAAAAACAACTCCATACTTTTGATGCAATTAGCATGAACGTGCGAAGTCCCATTTGCAAACGTTTCAGCATTTGAATAGATTAAGAAAAGATCACCGACACACAAATAGGCTTAGTGTTAAACAAGAGTGTTTGAAACGAGATCATTTACGGCGTAATTCAATAAAAAATCTCTGAAACTAACTGCCGAAAACATCTAACCCGCCATGACATAATCGACCCAATTCATCAATCAAAGACAATGTTAATTTCTTTTTCTTTTACTTAGTGCTTCAAGAATCAAAATGTGAAATTTCCACAAGTCAGTAAACTCATGAACTCAAAGCAAGATAATATTTTTACACATTTATATTTGTTCAAAATATCCCTATCCCTACTTAATAACTTTATACATGTGAAAGTAAGTTTGTTTGTCACGTTTTTATGTAGCAACGGCATGGATATAGTTCAAAGGTTAGAAAGTGACACAGGCTACTTTTTATCCTGAAAAATAAGAGGTTCCTGTGGGATAGCATAAAATAAAAAAAACGCGGGTAAAGTCGCGGGCAAAAGCTAGTATCGCTATATTTTATATTATGCTTATGGCATAGACTAACCTACTCAAGAGTAGTAGTTGTTGTACAGAGTAGAACTTGAGTAAGTTACTAGTCTATCTACCTCTGTACTTGTCTAGGGCTTCAATATAATAATATGGGTTATTATTACATATTACATCAATTTGTTACCTGATTTCTTGATATCATAAAATAAAAATAAATTATAAGCTATAATTGTATGCGAGTCGATTGAGCGTTAGCGAAGATTTCCGTTTGAACACAGCGATTTTGATTTGGCGACGTATATCCTGTTAGCCATGCTAGCTATGCAGTGCAGCTGTGGGCGTCAGAACCAACGAGAGACCTCATAACAACACGCGCGATGCTATACGTGTTATACCTAGAGAAATACCTATGTAGTCGTGTTAATTCAGTTGATAATAATATAAATCATTCAATTGATATGATTATTTCATTGATTTAGCTAACAGTCCAGGTATTGGTTTTCGTCTATTTCGTTTTCATTTTTTAATTTTAGGGTATTTCCCCCAAAAAATAGGAAGTTTTGCTGTCAGGCTATTTTTGAATCGATTTTGATAATATTTTGCAAGATTGTTTAGTACACAAATAATAACTTTACGAGTATGAATCAAATTGGCCAAGAGCAAGTCGAAATATGGGTAAAAAAATGTTCCATACTTTTTGTCGCAGGTGAACGATATTTTTCTATGGAACCACAATTTCTTTTGAGTTTTGACAAAAGTCGCTGAACAAAAGTTGTTAGTTTTGATGTACAGAATAGGCCCCTAGAAGGGTGCAAATTAATTAAGTAGGAATAATCCTGTATATTCCAGAATCGAATTCAAACAGAAACTTTTCAAATGTTCCTGTAAGTGTGATAAGCCATTTAGCTATTTTCATATCCCAGTGCTAGTTTATAATGACATCATATCATAATATTTGACCCTACATTTCGGGAGAAAAACTGAAGCTGGTAGCATTTGTGAATCTACAATTTTGTTATCTGTGGAATAATGGAGCTGTGTAAAAGTTATTGTTTTTATACAATTTCAAGTAACTACTTACTAATTACTATTCGTAAAGCTTATAGCCATCGAGCAAGGAAAATAATATATTCACAGAAATAGTTTTATTTTATTTATAATAATAGCTGCGATGGTACTAAGACTACATTTGGCCACCGCTCATCTGATGGAAAACGATGTTGTTGCTGAATACTGGTAATTATGTAGACCTAGAAGATCTATCTATAATGCCTTAATGATCATTATCTAGATTCTGAAACAACGACGGACTGGGGCGCATGGCGTAGAGTATTACAGTGTCTGGGTCATGGAGGTTTACATATGAACTAGGAAGCAAATCGCTAAGTACAAGCAGTACGTAGTTGTGAACGGCTGTCTTGAAAGACTTCAGTTATTAATATATTAATTGAAGTAGGTTATTAATTTATGGAGTTAGGTTATTATTTAATATCTCTCAAGAGTTAAGATTAGGAAGCAGATAGGTAGCAGCCCAACATAGAGTAATACTTTTTTAAATTATTTAAAATCGATAAAATAGAAACGATTTGTCACTTTCAAGCTTATCTCAGCCCTAAAAACCATAGAGAATATCTTTTTTCTTTTTTATTGAACTGTCAACATGCTGTCAATGTCTATCATGTGTTGCTAGTTATGTAATTTTGTACAATTGGCGTATTTCAGATCAGTTTACAATATTTTTATTTCGCCAAAAATAGCTCATGTATATTTATCACCTAGTTTTATTTATGTAATATAAGTAGAGTGGAATAAAATGTACATGATTTGTATGAATTTGTACATGAATATAATAATTGCTCAGAAATTGTACACTTAAATAACACTTACAGTTTTGGTCTTTTGCCACTGTTTTTTATTTTCAATTACGGTGTTAGTTGTATAGAGCTAAAGCACAAAGCGCCACAGAAACAGCGGCAGCCACATCGGCGTCCATTCTCGTTGAGTGCGCGAACGTAACTGTGAAGGACTTGCGAAGCTATGTGAGTGTAGAGGCAACCGTTATTCACGGCGCGAACCGCAAAATTCATGCCGCAAATAACGCCAGTAAATCACGGCACGATTCATGCGTGAATAAAGAGCCAGTAATAGGTGAATAAGGTGTAAATACATAAGTAGATCTTTGCATTATCTACGACTTACTCGGGAACGGGACACTACCTAACGTGTTACTAATACTCCGCTGTCCGTCCGTCTGTCTGTACCTCTATGTCCGTCTGTCTGTCTGTCAGCAGGCTGTGTCTCATGAACTGTGATCTCATGAAGCAGAACGTTGAAATTTTCATTAGCCGCTATTACAACAAATACTAAAAACAGAAAAATAAATCTGAATTTTTAGCCTTTTTTCACTAGATATCAATGACGGCAACTGGTACCTAGATACTTGAAATATTCACAGAATATTTGGTTAAATAAGCGAATTTTAAATTAAAATATAATAATTATTTAAAGGGGCTCCCAAACAGTACAGGTAATATTTTTTGCTCGATACTAATAACGACAACAGGATGATGTTTGAAATATTCACAGAATATAAAGTTGTTTATTCCTTAGTACGCGAGCCTGACTCGCACTTGGCTGATTACTAACTTAATTTCATAGGTATTGAAAGAGGTTAAATGCTGTGGTAGTTAAACACTTTTTTAGATTGTGTTCTTATTTCTGTAGTCGATATTATAATTTTTTACATGGCCTTTTCTATGAATCCTGAATATATAATATATTTATATTTTCTACTATAATGTACTAGTTAATGCATTTTATTTATCCAGCGTCGATATGATCAAAATAATTATGGACCAAACCCGGAGACTGTGTGGTACTGCCTACAAAAGGACGTGTAGTTTTGCCAGAAATCGAGAGAAACTGTTTTTTAACCTTTTTTTCACAATACTATTTTTCGTTTTCACCTCTAACCATTTTCAATAGCTACTGCACTGATCTAGTAATAAATACTTACATACGTTCAATATTTGCATTGATACTCGTATTCTACCAAATATTTACTAAAGTTTTAACCATTATTGATTTATTACGTTTGCCATCTATTTCTTCTTCAGTGCGCTCTGCGGTTGGACTCTAGGTTATGTAGATGAATGTTTTTTTTTTAATTTTGTTATTTTAGCCACTTTTCAAATTTAGAGTATGGTATTATTTCAAGTATTGACGTTTACGTTTCGACGTTTGATTTGACGTTTAATTTTTTTTATTCATTTTTGGGGGCGGTTGCGGAGTTCGTGGATTTTCATTTCACTTTTTATTCCAAAGAAAATGCGATTACCAGTTATCAAGCCGCGAGATTAATCAATGGTGGTCTTTCCTGTTTCAAGTGTAAGCTGAAAACGCGACAGGTAAAGTTTTGAGCCAGTTTGTTGTCAGTAACATAATAACGAATCGGTCGTATTATCCGCTCCTTTTGACGTATCCCAGTATCCTGTCTTATTGATTTGTGGGCTAGCAAAATAAAATTAAATAAATGCATGTCCTCGTCATCAGTTTTTCATATTCTGCTAGAGATAAAAATCGGTGAGTCAGCCAGTCATTTTGCACTGAGAGGTAATGGGAGGGTAGACTTCCTGCTTATAAATGCTACCCTCTCTAAATCCCTATTCCAAGTCATAAAAAATGAAAACATCATTATTTCGATAGTTTTTATGTTGAGTTTCATGTTTTAACACAGGCTGATCAATAAAGTAGGTAACTATTGTATGCTGGGTTTCATACTACTCTGTCAGACAGTAGGAAACTGCTCAGGCTGATTAGCTTAGTGTTCCATATTTTTTAATATTCAATCTCCAAACTGTTTCAAATTTGATATCTTGGATCAGTTTTGCACATACAAGTAGCGGCACTTAAGTCTAGCGCTAAGGGTACTGTGGAAGGGATGGCTGCGCATGTTGACCGCCATACTAAATTCATCCGCAGCCACCCCCTCCACATTTCGCTCAGCGCTAGACTTATATGCCGTGACATGTACCTAATGGTCACTTAACATGTCAGCCTTCTCATCATCGAATTACATAAATAAAATGTGTTTTAATTATTTGTAGTCATTGCTCATCACTAGGATATCACAGGCAAAAAAATTGGTGTATAGAATAACCTGATGTGTCTACATAGCCAAATAATATGTTTATTTAAAGGAGAGCATAAATAAAAAAAAATTAATCTATGGTTATTTCAATTCATTCACAGGCCCAATAATGATTGGAGGCCTGTTTGTGTACAACCACAAGGGGGAGGTGCTGATATCGCGTGTGTACCGAGATGACATCGGTCGGAATGCCGTGGATGCCTTCCGAGTCAATGTCATTCATGCGCGGCAGCAAGTTCGCTCCCCAGTCACCAACATAGCTAGAACTTCCTTCTTCCATATCAAGGTAACATATCATCGGTAATCATCAATACCTACTTCAAATGATAGAATAAAAAAAAAAAATAAAAAAAAGGAAAAAGAAAGAAAATATGTATAACTAGCCCTTCTAGAAACATAATTCTTTTGTGCAGTAAAGTATGGAACAGACAAAATAAAATAAAAATAGCCTTTATTCACATATGACCTTACAAAATATTACTCTTATTTCTATTTCTTAAATACTAGGTTGTCCATGCTGGACATATGCCTCCTCTAGAGTTTGCCAGAGCTCCCTATCTCTGGCAATAGCTTCCTGCAAGGATGTGTAAAATATGGTTTTCTCCTCTTCATTTGCTTGCTCTGTGGGAGCATATACTTGTATTATTGAAGATGGTTCACTTTGTTCTTTAATAATCAAGTCTAAAATGGAAATTCTTTCTGATTTAGGAGGAGTAACTTAGGCTACGTTTATTTTTTAAAAAATCTTGTTTTCTCGGGCTAACGCGATTAACACTGCGGGGCACAGCTAGTCCTGTCTAAAGCACACCTAACAGCTTTGCGAGGATTGGGTTATCCGAAGCTTGTAGCTAACATCACACCCACCTAGTTGTATGATTCAACCTATATTTAGTGAAAGCAAATATTCTACAGGGTTATCCAGAACTGGTATACTAAGCCAAAAGGAGGTAATTCAGACAATAATTATGAACAACTTTTACTAAAGCGCCAATCCTACTAATATTATAAACGCGAAAGTTTGTATATGTATGGATGTTTGTTACTCTTTCACGCAAAAAATTACTAAACGGATTGATAGTTTATTGAATCAGGCGTTACTTTGCGGAAGTTCATCTTCAAATTCTTGTTTTGAATAAATATTTAGTGTATTTCAGACAGAGCGGAAATACACTAAATATTTATTCAAAACAAGAATTTAAACGGATTGAGATAAAATTTTGCAATAATAATGTTCATACTTACATCAGAATAACACATCCTACTGCTAATGGGTAACGCCGCGGGCGCAGCTATTAGGCTATAATTTATAAGGATATAGCGTGAAACGAAACGAGTTTTCCAGGTCAGCTAGTACAAAATTATGGTTTTATTTCCCTAGAGAGCCAACATCTGGTTAGCAGCTGTGACCAAGCAGAATGTGAACGCGGCGATGGTATTTGAATTCCTTCTCAAGATCATCGATGTGATGCAGTCCTACTTCGGCAAGATCTCCGAAGAAAATATCAAGAACAACTTTGTTCTGATCTATGAGCTGCTTGACGGTAAGCACTTTTATTTATCTTTATGAAAATAAATGTACACCTTAAAGGAAAATATGCGCGATAGCAGACGCCATAAATTCCTCTTACAGCCTACACCTCAGAAGAATTACAAGTAATAGAAGCATTGCTAAATTTTACTCAAATAAAAACTACGTTACAGCTGCAGCATACGCGAGTGCGAGTGAAACAAAAAAAAAAACGCACTGTTTGTTGCATACGTCAAAATCACCAGTTGGAATGTCAAAATGGTTAAAATTTGTTTACACTTGGTCATTTGTCTTATTAGGAAATTTGAACCCTCTGGTTCCAGTAAGAAGGTTCAAATCTCTGATCATTTTACCTTCCTACTTTTTACTTTTTTGAATTTGGACACCCGAGACAATTTTGGACCCGATTTCAGATTTTGTTAGTGTATTTTTGTTATTGTTGATACAACTAAGTGTATCAGTTAAACATTGTAGTGTACACTTGTACAGAGTCTCAAAATTTTATAAGTATCAAAATTCAGTCCCATGTCTATTTAAGTCTAGATTAAGACGAGATTTTCTTACAGGATTGTATTTTAATTTTTACTGAGAACTAAATTAACCTAACTTTTGGTTAGGTTAAACACATTCAGGATAAGAAATAAATAAAATAAATAAATAAATATTTGGGGACATCTTACACACGGCCTCTGACCCCAAACTAAGCAAAGCTTGTGATATGGCTGCCAGAGAAAGAATAATGTAGGTAAAAGTGGCGCCTACATACAAATTAAATTTATGTATGTTCCCATAATGATTAAAAAAAGTGCAAGTGGAGTCCCTCCGCGCGGAAGAAGTGAACTTCGACACAGTTTCTGCACTGTGCTGTCATACCCCCTCCATGGTAGCGTTGAACGTTTAACGCAACCTTGTTGGAAGTCGCATTAGAAGTTTCACTTCAATAAAAAATTACATTTTATACTATGTATAACGGGACTAAACTCACGTATACGGATAGTCATAACAACGACTATAGTTTCGGTCGCGTTCGGCGATCTTTCTCAAGTTGGCGAGTGCTAGCACGCGGAGTCGTCTTGCAAAACACTCCAAGTGCATAGTACCTAGTACTCGCCAACTTGAGAAAGGTCGCCGAACGCGACCGAAACTATAGTCGTCATGATTATCTGTAAACGTTACGTTATACATACATAGTATAAAACGTGTGAAAACCACGTTAATTCCCATGGTAAAAAGAAGGATGTCGGCAGCTCATACATGCTAATACCTGTTGTATACGAAAACACTCATTTTCTCCCAAGTTTATTTCTAAAAATGTTATGTTCGTCAGAGTAATTTATGACGCTTCTAAAACTGTTCTGATATGTATGAGTTCGTTTTTAATGAAGTTCAAAAATATTTGGCCACACAAGCATTGGTAGAAGATTTAGATGGTAAAACAATAAAAAAAAATTGTAACTTTTCTGGTGGTCTAATTTTATTTTTTACTAGTGATATGAAAACAACAAAAAATCACTATATTTTTGAAGCACATATCGTCATTAGAAAAGATGCTTTGTTCCATGATTCAAAAAAAAAAAAAAAATATTTTGACAGGTCAAGTCTCTGCACCCTTCTTTTACATTTGTTGCTCAAAAAACTTAATGATAATGTTGCAGAGATCTTGGATTTCGGGTATCCTCAGAACTCTGACACGGGTGTCCTGAAGACTTTCATCACTCAACAGGGCATCAAGTCGGCCTCCAAGGAGGAGCAGGCGCAGATCACTTCACAGGTAACATTTGTGTTCAGATGACAAGGTCACTGGATAAACACTCGCAATACTTTGGGATGTAGCTGTGCTCATTACTCCTTAGGTAGGTACTTTATTACTATTGTTTATTTTATAATTTTTCCAATTTAATTTTAAAATTATTTGATTTGATTATTCTACTGTTATTAACTTATTGATTGACGAAGCCCCTTTACAGCTGACATTTTTAAATTTAATTATTTTTTTATTTAATAAAATTTCTAAAATTAATTATAATTAATGCATACCCGTATTTGACGGACTGAATTTAATTACTATTAATTTATTGTGATGATAATTTAACGATGCCTTTGTACAGCTGAGTCATTTTGATTTTATTTTAAATAGTTAATTCATGTAACATTCACCTACATATTTGTTATGAATGTCAGACAATTCCTTAAAGTTAACAAGTATATTATTATCAAATCTATTGTCTAATGAGGCAATTATGGAAGTTGAAACTTATATTTTGGTTTATATTTTATTGCTGTTGTCGTTCTCTGATGTAATCCAAGCTATATTTTTTTCTTTTTGTGAGGGTACATAAGAGTAAATAAAACTACCTACTGTAATTGTTATGACGAGTCCATGGTAGAACCATTTATATATATTTTTTATTTTATTAAGTAAGAATGTATAAATGATATACTATGACAATAAATGATATTCTATTCTATTCATTATTAAAACCAACTTTCACTATGGGACTGACCCGTAATCTCTACTAATATTATAAATGTGAATGTAAGTTTGTTTGTTACGCTTTCACGCAGCAACAGAGCAACATATAGACCTGATTTTTGTCATAGATATGGTTCAAAGGTTGGAAAGTGAAAGTCTACTTTTTATCCCAAAAAAATAAATGGTTCCTGTGGGATAGTATAAAAATAAAAAATGCGGGCGAAGCTGCGGGCAAAAGCTAGTCTTGAATAAATTAGCTTTTTCATACATTTTGGCGAGGCCCCTTGATATTTTTAGGGTTCCGTACCCAAAGGGTAAAAACGGGACCCTATTACTAAGACTCCGCTGTCCGTCCGTCTGTCCGTCTGTCTCCAGGCTGTATCTCATTAGCTGTTATAGCTTAAAAGCTGAAATTTTCACAGATGATGTATTTCTGTTGCCGCTGTAACAACGAATACTAAAAACAGAATAAAATTAATAATAAAGGGGGCTCCCATACAACAAACCTGAATTTTTAGCCGTTTTTCGCTTCCTATTAATAACGGTGACAGGTAGATGCTTCAAATATCCGCTTCCATACGTGCGGAACCCTTTGTGCGTGAGTCCGACCCGCACTTGACCGATTATTTTATTTGGTCTGATACTTTTTGTTATTTCTTTTACTGTATCGACATATTGTATGGATCTGCAGAATATTAGCGATTACAAGATTGATCATACTGTAAAACTTGCTGTACCTGTGTAAATATATTATGACAAGAATACTAATCAAGAATGTTTATATTGAGTGTAGACACTTTTCACCTGTTTCAATATAATTGTAAGTACGGTGTTGTTGTCAGGTGACGGGCCAGATCGGGTGGCGGCGCGAGGGCATCAAGTATCGTCGCAACGAACTCTTCTTGGACGTTTTGGAGTATGTCAACTTGCTCATGTCGCCACAAGGTATTCTCATCTTCATGTTTTATGTCGGGAATAAGATAAGATATTTTTTATTTCCAATAAAATTTAAAAATTAGGGTACAGAACAAACTTTCAAATCTTAAACTTAAAGTCTAAATTTATACATAACAAAACGAATTACATTATAATTTCTATTAATTATTTGTAGCGGTTATGTACTGAAATTGACAGTCTGTGACTTATTAATGGGCCCCAAACTAGGCTAAGCCTGTATCTTGGTGGCCCTTGGTTTAGATGGGTTACAGATTTAATGTTTCGCGCGACTACGTGAGAAAAATAGATTAATGGTGGAAGTAAAAAGAAACTAATGTTTGAGCCTGTACCAGTGAATGTGAATGTGTGTGTGTGTGTGTGTGTGTGTGTGTGTGTGTGTGTGTGTAACACTGCAATACACGAGATCTCTTTAGAGTCAAGGTTTGCAGTGTTAACGGTGAATGTTTGTGTATGCGCGTTTGTGTTTGTGTGAATAAGTAATTTGACCAACAGTTCGTCAGATGATAATGTCGAAAATTAAACGTGCATGAGATGACTGGTCCATGCAAAGTGTCTTTAGTTGATTTTAAGTGAAGCTGTCAAAATAATATAAGTACTGCTGGGCCTTTTAAGAGTCCAGTGTTGGACATAGGACTATTCAAGAGAAGTGATGCGACCACACTGGTTGTTTGGTTTGAAAATTATAAAGTTATTGTTTCACGATGTTTTCCTTGACCAAAGTATCGGTGGTGTGTATTTCTTTTTTTATTTTTTTTAATTTATTGTGGCTCCTATCCCCGGATCTTCTTTCCAGGATTACATTACAGACATATCTTTACATTCAATCCAAAGAACTTGTTAGCACAGGACCAAATTTGAAACGCCTCACACTTATAGGCTCACTAACCAGCAGTCCAAATGGATGGCATCCATTCTATGTTACGAGTTTGCGACTTCGTCGTTAGAAATTGCGACTTTTCATTGGTTTAGCGAGCGCTTTAGCGTCAAAAATAGTTTAGTAACTTGTCTGATTACTTACCTTCAAACTAAATCATGTATGGATTTATCTTCATGTACATTGTTTTTTATTTCTGGTTAGGTACATATATCTTCAAACAATGTTACTGTAAAAAATCGGCCAAGTGCGAGTCGGACTCGCGCACGAAGGAGCCCACCTTAAATATTTACTTTATTCTGTTTTTAGTATTTATTGTTATAGCGGCAACGGAAATACATCATCTGTGAAAATTTCAGCTGCCTAGCTATCATGGTTCATGAGATGCAGCCCGGTGACAGACAGACAGACGGACAGACGAACATCGAAGTCTTAGTAATAGGGTCCCGTTTTTACCCTTTGGGTACAGAACCCTAAAAATTAAGTCTTAACTTAAATACACTAAATTGGCAACATTAGCCACATTCATTTGGATGTCATCCATTTGGCGTGATGGTCAGTGGGGCCCTTTTTAAGGCGACTGACTACTAGGTATACTAAGTATAAGTGCTTAGTGAGATATTTTTATCACTACAACAGTTTTCTCACAATGTTTCACTGAGTCCTAAGTTAGAAATCCCCGTTTGTCTATAGGTCAAGTGCTATCAGCGCACGTGGCGGGCAAGGTGGTGATGAAGTCCTACCTCTCCGGCATGCCGGAATGCAAGTTTGGCATCAACGACAAAATCGTCATGGAAGCCAAGGGGAAAGGAACTGGTAAGGGTCTTAATGTGTTCACTTTTAAAAAAATATATGTAATTTTTTTGGTGTACAAACATATTCTATTACAAATTACACATTTCTTTTTGATTCAACTAGCAACCCGCCCCGGCTTCTTACAGGTGTATTATACATATAAACCTTCCTCTTGAATCACTATTAAAAAAAACCGCATCAAAATCCGTTGCGTAGTTTTAAATAAAAGCATACATGGGGACAGACAGCGGGAAGCGACTTTGTTTTATGCTATGTAGTGTTAGTGATGATTCTATATCTACAATAGTAATTATTTAAAAAAATTGCGTATCTTGTCCAGTAGGTAAAATAAATTTAATAAATTTAATGTTTACTTTTTGACTTGTAACAAATGGTGTTATGAATAAATGACTATATGACTATATAAGATAACAATCAAAACTCTAGCTCCCGCGGTAGGATACCCTGAGTTTGTGATTTTGTCATTGATTCACTCAAGATCATTCTGTGAACTAAAAATTAAAATGTTTTACACTAGGTAATACCTAGTGTAAAATATGTCATACTGTAAAATTCATGCAAAATGTATTAATACAAATAAAAATTGGTACCTACATCAAATGTTTATTTACTATCGTATTCATTTGCTAACGCCATGTATTGTGAAAGTTTTTCTGCCAGCTTTTATGTTGAGATACAACCGCTGTCCGAAGTCAAAACCTAGCAAGTATTACCCCTCATAAATGATACACAGCGTATGCGCCCCGCCACGCGATCCAACTTCCAACCTTCTGAGTCCAGTCATGTTTCAGATCACGTCACAAGACACATACACTATTTATCATAGGAGGGGCGATATGCTTCCTAGGTTTTGATTTTGGACGGCTCAGACTTCATCTACCTCGCACATCTATTGCACAAAAGCAGCTTTATTCCTTTTTCTCAAATATGCTTGGAAATGTGAGCATATCTTTGACAACCTTCTTCGGGATAAATCGACATTGCTGTACTGGCCAAATTCATGCGAGCAGCGGCCGGCAAAAATTGTATGAAAATCCATTACTGTTTTGTTAAAATTTAAAAATTGAACGATTTTTTAGTCCAACAACAACCGACTTCAACCGCGTACAGAAATTGAATAGTTCGCTGGAATTAATGCATACAATTTTGGATTATTGTTTATTTATCAGCTATATAAAACGGCTCAGCCGATTTCGATAAAATTTAAATGGGACCTTTGAAGTATGACCAATCAAACCAAAAAGTTAAAAATCGAATCATATTCAAAATAGGTTTAAATTTACAATATATAAGAAGAAATGCAAGACAAAAGTACCAGGCTCCCAGAACAAAACAGAGCTTACCTATGTTTTGAATAGTGTAGACTATGTTCTCATCGATAGGTCCTGAGTTTCCTCAATGAAGTAATTTCCTCGCATTATTTGAGAAAAGTACTATACAAGCCTTGGTCACAACTAGGCATTGATGGACTCACGTATGTGTGGCTCGGCTTCGCCTCCGCCCCCAACTCACGCACGTCCATCAATGCGTCTGTTGCTGACCACTGTAGTAATGTACTATTAAAAGTTAGGTCCAGATATAGTCGACAGAGCGTCTCATTTAAAAAAAAAAATGGCTACAGTGTTCTCAGGTGGCATCTCCGGCAATACGGACAGCGACCCCGCGCGCGCCGGCAAACCTGTCGTTGTCATCGACGACTGCCAGTTCCATCAGTGCGTCAAGCTCAGCAAGTTTGAAACGGAGCATTCTATCTCCTTCATCCCGCCTGACGGAGAGTTTGAACTGATGAGGTGAGAAATAATGTCCCCACTTTGTATGTATGAGAGCTACCCATTAAATGTATAATTACAAAAATGTTTTGCAAAATTAAGATCGATACTAGAATTATTATATTTCAATTTTCATGCTATTTGGTTCATAATTCATAGATAGATAATACTCTTGAGTGTTAACACCAATGATACATACTGTTACGAGATGGGTTCTTGGATAGTCAGTTAAAATGACGATTATTCACACTACATAATTTGTTCCCACAAAAACACTTCACACTTGCACTGATATTCACTCAAACTAGTTACTGAACACACTTACATTACCGTTCCTGAACACTGGTGGAGATGATTTTGCAACAAAGGAAAAAAAAAAACTTACTCATCAACGACCGGCCGGTCTATTTATAGTAGAATTAAAGTCGCCTCGAATTCTCTCGATTAATCGACGCTATTGTGTTGACAAAGTAAACAATATGAAAGTTCTTAAAACCCTATTGTCAATATCGTAAACAAAGCCACAACCACAGCTTATGTCATAGTTAGCAGCGTAAAAAGTAAACAAGTCGCAGTTTAAGTCATAGTTACTATGCGCGCCTACAAGTCGTAGCTTACATCGTAGGTAGAAAGCGCCTATCGCGTGACAATATTAACATACCTAAAAAACTAGTGAAATAATTTGCTGCTAAATAAATGAGATGAACCCAAATCGGTCCAGCAATTAATTATCGAGTTTTCGTGAGACTAAAAATATTTATTATTACTTTAAATAACACAAAAATATAACATTCCAGATACCGCACAACGAAAGACATCTCCCTACCGTTCCGCGTGATCCCACTGGTGCGTGAAGTGGGCCGCACCAAGATGGAAGTCAAAGTCGTGTTGAAGAGCAACTTTAAGCCTTCTCTCCTGGGACAGAAGATCGAAGTTAAAATCCCCACCCCGCTGAATACTAGCGGCGTGCAGCTCATCTGTCTGAAAGGAAAGGCCAAGTATAAGGCCTCGGAGAACGCTATCGTTTGGAAGTAAGTCGTATTTCTGTAGCTAGTATAATAAATAGATCGAAACAAGATTTTTCCAAGGTTTATAACTTAAGGTTCAAATTTCAAGGGTTCTAGCATCTTCTTATGTCTGTAAAGTAGGTCGAAGCAAAATGGATCAGTAGATAGTACGGAGGAGCATTTTTATTTCTAGCAACTTCTCTTTGTAGCAGGGAAAGTAAAGTTTGGAAGCCTATCATGTGGAAGTAAGTAAATATCAGCAATTTCTGATTGTTTAGTTTGTAAAGTACCTTGTTTCTTTAGCTGTGTTCTAATTATTTAGAGATTTTTTTATCGTCATGAATTCATGATGTCGTAGAATGTCAACAGCTGGACATATGGAACCCCTATATCTTCAGGTGTCTGATTCCATTGACCCACCTTTGGGAACATATCTATACCTATGTGACCCATTTTACAACTTTTGAATGGAATACTATGGAATTTCACACCATTGGCTTTTCGGTGAAGGAAAATATCGTGAGACAACCTGCGTACCGCACTGGGCAAGCGTGGTGGACATGGTCCAACCAACCTTCGTGGGTAGGCCCACGTCTACCAGTGTACTATTATAAAAAAGCTAGTACAGTACAGTTCTAATTTTGGATTAGAATCACAGGATAATATAAAATATGGATTCCTTTTTGTTTATGGACTGCATCGGTGGCTCAGTGATTAGTGATCCTGACTTCTGGGTCAAAGAGGCGTTATGGGTTCGATCCCCACCCAGGGCAAACATTTGTGTGATTTGCTCTGTGTCTGGGTGTTATTTAGGTACTATCTATATAAGTATGTATTTAAAATATGTATAATTATGTAGTACATCAGTCTCTGACAGCCATATCACAAGCTTTGCTTAGTTTGGGGTCAGAGACCGTGTGTAAGATGTCCCCTTATGTTTATTTATTTATTTGTTTATTTTATAGGATCAAGCGCATGGCGGGCATGAAAGAAACCCAGCTGTCTGCTGAAATCGAGCTGCTGGAAACAGATACCAAGAAGAAGTGGACTCGCCCGCCCATCTCCATGGGCTTCGAGGTGCCCTTCGCTCCTTCCGGATTCAAGGTAACTTCCTTTCAATCGTGTTCCTCAATCACACTAAATAAATAAATAAATATTAGGAAACATCTTACACACGGTCTCTGACCCCAAACTAAGCAAAGCTTGTGGTATGGCTGCCAGAGACTGATATACTACATATACATATTTTAAATACATACCTATATTGTATTTCACCGGGCCACCAAGATACAGGCATCGCCTAGTTTGGCCCACCGGCACTGCGCAACATCGGCAAATGTTTACGATATTTGCAAAATATATACCTACCTGGTTATCTTGAATTTGCTCGCCAAAGAAGGGTAGATGAACTAAATTTAATTATTAATCATGTATCTACTCAACATAATGATTTATTTTCCCTGCTGTACCTAATTATTTCGTTTTACTACTTTTACTATGTGTTACAACCCAAAATATGTATTGTCATCATTGTACCTAGCTACCTTCAGAGGCAACCTTTTGAATTTAATTAGTAACTTTTATGTATCATTTGCGCGTATTTTGTTAAGGTTTCTTTCGGTAAATAAATATATTCTTATTCTTATTCTTATATAGATAGTACCTAAATAACACACAGTCACAAAGCAAACACCTATGCTCATCAGACAAATGCTTGCCCTGGGTGGGGGTCGTACCCATGCCTCCTTGATCCAGTAGTCAGGATCACTAACCACTGAGCCACCGAGGCAGTCAATAAATGATATCAGATCCGATGAATGTTATCAGATTTCCAGATTTCAGGTCATTTATTAGCTATTTACAAAATGTCAGTCATACAAAGCAAGTGAGTGATTGACAGAAAAATCATTACATCATTGATAAATGGACGGGTAGAAATGTCTGGTATAGGCCGCGCCACACAAGCTGGCGGATGTGAAGTTAGCTACAAGCTGTGCAATAGCCAATCAACGTGCGGCTTTATGTGAGCTTCAGTTAGGATTGGCTATTGCGCAGCCTATAGCTAACTTCACATCCGCCAACTTGTGTGGCGCGGTCTATAGAAAAGAAAGACATGATCACAGCAAGATGGCTTCGAAAATGCATAGAAACTGCTATGTAATCAACGACAGAACTTGAAACTATGATACTAAGTAAGTTCGTATAGGCCGGGTGGCTAGCCCTGGTGGTCAGAGTTTTTAGGCCGCCTGAAGGCCTCTGACATGGCTAAACGGTTGAAACAACCGGGGCCTACAATTTAACGTGTCATCCGAGCCACGGAAGCGCTCAATTGGAAAATGCCACCCGCGGTCACCCATCCAAGTACTGACCGTGCGGAACGTTGCTTAATTTCGGTGATCGCTGACAATAACTTAGTCAAACTACTATGATACTTGAACTACTGATCAAATGTCACATTGTCGTCTTAGCTATGGCGGAACTTCAAAGCCATTCAAGGCGGAGTTTATATTTAGGGAGATTTAAAAAAAACAGTAAAATCGCCGTCTCGTTTTCATCCCCGATCCACTCTATAATACACTGATGGGCTACACTCCCACGCATTCAATAATCATAATTTTAATTTTAATTGAATATACTGACTTTGTTTGCAAACTGATTGTATTTCAATAAAATATATAAGCGCAAAGTTTTTAGGGTTCCGGACCCAAAGGGTAAAAACGGGACCCTATTACTAAGTCTCCGCTGTCCGTCTGTCTGTCGGTCTCCAGGCTGTATCTCATGAACCGTGAAAGCTAGAATTTTCACAGATGTTGTATTTGTTTTTTTTTTATTTGCTATTAAATTTACGCTGGCGCCTCTGTAATCGGTCTTACTGCCTAGCTTACTAATTAGGTATTTCCCTGGGTATTTACTTTAATTAATTAATTTTGGTTAAATGGTATATTTGTTGTTTACTTAGGTCCGTTACTTGAAAGTGTTCGAGCCGAAGCTGAACTACTCTGACCACGACGTGATCAAATGGGTGCGCTACATAGGCCGCTCCGGCCTCTACGAGACCAGATGCTAGAGATGCTGGACGCTCTGCACAACGGAACATTTGTAAGTTTATTTATATTTAACCTCAGAAGAATTACAAGCTATTTTTAGACAAAAAATAAAAAAATGGTCTTATTTTTGTGAAAATTCAGAAAAAAAAATTAATCGTATTTTTTTCATGAAAAAAAAAATTGTTTTTCTTTTCCAAAAATACAGTTAGAAAGCTCATAAAATGAAGTAATAAATTCAGTGGTTTAATTATATTAATCTATAATTTTATGACATGACAATTGGTTTTGAAGTACTGCGTGCCCATCGGTTTGACAAAATTTCAAATCCCCCTAATTCCTTAACAATTCACTATATTACAAAAATATTTGGCACACGTACCAAGGACATGTATAGGTAGAATATACTCAAATAATACCGAAATCGAAAACATCGATCTTTTTTATCTGTCCTCTTCGCGTGGAATGCCCCTATTGCTAAATTTTACTCAAATAAAACTACGTTACAGCTGTCTTATTCATATCTGGTTATACAGCATACGCGAGAGTCAGTGGAACAAAAAAAAACGCAATGTATGTCGCAGACGTCAAAACCACCAGTTGGATTGTCAAAATGGTTAAAAATTGGTTAGATTAGGTCATTTGTCATTTTTGGAAATTTGGAGTTCTAGTTCCAGTAAGAAGGTTCAAATCTCTGATCATTTTATCTAAAAAGTAGGAACTTTTTACCTTTTTGAATTTGGACACCCGAGATAGCTCAATGCTAGTTTGTAAACCCTTCGAAATTACGTAAAGTTCGGGTGTATGTGCATCTTTCTCTAACACCTTTTAAATTTCAAATTTAAAATGGGACAAAGTGATGTATATCTCTTGCTATTTTAGTATGGTTTCTTTTACTTTAGTCCTTATTCTCAGATTGCACTTGATCACGTCGTGGTCCGAGTACTTCAGCTTCACTCAAACACTTTCAAATGTTAAATACAAAACAAAAACTACAAACTAACTTACAAGATTAAATAACGCTAGTAACGCCAGTCAATGCTATAAAAATATCTTTATACTACACCTGCTCGGAAAGTACCTTGATACTTTATCAAATTTACGGTAGAAAGTACGTCATTGCATATCGAACAAATATGCGGGGAGAAAACGCATCTGAGCGGGAGAGAAAAGTGTATGAAAATCCATTTCTTACGTGGTTTTTCTTTTTTAATTTTGGGTAAGACTATGCGCTGGTAACCTAAATATCAAAAGCCAAAAAGTTTTTACAGTGAGTTTTTATCTCCAAGTTCGCAAAATGACACTGGCCACTAGCTGTGTGTTGGATGGTGTCAAACTATTTGAAAAAAGAACATGTGAAAATTGCAGACGCTATTGGCGCCATTTTCAAGTGTTACATTAAGCTTCACTAACTGCAACAATCCTTACTAATATTATAAATCCGAAAAGTTTGTTGGTTTGTTGGTTTGTTACTCTATCACGCGCCAACGGAGCAACGGATTGACTTGATTTTTGGCATGGATATAGTATAAAAGGCGGAAGGAGCTTTAGGATACTTTTTATCCCGAAAAATTTCATAGTTCCTGTAGGACAGGACAAAAACCCTCGAAAGCGAAACTGTCGCCACTATCACAAAGACGCTAAGTGATTAATTCCTCTATGACGCTAATATGGACTAACGAAACGTCACAGCCAAACGTAATTAGATGACAGGTGACATTGTCTGCAGACTTTTATAAATCACAAGTAGCGTGGCAAGGCGACAAATTGTTTTTCTACCATTATATCCCCTTGAAGAAGAAATAAAGTATGGATTGAAAATGACAACTGACATTAAAATTGGATAAAATGTTATTTTCCCTCTGCATGCTACATGTTACTATGACGTTTAATACCAGGCCGTCATTTTGTCTGACATTAAAAATATTTTTAAATCTTCTATCATTAGAGGTTCAACATGTTTTTTTATTCTACCTTTATGGTACAGAATCATCATACTTTAATATTATCAATCCGAAAAGTTTGTTGGTTTGTTCCTCTTTGACGCAGCAACGGAGCAAAAGATTGACCTGATTTTTGGTATGGATACCTATGGTTTAATAGACAGAAAGTGATAATAGGATACTTTTTATATCTCGAGAAAATTCGTGATTCCCATGGGATAGGACAATAACTGTTTCTCAGCAATGGAGCAACGGATCGACTTGATATTTGGGGTGGGCATAGTTTGGAAGACGGAAAGTGACATGGGATACTTTCCATCCCGAAAAAATTGTGGTTCCCGTAGGACTTAACGATAAATTTTTCTCAGCAACGGAGCAACTTGCCTTGGCATATTGCATGAATATAGTTTGAAAGACGAAAAGTGACATAGGCCACTTTTTATCGCAAAAACTTTAACAGTTCCCGTAGGATAGGATAAAAACTAAGTGAGTGGGCTGCGGTAGCAGCCGTCTAAGCGCCAGAAATAACCTGTCATGGCAAGTTTAGGACGTTCTCACATATTTCGCACTCCTTCGCGGCACTCAACAGCACTAGCCCAGACTCGGGCTCCATAACGGAGCTTGCGCTCTCGCCATAGTGACGGAGTGTTTCGGAGCACAAGACACATCGTCATCCACCACTCGGGACTAACCAGTACTGAACGTCAGACAGCATTCCAACGCCCTGGTCCCAGTGCAGTGGGTCAGTCATAGTAGCCCAGCGCCTGCCTCTTCAACTGCAGAGGGCAGTGAGAACGGCAATCGCGATACCGACACCTCTCTTTCCCTGCAGCCCCACTGCATCTGCCAACACGTTGACGGCCTAGCGGAAGGTAGGGTAGGTGGCGGCACCCACACCACCAGTTCCATATATCCCACCGCGGCCCCTTATCCTCGGCTGTCATATCAGAGTCCAAGAAGCAGCCTTGCTTTATGAAACTAAGAAAGGTTATTCCCAGCAAGTAACTGGAGATAGAGAGACAGAAAAGAAGCCACACCCAGCGCAGCAGGAGGAGCTGGAGTTCATATGCCTGGCAGACGGAGCAGCACTAGAGCAAAATCTTAACCGAGAAATTAACATATTTAAGACGGCAGCAAAATTAAAGGGAAAGTTGGGGTGGCATTATCCATTTGGGATGATGCCGCTGAGATCAGTACCCGCAAGCTGAAATTGGCCGATTGGTGCTCTGTGTAACAGGTCGAGTTATTGGCACTTCTTGAGGCTACCGAAAAAGCAAAAATCTTTTGTGACTCCAGGTCTGCACTGGAAACGGTAGTTGGCGTATCTTCCCTCCATCCCTTAGCAGTAAATTCAAAGCTAACATAAAGTTACTACACGCACAAAATAAAATAGTGAAACTTTATTGGATTAAAGCGCACGCGGGGATGGAGGGAAATGAGAGAGCGGACCAGCTAGCAAAGGAAGCAGCACTGCACTCGAAGTGCAGACCTACATATTTAGGATAACTGCCCCGTTTCATTCGTCAAGCGAGAAATCCGAAAGGACTCTCTTGACGAGTGGAACCGGCGGTATCAGGATGGACACACAGCGGCGGTAACCAAAACATATTTTCCGGATGCAAGGGCGGCATACAAGATCGTAAGAGAAATAGCACCAGTGGGAATCATAACTCAAGTGCTGACGGGGCATGGTGAGTTTCCCCAATACTTACATCGATTTAAGTTGAGGGAAAGCCCATCGTGCATCTGTGAACCCACAAATGAGGAGACTCCACTGCACATAATCTTGGAATGCCCAGTTTATGGAAAGCAGAGATTTGATTTAGAACAAAAAATTGGAATTAATCTAACACGAAAAAACCTTAGAAACAATTTTATCGAATTTTTGCAGAAATATTTGTAAAAAAGCAATACTTAATTAGGAACAAGTAGGTATAAACTTTGCTGTACTATTGTAATGTTTATTATAACTGCAAACAGCCAAAAACATTGAAATATAGGTATACTTAGCTTTTATTCATTTGTAATTAAGACCCCTGATCATGTCAGGGATATTTCGCGATATAATAAAAAAAACTCCTCCGATGCAGCGTCGCAAGAGCGGCACTGCAGCCCGCCTAAGTTGCGACACTCCTCATAAGGCATGCACCCTACCGGCCATCCTCTCAGCTGCTTTAGTTAAAAGCGGCTGAAACTCGAGTGCCAGCCTCTAAGCTTCCTTGGGGGAAAAGACCCAAAGAAGAGGGAGACTTCGAGCGCCGCCTTTTCAGCTGCCTCAGACCTCCCCCACGACAAGGCGGGAATACACGGGGGGGGTTGTATATACACTCCAACCGTAACTTAACCAACAAAAGCATTCCTCTAAGGTATTTTGATATTTGTCAGTTAGGTTAGGTTTCGCAGCCGACATAAACATAAGCCAAAATCAAAATACAACGCGGGCGAAGCCGCGGGTAAAAGCTAGTTTCAATATAAATTTCAATTAGTAAAAATTTAGTTTTTTTTTTCCTCGTAGGTGTAGTATAAAGCACTATGTATCACTCGAGAGAAAGTGCGATTCCCGATCTCGGGTGTTTTAACACCCAGTTTTGACACCCTCGGCGGTAATCGGTCACTTTCTCCTCTCGGTGAACAATGTACTATTTTAATTTTAATTTCCTATTTTCAGGTTTGCTCGGTGAATCGGATATTGCTATAAGGACACCAGGACAAGGTCATAGCTATTTTATTTTTGTATATAATTTCATGTTTTGTCATCCACTTAGATATTTTTATTACTGTTAATTGTGCTGAGTACATCATTACATTGTTTGTGTAAGTAACATATTATGACGCGAATGCTTTAAAAATGACGGTCTTTTTTATTTTTTGTACATTTTAAGTCGAATCTCATTCGCAATAGTTACAGACCGATATTTTTTTTTTTAAATGTTTATTAACTATTTCTCTAATTTAAGACTAAAATAGTCTGTTTTATAAATGAACAATAATTCTGTTTTAGCAAATTTTTTATGTGCGTTGCCCCATTTTTGCTTGCAGTAAAATTTCTAAGCGAGAATTTTATGACAGAAAAAAAGCTATGTATTGTATGTTTATGAATAAAATAAACAGGTTTTCTTTAAATGTTTTTGTCATGAAATTGTAAAAAAAACTTTGATTGATATTTATTAAGGTATTGGTGAGAATCAATCATTTATTAATGTTAATTGATACATTTCGAACTGTCATAATAAACATCTGCTGATCTATTTTATTTGTAGAAAATTAATGTTACTATATATCAGAATAGTTAAAAAAACAACATCGAAGTCAAATAATATCTCTGAAATGTATGTTTTATTTTTACATATTCATGTATCTTTTTTTGTAAAATTATGTCCCATTTATTATAACTTATGAATAAACATTATAAATCCCATTTTTAGTACATAAGAATATTTTCCTAATATCCCCACTGTTAGCGCTAACCATTCCTTTAGAGTTTTATAGCATTAAACATGTTTCACAAATGTATGTATATTAGATGTATCATGATATGTATGTATTTATGTTTCAATATCACTATTATAGTTAAAATGTTACGTAATAACTAGATTTTGGTGCCGATTCTTTTATACAACATTCCAAACTTAATTTGGCATCTAAAATTGGTTCTATTTAAGCTTGTAGACTCGTAGCATATATGTAGTTATCTCGTAGCGCTCGTAGCACTCGTAGCGCGCCAGTGCCGCAATGCCGCGTAGACCCCACGCAAACACGTGGGCAGAAAGTAAATTGCTCTACCTTACATATTTTTTTTTTTGCAAAGTGTATGAATAATACCTAAATAAATTTTAGTAGTGAATTTAGTTCCAAGTTCGAAACTGGTATAAAAGAATCGACATCCGATATAATATATTAAAAATAAGTATTAAAATTAGTGCTTCGGGGTCCGTGAACGAAAAAACGCAATAAGTAAGACCAAAAATATATTTCGTAAATAAATACGAAATCTTTAGGGCTGCATTACATTGAATACGACTCCGAATTTATTATACAAGTTTGATTTTCATAAGTTAAGTAACAGTTCTATATCTTACATATTATAAAAAAAATCATGAAATATTTGTAAAAAAATATATCTTAAAATCGATATAATATAGCATGAAACAGCTGAATTTCTTTTTCTCGAAATCCGGGCTGGCCCCATGGTAACAGTTTTTCATAATGATTGTCTGAACCGCCCGCTAAGGGAGTAGTGCACCCTTTCTGGATAAGATAATTTTCAATCATTTTTAATAAGCTCGATAGTCGTATTTTGTGCAATGGAGCCTTCATGGTTTATGGACCCTATTGGTTTGAATAAAATTGAGTATTGATGGAAATTGTATCTTTGCGTGCACAAAAACTGTTTCAGGAAAACCAAAATAACCAGTGAAAGTATGTAACTTCTAAGAGAAAGAGGTGTTGATAACGTTACAGCTAATTCTGTTGGAACACATTCTTACTAAACTTATTGCTGTCTTTTTTGCACTGAAATTTGATGAATAAAGAAGATCTTGCAATTTGGGCCCAGACTTTGTACAGCACCCCAAAGCGTTGAAATATGATAAACAAATTCACAGAAAACATAACGGTATTTACCTTTGCTTCATTATTTTGGAATTTGATTTTTGTTTAAAGCCGCCATCACGGCGCCATATTGTTCAAACAAAAAGATAATAAGATCCGAAAATATGAAAATCTTTTAAATGGAGATTGTTAATAAAGAAAATAATAGGAAAATCATTTTCCAAAACAAAGTAAGTAATTGAATACTGTAAAAGGTCATGGCCTAAGCTTGATATATTTTTGCATTATCTCTTTTAGTGCTTAAAATTAGTGTTCTATTACAGAATCGCCATCATTACTTTTTCGGAATGAACAGTTTTTTTTGCACGGGCGTGCATTCGTACATGTTGTTTTAGAGAATGCTTATTATTGTATCGTGTTACAAAAACAATGTACAATAAAATACTTATCTAGTTAATATAATAAGTTTGTTTTTTTTGTCCTTCTCCAAAAACAATCTATATCATACCTTACATACTCGTATGTTCTAAAATGCGAAAGTATCGGAAACGTAAAGGCACTTCGGCCCAAAAAAATATTTACTAGCGGAGGTTCGGCCAAGCACGTAACGGTACTCAGTCTTCGGAGGGGTAACCGCGGGTGGTATTTAGAACTGAGGGCTACTGTGGCTCAGATGACACGTTACATTGTAGGCACAGGTTGTATTAACCGTTTAGCCATGTCAGAGGCCTTCAGACGGCTTAAAAACTGACACCAGCCTAGCCACCCCGGCGACCAGGCATATACGAAATTACATATTACTCGTATGTACTTAGCACCTATCAGAATCAAAATCACTTGTTTTAATTTTTTGCTGATGTCCAAAAATTCTATACATTTTTCCAGCGAAAACCATCAACTGATATCACGCAATGCAAAGGTGATGCAGAAGTGAGAAATGACAGTATGTGAGAATCACTGCAAAATCGCTGTTCGACAAAGTAAAACATTCAATGACTGTCGACAAAATATTAAAGTACTATAAAATTGTTCATAATGATGAATATACAGGGTTATTTCTAATCAATTAGCATCCTTTTAGGGGCTTATTCTGTACCTCAAAACTAACAACTTTTGTTCTACGTCTTTTATTAATTCTCATAAAAAATACTGTTCCATAGAAAATCGTTCACCCTTGACAAAATGTAGGAACAGCTGTTTTTTTTAGTTTTGACAAAAGTAGCTGAACAAAAGTTGTATGTTTTGATGTACAAAATATTCCCCTAAAAGGATGCTAATTGATTGGAAATAACTATAATAGATAGCTACACATCTGAAATTTCCAGCCCTTTGCAAAACAACATCTTTTAGGTATAGGCCCGAATCATACAAGTCGGCGGCGGATGGATGTGAAGTTAGCTACAAGCTGCGCAGCTTGTAATATCCAATCAACGCGCAGCTATGTGTGAGCTTCAGTCAGGATTGGATATTGCGCAGCTTGTAGCTAACTTCACATCCGCCGACTTATATGATTCGGCCTATAACCATCTACCACTACCGTGACCCAAGGCCGGATGGGCTAATAGGTACCTACTACTTGTGGGGCACCTAATTACTCAAAGTATACGATAGCAAGATAGAAAGAGAAAGAGGGAAACAACGGTGCACGATCGAGATCGGATGAATGTGTAGGTAACTATCCACAGACTACCAGTAACTATCGAACATTTTAACTGTCAGTTCGAAGTAGGTACCAACACCTGAACTTAGACTTGAAATAAATGAATTAAACAACTTTGATTAATCGCAGGGCTGCAAAGTGGCTGCAAATCGTTCGACATGTATAATATCGCATTTTCGTTTATTTTTAACTATGAGTTGACTTCTCTGCCTCTGTTTTCCACGGGACCCTGGGCTGAGGCCCAAAAAGCCATATGATAGATCGGATTATCTATTGCCCTGCTTGTATGCTTTTGTCGAGTAGGTATGCGCAAAAAGATAACCGTCGTGGCGTTACGGTGAACTAACAATAAGATTTTAATCAGCAGCCAAGGTACCGTCTATACTTGGTAGACGCGAGTACTGAAAACCGAATTGGTGTCTACCAAGTAGGTATCAAACACTTTTAGTTGGACTAGCAATGATGCTTTGTCATCATGTTGTCAAAGTAATAAAATTAGTAAAATTGCACACGGACGACCTCATCTATTACGTTTCTCTTTTTGCACAAACTCTATACCCTAAATACCTATTAATAGTATGAAGCGGCTTTAGCAACCGCGTACCTACCTAACAAACTCTCATAATGTAAATGATCGGCTTCAATGATTAGGTACCTTACAAAATTGCAAGACCCATATATAATATAGCCATATATAAATAATTCCTTGCATTTTTCTCTCTCTTAGCCGATTAGTAGTTTCAATTCCATCGACTCGGCCAGAAATATCAATTTAAAATAATGATGTAACGAGATGGGATGGAACTTAGTTTTGCAATCAGTCGGAAAATCTGGCTATTCGCTGATCCAGCCTGAGAGGTTTTCAAATGAATAAAAACAAAAACTAAAGAAGAATCGGACGAAATGGCGGCCATTGAAAACCTGTCGGGGTTCCGTAGGCTTTTAAATTAATTGCTGAGTCGTTATTATCAGAAATCAGAAATCGTTTATTGCATCACTATGTAGGTACAATGTTCTTAGTAATAAATAAAATAGTTCCAATAGTGGACCCTAACGGGCGTGCAATATTAAAAGATGTCTTAGCTAGACATAAGTAGAACTCTGTTTCTCGAATTCCTACATGAAATTTATCACAAAATTGTTTAAATTACTTATATAAGAAATTCTACATTATTAATATACTTTAATGTACCTACCTTAATTAATTTATAACAAAAAACATACAATATTCATTAGATTATTAGACCGGTAGGTATTACGAGTAGGGTGTAACGTATCCCATTGCTGAGAACGGGATGAGAACCCTGTGTAGTTAAACATAATTCACAACGCTGGCTAAATGCGGGTTGGTAGACTTTACATGATAAGTAGCCTTATCTTCAATACATCACGTAAAAATTCTGTGACATGAAGTGTTCCTCACTATGTTTTCCTTCACTGTTTGAAGTTAATGGTTTAATTAACAATACGCGTTCATCATTATCGTCGAAAATGCCATAAGTAGGTAAGTATGTCTCTCAATCATGGTAAATCTATTGAGTAGGCCCATTGTCCACCAACGGCCCTGTGGTAAATCTAGGTATCTTCTGATTAGGCACGATGTCCACCAATACTCTCTATCCGGCTTCATCATTTCGATAATGATAACTTTTTTGAGAAAAAATGTTGTTATATATTTACCTAGGTAGGTACCTAAATATTATCAAGGTACCCTAAAAATAATATGCAATTCGGCATTCCATCATGTTGCAATCTCTACAATAATGGATCCGTTTTAATCTTCGGTCTCGAGCGCTCGCCGCCGCCGTCTTCTATTCTGTGGACTGCTAGTGATGTCTGGAAGTTCTTAAAACATATCGATAAAATGTAAGTACACAAGGTGTTTCTCTAGACGATGGATATTATATTCTTGGATAATGATTGTACCCATTATGATCAACTTTTACTTGGGACCAACCATAAAATCGCGGAAGGGTAGGTACATACATATTGACCTTTGTACGTACCTAAACTTTGTTACTAACATCTTATGTACTAAATACATGGGAGGATAAATAAATGCACTGAAAAAAAATTCGTTCTTCCTTACATTTTGCCACTCTTTAAACTTTTTGTAGATACCGGACATCTGATTTTTTATCGGCATTTTGTGGTTGGTTTTACTTGGTTCTTAATCACAACTAACCCAAATCGATGATTGTTCGATTTTCAGTGTTAATATGCCTATACCTACTCATCATTATGAACAACTGCAAATGTAAAAACATCTTCTGGAACGTAGGTAATCTAGGAGATGTTTGAGGCTATGCCTACTTATTAGGTCACATGTACCTACCATCGAATATCGATACTTTCACTCCAGCACTAGGAATCGATGCCGTCAACCGAAATCGATGATCGAACACCTGTTAAGTGCTCGGTCGCAGTTACTCGACTCATTTGCACTTTCCATTCGGACTTTTATTCGAGTTTGTGCGGACTTTAATGAATTTATGGAACGGCACGTTTAACTAAGTTCCTGTAAATATTCTTTAGGATTTTTGAACTGGTAGGTAACTAACTAGGTTTAGTAACAAAAATGAAATTGCCTAAAAATAATTCTATTTGATGTTTCTCTTGAAGAAAACATAGGAAAACTCATCATTATGATCAATTATTACTAAAAGACCAACCCCGAATCCCGTGCTAGTGTAGGTAGGTAGGTACTTCCCTTCCAATTTACAAACGACTTTTATGAACTCTTGAAATTTTATAAACATTCATCTGGGAAAGAGTAGAGAGAGAGAAGTAGGTACCTAGGTCATCATCATGATCATCCACAGCCTTCTTTATCCCTGCTGGGTATAGGCCTCTCTCTTACTGTGCCATCTGCCTCGGTCCTGTGCCAATCGTGTCCAGGTTCGACCCGCGATTTCGACTATATCGTCTCGCCATCTTGCAGCCGGACGACCAACGCTCCGCTTACCTTGCCTCGGCCACCATTCTGTGACAGCCTTACTCCACCTGTACCTGTATTCTCCTTAAAAAGCCACAATTGTCTTTGTAAATTTATTTTGTAACAAACTATTTAAAATAGGTAGGTCAATATAATTTTCAGTAAGTAATGATAAAAAACATATTTAAGTAGGTAGGTTACATAGTTGGATTTTAATCCTGAGATCCTAGGTACAAATCAGATAGGGCGGTAATCCGTAAACTAACCAAAATTAGCAACATAACTGAGCGGATAAGCAACTTGCAGTGGCAGGGGGCAGGGAAGCACGCAGACGTTGATAGACGTTATGATGATCGTTATGAGAAAAAAACATTACCCAGATTCTGAGAGACACAGAAACATAAATCATAAAGGGCTTATAAAATGAGTAATACGTACAAAGTTCGTCCCCTCGCCCTTCGTGGGTAGCTCTATGTTCAGTAGAGAACTATCAAAACGCCGGTACAGTTAAGATGTTAAGTGTATAATGAATACAACATAATAATAGTTGGTACCTATCTTTACCGATACCTAAAAGGTACTAGTTAGAAGAGCTACTACAACTTGGACCCCGACGCGCTTGACTTTCTTTTGTAAACTTGTGCTTGACAACGCTTTGGCGTTTTGCTTTAACTTTTGCGGATTTGTTTAAATACGAGTACTTAATCGTTTAAAGTTTGTAGCTTTAGTTTGTTTCAATATAGGTAGATACAATATACACAAATAACACCTACAATACAACTAAGTCATCTCGATTACATAATCTTAAAAAAACGCAGCTACATCAGTCCAATCTATTGAAAAATAATTAATTGTGTTGTAGGTATACAAAAAACCTCCTCCTTTTTGGAAGTCGGCTTAAAATATAAGACGTGCGGATATGCAATATTTCTTACTCAAGCGATTGACACCAAAAACATAACATTTTGTTACAATTTAAGGGGTGAAAAGAGTATAATGTATAACTAACTATACAACACATGTTAATTAAGAACCGCATATAAATTTCATATGTTGCAATAAATGATTTAAGTTTGAGTCTGAGTTTGAATTTTGTCCCGGAACGTAATTTTTATCAAAAATGTACCGGTAGTTCTACTACTAGTAGAACTTAGTAGTACTATACCTACATTAGTAGTGGGAAGTAAAATAAATAGAGAAGTCTGTGAAATCTGAACCACTTATCACTGAAAGTTTGTACCTATATCTTCCTCTAGCCAGTGATAATTCCAGCTACTGGAGCAATGTCAGGGAACCTGCCGATGCCAGTTCGGATTCATTAATGGGATCCAGAATTCAGCGGAGCAAGCTTTGTGAATAAGAGATCAAACTGCTACATGGCTTAGGCTCCCACTTACCTACTTAGCCTTCAACTCCTGCATGAAATCGGTATTGTGTGATCAGTGTGACATGTACATTTTTTCTTATTTGACATTTTGAGAATTCATATTTTTGTAGTAACATATTTTAATTTGGTTAGGTATATATTTTGACTTATTTTATGATTCGGTATAACTTATGAAATATAAATGTTATTATGTTTTATATACTTACTCTGGCAAATGTAATTATTTCAACATAAGATTAGTTTGTAAGTTGTTAAGTCTATAAACCTCTAGAGGTAGAAGCTAGAGTACTTTTTACATTGTAAAACACCTGTGTTACACCTAGTTTCATAGACAAATAAATTCATTCATTCATTCAACTGTACTGTATCAACCTTTTAGTCCACAGTAGAATAATAACGTTATTATTCTACGCTTAAGAGAATTCTGAATCGACCAGTGAAAACTCTTTTCACCCGTGGCTCGGATGACACGTTAAATTGTAGGCCCCGGTTGTTTTAACCGTTCAGCCATGTCAGAGGCCTTCAGGCGGCCTAAAAACTCTGACACCAGGGCTAGCCACCCGGCCTATACGAACTTACTTACTTACTTACCCTTTATATTGTAACAGAATGTTACGTTTTTGGTGTCAATCGATTGAGTAAGAAACATGCACGCCCGTACGTATCATTTTTTTCAGACAAGTTTTAAGTTTTCTTACTTTCCAGCCAAAGGTTTTTATACGCAATATAAAAATGACTTTTTAAAGGCTTATTTTAACTTTAAGGTCATTTAAAAATCGGTAGAAACAAAAACGTATGAACATAGGTAGCTATTGAAGTGCTGATTACATGAAAAAAAAAACTCAAATCGGATAAAATCTACAGGTAATAACAGCTTATTGTTTTTGTATGGCCACGTTGGCAACAACATAGTCCATACTAATTGTCAACATTGAATTATTCATGATTAATATAATTAGAAATTTTACATAATTCAATATCGTCACGACAAGAAAAGAGGATTTCGCAAAAGTTGTTCATAACAATGAGTAAACATAATATCTATATAGTACGTCTAACAGTCCCCGCGACAAACCAACACCTTGCATATACTCAGTTCTACTCTAACACAATATCATATTTTAAGGACTTATAATATCCTTTCTTTAACCAAAATGTTTTTGCAGTTCAGCTGCAATCTGTGAGCTAAAAAAATCGCGACATCAGCTCAGCTGGTAAATTGTTTTTTTTTTTTGGATTTGTTTGACCCTTTGCCAGTGTTACTATATCTTCTATGGATTTAAGTAGGAATTGCATTAGCCTAGAACTAGATAGATATGTAGTTAATAATTTTCGTTAACTGCTGGGTATAGTTTACTTGCATAAAAACCGCTACATCTGGCTCCAAAAGAGCTAAACAGGCAGTACTGTCCCGTGTTGTTTTAAGCAGATACCATCAGTGATTACGAGTTATCGTGCCGAGCGTTGCTTAGTTCTGCCGTTTTTGTGCATCGGTGCAAGGAAACTAAACTAGCTGTTTATTCATGAAAGCTTCGCTGAAAAAGTTCATTTTCAAACCTGATCAAAACTCCGTGTTTGTACTTGAATAATAATGGCTGGGTCCGGATTATTCTGTCAAGTTCTTATCTAGTGTATTAGAGTCCACATACAACTATGCTTGGAAACTAGAAGTAGGTAAATAATTTATAGAATCTTTATTAATATCTAGTAGAGCTAATGTTCCCTCCTTAAATTGCGACGCCTTACGGGGTCAATGTCACTAAGTTAAGACTCTAGTTTTTAAGAACTTTTGTTATAACAGTGCATTGTGCAAAAACGAATATAAATATAAATGGTTTGTATGTTGGTAGAAGTATGTTTTTTAGTAACAATTACTAATGGAACAGGTTGCCAGATGATGTCATCTCAGCAAGGACTATGGACTTTTCCAAATGCATTGGACTTTTGGATAAAGAAAGAAAAAAATTGCGTTGACAAATAAATAATTACTTACTAATAAATTCTGGATTCCCTGCTTGTTACAGGCGCACCAGTATAATATGCTGATCGCCTATAAATAAATAATTACAAAATAAAAATCGTAGTCTTACAACGGGTTTGAAAAACGTAGGTATAAATCCTGAATTATTACAAAAAACACTACGAAACTACTAATATTATCAAATAATACATTCTAGGATTTGTACACTTTTTAAGATTAGGCCGCCGTCGCGCCGTGCCTGTTAAAAATGTTGGTCACTTACGATGGAATGTAAAAATGTTCTAGCCTGTGTTTTACTTTGTGGAGAAATCAGAAAATAAATGATATAAACACGGAGAAAGAAAATCTTTAAGTGTCAATTTAATAATCGGCCAAGTACAAGTCGGACTCGCGCACGAAGGGTTCCGTACGTATGGTAGTCGTCCTTAATATATTTTACTTTTATTTAATTATTTATTTTTGAAGGGAATATAATATGCAACTTTATAATAAATAAGAGCAAAAAAATCACGTTTCTTGTATGCCACCCGTAAATATTTATTTTATTTTAATTCAATTATTTATTTCTGAAGTGAATATTTAACTAAATATTCTGTGAACATTTCAAGCATCTACCTGTCACTGTTATTAACATCGAGAGAAAAACAGCAAAAAATTCAGGTTTGTTGTATGGGAGCTCTGTTTTTAGTATTTGTTGTTTACACACAAAAGAGAGAAAGAAGGAAAAGAAAAACGTCATCTGTGAAAATTTCATTGTTCTAGCTATCACCGTTCTTGCATGAGATACAGCCTGGTAATAGACAGACGGACGGACAGTAGGGTCCCGTTTTTACCCTTTGGGTACGGAACCCTAAAAACCGTATAGGCAAAAATTTATAAACTAATATGTTAGGTATGATTTTATTTTTCTTTTTCTGCTTTTTCAGTAATATTATATAACATCTATACTGTTTTAAAGTAGTAACAATAGTTTGAAAACAGATATGATAATAGTACATATGACCAGCTCCACCTCCACCTACACCGCGGGCCGCACCAATCAAGGCCGCGGGCCGCGGTTTGACGACCACTGTTCTAGAGAATCATTTAAACATAAATTAATTTAAAGAAATGGCTTATGGAAGAGGCATTCTACAGTTTCGATCAACAAATTAAAATTGTATAATTGTGGTATCTCTCTTACATGTTTTGTAAGTGGTTTTTTTTAAAATTATTTATTTACAATTATTTGAATTATTTTGTGACATGTAATATTATTATTATGAATAAATGACTATGACTACTCTTGGTTACAGTATAAAATGATAAAGAGAAGAATTCAAGTCACTTTCAAATTGATAAGAATACATTGTGCGTTCTATGACGCCTCCATCAACTGCAAAAGTTTGTTGCAAGAAAGTTTATCACTGACAAAAATAATTAAGACTCCCATCGGTCTAAAAATATTCCTTTGATCCTCATAAATTACACGCTACACAAAAGCAAAAAAGCGAAAAACTTTCTCGCTCGTTTAACAGTCTCACATTTCACGCAGACCTCAAAGTTTCCCCTCGTTTCCCCATTTGGGGGGAGGTTACAAACCCTATTAGTTTTTAAATGAGGCTAAAGTACTGGTAATTTTAATATTTCAGCTCAGGTTTTTCGCTGGCTCTAGATTAGAACGTGTCGAGTCAGGATCGTGTCTAGGGTTACCAGATAGAAAATTTTAAAATCCCAAGTTTTTTTTATTATATTGAAAGTTTCCTGTGATTTTTCGCTGTTTTAAATAGCAATTGGAGCCTGGATCATATAAGAAATAGGCGACCGAAAACAAAAAATATTAGTAATAGACCCAGAATATTAAATAAGGAGGTCTTGATTTTGGTTGGGTTGATCCAGCTCAGGATAGCATTTATCAAGATCTACTCTTGGTGTAGGAGTGTATCCAAAATTATTTCGAGAGGGGCATCAGGCCTTTTATCTTGTACTTGTTTATAGCCCTAAATCTGCCACTAAGCTTTGCTCAATATCGCATGGCACGTGAAAGCCCCTATTGAGGTCTAAATGAAGTAAAATCCCCAGGAAATAATAATATAAACAGCCTCAATGTCCACCAATTGCCAATTTTAAAAGTCCTGAGATTTCCTAAAATCAAACAGCAAGAAATTTGAGAATGGCCTAAGAATCCTGAGATCTTGGGACAAATATTGAGGTATGGTATCCCTAATCGTGTTTTACTCCTACCCACAAAGCTAAGCGGTTTTCATTGAACTGCAAGGAGCTTTTACTAATAGAGGTGCGGAAATCTGGAATTCAGAGTACTGGGAACACTTTGGACTTTGTGCATTTTAAACTGATGTTTTTGTTGCATTCCTGGACCCATTTGCCGATTGTTAGAGTTTGTAGCAGTTTTTTTCATTACGAATTGGTTCGTAAATGACATTCTCCTTGATAAAATATTTGATTGTCTGCTCCTTCGCTAGAAGTCATAAAATAACAGTAAAAACGTTAACGTAGATTTAAAATTGAATTTCAACTGGCTGAACTATAAATTGGCATGAGAACATAGATAGTATACTAATGTTATTTAAGTTTTGATGAAATAAATGTATTTAATAATGTTGAACATCGAATAAATTTTTATGTTCATTCACATAACTGTTTAAGAAGTTGTGTATTTTAACTCTGATATTAAATCTGAAGTCTCGGGTCTCATTGCCTTTATAATTTCGTTTATTATTCTTACAATAACATAAATGATATATCAACTATGTTAACATCTGACATTATTGATTATTGATCTATATTTCTACCACATCGTTTTGAATCCTCAAAACTACTGAATTTTTATCACACTCAAGTATACTTGTCACTACTGGCAAAGATAGAGAGAGAAACTGTCTATGGTGACATACGTTGAATTTAGTTATAGAGACAAAAAATCTGTTGTAAGTGTACTGAGAATCCAAAACAATTTGGTACATATGACAATTCATTTATTACAGCTACCATTACAGTGAAAAACTACATACTTACATAAAATAAAAACATACTTACAGTCGAATTCAGACCCTCTTATTTTGAAGTCGGTTAAAACGGGCGTCATTCCATGCGCACGAAATAAAAAAGTATTTCTTTAGGTCAATGACTAACAGAAAAATATATCATTTCAATTGTTTCTATGAGCAATATTATAAAACTAAAGCTGTATGTATTCAGCACAATGATAATGAATAAGTACTTCACTCTGGAAACTAGCGTGGTTTTTGCACATTTTAATTAAGTAAAACACAGGTGTTACTCACGTTTGATTTTAGTACGAAACTGCTACTATAGTTTCGATCGCATTTGGCGATCTTTCTCAAGGTTGGAGTACTAGCACGCGGGCTCGTTTCGCATAGCACTGCGAGCCGCGGCGCGCAGCGCTCGCGATGATACCTAATCTAAAAATAAGTACCTACCAAACAGTTAAGTAATTTTTGTCACTAACAACTCCTTGCTCAAATTGCGTGGAGTCCGAAGCCTCCAGCCTTGAACCGTGTTTTGGTACAGTTTAATAACGTGTGACAGAAAGCATCCGCTGCTTCAATTAGAGCCTTCAGAAACGTTCATTTTAAAAACATGGTTTTCTCTTGTCTTGAAAGACAAGTTTAATGTAAAATAAACGAAGGGTTCCAAACGTTTCATTGGAAATGGCTGGCCCCTATGATAAGCGCGTTTGATCCAAATTGGAAATAAGATCGACTAAACTGGAACACTTAAGGGGAGGCCCTTGCCCAGCTCTGCTGTGGGACCCTACAGGCTCATAAGTAAACAAACCAATAAAATGTTTTGTGACAAAAGCTCCCTATTTTTTAAATAGGTACCGTCTGAATCTCTTGACATATTCTAGATTTCTAGAATATCATATTATTTTGAATAACTAATACCTACTAAATTAAAAAATAACATCTTTTTCTACATTCTGTCGTGATTCAATGAACTTATTGTACGCAACAGCTCGATTTCCGATTTTTCATAGTTACAGTCATAATGATGAGTACAATGCTAACGAGTTTGTTGTCTGATGTACCTTGATAAGGTAAAGCGCTTTTATATTTGGATCGTGGTCGTGAATTTGGGTTTTCGATGACTAACCACAATTAAACTTCCTCAAATCATCTAAGCAATACAAATAAAAACAACTCTCACAACCTTTTTGGCAAAAGTTGAAATATAAGGTTATCCGATTCAAAACCATCATAACTAGTCTATTCGTTTGAGGGATATGATGTTACAGATAGACAGACAGATACTGACAAACGCTAAACTTATAACTCTTTTTTGTGTTTAACCGACTTCCAAAAAGGAGGAGGTTCTATATTCGCCTGTATGTAACTTTTTTTTTGTGTATGTTCATTGATAATTCCGCCAATTGTGAACAGAATCGAAAAATTCTTTGTTAGTTCGAAAGGGTATACTCCGGAGGTTCCCTTTAAAATTTTACAAAAATCAACAATAATTGTAACAATTCGAGCGAAATATTTGAATTTTGTACACGATGGAAGGCGGTTTTGCCATTTTTTGCGAAAAGAAAAATAATTATAAATTTCAAAGTAGTGTAAGGACGTAGTTTACCAGAAAGGACTCATACGACTGTCCAAAATCAAAACGTAGCAAGTGTCTTGCGATGCAAAGACGCTTGTTACGTTTTGATTTTGGACAGCCGTGTGGGTAGAGTCCTTTCTGCTAAACTACGTCCTTAAGAGATATATATGTTTTAATTTGGAGTGCATCGGGTGATTAAATCTACAGGTGTTGAAGAGGAGTTATCAGCACGTCAGAGGCGCCTTCCCGTCTGGCCAGACAAAGGTCTGTTTTCGCGCGATCTTCGGCCCAGTGACCGAGTGCGAGCGATCGACTGGGCTACGCCTGCGCGGAGTAGCCAGCCGCCCTCAGTCAGTACCCGCGCCGTGCCCAGACCGCGCGCCCCCGACCCTCGACACCACCATTTGTTTACAACGACTCAACATCACGTGCTGTGATCTGTGTAATGGCCGACGCGAGAATCACGTGATTCCATCCATCAACTACACAAATACCGTAAGTCATATCCCCTATCTCTCATTCCATCAAACTCTACGTCATTAAGTTCATGACTCCACGTGTCAGATAGACGTCGAGAATTCGAAATATTCGCTCTAACTTCGAGCTAATTCCATAATAATAAGCTGGATATTACCAGCGAGCTGCTGTCAGATAGAAAACAGTTTTTAGGTCGCTCGAGTCGAGGAAACGTTGACTCTACTTCGTTAAGTCAATGTTAATTCGCAGAACGCAAGTTGAGCGGATGATATTGTGCAGAAAACGGGGCTTATCCTTGAAATACTCGTAAAGCCATGTTGTGGCGAGAGTTGGCTCTATTTTACTGAATTTTGTGACTTGTGATGTTTACGGATTCGTTTCCTGATAAAGTAACGTGATATTTTATTGATAAGATCATGTAGCTATTGAGAAACTAAATATATGTCCTGTTATTTTGATATTGAAGGGAGACATTACTGATTGTATCAGTTTTAGATTTTTTTAGTCGTTAAGTTTCACGACTAAATAAATATTAACTTGCTTGTTTTTTATTTTTAAATACACGCTAATAAAAATAGAAAAATAGATAACCGGTAATCCTTTTAAAAGTTATTCAATTTCCCCAAAGCTTTAATGCATTGTTAAAAATAGTAGATAATATTAATTTAATTATGTTAACTTAATTTACGAAGATTTAGCAATATTTTTTCGGGTGTGAACTCTAAAACTATGTCGAAAAGTAGAAACATAATAAAATCCATTTCACCCTCCCGTAAACTATTAAATTAAAAAAATCATCATGCCTTGCTGGAAAATAGCTATAAACCATAACATTAAAAAGTCTACGTTTTACTCTAAAATGAATCAAAATACCAGTGCGCTCTCACTGTAGTCTATTTTTAAACTGTAAAAATATGTTTTAGATTATCAAAACTTTAATATAAAAATGAAATTTCTGTAAATTTTTAACCTCCTAGGTAGAAAATTGTACATTTGACGTGTGTATCATTGTATTTGTATATCTGTCCGCAATAACGTACCTCCAAAGCGAAAAAGCCAATTTTGATGTTTTTATTATTTGTCGAAGCAAATGTGACAGAGATATCAATAACTATTAATAAATCAAATGATTAATCTTTATTATAGACCAGATAGTTCTAGATAATAATTATTTTTTGCAAAAAATAGAAGTTAGAACTCCAAAAGAAGCGGTTAAAACCGGTCCCTCATATTTGGGCGGCCCAAGTAGAGCCCCAAGTAGAGTTCGTCGTCCCGTCTACGGATTAACATTCTTCAAACGTTCCACCGCGACTTCAATGTACATAATTTAATAATACTAGCTACGCCTCGCAGTTTTTCTCGCTCGCCTAGAGGAAGTTTTCATTTTATTTTGGCTCATTTTCATGAATATATTTCGTTCTTTTGAGATTATTCTACGTTCTGTGCGTGTGTGTGTGTTATATATATTTATATTACATATTTACTGGGACATAACTGGTACTGGTAGGCAACTTTATCGTATTTTCTTAAAATGTATTTTGTTATTTAGATAATATCTATATAACTATGTATTTAAAATTATTTATATGTGGTATATCAGTCTCTGGCAGCCATTTGACAAGCTTTACTTAGTTTGGTGTCAGAGACCATGTGTAAGATGTCCCCTAATATTTATTTATTTTTTATATTTTGACTGTTATTCAGGTTATGAGATCAATTTAAATTTTTATGGTCTTTATTCAATCTTTTATTTTTCATTATAATATACTTGCTCATTTGTTTTACTGAGCCAATGTTTATATCGAAATATCAGGACAACATGAGTTTTTTTTAAATCTCTTGTTAGTAGTGCCATACAGCAAGAAACGAAGTGATGCTACCATGTCTCATCCTTTGATTGTATACAAAAACCCTCGAAATAGTATTAAATCTGCATCCAAAAGAGCATTAGTGAATATAAAGATATGAAAATTTGATTGTCAGAGTTATTTAGGTCTGTTTAAAGATCTTTCACAGACATACCTACTCGTAGCATTCAAAGTTTTTGGTAATCAAACTTCTAAAACTGTACTCATTGAACTTTTGACATGATATAAATCCTAGAGTTTCAATAAAATTGAATACAATAGTAATGTTAATCAATCATGAAAATCGGTATACTAAATAAGTTACTGTATTCTAACTAGTTGGTTCTATTACCCTATATCAGTATTGTGCCTACTTATTAAAATATCTCTGTGGGAGTCAGCATGTCTCTTTTTATTAGACGACAATGGAAATATTCTAGAATATCATTATGTGCTCATAATTATCACCAACTTTGACTACGGGATCAATCCGAAATCACTATCAATATAAATTTATTTTTGTTAGAGCTGCAATTTTTACGATTTCGTAATGATAAGAGAGCTAATCTCTTGTTAAAATGTCTAAAATAATACTTAACAGATGTATTCTCTTAGAACTCCATCCATCATGCTATATAGGCTTTTTATTAATCGTTCTAATCACTATTTGAGTAGCCATCTGATAACGGCTCACGACAAATATTGTACACTGAAGAGCACAAGTGTGTATTAAATTTTAGACAATGACTTAGTTTTAGACTAAACTAGTTTTATTTTTGTAAAAATTGATGTGAAATTGAGCTGTCTACTAAATCTTCTTTCATTTTGCAGTTGCCATAGTATTTAATAAGACACAGATTTGGTTGTTGAACATTTATGAATTGAATGATTAAATTGAGTTTTAGGTCAGCCGAATTGGTTTAAATTAAAGGCTTAATAGGCCCAATTTTAAAGGCACCATCGTTAATTCTATAACAATGTAAAATAGTGTTTTCTCTATCAAATGCATATATTGAAAAAGAAACAGGGCTACTCTAAATTGCTATTATAATTACGATGGCGCCTCTAAAATTGGGCCTATTACAATGATAAAAAAGAAATGAGTAACAAAATTCTTACAATGAAAAAAAGTGGGATGGAACTGTGAAAACATTAAGCATGCATAGAATAAATGCTCTGTGTTCAAAGTTTTTTGATGGTTTTTGCATAAAAGTTGGTAAATTAACCAATAATATATAACTGCTAAACCATAAGCAGCTTAAAAACTCTGACACCAGGGCCCTATTTTATAAAGCTACAAGTTACAATTCTACACGCAAATTGACATTAATGACGCAGTCTTGACCAATCACGAATGCGGATTACGTCAATGTTGCCAGTAATTTACCTGTAGCCTGTAACTTGTAGTTTTATAAAATAGGACCCGGGGCTAGCCACCCGGCTTATATGAACTTACTTACTTTTAGCTGTAAAGCAGCTATTATTGAACTAGAATTTTTAAACACCGCGCTGCTTCTTAAAACATCATTACTTTGATGATTGTATAGATATGATTGCTCTCAAGAAGTCTAAAGTCTAAGATTAATAATTATTTTTCGCAAAAAATGGCAACTTCGCCTTCCATTGTGTTCAAAATTCGAATATTTTGCTCGAATTTTTTACTGTTGATTTATCAAAAACGGCTCAGCCAATTTCTGTAAATTTTAAATGGGACTACAACTAAAAATATTTTTTTGATTCGGTTCACATTTGGCGAAATTATCGATTAACATACACAAAAAAAGTACATACACACGAACATAGAACTTCCTCCTTTTTGGAAGTCGGTTAAAAAGTAAACTTCAGTTATGATTTTAGTTCTTTTTTGTTGTTGTCAGTAGGTACTTTGTTCGTTACCTATAAGAAGAAAATGTTTATTTGGTGTGTATATGGTTAGAAAAAATGTTTGCTCAACTAAGAGACTGAAGTAAAGCAGTCGCAATAAACACGTTAAGTGTACTTTGTTGATTTTGGACTTGGGTTCCATCAAATAAAGTGCTTTTGATATATCTAGTAATGTTTTCAAAATCCATGTAGTAATCTATTTACATAGCCCAACGGATAGGCAAGTTGAAATTGCAATGGACAGGGCACATAGCGCGGAGGAGTGATGACCAATGGGGTCAAAAAGTTCTCGAGTGGAGACCGCGTACCGGCAAGCGCAGCGTAGGACATACACCCACAAGGTGGACAGATGACCCTTATTAAGACCGCAGGATCGCGCTGGATGCTAGCCGCTTCCAACCGGTCTTATTGGAGATCCATAGGGGAGGCCTATGTCCAGCAGTGGACTTCTTATGGCTGATGGATGGATGAATCTATTAACATTTTTTTAAATATAAATTTACCATAGACACTAGGGACCGTGCCCTTTTTTAGCGAACATAATTATAGACTAAGCTGTAGAGTGTGTGGAGTAAGGACTTGTAGAGTTAATGCGTGTAGAGTTATAAGCTTGGCTCTACATGTGATCTGACAACTTTTTGGTAGTGCAAACTGTGGTCTTGTCTTGGCTACATTTTACATAAAAATGTTTTTGTTGGATTTTCCCACAAATCAAAACTTAAGACGACGAAAGTAGCATGCAAAACCTATCAAAAATAAAATTAAGTTAGCAAGCAGCAGAAATAAATACAATGCTGATAATTACACCTTTTTATAGCGTTGATACAAATTCACACATCCCAGTTTTACCAAAAAACATTTTGAACTTAGTTCGTTTAGGCCGGGAGCCCTGGTGTCAGAGTTTTTAAGCTCTGAAGTGACTAAACGGTTAAAACAACCGGGATCTACAATTTAACTGTCATCGGATCCACGGTAGCGCTCAGTTGTAAATGCTACCCGCGGTCACCCATCCGAAGACTGACCGCGCCAAACGTTGCAATCGCTAAAAACACCTAATCAAACTACGCAATTAGCTTTACAGATTAACCGAAGCATTCATCATTACCTTTATCTCTAACAGAAGTAGAAAAGTAAAAATACGTCCCTTTCATATTAAGCTCGGACGTGTCATGAAACCACTTCCCTCTACATCAAAGATAGTGCCACAATGGGCAGGTTTTCTTTGTACGCCCGTAGTAGAGCTACGACGTAGCGCTACGCAGCCGGGTGCTACGAATTACGTCACTTTAGATTTTAGGTTTATTTTTGTAAAATCTGGATTAATAAGCTTCCTTTGGAACTACTGTCCGATTTGGTAAGGTGGATAGAGCATATTTTTCGTTTCTGCACTTACTTTTCAGTTTTTTTTTACCGATAGTTGGTACTAAAAAGTACAAGCACATTCATTATAATATCAGCTGTATGACGCCGACTACTAGACATAAGTTTATCTTATCTATGTAAAAAAGGATTAGAATCGGCTTGCATCCAGCTTGTTCCTGGTGTCTTAACGACATCGTCCGTTTCAACCAGAACTTTCCACTATCCGATTATCGCGGCTATCCGTTCTGTGTGCAGTATCGGGACAGCTCATTGACACTTCAACTTGCAATCCGCTGCGTTGGTTCCCTATAAATCCATAAGCTGTAGGACATCCGCTGCTGGACACGGGCCTCTCCTATGGGATTCCAATAAGCCCGGTTGGAAGCGGCCTGCATTAAACGCATTCCTGCGGTCTGAATTGAATCGTCAGTCCACCAAATCGGTGGGCGTCCTACGCTGCGCTTCCTGGTACTTGATCTCGATTGAGAACTTTATCTGTCTGTTTTTGAAATAAATGACCTGCCCACTGCCATTTCAACTTGCTGATCTACTGATGAGAACATTCACCAATAAAGAATTACAAGCCTACGAGCCTACAGTCCTGCCAAACCCCCTAAAGACCCGATAAAAAGCAAAATGAACAGATAACCTGGCCCAGCAAGTACGTGATAGGTACTGATGGGTCAATCGCATGTCAGCCCGCCGTCAGCGCTCTAGGAAGTCTAGAATTCTGGGCTAGATTTAAATACACCGTTTTGACGCGCGCGGCGCGAAAGAACGGTTTTTGTTGGAAAAGTGAAAAAAGTTGGAATAAGTTTCCACGTTTGCGGAGCGATGTGTAGATGATTGCGTTTATTTGTGATTTAGTTTGTTTTGTTGTTGCGTGTTTTTGTTTTTTGTATTTTTTGCTTTGATGGGATGAAATGTTGTTATGAATGGTTGGGGGATAATTGCTATTTTTTGTTTTAAGCTTTTGCGATTTGAACTCGTTTTTATTATAGGTACTAGGTACTATAGATTTATCTGATAGATTTTTTGTACACAAATTAGACTAATGACAATGATAATTATTGTTAAAAATAATTATGGTTGATAACATCAACTTTGATTGCCTGTTAATGCAAATCGGAGAAACAAAAATTAAGAAATAAAGGAGCTCAATAATATTTCATTTATAAGTCTTCGATAAACTCTTCAAATTGATTCGTGACTCCCTCAAAATACGATTTAAAAGCTTTCATAAGTAATAGAACCCAAAAAAAATATACATCAGAGCAAGTTCGACAAACATGAAATTAATTAACAATAACAGCTGACCGTCGCCCCCGGCCAAATTAATTTCGAACGTAATACCTACGTAATAAAACACAATTTGTATCTTTAACAATCGTGTCATAAAACACATTTTCCTTTATTCCCATTGAAAATTTAAGCTTGCGGTACTTGAATATATCCAGTTTAACGTGATATACGTTTGTATGGAAATCCGTTTGCTTGAAAGGTCTCGCTAAGATGGTTATATTTTGACCTAGCCCTGACCAGCCAAAATAGGCACGTTGCGTGATAAATTTAATAGTTCTAGAGTTTGGTTATAGCAAAAAAATATATAATTTACTTTCACAAGTGACGGAAATTTGCAAATGTTTCCCTAAGACTGGCTGACAATTCTTTTGTACCTACATACTCGTACATTGGTTAGCACTTTTTCTATATAACACAGAAGAAATATGATCTATATGTTATTTAAGGAGATCATAAAAAAGGTAGTATAATTATTTTTAGCGTAAAATGGCACCACCGACTTCTATCGTCAACAGAACTCGAATAGTTTCCACGAATCGATGTGACATCCATGTACTTTATTATTGATTCATCAAAAACGGCTTAGCCGATTTTGATCGAATTTAAATTTAATCATCACGGGAGTATACGCTTTCGAAAAAAAAGGCTTTTTTAAATCGGTTTATCATTGGCAAAAATATCAATAAACATTCACAAAAAACGAACATATCGTGGGTGTACCGGTTGTGGCCACTGTACCGGTTGTGGCCATTTGGTATCAAAATTATTGCATTAATCATAATTATAAATAATGTATAAATATCATAAATATTGTTTGTGTGAATTTAAATGTTAGAAAATTTCTTTGAAAATATTGTTTTAAGTTAAAACTGTCTTATTAATCCTTAAAATTTAAAGTGGCCACAAATGGTACTAAGATGGCCACAACCGGTGCGTCTACCCTAAATAATACCCCCTCCTTTTTGGAAGTCGTAGTATTGCATATTTTATGTTGATACTTAATTATTGCATGTTATGTATGTTCCGTGGCACCTCTGAACACAGGGCTATCTAGGACCTATTTCTAAAAGTGTGAACCTTTATTATTATTTATTTACTATTTAAATAATATGACAATGTAATGATAGTAATTCACACCACCCTTTTAGGGTTAGTAAGCGTCCCTGTGTACCTACTATGCAGTGTAAAACTCGCTTTTGAGTAAAGTAGTAGAGCATTAGCTTGTAAAGGCGTTTCTAAAAGGAATTAAAATGTAGGAGTGGAAAAAAAAATGTAAAAGAAAATTAAATTTAAAGATTTACTACTTAGTTTTAAATATTTATAAACATTATCCACTGCCAAGCTTGCAGTTTTCTGTGGCATGGTTTCAGCGCGAGATGTTAGCGTTCATACAATTATGAAAGAGTTTAAACGTATGAGAAACGCTGTATCGCGTGTTAGGCCAAATTACAATTATGAATTGGATTATACATTATGCAATATAAGTTTTGAACGCGGACGCCCGCCCTAATAGAATTAAGTTGAATTAATACCTTATTTCAGGAAATTAAAAACACTTTGTTGAGTTTTACGGAATCTTTATTTTTTTATACAATAGCCTGATAGTACCTCGTAATTACTGATTGAATTTTTTTGCTTTTGATACCGAAGTATATCTATCTTAATGGCTAGAAATATACTAGGTTTATAGGCTTGGTATATACTAAACGTAAGTTCGTATAAACCGGTGTCAGTTTCTAAGCTGCCTTAAGTCATCTGACATAGCTACACGGTTAAATCAACCGGGACCTTAAACTTAACGTGCTATCCGAGCCACGTTAGGGCTGATTTGTAAATGCCAGCCGTGATCACCCATCTAAAGACCGTGCCGAACGGTGCTTTACTTTGTTTTCATATAAAAAGTGATACATTTCAGGCAAACTAATTTTGCTATGGGATTGCCTGTATAGGTAGCTACTGAGAAATATTTGCGATAGTAGCGCCTCGTTGTTTGTACTTTTTCGCCAAGCTGCCTATATTCACGTATCATATTTCATGAAACTCGACGCGGTGGGCTTTGACTATTAAATGTGGCTTAATTAAGTAAATTGGATCAACTCGTCTGATACATACCTAACTACTATAAATTGCGTAAGTTAGGGGTGGGCATTGTTGACTGAGGATACAACAAAATATAGCACCCAATAAACAAGTGTTATATTTAAAAAAAAACTTTTTTTAAATCAAGACGAATCAAACGAGCCGACACTCTATAGAGTTCGTTTCACTACGGAGTTCCTATGACCACCTTACAGCTCCATCGTCAGACCCTGATTACCATTGAAAGACAAACCATTCAAATGAGCCATAAGTCGATGGGGTTGTGTCGTTTCACTGCCAATTTCCTTTGGCTACCTTTTAGCTCCATCATCAGATTAGCACCATGTCATCATAATATTGCATTATCACGCGATTTACACATGTATGCAAAATTTCAGCTCAATCCGTAACCGGGTAGTGGATCAAATTTAACTGGCAAGATTTGATTACAGACCGACAGACAGATAACGGGACAGGTGAAACTAAATAAAAGCTTGTGAAAATAATATATAATAATATCTTTTAATTTTATGTAGTCCAAATAAATAAACCTTCCACTTATCCGGGACACCACGATCCAGGAACAGAATTTAAGACACTTAGTTTCAAAAGCAGACACATTAATAACTGGGCCACAATGCTCATAAACATATGTATGTTTATGAGCATTGTGGCCAAATAATTATAGATTTATTTAACAACCTTGTAAGACCATAATAAAATCATTTTAACAATGAAATACAGAAAATTTTATTCGGGACAAAACAATTAGGTACACAGAAAAAAACACGGAAAAAACTAAAAATAGAACAATTCACAAACCAAGATGATACCCAATGCTTTGCCATGAAACTGATCAGCATATGGGGTACATTAAAACACAAAAAAAATAACTCTACCAAAAAACTCTACTCTATTCTCTGTATAATAAAATTCCAAAACCTTACACGATTTTACGTCATCAACCGTAATACGTATGAGGTTCACAAACGTTTCTGTTCAGTCATGTCTCGTAGCTGAATTAGAGGGGTTAGTACAGGTCTACACGTAAATTGATACTATAGTAGTTTTTGTATTGCTCTTTACCTTTTTACACATTTTATTACAGCGCCTCTTGACGAAAACGAGAAAGAACTAACCTAAATGCACGGAGCCACAAGCAAACGCGCAAGTTTAATTAAATTATGCAAACCCTGTACTAAATAAAGGTTCAGAGCCTAGCCGGGCTAGTATACGCACTACGAAATAATTCTTTCAACGTGTCAGAACGAGGCAGAGTTATGGTGAAGTATACATCTGTCACTTTTTTTACATTTCGACAAAACTCTTTTTGTGGTCGTGTGCTAAGCAAGCATGTCAAAACCGGTGCTTAAAATAGTCTTAAAACTGACATGAACCATTTTTTTGTATTGATAACTCTCTATAAAAGTAAACGATACAAAAGTACTCCGGTAAAATTACAGACACGACGTCATTCATAAATTCTCGTCGATTAATCTGAACTCTTTCAAATATTCTCAAATAGGATATCAAACGAATTCCATTAAACGTTTTCGTTGAAATATTTTAGCAGTTCAATGTTAAATGTAATTAACTCGTACCGAAAAATAGCAAAATAACAGAATAACGTTTGAATAACACAAATAGCAGTTGGACGGCGCGCCATTCAGCTACGCTCGCTTGCTAGGCCGACTTTGAGGACTGAAACAGCTAAAACTGAAAAAAATACCGGAAAAAAAATTTTCGCCTAAGAATGAAAAGTTTCTAACCGGTATTTGTTTCGGTATTTTTTAATGAATCTTTTCACGTAGGTGAAAAGTTACTAACAAGTCTATTTTTATTTACATACAATCTGGCGTGAGTCAAACGTTATCAGATGATGACTCCTGGCCGATTTCGGCCACGGCGACTCTTTTCATATTATTGAAAGTGAATATTCATAAGAATGAGCTTAGATATTGCGCTCTTATGTGGCTTGTGCAGCACGTATGTCTTAACATTCACATAACCAGTTTCTAACCGGTATTTTTTCAATTAAAACATAATCATTGATTTTTGTTATTATTCGTTACTTATCTGCTTTGCACTTAATCTCATTCTCTTTCCTTTGTTACGAAACACGCTTAGAAATGGAATACCTATTAGTGTCTGATATTTATTTGTGAGTAGGTATATTTTGAGACATGATTAGCAAAGGACCGAGGCTGTTGGCACTGAAAGAGAGGCATATACCCACAGTGGGAAAAATGAGGCTGCGGATGATGATGATGATTTGAGAATGCCAAAATTGGTAACCTTGAAACGAATTCCTCAGATATTTATTTAAAACCACTTTTTTTCTTTTCTGAGACAATTTACGGAGTTATAATTACAATCAATAATTATTTTGAAATAATTGACAAAAATACACACCAAAGATTTTAGTACATTTTCTAGTATTTTTACGGGTTACTCAGTCCCCATTTTATTCTGCCAGCATTCTGTGTAATAGGAACGGCCATGCTAATGTAATTGACTTTTTTTAGTTTTCCTCTTTTAAAATGAGAGAAACTGTATGCCGTTGAGGTTGGTGGTAGCCGCGGTTTTTTCTTCTACAAAATGTATTTGAATTAGATCTTTCAAATGTTGTAATATACAAAGAGCGAATGTTGGTTCAAGCTTCAAAAGAACAGCGCTGAATTATACTCGTAAGCTTTAAATTTATTAAGATAAATGAGTCAGTTAAATTCTAGATAGTTAGAGGTAGGTAACCGATTTTGTGGTTATAGGTTCTACATATGTTAAACATGTGGTTTGAAGTAAACCACAAGTTGAACTTTAAATGAAATTTAACATTATTTAACTGCACATATATGCTACTAATATTTGAGGAAATGAACGTATTTATTTACGTATTTTTCTAACTAAATAATGAATGACGGAATCGGTCAAACATACGAGTATTTTGGTCAATAATTTATTTACTTTAAATTGTATTTCAATTCTTTCAATTGACTTGGTGTTTTAGCAATAACACAAGATGACACGTTTTAATTACTCATCATAATACTCGTATATCTATCGATCAGCTATAGGACGTCCACTGCTATTCATATGCCTTCCATATGGAGTTCCAATAAGACTGGTTGTTCCAGTAATACGGTTTGCACCCGGCGTGACGCTACCACGTAAAATCCAACTTGAAATATAACATTTCTTACTCATTGTCAACCGATTTCCAAAAAGATGAGTTTCTCAATTAATTTCATTAATAATAACGCTAATCCATCAGCCGTAGGACGTCCACAGATGGTAATAGGCCTCCACTAAAGATCACAAATAAGCAAGGTTGGAAGCGCCAAGTAAATTTACTTTTTTATTTATTGTTTACTTATGGTCTTGCTATGCTACTAAAGTAGCCAATCATATCGAATTATGTCTGTGTGAACTAAGCTCATTTTGAGCCAATATTGGCCACAAATATTTGACGAAATGGGCGTCCGTAATTGGTTAATCGGCTGTACAATTTGACTTGTTGCAAATGCAAACGAACGTGCACATAATGTGCATTGTTTTACATCGGACATCTATATTTTAACATTCCTAGCGGTTTTTTCGTGCGTTTTTGTGAATGAAAACGGGGTTAATGTTTAGTTGGAATTTTATTATTATTTGGTATTTTTACGAGGTTTTTAATAGATTTCTCAAAAGGCAGAGTTTCTCAATTCGGATGTATATTTTTGGACGGTTTAAATTTTGAGTATACCTATATAGGTACAATCAAAATTTAAGCATCACGATATTTTGTTAGCGTAAGGATCTAGTAATCCTGTAAAAAGAACGCTAGATTGAATCTTCGCACAATGAAATATAACTTCATTACTAGGAGTATTAAAGTTAAATCTACTTGTGCGCAGCTTCAGTTCTAGCGCTCTTTTTACGTGACGCAATTTATAGCATCGTAGTGTGGTGGTGGCACACTAGAAAAGCGTTTGCTATATAAGCGTAAGGCAAGGGTTCTGGTCCCTTTCTTCGGTATTAATGCACTTTATACATCATTCATTTCTATAGAAAGAACACATAAGGCCACCTACATACGTTAGTAAAAAAAAAATCGATGGCGTAGGTATGAATGAGAATCCTCCATCCCTCTATTGCATATTGCTCTATATTATAGGAATACATAATACTTACAAAATATATTATAGACATATAATAATATAAAAAATAAAAATATTTGTTAGGTATTACAACAAGTGGTACTTACAAACAATCATCTTAAAAATGAAGGACGCTGGAATGTCGTAAGAGTACCTTTAAAATAGTTCGACCTTACACTAGGTCTCGTAAGAGCCTGTATAGCCCATACAATGATATATATAGCCATAGATTGTGATGTCCAATTATAAGACACTAGTTTTAGCCCGCGTGATAATTATATATCTATTTTTGTGCTATCCCATAAGAACCTATTATTTTTTCGGTATAAAAAATAGCCCATTTCACTTCTCGTCTTTCAAACCATGCCAAAAATCAAGTCAATCTGTTGATCCGTTGCTGCGTGAAAGAAGTCCAATAAAATAACAAACCAACAAGTACACTTTGGGATTCATAATATTAGTAAGGAAGGAAGTACGGGTAGGGCTTGACGTCTTCTAGAGATTTGAAAAAAAAAACAGTTGTAAATATTTTGCTTGTTTTAAATCAGGTTGTTAAAAGTAAAGTAATGTAGTAAGACCTGAGTTCACCAACGCTTGTTTAAGTTAAACGTGCGATTACTGTATTTAAATAACGGTTTTTTCTTAGTGAATAGCAACATTTCGTTAACAAGCCATTTAAGATTTAACCAATGGTTAATAAATAAACATCTGTTGGTGAACTTGGGTCTAAGACACGACTTTAACCGTTGTTTAAATACAGTAATTTTTAAACACACTTTTAACTTAAACAAGCGTTGGTGAACTTAGGTCTAATTATAGTAAAATACATGACGATATTTTCTAAGTCACTTACTCTTAAAATTTACTCATAACTGATTATGTCTCCAAAAGTTAAATTTACTACCCGAATGTCTTAACTCTTGAGATCTTGAGCGAATATAAACTGGTACAAGAAACCCGAGTTTTATGGCGCGAGCGGTAAATCACAGGATTTGCCGGCTAATGTGGCTTTCCGGTCATTTTCTGGGGGTTTCCTGGAATACACCAGAACACGCAGATATTACTCCAACTAAGTTTGAACTGTTGAAGCAGCTTCACGCATAACAAATGCCGTTTTTCCATCAGTCGCCTAGTCGTCCAGCTGGGCTAGTATGAGTATACTCATATATTCACCATGAAATAATTCATTCGGCGTCTCAGTACGAGACAGAGTTTTGGTGAAGTATATGTGCTACTTTTTCACACGTAGGCAAAACTCTTTTTGTGATCGTATGCTAAGCTAGCAGGTCGTCTTTATATCTATAGTTCAAAAAGTATTTTCTGTTGGTTCAAAAATTGAGCTCCAAATTTATAGCAATGAAAGTAATTCAACCTGAAACTTCTGTTTGTATCAGTAATAGAAATCGCAAGATCACCATCATCATTATGTCAACTATAGGAGGTCCATTATTCCATTTTACAATTTATTTGTTTAATCAGTAGGCACCTACTATCGCAAATACAAAATATACAAATGAAGATTTATTAGACTTGTAGAATTTACTATTGTTGGAAATACATCAGTCTCCACAAAGATTCTCAATAAGTTAGAAAGGTTGGAAGCAGTTTGTATCCAGCGTACAGTCATGATAAGATCATCTTACCAACCATTCCTTTAGCGAGCTGAGATAGAAAACTTCTGTACTAATTTTGAACCCAGTCAAAGTATTTCCTATGAATTAAAACTAAAGGGCACCTCCATTTTACAACATAAACGATACATCACATATTATATTAATTTCACGACCCGTGACAACATTTATTCTAACCATAACGGCAACAGTTTATAGCTTAACAGCTGTTTATTGCATATAAGCTAACGCGTAGTAATTAAAATGAAAGCCATCAAAGTCCCGAGTCACGATTGGCCACATTTCGCACACCGCGGCCTACAAACTAACACTAACTTAGATTACTTACGCATAACTTACACTACGTGGAATTGAGTACTTCAACTCTATGTGAAGGGTTTTAAAGACTGGAGGAGCAAGTTGGGTGCAAAACTGCTTGCAACCGGTCCCAATGCTCCGGAAATGTACAACATATTTGGCAATTTTAATATACGTATATGTTCAAGTATTTGGTAATTTATACAGAGGGTTCTGTCAACATGTAGAATATAAATAAAAACAGATACTCATAGGTATATACATTCTAAAAACTTTGCCTTTCATCTTCGATAGTTGGATTTAAAAAAAGGTTTCGTCCATTTTAACAGCAATAGGTTTCGAGCAAATATCTACAGAGCCACAGTCCCTAAGTGAAAGTAAATACCGAGCGCCGTCATATATACTGACTTAGATATTTACATTAAATAATTCACAATAACCCGTTTTCTCGAATCTCGACGTCTTGTCACCCAATTAGTGCTTGTACTCGTAACCAAGCACTTTGGCGACGCGCGGCATTGTAGTAGGCTTGCAATCGCCTTACGACTAACTAAAAAACCTACCCACTACAAAACTTGGGCAGGGTTTTGGCTCGGACACTTTTTTGCTCGATTGTGACTCTAGATAAATTTGCTCGAAGGCAATCGGTCGTCCAATGTCGGACATAGACGTCCTCTATAAGTCTCCAATAAGATGGGCTGCTGGCGGTTTCCATCCTGTTTTCTCAATAAGGTAATCTGTCCATCTTGTGGTTAGTTCGGTCTTACGCTTGCCGGTACTTACGTGGTGTCCACTCGAGAACTTCTTAACCCCATTGGTCATCAGCCTTACGTGTCTATGCTCTTCCCCTGTCATTTCAACTTATTAATTAGCTGAATAATTAAGGGTATTTTTGATAAAAAAAAGTTTCTCTTTTTGTATTTTAAAACAATTAAACCATTCATTACTTTGTGTTTGAATTTCAAAACTAGAGAGAATAAAAGATTCAAGGACTCAATCGCATTAAAGTATGGATTTGAATGAAATCAGAGATTTTTCCACCAAAGTAGAAGCCAAGTAACTGAACCTCGCATACACCGCGTCTTAGACGGGTTGTGATATAATGGATGTGGCGAGCGAATCCGAAAATACCCGAACATTAGCTCGTGATAAATGATGATCGGATGTACGAGATTACCCGTAATTTGTTACGTGGTGAAAAAGTGGCCAAGTATTGATTTACGTATGCTTGGCTCGCGATTGGTGATCATCATGGGGATGGAACGGTAATCAATAAGAACCTATAAAACTGCGAGTAAAGTATAGAGTATCTGTAAATTTCATTAAATGTTTTTTTTAAATATTGGTCAAATGTAAAATAAAAAAATGATAAAAACCTGTTTTTTAAATTTTGTAAGATTGCATTATGACAGGATATTGATTTTTAAACTTTGAAACCAAAAAATGAGGGATCCTCCTGACTGTGTGTACGGTTGCAATAGCAATGTTTTTTATTTGTATTTAAGCAGACTAGAACACCATGCAATCTATTATATAAAAGGCTTCGCTGAGTGACTGACTGACAGACAGCCTACAGCCCAAACCGCTAAAGATACGAACATGAAATTTGGAACAAAGATACATTGGACCACGTAATGGAGCACTAAGAACGGAAATTTGAAAAATCAACCTCTAAAGGGGTAAAACGGGCCCTTTTCGTTTGTATGTAACTTTTTATTCCCTTTACCGATTGACTTGAAACTTTGTATACATGCTACTCAAACAAAATAAAAGTTACGTTTGTTCCTGTTTTTCCGAATATTCCTTATCTAAGGGGTCAAATTGGGTCCCAAAAAAGCGTCTATTACATCCAAGGAGCTGAACGGTTATGGATGAAATCTGGTATGGAGGAAGCACACAACATGTTTCAACACATGAACTATTATTATCCCGGAAATTCTATGGGGATCCTTAGGGATAGCCAAAATTAATCAGTTTAGGCTACAACCCAATCCACTAAAGATAGAGACTTGAAATTTCGAACATAGGTACAACGTAATGAAGCACAAAGGACGAAAATTTCGAAAAATCGACCTCTAACGGGGTAAAACGGGCCCTTTTTGTTTGCATTTAATTTTTTATTACCTTTACCGATTGACTTAAAACTTTGTATATTATGCTTTACTAATAAAATAAAAGTTACGTTTCTTCCTGTTTTTCCGAATTTTCCTTTTCTAACGGGTCAGATAAGTTCCTAAAGTTGGTGAAAAAAGCATCAATAATTACATCAGACGAGCTGAACGATTATAAATGCAATCTGGTAGGCATGTAGGAAGCACACAACATGTTTCAATACAGTAACTATTTTTATCCCGGAAAATCTATAGGGTTTCTTAGCAATAGCCAAAATAATCAATTATAAAGCTAAGATAATAGGGGTAAATGAATTCTAACGAAATTTGGTACGACGCTAGACAATAACACAAATTACCACTTGGGGTACTGCTATCACGGAAAATTTCAGTGGGTCCTTCAGGATATCAATTTCCTAAATGACTGTTCGAAAACCGATGCAATATTGTTTGAAAATAGCCCACCCTTTTAACTAATATATGACTATTACCGTCCTGGGAAAAGTCACGGATTCCTTGTCTAACGCTAGACCAAACATCCTATATAAGCGTGAAAAATAACTTGATCGCGTTTTTTTTTAAACGTTGTGAAATATCTAGAATTAAATTGAGATAATTTACATCCTTCAATGGGGTCAAAATGGGCCCCTAATAGTTTATAAACGATTTTATTTTGTGAGCCAATAGACTTGAACTTAGGGTACATACGGATCAATAACTACTTACTTTACTATGGGAACTACCCTGATAAAGCGAAAATTACCTATTATTTACATTTTGTCGCGGGTCGATGAATTTTTTGTGTTGAACAGCTAATTTTATTTCCGTGATTTCTGGGTTGGTACCATAGTAAAAGTTAGGCAAATGATGAGTATAATGGAATCCTAGAACATGCCTGTCGTCTAGATGTAGGTGCGCTTTGTATTTTTCAAATAAAATGTACCTTCTTGTGTGCTACTTTTTCGTCTGTACTTATCAGAGAATGTCTGAAAGTCCTACAAGTGTCTCGATCACTTTTGACCGCGTAAACGGTTATGGGCGAGATTGTCATTGGGTTCAGAATAATCGAAATTAAATTTCTAATGACTTAATGAAACATGATGAATACCTGTACTGGCCTTTTTTAGGGTTCCGTACCCAAAGGGTAAAAACGGGACCCTATTACTAAGACTTCGATGTCCGTCTGTCTGTCTGTCACCGTAGGTACCGTAATAGTTGGGCAGCTGAAATATTCACAAATGATGTATTTCTGTTGTCGCTATAACAAAAAATACTAAAAATAGAATAAAATAAATATATAAGGGAAATACAACAAACGTGATTTTTAGGAGTTTTTTGCTCGCTATTAATAACGGCAAGAGGAATGGGCTCCCATACGGTACGGAACCCTGCGTGCGCGAGTCCGACTCGCACTTGGCCGACCATGACGTGCGAATGGAGTTGGATAAAATTTGGTATACGAGTGGGAAACTACATGGCTCAACTCATGATCGTCATATATCTCATCATAAATCGAAAAATATTCTTTTCTCGCTATAAAAAAATCAGTAGGTTTTACTTTATTAAGTATTTATTTTGTGACAAGTTATAAAATGACGCGGTCCAAACCGTGGGCTATTAAAGTCAAAGAACATTTATTGTTGAACTGTGTTACATTGAGATCTTACTACTAATCACAAAAATATTGAATTATCAGTTAAGTCCAATATGGCCACACAATAATCATTAGAACGAAAAAAAATTATAAAATCATTATTATTAAATTTAATTCGAATATTTTGCAATTTATCATCTAAAAATTGTCGTACTCCATAATAAGCTTTAGATACAAGTAAATTTAAGCAAATACAAAGCAGGCCAATCCGTGGGCTAATTATTATCCTTGCAAGTAATACGACAACGTGGGCTAAACCAAGAGCTATTATTTTAAGCAAAAAAAGTACTTAGACAACTCGGGCCAAACTGTGGGAAATTACCATTTAAAGTAAGTACTAAGAAAATCCGGACCAAACCGCGCGCCATTATCATTTTAAGCAAATACCATAACGACGCGGGCCAGACCATGGGCTATTATCATTGCAAGCAATACGACTACGCAAGCCATTCGGCAGGCTATTGTAATTTTAAGCAAGTACTTAAACAACGCGAGCCAAGCTACGTACTATAAATTACCATATTAAGCAAGTACTAAGAATGCGCAGGCCAAACCGCGACCTATTATCATTCTAGCTAAACACTGGGACAATTAAGGCCAAACCGTAGGCAATGCCTATTACTTGAAAAGATAATGCCTACTAAGCATTATCTTTTCAAGTAATTCGTCATACGACAATGCAGGCGAAACCACGAAGTATTATTGTTTTAAGCAAGTGCCAAGACAACGCGGGCCATACTGTGGCTTATTTTCATTTTAAGCAGTTACTCGAACAAAGCGGCTAGACCGTGGGCTATTATCATTGCAAGTAATACGACAACGCGTGCCAAACGGTAGGCTATTACAATTTTGAGGAAGTATTAAGACAACGCAGGCAGCTGCGTGCTATAAATTACCATCTTAAGCGAGTACTAAGAATACGCAGGCCAAACCGCGACCTATTATCATTTTAGCCAAATACTAAGACAATTCAGGCCAAACCATAGGCATTATCCTTGCAAGTAATACGTTATACGATAATGCTTTGCTAAACCACGACCTATTATTATTTTAAGGAAGTGCCAAGACAACGCAAGCCAACCGGCAGCCTTTTATAATTTTAAGCAAGTAATAAGACAAACGCGGCTCAAACCACGGGCTATTTTCATAAGCCAGTACCTGTCTACTAAGAAAACGCGGGCGAAGCCGCGGGTTTTAAGCTAGTTACTAATAAATACGACCAGTGGTGGTGTGTACAAAAATCAAAACACTATCACATACACAAGTAAATAAGTTCGTATGAGCCGGGTGGCTAGCCCATTTTTAGGCCGCCTGAAGGCCTCAAAACAATCTACAAATATTCAATGCCACAAATACAAGAATTGTTTTCTATTTCCTTTAAAAATGTGGGAAAAATGTTTTAGTTTTGATATTTTACCTGACCAACTTAATTGTCAATACCGAGAATTTTCGCGAAACAATTTCTAAAAATCCCGCAAAATATTCTTCCGCAAAACACAGTTCTACTAGTACAACTTACGAATTTCAAACTGCTTTTAGAGTGAAAGTTTTCGCTTTTCTGATTACCTCCTATTTCAAGTTAGCTTTCAAGTTAGAACTTAGTTTAATTGTAATCCAGATTGTAATTTCGGCCGTTGTAGAAGTTGGAAAGGATGAGCCTACAATTCAAAAGGAAATTTAACAAGATGGCGTTTCTTCCTACTTAAAACGTGTACACAAAATCATGACTGGATACACGCAATTTAAATCAGAAATACGTAAAGTTTTACAGTAATATTAAAGTCAAATTATTTGATAAAATCACCCAAGTGCGAGCTAAATTTGCAAACAAATGGAAAACATTTTCTGTACACTGCCAGCATGACATGTAATACTTACTAAACTGTTCTTCTGAAAAAGCACATTGAAGTAGTTTTAAAAATACACAAACTGTCTGGTAAGTATCAAGGATATAATATTTTAATTTTCAACGGTATCTTGCCATTCCAATTCTGCATCAGCTAATTTTCTAATCCTGGTATTTATTAAAAGTATGAGAATTAGAAGTGAATTCTAACTTTCACTGATTTTTTTTTTAGAAATGTCTTAAATGTCTGCGACGCCAACTTTACCTAAAGCTATTTTGACCAAAACTGTTTATTTGTTATCGAGAGCAGACTTGTCACAAACATACACATTAACACACAAATTATCACATTTAAATATAACGATATTTTCATAAAAATGGCTACTTCCATATTTTTAATCCTCTGAAACCGTTTTCAAGGCCGAGTCGCTCCCAACCCGTAAAAACGAGGCAACTGTACAAAGTGTCCGACCATGAACATGCGAAATTAAAAAAGACTAGACGGTCTAACGTACGACGCGGACGGCCAGACTGGAAAATAATTCAGTTTCGGCCCAAATTAAATTCACCACTTTTTGAAAGTTTAACATAATTTTATCATCGCTCAAACATGACCGAATTTCCTTTATAAATAAAGGTGAAAATATGCTGTTCCCCTTACGTCCGCCCGATTCCACCCTCTTTTACGAGCCAAGTCGTAAACCGGGTTGCGACGGCGAAATTCTATTTTTGAAGTTTATATAGCTCCGCCACTCCGTCACGGTCCCGGCCCGGCCACGCATTCAAATCCGGGTTCTCTTTGTTTAGAAATACGTTATGCCAAATTAAGTGTTGTTCTTTTCTTGCGGACGCCTTGAGGGTCAAATATTTGGGCGCGAGGCGTAAACGGAAGACCTTTTTCAGGCCGATAGCGCTGTACAGTCATCGTTTGAGTAATAAATTACGCTAAATTGACAGGAGAAAATGCGTGTTTCAAAGCCCTATTCTGTGGTAGACGTGCTTTATCTATTGTACCGTAAAATGCTACGGCCTTTGATGTATTACAGCTGAGCTCTTTTATTAAAATTTTAAAAGGGAGACAAAGTTGTCAGTTTTATTTGTTGTGGGAACGATGGTGAACAGTTGTTTCGTGATAGTAACAATGTTACACTTGCTATATAATACTACGAGTATATAGACGCAATAGAGTTTTGTTTCGATTGTCTATTGATACTTATTTTTTACACCCTTTAACGACTTGCTTGTGTGTTTGTCCACTTATCTACTTAGTTTTTACTGACACGTTTTATTGTGTGTGTTTTAATTTTCAGAATCGTAATTTTAGCTGTTGGATGTGCATTAGTCACAGATTTTATTTATAGAGTCGGCCATTCTAGCTTAGTATTAGAGTTACTTATATAGTTATTTTATTGAATTGTGGTCTCTATGTAAGAACTTTCTTACTCTATCGGTATTTTATCACGCTTCCTACCTCATTTTTTTTCTAATTTACTTATTCCTAAACAAAAGTGTGGTGTTGTTTCTTTTGAGATTTCATGGTTTGGTGCTAAAGTAAAAATTCTTCATAATGATGAGTACTGTAACCTCTTCTTAACTTAGTAATTACGTAGTAGTACCCTATAGTCCCGCAGATAGCGTAAAGTATCGTACTTAAAACTAGTAAGTTTTAAGTACGAACACTTTGTGTCAAGAGTTTTAATCTCCCCCGTAAACAAAATTAAATGCTATGACGTAACTCTCGTAAGTGGAATGGTTTTTCTTACCGATCTCCGAAATTACGTTGGCAGTACTGACCGCCAGTGAGCCTTGGGATAAGTGACTGCGGGTGGCATTGGCAGCTACGCTATGAACCGCTAGCGCTACCGTCGCTCGTAGCCTCGTAGCCGTAGCACTCTTAAGAGGATTGAATTTGTTAGCTTTCCATTATCAAAGCTTTGTTTATAAATCTCTTAATTTGACAGAACGGATCCAAAAAACAAAATTAATTCTTGTACAAAAAATATATTGCAACCAACTTTTCTTTGATTTCCTACCGATTAGGTACTCGTTTTATAATTGATTAATGCTTGAAAAAGTTTTTAAAAATTCAGTTAATAAGTTTGTGTAAAGCCTAGTATAGCCTAGCCCTGGTGTCAGAGTTTTTCAGCCTACTGAAGTCCTCTGACATAGCTAAATGGATAAAACAACCAGGCCTACAATTTAACGTGCCATCCGACTTATGGTAGCAACTGTGGACAGTTCTTACCTTATAGATCCCGGTTATTTTAACCACTTAGCCCCAAGTTTACCAACGCTTGTTTAAGTTAAACGTGTGATTACTGTATTTAACCAACGGTTTTTGCTTGCTGAAAAGCAAAATTTCGTTAAAAAGCTGTTTTAGATTTAACCAACGGTTGATACATTAAACATCTGTTGGTGAACTAGGGTCTAAAACCCGTAGTTTAATCGTTGTTTAAATACAGTAATCACACGTTTAACTTAATCAAGTGTTGCGTTGGTGAACTTGGGCCTTAGTCATGTAGCGGCCTTCACGCAGCTTAAGAACTCTAACGCCAAGGTTAACGCCCGACTTGGACTATACTTACTTAGTTTTTATGAATGTAGCAGTGTTCACACGAAGTAACGAGCGTATGATGTATATTTATGTCTTGTCACGGAAGACGTACAGATGGAGTGATAGCTCTTCTTATTCGTAGATCTTGACTATAAATTGTATTTGCCTGTCTTTTATTCTACGAATGCTACATTTTCTCTAGCTTTTTTCATTTCTCGTTCCAAGAGCTTTGAATCCCTTTGATTATGCTGATATAGGATTAGATTGTGTCATTGGAAAAACACTTCAAGGAAATACAAAACTAGGTACAAAAGGAAATTTGTTTGCAAGGTGCTCATTTGAATTATCACTAGAGTAGGATAGTAATCATATTTTTTTAAATAAATGTACGATAATTACAGTCACAATTTCTGGGTTAGTCCCACGGTAGAAGTTATTCTAATTGATGATGAGTATATATTACACTATATTTAAAAATAGTAATTATCACTATCACTACATAGTATAAAACAAAGTCGCTTCCCGCTGTCTGTCCCCATGTATGCTTATATCTTTAAAACTACACAACGGATTTTGATGCGGTTTTTTTTAATAGATAGAGTAATTCAAGAGGAAGGTTTATAGTTATGTATAATACAACTGTGCGAAGCCGGGGCGGGTCGCTAGTACATAATATAAATATACAATAGCTTACAGGCCTTATCCTACAATAAGTTATGTAGATAAAGAAAAAACAAGCCGGTTTTATCACTTTTTCATTTCCAATTCCCGGCAAACATTTTTCTAAAAAACTTAAAGAAATTTTCTGAGTTATTTGTTAGTAAATATTATTATTATTAGCATTAGTCAAAACTTGTATAATTTATTAATCTATTTTAATTTTTTATTCTATTTGAATTTGTTATACGACTAATCAAGTTTGTCCAACACTATTACGACATATTTCAACCACTTTCATCCGAAGTTGTTTTCAACCCGGATGCACAATGTAACTATAGATTTTGGCACGACTCCACACATTCAATCGACTTGAAACCTTGCATACATAATAATAAGACTATAAATTGTGATTCCTATGCTAAGCCATCTATGGCTGTCGTTCTGTCTGTCTTTTTATGGTCTATTAAAGAAAACTATTCCCTATTTTATTACTAAGGTCCAGACTATAGCGGAACGGAACGGAGATTTGCGGATGATCCGATTACTATTTAACCCAACGAACTATGGAGAGGGCTATGCTTGGAGTCTCTCTGCGAGATCGAATCAGAAATGAGAGATTCGTAGAAGATTCAAAGTGACCGACATAGCCCTACGGATTGGCAAGTTGAAATGGCAGTGGGCAGGGCCTACAGCACGGAGGACTGATGTTCGATGGGGTTGAAAAGTTCTCGAGTGGAGACCACGTACCGGCAAGCGCAGCGTAGGACGCCACCCACAAGTTAGATGAATGACCTCATTAAGACCGCAGGATAGCGCTGGATGCAAGCCGATACTAACCGGTCTTATTTGAGATCCACAGGGGAGGCCTATGTCCAACAGTGGACGTCTTATAGCTGATGGATGGATGATGACGATTACTATTGAGAGCCTGCTTAAATGTAGGAGTAATTTAGGAAAATATAATCTCGCACTTGACCTGGTAGACCTTGACAGAACCTGGTATCGACCTTGGTTTCTGATAAAATTATGTGTATCAAAATTAAGTTACCAAGAGCAAGTCTAGTCACCTGTCATACGCATGACAGGTTTCTGCATATGATGATGATGATAACATATTTTTTTATGATGCTATTAGGCCATATACATTTAAGTCTATAATTGCAACATTTTGAAAATTTAATGTTTTGAATTGAGCTCTTTACTAAAACTATTATATTAGTCTTTTAGACTTTGTGACATGAGGACGGACAAACACACGGACACAACGATCTTATAAAGCTATCTTGTTTTACTACGGAACTTAAATCATGTAACCAGCAACCATGCTTATCACAGATACAGAACTCGCAATTTATTGATGCTCTTTATGAAAAACCAACAAAATCCCTAACTCACTCCGATTTTAACGTTCTCATTTCATAAAAAACGAAACTGTAATATTCTTATATTTTCGTTTCATATATAAACCGAAATGAATGCTCAAAAAAAAAAAAAAAAAAAGAGAAAAAAAAAAAAAAAAAAAAAAAAAAAAAAAGGAAAAAGAGAATAACTCCCAGAATTAGGTACAGATATATTTCCTAAACCTAACTTAATATGAAGAGCAGAATTCCAGTAAATAAACAGATGGGAAACTTTATTAAAAACATAATTCAAGATTTGGACGAAAAATACACATAACTTGCTGAGCTCTAGATTTCTATAATTTAGTTTTACTACTTATACGTTAGAACTGGTGTACCAAGCCAAAAGACGATAGATCCAGATCATAATTGTGAAAAACTTTTACTATTGGGCCAACCCGGATACTGTGCCTTTAAATATCGCAATATTTATTTTAAATAATTATTTTACCAAACAAATGGCAAATCAAGCCTTTCAACGTGTACAAAATTCGAATTGTTTATATTATTGTTGATTTATCAGAAAAGGTTCAACCGATTTCTATAAAATTTCAATGGGACTACCTCGGGAGTATACCCGTTCGAACTAAAAAAGATTTTTTTGATTTGGTTCACAATTGGCGAAATTATCGATGAACATAGACAAAAAAAAAATACATACACACGAACATAGAACCTCCTTCCTCCTTTTTGGAAGTTGGTTATATATTTAATTACTATTGATTAATCTTTGGCGCTAATTGAAGTAACTCTTTTGAAGTTGTGATTTTAGAGTTACTTGTTGCATTTATTGGTAACTAGCTTTTACCCGCGGCTTCGCCCGCGTTATATTTTGATTTTGGCTTATGTTTATGTCGGCTGCGAAACCTAACCTAACCGACAAATATCAAAATACCTTAGAGGAATGCTTTTGTTTGTTAAGTTACGGTTGGAGTGTATAACTGTATATACAAACCCCCCCACCCCCGTGTATTCCCGCCTTGTCGTGGGGGAGGTCTGAGGCAGCTGAAAAGGCGGCGGTCGAAGTCTCCCTCTTCTTTGGGTCTTTTCCCCCAAGGAAGCTTAGAGGCTGGCACTCGAGGTTCAGCCGCTTTTAACTAAAGCAGCTGAGAGGATGGCCGGTAGGTTGCATGCCTTATGAGGAGTGTCGCAACTTAGGCGGGCTGCAGTGCCGCTCTTGCGACGCTGCATCCGAGGATTTTTTTTATTATGTCGCGAAATATCCCTGACATGATCAGGGGTCTTAATTGAATAAAAACTATACCTATATTTCAATGTTTTGGCTGTTTGCAGTTATAATAAACGTTACAATGGTACAGCAAAGTGTATACCTACTTGTTCCTAATTATTGCTTTTTTACAAATATTTGTGCAAAAATTCGATAAAATTGTTTTCAAGGTTTTTACGTGTTAAATTAATTCCAATTTTTTGTTCCAAATCAAATCTCTGCTCTAAATAAACTGGGCATTCCAAGATTATGTGCAGTGGAGTCTCCTCTTTTGTAGGTTCACAGATGCACGATGGGCTTTCCCTCAACTTAAATCGATGAAAGTATTGGGAAAACTCACCATGCCCCGTCAGCACTTGAGTTATGATTCCCACTGGTGCTATTTCTCTTACGATCTTGTATGCCGCCCTTGCATCCGGAAAATATGTTTTGGTTACCGCCGCTGTGTGTCCATCCTGATACCGCCGGTTCCATTCGTCAAGAGAGTCCTTTCGGATTTCTCGCTTAACGAATGAAACGGGGCAGTTATCGTATTTACGATACGATATGTCTGCACTTCGAGTGCAGTGCTGCTTCCTTTGCTAGCTGGTCCGCTCTCTCATTTCCCTCCATCCCCGCGTGCGCTTTGATCTAATAAAGTTTCACTATTTTATTTTGTGCGTGTAGTAACTTTATGTTAGCTTTGAATTTACTGCTAAGGGATGGAGGGAAGATACGCCAACTACCGTTTCCAGTGCAGACCTGGAGTCACAAAAGATTTTTGCTTTTTCGGTAGCCTCAAGAAGTGCCAATAACTCGGCCTGGTACACTGAGCACCAATCGGCCAATTTCAGCTTGCGGGTACTGATCTCAGCGGCATCATTCCAAATGGATAATGCCACCCCAACTTTCCCTTTAATTTTGCTGCCATCTGTAAATATGTAAATTTCTCGGTTAAGATTTTGCTCCAGTGCTGCTCCGTCTGCCAGGCATATGAACTCCAGCTCCTCCTGCTGTGCTAGGTGTGGCTACTTTCTGTCTCTCTATCTCCAGTTACTTGCTGGGAATAACCTTTCTTAGTTACATAAAGCAAGGCTGCTTCCTGGACTCTGATATGACAGCCGAGGATTAGGGGCCGCGCTGGGATATATGGAACTGGTGGTGTGGGTGCCACCACCTACCCTACCTTCCGCTAGGCCGTCAACGTGTTGGCAGACGCAGTGGGGCTGCCGTGGAAGTGAGGTGTCGGTATCGCGATGGCCGTTCTCACTGCCCTCTGCAGTTGAAGAGGCAGGCGCTGGGCTACTATGACTGACCCGCTGCACTGGGACCAGGGCGTTGGAATGCTGTGTGACGTTCAGTACTGGTGAGTCCCGAGTGGCGGATGACGATGTGTCTTGTGCTCCAAAACACTCCGTCATTATGGCGAGAGCGCAAGCTCCGTTATGGAGCCCGAGTCTGGGCTAGCGCTGTTGAGTGCCGCGAAGGAGTGCGAAAAATGTAGGAACGTCCTAAACTTGCCATGACAGGTTATTTCTGGCGCTTAGACGGCTGCTACCGCAGCCCGCTCACTTAGTTTTTATCCTATCCTACGGGAACTGTTAAAGTTTTTGCGATAAAAAGTGGCCTATGTCACTTTTCGTCTTTCAAACTATATTCATGCAATAAGCCAAGGCAAGTTGCTCCGTTACTGAGAAAAAAATATTGTTAAGTCCTACGGGAACCACAATTTTTTCGGGATGGAAAGTATTCTATGTCACTTTCCGTCTTCCAAACTATGCCAAACCCAAATATCAAGTCAATCCGTTGCTCCATTGCTGAGAAACAGTTAATGTCCTATCCCATGGGAATCACGAATTTTCTCGAGATAAAAAAGTATCCTATTATCACTTTCTGTCTTTTAAACCATAGGTATCCATACCAAAAATCAGGTCAATCTTTTAATCTTTTGCTCCGTTGCTGCGTCAAAAAGGAACAAACCAACAAACTTTTCGGATTGATAATATTAAAGTATGATGATTTTGTACCATAAAGGTAGAACAAAGAAACATGTTAAACCTCTAATGATAGAAGATTTAAAAATACTTTTAATGTCAGACAAAATGACGGTCTGGTATTAAACGTCATAGTAACATGTAGCATGCAGAGGGAAAATAACATTTTATCCAATTTTAATGTCAGTTGTCATTTTCAATCCATACTTTATTTCTTCTTCAAGGGGATATAATGGTGGAAAAACAATTTGTCCCCTTGCCATGCTACTTGTGATTTATAAAAGTCTGCAGACAATGTCACCTGTCAGCTAATTACGTTTGGCTGTGACGTTTCGTTAGTCCATATTAGCGTCATAGAGGAATTAATCACTTAGCGTCTTTGTGATAGTGGCGACAGTTTCGCTTTCGATGGTTTTTGTCCTGTCCTACAGGAACTATGCAATTTTTCGGGATAAAAAGTATCCTAAAGCTCCTTCCGCCTTTTAAACTACGTCCATGCCAAAAATCAAGTCAATCCGTTGCTCCGTTGGTGCGTGAAAGAGTAACAAACCAACAAACCAACAAACTTTTCGGATTTATAATATTAGTAAGGATTTATAAAAAGACGTTGCATAAATACCGGTACTAATAAATTGTTTCTAAAAGCGAGCAGATTTTTTTATACTTCTAATTCTTCGCGTAAACAATCTAAGCAATCTAAGCGAGACAATCTCGGGTCATATTACCCTCAAGAAAACGCTGAAACTATTCGAGACCTAAACACATACACCCTCCCACTAACGCCCAGACTCCACCAAACCAGAACGGAGTGGAGACGTGTTCATTAAATTTCATAAAAATACCGAAATACCTTAAAAATACAGAATCGGTATATTTTACTATTTCCCACTAAACTCTCTGTCAGCGCGGAGCCAGGTTTCACCAGATGTACTCTCAATTATCCAAATTTACTCAAAAAATCCTTTTTACAATTTTTGCTCATTTAACAATTACAAAAAAATTATCCAAATACATAAATACTTACCTACTGAAAAATACCTTTTTACAAAAAAAAAATATACTTAATAACATTTCAACGTTTAAAAAACACTAGAAAAACACGCTTTACGTGGCCTTTCTCACAAGTGAAAACACGACTATGATACGATATTCCATCATGGAATGCCAGTGCATATCTTACGGCTTCATCATCAGACCTTGAAACCTAATCGTGGTCAAAGTTCATTACATGACTTTTCTAAGAAATCCAAAACAGCTATGGTACGATTTTCTATCATGAAGTTCCAGTTCATATCTTCCGGCTCCATCATCAGTTCAGTTTGACAGTACCATATTACCTAATGTATTGTCATCAGAACTACAAACAGCGATAGTGAGGTACCTTAGATTCCATTACATAGGTTACAGGTCGACCTATTAAAAGCGTGTTAAAAATACCGAACTCCGTAAATACTTCCAAAAATACTGATATTCGAAAAAGTCACTACATTATTGTACACCTAATACTTACGTACTTGTATCACCAAAGCTTGTGATATGGCTGCCAGAGACTGATATACTAAATATAAATATTTTAAATACATACATATATAGATAGTACCTAAATAACACCCAGACATAGAGCAAACACCTATGTTCATCACACAAATGTTTGCCCTGGGTGGGGATCGAACCCACGCCTCTTTGACTCAGAAGTCAGGGTCACTAACCACTGAGCCACCGAGGCAGTCCTTTGATACGTTCGAATGACTCAATGTTTCTGATAGATCCCTACGGCCAAGGAATGGACAGACTGACAGATTTCCTGTTTTCTGAAAGATATAATCTGAAGTTATTCAATGTCACAGTGAATAGGTATCTTCTCAGTCTGCGTGCTTCATTTTCGACCACAAACGCGTCAAACGCGGAGTTATTCGCGTTAAAACAAATAAATATGAGTACGGCATTTTTGTAATTGGTTTACAGACTACAACGCCATGTCCATCTCAGGTTTTGGACTCGAATCTCGATGGCGTATTTGGCATTTACAAAAATAGCGTTAATGTAACGTGTTCGGTTTGGGAATTTCGCCCATTTCACCAATAATGCAACTTTGCTCGTTACCCAAAACGAACGCTAAACGTCAAACTCTATACTGTCAGAAAACGATCACAAAGAACTCACCTCCGCAGGTGGGTCAAAAGTGGCAGTTCACGATGGTATTAAACTGTTTTTGAGTTATCCGAACGGTGAACGAAAACAGTTAAAAATGATACTTTTGCTCACAAATTCTCAAAACGAACGCTGCATGTGATCGTTGTTGGCGTTTTTACCTGTTAATATTTTGCCACCAGTAGGCTACCCGAACGCACCTCTTGGCATATCACCGCTTCGCTTCAGTTTGGTGGAATCTGAGCCAGAGGGGTTGAAATTACAAGTTGCTCCAACAGTGTTTGTTGTATGGCTTAATAAGATACGAACAAACAATATAGTAGAGATGTGGAGAGAAAAACCTCTAGATGCGTCATATTTGCGAAAAAAATCTGGAAATACATGAGTGAAATTTTGCTTATAGGATTAAACTGATTCAGGCCAAGATAAATAAAAAACAACTAGGCCAAGATAGATAATAGAAACTACTTTCAGTTATTTTTGACGTGATAGCGTTTTATAAATCGAAGAACAGCGGCTGCACGCACTAAAAAGTGTCACGTTCCGCACGAGCCGACCGTGGAAGTGAGAGCGCGGAAATAGAGATAGAGAGAAACGATCGGCTTGTTTCAGTTGTTGATTCAACACTGTTATATTATGACGTCATCACGTAAAATTATAACCCGCTAACCGACTTTATAGACAAAGATTTTTTTATAAGGTTTGAAATAGAATAATATCTATCGATTGACGCTATAATCTAAAGAAAAACCAAATAATTTGTTATAATTTGGGATAAGGTGAAAGATGTTACGTTTAAATCGCTACTTGTATGAAAAAATACAATTTTGATATTATCCTGTTGAACTGTCCCTTTTTAGGGTTCCGTATCCAAGGGGTAAAAACAGGACCCCATCACTAGGACTCTGCTGTCCATCCGTCCGTCCGTCTGTATGTCACCAGGCTGTAATCTCATGAACCGCGATATCTAGACAGTTGAAATTTTCACAGATTATGTATTTCTATTGCCGCTATAACAACAAATATTAAAATAGAATTAACTAAATGTTTCAGAGGATCTCCCATACAACAAACGTGTTTTTTTGCAATTTTTTTAATTATATCCGATATTGATATCGGCAACAGTACAAAATTGTGTATCTCGAAATCGGGCTAAGGGGGATCTCATACGGTACGGAACCGTTCGTGTGCGAGTCTGACTCGCACTTGGCCAATTTTTGTATAAACGCCTCGAATAATACTCTTATGTCATACTTTTTAAAGAACATAATGATCGCTTGTTTATATAGCATCCAATCACAACATAAGTTCAAAAAACGCTTTCATACCTATGTGATAAGAATTCTGATGATTGGTTGCGTTCACAAATTTTTACTCTTATGTTAACACAGTAGTAGGTATATTTTACATAGTTATATTTTTATTTAGTTATTGCTCACTACTATATCCTTTGACTATGTTTTAACGGTAAAATTATTCTGTCAGTTTTTACGACACTACATCCCTCCCTAATTTTATCCAGATAGTTTAATCTGGCTCATAAAATGGCAGTAAACAGATAATTACTTTTATTATGGTACGTTGTTCCCCTGTTATAAATTCGTTGAGTATTAAAATTTATTTATCTGACGATTTATTATATCCAACTAATATATTGTACTGAGTGGATAAAATAGGTGTTTCATACATTTTGACGGAAGTCAGTAAGCTTTTTGTATAGAGCTGGGAACAGCTGATTTCTAAGGCGATTATCTTTGGAAAAGTTATACAAAATGATGACTGACTGACGAAATGTCATTGAGACCACGTACCGGTTCAGCCCCAGGTTCAGGTGGACTAACAAACCTCATTAAGACCGCAAGATCGCGCTGGTTTTTTGTCCAAATTCTTTATGCTCCCTACGCCTATGTCCGGTAGTGGATAGCATATAGCTGACAAGAGCGAACGAAAGAAGACTGAAATCTCAGATCAATGAACTATCCTAAATTGACGCCTTCGTTAAATTCGTCAGTACTGATCGTTATTTCTTTATCTGTAACAAATAAACCAAACTTTTTTTTAAACGCGAATGAGTCCGCTCTTGACCACCAACTCGCCTGATGGTAAGCGACGTCGTGGTGAAAGATGAAGCACGCAGACCTAGAAGATACCTATTCACTCTGATCTTGAAAAGCTTTAAATTATTTATCTTAGGAATCAGGAAATCAGGAAGATTGTCCCATTCCCTGGCGGTACGAATCAGAAATGTTGAGTCGAACCGCTCCGTGCGTATCGAGGGAAAATCGTCAGTGTAGGGGTGGGTAAATAACATTATTGTTACTTTATACAAAACAATTTAATGCATTGCAAGTCATGACTCCAGAAATGAAAGTTTATTTTTTTATGCTCCCTCGTTTCTGATTTCTCTTTACCCATCTCGCCATCACTACATAGTTTAAAACAAAGTCGATTCCCGCTGTCTGTCCCCACGTATGGTTATATCTTTAAAAATACGCAACGGATTGTGATGCGGCTTTTTTTTAATAGAGAGGGTGATTCAAGAGGAAGGTTTATATGTATAATACACCTGTGCGAAGCTGGGGCGGGTCGCTAGTAGATAATATGATGTATTTATGGATTTTGATACGAGTATAATTATTATCAACAACCGCTTGTGTACGAAAATTCAAGGCCAAGTTGTGAAGTATATTAGACATCTGAAATGCTTCCTCCACGGTTGTACTTGTACCTACTTCTATACTTTATAGGCACGTTTAGGGTTCATTAACCTCCAGGCTGTTTGTTGGGTAATATTTGGCCATTTGTGGGCACGCGAAATTAGGGGCGTCTTCATTATAATAATAGTAAACGACGACATTATGGTGAATACCTGTTTTGAAGCTGTTGTGTACTATGTAATGAAGGGGACGTATTTTGTAATTTACCGACAGAAATTTTTACCGACAGACTGAGATAGAGTTTGTGCAAAAAGAGAAGCGTCGTAGGTGAGGTCGCCCGTGTGCCTATTTACTGATTTTGTTACGTTGACAACACTGCTCTGTCATTGCTACTCGTAGTACCTACAACTAAAAGTGTTTGATACCTGGTAGACACTAATTTGGTTATCATCAGTACTCGCGTCTACCAAGTATAGTCAGTACCTTGGCTGCTGATTAAAATCTGATTCTTAGTTCACCGTAACACCACGACGGTTCTCTTTTTGTACACACTCAAGGTATGTTGTTTGTTTCTGAATGTTCCGGGTAGGTGGAATCTAGAAACTTTTTTGTGTAAGTTTTATACAGACCACCAACCGCACTGGGCCAGCGTGGTGGATATGGCCCAATCAACCTTCGTAGGTAGACTTACGTCCTGCAGTGAACTATGAAAAGGCTGGAACAGACAGTGTGTACCTACAGATATATAGAAAATTTTATAAATTCTTCTTTTCGTAAAACAATTCAAATTGGTCAATGATTTTTTTTAGAAAAGAGTTGCTTTATAATTTTGAATATGTAATAGCAATTTGGTGTAATATTTTGAAATGTTAGAGGAAACAGTGCATTGCTCCCTGAAAGATAAAAAAGCGCTACCAACATCGTTTTCCCGAAAATAAGATGTAAATTATTTTTGGGAAAAAGATGTTTTGTATTGTGATACTATATGAAACAGCGCGTCTACCAGTTGATAAATTCTACAATAATACTGAAAAAAAAATTAGATGCGTCTTCTCAACCATCGCGATAGCATAAGTCTTACGTAAAGCCTTCTACAGATTAAAGATACGTAACGTGAAAGAAACAGAAAGTTAAAAGATAAAACAAACAGCTTAGGTACGAGTACATAGCTGGATTTACCGTAATGTTTTGCGCAAAAAAACCGCATATTTTTGTGAGATCTGAGTAAAATACATACAAGGTTTATCCACACATTTCGTTAGCAAATATCAGACTCTACATTGATATTATTTTATAAACATGCGAAGTTGTTTGATTCACCACCAAATTAAAAATTGTATCAATAGCGAAATTCCCCGAAAAAATCCCAAAATTGCTCAAACTGTTTTTGTTCAAAGACTTGACTGAAAGTAAAAAAGGTAATTTTCCTGAGTTTTCACATCAAAGGCTGTGTGTTTAGATCACAAAGACTTGTTAACTTGTTATAATTAATTTTGTTTTTGAGGGTAGACATTAATAGGTGCGAGCGTCCGCTTAGAGGCACAGGAAATTGAAAGAAATTAAGTTAAAACGGCTTTTTTCAAACCATTTAAGATTTTTATACAAAAAAGTACAGTTTTAATTTATTAGTTAGTTGAAATTTAATTTTCTTTTATGTTAATGGATAAAAGAAAATTGAATTTCAATTTTTTAGGATTTTTTGAGCACGAAAGTTTTCCAGTAGTTTCTATACATTTATGATAATATATTTAATTTTTTTTTGTTTAATAGATTCATATTCACTTTATTAATAACGTTTTGTTACAGGTCAATAAAAATAAAATAAAATAAAAGTTACAAAAAAATTACGTACTTTTTACATTTACAAAAAGAGTAAAGACGTATATGAGTACTTAGTATGTATAGAGCAGGAGTTAAGTTACTTGACGCTTTACATTCATTCCGTGACATACCTGACACATGAATCCCCATCACCTGATAGAATGCCATGGAACATGATTTAATTTTTTTTTTCTCAGCTATAGGGCATGGACTATGGATGTAGTTGGACATAGGCCTCCCCTGTAGATAGCCAATAAGACTAGTTAGAAGCGGATAGAATCTAGCACGATCCTGCTAGGTCATCTTTTTACTTTGTAAGTGGACGTCCTATGCTGCGCTTGCCGGAAAGTAGTCTCCACTCGTGAACTTTACAACACTACACGGAACGCATAAATACAAAGAATAGATTACCTAACTCTACATTTAATGAGTATACGTTTTGTACTTATTTTGTACATCCGCTATCAGTTATTTATAAAGAGTCATGCCAGCCTGGCTTTAAAAATTGATAGAAATATATTAAGCCCGATTACAGAGGCGCCAGCGTAATTATATTAGCTAAATATCATAGTCCTGTTTCTTTATCACTCTAGGCATTCGATAGAGAGAACGCTTTTTACGTTGCTATTAAATTTGCGCTGGCGCCTCTGTAATCGGGCTTATTGTGCTATTATAACTATGTGTCAGAGAATAAAATCAGAAAATAAATATGGTCAGTTTTGTATAGACGTATTATAATAATAAAAACCGCAAAACCGACTTCCACCGTATACAGAAATCAAATAGTTTGCACGAATCGATGTGACATTCTTGTACATTATTGCTGATTTATCAAAAATGGCTCAGCCAGTTTCGATTAAATTTATATAGAACCACCTCAGCAGTATACCCTTTTGAACTAAAAAATATTTTTTCAAATCGGTGTGAACTGATTTAAAAATATTTTTTTTTGCCAGTATTGGCGAAAATATCGATGAACATGCACAAAAAATACATACAGACGAACATATTACCTCCTCCTTTTTGGAAGTCGGTAAAAATCAAAAATAAAAGAAAATAACTAAGAAAGTAACTTTCCCAAAACGCAAAATAAGCAAAGTACTAAAAACAAACGACGAAATTAAAACCTCAATACGGAAATGGGAAAAAGGAAAGGTCGGTCCAAACGTAACCCAACAGATGTTAGAGCACCATTACAATGCATAGACCTCTATTGGAAAAGTATTTAGGACGCCAAACCTCCGATTGTAGAATAATAAGCCCAAAACTTGATATACCAACCTTACTTCCATGCTTGAACTTGAATTTATAGATTTGTTTGCATAAGCATATCCGGTGTTTAGTATTTTTTCACTAAGGTACCAGAGGGATAATGTTGTCGATCGAGAAAATCTGAAAGAGACGCATTGATATAATATGACACGAGTTAGAAAGCGATGATTGCCGGATTTTTAGTTGACAGTTGTTACAGCAGCTTGGAAAGATTTTCCATGCATTTTTGTGGTTGAAAATTGCCTCAAGGGAAAACAGCATTATCAATTTGTTTTATACAGATATCTGTGTATTCTCAAGCATAGCATAACAAACAGCTTTTTTCCCTTCATTAATATAATTTAGGATTTCTACAGGCTCCTTACATTTCCTAGATAAAAAGAAGCATATGACACTCTCTGATCTTTGATCTACCTATTTCTATCCAAAAAATTAAGTCGATCTTTTGCTTTTTCGCTGCGCGAAAAAATACGAGTAACACAAACAAACTGACAAACAATTAAAGTCACACACACAGTTCGAATTTATAATATTAGTAAAGAAAGGATTAGCTATAAGCCAAATACTCTATACTTACCTACGCAAAACCTATAAGTAGTTCAGTCTATATGGCCTAGGGAATTATCTAAGTAGGTAGGTACGCCTTCTTCAGAACCGTTTGCCAGATGTAATTTTTACAAGACAGTTCTGTAGCTACCCACGCTTCTGCCATTTAATTTGTAGAATTAGCTTCGATATTTAAATTCGGTTTCTTTTTAAAGGTCGCCATTTATTGCTACGCCCTGAGGGTTCACCAGTCATTTAGGTAGAACAAACTAAGATATAGAGAAAATAATTATTTTAAACATCATCTTATTTCAGAAGTCTACGTATAATAATTCATGAAATAATATGTTCACACATTTAAACTAAAAATCTAGGAAACCTTGAATCCTAATTAAAAATAGCTAGTAATGATGTGCTTACAATGATACATAGGTATTTCCTAAATTCTATTGAAGTTCATAAACATTTAGGATACAATATTAATACTTATCTGCCCTATTCTCAACAATATGCCTAATCCTGTCACAATTTTTTTAACATCACTAAAGTATTATGACAACCCGTTGTCATAATACTTTACCTCGAGGGAAGTAGCAAAATCTCAGCAACTTAGTTCACGATGTATGGACAAAGTTGTCGAGTGGACGTATTTACTGTTTACACAGACTTTTGACCTGAAAACCTGAGATATTTTTAGCCGTATGCAAATAAAATATGTGTAAACACGAAGTTTTTACTTTTGAAAGTTCAGCTGTTTAGAGTAAGAATAAAAGCAGGGATCATGGATGTACTACTAGATGGGAGTGATGAATTAGGTTGTCTCGATGGCTCAGTGGTTTGTGACCCTGACTTCTGGATCAACGAGGCGTGGGTTCGATCCCCATCAAAGGCAAGCATTTATGTGATGAACATAGGTTTTTGCTTTGTGTTTGGGTGTTATTTATGTACTACCTATATAAGTATGTATTTAAAATATGTATAAGTAGTTATATCAGTTCCTGGCAGCCATATCACAAGCTTTGCTTAGTTAGGGGTCAGAGACCGTATGTAAGATGCCCCCTAATATTTATGTTTTTATTTGCTTATTTAAGGTGAGATGGTCAACTCTATATTTCGCCCTAGATCCACTTGGACCCACAGCTGGGATCGACTTGTCATTTTGCGAATTTTTAACTACCTCTTAATTTATATCCATGGTGGATCCACGTTACTTATTCTCTCATAAATCCACAAATGGATCTTTGGAAATCTATCATTATTGCTCAATTGATACTTTGTCAAAAATTTAAAAAAATCTATAACAACATACTTACGGAGTTAATTTCAATTTTATTCAACTAATTTAAAAGGTAGATTATTTATCGGTCTCTACCACATAGTTAAGCAACGTTCTTATAAAATAACTCATATTTCATGCACGATAGAAATTATTCGAAGTAGACAACTGTCATTTTGGATTTACTTTGTCGAGCATCCATCCTATACTCAGCGCGCGCAGTTTACTTATATTTTTAAAAGTTTTAAAATTTTAATATCAACAGCTAAGCTTTATCGTGATCAAAGTTTGGTAATTTGTTGTGCTGATTTTCTTTACCTAACCCGAGAAAAACCTTGATTCTACTTATTTGATTTATTAGCCAATATCCAAACTCTATATGTAGCTGTTTACGTTTAGAAATTATACTTACAACATCCCTGCCCACAATAACTAACGTAAACTGTCACTATCATTGCCAGGATAAAAACGCTGCTAAAATTGCCAGATAACCTGGATCCTGGTAACCCTAACAAATGCGCGCTTCGTAAGCCCGGCCTAAAATGTTTTTTGTAACAAGAGGGTAGAATTAAAACGGAGTGAGTACGTAATCTTTAAAAACGAGTCTACATTTTCTTTATTTGGACAACAAATGGCTGTTTAGCCGATCTTAGCCGAGTTTCACTGTTCAGGGATTTGAAGTTAGTTAGCGTCACTTAGTTTGTTGGAATTTGGTGATTTGTGCATTTTTGGAACGGTTTTTGAGAACGGTTGGGTATTTCTTCTTGTCACACTTGTTATCGTCACTTTCTTGGCTCATTTTACGTTTTGTTTTTGTAAAAATAAAGCTGTAGCGCTTGATATCTCGATTAAGTTCGTATGTTAAAAATCTTTAAACTTTTGATTGAAATAATACCATGGATGTATTACATAAAAATAGTACTTAACATTGGCCATGCAAGTGACTATGACATTCATGACAAGAAGAAACACTCGGCACTCGGCTTGAAATTTCTTGAAAAGAACCCGAATATAAAATTAAAAATCGAATATAATGTGCTTCGGCATTCTGAAATTGGTTGTGTCAATTGCAAAATATATGCCACATTTAAAAAAAAAAAAAATACATAAAATATATGCGGCTACTCCCTGTACTGTGCATTAAGTCTGTCCCGGCGGTGAAGGCAAATCTACAGCTGATAAGTGACTGATGTTGGCGGATCCGACGGGGCAGCAAAGCATTGTGTGAAGGCTAAAGGCGGCAGTAGGAGTCGTGAAGTTACTGCCGGCTAGAACACTGCATCCAGATCCTCTCCAATTGTAGCGGTTTCCGCTCCATTGGGCACAGAGGAATACGGACGAGAGAGTGCATTTATGTGTGCGCGCCCATCTATGCACTATAATATATCCTGCGCACTTGACCCGCTTCTGCTAACTGGACTCTGAGAACATTAAAGACCTGTGGCGATGGGTAGAGGTAGAGAGGTCTGGCTTCGGTGCTTGCTGGGCTTTGTCTGATATCTGCACACAGGCGGCTTGGGGCAAGTGGTCGTTTTCGCACTGCAATGGGGTAACAGTGCGACCCGGCAGCACCCTTTGTGACGAAGCAGCTCTATTTAGAGAGGCACTGCTTCCCCCGCTCAGCCGGGGAGGGGACTAGAAAAGGTGTCCTAAAAACTGCTTACTCCAAAACATCAAGGGAGGTAGTAACCACAGCTATCTACGCACCCGTTTACTTGTGGTCGAGGAAAAGATAACAAGAAAATTAATAACCATAAGGACATGACATTTGGAGCTTGGAACGTACGTACTCTTCTTGATCGAGACATCAACCAGTGTCCTGAACGCAAAACAGCCATCATAGCTCGAGAGCTTGGACGTTATAGTGTAGATATCGCTGCTCTCAGCGAAACCCATTTGGCGGACGAAGGTGAGCTTATGGAGCGAGGCGGAGGATACACATTTTTCTGGAAAGGGACCCCTGCGACTGAGGCCAGACGCTCAGGAGTAGGTTTTGCCATCCAAAACAAACTAATTCCCAAATTGGAAGAACACCCAGTAGGTGTTTCGGATCGAGTAATAACCTTGCGCGTACGGCTAGATGACAACAACTACATAAACATTATAAGTGTTTATGCGCCGACACTTGATAAAAGTGACGACGTCAAGGATAAATTTTACGAGGAAGTCACTGAGGTGCTTAGCAAAATTGGTCCCAGTGAAAAAGTCCTGCTTTTAAGTGATTTTAACGCCCGAGTTGGTCGTGATTTTGAGGCGTGGCCTCGGGTGCTGGGGCGACATGGTGTTGGTAACATGAACAGCAATGGCCAACTTTTACTTAGTCTCTGCTCTCAGTTCCATCTTGCTATTACCAACACCATGTTTAGACTCCCAATGAAACATAAAACCACATGGATGCACCCACGGTCGAAGCATTGGCATCTAATTGATTACGTCATAGTTCGACAGTCGGATATATCACAGGTTAGGGTCACTCGAGTTATGAGAGGTGCAAACTGTTGGACGGACCACAGACTTATAATAACAAAGCTTCGCCTTCGTCTACATCGACCCCGGAGAGCGCCAAGAAGTAGGATAGCCTGCATTAATCTCAAAAATTTGGAGAGCACTGAAATACGAGAAAACTACAGAAATGCTCTAGGCACAACTCATATAAGTGATGGTGCAGAGGATGGCGATCTGATCCAAAACTGGCAAAATTTATCTCAACACATTTTAAACACAGGCTTAAAAATTCTAGGTACCAAACCACACGTGCGCGATGATTGGTTTGACAATAATGACACCGTTCTCACAGAAGCCCTAAGCAAGCACCGCAATCTGTTACGGCAAGACAGCCCTCAAAATCAACCAGGTGTATCCCAAAAATTAAAGAAAAGCTCCTCAGAATTAAGAAAACTTACACGAATTGCTAAAGACAATTGGTGGTTAAGTAAAATTCATCATATTCAAGTTTTGGCTGACACGAATCAACTTGGAGCGTTTTACAGTGAGATTCGTAAATTACTCGGAATCCCTCATACTGCAATAGTTCCTCTTAAGGATACCAATGGCTCTCTTATCAAAAGCAAATCTGATGTCCTAAATCGATGGGCGGAACATTTCAATAACCTACTAAATTTAGATCGCTCAGCAGATATCCATTTCATATCCTCACTTCCTGATTGCCCCCTTGACAGTTCTCTTGATGATTTGCCAACGTTGCAAGAAGTTATTTGCGCTATAAAGTCTCAGCCAAATCAAAAAGCAGTTGGAATCGATAATATTCCTGGAGAGTTGTTGAAGTACGGCGGAGAGGAACTGCACATTACATTATGGAAGTATTTTTCTCGGATGTGGGAGGAGGAAAAAGTCCCCCCAGACTTTAAGGTATCACAAATATGCTCACTATACAAAAATAAGGGCGATCGTGCGGACTGCAACTCTTACAGGGGAATCTCTCTCCTCTCTGTCCCGGGCAAAATATTCGCTCGCGTACTCTTAGCTAGATTAACGAAGCTTTCTGAAGCTATTCTACCCGAGACTCAATTTGGGTTTCGACCACACAGAGGGACGTGTGAAGCTATATTTTCGTTGAGTCAATTGCAGGAAAAAAGCAAAGAACAAGAAGAACCTTTGTATCTCTGCTTTGTTGACTTAGAGAAAGCATTTGACAGTGTCCCTCGAGATGCGTTGTGGATAGTATTAGCTAAACTAGGTTGTACGGAAAAATTCATCAAAATGATCAGACTTTTACACGACGGCATGTCATGTTGTGTGACTGTAAATGGAGAGCAAACTGATTTTTTCTCTGTTTCCTGTGGTGTGAAGCAAGGTTGTGTCCTGGCGCCAAGTATGTTTGCTCTGTATTTTGCCGTAGTTGTTAGGGAAGCTTTGATGGGTAATGAGGACGGTATTCGAATACGCTTCCGCACTGATGGCAGCCTGTTCAATCTTGCTAGATTAAAAGCCCGAACAAAAGTTTCACACGACCTGATCACGGAAATTATGTACGCCGACGATTTATGCTTTTTGGCTAAAACTTCGGATGGCCTAAAACGTCAAATGGAGCGTTTCGATGCAGCGTGTCGTAAATTTGGTTTAAAGATAAGCGTCACCAAGACGGAGGTGATGGCAACTGGAGCTTCAGACCCTGCTCCTGTCAATCTGCGACTGGGCGAAAATACTTTAAAGCAAGTGAACAAGTTCAAGTACCTCGGAAGCACAGTAACTGCCAAAAGCGACTTAGATGCGGAAATAAACTGCAGAATTAGTGCCGCTTATTCTGCTTTCGGGAAACTCAGAACTAAGGTGTTCCAGTCACATGATATTAAGTTAGGTACCAAAATTAAGGTCTATATGGCGATTGTTCTGCCGAACCTTTTGTATGCCTCCGAGACCTGGTGCTTGTACCGTAGACATATTCGGACCCTTGACAGATATCACCTGAAGTGCCTGCGCGACATTATGAATATCAAATGGTCGGATCGTGTAAGAAATACCGATGTACTTCGACGGGCTAATGTCAGCGGCATTGAAGCGTATTTAATGCGACGTCAGCTGCGCTGGTGCGGGCATCTGTCAAGGATGCACAGCGAGAGAGTGGCAAAACGCGTTTTCTATTCTGAACTCCAGAACGGTAAGCGTAAACCTGGCGGCCAGTTCTTAAGGTTTAAGGATGTTCAGAAGAGACATATGAAGAACTGCAAGATTGAGCCTTCTTGTTGGGAATCCACTGCTGAGAATCGGTCTGAGTGGAGGCGACTTGTGCAGAGTCACGTCAGAACTTTTGAGAATAAAAGAAAGTGCGAATTGGATCGAAAACGTGATGAACTCAAAATTAGACCTCCCTCATCCATACAGTACAACTACTCAAATGGCATATTAACTTGTAGTGTCTGTTCACGGACATTTACTGCAAAAATAGGCTACATAAGCCACATGAGAGCGCGGCATCAAAGCTCATTTCCATAGATATTTAGTTTAGTTACAGAAGAAGAGTCGCTGGAGCCGAAACCGGCTAGGAGAGATATATATATATATGCCACATTTTTATACATAACGTTATCGTTATAATAATCGGCCAAGTACGAGTAGGACTCGCGCACGGAGGGTTCCGTACTTTATGGGAGCCCCCCTTAAATATTTATTTTATTTTAATTTAATAATTTATTATTGAAGTAAATATACAAGTAAATATTCTGTGAAAATTTCAAGCATCTACCTGTTACCATTATTAATATGGAGCGAAAAACGGCTAAAACATCAGGTTTGTTGTATGGGAGCCCCCCTTAATTATTAATTTTATTCTGTTTTTAGTATTTATTGTTATAGCGGCAACAGAAATACATCATATGTGAAAATTTTAGCTGCCTAGCTATCATGGTTCATGAGATACAGCCCGGTGACAGACAGACAGACGGACAGACGGACATCGAAGTCTTAGTAATAGGGTCCCGTTTTTACCCTTTGGGTCCGACCCTAAAAACGAAAGAAACACGAGAAATATGAATAATTTCATTCATCATTTTATCATAATCTTCCCCGCTATCAAATTGAAACATATTTTAAATTTCATGCGTAGATAATACTTATTATGTGTGCGATAATACTAATTCAGAATATGATAAGGTAAATGGAATTTTTACATCTCGTGAGATAAAGTTAATAAACATCTATTCTAACAAAACCCGCAAATAGATAATTTCGCACACTGAGTCAGTTGTTCACTAAACCTGTAAAAATGTTTACTATTCTTTGACTAACACAATTAATCATTTACTCTATTAGTAATGTAGGCAATAGGCAAAATCTTAAAAATATAAAAGATTTATTTCAGGCCTTATGTAAGTAAGTTCACATAGGCCAGCTGGTAGGCTAGTTATACAGACCGTCAGTTTACGTTAGGGTGGCTTGAAGAATTAAACGACGTTTGTTCGGTTTAAAGGTTTATTATAGACTACTCGCATATTCGATACAAAGAGTTTAGTACCTTAAAACTACTTCATACTACAATACGACTTCTTCATACTACAGTACTGCTTCACCTCCGGGGGTGAAAGAGAAAATGTTCTTATTCTACACAATTAATTCTACAAACTTATTCTTATTCTACAAACTTAAACTAGTTACGAAACATCTTTGTTCTATCTTTATGAACTATATCTACCTTTCCGTTTCGTTCAATCTTCACATTAATATCTAAATCTTCTAACACTTTAAAAGGACCATTATAAACATAATCTAATTTACGCGCACATTCATTCTTAACTAAAATTAAATCGTTCATGTTATAAGATATAGGGTTACTATTCCTATCATAATTTTGTTTTCGTTTTTCCTTACACGCTAACAGATTTTTTCTAGCATCACTTAAGGCTACTTGCATTTTATATTTTAGTTCTGCACAATAATCATCAAGGTTATACAATGGTTCTACATTTTCTTCTATACGGTTTGATATTTTACATTGTCTTCCGAATACAAGTTCATAAGGCGTATATTTAGTTTGAGTGTTTACACAAGTATTATAACTAAAACACCAATAAGGTATCCAGTGGGACCAAGAAAAATGTTTATTTGTACAATAAGTTCTTAAAAATGCACCCAAATGCTTATGAGCTATTTCTAACGAACCAATTGATTGATGGTGGTATGCGGTCGATATTAATTTCTCAATTTCTAGTAATTTACACACTTGCTCCATAACTTGAGAGATAAATTCAGTTCCTCTATCCGTAGCTATAGTTTTCGGAATACCAAAACGCAAAATAAAATTATTTACGAAGGCTTTGGCTACACTAACTGCTTCTTTGTTGGGTAAGGGATAAGCTTCTATAAACTTCGTTAACTCACATTGAAGAGTTAGTATATAACAGTTTCCATGCTCATCCTTTTCCAAGGGACCAACCAAATCAAGAAAGATTTTTTCAAAAGCGGTCGAAGCTGTGGTAGTTATAGTCATTGGTTGCTTAGTATACTTACCTTGTTTCATCTTCTGACACATTTCGCATTTACTAATATATCTTCGAATATCCGAATCTAGACCTGGCCAGTAGTATTTTTTTTTAATATTATTCGTCATTCTATTTATCCCTACATGTCCACTCGTGGGCAATAAGTGATAATCATTTAAAATAAATTAATTGTCTTTTTCATCGTATATTCTTTTTATACCTCTAAGAACACATATACGGGGACCTTTCCATTCTTTTAATGATTTAATTACACTACATAAACCCTTTATAAATTCATTATTCTTTTCATCTTTGACTATGCATAGTTCCTTTATCTTTATTCTGTTGCAAAATTCCCCAAGCTTTGTTGCAAATTCGTCTCGCGAAAAATGCATTTTGAAGCTTAAATTAACACATAATAACATACTACTTGGTACATACACAAAACATTCCTTTTCTTCCATTCTTACGTTTTTCTTTTTTAATTTATTTATGACTTCATTTTCTACTAACTTCATTTCAATAGAATCACTCGGCTGTTTTAATAATTCCACGACACGTGGGTGATCAGGCCACTTGTCTTGGTTTCCATTAAACTCAGCTTGTACTTCTTCCCCCTGTTTCTTTCGGTCTTCTTCTTCCATCCTTCTCTTTTGAGCTCTAGTTGTTACGGCTAAAACTTGTTCTTTCATCCCTTTTAATTCATTTGATGTTATATAAACTCTAGATAATGCATCTGCGACTGAATTATCTTTACCTTTTATGTATACTATTTTGAAATCATATTCTTCGAGAATCAACCGATATTTTATTAACCTACTTGACGGATCTTTCATACCGAATAAATAAATTAAAGGTTTGTGATCTGTCATAATTGTAAAAGTTCTGCCAAAAACATAGGGTCTAAAATACTTGACTGCCCAAACTATTGCGGTGATTTCCTTCTCGATAACTGGGTAATTTTTCTCCGCTTTATTTAACGGTCTGCTGGCGTAAGCTATGGGTTTCATATTTTTGTTACATAATACAGCTCCTACGGCTAGATCAGAAGCATCCGTTTGGATTACGAACTCATTTGTTTCAGAAAAATCTGGATATTGCAATATCGGAGACGTCATTAACTTTGTTTTAAGAAAATCAAAAGCCTCTTGGCATTTGGCATCCCATCGAAATGGAACGTCTTTCTTCAGTAAATTATTTAAAGGCATGGTAATAGTTGCAAAAGATGGTACAAATTTTCTATAATAGTTACAAAAGGCGACAAAACGTCTTGTTTCGTCCGAATTTTGTGGAACAGGGTATTGTTCCAAAACTCTTGTTTTTTCAGGATCAGGTGAGACACCCTCAGCAGATACTAAGTGTCCAAGATATAGTATTTCCTTTTTTAAGAATTGACATTTTGCTGGATTTAGTTTTAAATTCACTTTTCTCAATCTTTCAAACACATCCATCAAATTTTGATTGTGAATAGTCAGATTTCGTCCAAAAATGATGAGATCATCTAAATAGATAAAACACTTTTCGAAAGCTAATCCAGACATTGCAATTGACATAACTCTGCTAAATGCACTACAAGAAGTTTTTAAACCCATTGGCAATCGTTTAAGTTGATAATGTCCCGTGCTTGTTGAAAATGCTGTATACTTTCTACTTTCTGGGGTCAATAAGACTTGATAATACCCTTGTTGAAGGTCAAGATGAGTAAAATAGACTGAGCCAGATAACGAGTCGAGAATATCAGTTATATTTGGTAATGGGAATTTGTCATCAACAATATTTTCATTTAATTTTCGAAAATCTACAACCAATCGCCATTTTTGGGATCCTTCAGATTTTTTGGGAACTAATAATATGGGGCTGGACCACTCACTTGAAGATTCTTCTATTATATCATCCTCGAGCATTTTCACTATTTGTCTATTAACTTCCGGTTTTAAAGCTTGTGGTAGCCTATAGGGCTTAACGTAAATGGGATTTACATTAGATTTTAATATTATAGATTGCTCACAGATATTTGTAGTTTCTAGCTTATCACCGGGTAAAAAGAAAATATCCGAATATTTTGATGAAATTTTCTCAATTGATTCCTTTTCTTCTTTATTTAAATGTTGTAATTCTAACAATGGTAATAAAGTTTCAGCTCTTTTAGCATTACTTTCACAATGTCCAAATTTGAAAATATTATAATCATTTAAGAGTTCTGCGTTCAAAACAAAATTGTCTAATTTGACCTCTTCATCGCGTGTATTTAGAATTTTAATCGGTACTCTTTTATTTGTTGGCCTAACAATAGTTCCAGCTAAAAACACATCCTTTTCAATCTCTCTCGCACAAACAATGCAATCACCTTCCACATCTTTGTCTAAATAAACGTAGTGAATTGACTCACTTCGAGGTGGGATTATCAGCGTGTTACTGTAATCTGGTTTGTCACAAATTGGTAACGTGATATACTCACTTCCATTCTGCAGCGTTAGTAAATTATTACCTAAATCTATATTAGCTTTATACTAACTTAAAAAGTTATTTCCTAATATTCCATCAACTAAAATGGGAAGATTCTTAAAAATATGAAACTTATTTTGAAAACTACGATTTCTATCGACATTTAAATCTAACACTACAAATCCAGTAGATCTAATTTTACCACCTATACCGTTGACTTCTAAGTTATCGTATGAGACAACACATTTTTTCGGAAGCTCTTCTTCCTTAATAACTGAGATAGAAGCGCCTGTATCCAATAGTAGTACTAATTTCTTACCATTAATATAAAAATTAACGAATTTAGAGTTTCCTCTGCAAGCGTAAATAAAATCAGTTATCTCGAAAAAACTGGTTAGTATCTCCTTCGTTACGCTTTTGGTCTATATCAGCAGTGCTTACTTGCACATCTTGGTTTATCGGAATTGCCATTACGTTGTTATTATAATAATAACCTTGTCTGCCACGTCCATAGAAAAATCGCCTGTTATACTGACCTCTTCCACGTGGGGCGTTCTGGTATGGTCTAGTAGGACCCTGGTATCTAGGCTGATAATTGCTGTAATTGTTATTATTATTTTGAAATCGGAGCCCTCTGTTGTTGTAAAAGTTTTGATTTCCACCGCGGCGTCTGTTTTGTCCTCTAAATCTGGGAAAACGATGAGGAGACTTACCACGGGATGATGCATCCATTCTCCATACCTCGCCTTGCCTTGAAGTAGACGCTATTGAAGTCTCGTCCTTAGCCGCCTGGATCGCCTCTTTAAGAGTCGAGTAGTTGCGAGCGGCAACGATGGTACTCAGCTTCTCGTCCTTAAGTCCACCTGTAAACTTTTTAATAACCATCTTCTCATTTATAGGTTTTAAAATAGCGCATTTAACTGTATCTCCATCAGACTGTGAGATATTCAGCTCTGTCATCAGTTTTTCTAATTGTAAACCATATTCGTCTATGGACCTATGACCTTGATTTAATGATAAAATCTGGTTCTGAATTGCTGTAAAAGATTTTTTAATTTGTAGTACCCTTTTGAAATCTTGAATCATTTCGTTGACCGTACTATAGGTTTCACGAACACGTAATTTTGCGTTTTCGGTAAGTCTACATTTTAAAACAAAAACGATTAGCGTTTTTTTTCCTATCTCATTCAACATTTCCGCATACATCTCCACCGTGTCAATTAATCGTTTCGTAGTACATTCTTTATCGTCTAATATAGGTATTAGGTTACATGCCGTTTTGATATCAAAATCCATTGTTACAGATTGTACGTCTAAAGACGGTGTGCACAAATCAACAATTTCCTTAAATAATATACAATTTCTTTCGTACGTTGCAATGGCTAATTCTAAATCTACTTTAGATTCATCTTCATCGGAATTTAACACAGAAAACAATTGTTCATTTAATTCGATAAAATGATTCGCTTCTTGCAATTTACTCGGCGTTACTGAACACTTAAATCTACTCTGGCCTTTCTTTACCAGATATTTCTTTATCTCTGACAATTTTTTATTTATATCGCACAGAGTTTTTGCAGCTTGCTCCATACTAATTCATAAATCATTATGAAATATATAATGCATCGTGCGCATATATTTTACAAATCATTAAATTAACTCAAGCCCATACCATATCATAGTAAAATTACATACCCTTTATTCATTTATACTAACACTAATTTTATTGTTCAAATGATTTTGTTTTTCGTAAGATTTAATTTTTATTTTATTTATTTTTCACCTCACTTCACTTATTTTTTTATATCGTCTTGATTTATTTTATTTGTATATTTCCACTCACGGTATTATTCACTTCACTTAGGTATCCACGAATTTCTTGACGAATTTGACGAAATTCGAAGAAATGGAGATCTCTTTAATTAATTATCGCCGTCCGTTGCTCTCCTTCGGAAAGAGTTTCTAATTCTTTCCAATGTTCCTCTCGCGGCCTGCGAGTCTATCCATCTTACATGCATATTCTTGTATTTTCTTGCCAGATAAAATAGTGAAAATAACATTATGATGGCCAGTACCACAATCAGCAGTATGTAAATATTCTGAAGTTGACCTTTCATATTACTATAGTTCTCTTCGTTTCCTCCGTTCGAAGTTTGTGATATAAAAACGTCTTCTTTTTCCACTTTCGATTGACACATTTTTATAGAAATAACTTCTTCTTCGGTATAATTTCAATGACAAAAAAAAATCACTGTTATAAAAGTTCTAACTTGAGCACCGAGGCACACAGGAATTCGCGCACATCAGCGGTTTTCGCCGGGCTCGCCGGGGCCGCGCCGGCCGGTAGCGGTGATATCGCGTTACATTTCACAGAACTGGCAGGGTCGCCATGAAGAATTAAACGACGTTTGTTCGGTTTAAAGGTTTATTATAGACTACTCGCATATTCGATACAAAGAGTTTAGTACCTTAAAACTACTTCATACTACAATACGACTTCTTCATACTACAGTACTGCTTCAGGCTAGCCCTGGGGTCAGAGTTTTTAAGCCGCCTGAAGGCCTCTGAGATGGCAATTTGACGTGTCATCCGAGCCACGGTAGCACTCAGTTGTAAATGCCACCCGCGGTCACCCATCCACAGCATAACCGTGTTAAACTTTGCTTAACTTCGATGATCGCTAAAGAACACCTAGTCAAACTACGCTAGCGCAGCTCATATTAGCTATTACAAATGATACGAATAAATTACATTTCAGTCATGAATTCAAAATCGTCTACAAAATCAAAAATTTTAATTTAAAAATCTATACCTAAGTACCAAAAGGTCGGATCAGAGTAGTCAAGTACAAGTTATAATCTGCCATGTCCATCGAAATAAATAAATATAAATTACATCAATTATAAGCAATGTCAGTTTAATCTATACCAATATTATAAAGAGGAAAGATTTGATTGTTTGTTTGTTTGTTTGTTTGTTTGTTTGCATTGAATAGGCTCCGAAACTACTGAACCGATTTGAAAAATTCTTTGACTGTTGGGAAGCTACACAATCCCCGGATGTTATAGGCTATACTGCCCTGCAGTCCTTAAAACGCAGTATCTGACTTTTTTACGTTTTTGAGTTAAATATTGATCCGTAATGGGCACGTCATAAGGAATCGAATGATGTAATCGGTTTTTGATTACCGCAACTACAAGATAGTAAAAAACAACTACCTCAACGCAGTAACTAGGAATGTTTTATGCAAACTGTAACGATAAACTATCTAAAATACAGTAAGAGCAATTACTGTATTTTAATAGCTTTGTTTTCCCAGATAAAATGCAGTAAATGTCGTCACTGCTACAAAAAAACGGTTAACATAACCTTAAAAATATGGTGAACACATAAACTAAAATGCAGTAAATAGATAATGTACTGAAAATATGAATACTGCAAAGTTTATTTTTATTACTTTTCAAAATGATTACAGACTAGTCTGCAGTAAGTAACTAAGACGCGGTGTTTAAGATAGCATCACCTATTTTTTCCATACGGTCAAAACAAAGTAAAATGCAGTGAAGTTAATTGAACTGTCTTTTATTTATATCATAGGTTACTTTTTGTTGTCAATGTTACTAATTAAATTGCAGTATTTTGGTTATTTACTGCAGTATAATCGATAATATCTATCACTTCAATAATTACATTTTACAGCCTAAATTGCAGTATAAGTCGTAGTTACTGCAATTTAATTGGTAATTCAAATCAAGTCATTGTATTCCACTGTTTTCGTGGAGTTTCCTACTGCATTTTAGCTAGTATTTGTCGCTCAATCAGTCGCGTGCCGAACGCCGCGCCGTGGAAGGTGGACGTCGACAGCGCGTGGCTACTTGTTTTGTGTGGTAATTTCGATGTTTTTAAGGTTTCTAAATAAATTATGATAACACATTTACATTTATCCAAATCTATCACCTATTTCTAAGACCTAATTTTTACATAATAATTGTTACATTGACATGAATGTACAATGATAGATCACGTAATTCTATTTTATGGAATATTGGTTACAAGTATAATCCTACCGCTCAACTCAGTATTGAGACAGTACTTAACTCAGGACTGAAACAGGTGTGGGCGGCGGGTCCCTACAGTCCATCATCATCATGCGGGTTCTTCCCCCCCGTGTTTGGCGAGGGTTAGGATGCCAACTCGAGCTTGCGCTCTCTTCGGCGGCTGGACGCTTCAGCTATCGAGCTGAGGGGCAATGTTGGGAGGATGCGAGTACCCTTTTCCGTCCGCGAGGACGGGCGGCTTTTCTCAGCACCCTCGCTAGCCACTTGTATGGCCATCGCTGGCCACATCTTGGCTTGGTTGTACTGGGGTGGCCATTCTTTGGTTTGGTGGTACTCTCTTCTTAGTTTAGGCCTCATCTCTATTTTGGATGCCGCTTGGTCCCTCAGAGTCCTGCTCCGTGTCCGAGCCAGCCAAGAGGAGATCTTTAGGGAGGGCACGCCATGTACGTTCGGCAGGGAGGCGTGCGTGAAGCGGCGCAATGTTGTTCAGGTGGGGTTATGGCCCATTGTCCGCGCGGTCAAACATGCCACGCGACAGACGAGCCACGGACTCCCTCACGGTTTCGATTCGCACGTCCCGGGCGATAACGTCATTGCGAAAGTACCGGCCGGCTCCCGAGATCATCCTCAGAGCGACGTTTTGCACCACTTGCATCATTTTCTTCTGGCTGGCTGAGCAGAGCGCGTACCAAGCGGGCGTTGCGTAAGTTAACCAGGAACGAATGTAGGTCTTGTAAATCCCTACTTTGGTCTTCAGTGGCAGCTTAGAGCTCATCACGGGTCGCAGCAAGACTCGAACAGCCTTCGCCTGGTGAACGGCGTGCAAGGTCTGCGAGCTCATGCGAAGGGCCCGGTCGATGTAGACACCCAGGTACTTGCAGGTGCTTTCCCACGCAATGTCTTGTCCTCTAAGCTGCAGTGGCTTCATCAATGGTGGTAGTCTTGGTGATCTCCCGGTCAGCAGCGCTGCCGTCTTTCCCACGTTGATGGCAATCCGTCATTTATCGAGCCATTCTGGCAGGATGTCTAGGACTAGTGGATCCTACCAGCGGCTATTCTCTTGTTCCTGGACGACGCAATGTTAGCACTATCGTCCGCGAAGAGGGCGAGGACGACTCCCCGTTCTCCTGGTCTGAGGTCTTCCAGGATCGGTATGTCGTCCGTGTAAATGGCATAATAGAATGGTGATGTGCAACTCCCCTGAGGAACTCCCGCAGCCATTCTTCTGTGTCCGGAGCTGACGTTCTCGACGGACACGTAGAACTTGCGGCCTTCATGGGATGACGCTGCGACTCGAACTAGCGCGGGCAGCGGCGCCGTGGTGCGTCCGTACTACGTCCGTAGTTAAAACATACGGAAGGAGAGCATTTGTTATGTTATATATACTTAGAAGAATACCTATGATTATTGTTCCTAGATAGTTATTTAAGTGTTTAAGTATGTCTGAGCAGTTCTATTGAAAGATCTCATTAGTTTTTATTGCATATTTCAGTTTTCTCTTAAGTATTATTGGCAGGGCCAGATTTAGGGGAGGGTAACCGGGGCTATAGCCCTGGGCCTCCACAAAAGAGGAGTCCCTACAAACAGAGACTTCGGGAAAAAAACCTTTCAATATCCGACTTATCTGACTAGTAAACAACTTTCCCTTCGATATTTTTTTCACTGTTTTACTTTATACAAACATGATTGTATTGTTCTTAAATATAAACAGAAATCATAGATCTATATTTGTTCACTCCAATCAGGCAATCGATAAAATATCAAATGTCAAATGACCCTAATAAGTATTTGCAATTTACTACCCATCTTCAGGAAGTATTAACTCCTTAGACCGATAAATATTATTTATTTCATTTGGAAAATAATTTTGAGCCAGGTTGCTTCCACTCTTTTGTTGCCCCTAGGCCTCTAGACCTCTAAATCCAGCCCTGATTATTGGCAGTGTTAATCATAAATGTTATAAGTGATTTAAGGTTTAATTACTACATCTATACTGTGAGTGTGACTAACCCAAATTGCTATGATATCACAAAAGTCTGAGCCAGAATAGTCTAAATAATAATAAAAAGTGATTGTGTTGATTTTTGTTGATGTTGAAGTGCAGTGTTGATTTCTTAATATATCTTTAATAAAAAATATTTTGATCGAAATACTCTTTCTTACTCCATAAAATAAGTAGCTTACGTAATTTAGTCAATAATTATTTACATACTGCACCTACATTTTATTCAAGAGACACATTAAAATGCAGTAAAATAAATCTGATACTGCATTTTAAACGGCAAAGTAGTACATGTCCCGCATAATTTTGCAGTACTAACTCAAATTACTGCATTTTAATCTGATTATGCGAACTTTTTCACTAAATTTTATGTGTAGTAACTGCTCATTTTTGGGATCTTTTTTTTCAAAAGTGTTTTTATATATCATATAATAATCTAAGTGCGTATTTTCTTTCCTGAAGTCTTTCTTCGAATTCAGATGCGCCCAATGGCATTCAAAACATACGTCATAAAACCTTGTAACATAGAAAAAAAACAAATCAAAAAGTTTTTCGCGTTTTTCTCGAAACCGCGTTTTTGCTCATACTACATTTTAAAGGCTGCACGGCAGTATAATACATTTTCAAAAAAATTAGGGATCCTTGCTAAAACTCCAATAAAGTAACTCAAGGTGTAAAAAAATACCTTTTAATTTAAATATTATGTAATCTGAATATGTAAAAAGTTTTTAATATTTAATTGTCATAGTCTATTGGTTGTTGTTACCCTAGCAACCAAAAATAAGTATGTCACTTCTGTCAAATGTTTGAAATATAAACAGCTAACAGTTTACAGCTTTAAAAACCTTAGATTATGCTTTAAACACATTGAATTATAAATTTCATTGCTTAGACACATATTCAGCTTTATTTAATTTAATTGTGTAGCTACAGGCCCGTTTCCGTCGTCATAATTCCTGTTCAACAGTTAGGAAATCATTTATGAGGTACAAAGGCAATTTACTTATATTTTCTACCATTTTAAAATGCTCAGAAGATCAAGATCTCAACTTTCTAGACATAGTTCCCAGGCAAGGCGACGGCATCAAAAATACGTCGTAATGAAGAATCTTCATCGGAAACTGAAAATCGTCTTGAAAGCCGGAGAGAATACGCGTCACAATCGCGTGCCAGAGAGTCGATTATCGAGCGTTCCCAGAGGCTTGCCGAACAACATTAGAGAACCTCCCAAGTCCGCGCGCGAGAGTCGAGTACAGAGCGTTCGTAGCGGCTTGAAGAGCAAAATAGTAGAAATATTCTAACTCGCACTACGGAATGAATCGAACTCTGAGCATTCCCAACGCCTACGAGATCAGAGAGAAAGACAGAATACGTTAACAACTAGAGTTCGAACTCAAATTTTAGCTCACAGTAGCAGATCAGTATTCAGATACGATCCACAAATAGATTATGCTCAACAGCCTTCCGTCCAAATTGGAACCATGAATAAGATTTGCCCTAAGTGTTATGCAAAAAAATGGGACGATGAACCTAATGGTATATGCTGTGCACTGGTAAAGTTTTGACAAGTAATCATTCACTAGCCGGACATTTTTTAACCAACATACGAAAGTACAATAGTGTCTTCCAGATGACTTCGTTTGGCGCGAAATAAATCTATAACAATATTATAAAGAGGAAAGATTTGATCGTTTGTTTGTTTGCATCGAATAGGCTCCGAAACTACTGAACCGATTTGATAAATTCTTTCACTGTTGGAAAGCTACGTTATCCTTGGATGCCAAAGGCTATATTATATTTATTAAATAATTAAGAGATACTAAAACTCCCATGTAACTCTAGGTGTACAAAAATTACCTAAAATATTTTGTACATCGCGTGCGCTGCGAAAACTATTGATGATACAATAAAATAATGTACTACGACTTTGTAGAACTTATCATTATTTACAAAAAGTTTCCCGACAGAGTATGTCTATCTATTATAGTTAAGCCAAAATAAGTGTTCTTTTATTTGAAAATTTTAATTGAAATGCCGCCGCAAGTTAAGGCTCTTTATATCATGGTATAATATTATATAAACCTTTTTCAAAATAAACTACTTTTATATTCAGGAATAATTCAGGACCTTTATATAACTTTTAAGTTGTTCAATTCAGACATTTCATTCGAAAGATATCATGAGTTTAAAAATGTAAGTATTAGAAAGAAATCGCGTGGTCGCCGCTCACCCCGCTCGGCTAGCTAGGCATCACCATATTTTATCTCCGCTATTCCTGTAGGTACCTGTACCTATACCAGCCTTTTTTGATAGTCCACTGCAGGACATAGACCTACCCACGAAGTGTGATTGAGCCATATCCACCACGCTGGTCCAGTGCAGGTTGGCGAATTCATATAGGGCATCCGAGCATCGAATGTAAATGTAGCGTCTAATGTGTTTTAAAAAAAAGACTTTCCTTTTACTGCTTACAATTTTAACGAAAGTATAAAGAAGTAATATGAAATAGACATGAAACCGCGACCGCGTTGTAATCTATTGAGTAGCGAGAGAATCTACCTACGGTTGGGCCATATCCACCACGCTGGCCCAGTGCGGGTTGGTGGATTCCTATAATAATACGTAATCCAGTTCTTTCTACGGACGTAGGTATGCAGGTTGCCACACGATATTTTCATTCACGGAAAAGCCAGTGATGTGAAATTCCGTACCTAAATTCCAAAGAAACTCATTGATACGGGATCGGGATTTGCACCTAACAACTCACGATTTTAAGATAGGTGTTACTACTAGACCACCACGGCTATATACCTCCTCTATCTACAGATTTGGAAAAGCTAACTTAGGCAACCGACATACAGACGATTTATAATTTCTGTTATAGTGATAGTGAGTGGAGTGAGTGTCCTGTCACATAGTACGTAAAACGAACGATCGATGGGGCTTTAAAGTTCTCGAATGTAGACAATGATCAATTGGCAAGTGTAGAAAAGGTCTTCACGTGAATCTAAGATCTGGTCGAGACCATCGGAACACGTTGGATGCCAGCGCTTCCATTGGTTCCATCACAGCTTTTTGGGTTAGCAAGTTGAAGAGGCCTTAGGTAGGGCACACAATTCGTAGAAGTAGAACTGATACTACAAAGTACTCGAATGAAGAAAAGATCAAAAAAACTGTATATTAGAACGTCAACTAACTTACGTTGATAGAATCTAGACGGACTGCGGGCTGCGGGTCTCTAATATTATAACCGTTTAAAAACTCTGAAGCCACTTGAAGCCAGGGATAGCCACCCGACCCATATGAAATTACTTTTATTTAGATAGGCAAAAACTATCTTTACTTTATGTAAATAGTCGAACAGATTAAGACTACGATTCGATCGATTCTACTGCAAAATTGATTCATTATTGACGGAATGATCGCGTAACATACATACAAAATGAAACACACAGTCGAATTGCGAACCTAACTTTTTGGTGGATACATGGATGGACGCTGGATGCAAAATTCTTGCAATGGTTTTATTCGGTGTTATTCAAGATCTAAAAAGTGAGCCCTATATTAAGCAGTGGGTGTTCTATGGAAAAAAATATTTGCTTATATGAGACTGTATATGAAAACGCGCTAAGATAACTGTGTTCATGTGAGTGACATATATCTACATTACGTGGTAGGTAAATAGGCACAATACTCAGAAAATCTGTCTTCTTTAACCAATCGTACCCGGGCGAAGCCGGGGCGGGCCAGCTAGTGGTCATATATTTATGCATACCTTCTAATATGGCGATACATTGATGTGTAAACACATAGTGTGACGATAACAGGAAACTCGATCAGTTTTTAGGCACAGAACCCAAAAAATAGTCAATAAATCCGTAATAGCGATTCTATTGAACAAAAGACTGGCCGGTAACAACAAAAAGAGACCCCAACACAAAGGTCAGCAAGCATACGACCTCTTTCTCAAAACAGCGTTCGAATTGTCCTAATTTCGGCGGGAGATCGCGATAAGACGCGAAACTCCGGGAAAACGGGAAGGTGAGAAATCCTGGCCTTAGGAGCGTATTCTGAAATGATAGAGATTTTTAAACAAAAAAAAAATGCAAGTGGAGTCCCTCCGCGCGGAAGAAGTGAAACTTCGACGCAACAGTGCTTGCTTTCATACCACCTCCATGGTAGCGTAAAACTTTTTTTTTTTTTTTGAAACAAATACATATACAATATAGTTATACATATAACAGCACCAAAAAACCTTTCGGTTTATCTTGGTACCTTAATTCGTTCTATTAATTAATAAATAATTCGTTGATTTCTTCCATTAAACGTTTTTAACGCAACCTTGTTGGAAGTCGCGTTACAAGTTTTACTTCAAAAATTATATAATTTTATTAAATTGATTAATTGAAACGTGAATTAGTCTAGAGTTTTCTTAGATGTTACTTAAAATCGGTTCAGCCGTTTTAAAGTTACCAGCTGTTTTGTTAGCTGCGGTAGAAGCTTATTGCATTATGAGTTTTTTAAATTTTTAACTGACCAAAAGCGACAGAAGCGAAGGTCTCTGTTTCATGTCGACAATTTTCTTTCGTCTCTCCGGATGTTGATTTTAGTCCACAGGTCGCATTTTTCAACGAATCTCATGACGAATGAAAATTGACAGACACTTACCTTTTATACAAGGCTACACTGGTAAAGTTGTTAGTTTTGATGTACAGAATAAGCCCCTAAAATAATGCTATTTTTTTTCTTTTGTACCTTTCTCTCTATCTTCTTGGGTTGCCTGGAAGAAATCACTTCTACAAAGTTGTAGCATCTATTTTCTCTATTTTTCTGTTTTATGTGTGTGTGAATGTGAATCAATAAAGAGTTTATCTACACTAATGTTGTGACATTCTACTTATGTTTCCAATACTTGACTTATAATGACTACTGTTATAGCGCAGACAACATTTAAGCAATTTCACATGATGTTATAATATCCACATCGATATCGTAAAATCTCATTATAACATCGCGCGCTCGCTCCTGATTGGCCCTGCGCGCGCAGCTGCGCTCTCATTGGTTAGATTTTAATGGCGCCAAGTTCACTGTGACAATACACGTACGCGTGAATTTAATGTTTCGCAATATGTTTATTTTTATTAGTGAAGATAAAGTAGTGTATGCAACTGCATATAACACGGGTATTAAAACACTCGTTACTATTATGAAACTCGCTGCGCTCGTTTCATAAACTCACACTCGTGTTTTAATACCCTTCATTATATGACAGTTGCATAAACTACTAATATCTATCTATCTAATTGATTACCAGTAACCCTGCATATTAATGGAATTTTAGTTGACAGCGATTTTATTTGAGGTTTTTCTATAAAGTAAGTAAGTTCGTATAGGCCGGGTGGCTAGCCCTGGTGTCAGAGTTCTTAGGCCGCCTGAAGGCCTCTGACATGGCTAAACGGTTAAAACAACCGGGGCCTACAATTTAACGTGTCATCCGAGCCACGGTAGCGCTTAGTTGGAAAATGCCACCCGCGGTCACCCATCCAAGTACTGACCGTGCGGAACGTTGCTTAATTTCGGTGATCGCTGACAATCACCTAGTCAAACTACGCTACGAGCGAGGTTTTTCTATCAAGAAGGGAGACGTTTGCTGTCGCACTATTTATCAAGCATTTAGCAAGATAATTAAATAATTATACTTATCTAAATTTTAACAAGAATTTGGGAATATAAAACAAATCAGTCAGGAGTACGTGAGATATAGGCTTAAGATTCAGTTTAAGAGATGTGTCGCCAGCCGGGCTAGGATGCGCACAACGAAATATTTCTTTCGACGTGTCAAAACGAGACAGCGTTATGGCAAAGTATATTTCTGTCACTTTTTCACACGACGAAAAGAGGCGAGTCAGACTCGCGCACGAAGGGTTCCGTACCGTGTTGAAGCCCACCTAGCCCCATTCCTCTTGCCGTTATCAATAGCGAGCAAAAATCTCCTCTATTTTTTGTTATAGCGGCAACAGAAATACATCATCTGTGAACATTTCAGCTGCCTAGCTATTATGGTTCATGAGACCTGGTGACAGACAGACGGACAGACAGACAGCAAGTCTTAGTAATAGGGTCCCGTTTTTACTCTTTTGGTACGGAACCCTAAAAAAAGATACATGCAAACGAACATAGAACCTCCTCCTTTTTGGAAGTTGGTTAAAAAACAATGATACATATATATATTATAATGATACTCACAGAGAACTAGTAATCTCGAACGTGTCAGAATACGTCTAAAGCGATTACAGGCAGGTGCGCCGTGTAGGTAGATTAATGACCCGCCCCGCGTTTGAGAAAAAAGGAATGGACATTTTTTTAGCGGAACTCGGGTTAAGAGTTTTATTTGGATGGGAATGGAACAAACAGATTGCAAACTTCGCTAAGTAGTTCCCTTTACGTAATAAGTACATACAACCCGGTCAGAATATCTGTGCAGCTCGCTGGAATGCGGCGCCTCTCCCGCTTCCCCTGTCACCTCTCCGCGCACTCCCCGGTGCGACAGTACGGTTAGCATCTTCGTTGCCGATACACGTCCCGATAATAATTTACGTCCGGACGGTATACTAGACGTCCGGTGATGTATATACGTCCCGATAATTCGATTTGACGTCACGAAGTCAGGTGCACAGATATTGTGACCGGGTTGTAGTTGTAAACTTGAAATATGTTTTGTTTGTTTATAGACTTATATTTTTGTGTACTTGTACCAGCCTTATTAATAGTCCACTGCAGGACGTAGGCCTACCCACGAAGGGTGATTGGGCATATCCACCACGCTGGCCCAATGCGGGTTGATGGATTCACACACGCCATCGAATTTCTTCTACGGACGTATGCAGGTTGCCTCACGACGTTTTCCTTCACTGTAAAGCCAGTGGTGTGCAATTCTGTACATAAGTGCCAAAGAAACTCATTGGTACGGGACCGGGATTGAACCCACGACCTCAAGAATGACAGCGCAGAAGATGGCGCTTGAAGCTCCAAAAAATTAGATCGGAAAGGTGATATTGCAAAAAGGGCTAAGACTAGGTACAGTAGCTCAAAAAATCCGATAAACTATGATAAATAAATGCGCAGAGGAAAACAACCGCATTAAATGCTTAATTTATGAGTAATTTCACATTTTCCGATTTGATTTTTGCTCAGTTATTGAATTCCTGCCATTTTGGTCACATATAACCTTTTTTATATAACCTACATAGAATTAATAGCCTACATGTAAAAAATGCACTGAAGAGTTTAGTTTTGTTAGCAAAACTTCGTCAGACGTTAATGATACATCAAATTGATACGTTTATAGGTACTTTATACTTCGATCAAGACTTTATACGTTTCTTTTGTTTCATTTATTTCGTGGATTTTTTTATTATGGGACCAACAGCAATCTTCAGTTGTTCATAATAACGTAGGTACTACATATAAGTGGGTTCAGTATTATAAGATCTCTGAGAGACAGGTATATGTATGTATCTACCTTTCATGTATCTGTAATTTTTAAAAGTATACTGCTGAACATAGGCTAGGCCTACGAGTCATATCTACTGCGGTGGCCCTGAGGAGGATTAAGTTGTTACTTGGTGAAGTCGCGGGTCACCGAGAAAGTCGAAGGCAAACGTGTAAGAGGTTTGTTTTTATTTTCCTGTTTATGGTGAATAGTCAAGAACATTTTGTCGTTTTATTAATTTTGTAAAACCATCATTAATAGTGTGATGAGTGTAATGTTGTTTATATTCTCTTAAAAGTATTATATTATATCATATTTCTGTGTAAATGGATCTAAACAACTGTGAATTATTTCGAAGTAACTTGCCCCGCGTTCACATTTCTGTATTCTTATAATGGTGTATGAAGATCACGTAGCACATAGAAACCTCTTTAGTAATCAAACTCACGGCACAAGTTAGATCTATATATTTAAAAAAAAAGGAGAATGAAGGATGAATACTTACTTTTTGGCGGGAAAGAAACTAAGAAGGATCAATGATGTGAAAATGGAGCGAAGAATAAAAAAAAATGTTTGTAACCATATATTTCTAAGATCGGAGAATGCTGAATAAAATATTTTGACTACGAGGTGTTTAAATCTTGTAATAGTTAACAATAAAAAATCATCCAACGAATTGCAATGAAACGTGTTCTTTTCGTTGATAAAAGAATACAGGATAATATAGAAATCGGTTTTAAACAGGCCTTTAGCCTATTTTTGTTATTTGTGACATTTGGCGTTTTTGGCGGGAACGGGGAAAAATCATGTCGCCGCATTTTATTATTTTGTGAATTATGTTTCTATCAGTGATAATTAGTTTTCCGATGCTTTACTGAGGTCTAACTTGACCGCGACTTTTTCGGACTACGACGTGACTTAGACTGTAACTATATTGATAAAATACAAAAAAAAGGTTCAATACTTATAGGTAACACAAGCAAATGCATAAACCATGCGACACCAAAATAAAAGAAGAAGAGTATGGCTGCCATATTTTTAACAATGTCAATGTAATTTTCAATCCGAATACATGAAATTACTTTTAATGGACACTGTTATTGTAAAAAATAACGGGAAAATAATTATCCGAAAGAAACGAAGCAAATTATGAAATACTGTACCCTTTGGTGGCCCAATTTCTATATATTTTTGCAATATCTCCTTTAGTGCAAAGTTGAGCAAAAAAAAACCGTCTGTTTTTCCTGTACTACATATTATGTAGGTCAAAATTTAAACGTGCGCGTTCACGTCGCCACATAGTAAATTCAGTGAAACTCTCGTTTTTGATCGATGGCATCGCATTTTAGTTTTAGTGGGTCCGATCGTAAACCGCGTCTGGCAGACATGCTACGTACGGCCTAACTGTCTGCACAAAGGCGCCACCATCGATTATCTTGAACAGGATTTTGACTAATTCAACGTTATAAAACTAAAAATATTATAACAGTGTTTTTAGCCACTTCCAGAGAAGATGGTGTTTCCTTTTTTAAAAACGCCTAAAAGCGGAATCACTTGTGATACTTAGCCCCCACAAAAAGTTTCACCAAGTTATATTCAGCTGTTTCCAAATTGGAAATACTATTTTGTAAATTCGAATTACACAATTTTATTAAAATAGGTAAGTACCTAAAGCATCAAAATCAGTCTATTCCTTAGAGAGGTAAAAGACGCCATAGATAGACACACAGATACACACATGTGTGTTTTTTGCAAAAACATGTTATTGATTCTTTCATTTAGCCGACTGCAAAGATAACTTTGTCGATTTGTAGCACCTACATTGTACAACCAGTACAGATATGATATTCATAAAGCTGTAAGAGCGTTTCTGGGTTCGATGTGGGTCCATGAAAATGGCGGTTTAGTGGCTTTATTAGCCCTGGTTTTTGGCGGGAAATGCCTATAATATCTATTTTAGACAGGTTAATATTTGCCTATGTTAATTAAACTAATAATGGAAATTAGGTTACAATATCGACTAATAGTAGGCCAGACATTTGGTGCTAATGGTGGGAGAGTAACTAAATGTTAGATATTTTAAATATTTTATGTTTCGAGCAAATATCTATAGAGTTACAATCGTGCAAAAAAGTGTCCGAGACCAAACTCTGCCCAACCTAAGTGGTGGGCAGGCTTTTTAATTAGTCGTAAGGCGACTGCAAGCCGACTACTACGCCGCGCGATGCCAAAGTGCTCGGTTACAAGCATTAATTAGGTGACATAACGTCGAGATTCGAGACAACGGGTCATTGTGTATTACTTAATATAAATATCTAAGTCGGGACGGCGCTCGGACATTTTTTACTACTTTCACTTAAGAACTGTGGCTCTGTAGACATTTGCTCGAATGTTTTATGCTGTGAGGGCTATACTCACAGAGGTACCATAGGGACAATGCGGTCGCTCGAGATAATCCGAAAGAAATGCATTGAAATCATATGGCACGAGTTAGAAAGAGACAAAAAATATCTCGATTCCGTGGCTGCTGTCGGATTTTTCTCCGCGTAACGTCAAATTATTTTCAAATTTATTCCAATACATATTTGACAGTTTTGTTAAAGTTAGTTAAAGAAATTGTTAAAGTTAGTTAAAGAAAAACCTGTGGCTTCTGTTTAATATACACCACTACTTTTTATGAACATCTAAAAAAAAAAATGTAGGTATCAGTACACGATGTAAAACATATGTGTACAGTTAAAATTTAAAAAAGATCTTAGGTAGCCTACTTATTTAGGTTTTATTTTATCCGAAAATTAGACTAAAATTATGCACATAATGTCAATTTCATTCATGTATCAATTTTATCAATGGTGATAAGTACCTACGGTCTTGTTTACGCAAAACAGCTGTAGTTGGAGTCTAATGGATTAGAATAACCAATTATTTCAATTTTTAAGGGATAATTTTAGGATATTGATTTATTAACTTTTTATTGCATATATATGTTTAGTATCGTGCACTGATACCCCCAAAATTTTTTTAGATGTTCATATAAAGTAGTGGTGTATATCTACCAGTTTCGTAATGAAAATCCGACTATAAAAAATTGTTTGTCTGTAAATTCTGTTTACGGACGATGCTTTTACGTGATAACGTTTATAACAAGCCGAGCGTTTAGGCCGATCGTGCCTCTCTATCCCTTGTTCCGCCCTCTCGCTCGCATGCTCAGCTCAGGCGGAACGTGACAACAAGTCATGCTTATTCGTGCGTGGAGCCGGCGTTTATCGATTTATAAGACGTTTTCGCATCAATACGAATATAGACCCACATACCTACATGGATTTGGTGTCAAGTCAACTTTTGACACGAACGAAACTATAATCATTCTTAGTTTGATAAGCCTCCTCTCTCTTGTGACATTGTTTCCTGTCTTGAGATAATCTCGTACACGTGTGTTCCCTGAGGGGTTTGGTGTCATTGAAAATTCTCAGAAAATGTATATATTAGGTTTGTTAGTTTTTGTTATTTTAGATAATATACCTACATCTATTTTCTAATAGACGTGGCTTCAGTTTAATAGAATAGAATAGAATAGAAACGCTTTATTGTTCACACAATCGAAATTATTACAATAAAAGAGTACAATATACAATATATAATAGTGCGACAATCGGCGGCCTTATCGCTTAGAGCGATCTCTTCCAGGCAACCTGATTTAGAGAGGAAAGGATTATAGAGGAAGGTAAAGGACGGGGTGTACAATAATAGCGAAATTAATTGAAACAAAATAAAGAATACTTGAATAAAGAGTCATAAATACTTGTACAAAATATATACATACATATCAATATACACATGTACATTCAAATACTACAATAATATAACCTACATACACATACTAATACTAAAATAAAAATAAATAATAATAAATGCTACATACAAATTAATAAATTAAATAATAAATAAATATGATAAATTAACTAGAAATGACTTTCTAACATGGAGGCAACTGCGATAAATAAAATTTTATGACTTGCTCCTTAAACACAGCAAGAGAAGGAGCACGTCGAATAGGAACAGGTAGCGCGTTCCATAACTGAACAGCTTGGAAAGCAAAGGACCTGCCGTAAAATAATTCAGAGCGGGCAGAAGGAGTCATGAGGGTAAGGTTTTCTTTGGACCGGAGAGGAAGGGAGTGGGAGGAGTGCCAGTAGGTAAACCGTTCTTTAAGATAACGTGGAGTAGAAGGATTAAACAGGATATTATGAAGAAGGAAAAGGACATGAGCATTCCGGCGAAGTCGAATAGGAAGCCATTTGAGCTGTGCGCGAAATTGAGATACATGATCATACTTGCGTAGACCAAATATAAATCTAATGCAATAATTTTGAAGGCGCTCAAGCTTCTCAAGCTGGATCTCGGTGAGGTCAATGAAGCATGCGTCTGCATAGTCTAAGATGGGAAGAAGAAGAGACTGAGCGAGCGTAACTTTAGTGGCAGTGGGTAGAAAATTTCGAAGACGCCTAAGGGATCCGCCAGAAGCAAAGATTTTGCTACTGATTGTTTTGATGTGAGAATCCCAACTCAAAGTACGATCAAAAATCACTCCTAAATTCTTAACAGAATTACTGTATGGAATTGTGATCCCTCCAAAAACTACGCTAGGAACTGTTGTCCAATCAATTTTGCAGATCATCCGTGAACTACCTATGACAATGACCTGTGATTTCGTAGGATTCACGTCCAAGCCATATGATGAGCTCCATTCAGTGATTCGGCGGAGGTCATCGTTTATGCAAGTAATGGCCAAGTTCAGGTCTTTAACTGAAGCTTGCGAATAAATTTGCAGATCGTCTGCGTAGAGGTGATAGGAAGAAGTGAGGTATTGGGATATAGAATTTATAAAAATTGCAAAAAGTAATGGAGACAATACGCCGCCCTGTGGCACCCCAGCATTTGTACTACACCAAGAAGAAAAATAATCTTCGAGGCGAACACGCTGCCGGCGGCCACACAAGTAACTGCGAAACCAATCGATCACCAATGGAGATATGTTAAGAGAGCTTAGTATTGCCAACAAGATGTCGAAGTTGACGGCATTGAAAGCATTACTGAAGTCTAGCAGAGCTAGAACAGTAAGCAGACCGTCATCCATACCCAAGCGGATATCGTCGGTAATCTTAATAAGAGCAGACACAGTGCTATGCCCAGGACGGAATCCGGATTGAAAGGGATTAAGGAGGTCATGACTTATCAGGAAATTGTTTAATTGTGTGTGGACAAGACGCTCCAGGACTTTGGAAAGGAAAGGAAGTATTGAAATGGGCCGGTACTCAGAAAAGGATTTTGGATTAGGCTTCTTCGGCAACGGCAGGATCTGAGCATCTTTCCAGATTGCAGGGAATACTCCAGTTAGGGTTGAGTTATTAAAAATGGAGCAAAGGACGGGAAGAATGACATCAAGGATGGGCAAGAGCATGTTCCGACTTATATTGTCACCGCCCACCGCATTGGAGGAGATCGACAACATGCTCTTCCTAACATCACATTCGGTAAAACGATTAAAAATAAAAGTTGAACAATTGGGAGGTGGAGTGGCAGAAAGAAAATCGATTGTTTTACTTTTATCCGCATCCGACATAGCAGGCACAGAAGAAAAATGTTTATATAAGGCATTAATATCTATATTGTTAGGAACCGCATTTTGACGTGACTTGCCGACTCCCATAGATTTAAGATATTTCCAGACCTTAGCTGGATTCTCATCGCTAACAGATTCATGGACATGGCGACGAAAAGCATCCCTACACACTCTATTGCAGCGATTACGCGCCTGAACATATTTGGCATGGTTATCATCTGTGGGATGCATTTTATATTTAGATTTAGCAACAGTTTTTTTATGCATCAGGGATTTAATATCATCCGTAAGCCAAGGTGCAGGGTGATGTTTTAATTTGATCGCACGAATAGGCGCATGCACATCATATAAATCCGTTATTATTTTATTAAAGATGATAACTTGATCATCGACTGACTCAGCATCAAAAACAAGGGACCAATCAATTTTTCTCGCGTCTTCAAGAAGAGCCTCTGGGTCTATACCGCTAAAGTTACGCTGAAGAATTATTTTAGGTTTAAGTTTTGGAGGACGAATTTTGTAAGATAAGAAAACTAAATCATGGTAGGAAAAATCATTAGCAGAGTATTGACCGTGCTTGGCGACATTGTGAGGAGAAGATACGATCATTAAATCGAGAAGAGAAGGTGTACAGTTTGGAAAATGGTGAGTAGAATACAGAAGAAGAATTTGCAGGTTGCATGATTTAATAATAGATTCAAGTGAGAGAGAACGATGATCATTTTTGAGAAGACATGTGTTAAAGTCACCCATGATGACAGAATGATTATAAGATGGAATAAGATTATGTAACAGGGTTTCAAAAGAGAGGAAATAGTTGATATTTTTAGAAGGACAATAGTAAACCCCGAGAAGAAGTTTGGTATGAGAAAGAAGTACTTCGATAAAAAGATGCTCGCCGGCAGTTTCCGGAGGTGGTTGTGGCGACTGGTTTATGATAGAGTAAGGAATATTAGCTTTTAAGTAGATGGCCACGCCACCACCACTGCGGGAGCTGCGATCATTTCTTATGAGTACGAAACCGGGAAGTGAATAGGATGTGGTCGGATGACATGGGCGAAGCCAAGTTTCGGAAACTAAGATAGCGTGTAGATTTTTGTGATCCAGAGAAGCCAACATTTCGGGATAACTAGACGGAATGCTCTGTGCGTTAATGTGCACAACATTAAAATTTTTGGAAACATCGGAAAAGCTAGATTCCAAGAAGTCAGTCAGTGGGAGCAAGCTATTGAAACTGTCATCAGAGCTGCCCGACGATTCACCTGAAGAAGCAGATAAATATACATCATCGCTGTTGCAGTCATTTTCACTAAAAATATTAATCATAAGTACTAATAATAATATTTATAAATAAAATATAATAAATATAACTATAAAATAATAATAAGTATAAAACTATGAAATTAAATTAAAAACAAAATAATAATAATTCTAACAAAAAAATAATAATAAATATTAGTTTAATTCACTTTATAGTTGAGAGGAATGGTAGTTTAATTTAATATTTCATAGAAACCTAATTGTTCATCTTCTAAAGCATGGATAGTTGTAGTTTAATAGTCAGAGAGTGTCATAAGCTAATAATATCACGCGGTTCAAGCCTCGGATTAAAGCTAGTCTGCAGGTAATAGGTTTCTCCCCTGTTTGAAGGCAATATCTACTCCCCTATTAAAAATCGCCGACTACAAAAAAATCTATTTATACGAGTAGCTGTATAAAACCTGTGTACCAAGTTTCATCGAGATTTGTTGATACATGCGACTTCTTGCGAAAACCAACATCACGACAGATGAAAGAATATCGCCGTGTTAATTACCGAAATCTTCGCTGTCGCTCGATCAAAATACCTCTCTTTTGGGTGGCGGCTGAAAAATGGTCATAATAACCCTTCGATCAAATATCTACTGAGCCACAGTCCCTAAGTGAAAGTAGTAAAAAAATGTCCAAGCGTCGTCTTACATACCGATTTAGATTAGACTGCCTCGGTGGCTCAGTGGTTAGTGACCCTGACTTCTGTGTCAAAGAGGCGTGGGTTCGATCCCCACCCAGGGCAAACATTTGTGTGATGAACACAGGTGTTTGCTCTGTGTCTGGGTGTTATTTAGGTACTATCTATATAAGTATGTATTTAATAAAATATGTATATGTAGTATATCAGTCTCTGGCAGCCATATCACAAGCTATGCTTAGTTTGGGGTCAGATACTGTGTGTAAGATGTCCCATAATATTAATTTATTTATTTAGATATTCACATTGAATTAATAATTAATAATTCACAATGTCCCGTTTTCTTGAATATCGACGTTTTGTCACCTAATTAGTGCTTGGAGCCGAGCACTTTGGCATCGCGCGGCGTTGTAGTCGGCTTGCAATCGCCTTACGACTAAGTAAAAAGCCTGCCCACTACGTAGCTTGGGCAGGGTTTTGGCTCGGACACTTTTTTTGCACGATTGTGATTCTATAGATGAGTACTCGAAGTAAAAACCAAATCTTATGTGAAAATGAGTTGATGGGTGTTTCCCAAGGCAGAATACCTGTGGCAGTGGCCCTACATTTATTCTAATGCCAATGTCGTAAACCTGGCTCACGAACCGATAAGTGCTTATTATGCTTATTTCGGGCGCTACGCCGCCAGACAGGCCCATTGATTCGATCTACTTGTTACCTACTTTATTCATGTTACGCTCTGAAAGAATGATATCCTATTATGAATATACGGGACTTATCGCGCAATAAAACTTGATATATCGACTAATTAAGTACCTCTTTTTCTTCCTACGTTTCGGCCAAGTGGTCGTGGTCACGGGCAGACTGGCCAATGTAACTTGGCCGAAACGTCGGGAGAAAAAGAGATACTTAATTAGTCGATTTCGATTTCTACAATTAATATACGGGACTTATCCCGTATATTAATTGTAGGATAATGTGCTCAAATCACGAAAGTTTAAAAATAACAAAATTTTAGACTGCTTATAACTTTGGTTTTGCACTGCGTTCAAAACGAATTCGATCCAAATCCGTGAAAGTTTGTTCCGGGGTAGTCGTAGAACTAAGTATTTGTATGTACTATTTGTATATTCCATTATCCGATTTCTCATAATAAATGACAATTCTAGTAACGGATGAGATTCGGATCGGAATCGTTTCGGATGCAGTAGGTAAATAAGAAAATTCGTATTGGTCGGTTGGCTAGCCCTGGTCTCAGAGTTTTTAAGCCACCTGAAGGCCTGTGGCATAGCTAAACGGTTAATGCAAACAGGGCCTACAATTTAACGTGTCATTCGAGCCACGATAGCGCTCTGTTGTAAGTACCACCCGCGGTCACCCATCTGAATACTGACCGTGCCGAATGTTGCTTAACTTTGCTGATGGTTGACAGTTGCACCACTGTTAGTGCTATATAACCATAAAAGGAGTTAAATCGTCGGTTATTAAAAAAATCATAAACAAGAACTATAAATATCAAGATATGAAAGTTTCCAGCAAGACAAACAAAACAAAAAGTAAGTACTGAGAGTCTGCACTAGTTCGCCAACAAAAGTGGCTACTTTCAAGATTTTATAGTCGGTCACTTTGTACTTACTGTTCGGACACTAACTTTAAAAGATATTTCTTTGAAAACGTTTTAGAATCCCTTTATAAACATATAGCAAGGCATATAGGCATAAACACATAGGCATTTTGCCACCAGCAATTGATATATTTTCAGAGAGATTATATATCCATTGAAACCGCGACCTCGACACATTTATTACCCCTTTCTTTATCCAATATTTTGTAGGTAGTTTATCAATAAGTATCTAATGTTCAACCATTAATTGAGTCAAAATAAATACAGCATTAGATAGGTACCTATATACAGTACGTGCCACCAAAGATGAGACTCGAGAACCCACTTTGGTTTGTAATAAATATACAAATTCTGGATAATAGATATACAAACGTTTAAAAACCGTTTATAAAACTTTTAATAGATATACAAATTCTGAATAATTAGTTTGTACACGACTGTACCTGCGCAAGATCCCCCACTACTGACGCTCGTCAAGTCTCATCTTTGGTGGCACGCACTATACTAAGTTTGACAATTTTTTTTTTTTTTTTATTAAAATTGGCAAAAGTGCCTTTATTAACTACAACAAAACTACACTACTATTACACAAAAAGCATTGGATCATACTCAGACCTTTGAAGGTCTAAAGATAATCCAAATGCTCAAGCCCACTGCCAGTTGGCAGCGTGCCCAGCATGCTGGCTGCATTGCCACGCTGAATGGCAATGCTTATGCGTTGAGCCAAATAAACACTAGCATTTTGGTCACGCGTCGCGTCAAAGTATAGTTTGACAAATTCATGTCGAAAAATAATAATGTTCTACGAATTTTTGTATAGGCAAGTCTTATCAATCGTGAACCTATTAAAAATCGTTGAATAAAAATATCATCGTGGGATTATCAAACAAAATTTACTTCACTTTATTCAGGTTTAGTGATCAGTAGGTATTATAATAGCCATAGGTAGCCGTGGTGGTCTAGTGGTAATGACACCCGCCTTACAATCGTGAGGCCGTGGGTAAAAATCACGGTCCCGTACCAATGAATTCCTTGAAATTTATGTACGGAATTTCACACCATGTGCTTTTCGGCGAAGGAAAACATCGTGAGGCAACCTGCATACGTCCGTAGAAGTAATTCGTTGGCGTTTGTGGATACACCAAACCGCACTGGGCCAGCGTGGAGGATATGGCCCAATCTCCCTTTGTGGGTAAGCCTACGTCCTGCAGTGGACTATTAAAAAGGCTGATAAAGTACAGTACAGTTATTATAATAAAAAAAATAGGTATTCTTGAATGTTTGAAGCGTACACTTATCCAATCATCCAATAAAGCAATAACTCATTCATTCAAAAAGTACTAAATATTTCAAGATATACAAAAAGCGATGCGTTCTGCTCCCGGATATAATAGGTATCAGCCAAGTTTTTTAAGCCAAGACGTGTTTTGTACCGGCGGCGCCGCCATCTTTTCACGAACTGACACTATCAAGATGGCCGCAGCCCCACTGTGCATTTAGCAAATGGTGCAAAAATAAGACAACTGTATTATTCGGTTTGAATTTTATATGTTTAAAAGAAATCGTTTTGGAAAGAGTAAAGCTGAAACCCTTTTAGTTTTTACTGACTTGAGAGTGGTCTTAAAAAAACAAATACTCTAGTTGATTAAGCTTCAGTACGTAGTAATCAAAATTATAATTAGTCTTAAGTGCTTCTATCGCACACTTATTTAAACTCAACATTTAGAAAAGCAATAGTTAACTCATTCATTCAAAAAGTACTTAATATTTCAAGATATACGAAAAGCGATGCGTCCGTACTCCCAGATATAATATCAGCAGCAAGACATGTTTTGTACTGAAGCCGCCATCTTGTCACGAGCTGACACTATCAAGATGGCCGCAGCCCCACTATTTTGTGCATTTAGCAAACGGTGCAAAAATAAGAAGAGTGTAAAATTGGGTTTGAATTTTAAATGTTTGAAGAAATTGTTTAGGAAAGCGTAAATCACAAGCTCTTTTCGTTTATCACACCCTCAAATATGTATGCTTGGTAGCCTGTGAGCAGTTTGTTTATTTTTTCGCAGTAGGTATACGAGTATAATATTACAGGTAGGTAAAAAATAAAATTATCGAGTCACACAGTTAATTTTTTAGGTCCGATATAGTTTATATTCGAAGCAGCTTTACCGATTTTTATGAAAATTTAATACGTTTATCTGGTAGGTATATTCTTAGTTGTATGTTATTTTTTAAATCTCTAGGTGATAAGGGCGGCCGTCTCCAGTTCATTTTTAAATAGCAAAACAATGTTTACCAGGTCAGATACCTAGTTTATTTTTTTTATAGATTGCTAGATTAAAACGAGAGACGCGATTTAGGGCATAAAACATTTAGGTAGGTACCTAGATGTTACTTACTTGTGTACATTCCCAGATTGTAAATTGACTAAGTGTCACATAAATTTTAGCTGTTATTGCTAAAAATACCGAATCAAAACTTAAAGCTATCGAGTTGAAATTAAAACCAGATCTACTTAGGCTTCTTTGCAGCTGTTAAAAATTGAATTTCTTAGCTACCTACATAGTGTAGCAATCCTGGTCGCGAAACCAAATTGTAACGATCCCTAGCCTAACCTGCCTATTAATCTCATGAATGAAACCTAGGAAGAGAAGAAACTATTTTAAGAAACCTGCCTAAATTAAAATGTCAGATAAAATGATTGAAGAACTTTGATTTACTTTCAATGAATCCTAGCTTTATGTCAAACTAGCTATGCGTCCTGATTCCACTTGAATTTGAACAAATTATAAATTGAACCTCATGAAGATATATCCTAAAATATTAAGAATGCGTTAAATATTGATACAAACATTCAATGTGATCCCAGCTTACATTTCGTAATGATAAATAACAAGAAATACAAAAACGTAACTATGAACCTCGCAGGTTCAAGGTAGAATTATACTCCTTACGCCATCTGCTTGATAAAAGACAGTCTTCTTTTTGATACTATTATTCTGCAGTGTGATTCCTAATTTATTTACCTATTTATATGTTAGTTTGGCCAGTGTACGTCTAGTGGTAGATCCTGCGTTATAGACCGCATAAACCCTAGGTAAAGGTGATTCGAAATACTAGCCTAATGGATTACCTAAGTTCAGATCGAAAACCCTATGTTTTACCTATTTTGAGTTTCTATCATCCTGTAAGTATATTACTAACCACAGTGTGAAATGCAGTACCTAACTAATGTCTCAAGAGCTATATAGAAATAGTGATTCTAGAGCTTCTCTCTTATATATGATGTTAATTTAGAATATTTGTGTAAAACGTAAATAAGCTTCAATAAAGCTAGGTATAAAATATTAATTTAGTTGCTTAAGAAAATATTAGACATGAGATGAGAAGGAAATTCCATTAAATTAGTACTTTAGAACAAAGAAACTCTATTATTGAAATAATATTATTATCAAACTACGAATATAATAAAAGATTGGAATGCCAGAAAGAATAATATTAATTTATTTCTGACAATTAATTTTAGTATTTTAATTTTATTCAATTTTATTTAGGTTTCAGAGATTTATTTTATTTTATGTTTATCTCTGATTATTTAGTCATGGCGCTCGAGAGAGCTGAAAAACCATGAAAATGACTCTACTCTGCTTTCGTAAATCTAACGCCATCCTGGGAAAAGAAAGCAGGAAAGAAAACCAGGAGTCGCGAGTGTGTCAGTAGTCATCTTATCTACATCACTTCATAAAGTCAGGAAAATCATAAAACTTGCATGAAATCCAGAGTGTTCTCAAGAAAAGCTCCAAGATTACTATAGATAAAGGTTCGAGAATCGACTTCGCCTTGTAAAATAATATTAAAATCAATAAGCTATCAATAGCTTTATTTCAAAGTGATCAGAATTTACACTCTTAATACGGACACGGGTTATCCCTCCATTTCGGAAATGAGAAACACTGGCCCAAGCTCTATCTGGCTTCAAGAGTTCTGCACACTAATGAAAATACAGCATTGATCTAGTAGCACTTACGGCTAGTATTTAAATAATGAGATGTAGCAATATTAAGATATAGCAATAGTCGACTCTTCAATCCCCATAATATAAATAAATGACATTTTATCTATGAACACTCTGTCCTTCGCAAATTGTACGAGTAGGTAAAGCACGTCATGTCTGGAAATTTCTCAATTTCTGGAGATTCTCAATCCGCATAGAATATAATATCTTAAGATTTTATGTTCACAAATAGTTGAAGCTGAAAAAGACAAATAATTAAAACATTTGTAATTCATACATAGAATCATAAAGGGCGAGAGTTTGAAGCTTCTTTCTTCTACTCGTGAGTAAATGCTCAATGAGGGATAGTTTCGTCAGTAACATACTTCTATAGAGTAGAAAACATCGTAAGTCAACTTATGCAAGACCGCCATAGAAACCTGAAGTCGGATGTGTATTTATCATCCCGCAACTGTTCTGCGTAATTACGCAAGTATATTCCTGCCTCTAAAGTGCAGCGTAAGCTTCGTAAGATTCTCGTCCAACCTCGTATGAAAATATACACGTATGAGAATTCACCATACCACATCAAACCAGTGTGGCGGACATAGGCCCAATCTTTCTATGATAGACCTCCTCTTTACCTCTGATGTCTATTTGTACAGTAATTCAATAGTAAATCATCCAGTAGTCCAATGCAGTACTGATCTGGCCGACTCGCAGGAACATCATCTGCTGAACAATTCTATACCTACTATGACATATCTATTTAAAAAGTGATACGATTATACGAAACCAAATCCTCTAGGAACATCCTCGTCCTTCGATCGAAAACAACTTTCTTCCAACTTCCACTTTTTAGACCAGGAACAAAATTCTCCTAGTTAGTAAACTCTTCTCTGCTCTTCCTTTCTCTGAATCTTGCGGTACAAAACTAAAAATATCCTAAAAAATGAAATATTCCAACATTTTCCTATAATTTTCTCAAGTCAAGTCCCTGTTGTCAGTCCCGTCAAATTCTCTGTCTTCTTTTTTTTCTCTTATTTTAAATTCTCAAGTTATATGCAAGGCGTTCTGCAAAGAGTTTATATACCTAAATTGAAGATCTGTTGCTTTTTTTTAAATGTTTTTATTTACCTGATTGTTTGAATATCATTTGAATGGAAAGTTTCTTTAGATATTATTAGAAAGAAATATATCCTCATGTGAGAGACTCCTGACCTACAAGAATGTATTCTTCCTATGCCTAGTTACTCAGATGTGGACGATCAAACCATCTGAGGTTTGTTACAATAGATACTGTGAAAAAACGTTACTTAAACGGTACAGAACCCTTCGTGCGCGAGTCCGACTCGCACTTGGCCGATTGTTGTCTTTGAGAATGGCCTCCAGTGACAACTGCGCTATCTCTCTGTTAGTTAGATCTCTGTATGCGCCGAGCTCTTCAAGTTGTCAAAGTTTTGTACTGGCGAGCTCTATTCCGCAGATCGCCTACTCAGAGGTGATATATCATCCCGAGTTTTACAGCCAGTCCGTGATAGGTGACAGTTTTGATATTTGAAATAAAGTATCCCGTGATAAATAAAGATGGCGGGTCGTTTGGCTTGATGCGCGGGCAGCATCGACTTGCCATTTTATCTGTTTTATAAAGATCGGGCAGATAAGCTGTAGCTTACCTGGGAACTTCACCGGGAAAAGCTTACGGAAATAACTGTATAATCTTAAGAAAGGAGTGAAGAATTCAGGTGTGAGAGTTTAATTTAAACCTTAAAACTACATGATACAAAAGATGGTTATAATTTTTTACTAAGATGTGCAACCGAATGCAAGCTATGTGGCAAATTAGGTCAATTGCAAAGTATTAGTGACAAGAGCTTTTTGATGGCCCTATGCCATGGATGTATTATATAAACAGGATTAAGCACTGGGAAACAGCAAAATAATATAAAAAAAACCTTGCACTATGCCGAATAAAAAATTATAAATCTATTGAGAATCTGCTCCTCTTTGAAAGGCGTTTCAATTTGAGTTGCAAATGTGTATGGCGCAGATATTTTTTTCTGAAATTCTAGTTTGGCCCTATACTCAGAGTTATCCATAGTAATAGTCGGAATCATCCCTTTTTGGCTTAGAACAATCAAAATTTAGTTATTAGATACATATTATGTAATTTTAAGCAGATTTTTTTTAGTCAGATTCATTTTTGAGCTACAATTTATACATACTTTTTTTGCAGAAGAAGCTTTAGGAACCCTTATAACTTCGTTGTGTCCGTCCTCATGTTAACTTCCACATTTATCAACCAAATTGCATGAAATTTGACATTATATTAGTTTAAGTATAGATCTCAATTTCAAAACCTTATAAATAAGAAATAATAAAGAAATATGTTTTTGAGGTCGTTGACCATACAAACATATTTCTTAGCAAGTTGAGTTTTTCTAGCATTCAACCATCTAATGACATCATAAAAATTGGCTTTTATCATAATCATCTTTATCTACACTAATGTTGTAACATTCTACTTATGTTTCCAATACTTGACTTATAATGACTACTGTTATAGCGCAGACAACAAAACACTCAATTTAAGCAATTTGACATGATGTTATAATATCCACATCGATATCGTAAAATCTCATTATAACATCAATAAAACGCGACCAATTAACCTGGCGAGCCTTATGTCAAAATCCTCAGACAAGTTGTATTAAATTTTGATATAATGCTGGCTTTTGAAAACAGTTGGGTTATACGTGAAAACTTCATCGAAACTAATGAACTTACATACACAAAACTCTTTGGTAAGATCTTGTGCCAATGAAATAAAAAAAGAACAGCGCGCGCTCGCTCCTGATTGACCCTGCGCGCGCAGCTGCGCTCTCATTGGTTAGATTTTAATGACGCCAAGTTCACTGTGACAACACACGTACGCGTGAATTTAATGTTTCGCAATATGTTTTTATTCTTTATTTTATTTTTATTAGTGAAGATAAAGTAGTGTATGCAACTGCATATAACACGGGTATTAAAACACTCGTTACTATTATTTACATAATATTACTTAATATTATTTACATAATATTATACAATATTATTTACATACATAAATAATGTTTTAATACCCTTTATTATATTATGACAGTTGCATAAACTATGTACTATTACCATCACGGAAGCCTATCATACGCGCGTCTCGACACGCACTTGACAACTTACTAAACATTATCTCATTTTTATCTTCATCAGGTTATACAAAATAAGAAATAATGCTATAAGTATTTTAACCGAAAATTCGCGGTTTAGGTCAATCTGGTTTCGGAATTAGTAAACATTGAACATTGTAAACATAATCGGAAAATTGTTTACATTCAACAAACACCTAACCGAGGCCCACATTAACACCTTCACAGCATCCAAAATATCAAAGCTCAAACTCATTAATCGTCGAAATATTACACTGATGACATTTATGGTGTTAATAAACGGTAAAATATTATCTTTGTATCACGTAAACGTAATTTACGTACGTCTACGGACACGCGGCGGCATTTCCCATGAGGACGGGTCGGTAGCCCTTTGTAACGCTTGTAATTAGACTGAGACAATGTAGACCTTATCTTTGTGGGAGGAGGGATGGAAGTTGCCTAATTGCTTCACGGAACTATGACAGTGGCTTCGATACCGTTGTGTCAAGAAGTAATTTTATGAAAAAAAAATGGTTATCTGTGAAGTCGTATTACGGGCGATAATTTCACGTGATAACGTAATAAGAAAAAAATGTTGAATCAACAACTGAAACAAGTCGAACGCTTAGACTGATCGTGCCTCTCTATCGCTTGTTCCGTGCTCTCGCTTACACGCTCTGCTTAGGCGGAACGTGACACTTTTTCGTGCGTGCAGCCGGCGTTCAGCGATTTACAAGAAGTTATCACGTCAAAAATTGTATGTTTGGTGTGTAGTGGTCCCTAATATAATGATGATTTTGTGTCAAACAGTTTGTTAGGACTAAAAATGAGCAGGCTACTGACATTGAATGTCCTTGTGTGTCTTACAAGTCCTATACTATAATAGTACATTATGATATAAGTGCGGTAAGTTTTTTTCTGCCTCTGCTTCCTTGTAGCCCTCGCCTACGGCTCGGGCTTGCAATATCGCCTCGGCTGTAATTTTCAAAGCGCACGTATGTCGTACGACGTTTCATAACATATTTGCGAGGAAATTAATAAAACTCTGACTTTGAGTGAAAGTCGTGCATCAGTCGAAGCATCGTGCGTTTTACATTACAATAACGCACAAGTGCCGTAATGTCTCTCACTCTCTTGAGTGAAAGTAGGAGAAACGGGACCACAGAGTTCTGCAGTCGGTGGCGGCGTGCGTTTTACATTACAATAAAGCACAAGTGTGAAAACGAAACGAAATACATTACGATTTTGAAATTGGTGTAATTACAGCCACTTTACGAGCAAATATGTTATAAACATTTTTACTTGCTGATATGCTAAGCCCTAAGTATTTCTAGGACTTTTATCAGTCTATTTTGGCTTGTAACTCAATTTTACATATTTTATGGAGAAAGCTTAAAGATAAAAATTATTTCAGCCAAATTGAACTTATCAAGTTCATAGTTTTCATCCATCCATCAGATATAGGACGTCCACTGCTGGATACAGGCCTCCCCTATGGATCTCCAAAATGATCCGGTTGGTAGCGGCTTGCATCTAGCGCGATCCTGCGACCTTAATGAGGTCACCCATCCACTTTGTGGGTGGACGTCCTACGCTGCGCTAGCCGGTACTTGGTCTCCATTCGAGAACTTTTCGACCCCGTCCTCCGGTCCTCCGTGCTATGTGCCCTGCCCACTGCCATTTTAACTTACCAATCTACTGGGCTATGTCGGTAACTTTGGTTCTTCTACGGATCTCCTAATTCCTGATTCGACGTCGAATAAAGCTCATAGTTTATTAGGACGTAATCTGAATTAAGAAAATGTCTATACTACCAAATAATATATAATAATACTACGAGTGATAAGTGATACTACTGCAACACTTTCAGCTTCCGATTTGTTTCTCTACATTTAAACATAAGTGCGTTTTGGACCATTAGCTTCCATAAATAGCTAATATAGATATACCTAGATGTTATAATTTGGAACGCACGACGCAAGAAAACAGCTATCCTCGCCAAGAACGGCATTATGCCTTATTTATCATCTGACCCCAAAACTTCCGAGCGCCACAGATATTGTTCCAGCCACAGAGATATATAGAGAAGCCTTTTTTCATTCTGCGCGCGAGACATTTATATGAGCGAGCATTTGTTTAAGTAAGTAGATGTTTCGGAAAACAAAGCTTTGTGAACGCATAGGAAAAGGTTAATTTTGTTTTTTATAATGTTTAATTAGTGATTTCCCTTTATAAAGGTAATATCAAATTACAACTAATAACACGTGGGTACTTTGAAATAATTACTAAAAACTACAGTTTAGTCATTATAATAGATCCAACCGTTTATTTTCTTTTTGACAGCACCAATAGAACGTAACTGCGTCATGTTACGCAAAAGTTCACATTTAAATGCGAGGTTTTAAAAATATGACAACTGCCTTAGTTTGCTCATCGATCCCGTATCTTTATGTTTATCTTTGACAAATTGAGTCCATAAGTGCAGTAGTTTTTTTTTATAAATTAGGTAGATAAAATAACAAACGTTTTTAAAAATTTACGTTCTATGGCAATGTCTGATAGCCATATAACGTAATTTTTTATATACTATTGAGTATAATGTCAATAATACAAAATTATTATTGAATGTCACAAAATTTCAATGATAAAAAATTTAAAAATTTAACTTTTTTTTTAAATTCGTAATAATAATAAGTTAAAGCTTGTTCTATTTTTTATTGTTTGTGGCAATACGCGTAGTTGCAATTTTAAAGTAGAGAGTTTAGTCCATTTGACTCCTCTAGATTACGAACATGTATCTTATCTCGCGTGTTCTATGGCACAGATATTGTAGTAACCGATACGATAGCAACCCTTTATGAGAAAGGGGGATAAGTTAGGCTTCTTGACAGGCTAACTTTCATGGCTGGCTTGGTAAACTTTCTGATGTATGAACTTTGTGCGAATTTATTTTACCTTTTTTAGGCCAAAATAGGAAGTATCTATTATAGGTATATTGTGTGACCGTTTTCAAAAACCGTGTAAACTACCAAACATAACTTATTTCTTAATTAAATAAAACATAAGATTATTTTTTAATTAATGTAGTTTATGATGTGAGTGATTTACCTATATTGTTTAGTAACGAAGCCCCTATACAGCGGATTAAAAATTACAAATATTACTTTGAAAACATTGTTGTTTACTTTGTTTAGGTATGACTCGACAGTACAGCTGATCGACGCTTTATGTGCAGTAGAAAATTTGCGGGTACATTCTAAAAACTCCTACATTCAAAATAGTTGTTCCTTTCTGACGGAGGCGCGAAATAGGTTTTTGAGCTTGGTTTTTTTTAGTTTTAAAATAATTATTAATTTTAATTGATGTCATTAAGTATTAATTGTTATGTTTTATTTTATCATGATATTATGATGGACGAGTCCATAAATAGGATCATAATAATAATAATAATCGTGTAATATTACACACGTCGCGTCGCCAGTTCTTTTCTTTTTGACTTGGCTGGACACGCTTCCGCGTGTCTAGATAAATAACGTTTAATTGCTCTTATAAGTTACATGGTTTGGAGTTAGTAAATGTTGATAATTCTTAAAGTAGTGTTAGTAGGAACTTAGATTAAATTTACAAACTTCCAGAGTGGAACCCTAAATCTCACACTAGGGTCACACACTCATCGATGCTAATATTAAATTATTTGTTATCAGTGTAAATATTTCATCTCATTTAATTCCTTACTTTTCTACTAAAATCAACTATCGTCGCTCGTGTTCTATACTTTTTATACTGACAACGTAACGCTAATCTGCCTTCAGCAAAATTACTTTGTCGTTTTCCAAAATTGCAATCCTAGAAAGGGGCGTTCTAGCGTAAAAATCACATAAATGAATTCTAGTAAAATAAATTGTTTTTCAAAAACTTCTGATAATAATCTACCGCGCTACAAATGTACGTCGAAAATCTACTGAAACAGTAGGCAACCTACTGAAAACGGTCACACTGTATATTTCATTCAGTCTTGCTCTGCATAAAATGTTATTATAAAGCTATGGAGTGTTATACACTGAAGGAAAGATAAGATAAAGTCTTAAGATAAGTTAGTGTCTTAGTAAGTAAATCCTCAGACTGGAACTGCAACTATGATAAGATTCACAGGACAAACATCAATCCACTAAATTATAGAGCAGCGCTCATGGCGTAGTAGGTATTTGTCAGCGATTACCAAAGTCAAGCAACGTTCGGCACGGCCAGCCTTTGGATGGGTGACCGTAGGGTGGCATTTACAACTGAGCGTTACCGTGGCTCGGATGACACGTTACATTTTAGAGATCAAGATCGGTTTGAAGCAGCTTGCATCCAGCGCGATCCTGCGGTCCACCCTGTGGGTGAACGTCCTACGCTACGCTTGTCGGAACGTGGTCTCCACTTGATAACTTTATTCATTTTTACATTTAAAAAAAAACAGGATCGTTAGATGCTAGCCGCTTCAAACCATTTCATTGGAGATATATAGGGAAATCTTTGTTCAGCAGTCAAAAAAAGTAAATAATAAGTATACCTAATTAAAAAACCCCCGACACAAAAATATTTGACAACAAACTTTCAATTGACAACCATTTTGGGCTCATTTGTAGAATTTTGGTTCTTCCATCCCCACTTTAACCCACCATAACTCTTAAACGGCTCAATCGATTTTTATAAAACATAGCTAAGAACACTCTCGATTAAGTCTCCTTTCATCCAAAAAAAAAGATAAACTGAAATCGGTTCAGTGGTTCGGGCGCTATGATGCCACAGACAGACAGACAGACACACAGACAAACAGACACGTCAAACTTATAACACCCCTCTTTTTCGTCGGGGGTTAAAAAGAAGCAGAAGAACAAATTATAAACGTCAACGTCAGTCCATTTGTTTTTAATAGTTTGATGCTCCAGATCGTACGCGTTTTGGATGGGTTTCAAAAAGTAAAATGTACTTCTATATCTTATTGCCAGTTCATACGCTTTGCTGCAATTGCTTACGCACATCTGTGTATGTGTTGCAATTTCTTAGCTCAGTGCTCCACTCTCAGAATAAAATCGGCCAAGAGCGAATCGGACTCGCGCACGAAGGGTTCCGTACTGTGTTGGAGCCCCACTAGCCCCATTCCTCTTTCCGTTATTAATAGCGAGCAAAAAACTCCTGAAAAACACGTTTGTTGTATGAGAGCCCCTATTTATTATATTCTGTTTTTAGTCTTTGTTGTTATAGCGGCAACAGAAACTATCACGGTTTATGAGATACAGCCTGGTGACAGTGGTGACAGACAGACAGACGGACAAACGGACAGACGGACATCGGAGTCTTAGTAATAGGGTCCCATTTTTACCCTTTGGGTACGGAACCCTAAAAACCAACAGCCTTCCTCTGACAGTGCTCTAACAAATGATGCTTCCCTGGTACCTGACATCGGGACAAAAACATGGCCGCAAGATGTATTGTCCTCTCTTATCGACAATGCCTAGGTATTAGGAGTTTAAGACAATCCATTTGGGGCTTATCTAAGTAATGGATAACGTTGGGGATGAATAATTGCGATATTCTCAACTATTCCATTCAATCTTACGAGTATGTTTGGTTTCTAGGCACAGTTGGTATTTAAATTGGCAAAACCAATGTACGTATCAAGCTTTTAGAAATTCCGAATATTTGTATGACGATTTGTTTAACGTTGTGTTTTATTTTGACAGTGTTGAAGAGCGTATCATACTGATAGAATAAAATTTAGTAAAAAATCACACAGCTGTTATTTTTCGGGCGTAATTCAATTCTATGCTTTGATCACTCTGACTTCATTATCTCAGCCCTGATAGGTACGCATAAATAAACCTTGTCTTGGTATTTCTAAAAGAATATCACTTAAAATCTACTTTGACATAGTTGTCTGTCCAAATTTTCTTTTTTAAGTTGTTAATATAAAGTAAGTAGGTAAGTTCGTATAGGCCGGGTGGCTAGCCCTGGTGTCAGAGTTTTTAGGCCGCTTACTTGGCTAAACGTTAAAAACAACCGGGACCTACAATTTAATGTGTCATCCGAGCCACGGTAGCGCTTAGTTGGAAAATGCCACCCACAGTCACCCATCCAAATACTGACCCTGAGGAACGTTGCTTAATTTCGGTGATTGTTGACCAATACCTAATCAAATTACGCTCCAATCAACTCCATTGCCTATTCCTAAACTTTATTTAGGTAATAAGTAGGTATGATAATTTCACCAGACTACAAATTTATTTTTCTAATTCCTTAGCCAACATCTCCAAGTATAGTCTAATTCCTTGTTAAAATACCAGCAAGGTAACCACACGCTGCTCCAGGAATCCGGGACACTGTAAAAGTCCCGGAAGTTTCGGGAATCCCCGGTATTTCGGCACCGAAGGAGGAACGCCGTCGACATACCGGCGTTTTATTGCTTTCATATATATCGTTTGTGACAAAGGAAAGTGACGACCCGGGTTTTTTATTTGCTTTTATGCCCTCAGAATATAGAAAGTTTATGTCTTAACGTTTTTCAATTGCGAATGCCGTAAAAAGAATCGGTTTGTTTCAAGATTTTGGCATTATTCGACGATTTGTTGCGATATTTTGCCAACGGAGAGATACTTTAACTTTTGTTTATTGTCTTGGTCATTAGTACTAGAACGTAGTTAACTACTAAAATGTTATTAAAATTGTAAATATTTTCTGTTAAACGATTCTTTACACTGTAATGTAATTTAAATCTATACTGTCTTACACATTAGAAATGTAATTAAACTACTGTCGGCCAGTCTGTCTAAAATCAGTAATTACCATGGATATAAGATCCGCTGCAAAGTCACTTGTTTTCCTAAAATAAGCCTGCAGATGTGCTCTTTTGGAACATTTGAAGAGTATTTCAAAGATATTGTTAAAAAGATTTTTTACTATTTTAACTAAAACGCGTACTATTTTTATCAGTGTTCGGAAACCTTTAAAACCTATTTTAACGGTCTCAGAACAATGAATGATACTGACAAAACTGACCTCAAACCTGCAAACTATAAATAAAAATCATTTAAAGCGTATTTGTGAAAGTTTTATTGAATTTAATTCGATATCATCCAATTTATTCGTGTTTATGTTAATTAATTCCGGAAATTTATTTGTGCTGGATACTAAAATGGGTAATTAATCGGCGTCCCGTAATGAGTTTTATTGATTAGTCATTAAAACGAGGTCCGAGTTCTAAAAATAAAAAGGTTTTAAATCACTTTTTCATTTGCCACGGAATCGGTAGAGATAATTGTGGGTGTCGAATGTTGATGGTCTTTTAGGTCTTTTATAGAAATAGGCAAGATGACTAAAAATAGAATTAGACAGATCTATCAAAAAAATATGACACGTATTTTTTCTTTTTTCCATTAAACAAAGATTGACGAAGATATAGCCCGTTACAATTCCGCGTGACTTCACGAGTGCTATACAAATGTACAGACTACGTCGCACTAGTGACGTCACGAGCCTCCACTCCCTAACTTGGACAAGGTCTATCTTTGTCATTTATTGTTTGAATGACAAAAGAAAAAATATGTGTCTAATATTTTTTAATAATCTAATTACTGGACTAATTATGTCATGGTTAACCTTTTCTACGGATTGGTTAATGTGGGGGTAAATATGACACAGCCGAAATATTGACTGAAAATTCGATGATTTCAATGACGTGTTCTATTTTTGGTGAATTTTTATAGCTTTGATTCAAATAGCTATCAGCATAGTTTATAACTAAAATTTAAATTGAACCTGTTCGGAGCGGAACAGGTTCAATTGAAAATCTAAAGAAGAGACATATGTCCAGCAGTTGACGTCTAACGCCTGAAATGAAATTAATTCAGAAGAAAATTACCAAGATGTATTCGTATTTGACTTAATTTTGTCAAACGCATTTTGCTCAATGTCTAGTATAATAATTAAATAAATATTTGGTGACACCTTACACACGGTTTCTAGCCCCAAACTAACTAAAACTTGTGATATGGCTGCCAGAGACTGATATACTTACCTACTAAATATATTTTTAAGTAAAGATAGATAATAGCATCTGGATGCTATTATACACGGAGCAAACATCTAAATTCACCAGATACATACATATTTACCCTAGGCGGGAATCGAACCCACAATACATTATGTAAAGTGTAGTTAATTTAATGGGTCGTTTTCTATCGTTTGACCTTTAAAGAAACTTTTGTAAGAGTCCTTTACCCCTGAGTGTTACGTTTGTACGTACCTGTTAACTAAACAGTTGAACAAAAAGTACTACATATGATCTTGAAAATAATGTATTACAAGTATGCCTGGGGAGCTCAAAACCAGTCCATGAACTGTGTCATTTTGAGTTACAAAACACACACAAGCTGGCCGGTTGATTTCCCAAGACAATAAATGGTTTTGGGGATACAAGTAGGTACTGTGTTAGAATGATACATTGTGACACTACCAACGACATGACACACCTACATACATACAGCCTTATCTGCTTGTCCTGTTCGAAGCTGAAGGGAGCTGACTAAGACTATCATTATGAACAACTTTTACTTTGAGTCCAACCAAAAATTTGACATTAAAAATCTGCTTTTCTATATAATATTGTTACGAGATGGGTTCTTGGATAATCAGTTAAAACGCCGATTGTACACTTTTGGTGTCAGAAGGGTGGATAATTGAAAATGCCGGTAACACCATACGACGATGAGACGCCGCGCACAAGGAGTCAGCGCCGACAGGAGGAAGCGCGCCGACTAGAGGAGCAGGAGCGCCGCCAGGAGGAGGTCGATACACGACGCTTCGGAAGCTATTCGCTATTAATGGAAGGCAGCGAGTCCGAGGCAACCAACGACCACTCCAGAAATCCAAGAGCACCTGCTGCGGCACCTACTGTGGCACCTGCTGTATCACCAGCTGTCCCTGCAGCATTTGATATGGCTGCAATAATGTCGATGATGCAGTCGATGTTTGATCGCAACAAAGAAGACCAGGCTCGTCTAATGGAAGAACAGGCCCGCAACAATGAAAGACAGACTCGTCAGCTCGAAGAAAAATTGGACCGCAACAGAGAAGAACAGGCCCACCAAAAAGAAGAACTCCTTTCAAGCTTACAGACGACCTTGGGCAAAGAGATAAAAGAGGTCAAGGAAACGGTACATCAGCACGACGCCAGCATAAAGGAGCACAATAAAAAGATGGAGGAGCATGAATCTCGCATCTTCGAGGCGGAAACACAAATCGCCGATGTGAGGAGGACCTTGAACGTTATCAAGTCTGGAGGCGGACCCGTTGCACCTACAATCTTGTCGCCAGCTTCACAGAAGCTTAAAGTGACGCCTTTCGACGGGACATCATCATGGTCAGCCTACAAAATTCAATTTGACGCTGCCGTTCAAACCAATGGATGGAACAAGGACCAAGCCAAGAACGCCCTCATCATGAGCCTTCGCGATGAAGCTCTGAGTATTCTTGATGCTGTGGGCAAAGAAGTGACCTACGATAAATTGATGGAAATGTTGGAGAGTCGCTACGGTGATGAGCACCTGGAGCGTGTGTACAGAGCGCAGTTAAAGAACAGGGTGCAACGTCGCAACGAAAGTCTTCAGCAGTGGGCTGTCGAAGTGGAGAAACTGTTCCGGAAGGCTTATCAGTCAGCACCGTTACCCAACGACGAGCATCTAGTGGAAGCGTTTTCTAACGGGATAGCAGACTTCGAAGTTAGAACTGCAGTGAAACTCGGGCATCACAAAACACTAAAGGAAGCTTTGGCTCAAGCCTTAGAAGTCGAGGCTGTACGAAATCCAGTGAAGGATATCCAACATATAAGGGAAGTTAAAGAAGCGTCACATCGTACGAGGTTTGGCCCAAGATGCTACAACTGTGAAGAGAGAGGCCATTTATGGCAGAATTGCCCAAAGCCATGCCGAACCAGGGACGATCGACTATTGGAAGAACGAAAGGATCGCGAGGCAACGCATTCACTATGGAGGAATAAACGACCTGCTGAAGAAAGCGGAAAATGGCGAGTGTTATCCGGGCCAGAAAAGCCAAAGATTTTGATCTCACAAGCTCACGATGGGAACAGCTTGATCATCAATGGTGTCATCAATGGAACTTCTTGCAAGCTGACATTGGATACAGGAGCTTCTCGCACTGTCATCAGTTCCCGACTGGCTAAGCGCTTTCTTCCGAACTTCGAAAGCTGCAAAACAGTTCAACTTCTGACAGCGACCGGTCAGCACATATCCGTCCGAGGAGAGAAGCTGGTGGAGTTAAAGTTGGGTGAGAAAACTTTCCAACACAAAGTCATTGTGGCTGATATAGTCGACGATTGCATTCTGGGTCTTGACTTCATGCGAGAACATCATTGCGAGATAGACGTCAACCAAGGAATCTTGAAGTGTGGAAGAGAAGAAATCTTCATGGAAGGCGCCACATCAGGAAAGGTTTATTGTCTGCAGAGAACAGTTCTTCCACCTAGATCGGAGACCATTGTGGCAGTTATCGCGTTTTATACCGGAGTGAAAACATCTTGTGTTCAAGTGCAGTACCAGTGATTGTGAAGTGACTAGTTGTGTGAATATTCGTGCCAGTGTGAAGTGTTGTGCGAACCAGTTGTGTCGTGTGTACTGTGATTTTGTGCAATAAAGTGCAAAGTGAATAATCGGCGTTTTAACTAATTATCCAAGAACCCATCTCGTAACAATATTACAACTCGGAACCGACTAAATGTGTGAAATAGCTGATTCTTTTGTCAAATTCCGGGTTTTGGCCATAGCAAAAATTGTTCATAATTATGGTCTGAATTATCTCCTTTCAGCTTAGTACACCAGTTGTGGATAGCTCTGTATAGAGGTAATAGGATAGACGCACCTGTTGTGGCCATCATATAGTTTCATTTGTGGCCACTTTGAATTTTAAGGATTAATAAGACCATTTCTTGTTATAATAATTTTTAAAGAAATTTTCAAACATTTACATCCACACAAACAATATATATGGTATTACATTGTTTATAGTTATCATAAATGCAATAATTTTGACACCAAATGGCCACAACCGGTACAGTGGCCACAACCGGTACACCCACTTAATATGATCACTCGTGAGACGTAAACGGACACTACAGTTGTTTTCTTATGACTCCATACAAATTTGTTTGTACAATGCTCCTGGTGAACACGTAGAATTAACTAAAATGAATTTATTCCACACTTCAAAACTATAACAGTTTTAGTTTACTATAGAAATTAACTTGCAGAAGCACATCTACAGAATAATATTTATGAATAAGTTATTTACATGCAGCAACAAGGTTAAACTTAAAAAAAATGTACATTCTGATATATGAACTGCTAAATGTACTTCTAAGTCTCTATATATCGAGATTGAATGCTTCTGAAGATTAATAGAACCGAACGTGTTACCGTGGCCTTTTTAAGGCTTCGGCTTACTACGTGTAATGAAACCATTCACGTTGTGGTCTTAATTTGAAATCTTTTTGAATAAATTCATTTTTTCAATTTGGAATCTTTTTGACTCCTTTCATTACTTGTATCTTATCTTATTTGCCCACTACCACTTATATTCTATTGGCAATTTTAACCAGCGGTTCTCTCTGTAAATTACATCATTTCGACTTTCGTACTCATCATATTTTTTTTTCAACTTTCTTTTTTTCGGTGTCAGCGGGATCGAATCAGAAATAAGGAGATCCGCAGATGAACCAAAGTTACCGACATAGCCCAACGGATTAGCAAATTAAAGTGGCAGTGGGCAGGGCGCATAGTTCAAAGAACGGATGGCCGATAGGGCCGTAAAGTTCTCGAATGGAAACCACGAACCAGCAAACGCAGCATAAGACGTCCACCGACTACGTGGACTGACGAACGCGCTGCATGCAGGCTGCTTCCAACCGGTCTTATTGGAAATCCAAGGGGGAATTCTATGTCCAGCAGTGGATGTCCTACGGCTGATAGATAGAAACTTTCTTTAACCCACTGCGGTATAAACTTCGGACATGTGTCAATCGTGTCCAGGTTCGAACCACAATTTTGACGATATCGTCGATTTATTACATTGTCGGACGATCAACGCTCCGTTTGCCTTTTGGTCACCACGCGGTCAATACCTTACTCTATCTATCATCACTTTGCTTAATCTTCTATCAGCTTATTATCGAGGTCCATTAAAAGTAACTAAGTTAAGTTAGTAATAAGTTCGTACAGGCCTGTTGTCTAGCCTCCTTGTTTTTAAGGCGCCTCTTACTCTGTCAAAAGCCACGTTGCAGGGCCAAAAATATAAGTTATAAATAGTATTAATACTGTACTGTACCTACCAGCCTTTTTAATAGTTCACTGCAGGACAGAGGCTATATCCACCACGCTGGCCCAGTGCGGATTGGTGGATTTACATACGCTATCGAATTTCTCCTACGCACGATTGCCTCACGATGTTTTCCTTCACCGAAAAAATACTGGTGTAAAATTCCGTACGTAAATTCCAAAAAACTCATTGATACGGGACCGGGATTTGAACCTACGACCGCACGATTGTAAGGTCAGTGTCATAACCACTAGACCACCACGGCTTTACAACACCGCTTTTATTTAGTATTAATACACCAGTCGGATATTTTAGGTTTTAGGTAGGGCCCACCCAGTTCTCAGTATTATTATCGTATCACACGTACTTTCTACCTCTGACGCAAATGGCCCCGTGAAAAAATTTAAAGCGCGAGTAAGGCACACGTACCGCGGGTTCCGCACAAATGTACTTTTCTTTTTATAGCGCGAATGCGAATTGTTAGTTGCATTGGTGACTCTTCACTCTCACGATTCTCAGATAATTTAGTACTTATAATGGTGCGATTTAAAACATTACTTGCGAAGCTGAAATCACTGCACGTCACTACATATTATAAAGCAAAGGTGATTGTCAGCGATCACCGAAATTAAGCAACGTTCCGTACGGTCAGTACTTGGATGGGTGACCGCGGGTGGCATTTTCCAACTGAGCGCTACCGTGGCTCGGATGACACGTTAAATTGTAGGCCCCGGTTGTTTTAACCGTTTAGCCATGTCAGAGGCCTTCAGGCGGCCTAAAATCTCTGACACCAGGACTAGCCACCCGGCCTATACGAACTTACTTACTTTTTTTTATAAAGCAAAGTCGCTTTTTTGCGTGTCGGTCTGTCTGTCTGTGTTTTCGCTTAAATCTTTTAAACCACACAACAAATTGCAATGTGGTTTTCACTATATTTTAAAAGATTTCTCCCGGAAGGGCAGCTGTTATTCATTCGTAGCCGAGTGAAGCCGGGGCGGCCAACTAGAGACAAATATTTTGCTATTGTAAAAAATAATTCATCTATATTAGCATTTTTGGTACAGATGTGAATGGTTCCAAAATTTTGAAACGCGCATTAAACGATTAATTTTAAGATTTTCCTGATGAGATATTGTATACTAGCCTTAAAATTGCCCGTTAGGAATCAAACTCACCTTCTCATCTGTATATCTGAGCTTTATTCCTGAGTTTTATTATACGGCTCAGTCGTGCCCTTTGAAGACGGAACCCTAAAAATTAACTTTATCAAGATAAAAGGTAAAAAATCTTGTTATCAACGAACATGTTTTCACGCGGTCGTCATTTGTACTGTTTAATTGTTATCACACGGTTGATAACGACTTGATGACCTACTATCATTTAGTTTTGTGTTGCGCTGGCGCATATGTAATCGTTTAAAAAATAAACCATTAAATCTCTTAGACTGACCATTTTAGTGTAATTTTTGTGCAACAGATGGAGTGACAGTTGAAACCCGCAAACTATGTAAATTGTGCAATATTTATGAACAAAATGATAAGTTTACTGAAGATAAGATAATAATTGAGTTTCCTTGTCAAGGTTTGATGTTTATGAGTGAAGTGTCTAAATATGAAACAAGGATAGCGTGAATTGGACTTGTTTATTTTGAAGAAGGTTTGTTGATTTTTCTACCCTAATTTAAAATTAATGACGAAGTACGTTTTACTGTGCCATTGCAAGATATACCAAAACACTCGTGCTGACGCACCGATTGTGGCCATCTTAGTACCATTTGTGGCCACTTTGAATTCTAAGGATTAATAAGACAATTTTTAGGTTAATATAATATTTTTAGGGAAATTTTCAAACATTTAGATTCACACAAACAATATTTATGGTATTTTGACACCAAATGGCCACGAACGGTACAGTGGCCACAACCGGTACACCCATGATACTTGTTACCAAATTAATTGAATGAATCATATTCAGACGAAATAACCCAGTTAAAATGAAGTCTCTGATGTAAAACTCTACAAAAATGTCCGTTCTGAGTACTTTAATATTCATAATTGAAAGGTTTCCAAAATACGAGTCCAGAGCCTTTAGTACAGAGCCCTTAGTCCAGTGCCCTTAGTCCAGGTTTTGCGTAGTTTACTTAAACTTTCGCGTTCGCGTGTGGCTCCATACATTTTGGTTAGTTCTTCTTCGTTTCCGCCAGGGGCGCTGTACAAAAATGTATAGAGCCACACGGAAACAGCTGTAGTTTCAATTTACGTGTAAACCTGGACTAACCCCTCAGGTTTTGCGTAGTTTATTTAAACTTTCGCTTTCGCGTGTGGCTCCATACATTTTGGTTAGTTCTTCCTCGTTTTCCCTAGGGGCGCTGTACGAAAATCTATAGTAGAGCCATGCGGAAACTTCTGTAGTTTCAATTTTCGTGTAAACCTGGACTAACCCCTTAGAACCAATTGTGGGCTTAAAATATACATTTTGGCGTGTATCGTGTACTGTAAACATGTATCGTGTACATACAATACAATACAATATAACTTTATTGTACACCAAAAAAACAGCTTAAATAACAAAGTACATAATATTCTTAAAATTAGGTGGTACAAGGGCGGCCTTATCGCCTTGAGCGATACATATGTAGGTAAATTATGTTATTTACTAGTTACGTGGACAACCTTCTTTTTTTTTTCCGTATAGGTTTGCGTTTGACTACATACTACCTGATGTTAAGCAGATATGGGGTCTAGGGTGTGGCATGCTTACCTAGAAGTTACCTACTTACTCGGCCATAAGACCACAGGACCGCGCTGGATGCAAGCCGCTTCCAACCGGATCTGAATATAGATCTAGATAGGCTCTATGCTCATAGACATTTTATAGCTGAAATGATGACGATAACGTTGAAAAAATGAATACATACTTTATTTAAAAAAAAAAAAAACGTTTTGATACTTTACAGGTAAATCAATACAAAACAATCAACTAACTCTAAAAATAATGAATGACATAACATAAATAAACAAACCAAATTATACCGCACATTTAACTATAGCACATTGTTACATCCAACCCGGAAGAAATTCAAAGATACCAAAATAGTAAAACTACAAACTATTCATTAATAACCCACAATCGATTGTTACAATCCAACAAGTTAAATGCAATTTCATTACTATTCAAAACCGAAAGTCCTTGACGTGTGACGTCACTACTGGGTTACCATTACAATTAATTTTGATGAGTTCAGTGTTACTACATTGACTCTAGATGATTAATTTACGATTGATTTTGTTGACGGCTACGAGGGTAGAATGATTACGAATTAGAAATCTTTTAACCGACTTCCAAAAAGGAGGAGGTTCAAAGTTCGTCTGTATATTCATCGATAATTTCGCCAATTGTGAACCGAATCAAAAAAACATTCTATGGTTCAAAAACTACTCTGAACTACTACTCTACTACTCCTGAAGTAGTTGCATTTAAATTTTACAGAAATCGGCTGAGCTGTTTTTAAAAATCAATAAAAATGTAAACGATATATGTGAAATATTCGAATTTTGTACACGATGGCAGGCGGTTTTGCCATTTTTCGCGAAAAATAATTATTTATGATAGACAGTTTCGTTACACTTTACACATACATATTCGTATTGGCCGGGTGGCTAGCCCTAGTGTCAGAGTTTTTAAGCCACCCGAAAGCTTCTGACATGGTTAAACGGTTAAAGCAACCGGGACTTACAATTTGATGTATCCTCCGAGCCGCATGTCACCCGTATATAGTCACCCATCGGAAGACTGATCGTGCGGAACGTTGCATTTCGGTAAAGTCTAAATTCATTTTTTTGGGTTTTTTCTTTTTACAGATATAAACTGGCCTTTATTTCGGTTTCTAGATGTATATATCTCGTTAAAACTATCTATTCATGGCCCCTAAATGAATTTCTAACTTACAACGATCAGTTTTTCTGTAAATGCGATAACGAACCAAAAAACAAACAAACCTGGTGAAACCACCTTGACTTAGGTGATCGCTTACAAACACCTAGTCAATCGACACTATGAACGCTACACGATCATATAATTTACTAAATATTGGTATCAAAAGCAATGAAATTGGAAAGCCACGGTCTATACACATCCCTTCATTCAAAATCAAGCAACCGAAAAATAAGCCTATCCCAAGCCAAAAGGCGTACGCCATTACTATAACAATAATTTTCAAATGATAGCTCTAGTAAATACTTCTTAATGTACGAGAGGCCTACGAGAGGACGTACTTAGGACGGGGGGTTCACGTATCAAACATGATATACAAATAAGGAAAAAGTAAAAATGCCGTTGGTATAAGAAATTGTTCCAAGTTCTACGCTTTTTTGAATAAATATGGTTTATTTACAAAAAAATAAAGTTTTTTTACATTTTAATGTTTAAAAATTATTATGCAGAAAAGAGGCATTTCTCAAGAGTCGTGTCAAATATGTAGAGTTTGTCAGCTGATTTTGCTTCATGATTTTAAATCGGTGTTTAAATTATGAATACAACTCTACAATATTAAGCTCGGGAATATACCAATACTTACCAGTTCCAAAAGCTAATATATTACAATGAACACAGTCTACTGCCAGTGTTTCCACCTCCATGTACGATACGACACCTACTTTCTAAAACATACTTGACGAAATTATTTATAATGTAATGCCGAAAAATCGTACTACAGTCTGATAAATTACAAACCGAAATCACAGTTAGATAGTTTCAATTCAATTTCAATTTCAAAATAACTTTATTTATCAAACATTTTTTACAAACAGGTACAAGCGCCAGTGTACATATATCCTAGCGGTACAAAAACAATGGATTTTAATTTTTGTTTTTCAAGCACGTAAGCTTATTCAAAACTTCTACCTGGGGCATTATTATGTTATGATGTGCGGAATTAATTTAAATTCAATAATAATCGTTTATTAACTTTAAACGTAGACTTTAGTTGAGCATACATATTATGAAATGAATTGTTAGCATTGCTACAAATTAGAAAAAGTACGTCTTTTTATTTTTATTTTGTATAGAAAGCGGGCAGCTAGATGGTGGTAGGAACTTAAAAGAAGGTCTCTAAATCCCTCGTCCTAGCTACGTCCAGTCCCACGTGAGGTGCGCGGCTTGCACACGTACCGTCAGCCAATCACGTAGTGGCAACAAAACACGCTTATCTAATATGCATTTTACTGTCGATTGAGCGCAGGGCGACGAAAACTTGCCGCCTCGCCGGAACATCGCGCGGAGCGTTAGCAAAAACGTTACGGTTTAACAAATTAAATCATATTGTTGGACTAAGCCGTGGTGGTCTGAAGGTGACACCCGACTTACAATCGTGAGGTCGTGGGTTCAAATCCCGGTCCCGTACCAATGAGTTCTTTGGAATTTGTGTACGAAATTTCACACCACTGGCTCTTCGATGAAGGAAAACATCGTGAGGCAACCTGCATACGAGAAGAAGAAGTCCGTAGAAGAAATTCGATGGCGTATGTGAATCTACCAACCCGCACTGGGCCAGCGTGGTGGAAATGGCCCAACCACCCTTCGTGGGTAGGCCTACGTGCTGCAGTGGACTATTAAAAAGGCTAATACAGTACAGTACAGTTGGACTAGTTATCTGTCCAGGCCTTGCCCGGGTACCTATATTACTCGCAAGTAATGTATATTTGTAACAACTTAAGTGGTTATCCGGGACGGACTCCCCCTCGCGGTTACCCATACTTATGAATGCTAATTGTATAGACTGTTGGTGCATTTCGGTGATTGCAACGAAACCACTAGTCAAGTTATGCTCAGAACGATACGTGCAGTCATTTTTAACTAAGTCGTTATGTCATGAAAATAAAATAACATCACTACCACGATTCTGTAAGTGTAACAAGTTTGAGCGATTCACGAATAGAAACTTTTAATTTAATTTATTTAACAGCTAAAACAGCGCAGTAAGTACCACTTACAATTTACATTTATAACTTACAATGTAACAACTGAAAATTAAATTAATAATTGGTCAAATGCTAGTCGGACTCGCGCACGAAGGGTTCCGTGCCGCATTGAAGCTCCACAGAATTATTACATTTTTTATTTTTATTTTTTTATTTTTGAAAAGAATATACAACTAAATATTCTGTGAATATTTCAAGCATATTCCCGTTGCCGTTATTAATATCGAGCAAAAATATCACGTTTCCTGTATGGGAGCCCCCTTTAAATATTTATATTGTTTTAATGTTGCTATTTATTTTTGAAGTGAATATCTAACTAACTATTCTATATGAATTAACCGCTATTATTATCAAGCGATAAACGATAAAAAATCAGGTTTGTTGTATGGGAGCACCCATTTTTTTTTCTGTTTTTAGTATTTTTTATTATACCGGCAACAGAAATACGTCATTTGTGAAAATTTCAACGTTCTATCTATCACGGTTCTGGAGATACAGCCTGGTGACAAACAGACGGACAGCGGAGTCTTAGTTATAGGGTCCCGTTTTTACCTTTTGGGTACGGAACCAAAAAAAAAAACAATAACAAGGACTACAACTGTTTTAATAAATTTATGATTCAACGACTCTTTTATAAAATACTAGCTTCGCCTCGCGGTGTTACCCGCGTTAGCCCGAGATGAAAAGTAGCCTATGTGATAATACAAGGTCTAAGCTACCTTCATACCGAATTTCATCCAAATTGGTTCAGCCGTTTGTGCGTGACAGAGGAACAAACATCCATACATAGGTACTCACAAACTTTCGCGTATATAATATTATTAGGATGATCCTAAATTACCGCGTGAACTACAGGACATAGCTTGATTAAAATCAAAAGCCAGCGTGAAGGGTCACCTTGCCGTTAATCACCTCAAATTGGAAGCCAGATTGGAGGAGATAAGGAAATAGAACATCCGATGACTTTAATTGCTATCTATAAAGATAAGTGTGATAATGGTTATCGTGATATTGGGCGAGAAAAACATCATCAAAACGTGACTTCAAGGCTGCTTCTTTTTAAATCAAAGTAAGCCTGATTTGTATCATAATATGATGATAAATAGTAAGGTAATCCAAAAAACGTACCTTTCTAGTATATGATTCATTAATTTGCCACGAAAATGATTTCTAACTGTAGTATGCTATGCATTAGCCGTCTAATTTACTAATACATAATTATTTCGGAGAAGTTAGTCTTTGTTTTGTCTTTTTCTTTCTATGACAATGTTAATTCACGAAAACGATAAAACTCTGACAAAGTACCCCGAAGTAAGATTGCGTTCCTTAAAATGGCGGTAAGTAATGTATGGGTGATCGGTCTGACAGTTTTTTTATTCATCTTAGTTGAATATTGAGTTGCTCGACTTTTTTGTGTGCAATGCAGTAAATATATCTATAGCCATATAGCCTCTATAGCTATCTCTAGCTAGATAAGTTTCTAATACTAAACATAAATGTAACATAATTTTGTCATTACAAATTGTGAACTCTAACTGCTAGTACCAAATTTACTGTTGGTGTTATTTTTGCCAAACTCTTATTAATGTTTTCTTTCCATTACACTGTTTAGCATAAATGTTTAACTATAACTTTGCTTTGCCCTATGAAACAGGGTGATATGTACCTCTGTAAGTTAGTTAGTCTTATGTTACGACCTAATTATAACTTTATGTACACGATCTTGCAAATAAATAAATATCTAAAATGCCAAGTCGATGTCTGCAGTGTACCAAAATTTTACTAGTTTTTGCAAGTAGTAAATAATAAATAAATATCACACATAATTTGCTAACGCATTCAAATATAAGTATATCAAGTGTCTACACTTGAGAACTTATCATTGTCTAGAGTTTACATTGTATTATCATATCTTAAAAGTTTTACAACAAAATGTACAAAACACGTGAACCTAAATCTACTTAAAATGTTACCACAAAACCAACTTACTTTTTGTCAATCAGTACACAACAAGTGCCTGGGCGGGCGCTCGCGTAGCCCGCAGGGCGGCCGTGTAGAGGCCTACGAGCTACGAAGCTACGAGGCTACGAGCTTGCAACTTTGATGAGAATACCCGCCACATGTTCTTATTTGTTCTTTTTACTTTGCCGCCACGGGCATACTCACGTACGATTCATAATTTTTGCTCCGTCGTCCTTAATGGTTAACGATTGCCACACATGGCACATATCTTTGTATCAGTTCTATGCTGAAGATACTAGCAGATCCTGACTCAAGCAATAAACGCTTGTTTTGTACAGAGATTCTCAGCTGAAAGTGAGAAATTGTGTCTAACGTACTATTTCTTTAGTCGTCTTTATCATTACAGACATCCACTCTTTTCAAAATTATTTCTAATCAGACCGATTGTATGTCTGATTTTATTGTATGATGAGATACAATTCTCGTTGTACAGGTTGCTTCTAACTTGATTTTCATTCTAATCACATCTCTCTGTCTCTCTGGATGGACTTGCTAACCTGATCTTACTGCTACGTAGTCAATTCAAGAACATTGAGACACTATCGTTCATCAGATCAATGTGGCGCTCACGTTATTGTCTACAATACTGCTTTTTTATGTGTCCAGACCACAGCCTATCAACAAGCTAATTTACTGGACTCTATCGATATTCTTAGTTCGTCCACTGGTGTCCTGATATCTGATCATATCTCGCAAACTCTGAATGTAATCATCAATCGTGTAATCATAGTAACTTGTAGCTAATCTGTGTTTCATTGTTGCAGCCACCAACAGCCCCAGTTCGTGTCATGGAGCGCGTATAAGCAGCCACCGTGGCGGGGTACGGGCGGCATGCGTACGCCGCGGGCGCGTACCATGCGCGCGCGACTGCCGTACCGCTCAACGCAAGTGAGTAACCTTTCTAGCTTCGGTTCGTGTCATGGAGCTTGTTTAAGCAATCACCGTTGGGGGGTACGGGCGGCATGCGTAGGCCGCGGGCGCCTACCATGTGCGCATGACTGCTGTACCGCTCAACTCAAGTGAGTAACCTTTCCAGCTTTGGTTCGTGGCATGGAGCTTGTTTAAGCAATCACCGTTGGGGGGTACGGGCGGCATGCGTAGGCCGCGGGCGCCTACCATGTGCGCATGACTGCTGTACCGCTCAACGCAAGTGAGTAACCTTTCTAGCTTCGGTTCGTGTCATGGAGCTTGTTTAAGCAATCACCGTTGGGGGGTACGGGCGGCATGCGTAGGCCGCGGGCGCCTACCATGTGCGCATGACTGCTGTACCGCTCAACTCAAGTGAGTAACCTTTCCAGCTTCGGTTCGTGGCATGGAGCGGGTATAAGCAGCCACCGTGGCAGGGTACGGACGCCATGCGTACGCCACGATTGCTGTTCGCAAGTGAATAGTCCTGAATACCTTTATGTTGTCTGGCAACTTTATAGTAAAGCATTACATAATAACTTCATCAAATTGCAGCATATACACACTGTTACACAGAGTAAATATTGCTTGTAGAAAATTTATTCGACAGTATAAAAAAATGCAATGTTTCACAGTATAAATCATTGAGAGTGAAATTCCCAAGAAAGAAAAACAGCGTGAGAGGATTTGAATCGTAACTTGCTGGGATGCCATCAGTATTAGAAAACAACGTAGACGCGCTCCGCAAGCAAAGTGAGACGGCGAGGGGACGTGGGGAGTGCATCTTCGTATGGTGAAATTAACAATAAAAATCCATATAAAATTGTCAAGTCAACTTTTAAACGGTTTTATGTGATTTGCCAATACTTTAGCTACTACTTGAAACATTAAACATAATATATAAAAAAATACTACTTATAAAAAAACTCGTCAAGAAAGAAGATCTTCGTTCAAAACAGCAATTAACTTCGGATTTTTTCAATTGAGCGAAGGTATTCCTTGTACGTATCAGATATGGTTTACTCGTACCAACAGAAGATATGCTGAAGAATAACATATATTTTTCTTTCAAAAAATATTGTTTTTGGTACTAAAATCTTGATTCTGGTTAGACATTTTATACACGACCGTCCCTTAAAAAACAGGTAATGCAATGGACCGTGTGTAATCGCAATAAGAGATTGAGTATTGAATAGGTCTTGCATAGAAAACCTACTCAACTCTTTTTCGACTTCTTGGATTGATAAACTGAAACTACTATTAGTTCAAACTAGTTCTACGTTCTTCATAAACACGAATTTCCTTACAAATCGGCCATGCCAGTTCTAATTTGCGCCAGAGGCTCGACAAAAGCGGTACCAAACGTTCATTGTACCATTGTTGTGGCATTCCGTTATAGGCCTGTTATTATGGGTTTGACAACGGTATTCTGCAATTATACCGGTTATTATACCTTTATGCGATCTCTATTCATTAACGAACGCCCCGGAATTTGATATTGTGATAGGTCGCTATAAGCTTTGGCGTTGTATAGTTTCACTCGAATCATGTGAGAATGTATTTTGTTTTTTTTGCGGTGAAGTACAATTTGACATTTTATTTTATATAAAATGTATTTTTTTCTATTCTATTGTTATACGGTATCATCATCCATCATCATCTACAGCCTTCTTTAACCCAATGCTGGGTAAAGGCCTCACTCTTATAGTGCCATCTGCCTCGGTCTTTTCCGATCGTGTCCAAGTTCGACCCGAGATGTTGACGATATCGTCGACCCACCTTGCTGCCGGCCAACAACTAACCCAAAACCGTCTTGAGTGGCGTCGCTTTGTGCAGGAAAATGTTGATACGTTTAAAGATGGTAGAAGGCGAGAACTTGACGCCAGGCGAGACGAGCTTAGAAATCGACCTCCAAGTAACATGTACTATAATTTTGTCAATGTTGTTTTAACATGTAGCCTGTGTTCACGCACTTTTAAAGCCAAAATAGGCTACTACAGCCATGTGAAGGCACACGAACGAAGCCTATCTAACTGTAGTTAGAGCAGAATCGAAGGTCGCCATCGGCAAGGAACCATATACATATATATCCCCTTGTTCCACCTGTCGTCACTTCGTCTTGCCACGTGTCCTGTCATGAACCGTGGGACGTCGGAAACGTAGTTATACGGTAACGTGGTTTTATTGTTTACGGAAATTTTATTAAAGGATTTGCCCCACTGGACGCGTTCTGTGGTCTGCGGTCAGGTCGAATTGAACGCAGCCCGCATTATGCATGAACAACGTTGTCGGTCTCTATATATTTTGTATAGATATGCGATTTGACCGTAGATCACGCAGAATGAAAGTTAGGTCACGTACGGACGTTCAATTTGAACTGCCTGCAGACCGCAGAACGCATTCAGTGTGCCAAATCCCTAAGAGTTTTATCTGAAGTTTTTATATTCAGGTAACAATTGAGTTCGGTCAACCGGACTAACAGCCGGACTACTGCTACTAGAGGATATAGAAACAGATTTTAAAATAGTAATAATATGGTTTTATTTGAACTTGGTTGACTTAAACCAACTGGTTTTAACAGTTTTTATTAGATCATATTTTCACTTTGATAAATGTCTTATACTACACATGTTTCGCTTGTGGTCTCCGTCCCTCAGACTTCAGTAAGTTGGCAGTGGATCATGATGATGCAGGTTGTAGAGCCAAGGTTCTTTTAGCAGAACAAGCCTGGGAAAGTATCACGCATTTGCCAGTTATAAATAAATAATAAATAAATATAGGGGACATCTTACACACGGTCTCTGACCCTAAACTAAGCAAAGGTTGTGATATGGCTGCCAGAGATTGATATACTACATAATTATACATATTTTAAATACATACTTATATAGATATTACTTAAATAACACCCAGACACAGAGCAAACACCTATGTTCATCACATAAATGCTTGCCCTGGGTGGGGATCGAACCCACGTCTCTTTGATCCAGAAGTTAGGGTCACTAACCACTGAGCCACCGAGGCAGTCAGTTATAGGCTTCTTATGGCTGAGATGACGATGTTGCCCCAACTACACAATAAGTACCCTTAATCAATTTAACGGCGCAATTCCAGTATTTACTTACAATATGCAACATTATAGCTAATTTACCCTGCGAATGACCTATAATGGGCCGCAGAGTACGGAGCCGCGGCTGGTGCTTTATAGGTTAACTAATTACGTAATGGCTATCGCTGTTTAGTTTGTTGATAACTTTTCTGCTAAATTATCGCTTTAAAGGCAATTGTGAGGCGCCAACTTGCCCATACAGAAAACAATGAGCTGTTATCTACCTACCTCTAAATATTATCCGATTTGAGTGATTTTTTTTCATGTAATCAGCACTTCAGTTGCTTGGAAACGGCTGTTTTTTAAATTTTTTATATGACCTTAAAGTTATAAGCCTCTAAAAAGCCATAGTTTTACGTAAAAGCTTGGCTGAAAAGTATACATAGACTAAAAACTTTTCTGAACATAATTATTTTTCGCAAAAAATGGCAAAACCGACTTCCATCGCAAGCAAGCGCAGCGTAGGACGTCCACCGACTAGGTGGACTGACGATATAATAAAGATCGCAGGAACGCGCTGGATGCAGGCCGCTTCCAACCGGCCTTATTGGAAATCCATTGGGGAGGCCTATGTCCAGCAGTGGACGTCTTACGGCTGATGGATGGATGGATGGACTGGATACAAATTTTACATTATTGATGATTTTCAAAAACGGCACAGCCCATTTCAATAAAATTTAAATGGGCCCACCACAGAAGTAAATCTTTTCGAACTAAACAATAATTTTCGATTCGGTTCACAATTGGCGAAAATATCGATGCCCATAAACAAAAACAAGACATTCATACAGACGAACATAGAACACTCTAAAACATAATGTTTTGTTACAATTTAAGGGGTGAAAAGAGTATTTTCCCGGAATGTAATTAATTATCAAAAATGTACCGAAAATTATCTCAACGTTCTACAGAAAACACGAAAACACTGGTTAATCCACAATCCTCATAACTTAGTCAAGCTCATTGCGTAATTTGACTACGTGTTTCTCAACATTCACCAAAGTTAAGCAACGTTCGGCACGGTTAGTCTTCGGATGGGTGGCAGATTTACATCTGAGCGCTACCGTGGCTCAGATGACACTTTAAATTGTAATCCCCGGTTGTATTAACCGTAACCGTTCAGTTAAATTCGGTTGTTGTATTAACCGTAACATATCCGAGGCCTTCAAGCGGTTTAAAAACTCTGACAGATCTGTAGGGGAGGCCTACGTCCATCTGTGGACAAATAAATAAGAATAGGGTCATATTTATAACAGCCTGGTTACTAAGAGAGAGTGTACTGAATCTAAAGGAGGAGGATTCAGGCTATCATTACGAACTACTTTTACTGTGGGGTCAAACTATGGAGCAGTTGAGTTTTTAAATTACGGTCTAAATCAGTCTCTTTTTGGTTTAGTACACTCTGTATCCTTACATAGTATAAAATAAAGTCGCTATTTTCGTTTGTTTGTTTGTTTGTTTGTTTGTCTGTATGCTTAAATCTTTAAAACTACGCAACGGATTTTGATGCGGTTTTTTTTAATGGATAGAGTGATTCAAGAGGAAGGTTTATATGTATAATACACCTGTGCGAAGCCGGGGCGGGTCGTCTAGTACTGTATATTGAAATAATAATCGGCCAAGTACGAGTCGGACTCGCGTACGAAGGGTTCCGCACTATATAGGAGCCCTTCTAAAATATTTATTTACTTTTTATTTTATTATTGGTTATTAAAGTGAATAAACAACTAAATATTCTGTAAATATTTCAAGCTTTTACTTGTTACCATTTTTAATATCGAGCGAAAAACGGCAAAAAAATCTGGTTTGTTGTATAGGAGCCCCCCTCAAATATTAATTTTATTCTGTTTTTAGTATTTGTTGTTATAGCGGCAACAGAAATACATAATCTGTGAAAATTTCAGCATTCTAGCTATAACGGTTCATGAGATACAGCCTGGTGACAGACAGACAGACAGATGGACAGCGAAGTCTTAGTAATAGGGTTCCGTTTTCACACTTTGGGTACGGAACCATAATGAAAATGACAAGAAAACAAACACCGAAGAACATAACACAGCTTCGTTCCGTTTTGGTTGGCTTTGGGACTAAGTGACGTGTCAACAAAGTCCTGTCATTGATTGGCACGTCCGGGTCACGCCGGCTGTCGACGTCCCGGTCAAGCGTGACACCCGAATGGAATTACAAGTTCAAATAAAATCTAGGTAATTTAGGTAATCTAGGTATTAGTGAATGGTATTTTGGACAGTTCTAATTTGCTTGGAAAAATATGTTTTTCTGTTCCTCGTCCTTCTATAGTCAAACCGCTAAACTCAGACATCGCCTGCGTGGGTACAAGGGCGCGGGGGTAGACGACAAAGGGGGACTGAGACAGGTGCGGGCGCCGGGGACCCGCTGCCCGCGCCTGTCTCAGTCCCCTGTGTCGTCTCCCCCGGCGCCCCTGTACCGCGCAGGCGATGTCTGAGTTTAACGGTTTGACTATAGCCGTCTTAACAATAGAAGAACGTTTAGTTTGCCACATGCTAACTACGGCCAACACTCTTCTTTGTATCGCATGTGTTCATTGTACAACAATATATGCCAAGATTTAGATATTTTTAATCCTTCCGTGTTATCTTTCAAGCGACGTTTAATGTTAATTTTAAGCTAAATTTATAAAAATAATCATTTATTTTTGTTACATGATTATTACATTCAGTACTAATTTTACTAATTTTGTTACGCATGTTGTGTTCACTTCTAGAAGGGCATATACATTTATGCATGTCGTTAAATTAATATTTTTTGTTTAATGTAAGTTTTAGTGTGTAAGCCCAGTTTTGTGAACCATTAATAAAAAAAAAAAATACTGAAATAATTTGATTCAAAACTTTATATCTCCAGAAACAATCAAATTGATATTATAATAATTCTATTGATACGAGTACAATTGAAATTAAATGACATCGCTAAGATTACATTTGTATAACTTTATTGCTGGACCCAAATTAACTGGATGCGATTGAGTAAAATTAAAATCCAACTTGTAGAGGCCACAAAAATGACCCGTGGTTGCCACTGGTTGCATAGAAAAGCAGTATCAATTCAAAGGCCCCTTTATCTATCAGTTTCTCGAAAACAAACTCCATATTTTAGAAACGTCGCGTTTCGTTTGCAAGAAAAAGTTAACAGCATGGCTATCTACTCTGACTTACGGAGAAACCCTCAATATACTACAAGTAAAAAAATAACATTTAGGGGCCTGCTTTTTCGGTACTATTGGACAAGACGTTCACTATCTTTTATCCATATTTCATTCGAGCATCTTAATAGTCACATAAACACAAAATGTGGATTGTTCAACAATATTGATTGCACTGGCAATCACCACGTGATTTGTGATAAAATCAGGACAGTGACTGTCTCCTTCATTTATTGTCCGGATACCAGGCCCCTCCTCTTCAAATGTCACACCAACATTAGGTTTTAACTTCACTAACCTGACTTCATATATTGGCCCTTCTTATCAAAGCAACCAGAGCTTTATATTTTATATACCTATGTTATACATTTACCTATTTATCATTTTCAATATCTACCACTAACAAATTTTGTTAAATAAAACTATTCATTTACGTTTATAAACGAATACTAGCACAATATTTATTATTTTATTTTTAAATCTTTTTTACCATTATTTAGAAGCTATACCTCTGTACCTTTTCTATTCTGTTACATCTTCGCCGCGTACAACGCGCCGAACGTAATGAAGTGACGTTATTCATACTGTCTAACACCAATCCTGCACTCACGCGCAGGTAACACACATGCAGCTCATTTGCATCGATGAATAACACGCACACCTCGAGCCAGGCTAATGTTACCCACACAACTCCATCGTTTGTAGTGGTGATCTACCTTATCGCACGCACACGCACGCCATTTATTTTACCCAAATGCATTCGCAGTTGCACCCGTAATAGTAGGCATCGCTTCATAACTCACTATTGTCCTTAACTGGTATGTTTGTAATAAGTACCTTATGATAGATTAACATACATATTTTAGGATTAACTTAGATATCATAGGTAGTTTAATAGTTTAAATTTAGTGGACTTTTCATTAACCGTGTATTTCAACTAGTTTCTTAAGTTCGTTTCTTGAAATATCTTGCATATTTTTTTAATAAAACTACTATTAGTGGAAGAGCCTGGAGCCCACGACACAGGCTACCCTAGTGTGGGCCCCAGTGTACACCGATTGTTTAAATATTACCTAATTTAAGTTTCAGTAAACTGTATTATGTTTTAATTGGTGTAAGTTTTTTAGTACTAAGGTTTTTTGAATAAATATTTTTATTTTTTATTAGTATACGCAGTAGGTACCTACCCTAAGTGACGTGTAAACAAAGTACTTTTTATGTTCGACATCTTAAGAAATATTAGTTTTTTTTTTAAATTTATCAATGCTGTAAATTGTATTTTGTCTTATTGACGAGGGTTTTGTCTCCCCAAGTTGTAAAAATATATTTTTTATGGTTTCCTCGATACAGGCTTGCCTAGTGAGGAAATCAATAGACATTGTTTGAAAAATTATACAACAACTATTAAATGCAAGTCTGCTCCTTGTGTATCTAAGTCTTGATCATTTGTTAACTGTGTTTATATTATGTATGTTTTTGCATAAAAATACTTGAAATGATTTTAGTGCATCCCACACTAGGTTTATCTCAAAGAGTTACTTTTTATGATAAACATTTCAAAAATTCTTCGCGGATGCAGGATTCGAACCTTGCGTCTTCGGATTGGCGATTTGCGATCCGTAGACGCAAGGTTCGAATCCTGCATCCGCGAAGAATTTTTGAAATGTTTATCATAAAAAGTAACTCTTTGGAATAAATACTTTAAATTTTTTTTAGTTGTAGCGACTACAAATTAAGCTGTGGTCAACACTGGTGGCAAGTAAAAGCAGTATGTAGTTCGGTAGGTATCCTAAGTGACGTGTCAACAAAGCCCTGTCATTCATAGGCACGTCCGGGTCACGCCGGGTGTCGACGTCCCCCGGTCAATTGTGACACGCAAATGGAATTACAACTCTAAACGTAAGCAACTACTGATATTAATTATTATCTCTAAAAAATAATAATTAGTCGAAAACTTTAGTATCTTTTATTTCATGTCTTAAATGACGCTATTCTAGTAGATATTCATTTATCATAATATGAAACTTTAACAGAATAGTTCTCTGAACTTAAGTCTTTATGGGCACGCCTTGGCCTAAACTTAAAAGGGACTTTAAAAATCGGTCAAGTGCGAGTAGGACTCGCGCACGAAGGGTTCCGTACCTTCGTCCGTGGTATTTTATTTTAATTTAAATATTTATTGTTGAAGAGAATATGAAACTGAATATAAGTCGTAATATAATTCGATAGGGCTCCCGAAGCCATAGGTTAGGATAATTTAAATATTGTAATTTTGACTGAATTATGTTTTAATTTTATTTACTTTTGATCTTTTTATGACGATGCTATTGCAGATACCTACTATATTGTTTTTAATTTTTTAGATTATTTTAAGTTAGGGTGTTTGAATTTGAAGTAAATTATTATATGTAATTAATTGAATTGTTAGGTATTCATAATTTGGTGAATATGTAAATTTGCACCTATTATAATTATATTATGTTTGTAAAAAGACGATTCTAAGCGCATTTCTAATTAATGTCTAAAGAATAAAGCATATTTTGATTTTGATTTTGATTTTGAAGTAGTCCCAATTAAATTTTACAGAAATCGGCTGTGCCGTTCTTGAATAATCGGTCCAGTACGAGTCCGAGTCGCGCACGGAGGGTTCCGTACTGTACTGTAGGATATCCTTAAATATTTATTTTATTTCAATTTTAATATTTATTATTCAAGTGAATATACAACTAAATATTCTGTGAATATTTCATGCATCTACCTGTTACCATTATTAATATAGAGCGAAAAATAGCTAAAAATCAAGTTTGTTGTATGTTAATTATTAATTTTATTCTGTTTTGGTATTTGTTGTTATAGCGACAACAGAAATACATCATCTGTGAAAATTTCAGCTTTCTAGCTATAACGGTTTATGAGATACAGCCTGGAGACGGACAGACAGACAGACGGACAGCGGAGTCTTAGTAATAGGGTCCCGTTTTTAACTTTTGGGTACGGAACCCTAAAAATCAACAATAATGTAAACAATTCGAGCGAAATATTCGAATTTTATACACGATGGAAGGCGGTTTGGCTATTTTTTTGCGAAAAATAATTACGGAATTAAGAATATTATCTGCTGGGTTAGTAGCTCAGTAGTCCTATTCGTGTTTGTCCACAAGCCATGTTATGTTAGTATACATATATAGTGACGGTCGATAAGCGCACGCCATGGTGTAAACGATAGATAGCGTTAAACACCCTGTCTGTGTACGTAATGTTTAATGGCTTTATTTATTTCACTTGATATTTTATGTTAGAACGCGAATTAAATTTTTTTTTAAATATAAATACTAAAAAAATATATTAGCCATTAAAACGAAATGATAATGATGATGATGATGAGGCGAAATTTGTTTATTATTATAGAAGCCAAGCGGTTTAAGAGCAGGTTTTGTGTACAATAGAATATTATATGAATTAATATCTGTAGTATAATAATAAATTAAAATAATACCAAATTCGACCTTATTCTAGTCCTACTGTAGAACTTATAGTAGAATTTACAGGAACGACCCGACCATACATAGGCTTAACGGGACATGGGTACATTTTGTGACGTGAGTTCTCCGCTATGTATGGCGATCATATTTATCATTGTAATTAAGAAAAAGAGGATAAATGGGATGCACTCTGGTAGTGCTGGCAGAAGTGAAAACTTGAACATATAAATTAAAGTACTTTCATTTATGTGGTAAAATACAATATCACACACGCACACTCACGCAAGCACCCTGCGCCGTTATTATATTGATATATTGACATTCTCAAATAGTCAAAAAATGTGTTATCATACATTCTTAATTTGGGATATAACGTTACGAACTGACCATGTACTAGTCGGTCATGTAATATTGGATGCACCCAATACCGCCTTTTTCTTTTTTTTTTTTAAAGGAGCAACCACAGTAAAAACACTTCTTCGTCGACCTCCATTTTGAAACTGACGCTAACCCGCACGAAATCGCATACTAACCGCGCGTGTCTGAATAGCATCACAATTTTGCGGTTTCAAACCGCGCGATGCGTAAACGCACGATTCCCGCATGTCTGAACGCACACTTTTAAACGAAACAACAGGAGCAGGAATACATTTTCACCGCGCGGTAGAAAGCGAGGGGGTTATTACTTCTTCTCCTACGCCGCGCCGGCGGTCTACTCTCCCTCCTTCTCACGAACATTCACTCAGGTCACGTGTCCTGAAGCGAGTTTAACATTTTTAACTCACCACAAAAAAAAGAAGTTTTCACTTCAATATAATTTACATTTGCGAGAAATTAATTCCAGATATCTAAAATAGTTTCTATATCTAATAATATCTAGTCAGTTTTCATAGAGTAACACGAATAAAATACTTACTATACTATTACCTATGTACCCGTCGGAGGCGAGCGTTTGAGACTGACCCAGGGGTCGTCAACTCGAGGTCAGGGGTGATACCAAGTGTCAGGGGTGCTACCATGTGTCAGGGGTGCTACCACGTCGCAAGTTGGCTTCACGATTACTTAAACTTTATGAAACCTATCGTCATAAAATACTTGTTTTATTTCTTATAGGTTTTCTTTTATATACTGCCTGATGTTAAGCAGATATGCGGACTTAGTATGTATAGAGCATTATACCTTGCATATTTCGATTAGGTACGTGTCACAGTCCATTGAAACGCTGTCAATGAACAGCAATAAAAATATTAATGGATATTTTGCTCAAATATGCTATTGATAGCCTTTATTAACAATCAACTTAATGTGGAATGTAAAGAAATACTTAGTTAAAGGCAAAAAACAAAACATGTCAAGAAATGTAGAAATAGAATAAGAAGAGACATGTCTGTTATATAATCCTGGAAAGAAGACCCGGGGATAGGAGCCCCAATAAATTAAAAAAAATAAGAATCAACTTAAAAAAAAACATATAGTGCCTATATCTAATTATCAATATTATAATGAGGAAAGATTTGATTGTTTTTTTTTTAATCGAATAGGCTCCGAAACTACTGAACCGATTTGAAAAATTCTTTCACTGTTGGGAAGCTACACTATCTCCGGTAAGCACAGGCTATATTGTATTTAAAAAAAAATAGGGATCCTTACTATTTGTCTTCTTTAGCCAATCGCACCCAGGCGAAGCTGGGACGGGTAGCTAGTTACTTATAATATCTAGTACAAAAATATGGCGTTAGTTTTATTTCGACACCAGTAATTTGTTTTATTTGTTACCATTGATTTTCTTGCTTTTCAGCATAGGCCTCCCCAAGGATTTTCCATATTGTTGATTTATTATGTTATTTATGTTCATTTATTTGAAAATTTTGTGGGGTGCGGGATTTAACACCATGGTGACCAACCGGATTGGAGATTAATTGATATTTTTTGTCCAAATATGCTTCGTGGTGGTAAAACTACATAAACAACAAATTTTATTAAAAATATTGATATCTTCTTACCTCAGATTTTCTCGAGCCATGACTTAGAAAATTTCCGATCGTATTAAAAATGAAAATCTAAATGGAACTGGGTCTAACAGATTTGGTATTATTTTTCGTCAGGCTTTAAATGATCATATATCAGACTAGGTATGAAATCTTAAGCAATGAAGCATAAATATAAATTAAAAAAATAATAATGAGCGAGTTAAAGTATTTTACCGACTTCTAAAAAAGAGGGGGTACTATGGTCGCATTGTGTATGTTCATCGATATTGTTGCCAATTGTAAACCGACATAAAACATCTTTTTATTTCAAAAGGGTATGACTACTCTCGAGGTGGTCCCATTTAAATTGTATCGAAATTGGCTGAGCTGTTCCTGATAAATCAATAATAATGTACATGGTTGACACACCGATTCGTGCAAACTAATCGAATTCTATACACGGTAAATGTCGGTGGTGCTATATTTCGCGAAAAATAATTATTAAACAATCACACACTTCAAACTTATAACATCTCCCTCTGTTAAATCAGGGGCTATATCTTAGCTGAGTTACAGATAATATAACCAGACTTAAAATAAATAAATAAATATTAAGGGACATCTTACACACGGTCTCTGACCCCAAACTAAGCAAAGCTTGTGCTATGGCTGCCAGAGACTGATATACTACATATACTTATTTTAAATACATACTTATATAGATAGTACCTAAATAGCACCCAGGCACAGAGCAAACACCTATGTTCATCACATAAATGCTCGCCCTGGGTGGGGATCGAACCCACGCTTCTTTGATCCAGAAGTCAGGGTCACTAACCACTGAGCCAAAGAAGCAATCCTCAAAATAAAAGCATAAACAAACGCAAATTAAGACTGAGTCATAAATTAATTTTGACACGACTTTAAAGATGCTTCTTGAAAGCACCTGCCATATCCAATTTACCTCTCAGGTCTTTGAAACTAATCACAAAATATACTCAGTCGAGGCGCATGCAAATTTATGTTAACGGCGTAACGGCCAAACAATTTTCTTAATGAAAAATGTAGGTAGCTAAAGGGATCAGCTCTTCTACTCCCAAGATCATCCTCCCTTTCCCTCCCATTAGAAATGCCATTAGAGTGAGAGCGAGGCAAACAATCTCGAATGCTTTATAATTGTTTGGATCTTTACCGAATGAATTTTCAGTAGCTGCCGTTACTTAGTAATTTGCACCTTTTGAATATTAAAGCGCAGTCGTTAATTTTGTGTGATATGAATTTGGATGATGCTTTGGAGTGTTTTTAAATACAGATGACCTTTTCTGTCCTGCCATCTTTAGTAGGCACCTACTACACAGTTACATACAAAATATGCCGATGCACATACACACACGTTACGCTTCCCTATTATCTCTTTATTCTTTATTTCTTTATTTGCACAATGTAGTGTACATAACAACTATAGTACTAATTGTAGTACAAAACAAAGACCCCGTTAGGGCGCTGCAAGAGAACAATATTCTTAACTACTTATTACTAATTTAGGCTAAGTCTAACAATGTATATTTATAGGTGTTTATATAAAATTATTTACAATTTAGTAATAGAGTTGCAATATAGTGTAGTCATTTCACAAGCTATACACAGGCTATTTAATTAGGATTTTCTTATGTTACTATACTAAATGTTATGTTACAATTGTTATTATTTAATAAGTTACCATTCATCTTCCATAAAATCTTGAATTGAATAGTACGCTTTCTCTAAAAGCTTTGTTTTAACTTTATTTTTAAAAGCAATATCTTTGGCAATATTTTTCAGGTTATCAGGTATTTTGTTATATATTCTTACACAACGGTATTGTGCACTAGATTTGAACATTTCTATTGTAGGTACGGGGAGGGCCAGTTTTGTGCTGCGGCGGATGTTGGTATCGAAGTTAAATAAATGTAGGTTTTTTCTGACAAACATTACAACTTCAAGGATGTATATCGATGGTATCGTGAGCATTTTTTCTCTTCTCCACCCTTTTTAACCGATTTCCAAAGAGGAGGAGGTTCTGTGTTTGTCTTTATGTATTTTTTTTTGTATATGTTCATAGATATATAGGTTCATAGTCGCCAATTCTGAACCGAATCATAAAATATTTTTTAATTTGAAACGTATACTCCCGAGGCGGTCCCATTTAAATTTTATCGAAATCGGCTGAGCCGTTTTTGAAAAATCAACAATAATGTAAAAATTGTGTAAATCAATTCGAGCAAACTATTCGAATTTTGTACATAATAGCGGTTTAGCGAAAAATAATTATTCACCCCGCAAAATATCATCTATGTGGAAATTTGCCATTTATATAGCCTAGTTGAGCTCCGTTGAATAATGATTTAAATACCTAAAGAAATGTAGGTACAAAAATCATTTGAGGTATGCGTTGATTGACAGGAAAATAATTTTTAATAGCAATTTTCCTTCGGAATTAGATGGAGGGGGAATGATTTTTAGGATCCCCCCCGTTTTGCGTTATTCAACATCATGAATTTAAAGATGTTTTTATTTACTGAATATCTCGTTTATTTTAGCTGCTAACACTTGCAACGATAATTCTCCATTTGACAACGCTAAGTGGAATAACTTGTAAGATCGTAAAAAAAACGCAATTACCTATATTAGACAACCATTTTACGATAACTAATTCAGCATTCAAACAAAAAAAAATCCAAGTTAGTTAATCCATTCGGTGCCACAGACATACACAGAAATACATGTCAAACTTATAAAACCTCGTCCTTTTTGTGTTGGGGGTTAAAATAATCGGCCAAGTACGTGTAGGACTCGCGGACGCAGGGTCCCGTACTGTGTGAGAGCCCCCCTTAAATATTAATTTTATTTTAGTTTAATTATTTAATGTTGAACTGTATATGCAACTAAACATTCTGCGAATATTTCAAGTATCTACCTGTTACCATTATCGAGCGAAAAACGGTTAAAAATTCAGGTTTGTTGTATGGTAGCCCCCCATTAAATATTAATTTTATTCCATTTTTAGTTATAGCGGCAACAGAAATACATCATTTGTGAAAATTCCAGCTTTCTAGCTATAACAGTTTATGAGATACATCCTGGTGACAGACAGACAGACGAACAGCGGAGTCTTAGTAATATGGTCCCGTTTTTTCCCTTTGGGTACGGAACCCTAAAAACACCATGATATACCTATACTCGTCGAAAAATATTTCCATTGTTTCAAAACTCATAGGACGTGGATTTTAAAAGTGGCTAAGATAGCATCTTCTTTCCGTTCTCGCATCAAATACAAGCGTCTTATCTCTGTCGTCAGACGATTACGTCATAAAAAATAATGGCCCGTACAGACGCAAGGAACTAAACATTTGGCAGCGCGAAACAAGAGGGTAGAAAATTACTCATGGAGCAATAATGTGGAGGACGTGGTATGCGGCAAGCGGGGTTTTGATATTTCGTGTGTAGTGTCGTCTTGTTTTATTTTTCACAGATAGAGTGACACGACACACTGAGTTCTATCACAGAAGCAGTTGATGTCAGCCGAAAAGCTACCAAACTAAAATGGGATTGGGTGGGACATGTGGCGCGGATGCACCCCGATTAGTGGGCCAGGATCGTCACGTAGCGAGTGCTTGACGGACGACGCAGCCAGGGAAGGCCCAAAAAATGATTGCGTGACGATTTTGACTCATTAGAGAAAGGTTGGCAAGAGGTTGCGATGGCCCGCGATCCATGGAAGGAAATGGGGGGTGGACTTTTGCCCAGAAGTGGGCCAGTATTGGTTGAAAAATATGATAGTGAACATTTGTTTCCAGTGAAAAATAAAATATGATTGCAAATTTACAAAATATATAATTTAACACAGTATAATATTATCATGAATACGTTTTGCACTCTATAGGTACTAAGGAATTTGTGACGCAGGTGGTTGCATACTTATTATTATGTAGGTGCTGTCCCAAGGGAGTGCTCCTATCCTTGTCTGTTTTCTTTTCACTTGATTTACATGAGACCTAAAAATACGAGTATATACCATATTGTTATGTCGTGATTTGTGCCGGTAGAGCTGAGTTAACTTATACCTGCTCTGCCTAGCATCGTGACATATGTTTTTCCACAGCAGTTTGTTTAATAACTAAATATTTTATAATTATGATGATTTATGTCCACTGAATAGCACGATGAAACAAATACTATTGACAAAAAGTTAATCTAGAGGACTCCCTCTTAACTACTCCCCTTAAAAGTGACAAAATGCCTATTGTTGTTCATAAAGGGAACATAAATTTTGTGGGGAGTTTTTATATTGCCACATAACGCGCTGTAGTTACTTATGCTCTTCTTATGTTATAGTGACTGCAATTTTATGCTAGTTTTGTTTCGTCCGCTCTTAGTTTCACAACTTCACGTCCTTTAGTTCCAGTAATTCATCGAAGGGATTACTTTTAACGGAATGATGATCTAGTGGGGTGATATAAAAGTGTGGCGTCTAGTAGTAACAATGTCTGCCATTGGTACTGTTATGGTTTCGTCTGCCCGAAGTTTCACGTCCTTTAGTTAATATGTTAAAGGAATTATTCACCACGGTTCCTTGATATAGTGAGAGTGCTAATTTAACCTACGATAAAAAAAGCTATAAGCGCTGTGGCGGATTTACCACTATACAGGCTGAAGCCTAGAGCAGCAGATTTTAGAGGGTGGCAAATTCAGGACCATTTTATTTAATTGTTGTCAAAAATAAAAGCCTATTTTTATACTGAAATATTATTAGGTCCAAAGAAAAAATGGTTAAAACATTTTACCGTTTAGAATCAAAGCCTAAAATATTTATTCTTACCGTTTACTTAATCACATACTGGAATTACTGGAGCGGCAGATTTTGGGGGGAAATCAACAGCCAATTGGCGGCAGATACGAAATCCCGCCACTCATATCTATTAGTGCTATGTACAAAATTTGCAAGTTAAGCGGTAAAGGGCAGCGCGGATAGTGCATAAAACGAATGGCCTTAGTGATAATACTCGTAAGTTCTCGAAAAGAGATTACGAGCCGACAACCGCAGTGTAGGAAGCCCATCGCGAAGGTAGACAAACTTTCTAATCGACTCCGAAGAAACATCCTAGATACAACCAATTTAATTGGAATTTTATAAGGAAAGCTTATGTCCAACTATGAGTATCCTACAGCTGAAAATATGGTGATGACGAACTTAATATCACAAAGCCTAATGAAACTTCTAAAGCTAACACGCGACATCTGAAAAGGTTTCATTTCCCCCCAAAAGGCGAACCCAAAACATAATCCCATTCATAAACCGAAAAGTTGTGTTCCAAATTCAAAAGAGGACCCGACGCTGTGTCAACACGCTGTTGGCGGCAATCTGTTTTTCTTTATTCTGAGGCGGCAATAGATACACTGAAAGAGCTATAAATCAAACTAATCCAAGGCGCATTATTAAAGCGTCTCCCTGAAAAACAAACTTTACTAACCGTTCGAAACTAAACCCAAAGTTATGATATAAATAGCTCAAAGTCCCATGGCGAGTCAGGACTCTTTATACCTTTATGCCTACTCGTGTTGAAGTGACCAAATATTTTTCTTGTCTCTCTAGTCGGCTTGAAAAAAATAGGGCGCGTTTTCCACGATTGTTTGTGGAAAATCGACTTTGTTTTTTGTGTGATAGAGCTGATAATGGGTCGGAGTTAATTGTGGATTGTCGTGATAGAAATGCTTTTGTATGAGGCCATGATATGAGGCCTTCATTGAATAATGGACGCGGCCGTGAGTGGTTTGTTTTTCACTAATTTTGTTTTCGGATTCGATTTGACACATAGAAATCTTTCTATGAGGAATCTATACCAATATTGTGAAGAGGAAAGATTTGATTGTTTGTTTGTTTGCATCGAATAGGCTCTAAAACTACTGAACCGATTTGAAAACATTCTTCCACTGTTGGAAAGCTATGCTATATCTGACTATATTTAAAAAAAAATTAGGGATCCTTACTATTAGATCCCCAACTCTGTCCACCCACGAGCCCAGGGGTCCCCTTTTAGTAGGCTCTTACTACAGGCAGGGGATAGCGATGCCGTATTCTAGTGCGCCGGCATCAGGGCAATACCTACTACGAACCTGGTCCAAAAAGTCCGTCTCCGTATGAAGTAGCAGGTGTCGCGGAATGGCACGAGTATAGAAAGGTCGTTAGTTCCGCGCGTCGAGCCGGAATAATTCAATTATCGACATGGTTAGATTGCACACTACAACGCAGAGACTAAAGTGCACCACTTTTGAGGAACTAACCAGCCATTTTTGACCGACGAAACGGAGGAGGTACTCAATTCAACGCGTATATCACTTCACTACATAGTATAAAACAAATTCGCTTCGCGCTGTCTGTCCCCATGTGTGCTTATATCGTTAAAACGGATTTTGATACGGTTTTTTTTAAATAGATAGAGTGATTTAAGAGGAAGGGTTATATGTGTAATACATCTGTGTATAATATATATTTTTATGTATAGCCATGCATAACTTTTTATATGGTGGTCCGATTTGGATAATTATTTTTTATTGGAAAGAATATATTTCGAGATTAGTCCCATTTAAATTTTATTGAAATCGGCGGAGCCATTTTTGATAAATCAGCAATAATGTGAAAAATGTAACATCGATCCGTGCGAAATATTCGCGAATTCTGTACACGGGTGAAGTCAGTCATGCCATTTTTTGCGAAAAATAATTATTTGAAAAAGAAATGGATGGACAAATATGCATGAAGATTCACAAGCTTTCGCATTATGATAGTGTGATTCATCTGACATTTTGAGCGATAATATAGCAATACATAAAATTTTGGCCACAAAATAAAAATTAAGCATCGTTCCGCACGGTCAGTATTTGGAAGGGTTTTTTTATTTTTTTATTTGAATGTTACACTCCACAGACTCCAGGGTCTGTGCTTTTTAAGATTAATTTTTTTTTTTAAATAACATTTGAACAATATTGCTTATAACTAAAGCTTTACAAGAGGACACGAAAATAAATCTAAATCTAATTTTCTTTCTCTTTAAATACGATTTGAAACTACGATTAAATTATTATTTATAAAAAAAAAAGTATTTGGAAGGTTGCTACCACTTACTTTACTACCACGTACTTGGTTCAATTATCGTCAAGATTTGTAGAAAAATGTGACCTGTCTAGGAGAATCAACATCCAGATAGACGAAAGCAAAATTGTCCAGTCAAAACTGAGACTCTCTCACTTCCTTCTGTCGGTCAAAAAGAGACCAAGGTCAGTCACTGACTTCAAGTCATACGCAGACGGATGTGGATGCGACATCCATGCAACGAAACTCCAAGCGAAAATGATTCTTATTGCATTCACTGTGCACAAGGTCCACGCAATAATTGCCTGAGTACGTAGTTAATCTCTCGCAGGTTGAAAATTATGTAGAGAGGATTACTCTATAATTGAATATTCGATTTATTCGAAAATAGAATAGCTCATCGAGACCAATCATTAATCTATGAGAATATCTATTAAAACGGGATTAAAAAAAACAATTTTGTGTTTATTACTCTTTCACGCAGCAACAGACGGGGAGATCGACTTAGCTTTATGCATAGGTGTAAAAGTCGAAAAGTGTCATAGCCTTTTTATTCCGGAAAAATAAAAGCAATGTTGCCAACCTCAGAAAACAAAAAAAAAACAGCAGCTCACCGATGCAAAAATTAGTAGAAAACTGTAGATAAAGTGAAATGAGTTAGGTTTCTTCCTTTTATCTTTTAAATTAACAAGTATCTACTTTTATTCGTTACTAGGGCTCACAAACATTGTTATATTAGCTATAACTAAGGATTACAACCCAATAGAAAACAAGAATCGAAGCAAAAATATTTTCCACTTTCAACCTCAGCATCCATCCATATCTCCATATACAGGGTTATTTCTAATCAATTAGCATCCTTTTAGAGGCTTATTCTGTACATCAAAACTAACAACTTTTGTTCTACGCCTTTTATTAATTCTCAAAAAAGTAAGTTGTTGTTCCATAGAAAAATATCGTTCACCCTCTACAAAATGTATGGAACAGCTGTTTTTTTGATTTTTGACAAAAGTAGCAGAACAAAAGTTGTTAGTTTTGATGTACAGAATAAGCCCCCAAAAGGATGCTAATTGATTAGAAATAACCCTGTATACATTCATATCTTTGTTGGCACAGCGATCCAAAGTGGGCCTTGGCCTCCGATACCAAGGTTCGCAATCTGTCACTATTCTGCACGAGTAGATAAGTGCCAGTCTTGCACCCCAATCTCCATCAGGTTTTCGGCCACTTGACCTTTCCATCATCATCATTATCATCCTCAATTGCCTCATCTTCAGTATTTTCAGGCTTTTTCTTATATTTTATAGCGTAATTAAGTGGCACTGAACCCTGGTTGAAAAACATTAAAAATTAGGAGTGAAACAAAACAGGTTCATAGGGCTAACAGATTGCATGATGCTTCTGCATTATCATCAGCCTTGTCATCCACATCGCATTCACCTTCATTCACCATCAAAGCTACTGGAGCAGTTATGCCAGCGGCCCAGAGCCGTGCTCTGTTATTTTAAGGAACTGGGCTAGCTCGGGTAGACGCTGGAAGGGGAAATGCACAAAACGGGACGTCAGTGCAGGACTTATCGCCCCCACTTCGTATCAGAATTAGAACATCATCAATGTGAAAACAGTAAATCTACTATTAAAACAGTAGGGTTGACAACACTGAGTAAAAGGTTCAAGAATAGCACAAAAACCTAAATATGTACCTATAACGCAGGCCAAGCTACAGCAATGGCTAGTGCTAAGTATTAAGCTCTTGCTTCTTTTTCCTTCACGCAAAAGATACGTGTTTCTGTTTACACATTTTTCATCTTAAACAATCTTAAAACCATTTGTAATTTTCATGTGAAACCCATTTATATATCCAATCTTGAGCCATTTACCGAGCAGGTTGGCAGGCGGGTCACGTCCCGTATGGAGGTGGGTTGAGGGTTCGTTACTCACCCAGATATAAATTCGCACTGAGACTGGCTTGTCGTACGAATAATATAGAATGTTACGAAGAAAAGTTTTAACTTTGTTTTTAAAGTTCCGTACGTAAAGGGTAAAAACGGGACCCTATTACTAAGACTTCGACGTCCGTCTGTCCGTCTCTCTGTCTGTCTGTCACGGGGCTGTATCTCATGAACCATGATAGCTAGGCAGCTGAAATTTTCACAGATGATGTATTTCTGTTGCCGCTATAACAACAAATACTAAAAACAGAATAAAATACATATTTAAGGGGGCTCCCATACGACAAACCTGAATTTTTGGACCTTTTTCGCTCTATATTAATAATGGTACCAGGTAGATGCTTGAAATTTTCACAGAATATTTAGTTATAATATGTACGAAAGTATTATACTTGATATATTATACTAGACATATTATATAGCAACTGTAAATAAATAAATAAAAAATACATACAGACGAACATAGAAGCTCCTCTTTTTGGAAGTCGGTTAAAAATACATACAATACTGAGTATTTGTTTAAACCTTATACAAAATACGAGCATAATAAGCCCGATTACAGAGACGCCATCGTAATAATATTACCTAAATAGCATGTTCTGTTTCTTTTTCACTTTTGGCATTCGATAGAGAGAACGCTTTTTACGTTGCTATTTATTTTACGCAGGCGCCTCTGTAATCGGACCTACTGTCGCGTCTACTCTATATTTTGTTCCAAACTAGCAACGAGTAGGTATTTTAAACAGTAAAAGTACCTATGCTATGTGTAATAACATCGTCGTACGTAGCCACCAAAGCGGGGATAGAGTAGCGATAAAAATGGATTTATCGGGGCTTCATTACCATAACAATAAGTTTGCCCGACTTTGCCTGACTCTAGCAAAATTGGTTCCAGTTATGTACTCGGTAAAATGGGAAAAATAATCTTTAATATACTCTATAATACGATCTGCTTCCAAGCGGTCTTATTGGAGAGCTATGGGTGATGCCTATGTCCAGCAGTGGACGTTCTATGGCTGATGGATGGATACTTTATCGATAGTAAATTCTCGCTCTTACTCTACATTTTAGGGTTCCGTACCCAAAGGGTTGCAACACCCTTAGGTGTTGCAAATCGTATAATATATTAATTAAGCTTAATTAAAATTATACAACTTTTTGTGTATGTTCATCGATAATTTCGCCAATTGTGAACTGAATCGAAAGATATTTTTTAGTTCAAAGGGTATACACCCGAGATGGTTCCATTTAAATTTTACAGATATCCGCTGAGCCGTTTTTGAAAAATCAACAACAATGTAAACAATTCTAGCGAAATATTTGAATTTTGTACACGATGGAAGGCGTTTCGGGAAAAATACTCATTTAAGTATTCTTATTCCGTTTAAGTTTGCGATTGACTACATACTGACTGATGTTAAGCAGATATGCGGTCTAGGGTGTAGCACGCTTACGTAGAAGATACCTATTTACTCGCGATTTAAAGACACCCACGTTGTTCTTTAGCGGGAAGACAGACCCAGGCAAAGCGTTCCACATTCTGGCTGTTCGTATAAGGAATGAGGATTCGAAAAGCTTGGTTCTAACGCGCGGAATGTCCACCATAAAAGGGTGGCGCTTTGGTCGCGTCTGTCTAGCCGTACGATAGAAGAAAGGGGCAGGTGGGACCAGATTGTGCAACTCTTGGGCGCACTCTCCGAAGTGGATCCGAACCAAATTTCTTGACAGCTGTGTTGTATAGCTACAAGCCGGCCTCGTGATCATTCACGCATACGTTCAGAAGCTCTAATGAATAACTTAGGGGTATAGAATATAGAAGAACCAAATAATATATTGGTAGAAGAACCAAAGTTACCGACATAGCCCAACGGATTAGCAAGTTGAAATGGCAATGGGCAGGGCACATAGCGCGGAGGACTGATGACCGATGGAGTCGAAAAGTTCTCGAGTGGAGACCACGTACCGGCAAGTGCAGCGTAGAACGTCCACCCACAAGGTGGACGGATGACCTCATTAAGACCGCAGGATCGCGCTGGATGCAAGCCGCTATTCAACCGGTCTTATTGGATATCCATAGGGGAGGCCTATGTCCAGCAGTGGACGTCCTTTGGCTGATGGATGGATGGATGATGGATAGAATATAGGGGTGTTTGATATTGTTTACTGTTGGGTATGACTTTTAATGCATATTTTAAGAATTAGTATGTAATAGACTGTGACAGAAAGATACGAGTATATATTTGCTTTAGGTATGGTTGTATTTATCATAATATTCATTACCCACCTATAATTTTGGCAAGAGAATGTTGAATTAAAATGAATTAGGTAGGTACTCACAGCGGAAAAAAAACAGCATTAAGGCAAAGATTATTTGAGCCAACTTTATTTGATTCATATGACAATATAAATAAGAGAACTGCTCCTCAAGTGCGTCTCAAACTACCACAGCCTAGACTCGAGATGTTTAGAAAAAATTGCGTTCACATGGCTGCTCTAATCTTTAATTCTCTTCCTAATGATTTGGTTGAACTCCCATATGGTAGATTTTGTTTCCAGTTGAAGAAGTGGTTGGTGGTAGAGTGCTTTTACAAAGTGGACGATTTCCTCATGTCGATTACATACGTACAATAGAGCTTGTAATAATTAATGTACCTTGTAGAATAATATCCTTACATAGTATAAAATAAAGTCGCTATTTTTGTCTGTTTGTTTGTCTGTATGCTTAAATCTTTAAAACTACGCAACGGATTTTGATGCGGTATTTTTTAATGGATAGAGTGATTCAAGAGGAAGGTTTAAATGTATAATACACCTGTGCGAAGCCGGGGCGGGTCGTCTAGTATTTTATAATTGGTTCTTCCCGGCGATGATTTTAATTTTTTGAATTTTGTTGGATTTCAATTTCAATTTACGTTTTTGCACACCTCACTATGGTTGTTAGTGGATGGATTTGTATATTTGTATAATTTTAAGATCTTTTGTACCTACTATCATGCAAATGTACGAGTACCTATCTAATTTAAACTTTAAATGATGATTATTTTTTAACATTTACTGTACATATTATTCTGACAATTACAGTAATGACAATCCAATGTATTTAATGATGAGATGAGAAATTAAAGGCTTTTTTATTTTTTATTTTTTATTTATTATTTATTTATTTATCATGCAAATAAATACTTTGACTTTGACTTTGAAAGAAAAACAAATATACCTACAAAAATACCTACAAAAAGAGCCTTACAAAATGCGTACAGGGCATCTGAATAAGCCATGCGTAAAGAAATCTGAAATGTTCGTTTGTGCAAGAAGAGAAGCGACGTAGGTGAGGTCGCCCGTGTGCCATTTTACTAGTTTTGTTACGTTGACAACACTGCTCTGTCATTGCTAGTACAACTAAAAGTGTTTGATACCTACTTGGTAGATACCAATTCGGTTTTTATCAGTAGATCTAACAAGTAGGTATAGTCGGTACCTTATGGCTGCTGATTAAAATCTTACTGTTAGTTCACTGTAACGCCACGACGGTTCTCTTTTTGCACGAACTCTACCTAGTGTATTTCTTTGTTAAAATAATTTAACCCCAGATAAGAATTTAATTTAAAATAATGTTTGAGTGTATTCTGCCAGTAAAAAGTACCTACCTAGGTACCCGTAGGTACTTTAATACATAATGTAGACAATGTAGACCTCTCTCTCTAGTAGTAGACCTCGCTCTTTTTGTAGGTGTATACCTATTTAGTTACTTAGCAAATTGCTTTACACAAATAATTAAATAAGTAGTTACCTACCTATTTCATGACTAAGTCTGATCAATGGCATAATAGACTAATTTGTTGTAATAATTACAAACTAATAGATATTGTTTATGATGTGTACGAACCTACTAGGTATAGTAATATTTTTTTAAGTAATTAAGTGGGTACCTATAGGTAATATAAATAAATACCTAAGTATGTAGGTAGGTACCTACCTACCTATATACAAGCTCAAAGTGTATGTCTGTGGATAACATTGTATTGTACCTAACTAATTGGGTTTAGAGTTTAGTCTTTGAGGTAAAGTAAAGTAAGTTCGTATACGCCGGGTGGCTTGCCCTGGTGTCAGAGTTTTTAGGCCGCCTGAAGGCCTCTGACATGGCTAAACGGTTAAAACAACCGGGGCCTACAATTTAACGTGTCATCCGCGCCGCGGAAGCGCTCAGTTGGAAAATGCCACCCGCGGTCACCCATCCAAGTACTGACCGTGCGGAACGTTGCTTAATTTCGGTGATCGCTGACAATCACTTAGTCAAACTACGCTACGAGCGCCACGAGGTAGCTATATCACTATCTATCGATATAAAATTACTTTTTAGTAGGTACAATAGGTATCTATTAGGTTTGGGACCAACCTTACCAAATACGAGTAGGTATATACCACAACCAAATAGGATCAAATTAGTCGTTGACAAAATTCTTATCAAAATGAGAACAGGTGAAACATTCGATGAACATTTTATTTGACGACAAATTTATGATTTTACTATTGTCATAAGCGCCATCTATATCAATTTGATTCCATCATTCAATTGTCTGTTTTACCGACGGAGGCGTCACTACGCATGCGCCGGCCGGTTCGAGGCCACGGCCACAACTACATTCACACGCCATTCACGCACACTGGCACCGCCACTGTCGCTAGACAAACGTGTTGCTGTCAATCGAGTAAATAATGCAATATTTTTCGTGTTTTTAAGTGTTTGTTTACGGAAATAACTACAAAATGTAAGTATTCTAATTGTTTACTACTCATTTATCGCTTTTCACATGTGATATCTGTTAATGTGGCGGTCAAATAACCTTTTCTAAATATTACATCAGTGCGCAAGTCAGTGTTAATTTTTTATCATTATTATCTTTTCATCGTTGATGTTTCAATGAGTGTAATAATACTTGTTATACAAAAAGTCGAAGCAAGAAATAAATTACTAAAATTTATTAAAACTTGTGTAATATTGTGATTCGTTATTTGGGACTGTTTAGTAATATCCGATATGGTCTAGTGGCTAGGATACCTGGCTCTCACCCAGGAGGCTCGGGTTCGATTCCCGGTATCGGAATATTCTTTTTCGCTTATTTATGCTACTAATTTTTGTTTCAGAACCAAGATGAATATAAAAGCGGCATTGGCCATTTCTATGGTCTTCATTGGCTGCTGTTCCAATGTCGTATTCCTCGAAATGGTGGTGAAAGAAGACCCGGGAGCGGGCAACTTGGCAACTTTCCTCCAGTTCCTATTTATTGCAACGATTGGATTTTGTACTGTCGGCAAATTTGGAACAGCCGAGAGGAAAATACCGTTTAAACAGTACCTGTTGCTCGTTGGATTCTTTTGGACGAGCAGTGTAGCTAACAACTACGCATTCGACTTCAATATCTCAATGCCTTTGCACATGATCTTCCGTGCTGGATCGCTTATGGCTAACATGGCTATGGGCGTTTGGATCCTCAAGAAGAAATATCCACCGCTAAAATACTTAGCCATCTTCATGATATCAGCCGGCATCGCAATCTGCACGATACAGTCTAGCGGAGACGTCAAAGCGCCAAGAGAAACTCACGAAGACGCAGCAGAGGAAGAAAAGCTCAAATTCATCGACTGGCTATGGTGGTGCCTCGGAATCGCCATTCTAACTTTCGCGCTATTCGTCTCAGCACGTATGGGCATCTTCCAAGAATCGCTATACGCCAAACACGGCAAACATCCTTGGGAAGCCTTGTACTACACCCACTTGTTACCTCTAGTAATATGGCTGCCGACCGCGCCAAATCTCATAAACCACGTTAAGATCGCCACAGAAACGCCGGTAGTGGAATTCCTAGGCATCGTATTCCCTAGACAAGTTCTCTATTTGATTTTATATGTCATGACTCAGGGTCTTTGCATCAGTGCCGTGTACGTTTTGACTACCGAATGCGCGTCTCTTACAGTTACCTTGACAGTGACATTGAGAAAATTTGTGTCGCTCCTGTTCTCTATAGTTTACTTTAGGAATCCGTTCACTTTAGGCCATTGGGTAGGGACTTTCTTAGTGTTCTTGGGGACTATGATATTTACTGAGCTCTTGCAGAAGTCTGTTATGATATTTTTGCCTGCGCCAAAAGACGAGAAGAAGAAAAAGTAAATTAACGGGTTTTTGGACAGTAGTTTCAAATATGGAACACAGTACCTTTGATTTACAATCTTCGAAAAAAAAAATTAAAACTATTGACTAAGAACAAATTATTGATATATTTTACTCAATTGATTTGAGGGGCTATTGTTTTGGTTGTATGTGATTTATAAGTGTTATTTGTGTCTTTATTTTTTCAAAGATTGTGTTTGTCTAAAGAGATTTTGTTTTCTTTGGGATTATTTAAAGTAGGTAAATTATTTATGTTTATTTCTGTATTTCAATTTTCATTTGCAAGGACTAAATTAATTTGAATAATGGAACCGCGATTACTTAGGTATTATTTAATTACGTGGTTATGGTAATGAAAATGTTATTTTTTACATTGTTTACTTGACGATATCAATAACGATGGAAAATTAAAAATAATTGTGAGCTGAAATGCGAAAAAATAGGTACTTGTGAATAATTTATATTATGTAAAAAAAAATTGTATGAAATAAAAAACAACTAAAATTGTGATGGGAGTTAATGTAAAAAAATATGTAGGATTCTAATAACATACATTTAGGTACATCTATATAAGTAGGTATATAAAGTATATAAATATAATATATTTATTATACATTTAGGGATATCTACATAAATATGTATATGTAAGTAGTATATCAGTCACTGGCACCCATATCACAAGCTTTGCTTAGTTTGGTGTCAGAGGCCGTGTGTAAGATATTTATTTAATATATTTATCTATTTGTTTTATTATTTATATTTATTTCAACATTCATCATAATCACAAAATTGTATTTAATTTTCTTAGGATCACTCTTAAAACTAACAAAATAATATTACTTTCGCATGATTTAACCCAAACCTTTACTATGGAACTAATTTAGTCCACAAGTTCAACGATTTTCAGCAAAATGTTTGGATCTGCTGATTTTATTATACGTCGCGTCAAGTAAAAAGAACGCTGGAGCTTCAAGCTGCGCACAAGGGAATTTAACTCCTATTGCACAATAAATAGGAGTTAATTTTCATAGTACGCAGCTTTAACTGCAGCAAGGAGATTTATTTCATATTACGTGTGCAATAGGAGTTAAATTCCCTTGTGCGCAGCTTGAAGCTCCAGCGTTCTTTTTACTTGACGCGACGTATACGCTACTCCAAGGCTGGGCTTGCTCCATAGTAAAAGTTGGTCATAATGGCCAATACAATGATGTCCTAAAAATAGATATAATATGTCCGTCGTGTATATATATATATATGTATAGGTAGGTACATCCCGTATTTGCACTTTGTAAAGTAACGCTTTCTATCTTTTGTTTTATCTATCATTAAATTTAATCGGAAATGATAATGAGCCAAAAGATAACGGCAGCTAGTTTGCCATCGAATCCTAAATAAGCAAATCTACACTAATTAATTCAAATGACTCATTACGTCGTTAATAGGTACTTATGTAAGGCTACTTGGAGTGAAGTAAGCCATTATAAGCAGTATTTTGTCCAAGATAATGGTGATAACGCTGTAGGCATTTACTATCAGTTCCTCGCGTTAATATCTATTTTAATAATGATAGCGTGTGAGAAATGTGCAAGTCATTGAATGATTGTTAGGAAATAAGTTTTGAAATAGCATTGAGCTGTTTTTCCTCCAAAGATGACATGTGTAAATGACTCGTAAGTGGCGAGTTTGTTTTTAGACGTGATAACGTCTTATAAGTCGATGGATTCCGCTTGAGTCGAGCGTGCAAGCGAGAGCGCGGATCAAGCGATAGAGAGGCGCGATCGGCCTAAGCGTTCGGCTTGTTTCAGTTGCTGTTTGAATGTTTTCATAAGACGTTGTCACGTAAAATTATCGCCCGTATTATCGACCTTGCAGACAATTTTTTTATGCAACATTGAGTGACCAGGCGGGCATGACGCTCGTCTGATAACGCGTGTTATGACTAATTAGTTTGTGCTATAATAGGGTATTATACTATGGACGAGAAAAAATCTGTAAATGTATTTTTGAGATAGCTTGGGAAAAAGCAATTGGAAAATGTTAGTTTTAGATCACAAAACATCAAAATAAATTTTAAAAATCAATACAAAATATTCCGTTTTTTCAATCTGTACATAAAATAGGCGCAGCTATGTGATGACGTCATGATGCTATGTAAACATTGAAAACTATAGAATGGCAGTGTCAATGTCAGCTGTCAAAGACACTGTCGTGAGAAATATTTACATAGCATCGTGACGTCATTCGTAACCACAGAGTAAAATATTGACATCAATCGTTTTCGTAAATTACGCGCGAAATTTTGAAACTGTAAAATTAAAATGCAGTTTTAAAGCACTTAAAGCCTGAATTTCTTTTTTTTGTTTTTTTTAGTGGTTTATTAGCCCTGCAGAATCTAATTGAGATACATTTCAAAAATGACGAAAATACCCTATTAAGAATACGGTTTTTGAAAATTCTATACCTACATACCTACCTGTACAGATTACTGCGAGAATTTAAAAAATCGGTTGTTTCTGTCTACGTTTTATACACATCGGTGTTGTACAAATTTTTGTATGGAATAACTTTTTGCGAAATTTCGTCATTCTAAGATATAAAAAAATAAAGAATTGATATCGAAAAATTGATATTGCGTAGTCAGATATACCTAGTGCCATAGAATAATAACGCGTTATTATTCTATGCCTAGTGCCGTGCCGTAAAGTGATTATAAATAAGTAGGGATGTTTTTTTCGCACTCTTTCATCGACTAGGATTTTTTTTTTGTTTCACTCTTGTCATCTCATCTACACATTTCATCTTTGATAGCATTAATCTGTAATGTATTAGAGGTAAAATTCTGCCATACATTTTGTTTTTTTTTTAACAATAGGTAATGACTTTTAGCTTGGGCATTATTTATTGATTTCAACTAACTTTAAAAATGACTTTTAGCTTGGCCATTATTTTATAGGTTTCAACAAACCTTGATATAATAATAAAAACTTTTACTCATTAGTCACTCGATAAGTGTTATGTAGCACAACAATGTCATAAAACTGTTTATCTACACTAATATTGTAACATTCTACTTATATTTCCAATACTTGACTTATAATGACTACTGTTATAGCGCAGACAACAAAACACTCAATTTAAGCAATTTCACATGATGTTATAATATCCACACCGATATCGTAAAATCTCATTATAACATCGCGCGCTCGCTCCTGATTGGCCGCCCTGCGCGCCAAGTTCCCTGTGACAATACACGTTTATATTAGTGAAGATAAAGTAGTGTATGCAACTGCATATAACCCTCGTTATAACACTCGTTACTATTATGAAACTCGCTGCGCTCGTTTCATAAATACACTCGTGTTTTAATACCCTTCATTATATGACAGTTGCATAAACTACTATTTTAGTGTAATCGAGCACATCACAATTTAAAATAATGAATTGACATTTTATTGTAGGTACTCGTATTGTAAATGATGACATTGGTAATTTTTACCGATTTATTTTGTCATTAGTGGTATATAATCTATTTAAATGATGACGTAGTTCAATTAGTTATTTATTTAAATTTAATGAATTCAAATTACATATTATATCTGATTTATGAATATGAATGATTTATGATTTATGCTTGCTGAATTAATCCTATCTACTAATCTTATAAAAGTGAAAGTTTGCATGAATGTTTGTTACTCTTTCACGCAAAATCAGACTGAACGTATTGAGATGTATCTTTGCAATGCCTATACCCAGACAGCCTATACTCAGAATAACACATAGGCTTTAATTTATAAAGATATTGCTTGAAACGAAGTTCGCAGAGTCAGCTAGTATACCCATATAATAATTAAAAATATGTTAAATAAACGAACAATTCTGAGAGATACGAGTAGGTAGGTGGTATAAGTGCATTTTATATTTACTGTTATTAATTTTATGGATGAATAGTTAACTATGTAATTATTTGTAATAAAATATTTTTATGTATTTACATGAGTTTTTACTGTCCCAAGTACCAAATAACACGTGTAAATGATATCATTCTAGCTTAGCTCTATTATTTAACTAGCGACCCGCCCTGGCTTCGCACAGGTGTATTATACATATAAACCTTTCTCTTGAATCACTCTATCTATTAAAAAATACCGCATTAAAATCCGTTGCGTAGTTTTAAAGATATAAGCATACATGGGGAATGGGGACAGCCGGAAGCGACTTTGTTTTATACTTACTATGTAGTGGAGAAGCTACAGTCAATATTGCTCATTAAATAAAAACATTTTAGCCATATTATTAATATCCTTTTTTAACAGACTTCAAAAATGCATGAGGTGTGTGTAACCTCAGATTTTCTTGGTGAGCAAATATTAAAATATGCGTGGAATTTATCTCACCGAGATAAGACGAGTAGGTCCGATTCCACAAAGAATGCTCAGCGGGCTAGTATGCGCGCCACGAATGATTTCTTTCGTAGTGTCAGAACGAGACAGCGTTATGGCAAAGTATATTTCTGTCACTTTTTCACACGTCGAAATGAGTTCTTTTCGTGGCTTTTCGCGGTCGCATGCTTGACTAGCAGGTATGATATAAAATAAATAATTTGCTTAGTACGAGTCGGACTCGCGCACGAAGGGTTCCGTACTGTATGGGATCCCCCCTTAAATATTTATTTTATGAAAGTAAGGGTGCAGCTAAATATTCTGTGAATATTTCAAGCATCCACCTGTTACCATTATTAATATCGAGCGAAAAGCGGCTAAAAAATAAGGTTTGTTGTATGGGAGCCCCCCTTAAATATTATTTTTATTCTATTTTTAGTATTTGCTGTTATAGCGGCAACAGATATACATCATCTGTTAAAATTTTAACTTTCTAGCTATAACGGTTCAAGATATACAGCCTGGAGACAGACAGACAGACGGACAGCGGAGTCTTAGTAATAGGGTCCCGTTTTTACCCTTTGTGTACGGAACCCTAAAAAGTACAATACATTATAAATTTTTACATTATAAAATAAGACATTATAAAGGGTACCTGCTTGCCCTGTACTAAATAAGCCTAAAAAGGGGTAGTAAAGTAAGTAAGTTCGTATAGGCCGAGTGGCTGTCAAAGTTTTCAAGCCGCCTGAAGGCTTTATGGCCAAACGGTACTTAAAACCACCGGACCGTGAGCGTTACCGTGGCTCAGATGACACGTTAAACTGTAGGTGGTGGTAAATTATAAACAACTTTTACTATGGGGCTAATTTTAACTTGTCTTGAATTCTGAGTTATCCCCATAGCAAAAGTTGTTCATAATGATGGTCTGAATTGCCTCCTTTCGGCTGAGTACCTACACCAGTTCTAGATAACCCAGTATTTAGTACATATTCCACTCAACAAATATAAATAATACCTCGTGATCAAGATCAATGGGTCGTGAGTTCAATGACTTGACGTAGGAAAAAAATATAGGTGCAATAGCTCCTAGCATAAGAATTAAATTGAAATAATTATTTTTCGCGAAAAATGGCAAAACCGCCTTCCATCGTGTACAAAATTCGAATAATTTGCTCGAATTATTATTATTATTGATTTATCAAAAACGGCTCAGCCGATTTGTGTAAAATTTAAATGGGACCACCTTGGGAGTATACCCTATTGAACTAAAAAAGAGTTTTTCGACTCGGTTCACAATTGGCGAAATTATTGATGAACATACACAAGAAAATAAAATACATACACACGAACATAGAACCTCCTGCTTTTTGGAAGACGGTTAAAAAGAGTCGTGTTTCATGCATGTACTTAATAGACTAGTGAATATTTACTGATATAAAACCGTTTTCAAATGTATCTTCTATTAAATTTTGTAAATCAAATACAATTTCTTGTTTGACGTTTACTATCCATCCCAAATAAACAATGGCTACCGTTATTATTACTTACATGTTATTAGGCCGGCAGTTACAATCACAATACGATTGTTAGCCGACGTAATGAAGGGAAACATGTTATTCTCTCAGATTTTCCCAAATTTCAATAATTATTTTTTTATTGGATAGAGTTTACTTTGAAATTGGTCCCATTTAAATTTTATCGAAATAGGCTGAGCCATTTTTGATAAATCAACCATAATGCTACATCGATCCTTGCGAAATTTTCGCGAATTCTGTACACGGGTGAAGTCGGTCGTGCTATTTTTTGCAAAAAATAATTATTTATACTCTAGTAAGTACCAGTTAGCTTCCATACTAAAACTCTCTTATTCATTCGTTTTTCACAGATTTTTTTCAGAATACATACAACATACACACATAAATCCAAAACCCTTTCAACCTCCTTAGATAATCTAGTAAAAAGGCGCTAACCCAAAATAACTCAAGTTCCATGAATAAAACAAACCCCGGCTAATTTATAAGCCAAGAGTAACCACAACGCTGTAAAGCCCCAAATGTTACTCCGAAAAATACTGAAAAATATTCAAAAACAAGGGAGGAAGCGACCGCATCGTAAACATGTCCCTTTCAGCAAAATACGTATAATTTAAATTGCTCACAAGTAGGTAAAGAGCTGAAAAATGTGCTTCACATTATCTGCTGGACGCGATTGGCTGCTGAATTAGTGCGCGCCCAACTGAAAGCTCGCAACGAATTTCCTACCTCCAAATTCCTCTCGAAATCCGAAACGTACTAAAATAAACTCAATTCCCCCGACGCAAGACTCAAGAATATGGACCTAGAGTCGTTAAATTTGGCGACGACGCCGAACGGAGACGGAATTTCAACAAGTTGGCGCTAGGAGAACGTTCCGCAAATTTTAGACTTTTACTGCGTCGAAGCAGGGTTCATTTTGGTATGTTTTCGCGGTGTCCATGCAAGGTGCTTAGCTAGCAGTGCATTCTTGACGAATGCTGCCAAAAACTCGCAGTTTTCACCTCGTAAGCCTTGAGTTTATTGTTTTACCGGCGGCGAGGGTTTATGGGGCGGTTTTAGAGGAAACGGGCGTGAAAGTGAGATCATTTAGGATTTTAAAGGCGTACGGGATCAGGTGCTTGGGTATGGGAGATTCTGCCACCTTGACGCGTTATATTTTGCTGTAATTTTTCGGGTCGTGAGAAAATGGGTGTATTGCATAACTTTATAAAAAAATGTTTAATTTAGGTCATACGCAGGCACATGCACACCGCATTGTATAGTCCGCGCCAAACAAGTCGGCGGATGAGAAGTTAGTCGCAGATGACACTTCGCCGTAATTCGCAAATTATTGCGCATGTGTGCACAATGCCGACGCAGGTGGCATAGTGGTGAGCACGGGCGTAGGGAGCGCGCGGGAGGCATGAGGTTGGCGGGCGGGTGTGCCCCAGCTTCTCGTCTCTCTGGCTCCCGCGCATACCTTTATTATGCCTTTTGCACAGCGTTGTGCGCATAACTTCCCATCCGCCGACTTGTGTGGCGCGGACTGTATAAGATTTTGAACTAATGGATTTCGCATTACTGAGTGCTAAACATGTAATCTTACATTACGCGTTACACTCGTCTGGACCCAGCTAAAGCTTACTTTTTGGTAAGTCATTTGTAAACAGGTCGTCACTCAGTTTGATGAACAAAAAAAAACAAGATTTAGCATATAAATAAACATAGGTACAGTTACTTTGTTTACAAAAACCAACGCGTTGAATATAAAAATAACTTGTTGATTAAGATAAGATTATCTTAATTTAATAAAAGAAAATGTACATAAAATATCTTTACTACATATGCGACGCATAAAGTTTTTAACATACTTACTTATGTATATTACTGAGATCACATTTTGGTTAAAATCTAGTAACTTCATTATGGATTTGTAAATGGCTATTAGTCCAAAAATCTTTGATATTTTGCACACCATCCAATTTTTTTGGATCACTGACATCTTTATAATCCTTATCGTTTTTCGGAACTCTAAACAGAGCTATGATTTTCGGAAACACTTCAGCGAATATCAACGTCCCCACAAACACTAGTACAGTTCCCACCCAATGTCCAACTGTAAAAGGATTACTAAAGTAAACAATAGAAAACACTAAAGAAATAAACTTCCTTAAAGTAACAGTCAATGTCACAGTCAACGACGTACACTCACTGGTCAACACATACACGGCACTTATACACATCCCTTGTGCTATCACTATTAACACTATACAAATGATTAGTTTTGGTATTGGCAGTCCTAGAACTTCAACTGGAGTAGTTCCTAAAGCAATGTTGAAATGATTGATCAAATTGGGAGTCGTTGGTAGCCAAAACACTAAAGGCAGCATGTGTGTGTAGTACAAGGCTTCCCACGGATGTTTTCCGTGCTTAGCATACATTGCTTCTTGAAAGATTCCCATCCTCGCTGATAAGAATAAAGCAACAGTCAGTATTGCAATCCCCAAGCACCACCAAAGCCAATCAATGTACTTCAGTCTCTCTTCTTCCGCCGGGTCTTCGTGTACCTCTCTCGAAGATTTTACATTCTTTCCCGACTGTACAGTACAGATGGCAATCCCTGCAGATATCATGAACACTGCCAAGTATTTCTGGTACGTGTATCGTCTCTTCAAGATCCAAATTCCCATAGCCATGTTTGCCATGAGCGTGCCAGCACGGAAGATCATGTGCAAAGGCATGGAGATGTTAAAGTTGAACGCATAGTTGTTCAAAACGCTTGTGGTCCAAAAAAGCCCGACGAGGATTAGATACTTTTTGAATGGCAGAGTGCGTTTGGCGGTTCCAAATTTGCCAACTGTGCAGAAGCCGACTGTGGCCATAAATAGGAACTGTGAGAATGTCAGTAAGTTTCCTACTCCAGGGTCTTCTTTGACGGCAAACTCGAATAACACCACATGGGAGCAGCAAGAGAAGAATAGCACCAGGATTGTGACGGCTGCTTTTTTGTTCATTTTAGTTCTGGAACAATGACAAACGAAGAAAATTAATTTATTAATATTTGATAGTGAAGGCAAAATTAGGGTTTTAATATTTTTTATTGCTGGTTGGGTGGGTGAATAAGCAATTCTATCAGTTTCTCGTACGGTAGGAAGTATGTAAATTATTTGACTTTGTATCTGAGCGAACGAGTCGTTTTAGGTAAACATCCTGCAACTTAAGAACTAGGCTAAGTGGAGTCTTGCCCTGATGCCGGGGCACGAGAATACGGCATCGGTATCCCCTGCCTGTAGTAAGAGCCTACTAAAAGGGGACCCCTGGGCTCGTGGGTGGTCAGAGTTGGGGCTCTGGCCATCCACTCAAACGGGCCCGAGGAGGACGACAGCGTGTGTGGCAACGCTGTCGTAGAGGACCGCACAAGCCTGGCCCTACTGCCAGGCGAGTAGGCACACAAAGCGCTGGGAGCACCGGTGCGTTCCTTTTGGAGATCCCGGAGCTACCAAGAAGGCACAAAGGCTGGCCACCGAGAGGGTTTTAGTGGGTACAATCCCACATAACCCTACTGCACCCCAATGCAGTTAGGGCATCTTCAGAAGATTTTTTTTTACGAGGTCCCCCTCGTAAAGTGTATTATTTTTAATCATTTCAACAAGTTTCCACAAATAATACAAAAAAATAGCTTAGCTTTCTTTTTAACTAAAATTGTATGAACAGCTATTATTTTAAAGACTACCGAGTACCGACAATCTCTGACGCCATCTGGGCTAGTATGCGCCCAACGAATTATTACTTTCGACGTGTCAGATCGACACAGTTATGGCGACGTATGTATCTGTCACTTTTTCACACGTCCAAAACAGTTCTTTTCGTGGCTTTTCGTGGATGCATGCTTAGCCTACGGGTACTTGATATGCATTTACACATCTACGGTTACATTTATATATCTTCTTGGTCTGAGTTTTACACGTTACAGGCGTATATGTAGGAAATTACGTCATCTGTTATCATAGTCCTAATGTCACTCTATATGTCACAATTTGTCGGCATGGGTCAGAAAATTGCTACAAGTTATTGCACATCTCTAAAATTTTAATTACAATGCTTTATAAATAGCACCTATGAAAAACCCAAGAGTATAAGAAGACAGTTTTCAGTTACTACTTCTAATAATTATATTATTAAAGAATCTCAAGATAAAAATACATGATTACTTACAGACGCATGAACCAACTGAACCTGTTTTTTAGTAAACAGTCGTCTAATACAAGAATGTCATATCAAAAAAAAAAAATGTTTAGTATTCTAAGCACGAGAGCAAAAAGTTGTGCCTAACAAGTGCCTAACATTAATAATTTTGGTTATGATATAATTAATTTCGAATAGGTATTCGAAACGTATCCTTGGCTTAAATTTTGTGACTTTGTTGAGGTCTTAAAACAATATAGACACAAAAAAAATAGTAAGTGGAGTCCATCCCCGCGGAAGAAGTGAAACTTCGACGCAATAGGGCTTTCAAATCCCCTCCATGGTAGCGTTAAACGTTTAGCGCTACCTTGTTGGAAGTCGCATTAGAAGTTTCACTTCAATAAGAACCAGAGGGATAATGTGGTCGATCGATGATCAGTCAAATTCTTGTTTAATTCTGTTTAATTCCAATGCGTACTTGACAGTTTTGACAGCTCTAGTCAATTTTTTTTAAATAATTATATTGTGTTTGAGAACTGTTTTAAATATCAACAGCGATATATCTCTGGTAATTGTATCTTTGTGAATGTGTGTATATGATTGAAGGCTCTTCTTCTTCTTCCCAGCAAAAAATGACTAAAATGGTTGGACTTTGTCAAAGTTATCAAAAATTTATAAAAATGTGACGTTTTTGAGCATGTATGGTAAGATAAGCATTCTAGCTGTTCCATTTCACTCGCGCTCACAATCTGTGAATTGTAAGTGATATATGAGTTGTGATTAAAATAATTAATTAAAATACAGCGAGGCTTCCATACGGTACGGAACTCTACGTGCGCGAGTCTGACTCACACTTAACATATTAATAAATAACACTTTTACACAACTGAAGATAAGAATAAAAAAACATATTATTATAAACATTATTCCTAAAACTCACACCGCTTTACCACAAAAGATTTAAACACGCTTTAAACAGTGTTTAACCGTGCAATTTGTACTGCTAAACATTGTCTAAAGTGTGCGTTAAACTTTTGTGTTAAGACGGACAGAATCTAAAAATAATAGAGTAGATTATTTTATATAATAAATACTCTTACTCACGTATGTTTAATTTACTATAAGTTTATGAAAACGTTCGTCACATAAAATATAATCTGTTTACCACACAATTATTATATTAAAATCATTAAAATAAAATAAACACAGTCGATAGTAGTATCGACAATATTAGACTAATGTCGCTTCACAGCCATCTACTTTAATTAAGCCTAGCTGCCTTTATTATAAAACCTGTTATAGGAGACGGAAGAAACTTGAATTATTTACTAATATTACACCTTTATGTTTTACTATCTGCACTAGGTTGAGTTACCCGCTTGATTTGCTGTAGAACATGTGATTTTGCGTCCTTGCTAAATGTAAAGATATATACCTAAATGTGCTATTAATCATTCATATCGAGTATTTATCTGGGTAGGTACCTACTCTCTTTAGCCGACTTCCAAAAAGGAGGAGGTTCTATGATCGTCTGTATATATTTTTTTGTAAATCTTCTTCTTTGAGTGCCTCTCCAACTAGTGTGAAGGTTGGCAGTCAGCTCTGCATATTTTTTTGTGTATGTTCATCGATAATTTTGCCAATAAAATTGTGAACCAAATCAAAAAATATTTTTTATTTCGAAAGAGTATTCTCTCGAGGTGGTCCCAATTAAATTTTACAGAAATCGGCTGAGCCGTTATTGAAAAATCAACAATAATGCAAACAATTCGTGCGAAATTTGTTATTATTACTATATTGATTGAACGATGACATTGTTAATTATATAATAACTTGTTCACAGATGGCGAGCCGATCAAGCTCCCGGAAAACCTGGAGAGCTTGCCTCGGGCCGAGCACTTCGCGGCGCAGAGACACCGCTGGAACACCAATGAGGTCTGTGTACTGCTCTAACTTCTACAAATTTACACTTGTGTTAACGTAGGTAAAGTGTGTGACATTCTGCAAGGAAGCTCTAGAAATCTCGGTTACTTTAAACGACACGTGCAGGGCTTTAAAGACTTGTTATAAATATTGGGCAAATTTTAACGATGGTTTACGGTTCTCTAAACAGTCTTCTAGGAATCTGGGTTGCTTTAATCAAAGAGTGTATAGGTTTCTGTTTCTTTTTCTTTCTTTAAATCTGAGGTTCTTCAAACTACGTGTTTGTAGGCTTTTTTTAAGAAGCTATCTACAATATACCCTCTGTAGCAGGCGTTTATAACTGACAGTGAATTAATTACAACAGGTGACCCGTTTCTTGCTTACACGTACTAGTTGACACTATAAAAAGTGGTATATAAAAAGTTCTACTAAATATACCGTGTACATACCTATTTTATGCTTTGCAGTGATGAAAGCCTAAATCTGAATAGATAACAACTCTGTATAGTAAACTCACCTTAATATTTTAGATATAGGCACAGCCCGGACACTCCGCGATTTTTCATACAAAATCTGCTGTCTTACGCACACCTACACAGTACTTACTCACAGACAACACACTTACGCACGGTCGCTACACGCGCATTTGTGTGCGGAACGTCTATGGCTGTCAGCGATCACCACAACGTGACGACATGCCGCGTGAGTGAGACAGTTGCGTACTTAATTTGCAAAAATGAATATTAATCTAGTGCTTAAAAAAGTATAACAATTACTTAATTTGGAAGCATTTTAACAAAAAGTAACCGATCTACTTCTTTTGTAAGATAATATCAAGAGGAAGTTACCAAATAATGTAAAATAAGTTCCTATTATTTATCCTTAGGGAAACATTAAAATTTCTTGTTTTGTTACGTATCATTGATATTCAACCATACACAATACAAGTGTTCCCTATTGTCACAGTCTAGGTAGTTTTTATTAGAAAATCCACCGGCCAGTGCAGCCCGCGCGCAGAGTACACGATGCGGTACGTAGCGCGGGGTGGAAGTGAGGAAGACTCAAACGGGTGGGGGGTAACGAGTGGCCGTTCTATACGTAGTATTATTATATATTCTTTGATATAGGTATGCCACAAAAAGCTTATTCTCATCCCCCCCATCTCGGAAAGAGTATTTTTGCAATTCGATATTTGAAAATACAAAAGCCGTTTTTATCCGCTAGAGGGTAAAGTAGAATTGAATTTAGAACTCCGTGTGCACTAAGTTTGTGAATTCAAAACATCATTAAATCTACCTATATACTTCTGCCTCCATGGTACCGAATTTATCACACAACCTTTTTTAATTTGTTATAACCTTAAACTCGGAACCTTCTTGGTGTACTTTTTTAGTTTGCTTTGCGCGTGCCATTTTCATTTTCCTTTACGTCATATTGTTACAACCTCAGGTTATATGCAAAACACTTGAAAATAAGTGAAAAACCTAAAATGAGTGACTCTAGCGACGAGGAAGTTTATTTGACGCCAACATAATTGACTAAAACTGTTAATAAAGCGCAAATGAGCTTTCTCCCTCTCAACAATCACGCGAGAAGAATTTGAAACAGTATACATATAGGTACGATATGTAGACGACTTTAGTAATTTCTTCGCTGAGGTAGGATGAAAAGTTACGTGTTGCACTCGAGTGCAAAGATTTTTCACCTTGTGTTCTTTTGATTCCCTCGCTGACGCTCAGGATTCTATCTCTCTCTTTAGAATCCTTCGCTTGTTCAGTCATCAAAATTGAGCGCGCGGTTAAAATCCACTTTGCACTATTGTATAACAAAAACTATTACGACTTTATTATACAATTCAGTAGTATTCAATGTTCATTGTCCAATAATGGTAAAACTTTGTCCACAAAACATGTTGACAAAATATCGGACATTTTTATCTTCGGGTTATCTCGAACAATAAAAGTCGATGCAACCAAAAGCACTTTGTTTATGAGCCAATAATGTTATCACCGTTACGTTTATTATGACTAATGCTACAAGTAAGTAACTAACTTCGTATAGTTTGTCCAGCTCTAGTTTCTAAGCTGCCAGAAGGCCTATGAAAGGATTTTTTATATAATAGTATTTTTAAGTAAATTTTATACAAATTGGAGACGAGTTGTATCGAAATTAATATTGGATATTGACTATCTAAACGCTAACAATATTCTAAAAAAATACAGTAGAGCAATTGCTAGAATATTTTTCCTACTGCTAGTAACAAAGCGGCGATAATCAAACCTAAAAAAAAACCTAGCAAAATATGCAAATAGGCTTTCAGAAAACTATCGACGACAGAACAAAACAGAATCATTTCAGCCATAAAACTATAATATTGCTAAGCTTTCCTAAAAGATTTCTCATAAGACTGGTTCAAGAAACTTGCAGTCAATGTAAGCCCGATTACAGAGGCGCCATCGTAATTATATTAGCTAAATAGCTTAGTTCTGTTTCTTTTTCACTTTAGGCATTCGATAGAGAGAACGTTTTTACGTTGCTATTAAATGTATGCTGGCGCCTCTGTAATCGGGCTTTGTGTCTCTGCAGTTTTAAACTACCATCGCTGATATGATTGATCTTAAAAACTACAGAGACTTTACACACATTCATTAACACTTCTCATTATCGACCTTATCAAGGCTTAAAACAAAGTGTAAATTACTAAGCTTAGTTAAGGTCTTGGGTCTAAAATTAGCCAGCATTCATTTAACAAACGTCATTTAACTCCGTAGAGCATAAATCGCAGGCCGATTTTGATCAGTCTTTTATTTGACAAATTAAGGATTTGGTGTGTCGCGAATGTGGCAAATATATATATTTGACGACCGTCTGCGTAATTCGATAGATGTATTATGCAAACAAACTCGTGTGTCTACTTACCTACTATGACTAGGAGTCGGTATTAAATTAAAACAACAAACTTGTGAGTAAAACTATAAAATCGAAATAAAATACCATTCCTAACGCAAAATGTGAAAACTAGAACTGGAGAACGAAATACATTACCTTTCTAATGGATTTTCCATAAAACAATAAAAGCAGCCTTCTGCGGCTTCCCAGGAAAAATCACATTCACAGACAAAAATAGGTCACTCCTATAGCTGTACACTGAAACAGCCTTTTTAACAGTCTACTACAGGATGTAGGCCTACTCACGAAGGGTACCCTTAAAACATTACGTACTAAGAAGGTAGTCAAGAATTCGCGAGCGTCGCGGTGGTGTTTTAAATTAATACTAAGTATTAATAAAAAGTACGACTGATTTGGAAGTCATTTACTTTGTATTCTAAACCTAACCTAACAGACTGAGTTGGAAGTCTGTTCCCTTAGATGGTAACTTAACTAACTAATGTTTGACACAAAACTTATTCTATTTAACTTTATACTTATCTAAACAAAGGAAGGGGTGGGTGTCGATGCGCTTTCACCCTGCACAATAGAAACTTGCGCACATGTGCAATGGTAAAAGGATGTGCCGTCGGTCGGGTTAACTGGCCAACGGTGTTGATAACATAAATAGATATATTCTAACAAGCTGTGAACGCTAAGATTAAGGTGTTAGTTAAGTCTACAGTAATTATTTTTCGCAAAAAATGGCATAACCGCCTTCTATCGTGTACAAAATTCTAATATTTCGCTAGATTTGAATTTTAATTTGAATGGGACCACCTCGGGAGTATACCCTTTTGAACTAAAATGATTTTTTCAATTCGGTTCACAATTGGCGGAATTATAGATGAACATACACAAAAAAAAAACGTACAGACGAACGTAGAACCTCCTCCTTTTTGGAAGTCGGTTAAAAATTAGCCAGCATTAATTTAGCAAACGTCATAGCTCCGTAGTGCATAAATCGCTGGTCATTCATGTATTATGCAAACAGACGCGGATGTCTCATATCTCGACACGGTATTGTTTTAGCCTACTTAACCTGGCGTAGATTAGCTTTTGGAACAACTATTGGACTAGCAGTAGACTAGGAAACTACTTTCGAGGTATTTGTAAAAAAAACTTGATGTATTGGTTTTACTGACAACTTACGCACAGACTTTTAAAAGCCTCTGTAGTATGTTCAATAGTGTTCAATATTAGTGTTCAATATTATAAGGGGACATCTTACACACGGTTTCTGACCCCAAACTAAGCATAGCTTGTGATATGGCTGCCAGAGACTGACTACATATACATATTTTAAATACATACTTATATAGATAGTACCTAAATAACACCCAGACACAGAGCAAACACCTATGTTCATCACACAAATGGTTGCCCTGGGTGGGGATCGAACCCACGCCTCTTTGACCCAGAAGTCAGGGTCACTAACCACTGAGCCACCGAGGCAGTCAATATAAACATTTCTACGGGAACAACTACAATATCGCAAAAAAATCTGTTTTTTTTTTGTATGGGAAAGATTTTCTTTTGTGCTTATTTACGAGTAAATAAATAAAGTCGAAAGTGAGAGCGTTGGTGCCGGAGTACTTCAGCAGGACATAGGATAGGTCAACCGGGATAATGAGACGCGTGGGGTGTAAATAAACTTCGCGGGTATGTGTGTAACAGTTATAACATTAACATCTATACAAGGAAGACCTAAACTAGACCAGACGTCTATTTTTGGTGTGAGTTATTTTGGAGCCTATGCATTTAAACATGCAAATACAAGCTCAAAAGTAAGTGCAATAAACCCGATAGTACTGGATTGTATCAGTAATTCAGTAACCCGCTTGCTTGCTTTATCCAGGTTAATGAAATGTGTAGATAGGGTGAGAAAACAGGTTCTACGTATTAGTCTTAACGTAAATATTTCTGGTAAAAGAAAAAAATTCTAAAATGTAGTACAGTTTTCATTTGCTAGTTATAAATAAACTCGAAAGTAAGAGCGATAGTACTGGGGTGCATCAGTACCCCACAGGCTAGATTAGCCAGGCTAATGAAATGCGTGGGGTGTAAATTAACTCCGCGGGCATGCGTGTAACGGTTATTATGGTAATGCCTCCACGGGAAGGCATACGTTAGGCCAGACGTTCGTTTCTGACCTAGGGCTGTTATGTAACTAGTCCACACCTGTCCGGTGTATAAGTTTTTGGCGGACTTCAAAAATTAGGTTCTCGATTCGACTGATGTTTTTTAAATGTGTGTTATCTGATTACTTGGCCCATTATGAATCAATTTGGATGATTATTTTTAGGGTTCCGTACCCAAAGGGTAAAAACGGGACCCTATTACTAAGACTCCGCTTTCCGTCTGTCCGTCTAGGCTATCAGTCACCAGGCTGTATCTCATGAACTGTGATAGCTAGAAAGTTGAATTTTTCACAGAAGATGTATTTCTGTTGCCGCTATAACAACACATACTAAAAACAAAATAAAATAAATATTTAAGTGGGGCTCCGATACAACAGATCTGAATTTTTAACCATTTTTTGCTCCCATTCAGTACGGAACCCTTCGTACGTCTGTCCGACTCGCACTTGGCCGATTATTTTAGTTTGGTATAGAGCATACTTTTGAGGTCTCATTTAAATTTTATTGAAATCGGTTGAGTGGTTATTGTTTAATTTTTTTTCTTATAGTGGCTACCTTAAAATGCATCTGTTCAGTAGTTTTAAACGTCTCTTTCTCAGTTACATTTTAATTACAGGTATGAAGGCTTAATGTAAACATTATGCAAAATAAATCTTTTCATTTTTTTAAATATCTGCCCGTCCGCGGAATCCTAATTCAAGACTCTGCTTGGAAGTAATGCGGGAATGACTTAATAGTCAAGGTCGATGCACTTGTCTGTGAATTATACTAATACTCGTACGTCTCTAAATTCGTGATCTCATGCACATTTGCCCAGATGATGCAGAGACCTTAGAAAACACCAATTGCGTGACGTATTTTGTTTTGCACACAGTAAATAACTTTTAATTATTTTAAATTTCTTTGCAAACAAACCTTATTATACTACGACATTAGCTTGTACGAGAAGAGTTCATTGTATCATAAATTATAAACAACATTTGCTATGGAACCAATTCCCCAATTGTGAAATGTTTTAAAAATTTTGTTTTTTTTTTCACAAAGATCACAATATCGAGGTGGTATTTAAATTTTATTGAAATCGGCAGAGCTTTTCTTGAATAATCAACAATAACGTAAAAATTCTATTCATCGATTCGAGCGAACAATTCGAATTTTGTACACGATTGATGTCGGTTTTGCCATTTTTAGCGAAAAATAATTATATTTGGCTTCAGAGTTCAGACACAGTATTTTTTGGACAAGTGTACCTATGTCAAGGTTATATTTAATTAAAATTTTTATAGACATTTAAGGTATTTTTTTTTTATTATAGTAAGCGTAATTATCACAAGCAACAATGAGAAATCACAGAAAACACTAATTACTTAGTGATACCGAAATCACACATCAGAGACATACTAAACTTACTACTCTACTACAATACAATTTATTATGAACGGTTTTTGGTATGGGACCAACTCCGGAATTGCAAAAAAAGATCGTTCTATACATGTTATTGAAGCTATTTATATGAAACAGTGGTTTTTTTTCGTGATTTTGCCATTGATCCCATAAATAGTTAGTTATAGATAGTAATAGTTACATATTCACAATGATAAGTTTTAAACCTTAGAAGTATCTACCTATCTGCACCTTTCAAAGATACACCCTATTTGCACACGTTTACACTTTGCAATAATACACCCTATTGTATACTTTTATAGGTTTTTAGATAAATATAACAGTGTTTGTGCGCAATCAAATTTAATGGCATTTGTGAAGTTAGCTATAACCTGCGCAAATCCTGTATCCTCGCGCCTCCAGGGCAATGCCTCGCCTTGTGTTCACACAAGCCATAAAGATTAAATCATAAATTAAAGATCAAAGAAAACATTATGTTATTTACCTCTCAGTAACATCAAAGTAGGACTGAATGTATATTTGACAAATTCCAATTTGAACAACGAATTACACATTTAAAGGCACCACAAGCTAACGAGCTCGTGTCAACACAGCCCTTCACTTCGAGACTAATTGCCTCCATTTACACAAGTATCTATTCAAACAGAAACATATTTTATTCACGGCGATAATTCAAATGATTGTGAGCTCGTTAAATTAGCATACTTACGTACGACACAGAGTAGGATATGTGTAAAGATACAGCTTCTAAAAGCCAGTATCTTTTGGTTCACACATCACACCATCATCCACAAACTACTTTATCTCTTTCTTCCTGTTCTATCTGTCTCGGTCCTTTGGCCCACAGCACTCTTTAAAACATAAGTGCAGTGTTGCAACATCGCCCACTATATCGATTAAGACAACATTTTTCTTTCGTATTTTTATCAATATGTCGGATCCATAAAAAGGCACCGCATCAGTTATGATTCTGCTTCAATGTGGTAATGATTTTACCACTGACCCAACAATGCTTCAGGGTGGCGTGGCATGGGTTTAGCGGGCGAGGAGATAAAGGCGACGTCACGAACAATCAGTTTATTTCACAGAAGATTACGTATGATTACAATTATAGAGAACTTTAAGCGAAGGACATGGCGTTCCGCAGCGTAACGCACGCTGCCACCATTCTATCAAGAATCACCAGACTTGAACCGTTCTAATCTCAGTTTTCCACCACTTCTTCCGAACAAGCTCTATTTACAACTCACACACCCACAACTGACATCTGACATGACACCTCGCATTTTCCCGCCCATCGGCCGATCATGCGATGTCAGTGTCACTTAAAACCTCCTTAGAATCAATCAGCAGCGTTTGTCACAAGCGTTACCCCAGGAATGTTGCCACTTCCATTCCTAGTCCTTCGAAATTATACTAAGTGGCACTATTTAAAATTAAACTTAAAGCTATTGTCCCGTTACGGCCATTTTGACATTCGCACGTCCTCGGGCGATTATCATCAGTATCTGTAACAAAAGAGCAATGTGAATGTTTGTTTATCCACCAACCCGCACTGGGCTGGCGTGGCGAGGCGTATGTTCAACATTGGACTATTCAAAAATGTCGGTATAGAATATTCGTTTACCGCTCGTCCATTCCTGACATAATGTTACTTTTAATCGTGTTCGAAACGATGACTAGATAAGATAGTAAACAAGAGATGACTAGACAAGGTAAATAATAATCATTAATTGTTTCTTTACATTAGCGTAGGGTAGGAAAATCAACACTCACTAGCACAACTCTTTGCCAATACCACCAAATCGCACACCCAATATTGGACAACAGTGTCCCTCAAACCGCACTCACCACCCAGTAAATGCGAGAATCGGCAACTGCGTCTCTTTGACTCCAGTCCATCGGTATGAGACCGGATAACAGCGTCCCTTCGATCTTCGCAAGAACCGGACAACTGCATCCCTTCGACTCAGCCCAGATGCAACTTTCGTACAACCCACCTACGCTTATCAGATACCAGATCGAGGCATGAGACCGGATAACAGCGTCCCTTCGATCTCCGCAGAGAACCGGACAACTGCATCCCTTCGACTCATCCTAGATGCAGTTTTCGAACTACCCACCAACAAAAATTAAATGAGTTCAGCTTTTCTTACCCTCGCTTTTATTATTACAGAGAATTTAAGAATCACTTAAAATATTTCCTTGACCTACCTCCAAAAGTAAAATCTGTGGCAGCATTGTACCAAGAAGTTTGTTGAGTCAACAATAAACTTCTTGCATGGTACTGCCACCTCCTTGAGGAAACTGAAAGTTGACTGACCGAATGTTGAAAAAGCCAATCATAGATCTAGGGTCGCCATTACAACAGGCTATCATTAAATTTAACAACGGTTCGCATTATTCTAAAGTATGTACGAAAGGACTTTGTCTACTTCATTATTGTGTAAGGTTCTTTATATTCTCTTAAAAGTGACCAATATTTCCGATCTGATCTAACATGCGTGATCTGGGCGACGCGACGTTCACTTTAAATCCGATCATTGTGCACGGTACTAGGAAACTCAACACAACTAAGTCAGATTTAGTCAAAACATGCAGAACTACTTTCTAACTAAAATTGGACGAGCTCACCCGGGGTTTTGCCAGAAGCTTCTCGGAGATTGGTAGTTAGTCGCAGGTGACTCTTCCCAGCTTCCCTGGACCCTGGACCCGCTTCTCCAAACAGGCTGTAGCGACATGTTCTAGTTAACAGTACACGAAGCAAGTTCTATTCTTGTTCTTCTTTTGGTGTAGATTGTCTTGTAGCACAGTGGTCTTCTATGTCAACATTCGTCATTTTGTTTGTGATTTTCTTGATAATATTGCTCCGATTCATAGGCGACAATGATTGATGCAGTCGACGATTTTTTTCTGGTAATCCTGCATCTCCTCAGGATCTAGCCCTTCGATCCCACCTTCTGATGTCGGATCCATAAAAAGGCACCGCATCAGTTATGATTCTGCTTCAATGTGGTAATGATTTTACCACTGACCCAACAATGCTTCAGGGTGGCGTGGCGTGGGTTTAGCGGGCGAGGAGATAAAGGCGACGTCACGAACAATCAGTTTATTTCACAGAAGATTACGTATGATTACAATTATAGAGAACTTTAAGCGAAGGACATGGCGTTCCGCAGCGTAACGCACGCTGCCACCATTCTATCAAGAATCACCAGACTTGAACCGTTCTAATCTCAGTTTTCCACCACTTCTTCCGAACAAGCTCTATTTACAACTCACACACCCACAACTGACATCTGACATGACACCTCGCATTTTCCCGCCCATCGGCCGATCATGCGATGTCAGTGTCACTTAAAACCTCCTTAGAATCAATCAGCAGCGTTTGTCACAAGCGTTACCCCAGGAATGTTGCCACTTCCATTCCTAGTCCTTCGAAATTATACTAAGTGGCACTATTTAAAATTAAACTTAAAGCTATTGTCCCGTTAAATATAATAATGTAATTTTGTTTTTTCAGTTTTTAACCGACTTCCAAAAAAGAGGAGGTACTATGTTCGTGTGTATGTATTTTTTTTTGTGTATGTTCATCGATAATTTCGCCAATTGTGAACTGAATCGAAAAATTATTCTTTAGTTCGAAAGGGTATACTCCCGAAGTGGTCCCATTTTAATTTTACAGAAATCGGCTGAGCCGTTTTTGAAATATCAACAATAATGTAAACAATTCGAGCGAAATATTCGAATTTTGTACACGATGGAAGGCGATTTTGCCATTTTTGCGAAAAATAATTATAATTTGTTGTAAACTAATTACCTGCCTATTTGACCATAGAACAAATCCAACGTGATAGAAATAACAGCATCTACGTTGTTGTTGGGAATAAAAGGAGGTAGATGCGCGCGAGTGAATCGGCCGGGTAGGCCGGTAGGAATCCGGCGCAGGTAGTTAGTACATCTTGGAACGCCGGCTGCGCATGACGTCTGCGGAGCGATCGAACGAATTAGCGGTCTAATTCTTAGTGCGTTCATTATGCGTGGAGCGTGGATGCGCCTAATTTTGTGATTGACTTTTGAACTGAAGTGCCAGTGATTGACGGCGGATGCAATCGGATCCTGAAGACACATCGTCACCCGTGAGTTCGTTCCAATTAGTTTGTTCGACCAAGGGGGGTAGGACTAGGGACGAGTTTAGGTTATTTCCAGGGTGCAATAAACTCGTCGGCTTGCGCCAAGACGGGATAGAATTGATGGTAATTGATTTTGTTGTACAAATTAAATGGGCCCAGCACAATTCAGTAGATTGGTTGGAGTCCAGTCTACCTGTATATTTTGCGGAAACAGTTGTAGTGATCGGTTGCGAATAGAAAAATCCTTGTAATAATTATCTTGATCTAAGTACCTACGTAAACTGTAAATTACACGTTTCTAACGGATACATTGACCCAACATGTTACACTTATCACCAGAATAAAAACACAAAAATTCTGATTTTGCTCTTCGTTCTGTGTTGCTGAACAATATGGCAAAAACAGATCCTCAATAGCCATTCCTCTGCCAATTTTTCAATCCAACTTTACATACCCCCAAAACGAGGTCATGTTAACGGAGCGGTAATGGTAAAGGGGTAATATTAACGGAAGGGTATTAACAAGAGGTGTGAGGGGGTCCCAGGAGATCCGCTTTGATTGCACCCCTGTTGAGCCACCGCAAGCTTGTAAACCAAGATCAGAGTCCTGTATTTAAATAAGGCAACATGTTGGTTATTATTTGGCGGAGTTATAGTACCTTTGAGAGCACAGATTTGGCACGTTATGTTATAAGCTGTTGTGAGTCTCATAAGACTTTTCAAGGATGCTCGATGTTGTCGGTGAAATTGATGGGCTATTTTTGCTTTGGAGATAAGTTTTTCCGTGTGGTTGCGAATACATAGAGCAGATTTTGGTCTGAAAACTACAAGTCAGATGATAGAGAAGCTATTTTTAGACCTTTGTGATAATGTGGCTGTTTTTAGTTGCATTTGTAGTTTTAAAGATTAATCAAAGATAACTAAGATCAATTTTGAGAAGAAACATTGATTATTTTGATATAATTATTTTTTACAAAAATGGCAAATCCGCCTTCCGTCGTGTACAAAATTCAGAGTGTTTACATTATTGTTGATTTATCAAAAACGGTTCAGCCGATTTCTGTAAAATTTCAATGGAACCATTTTGGAAGTATATCCTTTTGAAATAAAAAAGAATTTTCCGATTCAGTTCACAATTGGCGAAATTATCGATGAACATACACAAAAAAAATACATACACACGAACATATAAACTCCTCCTATTTGGAAGTCGGTTAAAAATGATCAATGACAAGAAAATTGATCAATTGATATTCTCGTAGTTTTTTTTTTACATAAAGCTGTTCTTTGTTAGGTAGTACTAGTTTTCTCTTAAAGTTTTTGCAACTCACGCATCTATTTAGTTGTTACTCACTACTATTTATTTATCTTATCTAAATACATGGTACTAAAAATGCAAGTGGAGTCCCTCTGCGCGGAAAAAGTGAAACTTCGACGCAACAGTGCTTTCATACCCATGGTAGTGTTAAACGTTTAACGTGTTATAAATTAAACTCGTAAGGTCACTTTCACATGTATATATAATTCCAACTTAGTAATTAGATACATTTGCAGTATAACTCAATAATAATCAGCAGGGCACTTGCCTCTCGATGCTTCCACCTTGGAGCGAGTTATTTGAATGCTGGCCTGAAGCCTCTTTCTTTACACATCGACTCGCTTCGTTACTCATAATGATGGGCTGACCGAACAGCACGCGGGAAACGATTTCATTGGCTAACTAAATGCGCGCCACTTCTTGCTGTTTTTAAATCGGCCAATCATATCAGGCCAGTGTTGCCCTTGAAAGAGCTACTTTACCTATAGAAGTTTCACTTCAATAACGTTGATAATATGAAACTACACTAGACTTATCAAACCAAAATGAACAAGTAAAGCAAAACCTAGCGTGTGTTCGAGGCAAGAGGTAAAGTTTGAAACACACTGTGTACTTTCGAGCGAAACTGTGTAAACTGTGTACAAACTCAATAACAGTCTAGATGCCGGGAATTAAAATAAATATGCACGGAGGTGTAAGCGACAATAAGGGAAAGTGGTCGGGATGTGGGGGGTGTTCAAAACTGGGAGAATAACGCCGCTTTCGATTGCTGTTTAGTACGATGCGCAGAGCACACACCTCGTACGTTTGAGTAACAGGATTATTATCAAAGCTGATTTGCAGTTGCTTACGACTACGTACTAGAAGATTACGGTTTAAGGAGGTTAGTGTACAGATTTTTTTACGAAAATAATTCTTTTATGTAAGCAAAAACTAAAATAAGCCAAGCAAGTGACGTTCGCGTCAATTAGAAATACTCACAAAAAGCCATACACACAAGAAGCACCTAAGCTATAAACCCAACTGAACCAATTTCCTTCACAAACCTAAAATATCACTTGTTGGTAATACACTTAGTACCCAATAACCAGTGTAACGACTAGGTCCGTAGCATACTATTAGAGCTCCTACAAATAGCACATAGAGTCATTAAAAAAAAAGATACGTTACATGCTTCCTCATCAAATACTAAATCGTTGGCAAATGGTGCAGAAAAATTAAGGATTTTGTTCATAAATGGGTACATTTATTATTTTTGATAAATTTTTATCTCTCAACAATTTACAAATACTTAGATTCCAGATTTGGTAGCTCAAAATTTACCTATGTTAGACCGGCACGGGCCGCAACTGGCCGGGCCGGACAGGGCAGGGGCCTTATTGTGTAAGCGCTCTGACGTTCGGCTTCGCTTTTTCTCCTACTCGCGCCAGTTACTCACGCCACGAAAGTGAGCGGGAGGGAAAGCGAAGCCGACCGTCAGAGCGCTTACACAATAAGACCCCAGGTTCTATACAAATTTTGTGAAGTGATACCTCGGCCGGCCGGGACAAAAAGTAGGTACACAGCTTTTATTTAGTTTCACCTGTCCTACTGTCTGTCTGTCGGTTTGTAATCAAATCTTGCAAATGAAATTTGATCTACTTCCCGGTTATCTATTGAGCTGAAATTTTGCATACATGTGTAAATCGCGTGACAATGCAATATTATAATGACATGATGCTGATCTGATGATAGGGCGACATGCGCATAGCAAGACAATACAATATTTAAACTCTGTAGTTAAGCACCTATGTACACTGTGCTGTGCTGTGTGCACACTTGCAAGTCGCAACGTTAATGTAAATTGTATGTGTCATTTTGTACGACGAATGGTTAGTAAAGTCATTATGTCATATTGCCTAGCGATTATATGCAATTTTCATGTCATTTCCCTAGCTCATAAATGTGGTACTCGTATTGTCTCAATCGCAGATCTCAAAAGATCATGAAACTCTTTTATCATCTCTACATAGTATAAAACAAAGTCGCTTGCCGCTGTCTGTCCCCATATATGCTTATATCTTCAAAACTACTCAACGGATTTTGATGCGGTTTTATTTAATAGATAGAGTGATTCAAGAGGAAGGTTTATATGTACAATACACCTGGGCGAAGCCGGGTCAGGTCGCTAGTTATTATTGTTTTAATTTTACTGACACAGCCCAACTAATCCCCTGCTCATTAACATTCACACATTGTGATTGTAATAATGCGTTCTGCAATATTATGTATTGTAACCACCTACATATCTCTAGCTGTTTTCAAAGAAAGCGTTTAAAAGCTTTATCTTTCACAGCTGCCATTGTTATATTTTGTTTTTATAATGCTGATTCCACTTTAAAAAAACAAATTGGATTTTTTTTGAGATTTGGGAAAAGTTGTAGAAGAACAAAAGTTGTTTGTTTTGATGTACAAAATATACCCTTAAAAGGATGCCAATTGATTACTCATAACACTGTACATGGTTGGCAAATGAATACGTTAATGTTTTGCACCAACGTCCTCTCTATTGATCTCTATGGCTCCAATAGACCTACAAAACTAGTCAAAAAACCTTGGTGACGTATCTTCCTAGTGAGTTTATCAGCGAAATATACGCACCGACACGCAATCCCGTAATCATTTTGTTCAAGAGGTTTATTGTTTCTTGGCCAATGATTTGGAACTTTTCCATTTAGTTCGAGAACTTTGAATTGAGGTTTCGTTTTCTGTTATTGCTTTTTGATTGTGAATGTGTAAGGCACGATTCATACCGGAGTTGAATTTAACAAAAATGTCACAATATTCGTTTAACTATTGAATTGACAAGTTATCTTTGTTAATTATATTATTAAAATAGTTTTTGCCCGCGGCTACGCCAGCGTGATATTATGATTTATGTGCTATCCCATAGGAATCTTTTATTTCTTCGGGAAAAATAGCATATATCACTTTCAGTCTTTTAAATTATGTCCATGCCTAAAATTAAGTCAATCCGTTGCTCCGTAGCTTCGTAAAAGGGAACAAGCCAACAAATACACTTTAGTAAGGAAGTGAGGATTATTACTAAATTTTTATCAAATAAATGGTATCTAGTATACAAAGGTTTTTATAATCAACAATTACAATTTGTCTGGGATAAAATGTTATCTATATAATAGTATTATAATAGTAATAGTATTGGTACTGCAACGTGTTTCAAAATATTCGATTTAAACGTAAATGATATCGTTTTCTTTCTTCGTACTTTATGAGTCGTAAGAAAATTAGAGCAGCTAGATTTAGGCTGCTATTGATTCACAAAATTCTGTTACTACTGTTTTACCTATTTAAATTAAATCCATTTATGTACATACATGTTTTTCATACCGGGAAATAGGAATAATTATCAATTGTAAGCACTGTAAGTAAGTAAGTAGTTAATAATAATCATAATTATATGAGCTACACTTGTAAAAAAATAATAATGAATTAAAACTGTATGTTTAGTACTAACCTGCTCTTTGTTGTTTTCTTTTTCTAGTGATTTATTTTATTCAAATTCAATAGGTATTGTTTAAATATGAAAAAGTACATCAAGTTTTTGATGGCTTTGTCTGCCTATTGTCTATTATATTAGGTCCGTCTACTTAGTTAAAAGTTACATGCAACATAACCTAAAGCCTAAATAAAGAACTACAAAACTGTGTGAATGGTTCCCAAGGTACTGGAACTGGGTTTTATAGTGGAAGCGTCAATTAATACCTACAGTAGTAATTATAAACGTATTTGTACCTATTTCTTAGCAATAAAACATGAAGTAGTTCAGGTACTAATGTACAATTAATGTAGTGAAAGTATTTTTATACCTAACACTTAGAATTTATTCATGAAATTGAATATCCTTGAACCATTTTTAGGGTTCCGTACCCAAAGAGTAAAAACGGGACCCTATTACTAAAACTCCGCTGTCCGTCTGTCTGTCTGTCACCAGGCTGTATCTCATGAACCGTAATAGCTAGAACTTTGTAATTTTTATTGATGAAGTATTTCTGTTGCCATTATAACAACAAATACTAAAATGAGATTTCATTAAATGGAGCTTAAAACATTAAATGGTCCATAAATCATAAACGGTAAGTTTTACAAAAAAGTTTACTGGAAACAAAAGATGCGAAATTTATTTTCTACAATAATGATAACAATGTTTTTTGCCCTTAAGTACATAGTTTCCGAGATATCGGTCAAAAACATTTTTTCAAGATGACGTGTCAGGAAAGCATTCTCTGAACGGCCGAACTATAGTAAGGAGATATCCCTGTACCTATAGCTTAACATTTCTTGTGTTAAGTAGAGACCAGTGCTCAGCAGGGAGACGTCGATCTGGAAGAAATCGCCATGGGTGATAAGGCCGCCACTTTATAATCATATTTTTTTCATATATGTGTAAGTAGTACTTATTTTTAAATTGTGGTTGTAAATAAAGAGTTTTGTCTGTCTGTCGATAACAACCAATGGATAAGCTCACTGATAAGAACAACAACATAAAATAAACAGTTGCACAAACATAATAATGGAAAATGAAAAATGATAATTTATCGACCACTGATAAAATATACGCCATAATACTCGTACGAGTAACATCAACAAGAAACAAGACATCAAAAATATAAACGCAGACATGTGAATATACAAAATTATACCAAAAATAAGTATATTATTTCTAAAATAAATACTGTATTATTTTTCCGCATTTAATTAGTTTCCAAGAACCAGAATATAGTGGCTGACAACAGGCTCGTTTTCCCAAAACTGATTTGTTGGACATTTGCAGGCGGGTATGACTTAAACAATCAGCAAAAAAATAAGGTTTAAGCCGAAGTTTCATAAAGGGAAGACAATGTCAGTCGCAGAATCTGGCCTAAACTAAACTGTGCTGCCCGACCGACACACTCGCTCTACCTGTTTCGCTTGAACTTAATGTGTTGACGGCGTAGACGCTTCACTCTATAATTATGTCCTTTGGGGAGCTAACTTCCTAAACCGGGCTAAACCGAACCAAACCGGATCCATATTTAACGAGTAATATGTTTGAATGTCACTAGTCTTTTTGAAACCGTCTTTGATTTCAGCCCAAAATTTCTATTTTCAGTATTTATTTACTGAACACAGAAATGTTGGAATATCTTCTCAGTGACTTCTATTGCGGTTTAATAAAAAAAAAAAACTAAGCTGCCATTGGAATTCCATTTATTCCTATAAATAATTATGGTAATAACTTCGGTAGAAAATTTAAATATTTCTGTACAAATATTTTTTGAAAAAATAATGAAATGAATCGTCCGTAATACTTCTACTTGTTCAGTAAAAGCTTGTTTAAAAAAAAAAGTTTTTTTTTTTAAATGTAACATCTGTTTAGATTGACGATGCAAATTCTGATCAACTAACATTGTTTTTCTGCTGATATTCGACACCGACTGTATACTGACAATGTTGCTTACATGTGGCTGACCAAAGTTAGAATTGGTTTCAGCAAACCACTCAAATTATTCTCTCAACAGAATACTCGTAATAAGGAAAACATAGAAGCAAATTTGGGAAAATCTGAGAGAATAACATGTTTCCCTTCATTACGTCGGCTAACAATCGTATTGTGATTGTGATGGAACTGCCGGCCTAATAACATGTAAGTAATAATAACGGTAGCCATTGTTTATTTGGGATGGATAGTAAACGTGAAACAAGAGATTGTATTTGATACAAGACTCTTTTTAACCGACTTCCAAAAAGGAGGAGGTTCTATGTTCGTGTGTATGTATTTATTTTTGTGTATATTCATCGATAATTTCGCCAATTGTGAACCGAATTGAAAAATTCTTTTTTAGTTCGAAAAACTACTTACTTCTTACGAAAAAGAAATACTTCCGAGGTGGTTCCATTTAAATTTTACAGAAATCAGCTAAGCCGTTTTTGAATAAAAACCAACAATAATGTAAGCAATTCGAGCGAAAAATCCGAATTTAGTACACGATGAACATCGATAATTTCGCCAATTGTGAACCGAATCAAAAAAAATATTTTTTAGTTAAAGTCAAAGTCAAAATATTTGTTTTGCGGAGACACGTGTAACATGTAGGTGTTAAAGATACATTTATTATGTGCACCATGCTCTAGTATCAGGGCATGCAAAATTATAATTCTTAATTTTATAGGTATGAATAATTGTGAGTTTATATTATACATTATAGTTGCACAAAGATTTGTCATTTAAAAACTCCTCTATGGAATAATATGTCTTGTCTATTAATAATTTCTTAAGTCTAAATTTCGAAAGGGTATACTCCCGAGATTGTCCCATTTAAATTTAACAGAAATCGGCTGAGCCATTTTTAATAAATCAAGAATAATGTAAACAATTCGAGTGAAATATTCGAATTTTGTATGCGATGGAAGGCGGTTTTGCCATTTTTTGTGAAAAATAATTAAATTTAAGGTTATTCAAATTCAGACTATCATCACTTTTGTAATGGGGCTAACTCGGAATTCGACTTTGGTCTTAATCTATCTCTTTTGGATAAGTAAGTATAGCCCAATGGCCCTTCTAAATTCATTTAGAAATTAAGAGCGCCGCTCTTGTCGGAGGAGCATCTTCCACGTCTCACGGTCCTCGGCCAGGGTATTCACTTCCCTGTAAGACATCACATGTATTGTACAACCTTTTCTTTGATTAATTTAATCCGTGTCAGTGGTCTTCCCCTTTCCTTTTTTCCTTATATTATGAATTTAATTTATATTGTCATGTTTTACAATACAAGGTGGCCCAACATTTATTTTTTCCTCTTCCATTTTCAATTCCTTTTCTAAATAACTCTGTACAGGGTTATCTGCTTACCCTGTACTAAGCCAAAGAGGGTGATTAAGAATAATTGTTACTTGTATATTGACAATGAGATCGATTGGCAGCGATTTCTATCCAGAAAGTCCTATACCTACTGGGTGTCGCGTAACTCGAATCGCCATGTAAAACTGGTAATGGCGGTAGTCAAAGACGAGACGCAGCAGTGAACACACCTCGAAAAGCGTGTTGGTAAGGGACCAGGCAGGAATCGGTACTTGGCCGGACTGGATCCTCGGTGAGTGTTCTGATTATAACTTACTGCTCACCGTATAAGCTATGTGATGTGAGTGTCGATAATAATGTAGATCCTCGCGACTGAATCCAATAAACGCTATACTAAATACCTTTGGTAATGTTTTAAACTTGGAGCGTACAAATTGGAGGGTAATAGTTTCGGCTAACCCAGAGGTGTGCTGTACAAGCACACTGGCAGCGGTAGACCAAAAGTTGGAGCAACCGTGGCAGGACTATGGGGATGGAGGAGGTCCTCGTGGGGCAAAGCCCCATGTCCGGTTGGTGCCAGAGTAGGGGCTACGATCCCCGCAGTGAGGTTACTGGGAAGACCAGTCTCACATGGAAGCGTTGGCACCAGGACACAGACAGACTGTGTTCATACCGGAGCTGGTCGACCGCAAGCCGCTGTGTAAGCCGCTGAGACTTACACCCTAGGAATGTATTTGGCAAAGCCATAGTTATGCGGGATCATTACTGCATCCCGCCGAGTTCGTATTTGGCAAAGCCATAGCTATGCGGGATCATTACTGCATCCCGCCGAGTCTGTATTTGGCAAAGCCATAGTTAGGCGGGATCCTTACTGCATCCCGCCGAGTTACGATAAGCGAAGCATAGTATTACTTAAATTAAATTATTACCTTTTGTCACCCTAATTCTGTACATTATATCTAGGCATTTATTACACGGGTATGGAAAGGGCGACAAAAATGGTGGAGATGCTGGGATATGAGACGGAAAGCCAGATTCGTTCCGGCTCGTTCCTTCCGAATTCCATTAAAAGTGTTTGTTTACCTTACTTTACAGTGAAATCTACCTCACTAATTAAAGAAAAAAAAAAACCGATGAAATCGACTTTTATTTCTGTGTTGTACAGTGTAATCGATTATTTTTTAATTTTAATCTGTAATTTCGGATTTTATTGTGGCGCGGACTATACAAATCGGATCCGGCATCGGGATTTTTTTTGGTTGTCTATGGGTTTTCAGGAAGTGCGACCGAGGCAGCAGAGAAAATTTCTCTTTTCTCTTTGGTCTCTTTGCGATTCGAAGTTACACGCGATTTCTAGGAATTCCCAAAAAATTAACTGTAAATTAAATAAAACTCAAATTAAACGTAAGATTTTTAGTGTTGAGAAGCGGGAAGGCGAATACAATAGGATTGTAAGGTAAATTACTTGCAGATTTCGAAAATGCGGTGCCGGCGGCCCGGCACCCGCCACGTGCTGTGCCATACTTTGGCGATTGAAAATTGTGTTTAGTTTTCGATTTTCGTTGCTCTTTGCAGTAAATCTGCACGGGCTGCGCATACGCCGACCAGCCGAGGTGATTTTAAGCGAAAAATCGGCAAATTATAAGAATTGCGGACACGAGGTCAACGAACCGGCCACGGTACATCGTGCCTATATCCTCATATTTCGGTGAGTTTAAATTAGAACTAGCATTAAAATACATATTACTACGTTATCAGATAGCTCATCTTGTCATATTGCCTTTTCACAGGACAAACACAGACAGATTCAGTACCAACATCCATGAAAAAAGAATTGCGGACGCTGACAAACTGGCGTACTTAGTGAGCTGCCTAGAAGGAGCGGCCTTAGAAGCGGTGGCTGGCTTAACCATCACTAACTCAAACTATGCGATAGCATTAGAGGCGTTGAAGAGACGGTTTGGTTCGGAAGATGAACTTATCGACGCGCACTATTCGGCTCTCAACAAGCTGCCCCGAGCCGAATACACAACACTCAGCTGTCGTGCCACATTGGATGACGTAGAACGCCACCTTCGGGTTCTGGAGAAACTCGGTGAACCTTCCAACGGCAACCACTTCAGGGCCATGATCCTGAACAAATTTCCGGAAAAGGTTGTACATGAATACCACCTCATGCGCCAAGATTCCGAGAACAACATGTCGACCATCAGGAAGTGCTTGCAGACAATAACAAATGCGATGGAAAGTTCACAAGATTTCATACCAACTAACTTACAAACTGAAGTTACTGGTTCGACGGCTGAGGCATTACATGTAAGAACCGAGAGCTCAACTCGACCTTTTTCATCAAATGGGAGACAGAACCAGCGAAAGAGAAAAAATGATGAACATCCTGAGGCACCACGTAACAAGCGAAGTAGACTGCCATGTCTCTTCTGCAAATTAAAAAACCATAGCAGTACCGACTGTAGGAAATTTAAAACTGTGGAATCCAGAAAACAGAAACTTACGGGACGGTGTCATAAGTGTCTTCAACGCAACCATAAGATAGAACAATGTAAAAAGAAGATTAAATGTTTCCGCTGCGAGGGAGACCACCTTCAGCTTCTGTGCCCTAACCTGAAGAGTAAGCATAATGACACCACTGTTGGTCTTGAAGACACACAAGTTGGTTACACAGTGAATAATCATCCTACCAATATCTTTTTACAGACGGCAGTAGCTCAACTTCGAAACCCCAGTAGCAGTAGAAAAATTAAATGTCGACTTGTTCTGGATAGTGGCAGCCAACGTACTTATATGACGCAGAAGACATTTAAAAATTTGAGATTGTCCGCCGAACACGTAGACTTATTGATGGTATATACTTTTGGAGCTTCAACACCCAAAGAAGTGTCGAGCCCTTCTACTGAAGTGTATATTGAAACAAAACGGGGCATTGTTAAACCTATAAAAGTCAATGTTGTTACACACATAACAGATCGACTACCTATTGCAAAATTTGAAAATGACAAGGTTGATCTTCCTGCTGACGACAACTCTTGCGGCGAGACGATCGACATTCTCATTGGAAATGATTATTACTCGAGCTTTATGCGAGAAGAAAAATTGCAGATTAGTAACAACTTATTTGCAATCAACACCGACTTTGGTTGGATTCTATCAGGCGGAGCTACTCAAGAGGATTTAGTTGCAAATAGGAATAGCATACTCACTGTAGCTACTTACTGCCATTGTCACAACTCTAGCTGTCCATACTTCACGGAACCTGATCTGCCACTTCGGAATATCGATATTCGTTTCCTATGGTCTTTCGAATGTATTGGCATAACTGACTCTCCCAAAACAACACGCCAGGAGGAAGCCGTCAAGCATTTTAATGATACTGTACATTACGAAGATGGACGATATGAAGTAAGATGGCCATGGATAGAATATCCACCTCAGATTTCGAGCAATTTTGGGCTGGCTTTAGGGAGATTGAAAAGTCTAATTAGAAGATCAGATATGAACACACTTACAGAATATGACAACATTCTTAAGGAACAATTGGAATCAAGAATCATTGAACAGGTAGAACCAGACATCAACAATGATAAGCCTGTCCACTACCTTCCTCACCATATGGTAAAGCAGATCGGGAAAAAGGGCAGAATAGTCTATGACGCGTCGGCTAAGACCTCTGGACAAAAAAGTTTGAATGAATGTCTGTATAGTGGGCCGTCAATGTTGGAAGACCTCACAGCCCTCTTGTTACAATTTAGAACAAAGAAAATCGGCATTGTTGCAGACGTTGAGAAGGCTTTTCTGCAAGTCGGCCTCCAGAAAGAAGACCGTGATGTGACCCGTTTCTTTTGGGTAAAAGACGTAAGCAAGGAGCCAGCAGGAGAAAATCTTCTGACTCTCAGATTCTGTAGAGTACCCTTCGGAATAATATCTAGCCCATTCCTATTGACAGCCACTATAAGACACCATATGTCACAGTCAAATGAAGAGCTCCTGAGAACCATCGCTGACAAGTGCTACGTCAACAACCTTGTGACTGGTACAAATTCAACTCCAGAGGCAAAACTAATGTATGAAAAAACCAGGGACACATTTGGTCAAATATCTATGAATATTAGAGATTGGGTTTCTAATGATGCTGACTTCATGAATTCCATTCCATTGGAACATCAAGCGAAGAAAACTGATAAAGTGAAAATTCTCGGCCTGTCATGGAATGTAAATAAAGATACACTGGAGTTGAAGGTGGATGAAAGTCACTTCAAGCCAAGAACTCCAGTAGAAACCAAAAGAGGTGTCCTGCGTACTCTTGCACGGATCTATGACCCTTGTGGCTACGTTTGTGCATTAATCCTGCCGTTAAAACTGCTATTTACTCAGATTTGTGAACAAAAATACAAATGGGACGAGAAGCTACCTACAGAATTAATTCAGTCATTGAACACAATTCTTGAAGACTTGAAAGCTGTAACCGAAGTACAACTTCCCAGATGTATTGTAAGCACATCAGATTCCAGTGTGAAATATGAACTACATGGCTTCTCAGATGCCTCTAACAAATATGCATATGCGGCTGTTGTGTATTTAAGGATTGCAAGTTCATGCGGCTCATCAGTATCATTTGTCATGGCAAAGTCACACGTGGCTCAAAGTAAAGACAGAGATGTTCTGAAGATACCACGACTAGAACTATTAGGTTTCCTGATAGCCAGCAGACTTGTGAAATACGTGAAAATGAACATTGACTTACCAATAAAGAGAGAAGTTTTATGGACCGATAGTCTAGTAGTACTCGGATGGATGAACTCAAACAAACTTCTTCCTCCTTTTGTGGCAAATAGAGTAGAGGAAATTAAAAGAAATCACCAACAAACCGATATGTACTATTTAAACACAAAGTGGAACCCGGCTGATGTTGCAACAAAACCTGGTACTTGGATGCAAAATAAGAAGCTGTGGTTCAATGGTCCTAAGTTCCTCAGACTGGATGAATCATGTTGGCCTGCTGATAGACACTATGATACTCATAGGACTCTTCTTTCTTATGGGGAGGCTCTGGATCAGAGTCTACCAAAGGATACTGTGATGGAAATCGATGATGTAGTTGAGCCTCAAGAACTGCAAGACTCAGTACAAGAAGAAAATGCAGAGAACTTGGTGCACAAGGAAACCATGGTGCATCCATTAAATCGGGAAATTAAAGAACTACAACAGCAACATTTTCCGGAGGAAATTGCTGGAAAAAGGACTCACTTAGCTAGAAACCTCGACTTGTTTCTAGACGTGGATGGCATATTAAGATGTAGAGGTCGCATGGCAAATGCCAATTGGAGCTACGACAGGAAATACCCGATTCTGTTGCCCAAAGACAGTGAATTGTCTAATAAGATCATAAAAGAAGTTCATGAGCATAATTATCATGTTGGTGCCTCTCATACGCTTACTATCATTCGAGAGAAGTACTGGATACCGCAAGGAAAGGTTCAAGTACAAAAAGTGATTAGAAAATGCGAGAAATGTGTCAAACATGGTGGCGGTCCGTACCAGTTACCACCCACGCTGGCATTGCCTCCAGAGAGAGTCAACTATAGCACACCATTTACATTCACGGGTGTGGATTATTTCGGAGAGATGTATGTGAAGACAACAAATGGTAAAGAGAAAAGGTGGGTAGCGCTCTACACCTGTCTCGCTGTCCGAGCAATTCATCTAGAGGTGGTAAAAAATTTGACAGCTGAAGAGTGTCTACTAGCGCTACGTCGATTTTCGGCGACAAGGAATACCCCAAAGAGAATGTTCTCCGATAATGCAATGTATTTTAAACTCACTGCAGAAGTATTGGAAAAGTCATACTGCACTGAGAGAGGAATCCAATGGAAATTTATTCCGCAGTTGGCTCCATGGCATGGTGGGTTCTATGAACGTTTGGTCGCCGTGGTGAAACATTGTCTGAAGCGCACCTTGGATAAACATCTATTGAGTGACAGTGAACTACTGACGGTTATGAAAGAAGTAGAGGCTGTGGTCAATTCCAGACCATTAACAAAAATAGGTACGGAAGTGGAACACATCCTAAGACCGGCTGACTTCTTAAGTCTAGGCAGATGTGTGAATATAGAACCTTCATCGGTACCTCAAGCGAGCACAGCTATAAAGGTTGATCTGGTTCGAAGCTGGAAAAGAGGAATCAAGATCGTGGACGAGTTTAAAAATATGTTCATCGGGCAATATCTCTCTAGTTTGAGAGATAGGTTTCGACATACTCCCAAGCAACCAAGAACTAGAACAGTCAGGACGCCACAGGTGGGTGACCTAGTACAAATCAAGTCTGAAGCGAGAAACAGGAGCAACTGGAAGGTGGGAAAAATTATTGAGCTTTATAGGGGCTCTGATGAAGAATGTAGAGTCGCTAAGGTCAAAGCAGGCGACTCCGTCTTCACGCGTTCTATTGGTCATCTCTATCCGTTGGAAACTGAGATAGAAGGGAAGCCTAAGCCCATTCCCAATAATCCAGTGTTTAGCTCAGACTCTGAAGTCACAGGGCAGACTGATGAGCAGGCAGTGTTGACTCCATGTGAAGAAACAACACAGGAACAGGGAGTTTTAAGTCCAGTAGTGGTCACAACCGACCCACTACAGTTAGTAGAAGCCGATGAGCCAAAGGAGGTACCCACTACTATCTCTGACAGCCCAGAGAAGTCGGAAATAACCCGTGAAAGTGAAGATACACCTGCAGAAGCGTGTCAGGAAGTGCAAGGGAGGAGTAAACGGAGAGCAGCCATTTGTGCCAGGGAGAAAATACTGGAATGGACACAACATCTCCTTACTCTACTTCACTAAACTTCTTTCACTGTTGAGAATGTCGCGTAACGCGAATCGCCATGTAAAACTGGTAATGGCGGTAGTCAAAGACGAGACGCAGCAGTGAACACACCTCGACAAGCGTGTTGGTAAGGGACCAGGCAGGAATCGGTACTTGGCCGGACTGGATCCTCGGTGAGTGTTCTGATTATAACTTACTGCTGACCGTATAAGCTATGTGATGTGAGTGTCGATAATAATGTAGATCCTCGCGACTGAATCCAATAAACGCTATACTAAATACCTTTGGTAATGTTTTAAACTTGGAGCGTACAAATTGGAGGGTAATAGTTTCGGCTAACCCAGAGGTGTGCTGTACAAGCACACTGGCAGCGGTAGACCAAAAGTTGGAGCAACCGTGGCAGGACTATGGGGATGGAGGAGGTCCTCGTGGGGCAAAGCCCCATGTCCGGTTGGTGCCAGAGTAGGGGCTACGATCCCCGCAGTGAGGTTACTGGGAAGACCAGTCTCACATGGAAGCGTTGGCACCAGGACACAGACAGACTGTGTTCATACCGGAGCTGGTCGACCGCAAGCCGCTGTGTAAGCCGCTGAGACTTACACCCTAGGAATGTATTTGGCAAAGCCATAGTTATGCGGGATCATTACTGCATCCCGCCGAGTTCGTATTTGGCAAAGCCATAGCTATGCGGGATCATTACTGCATCCCGCCGAGTCTGTATTTGGCAAAGCCATAGTTAGGCGGGATCCTTACTGCATCCCGCCGAGTTACGATAAGCGAAGCAGAATATTACTTAAATTAAATTATTACCTTTTGTCACCCTAATTCTGTACATTATATCTAGGCATTTATTACACGGGTATGGAAAGGGCGACACTGGGCTTGACCGGTAAGGGTTCATTTCAATTCTTTGCTACCTAATTATTAAATACTACGGGACTTGTCGCGCGCTAAAATTACGAGATAAATAAATTCCTCATCATCCCGACGTTTCAACCGAGTTGCATCGCTCGTGGTCACGGGTATACTGGAATGTGAAACAGCAGGTACCGCCAATTCAGCTAGAACTTGAAAAATTGTCACTACGTCACACAACACTGACGGTAACTAATAATGTCTTGCTACCTACACTACGCGATTCACACGACGTCGATAACTGAAATCCATCCTCCCGGTTGAAATTGTTATGTTATTTGATTTCCACCGCTTCACGAACTATTCTTGAAAAATAGTGTTGATCCGTGGAGAGGACTTTTGGGTCGTGGAAGTCGATCGAATGACTATTATTATTGACCATTGGTATTTATTTATCTCGTTTAGTCCCGTAGTATATAATGATAATGTGTTCAAATCGCGAAAGTTTAAAAACAACATTTGCTACTTTAGTTGTACAAAAGTAGATATAAGTACTAAATTCTTCTTGGTCATTTTGCTTCGCAGAAAGACTGAAGTTAGATTCAAATAGAATCCTTACTAATATTATAAATCCGAAAAGTTTGTTGGTTTGTTGGTTTGTTACTCTTTCACGCACCAACGGAGCAACAGATTGACTTGATTTTTGGCATGGACATAGTTTAAAAGGCGGAAGGAGCTTTAGGATACTTTTTATCCCGAAAAATTGCATAGTTCCTGTAGGACAGGACAAAAACCATCGAAAGCGAAACTGTCGCCACTATCACAAAGACGCTAAGTGATTACATAATTCCTCTATGACGCTAATATGGACTAACGAAACGTCACAGCCAAACGTAATTAGATGACAGGTGACATTGTCTACAGAGTCTTATAAATCACAGGTAGCATGGCAAGGGGACAAATTGTTTTTTCACCATTATATCCCCTTGAAGAGGAAATAAAGTATGGACTGAAAATGACAACTGACATTAAAATTGGATAAAATATTTTTTTCTCTCTGCATGCTACATGTTACCATGACGTTTAATACCAGGCCGTCATTTTGTCTGACATTAAAAATATTTTTAAATCTTCTATCATTAGAGGTTTAACATGTTTCTTAATTCTACCTTTATGGTACAGAATCATCATACTTTAGTCTTTAGTGTTATAGCGTCAACAGAAATACATCATCTGTGAACAAATCAACATTCTAGCTATCACCGTTTCTGAGATACAATCTGGTGACAGACGGACAGACGGACGGACAGCGAAGTCTTAGTAATAGGGTCCCGTTTTTTCTTTGGGTACGGACAAAACTGACAAAACATTAAGGTACTGAAAAGTATATCGCTCCTTTTGGTGCAGTCTAGCACTAACGGTTTTCCCGATATGACGGGAATTTTATACGGTTCTGTTTGATGTAATTCTGCCCGGGCTGTCGATTTTATTTGCTCAACAGAAATGGGAAAATAAGATGTTTTCTTTTACACTCGAACTGGCATTTGACTGCTGTCTACATGATGAAGGCCGTGAAACCTCTTTGTGGCTTATTTTTTAATAATCGACCCGACAAGACGCGGTTCAGTGCTTTTAGAAGTTAAGCTTTATTTAGAAGTTTTCAACGAATGACCTAGGTTATCTTTGGAGGGTTTAGCTCTATCCAAAGCCGTGGTGGTCTAGTGGCAATGACACTCGCCTTACAATCTTGAGGTCGTGGATTCAAATCCCGGTCCCGTACCAATGAATTCCTTGGAATTTGTGTACGGAATTTCACACCACTGGCTTTTCGGTGAAGGAAAACATCGTGAGGCAACCTGCATACGTCCGTAGAAGAAATTCGATGGCGTATGTGAATCCACCAACCCGCACTGGGCCAGCGTGTCACGAAGGGTGAATCAGGCTTGGATCATAGCCCAATCACCCTTCGTGAGTAGGCCTACGTCCTGCAGTGGACTACCAAAAAGGCTGGTACAGTACAGTACAGTTGGGCTCTAGTCATAGGTCTAGTAAATAATAAATGCTTTCTGATACTTTAAAAAATAATTGTGACGAAATAGATACTTTTTTACTGGGACAAATATACAGCAGTTTTTAGCTCTAGAGAGCTTGTTTTGTAGTTTTCCTGAGGAAGTGCACCATCTTTGGCAATTGTTCAACTGCCGGCGCATATGAATAGAGTGTTTATCACTTTCCGGATTAAAACGTTATGTTTTAAGAAATACTTTTAGGCATAACTAAGTTTATATATACCATTAAATAAATAAATAAATATCAGGGGACATCTTATACACGGCCTCTGATCCCAAACTAAGCAACGCTTGTGATATGGCTGTCTGATACTGATATACTACATAGATTTAAATACATATTTAGATAGTAACATCCTGACAAAGAGCAAATACCTATGTTCATATTGTTCATCACAAAAATTCTTGACTTGGGTGGGAATCGAACTCTTGCCTTCCTGGCACATTAGTTAGGGTCACTAACTACTCGACCACCGACGCTGTTAGACTAAAACATAAAACTAACTTCTTACGTCATAGCTACGCCTTTTTTTTTTTTTTTTTTTTACCAGGGGAAATCTTTTATGGATACCACCGCACCTCGAGGGCAGGCGGGTGGTTATGTGGGAGTCCTGCCGACTGGACAGTATACCCACCAAAACCCCTGGGTGTTCCACCACTGCGCCTGGTGTCGGGGCTACGGGCACGCTTGCGCACTCCTCCGCGGCACCCGACAGCGCTGGCCCAACTTGGGCCCCACCACGGAGCTTCGGCTCCCGCCAGAATGACGATGTGCCGAACACCAGGCACATCGCCATCCACCACCTGGGACCAACCAGCACTGGGCGTCAGACAGCACCCGTGTCCGACAGCCCTGGTCCCGATGCAACGGGTCAATTAAAGTGGCCCCGCGCCTGCCACTACGGCTGCAGAGGATAGGGAGAACGGCCGTCGCGATACCGACACTCCTCTTCCCCTGCAGCCCCACCGCCTCCGCCAACACGTTGGCGGCACCCGTTAGGGCCGCTGGCAGGACGGATAGACAGCGGCACACTCGCCGCCCGTCCATCCCGTCGCCGCCCCCGCCTCGATGGGCTCGGCCGCGGTATCGCGACGAGCGCGACACCGCAGTCCACCTCAGTCGACTAGCGACCTACTGGCCAGCCTCCGCACGGGCTTGTCGAGGCCCAAGACCCGGAGAGGCCGGCCCCATCTCGGGTTCCTCTTGGTTCACCAGGCTGGCGAGACCTGGCTACTAAGCCCCCCCGCCACGACAAGGCGGGAACCCACTCGGGGGGGACGTCATAGCTACGCCTACATCATAGGTGCAAGGCATGGTTTTTCATTTCAACGGCCATTTGGACGTCATAAAATATAACACTTCCAAACAGCCCCCCGACCGCCTAAGCAATAGCAATCGTAATAGCAATCGTTTATGACTTCATTTTAGACATTTGGCACCGCCTATGTGACGTTAGCCATCAAAATTGTTCATTCAACGATTGCTTTCGCAATCCGCGCAAAGCAATTGATGGCTAACGTCACATAGGCGGTGCCAAATGTCTAAAATGAAGTCATAAACGATTGCTATTACGATTGCTATTGCTTAGGCGGTCGGGGGGCAGTACCTACCTTATTTTTCCACATATTGACCAAATTTTTTTTAGTTGGTAATACATGATATATACGGAGAGTCCTGTGTTCGATTTCCGTCCAGGCAGATATTTGGGTGACGAATGTTTTTGTATTTGTGCGTGTTTCATAATATTCCAGACTTAATTCAAATAGAGGCTAAGGAAGAATTCTAGTAGAGGAATTTTAGTTGAGGAATTCTAGTAGAGGAATACTGATATAAGAATTTTAGTAGAAGAATTGTACTAGAGCAATTCTAGTAGAGGCTAATAGTCTGACATATTTTATATTCAATTTGTTTGTGTTTGTTAACATTTTTTTATAAAGGTTATTTATAAATTGGCGGACAATAGCGGATCAATCTGGATCCCGGATATGGCGGGATAAAGGCGGTTTGTCGTGACAGCCCCCATTAATACACTGGCAAACACGCCGGATTTGTTTAGGCGCTTTGAATACGCGAATAATTGATTTTAAACACGCTGCCTACGCTGTTTTGAACGGAGATGTGTGGCAGAAAGTTTCGCAATTGGCATACGTAGTGCTTTCATGACAGAAATACGTTTAATGTTGGCACTTGTTTGATTTGTACGAGTACTTAAAGTAGAGTCATTTTAATAGGTAACATTTGACAGTTCATTAATGCAAAGAAAAATATGCCTTACACTAAAGGAATAAAACTTCAAGCCGTCTTCGAGAACACTTATCGGTCGTCGTCAATATTGTTTTCATGAGTTTTATTCCTTTAGTGTAAGGTTTATTTTTCTTTGCATAAATGAACTGTCAAATGTTACCTATTAAAATGACTCCACATTAGTGTATTAATTGTAGCCTTTCTTTAATGACAAACATACTAGTTAAGATGAGAGACAAATTAATTATGAGAAACCATTTTATAAGTCTCTATTTCATATGACAGAAGTAGTTTATTCATTATTGCTGAGTGTATTAAAGTAGTTTTTTTCTGTACAGATTTCCAAAATTGACACAAGACGTATATTGTAAAAAACAATTAAAGATATTGATTGATATCAATTTTGAGGCAACTTTAGTCCAGAAGACTTCATTCATAGCTTTCTATTTCAATAACGAAAACCATGTTAGAGCGTCAAAAATGATTTTCTCCAGAACAGTCACTAATATTGTGTTTCATTAAGTAAAGTATTGTATCGACAGTATTTTTCTTTATCAGTCTTCGTAATAGAATATTTTTTTGACAATACCGTACAAATGTTTCGTTCAAGTCCTAATAAGGCCAGATTCTACCAAAACGGGCTGGTGCGAACAATGCACCAGAAGGATTTTGAATTTTTGTCCCACGCTCCACGGTAAATACGACACTGGGTGCAATGAAGTACGGAATCGGGTAAAGCATTGTAGTTTGTAAACCTATTGCAAAAATGCTGTATTTGGCAAGCAACGAACATAACAGAAGCTGAGCGGCTTATGATTGTGTTTCCATTCTCTAAGCAAAGTTAAGCAACGTTAAGCACGGTCAGTCTTCGGATGGGTGACGAGGGTGGCATTTACAACTGAGCACTACTTTGGCTCGGATGACAGTTAAATTGTAGACCCCGGTTGTTTTAACCATTCAGCCTTGATGCCTTCAGGCAGCTTAAAAATGACACCAAGGCTAGCCACCCGGCCAATACGAACTTACTTACTAAGCAAAGGCATTTGTGCAGGGGACTCTTGGGTTGCATCGCTGTGGCTATCTCTATGTTTCTACACTCCGCTTCATATTGGTGGAGTTCGGACCTTAGTAAAACATCACATTAGTACGACACCATTCAAATGCCTTTCGATAAAACTGACGAGGGCCTTGTCGGCCTTCTGATGATAGCTGATTTTCAAGGTTCAGAGAACAGAATACAATAAGAATAATTTCACAAATTTACAGGGTTATTTCTAATCAATTAGCATCCTTTTAGGGGATTAGTTTGTATATCAAAACTAACAACATTTGTTCTGCGACAATTGTCATAATCCCCCATGTTGTAGCGGTGGCCATCTTCTATTTACGTCAATACTGAATACAAAAAAATGTATGTAACTGAAACCGTGTATCAAATACCAAATCGATCTGTCCACGGGAAGGGAGTCAAATTTGAATTACTAGATTTGACCGAAAAAACGGGCAAGTGAAGTTAAATTAAGCCGTTTAACAAAATAAAAGAAAAGAAAATCTGTAAAAAAATACCTAGGCGAGTTATGAACTGCTAAACTTTCAATAGTCCTATTATCAAAATAACGTTATTAGATATAGGTAACATAAGTCTACAATATTTCCGTGTCAAGTGAGTCGGTGCACCCCCAGTGGCACCCTAAGGTCAAGGCCGAGCGACATTTGTCACTCGAGCCTCGCGGAAGGTCGGGTAGGGATATTGGAGAGTAGGCAAGTTTATTGTCACCCGCCCGGCTGAGATCATTTGACGCAAACAGCGTAGGTTTATTTTATAGTATGTTTATCTCTTCGTAATTGTAGTTTACTTGCATGATAATTTTTTTTCGCATAAAATCGCAACACCAACTTTCACCCTGGACAGAATTCGAATAGTTGGCACGAATTGATGTGACATCCATATACATTATTAATAATTTACCAAAAAGGGCTCCGCCGATTTCAATGAAATTTAATTGAGACTACCACGGAAGAAAAACTTTCGAATAAAAAGTTTTTATTAAAATCGATTAAAAATTGTCGAAAATATCGACGTTTTTACACAAAAAATAACACACACAGACGAACAAATGAATATGATGAATAATTTAACTGTAGGCCCAGACTTAGTAACATGCTTCAAAATAAGCGTTGAAATATCGCAAACAAATAGGCTGGCTGCAAATAATAGGCTAAGGTATGCTTATTTAGTTTGTGGAAAATATTTTCTGAATGAATTAAATGGCCGCAACAATATTTTTCTATCAATAGGTATCATAATAATGCAATCGAAAAAATATTCTCCTAATTAATGTACGTCGATATGAAATAAATAGCTGATTTGTTATACAAAATAAATTATGTAAAACAAAAATTCTGGTGAGCTACAAGATCAATACAAAGATACAAGACAAAATAAGCAAGCTCTAGATACTGCGTGATTATGAACCGGTAAGCGCGGCGTAGGACAAGGATACTTGATCTTATGAAAACCGCAGGATTGAGCTGGATGCAAGCTGCCTTCACCGGTCTTATTGGAGAGCTATAGGGGTGGCTCATGTCCAGTAATAGACGTGATATGACGAGAAGAAAAATATATAAAAAAAGATCCATTATTGGTTACAATAGCAATAAATTAGCCATACTAACAACAGGTCTTAAATTTTAAGACCTGTTGTTAAATTTTAACTTGTTTAAAATACCTGAGCACTTCGTAAAAACACGCTAATGGCACCGTTAAAATACTAGTTATATCCATGTACGCCAATAAAACTACCTATTTCATCGTAACAGCCACTTTAAATATCAAAATTTCCTCCCATAAAACTTAAAATTTACCTTCGCTTGTAACATGAAAAATGATTTCCACGTTTGTCAGTCGGTCCGTCTGTAGGTACTTATTAAATGCTAATGTGAAAAGAAAATTTCGCCCAAAATTGGTTTCGGCTAGTTCTGCACGAAGTTTCACGTTTTAAAACTGATTTGCACGTTTGGTGTTGAAGCAGTTTCATTGAAAATATGTATGCACAAAGTGTTTTAAGTTCGCGCATGTTACGACAGCGTAGCTTTAAAATCCGTAGATTTTTAGTTACGGGCTTCAACGGCATTATTTTGGATTTTCGAGCGGCTGGTAACGTCGGTACTTTACGGAAGACCTTACTTTTTAGGGTTCCGTACCCAAAGGGTAAAAACGGGACCCTATCACCAAGACTCCGATGTCCGTCTGTCTGTCACCAGGCTGTATCTCATGAACCGTGATAGTTAGACAGCTGAAATTTTCGTAGATGATGTATTTCTGTTGCCGCTATAACAATAAATACTAAAAACAGGATAGAATAAGCTATTATTTTAGCTCGCTTAATAACGGTAAGAGGATTGGGGCTAAGGGGGCTTCAACGCAGTACGGAACTCTTCGTGCGCGAATCCGACTCGCACTTGGTCGATTATTTTAAATTTATGTTCTTTTTTAACAACTTACTAATAAAATAAATATGCATAAAATAAATATTTCAGGACATCTTACACACGGCCTCTGACCCCATACTAAGCTAAGCTTGTGATATGGCTGCCAGAAACTGATAAACTACTTATACATTATTTTTAAATACATATTTATATAGATAGTAACACTAAATAACACCCAGACACATAGCAAACACTTTATGGAAACTTTGTACGTTCATCACATAAATATTTGCCCTGGGCGGGGATCGAACCCACGCCTCTTTGACCCAGAAGTTAGGGTCACTAACCACTGAGCCACCGAGGCAGTCAGTACTGTCTTGCAGTTTGCTTTTTCTCTTAAAATAACTGTGTCCTGTATTAAAGTGATGCGTGAAATGGATAATTATTTCAAGTTTAATTAAAATTATGCATTTCACTCAAAACAACAAAAGAAGAAATCGTCAAAAGGAATGTTAATTAAAAATAAAAGTTAGGTTCCGTTTCCAGCCGTTCAAAGGTCAAAAATAATGCCCCTGGGTCCGATTCCCAAGGTACCTTAAGTGTAATTATTATCAATTTTTCAAACTTCCAAAAACTCACGTAGGCTCAAAATACATAAACAAAGAAATTTCTGGTAAACAAAGCACCGTCGACTCGCTGCCGTCCACTTTTCAACGACAACCAAAGACCACGCTAATCTACAGAATACTAAATTACAGCACCTTTTGCTACAAAAACACACTTTACTGCACCGATATCCAACCTTTTTAGCTTCCAAAACAACGATTCCCAAAGTGGGAATACAGACTGTCCCATTTTTAAAGTCTACCAAACAAAACGCTGTTACAGTTTTATGCCAAACGAAAATTCTACCCTAGTTCAGGCCACACAACCGCGGCGATATTGAACTCTAGTTTCATCTGATAGAGTCTATAGTTATTTGACAGAGGTTGTCCTTTGACAAAATGCTTTCGGGCATCGAAGCATCGTGCCTAATGAGCCGCGTAGAAAAAAAAATTGTTTTTTTTTTCGTTTTGGCCCTTTGCTTTTCGGTCTTAAGGGAAAAGGTCGATTCAATATTGGCAGGGTTTAAGATTCACATTACAATTTATTGAAGTGCTTGTATAGACCTGTGGAGTCAATGGAGGGTTAACGTATTCGGATTTTAAGAATGTAAATGCTTACCATGCAAGTTAGAAAGGATGGGTTATGAAAGGGGAAATAATTGGGCAAGTGCGAGTTGAGCCTGCCTCTCAATAGAATTCTGCATACAATACCTGAAAGATGTCTTGTTTCAAACTTTTTATAAGGTACATTAAACTCACGTTTGTAGACATCGTTTTCAACCTCAAACATTGGTAAAAAAATATTTAAGCTTGATCGGTAATATAATAAATCTCTATATTAACTAACTATATGTGTAGAATGTGTATGTAATAGAATTTAGAATAGAACACAAAGAAATAATTATTTCAAGAATTATCTAATTGAGTTGTCTGCGTGTTGGAATTTTTATAATTGACTAGTTTTTCGGACGAAGTACCATATTAGGCAATAGGTACCCATGTATTATATACACTTACCTCTATTTTTATTGTTTAGATAGAATATTTGATTTTAGAATGTAATGTTACTAATATTTGCCACCGAACTATATATGTCTTTTTAATTTGACGTAAACTTACATGCTGATGATGAAACACTTTGTATAGGTAGATTAATTAGTTCCAACTGATATATGTAAGTAAAACTTTGTAACAGGATACATAATATGAATACCTTGCATTCTCTTTACAAGCTAGATTCTCGTGGCATACAAACAGATAGCCATACAGATTGATAGTAAAGCAACAACAATATTGCCCTCTAGGTACGAAACCTTACAAAAGGCTGTTTCAAAAAATAAATACAAAGGAAAATAGACAGGTTTAGAGATGATAGCTCGCACGCGTGGTGCGGTCTACACGCCGCGGGTGGTTTGAAATACTAACAATCATTGGAATTGTTAGTTCCATGGTCTCGTAAACTTCTCGAACGGAGATTATTTTTTATCATATTTCGTATAAGTTTGCGTTTGACTACACACTGCCTGATGTTAAGCAGATATGCGGTCATGAGATAAAAGATGATGATGATGATGAAGATAGGAGATCATGCACCGAGAAACGCAGCGTAGAAAATCCACCCACAAAACGGAACGCCAATTTGACTAAAGAGAGTTTTGATGCAAAAGAAAAGATTTGATACGAGACATCTACAATCAGTTTCATTGGAAATCTATCGGGGAATTCTATGTGAAATTATAGTCATCCTACCACATTAGAATAATAGTTAATAAGTACGTAAGTGTCAGAAATGAGGAGATCCGAAGAAGAACCAAAGTTACCGACATAGCCTAACGGATTGGCAAGTTATAGTGGGCAGGGCACATAGCGCGGAGGACAGATGACCGATGGGGTCAAAAAGTTCTCGAGTAGAGAACACGTACCGGCAAGCGCAGCGTAAGACGTCTACCCACAAAGTAGACGGATGACCTCATTAAAACCGCAGGATTGCGCTGGATGCCGCTTCAAACTGGTCTTGTTGAAGCTCTATAAGGGAGGCCTATATCCAGCAGTGGATCTCTAATGGGTGATGTACCAACGTAATTCTACGACTGATATAATGTAGATATGAGGTCTCAGTGGAAGAATTTACTTAGCGCTACCGATAGCATGCTAATTGAGTACATTTTAGATTTAAGGCTTAAATTCTGTTTAAAATTAAACGGGCTTAAAATGGTAACATAGATTTTTCCACATTATTCCGTATCAAAAGCCACACGGCAAGTTTATATTGTGTTTAAAAATAAGTGTTTAAATAACGCTTAATATTAGTAGGTAGTTCATCTCTAAAATTCCAGGTCTCTAGAATATCATGGAACACACAAAAAAATAAACAAAAATAAAAATTGATGAATTTTTTTTAAAGATAATAAATGGCGCCGCCGACTTCCACCGTGTCCAGAATTCGAATAGTTTGCACGAATTGATGTGACATCCATGTAGAATTCTTCGTTATTGTTGATTTATCAAAAACGGCTCAGCCGATTTCGATAACATTTAAATGGAACTACTTCGGGAGGGAGAGATATATCCTTTCGAAATAAAAATATTTTTTTGAGTCCTTTCCCATCGATGAATATACACAAAAAAAATACAAGCAGACGAACATTGTACCTCCTTCTTTTTGCAAGTCGGTAAAATATGGCTGAAACGAATAGCTCTTGAGCTGGGAACCAAACCCAGGGCTTTTTGTTTCGGCGACAGACACACAAACTACAATGCCACTAGGGTCGCCAAATAAATAAAGAATAAACAAAATAAAAACGCCAATTTGGCGAAACCGTTCATGACTTACCATATTTTCATGCCGGAAGTCATTCTTTAGATGGCTTCAGATTTATTTTATCCTTCCATATCTATTATCAAACGGATCCGACTGATCTCTCATATTTTTAACAACCCGAGGGAAATAAAGGGATTCTCGTAATACCTCGCCCTTTTTCTCTATTATAGGGAAGTCATGTTTTCATAAACAAAAATCACAGTTCTTTGGTAAGGATTTAGAGAAATATACAATGTTGCGTTTCCAGAGCAACGGAAAATAAGCCAGAGTAGCAAGGTTCTTGAGTGGAAACCACGTAACGGCAACCGTAGCATAGAACGTCTACCTATAAGATGGACAACTTATCTTGTATAGACCGCAAGATCACGCTGATGCGGCTCTTGTCGGTACGTGGTCTCCTCTTGAGGATTTTTCGATCCATCATCAGTCTTTAGTGCTATGTGTCCATCTCACTGTCATTTCAACTTGACAATCTGCTAGGCTGAGTGGATAACTATGGATTTTTTGCGGATCTCCTCATTTCTAACCATAATGACCATAATGTTCACTGATGACTTTCTATATTTAATTAATTATTATTATTTCTGTTTTTGAACGTATAGCTGTTGTCTTTTTGTGTTTTAATTTTATTTTTTTATAATTGAAATAATTGTGCTTTGTAATTTATTATTATCGTAAATGTAAACTAAATTTGACACTGACGTAATATTATTTATCATTAGAGTAATTGGTTATTGTTACCGTGCTAATTTGATATAAATAAATATACCTATGATTAAAAACTTTTAAATACCACTTTGCTAATTCAAACCATCATTATAAACTTGGACTTTAGAGCTAACCAGATTTCGAGCTAAAAATTGTCTGTTTCATACCAAAGGTCGAATCCAAGTTGAGATTTTGTATGGAACAGCTGATTTTTAGGGTTCCGTACCCAAAGGGTAAAAACGGTAACCTATTACTAAGACTTCGCCGTCCATCTGTCTGTCCGTCTGTCTTTCTGTCGCCAGGCTGTATCTCATGAACCGTATTAATAGCTAGAACGTTGAAATTTTCACAGATGACGTATTTCTATTGCCACTATAACAACAAATGCTAAAAATAGAAAAAAATATTTAAGGTAGGCTTTCATACAACAAACCTGAATTTTTAGATGTAGTTCGCTCGATATTAATAAAGGTGACAGGTAGATGCTTGAAATATTCACAGAATATTTAGTTAAATATGCACCTTAAAGATAAAAAATAAATAATTATAAAATAAATATGTAAGGGGGGCTCCCATACAAGTAACGTGATTTTTTGTTCGACATTAATAACAGCAACAGGAAGATGCTTGAAATGTTAAATGCTTGAAGTATTAATATTACTTCTTTCACGAATAAATAACAAATTAAAATAAAATATATAAAGGGGGTTCCCATACGGTGCGGAACCCTTGGTGCGCGAGTCCGACTCGCACTTGGTCGATTATTTTCTCTCATTATATTTTGGCCTCAAAGTAAAAGTTGTTCATTACGATGATCAGAAACACCCCCTTCGGCTCAGTACACTGTTTTTGATCCACCCTGTGGATACTCCATCCTCCACATAGGTAGGTATAACAAGCTGCTCCATTTAAACCGTCTTTAGAAACAATACAAAGCGCGAAGTAAACCAGCACTCGCATTAAAAAGCAAAATATAAAACAACAGAGAAAACAATAACTGTAAAAATGGAAGAAAACAAGAGAACGAGAGCTAAGTTCTCGAGTCTTAGCGGGCGTTAGCGTAACTAACGTAACGGCCGTTATACAGGTAGCTACTTTACTGAATGAGAAGTATTGAGAAGAAAGTAATTAGTAGATTAGATTCAGTTAGTGCTTTGTATGAGTAAATAAATAAGATAAAAATAAAAATAAAACATCAACGCAATAAGATTCCTACCGCAGCCAACAAAAGAACCGATAACTTTGAAACGGCTGAAACCATTTTGATGAAACACATTTAAGAAAAGTACCAACGAATTCACCTTTGAAACAAAATAAAGAGACAATGAAAATTTCTTCATCCGTTCGGAGGCTACGATGCCACAGAGACATACAGACAGACACATACACACACACTCACGCATACATAGTCAAACTTTTAACACCCCATTAACCCCGTTCTATTTTCGATGGTTGTAAGCAGTTTTTTTTTCGTTCGCGATAATAAATAATAATAATAATAAATCTTTATTTCTCTATAGTTTACAAATTATACATACAATTTTAATTATGATCTAGCATAACAAAATGTACAAAAATTTACTGTTGCCGAACTAGGCTAGTGCCTGTGTTTCAGCGTACAGCAACCTCCCTACAGGGTAATGCCATAATTAAGTGCTATTTACTATAGGTTTTAACAATTTTTTGAAAAAGTTTAAATTTAAACAAACTAAAAGAAAAAAAGAATGAAATTAATTTTCAACTTACATAAACTATTGCGAGTATAGTGTAGAATGAGCCTCTCTTTGAGTAAATGATGTTTAGCATGTAAGTATAGTAAACGAAAACTATTACAGTTGTCGTTTGACTCCATACAATTTTGTCAATTCTTCATTTCTATCCTGCAAATATTTATTCGTACTTAATTTCCGCCAAAAGCGCAATATAAAAATGTGTGGAGCTACACTAAAACTGCTGTAATTTTCGTATTCGTCGTTTGTTGGACGTTTACTTCTCGACATAGGCCTCCCCTAATATCTCTAATAAGACTGGTTGAAAGCATCTCGCATCTAGTGCAGTCTTGATGATATTACTACTGTCCACCTTGTAGTTTGACGTCTTACGTTGCTCTTGCCGGTGTGTGGACTTGAAACCTTTTGGACCCCATCGGTCATATCATAAGCTTTCTGTGCTATGCTATGTGCCCTGTCCACTGCTGTTCCAACTGGCCAATCCACAGAGCTATGTCGGTAACTTTGGCTCTTCTCCTTTCTCATATCTCTACATTCCTGACAAGTTTTCGTATTATAAATAATCTCTATAAGGCTCTGGAATAGACATAAATGCAATGGCCACAATTCCTATGGGAATGCCTATTGCAAGACATAAAACTAGTCAATTAGGTATTTAGTATGTAGGCCATCAGATTACATAGCGCTGTAGGTAGGTATAACTTTGGTTAATGTTTCACGGGCAGGCGAGACTTTGGGTTGTGGGTGTACTCGGTGAAATATTTTTCTAATAAATTAAATTAATAAGCATGGACAAACAATAAAATCATGCATTATAAGTGTCATTCAATATTATTATGTCACTCATATAGGATGTGTGTACACTCTGTGCACACACACGCAAAATGTGCGTTTGTTTCTCCTTGAGTTTCCTAAGTTAGGTTTACCCGTTCAGTCCGGTAGCATAGGGCAGGTACCCATGCACCGGCAGTTTTTGTTGCGTTTTTATTTTGTATACAGTGCCTGGGTAATGCTGTTTATTTCTATTCAAATCCATTTAACTACTCGTACCATAGCTATGAGAAACTTATAAAAGTGTCCCAGTCCCAGCCGTATCTCCACAATAAATTTGCCGTTTTTGGGAAAAAATGACATACGAAGTCCAAAGCTGGATCCCACAGAGAGTTTGTTAATCAAAGTTTCGTGTGCTTAATCGAAATGTCGTATTGATAAAATTGAACTTCTACTCGGGCGCGTCATTTTAATGGCACTCACGTTCTTTGCCCCTACAAAACAACTGAATTAATGCCCAGTGTGCCCCATACCTTACTCTAATATGAGCGCGTTTGAGAAAAAGGCGTTACCGCAATTCAAGTTTGCGACCGGCTTTCCATTGTTTAACCTTTTACTAGGCATTGTTCCGATAACATCTGGGACAATTCATGCTTCCTGCCCGTTTCTAGTTTGGCGGAAATTATTGTTTCACGTGTTGCTTTATACGAGGTTTGTGAGTATAATGTAAATAAGTTATGCTATAGGGTTATTTTTGCAGGCAGCATCATTGTATATTATGTAAATAGCTTAAGTATATGAAAAGTTGATTATAAAAAGTAGGCTTTCGGATACTGACAATAACAATCTGGATATCTTGACAGGAGTGAATAGGTATCTTCTAAATCTACATACTCCATCTTCGGCTACGACGCCGCTATCCATCAGGCGAGTTGGTAGCCAAATATAGCCCTATCACTACATAGTATAAAACAAAGTCGCTTCCTGCTGTCTGTCCCTATGTATGCTTATATCTTTAAAACTACGCAACGGATTTTAATGTGGATTTTTTCAATAGATAGAGTGATTCAAGAGGAAGGTTCATAGGCTGTGCGAAACAGGAGCGGGTCGCTAGTCTTGTATAAAAAAAACTTTTTCTTGGAAATCACACAGCTGGTGTCATAATATTTAAGTTAATCGTGGTTCTTTGTTGTTGTGTTAGAAGCTTTACATTTTAGATTGAGAGCTCTGTTTTAGATTTATAAAAGCTTTCATACCTTATTGATTTTAAACTATGATACCATCTTCAATTTCGTACAGAAATCTTGAGTATAAATTATAGAAATTGATGGACTGTGCGGTAAAAAAAAGTAAGTACACAAATAAGCTTTCCTTTTTATTTTTATACTTATAGCTCCATAGTTCAGTACATCAGATTAAAGTGATCGAGGTACTGAGGTGATGTATTCAAGATATTGGTTGTTTAAGAAAAATAGGAGATAGGTAGATAGGAATAGGTACTTACATCTCAATTCTTTATTTTGATAAAATCTTGAAACGAAAACTATTCACCAGAACATTCATTTTTACAATTTGCTGTTTACTTTAGAAATGATGAATATACCTCAGAATTTGTACTAAAACATAAAATATTGATACTACTACAATCCCTTACGCAAAACATTAGCAAACAAATCGGTTTCCCCAAAACACTAAGCCAAGACAAATTGCCAGGTTACAAAATCCATAAAACTAATCCATCAATACCGCAATCTGACTCGTAAATGGTATCAGAATCCGTTACCCAAAAGCTATTATGCAAAGCAAAACTCGGCTCAGCAAAAACTCCAAATAGCCTGCTTCCGCATCACAAAACACAAAATACTCTAAACCTTAAAACCTTTGACATACGGCTGGTTGTTACCGACCAAAAAATGGTAACACTGGTAACAGAAACATACCTCATTTCAATTTCAGCCTTAAAATGTACTCTATACGGTAGAGAATGGAGCAAGTTGCTTGATATTATTTTGGGTGTATTCAACAAATGATACAAAACAAAGGCTTCCCTGGGGTAAGGTAAGGCCGTGTTTGTACTGAAGCAAAAAGGGACACCTATTATGTCGTTTTCTGACTTCCTGTTGAGGTCGCCACGGTTAGGTTTTGCCGGACGAATTTGTTTTGAAGAAAATTCCAAGGAAAGGGTTAAAGCTTTTGAGGTGCGGTAAAGGGAATTGATTGAGGTTAAATGAAAAGACAAATTAAGGGTTAAGAAAAATGAGTTTTGTGGTAAAGTTTAGACTTCTTACTTTAGATACATACGCGTTTTAGTTTATTTTCTGAATCAATAGCGTTGTGTAATGTAACGCTGTCAACGTAAGCCAGTCTTCATTATTTTCTATATATTGGCGCATAGTATGCAGGACTGATGACTGATGTGGTTGAAATGGTGACTACTTACCTAAGCACAGCGTAGGACGTCAAGGAGGGCAGATAACTTCGTTAAAATTTCAAGTTCGCGCTGGTTGCAAACCTCTTGCAACCGGTCTTATTGGAGATCTAGAGGTTAGGCCTATTTTCAGAAGCAGATGTCTTATGTCTAAAATTAAAATTAAAATCTAAATTTTGATGCGGATTTTATTTTTCCGAAGAAAATTCATTTCAAAGTCAAAAGTCAAAGTCAAATTCTCTTTATTTCGTAGACACATTACATGTTCTTGAAAACGTCCGATAACAATGCTTTTAATTATATTATGTTTATAAAATTATTTCTTAAAAATTAAATTTTATTTCAAAACAACCTAAGAATTATCAAAATGCAACAAATTAAAAATAGAACAAAATAAATTACCAAATAAATACTATACAAGAAAAAAATAAATGTCAGTGTCATTTGAAGTGACAATTTGAATGTCAACAGGTACCGCTAAGAAACAAGTAGCATTTAAAATACGTTATGTTATCGTTATATAACATACTAATAACAGTTACGTTATCTGCAACAGTATGCAAAATGCCAGAAATCCTTATCCTTACTTAATATTATAAATCCGAAAAGTTTGTTGGTTTGTTGGTTTGTTACTCCATGACGCACCAACGGAGCAACGGATTGACTTGATTTTTGGCATGGACATAGTTTAAAAGGCGGAAGGAGCTTTAGGATACTTTTTATCCCGAAAAATTGCATAGTTCCTGTAGGACAGGACAAAAACCATCGAAAGCGAAACTGTCGCCACTATCACAAAGACGCTAAGTGATTAATTCCTCTATGACGCTAATATGGACTAACGAAACGTCACAGCCAAACGTAATTGGATGACAGGTGACATTGTCTGCAGACTTTTATAAATCACAAGTAGCATGGCAAGGGGACAAATTGTTTTTCCACCATTATATCCCCTTGAAGAGGAAATAAAGTATGGATTGAAAATGACAACTGACATTAAAATTGGATAAAATGTTATTTTACCTCTGCATGCTACATGTTACTATGACGTTTAATACTAGGCCGTCATTTTGTCTGACATTTAAAATATTTTTAATTCTTCTATCATTATGGCGTGGCCATATTATCGCCCTACGGCGAAGTTTTCGTCACTGGGGGCTCATTCATCTAATTCAAACGGTAGTAATTGGTTGTTCACGATTTGAACTACTACCTGAAGCTGGGCACACACGCTGCGATGATCGCATCTATTCATCAGATCAGTCCAGCGAGGTCCTAATATAGTTGCATTGCCAGTAGGTAGTTATTGAAGAATCAAAATGACACCCCTATTTTAATCGAAAAATATTGATTTAACAAAAAAAAAATTGGCATCAAAGTTGTAGAAAATCAAATTTTAAACAACTTTTATTCCGATAACTTCTGCTGAAAAATTGAAATAACACAAGTTATTGAAGAAATGAAATGGTACAACCAACTATTTAAAAAAATATCGATCCTACAAAAAGTTGATGGGAATCAAAGTTATAGAAAATCAAATTTTAAACATTTTTTGTTCCCATCAACTTTTTGTAGGGTCGATCTTTTTTTAAATAGTTAGTTGTACCATTTTGTTTCTTCAATAACTTGTGTTATTTCAATTTTTCAGCAGAAATTATCGGAATAAAAGTTGTTTAAAATTTGATTTTCTACAACTTTGATTCCCATAAACTTTTTGCAGGATCGATAATTTTTTAAATAGTTGGTTGTACCATTTCATTTCTTCAATAACTTGTATTATTTCAATTTTACAGCAGAAGTTATGGGAACAAAAGTTGTTTAAAATTTGATTTTCTACAACTTTGATTCCCATCAACTTTTTGAAGGATCGATATTTTTTTTAAATAGTTGGTTGTACCATTTTGTTTCTTCAATAACTTGTGTTATTTCAATTTTTCAGCAGAAGTTATGGGAACAAAAGTTGTTTGAAATTTGATTTTCTACAACTTTAGTTCCCATTAACTTTTTGTAGGATCGATATTTTTTTCAAATAGCCGGTTGTGCCATTTCATTTCTTCAATAACTTGTGTTATTTCAATTTTCCAGCAGAAGTTATGGGAACAAAAAATGGTTAAAATTTGATTTTCTACAACTTTAGTTCCCATTAACTTTTTGTAGGATCGATATTTTTTTCAAATAGCCGGTTGTGCCATTTCATTTCTTCAATAACTTGTGTTATTTCAATTTTCCAGCAGAAGTTATGGGAACAAAAAATGGTTAAAATTTGATTTTCTACAACTTTAGTTCCCATTAACTTTTTGTAGGATCGATATTTTTTTCAAATAGCCGGTTGTGCCATTTCATTTCTTCAATAACTTGTGTTGTTTCAATTTTTCAGCAGAAGTTATGGGAACAAAAGTTGTTTAAAACTTGATTTTCTACAACTTTGATTCCCATAAACTTTTTGCAGGATCGATAATTTTTTAAATAGTTGGTTGTACCATTTCATTTCTTCAATAACTTGTATTATTTCAATTTTACAGCAGAAGTTATGGGAACAAAAGTTGTTTTAAATTTGATTTTCTACAACTTTGATTCCCATCAACTTTTTGAAGGATCGATATTTTTTTTAAATAGTTGGTTGTACCATTTTGTTTCTTCAATAACTTGTGTTATTTCAATTTTTCAGCAGAAGTTATGGGAACAAAAGTTGTTTGAAATTTGATTTTCTACAACTTTAGTTCCCATTAACTTTTTGTAGGATCGATATTTTTTTCAAATAGCCGGTTGTGCCATTTCATTTCTTCAATAACTTGTGTTATTTCAATTTTTCAGCAGAAGTTATGGGAACAAAAGTTGTTTGAAATTTGATTTTCTACAACTTTAGTTCCCATTAACTTATTGTAGGATCGATATTTTTTTCAAATAGCCGGTTGTGCCATTTCATTTCTTCAATAACTTGTGTTATTTCAATTTTCCAGCAGAAGTTATGGGAACAAAAAATGGTTAAAATTTGATTTTCTACAACTTTAGTTCCCATTAACTTTTTGTAGGATCGATATTTTTTTCAAATAGCCGGTTGTGCCATTTCATTTCTTCAATAACTTGTGTTATTTCAATTTTTCAGCAGAAGTTATGGGAACAAAAGTTGTTTAAAACTTGATTTTCTACAACTTTGATGCCAATAATTTTTTTGTTAAATCAATTTTTTCGATTAAAATAGGGGTGTCATTTTGATTCCTCAATAACTACCTACCGGCAATGTAACTATATTAGGACCTCGCTGGACTGATCTGATGAATAGATGCGATCATCGCAGCGTATGTGCCCAGCTTCAGGTAGTAGTTCAAATCGTGAACAACCAATTACTACCGTTTGAATTAGATGAATGAGCCCCAGTGACGATAACTTCGCCGTAGGGCGAATGTGTGGCCGGTCCATTAGAGGTTTAACATGTTTCTTTATTCTACCTTTATGGTATACATCATACTTTAATATTATCAATCCGAAAAGTTTGTTGGTTTGTTCCTCTTTGACGCAGCAACGGAGCAAAAGATTGACCTGATTTTTGGTATGGATACCTTTGGTTTAAAAGACAAAGTGATAATAGGATACTTTTTTATCTCGAGAAAATTCGTGATTCCCATGGGATAGGACAATAATTGTTTCTCAGCAATGGAGCAACGGATTGACTTGATATTTGGGGTGGGTATAGTTTGGAAGACGGAAAGTGACATAGGATACTTTCCATCGCGAAAAAATTGTGGTTCCCGTAGGACTTAACAATAAATTTTTCTCAGCAACGGAGCAACTTGCCTTGGCTTATTGCATGAATATAGTTTGAAAGACGAAAAGTGACATAATAGGCCACTTTTTATCGCAAAAACTTTAACAGTTCCCGTAGGATAGGATAAAAACTAAGTGGGCTGCGGTAGCAGCCGTCTAAGCGCCAGAAATAACCTGTCATGGCAAGTTTAGGACGTTCCTACATTTTTCGCACTCCTTCGCGGCACTCAACAGAGCTAGCCCAGACTCGGGCTCCATAACGGAGCTTGCGCTCTCGCCATAATGACGGAGTGTTTCGGAGCACAAGACACATCGTCATCCACCACTCTGGACTAACCAGTACTGAACGTCAGACAGCATTCCAACGCCCTGGTTCCAGTGCAGCGGGTCAGTCATAGTAGCCCGGCGCCTGCCTCTTCAACTGCAGAGGGCAGTGAGAACGGCCATCGCGATACCGACACCTCTCTTCCCCTGCAGCCCCACTGCGTCTGCCAACTCGTTGACGGCCTAGCGGAAGGTAGGGTAGGTGGCGGCACCCACACCACCAGTTCCATATATCCCTCCGCGGCCCCTAATCCGCGGCAGTCATATCAGAGTCCAGGAAGCAGCCTTGCTTTATGAAACTGAGAAGGGTTATTCCCAGCAAGTAACTGGAGATAGAGAGACAGAAAAGAAGCCACACCCAGCGCAGCAGAAGGAGCTGGAGTTCATATGCCTGGCAGACGGAGCAGCACTAGAGCAAAATCTTAACCGAGAAATTAACATATTTACAGACGGCAGCAAAGTTAAAGGGAAAGTTGGGGCGGCATTATCCATTTGGGATGATGCCACTGAGATCAGTACCCGCAAGCTGAAATTGGCCGATTGGTGCTCCGTGTACCAGGCCGAGTTATTGACACTTCTTGATGCTACCGAAAAAGCAAAAATCTTTTGTGACTCCAGGTCTGCACTGGAAACGGTAGTTGGCGTATCTTCCCTCCATCCCTTAGCAGTAAATTCAAAGCTAACATAAAGTTGCTACACGCACAAAATAAAATAGTGAAACTTTATTGGATTAAAGCACACGCGGGGATGGAGGGAAATGAGAGAGCGGACCAGCTAGCAAAGGAAGCAGCACTGCACTCGAAGTGCAGACCTATTTACGATAACTGCCCCGTTTCATTCGTCAAGCGAGAAATCCGAAAGGACTCTCTTGACGAGTGGAACCGGCGTTATCAGGATGGCCACACAGCGGCGGCAACCAAAACATATTTTCCGGATGCAAGGGCGGCATACAAGATCGTAAGAGAAATAGCACCAGTGGGAATCATAACTCAAGTGCTGACGGGGCATGGTGGGTTTTCCCAATACTTACATCGATTTAAGTTGAGGGAAAGCCCATCGTGCATCTGTGAACCCACAAAAGAGGAGACTCATGTGCAGTGGCACATAATCTTGGAATGCCCAGTTTATGGAAAGCAGAGATTTTATTTAGAACAAAAAATTGGAATTAATCTAACACGTAAAAACCTTAGAAACGAATTTATCGATTTTTGCACAAATATTTGTAAAAAAGCAATTATTAGGAACAAGTAGGTATAAACTTTGCTGTACCATTGTAATGTTTATTATAACTGCAAACAGCCAAAAACATTGAAATATAGGTATAGTTTTTATTCATTTGTAATTAAGACCCCTGACCCTTGCATATACACTCCGACCTTGCATTCCTTTAAGGTATTTTGATATTTGTCGGTTAGGTTATTAGGTTTCGCAGCCGACATAAACATAAGCCAAAATCAAAATATAACGCGGGCGAAGCCGCGGGTAAAAGCTAGTTACTAATAATTATTTAAAAAATCATGTCAGAATTAGAATATAAAATAGATATCTGCAATAGCATCGTCGTCGTTTCGAGTCATGTATTACAAACTTAATCAAAAAGGGTAGTTGACTGGTATTGAATTAGTTGAAAATATTGGGATTAGTGAATTCTGCAATTAATTATGAATCATAAACTGAAAAATAATTAAAATTGGCAAATCAAGTTCAGCGATACAAGTTTGTAAAGATTTTGGTAGGGATAAAGAGGGGATGCCTTGTCCCTTTCCCACAAAGCATAACATAGTATGGCGAATGTATGACATTAACGGGCAGTGACGTCATAGCCTGTCATAATTCGCTCTTTGTCTAGCAAGAAAGTAAATATGCTTATAATTCCTTTATTCTCAAGTTGTTATTTTTTCGGTAATCGGCACTGTTTATGGTTAGCTGTTACAAGAAGACATCAAAAAATACTGTCAACTAGCCTAATTTAGGACGTGTGCGAACGAATTTGACTAAAATCGAGTTACAACCCAACTATTTCCAGCGTTATTTATTACACTTACTAAACAAATTAAGTTGATATTAAAATACACGCTACAAGAGAATTTGTAAATGCCTTATTAATATTAATTTATACACGAAACAGTTATATTAAGCTTGCGCGAATATTTCAGTACTAACTTTAATGTTTTCTATCGCAATTACTTCCAACAGCTGGATTCTTTTCTTTTACCTGACGGAGAGTAAAATAATGTAGTTGTTTTATATTATTTAAGGGGTCAGAAATAGCGAAAGTGTTCTTTAAGACTCACAAATGAATCTTTAATTATCTATCTTAGACGTATAAGTTATACGTGACCATACCTCCCGCTTTGGGCGGGACAGTCCCGCTTTCAAGCAGTCTGTCCCAGTGTCCCCTGCGAGGCGGACATTGTCCCGTTTTTGCAAACGGAGCAAACGACAATATAACTACTATACAATTACTGAAAATAACCGAAAAAATTTCAAGCTCGCTTCGCTCGCATATAACAAACTCTGTCAAAAAAATAAACAGTCACGTTAATACGTAAAACCCTGAAATGAGAATACGTAAAATTCGAGTGCTAAATATTGTTTTCGAAGCGTTTACAGCGTAGTTTGACTATATAATATAGGTGTCTGTTAGCGATTGAAGTTAAGCCGTTGACACACTCAGTCTTCAGATGGGTGACGGCGGTTGGGTGCTATTTACAACTGAGCGCTGCCTTGGTTCCGATGACACGTTAAATCGTTGACTCCGGTTGGTTTACCATGTCAGTCGCGTTATGATGGCATCAATGATATAGTTAAACATCCATGGGTGGCATTACAGATTTCTGGTGGCATATAAACTCTGACAACCAGCTAGCCCAGGTTGGCGATTTATCCTAAATGAACTTTCTTACTTTATAAATAATATTTTTTAGCATAGTAAAACAATAACCTTAACCCTTAGCAGGTCATTGTCATCCGCTGTTTCTCCGAGTTTATCTGTCTGTCTCGTTTTCGAAAAGTCTTAATTACCTATGTATAACATCATAATTTGTGAAGCATGATTTGAAAATTTATGCTAAGATAATTTTATTGTGGTGTGGGTTCCATTATTAAATTCTTAAAATTATTAATTGCATTAAAGGGGTAAATCCTACACTTGTGAAATGGGGATGAAAACTGTTTTCTTCGGTTGCACCCTCTGTGGTATTGTTGATCAAACTTACGACATCTTTTTGGTAGGTGGTTAAAAAAAAAATTTATCCCAACTTTTATTCACCAAAACCCAACTCAAACACATAAGAAAGCCAATGTCATACCCCTCGAGTCCACCTGACGTCTCTACCGCGGCCTAAGCCCTTTTTCATTGAACACACCTGTTGGGAAACGTAAATAAATAAAGTAGTAACGGCCGCCCTCAATGGGAGTACGAGATATGTACTCGTAGGTATTAGAAACTTGGGGAAAGTCTTGTATTTTTTGTTTGGCTCGATTTTTATTTTGTTAAGGCTATCGTGAACCGCGAAATTGGTCATACAAAACCAATAAGTTGTTATCTAGCTCTAAATATTATACTAATTGAGTGATTTTTTTTCATGTTATCAGCACATCAATCGCTAGGACTATACGTCTTAGCTTTCACAGTTTTTTAATAAAATGACTTTAAAGTTATAAGCCACTAAAACGCCATATTTTTACGGAAAAAACTTGGCTTAAAAGTATACATAAACTAAATATTTATCTCAAAAAATAAGTCGTACGAGCATGCAATATTTCTTACTCAAGCGATGTACACCAAAAACAATAAAATTTTGTTACAATTTGAGGGGTAAAAATGTTTTTACCCGAAACGTAAATTATATTAAAAATAATTGAAAACTTTCTTGATGTTCTACAGAAAACGCGAAAACAGTGGTCAATTAACGATCCTCTTAAGTTAAAGGATAATACAGGATTTTGGTTTGTAAAAAATGCCTTGTTCAAGCCCGAGCTTTGTTCAAGCTCATTATTAGGGATAACTTTCACTATGGAGTCAACGCAAAATTTGAGAAACCAGCGTTTTCAAACAGTTTTCTGATATTGAATTGCTATTTTGTATTATTCATGAATTTTGAGTTGGCCCCATAGCATATTCATAATTCTTTGGGTTACCTTAATCCATCCTTCCGTCAGCCATAGGAAGTGCACTACTGAACAGAGGCCTCCCTTATGGATCTCCAATAAGACCGATTGGTAGCGGCTTGCATCCAGCGTGATCCTGCAGCCTTAATGAGGTCATCTGCCCACCTTGTGGGTGGACGTCCTACGCTGCGCTTGCCAGTGCGTGGTCTCTACTCGAGAACTTTTCGACCGCGCTATGTACCCTGCCCACGGCCATTTCAGTTTGCCAATCCGCTAGGCTATGTCGGTAGCTTTGGTTCCTCTGCAAACCTCCTCATTCCTGATTGCTTCTCGCAGAGAGATTCCGAGCATAGCCCTCTCCATAACCCTGTATACAATGAGATAAATGTACCTACCAATTTTAGTTGGACCAAATAATATATTGTAGGAAATAAATTAATAAACGTATACGCTAGAACGCAGTACAAATAGCCCATTCATTATACAAGCTGACCGTTTCACAAACAATTCATGTCTAGATTGTATAGAATACAAATCCCTAAATCGAACCCCAAACAAAATTTACCTTAAAATTTACATATTTTTCGTATAAATTGTTTGAAACAACCATTACTGACGCTGCGTTTATCATTGATAGCCTAAGCAGTTTTATTTTTCACGTAATGAAATAATAACAGATGTATAACTTGATTATGTAGTTTTAAAAAATAAATGCTGTGAAAATATGAAATATTATGCAAAATAATCGAGATGTGGTTGTAATTTTATTATTATTTTTTTAATTTATTAACGCAGATACTACAAAATAATTACCAATTATATACAGGAGCTTAAACAAAAAACATTGACAACATGCGTTAAACGAAATTAAAAAAAATGTCATTTTTTAAATTTGGACATCTGTGATTTAATTTTCTGTCTGAAAATAGTACCTATGTCAGCATTTTAACTGACCGCAAAATTCGAACTTTGTGATGGCAGTTTTTCAAAAAGACTTTCCTTACTCTAACAATCTTTAAAATATTGTTTGATTTCACAAACAAAGAGTATATTTTGTTGAGTTTCTTTTATAATTGTTGTTAATTCTTGTCAATTGTTGCATCGCTCCTAGTCTACGGTAAATACCAGATCAGTGGGCTGGGCGGAATGGATGGAACGGATGCGGACCTTAGTCTTGTCATTGTGTAGTTTTTTGGGAGTATTATTTATTAACGTATGTACATTTTTTATTACCTTAATTTTGTTGACAACTTTTGATTTATTATTATTATCAGAAATTAGGATTTTAATACGTTTTTTTTAATTATTATTATTTTGACATTTATGGTTTTTGTGACATCCTATAATTTTAAAGATAAAATGTGTATTTTAAAGTAATATGTGAGTTTAAATTTTTAATGTAATTGCGGCATGTCCTGTTTAATGGCGCAATAAATGCAATTTAGTTGAATATATATTTCAAATCTTACAAAGGGTTTTTAACTACTTATACTAAACTGATATTTATGAAACGTTAACAATACATACAACTCTATTATAATAATAATTTAAAACGCAGTCAGGTAGACAGTAGAACTCTAGAGTGTATGACTCTACTATATGTCTTTCTACTTCTTATTTAGATATAATAGGTAAGTAAAAGTTCGGAGGCTCCCATACCCGTGGTCCAATCACTACATCTAGGCCTAAAAACTCTGATATCAGGGCTTGCCACCCGGCCTATACGAATTTACTTTTATCACTTCATTATTATCCAACTGGTAGCACCACGACTATGTAATGCAATCCGTGATCCACTTCATTTTCTCGAATATCGACATATTCGAGAAAATGAGTCATTGTGAATTATTTCATGTATAGTTCTAAGTAGATAAGTATGACGGCGCTCGGACATTTTTTTACCACTTTGACTTTGGGATTCTCTGTAGATATTTGCTCGAAGGATTTAGACCATCATAACGAACAATTTTTAATATGGGGCCAACCCGCAATTAGAGAAATAAAATCAGCTGATTCATTAATTTTGTTGATTCTGAGTTGCAATGTTGTTTGGAACAGCTGATTTTTTTCTTGAATTTCGCGTTGGCTATAAAGTAAAAGCTCAGTAAAAGTTGTTCACAAAGATAGTCGTTATTGTCCCCTTTCAAGACAGGACTTTCTCTCATATTTGAAGTTCATGGTAAACTTGTCTTTAAATATTGTCAACAATACCAATTGCTTTCATTTCAATTTGAACTCTAAATGTGTCCCATTTGTGCATTATTTCGTTTTTAATTATTAACTTCTTTAAGGTGGGCTTAGCGCTGTGCAGTTTGTCTCTTCTAATTGCTTTTTTAACGGCGCTACTGTACTTTGAAATTAATTGTCATGCTTAAGTACTGTTTTATTAATTAATTTTAAATATCTCGCACTTTTGGTAAGACAAGGATTTATTCAAAATTCATAAAATTAGTTAAGTACGTTTAAAACATTTTTGGGTCTATTGACGTACTTAATGTGTGATCTGAATATTATATCCTCCACTGGCAAGCGCAGCGTAGGATATCTAATTACAAGGTGGGTACACGATTTAATTGGAACCGCATGATCACTTCACTACATAGTATAAAACAAAGTCGCTTCCCGCTGTCTGTCCCCATGTGTGCTTATATCTTTAAAACTATGCAACGGATTTTGATGCGGTTTTTTTTAGTAGATGGTGATTCAAGAGAAAGGTTTATATGTATAATACACCTGTGCGAAGCCGGGGCGAGTAGCTAGTTGAGGTATAAAATAGGTTATTGTAAATTGGTCTCTGACACCTATTTGTCGAATAAATAACCAAATTGAGCTTAAGGTGTTAATTGTCCATAGTTAGTATTGTAGACACACATACACACACATGAAGACAAAGGACACCTTTAATATATCTGATCTTAGTGGAAATTAAAAACAGATATTTAAATTAATCACTCAAACATTCTAAAAATGACTTGTTAAATCCATGGGAATATTTGCCTCGTTAGACACACTTAAAATTACTGTAAAAACTCGTATCACTTTATCCTCATCTATTAAAATCTATCAAAATAAAATAAGAAATAATAAAAACATGTCCTACAAAGTATAAAATGAAGCATAGCCCACACTGTACAGACACACTCACAAACATACATCCACTCACTCGATCAAACACATTACGCAATCGAAAAATGGAATCACGAGTAATTCCCTGTACTCCTATCCTTATCCTTATCCTTACATAGTATAAAATAAAGTCGCTATTTTCGTTTGTTTGTTTGTTTGTTTGTCTGTATGCTTAAATCTTTAAAACTACGCAACGGATTTTGATGCGGTTTTTTTTAATGGATAGAGTGATTCAAGAGGAAGGTTTATATGTATAATACACCTGTGCGAAGCCGGGGCGGGTCGTCTAGTTTATGTGTAAATTATAACTAAGAAATGTCACTCTTTTCATTCCTTACATTAGTTAATAATTATGAGACGTCTTATTTAAAAGCGGAAGAGACTAAATCTCACAACACAGGACCACCCTAGTGTGAGATTTAGGGTTCCACTCTGGAAGTCTGTACTGGAAATTTAGTCTACGTACCTTCTACCACTACTTTTAAACATCAACATTTACTAACTACAAACTACGTAAATTATTGAACAAAAAAACGTTATCTTATCTTAAATATCCGCCCCACTGGGAACCGAATCCAAGCCCCCAGTATCGAAAGCAGATACACTACCAACTGATTCAAGACGGTAGCTATAATTTCAAGTTCGCAGCACGTGATGTTTGAGTTGCGAGTGGGTGGCTCACAACAAGAGTCGTTATGTTCAAAACTTAGATACAAGGCGGGATAAGACGAAGTTGGTTTATTCCTCGCGCTTACAGCCAGCGTTCAGAGCAGCTGTGTTTATTGTACGAAATATTACTGAGCTACAGGAGAATTATACATATTACCTATATACAGGGTTATTTCTAATCAACAAGCATCCTTTTAGGGACTTATTATGTCTAACAAATTTGTTCAACGACTTTTATTAATTCTCAAAAAAAGTTGTTGTCCCATAGAAAAATATCGACAAATTTTTTATTTTTATTTATTTATTTATTTATTTTGTCACAATTACAACTACCATAACAGAAATTCCAATGCGATAGTGTAAGTATAGGTACATTGGTCAAATTAAGTTTACAATCTAGCTTCATGCATTACAAAATTCATATACAATGCCACACTTAATATGGAAAAATTTATATAAAATGTATGGAACAGCTGATATTTTTGAGTTTTGAAGTCACAGAACAAAAGTTGTTAGTGTTGATGTACAGAATAAGCTCCAAAAAGGATGCTAATTGATTAGAAATAACCCTGTAAATCTAATTATATCTCAGTGCCTCAAGTCGAAGCTGTTGGACCAGTGTGATGACGTATGGCACAGAAACGTGATCTTACTACGGGCCTCACAGCTTAGTAAGTTCTATATAGCCCAAAGATATATGGAAAGGACTGTGCTCAAAGTCTCTCTGCGAGATCGAATCAGAAATGAGGAAGACCGTAGAAGAAACAACGTTACCGACTTAGCCCAGTCGATTGAGAAGTTGATCGAAATGGCAGTGAGCAGGGCACATAGCGTAGATAACCGATGGGGTCGAAAAGTTCTCGAGTGGAGACCACGAGTCGGCAAGCGCAGCATAGGACGTCCACCTACAATGACAATGTCTGAACTGTGCTACTACAACGCGTTTGAATCAATGTTTTGTTACTACTCAACCGGACAAGTGCGAGTCAGGCTCGCACACCGAGGGTTGTACAAATACTGAAAATTGTACAAAATTGGAAACTAAGATCTTAAAATATCATGGCGTGACTTTAGATATAATCGTCGTTAAAAGGGTTTTTTTTTAACTTTTCTCGTCAAACATCGAAAATCTCATATCATAAAAATTATCAAATATATTTTTTAGCTTGTGCTAATAAAGTTCTTTCATTTGATACCCGACATGATACGATTACTTAACTCGCCTATTAATTTGGGTCGAACTTTAAAGTTTGCATTTAGGCCCTATTTTTGTGATTAAACACAAATGGTGCAGTATTCAGATTTATTCCTATGTGTATACTCTAAGACAATGCTACTTACCAAATTGTATAGTTCTAGATCAACGGGAAGTACCCTGTAGGTTTTGATACCCTTATGTCGAAATATGCATTCTTTAAGACATAAACGCCTCTAATTTTTTTCTACGATAACTGAGTAGTTTTCACAACTGCAATAAGCCATAATATAATAGATATTTGCCATAATAAAAATTAAAATTAAATCGTTAACTTTACGCATTCCCGAGATAAAAGGACACGGACGGACAGACGGACAACAAAGAGATCCTATAAGGGTTCCTATTTTCCTATTCAGGTACTGAACCCTAAAAAACTACTAAACCACTGAATTATCGTCACAAAAGTTAGTCTACGAAGAAAAGTGTGCGACAATGTAAATCCACGTGTAACACAGAATACAAAGTTAGCACGACGCGATATCATGATTTACGACGCGGTACAACAATGTTTTTTCCGCTAAGAAAAACTGTTACTTTATCACATCTGTTACTCGTAGGTCTTGCGGCCGCGATACTATGTACAGTTGGCGGAAAAATTGATAGACAAAATAAAATTTACTGAGTTTTATTTTGATACTTGTCTGAAAGTAAAGTGAGATGTGTTTTTTTGGTAATATTTTAGACCCAACTGCATTTCGTCTAGCTACCAGCTTACGCTTGTGTACTAGGTGTTTTGAGGCCCATCGCTGTCAGTGTGGTACTGTAGTTGATCAGCTCGGTCGCCATTGTCTCTCTTGCACAAGAAGCGCTGGTCGGATTGGCCGCCACGCCAATCTGAACGATGTCATACGCAGGGTTTTTGCCACCGCCACTATCGCAGCCGTACTCGAACCGTGGTCTCGCGCGTGGTGATTGCAAAAGGCCTGACGGTATGACGCTGGTTCTATGGTAGTGTCACGGCCCTTAGTATGGGATGCGACTAGTGTCGATTCTTCGAATACATCTTTCTGAAACTCAGAGTAGGGCTGGAGTGCTGTGATGGTGAATGCCCTCCATTGACCATCGCTTTAGGTTTGGATAACAAATACACAAAAACTTTCACTGTTGTTGCTATCCGTACTCATGTTACTTTTTGATTTAGCGCCCTCTGTTATTATTTTATTCTGTGACTGTGCGACCGTAATCCTAGGGCGAAGTTATGAATTTGGCGTCAGTTCGTGATTTGATATGTGGGTGTTTGTATGCTTTATGTCTGTTCATCGAGGATGTGCCTTTTGGCTGCTTAGGAAATATTCGCCGCAAATATTTTCTTTTGTTATATGTTAGCTGTGGCATTACACTTGATTTACGAGTTTTACACAGTTTTTGAAGTTGGGAAAGGAGTTGTTATTTAGGTACTGAAAAGGCCAAAAGTGTCTGTGGATGATTAGACAGACCTGCACAGCGTCAAAGTTTTCAAGCCGCCTGAAAGCCTAATGGCTAAACAGTTATACATTCACGAAAGTGCAGAGTTGTAAATGCTACTCTCAGTCACACATCCGAAGACTGACATACCTGATATTTCAGATCCCGTTTATTTACCTATCACAACTTGTCACCACTAACTTTGAACTTTTACAACTAACATCCGACCGCTTAACTTCAGTTCCCTTCAGTTCTCAGTTCCCTTTATCGTCAACCCCCGCGCCCCTGTACCGTGCAGGCGAGAACTAAGTTAAACGGTCGGATTGCAGGGGCGGTCGTGTTATAATAAAACTTTCTTCGACATTGTAAAGTGCTAGTATAAGTACCTACTCGTAACTCAAAAAATGAGATTTTTACTAAATAGTATCATGGAAGATACATGGATAAATTAACTCTTTATTGCACATTGCACACCAAGAAATAACAGCAGAAACAAAAATACAAAAACAGTGCAACAATAGGCCTTATCGCTGATAGCGATCTCTGTAAGGCAGAAAGCAAATACAATACTTTTTAAATTTGTTTGGCAACGAAATTAAGTACGAAGGTACCTAAATTACCGAAATCTCTAATCGTAACTTTATCATCTGAAAATGTCTCAATCTCAAATAGTTTTGCCACTTAAATTTTAATGCTTAGAAGTAAGTAGTATGACAAAACTGACAACAGTTAAACACAGAAAAAGAACAAAATTAAACCCTTTTCATCTATTTTGAAGCAATAATAGGTAGGGATCTACTAAGGACATTAGTAAACTTACGAAAAATCAAACCTGTATATCGGAAAACTCAAATATTGGCCTTTAAAAATTACCATTGCGGCTTACAAAAAGACAGAAAGTACTGTAATAGAATATGTACCCGCCCGAGACGATGTCCTACAGAATATACCCAAATTCTTTTTTACGCAGACAAATTGCGACCAAAAGATGTTATTCCGTTATTTCCAATTCACAAGGAAGCTCCACTCCACTTGTTTTGTTTAAAGGAATGGTCAGGCCTTTCTGGATGTCCCTATAGATCTTCGCTCCGGATAACTGATAAATTAGTTTTTGGCGTAGTGATGGGAAAAGACATACCATTGATTTATCGATGGTTTCCGTATTTCGTGTGTCGAGAATTTGTAGAGTTTTTTATTCCTAGTAGTGCTTGATTAGTACAATTGCTACTACTACAAAGCGTAGGTTAAATGCGTTAGGAGTATTATTGATTTTGAGAACTTAAAATTATTTTAGATGCTAAGCCCTTTGCTTTCTAGTGGCTCTATCTTTGGAGAGTTTATCGATAATTTTTCTTTGTTTCTAGCGTTTTTCTCGTGATATCGACCTTCTTGCCTCTTTAACGAGAGTTGACGATGCGATTCGAATATATTAATACCATTTTTAGTGATCTTCAAAATATGCAATAATATTTCGCACGTAAATAATTTTTATACAAACTGAATAGATACAAATAAAAATATAAAATCTTATGGGATTATTCTAGCATGCAGCCCGCAGCTTTGCAATTTTGTCTTTTTATCTTTGACCAGTCGAAATTGATATTGGTCAACTAATATTTATCGATATCGATACTTATCGATGAACTTGAGCCCATCTCTAGCGCCCCAATTCCCGTAATGTCTACGTCTTGTCTCCTTACCGTCGGTTGACGACACAGCCCGAATGTTTTATTGCTTACAGCTTCATCGAGCAAATTGATTAAATTCTCGTCTATTGGTCAGTGTCACTTGAATTGGACCCGATTTGGTTAATGTCTGTACAAGTCTGATGTTTACATTGTAAACCGATGTTTACAGAAATCAATACTTCGAAATGTAGATACGTTTATTTGTGTTTTCTGACTTAGGTAAATTCTCTTCAGACACGGATGTACAATTACCCATCTCTATTTTTGCAGATCAAGCAGCAGTATGTATAGGTAGTTATAGCTTAAGTATGTAGCATTGAATTATGAAATGGACACTTGCCCTCTTTATAAAAAAAGAACTTTATTGTAAATAAAGTGAAATGAAAGAAACAATACAGGGTTATTTCTGTCAATTAGCATCCTTTTAGGAGCTTATTCTGTACATCAAAAATAACAACTTTTGTTAAATCTCAAAAAAAAAAAAAATATGCTGTTCCATAGAAAAATATCGTTCACCTTCGACAAAATGTATGGAACAGCTGTTTTTTTTCGAGGTTAGACAATAGTCGTAGTACAAAAGTTGTTAGTTTTGATGTACAGAATAAGCCCCTAAAAGGATGCTAATTGATAAGAAACAACCCTGTATCTAAAAATTAATAGTATTAAAACAGAACGGGTGGCTTCTGTCTGTGTGTTCACTAGTACAGAAATAGAAATAGTTGATAAATGTGTTGTTCCTATGTATTTTGAACAGTTAGGGTGTTGATCATGGGTCATATGAGGATTTTAGAAATACATTATGTTTTACTCCCCCAAGTTGGCTCCTCTTTCAAATTTGTCCATTTCCTAAGTTTTGCAACAGGAACGTAAATCAAGGAGGCAACAAGTTTGCGTTGCGCCAGCTCCTAATTTTTAAATTTTCTCCTAAAGCAAAAGAAAATTAACTGTACTAATCCATTTATATACTCAATTTTAATCCATCTAGAGTCAAACAATAAAGTCGCAACAGTATCAGTGACGTTATCTCCTTAGGAACTACGGCGTCGCGCTTCGCTGACGCTGGCAACTTCTACAAACTTCTAGAAAGTTCTCAGAAGTTTCACCAAGTTTGTCGCCTCTACGCTGAAAGGGAAAACGAAACAGTTAAGCGATATTGCTATTTATTGTCAAGTGTTTCTCTGCCTGTCATATTTATGCGATTAGACTAGATTTATGTAGGGAAGGATAACGTTGTTAATAATATGTTAGCTGACATTAGGCTGATATCTAAAAGAATTGATCCTAAAATAGGCCTCTGGATATTTGCCACACAACACTTTAGCGCGTCTTTAGATATTTTGGTTACAGGTTACACCCAGGAAATGTGTTTATTCCATTCATCAAGAGAGAGTGAATATACTTAAGTTAGTTTTGAGTATTGTATAGTTTTAAGATTCTCTTTCTAATGTTTTTAGTGACAATACTCACTACGTGTTTGCTAGGTTCCTAACGTATATTGGATTGTGTCATAACTTTTAATAGATCACTGCTGCAAAAAGTCTTGTCTTCTAAAAAGAGAGATTAGGGGTACTGCGCTGCCCCGGTTCAAATTAGACGTATTCATTAATAGTAAGTTTCTTCTCCAAACATATACACCTTACTGTGCGCCAAATATCATAAGGTTAACTAAATATGTACTTATATTTAACTTACATTAGGCTTTTCTATTTGATTTAATCCAAAATACAAGTCATTTTCTTTTATTTGTTTTTTTTCATTACATTCTCAGTATTTGTCAGGTTATAAAACGTGATACTTACAACATTTTCCCTTCTCTATCCCTAGTACTATTCTAGTTTAAAGAACTAGCTTCACGTCTATTACCTACTATTTTAGAATCCTGCATCTAGTACATAGCTAAGTTTTTAAGGAGAGTTTTAAAAGAGCCAGATCGTTTTTCTTTCAATTTCCCAGCGGTGAAGGGGTGGGACGTTTTTTATTTCACCTTTTATGATATTTATAGTTAATATTATATTTTCAGTTCATTAACAAAGGAACAAACATATTTTATCCTCTATTCTCCATGCTTAAATATTATTATCACTCGAAAAAAGCATGTACCTACCCTTCCGTGTACTTATATCGATCGAACTCCTGGTAGGTACATAAGTTTCCTAGGGAAGGTTTAAAAGAGCCAGATCGTTTTTCTTTCAATTTCCCAATGGTGGAGGAGTGGGATAGGCGCGGCGCGAGATGGCCACTCGAACACGCGCCTGAGAGATGTGCTTTGATTATCGCACGAAAGCGGCGTTTAGCCGACAGAGGGCGCTCTTGAACTTTTTAAGCGCCAATTTTGATTTTTTATTTAACAGCCGAGGAGAATTTCATAAAAAATGTCATCGTGGTCTGTAGTTTTTTTTCAATTTGGTAAAAAAAACGAGTTTGTTGGAGCAAAAATAATCCGTAATACGAATAAATGACTATATTGAGACGTGACAAATAAAAAGTATTTTTGTACAAATATTTTCTGTAGGAAAGAAATCTATTTAAATAAGTAAAGCCTATACTACCTACTGTTGGATGTAAGACTTTCTCATAGATCTCCATTAAGACAGGTTGGAAGCGACCATGTACCCTGTACACTGCCTTTTCAACTTGCCAAGCTGCAGGGCTAACTCCGAGTAGAGGAAGTTAGTTCGTTAGAGTTCGATATTCATGTACAATGTAACGAAATCGTATGTAGGTTAATCACGAAATGTCCTTGGCTAGACAAAACTAGCCAACAAGTTCCAAAACACAATAAATTAAATTTTACCAAAGAAATTCTGGAAAAAGAAATGATTAATCATTCAGAAATCGCAGCTTATATCACACGGTGTTATTCATCAATTCGTCTGTAAATTACGGCTCTAAACCGTAATAACTCAAGGCAATTTCGCATAATCCTTAGTAACTGCATTTAAACGTGTCCGGATAAGGCCGGTAGTACACCGGGAGAGAGGCTATTGTTCTCTAATGCTAACTGCAGGCACTTGAGGAATTTAACTGGGCTCTAACTTACAGGCTTGAGGTAGAGTCTGCGGGAGAGGTGTTAATTTGCTCGACAGGTACGTAAGTGTTTTGTTTTAGAGATTTTGTTCATTTGGGCTTTAGTGCTGGTGGTTTGAAGTTTTTTTTTTAAATAAGTAGTTTTAATTATGAATTTGTGTCTTCACGTCTTGAATTTCAAAGTACTGGCAAGCAATATTGTCTAAGCTGGTCAAAATAAAATTATTTAAAGATTTATTTTTTTGTACGAAACAAATGTAGTACACGCAAAACAAAGGTTAAAAAAAAGTTTATTTGGCAGTTTAATTAAGATTGGTTTCAAAAATTGCTGAAAATTAGTAGAGCTTTTAAGACGATTCGTAAAGTTGAAGTATCATCAAGATAATGCGCGTAAAATGCGGAAAGAAAAGAAGATGACATGCGTAAACCAATCCCCAACTGATTTGTAAAGAGTTCAATTTGCATTTCAAATCGTATTTTAATTTTTGACTGACATGACCTACTTTGAAACTTGTATGACATCTATGAAGTTTTGAGCGTTTTTAATACTTGCTTCACATAAAAAGTAGAGCTCCTCTAGCAACTTTTCTTTTAATTTAATTAAGGTTAGTACTTAATATTTTTTATAATATTTGAAATATGTCTATGTGGTCACGTGGCCCAATTCATTATTTTTAAACCGACTTCCAAGAAGGAGGAGGTTCTATTTTCTTCTGTATGTATTTTTTGTGTAAGTATGTTCATCGATATTGTCGTCAATTTGTAAACTGATTTCAAAAATTCTTTTTTATTTCGAAAAGCTATACTTACGAGGTAATTCCATTTAAATAATGTAAAAACATTACATCAGTTCGAGCGAACTATTCGAATTTTTGTTGTCTTTAAACTCTCACGATTTGAACATATTATTATTATATACTACGGGACTAATCGCGCTAAAAAAAACTAAAATTACGAGATAAATAAATAGCTCATCATCCCGACATTTCGACCGAGTTGCATCGATCGTGGTCACGGGTAGGTGTGTAATTTTAATGCGCTATTAGCCCCGTAGTAAATAATAATAATAATACTCGAATTTTGTACACGATTGAAGTTGATTGTGTCGTTTTTCGCGAAAAATGTTATATTATTTTAGCTGCGAATTTGATCCGCTGCGTCACGTGGTAAGCCTCGCAATCTGAGAGCCGCGTGCCGAGAGCTTACGGAAAACCATAATATTATATCTTATTAACTTTTCGGAAAATCTAATCTTTTTTATTAATTAATGTCATCACTATTATAATTTTTGCTTGTGGATTTACTCAAATTTCATATTAAAACCCGTTTATTTGGTTAACAATTTGTTAAAGTTAAAAATAGAATCTCGAATCTATTTTTAATAGTAAACCACCGTCTCGATTGCGTCAATCTAAAAAATCCTCCGCATTTTTCCTTTCTTTGAAATATTATACTCGTATGATGCTACAGATAAACATACACTTGTGACACATAAACCGAATTTCTAACACCTTTTTTTGGGTCAAATTATTTATTATTTGAGCCGCAAATCTGAGCCGCGTCACGTGGCCCGCCTCGCAATCTGACAGCCGCGTGCCGCGAGCTTCCGGGAAAACCATATTTATACCTAGCTACCCTCTTTTTGGGGAAATTTGAGAAACATTTTCTTGTACGTAGTATCTATTATTATTATGTTTTGAACTTGTGGTTATACTAAGAGCTACACAAATCGGCGGATAGGAAGTTAAGCCGAAATATATGTATGCGCCAGGGAGATAAGACGCCGAAGCACACCCGCCCGCGTGTCATCTGCGGCTAACTTCTCATCCGCCGATTTGTGTGGCACTTAGTATACTTAAGTTTTGGTAAAAAATATTGTTTTATTTTTTAAATTTATTCGTCTCTAGGTACACTTTTTAGAAACGTTTCATTATCGTCATTACCTTTAGCCTTAATGCTTCCACTGTTCGGTATAGGCTTTTCTCTTACTCGTATGCTGCTTACATAATTATATGCTCCTTCATTTTCAAAAGCAAATTCTACGATTTTATGTTTGTAGGTAATTAAATCACGTAGTAAAGTATGTAGTTTTGTAGGTATTTAAACTATGTATCAGTTTTAATTGTGTAAATCTTCATAATTTTGATATCATGATTATTTAGAAAACGTTGCTTAATCTTACATGACGATTACCTAAATTCAGACGAGCATTTTTATACAATTCAAAGAAAACTTTGGTTTTCGTAAAAATAACGGATTGCCAATTTTACCCATGAAATATTTTATTCATATTTTATCCAAATTTTCAAGGAATAAACAATTAAATCAAACTGCAATAAATACTGTTATTATTGAAGGCATAAAAAGTTAGAAAAGCTCGTTGTTATAAACTTGTTAATGGAGTTTCCTTCAAAAAGTTTTAATTATTGTCATCTCGTGCTTAAAATATATAAAAAAGTTTAAATATAAATCACGAAAAATTTTCGAGACAAAAATAATTTTATGAGTTCATATTTATGCTGTTACAATCGTCATCATCATCTAATCCGATCGATTTTTAAAATGGTACTTATCTTTTTCTTTCCAGTCATAGCACGTCTCAAACAAAGGTCTCTCCAATACGAGTTCCTATCCAATAAAATCGCATTTGGAAGCAGATAGCATAATAAAAAAAACATTTTTATGTGAAATGTAGCCAAGACTAGACCACAGTTCACACTATCATAAAGTTGTTAGATCTCACGTAAAGCCAAGTTTCTAACTCTACACGCCTTAGCTCTACAAGTCCTTACTCCACAAACTCTACAGCTTAGACAATATATGTGGCTTATGGCTGATAGTCTACCTTGATGCCAAATATAAAGTTTCTAGGTGATCTAGAAGTGGGTTAGGTTTTTGATCTATAAGTGAGTGAGTGAATCAGTCAATGAAACCGTATATCATTAGTTGTTTGAGTAAAATTGATGAAATTTTGTATTCTAGACTAGCTAAAGAACTTTAATTAATATGCTTAACTTCATATTATATTTCGGATAAATAGTTTTTGTGTTATGAAGGGGTCAAATGTGGTTCGAAATGGTTTGTATAATATTACACACGGCTGCTGCGTCGCCAGTTCCTTTTTCTTGGCTGGACACGCTGCCACATGTCTAGATAGCAACATCTAATACATGGTTTTAACATTGGCTTCTTGTTAAGTTTTTACTATTGGGTAGATTTTTATTGACTATTTAAAAGTGTGTCTCTAACACCCTTTTTTCGAATAAATGAACTATGAACGACAACCTCGTGACGAAAGAAGGTTATTAGTTTCACGTGTGTCTGTTGTGTCTTATAGCTCCTTAACGTATGGATTTATTTGATGCAGTTTCTCTATTTGACAACTGATGTGATGGTCATGGGTATTATGCTCAGACCAAATAAAAAAAGCAAGACAGAACGTCGTGAACAGACAAGTGAGGCCGGTTTTTTAAACACGTGGTGAGTGCGTCGGTGTTGCGCTGCAATAGTTCGACTGACGAGCCAAGGCTTAGTGTTAGATAAAGATGCACATACACCCGAACTTACGTATATCGAAGGGTTTCACAAACCAGCATTGAGCTATCTCGGGTAAATTCAAAAAGGTAAAAAGTAGAAAGGTAAAATGATCAGAGATTTGAACCTTCTTACTGGAACTAGAGGGTTCAAATTTCCGAAAAAGACAAATTACCTAATCTAACCAAGTTTTAACCATTTTGACATTTCAACAGGTGATTTTGACGTATGCGACAGACACTGCGTTTTTATTTTTGTTCCACTCACTCTCGCGTATGCTGTGTAACCAGATATGAATAAGACAGCTGTAACGTATTTTATTTGAGTAAAATTTAGCAATAGGTACTTCTATTCCTTGTAAATCTTCTGAGACTTATACTAAGAGTTGCTGTCAATCTAATCAGAGCAAAAGAGATGCGTAGACAAACAAATGCTTAGAAAAGAAAGGTTTTAGATTACAGAAAGGAAACGTACCCAATATTCGTTCCGATTAATTTATCCAATCTCAAAATACCCAAGGCTTTTCCTAAGGCTAACCTTAACAAATAGGTACCTACTCGTAACTTTTCAAGTCAACGGCCTTTTCTGAAAGCCATTATAAAGAGATCTTTCCCGATAAAAGCGATAAGCGCCATTACGTTCTTTTAACGCCCTTCGGGAATTTCCGCCAATATTCGGCGATATTCGGCTGCCGTCGGGCCAATTTAGGACTTCCTCGGGGATGATAGATGTTCGTGCGTTATCGAAATTAATAGCGGTTGTAAAGTATCTTCGCCCATTGAAATAAGGACGATGAGATCTAATCTGAAATGAGGAGGATAGGAGTTAAGGGAGCAACCTAAATTGACTTAACGCTGTCGATTAAAGTATGATTAAAGTCAAGCCATACAAAAACCTTACGGAATAAACGACCACCAGTTCTAAGTCACTTCACCATATGGTTAACTATCTTTCAATAGTAACAATGGGCATGATGACTGGATACAAAAAATCAATGATATAAATAGTCCGTGAGTATTATCAAAAAATATTGAACACGTACGAGTATTTTTTCTTTGGTCAATCAAACAACAAATGACAAAGGGAAGGAATGGAACAGTCTTCTTGCTTTCCTGTTTCCTAAGAGATATAATAAATAAATATTAGGGGACATCTTACACACGGTCTCTGACCCCAAACTAAGCAAAGCTTGTGATATGGCTGCCAGAGACTGATATCCTTACTAATATTATAAATGCGAAAGTAACTCTGTCTGTCTGTCGCGCTTTCACGCTAAAACGACTGAACCGATTTGAATGAAATTTGGTACACAGATAGTCTAGAGCCTGAGAAAGGACATAGGCTACTTTTTGATTCGAAAAAATAGTTTTAAAGGGTTGAAAACGGGGGATGAAAACGCATTGGCTAGAATCTTAGAAGAAAAAACTTATTTTCTACCATGACAAATGGTAATTTGCATCTTGACTTTCCAAATTACATTCTCTATGCCCAATGCCCATTCAAGGCTGCTCGAGTTGCAATGTCAAAGTCAATCAATCTTTTCCTGTAAAATTTAGAGAAGGTTTTATGTATTTTTTCAGTTTAATTACGTAGTTTTTATTCTAATAGGTATGCCTACAAAACGCAAATCGAATCTAGCGGAGCTCGCGTAAAGAAAATTGCTAGAAGCCAAGAGTCTGAAGAGCACACTTAAATGCGTTTGACATTAGATGCCGAGCGCCACGCATCTCAAAGAGCTGCTGAGACCAAAGAGCGAAACCAAGCGCGTCGAATTTTAGATGCTGAGCGTCACGCAGCTCAGAGAGTTGCTGAGACTGAAGTTGAAAGTCAAGCGCGGCGACTTTTAGATGCTGAGCATCACGCAGCGCAAAGAACTGCTGAGACTCAAGAGCAAAAAACCAAGCACGTCGAATTTTAGATGCTGAGCGTCACGCAGCTCAGAGAGCTGCTGAGACTTAAGGAGAAAGTCAAGCGCAGCGACTTTTAGATGCCGAGCATCACGCAGCGCAAAGAACTGCTGAGACTCAAGAGCAAAACCAAGCGCGTCGAATTTTAGATGCTAAGCATTTGCATTGCATAGTTCCTGTAGGACAGGACAAAAACTATCGAAAGCAAAACTGTCGCCACTATCACAAAGACGCTAAGTGATTAATTCCTCTATGACACTTAACCTGTTTTTCCTTATTCTGAGCACTTAACGAAACGTAATTAGATGACAGGTGACATTGTCAGCAGACTTTTATAAATCACAGGTAGCATGGCAAGGGGACAAATTGTTTTTCCACCATTATATCCCCTTGAAGAGGAAATAAAGTATGGATTGAAAATGACAACTGACATTAAAATTGGATAAAATGTTTTATTCCCACTGCATGCTACATGTAACTATGACGTTTAATAACAGGCCGTCATGTTGTCTGACATTAAAAATATTTTTAAATCTTCTATCCTTAGAGGTTTAACATGTTTCTTTATTCTACCTTTATGGTACAGAATCATCATACTTTAATATTATCAATCCGAAAAGTTTGTAGGTTTGTTCCTCTTTGACGCAGCAACGGAGAAAAAGATTGAATTGATTTTTGGTATGGATACCTATGGTTTAAAATACAGAAAGTGATAACAGGATACTTTTGTATCCCGAGAAAATTCGTGATTCCCATGGGATAGGACAATAACTGTTTCTCAGCAATGGAGCAACGGATTGACTTGATTTTTGGGGTGGGCATACTTTGGAAGACGGAAAGTGACATAGGATACTTTCCTTTCCGAAAAAATTGCGGTTCCCGTAGGATAAGACAATAACTTTTTCTCAGCAACGGAGCAACGGATTGCCTTGACTTATTGCATGAACATAGTTTGAAAGACGAAAAGTGACAAAGGCCACTTTTTATCCCAAAAACTTTAACAGTTCCCGTAGGATAGGATGAAAAGTAAGCGAGCGGGCCGCGGTAGCAGCCGTCTAAGCGCCAGAAATAACCTGTCATTTCAAGTTTAGGACGTTACTACATTTTTCGCACTTCTTCGCGGCACTCAACAGCGCTAGCCCAGACTCGGGCTCCATAACTGAGCTTGCGCTCCCGCCATAATGACGGTGTGTTTCGGAGCACAAGACACATCGTCATCCACCACTCGGGAGTAACCAGCACTGAGCGTCGGACAGCATTCCAACGTCCTGATCCCAGTGCAACGGGTCAGTCATAGTAGCCCAGCGCCTGCCTCTTCAACTGCAGAGGGCAGTGAGAACGGCCATCGCGATACCGACACTTCTCTTTCCCTGCAGCCCCACTGCGTCTTCCAATAGGTTGACGGCCTAGCGGAAGGTAGGGTAGGTGGCGGCACCCACACAACCAGTTCCATCCCACCGCAGCCCCTAATCCTCGGTTGCAGCGTCGCAAGAGCGGCACTGCAGCCCGCCTCAGAAGCAACACTCCTCATAAGGCAGGCAACCTACCGGCCATCTTCTCAAGCTGCTTTAGTTAAAAGCGGCTGCACTACGAGTGCCGGCCTCTAAGCTGCCTTGGGGGAAAGACCCAAAGAAGAGGGAAACTTCGAGCGCCGCCTTTTCAGCTGCCTTAGACCTCCCCCGCCACGACAAGGCGGGAATACACAGGGGGGTTGTATATACACTCCAACCGTAACTTAACCAACAAAAGCATTCCTCTAAGGTGTTTTGATGTTTGTCGCTTAGGTTAGGTTTCGCAGCCGACATGAACATTAGCCAAAATCAAAATATAACGCGGGCAAAGCCGCGGGTAAAAGCTAGTATTACATATAGGTATACTTATTTTTAAATACATACTTATATAGATTGTAACTAAATTAAACCCAGACACAGAGGAAACACTTATGTTCATCACATAAATATTTGCCCTGGGTGGGGATCGAACCCACGCCTCTTTGATCCAGAAGCTAGGGTCACTAACCACTGGGCCACCGAGGCAGTCTGATATAAAGCTTTTCAAAGTCAGAGTGAACATGTATCTTCTAGGTCTGCGTGCTTCATCTTCGACCACAACGTCGCTTACCATCAAGCGAGTTGGTGGTCAAGCGCGGACTTATTCGAGATAAAAAAAAGATAAACCTTGTCAAAGTTTGGGAGTGGGGAACGTGACGTCACCTCTCTTACATAAGTCTTTACATTTGTATGGCACTTGTGACGTCACGCGGAACTTTGACGGGCTATATCTTCATCAAGTTTTGTTTATACTACCAAAGAAAAAATACGTGTCTAATATTTTTTGATAGTCTTTCCGACGGACTAATTACGTTTTTAGTCTTTCATGCCTTTTCTCCGTCTTTAAATTATTATGTTCAAATGAAAAATTACTTGTTATACTTTATTCATTTCATCTCATCTTTGCCGCTCTGCCTCATCCGGTGTCTATTAAAAAGATATTTATATCCGGATCTTAACTCGTGACGTCAAAAGACAGATTTCCATAGAATTTGGCGGCAAGTTGCCGTACTTGCGGCAACTTCGGGCATGATTAATGCCGTTTTGATGGCGCATTGTTTATGGAGAGTTTAAGCTGATCCGCTTGGCGAAAATGAGAAGCTACTTCTTGAGAATGAAAACAAAAGGAACTGGGTTACAAATGGTTGGGTTATTGATGTTGTCTTGTCTGGGGTACTGCGTTAGGATGTAAAACCTTGTTGGTGCCTCTATACACCGATTTAGATAAAATTAAATGAATAATCAAGGGCCTAACTACTGGCTTAAGCAAGCTGCGTTTTTCTAATCGTTTCTACGGCAGGGTTGGTGCTACACGGAGCTGCCGAGCACTAGGTGGTAGTCCGAAAGGATACGACAATTTTTGACTCCATATGATAATAAATAAGTTAAATTGTAAAATTATTTTTTGCAAAAAATGGCACCACCACCTGCAGCGAAATGGAATAATTTGCATGAATCGATGTGACATCCATGTACATTATTGTTGTATTTATCAAAAACGGCTCAGCCGATTTCGATAAAGTTTAAATGAACCACCCACCTTGGGAGTAGGTATATTTTTTGAAAAAAAAAATGAATTACTAAATCAGTTTACGGTTAGCGAAAATATTCAAAAAATCCATACAGACAAACAAAGTCCGGAATTGTTGCAGTCTGTCCCTTAGATCTGTACCCCGGGGGACAGAATACACCCTCCTTTTTGGAAGTCAGTATAAACTGTGCCACGTCGGTAATTAAATGAGACAAGTAGTGTTAATGTATCGAAATACAAAGCTAAGAGAACCGCAAAATCTCAAGGTTGATAACGTTTGATAAATGAAACAAAAATAACTTATCAAGGCTTATTTATAACTCTAATGTCATTTATAGAAACTGTAAAAACTAAGACATATAATCCTAGCGATTGGAGTGCTGAGTAAGTACACGAAAAAAAAATCACTCAAACTCAAATCGGTTAATATTTAGAGGTAGATAACAGCTTATTGCTTTTGTATCGACAAGTTGGCGCTTCAAAATTGCCAAGTAAAGTAAATAAACGTGGTTTATTTTACCACTTAAATCGAATGCCAAAGGAAAGAATTACCTACGGTTAGGCACAGTTACAGTTTTGTGACAGAAATACTAGGTAAAATACTGTTGTTTTTTTTTGTGTTTTATCATTTGTTTTGTCGTTATGTATTGTACCTCATATTTTTGTTGCAAATAAAAAATTCTGTATTCTGTTAAGTAGGTACTTATAATGCTTAATTCTATTAAAGTTCATAACTTTGTATAAAGTTTATGTAAAGCATTCATGTTTAACTCAAGACACTGAAATAGCAATGTAAAGATGGATTCGAACACAGTTTTGAAAACCTGCTAACAATGTGCTTAGGATCTGTTTCTGTTTTGCCTTTTCTTTGCGAGAGAACAAGAAAAAAGCCAAAACGTTCATTTTATGGCCCCAAAAGGAAGTAAAGAAAGCTAAATTTCCATTCCAATTTATTATTTCGACTTATAATAGTTCGTCATTGTATATTCTTGATCTACAGCACATTGTTATGAAAAGTTATCAGTTTTTTACATAGAAACCCTTGACCATTATTAGGCTGGTCATTAGATGTCCTCTCAAGCTCCTCCCCAAAGAATTTCATCACAGAATGTTCTAGGCCCCAGAATAAAGGCCATACAATAGCTTTACATTAGGCTACATTAATCATGTCTACAAAAGCGCCTGGGACCGAAGTTCGGAAATCTGTGTTAGAAACCCCTGAATGGGGTGGGTAGGTAATATATATTTATTTGCCACCTAATTGTGTGTGAAACGATAATGTATTGGTATAATGTAGTGGGAATGCAGATGGTTTGTTTTCGTTATTAATTGCGCTGAACTAGTTCGTGACCTAATCAGTTTGTCTTCTTTTGGTTTAGGTACATATTTCTGGCAACAACAGGCGATTTGTGCACAAAGACTCGTTGGTGTAGTAAATTGCTTTTTTAGGGTTCCGTACCCAAAGGGTAAAAACGGGACCCTATTACTAAGACTTCGATGTCCGTCTATCTGTCACCGAGCTGTATCTCATGAACCGTGATAGCTAGGTAGCTGAAATTTTCACAGATGATGTATTTCTGCTGCCGCTATAACAACAAATACTAAAAATAGAATAAAATGAATAAAAAAACGGGCTCCCATTCAACAAATGTGATTTTTTGCAGTTTTTTCCTCGCTGTTAAGAACGGCTAGAAGATTGGGGCTCCCATACGGTACGGAACCCTTCGTGCGCGAGTCCGACACGCACTTGGCCGGTTTTTTTAGAGTTACTTATTGTGGAATAGTGCTAGCACAAACAGACGTTTAGTAATACCTAATACAAGGAGCTAGGAATGTCGTGAGCGCTATTTTTCCTTTTTCTTAAAAAATGAACTAGGTCACGATTATTTCACCTTTTTCCTAAATTATTATTTCTAAACATACTCGTACTGGTATTAGGTATAAGTTATACGCGTGTTTGTGGTTACGCATGTCCGAAAAGATTAAAGCTCGTTTTCGTTGTGTTTACAAAATAAAACAAAAAGAAAAATTTTTAAAGTTACAGTATAGGTATAATGTGTTCATCAACAGTTCACATCATTCTATTTTACATCTAAAGATGTCACAAATCAATAGTACATTGTTCACCGAGAGGAGAATGTGACCGATTACCGTCGAGGGCTTTAAAACACCCGAGATCGGGAATCGCACTTTCTCTTGAGTGATACATAGTGCTTTATACTACACCTACGAGGAAAATAAAAAACTAAATCTTTACTAATTGAAATTTATATTGAAATTGTTGCAGTTAGTGAAGCTAAATGTAACACTTGAAAATGGCGCCAATGGCGTCTGCAATTTTCACATGTTCTTTTTTCAAATTGTTTGACACCATCTAACACACAGCTAGTGGCCAGTGTCATTTTGCGAACTTGGAGATAAAAACTCAATGTAAAAACTTTTTGGCTTTTGATATTTAGGTTACCAGCGCATAGTCTTACCCAAAATTAAAAAAGAAAAACCACGTAAGAAACGGATTTTCATACACTTTTCTCTCCCGCTCAGATGCGTTTTCTCCCCGCATATTTGTTCGATATGCAATGACGTACTTTCTACCGTAAATTTGATAAAGTATCAAGGTACTTTCCGAGCAGGTGTAGTATAAAAGATTTTAATTACACTTGCAAATAATATATTATAAAAAATATCTTGATTGTAAATGCAATGACGTACTTTCTACCGTAAATTTGATAAATTATCAAGGTACTTTCTGAGCAGGTGTAGTATAAAAGATTTTAATTACACTTGCAAATAATATATTATAAAAAATATCTTGATTGTAATTTTAATTGGGACAAAGTAAGTTAAAGTAAAAAAGCAATTTAATTTCAATGCATTTCTGTACAAGTGCGATAGAAAATACTTCTTCTAGAGAAATACAAAACAAAGACAGGAAAAAGTCAACGTTTAATTTCCGGTGCGTTGCCATGGAAACTGGAATAGCGATGCCTTTCTCAGTTATACTGAGTTTAATATACGAAACTAAGTATGAATAAATAAATTTAGGTATATTTCTTCGTAGTTACAACGTTACATATTAGCATAGACGTAGTTTAGTTTATGATATTAGCTACGAGTATATCTCAAATAGAACCTGTTGAAAGTGGATACTGATCCTTTTTTAGGGTTCCGTATTTTACTTATTTAGTACTTATGATTAATTAAAAAATACAACACGAAACAAAGTCGAGTCGAAGAGTTTAAAAACTTGTGCATAGTTTTAAAAATGAAAATGTCGTCATAAATCTTTCACCTCCAATAGAAGCTCATTTATGACAAATGACGAAAAATTATCTTTGATGAATAGAAACACATAAATATCCTAGAGATAAAAATTCTAGAGTAAACTTAGTTCATAGATTAAAGCTTCCTATACAAAAAGTTCATTACGTTCATAATTATCCATTGTCTCGATAATCGAGTACACAGAAAATGGGGTGGTGCGTCGATAACGTCGAAACGATTTACTTTGACAGATGCTGAGTTTACCTGGATGTGGTCTGCTAAAACTACCTTTCGTTCTTTAGTTGTAAAGTTGAAACGATTTACTTTGACATATGCTGAGTTTACCTGTATATGGACTGCTTTACCTACCTTTCGTTCTTTAGTTCTATTTTACTTAATATTTATGAGCAATTTAGGCAACAATAAGACACGAAACGAATTCGAGTCGTTGAACAAGCAACTTTTGCACACCCGAAATGAAATATTTTTTATAACTCTATGACTTTTAAGCTCTAACTATGTTTGACAAATGAAGAAAAAATATTTTTGACGAATAAAAAAAACATTAGAATTCTAGTAATTAGAATTTTTCCAATAGTAAAGTTGTTTTTAACCCCCGACGCAATGAGGGGTGTTATAAGTTTGACGTGTCTGTTTGTCTGTGTGTCTGTCTGTCTGTGGCATCATAGCGCCCGAACCACTGAACCGATTTCAGTTTAGTTTTTTTTGGATGAAAGGAGACTAATCTAGAGTGTTCTTAGCCATGTTTTATAAAAATCGATTGAGACGTTTTAGAGTTATGGTGGGTTAAAGTGGGGATGGAAGAACCAAAATTCTACAAATTTGCCCAAAATGGTTGTCGGGGGTTTTTTAAATTTTTAATTTATAATTCAGATTCAGTGTAGTAGTGTACTACACTACATACACACTATTATAAACAATTTATTCTTACGTTTTACTTATCATAAAATGAAAGATCGTTAATTTTCAAAATACATTCGCAAACCTTTCTCATACATTACAGTTTATCCGAAACAATCATCCTCATTCAATTTTGAACTCTATTTCAAAGCAATATTTTTCAAACTATATCCGACAAGAGCTCATCTCTAGTCCTTAATTAAGCAACAAAGAGGCCCGCAAGTTTGCCCCTTACGGAACTAATTGCTTAGGTACGAGTTACTTCCCTAATTATCTGAACTTGGGCACTGAGAGTTCGAAGTTTAGATGCTTTAACACGGCAGTGATAAACTAGCTCTGCTTAGTATGCTTAATACTCACTAAGTTTCCGTGTATAGCTACTTTATGTTTACTACTTTTTAGTAGGTACTTTCTTCATAATGCAGACCGCCAGGGATTGGAATGCCCTACCTCCGTCTTTGTTTCCTGACAATCATAATCTGGATATCTTTATGAAAAGTGTGAATAAGATACCTACTCGTATCTTCTAAACAGGTATTTTCTAGGTCTACATACTCTATATTCGGCTTCAACTTCGTTTTCCATCAGGCGAGCTGGAGGCCAAAAGTAGCTTTACTATGAATAAAAAAATGCTGTGGACGTAATTTGAAAGAAAATGGATCTTTTTCTCCACTTTCAAGCGTTCTAAAATGTCTAGTTTCAAACAATAAAAGTTTTTTGGTGCATATTAATAATGTTTGGTGAGTAATATCCAGCTTTAAAATAATTACTTAATTAATTTGATTCAAAGTAAAATTACGAAAAATAGTACATTGTTCACCGAGAGGAGAAAGTGACCGATTACCGTCGAGGGTGTCGTTTGAAACACCCGAGATCGGGAATCGCACTTTCTCTCGAGTGATACATAGTGCTTTATACTACACCTACGAGGAAAATAAAAAACTAAATCTTTACTAATTGAAATTTATATTCAAATTGTTGCAGTTAGTGAAGCTTAATGTAACACTTGAAAATGGCGCCAATGGCGTCTGCAATTTTCACATGTTCTTATTTCAAATTGTTTGACACCATCCAACACACAGCTAGTGGCCAGTGTCATTTTGCGAACTTGGAGATAAAAACTCACTGTAAAAACTTTTTGGCTTTTGATATTTAGGTTACCAGCGCATAGTCTTACCCAAAATTAAAAAAGAAAAACCACGTAAGAAATGGATTTTCATACATTTTTCTCTCCCGCTCAGATGCGTTTTCTCCCCGCATATTTGTTCGATATGCAATGACGTACTTTCTACCGTAAATTTGATAAAGTATCAAGGTACTTTCCGAGCAGGTGTAGTATAAACGTTATTTTCTCTTATACACTCGTACTTATTCTCTCGTTTTGATAGTTAAACAGCTCATCACGGCCTCGTTTTGATAGTTCAACACGGCAGTGATAAACTGACTCTGCTTAGTATGCTTAGTACTCACTAAATTCCCGTATTACGCGCTATTTGATGTTTACTACTTTTTAGTACAAACGCATTAGACGTATAATATAAGAAAGGTTCTCTAATCTTTCTCTCTGCTTTCAAGCGTTCTAAAATCTCTAGTTTTAAAGTAATATAACGATGCTTATGACGTTGTTATCTGTTATATATTCCCTTGTTTTGACGGTGTAACATGATAGAAATAAAATAACTCAGTTAAGTACTGACTACTTACTCATTAAGTTTCCGTACAGTTAGTGTTTACTTTATTTAAGTACTGTTACTGTACTGTAACATCCTTTTTAGGGTTCCTTACCCAAAGGGTAAAAACGGGACCCTATTACTAAGATTTCGCTGTACGTCTGTCTATCACCAGATTGTTCCTATCTCATGAACCGTTATAGCTAGAAAGCTGAAATTTTCACACATGATGTATTTCTGTTGCAGCTAAAACAACAAATAACTAAAAACAGAATAATATGAATATTTAAGGGTGGCTCCCACACAACAAACCTGATTTTTTTTACCGTTTTTCGCTCGATATTAATAATGGTTACAGGTTGATATATTCACAGAACATTTATTTGTCTATTAAATTTAAAAATGCCCTTTATAAATAATAAAATAAAAGTTAAATAAATATTTAAGAGCTCCGTACGGAACCTTTCGTGCGCGAGTCCTACTCGTACTTGGCCGATTATTAATAGTCCACTGGGCCATAGGCTAGCCTATCCACCACCTTATAGAAAACACCAAGTAAGGAAAGCATATGAGGCGCTCCCTCAGATGTGATTGAGTTTGAGGCTTTGCGAAAATGGCCGAGTACTATTGAGATAATTCCAAAATCTAATTTCACCACAAATAACCCAGTTTGTTCCCGGAACGTGTTCGTTAATCCTGTAACCTTTATTACTGACATTTACTTCGGTTCATAACAGGCGGAGAGAACAAGCAATATATTTTGAGTACATACTAATACACGAGGCGAATTATTGTCTATGTTATCATAAAGTAAACTTATTACTTACCTTATTACGTACATGCTTTGCTGTTAATATTGCGAATGGGTTGGTTTGTTTGTAAGTTTATTTTGGGTATTTTAGTATTAACTGCAAACTTTTATATCGTGTGGTACAATTTTCATCGCTACAATTTGCTATGGTTGCCATGTACGAGTACTAACTATTATAATTGATTAAGGGCTAGGGCTGGTGCTGCTGCAGCTAAAGCGGAAAACCTCAAACGGCACAAATATGGGTCCTTAGACAGGATGTACCATTTTGTGCCATTTGGGGTTGAGACTTTAGGTCCGTGGGGGCCGGACACTCATACCCTATGTAAAGATCTGGCCAGGCGTTTGGTAGAGGTGACACGTGACCAGAGTGCTGGCATCTATTTCGCCCAAAAGCTGAGTATTGCTATTCAGCGAGGCAATGCTGCCAGCATTCTGGCCACGTTACCCTCTGCCGAGGGGCTTTTAGACTAGGTTTTATTTTGTTTTGTGCTTTTTTTTTTAGTTTAAGTTTTAGTATTAGTTTAGTCAATATTTTAGTAAAAGTTAGAATATATTATTTAGTATTGATTAAAATTTTATAAAAATGTCTTTATAATTATTAAATATATTCATCGATAGGTAGGATTTAATTCATACTACGATTAATGAGCGTGGTTTCACAATAAACACCACTTAACTTCGCACAGATGTATTATAAATATACGTATAAACCTTCCTCTTGAATTACTTGATGTATAAAAAAAAACGGCATCAAAATCCGGTGCGTGATTTTAAAGATATAAGCAAACATAGGTACAGACAGACAGAGAAGCGACTTTGTTTTATACCTTCTATGTAGTGCTTATAAGTTTAAAACGAATTGCAGTGGGTAAAAAGATTTTAGAAATACTTAATTTCTAAAATATTTTATGTCACGTCACCTTTATCAGCTTTCTGACGTCTAACATAGGCCTCCCCAATGGATTTCCAAAAGGGCAGGCTGTAGACGGCTTGCATGTAGCGTAATCCTACGGTTTTCTAAGGTTTTGTCAAGAGTCAATGAACTTTTGGCATGGAACAGCTGTTTTTACTGGATAGGGTTGATTTTCTGTTTTTCCTGTGTTTTGGTTTTCTCCTAATAAATATAAAAATCCGTGGTGGTCTAGAGGTAGTGACACCCGCCTTACAATTGTGAGGTCGTGGGTTCAATTCCCAGTCCTGTACCAATAGGTTCTCTGGAATTTATGTACGTAATTTCACACCGATGTCTTTTCGGTGAAGGAAAACATCGTGAGGCAACCTGCATACATCCGTAGAGGAAATTCGATGGCGTATGTGAATCCACCAACCCGCACTGGGCCAGCGTGGTGGATATGTCCCAATCACCCTTCGTGGGTAAGCCTATGTCCTGCAGTGGGTTATTAATATTTATTTTTCGCAAAAAATGGCAAATTCGCCTTCCATCGTGTACAAAATTCGAATTTTTCGCTCGAATTGTTTACGTTATTGTTGATTTATCAAAAACGGCTCAGCCGATTTCGGTAAAATTTAAATAGAACTACTTCAGCAGTATACCCTATCGAACTAAAAAAGAAATTTTCGATTTGGTTAATAATTGGCGAAATTATTGATGAACCAAAAAAAATACATACACACTAACATAGACTCACCCTTTTTGGAAGTCGGTTAAAAAGGCTTCTACAGTACAATACAGTACAGTAATAAATATCTGTCTACATAATATGCAAAAGTTTGTGAATATATATGGATGATTGTTTGGTAGTATAAAACATAGGTGGTATAAAACAAAGTCGTTTCCCGCTGTCTGTCTGTCCCTGTGTATGCTTATATCTTTAAAACTACGCAGCAGATTTTGATGCGTTTTTTAAATAGATAGAATGATTCAATAGGATGGTTTATATGTATAATACGATACACCTGTGCGAAGCCGGGGCGGGTCGCTATTCTGATAAAATAGATTGTATTTGTGTTCATTTTCAAAAACGTAGGGTTATATGTACTGTAAGTTTATCCAGAATTTTTATATGAAATGCTCCATCAAAATCGAACATCTGGATTTTACAGTTTCACTGACAGACACCGCTGGTAAAGGTAGTTAAATTACTGCATGTACGTGAGAGTAATATTCTACTAAACGATGTTATAAAATTCATGACGTTTTCACCCCTATTACCGCTCCGCACTTCCTTCGTTCTCGGGAGGAGATCGATGAAACTTTGACGTGTTTCAGATCCTGAATAACTAAAATAGAAATAATAATATGTAAGTCTTTCGAATCATATCGATACCTGTAATTTCAATTGACGTAAGGCACATTTTAGCCAAAATGAGTTATGAATGCCTTAATACTCAAAAAAAATCTTATTTTCTGGCTTATCCTCATAGCAATACGGCCATTAATCATTTCGATAAATTTTCATGGATGTAAGGCAAATCTATTTTCTAAAAGAAAAACAAACTAAACTAAAAACTAAATATTTAATCGTCTGCATCTCAATATTTTAAGCATATTTTAAATTGTAAACATTTTATATGTATAAAAACAAAAGAGTTTAGAATTTAAATCTTTAAAAAAATAACTTGTTTTAGCTCTCCTGTAAAGTCGCGTTTTGTGCCTTACGTCAATTGAAATTACAGGTATCGATATGAATGTTTACATAACAGATAGTTATTATTGTAGATGGAATTTCAATTGCTATCCGACTTCCTACTGATTTTATAAACGCGAAAGTTTGTGAGAATGTGTGGATGTTTGTTACTATTTCACGCATAAAAGGCTGAACCGATTTGGATGAAATTCGGTGTGAAGGTAGCTTAGACCTTGGATTAAATATATAGGCTACTTTTTGTTGCGGGTTAACACGGGTAGCACCGCGGGGCGCAGCTAGTATTATTTAAAAGCGAAAGTTTGTATGTATGGATAATTATATAATTTATAAAGATATTGCGTGAAACGAAGTAAGTCAGCTACTTAATAATAATTATAAGTTTGTCAAATAAATTTTTAAAACTAACTGCAATTTAAACTATAAAGAAATAAAGCATACATATAGGTAAATTAAGAAGTAATAATGTAATTTATCAAGCTACACTACATAGCATAAAACAAAGTCGCTTCCCGCTGTCTGTCTGTCCCTATTTATGCTTAGATCTTTAAAACTACGCCACTTATTTTGATGAGTTTTTTTTTAATAGATAGAGTGATTCAAGAGGAAGCTTTATATACTGTATAATAGACCTGTGCGAAGCCGGGGCGGGTCGCTAGTGTAAATGTAATATGTAATACAGACAAAGACGATAACGATAACAAAATACGACCAATACCTACTATACTATACAAAACTCTGAGCCTTCAAAGGTCCGTCCGTCATTCACACAATTACCCCTAATTACAATGACAAGGGACTGTGACGTCAGCCGGTTTATGACGTCACTCCTCTCTTTATGATGTCATTAGAGTTTCTGTCAGGAGCTAGGGCTGCGCCAATAAAAGCCGGAATGGACTCGCTGGGACGCTCGCGACGACGATCGTTGGTCGTGGGTTGTGGTCTTTGTGGTGAGAGGTGGCGGCAGCGTGAAATGAAGCCTTTTTAACCCCCGACGCAAAAGAGGGGTGTTATAAGTTTGACGTGTCTGTTTGTTTGTCTCTGTGTCTGTCTGTCTGTCTGTGGCATCATAGCGCCCGAACCACTGAACCGATTTCAGTTTAGTTTTTTTTGATGAAAGGAGACTTAATCGAGAGTGTTCTTAGCTATGTTTTATAAAAATCGATTGAGCTGTTTAAGAGTTATGGTGGGTTAAAGTAGGGATGGAAGAACCAAAATTCTACAAATGTGCCCAAAATGGTTGTCAATGTGTCGGGGGTTTTTTAAATTTTTAATTTATATTAGTTATTGAATATTGACAAAAAAAAAATACACAATTTCTACAGTTTAAATATTGTATCTTATTGTAGTTAATAAAGGTATTTCTACACGTTCTAAATATATTTGGAACGAATTAACAAACAATACGGGTTCTCACTCCATCTGAAAACTAGAGCTACAAACGTCTCACGTATCTTGATGTATAAATTATTTCTCAGATCATGAATCAAAAGAGTGCTAAAAACTCCGTGAAGTTTTTTTGTTGCTGACGTACGTACCTACCTACTTAATTCCTACCTGCATATATACAAGGTTATTTCTAATCAATTAGCATCCTTTTAGGGGCTTATTCTGTATATCAAAACTAACAACTTTAGTTCTGCGTCTTTTGTCAAAACTCATTTTTTTTATGTTCCATAGAAAAATGTCGTTTACCCGCGACAAAATGTATGCACAGCTGATTTTTAGGGTTCCGTGCCCAAAAGGGTAAAAACGGGACCCTATTACTAAGACTTCGATGTCCGTCTGTCCGTCTGTCTGTCACCGGGCTGTATCTCATGAACCATGATAGCTAGGCAGGTGAAATTATCACAGATGATGTATTTCTGTTGCAGCTATAACAACAAATCGCACCCTTAGAATATAAGAGGCACGATACAAAAAACGCTTTTTTTTAGTTAAGTATACTGTCAAAATGCGTAAGACGAAACGCGCCTAATGCAAAGACCCCTGTAGTTCTAATGCGCTTAATTTTCGCTAGATGTCACTAGTGTCACTTATGAATTTGTAACAAATTGTGCAGTCGGTAATTAATAAACCGGCACTACGCCAGTTGGGGCCGTTAGGCCCGAAGTACTTAAAACAGAATAAAATAAAAATTTAAGGGGGCCCATACAACAAACGTGATATTTAGGAGTTTTTCGCTCGCTATTAATAACGGCAAGAGGAATCCCATACGGTACGGAACCCTCCGTGTGCGAGTCCGACTCGCACTTGGCCTTTTTTTTTTTAGTTCTGACAAAAGTCGCAGAACAAAAGTTGTTTTTGATGTACAGAACAAGCCCCTAAAAGGATGCTAATTGATTAGAAATAACCCTGTATTGGCACATTCCAAGGACCTTGAAAATTAAATCGACTCTGAATTTTATGACGTGCTGAGAATTAAAATTAAATGGCATGGTAATAAATAACGCACCCAACTATCAATCCATACACTTCTTTCTTTTTGTGTGATTTTTGTGCACCTACAATGAAAATCAATTGACCACGCTCATGACGTAATCTTTAATTACACTTTATGATGCTTTGTTCAGCTTCAGACGGACTCTAGGGCTACTGTATTAAAAGCCAGAATTTTATGGCCAAAATTTTATTTTATGTCTTAAAAGTTCTAATCTTCTAAAAAAAAGTAGCGGGAGCGATTTTAGAACTTTTTACTCCATAAATTGATAGATAGAACTCCAGAAATCTATTCTTGCTTGCTCGTAAAAGGGTCTATAAGATATTATGGAATATGAAATATTTTCCTCAAAAAATCTAAAAAAAGGGAAATATGCCTCAGGACATTATCATTTGCCTAATTTCTAAAAACAGACCGCAAACCGCAAAAATACTTTTTGATATCTCCAGCATTCCACAAACGAACTTATTTTTCATTCCGCACACTTTTTCACCCCGTTTTAATTTAGTAGCAGATTTCATTAAGTTCTGACGAATGTCATCAAGCGATCAAAATCGCGGCCCCTCGCAATAAGTCCCTACCCTTATCGGTTATGGGCAAGGACGAGTGAAGCTTTCGGGCGAAAATTCTAATGACCACCCCCTAATTTTCATTTATAAAAATTAAGCGTAAAAATTTGTTTGTGTAATATTCCATTTATAAGGTTAATGACTTTTTTTTGGTAATAGCGTTGGACAAATGTAGGTTTTAACTAAGGTGATGTGGTGTTTTTAATTAGTTAACAGATGTTTTGGTCTTAGAACTTCTAACAAGAACTTAAAGCGTAACAAAATATTGTGAGGATACCTTATGGTTACTCTACTGCTCATTGAAAATTTTCTGTGAACTAGTGATAAGTTCGTATAACCTGGGAGGCTAGCCCTGGTGTCAGTTTTTAAACCGCTTTAAGGTCTCTGACATGGCTAAACAGTTAGAACAACCTGAACCTATAATTTAACGTGCCGCGGTAGCGTTCAGTTGTAAATGCCACCCGAGGTCACCCATCCGAAGACTGACCGGAAGTGCAAAAGAAATATATCATTATCATTAGGTACAACTGAAAGTTGTCCACTGATGGACATAGCCCTCTCCAATAGCTTTCCGAAATATAATCACATGTCCGTGGTTTGCATCCAGTCACTTTCTGGTTTTAGTAAAATTATTTGTCTACCTTAAATTCGAGAATAAAAACATTTATTTACCTTTACTGAAATCGTTATCACAATACCAACATTTATAGAAACAAATCATAGTTAAAATCAAAATAAGCATTTTCCGGCAACCTATAGAAAAATTGGAACAAAAAAGTTACGAGGACATAAACTTTGTCCAATAAAAAATTAATAATCATACGTAATATTTTACAACCCAAACAGAGAATATAAAAATCGTGTCCAATCAAAAACGAGACGAAACAAATTGCGTCCGTGGGCATATATTATAACACGCAAATGTCCGAGAATACAACCGACATGGTGAAGGTGATTTTATTTGTAACCTTATTTAACCATTGTGAAGATGCAAACAAGCTTGAAATAAAATAAAATTACAAATGAATTACGCCAAAATCACGTTAATAAATGTACAGAGCATGAAATACGTTTACTAACAATGAAAGTTTCGTTAATTCTGATTTTACCGAATAAAGGAATGAAAAATTAAGGTCCAGTTTTTTCCCAATAAAAAGCAACTGTAACAATCTTCAGTCACTCTTCATTATAATCAGGAAAGCGAAATTAAGCAATAAAGCGAAAGTACACAAGTGCGAAAGTGCGCAGTTTTGTTGCTGCATAACAAAACTACATCTTAATGTTTCTAGAAGACTCTGCCCATTTTAAAAATATGGGTAGAGTTTTTAGGAAACGTTTGCATCAATGTCGGTCCAAGTTCCAGACAAAGCACCCAGATTGTTACTCACGTACATAAGTTATTTGCATGAATTTATTCGTATGTTTATGAGATATCGAGACCCACAGGGACATTTTAGTGTTTGTAGGACGCTGCATACTTACGACCATGTTCTGCAGAACAGCTGCGACCTCTGCTCGGAGATAGTAAACTGAATTCAATTTAGTCTAGAGAATAAATTTCCTTAAAAATAAATAGAAGAAGTTATGTTTCTAAATTGTTATTCTAAAACAAACTATTAAAGTGGATCAACGGTCTAGAAGAGAAGCTAAGTGGTTCTAAGTAAAATATTTAAATTGATCAATGACAATACATTCCATGATAACATACTGTCAGGAAGCTATTCACAGGGATAACATTGTAACAGTAACAGACTTTGGGCTACTACTAAATAATATGTAGAACTACACTCAACGGGTAATGGGCTATATACAGGGTTATTGGAAAATTTGCATCCTTTTAAGGGCATCCTTTTAAAGGCTGTACATAAATAAACATCATTTTTTTCGACTACGACTTCTAAAATTTTGTACTCATTTATTTTCATCCACACAAGTATTCAGTAGCGCTCGTAGCGTAGTTTGACTAGGTGATTGTCAGCGATCACCGAAATTAAGCAACGTTCCGCACGGTCAGTATTTGTATTATTTTATGGGTGACCGCGGGTGGCATTTTCTAACTGAGCGCTACCGTGGCTCGGATGACACGTTAAATTGTAGGTCCCGGTTGTTTTAACCGCTTAGCCATGTCAGAGGACTTCAGGCGGCCTAAAAACTCTGACACTAGGGCTAGCCACCCGGCCTATACGATCTTACTATCCACACAAAATTAAAATTTTTTTTTTGATCGGACTAAACATAATTAACTGAATGTAAAAGCACGTCGCGAAACTAAGAGCTCCGAGGAGATGCTGTTTAAATATGCAAACAAGTGTAAATATTAGTGAGGTATGTAAAAAACAAATATTTGTACATAATTATGCTGATTCCGCTGTTTAATTACTTTTTTGGGAATTTGTTGAGACTTGGGGAAAGTTGTCGTACAAAAGGTGTTGTTTTTAATGGCCTTAAATGGATGCTAATTGATATGATTTTTATCACAGGTGGCGCCGCCAACGCTATAAGTTGGTGGTAATGATAAGCACTTCAAAAATTTGGCGCTTGCGTAGGAGGCAAGCTGGCTCAGTTGGTTAGAGCGTCGGGCTAGTGATCCGAAGGGGCAGGTTCAAATCCTGCGTTCGCTTCAGATTTTTGAAATGCTTATCACAAAGATAACTCTTTGGGATGCTAATTGATTAACAATACCCCTGTATACCATACTAGGGCAGTTCATACACCCATCTATCCAACTGTTCATAGTTCATCCAATAGTCCGTAGACATTAGTGCGTGATTGCCTGTAAGCAAGTGCCATGGGTGATAAGGCCGCCATTTTAAAAATTACATCCTTACATAGTATAAAATAAAGTCGCTATTTTTGTCTGTTTGTTTGTCTGTATGCTTAAATCTTTAAAACTACGCAACGGATTTTGATGCGGTTTTTTTAATGGATAGAGTGATTCAAGAGGAAGGTTTATATGTATAACTAGCAGCGCCCCGCGGTTTTACCCGCGTTGTGCCCGTTCCCGTGGGAATTTCGGGAATTTTTATACATATAAACCTTCCTCTTGAATCACTCTATCCATTAAACAAATCCGCATCAAAATCCGTTGCGTAGTTTTAAAGATTTAAGCATACAGACAAACAAACAAACAAACGAAAATAGCGACTTTATTTTATACTATGTAAGGATACACATGTGCGAAGTCGGGGCGGGTCGTCTAGTATTATTATAAACGTATAAATAGTGTTTAATTTTTGCTTTGTGGTTATAAATAAAGAGTTTTGTCTGTCTGTCTGACTGTCATCTGCCTTTAGGACGTCCACTGCTGCATACTGGCCATACGGAATGCACCCAGCGTAATCCTGCAGTTTTTATGAAGATATTGCATGTCTATAAATTCACATCCTGAAAGAAATCACTTTCAGTGATAAGGCCGCCGGTTGCTTCACATGTTTTAGTAGCTACTTTTTCTCAATTTTTTTGTTTTTTGTGTGTATGAATGTAAATAAATAAAAATAAAAATAATTTATTTATAAACATCAATGCCATAATTCAATATAAAAAGCCAAACAATTTAAAAAGGACACATACACACATTTGCCTGAACTAGGTTAAACCTGTGCTTCAGGCTGACAAAGAGCCAAAAAAGAAAATTTAATACTTATAAATAAAATAACTACTTGCTACTTAAACTTAGTAAAATACTTCTATAAACTGATTACAGTGCAAAAGTGCGACATACTTACTTAGTAACCTAAACAAAATACCTGATAATACCTAAAAACCTAACGTTTTATACAGAACTAAAAAAATTGAAGACTAAGTTAAAATAGTCTACCTAATGCTTAAAAATAGAACGTGACATTTGTAAACCTACTTAAAAGTTAGGAATGCTTAACTGTACAGTTTCAACTTATTTCACTATTAACAACAATTTCTCTGTATCATCGTACGACATATTTTGAAGGACCTCAGTGATTAGTCTTTTACAGGTATTATAATTAACCGGGTATATATTAACTAACGTGTTCAACCTATTGTAGAGAAGCGGCCCAAGAAATCTGTAAAATTTAGAACTGAAAGCATGTTTTGAATTTGTTAGTTAAGGACAGACATTGAATTTCCGTCTTTTGTTAGTTATTTCTGCGCTATAGGGCAGAGCTGCGTGCTGTTTTAGAACAACGTTTTGTATGAACAACTGCCTTACTGTTAGTACTTTACATGATTCATAGAGTATGTGAATCAATAAAGAGTATATCTATCTATCTATCCGTCATCAAGTTTCTTCTTCGATCACGATGTGGTTTTTAGTAAAAATCCAGTCTTAAAATGCGTACACACTTCACATAGCCTAAAGTTTTTCGAAAATAAAATTTACTTGTAAAATCCTACTAAAACAGCGTCATCTAAAGAAGATGTTTCCCATTTCTCATTTACATCTAAATCGTATAATTTCAAAACGTCAGCGAAACAAACAAACAACCCACATATCCGAGCGATATTCATCAAGTCAAACATCCAATTTATCACAATGGAGTCCCTTCCTAAAAGCAGAAAGGCAATCCAAGTCCTAAAAACAGTCGTACCCCATTCGCAGTTTACAACATGCGCCAGACCCCATACTCAATTAAAATAAGTCCGCCCTAAAAACGCTTCCGGGCCCCAATTTCAGCGGCCCGACAAACATTTCCGCTTGTATGTACAGTCACTTCTTTAACGAATTCTCGAGTAGGGCTGTACTCTAGTTGTTTGTAGTCTGGGGCTTTCGAGCAAATATCTAAAGAGTCACAATTGTGCATAAAAAGTGTCCGAGCCAAAACCCTGCACAAGCTACGTGGTGGGCAGGGTTTTTAGTTAGTCGTAACTCGTAAGGCGATTGCAAGCTGACTATAACGCCGCGCGTTGCCTAAATTCTTGGTTAATAATTACAAGCACTAATTAGGTGACATAACGTCGAGATTCGAGAAAACGGGTCATTGTGAATTATTTAATGTAGATATCTTAGTAGGTATGTATGGCGGCGCTCAGAGATTTTTTTACTACTTTCACTCAGGGACTGTGGCTCTGTAGACGTTTGCTCGAAGTTTTGGGCTTTAATGATGAGAACGAAGAAAGTGTAGTATTTCTTCGCTACTTACATGTCTTATTATCACAAAAATATCAGTAGGTAGTAAGATAAGATCAGATTCATAAATATACCCCTTCAATGAACTCCCAAAACGACGAACTAAGCAATACAAATATCTCAATATCTCTTTAATGACGAGCGCAGTGCTGTGGCACATAGATTTTGTTCAGAAGGTGACACGGACCTGTCGCTGGCACGTAAGGCTCTTAACAACTAACAATTGTTAAGTACCTAACTATACAAAAAAGCCAGTTAAAAAAGCTTTTCGGTGTAATGCGCTTGCAACCAAGCGCAATCAATAAAATTTATGTCCAAATTGTCTGTAAATGTTTTTGTTGGACGTCCCAAGCAGCAACGGACGAATATCCTAAACGTTATATATACGTTATTTATTCTATCGTTGTACGTCATTATAAACATGAAATTACTAAAAAACATCAGCTGTTACGTTTTTCTCGAAAAATTGCTACGACCCACGAACTATACATATTACCATGCGTTACAATTCAGTGAACATGTTTTATACTAACTCCCGGTATATATTATGCCCATGATTTTTCCTCCTAGCTCCACCCCTGCCTCCTACTTGAGTATGCCTTACCCGAATCGGATTATGTCGGCAGCCATAAATCTATGGGCAATAGAGTCCCGATGCGTTTATATATTTAACAACGGCGAGTTTGGGCTCTCATTAAATAACTAGAGTGTAATGGTATTACTTTCAGCCCTGCTGTCAATACTTGATAGGGTTGGGTCAACGGACTGATTTGATTCGGATGTGGGATGTCAATGCATAGTAAATCATGGGTTACGACTGCAGGGTTGCAAGATTGGGCTTTTCGGTGTAGTTATTTTGCCAGTGTTGTCTTTTTTATGCTTTATTATGTAATAGTTTATTATTTAGTCATAGGATTCTTTTATAATTTTATATGTATGGTTTTCTTTATTTTTAGGTATGTTAAGTTTTTATATCAATTTTATTAGTATGTATGTTTATGATGTATAATCAAACTTATATTTTAACTAATGCGCACCCCGTCCATTATTTATACGCTTTCTGTCCTCTCCATCCTAAGGTTGCCTGGCAGAGATCGCTATCAGCGATAAGGCCGCCCATTGTTACACTGTTTATGTATCTTTGCTTCTTCTTTTTTTTTATTTCTTGGTGTGCATTAAAGAGTTTATCTATCTATCTATGCTGATAAGAATTAATTATAAAGGCAAGTAAATATTTTATTGAAGCCTTAGAGATTTATGAACAGAAATGATTTCGAGTAGGAATATAAATGGCTAGGGATGGTATGAAATAAGTATGTACAGATTACTTTTTGTGGGAAATAAATATGCTCACATAATACTTATAATTCACGAATGGAGACCACGAGTAAGCGCAGCGTAGGACATCCACCGGTTAGGTGGATTGACGATATAATAATGAACACAGGAACGCTCTGGATGCAGGCCGCTTCCAAGCGGGCTTATTTTAAATCCACAGGGGAGGGCTATGTCCAGCAGAAAACGTTCTACGATTGATGTATGCATGGATGTCGTTCATTTACAGATAGATATCTGTGGATGTAGTAGGTACTTATAATTTATATATACGTATAAACCTGGTTGATAGCCTAGTGTCAGAGCCTTATAAGCTATCGAAAATCCTCTAACATGGCCAACCGGTTAAAACATCGACTTGGATTTATTTTTTTATGAGTAAAATAACATTATTAAATAATCATATGATTTAGTACTTACCACAAGAAAGTATCATGTCATGGTAAGTACTAAATCATATTTCAATTAATAAATCCAGTTAATTTGATAAAAACTTAATTAACACTTCGTTGAGCATCAAGTGAGAATAAGAACACCATTTCTCAATGTCGCAACAGATTTTATAATAACTTAGCAAAGCCACAGAAGAAATAATGGTACAAAGCTTCGGTAGAAAAGGCATTTATTTACTGCTCCAACCTTTCAAACTGATATCATTTATTTTTATTCCCGTAAATTAAAACCGCGGAGGCAACTTCGTTTAACTTTCGTCTTGTTGCGTTTAATTTAATAATTTCTCATCTGAAGCCGTTCTAGGGAGGCAAGAGAACTTTTTCAGCTCTCGGGAGAAAAGGAGGACTTTTTATGATTGCTTTCAAAGGTTGTTATTCAAATCGCGTCGCAAACGAACAAGTATTTGATTTATTTAGTTGAGAAACAAGAGGAAGATTTAGGAAATCTCACGGCTTAATAAAGTTTCTGACTTCTGTGTTTTATTTATTTTTGGTGTTTTTTTTTTTTTCTTAGGGGATCGGCTCATAAAAGATTTTAGATATTAATAATTACTTACCTATATTTTTTTTAATATATTATTTAATTCGTTATTACAATAGAATCAAAATTGGATGAGACGTTAAATTGTAGGTCCCGGTTGTTATAACCGTTTAGCCATATCAGAGGCCTTCGGGCGGCCTAAGAACTGACGCCAGGGCTAGCCAACCAGCCTATACGAATTTACTTACTTTAGTATACATATAATGAATAGACGACCTAGTGGGTAAGTAGGTACTGATGGCATATATTTACTAATGTAGTTCTCATCTGGGCGACATAAAAATCTATTCTAAAAAATAAAAATAAATATACCATCCTGTATGATGTATTGTTAATTAGTAATATATTATTATCGACAAAATAATTTTCATGAATTTAATTTATAACGTAAATAATTATATATATATTAACGCCATTTCTAAACAAACACTTTTAACTAAATAGGTAATCTATGTTATAAATGGCACCTTATTAAATTATAAAGAGTATTTTAACACTAAATGAAGACATAATATTTCACTAGCTAACCGGCCGTAGAAAGGAATTTTGCATAAATGAATTTAATGCTGCCCTGCATTAAATTAAGATGATAAATGATCAGCGTAGAGTAACTTATTGTTAGGTTAGGTGGTGTTGATTTTAGTAGAAGAGTGTTTAATATCGTTGTTTTTATAATAACCTTAGTTCAATCTTTAAAAATAGTAAAAACTTGAAACAAATTTTAAGATATTTTTGCGCCCATTTCAGGCAACGGGTGTTAAATATGGTATTTATATAATTCCCTTAGTTCAATCTTTAAAACATTGAAAAAGTTTGGAACAAATTTGAATATTTTTTTGAGTTGATTTCAGGCTACGAATATTCAATGTCGTTATTTTAGTAATAACTTGTCGTTATTTTAGTAATAATTAATTTAATTTAATTTAATTTAGTACAGGCTGACGAAAATCTACCTAATTAGATGGATCTGGTAGGTTCTCGTCATTCATACAACTGGCACCTTCTTGTGTCTACTTGTATTTTTTATTAATTATCTAATGTGATTTATTGATTTTTGTGATTTAATTGATGGGAATTAAGTTTAAAGTACTGATTGATTGTATAGCTGCAATTAATATTTATCGTAAGTGTTTAGTTTCTTGCTAAGTTTTTGCCATTATGTAGATTGTTGACTATTCAAAAGTGTGTCTCTGACACCCATTTGTCGAATAAATGAAATGAAATGAAAAAACTTTAGTTCAATCTATAAAAATGTAAAAAAATAAAACATATTTATAAGATTTTGTCGAGTTGATTTCAGGTCAAGAGAGTTAAATAATGTTATCTTTATAAATTACCTACTACTACTTACTAATATGTAAAAAAATGCGGAACAAATTTTGTCTTTGTCTGTAGGTTGTAATAAAAGACGTTTCAGGTATGATTAGGAATAAATAAACTTCCTCTGTACTGATCTGAAAGGAGCGCAGAGTACTTTTCAAATTAAGGACCAACCCCAATAATGCAGGAAAAAAATTAAGCTTTAGAATTGGCAGTCGTTCCTTTGTAAGAAATATTTTAAAAGTAGTTAGCTCTATTAACCAGGTAACCAGGTCGAGCTAACTGCTTAACTCGTACTTGAAAAAAATTTGGCTAGGGCCAGCCAAAGTTTTGTCAAGTCAGAGTTTCAAGCCGCCTAAAGTTAGAATGTTTCAATTTACTTTCATGATCAATGAAAACTAATCCATTTTTCTTTTGCTACAGGAAATTGCCGCGATACTCATCAGCTTCGACAAACACAGCGAATGGCAGTCCAAAGAAGTCAAAATCCGGTAAGTCTCAAGTCACAACATTTACAATAAACATTACGTGAACCTGAAAATATACTACTTCGTTCAATTTCCTTTCCCCTAACAAAACTCTGTTCAATAAAACTTATCGAAACCACAAAACAACTAGATTTAGGGAATCCTCTCTCTCGAACAAAAAGTAATAAACTTCGCCGAAGCAAAAAAATCCAAAGTACCCTCCAGTCGAAATAAAATTAGAGACTACACGGTCATGTACAATTCATGTCCATTGTCTTAAAAAACTTGAACCGAATTTTTTAAACTAAATTACAAGCCGAATGCACAGAACAAAAAACTATTCACAGCGAAACGAATTAAACTATCAGAAGAGTAGCTCGACATTACTATATACTTTTAGTCTGTGACTGTACCTAATTTGGCGGCCGCATGGGCCCCGTTCTAACTTGTAACAACTTTAAGCAAATTAAAACTTTAGCAGTGACTACTGCTCTCTTTGTACTCGCTTCTGAAATATTAACTCTTTATGGGCAAGCGTTGTACTTGAACATTGTCGTTGCAGTCTAGTCACCCCGTTAAGTTTTAATATGCGGTTTCACTGAAAGTTTTTTCGTACGTGATCTAGTTAGCCCGATTTAGTGGTGAGATGAGATTTCCTCAAGTTTTGTGAAGTTTGTGAAAGTTAGAATAGAGAATGGGACACGTTTAAAGCGAAGCGTGATCATTTGCATTTTGTGTTATTTTTGACGTAATAACGTCTTATAAATCGATGAACGTCAGTTGCACGCACGACAAATTGTCACGTTACGCCTGAGCCGAGCGTGCTAGCGAGAGCGCGGAATAAGCGATAGAGTGACACGAACGGCAATGTTTTGTTATGACGTCAACACTTAAATAATGGTCCTTAAACTGACTTTACAGACAACCAATGTTTTTCTTGAAAAATGTGTTTTAAAAAATTATACATGTCTTAAGTAGGTATTCTAATAGTACTACTATTCTGTCTCTACCTAATTTACTAATATAATTTAAGTAATCAATTAATTATACAGTAGAAATATTCGGAGATTATAATTTAACAAATAAGTAGCATTAATGTAAGCTGGGATTAATGAACAATGATATACATATCTTGCTAAGAATTTGCTTTTCGATTCAGAGCACAGTATATTTGTTACTTTACATTTCAACATATGCAGCCACTTTATAGGTTGAAATAAAACTAAAATGCAGCACCTACTTCCTACATCCATCTTCGTAAGAGTTTTTCCGCCCTTACTTGTGTACTGATAGCATCTCTCGTACACATAAAGTAGCTGTTATTTTAACAATAAGAACTTTATGGGCATGTGCAATACGTTTGAACATGCTTGGCATTGCGGTTAACTTAGATGTAATATTTACTTCCTAGAGGTTTGATTGTTTAGTAAGCCACTTCTGACGAGTCTCTAAAAATAGTTCAACTTCCACTTACCTAGTGATAGCATCGCCAGTGTTATGGGCAATATGGCTGTCAGTTGTTTCTTTAGCAGGTAAACATTTTCAGTGGCAGTCATACGCGATATGTTTGAATACTGCTGCTTAGAATTTAAAGAACCAAGATGCTATAAGTACTTCTTAAGCCCCTGATTAACGCACAAAAAACTTCGACTTTAAAACTCAGTTTTAAAGATTAGGTCTTTAAAACTCGGTGTTAAAATCGACGACTTTATGATGTTCCATTTGACGCTTTCCTCTTTTACAATTTACTTTTTTGTTTAGAATAGCCATTTTAGTACTAAAGCGTTGCGCTAAATTGATAATTTTAATTATATTTAAAAAAAATATTTTTTCATGCAACACTATTGTACTGGACATGGCTATTTTAAAAGAAAAAGTAAACGGTAAAAGAAGAGAGCGTCAAATGGAACGTCAAAATGTCGTCAATTTCAAAACCGAGTTTTAAAAACCTGGTTTTGAAAATCGACCGTCTTAACACAAAAGATTTAAACACGCTTTAAACACTGTTTAACCACCCAACCACCCAATTTGTATTGTAAAGCATTGACTAAAGCGTGTGTAAAAATTTTGTGATAAAACGGCGAATCTTTAAAACCGAGTTTTAAAGTAAGTTTTTTGTACGACGATCCGGGGCTATACAGATACAAATTTGAAAGATTAGTTTCACTCCTTATCACCAGAAGTTTTTCAACTAAACTTACCTATCGATCTATGGCCATCAGTAATTGTTCAGCAGATAAACAATTACAACGGCATTCATGTGCACATCGGCCGGCAGTTAGCGCGACGTTACTGGATTTACTGCGAAGGTCCGTGCTAATGGGCCGGCTTGATCTACAACAATCGCCATTACTGCCCATGGTATTCAATGGAACTGAGCGCTCTGCGGCTGCGATAGAATGTTGGCGTAGGCCTCTTCAGATGGTAGAAGTTATGCGATGGAGGAAAGCGTCTTATCACTTTCACTATCATCCGCAGCCTTCTTTATTCCACTGCTTGGTATATATTCCTCTCTCTTGCAGTGGCATAGGCCATGGGTTTGAATAACTATCAATCAAACACCTAAAATCTCCATGACGTATTAACTAAAACGGAAATAAAAGAACATTAATTTGTACCAAAAGAAATCAAAAATGTAGGTAGCAAAGTTGCAAACTGTTTTGCTATTCCACAACGAATCCCCATCGGGGTGACGTTAAATAAATCATAGTAATTGTGGCCACAATGTTTGAATTTCCATGTAAAGTTCTAAGTAACGGTATTACAGAAGTTGGCCTATTCCAGTTTTAAATTATGTCGGTTATTTACGATCTAAGAACATTGTGAAATATTCGTGTAGTTTTTGCTAATGATCGGGAACACGATCGCGAACTTTTATAAGATAAAAACGTTGTCGTATTTTTGCAAATTAGTGAAATATTGGTAAATATTTCATTAGGAAGTTTTGCAGTTTTGAATGTGTTTTGGCACGTCATTGTTGCATTTTCAGCACCTTGACGAAGCGACTGAATAATTTCATGGTATGATGTTTATTGTTGTATTTTGTAACTTTCTTCGACAAAAAAATTTCTTCGACCGATATTTTAAAAGTATGAACTATTATTTACGCTCATTTTACCTCTTGCTTTATTTTGGGATGTTTTAGTTGTGGGCTAACTATTGCTGCCGGATTCAAAGAAGTGAAAGTAAAAATAGGAATTTCATTAAGTAGGTAAAGTTTTGGACTGGTTTTTTAGCCTATTTCAATATTAACCTGAATATTCTCAGTTCCTTAAACGATCTTTATCTCCTTTAAAATACTAATTAGTATTTGTTTGGATTGGATAATTAAGTTTTAACAAGCTTTTATTTAACTTGCTATGGATGTACCTATGTAAGTAAGGTCGGGTTGAATCTTACTAGTTAAATTTTACTAACTTCCCGGTTTCCGATTGAGCTGAAATTTTGCATGCATGTGTATATCTTGTGACAAAGCTGATCTGATGATAGAGTCGGAAGGTGGCCATAGGAACTCCTGTACTTGTATTTTTCCTGTCTTGGTCTGCTGCTACATCATATCCAGGATCTCATACTCATACTCATTTATTCATACAAAATTGCATACGTCAAAAAATTCCAGTAGGTAGTCATCTATGAGTTACAATAATAAAAATAACCATTAATTAAAATTAGAATAATAACAATTTCAAATGTCAAATGAATTAAAATAAAGAATATAAATAAATTAATACTTTATAGTATACAAACGTCATTATGTTTTTTACACAGTCACTTTTAACGACATAAATTCTCAAAATCTTGCATTTAATTTTTACAATAATTTATTTATGTACCTACCTAGTTTAGGGTGTGAGTCGTTGGAGACTTAGATATTGGAGAAGAAAATGTAATTCTACTGTAAATTTTATCACACAGTGTTCCACTTTTATGATATAGAGTTTTGTGTTAAGTTATTTTACAATATTATATCCTATATCTCTCAAACATTGCTTCAATCTCCTAACGACAACTTTTTAATCAAAACAGAATTACAAGCAGAACAACAGTCGAAATAAATTAATACGCAGATAAAAAGCGCTAACTGTCGTGACGACGTTACTGCCGATTGCCGTCGGTTTATAGCGCTATAACGCGCGGATTTATGGCGCTTCCACCCGAGACCCGGGGATTCCGGTTAATATAATAGCTGTTTAACTTGGCCAGAGATGCTAGTGTCCGGCAAGTTCAGTCATTTTAGTTTTACTATGGTTTTGAGGTGCAAAGCGTCAGTTTTGCTTTTTAGCGACTTCCAAAAAGAAAGAGGTTCTATGATCGTCTGTGTGTGTGTTTTTTTTTGTGTATGTTCAATATTATATTGTTTCTTTTTTTCCATAATAAGAAAAATCTACATTCTAATGTCTCTTGCGTTTGGACACAATAACACACTACTTTCAGGAGCATTCATACACAACGCGCGCGCGCACACATACACACACGCACTCACACACGCACACACACACACGCACACAAACACACACACGTGCGCGGACCGCGCGCACATGGTTACTGGGATTCGTTTGGGAGTAATGCTGATGATGATGAACAATATTAGGTTATTAACTAGCTAAACTAAGATAAAACATCTTTATAAACGTAATTTTATATGCTTATTGTATATTGTTATACTATACAACACTGTACTGTAGGTACTGTTCTAATAGTTTATACTATCTATTTAATAATTATATCTAATAATTAGTGTATAATATACTTATAATTATGTACTAAAAATAAGTACATAGCATCAATAAACGAGAGATATGTACCTATAGAAATTATCAAACTACAAAGTAATAATTACTTACCATGTTTTAAATTAAGATTATTTCAAGTTAAAAAAACTAAAAAAAAAAGATTAATACAATACATGCATATGTAGGGATTGATACATGGTACAACATATCATAACATTCATAACTATATCTTACTAATAATTATTTAGTATAATAACAAACATAAATACATATTTAACACAACACCTTCACTTTACTGTTGTCGGTTCAAACAATTGTCTGATTTGTGTACGCTTACTACATTCTCCTTGATCCATTAAAATCGTCCGTCTCCGTCGTACACATTACACGTTGCCTAGTAAGTGAGCGAGAGGAAAACTGCCGCCCGAGATACAGTTTAAACTAGTTCGGGCGGTAGGGTAAATCTTGATTATTTACAAAGCAGAAATTAAAACGAATACCTACTTACATGTTTTATGTAATTGTTGTATTACGAATAGGTGTGTTTCAATGTTAATGTTAATGTATAAATCTAACAATTCAATGTACCTACTTGTTCGTTTTATATAAATAAATAAATTGATTGATTGATTGATTGATCGATATTTTCGCCAATTGTGAACCGATTTACAATTTTTTTAGTTTGAAAGAGATACTTACTCCCGAAGTATTACCATTTAAATTTTATCGAAATCGGTTTAGCCGTTTTTGATAAATAAACTAAGGATTACCTACTACCTAATAAAAATCAAAAATCAAAGTGACATTATTTTCCACTTTCATCTTCAATTGCCTCTCTTTAGAAATTTCAGACATTTTTTATAGGTATTTCATAGGTGAAACAGAATCAATGTGAAAACAGCAAATCTACTGTTTAAACAGTAGGGTTGGCAGCCCTGGGCTAACGCAGAGCGGAAATCGAAGCCACCCCTCCTTTCCACTGTAGTTAGGGTCACTCACTAGTCACTTGGCCACCGACGCAGTCAAGTCAAATACCTACGAGTATAATGAAAGTGTCCTCATATAACGTACCACGAGCCAGCTAAGGTCGTAGCGTAGCAGCACTGAGGAGTTGTCTTGTAACAATGAGTTACACACTTTATAGCTGAAAAGTACCTGACAAATGATTCACAACAGAGAAAAAATTAAACAAGCAGATATAAAATTGCTAAAATAAAGTATATCCGGCCAAATGATCACTTTCTACAACACTAACACCATAATAATGGCTGTTTAACCCTGGCAAGTTCCAAAATGGACGACAGTTTGAAATTTTTAACCTTGAAACTAGTTTAATTACCGACTTCGCCTGCTTTATGATCTGTCTTTACAACTATGTTAGATGTACTTTTTCATAGCTAAAGTTAAATTGGAATGGTTGTAATATAACATTCGGGTTGTGAAGGGTTTTTATAGGCATTTAAGTTGCTGTGTCTACGTTTTGACAAAATTACGTTGTAAATTACGGTAATGGGTCATTTTCTCAAGATTATAGAAACGTTTGTAACAATAACGTAGCCTAAATTGAGAGATAACGACAGGGTAAAGTAAAATTACTGAACAATTAGAGTAATGTGAATCATCACTACATAGGTAGTATAAAACAAAGTCGCCTCCCGCTTCTGTCCCCATGTACGAGAATGCTTATATCTTTAAAACTACGCAACGGATTTTGATGCGGTTTTTTTAATAGATAGAGTGATTTAAGAGGAAGGTTTATATGTATAATAAACCTGTGCGAAGCCGGGGCGGGTCGCTAGTACTTTATATATCAGGCTGATAAATACCGTAGCCTAAATTGAGAGATAACGACAGGGTAAAGTAAAATTACTGAACAATTAGAGTAATGTGAATCATCACTACATAGGTAGTATAAAACAAAGTCGCCTCCCGCTTCTGTCCCCATGTACGAGAATGCTTATATCTTTAAAACTACGCAACGGATTTTGATGCGGTTTTTTTAATAGATAGAGTGATTTAAGAGGAAGGTTTATATGTATAATAAACCTGTGCGAAGCCGGGGCGGGTCGCTAGTACTTTATATATCAGGCTGATAAATACCGTAGCCTAAATTGAGAGATAACGACAGGGTAAAGTAAAATTACTGAACAATTAGAGTAATGTGAATCATCACTACATAGGTAGTATAAAACAAAGTCGCCTCCCGCTTCTGTCCCCATGTACGAGAATGCTTATATCTTTAAAACTACGCAACGGATTTTGATGCGGTTTTTTTAATAGATAGAGTGATTTAAGAGGAAGGTTTATATGTATAATAAACCTGTGCGAAGCCGGGGCGGGTCGCTAGTACTTTATATATCAGGCTGATAAATACCGTAGCCTAAATTGAGAGATAACGACAGGGTAAAGTAAAATTACTGAACAATTAGAGTAATGTGAATCATCACTACATAGGTAGTATAAAACAAAGTCGCCTCCCGCTTCTGTCCCCATGTACGAGAATGCTTATATCTTTAAAACTACGCAACGGATTTTGATGCGGTTTTTTTAATAGATAGAGTGATTTAAGAGGAAGGTTTATATGTATAATAAACCTGTGCGAAGCCGGGGCGGGTCGCTAGTACTTTATATATCAGGCTGATAAATACCGTAGCCTAAATTGAGAGATAACGACAGGGTAAAGTAAAATTACTGAACAATTAGAGTAATGTGAATCATCACTACATAGGTAGTATAAAACAAAGTCGCCTCCCGCTTCTGTCCCCATGTACGAGAATGCTTATATCTTTAAAACTACGCAACGGATTTTGATGCGGTTTTTTTAATAGATAGAGTGATTTAAGAGGAAGGTTTATATGTATAATAAACCTGTGCGAAGCCGGGGCGGGTCGCTAGTACTTTATATATCAGGCTGATAAATACCGTAGCCTAAATTGAGAGATAACGACAGGGTAAAGTAAAATTACTGAACAATTAGAGTAATGTGAATCATCACTACATAGGTAGTATAAAACAAAGTCGCCTCCCGCTTCTGTCCCCATGTACGAGAATGCTTATATCTTTAAAACTACGCAACGGATTTTGATGCGGTTTTTTTAATACATAGAGTGATTTAAGAGGAAGGTTTATATGTATAATAAACCTGTGCGAAGCCGGGGCGGGTCGCTAGTACTTTATATATCAGGCTGATAAATACCGTAGCCTAAATTGAGAGATAACGACAGGGTAAAGTAAAATTACTGAACAATTAGAGTAATGTGAATCATCACTACATAGGTAGTATAAAACAAAGTCGCCTCCCGCTTCTGTCCCCATGTACGAGAATGCTTATATCTTTAAAACTACGCAACGGATTTTGATGCGGTTTTTTTAATAGATAGAGTGATTTAAGAGGAAGGTTTATATGTATAATAAACCTGTGCGAAGCCGGGGCGGGTCGCTAGTATTTTATATATCAGGCTGATAAATACCGTAGCCTAAATTGAGAGATAACGACAGGGTAAAGTAAAATTACTGAACAATTAGAGTAATGTGAATCATCACTACATAGGTAGTATAAAACAAAGTCGCCTCCCGCTTCTGTCCCCATGTACGAGAATGCTTATATCTTTAAAACTACGCAACGGATTTTGATGCGGTTTTTTTAATAGATAGAGTGATTTAAGAGGAAGGTTTATATGTATAATAAACCTGTGCGAAGCCGGGGCGGGTCGCTAGTACTTTATATATCAGGCTGATAAATACCGTAGCCTAAATTGAGAGATAACGACAGGGTAAAGTAAAAACAAATTAATTAATTAATTAATAAGTACAAATTTGAACCGATTACAGAATGTTTTGTGACAAACTAGATTATTTTTGTATGGCTTTAAGTCGTGAAGACTGGAAGGAGAATAGAATCTTTTCCCAGCAGTGGGAAAAAACAGGTTACAATAATAAAAATAAAATTCGTCATCCGTTCTATATTATTTTACAATAAAGTTGCTGTTCAAAAAACAAGTGTGTGGAAATGCATAAACCATGCGACGCCAAAATATAAAAGAATAAATGTGTATTTTAAAAATAACATGCTCTTTTTATCAATGCAATCACGTTTAGCAAGAGACATGCAGCTTTACACGTTTAGAAATCTACATGACTAGCTGCTATTCGATTAAATCTCTCGATGCTTGTCCTACGTATTTATGGGATCGATCACGCTGATGGAGATAGAAGATTCGAATTAATGCTGACGAATCGGGGTCTAACGCCTAACTCGATTGGCACTGATCGGCTTCGTTCTCGGCTAAACAATCTGAGAGACGCGAGACGGGGCAAACACTTTGCCAATTAAAAGTAGTTGAGTGGTTTTTGTACTTTATTGTACTGCTTTCTAGTTATTAAACCTTTAGATTTGTAACAGAATAATACTACAAATGTAGGTAGGCTAAGCTAGGTTTAATAGTGTTTTAAGGTTTATAACTGTAAAATTTATGGAAATAAATTAAAAAAAAAGGTAATATATATTTAAATTAATTTAGCGTAATTTATACAAATAAAACCCAGACAAGTGTGACAAGACAAGACAAGTGTGTGTCATGCTCGCCCAGCGAGACATCCCTATAAATCTCTAGAATTTTGAAGAAACCGGAAACCAAGTTGTTAGTTGTAACTAAACCCTAGGCCGGAGATAGTCATCGATAAAAAGGGAAAAGGGTTTTTTTTTTTACAATTTTCGACATAAACTGAAAATGAGACATCGTAAAAATTAAAATAAAAACATCTGGTTTTAGCATCAAAATTTAAAACAGAAAAAAATGTCGATGGGCTTTAGCTTGTGCTAACAAAGTTTTTTCAAATGATACTCTACCTACATGATGCAGTTAACTTACTTTAAAATTTGAAAAAAATATATAAAGGGAATCTTATTTTTTGGTACACTTAACAAAGTCCTAAAATCCGGTGACCCTTGTAGTATTGTAGATACAAAGGTAGAAGCAAATTTTTAGTACAATTGTAACCTTCATCATCAATAAAATATATTTATGTGCCAAAAAAAATTTTCGCTGCTCTCACGCTTCCCGTTATGAAGTTCCCGCTACAAATTTTGAACCACAGATATCCTGCGTTTTGAACCGACGACACGAAAGAGGTTTACAAGTCGTTGCGTATATTTTTTTTAATGTTTGACCCGTACAAATTTTATCGAAATCGGCAGAGCCAAAAATAGTGTGAAAATTACTACATCGATCCGCGCAAACTCTTCGAATGCTGTACATGGTTGAAGTCGGTTATTCCATTTTTTTTTGCAAAATACTCGGAATTACATGTAATTGACCGACGAACCGGAGGAGGTACTCAAATAGACCCGCATATTTTTTTTTATGTAAAACCAATAATTATTATTTTTTATTAGAAAGAGTATACTTCGAAATTGGTCCCATTTAAATGTTATCGAAATCGGCTGAGCCATTTTCGATAAATCAACAATAATGTGAAAAATGCTACATCGAAACATTCGCAAATTCTGTACACGGGTGAAGTCAGTCGTGCTATTTTTTGCAAAAAAATATTATTTAGTAAAGTTTGTTCGACCTATAGTGAAAAAATAGCACATGTTACCTTAGTACCTTTCTGACCTAGGAACACAAGTGACGGATTGTCACAAGTAGATATTTTGATCCACGCACCCTAGGCCCAGATAGGCAGTTCGATAGCCCCGAGCTATCTAGGTAAATGTCGACGTGTCGTTGGCTCCGTTGAATTGTGAATTCAAGGTTCGTCCAGGTTTGGTGGTCGATCCCAAAAGGTATGTGTGTTCTCAACAAAGATTGTGAAATTATGAATTCAGATTTTTTCTCAATCGGGAGAGTTCGGAAAAAAGGGGTTAATTGTATTATTAACCGATTTACAAAAAGGAGGAAGTTATATGTTTGTTTGAATGTATTTTTTTGTACAATTGTATGTTTTTTTTGCATAATTGTTCATCGATATTCTCGTTGACCGAGCGTTAGCGAGGTCTCTGAGTCTAATGGGACGAGCCGGCATTTGAGCTGTCAGATGTATGTTTGTATGTTTCTTTGTTCGACGATAACTCAAGTACCGCTCAGCCGATCTCCATGAAATTTAGCATGCACGTTTATATATATAGAATTTTTAAGTTCGAATATGAGCGTCTTCTGTTCAGTGGTGTCGAAGATACCAGGACTGGTGGTAAAAAGAGGCAAAACGGCGCCACTTTTCTGCGGGAGTTGCTTGGGTCAAATCTAGTAATTGAAATTCGACCCTCTTCCCGTTGACTGATTGATCTGATATTTGGTACACACCTTTAGTTCAAAAGACAATATAATATTATTAATTATTATATATTTTGTATAACTTTATATATTTAAACAATTCTATATATTTTTCAACGTTAAATATGTTGGAGCGCTTTACGCAAAGTTACCTTTTGAACCATTCATGTACTTAGTTACTAAGCACATTAGTTCAATCTTAAAAATCATAGATGGCTCCGTTCATCGAGCGACAAAATCCTGAATCCCGCAAATGACTTTTGTAATGAATTTAGTGAGCTATTTGATATATTTTGTTATCTTTGCGTTTTCGGTACGGCACAATAAACCATCGGTCTCGGAGTTTAAGAGATTTATTCGAGGGAAGTTTTCGGTGCTTTCTGCTTTTGACTCTTTGGAGGACGCTCGTCGCGCTCAACAAAGTACTCATTTTTAAGGTGCGCTTACACGAGGGCAATAATTGCTCGGGACACGAATGGACCGATCTGGAGCAATTAATGGAGCAATTTCAATAAATTGCGGCAATTATTTCGGCGATATTGCTCCTAATTGCTCCAGATATTTCATATCGCTCAATGTCACAGATACGAATTGACGAATACCCAATGGGCTTGGAAATTCCTAGCAATTTTTGTATATATCTCATTCGCACTTGTTTGTTTTGTGGCTTGCCGTCTTGCTTCCGCGGGGAGAGCGAGAGGTCGGGTGGAAGTAGTTGATGAAGTTGCGCTGTATCGCTCAATATTGTATTGCGCAGCATTGATGCTTGTTACCGTTGCCGTAAATTGCTTGATGTAGTCGTGACGTCATAGTTGACGAGTATTGACTGGAATTGAGCAATTTTAGTTGCCCGTGTAAGCGCACCTTTACGAACATTTATTTAAAGTCCTTATTTAAATTCTGACAGTACTTATGTCAAAAATCCAAATTTTTATGGTCAGTGTCAGTTTCGTGTGAAAGTTTTTGAATATTTTGTTAAAATAAAACAGGACACTAAAAAAGTGATGACGAAAATCTTTGCCTCATTGGCGTCATATGAGTAAACTGTTGAATATTGGCACTACTTTCGGCTGTGGCTACTTAATCTGAACATAGTGTTCAATAAGCCTCCGTGACACTTACAACCACTAGAGCCGTCTGCGATGGCCTTTCCACCTCCCTGTGGTATCGACTGCTACGGGGCATGCTCCGTCGGCTCTCCTGTTATCAACGGGATAACTCTTCGCAACGCCTACTACTGCAGAGCTAGCTGCAACGGTTTTTCCAACTCGCTGTGGTATCTACTGCTATGGAGCGTTCTCCAGAGGCTCTCCTGTGACCGACTAGCCAGCTCTCCGTGACCTCTACTACTGCGGGGCCGTCTGTAACGACTTTTTCCGGTCTCTGTGGTATCTACTGCCATGGGGTGTTTTCCTACGGCAGTCTTGTGATCGAAACCTAGCTCTCCGAGACATCTACGACCACTGGGGCGTTTTGCAACGGCCTTTCCAACTTTCTGTGGTATACAGGGTCTATTTCAATGGCCTTTGCAAAAACGTCGTGGACTTTCTTCTTAGAGTAGCTCGCAGAGTGTGTACGTTTAAGTTTGATGATAGCTAGAGGACTGTATGTAACGTTTACTTATCTTTTAAATAAAATTGTATATAGATGCTGAATTTTGTTGGTTTAAATAATTTACGCTCGAACTAAGTAAATAATCCCAAAGTAGGTTTCTAACATTTTTTCTTAATAGACTTTCTAACAGTGTATAGGTACCTACTAACATTGTAACGTTCACGCTGAACGCCCCACGATTTATTTTTGAGTCTGATCAATGCTCGAGTGATAAGAAAATTAGTGCGTTGAATGCAGTACTTACCTAGGACACGGTAATGATATCTAATACCGTGCCTAGGACTACCAAAATTATTTTTTATCTTTTAGTACATTCTAACAGTAACTTCTCAATAAAACCGTTTATATATTTTATATGTTAAATGAGAATAACCTCTCTCTTTGTTCTTTGAAGCCCTATAAGCTATGCGACTTCTGCTAGTGTTAGATTCCATTCAGTATGATCAGATTTAGCATAATTCAAACATTGTAGCATAACAATAGCAATTTTCGGCTAAAACTCATATATTTGAAATATTTTACCGAATGATATATACATTTACTTCACTCATCATTGCAAAACTTTCATACCAATATTATTATATTTTTTTTTGAAATCACAGTTTTCATGATATGAAATAGGAATAGCGCGAGGTCCAAGTCCGGGGCGGACTACTAGTTAATCATGAACTGAATAAAAAAAAAATTGGGAGGCTGATTGACAACGACACCTTGACTATGTCGCAGCTGCAAAGTCTCAAGCATCGACGTAAGGTAGCGTGTTTATCAGCCTTTTAACGGATTCATTTCGGAGAGTGCGCCCAGGAGTTGCACAATCTTGTCCCACCTGCCCCTTTCTTCTATCGTACGGCTAGACAAACGCGATCAAAGCGCCACCCTTTTATGGTGGACGTTCCGCGCGTTAGGACCAAGCGTTTCGAATCCTCATTCCTCATACGAACAGCCAGAACGCTTTGCCTGGATCTGTCTTCCCGCTAAAGTACAATGTAGGCGTCTTCAAATCCCGAGTAAATAGGTATCTTCTAGGTAAGCGTGCTACGACCTAGTCCGCATATCTGCTCAACATCAGGCAGTATGTGGTCAAACGCAAACCTATTCAGAATACACAAAAAAAAAGTATTCTATGAAGTAATCCCATTTAATTTTATTGAAATGGGCTGAAAATCAACAATAATATAAAAATTGTATAAGAGTACATCAATTCGAACGAACTATTCGAACTTTGTTCACGATGAAAGTCGGCTTCGCCATTTTATGCGAAAAATAATTATTTTGAAAATATTTGCATACAATTATAGTAAACCGTGCCGACAACAAGACAAGTAGCTATTTAGTTACTGCACCAAAATAGTAAACGTAGTCTTCATGGTTTCCTTTTTATAGACGGGATGCTTAAATATTAAAACTTTGAGAACAATACAATTTGTAACGTTATATTCATGTCCCAATAAAGATGGTTCCAACTTTTAGATTGCTGCTGCGTTTTTTCCAATCGCTATTCAATTAGACTCGATATCCAGCTGACGCAGTACCATGAACAGATTGAAATTGTACATTGAAATTATTTTGATAACAAATTAAACCCGCTTATGTACAGTGTTAATTACCACTAGTTAAGCTATAGGTAAATAATACGTTGTAGTGACAATATTTCAAATAGTGTCCGGCTGATCCGATAGCGGTAACAAAATACTATTATTAATTAGTAAATTTTATGTTCACTAAAAGTCATAGTTATACATTTTATGTTAAGTAAAAGTCATATCTGAAATGCTAAAGGCCCAGACTTCAAAAACCGGAGAGAAGATAGACGGTGCTGAGCAGAACATTATAGACTACAATGCTACAACTTTTAGTCTGTAAGTCTATTGCATAAATGCTATATTTGCTTAGGAAAGAACATAGACAGCTCCGTTCACAGCTGTGTGGTTGAAGTGAAAACAGTTTTACGTTGTGCACTTTTAAGGATGGGTAAAATGTTAAACCCGCGTCAGGACACTTGACGTGATCGAAAATTCGTAAAGCACACGGACCAGGGCGCTTGTGCAAAATATATACGTGTGATATTGCATATTAATACCACATTAATAACAGTACTTTATATGTTTACATTTTCACTCCCTAAACTAAAGCACGTTTCGTATAGATATGGAATATGCTCTAGTAAAGAGGTTCCAACTTTTTGATTGCGGCGTTTTTCCCGTTCGCCAATCAATTATAGTGATATCCCGCTGACGCGATACCGCTTAACGGATTGGAATTGTATCCAAATTATCAAATTAAATAATCTTTCATGCCATATACTCATAAATTTACTTAGTTATGCATATATCCAGCCTTACTATGTAATGAAAAATACTCTTAAAGCTATAAGTATAGAACATGACCTAGTGAAGATGTTCCAACTTTTTGATTGCGGCTGCGTTTTTTCCAATCGCCAATCAATTAGAGCGATATCCCGCTGACGCGATACCTCAAACAGATTGGAATGGTTTCGATATTATAAAAATATTTAAATAACCTTTCAGGTATTTTACTAATGTTTATTTTGTTATGCGTCTTAACAGCTTTGATATTGTATGTAAAATACGCCTGAAGCTATAATTGTAATAGGTTAAATACGTTTACACCACAAGCTTTTCGGTGAAGAAAAACAACGTGCAGCAACCTGTGTATAACAAATCGATGGCGTATGTGAATCCACCATTTTCACCAACCCGCACTGGGCTAGCGTGGTGGATATGGCCCAATCACCCTTCGTGGGTAGTCATACGTCCTGCAATGGACTATTAAAAGTATAAAACATGACCAGTACAATATAAATAGGCATAAAACATGACCTAGTGAAGATGTTCCAACTTTTTGATTGCGGCCGCGTTTTTTCCCAATCGCCAATCAATTAGAGCGATATCCCGCTGACGCGATACCGCAAACAGATTGGAATTGTGTCGAAATTATAAAAGCAAATGGGCCGCGGGCGGCGGTCGCAATTAAATTGACTCGGAACTTGTGCTGATGTTTTTTTTTCAGAAAAACTGTGATCTCTTATAACTATTGCGATCTTTGATTTGTTTTGAGTGTTATTGCATTTAGGCAGTGATACCAATAGAAAATCAATGTTCGTAAATCTCATTTTAACTAAACATTTTTGATACGATTTATGATTTTTTTTAAATGTAGATAGCTTGGTCAATGATGAAATTAGTTCATCTGACATATGTAAGTATATAGGGTAGATGCACCGGTTGTGGCCATCTTAGTTTCATTTGTGGCTACTTTGAATATTAAGGATTATTAAAGTTTTTTGTTAAAAAAATATTTTTAAAGAAATTTTCAAACATTTAGATTGACACAAACAATATTTATGGTATTACATTGTTTTTAATAATCATTTATGCAATAATTTTCACACTAAATGGCCACAACCGGTACACCTAGTAATACATATATTAAAAAAAAAATGAATGGGTGTCAACGTTAAAAAACCTTAGAATTTCGTTTTCGTTTAAAAGTTTTAAATTAAAAATTTAATGTAGCAGCTTTTGTAATCAGTATCATACATTTTAGCCCATGCAAGTCATTCGTGAGTACAGTAGTTTGTATGTAGAAGAATATGTTTCTACAGTTGTAAAACTACGTAAAACAGAGTAAAATATAATTTTCTATCAGTTTCTGTCGTCTTTTAGTTATTGCGCCTGTCTTATAGCATGTCAATTGCAGAACATCACCATGCAAACCACAGAGATTCCAGTGGGATTATTGTGTTCGATCGAGAAAATAATGAAAGAGACGCAATGATTGAATATGGCATGAGATAGAAAGAGACATGAAAAATATCTCTATTCAGTGGCTACTCTACGTGCCGTGTTATTCTCTTAGTAGTGTCAAATTTCAATTCAAATTTGACAGTTTTGACAACGCTGGGCAAGATTTTCCATACATTTTTGTGGGTGAGAATTGCCTCAAGCGACAATAACGCTATCTCTCTCGTTGTAAATAGCTATGAGCTGCAAACAGTATCAACAGCTATCATTCAACCAACGCATACATAGACAGTTTACAAGTCCACAAACACGCAGTGCAATTCCGCAAAATGCGTCGTGATGTTGTTAGATACTTGTGTTGCCGTCTAACTGGTTCATGAGTTGGTTTTTGAATCGACTTGGCTGTAAATAAATCATTTTAATTTTTCATCAAAAACAATATGCTATTACTTTATTGCGTAGTACTAAGTATTTTAAGCGATCATCGAAGTCATGCAACTTACGTACGGCCAGTCTCAGGATGGGTGACCGACTGACCGATTGGTATTTATTTACAGTAGAGCGTTTTGTCTCGGATCGAGACACGGAATGATTAAAGTGCGGGTCTCGGTTGTTTTAACCGTTTGGACATTTCGGAGACGTTCAGGCATAGAGCTAATACAACCAGACTCCAAAGAGATAGCGCTGTTATCGCTTGAGGCAATTCTCAACTAGGTACAAAAATGCATGGAAAATCTTCCAAGCTGTCAAAACTGTTGAATAAGTATTAGGATTTGACGTTCTTTGTCTAAAAATCCGACAACAACCACCGAATCTAGATATTTTTCACGTCTCTTTCTAACTCGTGCCATATTAAATCGATGCATCTCTTTCAGATTTTCTTGATCGACTACATACTTTATCCCTCTAGTAACTCTGTGCGTTCAGGCGACTTAAAACTCTGACACTTGTCATTCAGCCTTTACGAACTTATTAACTTTCTTTTCACATTTAATTAGCTCTTATTTGCTGAACTCTGACTCTGACTAGGGCTCTAGGATTCTGACTAGCCATCTGGCCTTAACTTGTTAGGGTTCCGTAGCCAAAGGGTAAAAACGGGACCCTATTACTAAGATAAAGCTGTCCGTCTGTCTGTCACCAGGCTGTATCTCATGAACCGTGATAGCTAGAACGTTGAAATTTTCACAGATGACGTATTATGTTGCCGCTGTAACAAAAAATACTAAAATAGAATCAAATAAATATTTAAGGGGGGCTCCCATACAGTAAACCTGATTTTTTAGCAGTTTTTCACTCGATACTAAGAACGGTGACAGGTAGATGATTGAAATATTCACAGAACATTGAATTGTATATTGTATTGTCTTTAACCCGACGGGCATTTCGCGGTCGCGGCTCGAAAATGCATGTCGCGTCCCAGTACATCGGAAATTACCAAAAATTTGTCGACCGACATGGTTAAAAATAAATTTTATTTTATTTTTTTATTTTATTGCCTTTTTTGCTGATTGTATTTTATTAAGTATATCATGCGATGTAATTTTTTATTTTTATTCATTTTTTTGTTCCTTGTTTTTTTTTAATACTTTTTTTTTATTCTAACATGCAATGTCATGTTTAATAAAATTTTTTTTGTATTTTATAATATTTATATAATTAGTTTTCATTTACTTATTAATATTAGTATTTATCAGTGACATCAGTAACTCTATTATTAAATTATATTAAAAATAAATAATGAAGTTAAGAAAAAAAATTTAATTAAAAAAAAATAATGAACTTAAAATAAAATGTATTAAGAGGGGGGCTTCCATACAGTACACGGAGCCTTTCGTTCGCGAGTCCGACTCGTACTTGGCCGATTATTTTTACATTTAACTTGCTTGACATTCCAACATCTGCAAAGCTGCGTGGCCACAAACACTTTGAGGCACCTTATCTCTGCGTCGTCCGACCTGCGAGATCTGTCAAGAGAACCCGTGTCGAGTGGGATCCTCCAGATTACGGAGCCTTGGCCTTACGCCTTGATAAATGTGGCCTTTTACCGCTCACAGGATTTTCTAAATGTTTTGGCCGCATTTGTATCTATACTGCTAGTTTCCGTACTAGTTTATAACCCACTTAAAATAGGAGGGTACTTAATTCTTCTGTGTCTTTTTTTAACCCTCGACGCAAAAGAGGGGTGTTATAAGTTTGACGTGTCTGTTTGTCTGTGTGTCTGTCTGTGTGTCTGTCTGTCTGTCTGTGGAATCATAGCGCCCGAACCACTGAACCGATTTCATTTTAGTTTTTTTTTGGATGAAAGGAGACTTAATCGAGAGTGTTCTTAGCTATGTTTTATAAAAATCGATTGAGCCGTTTAAGAGTTATGGTGGGTTAAAGTGGGGATGGAAGAACCAAAATTCTACAAATGTGCCCAAAATGGTTGTCAATGTGTCGGGGGTTTTTTAACTTTTTAATTAATGTTTTTGTATGTATGTTACGTGATTACTCCGCCATTTATGAACCGAATTTGACGATTCTTTTGTGTTTGGTAGATCACTTCAGATGTGGTCTCATTTAAATTTTTTTAAAATCGGCTGAATGATCTTTGAAAAACCAACAATTATGTGAATCATTGATGATAAATTATTCGTGCGTATTATTCGAATTCTGCGCATGGTTCGAGTCGATTATGCCATTTTTGACGAAAACTAATTATCACTAACCGACAAAAAATTACACTTAGATGACAAACGGTACATCTACCCTACAAAGTAAATCTCCTGTAAAAAAAAATTGGGTTGTACGTTTATAAATAGTTATTTTTAAACTAGACAGCAAAAAAGAAAGTTTGATGTCTGCATCAGTGACTGTTTCTTGATGCGCTCGTAGCGTAGTTTGATTAGGTGTCTGTCAGCGATCACCGAAATTAAGCAACGTTCCGCATGGTCAGTATTTGGATCGGTGACCGCGGGTGGCATTTTCCAACTGAGCACTACCGTGGCTTGGATTACACGTTAAATTGTAGGTCCCGGTTGTTTTGACCATTTAGCTTGGCTAAATGTTTGACATCAGGGCTAGCCACCCGGCCTATACGAACTTACTTAGTGTCTTATACATCATCGACTAGGTACTACTAGGTGGTATGACAATTTAGCTCCAAAAAAGCTGCCAATAAATACTGATAAATTATGTAATTATTTGGTACTTAACTGACTTCCATCTGAAATCCCCGCCAAAATCAATATCAACATTATTAGCAATCTGATCCCTCCATCATGCTAATTCCAATTAAAATTTCAGGCAAACAGCTTTCGATAGATCCTGCGGAATTAATAGAAACCAATCTATCGTAGTGGGCAAACTGTACATTAATCACTAGTGGCAAATAAGCCGGCCATCGGCAAACTTTAGTGGCTGGCTAGTGGACGCAGCGTCAATAGAGGAGAGTTAGTGGTTCTAGTCGCTTGTATCGACAATCATGTTCGATGATACCTTGTTTCATGGTTTCGGTTCAAGATTATGAAGGACTTAAACAGGGTTAAATAGGTATTTAGGGTTTATATATATTTCTAATCAATTAGCATCCTTTTAGGGGCTTATTCTGGACTTCAAAACTAACAACTTTTGTCTTGCGACTTTTGTCCGAACTCAAAAAAAAAATCAGCTGTTCCATACATTTTGAAGCGATATTTTTTTATGGAACAACAAACTTTTTTTTGAGTTTTGACAAAAGTCGCAGAACAAGAGTTGTTAGTTTTGATGTGCAGAATAAGCCACTAAAAGGATGATAATTGATTAGAAATAACCCTGTATAGGCACTGTAATAACATGGTAAAAGGTTTAAGGTTAAGCGTAAAAAGAAGGTTACTTTTTATATTACTAGGTAGGTTTGGCAGAACAAATTTTTTTCTACGTTTTTCTTTACATTTTCTAAAATTCATTTCTTCTTCTTTTTTGGCATATTATCGGTATAATTCATTTAGTCAAAAGCTAAGCATTGCCATTCAGCATGGCAATGCTGCTAACATTCTGGCCACATTTCCTTCTACAAAAGGGCTTTTAGATTATGTTTTTAATTTAGTTTTGTATATATATTAGTTTAGGTATTTTGTCAATATTTTAGTATAAGTTAGAATAAATTATGTTACCTAAGTTTTGTGAATAAAATTATATTTTTATTTATGTAAACTTTTACACAAAATTAATTTGTTACTGTATGGTTTTGTACGGGTCTTTAAACATCCACCACTAAACATAGGCAAACCCACAATGGGTGACAAAGTAGTTACTTGTATTCTAATTTTAGGTGTAAAGTTACAACGTTCTAATTTATTTCGTGACGTCGATATCAGATACCACAGATATCGGTTTCCCGTGAGACGAAATCAGCCCGTTTGATTTAGTTGTCCAGCCATTGCTGCAAGAGTAAAATAAATTATACCCTAAAATGTATTGTCATCATCATGCCTTTATCTTACTCTGCCATATTAATAAAGCGAGAGTAACTTTGGAGTAGTTAGTCCGTCTTTTGTCTTTTACAAGTGAATTAAAGTTGTCAGAGAAAGAAAAAAACAAAAGCCGTACTAACTACTCCCAAGTTATTCTGAGTTTGCTAATAAGACAGACTAGGTTTAGCACGTTTTCTACCATTGTTTTCTGTCATACGTCATCTCAATAACATGTTGAAGTGTTAGGTGGCTCTAATGCAGAGCCCGTCGAAGGAAAGCAACTTTTGCCAGTTATAAAATCACCAAGTAGTAGTGTGCAAGCAATGCTGCATTCCGTATTAAATTGCTATGTGTTTCTATTACACGACATGAGGTTTAAAGTGTTATGCCGCAAAAGGTTTTGCACTGGTTTAAAGTAGTCATACGTCCTTAAATTCTACGTACCTATTTCTTTATTAAAAGTAACACGTATTCTAATCCTGGGCGTAAAGTTCCATCGTTCCAATTTAATTTATTATGTGACGTCGACATCAGAAACATACGACGTTTCGGTTTATATCAGTTTCTCGTGAGACGAAATCAGCCCATGTCTACAAGAGCAAAATAAATTATACCTAATTATCATGTTGCTTTTATTCCTAGTAGGTACCTAGTAGCTTCGTTACCCACAACATTTTTTTTACGTCATTTCGTCTATCCATTTACTTATTCATTAGCCGCATGACTTCCACTACTGTGTGTGGTCACAGTACCTAAAAATGGGTCAGGTGGCTGTTAAAATTCAAATAACCGATTGGGAATAGATAGAAGTAAAAATTGTAACATTCCATTGTTACAATTTTTACTTCTATTTAAAGTTACGTGATTCTAATCCCGGGCGTAAAGTTTCATCGTTCCAATTTAATTTATTGTGTGACGTCGATATCAGATACCACGGATGTCGGTTTCCCGTGGGACATATATCAGCCCCTTTGTCCCAAATTCCACGCCCATTGCCCAATTAGGTGAGAGGTTCGAGAAGGTACGAGCGTTTTGTAAGTTCGGGTAGTTGAATGGTTGGATCAGTAAGGATTTATTACTTACTTTTTTTTAATCGAGCAATTGGGCCTTTATTAACTATTACAAAACTACACTACTACTACATAAAAAGCATTGGATCATCCACAGACCTTTGAAGGTCTAAAGATAATTCAAATGCTCAAGCCCACTGTCAGTTGGCAGCGTGCCCAGCATGCTGGCTGCATTGCCACGCTGAATGGCAATGCTTATGCGTTGAGCCAAAAACTTACTTGTGTTTCATATTCTGTTTTAATAAGTTCCTATGGCTGGCTATCCTATAGATTCCTATATATTTATTATTAACCTAAATACTGTTATTTAATTCAAAATTGTTGAAATGTTAAGTTAGCTGATGTATATTTTATGGTCACTAAATATTTTTTCTTTGTTTTAGCTTGATTCTAAATCCAAATTCAAATATCATTTATTTGTGTAAAAGTAAAACTATTTTTTGCAGAGCCGTGATAGTTTAGTGGTAATGACAACAGCCTTACAATCGTGAAATCGTGGGTTCAAATCCCGGTCCCATACCATTGAATCTCTAGAAATTAATGTACGGAATTTTACACCACTGGCTTTGCGGTGAAGGAAAACATCCTGAGGCAACCTGCATACGTCCGTAGAAGAAATTCGATGACACATGTGAATCCACCAACCCGCACTGGGTATGGCTCAAGCACCCTTCATTAATTCATTTACTCACACTATAATTGATTATTCACAAATACTCCTTACTCAGAATTATTTTTTCAAATAACTGAGTATTTTATATATGAAATTGTAAACTTCTATACATTTAAAAAAACACTTCAAAATCAACCCAATCGTTTGAAATTACGATAACAAATAAAAAAAATACACACGCTTTCCGTCGACGCTTCAAAATATCACGCCCGTCGAAAAAAATGCAAACTTTGCAAAATCGTTAACTCCTTTTAACAGACATAAAACATCAAATCCATAAAACAGTTTTCCGATCAGACCGCTCTCACCAAGCTTCACTGTGCTCGGACTAGTGTTGTCAACCCCAGAAAATTAAAAAATAGCAGCTTTTCAACAAATAAAAAACATGAGAAAGCAGTAGATAAAGCGAAAAGGGGCACATTTCCTACTTTCCTCTTATAATTAAAACAATTATTATCTACTTTTATTAGTTACTAGGTGACCCGGAGAATAACACCATCATCATGACGTTTAGTGCACCAACGATCAAATACGACTACTTTGACAAAACATTTTGTATGGGAAAATTAAATGGTTCTTTTATTATTTTTTTTGCAGATATTTTACGTTTTTTCACCGATTAAACGAAAACAGATTTTAGGGTGCTTAACTTCCACTGATATTTCAAGATCAAAATCAGCCAAATCGGTCCAGCCGTTCTCGAGTTTTAGCGAGATTAATGACCACGATTAATTTTTATACTATACTATACTTAGATAAAAGAAGATTTCAACGTAATAAAAAAAAATATTCTCCGTTTTCACCCTCAAATGCTACTACATTTTCAGTATTTTCGGACTTTTTCTCATATTTTATAGAGTAATTAGGTGGCGCTGAATACTAATTGACAAACATTAAACAGTAGAAATTGTACTGATACAAATTAACACAATTAGTTTTACTAGTAGGACTAACGGTACAAATTGTCCCGGTAGTAATTCTACAAGTAGAATTAATAGTAGAACTTACGGAAACGACTCAAAATTAGGAGTGAAACAGAAAACATGGTCACTAATGTAAAATCTAGCCATGTCAGAGGCCGTCAGGTGGCTTAAATACTGACACCAGGGCTAGCCACCCAGCCTATAGGAACTTATAATGTGAAATCAGCAAATCTACTGCTAAAACAGTAGGGCTGGCAACACTGGCCCGGACCAAAGTAAAGTTATTAAAATGCATAGCACGGTGAACACTTAGCCGATGCAATTAAATTCGCTAGCCGAGCTCGTAGTAATTGATTTCGGATAGTGTAGAATACTAATGCGAATGTTTCTTTATAAATTCGGTGAATTCGCGATACGGATTTTTTCAGCGGGACCGGTGGAATCAAGTTTACGATTTTGATTGTGTTTTATTACTTTACCCCGGAAATGTTATAAATTTGATTTGGGAATCAAATAAATTGACAGTACAAAATACCTAATTTTTAGGGTTCCGTACCCAAAGGGTTAAACGGGACCCTATTACTAAGACTCCGCTGTCCGTCTGTCCGTCCGTCTGTCCGTCTGTCTCCAGGCTGTATCTCATGAACCGTTATAGCTAGAAAGCTTAAATTTTCACAGATGATGTATCGGTTGCCGCTATATCAACAAATACTAAAAATAGAATAAAATTAATAATTAAGGGGGGCTCCCATAAAACAAACCTGTTTTTTTACCCTATATTAATAATGGTAACAGGTAGATGCTTGAAATTTTCACTACTTAATTGTGTATTCACTTCAATAATAAAATTAAAAAAAAAAAAATATTTATGGGGGGGGCTCCCATACAGTACGGAACCCTCCGTGCGCGAGTCCGACTCGTACTTGGCCGATTATTTGTCATTGCAAAGTTGAATTAAATAAGTTATAAATTTTGTCTTGATTTGCAAATATATTCACAACTAAACTTCATAAGCAAAAGTTGTTTTTAATATAATTTTTCTCCTCAATATAATTCGTCTGAATTATCTTCTTTCGACTAAGTACACCAGTTCTGTATAACCCTGTATTAGTACTTGTAAGAGTCAGCAAATTTTTCATAATTAAATCGGAATCAGAACGAAACAGAGTAATTTCAGGTGGCTGGGACTTGTGACTGGTGTAACTAACGACTTTCTTTGAATAATGATCTTACCTTGCTGGGGTTCCGTACGAGATTAACGATTTTGTTAACAACACTAAAATACCACTAAAAACTTAATTTTCTATGATTGTCTGCAAAATTAGTTATCGGACAATAATTTTACGTGATAACGTCTTAAAAACATTGTTGAATCAACAACTGATACAAGACAAACGTTTAGGCTCTTACGCTTTTGCTTGTTGAGGCGGATCATGACACATATTTGTGTGTGCTGCTAGCGTACATCAATTTATTAGACGTTTTCACGTCAAACCCAAACTAAAATCATATGTACGTGTCGCTACATTTCTATCACATTGGTAACCCTAAAATAACAGTACCACTAAAATATTAATGTGACATTAGAATCGAAATATTAACTACACTTTATTTTTTGGTTGAATTAGGTTACGGACTGTAAAAATAAAATACTTTAAAAGTGTACGTAAAGTAAATGAATAAAATTTACTTTTAGTAAAAGAATTAGTATACAAACGTAGGGACAATCTAGTGTAGACTGCAGTGCATAATTACGAGTATATCCCAAATCAGTTTTGAGTCAAGTAATGAAGAACATGTATTGTCAACAGATCACTCATACACATAATTTGTTGCTCTAAGGACATTGGTTAAATTCGTGTCTACTCATTGAAGCGAATTGAAGAAAATGAAAATTTGTTTTAGTTTGTAAATATGCTATAGTGGTCAATAGAAAATAGAAGAAAATATTCCAATTAATTTTAAGTGTACACAGTTAGAAAAAGGTTTTTGAGTTAACAGAATCAGAATATCACTTATTGCTACAAAACTGGTAGGTACATAGGTTGTTAAAAATATTGTAAGTTGGTATCACAGTCTTACCCTTTTCGGGCATGCAATATTTCACACAATACGTATTTTTATAGGTATCTTATAGCTACTATAATACACATAAACAAAAAATATTTAAGGTACCTAACATAAAATCTAGTATTTACAATTTCTAAATTATGATTTTATTAAAATTTTATTGTAAACATCATTTTAAGTAGGTACATAGGTAAAAAGGTGCTAATCATTAAAAAAATATTTTATTGAGTAGAATGTTTTTGTTATTAACCAAGATTTTAACTTACGTTTGAACAGTGTCAATCTGAGAGACTTGAATTCTGTTGGTAAATGATTATAACTATGAATAACCAATTTATTTATCCTTAACTAGTTTTTGTTCACGACTTCGTCCGCGTGAGATTATGATTTTTGTGCTATCCTACAGAAACTTTTTTTTCGGGATAAAAAGTAGCCTATGTCACTTGCCGTCTATCAAATTATGTCCATTCCAAAAGTAAAGTCAATCCGTTGCTCTGCTGCTGCGTGAAAGAGGAACAAACCAACAAATACTCTTTTAGATTTATAATATTATGTAGTAACTAGTAAGGATAGTAAGGATGAGGATTACAATTCTAAGATTACTTCAGAACTCCAAGATTTTTTAATTCACCCTTGGCCCATTTTATTTATCAAAAGCCAGTGCAATATTCTGTTTTTGAAATTGTAGAACTTCGTCACCGTAGGTGCTACGATATTGCTACGCCGTAGCAGGTGTCGTAGCTAGCTAACTATATTAATATTAGTACTCAAATATTGATGCCTTGACCTACAAAGCTAGAATAGGTAAAGACCTTGTCGTCTAGGAAATGGACGGTATGAATTTAGGGGATTATGTTCTGAATAATCTATGACATTTATTTATGGAATATGTTTATTTTCTATGGGCGTATCCTGGTAGAACTTCTTTTCATACCACAGGTTTTAACTAAAAAAATATCGCAGTGTTGTTATTATCAGCGGTATTACGAGTATTGCAGGTATAAATATATATGAAAGTTTAAAGAAAGTAGCATAAATAGTATACAATAATAATTACTTACACATACATACTGAATATATTAGCATTCTTTTCAGACAGTTGAACAACAAGTATTTTTTTAAAACACAACTGAATTCTCTGAGTTCTGAGTCAATTTAACAGAAATTATTATTACAGCTGAAAATTGTCTGGATTACAAATCTAAAACGTATTAAAATGTATCTATTCGATTGGAAGATAAAGTTGTAAATCTATATTTTTGATCGGTGTTTCTAAACTAAACGAAACTGGCGGAACTAAAAAAGAAATCTATATCTCATATTAGTTATACGAGTACATATAACAGCTAAAACTACATTAATTAAAATATAGAACCTGTGTAAGTGTTTTTTCGATATTTTTTGAAAAATGCGACCCATAGAGGAAAATCAACATCCAAACCAAACAGACAAGAGCAAAATCGTCGAATTAAAACGGAGACCTCTTTCACTTCGTTCGCTTTGGTCAATTAATCTTATATTAAATACCCTCATAAAAATGAAGAAAATGCACGTAAATCGCTAAATAAATTATTAAAGTTATTCCATGATTTCTACGACAATTTCATTACTCGTACTTGACACAGTAATAAAGAGTCTATTACGGAACAGGCGTATTATTAGGCCCGAGTGACACATATAGGTAAGTAATGGCTCATTAGCATGTGATTCGATGTGATTAAGCATTTATTAATTGTAACTTGAGTTTATGTAAGCCAGGGCATTACAAATGTAAAGTTATTGGATGAATTAAGTATGTGGTAGGGTTGAAAATGATTTATTGCTGGAAATAATTGGCCAAGTACGAATAAGACTCGCGCACGAAGGGTTCCGTACTGTATGGGAATTAATATTTGATTTATTTAATTATTATTTAGTATTGAATTGAATATACAACTAAATATTCTGTGAATATTTCAAGCATCTACCTGTTACCAGTATTAGTATCGAGCGAATAACGGTTAAAAATTCAGGTTTGTTGTATGGGAGCCTGAAATATATTTATTTCAGTTTGTTTTTAGTATTTGTTGTTGAAGCGGCCACAGAAATACATCATCTGTGAGAATTTCAGCTTTCTAGCTATAACGGTTCATGAAATACAGGCTGGTGACAGACAGATAGACAGTCGGACAGACGGACGGCGGTGTATTAGTAATAGGGTCCCGTTTTTACCCTTTGGGTACGGAACCATAAAATTGACGTCTTCATCAGCATTAGGCTCTCCACACATATATTTGGGTCGGTACAAACGTTTCGGCACAAATTGTCGAAAGACAAAGCGGACCCAAAGCAGCTGCTATGTACGTTCAACATCATTCGGCTTGTGCCGATCGACACCGATCGGGTGGTTCCTTGGGGTCCAATCGGCACAGTTTGATTTTCATTCGGCCATTACGCGTCAGCTCACGGCTGCCTGGCCTAGCGAATACGGATCGGCTTTGGATCGGTTTTTTCCCGAACATTCATCTATACGTGTTCGATTTTATCGCTTTACTTTCTAGTTTGTTTATAAATTGGCAGCAAATTGGCAGCGAACAGGGTATGTAAATTACCAACATTTCGTAAATTATTTGTTAACTAAAAATTGTATTTTTTTGTGCGGATGTGTATACTCAGAGCATCTCCTTGGCCTAAAATTGCTCTGTCACTTAGATTTTATCTGTTCTGTTCCTTCTTACTCGTATGTTGTATTGGTGTGTATAGTGTTGGCGAGGATTATAAATTAAAAAATTTAAGTTAAACAAAAATGTACCAATCAATGTTGGCCTGATTGATGATCGATGGGGTTGATAAGTTTTTTTAAGTGAAGATCACGTACCGGTAAGCATAGCGTAGGACGTAACGTAGACAAATTATGACCTGATGAAGACATTATAATCTCGCAAAATGCCGGCTCACTTAATCGGCGCAGATCTACGTATGAAATAGTTTAAAGTCCAGCAGTGTAAGTGCTATGGCTAAAATGGTTTTTGAATACGTCTTTTATTTAGAAAACAAGTATCTACAAAGTTATCAGGACGTATAATATCATATCGATAAAACTCACTCCAAACTATTTTTTATCTGCACAATACAAGTGACATGAAATTTAATAATCGACCAATAACGAGTCGGACTCGCGCACGGAGGGTTCCGTACTGCATGGGAGAGTCCCCCTTAAATATTTATGTTATTTTAATATTATTATTTTTTAGTGGAGTGAACATACAACTAAATATTCTGTGAAAATTTCAAGCATCTATATACCTGTTACCATTATTAATATAGAGCCAAAAACGACAAAAATCAGGTTTGTTGTATGGAAGCCCCCCTTAATCATTAATTTTATTCTGTTTTTAGTTATAGCTTGTTGTTATAGCTAGTACAGAAATACATCATATTATGTGAAAATTTCAGCTTTCTAGCTATAACGGTTTATGAGATACAGCCTGAAGACAGACAGACGGACAGAGGGACAGCGGAGTCTTAGTAATAGAGTCCAGTTTTTCCCCTTTGGGCACGGCACCCTATAAACTAATTCGGATATCTGATCTATACACTCATAACTCAAGGCAGTCAGGTTAGCACTTGGCAGATAAGTTAAAGCAAGACGATAGCTAAAATTATGTTGTAATTCTACAAACTTCCTGAATCGAGAATCGAAATTAAACATAAAAAAATACCAACCAATCTCAAAGCAAAAAGTAAAAAGCTGTGTTGGCTGCAAACCGAGCTAGTTCGGAAATTAGGTTTAAAAACTATTCGGTTAAGAGCGCCATAATCGCCAATCTACGTGTTTTTTCTCTGATGAACTTTTCAAATCAACTTTTTTCAAATTTCACCTTTAGAGTTCCGCGGTTAAAGTAGAAAATGCCTTTTTAGATGTGATGTTTATGTACTCAGATGTTAGTAGGATCATGCTAGTTGTAAAACGGTTTCAATCGGTCTTACTTAGAACGTATAGCAACGGCTTATATTCAACATGTAGATGTTTTGTGGGTAATATCTTGATGATTGTCTGTCAGAAAAACAAACAAAGAAGTTTCTTGAGATCTTTGTTAAGAATAAATATTTAGTGTATTTCCGCTATGTTGTAGGCAAATAAGTTTAAGAGCCCTATTCAATAGATTAATTTAAAAAAAAAATTAAATTATTATTTAATGTATTGCATAGGGCCCTTAAACTTATTTGTCTACAACGACATAGCGGAAATACACTAAATATTTATTCAGAACAAAGATTTGAAGATGAACTTCCGCAAAGTACACCTGACTGTCAAGAAACTTGTTCTTGAGCACAAATATGCGTTAATATGTTGGGTAGCAAGAATATAGAGTCACTCTTCGCACGAAATTTGATAACACGTAGTCTTCAGATGGGTGACCATGGATGACATTTAGAGATCGTGAGTTGGTTTGATAAAACGTTAATTTGAAGGCTCTGTATTTTAATTGTTTAGCCAGCCTGTTATGTAAAATCATCTCAATATCAGAGCTAGTTGCCTGGAGTAAATTAACTTAATGTTCCGTACTGTATCAGTTTTTTTAATAGTCTAGTACCGAACGTAGGCCTACCCGCGAAGGGTGACTGGGACATATCCACCACGCTGGCCCAGTGCAGTTGGTGACACAGTCATACTCTATCGATTTTTTTATACACATTATTATTTTTATAGGTTGCCTCACAATGTGATATTCCGTTTTCGGTGTGATATTCCGTCTATAAGTTCCAGAAGTGACTAGTACGGGGCCGAGATTTGAACCCTCAAGATCTCAAGGCAGGTTTTACTACCATTATGCTACCAAGGCTTATTCACACGAGCTTGCTAAGTCAAAATGCTTCTATTAAACGCCTCGAACAACTTACTTTGTTTGAACTGAATTTCAATACAAGTCGTAATGCAACGAACCCTTTAGTTTAGGCTAGTTTAGAGGTATGCTAGGTTTTGCCATCGCATGCTGAATGCAATTAAACCGTGCTATCTGCAGCTCGGTGTCAGGCAGAGTGTGCCATTTTTGGCGTTTGGCGTAAAATTAATACCATTCGTGATTCGGTCTGATTATTTTTGTGGAATGAAAAGTTTGCACTCGAATACTTGTGTACGTCATAATGAATCAGCATTGTTTTTAGCTTTGGTTAAGGTTTTTAATAGATAAATAGACATTAAGAAAAGGCTTTTTGACTTTTGGTACCAAAATAAGATAAGTCTTTTATTTGCCATAAAATCACAGTGTTTAATATTTCCACTTAATTAATGATTCGCATACCTAATCACTTTGGTAGAATATACATTTATTTTCATATTTTTCCAAAGAAATTGTTCAGTGTTCATCTTGTGTTCCTGTAGCAAAAAAACTGTTGCCTGTAAAGTCGGTATACGGGCGAAAGTTTTACGTGACAACGACTTTGAGACGAATGAGAGCGCATAACGTGAGCGGAGTGTAACGCAGTTTCTTGAAGTGTCACCCGGCAAACCAATTTATGAGACGTTGTGTCACGTCAAAAATAATATTTATTTTAATTTTACATAGGGCCACCTTCAAGAGGTTGTTAGGCTATATCACACTTGTAATTGTACAGTTGTTGGTTGGTACTCGTAGCTATATTATTCATATACGCCATTGATTTTTTTCTGGCTTAAGTTTTCTCGCACTGTTTTCCATCACCTAAAGGCTAGCGATATACATTTCTTTTTAACCGACTTCCAAAAAGGAGGAGGTTCTATTTTCGTCTATTTTTTTGTGTATGTTTATCGATAATTTTGCCAATTGTGAACCGGATCGAAACATTCTTTTTTATTTCAAAAGGGTATACTCCCAAGGTGGTCCCATTTAAAATCATACAGAAATCGGCTCAGCCGTTTTTGAAAAATGATTAAAAGTGTAAACAATTCGAGCGAAATATTGGAATTTTGTACACGGTGGAAGGCGGTTTTGCAATTTTTGCGAAAAATAATTATCTATGGAACAGACGATTTTTTCGTTATTGTTGACGCCTAGATGTATCATCCAATGCATTTTTCTACAATAACTAGTTCATTAGCTTTCTCTTTCTGTCACATGGCAATATAGGCTAATTGAGCGATTCCTTTTCCCTTTCACCCCCACCAATCCCAATACCGCCACGCAGTCTACGATAGGAGCCTGCGTAAGAGACTCTCTTCGTGTCAATCGCTTTGCAACAACGCTAATATTGCAGTGTAATGTTTAAGTAACAATCAGAAAACCCGCAAGTACGTCGGTATAAATAAAATAATCTACAGTGTGAACTATATTTACAAAAAGGTGGACATTTGTGTGCGAATCTAGCCGAGCAGCCAGGTCCTCGGATCCGGAGAAAGTTCCAGAAGTCTGAAGGTGCGTGGTTCCTATTTTTTTTACCTAGATATCGCTCTAATTGTCATGACATGCCATGTGATATGTAATCAGTGATCCTAGCGAATTAACAGATACAGTCCACTTAATATATTGACGCCATAAAGCCTTCGGGCGCATAACGCTTCCCGCCAACGAAACGGTCAAAGTTAAATACTTGGCCGCTTCAGTTATGTTGGAGTTGGTCTCATAAAACGTTGTACCTACATTGTCCTACATATTGACATTTTGATATCGTATCGACGAGATTGTGCGTAAGTTACTAGTAACCTTGTACATGTACAATTGTACATACAATACACTACTACACGGAACAAACTTATAGTATCTATTGTACTACTATTAAATTTGTCATCGGATACTAAAAATAAGATAACAAAATAAGTAAAGTTGTGCCACACCGCAAAAAATCCAACTTCATTTAAGTTCGTGTGCCGTCTGCATAAGTCATCTATTTCTATAGAGTTATTTATTCGCTCTTTAGCGAGTTTTCAAACTAAATGTTCACCCTTTAGCATTCTGCGGTAGTTTGGGAAATTAATATTGAAGGGAAAAATAGTTTTTGCTTAAATTCGTCCATTAATTTTGATAATTGTGGCATTTGCATAAATATGACGGGGAGGGGAAAGCACATTTTTATAACAGCGATCACGGGACCGGAACATTTCACGGTATAATTTAAGCGATTAACATATTGAGTTTTTACTAATTTCTCATAATAAAAATAGCTTTAAATTGTTGCTAAGAAATAGCTGCTTTGAGGTTTTAGCAAATTGGTTAATTTGTAATATTTTTTTTTTATCGCGAATAAGTCCCCGCTTGACAACCAACTCGCCTGATGGTAAGCGACGCTGTGGTCGAAGATGAAGCACACAGACCTAGAAGATACCTATTCACTCTGACCTTGAAAAGCTTTAGATAATATCTCTTAGGAAACAGGAAAGCAGGAAGACTGTTCCATTCCCTGGCGGTACGAATCAGAAATGTTGAGTCAAACCGCTTCGTACGTATCGAAGGAAAATTGTCAGTGTTACTAGCGGGTGTTTACTGGTTATTTTGAAAACATATCAGGTACCTTGGTTTCATGTTATTAAATTAAATAACAAATAACATAGAGTGTATCTCTTTTTGGCTTTATCGAGAGAGACGTGAAAAATAACAATGCGGCCGCAGAAAAAAATGGTGACGCATAGGTAAGTATAAATCTACAAATCCGCAAGTCTGTATGCCTATAGTAAAAATACTTTGATCGCCCTCTAAGGGTAGACCTACGCTTATCAGCGGACTAAAGTCTGATGCAGTGCAGTATTTAATAAGAAATTATAAAATGAGTACTTTTCAAATTACCTATACCATAATGACTCATTATGTCGGGCCGTACCCAGCTCTGTTTCAAAACTAAGTTTGTGTAGGTAAGTTACTTAAATTTGTACTTAATTTGGCAAATTGTTTCACGTTGCATTTAGTTCCAATTTTCGTTATCAGAAACATTCAATATGACAAACTTTCCATGCTAATAAACAAAATTTAACATTTCAAAGATACTAACAATGCAATTACCTTTACTAGCAGTAAACAAAGTTACTCGAAAGTATCTAAAAAATAGTTTCGTCACCTATTACTCATCAGTTGACTTACAAAAACAGGATTAACAACATCTCCGGGCTATAAAACTGCAATTACAACCCTAAACCACGCAGAACTACCATAAAACTCGATCTCAACTCATAACTAAAGACTAATGACGTATGTACTCGGATTAGAAAAGGAAAGATAGGAAATTCAATTAAATATGGAAACAATCATTTTTAAATTATGTTTGTCTATGCTTGTAACTAACATCATATTTTACTAGCAGATACTCGTGGATAGTTAGATGGACAAACCCCTTTATTAATTCACACAATGGGAGCGCAGAAATAAATTTACTACGCATAATACAGAAAAGAGAAAAAAATAGATGCTAAAACTAAAACATGTGACCGGCGGCCGGATAAAGAGAAGAGAAGGGCTGAGAGATAGGCACAGAAAGAAAATACGACGAGGTGTGCTAATTTAGTGGACTCTTAAATAATCGGCCAAGTACGAGTCGGACTCGCGCACAGAGGGTTCCGTACTGTATGGGAGCCCCCTTATATATTTATAAAAAAAATAATTTTATTATTTATTATTAAAGATAATATAAAACTAAGTATTCTGTGAAAATTTCAAGCAACTACCTGGTACCATTATTAATATAGAGCGAAAAACGTCTAAAAATTCAGGTTTGTTGTATGGGAGCCCCCCTTAAATATTTATTTTATTTGTTGTTATAGCGGCAACCAAAATACATCATCTGTGAAAATTTCAGCTGCCTAGCTATCATGGTTCATGAGATACAGCCCGGTGACAGACATACAGACAGACTGACGGACGGACGGGCAGACGGACAGACGGACATCGAAGTCTTAGTAATAGGGTCCCGTTTTTCCCTTTGGGTAGGGAACCCTAAAAAGCAGATCAGTAATAAAAACTTGTAATTAGTGGGCAATATCCGAAACTAAATTGTAAGCCGTGTGCTATGTGACGACAATGTTTACAATCAGTGAGCTACATAATTATTTTTCTTCATTGATACAACCCTTGCTACAGTTCATAGCATCATTGTAACTGAATCTAATTGTTGAATTTCAGTTTTCGGTTATTTTAACCACTACATCAAGTTAAAATCCTTCAGGCAGTATAAGAATCGTAAAATTAGAGTCAAACACTTGTAAATTGCGGAAGGTGTACTTATTTAATTCCAGTTACAATTTTTTTTAAACTGCCCCATAAAAACGAAATAGAAATACAGAAATAGAAATACAGAAAATTTTATTCGGGACAAAACAATTAGGTATACACAAACAAAATACGGAAACAACTAAAAATAGAATAATACACAAACCAAGTATGTTACCCAATGCCTTGCCACGAAACTGATCAAAAATGTATGATGCATGACACTAATTTTAAATCTCAATGAAGGTTTCACACTATTTTACTGCGTTTATCTCACCATAACAACAAAGCATGAAAAACAAACGAGCAAATATCTATAGTCACAATTGATCAAATAAGTGTCCGAGCCAAAACCCTCCCCAATCTACGTAGTGGGCAGGCTTTTTAGTTAGTAGTAAGGCGATTGCAAGCCAACTACAACGCCGCGCGATACCAAAGTGCTCGGTTACAAGGTTACAAGCACTAAATAGGTGACATATTCGTAACTCACATAACGTCGAGATTCAAAAAAATGGGTCAAAAAAGTCTAAGTGTATGACGGCACTCGGACATTTTTTACTATTTTTACGTAGGGACTGTGACTCTGAAGATCTTCGCTCGAAGCTTAAATCTATTATATAAAAGGCTTCGCTGAGTGACTGACTGACAGACAGCCTACAGCCCAAACCGCTAAAGATACGAACATGAAATTTGGAACAAAGATACATTGGACCACGTAATGGAGCACTAAGAACGGAATTTTGAAAAATCGACCTCTAAAGGGGTAAAACGGGCCCTTTTCGTTTGTATGTAACTTTTTATTCCCTTTACCGATTGACTTGAATCTTTGTATACATGCTACTCAAACAAAATAAAAGTTACGTTTGTTCCTGTTTTTCCGAATATTCCTTATCTAAGGGGTCAAATTGGGTCCCAAAGTTGGTGAAAAAAGCGTCTATTACATCCAACGAGCTGAACGGTTATGGATGAAATCTGGTATGGAGGAAGCACACAACATGTTTCAACACATGAACTATTATTATCCCGGAAATTTTATGGGGATCCTTAGGGATAGCCAAAATTAATCAGTTTAGGCTACAACCTAATCCACTAAAGATAGAGACTTGAAATTTCGAACATAGGTACAATGTATAACGTAATGAAGCACAAAGGACGAAAATTTCGAAAAATCGACCTCTAACGGGGTAAAACGGGCCCTTTGTGTTTGCATTTCATTTTTTATTACCTTTACCGATTGACTTAAAACTTTGTATTTATGCTTTACAAATAAAATAAAAGTTACGTTTCTTCCCGTTTTTCCGAATTTTCCTTATCTAACGAGTCAGATAAGTTCCCAAAGTGGTGAAAAAAGCATCAATAATTACATCAGACGAGCTGAACGGTTATAAAATAAATGAAATCTGGTAGGTATGTAGAAAGCACACAACATGTTTCAATACAGTAACTATTTTATCCCGGAAAATCTATTGGGTTTCTTAGCAATAGCCAAAATAATCAATTATAAAGCTAAGATAAAAGGGGTAACGCTAGACAATAACACAAATTACCACTTGGGGTACTGCCGGAAAATTTCAGTGGGTCCTTCAGGATATCGATTTCCTAAAAAAAAGTACTAAATGACTGTTCGAAAACCGATGCAATATTGTTTGAAAATAGCCCACCCTTTTAACTAATATATGACTACTAACGTCCTGGGAAAAGTCCCGGATTCCTTGTCTAACGCTAGACCAAACATCCTATATAAGCGTGAAAAATAACTTGATCGCGTTTTTTTTTAAACGTAGTGAAATATCTAGAATTATATTGAGATAATTTAGATCTTTCAGGGGGGGGGGCAAAATGGGCCCCTAATAGTTTATGAACGATTTTATTTTGAGAGCCAATAGACTTGAACTTAGGGTACATACGGATCAATAACTACTTACTTTACTATGGGAACTACCCTGAAAAAGCGAAAATTACCTATTCTTTACATTTTGTCGCGGTTCGATGAATTTTCTGTGTTGAACAGCTAATTCTATTTACGTGATTTCTGGGTTGGTACCATAGTAAAAGTTAGTCAAATGATGAGTATAATGGAATCCTAGAACATGCCTGTCGTATAGATGTAGGTGCGCTATGTATTTTTCAAATAAAATGTACCTTCTTGTGTGCTACTTTTTCGTCTGTACTTGGTCAGAGAATGTCTGAAAGTCCTACAAGTGTCTCGATCACTTTTGACCGCGTAAACGGTTATGGGTGAGATTGTCATTGAGTTCAGAATAATCGAAATTAAATTTCTAATGACTTAATGAAACATGATAAATACCTGTACTGGCCTTTTTTAGGGTTCCTTACCCAAAGGGTAAAACCGGGACCCTATTACTAAGACTTCGATGTCCGTCTGTCTGTCTGTCACCGTAGGTACCGTAATAGTTGGGCAGCTGAAATATTCACAAATGATGTATTTTTGTTGTCGCTATAACAAAAAATACTAAAAATAGAATAAAATAAATATTTAAGGGACATGCAACAAATGTGATTTTTAGGAGTTTTTTGCTCGCTATTAATAACGGCAAGAGGAATGGGCTCCCATACGGTACGGAACCCTGCGTGCGCCAGTCCAACTCGCACTTGGCCGACCATGACGTGCGAATGGAGTTGGATAAAATTTGGTATACGAGTGGGAAACTACATGGCTCAACTCATGATCGTCATATATCTCATCATAAATCGAAAAATATTCTTTTCTCGCTATAAAAAAAATCAGTAGGTATATTAAAATATAACTTTATCAAGTATTTATTTTATGACAAGTTATAAAATAACGCGGTCCAAACCGTGGGCTATTAAAGTCAAAGAACATTTATTGTTGAACTGTGTTACATTGAGATCTTACTACTTACTAATCACAAAAATATTGAATTATCAGTTAGGTCCAATATGGCCATAAAATAATCATTAGAACCTGAAAAAATTATACAATCATTATTATTAGATTTAATTCGAATATTTTGCAATTTATCATCTAAAAATTGTCGTACTCCATAATAAGCTTTAGATACAAGTAAATTTAAGCAAATACTGAGTCAAAGCAGGCCAATCCGTGGGCTAATTATTATCCTTGCAAGTAATACGACAACGTGGGCTAAACCAAGAGCTATTATTTTAAGCAAAAAAAGTACTAAGACAACGCGGGCCAAACTGTGGGAAATTACCATTTAAAGAAAGTACTAAGAAAATGCGGACCAAACCGCGCGCCATTATCATTTTAAGCAAATACTATAACGACGCGGGCCAGACCATGGGCTATTATCATTGCAAGCAATACGACAACGCAAGCCATACGGCAGGCTATTGTAATTTTAAGCAAGTACTTAGACAACGCGAGCCAAGCTACGTACTATAAATTACCATATTAAGCAAGTACTAAGAATGCGCAGGCCAAACCGCGACCTATTATCATTCTAGCTAAACACTGGGACAATTAAGGCCAAACCGTAGGCAATGCCTATTACTCGAAAATATAATGCCTACTAAGCATTATCTTTTCAAGTAATACGTTATACGACAATGCAGGCGAGACCACGAAGTATTATTATTTTAAGCAAGTGCCAAGACAACGCGGGTCAAACTGTGGCTTATTATCATTTTAAGCAGTTACTCGAACAAAGCGGCCAGACCGTGGGCTATTATCATTGCAAGTAATACGACAACGCGTGCCAAACGGTAGGCTATTACAATTTTGAGGCGCAGGCTAAGCTGCGTGCTATAAATTACCATCTTAAGCGAGTACTAAGAATACGCAGGCCAAACCGCGACCTATTATCATTTTAGCCAAATACTATGACAATTCAGGCCAAACCATAGGCATTATCCTTGCAAGTAATACGTTATACGATAATGCTTTGCTAAACCACGACCTATTATTATTTTAAGGAAGTGCCAAGACAACGCAAGCCAACCGGCAGCCTTTTATAATTTTAAGCAAGTACTAAGACAAACGTGGGTCAAACCACGGGCTATTTTCATAAGCCAGTACCTACTAAGACAACGCAGGCGAAGCCGCGGGTTTTAAGCTAGTGATAATATAAACGAAGATAAAATCCGATAACTTTTAAAAAGTATTTTTACTGTTATCTGTAGCTTATTATTCTGTGCCAAAACTTCGCAAAAATTACAGACATGCAAAACCAATCTGCATACTTCCGTGCGATAACCAGCCCTAATAAATCATCACTTGTGGTAATTTCGAGCGCGTTTCGCGTGAACGACTGTGCATCTGAGTTTTATGCCTTTTGTGGTGCGTCGATAAGTCCCCTGCGTGATGGTTGCATTTCCGTTGTGTGGTAATAAATGTACGTAATTAAAATGCATGTAACAGAAATAATGCACCTATTATGACGTCTATGTTTGACTACTATCTTGTATGTAAACATTGTAAAAGTAGAGTAGGTTGATGAAGAAGCATTAGAGGTTCGTCGCCACTAGTACCATTAACAATTCCATGATGGAACTACTGTTAATAATTTTCAACACTAGTTCCATTCAGAATGGAACTAGAAATAATGGAACTACTGATAATGATTATTAACACCAGTACCAAAAATCAAAAATCAAAATTTGCTTTATTCTTTAGACATATGGAAATGCGCTTAGAATCGTCTTTTTACAAACATAATATAATTATAATATGTGTAAATTTACATATTCACCAAATTATTAATACCTAACAATTCAATTAATTACATAAAAAAAATTACTACAAATTAAAACACCCTAATTTAAAATAATCTAAAAAAAATTAAAACCATCCTTACCATCCTTATAGTTTCTGATAACAATGGAACTAATGTCGATTTAGACACCATCAAGTCAAATACACGTTCATAATTTGTGAAAGATCAGCAACGTGTTTAGCCACAAATATAACACACATAACACAGTTTTGTGGATAAACACACAGAAATAGCATGAAACAGCAATGTACTGGTATAAAAGAGATAATGCAGAAATATATCGAGCTCAGGCCATTACCTGGTTTAGTTTTTCATTATTTGCTTCATTATTATAAAAATGATTTCCCCATTATTGTCTTTATTACAAAATCAAAATAAAGAAATTTCACAATTTCAAATCGTATGTGTATAATCTTTTGACACTTCTTGTAAAATGTGGCGGCGCGATGGCGGCCTTAAACCATTAGAAAATATGAAATTCAGCATTTAATGAGGTTGTTTTACTCTGAGTATTTTTTTAGGACATTTTAATGGATTTTTTGAGTTACTATTCACAGGTGGGTCCCATTGTAAAGAACTTCTTTAAAGCAAAGAAATATTTGATAGAAATATGACTTGAAACTACATCATCAAGCTTGTTTTAGCCTACTGCAGATGGTTCTCGTCATACTCTCTTTTCCTCACACTCACCTTCCTACAAGTGCGGTCATAAAACTATCAAATGTAATTACACTTGGTTATATTCCGAGTTATTCTGCCGTTTAGTCTTCTGGGGCTACGATAACATTCTGAGTTATCCCGACGTTTAGTCTTTTAGGGCTATGCTACCTTATATTTTCCTTTTTAATCACCATCCCGTATATACCATACTCTCCATAATCCTATATATAAGACGAAGCAATATTTTCAAACAATTCGATTACATTCGATAACAGATCAACTTCAACACTCAAAAGTTCCCAACTCAAATTGACCACTTCGAAACTGCGCGCAGCCGAACTCAAAAACCACTAACACCAATTCAGAACATTTTCCCCTTTCCCTTCCATAGACTCAAATCCCGTGTGAACTGAAAAATCATTTGGAAAACTGGTGAGCGCTTGACAAATCACTCGAGCGAAGCCCCCTTTACGGTCGTCTATTTGTCTGCTTTACCGAGATTAAAATGCACTGGAATTTGTTAAGGTCGGGGCTTAAGGCGGGCGGTAGCGGCCGGTGTGGATTACGGTTTTGGCCACGTTAGTAGTGGACTTACGCGGTGTTGTTGATGAATGCTCGCTGTTGCGATGGCTTTCGGTGAGGTTAATCTTACAAATAAATAGGTAGATACATAGTTATTTTTTTTAAAGATATAATATCTTTATATTATATTTGGAGTTTCCATGGAACAAAAAAGTAGATCTCTAAAACTATTTCAAATACGAGTAAATATGTTTGGAGTTTGCATATCGTAAGCGTTCGATAATAATATCACTTTACTAAGAAGTGAGAAAAACTTAAATGACATATAATAAATATTTAAAACTATTTACAAATTAAACTACACTATTATAGTGATATTATTATCGAACGCTTACGATATGCAATCTCCAAACATATTTACTCGTATTTGAAATAGTTTTAGAGATCTACTTTTTTATTCCCAATAATTATGTACCGATCTATTTATTTGTAAGATTAACCCCACCGAAAATTCGGGTTAATATTGCTTATATTTTTGCAGATGATAATAGTAGATTGCGGCACTCACTGAAACTTCATGTGTTTTTTTTTGAAATTTTACGTTTTTTTTATCTAGCTGAATTTATTGAATCGTGTTTCTGCTCTCAACATTCATCAGAATATTTTGTGAACATTTTAACTACAATAAAATATTTTTTGGTTTTGGCTACGTTAGTAGTACTCGTAGACTTTCGCGGTGCTTTTGATGAATGCTAGATGTTGCGATAGTTTTCGATGAGGTTCTTCACATATGGGTTCTTAATTGTTTTAAGCATTTACTAAAGACATCTCTCTCGTTCTCTCTTCGACATTGTGGTGTTATTACAGTGAATTTTTTTCTTATCTCGACACACTCTTACCTGTTTGTATCTAATTTCAAAATAATAAAATCGGCTAAGTGCGAGTCGGACTCGCGCACGAAAGGTTCCGCACCGTATGGGAACCCAATTCCTCTTGCCGTTATTAATAGCGAGCAAAAAACTCCTAAAAATCATGTTTGTTGTATGGGAGCCCCCCTTTAATATTTATTTTATTCTGTTTAGTATTTGTTGTTATAGCGGCAACAGAAATACATCATCTGTGAAAATTTCAGCTGCCTAGCTACCATGGTTCATGCGATACAGCCCGGTGACAGACAGATAGACAGACGGACATCGAAGACTTAGTAATAGGGTCCCGTTTTTACTCTTTGGGTACGGAACCCTAAAAATGAATATTTTACAATTTTGACAATTTTATAAAATGTTTGAATAAATGTATATTATGATTTAACATAAGTTATCGAAATATTGCGCATCAAATCCAGATTACAGACACCATTCTCTTTTAAAAGTTCTGTTTGCGAAACAAAAGTCCAATAATTGGTCGTGTGGAAGCCCCCCTTCATATATTTTATTTTAATTATTAATTGTTGAATGAAATATATAACTAAATATTCTGTGAATATTTCAAGCATCCTGTTGCCGTCATTTATAATATCGAACAAAAAAATCACGTTTCTTGTATAGGAGCACCCCTTTAATATTTATTTTATTTTAACTATTTATTGTTAAAGTGAATATTTATCAAAATATTCTGTGAATATTTCAAGCATCTACCTGTAACCGTTATTAATATCGAGCGGAAAACGGCAAAAAAATCATGTTTTTTGTATGGGAGCCCCCCTTAAATATTAATATTTTTCTGTTTTTAGTATTTGTTGTTGTAGCGGCAACAGAAATACACCATCTGTGAACGTTCTAGCTATCACCGTTCATGAGATACAGCCCGGTGACAGACAGACGGACAGACGGACGCGGAGTCTTAGTAATAGGGTCCCGTTTTTACCCTTTGGGTACGGAACCCTAAAAAACAATAGTTCATTCCAATAGTCGCGATCCCTACTCACACATACACGAACACAGTTTCAGCCTCACAACTGCCGCCCCAAACGTCGCTATAAATTAATTTTACTGTTTCAAGATTAATTAATGTGTGTACGGTTTTTCGGTTCAGAGCTGTCGAGAGGCGTTTATTATTCAGCATTTGGTTTACAAGTTGGTTCAAAGTGCTCTTTCCAAGTGCTAAAGTTGGCCGTTTTTGTGGCTTAAACACGAAAACTTTGGGTGTTTATGATTATAGCGGCTACTCTTTGCAGTTAACTTTTTAAATTTTATTTAAGAGTGCGTCCGTGTATTTTGGATGTTGATAAAAACTTGACTGGCTTTTGATTCAAGGCAGCATAACTCGAAATAATTACTGTATTTCTTATCTAGAGCTTTAGAGGCTTAACTAGTCATTAAAAAAAACTTGAAAAAAAATCTTACGTTTTAATTTTCATTTTTAAACCGACTTCGAGAGGTTCTCAATTTGACTGTCGATTTTATTTTTCAGAATTAACTAAAATGGTTAAAAAATTAGCAATAAAACCTCTCAAAAATCTAAAAAAGTACTAAATATTTTTCTCACAAAATCAGCCCATACAACATTCCCTAACATCAACCCAACTGATAACAAACTGTCAACGTGTAACTTTTCACAAACCTTTTTACTGTAAACGCTAAAAACTTTTTGCGTTTTTTCACATACCAACTTTTTCCACTCGGCCCTCGACATGATCGTTACTCCTGACGGATAACCTCGCACTCTCGAAACTCAAAATAATGACAAATAACAAATGCCGATGTAAACGAGATAAACGTTTTAGGGTCTAGTACCGAGTTCTGTACTAGATGGCGTTAGCGGTTGAAATTTATAAACAGTGGCATTATGACAGTATAATCAACGCGTATGTTTTTCTTTTAATTGGTGTAGGTATTTAATACTAAACTTATAATAGCTGACCCTGGTGTCGGAGTTTTTAAGCCGCCCGAAGGCGGCGAAGACAAACATAAACGGTTAAAACACCAGGACCTACAGTTTAACGGGTCATCCGAGCCATGGCAACTCTCAGTTGTGAATGAATAGCGGCGACCGCTCGGCTTTGTTTATTAGCTGAGCTGGTACTTGTAACTATTAAAATTGTAAGTAGATAACTCGAACACTTTTGTCAAACCTAAACTAGGTTTTATGTTGTTTTAAAATTAATAACTCGTGTTTTTTTTTATTTACAAACCCGCGGTTACCCATCCGAAAACTGACCGTGCCGGACGTTGCTTTACTTCGGTGATCGCTGACAAAAACCTAGTCAAACTACGCTATGAGCGCTACACAGTGGAAAAACATTGTTTCAATCTTCCTTTTAAAGTTTTTAGGCTCACGGACGGAGTTTGACGATAGGCTGCATCCTTACACTTGTATGTTTGTTTCGTAAGATTTTTGTAAGTAACTTACGGCTGTATTAAGAAATTATTATAAACAAATTACAAATAGCGCGGTAATGATATCTAACAGTATTCCGTCTTCATACAAGCGGTCAAAACGCGAATCATACCTACGCGCCTCGGAGCGAGGTATGCCTTTGGTATGCTAGTTAGCAGCGGCGCGCCGTAGTGATGAACGAATGCGTGGGTTTGCAACTAGTAAGCGTGCGATTTACGTTTTTATGGTTCCCCTTGTGAAGCAAGTGAAGCTGGGTATATATTTCAAGGACAGGGTCGAGTCACAATACTGTTAGATATATCTTTGTGATAAGCATTTCAAAAATCTGAAGCGAACGCAGGATTTGAACTTACCCCTTCGGATCACTAGCCCGACGCTCTAACCAACTGAGCCAGCTCGCCTCCTACGCAAGCGCCAAATTTTTGAAATGCTTATCATTACCACCAACTTATAGCGTTGGCGGCGCCACCTGTGATACCCGTATTAGACAGGTTATCACTCAACTAGAAGTTATTAGAACTTCTGAAGATTGACGAGAGATGACGCACTGCTAAATCAATGATATGATTTTTATTTTAGAGTGCTTTCCACACTCGATTTTATTTTGATTTAGCAGTGCGTCATCTCTCGTCAATCTTCAGAAGTTCTAATAACTTCTAGTTGAGTGATAACCTGTCTAATACGGGTATCACAGGTCCGAAGGGGCAGGTTCAAATCCTGCGTTCGCTTCAGATTTTTGAAATGCTTATCACAAAGATAACTCTTTGAGATAAAATCTAGTGTGGAAAGCACTCTAAAATAAAAATCATATCACTGTTAGATATAATTACCGTGAAAATAGTGTTTTCATTTGCAAACGTACTTGTAAACCATGTGTAAAACACGCGAATAAAACTTACAAGTGTAGGGGCGGCCTTGCGTAGTTTGACGGTAGGACTCAAAATCTGTCATCGAGAACTAGGCTCAAAATTCATGTCGTCCAGTGTAATCTGAGCTAACATACATCGCGCAGATTTATTGGTCGGTCAACGATTTATTATCGGCTCGGGCCATGAATCGGCCGTGTTTTTGTCGCGGCATAACGTGTGGGGATGACGTCACGCGATATATGGCGTACGAAAATCGATTTTATTGGCAAATAAATAAAATATGGGATTCAGTGAAATCTGCCCGCCGGTGATAGGGTGGCGGGATTACTTGTTTTTGTATATATTTACGGGTAAAATTAATAAACGGGGAAAGTTAATGCATGTTGTAACATCATACACTTTTAATTTAGACTACGAAATTTTCATTATGACTAACTGTAACTATGTAGGTAAGCAGTGGGCCAGCATGGTGGTTAATGGCCAAACACCCTTCGTGGGTATGCCTACGTCCTGTGGAGTGAACTATTAGAAAGACTGGTACAGGTAAGTACAAGTACCCACTCTGGAAATCTCAAAAAAATCAGTTCTATTCATTTTGTCAAAGGTCATTCAAGGAACATATGCCGGGGCGCCAAGGGATTAAAATAAGATACTAGTCTGACTGAATGAGTCTCTCTATATCTCACCATATTCTATTAATTTAATACGAATAACAACAGCTTATATACTAAATTATATCTACACATAGTGATCTATCTATGTCACGTAAAACATCCAAATCACGAACTAGATAATAACGCTATACTTATCTAAGACATTCCATCGAGCTGCAACAGTACTTCCCCCTTGGAAAAAAAATGTAATATATACGTACATACACAAACAATTATGACCTAAAACTAGTCAAACTAAAATTAACAAAAATCCTATCATTCATGTTGCAGCGATCTTGCTTACGTCTGTTTGCTTACGGTTGCAGTTTATAGTTTGCTTATCATTGCAGTATAAAACGTGCTTGCGTCAGTAAATTTGAATCCTAGTACTACTGGCCTAGTCAGCTCCGTAGGTACGAATACGTGCTTCTACTGTCTTTACTTCTTTGCGCAGGCGGCACGATCACTGATTCACTATCGATAACGAACATTAGCCTACATTTATCAATTGTAACTTTCAAATAAAATATTCTAAAAATTCCGCATAACTACGCATTATTGGCTAAATCGTTTGCATTCCTTTGATTCGCAGTATGACGCTACTCGAAATGTGATGACAAAGTTCTAACTAAGCAAATACTTTACTAACAGTGATCTAATAATCTAGTAAAAACAGTTTGCAAAACAATTAAACTGAATGTAACAATACAAATTATACAGATATGCCTATAGTTAAAAACAAAAATATTTTGCAAAATTCGCACAAAAATACTATCTTATCACATAATCTATGAACTTGGACTTCGAAATTTTTGGGCAATACACAATTTCCGTTTAATTTCACGTTCCTATATACCGATTTCACTGATCTTATCCTGAATTCGCACAAAAGACTAAAACAATGTTGTCACAACACACTTTTTCCGTAATATCTGAACATTTCAAATATCTTCACGCGTTCGCAGCTTCAGCCATATTTCCATTTCACATATTCTCTATAACATATCACTGACCAGTCGTTTGGCAATGGAAACGAGTCTGGGCAAATCCTCCAGTACTACGCAATTTTCCGCCACCTTCGATTTGTCCTCGTACGGTGGTGCCAACTTCGAAAAATATACTTGCAGATCCAACCTGAATTTTCGGCGGCAGCATTGGCATCTCAAGTTCCTGTGGTCCTATACTCGGCTGCTGGCGACTGCTGATTCGATTTCATCAATTCACACGTAAACAAAATACCAAGGGTTATTCGCGTTTCATTGCAGCTACAGAACCCTGGATTTGGCGTTTACTCATAACTTCAAAAATTGTGTGACAAACTGCTTCTCGTCAACCATGTGATTTGTGATGTTGTTTGTACATCTTTCTTGCTGAATTATGCGTATTTGCCGTTTTCCTGTCTTGCGAAAAGTTGCCACAACATTTCTTCAAATTCTCGAAATAAGCTTCCATAGATTCTTCTTTCCGTTGCCCAAGTGTTGTTGATTATTTATCGTTGTGATGACTGTGGGGGTATAGGTTTGACGTCATCCAGCGGATTTATCGTCAACCCCCAAATCTTCTTGCGTGCTCACTACATTTCGCGTCACTTGGGTCGGGGGTCACCACTGTGCCGGTATGGCAGTGGGACCCCAAACTGATACTGCACTCGGGGTCACCAATATGCCGGGGCGCCAAGGGATTAAAATAAGATACTAGTCTGACTGAATGAGTCTCTCTATATCTCACTATATTCTATTAATTTAATACGAATAACAACAGCTTATATACTAAATTATATCTACACATAGTGATCTATCTATGTCACGTAAAACATCCAAATCACGAACTAGATAATAACGCTATACTTATCTAAGACATTCCATCGAGCTGCAACAGAACATATGGAACCACTGATTTTTTCTCGTGATTGCAGGGTTGGTTCCATATTAAAAGTCGTAATGTTGAGTACAATAATATCCTTCGATATGTCCGTATTCTAAAAGTTTTACTGTCCAGTACTGATCTTTTTGATAGTCCACTGCTGACATAATCAACGAGATGTAATTAGACCATAACCACCACGCTGGTCCAGTATTTTTTTATTGTTACTAACAAGATAATAGATTAAAAACTATCTATAAGACCAGATTAATAACACCATTCATTTATTTGTGTCATTGATTATCAACATTGAAATTTCTACGGCTGACATGATGATGTCTCTCTGCGAGATCGAATCAGAAATGATCCATAAAACCGTGAAACCGAGAAATCCGTTGAAAAACCAAAGTTACCGACACAGCCCAGCAGATTGGCAAGTTAAAGTGGCAGTGGTCAGGGCCACATAGCTAGGAGGACGGATGACCGATAGGGTTGAAAAATTCTCGCGTGGAGACCGCGTACCAGCAAGCGCAGCGTAGGACGTCGCACTCAGAAGGTGGACGGATCACCTTATTAAGACCGCAGGATCGCACTGGATGCAAGCCGCTATGAACCGGTCTTATTGGTTCTTTAGGGGAGGCCTATGTCCAGCAGCGGACGTCCTATAGCTGAAAAGAAGAAGTTATGATGATAATGATGATGCAGTTGTTCTAGTTTTAGTTACGGAAGTTACCTCTTGATTCAGTAATTCAGCATTGTACTTCTCTTGGGAGTAATTATCTCCTTTAAGGCGTGAACCGTTTGCTTCAAATGGCTGAAATATAGATTTAGCTAAATGTGTTACTTTTATACATGATTATATAGTTTTTGTTTCATTTCTATTCTATATTTTTCTTTACTTTGTGTTTTACATTGTACAAATTGCAACGTCTGACTAAATTCATGCTCAAACTGTAAGTAAGAAAATATGATAAATGTAGATCTAATTGTAATACATACGTAATTACACCAGTTCAGAAAAAGGGTTCGCTATAGGTGTGTTAGCTAATATTTGTAAATATGTTGACTAGAAGCCCTTTTTAGCCGGTTTTTAGGGAATGGCAAAAATAAACAGACTGCTTTATTCTTCTTAGCTATAGGACGTCCACTGTTGGACAAAGTCTACATAGAGCACATAGTCTACATAGGTTTACATAGAACTGCTCTACATAAGTTTATTTACAGCAGTCGTCTTAAAATAATGATTTTCGCGGACACAGTAGTATTATAACTACTAAACACTTTCGAACTAAAAAAGAATTGTTCGATTCAGTTCACAATTGGCGGAATTATCAATGAATATACACAAAAAAAATACAAACAGTCGAACATAGAACCTCCTTCTTTTTGGAAGTCGTTTAAAAATGAGGCTTAGATATGTGTGGCTATGGCCGTCCTATAGCCGTAATAATTATGCTAAATATCGGTTAATCAACGTTTGATATTTTTTGTAAAAGTTCTTCCAAGCATAGCTGTGAACTCAAGTGCAACATTTTATCAAAGAAACAATGTACAAATATGAATCAGGAGATATTCACGCTCTGTTGTCTTTACGTGTGCTGCGTACACATGGCATTGTTTATGCTTTATGCTCATGGCTAAGGTACACTGTTCCAGTACCTCCCAGTAACAGTTCTGTCCAGTAACCTAAGCAAGTGGAAAATGACAACTAAAATAAAAATCTCAGTTTTTAAAACTACATTGAGAAAAGAATTGTATGATAATTGAGAAGAGAAATTTGGCCGATAATGAGAAAGAGAAATAGCCATAAATATCCAGTGAGAGATAAAGCGTAGCTAATTTATCTGATTGGGAATAAATGCGTACCTAAATTTTTAGTGTTACTTGAAAAATAAAAACAAATGAGTCCATTCTTTCATACTGGTTCTAATTCATGTACACGCGATAACCCATATTTTTAAGGTTTTTACAAGTTATTATCACTTTCGAAAGTCTAGTCTAGAACAACATAGAATTTACAACCTATACTCGGAATTTTAATTCGATTCCAGATTTGACATTAAATTTCATTCATTTGACATTTTTTCTCTATTGATTCAATTGTCAAATCTGGAATCGAATTAAAATTCCGAGTATAGCACTTTTAAACGGCTAGAACAACGTGTAGATTTTTTAATCCACTTCATTTTATACCATTTTGTTGTGTCATCTAAATATTTAATCCAAGTCAATTTATTCTGGATATCTCCACAACGTCGCTTACCCTCAGGCGAGTTGGTGGTCAAGCATGGACTTATTCGAGATTGAAAAAAGTTCTTAGTATATTTTCAACTAGGTACTGGTACAATACTGGTATGTAAGCAAAATGCTGCTGCACTTTCTGTACCACTAACTAGTCTGGTACAAGGTTGACCTGACACTTAAACGTTGTACCGCTCACACGAGAAGAAGAAGAAGAACTGATGGTCCAGTACTAGTATATACAGGTACTGGTGATACAGTCACGGTAATGGTACCTACAAGTGTATTGCGACTCGGCACGTCCATGAAATAAAAACCTACAGCAGCACGTGACCACGCAACACGTAACACCCCTACCATCATACCACAAAAGTTTTACGCACGGTTTAGACAATGTTTAAAAGTACAAATTACACGGTAATACAGTGTTTAAAGCGTATTTAAATCTTTTGTGGTAAGGCGGCTAGTGCGTGTCTGCCTGCCTGGTAGGTAAATCGCACGTTTACTATGTTTGTACGTCACTACAGCGTATCTGCGACTGTAAGTGTGTCAAGTGTATACCGAATTTCGAGGAGTATGATTTGAGTCCCGACCGTTTGTATGAAGACGGAATACTGTATAGATACCATTACTGTCGTACAGTACTGGCATACTGGTGGTCCAGTACTGGTATACAGGGTTACCACACTGGAATAGTATGACGCTTCTCAATGCCCATGAAAGTTCGGCCCGTCATCTGCACTAACACGGCATGCACTAAAAACTAACCGCTTGGCCGCCGGCTGAAACGGCGCGAATATTCACTTCATAACTGGCTAGGTCGTGATAATTGAAACTGGGACCGCTCTAGTTTGTGTAGTTGAGCTTTTGTTCCCATTCTACTATCTAAGAAAAAAGGTATACAAGCTTTTGGGGTGATTTTTAGAACCTAAGACATCGAAGCATGGTAAGGTTGATCATGTACTGCGATAAAACTATTATTTGACGAAGAAGACGAGGCATAATGCACCTGACCTTGCAGCAGGACTCTCGAAATAGACTCCAAACTAACTTTTAGTTTATTAACCTTCGTCTTCATAACCGAAGTTACCACTTGGCCACGAGTTTGGACTTTAGCGGTAAGTGGTTTACGAGCGCTCGGAGCTGGACGTCGTGGCGCAATTCGAACATTTTATTACATAGGTTTCTTGCCGCTCGCTGCCCAGCGACTGTCTACCGCTCATATCGGCAAGGTCCTGCCTGGCTAGTATACGCGCCACAAATTATTTCGTTCGTAGTGTCAGAGCGAGACAGCGTTATAGCAAAGAATATATCTGACACTTTTTCACACGTCGAAATATGTTGTTTTCGTGGATTTTCGTGGTCGCATGCTTCACTAGCTGGCCGAGCCGCTATAATCTCCGTTTTGTTAGCGCATTGCACATTAGATACTTAGGGGAATTTTGTGTTGTTGCAGGCCAAAAAGCGGCTCAATGCTGCTGTACAGCCGGAAGAAGGTCCGCTACCGACGCGACGGCTACTGCTGGAAAAAGCGAAAAGACGGGAAGACCACGCGAGAAGACCATATGAAGCTCAAGGTCCAGGGGACTGAGGTAAGAGACTGACTATAACTAAAACTTATGATTAAAGTACTACGTGCAAGTGCTGTGAGCGCATATTTACGCCAAGGTGTATCTTTATAATTAAAACATTGTGCGTACATACTGTCACGCGGTAGGCGCGCTGTAACTACGACGAAAGCTGTTGTTTACGCGTAGGCTGTAACTATGACATAAGCTGCGGTTTGTTGCTCACGTGCTTTAGTACAATGAGTAAATAATTGGCATTTTAACTGATTATCCAAGAACCCTAACAATACATTTACGCTAAGTGTAATTATACGAGTAATTAAAACAGATTTAATTATTTTGTCATAATATTCTGCTCCTGGTTTATTTGCGGCGATTCCAAGATAGATTTCAATTTCTATAACAAATAATATTTCATTTTGTTTCTAGTAGATATTGTAATGTTTCATTTTAATATTCTGATACAAATCACAAAGAAATAGGTCCACATTATTTTTTATTGGGTAGTATTTAAACGCAAATCAAAAAATATCCTTTTTCTATGCAATAAGATTCCAAATTCCCATCAAAATTACTGATTGCACAGCATAATATTCAACTCAAAATATCACTAAACACACTACAATTTATATTCGCAGCGTACAGCGATTTTTTCTAAAGCAAAAGCTTTTTCATCAATGCACAGCTAATAATCTTAATGCACATTATACCTGTTAACTCTTTTTCTTTTAAATATAGCTTCTATTTATATATTATTTACAGCAGTTTTTCTAAACAAAACAGCATTTTATTAATCACAGTCGCTTCTGGCACTTCGCCGGCTGCTGCCGCGGCACGCTCGCTTCGCTCGCTCGGCTCGTGCGTTGTTTTGTCATGTTCTAACATAACCTAACCTATTTTTTGTATCACACCTAATCTAATTTCATTTAATAATGAAAAATTTGCTGTGCAGTCAGTATTTATGCTATGTATGTAGTATTTTTGTACAAAAATAAATTTAACTGTGTTACATTATGAGGAAAAAAGTAATGTCATATTGATGTAAAATTTCGAATCATCTGCAGTTTGAGTTTTGTTAAACATTTAGTTTATTTGCAGTGAAGTAAGTTATTTGATGTAAAAAAGAATAAAAATGATGAGTATGTATTGATAGGCGATTATTTGTTTGATATGCAATTTATATTATCCCTTTTTTATTATTTTGATTTTAAAATAGAATACGCAGGTATGCAATTCGCACGACCACTTAGTTTTCGCATAACGAAAAACTGCATTAAGATTTAAATATTAATTCACTTCACACATAATAAACCTTTACTTTTTCTTACTTATCAAACTGTACTCTTTTTTACAACATTATACTAATCCACACGCAAAAAATACAGGCCAAATATCGAGAAGCATTCATCTAATATAACAAAACTATTACCGTGCCAAAATACCAACATCCCATCAAATTCTATCGCTGAAAATGATTCCTTCCAAAATAGAGAGTATTTTCGAACGATTGTTGAATTAAACACGATTCATGATGTCCAACGAACCGTGTTACGAATGGAATTACGAAATGTTTTATTTTCACGGGTTTCTCGTTTTTCTCGATTTTTCGTTCTCCTGTCCGAAGGCTGATGCGGGGAACTTGTGCTTTTTAGGGTTCTGTACCCAAAGGGTAAAAACGGGACCCTATTACTAAGACTCCGCTGTCCGTCTGTCAGTCTGTCACCAGGCTGTATCTCATAAACCGTTATAGCTAGAAAGCTGAAATTTTCGCAGATGATGTATTTCTGTTGCCGCTATAACAACAAATACTAAAAACAGAATAATATTTATATTTATTTTCCCATACAGTACGGAACCCTGCGTGCGCGAGTCTTACTCGTACTTTGTCGATTATTTAACGCTTATTTAGTTACGTTTGGATAGATTTGTGAATTTTTGAGGGGATTAGAATAGTTTTACTAAACATTTGTAACTAACAAAGTTGTAAAGTACAAGTGAAATGAGAAAAAACAATCAGCGCTAGAATCATTTTGAAGAAACAAATAAAAAAATCAAGACAGAATGTCGTGAACAGACAAGTAAGACCGGTTTTATATACATGTGGTGAGTGAGTGCGTCAGTGATGCGCCGCCATAGTTCGACTGACAAGCCAAGACATATATTTTTTTAATCTACTTCAAATTGTATTATCTATTAATGTCATTATTTTACACGTTTCTTCCTCAAACCAAATAACAAAATCAAGACAGAATGTTGTGAACAAAAAGTGAGGCCGGCAAAACTTCGTCTCGCCGTGTACAGACACAATAACACATACAAACACGTACAAGGAAAATAATAATTATTTTCCTTGTACGTGTTTGTATGTGTTATTGTGTCTGTACACGGCGAGACGAAGTTTTGCCGGCCTCACTTTTTGTTCACAACATTCTGTCTTGATTTTGTTATTTGGTTTGAGGAAGAAACGTGTAAAATAATGACATTAATAGATAATACAATTTGAAGTAGATTAAAAAAATATTCCAACATTTCAACTCAATATCCTAACATTGTGTAAGGTACCAACTTACAAATAACTATACGTATACCTCTGAGGTATACCTAAACTTAAAAATAAAAGTTGAAATTAGAGCCTCGGGAAGATTTGTCAAAGTCTGCGCCTACTGATCCATGAACCTACTGTCAGTGTCAGCTAAGCGCAATGATAGTAAAATGTATGAAACATTGAAATATCTGAAAGAATTTAGACTCTCGATAGATGTTTAAAATCGAATTCGTGGCTCACATTTTTATAGTTTCAGTTGCTTCATCACGACGATTTTGCTTTCGTCTGTCTGGATGTTAATTTTTATCTATATGTCCCATTTCTCAACTAATCTCGACGAATTTTGACACACAGATTTTATATAGTCGTCGGCGATTTTTGACCGGAAGTTTATTTCCCTCAAAAAATGGGGAAATTTGCTGGCGCGATATTTATCAACCGATTTCAGGAAGATATTATTTGGCAATTTTTTTAAATAAGAATAAGAATAAGAATATATTTATTTACCGAAAGAAACCTTAACAAAATTCGCGCAAATGATACATAAAAGTTACTTAAAATTAAATTCAAAAGGTTGCCTCTGAAGGTAGCTAGGTACAATGATGACAATACATATCTAAATCCTATCAAGATTTGTGAGTATGAACCAAATCTTTCAAGAGCGAGTTGAGGTACATGTTTATCAAGATTCAGTTAAGGAGATGTGTCGAGAGGTCAACTGTTTGGAGAACTACTAGTGTTACATAGTCATGACGTAAAGTGCTAATGCAGTCTTCCTTCCTGCTCCATCATCATTAATCGCAGCCAGCTCGGGCCAGTTATTCACGATTAGTTATTGGAGCGCGTGTATCGCGAAGTGTTTTGTTGCGAGCCCTCTTGGAGGCGTGCCAGTTGTGGTACAAGCCACGAGGAATCCGACCTTGTGGCGAGAGCCTTGCTTATTGCCGCTGTTGACGTTACAAGGCTTTAGCGGCTAAAGCTTTTGAGCTTATTTAAAACGTGTATAAACTTAAATCAACTCAAACATTTTTATAGTTGTTGGTTTGTTGGTAGTTACTAGTAATTTTTTAAACTAAAAGTACGTCGTTTTAATTTTTAACCACAATTTGTCTACATGCTTGATGATAAAAAAATGTGTAAAAATAGTGCAGACAAATATGAATTTGAATTTAATCACAATTTTTGTTCATTAATGTCCAACCCAATTGAATGATTAAATGTCAGCAGTCCCATTGATGGACAATTCACGTATTTTTCAAAACACATGTACGTCTTTTGTTTGTTAATTCGTTTTCATTCTTTGTTAAAATGAGCCTCAATGTACAATTTATACACACTTAACTTACGTTATTAACGTAACACTGTTAGGTGTGAAAAATCTCCTCACAACTCTCTAGTTAAAAATCGTTCATTTAATCATTAATAAAATCCATACAGTTTTGTTAATTTCTTAGGTAAAAAAGCTTAGTTTTTACCGACTTCCAAAAAAGAGGAAGTACTAATGTTTCTCTGTATGTGCATGTATTTGTTTTGGATAACTTCATCGATATTTTCGCTAATTGTGAATTGATTTTAAAAAAAAAAACTGTTCATTTCGAAAAATTCTTATTTCGTGTATACTCTCGAGATCCTATTTACATTTTATCTAAATCGGCAGTGCTATTATTGATGAATCAACAATATTGTACATGAACGTCACATCGATTCGTGCAATCTATTCGAATCCTGTACACGGTGGAAGTCGGTGATGCAATTTTTTTGTACTCAACGTTCAATCGCTTTTGCAACAAAAATCGCTCTCTCCTGTGTCTTACACAGCGGAAAACTTAAGGCACGCAACACTGTCACTAGTTTATGTACAAAAAGCCCTCTAGCGGTGTAAATTGTACCTGCTTTAGTTTAGGGTATTTAGTTTAGTCTTCACTAAGTTTATTCCACAGATTATATTGTTACGGAGCGGTAGATAAGTCAGCTGGGTTAGTTAGCAGGCACTGTTTGTATAAACACGTTTAATTGTAAAGTGCCCAAGTTAGAACTTTTTGAACGATTTTAAGGTTTCTACTTTGGTTAGTGATGTTTTAGAAGATATTTTTTTTTAACTATTCTTGTAAATAGTTTGAGTTTTATCATGAAACAGTTACCCTGTTAATAGTAAATGTTTTGTTTTGGATAAGAAAGTATTTAAGTAAGTTCGTATGAACAGAATGTTTTTTTTTTTTCTTAACCTATGCTGTCCCACTTCTGGGCTTTTTCTTCCATTTATCGCGTTCTGTAGCCAAATCCCGCCAACCTTTCTGGAAAGTGTCAAGATCGTCACGCCAGCGTCTTTTAGGCCTTCCCTGCTTTCGTCTGCCCTCCGGTACCCACTGTGTGACGATCCTGGCCCATCTCTCGGGGTGCATACGAACCACATGACCCGCCCAATCCCATTTTAGTTTAGCAGCTTTTTGGCCTACGTCAACTACACCTGTGATGGAACGCAGTATTGTGTTTCGAACTCTGTCCGTCCTTTTGATGCCCATCATACTGCGCTCCATGAATGGTTAAGCGAAACAGAATGGTTAACCGCATTTATTTCAGTTGATAATCATATATTTGACTATACGCAAGACTTTTCTATCTTTATTAGCTCTGCTAATAAAGATAGAATAGTCTTGTGTATAGTCAAATATATGATTATCAACTGAAATAAATGCGGTTAACCATTCTGTTTCGACAATAATAGAAAAATGTAACATGTCACGTAAAATCATGTAAAATGCCATGGTGGTCTAGTGGTTGTAACGCTAGCCTGTCATTCTTGAAGTCGTGGGTTCAATCCCGATCCCGTATCAATGTGTGTCTTTGGATCTTATGTACAGAATTTCACACCACTGGCTTTTCGGTGAAGGAAAACATCGTGAGGCAACCTGCATACGTCCGTAGAAGAAATTCGATGGCGTGCGTGAATCCACCAACCCGCACTGGGCCAGCGTGGTGGATATGGCCCAACCACCTTTCGTGGATAGGCCTACGTCCTGCAGTGGACTATTAAAAAAAGGCTGGTATGCCCAGTACAGTACAACATGTCACGGTCACGGTAGTAAATCGGGTGTAGGTAACTGCCAGCCGCAGTGATCTAATTAAATCTGAAAACCGACAAGGCAAAGGTAATTAAAGGCCTCAAGACTGTTTCAAAGAACATATTCAAACACATTAAATTTTACAAAATGATAAAATGAAAACTTTACATAAAATGTTGTAACGTGAATCAAGTCACAAATTGAACAAAAGAAATCCTGACACAATCGTACAAGCTTATTTCAATGAGAATTTCAAAATCGAAATTCAATGTAATAAAACATTACAAACACCATTTATCACACGAAGGTCAGTACGTATTGAAACCTAGAAGCTCTAGTAGTTACGTAAGTATAAATGCTGGCAATAAACGCTTTCTTCTATTCAACAAAGTAATAGGTAATTCCTAATTTCTAGACACGCGGTAGCGTGTCCAGCTAAGTTCAAAGAAAAAAGAACTGGCGGCGACGCGAGCCGTGTGTAATATTACACGAACCATTTCGAGCCACTTTTGACCCCTTCATAACTCAAAAACTATTTAACCTAAATAAATGAAATTTAGCACATTTAAAAGTCCTTTAGCTTGTCTAGAATACAAAATATATTATCATCAATTTAGCTACAACAGTTAATGATATATTACGGTTTAAAAACCTGGATTTCATTGACTGATTCACTGACTCACTGACTGATTTATAGATCAAAAGGACATCAGGCATCCATATAGATCTCAATCCTTTTGTCGGCGAAGTCGACAACGACGTATGCTCTTGATATTGAACTTGGCTCTCATTTCACATTTATGTTTATGATAGGATAAAACATTATAAAAACCATTAATAAGGTCACGTTACAATAGTTGAAACCTAGAATCTCTACTAATTACGTAGGTAGGTATAAATACCGGCAATAAACGCTTTCTTCTATTCAACAAAGTAAAAGGTAATTCCTAATTCAAACCTTCTAGAGCTGTAATTGCCAAGTCAGTCGAAAACAAGTTCTATCAGTCGAAATCTAGACCAATTTTCCTATTTTAAGCTTCCAACCGCAATTTCACTTTCTTTGATTTCGTTTTTCATCAAGCTGCTTGGTTTGAAAAGACGGTATATATTTCTAGTAAAATGACGCTTGATTTCAATATAGCGTCTGCAGAAATTGCAGAGTAGTAGTGTAGTAGAGTAGTAGCATACAGAGGATGTAGGTAGATAGGTACAAATCTAGTGGTGGGTAGGGTAGGTATATAAAGCAACGTTAAAAATATTTTCCAAACACTGACCCAAAGAAAGAGTTTCTTAAGTTCGACGTTTTTTAATACCAGTAAGTAAGTTCGTATAGGCCGGGTGGCTAGGGTTTAGGAGGTTTTAATACAAGTGTCTATGTATTTTTCGCTTGTTTAAAAACTGGTGCAATCGAAATGGTTCATAGCTATCCAGCAATAAAACCAAAGGCCAGAGAATCCAAATGTATTTTTTTACCTGTGTGTGATAAACGCGATTTAATCCTATTAAAGAATATAAAGGTCCCCGTAACTCTAAGTTATGAAAGTAAATTTTACGTGTTTATATTTTAATCAGCATATCAGACAGACACACATACAAAGCCTGGCAGATACACAAGTTAAATACCTCTTTGTCGTCGGTTCAAAATGGCAATTTGCGGCCACTCGCAAGACATTTAAAACAAAAACATCACGTGAATTATTCAACTGACTGAAATTTTTATTTCACGTAGTTTTCAGCGGGTGGATTGATGAATAAATGAACGAATCGCAGCAATTAATTGCGGGCTCTGGGACCGCTAATTGGGAGCAATAACAGCGGTTCCGTAACACGTTTACTGTTCGGTCGAGGACGCCGATCGCTGCTTCAGATATTGTTTTTAACCTTTTCAACAACAACGAGATGCATGCATATGCATGCCCTGAGTATTCATTCTCGCCATCGAAGGCTCCTTCTTGCGGCGGCGTCGTGTGTCGGGTCGTTCTCTTCCCACAAATATGGTCGAGGAGAGCGATGGCTGGCACATGCGTCACACTCGTGATCGGGTGCTGCATGCGGGTCGCCGGTTTGCTCGCGGCATTTACGCGGCATTCATAAGCGTAAATCTCAACTCACTCTTGACCTGTTTCGTTCATACTCTCCAATCTTGTTAGAATTCAGATAACTTTTTCAAGAGAATACCCGCTTTGGTATATATGCCAAAAATAGGACCCGCGTACCATATTTGGTCAATATTCGTTAAGAAATATAATCTGTAGAGGTGAGTCAACATCCGGACAGACCTGGACAGACGGGAGCAAAATTGTCGAGTTCATCTATCACTTCGTCTTCTTGGTCAAAAAATTAATTCTCCTTTCAGTATTTATTAAAAACTCTATATCGTATGTAAAAAGTATATAAAACTGCTTCTATTCCTACTCCACCTTTCAGGGATTTTCACTCGCTGCGCCATCAAAATTTAGAACCAGATCAAGTGTTCAGTCAATATTCAGCTCTCCTAAACTAAAATCTCTTTTATTCTTATTCGATTCCAAATCAAAGCGGGTGTACACTTAAAACTTGGTCGCTCATTAACCTAAACCCCACTTTATTTGATTGCACGGGCGGTCGTGAATACTGAGCTTTATAATGCGAACCGAGCATGCATCGAAATGCACTTGAACGGATCACAATATATCGAAACACAGTATGTAAAGTTTTTGTCAAGTATGTCAAAACTGATTTTTGCACTTGGTTACCAGAGATAATAGGGTCGGTTGAGAAAATCAGAACAATGATATTGCCGTTTCAAGAAAGTGACTTCAAATAACATAATATCTCGATTCAGTGGCTGTTGTAGGATTTTTCTCGTCGTATCGTCAAGTTTTTGACAAATACCAATAAATATTTGACAATTCTGACAACTCTGAGCCAGATTTTTGTAGTCGACAACTGACTCAAGTCACAGAAAATATGATGATAATATGTAGTGATCAGTATACTAGTGATCATACTAATCTTAGTTTTTAAAAATATCGAAAAAATATTTTTTAGTTCAAAAAGGGTGTACTGCCGCGGTGCGATTTAAATGTCTAAGAAATCAGCTGAGCCGTTTTTGAAAAATCAACAATAATGTAAACAATTTGAGCGAAATATTTGAATTTTGTACACGATGGAAGGCAGTTTTGCCATTTTTTGCGAAAAATAATTATGTTATTACAACAATTGTACAAACCAAAGCGTTGCAACTTGCAACGTAGCGTATTGGTGTAACATTTTGTCGAGCCTTTGCACAAGCGTGGGCGATGCGCGGGTGCGGGGTGACGCGATTTATTGTAACGCAAGGTACACGAAATGTTACGGGTAAATGCACGCTCGCTGTGAGCATTACGCCGAATAGTGAGCCGAGCTTCCGCATGAGCGTTACATTACATAGAAATTCTTTGGACACTTAGCTTTTACTTGTGTTTCACCATTAAATTTGTAACAACGTTACATTGCAAACAAATGCTTTAGAAAATGCTCTAGTCGATACCCAACTTGAACCGAACATGTGTTAAGTGTATTTACCAGTAAAACTACTTACCCGCCTCCCCATCGATTCAGCTTACTACAAGCCCATTAAGGCTAATAGGCGTGATCAAATTTTTAACCAGATTCTACGTGACCGGCAAAATAATTCTACGAAAATTATAGAGTTGTTACGACACGACGGTTTTCGGTTTTAGGTGTTATACCTAAAAGTTTTCACCGATAAAAGGGGGTTTTCGATTCGACTGTAAGTATGTTATTTTTTTGTATGTACATATTTTACGCGATTACTCCGCCAATTATGTTTTTTTTTGTTACCAAAAAACAATACAAAAATCGGCCAAGTACGAGTAGGACTCGGGCACGCAGGGCTCCGTACTGTATGGGAATACCCCCCTTAAATATTTATTTATTATAATTGAATTATTTATTATTAATTAAGTTGTATATACAATTAAACATTGTGTGAATATTTCAAGCATCTACCTGTTACCATTACTAATATCAAGCAAAAAACAGTTAAAAATTCAGATTTTTTGTATGGGAGCCCTCATTAAATATTAATTTTATTATGTTTTTAGTATTTGTTGTTATAGCGGCAACAGAAATACATTATCTGTGAAAATTTCAGCTTTCTAGCTATAACGGTTTATGAGATACAGCCTGGTGACAGACAGACAGACGGACAGCGGAGTCTTAGTAATGAGGTCCCGTTTTTACCCTTTGGGCCCGTACCCAAACGTACGGAACCCTAAAAAACTAGAACGAGGACCAAGAATATATAGGTCGAATAGGTAAAGAAGTCGTAGGTTGAAACTACCCCTCTCAACCTTGCGTAACTGCAAAGTGTCTATTCGAGACAAAATGACTCCAAAAACGAAACGAAAAACTAAAACGAAGATTATGAAGGCAAACATCGTGAAAGCTATACTGATTGAAAATGACAATAAAAATACATCATTATTTTTCGCAAAAACTAGCATGACCGACTTCACCCGTGTACAGAATTCACGAATATTTCGCACGGATCGATGTTACATTTTTCACATTATTGTTGATTTATCAAAAATGGCTCAGCTGATTTCAATAAAAATTTAATGGGACCAATTTCAAAGTATGTTCTTTCCAATAAAAAAAGAATTATTGAAATCGGACTACTACGAAAAATGTTATGCGTAGTTACACATAAAAAAATATACACTTTGAATTGAGTTCATCCTCCGGTTTGGTTCGTTGGCCAATCTGTAAAATTCGTCATTTTCAGATACAAACTGTCGACAATTTAACACAAATCCAATAAAAAACTAAGAAAACAATCTCTAAAGAACTTGTACTTTAGGTTGTAACTACCCTTCGCAACTTTGAGTAATTACAAGATGTCTATTTGAGACAACATGTATTCAAATAATTATTTATCGCAAAAAATGACAAAACCGCCTTCCATCGTGTACAAAATTCGAATATTTCGCTCGAATTGCTTACATTATTGTTGATTTATCAAAAACAGTCCAGCCGATTTCTGTAAAATTTGAATGAGACCACCTTGGAAGTACACCCTTTCGAACTAAAAAAGAATTTTTTGATTCGGTTCACAATTGGCGAAATTATCGATGAACATAAACAAAAAAAAGATACACACACACAAACATAGAACCTCCTCCTTTTTCGAAGTCGGTTAAAAACAATACATAAAACTAGAACGAATACTAAGAAGACAATAGGTCTAAAGAAGTCGTACCGGGGGTTGTAACTTCCCCTCACAACCTTGCGTAACTGCAAGGTGGGTTGGCCTCGCGCCAGAGTTAACTATTATTGCGACCAAAACAAATGTTGGAGCGCCTCCGCAATTGCTAAGTGTTTTTGATTGGTTTGCTTGCTTCATTTAATTTGTTTGAGGGTTCATTTTATTTGGAGGTGCTAAAGAAACGGACTTTATTCACCGCAATGTTTAAAATAATGTAATTACTTAAATAACGAAATATTATTATGTTAGCGCAGCGATTCAAATTGTATCTTGGCCTCCGATAAATCCCACCTAATAATAGACGTGATGAGTGGGTAAAAGAATCATTATTATAATTAGTCTGTAAGTTAGATTATCATAAAATATTGGTCCTGTATTTTTTTGTCTATCAAACAAGGATAAACCTCTTTTTCAGGATCTCTCCATAGTCAAAAGTCAAAGCTATTTATTTCGTGGACACATTACATGCACTTGAAATCGTCCGATAACATTGGTAGTAGTTATGCCTAAATAATTATGTCCTAACAATCAAAAGTAATTTATAACATTTAAATTATGAAGAGAATAATAAAAGATTAATATTTAATATAACAAAAAGTAAATATATCCATATTTATTTACATTTTACTCTGTGCTTCAAACAATATTGAATATTTATCAGCCGGGCTCGGATGCGCACCACGTTATGTTTCTTTCGACGTGTCAGGACAGTTATGGCAAAGAATATATAATAATACTAGTTATGGCAAAGTTTATATCTGTCACTTTTTCACACGTCAAAAACAGTTCTTTTCGTGGCTTTTCGTGGTTGCATGCTTGGCACACAGATCTATTGTATGAGACCTACGAGTATCAAGACAAAATCAATCATTTTTAGTGATAAAATCATTGATAAAATTGCACATAGGTACGTAATCTTATTTCCCAGCTACCATAGGCCAGTACAAACTAGCTTATATTTATTTTTCTCAAACACATAAAACCAAAGGCAATAAATTCATCACCGACTCCGTCATTACCGCTCAGCCCGGCCTGCTCGCACGGTTTCACTCGTAAAAGTCTAATTCACTCACGAGGCTGTTCTTCGTACGGATATTACGACTTAGTACAAGTTGGGGGAGACAGCGATTGGCTGAAGGAAGTTGCCAGAGCCACGATTGGTGGAACTACGCTCGCTGAAATTTGCCGAAGCTACCATTGGTGGAATTACGCTGTGAAAGCTGAACTCGTAAATTAGAATCGGTGATGTGTCCTGCTTGAATTTTCAGTGTTCTCTATTCAAAACAGAATTTCTAAACGCTGTAACAGCTTATGTTGTGAATGATATACGAGATTACGCATAATACTTTTGATACAAAAACTTTGCTTTTTTATTTATTTTTGACATGTGTACGGCATCTGGATGGATCTAGGTAACTTTTATAGCACATAATATCTACTCGTAGATCGTCATGGCTAATATCGGGATTCTTATCTCGAAAAGGCAACATCGTAGATTTAATACATGTATCATAAAACTATTTTTTGCTGTCAACTGCGTCACTAAACTATGTTTGCTCAAATAAAAATGACAAACAAATTAAGACATGGTTCAGATAATGAAAAGTCGTCCATTAAATATTGGTTATTGGCTTAGCTCATCGATTTGGCATTTTTTCTGTACCTATTTCAGAATTTTTAAGGGTCCTGGCCATTGCTTATGGTTCCCACCCAAAGAAAAATACTATTTTTAATTTATTTAGTATATTAGTACAGTATGTCGGTCAGAGAAGCATAGAAAGAAGTTTTCTGAACCTTAAATTCGAGACATAGTAAAAGCTACCGCGATTAGGAAAAAAAAACAATGTTTAGGATATTAAATTATTTGTTTAATATAATAAATTAAGTAAGTTAAGATTAGCTTTAATATATAAGTCGTAATGTGGACAGACTGGTATCCCAGAGATGGAAAAAGGAAACGGGGAAGACAAGAGATGGAAAGATGAGTTAAAACTTACAGCGGGCCCTCACTGGAGAAGGGTTGCCAGAGATAGAACACAATGGAAAATGTTAGAGGAGGCCTTTGCCAAAAGGCACACTGAACTAAGAGATATCCTCTAATAGAGTAAAACAAACACGTCATAACGGACAGAAGTTCAGGATAGAGGGCTTATTGATTGATTGATTGAATGTGGTCAACATTACGCCTTATATATTAAAGTAAATATACAGTCTAGGGTCTACACCTTAAATAGGTAGCTTAAATAAATTGAATAGAATACATTGACTTCAGTTTCTAGAGTAGCCCTTATAGCTACTTCCATGTGCAAAAAAAAAATGCTCATGTGCAAATTATCGTATGCAACCAGTAATCTCAAAACAGTCTTGTACTACAAAAGCCTACAGCTTCTGACTTGACTCACACTCCAGTCCGGATATCCCCCCCAAAAACCCTCTACACCCGGTTATTGGCTGGAATGGTCCGCAAAAATACGATTCGCCAATATGGCCACCCGATTTAGATTTGAGTGTCCAGTTTGCTTACCGGATATTTGATTGAGTAGATTGAGGATGCCAAAGGTTAGATGGTGAGATTGCGTTACGCGGAATGTGGATATAGTTTAGTGAGTTCTACGGCTAAGGAGTTTAGTGGTTATTAAGCAGTTCTACTATTTGTAATAAACGATTTCTGATTTCTGAGGATAGCATTGATAAGTAAGTATCTAATGGTTTCTTTAACTGTTTAGCCATGTCAAAGACCTTCAGAATTGGCATAAAATATCTAGGGCTAACCTAGCCTTTTACGAGGGGGAAATCTTCTAAAGATGCCCTAACTGCATTGGGGTGCAGAAGGGTTATGTGGGATTGTACCCACTAAAACCCCCTCGGTGGCCAGCTTTTGTGCCTTCTTGGGAGCTCCGGGATCTCCAGGGGAACACACCGGTGCTCCCAGCACTTTACACGACTACTCGCCTGGTATTTAAACCAGGCTTGTACCGTCCTTTACGACAGTGTTGCCACACACGCTGCCGTCCTCCTCGGGCCCGCTTGAGTGGATGGCCAGAGCCCCAACTCTGTCCACCCACGAGCCCAGGGGCCCCTTTTAGTAGGCTCTTACTACAGGCAGGGGATACCGATGCCGTATTCTAGTGCCCCGGTATCAGGGCAAGCCTATACTAACTTACGTACATTGCGGATATAATTTAGTGACTTCTAAGGCTTACAATTTTAGTGGTTATTAAGCAGTTCCACTTTTTGGGATAGCAGTGATAAGTAAATAAATAACGGATGTTTTAACCGATTAGCCATGTCAGAGGGCTTCAGGTGGCATAAAGACTAGACTCTAGAGCTAACCCGGCCTATAACAACGTACTTACATAATGTGGCTTAGAATGTTAGTGGTTATTGAGCAATTGTACTATTTAGGATAGGACAGAATGAATCTTCCTTTCTGCCATAGGATATCCACTGAACGATATTGGCCTCCTTTGAGGGTCTCCACTCCAGTAAGGCTGGTTGGAAGTTGTTTACACCCAACGCGATCGTGTGATTTTAATAAGTTCGTCTGTAAACTGCTGGGTATGTTGCACTTGTCGGTTCGTGGTCTCCATTCGAGAACTTTTAAGCCTCATAGTAATCCCAATAATCAAAAAGAAAATTGTTATCTTATCTAAAATCTAAAAAAATACATCCACACGAATATAGAAACTCCTCCTTTTTGGAAGTCGGTTAAAAATACTATCGATAGCATAAGTTCCGATAGTATCGATACTCTCTTCCTCTTGTACCGGGTGTCGTAAGAGCCGACTGAGGTACTACGGAACCTATAGATCGTGGTTTAATCATCCAATTTGGCGTAGCCTAAATGGCACAGGCCAGTATCGGGGAGCAGCGGCACTGGCACGAGGAGCTACGCCCTGCTATCGCCACCACGCTTGCCCAGCGCGTCAATTACGGGCAAAACCCTTTATGGAAATACACCAGAAACACAGGCCTCCAGTCATGCTGAACTTCGATATTTTCGATTGACTCTTGATAGAGTAACTGAATTTTGACGTGACAAATTGCCAATCAACGATTAAACTTGAAACGATCTCAAAAAGCAAGATCGTCATCAAAAAATTATTGCTTTCTTTTATTTACGGTAGAAATCACAAAAGCAGAAATACCAACTTGTTACTGACGAAATGTTATCGCGAGTTAAGCATCGCCAACACCATCTAGTTTCAACAACAGACAAGTACCGGTGGCGTCATATAAAAAGAACGCCGGACCTTCAAATGGCGCACAAAGAAATTTTACTTCTACTGCACTATGATAGGATTTAAATCTCCTAGTACGCAGCTATAATTGCAGCAAGGAGATTCAATTCATATTGCGTATCCAATAGGAATTAAATTTCCTTGTGTGCAGCTTGACACTACAGCGTTATTTTTCCGTGACGCGAGGTATAGTATTGGTGGAATCATACAAGTCGGCGGATGTGAAGTTGGCTATATCAAATCCTGACTGAAGCTCACATAAAGCTGCGCGTGGATTGGATTTAGCGCAGGTTGTAACTAAGCTAGCTAGCCGACCCCGCCTCGATGGGTTCGGCCGCGGCATCGCGACAAGAGCGACACCGCAGTCCACCTCAGTCGACGAACCAACCTACTGGCCTGCTTCTACTCGGGCTTGGAGGAAAACCCCGGCCCCACCACGGGTTCCTCTTCACTTCACCAGGCTGGCCGTACCTTGGCTACTACACAGTTATAGTCATTTGTTAGTTAGTTATTCATAATAATATTATCACTTATCATAAAATATAAGATAGTCAAATTAATTCAAAACTAATAACATCAATAATATAAAATTTATTAATTTAATAATACAAAATTTATGACACACTTATGTGTTTAATAACACAATTATATAATTTTAGTCTTATTCACTAGATCAAAACTGTAGAATGCCTTTTCAACAAGCCACTTCTTTACTTTTTGTTTAAATGATTCTCTAGAAGGAGCGACTCTTATTTCAAGCGGGAACCGATTATAAATTTCGGGAGCGGTGACATGCACCAGCTTGGCCATTTTAGAGAGCCGGTGCGGTACGACGCAAACGCGGTGCGCGTGTCGCGGCGGGAGCGCGCCGCGCGGCCGCAAGTCTCCGACGTGCGAGTACTCGTCGAGGTGGTCTCTGGCGTACATCGCCGCCTGGAGACACACGAGGCTCGGCACACTCAGTATCCCCATGGACCGGAAATACGGAAGCGCAGGCGTATCCTGTGACACTCGCGTTATCGCTCACCCGGCTCATTTTTGCGCGGCAGCGCTCGATGCCGTATTAGATTTGCGAGTGCACAGACGCGAAATTGCATTGCCGGACCATGGGGTACGACAGGATTGCAGATACTCGCCACAGCGCGAAACAAGCAGCGCCCACTTTCCCACACAATTTGTCTATGTGTTCCTCCCATGTTAGAGCACTATCCAGTTGAAATCCTAAGAATGTAGTTGATTTGACCTGGTCCATATCAACACTACCTATTCTGACACTCAGCGGTCTGTATGGGTGGCCTGCCAATTTAAAATGAATAAATTAGGTTTTGCTGGTGTTCAGCATCAAGCCGTTCACTTCAAACCACGCGTTCAGATCGCCCGCTACTTCGTTTAGCTTCTGCTCCAGTTGATCTATAGTTGAAGCAGTGACCATAGCTGCGACGTCATCCGCATACATCAAGACGTGGCCGTCACGGACATTATCTGGCAGATCATTGAGGAGGAGGGAGAACATGATACTGGAAAGGGAAGAGCCCTGCGCTACACCTATAACAGTTCTCAAAGGCTCCGATTTGGCCGCTCCACCATCCCCAACAACCATCTGGCATCGATCAGATGTGAAATCTGACGATTCCATGGTGTTCCATTTTCGCCACTATGACGTAGTGATCGGCCACGTCGAAGGCTTTCGAGAGGTCGCTTATCTACCTCTAAATTTTATCCGATTTGAGTGTTTTTTTTTTTACATAATCGCTAGGGTTAAAGGTCTTAAGTTTTTAAAGGACTTTAAAGTTATACTAGGCCAAAAAACTATAATTTTACGCAAGCAAAGTATTAACTCTTATTACATTTAAATAAACAAAAAACTTATGTAAAAAAATAAGACACATGCGTGCATTATTTTTTTACTCAAGCGATAGACACCAAACAAATAATATTCCGTAACAATTTAAGGGTAAAAAGAGTTTTCTTCCGGAACGTAAATTCTATCGAAAAATGTGACAATTTAGAAATTTTTATTAGCGAATTCTTTACACGGATGAAGTCGGTCATACTATTTTTTTTTGCAAAAAATAATTATAAAAAAGTCGACTATTCAACTTATAGCGGACGGCTTTTGTTGTGCTTTAACGTATTAATGGGACTTTAAATGAATTAAAATAAATGAGAACGTTCTTATTATGGTATTTTATTCAGGCAGTTTTTGAGAGCAAGCCTTCCCGAATTTCCTAAATAGAGTAAATTCAGAGATTTTTCAAACGGCAAAGCGTAAAATATTCCCAGCTATCTCTTCTAGGTGAACGCCACCTTATATCGGTTGAAGTGCGTCGTCGGAGGTGAATAAACATAAAAGTAAACCTATAATAACTTTTTATGACATCACTCCACTCGTTGCTTTTTAATGCAACGTGTTTTGTAAATTATTCACTAAAACCGACTGTTATATTAAACGTATAAGCTATATTACACGTATGAAATAAAACAGGGTAAATAAATGTATAAGAATTTTGGAATGGTAGTGATATAAATTATCTTCTTTGATCTTTCGAGTACGTTCTTACGTACAACAACAAGGGGATATCTAAGTCGGAAATTCAAGTATCGTTTTAAGGAATTTATACCCATACTTTTCGAAGTCGAAATACGTATTCATTTGTTGCTTTTAAATAGACAAAGCCGTTTGACAAGAGGTTCTCACAGTTTTTAAGTCACATGTAGGTCTCTAGTAGGTCTTAGCCGTTAAATTTACCGGGGCCACAATGTAATGAGTCATCTGAGCCAGAGTAGCATAAGTTAGTAGTAATCATCCCAATGACTAACTGAGTGACTGTTGTTTCTCATTGGTAAACGTATTGGATCACATAAGTCCCAATTTTGAAACCTTAGGCCTAGGCTTTGGACGGGTCTAAACACGTCAAAGATATATCTGTATTTTTAGATTGCGGTGAAAAAGACTGGGAGCATTACACTTTCCAATTATATTAGGATCTGTCGAATATTCTTCAAAATTGGGCATGTAGTAGTCTAGTTACCCTGTGAGCACAAACACATGGGAATTTTATTGTTACTTTAACCCAACTAGATTTTATAAAAAAAAACTGATCAAACTTTTACAACATTACAACCATTGTTCGGGAAACTCTTCAAAAATTCATATCTAGGTCTCGGAAGACGCCAAAACCCAATCCACGTAGGCCCAATATTTACCAGCGAAATAAACAGCTTGTATTTCAAGTGTTAGGTGTATAGACGCTTCGTTACCCGAGCTAGTGAGTAGGTCGAGCTGCTGGCTCCAGCGATGGATAGCAGCCACGTACGGGCCCGTTGAATAATACATTTTGCACAACTGTGACCATTGAGTAGTTTGTGGTGCGAGTGGGAGAGGTAGCAAGCGAGAGTGGGGATTGAATTTTGTACATTACCTATGTCAATAACGCAGTGTCTATGCTGTACCCACAGAACCTCTCTCTCCCTTCTGTGGCTGTACCGACCTGACGTAAATAAGTGAGATAAAGATAGTCAGGATAATGATGCCAATAATTAACAACAGGCGAAAATTGAATGTGTCAGATATTGTGTACTTTTATAGGAATGCACTAGCTGTTGCCCGCGGCTTCAGCCTCGTGATTTTCGATTTTAGCCCATAAGAACCTTTCATCTTTCCAGGACAAAAATGAGCCTAAGTAAGTAATTTCTTCAGTTATTTTGTAACTATATTCATGCCAAAATCAAACCGATTCGTTGCTCTGCGTCAAAGAGTATCAAATACACTCTCAGGATTTATTAATATTTATAACAAATTGCTAAAGTACATTAAACCAAACGAATGCACTGATGTCAATGTTTTTTTTTTTTTTTATAAATAAATTGGCGTGATGATTATTAGTTAATTTTTCAAAAGGCAGAGCGCGCCTGCCTTTGTGGTAGTGACCTCCTGTGATATTTAGGAAATACTTACGAACGTACTAAATACCCATAATATTCATGACGGTTTTGGGGATTTATCTGCTTTGGTTACTAAAACAACTTCAAAATGGAAATTCTATGAGTATAATTTGCAAACGTGATTTCAATTTGCCACAGTTCCTAATTTCCATAAAATTAATGCACAAGTTGAATAAATGGGTGGTAACAAGATTCAATTAAGAATACGTACATACAAAAAAATATAGGATCCAAGATGGCTGAAGGATCTTAGACTTATTTTAACGTCCTTGCGCTAGCCATATTACAGGTAAAATCGCTTCCCGCTCTCACTCTATCCACGTCACAGCACATGCAGGAGGCTTTCCAGTAAACGAAGTTAAGTCAGGTGCCAATTCCAGGCGCGGCTTGGTTGGTCTTGTTTTACGATAGCCTTTCCTTCTGGAGATAGCCTTCTGTCATAATTGCACTGGGACTGGACTGGTTGTAAATTTTGTGCAGAAATGGGATACCAATTCGATTTTATGTGAAAATTTTGGTTTATCTTTGTAGGTGTCTGTGTTTTTAACGTGAAAACGTCTTATAAATTGATAAACGCCGGCTGCACAAAAAAGTGTAACTTTTTGAGTCGAGCGTATCACATAAAATTATACGACTTAACAGACAACGAATTTGTTTTTATTTCTCTTCTTTCTCATAATTGAGTACCTACTGGATATTACGAGTTTTTTGTTTTTGATGAATAGTTTGAATTAATACAATAAAAATCTTAGAATTACCTACGCTAGATGAATGCTGCTTCCAACTGGTTTTATTTAGAAGTCTTTACTTAGAATTAGAAGAGAAGATAAGTCCAGCAGTACCTAGATGTCTCGGAACTTAAAAGATGATAGTTGTGTTAAAGCTCTAACACACCTTGGGATTTGATTAAAGCCAACCGTACGATCGGTTCATTGTCGTGGCGTTTGTAGCATTTCACTATTGACCCTGAATTGGCTTCAACCAAATTGGTACTTGCATAATAGTTTTTAGGGTTCAGTGCCCAAAGGGTAAAAACGGGACCCTATTACTAAGACTTCGATGTCCGTCTGGCCGTCTGTCCGTCTGTCTGTCTGTCTGTCTGTCTGTCTGTCTGTCTGTCACCGGGCTTTATCTCATGAACCATGATAGCTAGGCAGCTGAAATTTTCACAGATGATGTGTTTCTGTTACCGCTATAACAACAAATACAACAAACGTGATTTTGAGGAGTTTTTTTGCTCGCTATTAATAAAGGCAAGAGGTATGGGGAACTCCCATACGGTACGGAACCCACCGTGCGCGAGTCCGACTCGCACTTGGCCGATTTTTTTACTAATTGATGAAAAAATTGACTTTATAAATTAACTTGCAAGGTAATAATGACAAATTAATAATTGTGTACTTGTTCCTTTGTTACAGTGTATTTACGGTTGCTACGTGCATTCTGCCATCCTGCCCACATTCCACCGGAGATGCTACTGGTTGTTACAAGTAAGTGTAAAAAAAGTTCTGAAAGAAGGTCTTGCAAAGTCAGCCTAGACTTTGTACAGTAGCCCAAATAAGATTTTTCAAATATGGCAAACGAATTCGCAGATAAAAAAAAAGAAATTTAATACTTTATTATTATAGAATTTCATATTTTTAATTTGATTTTTGTTCGAGGCCGCACTCTCTCCGCTATTTTACAAGCAATGTCAGAAGATAATAAGATCCGAAATTCCGATTTGAAATGTTTATCATAAAAAGTAACTCTTTGAGATAAACCTAGTGTGGGATGCACTATAAAATTAAAATCATTTCATGGATTTAGCAGTGCGTCATCTCACGTCAATATTTAGAAGTTCTTATAACTTCAATTGAGTGAAAACCTGTCTAATACGGGTATCACAGGTGGCGCCGCCAACGCTATAAGTTGGTTAAAATGATAAACGCTTTGACAAAATTTGGCGCGGAGTCAGTATAGCGGGTTAGCTCAGTGGTCCAGAGCGTCGGGCTAGTGATCCGAAGACGCAAGGTTCGAATCCTGCATCCGCGACAAATTTTTGAAATGTTTATCATAAAAAGTAACTCTTTGAGATAAACCTAGTGTGGGATGCACTATAAAATTAAGATCATTTCATCTGTATAAATTGGATGCCACTGACTGCCCCCTTTGTCGTGGCTGTTTGCAAGAAAACGATACTGTAGAGCATGTTCTTTGGCATTGCAAAGCCATAGAAGACACTAGAATAACAAACGGGTTGCATGACGCTTCTGCGTTGGTGCATTATCATCAGCTTTGTCATCCACATCGCCATCATTTTATTCATCATCTAAGCTACTGGAGCAGTTATACCAGCGACTCAGAGCCACGCTCCGCTACTTTAAGGAGCTGGACTCGGACTAGCTCGTGTAGACTCTGAAGGGGGAAATGCACAAAACACCCCATGCGGGACGCCAGTGCAGGACTTCTCGCCCCCAAATGAAATATGAATAAGAAGGTGATAGGTGTAGTAAACTCAATATATTTTTGCATTATCACCTTTGTTTGATTCTAAAGTCTAGACATGACTAACTACACCTTTATATCTAAGCAAATTTTTCTCCACGACAGATTCAGCTTCTAAACTTTAAATTTCCTTACACTACCCTTTCTATTACATGAAATCTATATCCACCGCAAAAATATATGCATCCACACATAAACAGAGGCAATATCGTGAAAGCAAGACACATTTCAGCGGAGTAGGATCTCGGATATCTTGAAAAACGTCTTTTTGAAACCACGAAACCGAAGCGCCTCGATCCGGATTGATGAGAGAGCCAATAGGAAGTTCCCAATTCAATATTTGTGAAATATTTTCACTTGGCCACGTTGGATATTAATGGGATTTCTTCAGGCTATCAGATTTTTGCGACTGAAGTATTTCTTGGAACGCGAGCGTACTTAAAAATTGAAAATGCTACGAATGTTTTGGTAAGCGAGCGCTATTTTAGCACGAAATGCTTTATTTTTGTTACTGATTTTCGTGAGTAGGCTTCAAAATAGACTTGCATGAAGACGCAAACTATGTATGATGAAAAGAAAGTCCTAGAATTGAGACCGTAGCCTAGTGAATATAGTGTAGAACTCTATCCATAATGTGAACGGAAATCGAGATAAAAAAATGGCACATAATAAGTAAAGCGCTGAAATGATTGACGCCACTATCCTTGCTAATATTTCTTTATATATATGGAGCATCAGAGAGTAGCTTAAACTGCTTCAGATCCTTAAAAATAAGGTTTGAAATAAAGTTTCATGAGCACAGTTAATAAAACTTACCTCTTTGAAACTACGAAAAAATGTTCAGTAAACAACATCTACCTTTAAATAAGTAAATTGATAATAATATTTTGCAAGGCATACATAAAACATCACTTTATAGTAACGTGAGTTAATTCTCAAAGGAGTGGGGCCTGAAGTAATTTCCGACACGGCACCTTACACTTCAATATAAACAATATACAAGCAGTTACCAAAATATAAAAAAATTGGTTGCCTGTAAAGTCGGTATACGGGCGAAAGTTTTACGTGACAACGACTTTGAGACGAATGAGACGAATGAGACGAATGAGAGCGAGTGAGAGGCACTTACGTGCCTCTCACTCGCCCTCATTGTGAGCGCATGAAGTGTGAGCGGAGCGTAACGCAGTTTCTTGAAGTGTCACCCGGCAAACCAATTTATAAGACGTTGTCACGTCAATAAAACCTTGAATTAGTTGTTCTGACGGACAAGCAAATAGTTAAAACTAAAGTTAACCCAAAAAAATACTAGCCAGAATTGAAAAACTCTGAGCAGTTCAACATAAATATGTACAAAAATAAGTTTTATGGTAGTCAAAGTAATTCTAGCTAAAGTAAAAATAATTTAGCTAATCGCAGCCATGTGTCAGTCAAATAGACAAAAAATTAGCCACGCAAAAATATGAATTGTAAATTTTAGTAAGCTTATAAACTAAATATCAATTTTATAATTTAAAAATTTTTGACCTCCTTGGCAGCATTAGTTTATTCTTTTCTCAGGCAAATGCATTTATTAACTACAACCAAATACACTAAATTGATTTAGCTACTTGTTCACAAAGAGTTATTAGACCACCCATAGGTTGGCTACATAAGGACTAGAGATAATCTAAATGCAATGTATGGTAATGGTGGGTAACTCAAATTTAAATCCGAAAAGTTTGTTTCACTTGATGAGTTTAAATATAGTTTGAGCTAGTTTAGCGAGACTGCTGTAAGCTTAGCTACTGTAATGCATTTGCCATAATGGTAATGAAAGTTAAATGTTTAATGAGGCTTGCATGAGTTGCCGTTTCATTAGTTTCCTACTCCAACGCAGGTGAGTTATGGAGATGGAATTCTGTGTTCACCGTGTATGATGACACGGGCAAGTGCAGTTAGATTTTACGTGAATTTACAATTATATAATAATATGTAACTAGCGACCCGCCCTGGCTTTGCACAGGTTTATTGTACATATAAATCTCCCTCTTGAATTACTCTATTTATTAAAAAAACCTCATCAAAATCCGTTGCGTAGTATTAAAGATTTAAGCATATAGGACAGACAGACATCGGGTAGCGACTTTGTTTTATACTATGTAGTGATGATGAAAAGTTGAAAACTAGAACAGATAAATAATAAATGTTTTGATAGCATGATGACTTCGTGTCTCCTAATAAAGAGATTGGTTATGCGTATAACTTCGTAGAGTCCAGTGCAGTGGTTCCCAAAGTTGTCTGGTCTACGACCCATCTAATACAAAGTTACAGACCCAGGACCCACATTTAGAAAATTTAAGGTTTTAATAGAGGTCAAACAGAGCTATTCGACATGTTATATTGACGAACCGATACTAATACTAATAAAAGACATTTCAAGTTACTAAATTACAGAAAATGGTGGATGATTTTTTTTCCTATATTTTGCCATTACAGTTTTGACATAAACTCAACTCGAGTTTTTTTTAATTGCAGTGAGATTGTTAAGTCTATTCTTTTCAGTTTTTGGCTCACTCAATATTCGTTCACGACTCACCAGTGGGTCGCGACCCGTAGTTTGGGACACTCTGGTCCAATGAGCCGAGCTATAAATTTTTATTTTTCAGTTAGTTTAGTTCTTTACTTACCTACTTATTATATTTTTAGGGAATAATTTGTATACAAACAGCTTAGGTGCTCTGCAAATCTTAAAAATAGAGTTTACGTTTCTTGAATCAAAACCATTTCCCAAATTCTATTGCACGAAGAAAAAATAACGTCATACAATAAATTAGCTAATTTTAGACTAAACTCGGATAAAGTAACGTCAGAGCAGGTAAGCAAGTGTAGAATATCTTTGAAAATTATGGAATGAAATCGTTTTACATTCTAATTGTAATATTATTTGTCTTAAACAGTAATTGCTGTACTTTATGGCTAAAAGATACGGCTCTACGTAAAAATCAACACTTAGACACATAAACGTGTGAATAAAATGTTAAGTGTTATGGACGGTTAAATTCTAGTTTTATTATTAAGACGCCTTCAAAATAATTGGTTTATATCTACCTCATACACTGTACATTTCAAATTAAAGGAAAATTTCACTTGAAGGCAGTTTTCATTCTCTAAATCTTGCCGCCATATTTCTTAGTTGTCAACTAGCTTTATTTAATCCAAGATTTTACCCGCGAAATATGTTCATTTTTGTAACTCATAGGTTATTTATTTTTCTGGAATATAAATTAACTTTTGTCTCTTTCCGACCCTTGAATTATACTTATGCCAAAAATCAAGTTGCTCCGTTGTTGCGTGAAAGTGTAAAAAATCATCAAACACAGTTCCATCTATTCATTAGCCATAGAACGTCCTTTGCTGGACATAGGCCTCTCTTATGGATCTCCAATAAGACCGGTTGGAAGCGGCTTGCATCCAGCGCGATCCTGCGGTCTCAATGAGGTCATCCGTTCCCCCGTGGGAGAACGTGGGTGAACGCTGCGCTTGCCGGTACGTAGTCTCCACTCGAGAGATTTTCAACTCCATCGGTCAGCATTTCTCTGCGCTATGGGCCTTGCGCACTGCTATTTCAACTTGCCAATCCGTTGGGCTATGTCAGAAAATGAGAATATAAATTTTTCCCTTTCAAAACACTCTTTGTTCAGTTTACTAAGCGATCCATCACCGTCCCCACTTCTTGACATTTTGTAAATATCATGAAATAACCACAGCAGTGGAAATGTCAGAGATAATTGAATTTGTGATCGCGGTGCAGCGCCCGGTTGGCGGTGTAACAGGTGTCAATGGTATTGACTCAGCTAGGGCTGAGGTAGAGACTTTTACTTGAATACTTTCATGATTTTTTTTTAAATCTTGAAAATTCTACGTCCTTGAGAGATTTTTAAATATTTTTTAACTGAATTTGAAGAGCGTGATGGACTTTGATTGACTACACTATTTATGTCACAAAATGAGCCGTGAGCCGACACGGGGCTAGGTAGGCAGAGCCAACGAGAATACAGAAATGTTACGGCAAATAGTGTAATTCATTGTCTTATTTAAAAAGAAATATGTTAAAAAATAAAAAGGTAACAAGATTAATGAGGAGCGTTTAGTTTTAACTTCTTGAGCACAACGTTTGTGTAATTTCGAGATTTAAATGAGATATTTGCTCTAGTTACTGAGTGAGTTATTGATGGCAACTACACTAACTGGCAGAGATACAATTCGCATCTAAAGTGGCGACCCAGTTGGCCGTCCAATAAAAAGAATCTGAAAGCAAATATATGATAATATTTTATACTTTATATAACGGGACTGAACTCATTGGTGCATTGCGAGACGGCTCCGCGTGCTAACACTCGCCAACTTGAGAAAGATCGCCGAACGCGTTCGAAACGAACTATAGCCGTTATTACTATCCGTGCACGTGAGTTCAGTCCCGTCATACAAATTATAAAATGTGTGAAAACCACGTTGGTTTCCATAGACTGACAAAATATTGATCAGACAAAGATAGAAAATTGGTGAAAATTTAAGTATCGTGTAGTTTTGCATTATCCAAATAACATAATAAAACAGTTATTTTTGAATTGCCTTCTGTTAATACTTGTAAAACAATTCAGTAATTTAGTAAAATAATCTATTTCAAACATGTGGTCCCAACTCTAGTAAGATATTTTATGGTCTTTTGATCGTATCTACTTTCAACACTGATCTAGAGTACACCGTCTCTATGGTTTCTGATAAATAATGCACTGAGGTACCGTGACCACTTATATAGTGGTTATGCTTGCACGTAATGATGAATATTTATATCTGGAAATTACTTACTGTCTAAGTGATTGATAAAGTATAAACGATTGTAATTTACTAGTAGTTCTACGAACAGTGGACCTCGCATCTCGAGATAATCTCACTCTCATGTCTCCCTCTGCGAGCTCTGAAACATTCTATGGCAAGTCGTTTGCTTTTCGGGCTGTCCAATTGTGGAATGCTTTGCCTGTTCCAATACGCAAAGCCCCATCTATTGCTGTTTTTAAGGAAAGCGTTAAAAAGCTTTACCTTTCACAGGTGCCATCGCAGTAGTTATGTTGTTAAAGTTTATTCTATTTAATTGCTACATAATTTTTATTTATATCAAATTGTATGTATTAGTGTATCTTATATTATTTTTATTTATGTATTAGGATATACGTATTGGAATTTAGCTTGTTATGTAAGTATTTATTATTTGTAATAAGATTTTTTTTGTCTACTCTCTTTTACTACTCACTCCGTTTTTTTCATTTTTATTAATTCCTCTCTAGATGAAAGGGTTGCCTGGAAGAGATTGCTATAAGCAATAAGGCCGCCCTTTGTTGCACTAGTTTTAAGTCGCTTCTTTTTTTCCTTTCTGTATATTTCTTCTGTATTGTATTTTAGTGTCAACAATAAAGAGTTCATTCATTCATTCATTCATTCATCTGTATAACCGAATTTTCATAAGCCTATAATATCTCGACGTGCTCTAGACCGATTTCATTCATACTCGCAAATCTTTATGGGGCAAAAGTGTCTTTATTAACTACATCAAAATGATTTACTAATACTTAAACTACCTACACTACTACTACTACATAAAAAGCATTGGATCATCCACAGACCCTTGAAAGTCTAAAGATAATCCAATGCTCAAACCCACTGCCAGTTGGCAGCGTGCCCAGCATGCAGCATTCCCACGCTGAAAGGCAAGGCAAAGCCAAAAAATTAATAAAATAGTAAATTTAATAAAAATCTTGCTAGGATTTAGATTTTAAACCACTTTCCCCAATGTTATACTGCTGCCATCTTTGGGATAGCTCGGCTAAGTATCAGTTCGAGGCCTTGGATTCGGTGGACCGGCGTGCTGTTTGGCTTATAGGTGATGAAAAGTTAGTTGCAAAAAAACTCCATTGACTGGATCATCACCGTAGAAAAGCGAGTCTGTCCATTTTCTATAGCATTCATTTCGGAGTGTGTGCCTCTGAATTACACGACCTTATCCTACCATCCCCTTTTTTACTACAGCACAAGTAGAAATACGCCACATTACCACTCCTACACTATCGATTTTCTTTCGATCAAACGAAGCGGTTTGACTCTACATTTCTGATTCGTACCGCCAGGGAATGGAACTGTCTTCTTGGTTTCCTGTTTCCTAAGAGATATAATATAAAGCTTTTCAAGATCAGAGTGAATAGGTATCTTCTAGGTCTGCGTGCTTCATCTTCGACCACAACGTCGCTTACTATCAGGCGAGTTGGTGGTCAAGCGCGGACGAATTCGCGATAAAAAAGGCAAATAAATAGCACGACAGCACCACCCCCAGCCCCTTTACCCATCATATTGTGTGCTATAAATATGTGTATGTTGTATGGGTCCCAAACTAAGCCAAGAAATACCAAGAAAACAAGTAAAATACGAGTAAAAGCTTTTAAAAATAACCTATGCAGCTGAGCAGAAAGTACGCACATGTATCTCTATCTTTTAATTCTAACAAAAAAATAAAAATTTAATTTAAAATCTTTTTACTGACTTCCAAAATGGAGGAGGATGTGTGGATTTATCTTTTTTGTGTTTGTTTATCGATATTTTCGCCAATTGTGAACCCAATAAAAAAAAAAAATTATGTAGGAAGTGTATAGGTAAGTACTCCTGAGGTAGTTCCAGGTAAATTTTATCGAAATCAGCTAGCCGTTTTTGATAAATTAACATAATGTACAATAACGTACATATCTATTCGTGCAAACTATTCGAATTCTGTACACTGTAAAAGTCGGTGATGCCATTTTTTCGAAAAATAATGATCTTGTTTTGTTTTACTTAGTTAGTTGCGCGCGGCCAAAGTTCCAAAAATTATGTGTGAATTCAGATCTATGGGCTACAAATTTATTATTAATCCGTTTGGAAACATACAGAGAGCTGTATCCAAAGGCAGTAATTTATAGTATTGAAGTGTGAATACTAACCGCTGGTAACGTATTACTGTGTCGGTGTAATTTCCCAAGTGTACCGGTACTTGTCACAGTATACTGTAGGCAGTAGGTTATGTTTACATAATATAAACTTGATCTACGACTGACTACTCTTACTTTACTTTTCCTTTTTGACGTGATAACGTCGATGAAATCACTACATAGTATAAAAAAAAAGTCGCTTCCCGCTCTGTCTGTCCCTATGTATGCTTATATCTTTAAAACTACACAACGGATTTTGATGCGGTTTTTTTAATGAATAGAGTGATTCAAGAGGAAGGTTTATATAGAAATAAATCGATCAACGCCGGCTGCAAGCACAAAAAAGTATGTCTCATTGTCACGTTCTGCCTGAGCTGAGCGTGTAAGCGAGAGCGCAGAAGTAGCGATAGAGAGGCACGATCGGTCTAAGCGTTCGGCTTGTGATGACGTTGTGACGAAGGTAAATAGTCCTTGTTTCTGCCTAGTGCATTTTTGTGAAATAAAAAAAACTTTCTACGGTTCACCCATGTGGTCAGACGTGGACGGTGGGAAAGATCTGGTAGATTGCACTCCTTGTACCTGTTCTTCTTTCAAATGTGCATCTAAATATTATGTTTAATTTAGACTAGTATTTAACTAAAATATAAAATAGACCTATCATAGTATCAAGCTAAAATTCAGATAAGTAATTAAGTAAATTGACATAATTTGTCGTTAATATAGGAGAAGGCGCTGGTTCCCGTAGTATAACTCTTAGCTAGTTCGGGTATTATTTTTCATGTACCATATTTTATGTCAATAAAAACTTTCGATTGATTGATTGATAATGATCAACTTTTCTTACATAGGTATAATTTTCCGCTTTTATTTACACTCGATGTCATAGCGGTACCTATGTTCTTTAGTTTCTCTTATAAGATGTTATACTTATAATTTCCCGATACGCTATACATTTTCATAAAGTTTTCTTCAAAATAACACTCATGGTTGAATCAATAAAGTCACTTTCTGTAGATAGTGGCACAAACAAGTTTTAAAAGAAAATTAAACAGAAAAGGAACAGTAAACTTATTTCAAAATTGTGAATTGTAATGACTTGATTTTCGTCTAAGTTTCGGTACTGTGTAGTGTTATACTGGGACTTTATTGTTACATACTGACACACATTGCTTGGTATTTATTTCGTGGGTCGAAGGAAATTGAAACGAGACACTCGAGAAAGAGCGAGTTATTATTGTTTTCGCTTTTATAACGCTAGAGACTGAAACTTTCTCGCGAGGAACGTGAGCGTTTGGTCGGGCTCAAACTTTTGGATTCGTTATTGAAAACTGTAAGGATAGGGTGCATGTACCGGTTTTGGCCGTCTTAGTGGCATTTTCGGCAACTTTGCATTTTGAAGTGGACAATTTTGGTGCTAAAATAATATTTTCAAAGTAATTTTGACCATCTATAGTTTCGTGAATGGTAGGCATAGAGGTGTTCGAAACAACTTTTACATCCAGAGCAACAAAATCACAGGCGACCAGCTATATGTATATAAACATCAGTCCCAAACAAATCGGCCCAGTTCTTTGACATTATGCGCGTACGTATTGTGTCTAAACTGTCATAGTTCACAAGCTTAATGTCCATATAGAGATGATACTTTTGGGCCGTTTTGCTCAACCATTTCAGTATCTAGATAGATACATAATAAAAGCATTCACCCAAGCAATATTTATAATGTTACAGTAGGCCCAATTTTAAAGGCGCCATCTTAAATTTGATAGCACCGTAAAATAGTGTTCTCTCTATCAAATGCATATAGTGAAAAAGAAACAGGGCTACTCTAAATTGCTATTATAATTACGATGGCGCCTCTTAAATTAGGTTCATTGCTTATTATCTATTTATGTAATAATTTAGACATTAAATGGCCAAAACCGGGACAGTGGCCACAACAGGTACCTTTATCTGCTATAGATACTCATCAGTTTACTCCGAGATTACTCACAATGCAGACATACAATAGCTCTGTGAAGAGTCAATTAAACTCTCTTAATATTTAAACAACTAATCTAGTTTGTATAGCACTGTGTACTTTGAAACCTAAGAAATAGGGAGATCTAAGAAGTACTTGCTTTTTTGTGCATATTGTACTGAGGTTACATTTTATGTTTTATATGAAGACTAGCGGCCCGCCCCGGCTTCGCACAGTTGTATTATACATATAAACCTTCCTCTTGAATCACTATATCTACTGAAAAACCGCATCAAAATCCGTTGTGTAGTTTTAAAGATATAAGCATACCTACATGGGGACAGACAGCGGGAAGCGACTTGGTTTTATATTATACAGTGAAGTAAAAATGTTGATATCGTAAATAGACCAAGGCAGATAATTTTTGGAACCAAAACAAATTATGGTAGGATGAAACCCATTGGAAACGTAAGAGAATATAACAAAAATGATAGAAAATAGTACATTGTTCACCGAGAGGAGAAAGTGACCGATTACCGTCGAGGGTGTCGTTTGAAGCCCGAGCCGTAGGCGAGGGCTTTAAAACACCCGAGATCGGGAATCGCACTTTCTCTCGAGTGATACATAGTGCTTTATACTACACCTACGAGGAAAATAAAAAACTAAATCTTTACTAATTGAAATTTATATTGAAATTGTTGCAGTTAGTGAAGCTTAATGTAACACTTGAAAATGGCGCCAATGAAGTCTGCAATTTTCACATGTTCTTATTTCAAATTGTTTGACACCATTCAACACACAGCTAGTGGCCAGTGTCATTTTGCGAACTTGGAGATAAAACTCACCGTAAAAACTTTTTGGCTTTTGATATTTAGGTTACCAGCACATAGTCTTACCCACTATTAAAAAAGAAAAACCACGTTAGAAATGGATTTTCATACACTTTTCTCTCCCGCTCAGATGCGTTTTCTCCCCGCATATTTGTTCGATATGCAATGACGTACTTTCTACCGTAAATTTGATAAAGTATCAAGGTACTTTCCGAGCAGGTGTAGTATAAAATAAATTACAGGCGATCTGAGGTCAGGACGTGAAAGGGGGGAGGGCGATTTCCGGCAAAACTACATGTCAAAGTAAAACAGCAATTTCATATCAAACAACTTGCAAAACAATTAATTTCGTTAGCGTTTGTAATCTTTTTAACCGACTTCCAAAAAAGAGGAGGTTTTATATTCGTTTGTATGTATTTTTTTGTATGTTCATCGATAGTTGCGCCAATTGTGAACCGAATCGAAAAATTCTTTTTTAGATCGAAAGGGTATTACTACTCATTTAAATTTTACAGAAATCGGCTGAGCCGTTTTTGAAAAACCAACAATAATGTAAGCAATTTGAGCGAAATATTCGAATTTTGTACACGACGGAATTGGGGCGGATTATGCCATTTTTTTGCGAAAAGTAGTTACGAGTATCACTATTTCATCTTATTGGGTAATTTCTTATATTCAATAATTTTAGTAATAATGTTTAACAGGATTACAAATTAAGTGAATGAAGTAGCTGAATAAGTTCAGTAAAAATCATGAAGTGCACAAAGTGCCATTAACATTCAAGTCGCTCCCATGCACTTGATTCTATCTAGACTGCTTTCTAACGCTAGATAAGCTGGGGATTTATTATCATCTATTTTCAAGATTCAGCTGTACATTTTTCTTTTTTGTTCTTTGTTAGACATTTTTCGTTTCCGGTTCTGTATTGAACTGATCTTACCGTTGATTTTATCGTCCTTTTCTCACGATAAAGGTGTTCAAAACTCCACAGAATTAGTCTGTAAGTGTATTGCAGACACAAGATTTAATTGTTATTGACACGTAATTGATTTTTTTACCAAATTCATTTTATGACGGATTTTTATTACAATGTTTTTAAGTGCACTTCTATTTTATTAATAACTAAGCAATCATATATTACTATTATGTTAGCTAAATATGATTGTTTGTATGTACTAATGACCTGTAAAATAGTTGTTATTAATAAAGAGTATGAATACTTAAAGTTCCTAATTTTTTAGGGTTCCGTACCCAAAGGGTAAAAACGGGACCCTATTACTTCGATGTCCGTCTGTCTGTCTGTCCGTCTGTCACCGTGTTGTATCACATGAACCGTGATAGCTAGGCAGCTGAAATTTTCACAGACGATGTATTTCTGTTGCCGCTATAACAACAAATACTAAAAAGAAAATAAAATAAATATTTAAGGGGGGCTCCCATACAACAAACCTGATTTTTTAAGACGTTTTTCGCTCTAGTTTAATAATGATAACAGGTAGATGCTTGAAATTTTCACAGAATATTTAGTTTTATATTCACTTCAAAAATAAATAATAAAATTAAAACATAATAAATATTTAAGGGGGGCTCCCATACAGTACGGAACCCTCCGTGCGCGAGTCCGACTCGTACTTGGCCGATCATTATTTTATTATTTTCTTATCATATTTTTAGGTTAACCGCCTGGCTTATACGACGCCTGGCTTATACGAACTTACTAACTTTGTCATATTTTTGCAGAGCTCAGTGTATGCTTGTTATAGAAGGTGTATTCGAGAATTTAAACACTATTAAATAGTTGTAATTGTATTCTAACAAAATCATTTTTTTCACCGTTACAAGCTTAAGTGTAGATATCTGTAATTCTTTTATTTCCTATCGTAGACAGTCGTTAGGTCGTGCTTAGCCTGTGACAACTTTCAACTGGGGATGTTATAAATAGGGTTGTCAATTGAAAGTTTTCCTAAATTTTAAATATGTTTAAGTTTTGGTAGGCATCTACAAACAAAAGATACAATGTAAGTAGACTGACTGTTGTATTGATTGCAAATTGTATCCAAACGGTCTTACAGAAAATTTACGAAAGATGTTGCCAGCCGGTTTTATAGGAAATTTATAAATAAACTAACCGCGTCTTCGCCCGCGTGGTATTTAAATGTTTGGCTTTATTTTATTTTTCTGGGATTACAGTAGCCTATGTCAATCTCGTCCTTTCAAACTATGTCCATGCCAAAAATCAAGTCAATCTGTTGCTCAGTTGCTATGTGAAAGAGGAATAAACCAACAAACGCACTTTTGGATTTTTAATAATATAAGTAAGGGTTATGTCCATGTCAGCAGAGTCATAGGTAGTCATTTATTAATAACACCACTATTACAACTCAAATTTTCAACACAATTAATTATTAAGTAATACCTATATGATCAACATATTTCAATGTCACATACATCGTATATGAAATTTGATTAAAATTGTATCATACCAATGCATAGCAGTGGAAATCAGTGAGAAGTGATAAAATATTATTTTTTAATTAAGTGATTACTCATCTCAAAACACATCTCCCATTAATAATAAAACAGATTCACAACTTCCCCCAACTTTGAGCAAACAGGCAGCTTTACACTTTAACCGCACAATAATTCATGCCGCTATTCAACAAATTAGACCAAGTCAGAATGGCCTCGTAACACCTTGCCCGCTGGTTTATAACCCATTCGGTACAAAACGAGTAAGTGAAAAACCGCTGGCAGCGATAAAACTCACGTGTCACAGCCCTAGCTAGTAAACATTTACGTAGGCGTAAATACTTATTTATAAGTGCCTTACTATTCATTTATTTCAGTTGTTTTGATTCAATGATTTTTAAAGATATCATTATATACCTACTGGGTTCTTCTTGGCTGCTCCAGATGGGGTCTTCTTGGAGGTGGCGAATTAAAACCAGTCTTCGGTAGTTATTAATTTTAATTGAAAAATAAACAACTTATATACTAAAACACTTATAATCTACGTCAGAACACATGCGCTGGCCGCTAAGATGTCGTCGTCTGACAATGTTGGGTCGCGACCAGTGTTTTCAGCATTTCTTGTATTTGGTAATATCTACATGTTCAATTAGATTGAACACCTACTACAAAATAATAACAATGAAGCATGTTTTAAGTTTCTCTAACAACTATTCTCATAAATGTATTGACCCATTCGGTACAGAACGAGTGAGTGAAAAACCGCGGGCTGCGATAAAACGCACGTGTCACAACCCTAGCTCGTTACGCTTACGTAAATGTTTACTAGCTTATTAGCTAAGGGTCAGTAAAATAAGCACCTAATTATTTCTAATTTTCGTATGAGTGTAGTATATAATTATAGAATTTTGTTTTAAATTCATAATCAATTGATCCGAATTTTTAATACAAGAGTAATAAATAATTTATTACAAGTTAATTAATACAATTAAAATTAACGTAAATACTTCTTCACAAAGTAGGTCAATTATCTAATTTTACACGATTCAGTAATAAGCCGAGATGTATGCTTTTAGGCGTTGATGAGCCCATGGGAGGTCAGTAGAATCAGGAGTATTAAATTACTATACCAGCTCAAAAACTTTCAAAAACCAGGCGGCACAGCACTGTGCTCATCATAGCACTGTGCTCTGATGAGCACAGTGCTGTTCCTGAATCATAAATACTTATGCACAGCACTGTGCTCATCACCCTGAAACATAAATATTCATGTTTTAAAATTCATGTTGCCCTGGTATTGCGCTGGGAAAATTAGCTTTAAATATGGAATTCTGTTACAGTTGCACACTACTGCTTAGCGGTTGAATAATAACTGGCAAAGGTGTGGTAATTTCCTATGTGAACTCTGCAAAAGAGTCCTACCACTACAAATGTAATAGTGCTATCTAGTAACCAAACAGTTAATGAAAAACCGCGTACAATAATAAAACACACGTGTTGTGTCAACCCTGGCGAGCGGCCATTACATAAATAAGCGGCGCCATGTTTATTGCCGCCATTTTGAAGACAAATGGTTAGTTATTACTGTGCACTCCATTTTACATTCTCTCTTCGCGTCGGGAAATTAAAATATTGTGTATTACTTATTTGGTGCCTTGTTCAAACTGCGCTCGAGTCGATGTAGGGGATGTACGTTTACGCCCTCTCGAGCTTGCCATTTTCTTTTAGGGTTCAACACAACACATTTGTGGCTGAAAAATGGTTTACTCAAAAAGCCGTAAAAGTAAATGCAACCAACATGTTAATTTAGTAGCCTCAAAAAAGTTTTTTTTTGCTAACCAACTTCCAATAAGATGTGATTAATCTGTTTATTTTAATTTTAATGTAATAGGTACCTATATATGTATATTTTTTTATTTCTAGTTTATATACTTACTTTGTTCTTTTATGAGGACAAAAATGTAATCAGGTTTACGATTTAATATGTTACTTTTTCTGTAAATAAACAAATCAAAATTATTTGCTAAGCATATAACCCTCTCTTTTTGTATACCATACATACTATACTCATTCACTCAGATCGATCCTACGTTGACGTTATTGGTACGCATTTTTTTAATTTGTCCGCCATATTTTATTTTGCATAACATTTTTTTATTCCTAATTAAAGACAATTCTAGTTTCAAATATAAACAGTTAAAATTTTAATTAAAAAACCAGTAGTTTTACCGTTGACTAATCAACCTAAAGTCTTAGAAAATATGTACGGAACCCAAACACCTACGAAGCTCCCATGCGTGTACGTAATAGTGGCACTCCAGGGTGTTTATTTGTATCTTCGCACATCACTCGCTGTTTAGTGAACCCTGTTTTATGATCTCCTTGTTTTTTATTTGTTTGTAAGGTTTGGACTTTAACTACCCTTTAGATTTATGGTAAAAGGATTGTAATAAGGTTCTGTCGGGTGTTGAGGACATAAAATCTAAGCAGCTATTTATATATTAAGCCCACATTGAGCTGTATGATTAAGTCGCAACTTAATTTATTTCATTTTACTATTGGGTATGTTATAATTGTTGACATGTCTATTTTATACTTTAAACTATGTATAGTCTGGTAGGCTTATAGCACTTTCATCTTTAAAGTGTAGGTACTAATATGCAAATATATAAGAACGATAGTTTCTCCATGGATTGTTAAGACATAAAACAAACAATTACCAGGAACTAAGCCAGAATTTAGAAGAATTATTATTTTGGACAATAGTGTGATGTTTTTTTTTTTAAATGGTGACTTGCCTATTTTTTGGGTCAAATCTAGTTATTGGAATTTGATCCACTTCCCGTGGACAGATTGATATGATATTTGATACACAGCTTTAGTTAAGATGACAATACAATTTTTTGTATTCAGTATTAATCTAAATACAAGATGGCCACCGCCAAAACATAGCGGATTATTTTATTTACACAATCCTCTAAAAATGGTCCTCAAATGAAAGAGCTTTTCATGTAGAACAGAGTTTTTAGTAACAAAACAAAAACACAAAAATAAAATTGGTAAAAAACTTTTTTAAGTTAAACGGTTTTATGTACTAAAAGCTAAAAAATAATACCTCAAAAATAAAATCGTGAGGCGTAACAAATTTTCGAGGAGAAGGCCCCATGATTTTATTTTTGAGTTTTTATTTTTTACCGTTTAGTACATAAAACTTTTAAAATTAAAAATGTTTTTTGACCAGTTTTATTTATTGATATAGACATTCCGCATAGAACTTTAAATTCATCATTCAAACAATCTTCCTAATCAAGAATCAAATCCTAAAATTACTGTTTATGAAGTTGATATCATAACCCTTCTTAATGTAGAGCAACTTTGCCTTCTGGTTCTTAATCTCCGTTTTAATTTCAATTAATCTTACAATTTTTTTTTTATAACCGTTGTGTATTATTTTTTTAGAATTCTATGTTTCAAAGCAAATTTTGTTCCCTTCATTCCAGAACCCGGACATAGTGCTCGTGCACTACCTAAACGTGCCCTACCCGGATGACAACAAACTTGCGACGGTGGCGCCGAGCCTTGCTCTCTGGGCGGACAAGAAGGAGTGGACGAAGGACGAACTAGTCAGCCAGCTGAAGCCTATGTGTGAGTATACTACTTTTTAACCGACTTCAAAATAAGGAGGTAGGATTCGACTGTTTGTTTTTTGTATGTAGGTTACGCGAACACTCTACCAATTAATGAACCAATTTGGATATTTATTTGGGTAAGTATATCATACTTTAGGAGCTCGGAATTGACTGAGCTGTTTTTGAAATATCAAACACATCAACATAACAAATCACAGTTTTATACCTATTAGAACTAGAAGATTTTTTTTTTATTAATTTAATTATCAATTCGAGCTATGTATCCAAAATTTGTACATAATTAAAGTCGGTTGAGCTATTTTTGCAAAAAAATAATTGTTACTCTAGATTTTCATACAACTGGCTTTTCGTTGAAGGAAAACATCGTGAAGAAACCTGCGTAGAAAAAAATGTGATGGCATCTGTAAATTCGACAGGAGTGGGCCAGCTTGTTTAATTTCTCGTATAAATGTATAAGTTTGACTGCCAACTTGCCTGATAGTAACCAACGTTGTAGTCGAAGATAAAACACGCAGACTTCGAAGATACCAATAACAGAAGAAGAGACTAAGAAGATATAGATAGCTATTATATTCATCTTTTAAAAGTATATTATTTCTTTGAAAAGCTTCGCTGATGCTTGTGGTAGAAGGGTATACAGGGTCATAGGTATTAAACGCAAAACCTTTTAAGGGCGGGTCAAGTACATTTATACAAACAACTTTTGTTTTAGGAGTTTTGGAAAATCACGAAAAAAAAAAAACAACTGTTCATACATAAAATTCGTCAACGCGCGGCAAAATGTATGGAGAAACGAATTTATTTTGCGATTTTTCTAAAGTCGTAGTACGAAAGTTGTTTGTCTAGATGTACTAGACCCGCTCTTAAAAGGTTTTGCGTTTAATATCTATGACCCTGTATAATGCCCATACGCCTTTCGTGAGTAGGCCTATGTTCAGTAGTATATTATTAAAAGGACGGTAAAAGTAAATCAATTTCTCACTAGAGGTATTTTTGGTATAAGCATACCATAATTAATCAATTTCTCTTGTAGGTACCAACTTAATGGCTGGTTAGTCGATATTAGTCACTAATTATATTATAAGCTGTTAATTATCCCAAATTAATCATGCATGTTTATTGTGATCACGCTTTATGACCCATTTACGTTAATTGTTTATGATATTAGTCAAATTACGCGATTTAGGCATACATATAGGAATAGGCTATTAAATAATAATGTTGCAAGAGTATAATGTTAAATTTACACTTGTAATAATTTGTAGATAGTGCAATCTATATTAATTAAATGCTAAAATTATAAATAGACAGTGTTGTTTTATGTTTGATAACAATGGCGTTTATTTTTATGAAACACCTAAATATCAACTGCTCATTTCAATCAGACTACGATGTAAACGATGCTATTTATCTCTGCATAATTTGGCCGGCTGTGCGTACTAATGAATTTAAATATCAATTAATTTCGATTATCATCTCCCAAAACTTTATTGTTGCGTAAAATTTGCAGTCTCGATGTATTTTCCTGGTTAAATTTCATATGCAATGAAATGTATCTAGTGTGATAAGTATTGTACCTATAGGTATGTGAAAAATTTGTGAACAAAAATAAATTTATAATATTTGATTTTTGTTTCAGTTTTCAGCGAAGATGAGCCAGACATTAACAGTGACTTGGAAATATCGGTAAGCGTTAAAAAAATAACAACTGATTTTTCATCATAAATGCAACTGACATTTCTACAATAATCAAATTTCAGGGCAAAATGTTCCAGACGGCGGAGACAGTTGAAGCCATCGTAGGACAACTGATGGAGAAACAAAGAGCCGCCAGGGCTGCAGCTCTAGCCAGGCAGCTGGAATGCGGCTGCCCAGACTCCACCTGCCAAGATTCTAGAACCTGCGCTCATCCTCTAAGAAGGATCCAAGCTGCCAAGCCTCCACCCTCAGACCACCACGTCTCATCAACGACAGGCCCTTCACCCCGACCGCTCGCTCACCCTCCAAGACAGTACACCAGAGACCACAGACCGACAACCCAATCATCACCCTTACTTCTATCCCTGGGACAAATCCAAGGAGGCGGTGGTCTCCTCATACTGAACGGAACTAGCACCGCTCAGCAACATTCTTCAATAGTATCTCCCTTATCAGTGACATCCTTCGTCTGCGAAGAACCCAGAGACAGGTTCAGACAACAATACAAACCAACATTTGTGCTAAAAAGAGAAATGCCCGATACGCAAACGACCACTGCTTGCGTCCGGACCACCGAAACCACATTCGAAATAGAGACTCGACACGAAGAAAAAGTAGTTGATATAACCTTTGATAGAAAAATAAAGATAGAACCAAGAAGTAGGAACCAGATGATCGCCAGCGCCCCGGCGACGCCTTCCAGATATCCAGATTTAGTAGAAAGATTAGAGAGTAAGGTCTTGACGGAAAACTGTGATGATACATTAGTGTTGCTTGGTACTGATAGTCATTTAGCTAGTGGGTTTTTCGATGAGACATTGGAGTTATCCCATGAAGATATACAGAAAACCCTGTCGGCTAATATGCCTAATTGTGATTTAGATAGGAATGCAGTAAGAGAAAGTACGGCCAATGTGATGGTATCAGGGATAGATACTATGGACTTTATAGAGAGTTGTGAGGCTGTGGCGTCACCCACGCATGTCGTGGATGACAATGTGTTTGTGAATCTAGACGCTTTTGATATGTTGGGAGATTTCCCAGAGTTGGAAGTGCTAGACCCTAGTTCGATTTCGACGAATCCTGTGGTGAGTTGATTTCGTTATTTATATGTTTATGTTGAATAGTAAACAATTAGTACTGTAAATCTTTCTAACTCAAATAGGTGCAGGTATTACTCACGTCTTCCTGAGTAGGTAATACGAGTAACTAATCGAGGCATTTGGAGATTTTTTTCAAGTCAACTCGAGAAGCTCAAGTAGTTATAACTCAGGAATGCGTGAGTAATACCTGCCTGTACACGGTGGACATATTTTAATTAGAATGTGCGAAAACCACGTCAGTTTCCATAACCAAACAGTGTGAATCTATTTAATTGTTTTATTGATGTCATCACATGCATAGCGTCTTTGTTTGGTGCAGATGCTTTTATACGTTTAGTTTACTTCATAAAAGTACACTTTTACTATAAGCAAGCATGAATATAATTAGCGCTACTAACAAGAATAAACTGTGGTGGCCTAGAGGTAGTAACACCCACCTTACAATCGTGAGGTCATGGGTTCAAATCCCAATCCTGTACCAATGAGTTCTTTGGAATTTATGTACGGAATTTCACACCACTGGCTTTTCGATGAAGGAATCATCGCAAGGAAACCTGCATGTGTCGGTAAAAGAAATTCGATCGCGTATGCAGATACACTGCACTGGGCCAGCGTGGTGGATATGGCCCAATCACCCTTCGTGGGTAGGCCTACGTCCTGCAGTGGACTGTTAAAAAAGGCAGCTACAGTACAATAACAAAAATATTAAAATAAAAGCATTTTTTTTTAATAAAGTTGAAAAACTCGAGTTAGAAATTAGGGAAGTAGCAGTGGATAAGGCACATAGCACAGAAAACTGATGACTGATGTGGTCAAAAACTTTTCAAGCTGTATGTTTTTTATACGTTTTTTACCAAGTATTTTACGAACTGATTTTAATAACTATTTTCTTGTTAATAGATCATACTTCAGAGGTGATCTCGTTTAAATTTTAACAAAATCGGCTGAGCCGTTTTTGTGAAATCATAAATAATGTGAAAATTACTATTATAAACTATTCGAAATCTGTACACAGTTGAAATTTGTTAGTTAATTTTAGGCCTAAAATAATTATTGGATTTGTAGATGTGTTTTGAATATTTTCAGACAATGATAGAGAAGACATCTCCAGTAGAAGATGAGAAAATGCAAACGGACAGCGAAGGGGCGCTCAGCATCACCGACTACTGCCCCGAGTGGGCCTACCCTGAAGGAGGAGCGAAGGTCCTCATCGCTGGACCCTGGACGGAATCGTCAGATCAGTACACGGTGCTGTTCGATAACTTCCCAGTTCCGTCGATACTGGTGCAGAATGGTCTACTTAGGTGCTATTGTCCAGGTAATATAACATTCCATTTTTAGGGTTCCGTACCCAAAGGGAAAAACGGGACCCTATTACTAAGACTTCGATGTCCGTCTGTCCGTCTGTCCATCTGCCCGTCTGTCTGTCTGTCACCGGGCTGTATCTCATGAACCATGATAGCTAGGCAGCTGAAATTTTCACAGATGATGTATTTTTCTTGCCGCTATAACAACAAATACTAAAAAGATAATAAAATAAATATTTAAGGGGGGCTCCCATACAATAAACCTGAATTTTTAGACGTTTTTCGCTCTAAAAATAAAAATATTAATAATGGTAACAAGTAGATGTTTGAAATTTTCACAGAATATTTAGTTTTATATTCACTTCAATATTAAATAATATAATAAAATAAATATTTAAGGGGGGCTCCCATACAGTACGGCACCCCTCCGTGCGCGAGTCCGACTCGTACTTGGCCGATTTTATTAGTTTAAAGAGTACAAATGCACCAGCAAAATATACAGTAAGAAATTCGTGAAATTCCATAAAATGCTGATGCCATTTGGCACATGTACGCCAATTCAGACGACATAAAGTCAATAAATGGGAACACAATTGGAAAACCACCTGTTCTGCTTTAATAAAATATTGAAATTCAATGAAGACCGGTAAATAACTCAACTTTTAAGCAATCTCCGAGATTTTTTAACAAAACGTTTTTAACCCGAGTGTTGATGTGCTGTCGTTTTATTTTAAAAATCAAAAAGTAGCATAATTATTTATTTTTTTGACCATCATCATAATCTTAAAAATTAGCCATTGTTATACATTTACTTACTTATGGGCCTTATTAATAAGCTCCAAGTAGCACAATGAGCTATGAAGAGGGCTATGCTCGGGGTCTCTCTGCGACATCGAATCAGGAATGAGGAGATCCGTAGAAGAACCAAAGTTACCGACATAGGCCAGCAGATTGGCAGGTTCAAATGGCAGGTAGACAGGGCACATGCGCGGAGAACTGATGACCGATGGGGTCGAAAAGTTCTCGAGTGGAGACCACGTACCGGCAAGCGCAGTCCACCCACAAGGTAGACGGAAAACCTCATTAAGGCGGCAGTATCACGCTGAATGCAAGCCGCTACCAACCGGTCTTATTGGAAATCTATAGGAGAGGCCCATATCCAGCAGTGGACGTCCTATGTCTGATGGATGGATGGATAATACATACCTACTTAGGGTTTTCTGTGAACTTTCAAATTGACCAATCTTGTATGCAGCGTCTTCCTGTAAGATTGCGATTATCGGACCACTTATCATCTCGTCATACCTATATATATAACTAGCTTTTACCCGCGGCTTCGCCCGCGTTATATTTTGATTTTGGCTAATGTTTATGTCGGCTGCGAAACCTAACCTAAGCGACAAACATCAAAATACCTTAGAGAAATGCTTTTGTTGGTTAAGTTACGGTTGGAGTGTATATACAACCCCCCTGTGTATTCCCGCCTTATCCGTGGCGGGGAAGGTCTAAGGCAGCTGAAAAGGCGGCGCTCGAAGTCTCCCTCTTCTTTGGGTCTTTCCCCAAGGCAGCTTAGAGGCCAGCACTCGTAGTGCAGCCGCTTTTAACTAAAGCAGCTGAGAGGATGGCCGGTAGGTTGCCTGCCTTATGAGGAATGTTGCTTCTGAGGCGGGCTGCAGTGCCGCTCTTGCGACGCTGCAACCGAGGATTAGGGGCTGCGGTGGGATGGAACTGGTTGTGTGGGTGCCGCCACCTACCCTACCTTCCGCTAGGCCGTCAACCTGTTGGAAGACGCAGTGGGGCTGCAGGGGAAGAGAAGTGTCGGTATCGCGATGGCCGTTCTCACTGCCCTCTGCAGTTGAAGAGGCAGGCGCTGGGCTACTATGACTGACCCGTTGCACTGGGATCAGGACGTTGGAATGCTGTCCGACGCTCAGTGCTGGTTACTCCCGAGTGGTGGATGACGATGTGTCTTGTGCTCCGAAACACACCGTCATTATGGCGGGAGCGCAAGCTCCGTTATGGAGCCCGAGTCTGGGCTAGCGCTGTTGAGTGCCGCGAAGGAGTGCAAAAAATGTAGGAACGTCCTAAACTTGAAATGACAGGTTATTTCTGGCGCTTAGACGGCTGCTACCGCGGCCCGCTTGCTTACTTTTCATCCTATCCTACGGGAACTGTTAAAGTTTTTGGGATAAAAAGTGGCCTTTGTCACTTTTCGTCTTTCAAACTATATTCATGCAATAAGTCAAGGCAATCCGTTGCTCCGTTGCTGATAAAAAGTTATTGTCTTATCCTACGGGAACCGCAATTTTTTCGGAAAGGAAAGTATCCTATGTCACTTTCCGTCTTCCAAACTATGCCCACCCCAAAAATCAAGTCAATCCGATGCTCCATTGCTGAGAAACAGTTATTGTCCTATCCCATGGGAATCACGAATTTTCTCGGGATACAAAAGTATCCTGTTATCACTTTCTGTCTTTTAAACCATAGGTATCCATACCAAAAATCAATTCAATCTTTTGCTCCGTTGCTGCGTCAAAGAGGAACAAACCAAAACAAAAACTTTTCGGATTGATAATATTAAAGTATGATGATTCTGTACCATAAAGGTAGAATAAAGAAACATGTTAAACCTCTAATGATAGAAGATTTAAAAATATTTTTAATGTCAGACAAAATGACGGCCTGTTATTAAACGTCATAGTAACATGTAGCATGCAGAGGGAATAAAGCATTTTATCCAATTTTAATGTCAGTTGTCATTTTCAATACATACTTTATTTCCTCTTCAATGGGATATAATGGTGGAAAAACAATTTGTCCCCTTGCCATGCTACCTGTGATTTATAAAAGTCTGCAGACGATGTCACCTGTCATCTAATTACGTTTCGCTGTCACGTTTCATTAATCCATATTAGCGTCATAGAGGAATTAATCACTTAGCGTCTTTGTGATAGTGGCGACAGTTTTGCTTTCGATAGTTTTTGTCCTGTCCTACAGGAACTGTACAATTTTTTGCTTAACGTCTAATGAATAGCATCTAAAATTCGACGCGCTTGGTTTTGCTCTTGAGTCTCAGCAGTTATTTGCGCTGCGTGATGCTTAGCATCTAAAAGTCGCCGCGCTTGACTTTCAACTTCAGTCTTAGCAGCTCTCTGAGCTGCGTGACGCTCAGCATCTAAAATTCGACGCGCTTGGTTTTGCTCATGAGTCTCAGCAGCTCTTTGAGATGCGTGGCGCTCGGCATCTAATGTCAAACGCGTTTAAGTGTGCTCTTCAGACTCTTGGCTTCTAGCAATTTTCTTTACGCGAGCTCCGCTAGAACTACGCGCTAGATTCGATTTGCGTTTTGTAGGCATACCTATTAGAATGAAAACTACGTAATTAAACTGAAAAAATACATTTAACCTTTTCTAAATTTTACAGGAAAAGATTGATTGACTTTGACATTTGCAACTCGAGCAGCTTTGAATGGGCATTGGGCATAGAGAATGTAATTTGGAAAGTCAAGATGCAAATTACCATTTGTCATGGTAGAAAATAAGTTTTTTCTTCTAAGATTCTAGCCAATGCGTTTTCATCCCCCGTTTTCAACCCTTTAAAACTATTTTTTCGAATCAAAAAGTAGCCTATGTCCTTTCTCAGGCTCTAGACTATCTGTGTACCAAATTTCATTCAAATCGGTTCAGTAGTTTTAGCGTGAAAGCGCGACAGACAGACAGAGTTACTTTCGCATTTATAATATTAAGTAAGGAGTAAGGATTAATTGGTCCTTATTTGGTATTGAGTTAATTTGCATCAAACATGTTTCAATTTAGAAATTACATATTTATTTTATATAATTCCAGCTCACGAAGCTGGCTTAGCAGCGCTCCAAGTAGCTCGAGGCGGGCGAGTTGTCTCCGACACTGTAGTGTTCGAGTACAAGGCAGGTCCCGCGCCGACGCCGTCGTCACCCGCATCGGCCTCGCTGCCAACGTTAGACTTCAGACGGTTTTCGCTACTGCAGCGCTTTCAGCGGCTGCACGGTCGGTTGCAAGTGAAGGTGGAGCCTTTGGATGATAATAATCAGGTGGGTTTAGTTTAGAAAGATATGGCTAAGACATTGCCGTGTTAGAATACAACGCAGGCCCAGCGCCGAGTACATCGTCACCCGCGTCGGCATTGCTGCCAACGTTAGATTTCAAACGGTTTTTCCTGCTGCAGCGCTTTCAACGGCTGCACGGTCTCTGCAAATGAAGGTAAAGCCTTCGAGTCAGGTGAATTGTATAATGTTGAATTATGTAAGACCTGTCTTGACATAGACACAATTATGACTGAACTACAACTCAGATGACTACAATCATTTGAGTTGTAGCTCAGACGGCTCTCCCTGCTGCAGCGCTTTCAGCGGCTGCACGGTCGGCTGCAAGTGAAGGTGGAGCCTTTGGACGATAATAATCAGGTGGGTTTAGTATCTAAAGATATGGCTAAGATACTGCAGTGTTCGAATACAACGCATGCCCAGCTGAGTACATCGTCACCCGCGTCGGCATTGCTGCCAACGTTAGATTTCAAACGGTTTTCCATGCTGCAGCGCTTTCAGCGGCTGCCCGGTGGGCTGCATGTGAAGGTCGAGCATTTGGATGATAATATTCAAGTGTGTTGTGTTATAAAGTAAGACGTGCCGCGACACAGTTAATTTAGTTAAGAGTTCAGACTGTTTTCCCTGCTGCATCGCTTGCAAGTGAAATTGGAGCCTTTGGATGATAATAATCTGGTGAGTTTTGTTATAAAGTACAAGTAAGATAAAGTCATGATGCGTGTAGATGTTCTGACGCTTTTAGTGCAAAATATTTCAACAGCAATATAGTCTGCTGCAAGTGACGGTTGGGATTTGTATAGTAATAAGGCGGGTTTAGCCTTGACACTGGATTTAACTCATTACCGTTGGAATATTACAACAAACAAACTAACTATTACAACAAATTGCATCCATTTTGTTGTAATAGAACAGCTCTAAGATTCTAAGCAAAAACATTAATTCTATATTGAGGGAGAAAAAATAATAGCACTGATAAATCACGCGTTATTTTTTCAAACAAGTGCAAGAATACTCACTGAAATCTAAGCAATTACCTCTGTAATTTTCTAATTTGTTACCAATATCAATTCCAGATTGAAGACGTCCAAGTTTACTCCAATCCAAAGTTCGAAGAGCGTCTGGTGACTTTCTGCCGGAACCTCAGTGTCCGATCCATGGGCACGTCTGAGGGTTTCACCACCGAGCCAGGAGAAGACAACTCCACCATCCTGCACCTTGCTGCTGGTTTGGGGTACACGAAACTGATCACTGCGCTGCTGCGGTGGAGGCAGGATGATAACAGCCTGGCGTTAGAGAAGGAAGTCAATTTGGGAGCGAGGGATGGCGATAACTGCACGCCTTTGGTATGTTCCTTACATTCTTTTTGCATAAAAATAGAGATCTAAAGAGTATTACGATTATCGTTTTAAAACTCGGCCTCGTCACAAAAATATTTCGATCAGTATTAAATTTCTTGTGATGAGGTCGAAATGTCGAGACGAAGGATTTACTTAAAAGCTTCTATTAGCAAAATAATAATTATGAAGCCTTAGAGTGCATTATATCTATTAAAGTTCACGATTATTTTACGTTTTGATCACATAATAAACAATGTGTGCGTGAACTACAATCTGTTGTAGGTAGTTAACTTCGGAAGCGCGAGAGAATGTTTTTAAAAATTAGAAATAAAACTTAAGATGTTGCCGATGCAAAGGCACTATAATTAGGGCATCTAGGTGGTCTTATTCGCAGACGCATAGTCAGCTCTACTGATCGGTTTTGTTGCTGGGAACCGGCCGCTTATTTCTAGTATTAAGTTACGTGGGAACATATTGCCAAGAGTACTAGAGGTGGTTGTGTACGCTCCAAGTACACAACTAGGTATTTTGACTGGTGGTGCTTTGCTTACAATAATTTCGTGCGATTGCTCCTAGCGCCTCTACTCTACCGTTATTACTTGAACTCGATCGCAACTATTTAAATTTAACCAAACGATGTTTCAGAACTAAGCATGCGAGCATCTTTTATTAGGAATTGTACCTAATACCTCTAGAAAAATGTCGGTGAAAAATGTAGGTATTTTGTATTAATTGATGCATTAATATTCTTTTGGTATCAGAGTCTGTAGAGAGTGAAGACTGGTTTGTTTACCTTCCTTTTGGTATACATAGGTTTTATTTATGTTTGGAAATTTGATTTGTTTTTTAATAGTTCACTGCAGGATGTTAGCCTACCCATGAAGGGTGATGAAGGGGGTATGTTTGGAAATTTGATTTATTTAGTGTTTTTACTGATTTACTGTATTATTTTTTTTTTATAAAGTTAAATTTACATAAAATTCCAGATGGTAGCGAGCGCGGCAGGTCACACAGAAACGGCCGTGGTGCTGGCGCGATGGAGTGCGGGCACGCGCACGGAGGCGGGCGCGCGGCAGGCGGCCGCCGCGGCGCGCCGAGCCGGCCATGATAACCTGGCCAACATACTGGATAGGATACACCCGCCCTCCAAGGACGGAGTCTTCTTGAGGCCTAACAGGTCTGTAAATCTAATTATATATTTGAAATATGCAAATTTGTCAAAAAGCACCCAGAGCACCCTGACTATTTTAACAAAGCGTCTGATAAAACGAACAAATTTAGATCGCAATATAGACATAAACTTGTGGAACCGAAGAACTTAGCAATGCACAGTTCTGGCCCAAATTCTATGGCTATAAAAATATTCAATAAATTGCCAAATAATCTAATAGATATCGAAAGAGAAAACTGTTTAATAAAACAAAAATTATCCTATTATCGAAATGCTTTCATATATATCACATTGGACGACTTTTTAACGATAATCTAGAATACATATTATTAAATAGTTCCAATACAAATAATAAAATTGCCATACCCTTTTTGGGTCATATGTATAACTATACAAAACATGTTAACTAAGAACCGCATGTAAATTTCATTCGTTGCAATATATGATTTGAGTTTGAGTTTAAAAGATAGTAGGTAAGCTAATATGGCAGAGTACCTTGCGCATGATGGCGAGAAGTGCTGGCCCGGCACGAGGGTGACGTGGCTAACATCCTATATACCCTATAATATTCTAGAAACATACTCTAGAGAGAACACAATTGAGCTTCCAATGATGTATAACCCGTCCAAAACAAAAAATAAGACCATCCGTTTAGCTGATGAAAAGTTTTAACGACACAGACCAATAAAAAAAGACAGATATAGACATCTGAAAAATCTAAGACATATAATGGGTTACTGGTAATCAAGTAGACTCAACGACTTCTGAAAATTAGTATTCTGCAATACAACATTTAAAAAATGATTTGACCAGTCTAAGCATAATAAATAATTTCTATGTAAAAAGCGCGTGCGCCGCCACCTACGAGAATTTGACCTTAGAGAAGATACTGAGTAAATATGCTAAAAAGTGTGAAATTATCTAGATATGTAAAAAACAATTCTACTTACTACTACAAATCTACTTAATTTTTTATACTTTTTTTTATATTTGTTAAATTTTGTGGAACAAAAATTGTTTGTTTTGATGTACAGAATATGCCCTTAAAATGATGCTAATTGATTACCAATAATCCTCTATATTTGGTTAGAGGTTATAATGTACCTACTAATATTAATCAATTAATTGTTACAGTTTATCACAAAAAGGAAGAGCTGGAAGTCTAGAAAGCAACCTTGTTAAAAGACCTTCAATAGATAGTGGCATCAATATGGCTGATGCATTCCGATCCAATTCTGCCATCGACAAATCTGATGGCAGCTTATCATCCAGGTGAAGAGTTTTCCGACTGAATAACATATCATCTCAACATATTTCTTTATTTCTACGTATTTCATTCACTGTTTCAGATGGGAACGTAGCATGTCCCTCCCTTTGGATTCCGATACCTCTGAAGACAGTCTCGGCGATTCCAAGATCGGCAGACGTATGGATTTGGCCCTTTGTAAGTCCTCAGCAAAGTTTACCAGGTCTCATTTCATAGTCTGTTAAATTTTCATTTGCTGGTGATTATTTGTTTATATCGGCACGGCAGCTGATAACCTTGGGAAGGTCCAAACTTTTCGGGTCTTAGTTTGCTGCGATCATTCTGAAACGAGGTCATTCGACGTCGGCAACGGTCTTCAGAAGGTCTTGTGATATCAGTTCCTTTACTTTGGTTCCTTAATTTTAAATTCAGCTCTGTAATAACATATGATTTCAACCAACAACAAGAAAACAATTGGGACATGCAAAGAGCAATGTAGTTTTTAGTCAAAAACTGAACCTCGCCAGTAAATAGCTTTCAGGTACGCGTAGAGAACGCTATCTAAATTTGTTAATGGCAAGAGTATTAAATTTCATGTCAGAAATTTTGATTACTGAACCTTCATGATCAAATGAAGTGAATTCTAAAAATCAAGCATTTTTAAAATTTAAATTCAAGCATTAAACATTAAAAATTAGATAACAACGAATTAATATGATAAATCTAAACATATTTATAGCCAAACAAACCAATAACTAAAGCCTAAGTTATATAAGTCAATGGCAAAAAGCATAAAAAAAAACTAGTAAAAACACATAAAATAAATTTCTTGAAACCAATCATGAAAAACAAATTTGTACTAGAAAACTCTTGTAAACAAAGACTCCAGTAGAATAAAAAAAATAATTAAATAAACAAAAAATAAGTAAAAGCGAGGTTCAAGTAAAAAGACACAAAAAGAAACTAGTAAGATGGGATTATTAGAAAAGATTTGTAGCAGAAAAGCATAAGCAACAAACCAATATAAAAAGAAAAGAGAAGTAAAGGCATGAGAAAGGAAGTGATAGAAAGGCAAGTGTCCGGAGCTCGCGGGTGGTTGCAGGCGAGACGGCGCAGCGGCGCGCCGCCAGCCCGCTCATTGACGTGGAGGCGCTCTCCGAGCCTCCCTCGCCGCCGCCCGCGCCCGACCCGGCCCCAGGTCAGTGCACGCACTGAAACGGTATAGACCACCTCAAATTGATAGGAAACTACATAATACCAGTATCACACATTGGCTATATTGGCTACAAAATATACTCTTAACCCTGGTTTCACAGGCCCAGTTTCTGGCAGTCAATGAAGGACAGTTACTGTAAGGCAGCTACTGGGTCTGTGAAAACATAGTTGTGCCAGTACTGACCGGTCAGTTAGCTATGTTTTCACAGACCCAGTAGCTGCCTTATAGTAACTGTCTGCCAGCTACTGGGCCTGTGAAAACCGGGCTTTAGTTCCAACACACCAACGTGCCTTCGATTAATCGGTTTTGGATTGACATTGATTGTCTAATATCAATCCAAGACTGATCCTTACATTGGTGTGTTAGAACTATGACTGTAATTTGTAGCCAAAGTCAATGTGTGGCCCCAGAATAAAGCAGGAAATGAAAGGGTTACAGTTTTGTTCTGTCTAATGTTGCGTACAGGTTAAGTAACATAGTGTAAAACTTTGTTTTATAACATGTTAAATAACTAAAGCAACATGTTTCATGGTCACATTACCGAAACGTGTTATATAATAATGTTTCACAATATGTTATAAATAATATGTACGCATCTTGGTCAGAACAAGTTTAGGGTTAGACTAATTATTGTGAACAAATTTAAAAAAAAGACTGACCAAAAGTTGTTTTTAAAATCAGTTGTTTTAAATACATTCTTCAGACAAATAAATATCAGTAATTCTGAATGTAACATTTTTAACTTCATCTTGAATATTCACTGTAACAAACACTGGTTGCTGATGTTTTTGTGAAGACAAGTGAAAGACTATTAGATACATTGATTTACATTTCATAGAGTTTTAAATGAACAGTAAAACTTTATTGAGTCTTAATCATTAAGTCACGCCAACAAAATGAATCAATATGGTGAGAATAGTTTAAAAAAATAATGTTTTATTAAAAAATGCTAAGCCAAAAGACTGCATTTTTACCTCTCATATTATAGCTTTTGAGAGAAAAGAGATAATACGATAATTTACAGTTTTGATTGGCTAGTTTCTGAGTTCTATACCTTTTCAAGTTGCAGCAAGTTTCCCTTCGCTCGTCCTACTTTCGATGTTGTGAATGTAGTAGTGCATCGCCGCTCTGGCCGCTCGACTCTCTTCTTCTTACCAAGAATATTTGTATATTTCTATCCTCTTTGTCGCCAGTCTGTAGATCTTGACAACGATCACTATTTGTCGGTAGACTACTTGTAGTTTCTTCTGTAATTTTCGATCCAAATATTGAGCGGAGTTTCCCAGTGTTGGTGTCTGTAGTATCCTTTTAAGCTAAACTGACTTTCCGTCTTTACCTAAATCAATATCAACGTTGATATTTATATCTTCGTTTGCCGGAATAAAGCTCAGTTTGGCTTACTCGATGTTGTCTTCGATGTCGCTTTCAATGGTTCGTATTGGTCTATCCACTCACAGTACTTTCAACCACTATCAAATCGGATTGGCTTTACTATCAAATATTTATCCACACTTGTCAGCGTTGTCTGAAATTTGAATGAACACGTTTCAAAAATTGACTACATTTACTTGACAAAACAACACTGCATGGTGGCTAATATGCTTGCATGATTCTATATCTATTCAAAAGCTTTTTATGTGTAGTGGTATTTAAGATGATAGTTATTTATTGTGAAAAGGTAAGAGCTTTGGCACTGTGGTTTACGGAGCACCTGATTATGTGTTTATGTATTGCCACAATCGAGTTCACCATCAAGATTAGTGTCATTATCAAATTTTTATTTTATTTCATTTGTAGTGTGGTCGCTCATCACTCCTACTTTATGATCAACAAGCGAAAGTTATAAGCACTACTGTTGAATTTGTATTATTGTATTGGGCGTCATAAAATCCTGATGTGTATATTTATGAATGTCTTATTTTTAACTATAGATTCAAATAACGACAGATTTACCTTGATTTTCTTTTAAGATGAATGAAAACAAAAAAGACACCAGCTACTGCTGTTTTGTTAAGTTTCGGATGGCTGGTAACGCAACACAAAGTATTTTTTAAGTTGTAATTATGAACTGGCACGTTTTGGCACATACGCATCTTTTTAAAACTTTTTTAAATTATTACGTGCTCTACGTAGGTATATATAACAGGATTTTATAACACACTCTGTTTTTATTCGATTAAAATTTTGAAAAATGAGAGCAAGAATAATTTTGCTCATATTAGATACAATTTTTTAAATAAAATTATTATTTGAAGTCGACTGTTGCGTAAGTATATTTATTGTCAAAGTGTATCGATGTTGTCGCTAACGTCATTGTTTGTAGAAAACACACTGGTGTTCTAAGCAGTGTTGTGTTGCTTGTAATGCTGTTGAAGCCTTGAAGGTTTTTACTTCATGTGACTATTTCAGGGGAACAGGATGACAGAGTGTTCACGCTGGCCGAGCAGATCATCGCCGCGATGCCAGAAAGAATAAAGGTATTATCATTTTTATTTTTTTACTAACCGGTGCTGTTTAATTTTTGGGCAAAATCTTGCCCCCTACCCCACTTTTTCCTATAGTTTTTTTTTTTCTCTCAGAACAGATTGCATTCAATCGCTTTTTCTTGTCAACTCCTTCTGATATGTCAATGAGATTGTTTTACAGATAAAGAGCCTGTGACTGCCAGATTTTCGTTATTTTATAGAATAAAGAACATCTCAGTGTCTGATTATATCAACCTCCCAACACATGTAGGAACGATAGGCTTATTTAAGAAGTAAGGATCGTTGTTAATTTTTCAAAAAGGAATTTTCTTCGAAGCAATATTAATAATAACACCATCCAATAACTAGTTCTTTTATAAGGTGGCAACCCCTTATCAGATAAGTACTACTTTCTTTCTTAGCATGTCGTGTCCTAGTGCTGGGCTACTATAAAACAAATGGGCGAGTCATTTCTTTCCACGCATTTTGATTTTCTCCTTCAGATAATAGCACAGATCAGAGAACAAGGGAGATTTGTGATGGGCTTTTACAGTTCGAAACTCAGTGCCTCCAAAGGTCCAAACGCTTACCCTACTCTCTTCACAACCCCTTGTTCTTTAATTTGTGGATAGTACTAAGCTGCATTAGCTAGATATTACTAGCTGCATCCACACTTTTTCCGTATGGGGACTTTTTTTTCTACCTAATTTAGTAACGAAAGCCTGGCAGTCACGGGTTCTCGGTCTATCACTTACAGAATATGTTTGTACAGAACGAAAGCTCCGGGCTGCTGTCGGGCTGCGCGCTGGACGGTGGCGGCGAGGACACTCTGATGACTCCACTACTCGACGACACCAACACCTTTAGCACTGAGTTTAGTTTCGAATTCTGTGAAAATACATACCGGTAAGTTATATTCTTCTGCATCAGCGGTATGATTTGCATCGCGCTTTCAAAACTCGCTACCCATTGAACTGGTGGATAGATATCTTAACAAAACTGCAGAATCACGTTGGATACAAGCAGTTTCCAATCGGTCTTATTGGAGATCCAAAGCTTCTGTCCAGCAGTGGACGTCATATGCCTAATGGATGGATGATTAATGAATGAATTGTCCAATTACAAACTCTTGGAGAGGAGTCATAACACCCATTCCGGAAAAAAAGCAGTCCTTTGTAGATTTAGGATCTGAACTGTGGATGTCATTTTTAACCCCCTTTTTATATTTTATAGGTATACATGTTTTAGATATAACTCTACGAAAGTAGTGTTTAATTACTGTATTTGTTGCAGCGGCAAAGATACTTTGATAACTCCGCTGCTAATCGACATCACTACATTTAGCACTGAACTTAGTTTTGAAGTCTTGTGAATAAAATAACGATTCCATGCCAAATGTTTCTTTCGGTGGAAATGGACAAAACAATCTTCACTGAGTTTTGCAATCATGTTCAAGATACTTTGATAACTCCGCTGCTAATCGACATCACTACATTTAGCACTGAACTTAGTTTTGAAGTCTTGTGAATAAAAGAACGATTCCATCCCAAATGTTTCCTTCGGTGGAAATGGACAAAACAATCTTCACTGAGTTTTGCAATCATGTTTTCATCAAAAATAGCGAACACGCTTTTCAGTAGAACCACGCCTTTCAAACATTCAAGATTCGTAATTAAACCAGCCGAGCCAAGAACCAGCCAATCACCCGACGGCTGTAGTTACGGTATAACCATTTATCTAATCTTACAATTCTGACTCGTACCGCCAGGGAATGGAACATTCTTCCTGCTTTCCTGTTTCCTAAGAGATATAATCTAAAGCTTTTCAAGGTCAGTGAATAGGTATCTTCTAGGTCTGCGCGCTTCATCTTCGACCACAACGTCGCTTACCATCAGGCGAGTTGGTGGTCAAGCGCGGACTTAATCGTGATAAAAAAAAATCTGTGGCCAAAGTCTGCTACTGTTGCGTGCAGAAATGTACATACATTTTCTTCTGTTCCCAAGGTACTGCGGCGGGTCGACTCCATGCTCGTCGGGGTCGGTCTCGCCTGGGTCAGCGTTGTCCCCGCCACCCCCTTCGCCCCTCGCGCCACATTCCTCCTCTCCACCTGCGACGCTGCAGGAGTTCCTCAACGCTACGCATCACTTCTCCAGCCTCACTTTAAACGGTTTGTTTGTTTCATTGATTTATAACTTACATCTATTTTTACTGAAGTTTGAGAGTACGGTTCTATCGGCTTTCCGTTTTGACAACTATTTTCCTGCTTGCCTTTGAAGTTGCAATACTTCAATTTCCTAAACCAAAGACTTTCTAATTCACCTCGAAAGTCTCGACAAATTTCAATGAACCGACAAAGCAAAAAAGGTTCTAAGCAAAAAAAGTTTTAAGAGAAGCCAAAACTACCATCATAGTCCGGAAATTTGCTAAGTTGGAAATTTACTAAGTTGCAGTCAGCATATACCAAGAAGGACTGATAGTTGATAAGGTCGAAAAGTTTTCGCGTGAACACCACTTAGCAGTAAGAGTATCACCTGATGTATAATCAGGTGACTCAGACGTCAGACGTCAGACTGCAGAATCGCACTAATTCCATCAAGCTGCTTTGATCTAATCCTATTAGGCGTATGTTTGACTGAGATTGACTAAATTACTTTTTTTTGGCTATGCTCTTCAGAGCAAATATAGAATAAAAATACTTATTTATCCAGATTAATTATTACGACTGCCTCGGTGGCTCAGTGGTTAGTGACCCTAACTTCTGGGTCAAAGAGGCGTGGGTTCGATCCCCACCCAGGGCAAATATTTATGTGATGAACGGAAGTATTTGCTCTGTGTCTGGGTGTTATTTAGTTACTATCTTTATAAGTATGTATTCTTCTTCTTCTTCGTGTCGATGGTTCTAAGGTGATAGATCTAGATGGTGATGATCTATCTAGATAAACTTCGCCCAGTGGTTAGCGACTGCTACTCCAGGAGGGTTGGCTTCCACTAGGTCGCTCAGTGTGCAAGTATTTGGGCACTGAGGACAGGACAATAGGTGTTGCATTGTCTGCACAGCTCCACAGTCGCACTCCACCGAGGTTACATCAGAGAAACCCCATTTGGCCATGTTAAACTTGCAGCGGCCAACTTGGGTCCGGAGTCGATTCAACGACTTCGACTTCACTTCTTATTTTTAAATACATACTTCAAGTATGTATTTAAAAATAAGTACATGTAGTATATCAGTCTCTAGCAGCCATATCACAAGCTTTGCTTAGTTTGGGGTCAGAGGCCGTGTGTAAGATTTCCCCAAATATTTACTTATTTATTTATTACGTGATACAGATCGAGAGCAACGCGAGCTGTACTCAGCGGCCATAACGATCCAGAAGGCGTACCGCCAATACCGCGGCCGACAACTGCAGCGGCGCGCGGCCGCCGCAGCCATTACCATACAGAACTGCTACCGACGGTACAAGCAGGTACGTCGACTTGACAGCTCCATGCAACAGGAAGAATTCCGTTCTTCGTATAGGCACCGGTTACCAAAAGCACACAAACACACACTGACCCCGCGAGGTCTCGTAACGGCGAGGTCGAGGATTCCCAAAATCTGCCGTAAAATCGGTTAGATTCTCTCCAAATAGTCAACCAAATACCTATAAAGGATGATGAATGAAGGTAGCCGTGGTGGTCTAGTGGTAGTGACACCCGCCTTACAATCTTGAGGTCGTGGGTTGAAATCCCGGTCCCGTATCAATGAGTTCTTCGGAATTTATGTACGGAATTTAACACCACTGGCTTTTCGGTGAAGGAAAACATCGTGAGGCAACCTGCATATGTTAGTAGAAGAAATTCGATGGCGTACTAACCACCAACCCGCACTGGGCCAGCGTGGTGGATATGGCCCAAACACCCTTCGTGGGTAGGCCTACGTCTTGCAGTGGACTATTAAAACGGCTGATACAGTTATACAGTACAGTCAACCAAATCAACCTAATAAGGTCACAAGGCATATTATTGTTACGCAGTAGGCCACGCCGTTAGTAACTATTTATTAATCTGTGGCCGCGCGCGGTACGACGGCTAGTTGTTTACACTTAACCGCGAGATTTATGGTTTTATGACTCAGGCGGCACCGGCCTTTGTGTCGCGTCTATTGTTTGTTGTTTGTTAGATTTTTTGTGGTGTTTTCGTAATAATTAGGAACAATAGGGTTTCTCGAACTTTACACTGGTTTACTTTGTCAGTCACAATGGCACCGAATATTCTACAGATTTCTAGAGAACCCTTATTCCGATATAAATAGGGCGATGGTTTTCGTTCGTGGCAGTTATCGCGTTTATCCCGAAGCGAAAGCATCTCGTGTTCAAGTGCAGTACCAGTGATTGTGAAGTGACTAGTTGTGTGAATATTCGTGCCAGTGTGAAGTGTTGTGCGAACCAGTTGTGTCGTGTGTACTGTGATTTTGTGCAATAAAGTGCAAAGTGAATAATCGGCGTTTTAACTGATTATCCAAGAACCCATCTCGTAACATTATGCTCTGGGGTGCCTGGGCAAGTCTGATTGACCTCTCGGGCTAGACGGCCCAGGCCGAGGTCCGTACCTTCTCAGGTGCCCTTGCTCTAGTCGCCCTATAAACCCAAACTTAGTCATTGTCACTGCAAATATACATAAGCAAAGTACACAAATAAAACGTTACGAACGAGTAAATAAATAGGTCGTAGCACTGAGTGTCGAGTGGGAGTTTTGCAAATCAAATCGAATTACTTTTACGTCGCGTTGACCGAGCGCGCCGAGCACACACGCGAGCACATTGACACACACGCTTGACTAAGCCAATCACAGACATTGCCGCGCTTGTGTTCGATTGGTTTGTTGCGCGTCATATTATCGTAGGTAAATAAAACTCATACTGACCTATTCAGTTTTCCGTACGTGACACAAGATGGCGCTGTGCCATTTCCATAGAAATGTTAGACACATAAAGTTCTGCGTGAAATGGATAATTTGAAATAAATTTCGAGAGCAAAAAGTCGTTCGGAAAGATAATTAAGTATACGACCAAGCCGTCATAATCATCATCATTAGCAGCCTTTTCTATCCCAATGCTGGGTATAGGCCTCTTACGGTGCCATTTGTCTCGGCCCTGTGCTAATAGTGTCCAAGTTCAACCCGCGATTTTCACAATATCGTCGACCCATCTTGCAGCCGTACGAAGTTCAAAAATAATACCCCAGCTCTGTTTGTTGCCAGTTCGCGTACCTGAAACAGATGCACGCAGCAGCCACCGTGATCCAGCGCGGGTACCGATCCATGCGCGCGCGCCGCCTCTCCAACCCACCTCTCAAGTGAGTATATCGCACCTTTGGCACGGTAACAGCACGGTTATAATATCTAACAGTATTTTGACTCAGCCCTGTCTTTGAAATATATATATCTACAGCGCCACGTGGCCACGCAGCACGTCTCACGCGCTAGGGGCAGCCCTTCAGTATTTACTTCTTACTCTTTACCTACTTTACTACTTACTTTACTTGACTTTGAGTTTCTTTGTAGTTTTAAATCATGTTGTATCTATTATGATGTTAAATTATTATATTTGTTACAAAAAATTATTCGTTGTGAATTAAAAAGAAAGTGTTTAATAAAAATAAATAATGTTTTTGTGGTTCCGTAGTCCGTAGTAAAACGAAGAACCATAAAAACTTAAATCGCACGCTTACTAGTTGCAAATCCACACGTTTGTTTATCACTACGGCGCGCCGCGGCTGACTAGCATACATACTGTTACGCAGTAAGCAGCGCGCGGTACGACGGCTAGTTGTTTATCTACACCTAATCGCGAGATTTATGGTTTTATGACTCAGGCGGCACCGGCCTTTGTGTCGCGTCTATTGTTTGTTGTTTGTCAGATTTTTTTGTGGTGTTTTCGTAATAATTAAGAACAATAGGGTTTCTCGAACTTTACACTTGTTTACTTTGTTAGTCACAATGGCACCGAATATTCTACAGATTTCTAGAGAACCCTTATTCCGATATAAATAGGGCGATGGTTTTCGTTCGTGGCAGTTATCGCGTTCTATACCGGAGTGAAAACATCTCGTGTTCAAGTGCGGTACCAGTGATTGTGAAGTGACTAGTTGTGTGAATTTCAGTGCCAGTGTGACGTGTTTGTGCGAAACAATTGTGTCGTGTGTACCGTGATTTTGTGCAATAAAGTGCAAAGTGAACAATCGGCGTTTTAACTGATTATCCAAGAACCCATCTCGTAACATTTGGTGTCAGAAGTGGGATAATTGAAAATGCCGGTAACGCCATACGACGACGAGACACCTCGCACAAGGAGCCAGCGCAGACAGGAGGAAGCGCGCCGACTAGAGGAGCAGGAGCGCCGCCAAGAGGAGGTCGATACACGACGATTCGGAAACAGTTCGCTGTTAATGGAAGCCAGCGAGTCCGAGGCAACCAACTACGACTCCGGGAACCCGGGAGCATCTGCTGCGGCACTTCCTGCAGCACCTACTGTGGCACCTGCTGCGACACCTGCTGCAGCACCAGCCACTCCTGTGGCATTTGATATGGCTGCAATGGTGTCGATGATACAGTCAATGTTCGATCGCAACAAAGAAGACCAGGCTCGTCTACTGGAAGAACAGGCCCGCAACAACAGAGAAGAACAGGCTCGCCAACTCGAAGAACAGGCTCGCCAACTGGAAGAACAGGCTCGCCAACTGGAGGAGAAACTGGATCGTGGACAAGCGGGTCTGCTTTCAAGCCTACAAGCGACCATGGGAAAGGAAATAAGAGAAATGAAAGAAAAAATGGACCAGCACGATACAAAGATGAAGGAGTATGAATCTCGCATCTTCGAAGCGGAAACACAAATCGCCGACGTAAGGAAGACCTTGAACGTCATTAAAACTGGAAGTGGAGCCACTCCATCTACAACCTTCTCGCCAGCATCACAAAAGATCAAAGTGACGCCTTACGACGGGACATCATCATGGTCAGCCTACAAAATTCAATTTGATGCCGCCGTTCAAACCAATGGATGGAGCAAGGACCAAGCCAAGAACGCCCTAATCATGAGCCTTCGTGACGAAGCCCTGAGTATTCTCGATGCCGTGGGCAAGGAAGTGACCTACGATAAATTAATGGAAACGCTGGAGAGTCGCTACGGTGATGAGCACCTGGAACGTGTGTACCGAGCGCAGTTGAAGAACAGAGTGCAACGTCGTAACGAAAGTCTTCAACAGTGGGCCGTCGAGGTGGAGAAACTGTTCCGGAAGGCTTATCAGTCCGCGCCGTTACCCAACGACGAACATTTGGTGGAGGCATTTTCTAACGGGATAGCAGACTTTGAAGTAAGAGCAGCAGTGAAACTAGGGCATCATAAAACACTGAAGGAAGCTTTAGCTCAAGCCTTAGAAGTCGAGGCTGTACGAAATCCAGCGAAGGATATCCAACATATGAGGGAAGTAAAGGAAGCATCACTTCGTACAAGGTTTGGCCCAAGATGCTACAACTGCGACGAGAGAGGCCATTTATGGCAGAATTGCCCAAAGCCATGCCGAACCAGGGACGATCGACTATTGGAAGAACGAAAGGATCGCGAGGCAACGCATTCACTATGGAGGAATAAACGACCTGCTGAAGAAAGCGGAAAATGGCGAGTGTTATCCGGGCCAGAAAAGCCAAAGATTTTGATCTCACAAGCTCACGATGGGAACAGCTTGATCATCAATGGTGTCATCAATGGAACTTCTTGCAAGCTGACATTGGATACAGGAGCTTCTCGCACTGTCATCAGTTCCCGACTGGCTAAGCGCTTTCTTCCGAACTTCGAAAGCTGCAAAACAGTTCAACTTCTGACAGCGACCGGTCAGCACATATCCGTCCGAGGAGAGAAGCTGGTGGAGTTAAAGTTGGGTGAGAAAACTTTCCAACACAAAGTCATTGTGGCTGATATAGTCGACGATTGCATTCTGGGTCTTGACTTCATGCGAGAACATCATTGCGAGATAGACGTCAACCAAGGAATCTTGAAGTGTGGAAGAGAAGAAATCTTCATGGAAGGCGCCACATCAGGAATTGTTTATTGTCTGCAGAGAACAGTTCTTCCACCTAGATCGGAGACCATTGTGGCAGTTAGATTACCGCCGAAGTTGGGACATCAACGACGATGTGTGCTAATAGAACAGTCGGAAGGTGATCAACCATGGTTATTGGCCCGAACTCTAGTGAGGACTACTAATACCGCTGTGGTGCGTGTTCTCAACACAAGTAACAAGGAACAACTCATCAAAGGAGGAACCCCAATTGGTACTTGTGAAGAAGTAGACTGGATGCGCAGATGCCAAGAACAACCAAAGGAGAAATACAACTGTGCTGGGAGTTACACAGTGTCAACGCTATTGGAAGACTCCCGTAAAGACCTGACCGAAAGAGAACTTCTGATGGCAAAGAAGATGCTGCAGCGCTACACCGACATATTTGCTCTCGATGATGCTGTCAACGGGAAGACTGGATTAGTGAAGCACACAATAAATACAGGAAGCGTGTCACCGATTCGACAGCGGCCAAGAAGGATACCAGTGGCTCGAGAAAAAGAAGTTGAGTCAATGATCGAAGACATGGCACGCAATGGTGTGATAGAACCTTCATCCAGTCCGTGGTGTTCGCCAGTGGTTCTAGTGAAAAATAAGGATGGCAGTATGCGGTTCTGCGTTGATTATCGACGACTCAACGACGTAACGAAGAAAGACAGCTATCCTTTACCGAGGATTGATGACACGTTAGACACACTGACAGGTATGAAGTGGTTCACTACGCTGGACTTGAAGAGCGGATACTGGCAAGTGGAAATAGATCCTAAAGATAAAGAGAAGACCGCATTTTCGACGGGAAAAGGCCTGTGGCAATTCAACGTGATGCCATTTGGATTATGCAACGCGCCCGCTACGTTCGAAAGACTAATGGAGTTAGTGCTCGCGGGACTGATTGGAGATGCATGCCTAGTCTATTTGGACGACATCATAATTGTGGGAAAAACCTTCGAAGACCACCTGCAAAACCTGGAACGAGTATTGACTAAGATTCGCGCAGCCAATCTCAAGCTGAGTCCGAAGAAATGTTCCTTCTTCAAGAGGCAAGTGAATTTCCTGGGACATGTGATTTCCGAAGCTGGCGTACAGACGGATCCAGGAAAAGTCAGTGCTGTCAAGGATTGGCCTGTGCCAAAAGACAAGACGGAAGTTAGAGCATTCTTGGGTTTATGCTCCTACTATAGGCGATTCGTGAAGAACTTTGCTGACATAGCCAAGCCGTTGCATAGACTGACTGAGGAAAAGCGACCCTTCCTCTGGGACGAAAATTGCGACGCAGCTTTTCAAGAGCTAAAGAAGCGACTTTGTAATACGCCAATTCTTGGCTTCCCGGACACAGAGAACGAGTTCATCGTGGACACTGACGCCAGCAACACCGGCATTGGAGGAGTACTGTCACAAAGGAAAGGAGACCAAGAAGTGGTGATCGCGTATTTCAGCAAATCCCTGTCCAAGCCGGAAAGGAACTACTGTGTGACCAGAAAAGAGCTACTTGCAGTGGTGAAGACATTGCGACATTTTAGCAAGTACCTGCTCGGGCGAAAATTCCATCTGAGGACCGACCACGCTGCTCTTAAGTGGCTACTACAGTTTAAGGATCCCGAAGGCCAAGTGGCAAGATGGATTGAGCAACTACAAGAGTTTGACTTCACCACGGAGCATCGCAGTGGAAAATCTCATGGCAACGCGGACGCACTGTCAAGAAGGCCATGCTCAGAAGACTGCAAGCATTGCTCAAGACATGAGTCGAAAGATTCAGTGCCCGTTAGAATGCTCAAAGCTGACATCGGCGATGAATGGAAAGAAACCCTTCAGGTTGCACAAGAAGAAGACGCCGACATCAAGCCGATTCTTGAATGGATGGAATCAGATGCCCCTAAGCCAGACTGGAGTGCTATTGCTTCAATGAGTGTTACGACAAAGAGCTATTGGGCGCAATGGGATAGTCTGGTGCTTCAGGAGGGAGTACTTTGCCGAAAATGGGAAAATGCTCGTGGCAATCAGTGCCATCTCCAAATGGTTGTACCCAGAGCAAAGATACCTGAAGTTTTGAAGCTGTACCACGAAGGGTTTTCGGGAGGACATCTGGGTGTAAAACGGACACTCTTGAAAATTCGAGAAAGGTTTTACTGGATCAACTGCAGAGATGACGTAGAAGACTGGGTACGGAAATGTACGAGCTGTGCATCAGTGAAAGGTCCGCATACCCGCAGCAGAGGAGCATTAAAGCTGTATAATGTTGGAGCACCATGGGAGCGAATCGCACTGGATGTGGCCGGACCATTTCCTGTGAGTGAAAGTGGCAACAAGTACTTCCTTGTCGTCATGGATTACTTCACCAAATGGCCGGAAGTCTTCGCAATTCCGAACCAAGAGGCATCGACGATAGCAGACAAATTGGTGCATGAAGTATTCTGTCGATTTGGAGTACCTTTGGAAATCCACAGTGACCAAGGAAGAAATTTTGAATCTCAGCTGTTTCAAGAGACGTGCCGGTTAATGGGTGCACACAAAACAAGGACAACGTCTTACCACCCGCAATCAGATGGAATGGTGGAGCGATTCAACCAAACTCTGGAGAGGTACCTGGCAAAAGTAGTCGGAAGCAAACAACGGGATTGGGACAAGCATATCCAGCCATTTTTGTTGTCATACCGAAGTGCTGTTCATGAGAGCACAAATGTCACTCCCGCTTTTGCCAATTTTGGACGTGAATTACGGCTACCAGCCGACTTAATAACTGGCATTCCACCGGATTCCCCACAACCCATAACTGAGTACGCCAGTGACCTCCGGAACAAGATGAACGACATCTATGAGCACATTAGAGAGCATGGCCAGCAAGCATCTGAAAGAATGAAGACTCGATACGACAGAAGGGCTAACAATCCTGGGTTCGAGGAAGGCTCGATGGTATGGCTGCACAATCCCATACGCAGCAAAGGAAAGTCTCCAAAGCTACAAGCCAAATGGGATGGACCGTACCGAGTGGTGACCAAGATCAACGACGTGACGTTCCGCATACAGAAAGGATCTCGAGGTGCCCCCAAAATAGTTCACGTGGATCGATTGGCGCGATATCACGGATGCAACGATGCTCGGGACGAGCATGTCTTGGGAGGAGGTGGTGTTACGCAGTAAGCAGCGCGCGGTACGACGGCTAGTTGTTTATCTACACCTAATCGCGAGATTTATGGTTTTATGACTCAGGCGGCACCGGCCTTTGTGTCGCGTCTATTGTTTGTTGTTTGTCAGATTTTTTTGTGGTGTTTTCGTAATAATTAAGAACAATAGGGTTTCTCGAACTTTACACTTGTTTACTTTGTCAGTCACAATGGCACCGAATATTCTACAGATTTCTAGAGAACCCTTATTCCGATATAAATAGGGCGATGGTTTTCGTTCGTGGCAGTTATCGCGTTCTATACCGGAGTGAAAACATCTCGTGTTCAAGTGCGGTACCAGTGATTGTGAAGTGACTAGTTGTGTGAATTTCAGTGCCAGTGTGACGTGTTTGTGCGAAACAATTGTGTCGTGTGTACCGTGATTTTGTGCAATAAAGTGCAAAGTGAACAATCGGCGTTTTAACTGATTATCCAAGAACCCATCTCGTAACAATACTTACCAAGAGCATACCCCGCTCCGAGGCGCGTAGGTATTATTCGCGTTCCGACCGTTTGTATGAAGAAGGAATATGTACAGCTGTTAGCTATCATTACCGGGGTAATAGTATCTATCTACCAGTATTCCATCTTTATACAAACGGTCGGAACGCGAATCAACCTACGCGCTTCGGAGTTACGTACATACTCGTACACAACAGTCGCAGGGGAACACTGTAGTGACGAACGAACGTGTGTGTTTGTAATCAGTAAACGTGCGATTTACCTGCCAGGCGGGCAATCCTAGCACGTGTTACATACTGCGTGGCCACGTAGGGCTGTAGTTATTTATTTCAAGGACAGAGCGGAGTCGCTCTACTGCATAGATACCATTACCGTACCTTTTGGCAAGGTTAGTTACCGCACCGCATGTTTGGCAAGGCAAGGGCAAATATGCCCTTATTTTACCGAAGCTGTAATGCATAAATTACTAAATTCTGCCCTCGACTTTGCTAACGTTATATTTTGATTTTATGCTATCCCATGGGAAGCTCTTATTTTTCCAGGATAAAAATAGCTTATGTCTTTCTCAAAATTTTGAACTCTACCCATGCCAAAAATCAAGCCAATCTGCTGCTCTTGCTGCTTGATGCGTGAAAGAGCAAAAAACAAACAAACACACTTTCGTAATTTAATATTAGCAAAGATATACAGAAAAGACTTATTATTACCTCTTGGGGCAAAGAACTTTTGTATTTAGTTAATTTTTTTTTCCTAACTAAAACTGTCTTCAACAGGAGAACATACTCACAAAGGCGCCAGAATCAAGCGGCTAGGAAGATCCAGCAGTTCATGAGGCAGTCAAAAATCAAGTGAGTATACAAACATTATATGCTATGTGATTTCTTTCAGCTGCATTATATCACTTTAAAAGGTGTTATAATTAGCAATTTCACATAATCTTTTAACGTACTTGAGAATTAGGTACTTTGAAATGGATAAAAAAACATCTTACATTTCTGATCACGCAAATGTAAACTATTAATATTACTCGTACATAGGTACAAACAGAGTGTCTTGGTGGTCTAGTGGTAGTAAAGATCGCCGCACAATCATGAAGCTGTGGGTTCAAGCTCTTATACGATTTTCACTCCACTGGCTTTTCAGAGAGGAAACCTGCATGCGTCCGTAGAATAAATTCGATGGTGTACGTGAATCTACCAACACACACTGCAACATAATGGTACTTTTTTTATCGGACAAAAGTGCCATTATTAATTTTTTGTTACTAAAAATATTTTTTCTTTATTTTGTAGATAATTGTATTTATGCATTCCAGAAACAAGTTTCGATGCGTATGGTTCTATGGTTACTGTGATACTGAAGGTTTCATGACGCTATTTATTTTAACGAAACAAGTTTCACGAAATTAAATTATTCATGTGTGCCACTAATTTCGTGATATGACTCCGGCTTAAGGCTGTTAGAGTACAGTAACAAGCTCAAATAAGCAGTAGGTAGGTAAGTATAACTTGCAATACGTAATGATATTTCATTTGTAATATTTTTCGTGAGCCCACTGTGCCGTAAATTGGGCCAAGAACTTTATTTGTACATGTGCTCGTACCTAATTTTCCGGTATTATAACCACCCTTCCATTATCCGAACTATCCTTGCCATATAGACATTTTTATCTATTGTTGTCGTAAGAATATTGTATAAATAGCTCTGTGTGGTCATCCATTAATGTTAAGTCCAAAATATGATGTAAAATATTTTCAAATATTTCATGAATGAATAGTGAAATCAAGTGGAATGCAGTGTGTACTTTATTTTTTCACTCATAATACCTACAAGGGAAAATTATAGCCATGGTATAATTTTTAGTCACAGTTAAAAAATGCTCAAATATACATTACGATCTATGGAATTTTTCTAGATAAAAATATTGTAGCTAGGTATATGTAGTACATAATATTAATCTACTAGAAAGCTCAACATTTTTAGTCTCTGTCATATTCCAGTAAAGAAAAATAAGTGTTTTAGTCCAACTTTCTTCTAAAAAATTAAGTTCTGTATTCAATAGTAGGTAAATATTTATTTTGTTTGCCGGCTATTAATAGTTTATAGCTATTATAATAGGCAAGTTATTGTTAGGGGACATCTTACACAGGGTCTCTGGCCCCAAACTAAGCAAAGCTTGTCAAACAAACACATTGCCCATCTTACACTCTGATCCCAAACTAAGCAAAGCTTATCAAACGAACACATTTCCCATCTTACACTCTGATCCCAAACTAAGCAAAGCTAGTCAAACGGTTCAAATCAATGTGTTTGATCTCAAAAATGACTTATTTCGTAGTTTTCACCAGATTTAATTATAGTACAACCAGGCGCTCAAAAATATTACTGTTTATAATTATGTACACAGTATTTTCTCACACTTTTGTGGTAACAAATCGTTTTGTTGTATATTTTCGTTAGAATTGATGTCATTTTTCATGTATACCAAGCTACGTGTAAGAAACTAACGAAGAAAAACAAATAACATGTGAAACTAAGGTTTCCCATAAGATTCTGACCTTGACGTTTGCTCCCGATGTTTAGGTACACACACGTATTCTCCATTTCTGTCACTACAAAATATAGCTACGTAGCTTTGAGCTATCATTTTAACTAATCCGAAATTGTTGAGTTTTTTTAGTCGAAAGTGAGTGGATGTTTATTTTGAAGGTTTTGTATAAATGATGATGATGACAGTATAGAAGCATGAATAAATGAAATTAAATGAAATATCGCGTGGGTAACATCTAGGCAGTGTTGTTATTTTGCACTGCAAAAACGGCAATTGCCGTAGAATACGACATACATGTTTTTTTTCTTTTTGGGGTAGGTCCCATTGTAAAAGTTGGAAATTTCCAATTCCAATTTTAAAGGTGCTATCGTAAATTTAATAGCAACGTAAAAATAGTGTTCTATCTATCAAATGCATATAGTAAAAAAACAGGGCTACTCTATGTTGCTATTATAAATTACGATGGCTTCTTTTAAATTGGGGCTAATATCTTCATCGCCAAAATGTAATCGCCTTATAGTTAGTTCTACAGAACCTCCTAATGCCTCTTCAAAATTATTCCCTGCGCTCACACAAAAGTAGATTTCAAGCTTATTTTATTAAATCTAAAAACTGAATAAATAAATACTCGTACTAGGCGATAACTTACACACAGTCTCTGACCCAATACTTAACAAAGTTCGTAATACATATATGTACATATGCATGTTTTTTAAAAAAAATACATACTTATAAAGATAATAACACCCAGTCACAGAGCAACACCTATCACATAAATAGGTCGTCACATACGTAAATGCTTGTACACCTATGGTCATCACATAGATGCTTGCCCTGGGAATCGAACACGGATCAATCAAGTACGAGTCACTAACCACTGGGCCACTGAGGTAGTCAATAAAGCACAACAAAACATAGATAAAGTGATTTTTCTTTTAACCCTTAATTTGCAGAGTGCGTCCCAGGGACTCCGTTAAAAAATATTTTTTACCATAACTTTTGTTTTAACGCACACATGGTGTGACATCTTTGAATACAATCCCCCCGGGGCTAGGCCTATGCAGGAGTGGACGGACGTAAGTAAATACATTCTTGCGTCCGTCGGACTTAACCCTACCCTCTATGTTACATTTTACTTAGATTTTTAAACTCAACCTAGCTATGTCGATATTTCGAGCAAAAAGTGTAACTTTTTGAAATTTATATACCTATAGTTTTAGGAGAGACATTACCATTTCTTAATGTTTGTATGGTTAAATAGTTAAGTTACTTGATTCGTGAAAAACTTTAACACTAAATTATGTAGTTACTGTTTTTTGTTAGTTTGAGCTATCTGCGTCCCTGGGTCTCCACCATACACTTTACGTGAATTTTTTCCACCCTGCAAACTAAGGGTTAATTCTCAGAGCGTTTCCTTTTCCGAGGAAATCCGAGCTCTACCCGCATCCATTCAGTCCTGCCCATATCGCTCCAATATTTTCTAATACTCGCAGTATTGTCAGGGAACTACACTACACTCGTACATTCTCCGAATTGTTATTGTGTTTGTGTTTATTCGGTTACAGGCTTGATATGGAATAACAAATCCTTAGTAATTTTGCGTCGTACGAAATGACGTTTGCCAAAGTGGTTTTTGGTTGAAAGGATGTGTGGGCAGGAGATTTTGGTAGAAATATGGGAAAATAATATGTATCGAGACAATTGGTTAGCTGCAGATTGATACCTATAACAAATATTATTACGAGGAAAGATTTGATTGTTTGTTTGCATGGAATAGGTTCCGAAACTACTGAACCGATTTGGAAAATTCTTTCACTGTTGGAAAGCTACACTATCCCCGGTGAACATAAGCTAATGTGATATTTCAAACAAAATTATCGATCGTTACTATTTGTCTTCTTTAGCCAATCATACCCGGGTGAAGCCGAGACGGGCAGTTAGATGTAAATAAGATATTTAACTGTCATAAAAAATTTGGATGGCAAAATCGATGGAAGAGCTCAGCACGATGCTCGAAGGCCTCAATCGGGTTTCTCAACAGGTAGGTCTTAAGATGAACATGGACAAGACGAAAGTTATGTGTAATTCCCATGTTGTACCCACCCCGATCTCTGTTGGGAACTCGGTTCTTGAAGTCGTTGACTCGTACGTCTACCTAGGACAAGTAGTCCAGTTAGGTAGGTCCGACTTCAAGAAAGAGGCCAATCGCCGAATCCAACTCGGCTGGGCAGCGTTCGGAAAATTGCGTAGCGTCTTCTCGTCCGACATACCTCAGTGCCTCAAGTCGAAAGTTTTCGACCAGTGTGTGTTGCCAGTGATGACTTATGGCACAGAAACGTGGTCTCTCACTATGGGCCTTATTGCTAAGCTCCAAGTAGCCCAACGAGCTATGGAGAGGGCTATGCTCGGAGTCTCTCTGCGAGATCGAATCAGAAATGAGGAGATCCGTAGAAGAACCAAAGTTACCGATATAGCCCAACGGATTGGCAGGTTGAAATGGCATTGGGCAGGGCACATAGCGCGGAGGACTGATGACCGATGGGGTCGAAAAGTTCTCGAGTGGAGACCACGTACCGGCAAGCGCAGCGTAGGACGTCCACCCACAAGGTGGACGGATGACCTCATTAAGACCGCAGGATCGCGCTGGATGCAAGCCGCTTTTAACCGGTCTTATTGGAGATCCATAGGGGAGGCCTATGTCCAGCAGTGGACTTCTTATGGCTGATGGATGGATGATGGATGATGAAAAAATTTGGAAATAACTGGTACAATAGCATTACCTATTTCATTGTTTGATACGAGTATGTCGTTGCAATTATTTAATGGGCGTGGTTAACCAAGTGTGAAACTAAAGCTTATTTGATTAAGGTTTTTCTGTTCCTGTTTGTTGAATACGATTTAATAAACATCGCACACATCACAACAGCCTGATATACTGTAAGACACATATATACTGTAGAATGAAAATAACTATTGATAGCAATAGTCAAAATGTCTATTTTTTATAAAAATATATAGTTTTGTAAAAAATAACGGAAAAGGACCTCTCAGTATCGGCTTCGGCCCCACTGATGCCTACCAAAGGACCAAGCTTTGCTTGTGAGTAATTGTAATATCAATGGGCAGGGCACATAGCGCGGAGGACTGAATTGATGACCGGTGGAATCGAAAAGTTCTCGAGTGGAGACCACATACCGGCAAGCGCAGCGTAAGACGTCCACCCACAAGGTAGACGGATGACCTCATTAAGACCGCAGGATCGCGCTGGATGCAAGCCGCTTTCAACCGGTCTTATTGGAGATCCATAGGGGAGGCCTATGTCCAGCAGTGGACGTCCTTTGGCTGATGGATGGATGATGGATGAATTGTAATATCTCATACGTAGTACTCGTCTTATAATAAGATCTAGGTACGTTCTTTTTTTTTAGGGTTCCGTACCCAAAAGGAAAAACGGGACCCTATTACTAAGACTTCGATGTCCGTCTGTCTGTCTGTCATCGGGCTGTATCTCATAAACCATGATAGCTAGGCAGATGATGATGTATTTCGGTTGTCGCTTTAACAACAAATACTAAAAACGAAATAAAATAAATATTTAAGAGGGGCTCCCATACAACAAACCTGATTTTTTGGACGTTTTTTGCTCTATATTAATAATGGTACCAGGTAGATGCTTGAAATTTTCATAGAATATTTAGTTTTATATTCCCTTCAATAATAAATAATAAAATTAAAACAAAATAAATATTTAAGGGGGGCTCCCATACAGTACGGAACCCTCCGTGCGCGAGTCCGACTCGTACTTGGCCGATTTTTTGTAGAAATCAAGCTTTAGAGTTTGCTTATTGTGCGAATACTTGCGTAATTTCTACGCAATTGTGGTTGCTGAAATAATATCACCCTGAATTAACGTCACGGCAGTCTTTTAAAAAGAAAGCAAAAGATTGGCTTCTTGAGCAGGCATTCTAAAAGGTACAAGACTTTCTACTAAAGCTAGAGTGACTTAATTTATGTGTTTGTGATTGCAAAAATTCGAAATTAATTCAATTATTAGTATTTGTTTTATTTGTGACACGACACATTGTTGTTTAATTATTGCTTACTAATTTTAATGGTTACTAATTATGTCATTGAATCAATTATTAGTTGTTAATGATTTACAATGATTTTTCTGCGAGATCGAATCAGGAATGAGGAGATTCGCAGAAGAACCAAAGTTACCGATATAGCCCAGCGGATTGGCAAGTTGAAATGGCAGTGGGCAGGGCACATAGCGCGGAGGACTGATGACCGATGGGGTCGAAAAGTTCTCGAGTGGAGACCACGTACCGGCAAGCGCAGCGTAGGACGTCCACCCACAAGGTGGACGGATGACCTCATTAAGACCGCAGGATCACGCTGGATGCAAGTCGCTACCAACCGGTCTTATTGGAGATTCATGGGGGAGGCCTATGTCCAGCAGTGGACGTCCTATGGCTGATGGATGGATGGATGATTTACAATTAATATATTGGTAGTAGTATTATAAATGAGAATGTGTATAAAAAGTTTCCAAAGGATCACAATTGAGAGCTATAGAGTAGGCATATGTTCAGCAGTAAAACTCTTATTGCTAAATTATGATATAGATCTTCGGTTATATGGCCATGGCTTAATAATAATAATGGTAAAAAAACGAATAGTACCCGTATATCGCATCGAAAGTAAAACCTAAACGTCGCGACTCCGAGTTAGTACATTTGTCTCCATAATTTGATCGCGCACAACGCTATCCAAATCGCATTTTACTAAGTAGATTAGGTATACATCTTCTTCGGTAGCCCTTTGAGCCCGCACCGAAGTATATCCCGCATTACAAATAACGTTTTCTGAATTTATTCGTTTTGTATCCTTTTGGGAAATCTAAATTGTTTACCCGGAACTAATGTTGTCTTCTCTTAGCCATTACTGCGGGACTAAAGCCTCTTTCGAATGAAAAAGGGATAAGATAACAAGTAGATACATTTATTATTGCGGCAGAAATACTGGCGAAAAATTGTACACGGAAAATGGGCTTTCTTATTGTAATGTATTTATAATAGTGTCTTATTTTACTGGTTAGATAGGGTTTGCTAATGATTCAGAATAAGAATTTCTTAATCGCTAAAAAAAATATGAAAAATATGTAATTTACATTTTTTGGCGGCAACGTAGAAAAAATATAATAAATTAAAAATAAATGAATTTTTGAAATGTTTATCATAAAAAAGTAACTCTTTGAGATAAACCTAGTGTGGGATGCACTATAAAAAATAAAAAATCATTTCATTGATTAGCAGTGCGCCATCTCTCGTCAATACAGAAGTTCTTATAACTTCAATTGAGTGATAACCTGTCTAATACAAGTATCACAGGTGGCGCCGCCAAGGCTATAAGTTGGTTAAAAATGATAAACACTTCACAAAATTCGTCGCGAGTCCAGTATAGCGGGTTAGCTCAGTGGTCTAGAGCGTCGGGCTAGTGATCCGAAGACGCAAGGTTCGAATCCAGCATCCGCGACGAATATTTGAAATGTTTATCATAAAAAAATAACTCTTTGAGATAAACCTAGTGTGGGATGCACTATAAAAATTAAAAAATCATTTCATTGATTAGCAGTGCGCCATCTCTCGTCAATACAGAAGTTCTTATAACTTCAATTGAGTGATAACCTGTCTAATACAAGTATCACAGGTGGCGCCGCCAACGCTATAAGTTGGTTAAAAATGATAAACACTTCACAAAATTCGTCGCGAGTCCAGTATAGCGGGTTAGCTCAGTGGTCTAGAGCGTCGGGCTAGTGATCCGAAGACGCAAGGTTCGAATCCTGCATCCGCGACGAATTTTTGAAATGTTTATCATAAAAAAAGTAACTCTTTAAGATAAACCTAGTGTGGGATGCACTATAAAAATTAAAAAATCATTTCAAATTAAAAATATTAAAAAAAATATACATAAATTGACAGTAATTTTTTGACACCATTTTACGAACCAACTATGGGTGTTATAGTTATAACGTGGTTATATCGAGCCGATTTTTTTTAAAGTTGCTAAGAGGATTTAATAAGCATTATTTTAATTAAGTACAGCACAGGTGTTTCTCACTCTTAATTTTAGTAGAAAACTGCTACTAAATGTGATAAGTAAGTTCGTATAGGCCGGGTGGCTAGCCCTGGTGTCAGAGTTTTTAGGCCGCCTGAAGGCCTCTGACATGGCTAAACGGTTAAAACAACCGGGGCCTACAATTTAACGTGTCATCCGAGCCACGGTAGCGCTCAGTTGGAAAATGCCACCCGCGGTCACCCATCCAAGTACTGACCGTGCGGAACGTTGCTTAATTTCGGTAGCGCTCGTAGCGTTGTTTGACTAGGTGATTGTCAGCAATCACCGAAATTAAACAACTAAATGTGATCAAAACAGCTATAGTACTGTTACTAACAGTTTTCTACTAAAATTAAGCGTGAGTAACACCTGTGCTTTACTTAATTAAAATGTGCGAAAACCACGCTAGTTTCCATAGTAAGCATTATATTATTCGATTTTTCTTATTACGCAAAGTTATTGAGTGGAACCACGTACCGGAAAGGGTAGCGTAAGACGTTCACCTACAAGATGGACGAATGACTCCATTAAATCGACTTGGCATTTTTTCTAGCTCCATTAAAACCGCAAGATCGCGTTGAAAGTGTTATTGGCGATTTATAACGGAGGCCTCTGTTTTATACAAGACCTCCTATGGCTACATATTGAAATATATCAAACTATTTCTCATATTTCTCTGGGGGTAAAAAAATATTAAATTACAAAAACAAAAAACAACAGCCGAATGGAAAACTTTCTCAACTAGAAGTCAGTTGAAAAATATAGGACTTTGTCTTAAGAACTTACAGCAACAAACCGTCTTTACCAACATAATTCATTTATTTTTTAAGTACTAAATATATTTTGACCGCTATTTGACTGGATCCATTACAAACTTTTATCTCTTTTACATTCTCAGCACAGCCCACCTTTATAAAACTTTTCCGAAATTTCTCACAAAAGTTTTTCGCGGGAACTTTTGTTTTTCGAATCGTTGATGCTTAAATTCCTGGAGCCCTTCGGCTCCTTTTGATTCAACGTTAAATAAATTCAAACGTTGTATTGTTGTACGCAGTTGTTAGGTTTTTTTCCTATTTAAAGTGTTATTTTTTAGAAAGGGCTAGCCCTGGTGTCAGAGTTTTTAGGCCGCCTGAATGCCTCTAGCCGGGACCTACAATTTAACATGTCATCCGAGCCACGGTAGCACTCAGTTGGAAAATGCCACCCGCGTTCACCCATCCAAATACTGACCATGCGGAACGTAGCTTTTCGGTGATCGCTGAAAAACACTTAGTCAAACTACGCTACGAGCGCTAGAAGAAGCTGAATAAAGATTACCTTATTACATTATAGAAAGTATCAATATTTGTAACATATAAATAAACCGTTACTTACACAGAACAGCAGAACTAGATCTCTCTTCTGTGGTTACTATCCATCTCGATTGCATTTAGTTTTAAAACATAAGAACTAGGACCACGAGAGGCAATTGTGCCATACCCACCACTTTGGACTGGAGCGGATTGCTGGGTCTTACGCCTTCCTTCTAAGAACGTTTGAAATGAAATGAAATGAAATATCTTTATTCGACACAAGTACAAATAAATAAAAAACTTATAAAATAGTGAAAAAACAAAAGTGTCGAAAGGGACTCACCTCAGCTATAAAATGCTGAGTGCTGGGAGGACCCAACACTCAACGCTGGTATTCTGGTGCAGGTGGTTTGCAGGTTGTCTAATGTTTTTCTTAGTCAAAAAGCTGTGGCACTGTTGTGCAAATCTAATATATCTAATCTAAATATATGCATTATAAAGAAGTCATTGACAAGAGACAGGGTTTGAACCTAAGGTACTGCTAAAATAAACTTAAGTTTGTTACGGAATCCTCTTTAAAAAGTTCCTTTATCCACCTTTAGTTCTCCCCATTTTGTTTAGGGTCGTTGTCCAACAAAAAGGTGGCACTTTGATATATCAAGTTTTTGTTTGTGCGGAAAACAATTCGTGACCAATGCTAAGTCTTGTGTGAAAAATAAGAGTACATAACTTCATCATTTGAAAAGAAAAAAAAATGAGAAGTTCTACTTTGTATATAGATACTTAGGTCGGACTAACTAACTGCTCGTCCTAAGCGATTCGCTTCTTCTTCATAATGCGGACCGCCAGGAATTGGAATGCCCTGCCTCCGTCATTGTTTCTATTACAATTTGGACATCTTCAAGTCAAGAGTGAATTCCATCTGGCGAGTTGGTGGCCAAATGTAGCCCTATTCTGCCTAAAAAAACGTAGGTAGGTATTTTTACTGTATGCACCAAAATTAAAAACTAAATTTACAACTAGCCCTCACTAAATATTTGAATTATTTTGTAGATGTGTTTATGTTTAGATATTGGGCTTTACATAATATATTGTTTAAATGTTATTATCAAAGATAAACTGCTACGTCTCATCATTTTCTATTTAAAGGGTAAAGGTAACTTCTAAGGCTTCTTGGTACCTGAGTATCGTTGGTATTAATCCATTCTAGACTGCAAACGGGTCACCTACGTAGGCATAATTTTCTAAAATTACCAGAGACGATGTACCTATTAACAAGAATAATTTAAAGACATTTCAATCAATAAGAGATAAAGAGAAAGTTGGATATATGTGAAATTGTTTCGCCACAAAAAACAACTAAGTTATCTTTCTAAAGCTCCATGCTTCACCACTTTAGCACAAAAAACTAATTTATTACATTCTGAGCGTGATTTTTGCTAATTCCTCACTGTACCAAAATGCAACCTTTGAAATGACTTCAGTAGAAGTGTTAACGTTCGTGTAAAAATCATATTCAATCTTACATTATTTTGGAACTAGTAAACACCAGTAGGTATGCGCATTGGTAAACAAGCTTTACCAATTATGAATGAAACATTACCTTTATTTAGGCGAGTTCCGCCCGCCCTGCTCGCGTTAGATAAATTAGTTCGCCCCTCTTTTGCGAGTTTCCTTGTTTTGTTTTGTAGATAAATGCTATTCTAGAAGGTTCTTCGGAACTTTCTAGACAGTATTAGGTTAGGCACAGCTTCTGGAGGTTTTCTGAAATTGCCTTTGTGTTTTCCCTTTTACTTATTTATACGCGATTTGAGAGACAGATTTTTTGTTTGTATTCATGTGAGGTAGAGTTTTGTGGAACATGCCCAACTTTATACTAATGTTTTGTCTGGATTACATTCTTAAAAATCATTACTACTATTGATTTTACTTAAAAGCAAAAGATGTTTAACTTTAACTTCAACGAACTTATCTGCTAATTATCTACCACTAAATTTCAATTAAAGAACATGATTTGACCTGAAACAATAGTAACTCTACCTTTTGAAGATGTCATTAAAAAAACAATTGGATGCAGTAAAGTACTATCTAAATACGAGTAAACAATATTTACAACGAGCTATGAAGCATGAAACTTACTTATTACTTAACATACAGTACGGTCAGTTGCCACCCGCGGTCAGTACTTAGATGGGTGACCGCGGATGGCATTTTCCAACTGAGCGCTACCGTGGCTCGGATGACACGTTAAATTGTAGGCCCCGGTTGTTTTAACCGTTTAGCCATGTTAGAAGCCTTCAGGCGGCCTAAAAACTCTGACACCAGGGCTAGCCACCCGGCCTATTCGAACTTACTTACTTACTTAACATTGATTATGCGGTGTGACAATAGTATCCATCACGATTTTTATCCTTAAACTACTAAAATTATGTCTCTAATAGTTTAAAGCCTCATATTATAACTGCCCACATGTCAAAATCTTAACATTTTACTTTGAAAATATCTTTAAACTTAATTGTAATATTTTTGGTAAGTAGTAATCTTCTTAGAATAATATTGTAAATTCTCTATTTCACGCCGCTCAGTACTTGGGAAGAATTCACAACTAACGTAAGTCACCTAAATTTTAAATTAGAACCTATTTTATGCGAAAAGTAATAGTCATTGTATTGGAATTGTAAAATACGTTTTGAATACCGAATGTTAGTTTTAAATTCTGATGTAGTATTAATTTAGTTATCTTTTATAAGTACGTCTGTAATGTGTATGTCACTGAACTCCTCCTAAACGGCTGGACCGATTTGAATGATTTTTTAAATGCGTTTGGGTGGCGGTTTTGATTCACAAATCAGCTCGGCAGTGAAACGAAGTTCGCCGGGTCAGCTAGTTTATATTTTGGGTGGACCCCATACCACCTAAAAGCTGTTCATAACGATGGTCTTAACCACCTTTTGGCTTAGCATAAGGCAAACAGTTAAAACAGTTAATCCTGTAGGTATATCTAATTATCTAATCAAATCATTTATAGAACATCACATAATGTGAGATATTTGTTTGTAACAGGTTGCAGAGCGCACGAGCCGAAAGCGGGAAGGCGGTCCGGCTCTCGCAGGATGCCCACCGAAACTCATCGCAGCGCATCACCAATACTCCTCCCATGCCTAATAGGTGAGCATTGACCTTACAGGCTTGTAGCTGACTAATCTTGTTCCATTACCTGTCGATTCACTTTACACGGACATTCGCAAAAAAACGATTATTTTGAATTACCGTGAACATTTTAAAGTCAATAAAAACGCTAAATAGGATACGAAAAATCATACTCTAGTGTTAATGTATATTTAATAATAATGCTCTCAATAACCTATTCTTCTATCCTAACAATAGAAATCTCCTAAGATTTAGGATAAAAATCTGCCAATGCTAGTACGCAGAATACTACTACTGTTTTTCTCCTGTCACCGAACAGGAAAAATTGATACAAAAATACCCAAATTGAATAGATTGAAGCCAGCACTATCCCTATATAAATTTAACAAGGAACTACCGCCTCCACAAATATATAGCTGACTAATCTTGTCCCATTACCTCTCGATTCACTTTACACGGACATTCGCAAAAAAACGATTATTTTGAATTACCGTGAACATTTTAAAGTCAATAAAAACGCTAAATAGGATACGAAAAATCATACTCTAGTGTTAATGTATATTTAATAATAATGCTTTCAATAACCTATTCTTCTATCCTAACAATAGAAATCTCCTAAGATTTAGGATAAAAATCTGCCAATGCTGTACGCAGAATACTACTACTGTTTTTCTCCTGTCACCGAACAGGAAAAATTGATACAAAAATACCCAAATTGAATAGATTGAAGCCAGCACTATCCCTATATAAATTTAACAAGGAACTACCGCCTCCACAAATATATAGCTGACTAATCTTGTCCCATTACCTCTCGATTCACTTTACACGGACATTCGCAAAAAATCGATTACTTTGAATTACCGTGAACATTTTAAAGTCAATAAAAACGCTAAATAGGATACGAAAAATCATACTCTAGTGTTAATGTATATTTAATAATAATGCTTTCAATAACCTATTCTTCTATCCTAACAATAGAAATCTCCTAAGATTTAGGATAAAAATCTGCCAATGCTAGTAACCAGAATACCTACTGTTTTTCTCCTGTCACCGAACAGGAAAAATTGATACAAAAATACCCTAATTGAATAGATTGACGCCAGCACTATCCCTGTATAAATTTAACAAGGAACTACCACCTCCACAAATATATAGCTGACTAATCTTGTCCCATTACCTCTCGATGCTCGCTTTACGCGGGAACTTGCAAAGATTTCGACTATTTTCCCGAGTTACTAGGGCGATTTAGCTTCCTTTCGGGACGGCCGGGCTTTATTGCGTGATCTGCCGGTCAATTTATAGTTTTCCAAGGGACAATCGAAGACTGGACAGAGAATAGTGTTAGTGATATATTATTCACTTGTGGTAGTGCCCTTTAAGTGAGGATTGGGTAAGGTGGAAACCTTATGGCTAGGACGTTTTACCTGATACGAAATGATGTTGTAGTAGATTTTACAGCCTTGATATTGAGGCAATGGTTTTGAAAGACTAGAACTAAGGTTTCCTGTAAACGGTGTTTTAAAAAGGCTGCTAATGGAAAATTACTTTAAGGAACTATACTAGAATTTTAACAAAGAGAAATTAACGTCATCCTTATTTGTTAAATTCAGAGCAAAATGCTGAAAGTTCAACTAGTAACTCGATTCAATTACCTTTTTTTTTTCAAAATGTCTAACATTATTTGTAATATCCAGGGTTGTCAACTACCTGTCGCCAGGCACGCCTATGACTGCTGACGAAGACCTCCTCCTAGAGCTGCTGTTCAAGATGTAGCTGATATCGCCACAAATATGTTCCACTGGATAATCGATTTCTTCTTTGACAACCCTATGTTTTGTTTAGATCCAGTGATCCGCATAGTTACCATTAGTTCGTAGGAAGTTACTAAATTCGTTTTATTGATTGAAGAGTTTCTTTTCTTAAATCTCTATCTGTATTTTAAGTTTAACAACAGGTTTCTTCTTAGAGTTGTGAAATAACTCAGGCCTTGTCTATTGAAATTTTAACAGATATTTATAGCGTGATCGATATCTGTAAAAGAAAAGTTTTGAGATCTTTGTTAACATTGTTTCTGATTTAAATTTCCTTATGAATGACTTGTTCGAGTTTAGATTTCAACGTTTTCTTTATGTTAAACTCTTCAGGTCATAGACAGGGTTATATTTAGTATAAATTTTATCGTATTTGTATTATATTTTCATAATGTATTTTTGAGATATTCATTTAGAACATTTATTGGAATCATATTTTTGAAAAACTCTAAATTGCATGTAAAGTAATTTACCTAGGTCATCATCGTATTGGCTGTATAAATGGGTGAAAAAAATATGAAAATTGAAATCGATGTTTTTAATGATTGGCTTTTTGAAAATGTCCACGAGGGCAGTTTCGACGATGTTAAAATGTTGGTGTGAAATTTCCATTTCTTTTTTTGCTTGAAATTTAGAATTGACTTTTACCTTTTATCTATTGATGATTTCAGTGACGGGAGTTCGAAAAATGTAGGTTAAGTACAAATTCAAATTATTAACATGCCACTGTTCTTATAATGTAGTTGCACCTAGCGTTAATACAATAAACCCGAGCTGTGACAATTTCGAGATTTTATCGTATAATAAGGTAAAGAAAAAAAATACTTGTGCCGTTGCCATTAGATTTTATTTTCCCATGTTTATTCGGTTCTTTCCTACATATTATATTTAAATATCGTTTATCTTTCACTATGAAAAGAAATCTTTTTACAATTTCCATCAAGAATAAAACATGAAAAGGAAGTAAATTGATAAATAGTGAAATATTCTACTAATTTTTTTTAGATATTTCTTGCTTCATTTCAAATTTTCATCTATGTATTTTACTATTTTGGGAAATTCAAAAACTCAGAGACAGGACTTGTGACTTCTAAAATAACAATCGTTAATAGTAAAAACAAAGATAGAAGTGTTGAACATTTCAAAAAATTTAATGTTAGTTTGAAAGTTATTATTTATTTTTATTTGTTAACTATTACCCTGACCCTAGTTCCTATGTCAATAAGCTCTTTATTGATCATCGAAGTACCTATTAATTCAGTAGTTAGATTAAACTTTTGTTTTAGACCCTCGTTATCGCCTAATGCCATAATACCTAGCGTTCATGAAGAAATAAGGTTGTGCACCTCTTTATATAGAAATAACTAATATTCCCTTTTTCTGAATTCTCTGATATTTTAACGTAGTTACATAGACTAGTTAAGAGGATAGATTTAATCATAGCTTAACAATAAGAAGACGTGCTGCCGTCTAATATTTTCGATTCGTATTTTTATAAAGCAAAAGTTACGAACGAGATCGCTTTGCTTGGCGGGGCCGTAAAACGGATGTTTTCAAATGTATACTTTATCAAAACCCCGAACTAATTTCCTCGAATCGAACTTTTATACCCAGACCGGATTTGAGTTGGTGATTTTATCCCAAATTATATGTACCGAATTATTTTTACGTTTAGATTTTGAGGCCCAGATGAGATATGAGAGCGGTGTGGATGGCCGGTTGGTTCTCCACAGTCGTTGGTTCGGTTGTCGGGAAAAAACCGGCGTTTCAAAGAAAATGGAAAAAATGACACGCGACGAGAAAAAATGTATAACCGTCCAGTTGTGGCGGCTTTTGCACTCCGTGGTGAAAGAGCAAAAGTCGCAATACGGCAAAAAGCGATCATAGACACTGTGCGGTGTAGATAGAGGCGAGACTCGCTTGCATGGTTCGAGGCACCCGGGGCGCACGGATACAACATGTATATTTCATATTTTTGGATCGCTAATTTTAAGATGTTATATTTATATGTATATGTAGTGGTGGCGGATACAATACCAGTATTTCATGAATGTATTACGCCAAAAGTTTTGATGTATTAATTTTCCATGAAAAGTTCTTATTGATTTTCTTGTATAATTTCGAAATGATATAAAATAGTTCGTTTAGCTAGTGGTCATGCATATATATTTTTGGATAGTGTGCACGATTGCTTCAAGAGCGCCGTATTGAATAATTAGGTAAGAGACGAAAGAAAAAAAATGAGAAAAAAATAATAAAAAAATGACGAAAATTTTTCACTGTAACGCGAAACCTCTGAAAGCAATAATATTTTTGTGGTGATCAAGATTTGATTTGTAAAGAAAGAGTATTTTAATAGCCCACGCGATCGTCACAACTGTAATTAGAAGATGCTTTTAGTGCCACCGGTATCTGTATTACTTTTAATTTTAGATATAAAAATTATATGCATACTGTTAAACTCAGAAATACGGTTGCCATAAAACGTATACTCCAATAAAATTTGCGTACTTTTTTACTGCGCAAAGTTTTAAAATAAAATACAATGAGTTAATTTAAAAAGTTTCTGTGTATTGCAACAAATAACATTGAATGATCTTGTGATGATTTATATTTTTGACCGACGAACCAAACCGGAGAAGGTACTCAATTCGACGCGTATATAAATACGAGTATATTTTTTTAAGTGTAACCACGCATAACTTTTTTCTTAGTAGTCCGATTTCAATTTCATTGGAAAAAGAGTACACTTCGAAATTGGTCCCATTTAAATTTTATCGAAATCGGCTGAGCCATTTTTGATAAATCAACAATAATGTGGAAAATGCTACATCGATCCGTGCGAAATATTCGCGAATTCTGTACACGGGTGAAGTCGGTCATGCTGTTTTTTGCAAAAAATAATTATGTATTCTTACTAATGTATTAGTGTAAAAAATATTTTATACGGAAATTAAAAGTTTTACAGCATCGGCGCGGATTTAGAATTGACCACAGCTAAAACATAGTGCACTAGTTGTAGACGTAGTTAGATAAAAATACTATTATTATAAAATAATAAAAAAAAACTTGAAATCTATAAATAGAATTTAAAACTAAAAGTTTAACTAATACTTTTTATTAATATATTATAAGAAGCTTGTTCACACATTTTACCTTCATATTTAGTAAGTATATAATTATATAAGACTAACTAAAAATGTATTGAAACGTTAATATCTGGTTCTGGGATGAGATATTAGTGAGACTATGGTACGATTTTTTTTTAACTTTTGGGTGGGCGGTGAATTTTATGCTTACTTAAATTATGAATTATAGCAATTATGCCAAAGGCTATTCGTTCTTTTACGATTGTGATAATATGAAACTTTGTTTGAAGCATCTTCGAATTATTTGCAATTGTGTGGTATTTTAGTGGTTTTTGAAATGAGACTAGTTGACTTGATTGGCAGTAGCTTGCTTAGTTATATTTTCGAGTTGGATCAATTATTGAAATTAGTTTTGCCTGAAAATTTCACTGTGAACATTTTTAGAACTTTAATATAGGAAAAAATATTGCATCGAGCGTCATGAGACTAAATGCAATAAGTATTCTTTTTGCAAAATTTGTTCTTGTAATTTAGAGTTTTCCTCTTTATACATTGTAGGTTTGGGGCAAACTAATTTTACTTAATCGATTTTAATTTTTTTGAAGTAAATATGAGCCTGCCTAAAGTATATTGCATATCACTTAGATAAACTTATATCTTGTTGAAGATTTTTGACTTCGCGTATATAAGTTATATTTTTATTAAAGGCTAGAATGTTATCTAGTTGTTGTTTTACAATTTGATGGCTTTTAAGAAAATAAAAGAAATGTAGGGCTGTAACGATTTAAAAAAAATCCTTGGATATATTTTAAATACAATAAGATAGTAAGTTTTTCTTTTCTTATTTTTTGATGTGCTGATCTTTATTTTTTAGTGATATTTTAATGCCATATGTTATACATTTATACGAATAATATCGTTACATTCCTACATAATCTATAATTATTAAGCTTCTAGAAAAACTAGTATTATTGCTTTTACTACCAATTGTTTTTATATTCTAGCGTAAAATACGTTTGATAGCAAATTTTATGACGTTATTTTTTTATCATTATGAAATTTAATGATTGTTTGTATGCCGTTATATTAAGCGTTAATAAAATCTTTTCTTTAGTAATTTTAGCAAATGTAAGATTGTTATTATTATTACTGCCAGTTTCAAGGTTTCTAAAACACCAAGCGATGAGGGTATGTGTGGTTGATAATGTCCAATTGTTAGAATCTCAGTTATTTTCAAAAAACAATAAATTATTTAGCGTAAATATTAGTGACGTTATGTAATAATGTAGAAATATTATTTTAGTAATATTTATCACTTTTTGTACTGCATAGTCTGCAATCTGCATACACACGTTAATGTTCGATCTTTTGTATAAGAGATTTAAATATTTAATTTGGAGACTTGTGTAGAATTAAAATGTAATGAACTAAGTTTTTGTCAACTTTGTTATTTTTTAGCGAATAGCATAATTTTACTGATCATAAATTTGCTATAGGTATAGAATTGAAGTTGATTTGCTTTAGTTTTAATAGGGTATTTAGTATTCTAGTACCTCGTTTTAACAGTAATACTTAGCGAAAATCACATGAGTATTGTCTCAGTGTTTTTAGTATTAAAACGTATAATTATTATGATTCAATAGAATTTGAATGCCTTTGCAGTTATGCTATTTTAGTTCCAACTTCTCGATTAAATCACTTTAACACAAACATAATCTATTTTTTTTAATTATGTTACATAACAATTAATATTGAATATCATTATGTTAATTATGAAATTTAATCATTCCATTTAATTTTTCTAAGATATTGGACATTAGAATGTATGAGACAGAATGTCTATTGGATAAGTGTACTTTGAACAAAAATCTTCCTTTGTAATTATTATAATCTATAAACACTACAAAATTGTGATTCAAAGCAATTTAAAATATTACTGCTGATTATATTTTGTGTTTTATTTATGATCCTTTATTCAAACCCATAATTCAATATATAGGTAAGTATAGACAGTCATATATTCTTGAAATATTATTTAGTAGTCTTCTAGCAATTATCTACAGAGCCACAGTATCTAAGTGAAAGTAGTACAAAAATGTCCGAACGCCGTCATATATACCGACTTAGATATTTACATTAAATATTTAAAATTGACCCGTTTTCTCGAATCTCTACGTTATGTAACCTAATGACTGCTTTTAACCGAGCACTTGCATCGCGCGGCATTGTAGTTGGCTTGCAATCGCCTTACGACTAAAAAGCCTGTCCACTACACAGTTTGGGCAGAGTTTTGGTTCGGACACTTCTTTTGCACGATTGTGACTATAGATAGGTATTTGCTTGAAGCTAGTAGTGCTTAGAACAGTAACCTCACAGAAATAAGTCACTGATAAAACAATGGTTGCTATGGTCTGTCTTGTGATGGGTGAACGCGAGTGGCTCTTACAACTGAGACCTTACTTTGCCTGGGACGTTATATATTAGACATCGTTTGTTTTAACCATAGCGATATACCTATCTAAAAGAACCATAGAGATAATCTTAAAGAAATGCATCGATATGATACCAGAGAGATAATTTGGTCGATCAAGATAATCTGAAAGAGATGCATCGATTTAATATACGAGTAAGAAAAAGACATGAAATGGTGGATTTTATGAAGATAACGTCGTATTCCAACCCATATTTGAAAATTTTGCTAGATTTTCCATGCATTTTTGTGGTTGAGAATTGCCTCAAGTGATAACAACATTATCAATCTGTTAATATTAGATACTCGTATCTGTGGTTTTAACCGTATATATCAAGAGGCTTTAAGCGGTTAATAAAATCTGCCTGTCTTTCAAGACTTACCTATACAACCCGGTCACAATATCTGTGCACCTGACTTCGTGACGTCATATCGAATTATCGGGACGTATATACATTACCGGACGTCTAGTATACCGTCCGGACGTAAATTATTATCGGGACGTGTATCGGCAACGACGATGCTAACCGTACTGTCGCACCGGGGAGTGCGCGGAGAGGTGACAGGGGAAGCGGGAGAGGCACCGCATTCCAGCGAGGTGCACAGATATTCTGACCGGGTTGTACCTACTAGGTACTAGAGTTACACGGCCAACATGCTACGAAGAGAGAGGGCTATGCTCGGTGTCTCTCTGCGAGATCGAATCACAAATGAGGTGATCCGCAGGCAAACCAATGTTACCGACTTAGGGTTGGACTAAAAGCACGATTACAGAGGCGCCAGGGTAAATTTAATAGCAACGTAAAAAGCGTTCTCTCTATCGAATGCCTAAAGTGAAAAAGAAACAGAACTATGCTATTTAGCTAATATAATTACGATGGCGCCTCTGAAATTGGGCTTTAAGTCTTAGTAAGGCTTAGTAAATTAAAGTGGCAGTAGGCAGGGTAGGCAGTTCGTAGAATGGATAGCTGATGGGGCCGTAAAGTTCTCGAATAGAGACCACGGACCACCAAGCTTAGCGTAGGATGTATGTCTGAAGATATAATAAAGATCACAGGAACGCGCTGGATGAAGGCCGCTTCCTGCCGGCCTTGTTGGAAATCCATCGGGGAGGCCTATGTCCAGGAGTGGACGTCTTACGGTTGATGGATGGATAGACAGATCCTCTTTGGGATTATTACAGTAATGAATTATGGCACTGAAATTGTCATCTATTAAAGTTTGTGCAACAAGAGAAGTGTCGTAAGTGAGGTCACCCCTGTGGGTCACCCATGTGCCATTTTACTAATTTTGTTACGTTGACAATTCTGCTTTGTCATTGCTAGCAGGTACAACTAAAAGTGTTTGATACTTGGTAGACACCAATTCATGTCTTAAGGGATCATTAACAATATTTATCGCATCGGTGTAATATCTAATAATACCCATATTATAAATTTATTACAAGTTTTCGAGTTTAACTCAAATGTATGTACATAGGTATCTGGAATAAAACCATTATCATTGTACCTACCTACTATCAGGATACACTGCTATTGTACGTATGTTTTAATTACAAAAAAAAAAAAATAGTCAAAAACGACTTCAAAATTGAAAATGAACTATCGCATCGCCTTGCAACGTCTCTTTAATTGCAAAATTAGGTAGATAAATAGCAAAAATTGTGAGTGTAAAAACCCTGTGATACTTTATCACCATGCCCGTCTTCTGTAAAATTACACTTGAATACAGCCCAAAGCATTTTTATAGGCTTTTATCAATTCATTGTAAATTCAAAACGCAAATAGATTAGGTTAATTTTCGTTTAAATGTGCACGTAAAATTTTAATGGCCCATATATTATCGGAGGCACAAAGCCCTCTGATTAAATGCCTTCGGTGCGGTTCTATTGGAAACGTGACCATCAAGGGTTTTCTGATTAAACAAGTCTGCCTCGGAGTTTTTTTTAGACCTTAAAGGCCTGATTTCATCAAACCATGTTAAATATTTAATACCATGTTAGACCTATGAAGAGACTTATTAGAATTAGAAGTTAGAGCTTACAAGTAACACAAGGAACCGTCTACCGCGAACGGTGCACGGACGTGATGGGCCCGGGCGGCGTGTACCTAATTCGGTACACTGGACAGGTAATGTGTTAAAGTTATCGAGTGTCCCACCATGCGCTATTGGTTTGTTTATTCTCTTGACAAGATAGTAAATGTAATCACTGCTTTTGAGGTCCGTTAAATGTTAACAAGTGGTCAAATAACAGATTTTACTCATTGTCAAAAGGTCAATCAAATAATTTCAGTCTTGTTTTACATTTCAACTATTAAAATAAAAAATAGCCTGGTTGCATTATAATCCCACAGAGTGACCGGTATTTAAAATTGGTGGCATAGCAATGTTTACTACAGGACAAGTAGAAAGACGCCACATTACCACCCCTACACTGTCGATTTTCCTTCGATACGTACGAAGCGGTTTGACTCAACATTGTGTCAGTCTTCCTGCTTTTCTGTTTCCTAAGAGATATAATCTAAAGCTTTTCAAGATCAGAGTTAATAGATATCTTCTAGGTCTGCGTGCTTCATCTTCGACCACAACGTCGCTTACCATCAGAGGAGATTGTGGTCAAGCGCGGACTTATTCGCAATAAAAATAAAAGCATAACATGCGACAAAGAAGAAAGTTGTGCACATGTACATGCAATGACATGTTTTGACGTTTTGATTAGGCCGTAGTATAATGAGAATTAATATAGGGTGAATAATTTGTCTACCATGGGATTTACTAATGGTCTGTTATATTTCTTCACAAGACATAAAATTATCTGACAGTCCTGTTTCATAATTTTTCGATTCTTAAAGACCCATTAGCTAATGTCTCATTAAGAGCTAACAAACATGGTATGGTGAAATCGGGCCCTAAGCCAACAGATGTGCCTATTCTACTATTTTTATGAATAAGAAAGTAAGTATCTGTAATTCTTTATCTGAGGGTATGTGCCTGTGTAATTGTTATGCCACGTATATGTTAGTATACTTTGTTTGATGGAATCTTGGTACGTTTTTATTTTACCCTTAAAGGGTTTAAGTTTGTTCAGTAGAACCAAAGTAATTCTGTTAAATTTCATTACAGTCCAAATAAAATTTAACATAATATCTCACTTCATGATACCCCACTATAAATGGTAAAATGAAACCAGTTGATTCTCAAATACCGGAAAAAAATAGTAAAACCTAAACAGGTTAAAAAAAAAACAAATTACCTCAATTGAAAATCTTTTAATTTTTGAAACTCAGTTAAAAGCAAAACATACGCTTAAATTTAGATGCTTTTGACAGTTACCCTTCCTGCAAAGCAATTTATTGGAAAAGGCCTGAAATGGGCAGTTTTTTATTGAAGCGTACGCCATATTTCAGACCAGAGTTGAAGTCTAATTTATGTCTGCCCCTGTAAATACAGAATGAAATTGTTACCGCCTGCGAGTATATCTACGTGATTTATAGATGGTCCACAATCAACGTGGCTTTTACTCATGATAATCATCGTCAACGTATCGGTATCTGCCGTCGCGTCGGACGTACGATGGACATAGGCCTCTCTTTTAGATTTTCGTTAGAATTTCTAGTGACAAGGTCGAGGTAATTCTCAGACTTTTTAGAAGCAGACTGATGTGAGTATACATTGGAGATATGTTTTAATTTTCGAAGAAGTTTGACCTTTACGTAAATAAATTTCCTAGTCCGTAAAATAAAGCATGTACCAGCCTTTTTAATAGTCCACTGCCGGATGTGAAATTCCGTACATAAATTCCAAGGATCTCCTTGGTACGGGATCGGGATTTGAATCCACGACCTCACAATTGCAATGCGGGTGTCACTACCTATATACTACCACGGCTTGAGCTTGAAATGAAGCATAGTAATTAATTATTCTTAGAATACGCGTATTTCATACGTGGTGTAAGTACGTTTGTAGATACGTTGCGGATTTACTATATTATGACAAAAATTGCGTAATCAGTATGGCTTTGAATTTATACCATTACTATCTCTATTTTATCTTTACAAAACATTTATGTGGGCCCTAAAAAAAAACTGCTAAGCCTGGCATCGAAACTAGAACAAAAGAACAACTCATCATCGTACCGTAACTGTACCTAGATTTTCTCCCAAAAGATGCCAGAACTAGAAAAAGCTATTACCACAAATGAAGAGACCCGAGAACCTTTTTGAAAATGACGTTTCCTACGAAGAAAACGCTTGGAAATTCTCATATTTTCGTACAAAAACCTAGTTGGGAAGCTTTCCAGTCGTTTCGTGAATATGTATGCGGGTAAAAGGATTCTGTCCTTCTATCCTGTCCGCACTAACAATGTTCGGGAGTAAATGGCTTGAGTCGGGTTGGAATTCCCGAAATGTAGGGAGTTTTTGCAAATAATTGGTCTGGTATTGGCGTTTTGACCGTGTAGGGAATTAAATTAAATGTTATATGGTAATGAAAACGGTCGAGAATGGAATTTAATGATAGTGGGCCGTGAATCGTTAGTGATAAGTGCGGAAACATGAAAAGTAATGTTATGATAGAGGCCATTAGGAGTACGTAATAGTATCATTACTGAAGACGCCAAATAAAGAGGTACATGGAATGAGGACTAAAAGGTATTTCAACTGGCTACAGCTTAAGCTTTCACATTATTTTGCAAGTTTACGCGGGTACTTACTTATCAAAGAACCAAACCTATATGTTTTAGGCGTAGCATTTCTAAAAACTCTTTTATGCATTTATTTATTAATCAATCATGACACTTGTGATGTAAAAAAAAAGTTCATTTAGTACGCCTATTTCGATTTAATTGCAGATATGGAAAAAAACATTAAAATTGCTTAGAATACAAAAAAATATGTACCTACGAGTATATCCAAATTGTTGAGCAATTTCAACGACGCGCTAACACATCAAATAATAAATATTTTAACTACAATTGAACAATCTGTAACTTAAAAATGACTATGAGGTTGTGAAATTAAATTTTTGTACGAAAAGCGTTGAATATTTGTTAATAAAATAACAGGCTATTATTAAAAAGTTCATAAATTCAGCTGTAGGTAGGTATATTTATTACATATACTGACAAGCCAGTTTCTTCATCTTTTAGTTCACATGTTCTGCTAGGGATGTCTTGTTACTGAAATTATGTCCTTCATCCACAGATAAATTATATTCAATCCTTATGGTATCAGTGATTCCAGTTTTGTTCCAATTAAAACTTGATACCTATCCGACAAATAGTTTCACCACTAAATGTGGTTGCACAAGAGATATTGAAGACGCTGCAATTGCTTGTATTTCACTGTGCTGCCATTAGAACTCGCATCAGGCTGCACTGCTGTGAATTTGTGGCTCCATCATTATGTTGCTGTATTATAACGGCTGCATTATTTTCGACTGTATCATTTTCGGCTGCATCGCATGCAAAGAACTTGGATGATGCGGCGGTCCCACACGTGATAGATGTCTCTTAGAGGCTGTACTGATGTTAGCTGCTCTTATCTTGACTCATTAGAGTGTTACTTTGCTCCAACTGCTTTCGGTAGCCTTATCTGTTTATCATCAGCCGATTTTACTATTTTTTTGATGAGCCACTACGATTCTTCAACTGTTCTTTCGTTGCTTTCGTTGATGTTGTATAATGCGATGTTGTTTCTGTGGTTCGCGAATTGCTTGGGTACAATGGTAAAAGTTCGCTGTAGATTTCAACTCTGTTGGTTTTTGGCGTCGGCATGCTGAAGTACTTTTCGTGCGCAACCAGCCATCTGTTCACCTGTAAAATTAAAGACACATTAGTTGAAATGTAAACAACGAAAATTAAGTTTTGGATATCCGGATTACATGTTATTTAACTTTTAATACTATGAAGACGAAATGAAGTAAGACGTTGAAAGTTTTACAGAGAGCCAGACTATGACCAGCAGTTGCTGGGATGATGATCACTGAAATTATTTTCATCATTTGCAGTTCGATTTCAAATCATTGCGGGGCCTATGTTACGAGTATGACGCCTTTCCTGGTGTGTCCTCCAAGGAATCAAATATACATTCCGAATAATCTCTATGGGTAAATAATAGAAACTAAATAAAATATTAAGCGAAAAAAACTTACGTATTTCCGTCGATAAAAATCCTCTGCGCTGTATACGTTGATGCCGTCCATTTCACCTTCTCAGGACAAAATGTTGATTTTAATGTTCTTAAAATTATTCAACGACTTCACTCTTCGACTATCTGCTGATAATTGAATAATCATATTTATCGAAAGACCTTTTTATATTTCATAGGCTCATTACATTAATTGAGATAATTACATTTGTCTAATTACGGTGATCCCATACCTTGCTGTGATTTCTGGAATAACACAATGTTTCAAATTTAATAGGCTGTAATAAAAGGTAAATATCGTTAACAAACTACAATTTCAATGAGTAGGTAACTACTCGTAATTAGAGCTTAATCATTTACACCAGTATTTTGTTTTGTCACGCCATTGATTGATTTTTGTTCACGGAACTAATTTTATTTTGCTATGTATAATTTAACGCTAAATCAAGAAGTATACTTAAACTTAAATCATTCATGTTGCACATATAAAATTTACGTGCGATTCATTTAACATGTTTTGTATAGCATTTTAGACATACATATGACCTTATAATGTGGTATAGCAATTTTATTATTTGTATTGGAACGATTTATTGTTGTTTTCTAGATTATCGTTAAAAAAAATGTTTTATGTGCAATAGCATTTCGATAATATGATAATTTTAGTTGTTTTATGAAACATTTTCTTCTTTCGATATCTCTAATATTATTTGGAAATTTATTGAATATTTTTACAGCCATAGAACTTAGGCTAGAACTTTACATTGCAACAATAATCTTATTTTATTTTGCTATATATAATTTAACGCTAAATAAAGAAGTGTATAGGGTTAATAAAGAAGTGTATGTTTAATGGGTATTTAATCGGTGGCAAGGAATCGTGTCTTAAACGAACAAATTCCATTTTTAACTGCTCCACTTCCTCAGCAGTCGCATACGTCGATTTAATATTTTCTATATCCGCTTTCAAGCTTGTCATATTTTTTAGGAGCTTGGAGCAATCTAGCTAGATGATCTATTAAAATCGGCGGTAGTTTGTCCAGCTGTCGAGCAACAAAAACTGGCAGGATGTCTGGCTCCGATGACTTTAACAGGTTGATGATATCCGACAGATCACGCTCCTCCTTGCCCTTGTTTTTCCTATCTATTTTACGCTTGTCCGTTGGAATTGATTCAAATAGAAGCGATTTTGACCGCTTAATCTCTTCGGCGGAAAACGTAGCAACACAAATTCTCACTAGGGATTCTTCATCTACCACTGATAGTTTGTTTTGGATGTATGATAACATCTCATCGATTATTATGTTACACGTATTGCACTTCACGATATTCATTTTGTTACGATATGCGTGACACAGGCCGAAGGATGCGCGCGCGCGACTGTATAGACCATTGTAATCACTTTTTCATCGGCTAAATTTCTGAGTCTTTTGAAGATAAATATTAGTTTCCTGATTCGACCACTAAGTGCATGTATCTGCTTATTCCACGAGAGAAGCTCGTCAATGTATATGCCGAGGTATTTAATGTGTTTTTCTTGACCTAGTTTTGGGCATGTACATTGAGTGTTGTTTATGTTCTCGCACGAGTGAAGTTTTATGCATAGATTTTTGACAGGGCGACTGCGAATAGATGACCGAAAGGCAATGATTTTAGTTTTGTTGGCGTTAAGTGTTAAAAGGTTGTGTTGCAGCCAGTGTACTACTTTTTTGAGGCCCTCGTTGACCCTGCAACTTACATCGTCCCAGTCTTTACCGTCAAAAATGATGGCAGTGTCATCGGCAAACGCGAATAGTCGTGCTTGAATATTGCAAATTATTTTAATATTGCAAAGGTCGTTAATGTACACTAAAAAGAGGATCGGACCAAGAACACTTCCTTGTGGGACACCAAATGTCACCTCCATAGGATCGCTATACTGGCCATCAATCCTAACCTTTTGCCTTCGGTCAGTGAGGTATGACTTAAACCATTTCAGGGCTACTCCACGAACGCCGATGCCTTCTAGCTTTTTAATAAGTATACGCCTGGAGACCGTATCAAATGCCCTGGCTAGGTCTAAGAATGTGGCTTTGCAGTTTGAACGAAATCAGTGAAGAGCAAGTCAAAATATATTACGATTATGAAAATTCAATTAAACAGTTGCGAAATCTACCGTTTGGAAATTTCCTTTCTAATTCAAAGCCTAAAAACATTTCTATAAATGTTTGGCAAATGTTATTTTTATCTAACGACAGTCTGCCCGACTTATTAATGGTTTTTTGACAGCTCACCCCCATGAAGTTTCGTATTATTTAGTTCATTTCTTCTAGGTAATTATGTATCTACTTCACGGACGTGTCCTTTAGTGATGTGCCACACCGATTACAGCGATTGTGCTACAGATTACAAATTAAACAGGTAGAAATAAAACAATATGCTAATATGTAAGTAAGATATAATACCTACGTTAATTAAACAGGTTTATAACAACATTTTAAAGTTGAAACCAATAGATTAAAATGTTAACTTCACATGAGGTTTTACTTTTTTTAGTTTAAGGCTTAAAAATAATACCACTAAAATAGTTTTATTTCTTTTATTAACGTGAGTTGTCAGAACATCATAATTTATCCTGAAAAAAAAAAACACTGAAGACTCCTAATCTATTAAGATTAGGAGTCTTCAGTGATATTGATGATTAGCTCCTGTGTGCATAAATTTTATCAAAAGCAGTGTCACGTCTCAATCAGACATTATGGTTCTCGCAATTCTCTCCTCCACACTTGCTCACCTCTAGCAAGCGATTTTGAGTAATTGCAACAATTTATTCGCCGTGAATCGGTATGAATAAATGCGAATTTTAAATTAAAATGTACATTTCTTAATATCGATTATTACGTTCTTTAGGAGATCACTAAACTTGTCAGTAGAAAGTTTAGAAGTTAGAAAGTTTAGAATTGTCAAAAGACAATTTTAAAAATGGACAGACTGCAAGGCACTTTTAATACTGTTTTCAAAAAAATACGCCTTTAAAACTGCTAAATAGGCCTAAATATTAAATCCGAAACTTAGGCTGTTTAAAGTATCAATAAATCCTTACTAATAAAACTTAACAAACTAACAAAATGGTAAATCGGGTAAATTGAATGAAAAATATTTTGATACTGTTAACCTTAATATATTTTTAAAAACTTAAATAAACAAATTTTAAATAGATCATATTATTATGTCAAAAAATACAAAACAGTATGTCAAGAAAGTAAACCATAAAACTAATATTTACGAACATAAAATATGATAAAATAAAAAAAAACTTAAACAAAAGATATAAAAACTGAATTCAAACTATATTTCTAAATTTATCTAAATGATCTAAATTTAAAAACACTATAGGAGTAGTTGTAAAAACGGATGTAACTGACCATGCTTTGGTTGCATTAGGACTAGTATTACCTACACATACCGGCTGTGAGAAAAGAAACAGGTTCGTCACCAAGACAGATTATAATGCCGTAGCCAGAGAGCTACACCTCAATGACTGGGCCAGTATTCTTGGGAAGAAAAATGTCAATGACGCAGTTGAAGAACTGGATATAATCCTTAATACAGCCATAAATAAATACACATACACCAAAAGAGTCAGTAGGTCACAATTTGCTATAAAACCATGGATAACTCCTGGCCTTATCCGATGCATGAAACATCGTGACAAACTACATCTGGACGCGAATAAAGATCCACAGAATGCTCTAAAGCGACATATATATCTGAGGTATCGAAACTTTTGTAATAACCTACTACACAAACTGAAGCGTGACTACGAAAGTAACGAATTAGAAGCCAATAAAAATGACCCAAAACTACTTTGGAAGTCTATAAAAACCATAATTGATTGTCCACTTAGACCGTCTTCGGCCTCGGAACTGCTAAAATGCAAACCTAGCAGTCAAGAATCCGCAAACCACAGCAACGAGTACTTCGCAAATGTAGGGCCCCAGCTGGCAAGCCAGTTGCTTACATCAACGAGCAAAACAGAACAAGAGGCAGCAGCGAATACAAGCTACGTGAATACCCAAACGCAATCTGCTGATTCTTTTTTCATGCAGCCAACAGACGAAGTGGAAGTTGGAAGACTCATAGATAGATTAAAACTGGATAGTGCACCTGGCCTGGATGAGTTTAAGCCGGCGTTGATTAAAGCCATCAAATTTGAAATTTTAAAACCACTCACTTACATATTTAATCTTAGCATATCAACAGGCACATTTCCTCTCCAATGGAAGTTGGCAAGCGTAATTCCTGTACACAAAAGTGGTCCTAAAAATCTCCCTGAGAATTATCGGCCTATTTCACTCCTAGCCACCTTTTCTAAAATTCTTGAAAGGATTGTTAATCACCGACTCATTTCCTTCCTGGATAAAAACAACATAATCTCGAGCCAACAGTTTGGATTCCGGCGGGGAAAATCAACAGAAGATGCAGTGGAACTTCTGACATCTAAAGTGGCATCTAACCTAGATAAAGGAAATAAAACTGTGGGTGTATTTCTGGATCTTGCAAAGGCCTTCGACACTGTTTCGGTGACGATTCTAATTAAGAAGTTAAAACGGTCTGGAATTAGAGGGCTGCCACTGAAATGGTTCTGTAGCTACCTTGGCGAAAGAAGCCAGTGCACAAAAATAGGAGACATCATCAGTACCACACTGCCAATACGCTTCGGAGTTCCTCAAGGTAGCGTACTCGGTCCGACATTCTTCATCCTTTATGTTAATGACATTCACACATCATGCCGCAATAACGCTGATCTTATTTGCTACGCAGACGACACTGTTGCACTGTTTCATGGTACTACTTGGGAGTCAGCGCTCAGGAAGGCCGAAAGCGGCATGATGCACATTAAACGGTGGCTAGATATGAACTTACTCACATTGAACTTGGGTAAGACAAAGTACCTCTGTTTCCACAAGACAAAAGCTTCCGAACCAGATCCACGTCTCATTCTCAAAATTCACTCAGCTTGCAGTACTTCGTCTTGCAACTGCGAAATAATCGCCCGATCTCCTACCATTAAATATCTAGGAATCACAATTGATGAGCAGTTGTCTTTCAAATCACATATTGCGACATTGGCAAAAAGAGTTCGAAAACTTATACATGTCATGGGAGGACTGCGTTATGCTGCAAACGTAAAAGTTTTGCGTCTCGTATATGTGGCTCTTTGCGAATCAATCTTATGCTATTGTATATCCATATGGGGAGGAGCTGGAGCCACATCTATGATTGAGATAGAAAGAGCTCAGCGAGCCGTGCTTAAAGTTATGCTCAAGTTGCCCTATCGACATCCGACGAAAGACCTGTTTGCCTTGGCAGGTGTGCTAACAGTCCGCCAATTATATATCCTTAAGGTTACTTTGAATGCTCACAAAAAAATTACCCCTAAAACTGATTCCATCGCATCAACGAGGCGACCCCCCCGAGCCAATGAACCTCCTACTAAATCAGCATTTGCACAGCGACTTCCACTTTTCAGGTGCCCTTACATCTATAATAAGATGAATAAACAGCTTAACATTTATTCTAAAACAAAAAGAGAATGTAAAATTGCTGTCACAAACTACTTATCTAAGCTATCCTACGAAGACACAGAGAAATTATTAAAAATTATCACATGACGGTAATTCTTTTTCGCGCGCACATACATACATACACGCACACACACACGCACACACACACACATACACTCACTTGCTGCATGGGCATTCAATTTTGAATAATGGCGTTTCTTTCCTGTTCTCAACCCTTAATAAATATTGTTAAGCACTAAAAGCCGCACTAACTCTAAAACTTGGCAAGAAATTTGTTCTGGGCCCCGCGATATAGGATTCTCCTAGTGCAGGGCCCGCAACTCAACCTGCAAACCTTTTACATTAGAAAACTGTAGTAAAAAAAATATTATAAATAAATTATCATTATCATCCAACTAGAAATAATCTACATTTAATTACCCATATGTGCTAAGGTTTAATGTTAACTTTTTGGTAAATAAATCTTTTTGTATTTTGTATTTGTATTTACAAAAAAATAAACCTCAATAAATCGAAAAAAAAAAACTAAAATAAAGAAACTTAATTAATAAATAAAAATTGGATACAAAATACAATACAGTCAGATAATACAAAACATTGAACCAAAAAAAGATTAATTCTATATTTACATGAATGTTAAAAAAAAAACTATTTTACAAAATGAACATTAAAATAAAAGAAAAATAATCTATAATAACAAAATTTAAAGACTTTAGAACTTATACAAAAAAAACCTAAATCAAAACTTATAAAATCTTGTCTAAAACATGGGAATACAATACAACTACAACTACGAACTTAAATCAGTCAACCTCAGTCAAGTGATATTCGATCCAAATATTCTCCGTGGTGCCATTTTTATTCCAATTTAATGGTGAAATGCGATGAGGCGGTGGCACCACTAAATCTGGTCGCACTGGATACATTGGCCTCGACATATTACGTGGCTGTAATATTTGCGGCTGGATTGAGTTCGCATTCACTGAAGTTGGGCGATGCGGCTGTTGCACATAATTGGTCTTCCCAGTGTTTCTGTTCTGATGCCGCATCCATGTTGATTGCAGTTTAGAAGACTCTCTGCGCTGCTGTATTGACATTAGCCGCACTATTGTTCTTGTGGTTTTTGGGGTCGTCGGTAAAAAATGCAACGGTGCGCTGCAAAATTCAATACCGTTAATTTTCGGCGTCGGCGTCGGCTTGCTGAAGTCCATGCATCTTTCTACCTGTAATTAAAAATAAAAACATATTTTTGAAATGTCAGTAACGAAAGATCGATTATGGAAATATTTTCATGAAACAAAATTTTCGAAAGGTGCTATGAAGACACGTCAACGTAGAAAGAATAGAATAGAATAGAAAACACTTTATTGTACACAGTAAAAATAAGACAACAGTAATACATGAAAAACGTATTAGTGTAGCTCAAGGCGGCCTTATCGCTGGAAGCGATCTCTTCCAAGCAACCCATATATTTTTAACGAATAAAATTATGTATCATCATCGCAGCTACTGTTACTGATGACTCGAACCTACAATCCTACAAAGTTCCATAGATAAATAAATGTCAATAAATTGTGGAGTGCAAAATAAACTTACAAATTGGCATCGATATTGGTCTTGCATTTTAACTTTTAACAATAAGATACTGTAAAAAATAAATAAATGATTGTCAAATTAGTACTATTTTTCCAGACTATCTGTCGATAACTGAATGATTATGATTGTTGAAAGCCCCTTTTATAACTCATGGGATCATTATTGCATAGGCAATTTTTATAATTAGGGTGATCCCATTGATTAGGTGTTTAGATTTGTAGAATGTACTTTAAATTAATGAGCTGTCATAATAGTAAGCAATCGTTAATCAACTACAGTGTCATTAAGTGACCACTGCAATAGCATTTACTGTAGAGATTCACCTGTAACTAATTATTTATCAAACGTAACAAACCGCTATACTTACTAGTGATTCTCAAAACAATAGGCCTCGCATATTTCATGTTTAACTGAATATACGGAAGCCAATTTTTCTACTTTCTCTTGAACTATTTGTTTCATACTCGTACATTTTGTAAAGGTTTACAAATACAAACGCAATACACCGATTAACTATCTCTAGATGAAAAAAAAAAACATGTATGTACTTGGTTCGTCAATTATTGACTATAACGTAACACAAGCACGCTAAAACACTGCAGTTTTTGAAAAGAGTTCACGTAGTGTCCGTCTAGTTCAAGTTTTAACTTTTCTATCGAAAGACAAATGTTTTAACCACTCACTGGTGTTGTTCTTAAGTTACGAGTCTTTGTTTATGTAAGATTTTAAATTGAATCGTCTCTCATCATTTCCAAAATATTCAGTAACATTTACCTACATCTTGCGCGATATCGATGTCAGTGATGATGTGTTCCTGTTCGATGATTGGAGACAATACATGTCACAAATACAAGTCTCTCGATACCTGCCGCAGTCACCGCCGTCGAAGGGGATATCAGTATCGGACGAATAAATGCTCTTCAGATTACTGGATTTGGTGGCAAAAATAACATCTTGATTAATTTAAAGTTCTTTTCTACAATTTGTAAGACATTTTTCAATTTGGGTTGCGTAAAGCTATCCAAAAATAAGGTTAACTGACTCAATCCAGGGATAGATTCTCATCTAACTATGTAACATCAGAAGAGACTTTTTTAAAATCTTACCAGATCACTACATTATATCATCTCCGTAGATTATAATCTGGGAGTACTTTTTAATTTAGTAGACTCTACTATACAATGCATGTCGTAATTCTGCCATGGCCTCATCGCGAAACCTTGTTGACAGCCTACTATTGATTTGGTTTTAAAAATTTATTTCTGTAAAATTTTGTTCAGCGCCGTTTATCAGCCGAAATACGTAGCTGGCGAGATTGTTGCGTATCTTAATTTCAACAAAATTCACTAGTATGAACGAAATCAGTGAAGAGCAGGTCAAAATATATTATGCTTATGAAAATTCAATTAAACAGTTACGAGATCTACTGTTTAGAGATTTACTTTTTAATTCTAAGCCTAAAATTTTGCTATAAATGTTAAAAAATATTATTTTTATTTCTAACGACAGTATGTCCAACTTATAAATTTGGTTATAAATTAGCAACTTATTAATTTGGTTTAAATTAGGTTTTTAGACAGCTCACCCCCATGAAGTTTCGTATTATTTAAGCCAAAATTTATTTTAGATAATAATGTATTTACGTCACGAACGTGTCCTTTAGTCATGTGCCACCAAGGAAGTTTGTGCCCCACTATTACTGCGATTGTGCTACAGATTACAAATAAAATAGGTAGAAATATTATAACAATATGCTAATATGTAAGTAAGATATAATACCTACGTTAATAAAACAGAAATACAACAACATTTTAAAGTTGAAACCAACAAATTAAAATATAAACTGCAAATGTTTCACTTTCTTTTTCGTATAAGGCCTAAAAATAATACAACTAAAATAGTTATATAATTTACGGGTATTATTTGCAGACTATATGTAGGTATAGTGCTTCAACAATCGTCACATCGTGAAACCTTCCTGGCAGTCCACTACCAATATGATTAAGAAAAATCATATGCTGAGACAGCCACTCCTCAGCATTAACTAGATATGTATGAGCAGTGATACTCGTAGCACTAATGGCACTTTATACTTCAATCCTTAATAAAATTTATTATAGGTATCTAATAAACTGTAAAACGGGTAAATTTAATAAACATTGCTTTTTTGTGGTAACACTCATTTATTTTCAAAATTTTAAGCAAATAAATAGATCGAAAAATTTAAACTAAAATTAAAACTTTAAATGTTAATGAACAATTTTTATAACGCACACAATAAACTAAGATTTGCAAAACCGTTGGTCAAAAATATACTCTTAAAAATATTTTTACATAGTACCTAAAATATTACCTACCAAATAAAATAAAATTTAAAAAATTAGTCTATTAACTTAATCTAGCAAATTATAATTGATCTTATTATATCACATAATACTAAACATTTTGTCAAATAAATAACTTAGACTCATATGTACAAACATAAAATATTACTAAATAGAAAACTTCTAAAATAAAATAAAAACTAACGTAAATAATAACAATTTGGATACGTAATACAAAAAGTCATATGAATAAAACAAAAATTTATACAAAACATTTCGTCAAAAATTTACTTCATACAAACAAATAATATGAATTAATGTTAAATGTAGACTTAACTTAAACAAAGGTACAACAGTAACAAAATTTGAACAAATTATTATATTACTAGCTTTTACCCGCGGCTTCGCCCGCGTTGTATTTTGATTTTGGCTTATGTTTATGTCGGCTGCGAAACCTAACCTAACCGACAAATATCAAAATACCTTAGAGGAATGCTTTTGTTGGTTAAGTTACGGTTGGAGTGTATATACAACCCCCCCGTGTATTCCCGCCTTGTCGTGGGGGAGGTCTGAGGCAGCTGAAAAGGCGGCGCTCGAAGTCTCCCTCTTCTTTGGGTCTTTTCCCCCAAGGAAGCTTAGAGGCTGGCACTCGAGTTTCAGCCGCTTTTAACTAAAGCAGCTGAGAGGATGGCCGGTAGGTTGCATGCCTTATGAGGAGTGTCGCAACTTAGGCGGGCTGCAGTGCCGCTCTTGCGACGCTGCATCCGAGGATTTTTTTATTATATCGCAAAATATCTCTGACATGATCAGGGGTCTTAATTACAAATGAATAAAAACTAAGTATACCTATATTTCAGTGTTTTTGGCTGTTTGCAGTTATAATAAACATTACAATGGTACAGCAAAGTTTATACCTACTTGTTCCTAATTAAGTATTGCTTTTTTACAAATATTTGTGCAAAAATTCGATAAAATTGTTTCTAAGGTTTTTTCGTGTTAGATTAATTCCAATTTTTTGTTCTAAATCAAATCTCTGCTTTCCATAAACTGGGCATTCCAAGATTATGTGCAGTGGAGTCTCCTCTTTTGTGGGTTCACAGATGCACGATGGGCTTTCCCTCAACTTAAATCGATGTAAGTATTGGGAAAACTCACCATGCCCCGTCAGCACTTGAGTTATGATTCCCACTGGTGCTATTTCTCTTACGATCTTGTGTGCCGCCCTTGCATCCGGAAAATATGTTTTGGTTACCGCCGCTGTGTGTCCATCCTGATACCGCCGGTTCCACTCGTCAAGAGAGTCCTTTCGGATTTCTCGCTTGACGAATGAAACGGGGCAGTTATCCTAAATAGGTCTGCACTTCGAGTGCAGTGCTGCTTCCTTTGCTAGCTGGTCCGCTCTCTCATTTCCCTCCATCCCCGCGTGCGCTTTAATCCAATAAAGTTTCACTATTTTATTTTGTGCGTGTAGTAACTTTATGTTAGCTTTGAATTTACTGCTAATGGATGGAGGGAAGATACGCCAACTACCGTTTCCAGTGCAGACCTGGAGTCACAAAAGATTTTTGCTTTTTCGGTAGCCTCAAGAAGTGCCAATAACTCGACCTGTTACACAGAGCACCAATCGGCCAATTTCAGCTTGCGGGTACTGATCTCAGCGGCATCAAATGGATAATGCCGCCCCAACTTTCCCTTTAATTTTACTGCCGTCTGTAACTATGTTAATTTCTCGGTTAAGATTTTGCTCTAGTGCTGCTCCGTCTGCCAGGCATATGAACTCCAGCTCCTCCTGCTGCGCTGGGTGTGGCTTCTTTTCTGTCTCTCTATCTCCAGTTACTTGCTGGGAATAACCTGTCTTAGTTTCATAAAGCAAGGCTGCTTCTTGGACTCTGATATGACAGCCGAGGATAAAGGGCCGCGGTGGGATATATGGAACTGGTGGTGTGGGTGCCGCCACCTATCCTACCTTCCGCTAGGCCGTCAACGTGTTGGCAGACGCAGTGGGGCTGCAGGGGAAGAGATGTGTCGGTATCGCGATTGCCGTTCTCACTGCCCTCTGCAGTTGAAGAGGCAGGCGCTGGGCTACTATGACTGACCCACTGCACTGGGACCAGGGCGTTGGAATGCTGTCTGACGTTCAGTACTGGTTAGTCCCGAGTGGTGGATGACGATGTGTCTTGTGCTCCGAAACACTCCGTCACTATGGCGAGAGCGCAAGCTCCGTTATGGAGCCCGAGTCTGGGCTAGTGCTGTTGAGTGCCGCGAAGGAGTGCGAAATATGTGGGAACGTCCTAAACTTGCCATGACAGGTTCTTTCTGGCGCTTAGACGGCTGCTACCGCAGCCCACTCACTTAGTTTTTATCCTATCCTACGGGAACTGTTAAAGTTTTTGCGATAAAAAGTGGCCTATGTCACTTTTCGTCTTTCAAACTATATTCATGCAATATGCCAAGGCAAGTTGCTCCGTTGCTGAGAAAAATTTATCGTTAAGTCCTAAGGGAACCACAATTTTTTCGGGATGGAAAGTATCCCATGTCACTTTCCGTCTTCCAAACTATGCCCACCCCAAATATCAAGTCGATCCGTTGCTCCATTGCTGAGAAACAGTTATTGTCCTACCCCATGGGAATCACGAATTTTCTCGAGATATAAAAAGTATCCTATTATCACTTTTTGTCTATTAAACCATAGGTATCCATACCAAAAATCAGGTCAATCTTTTGCTCCGTTGCTGCGTCAAAGAGGAACAAACCAACAAACTTTTCGGATTGATAATACTGCCCTGCAGTCCTTAAAACGCAGTATCTGACTTTTTGACGTTTTTGAGTTAAATATTGATCCGTAATGGGCACGCCATAAGGAATCGAATGATGTAATCGGTTTTTGATTATCGCAACTACAAGATAGTAAAAAACAACTACCTCAACGCAGTAACTAGGAATGTTTTATGCAAACTGTAACGATAAACTATCTAAAATACAGTAAGAGCAATTACTGTATTTTAATAGCTTTGTTTTCCCAGATAAAATGCAGTAAATGTCGTCACTGCTACAAAAAAACGGTTAACATAACCTTAAAAATATGGTGAACACATAAACTAAAATGCAGTAAATAGATAATGTACTGAAAATATGAATACTGCAAAGTTTATTTTTATTACTTTTCAAAATGATTACAGACTAGTATGCAGTAAGTTACTAAGACGCGGTGTTTAAGATAGCATCACCTATTTTTTCCATACGGTCAAAACTAAGTAAAATGCAGTGAAGTTAATTGAACTGTCTTTTATTTATATCATAGGTTACTTTTTGTTATCAATGTTACTAATTAAATTGCAGTATTTTGGTTATTTACTGCAGTATAATCGATAATATCTATCACTTAAATAATTACATTTTACAGCCTAAATTGCAGTATAAGTCGTAATTACTGCATTTTAATTGGTAATTCGAATCAAGTCATTGCATTCCACTGTTTTCGTGGAGTTTCCTACTGCATTTTAGCTAGTATTTGTCGCTCAATCAGTCGCGTGCCGAACGCCGCGCCGTGGAAGGAGGACGTCGACAGCGCGTGGCTACTTGGTTTGTGTGGTAATTTCGATGTTTTTAAGGTTTCTAAATAAATTATGATAACACATTTACATTTATCCAAATCTATCACCTATTTCTAAGACCTAATTTTTACATAATACTTGTTACATTGACATGAATGTACAATGATAGATCACGTAATTCTATTTTATGGAATATTGGTTACAAGTATAATCCTACCTCTCAACTCAATACTGAGACAGGACTTAACTCAGGACTGAAACAAGTGTGGGCGGCGGGCCGCTACAGCCCATCATCATCATCCGGGTTCTTCCCCTCCGTGTTTGGCGAAGGTTAGGATGCCAACTCGAGCTTGCGCTCCCTTCGGCGGCTGGACGCTTCAGCTATCGAGCTGAGGGGCAATGTTGGGAGGATGCGAGTACCTTTTCCGTCCGCGAGGACGGGCGGCTTTTCTCAGCACCCTCGCTAGCCACTTGTATGGCCATCGCTGGCCACATCTTGGCTTGGTTGTACTGGGATGGCCATTCTTTGGCTTGGTGGTACTCTCTTCTTAGTTTAGGCCTCATCTCTATTTTGGATGCCGCTTGGTCCCTCAGAGTCCTGCTCCGTGTCCGAGCCAGCCAAGAGGAGATCTTTAGGAAGGGCACGCCATGTACGTTCGGCAGGGAGGCGTGCGTGAAGCGCCGCAATGTTGTTCAGGTGGTGTTATGGCCCATTGTCCGCGCGGTCAAACATGCCACGCGACAGACGAGCCACGAACTCCCCCACGGTTTCGATTCGCACGTCCCGGGCGATAACGTCATTGCGAAAGTACCGGCCAGCTCCCGAGATTATCCTCAGAGCGACGTTTTGCACCAATTGCATCATTTTCTTCTGGCTGGCTGAGCAGAGCGCGTACCAAGCGGGCGTTGCGTAAGTAAACCAGGAACGAATGTAGGTCTTGTAAATCCCTACTTTGGTCTTCAGTGGCAGCTTAGAGCTCAGCACGGGCCGCAGCAAGGCTCGAAGAGCCTTCGCCTGGTGAACGGCGTGCAAGGTCTGCTAGCTCATGCGAAGGGCCCGGTCGATGTAGACACCCAGGTACTTGCAGGTGCTTTCCCGCGCAATGTCTTGTCCTCTAAGCTGCAGTGGCTTCATCAATGGTGGTAGTCTTGGTGATCTCCCGGTCAGCAGCGCTGCCGTCTTTCCCACCTTGATGGCAATCCGTCATTTATCGAGCCATTCTGGCAGGATGTCTAAGACTAGTGGATCCTGCCAGCGGCTATTCTCTTGTTCCTGGACGACGCAATGTTAGCGCTACCGTCCGCGAAGAGGGCGAGGACGACTCCCCGTTCTCCTGGTCTGAGGTCTTCCAGGATCAGTATGTCGTCCGTGTAAATGGCATAATAGAATGGTGATGTGCAACTCCCCTGAGAAACTCCCGCAGCCATTCTTCTGTGTCCGGAGCTGACTTCTCGACGGACACGTAGAACTTGCGGCCTTCAAGGGATGACGCCGCGACTCGAACTAGCGCGGGCGGCGCCGTGGTGCGTCCGTACTACGTCCGTAGTTAAAACATACGGAAGGAGAGCATTTGTTTTGTTATATATACTTAGAAGAATACCTATGATTATTGTTCCTAGATAGTTATTTAAGTGTTTAAGTATGTCTGAGCAGTTCTATTGAAAGATTTCATTAGTTTTTATTGCATATTTCAGTTTTCTGGTAAGTATTATTGGCAGGGCCAGATTTAGGGGAGGGTGACCGGGGCTTCAGCCCTGGGCCTCCACAAAAGAGGAGTCCCTACAAACAGAGACTTCGGGAAAAAACCTTTCAATATCCGACTTATCTGACTAGTAAACAACTCTCACTTCGATATTTTTTTCACTGTTTTACTTTTACCTAAAGTACCTACTTTATACAAACATGATTGTAATGTTCTTAAATATAAACAGAAATCATAGATCTATATTTGTTCACTTCAATCAGGCAATCGATAAAATATCAAATGTCAAATGACCCTAATAAGTATTTGCAATTTACTACCCATCTTCAGGAAGTATTAACTCTCTAGACCGATAAATATCATTTATTTTATTTGGAAAATAATTTTGAGCCAGGTTGCCTCCACTCTTTTGTTGCCCCGAGGCCTCTAGAACTCTAAATCCAGCCCTGATTATTGGCAGTGTTAATCATAAATGTTATAAGTGATTTAAGTTTTAATTACCACCTTTATACTGTGAGTGTGACTAACTCAAATTGCTATGATATCACAAAAGTCTGAGCCATAATAGTCTAAATAATAATAAAAAGTGATTGTGTTGATTTTTGTTGATGTTGAAGTGCAGTTTTGATTTTTTACTATATCTTATTTAAAAAATATTTTGATCGAAATACTCTTTCTTACTCCATAAAATAAGTAGCTTACGTAATTTAGTCAATAGTTATTTACATACTGCACCTACATTTTATTCAAGTGACACATTAAAATGCAGTAAAATAAATCTGATACTGCATTTTAAACGGCAAAGTAGTCCATGTCCCGCATATTTTTGCAGTACTAACTCAAATTACTGCATTTTAATCTGATTATGCGAACTTTTTCACCAAATTTTATGTGTCGTAACTGCTCTATTTTGGGATCTTTTTTTTCAAAATCGTTTTTATTTATCATGTAATAATCTAAGTGCGTATTTTCTTTGGTGAAGTATTTCTTCGAATTCAGATGCGCCCAATGGCATTCAAAACATACGTCATAAAACCTTGTAACATAGAAAAAAAACAAATCAAAAAGTTTTTCGCGTTTTTCTCGAAACCGCGTTTTTGCTCATACTGCATTTTAAAGGCTGCACGGCAGAATATTAAAGTATGATGATTCTGTACCATAAAGGTAGAATAAAAAAACATGTTGAACCTCTAATGATAGAATATTTAAAAATATTTTTAATGTCAGACAAAATGACGGCCTGGTATTAAACGTCATAGTAACATGTAGCATGCAGAGGGAAAATAACATTTTATCCAATTTTAATGTCAGTTGTCATTTTCAATCCATACTTTATTTCCTCTTCAAGGGGATATAATGGTAGAAAAACAATTTGTCGCCTTGCCACGCTACTTGTGATTTATAAAAGTCTGCAGACAATGTCACCTGTCATCTAATTACGTTTGGCTGTGACGTTTCGTTAGTCCATATTAGCGTCATAGAGGAATTAATCACTTAGCGTCTTTGTGATAGTGGCGACAGTTTCGCTTTCGAGGGTTTTTGTCCTGTCCTACAGGAACTATGAAATATTTCGGGATAAAAAGTATCCTAAAGCTCCTTCCGCCTTTTATACTATATCCATGCCAAAAATCAAGTCAATCCGTTGCTCCGTTGGCGCGTGATAGAGTAACAAACCAACAAACCAACAAACTTTTCGGATTTATAATATTAGTAAGGATTATAGCTACAAAAGTCATTAGTAAACAATCTAGTTTGTGATCATTTTTTAATTAAAAAATCATGAAATAAATAATCAATCATCTACACTGTCAGGCAAGTTATATTCTCTAGAGACGTTTTATGTGATACCAGTTTTGCTAATATTTAATGGCAATATGCGATGTGGAGCTGGAACTTCTAAATCTTGTCGTGCAGAAGACACGGGCCGCGTTGGAACAGCTGGTACCACACTCCGCTGCCTGAAATCGGAAGTTACATCTGGCTGTAATAATACTATATATGCGGTCTCAACAAACGTGGCTGCATCATTCGGGGATTTGTCATTATGTGGCTGAACTGATTGCGATGAAGTTGTATGATGAGGCGGTTGCACATAATCTGTCTTTACAAGGTTTCTGTTTTCATGCCGTATCCATGTTTATCTCACCAGGCTCTTCTGGAGACTGTACTGATGTTAGCCGTTCATCTCTGAATTCACAAGGCGGTTGCTCTTAATCGGTCTTCCCAGGGATTTTGTTGTCATACCGCATCTATGTTGAGTGAAGTTTCGAACACTTTCTGCGTTGTTGTTCTGCTTTTAGTGATACTAATTGTTCATATAATTCTCGGAGTTGTTACGAGAAAATGCAGCGGCGCGCCGCGGCGTGCTGATAAATTCAATGCTGTTGATTTTTACTTCAAATACTGTTTAAAAAAATCACTTATAAAACTGATACATAGGCTTGAACATAAGTCTTTGGAGCGTATTTCTTGGAACTTTTCACTAATGAATTCGTAGTAGTAAAAACATAACAGACATAGATACCTATATTTAATAAACTCTAGAACGAGTAAATTGATGAAAAAATGTTTTGTTACGGTATGCCTTCATATATTTTCAATAACTTAATAAATCAATTTATAATCAGATTTATTTAAAAACAAAATATTAATAGATGAAAGGTTTTGACACACGGACAGACAAACAGGCGGACGGACAACAAAGTGATTCTGTGAGCGTTCCATTTCCTCTTGAGTTAGAGATTCCTAGAAATCAATTAAAGATTAATTATTATAAATCTTGCTTTCAGCTTTGTTTCAAAATTGAACCACTGCACCGGCGTAAACAGCTTAACGGTAATTACTTCCGGAAATTCTGGTTTGTTAACGATCGCTAACTTTTATAATAGTTAATTAATTTGATGCACATTATGTAATTCCAGAAATCTCATCTATCTATGGGATCGCCCTAATTAGAACAAATCATCGTAATTAACAAGTAACGCACGGCTCATAAAAAGGTTTGTCAAAAATAATGATCATTCAGTTGTCAATGGATAGTCTGAATAAATAGTCCCATTCTCAGAATTTTTAAAATCATTTCATATTTTCAGAATTTATTTGTTGGTAAGGAGTTGAAATGGAAAACAGCGTAGTAGAGCACTGTCGGTGCAAATACGTAAGTTATTTCACTTATTAATTTACTAACAAATAATTTCTCGTGGACGCGATGCGTTACCATTCAGCGCGGCAATGCTGCCAGCATGCTGGGCAGTGGGCACGCTGTTAACTGGAAGTGGGCTTGAGCATTTGGATTATCATAAAGAAGCTGAGACCGTGGATGATCCAATTGCTTTTTAAGTATTAGTAGTAATACTTAGTTCTAGCCTAAGTAGTATTGTATTTTGTTGTAGATAACAATTATTTGCCCATACAGATTATTCGGAATGTATTTTAGACTCATTGGGAGACACGAGAAAAATAATTACACCTGTTGTGTGCCCCGCAGTATGTCAAAATTAACTTCAATTAAAGAAGATAATTTTTGAGGTCTATGATTAGCAGTTGCTGGAATAAGAATAATATTCTCAAAAATTTTATATTATATTTACTTATTCTGGCTCTGAGTTAAACTGTCGAAGCCCTAATTTATTTCATCTTCACAGTAATTAAAGTTGTGTTTAATGAAATTAATTAGCAGATATGATGACGATACGATTTTCGTTATTTATATTTCGATTAACATATTTTTTTTTTAAATATTACAGGTGAAAAAATGGCTGGATGTTCACGAAAAATACTTTAAAATGCCGACGCCACAAACCAACTATGTTGAAATTTACAGCGAACTGCTCCGGTTCCAACCAAGTAATTCACAAGCTGCAGTAACGCACTACACAACGACAAAGACAATTTGGTGCAAGCCATTACCAATAGAAAAGCCGAAACTTCAAAGTGGATCATCAAAAATAGCAGCAAAATCAGCAGATCAGAAGCAGTTAAGTCCATCGAAAGATGCTCAAGCAAAAGCAAACTCTAATGAGTTAAAAGAAGAGCACATAAAATCAAGACATCCTCCAAAAAAGCCTACACAACAGCTAAAAAGCAGCACCTAAGCTTCATAACAAGCCAACAACTCTGTGACGACCGATTAATTAAGTGCTACCGCTGCAAATGATGCAGCCACATATGTTGAGGCCGCAAATAATGCAGCCAGATGTAAAATCTAGTTTCAAGTGGCACATTAAAGTACCTACCAGCGATCTCAGCGTAGCCAATGTTTCCAGTCTTCACAACCCCACTTAACATGAATCAACAAGGACCTGGAAAGACTGTGCAACCGCCACATCATCCAACTTCGTCCCACTCAATCATTTACGGCTGTAAATGATGCAACCAGAAATATTAAAATTACACACACATAATATGTTGAAATCAATGTTTTCAGTGAGAGTTTTAGTCAAGTTTAATTCAATTCAGACATCCGGATTGAATTAAACTTGACTGTGGATGAAGGATATAGTATCAGTGATAAGACATCTACTGCTAGACATGTGACTCGTAAGATGTAGAAACCGGCTTGTCTTGCTGATTTTAGTAGCCTTTTTATGAATGCCTGTTCAGTTTGTAAATATTTTATGATGTCAGTGCAAATGCTTCATTTCTAAGCTTTAATGTCTTTTAAGTACTGTATCAGCCTTTTTAATAGTCCACTGCAGGACGTAGGCCTACCCACGAAGGGTGATTGTAATTTTTAAGTAGATTGTTCAATTTTGATAATATAAGATACTATAATAATAAGATGTATTTGCACTTGTTCAAATTGCTGACCAATTAATAAATATTTTTGTGATGTATAATTAATTAGTTTATTGAATCAATAATTATTACGCGTCGATACTGTGTCGTCTATATTATTATAATATTTAAGTATTTGGTTTATAATTAGGTTTTTATAATGTTGGGTTTTAGTTAGGTTACAATTTAATGCATTTTTATTTATTACGATACTTTCGAGTGACATTTTTCATGTACGATATTTAATTCATAAAAGTTTTTGTAAATATAATGAGATCAAATAAAACAAAGCAATTTAAATTGACATCCCGTTACACAGCTTGTTTTGCATTTTATTATCAAATATTAACTTTTCTACGCTACGTTTTCGAGCTTGTGGTCTTTATTTAAGACTTATGACCTATCGATTTCCAAAAGAACCATTAGTTTGAAGCAGTTTGCTACCATCGTGTTTCTGAGCACTATCTCGTCCTCTCTGCTGGTCTTTGGGTGAGTTTCCTATGCTATGCTTACCGGTCGGCAGTCTCAAATCGTGATAAAACTATTCCTAGAAATGTTTTCCTACTCAAAATGCAAATTTGCAACATCTGTTTGTATCTTGAGCGTGTAGCTACGTCTTCGAATAGACATTGAATGTTGCAATATACTGTACAATTGAGGAACGGTTAAAGAAAATAAAGGTATGACAAGGATACTTTGTTTATTTTTTTAAGTATACTTGAATATATCTCTGATAAAGTTAGAAAAAACTCGGAAATAACATCGTTTTTTCAACGTTTAGAATTATTGAATGACATAGCTCAAAAAGTGGCCAATTTTAGGCATTTCAGTTATGACTCTATAACTTCTATAAGACGTATTAAATAAAAAGTAATTTATGTAACACCTATGTAAAACGATAATAAAAAACATTTGTTTTATGACATAGTCATTTAAAACAGTATATATGACTTGTATAAATCATATTTCATCGTCATCTTTATCATTTCTGATTCGATTTGATTTGATTGATTTGTGCAGAGAGACTCCGAGCAAAAATGTTTATTATATATTCATAGATTTTATGAGTAATTTTGTAATTTATAAAGAACGTTATTTTTGTTTTTGCATTAATTGAAAAATCTCTTCAACACATAACCAATGCTTTAAATTAAGTAGACACGATGAGGACAAATATATTCCTTGGTAAAAATCACAATGTTTCAGAATAATTTACCCTGCAATTGCCCCCAATATAAAGTGATTTCGCACCTCAGCCAATATTTATATGACATAACAAGAGAAACCCTGCCAAAACCGATTATGTAGGTGCAACCGCTGCATCATTCAATCATTCAAGTGCAATTCACACGAAAATGATACAACCAAATCTGGATTGCATATTGCAATTTACTGATGGTGAATGATATAATTTCAGCTTCAGTACAAGACGCCCGCAGTTTGACATATAATTCATGAATTGTAGAAGGAACAATGAACAATATAAGGCTAAAAGCAGTACAACAACGTAGAGAGACCAAGTTTGCTACCTCAGTCTGTCAATTAGAGCCAATCCTTATTACGTATGCAACTGCTACGGCTGGTATGTCGGATGATCAAAGTTAAAATAATGTTTCATGATTATAATTTATTAAGTGCGTTATAGCCATTGTCTAAAGAATCTAAATCTTGATTAATAGGTAATTTCATGAATTTAGATGAATAAAATAACCACTTATGAGTAGATTAAGAAAAAGTAGTGTTTTTCGAATCAAACACCTACATGTCTCTTCCGATTCAAAAACAAGAAGAAACGGCTGTACATTTGGATTTAAACGCGACTGCGAGTGGATAATGTCTCTCAAAGGGGTTTTAAATTCAACTACGAACGATACTGACTAGACAATAATTATGACAGTTCATGACATGTAGACTTTTAAAAATTATGTCTTGGTTGCTTTAACTTCAACTACGTGATATCAATATAGCCATCGTTTCATTCCTGAGAGAAATTTGACCAACATGTACAGAAGGATGAAATACTTTATACAAGATACTCGTATAACCGAGCTGACCGAAGTACATCTGGCGGAGCTCAATCATAGCGGTTTTTTTTAGAGAATTGGCAGCTGCGAAATACTCCGGGAACCTAAGAAATTCCGTGAATGAAAGTCAATAAAAATTTCAACTTTCTAGCAATCACCGCTTCTTAGGTACAGCCTGATGACAGACAGAGAGACGGACGGACAGCGGAGTCTTAGTAATACGGGACCCTATAACTAAGACTCCGACTATTTTTACCATTTGGGTACGGAACCCTAAAAATATAGTTTGGTAACGATCGATTTCTTACTTGATGACAGCTAATTCATTAAAAATACATTCTGTAACTCTAGGCATCTATGGGATCATCCAAATTAGGACTAAGTATATCGAAGACAATAAAAAAAAGAAAAATTGGATATTACACCAAAAATCAATGGTATTGAAGTTAACGGCATGCCACTGCTTTTTTGCCAAGCTGTACAGAACATCATACACCATAATGCGACTCATAGTACTAAAGCAGCGAAGGGCGTGCTGGCAAACCCAACTGTACAGCGGCCAATCATACTTACATATGAAGTATATCCAATCATACTTACATAGAAGTATATACATATGGTATTTCGAAAATAGATGCATACCCTCATTTTTATGCTTATCTAAATTTCATTTCTGTTCTACTCACTTGTGTAATGTAATGTGTAGGTATCTAGGTGTAAATTTTATAAACAATCTCTTGTTTAGAATTCTTAATGGTCATTCAAGGTCATAGCAATGTAAAAACTAAGTAAAAACTGTTTTCGGTGTTAACATGCGTACACCTCAGCGTGTTTGTGAAATTCTACTTGTAAACATCATTTGGGTACCCAAGATACAGGCTTAGCCTAGTTTGGGGCCCACTGTTTTCCAGTAGGTACTGAAACACAAATTTAGGGTGACGCCTTCGTAATTGTCGACATTGTAACACAAATCAATCGGAATATATAAGGATCTAGGATATTTTATTTAATAGTGGTAGTACTGTACTGTTTTGGTTTTTTGGAAATAAACAATTTATTTATTTATTTATTATTTATTTAAGTATGTGAGAACTAACACTATGCAGCCACCGCATTATCAAACTTCATCGTATATCTATGTACTTCAACCGCAAATGGTACAGCCCCAAATGTTGCAGCCACATTTGAAGAAGCCGCATATAAGACAGCCAGATGTGACACCAAATGTGTGGCAAGGGAGCGTAGTACCAGCGATTCCAGCGCGGTCTATTTCTGTAGTGCAACCAGATTTAGTGATTCCAGCTCTGCATCGCATTTATCGCATCGCAAATGACTTGTGATTTATTAATTGTAAAATGAGTACAAACTCTGTTGTATACAACTTACTTTTTATCCTATATTTTTTTTGAATTTTTGTTACAATTGTTTGTTTTTACCCTTGTTAAAATTAGCTTTGAACAATATTAATTTTTTAGTTTTCTTTAATGTGTCTTTATTGAAGTTTGTACTCAGTTTTATTATGCCCAAGTTTATGTATTAAATTTGATTGAGTTTTCTGTGAATTAAATTAAGGTTAATCGTAACAAAACATTTTTAATTGATTAACCCCTATGAGCTGCCAGGTCTCAGTAGGTCTGACTGCAAGAGACCGGATGGGTTGTTTCTTTTGCCTTGAAAGAACGGCATGTGTTGTGAAATATCACGTACACTCTCCGGCGGCATCTGCTGAAGACGCCGCTTATGGAAAGCAACCAAAATTTGCGGCTTTGGAGATGCAATACCTATTTGGGCCTAGCTATAAAAACTCTGAGCTCTTGGACTGGGGCTAAACTCTTGAACCGGCAAATTGACCAGCGGATTAGAAAAGCTTGTGATCCCTGGTGATCCCTGAAATTAACTTTTTTTATAATAGGTGCATTCTTAAAAGCCGATCCCAACGAAAAAATCAACCAAATCGAATTCTACAGCAAACCGCTGTTATTTCTTCCAAAAAAATAAAAATCATTGAATAATTGTGCCGCTAAAATTAGTTCAGTACCCCAGAGAGCCCACGTAACCTCAGCTATTATGTTTGCAACAGAACAAGCAAAACCCTGTGAAGACATATTATATGAAACCGCCGCATCATCTAAGTTTATCGAAATCAATTCAGACCTTAATGACGGAGCCGCAAATAATGCATCCACATGTGAAGCCAACGTTTCCGTGCGACCAGATTAAATGGCGCAACTTCCTAAATGTATATCACCAATGACTGTATAAGTATCAGTGGACATTAGTTCCACGCGGCAACAACAGATGGCGTTGTACATTGTTAAAACGCGCAATTGGAATTTGTTGGCTATGTACGGCGTCTGTTTTGTTTTCAAATAAAATTGTCTTTTGGTTCAGTAGTAAACTGGTCGTTTTATTACACCTACTTCTACTCAAGCGCAGCCCGGGCGAGGCGTGCGGGACCAGAAGATCGTTCATGGTCCTTCAGAAGCCGAATATTGGCGAATCAGCGGATTTTTGAGCGACATCGAGGGGTCGCTAGACCGGTACGGCGGAAGACGCAGTTCCGGTTGGATAGTTTGCCGGGCGAGCAACTATCCCCCTTTTAGCCGGTTGTCGGGTGAACAACCCGTCGGGAAAATTCCCCGACTTGTGGGAGTCTTGGAGGTGTTTCTCCCCAGTGTAGTGAAGTGCGAATTCCCCTAAAATGAGTGAACAAGGACAAACTGTAAGTACATTGAAATTATTTGTGAAGTGTTAGAGTAAGTTAGCTAGTTAGTTTGAATTTTGTGATAGTTTAGCTTAGGGACTTAGAATAATTCGAGAAAAACGGAGGAACGTGGTCTCTATGCCCGATTTTGCTCTGAAGTGTTTTGAGCCAAACACTTAGAACATTTTCGTCGAATATTTTTGGGACTTGTAATTTTTTACGGTTTTGACTAGTTCATTAAATTACATATCATTGTTCCTTTGTAGACTTGTAACTTCACTAATACAACACATTAAAATTATTCGGGTAGTCATTACAAAAACTAAGTTTGTTCTTTTGAGAAATTGTTTGTTAAATATTTCCCGTTAAAATAGCGAACATGGAACAATTGATCTATTTTCAAGAAGATTTGTATGTGAGAATTTTAAAGTCTCGTACTAATTTTAAGAAAACGGGCAAAGATAAATTAACCAAGGAATATGTTGAGAGCAGATTAGAGATAGTTGAGCACCTGTGGTTCGAGTTTCTGGCTGGACACAAGGAACTTATGCGAAGTCATACCAGAGACGAGTTAAAGGCTTCGTCATATGTTGAAAATGAAATATATGATAATTGTGACGAAGTTTTTTTGGAGTATAAAACCGAACTAAAAACATTATTATCCAAGCTCAGTGTGTCAGGTGAGAGTTCGAACAGAATACCAACTGTAAGTGCCAACATACAATTGCCAAAAATCAATATCAATACTTTTTCTGGCAAAAATTACACGGAATGGAATTCATTTCGTGACTTGTACTGCTCGTTAATTCATGACAATAAAGATTTGGACGATGTTCAAAAATTATTGTACTTAAAGGGCTATTTAACGGGAGAAGCTGAACAATTGCTAAGCAACATTCCAATCACCCACGAGAATTATGAAAGATCCTGGGACTTGCTCGAAACTCGGTACAATAATAAAAAATATATATCGCATCAAATTCTCGATCGGCTTCTGGGTCAACGGAATCTTGCTGAGGAATCAGCTAACAGCTTAAAGGAATTGTTAAATACTACGGATGATTGTTTAGCTTCATTGTCTAATTTAGGGATCAATACTGAAAACTGGGATGTTTTAGTAATCCACATTATTGTAAAGAAGCTGGACCCAGAATCGAAGAGACAATGGGAATTTAGTTTTGCCAATGCTCAGGATTCGGAGGAATTACCCACCTACGAACAATGTCGAGAATTTCTTACGAAACGTTATCGAGCGTTGGAATTTCTGGATTCTGGATCCACTACTAGAAATAAATATCAGGGTCGGTCTAATAAGTCCGTCAATAAAACACATTCTATGCATGTAGCTCACTTTCACTGTCTTTATTGTTCGGGGGAACACATGCTTACTCACTGCGCGGCATTCAAGAAAATTCATGTGGATGCCAGACGTAACTTTGTTGAATCCAATAAAGTTTGCTTTTGCTGCATGGAAAGCAATCACACTGCTATTAACTGCAGTAGAAAAATAAAATGTAAAATATGTATGAAACGGCATCATACTCTTTTGCACCGGGTGAGTGTAGATGATGCCAACCAGTCTCGTGAACCTTCCTCTTCGAATAATGAAAAATTGAAGGAGTCACTACCAACAGAATCGGTTCCTGTTGTATCCTGTTTTACACAGAGACAGAACCCTATATTATTAGCAACGGCGTTAGTGAAAACTGAAACGCGAAATGGCCAGCATATTAATATTCGAGCATTGTTGGATCAAGGGTCGCAATCTTCATTTATAACGGAAGCGACGGTCCAACAACTGGGTTTGAAGAAGAAGTCTGCTAATGTCCATATAACAGGAATCGGTGGAGCCAAGGCTTCAGTATCCAGAGCAACAGTGACTGTTAGCATAACGTCGCGAATCGACCCTCAAGTGGTTATAAAGGTAAAAGCACATGTACTCAAGTCTATTACTACCCTTTTACCTTTGAACGACGTAAAGGACGTCGAGTGGCCAGAACTTCGAGAGACAGTATTAGCAGACCCAGGTTACTACACTCCTGATCACGTCAACATGCTCTTGGGTGTAGAAGTATATGGACAAATTCTTCAGGAAGGAGTTAAAAAGCATCCTCATGGCACTCTCATAGCACAATGTACTTCTTTGGGTTGGATTCTATCTGGAATGATAAGTACTCCAAGCGAATCATCTGAAATGAAAGAGAAGAAGCAGAAAGAAGATGCAGCTGTTGATAGTTCTTTGAAGATTTCTGCTGCTATGCAGAGAAGACCATCCGGAGACCTGAAAGAAAAACATAAAAATATTAATAATAACACAGAAATAAATAATACAAAACATGTAAAAAGAAAAGAAGTAAACTTACCAATGAGAAAAGAATCGCGTTCGTTTAATCTGTATTTCAACAAAGACGAAAATGATGTAGATACACGGTTATGAGACAGACCGATTGCCATGCGTCCGGTGAGTAAGCAATGTCTTCAGTCTATCATTATCGAGTATGTAAATGCTAGTAATTGTAAGCAAAAATAAGATTTTATTGTACAACATAGCATTTGTTTGTAATTTATGATAAGTCAAGTTTTGCAATCACTTTGTTTCATAATCAGTGGCTTCACCACATAACTCACCCCACATCGAATGTATGTAAAATGTGTCATGGTAATGAACAAGGCTATGCTTGTTCATGGCGGGTGATATGTATAAGTATCAGTGGACATTAGTTCCACGCGGCAACAACAGATGGCGTTGTACATTGTTAAAACGCGCAATTGGAATTTGTTGGCTATGTACGGCGTCTGTTTTGTTTTCAAATAAAATTGTCTTTTGGTTCAGTAGCAAATCTGGTCGTTTTATTACACCAACTTCTACTCAAGCGCAGCCCGGGCGAGGCGTGCGGGACCAGGAGATCGTACAATGACTATGAAAAAATAATCGGCCAAGTACGAGTAGGACTCGCGCACGAAGGGTTCCGTACTGTATGGGAGCCCCCATTAAATGTTTATTTTATTTTAATTTAATTGAATTATTTATTATTGAATTTAATATACAACTAAATATTCTGTGAATATTTCAAGCACCTGTTACCATTATTTAATATCGAGCGAAAAACGGTCAAAAATTTAGGTTTGTTGTATGGGAGTCCCCGTTAAATATTAATTTTATTCTGTTTTTATCTTTTTATATTTGTTGTTATAGTGGCAACAGAAATACGTCATCTGTGAAAATTTCAGCTTTCTAGCTATAACGGTTCATGAGATACAGCCTGGAGACCGACAGATAGACAGACAGACAGCGTAGTCTTAGTAATAGGGTCCCGTTTTTACCCTTTGGGTACGGAACCCTAAAAACTAGCAACACTGAAAATATGACAATTGACTGATGTTGAATGTAATAATTTCAGTAACAAGACATTTTTATTTTATTTTATATAGTATGATACTGACTAGACATCGTAATAATAGTTTCGTTGCTCAGAGAAGGTTTTGCAAACAAACCAATAAAAATACGAATAATATTTGAAAATATATCGTTAACGAGTCAAAACAATGACCCATGGTATACATCAACCCCTTTCTGAATAATCTTGTAGATGGTAGAGGTTATATGATAAAACAGTACAAAAATTTTCTAAAATTGATTTTCACAACAACACAGGTGACGCAACCGTTAAATGCGATAAGACATAGACTGTTATATCTAATACTTGTTTCTCTTTAATCTGTAATGAAAAACAAGGTAAAGGCAATAGATGATCAAACCAACCGATGTTTACCTGGCGGCGCTCAGTCATGGCGGTTATCCAGAAAATTTGCAAGACATGGCCGGTGGTAAAGCATGAAGCTCTAGGTTTCGATGAAAAATTACATTTAGACGTCCTCCGCCGCACTCTGGGGGCTTAAAAAGTAAGAACGTAAGAAGTTTCTTACGACTGATAATACTAACAGATGGTCGATGTCTTTTCTACGAATTAAAATATATTTAAATATTAATTTAGCTAAATCAATTACCAGAGAAAATGCTTTTGCGCTAATTGCTTGACAAAATGAAGTATTATAGTTTGGTAACGATCGATTACTTTAATGACAGATAATTAATAAAAAGTTAATTTTGTAATTCCAGACACCTCATCTATGGGATCACCCTAATTAGAACAAAATGTTTTAAATTAATGAGCGAGTGAGTTATAAAAAGGTATTTCAAATATTAAAATCACTCATTCATCACTAGATAGTTTGAAGGAATACACCTGCCTTTTCAATTTTCAATCCACTTACATCGTCTTAAAGTATTAGAAGAGGAAATGGACAGCACGCCGAAAATCAATGGCATTGAAATCTACGGCATGCCGCTGCCATTTTTACCTACCAGCACAAAGACTTCTTACACCATAATGCGGCTCAAAGCACTACAGCAGCGAAGGGCGTGCTGGCAAACCCAACTGTATAGCGGCCAATATTATTCTCATACGAAGCATATGAGAACCAATAACATGCAGCATCCGCATCGTCATACTTCATCGTATGGATTTCAACCGCAAAGGATACAGCCCCAAATGATCCAGCCACATATAAGACAGCCAGATGTGACATCAAGTTTGTCGCAACGAAGCTCAGTTCCAGCGATTCCAGCGCGGTCCATTTCATCACTGCAAGCTGATTTAGTTATTCCAGCTCCGCATCGCATATCGCCACTGAATTTCAGCAGAACTGGTATCACAGAGAACATCTGGATAGAATACAACTTGCCTGTGGATGAATGACTTGTGTGTGTCGGAGTGTTACAGCTTTCGTAACGACACGTAACTTGCCTGTGGATGAATGACTTGTATGTGTCAGAGTGTTCATAATTCTGGTTAAGGTAGTATATGAGTTTGAAATTAATTAAGTTTCTATTTAAATTTATATTTTGTATTGTAACAAATTATGTAAATTACTTGTAAAATGATCTCAAACTATGTTGTATACAACTGACTTTATAGCTATAATTTGTTCCATTTTTGTTACTATTGTATGTATTTATCCTTGTTAAAGCTGCCTTTCAACATTTTTATTGTATTTTGTTTTGCTTTACTTGTGTTCTTTTACGTAGTTTCTACTCATTTTTTACGTAGTTTTTATTGTTTTTATTTATTTGACTGAGTTTTCTGTAAATAAAACTAAGGTTAATAATAACAAATATTTTTAAATTAATAATCAACCCCTTTCACAGTTTAAGTTCTCTCATAATTTAGGTTCTTTGGTAAAGTTATGTTGATGATTTTTTTAAATAAAATAAAAGCTTCTAAAATTGATAAATAAATTACTTGTCAGTTTTAAAAGCGTATTTAAAAAAAAAACTTAAAAACCCTAGGATTTATATATTTTTTAAATGTAACATTTTACATGTACTATTTTATTATTAAGTACTCCTAATAGAAAATAATTAAATATTAACAGTTACCTATCTCGTTTAGATATGTTTAAGAAAAGTTAAATATTAGCGTATTTCTAAATACAAAATTGATAAATAATTTAAGTCCAATATCATACAATAATGCAGTTGCAAATTATGCCGCAAATCATGCAGCCACATATATTATGTTGAAGTAGCGTATAACAAAGCCAGAGGCAACATCCAATTTAGGGCGGCACAATGTAGTACCAGCGATTCCAGCGCAGCCAATGTCTCCAGTGTGACCAAATTTAGCGATGCAGCCTCCTCATCACATCGCATATCACCATTGAATTAAAACAAAAATGGTATCGCTGCTAATATCTGGACTGAATAATAAAATTTATCTGTGATTGAATGATATTGTTTCAAGAAAGAGAAATCCGCTACTAGACATGTGACTCATTAATACGAGATCAAAAATTGTATGATATCGGTTGTACACAGTACAAGATCTTCTTCGAAAGAAGACATTTTGTACATGTCTAACCACAAAATGTGTTAAATAAATGCTCAGAGTAAAATAATCGCATTGAATGCTTAATTTGAATGGGATTTCATATTTTTTAATTAGATTTTTGTTCAAGGCCGTCATCACGGTACCATATTTTACAAGAAATGTCAAAATATAATAAGATCAGAAAATATGAAATATCTTTAAATGAAGATTGTTATGAAAGAAAATAATAGTAAAATATTTTTTCAAAACAAATAATTGAAAACTGTACAGGCCTGAACTTATTTAACTTAACTATATTTTTGCATTATCTCTTTTCATAGTCTTTTATGTTATTGTTTATTCGACTTTAGTTACCTAGTAATGCATGTGTTTGCTCCTGTTGTTTTTAAAGCTCAACAATTTCTTAGTATTTAAGTTTTCAATTTGGTTTTATACTATGTATCTGACAATATTTTAGTTTGTATACAAAGCTATTTCACACAAATACTTAATACACACTGCCTGATGTCAAGTAGAACATGCGGTCTAGGGTGCAACACTCTTACCTAGAAAATACCTATTTACTCGGGATTTGAAGACACACACGTCGTATTTAGCGGGAAGACAGACCCAGACAAAGCGATCCACATTCTGACTGTTCGTATGAGGAATGTGGAAAAGTAGAGATGAAATCCGATCCAGAACCTATAGGCCAAGCTTGCGACCAAGACAAGCCACGAAAAGAACTCTTTTCGATGTGTGAAAAAGTGACAGATATACTTCGCCATAACTCTGTCTCGTTCTGATTTGCGGGGCGCATCCTAGCCCGGCTAGACTTAAAAATTACAATATATTCGGATTTAGCCGCGACTGAGAGACTAATGCCTCTCACAGGGGGCTTCAAGTTCAACTACAAACGAGACGGACTTGGTAATGTGCTGACACGGAGGCTTTTTAGAATTATTTGTCACTAGCTCTAATCTAAACCTTCAACATCACCTGCGTAATTTAACACGGCAATTTTGCTTTCGTCTGTTCAAATGTAGATTTTCGACACTACGGTTACTACAGGCTATAAAGTATGCGACCACGAAAAGCGACGAAAAAAACTCATTTTGACGTGTGAAAAAGTGACAGTTACATACTTTGCCATAATGCTGTCTCGTTCTGACACTACAAACGAAATAATTCGTGGCGCGCATACTAGCCCGGTATGCGCGCCAGGTCGGCTGAACGAATCTCGTGGAAACTTGGTACACGGTTTCTGTTTTATAGTAGCAGATTTTTAAAATGAAAACTTATTCTTCTTTAGTATTTTAATTTTATAATTTAATTGTAATCTGTAATTTAATAGTAATAATCTTATTTTAATTTTATCGTAATGCAAAGTGACTACCTGCCAATAATATGTGATTTTTATGTATGAGTCTTGGTTACTTGAAATAAACGTTTTATTATTATTATATTCAGATATTTATTTAATATCTTAGATTTAATTTTTACAATATTTTTATAAAAACAATATAAAAGCATTATAAAAACTTAACCTAGGTTGCCGCCAGCAGCGGGGCGGGGCCCAAGCTACCGGTGGTTGGAGCTACAGACTGAGGAACCTCCTGACGATGCGCGCCGTGTCCAGGATCACTGCCTTCTGAATCTGGCCCTTGACCCAACCGTCTAGCGAGAGCCTCTTGAGATGTTGGTCGAGGCTCTTTGCTATTAAACCGTTCACCGACACGACTATCGGGACAATGATCGCCGAGTCAACATCCCACATGGCGGTAACCTCGTGAGCCAAGTCAAGGTACTTACTGAGCTTGTCCTTTAAAAACGTGGTCCCTCTCTATCTACCACGCGGCGAAAATGTACCTATGCCAGCTCCTGTACATGGTATCCATCCATCCATCAGCCATAAGAAGTCCACTGCTGGACATAGGCCTCCGCTATGGATCTCCAATAAGACCGGGTAGAAGCGGCTTGCATCCAGCGCGACCCTGCTGTCTTAATGAGGTCATCCGTCCACCTTGTGGGTGGATGTCCATGTGCCCTGCCCATTGCCATTTCAACTTGCCAATCCGTTGGGCTATGTCGGTAACTTTGGTTCTTCTACGGATCTCCTCATTTCTGATTCGATCTCGCAGACGAGACTCCGAGCATAGCCCTCTCCATAGCTCGTTGGGCTACTTGGAGCTTACTAATAAGGCCCATAGTGAGAGACCACGTTCCTGTGCCATAAGTCATCACTGGCAACACACACTGGTCGAAAACTTTCGACTTTCTGTACATGGTAAGAACAGGTGATATCTTGGAACGCGTATATGTGTAATCATATATTCATAGCGATTCACAGGTATGATAATTTAATATCACAAGTCACTCCAGTGGCTTCCAAGAGTAGTAAAAGTTTTTATCATTGCTTGGGGAGCACCAGTGGGGAATATTTTGATGTATGCAGGCACTTAACGACTTGTTTGGCACATATTGTAGGTTTCTGGGTCAGGTGCATATTGGGAATTGTTTTTACTAGATTGTTACACAAACAACGGCGCTGTCCTGTTGTTTTTTGGGTTACAAATTGTGTGATGTAGTAATATAGGGCGCCGTAGTTTTGTGCGCTGTTTTGGGCTTAGGTAAAAATTACTAAGCGGTCTAATTTAAATAAGTATAATGTTTGTGTATTTCTAATAATTAATTCTTTTAAAAATATCGTCCGTTTTCGTTCTTCACAGATAAATTGCATTTCAATGTACAGGCACAAACAGTGCAAATAATTGTTCTAACTGTGACAGTGGTAACATTTATGAGTCATATAGTGTCAATATTTTTAAATATTAGGTTTGTGGGGGCTGGTACTTTGTCACCAACTGGATACAAGTTCTACCTAATTGAGTACCTACCAAAGAACGAAAGTTACCGAAAGAAATATTAAGTAATAATCACAAAATTATTGCGATAAAAATTTGAAGAAAATAGATATCATAAGTGAAGATTTTATTCTCAAGCCTAAGAAGCGTTGAGGCAGAATTTAGAATCAGAGAAATCTCGAGCAAACCTTCACGTAGAATCTAGTAAGTTGTAGTCAAATGTTTAAACTGCCAACCATTAAAAAGGAAACTATATTCGACGTCACTAGAAAAGGTAATCCAATTCAGCTAGATACTTTGAAAGCGGATAAAAGAATATGCCCATTGCCCGTTCAAAATCACTACGAATTTGGGCCAAAACTCAGCTCCGCCAAGCGAAAAATTCACCCGGACCCTTGTCGACAGAATCGACTATTAAAACGAGAGTTTTATGCATATGAGTTCCTGAGCCTCGCAAATGAGAAAAAGAAAAAATCTTTTTAAAAATGAGTATTGCAAAAAATTAAATCGGCCAAGTACGAGTCGGACTCGCGCACGGAGGGTTCCGTACTGTATGGGAGCACCCCTTATTTTTTTTAAATTTTTTTAAGTATTTATTATTGAAGTGAATATAAAATTTAATATTCTGTGAAAATTTCAAGCATCTACCTGTTACCATTTTTATTATAGAGCGTCTAAAAAATGAGGTTTGTGGTATGGGAGCCCCCCTTAAATATTTATTTTCTTTTCTTTTTAGTATTTGTTGTTATAGCGGCAACAGAAATACATCATCTGTGAAAATTTCAGCTGCCTAGCTAACATGGTTCATGAGATACAGCCCGGTGACAAACAGACAGACAGACGGACATCGAAGTCTTAGTAATAGGGTCCCGTTTTTCCCTTTGGGTACGGAACCCTAAAAACCTGACACTTGGCATCTTGAGACTCTGTCGCTGCAAACTTTGTGAAAAATTCAATGTCACGCTCTGACAAATTTGCAACGAAGTTTTAGCGACAAGGTTCTATGGTACATTTTATTCTCCTTTCAAAGGACATGGTACGCTGCACGATGTGATTGGGTCTACGTCGATCTGGAAACTTGATAACCTTATCAAAGTTGAGCGATGGATTTTTTGAAGATTTGATTAAGTTCGCTTTGAGATAACAAGTACGTGAGTACGGTTGATTTGTTTTGCCATAACTTAATTTCAAGACATCAAGTTCAAGTAAGTTTAAGTCAAGTAATAAGTTCGCTAGAACTTGATGAAACTTTGATTTGAAAAATTGTCTGTACCTTCAGTATTGAAAGTTTAATGAATTTTACGTAGGTGAATGATAAAGGCCATCATTATTGTGATTACTTTTAAAGAGCTCTAATCTTTTGATGCTTTTGAATGTAGGTGCTAATCCTAATTTGGTTTTAAATCAACTATGCTAATGACTTTTACGAAGATGACGTATTACATTTTATTATGACACTTAAATAAATTATTATAAATTTTCAAAATTAAAAAGCAAAATATTGGCTTGTTGAGCAGGCATTCTATAAGGTACAAGACTTTCTACAAAAAGTAGAGTGACCTAATTTGTGTTTGTGATTGTAGGTATGTATTCGAAATTAATTTAATTGCTGTTATTTGACTTAGTTGTGACACTACAAATTGTTGTTAATTATTGCTTTTTTATTGTTATTAATTAATTAAATCAATTATTAGTTATTGTGATTTACAATGAATACATTAGTTTTTCTTTGACATGTAACTTATATAGTTATAAATAAATAATTGTATTGTATTGTATTGTAAAATTCAATGCGATGATACAACTATTCAGTGTGCTAGTCAACCATTTTGGCTCATCGAATTCAATAGTCAACTATAAGCCGCTAAACCCAAAAAACCAAAGCCGTCCTGCCAAACCATTTCAAAATTGGAACCGGCGCGCCTCCTAAGCGGATTTTTGTCACACGAAATAGTTTTGCATCTACCCTCATTTTTATCACTTTGTGATAGAGTTGAAATTTGGAGAAAATTGAGTGAAATGGAACTTTGTTGGCTTAAAGCCTGTGCATAGAGAACACAGATTTGAAATAAGGAAGTTCAGCTCATCCTATTGGTAGACTGCCTCTTCTGACTTAGTACACCTGTGTTCTGTTTGATAAAGTGTGACTTACAGACGCAAGGTAAAATCAGTTCGAAGGTAAAGTTGGATATTCTTTTGAAAGTATTTTCTTTGAGAATTTTCTTCGTGGACTATTCGTATTTGGTATGCCAAATAGATTCATGTCTGAATGGAAGTTCTAATGCAACTGTGACTTGGCTGCTATATTTTTGAGAAAATAGTGAGATTATATTACTTATATCTATTTTAAGTGTTTATAAACATCTAATTATTAAAATAAGTGATGACTGAACCGCTCTTTTTAACCGACTTCAAAAAAGAGAGGTCCTACTTCGACTGTTTTTTTAGGGTTCCGTACCCAAAGGAAAAACAGGACCCTATTACAAAGACTTCAATGTCCGTCTGGCCGTCTGTCCGTCTGTCTGTCTGTCTGTCACCGAGCTGTATTTCATGAAACACGATAGCTAGGCAGCTGAAATTTTCATAGATGATGTTTTTCTGTTGCCGCTATAACAACAAATACTAAAAACAGGATAAAATAAATATTTAAAAGGGACTCTCATACAACAAATGTGATTTTTAGGAGTTTTTTGCTCGCTATTAATAACGACAAGAAGAATAGGGCTCCCATACGGTACGGAACCCTTCGTTCGCGAGTGCGACTCGCACTTGGCCGATTTTATATAAATTTTATGTAACCAAGCTGAGTAATTTTAAAAAAATCAACAAATATGCGTAAATTACTATATCGATATAATATAAAGCGGCAGCCAATTCGGCGGAGCAGCACAAACGGCGCAAGTATGCAAGTATTTGTATGCACCTCGGCAGTGTTTATATTTATTGGAGCCGTTTGCAGTTGAGATATTAGGTCCGTGGAGGCTGGGAGATCATCTTGTTTTCAAAGTCTTTCTGAGCGTTTTGTGGACACGACGCGTGTCCAAAATGCTGGTGTTTTTTTGGCTCGACGTATAAGCATTGCCATTCAGCGTGGCAATGCTGCCAGCATGCTGGGCACGCTGCCAACTGGCAGTGGGCTTGAGCATTTGGATAATCTTTAGACCTCCAAGGGTCCCTGGATGATCCAGCTGCTTGTTATGTAGGTAGTAGTAGTTTATGTAATTTTAAATTATATAAGTCTTGTATTTAGTAGCAGTTAATAAAGGCACTTGCCCTATATCAATAAAATCCGTGCGAACTATTCGAATTTTGTACACGGTTGGGGTCGATCATGTAATTTTTGGCGATTTTTTTATGTATAGTCTTTTGCTAAGCCTCGATTTACTTTCAGGTCCTGATGATGCTGTTGTGTCAAGAACATGCACGAAAAGCTGAATTTTGTGCTGCCTGACACCCTTTAACCACCTCTTCTTTTCGCGCATTCGTATCGATTGCTTGGTCAAATAAGTATGTGTGAAAACCAGATTTTACTGCTTTTTAAAGAACATTATTAAATACTAGCTTTTACCCGCGGCTTCGCCCGCGTTGTATTTTGATTTTGGCTTATGTTTATGTCGGCTGCGAAACCTAACCTAACTGACAAAATATCAAAATACCTTAGAGGAATGCTTTTGTTGGTTAAGTTACGGTTGGAGTGTATATACAACCCCCCCGTGTATTCCCGCCTTGTCGGGGGGGAGGTCTGAGGCAGCTGAAAAGGCGGCGCTCGAAGTCTCCCTCTTCTTTGGGTCTTTTCCCCCAAGGAAGCTTAGAGGCTGGCACTTGAGTTTCAGCCGCTTTTAACTAAAGCAGCTGAGAGGATGGCCGGTAGGTTGCATGCCTTATGAGGAGTGTCGCAACTTAGGCGGGCTGCAGTGCCGCTCTTGCGACGCTGCATCCGAGGAGTTTTTTTTATTATATCGCGAAATATCCCTGACATGATCAGGGGTCTTAATTACAAATGAATAAAAACTAAGTATACCTATATTTCAATGTTTTTGGCTGTTTGCAGTTATAATAAACATTACAATGGTACAGCAAAGTTTATACCTACTTGTTCCTAATTAAGTATTGCTTTTTTACAAATATTTGTGCAAAAATTCGATAAAATTGTTTCTAAGGTTTTTTCGTGTTAGATTAATTCCAATTTTTTGTTGTAAATCAAATCTCTGCTTTCCATAAACTGGGCATTCCAAGATTATGTGCAGTGGAGTCTCCTCTTTTGTGGGTTCACAGATGCACGATGGGCTTTCCCTCAACTTAAATCGATGTAAGTATTGGGGAAACTCACCATGCCCCGTCAGCACTTGAGTTATGATTCCCACTGGTGCTATTTCTCTTACGATCTTGTATGCCGCCCTTGCATCCGGAAAATATGTTTTGGTTACCGCCGCTGTGTGTCCATCCTGATACCGCCGGTTCCATTCGTCAAGAGAGTCCTTTCGGATTTCTCGCTTGACGAATGAAACGGGGCAGTTATCCTAAATAGGTCTGCACTTCGAGTGCAGTGCTGCTTCCTTTGCTAGCTGGTCCGCTCTCTCATTTCCCTCCATCCCCGCGTGCGCTTTAATCCAATAAAGTTTCACTATTTTATTTTGTGCGTGTAGTAACTTTATGTTAGCTTTGAATTTACTGCTAAGGGATGGAGGGAAGATACGCCAACTACCGTTTCCAGTGCAGACCTGGAGTCACAAAAGATTTTTGCTTTTTCGGTAGCCTCAAGAAGTGCCAATAACTCGACCTGTTACACAGAGCACCAATCGGCCAATTTCAGCTTGCGGGTACTGATCTCAGCGGCATCATCCCAAATGGATAATGCCGCCCCAACTTTCCCTTTAATTTTACTGCCGTCTGTAAATATGTTAATTTCTCGGTTAAGATTTTGCTCTAGTGCTGCTCCGTCTGCCAGGCATATGAACTCCAGCTCCTCCTGCTGCGCTGGGTGTGGCTTCTTTTCTGTCTCTCTATCTCCAGTTACTTGCTGGGAATAATCTTTCTTAGTTTCATAAAGCAAGGCTGCTTCTTGGACTCTGATATGACAGCCGAGGATAAGGGGCCGCGGTGGGATATATGGAACTGGTGGTGTGGGTGCCGCCACCTACCCTACCTTCCGCTAGGCCGTCAACGTGTTGGCAGACGCAGTGGGGCTGCAGGGGAAGAGAGGTGTCGGTATCGCGATTGCCGTTCTCACTGCCCTCTGCAGTTGAAGAGGCAGGCGCTGGGCTACTATGACTGACCCACTGCACTGGGACCAGGGCGTTGGAATGCTGTCTGACGTTCAGTACTGGTTAGTCCCGAGTGGTGGATGACGATGTGTCTTGTGCTCCGAAACACTCCGTCACTATGGCGAGAGCGCAAGCTCCGTTATGGAGCCCGAGTCTGGGCTAGTGCTGTTGAGTGCCGCGAAGGAGTGCGAAATATGTGGGAACGTCCTAAACTTGCCATGACAGGTTATTTCTGGCGCTTAGACGGCTGCTACCGCAGCCCACTCACTTAGTTTTTATCCTATCCTACGGGAACTGTTAAAGTTTTTGCGATAAAAAGTGGCCTATGTCACTTTTCGTCTTTCAAACTATATTCATGCAATATGCCAAGGCAAGTTGCTCCGTTGCTGAGAAAAATTTATCGTTAAGTCCTACGGGAACCACAATTTTTTCCGGATGGAAAGTATCCCAAGTCACTTTCCGTCTTCCAAACTATGCCCACCCCAAATATCAAGTCAATCCGTTGCTCCATTGCTGAGAAACAGTTATTGTCCTATCCCATGGGAATCACGAATTTTCTCGAAATAAAAAATCAGGTCAATCTTTTGCTCCGTTGCTGCGTCAAAGAGGAACAAACCAACAAACTTTTCGGATTGATAATATTAAAGTATGATGATTCTGTACCATAAAGGTAGAATAAAAAAACATGTTGAACCTCTAATGATAGAATATTTAAAAATATTTTTAATGTCAGACAAAATGACGGCCTGGTATTAAACGTCATAGTAACATGTAGCATGCAGAGGGAAAATAACATTTTATCCAATTTTAATGTCAGTTGTCATTTTCAATCCATACTTTATTTCCTCTTCAAGGGGATATAATGGTAGAAAAACAATTTGTCGCGTTGCCACGCTACTTGTGATTTATAAAAGTCTGCAGAAAATGTCACCTGTCATCTAATTACGTTTGGCTGTGACGTTTCGTTAGTCCATATTAGCGTCATAGAGGAATTAATCACTTAGCGTCTTTGTGATAGTGGCGACAGTTTCGCTTTCGAGGGTTTTTGTCCTGTCCTACAGGAACTATGAAATTTTTCGGGATAAAAAGTATCCTAAAGCTCCTTCCGCCTTTTATACTATATCCATGCCAAAAATCAAGTCAATCCGTTGCTCCGTTGGCGCGTGATAGAGTAACAAACCAACAAACCAACAAACTTTTCGGATTTATAATATTAGTAAGGATTTAATCAGTCTATTAAGGCAGGCTCACTACAGGACAAGTAGAAAGACGCCGCACTACCACCCCTTACACTGTCGATTGTCTTTCGATACGTAAGAAGCGGTTAGACTCAACATTTCTGATTCGTATATTTATGTATGTAAATGGCTAAAAACTCCCAAAAATTGAATTTCGCGCCCTGATTGAGATGATAAGCCTTAAGTAAAAAACAAAGTAGTCAAGACCAACACAGACACTATTATCATTAATTGTAGTCTAAACTCAAAGTCAACAGTAGGCATCGTTCTCTCGGCGGGGAAACTTAAACAATAACCCGCAGATGTTTGCCCAATATCGGGATATTACCGCCATCTAATTACAATGGTTTATTCTGTAGGTCGCTCGCTCTGTCATCATTCATGATGATATTAACAGAATTAGAAATGAATTTTATTGTACCTAGTTCGCGCCAATAAGTAAACATAATCTCACCATCTTAGGTAAATCAGACATAAAACCCGATTACATCGTAATTATATTAGCTAAATAGCATAGTTCTGTTTCTTTTTCACTGTAGGCATTCGATAGAGAGATCGCTTTTTACGTTACTATTAAATTTACGCTGGCGCCTCTGTAATCGGTTAAATAAAATTATTCATCTAGTTGCGGTTTTGGGATCATTTTCCTTGTATATTTCTGCGTAAATAATGTGTACTGGGCGCTTTGTTATCTTAAATAATTATGAGTGTTTCTACCGGGTCGTGCGTGATTAAACTGTAACAGGAAGTTTGGATATTAAAGCCACACACGAATCACAGGAGCCGTGGTGAATCACGATTGCCTTCAAACGTGAGGCGTTTGATCAAACTCGAACCTGTATCAATAAGTTCTTTGAAATTCATAAACAGATATATATACTACTAGCTTTTACCCGCGGCTTCGCCCGCGTTATTTTTTGATTTATTTACCCCTGAAATTGTGCATTTATCTAACCTATGATGGTGTATAATGACTAGACAGAGACAATGATAAATGTCAGAGGTAAAATAACTATGAAAGGATTGTACTGCTCCTGCGGCGCAGAAAGATGCGCTTTCAGCTTTCATTCCCAAGAATGAAATTTTACTTAAGTGAGAAAATAAAATTAAGTATTGTGATCGTGTAACATACATTATTTATTTAAATTTTCTTTATTCTAGGACAATATCATAGGTTCGGTATATGAATGTTATAAAAAAATATTACTTATTTACAAACAAAACTTAAAAACATTTCATTAACTACAAGACTACAACTATTAAAACTAACCTACTTAAAATAAAAACTTTTTTTTTTTTTTTTTTAATAAAAAATAATAAGCTAAGTACAAAAAATAAATTTAGAATTGTATGCCTAATAGATCAATGCATACAAAATCTGTTACATTTTTTTAAATTTATTTTTTTATTAACTACAACAAAACTACACTACTATTACACAAAAAGCATTGGATCATCCTCAGACCTTTGAAGGTCTAAAGATAATCCAAATGCTCAAGCCCACTGCCAATACAAACAAATTAAATTAATTAATTTTTAAATTTACAATATATTATGTTAAATTCTTGAAAGAAAACATCCTATTTATTGATGAAAAAACTAGTTGTTTTTTCAGGGGTATACAATTTCCGATGATCCGTTATTACCTAATATTATGACGAAGGTAACACTGAAAATTTAGAATCTCCAAAATGGAACAAGGTAGAAACTATATTATAATCTTTTACCATAACTGAATTGTTTTATTTTTGCAAATAATAACTACATGACGTGTGCTTGAGAATTCACGGAAATAGAATGGTTATATTATACGCAAAGTCTCTTGAAGTTGTGTAAAAATTAAACTCACGGTTGTTTTAAAAAAGAGTTAGAGCCAATATTATAATGACATATACAAAAACATATTTCAACAACCACATGGGATACAAAACCTACAGGGACCGTTCTCTCGTTGACCGAGAACTAGGTATGAAATTTGGCAAGCAGCTTTGTCATAGAGTACACATATAGAATTAAATCTGACAACTGCACAATATTGAAATACTCGTAATCATAAAAGTAGGCTCTTTTTTAACGTGAACAATTTCGCGCTTGGCTCTTAAATGCAAGAAATGGGGGTCCAAATTTAAAAGTAAATTAATCGTATCATGTGGGGTATCAAATGAAATATTTTTATTCCCCCAAACTAAAACAGGTTTTTGATTCTTTTTACAACATAAATTTTTCGGTTTATGATGATACATTTTAAAAATATCCTCTTATGTCAATGACTGAACTTGCTAAGTATTTGCTTTCGTCTCTAAGGTTATAACAACTAAATTCCAGATTTCTTGAAATTTTTGGAATTCATACCCTATATTGGGACCCTTGGTGGGCTAACCTGACTCACACTGGTCCGGTTTTATTTAATAACTGCTTTGATAGCCCATTCTACATGCTTTCAGAATTATCTAGTATGCGTTTTTTTTCTAATAATCCATGATATGTTTTAAGACATAACTCTAACGAACTATTTAGATTGTTGAACATTTCACGCGTTTTAGACCTAATAGTGCTCATTTTATGAAAATAATCAGCCATAGCATCTAAAATTTCTTGCGATGTAATCATTCTAACATGTTTTTGATGATTTACTTTTGTCGTAAAATCGGTTGCGGTATTCGGTGTATCCTGTGTGTTATTCTCGAAAGCAATACTATCTACTCCACTATTGCGATCGATGCATGCATGATCGATTTCCGGATCTACATTGTTCTGCTCTATTAACTTTTCGGTTTTTGTCATTTTTGTATGCAAATCATTTTGTGAATTATTTTCTTTAGCATTCAAAAGTAGGTTCTTGTTGGAGATTGAAACTTCTGGCAAAAGTAATGGTGTATTTTTTGTAATGCGTTGCATTCCAAGATTTTGATCCATTTTGTTAGCTTCAGTAGAATTTTTAATATGTGTTCTTGACATATCCTGATTTTGGCGTAAATCTTGATGACTTGATATCTTTTGCCTTTTTAGTGGTGGCTCCATAAAGATATTTTCTAAGCTAGACATATTTGGTTGATTTCGGTCAGCAGATGGTTCACTCATTTTTTTATTTTGATCGTTTATTTTGTTATTATTATAAACAATCTTATTTTGTATTTTGTGATGCATTCTTTCTTGTAGAGAGTGGACGCGATTAGGAAAAGTCGAATTTTGAAGTTGTGGGAGAAACGGACTGGGTTGCATTACATAGTTTGATTGATTTTGTATAGCGTCATGTCTCTTCCACATAACACCTTGGCTAAAACCTTGTGTTTTTTCATATCTGCTAACTGTCTCTTCTGCAAGGTAGCGTTGCTGCCAAATGTCTTCTTGACGTGGTAAACATTGTGATCTATTAGCTAAGTTTAACAGGTTTTGTGCAGCAGATTGATTCATAATCATCCTTTCAACTATTGGATGGGAAGCAGATTGGGTGCTAAAAATATTTTGCTGAAAAGATCTGTAATCCGTTGACGATTTGTTTGGTCTTTGGTGTAGTAAATTTGATTCGTGGTAATTTTTTTGAGACTTAATTTCATCACCTTGAGTGAAAAATCTTGGGTCAGTACTATCCTTTTCAGAGTAGTTTTTGGCATTTAATACCGGACCTTGCAAAATTTCTTGCTGCTTATATTGATGAACTGACAGATTTTTCATCGTGGGCGGTGATAAAAACTCGAAATGACTTGTTGATTGCGATGAGTTTTTGAATGCCATTGAATTATTGTCAGCCTTCGTTATATAGGAAACTTCTTTCTCACGCGGATTTCTCTCAACTGTTAAAGATGGTATTTTTTGTAAGTTCTCAAATGATCGATTAGAATGTTGTACGAATGTAGGAATATGATAAGAAGTAGATGGCATATTATTTGTTACATCATAAGCACGTGGTTGTTGCTTATCTTGAATCACTTGAGTAGATCTTTCAGATATCGGCTTGCATTGAGATGGCATAATATTTTTCTTTGGTTTTTGACGGTCTTGAATTGTTTTTGAAGATTCTTCATTTGATTGTTTATGGTGAGAAATATGCGATACTAAACGTTGTCTCTTGTCATTTCGATTCAATTTATTAAAGTTTTCAGGTGTTGGATCATGTTGAGATGCAGATGACTTAGTATTCATCATGTCATGGAAACGTAGTTCTTGACCGTCTGGTATCACTTTTTTATATCCTTCATTTGATGGTATGTGATGAAAATTAGATAGAATATTGTTTTTCATAGTATAGACACGTGGTACTTGGTCATCTTCAATAATCTTAATAGATTTCTTGGGTATTGGGTTGCATTGAGAAGAGGGTGGTTTGTTATTTGTTGCATCAAAGACACGTGGTCTTTGATCATCTGGAACTGCTTTTAGAGATATTTCACTTCTTAAAATGTTTTGCGTAGTAGATAATATCTTATTCGTCATACCATGTGAATGTTGTCCTTGTTCACCTTGAATCACTTTAGAAAATCTTTCAATTGTTGATGGCATATTATTCGTGTTGTCATGGAAACGCAGGCCTTGATTATCTTGAATCACTTTTGTAGACCTATCATTCGATGGCGCGTGATTTAAAGTAGATAGCATTTTATTGGAATTAGCATCAACACGTAATTTTTGAATATTTTGAATCTCTTTTGTAGATTTTTCAGGTGTTGAATGGCGTTGAAAAGTAGATGACGTCTTATTTGTTTCGTCATCGGTAAGTGGGCTTCCACCATCATGAGTCACTTTTAAAGAATTCTTATCTAATGGTATGTGGTGAGAAGTAGATGGCATGTTATTTGCCATATCATGGAAAAGTGGTCCTTGGTCACGGGTCACACTATTCAATATTTCATATGCAATTTTTTTCGCTTCCGCATTTGAGTGAGTGTTTGAGGGATTCGGGTTTTTGGCTACTAAATCTGGCATTGGAGTATCTTGGTGTACTTGAGAAGACTCATCAAAACTATTAGTAGGTATTGGTACTGTCTTTGATCCGTTTAGCTCAACATTGCGAGAGCAAGTTTCTTGACTATTGCTACTGCCTGCAGTAGATTGTTTTCCAGTCGCCTCTTGTAAGTATAGCTCTTGAAGTTCATTGTCACTTCGTAACTTCTTTTCCAAAACAGGTGCTCGACCGGGATCTAAAATTGATGTTTTTACTTGTTATTACTTGAAGAAACTAATGATTACCTAACGAACATAAGGAATGAAAAGTAACATGGTTAACAAGGTAATTATTATTTATTTTTTACCTCAGAATCAATAAAACAAATAAACAACATGTATATGAATTTCCCGATTCAAATAAAATAAATCTACAGTTGCAAATCGTTTTAAATATTGCAAGCTTATTTTATGTTATTTTAAACAAAAAATGACATGTCGATAATTATGTTATATTACATTATTTTTTAATTTACAGCAGTAAATTTCAAGTTAAAAAGCAATTTTTAAATTATTTTCTGTAAAATGGACAACTCTCTGGAAACAAATTAATTATCTAACTAAATTTTCAGAGTAATGGAAATAAAATCCATTAGTTTATTTCCAAAAGGTAAGTTTTAATGACACATTTACTCACTTGTTGTATTGGATTCTTCTTCTTCAATCGGCTCTTTACCTTTTTTCTTCGCTATCCAATTCATCGCATCGATATAAGAATCTAAAAAAGAATAATTAACATGTTATAGGCACGATAACTAGTTAAAAATAATATGATAATTATTCCGTTAGATCAATTTACAAAAAATATTGGACACTTGGTTTTAATTTTATTTTTATCAAGTAGACAATAAATTACAGAAACAATCCTTGTCAAGTTGGGAGTGGGAGTGTTGGGAGTGGGGGCTCGTAAAGTCTCTTTTACGAGAAAAGTGCTATACTTTTCACGCAAAAGTGATATATTTTTCTCGACGTTTTACATGTGGTTTCCCGCTTATTGGGCGCTAAGTCCCGTAATATAAGAATTACCTACTGGAGTTTGCGCAAAAAGAAAACCGTCGTGGCGTTACCGTGAGCTAACATTATGATTAATCAGCAGCCAAGGTACTGACTAGTACTTATTAGACGCGAGTCTACTGATGAAAATTGAATTAGTATCTACCAAGTATCAAACACTTTCAGTTGTACTAGCAATGACAGAGCAGAGTTGTCAACGTAACAAAATTAGTAAAATGGTACACGGGCGACCTCGCCTACGACGCTTCTCTTTTTGCACAAATTCTAGTTCAACATACCGGTTTCATATTTTATGACTGCTCGGTAAAAACGAAGATCGGGATGCTGATAAATTTTTTCATTGCTTTTTGCAAGTTCTCTTATTTCAACAATAGTTTCAAAATCAGGAATCGCAACCGTAACGTTTTTCTTTTTTATATTACGTCGTAGTAACCAATTTTGTGGCACGCATTCGTAATCTTCGATTTTTTTTATTTGCAGGCAATTCCGAGAACTGGATAACAGCATAGACTTTCTTTTTTTCCTTTGGACCCATCTAGAAAAAAAAAACAATGTTATTTTTTGTATTGACCTACTACAATACCTAATACATGAAATACCTATAAATATATTTGTAATCTACTTTTAATTCCCTTTACTTTGATATGCTACTCGATAGGTTTTGTTAAAAATAATTTGAACTACTTACAATTTAGCACAAAAAATCTGCCATTTTTTTAAATATCTGTTAAAAGACACTTGGATTTTTGAGGCAAATCTAACGATACCTTAATTATTGAAATCCAATCAACCGTTTGTAAGATACGTGGGAATAGAGAAATTTACATACAAACAAGCAAGATACGCGCGAAAACAATACTCTTTCTTGGTAGTCGGGAAAATAGCAAAACAGACAACAATTGTCTAACACACGAGTTCAATAACTCAGCATTGACTGTTTTACGTGGGCGGATACACCACACCCAAAAAATATAACGCAATAGATTTCTTTCAGGCGTTTACATTGACATAATTACATCTACTTAGATATTATACCTATTTTAAAATAACAAGTATCTTTCATAACAAAAGAGATATTTTACCGTAAGTATACTTTAGAATTTGGCAAACAATAGGCCACATAAATTGGATTTACTTGCCTAAGTTCTTCAAAGAAAAATATTTTCCAAATATTTTTGCTTTTATGTCGCCATATTTTCATCATATCACTCATAAAGATACAAGCGGAAAATATTTTTCCACTAAAACTATAAACCATTAGCGAATAGAAATAGCGACATCATTTTACAAAACCAATAAAGCTAAAATTAAGTCACAGTACACGTTATTGAAATTTTGAATACGCCCTTTTTTCCATTAGTTTGTTTTATTGATTACCTTTCTAGATTGGTATGAATCCCTTGTAAAATCTCCAATGTATCTTTAATATTCACTGTTTTTTCACGTAATTGTGAATGTATCTTATACACTGTTTTTTTTAAACTTAATTTTGTTAAAAACTACTTCACTAATTTACAGATTCAAACATATGCGATACATTTCTCTACGTTCAATTTCAATCTGTTTTGTTATTCTATTACGAATATTGCCGAAGTGTCAAAGCTACAGTGCAGCCAACACCATTTTAAATTTACCCAAGGTTTTAAAAATTTCCCTAAAACCCTCTAAAATTAGTTCTATTTAGCGGTTTATATGACTGATTGGTAGGTAGGCCCAGTTATTTATTAAAGGTAGAAATAAAAAATGCAAATAAAATATTTTATCATGGTGGTTTATAATATGAATTTAAGTACTGTGTAATGTAATGTGTACGTATATTCTTTTCCTATTTTATTTTTGTGCGTGCTATATTTGTATAGTGCTTTAATGTAATGTTTACGACTTGACTTGTAACAAAATGGTGTTATGAATAAATGACTTTATGATTATATTTTTACTATGGAAATTGGAAACTAACTTGGTTTTCACACACTTTTATAGTTTGTATCGTCGTTTCATAGGACGTCCACTGCTGCACATAGGCTTCCCTTAAAGATCTCAAATAATACCGGTTGGTAGCGGTTTGCATCCAGCGCGATGCTGTGGTCTTAATGAGGTCATCCGACCAACGTTTGCCGATACGCAGTCTCCATTCGAGAACTTTTCGACCCCATCGGTCATCAGTCCTTTTATATAATATACTTTATGTAACGGGACTGAACTCACATAATCCAATAGTCACAACAGACGGCTATTGTTTCAATCGCATGCAGCGATCTTTCTCAAGTTGGAAAGTGCGAGCGCGTGAATCCGTCTCGCAATGCACTGCGGGCATCGCCTAAGATTTTTTTTCGCCGCCACATTTATATGCAATGTGCAACGTTTTTGTAGAGTATATTTAAAATTGTAATTTTATATTTTTGACATGTTATTTGACAAATACAATTGTTATGACCAAGTTGTTGAACGATTTAAAAAAAATGACAATATCATATTATAAAACATATAAAGTTTATTATGTTGAGTTACAGTACTACATCATAGCCTAAGCTACATTCATTTTTCCCATGTCTCTTTTATTGAGAAAAGTGTTCAATGTAAAACTTAAGGAACACTCTGCCCCAAAAAATTTAATAAATAAACTAAAATTTAAAAAAGGTTATATTGCTTCTAAATAAATTGAATTATTCTCCCCAAAAACAAAATAAGATTGTAAAGTTCCTTTGATTCGTTGGTAAAAATCATACTGGTATCTCTGCAAAGCTACGCACTCTACATATATCTGTAGAGTTCGTGTGGCCTTGATTGATGTTACGCATGATGTCACGGTACGAGATTATGATTAGGTATACATCGGCAGCAAAAACATCTATTTCTACTATTTTTTTTCAATTAGTTTTATATTTTCCTAGCTTTTATTTTTTTTTGCGATAATAAAGTAGTCTATGTCACTAGGCTAGGTGGCTAGCCCTGGTGTCAGAGTTTTTAAGCCACCTTTTCAATCCATCCATCCATCCATCAGCCATAAGAAGTCCACTGCTGGACATAGGCCTCCCCTATGGATCTCCAATAAGACCGGTTGGAAGCGGCTTGCATCCAGCGCGATCCCGCGGTCTTAATGAGGTCATCCGTCCACCTTGTGGGTGGACGTCCTACGCTGCGCTTGCCGGTACGTGGTCTCCACTCGAGAACTTTTCGACCCCATCGGTCATCAGTCCTCCGCGCTATGTGGCCTGCCCATTGCCATTTCAACTTGCCAATCCGTTGGGCTATGTCGGTAACTTTGGTTCTTCTACGGATCTCCTCATTTCTGATTCGATCTCGCAGAGAGACTCCGAGCATAGCCCTCTCCATAGCTCGTTGGGCTACTTGGAGCTTACCAATAAGGCCCATAGTGAGAGACCACGTTTCTGTGCCATAAGTCATCACTGGCAACACACACTGGTCGAAAACTTTCGACTTGAGGCACTGAGGTATGTCGGACGAGAAGACGCTACGCAATTTTCCGAACGCTGCCCAGCCGAGTTGGATTCGGCGATTGGCCTCTTTCTTGAAGTCGGACCTACCTAACTGGACTACTTGTCCTAGGTAGACGTACGAGTCAACGACTTCAAGAACCGAGTTCCCAACAGAGATCGGGGTGGGTACAACATGGGAATTACACATAACTTTCGTCTTGTCCATGTTCATTTTAAGACCCACCTGTTGAGAAACCCGATTGAGGCCTTCGAGCATCGTGCTGAGCTCTTCCATCGATTTTGCCATGACTACTATATCGTCGGCAAACCGAAGGTGAGTGAGGTATTCGCCATTGACATTGATGCCGAATCCTTTCCATTCCAGGAGCTTGAAGGCGTTCTCCAAAGTAGCCGTAAACAGTTTCGGAGAAATTACGTCTCCCTGTCTTACGCCTCTTTTTAAAGGGATCGCCTTGGAGCTCTCTTCCTGTACTCGGACCGACATAGTGGCGTTATTATACAAGCACTTCAACACTTCGATGTACCGATAGTCAATACGGCATCGTTGGAGAGACTCGAGCACAGCCCAAGTCTCGACCGAATCAAAGGCTTTCTCATAGTCCACAAACGCTAAGCAAAGTGGCAAGTTATACTCTTCGGTCTTCTGTATAACCTGCCGTAGCGTATGAATGTGGTCCATGGTACTAAAGCCCTTTCGGAAACCGGCTTGTTCGGAAGGCTGGAAGTCATCAAGCCTGCGCTCGAGACGATTCGTAATGACCCTTGAAAACAGCTTATAAACATGGCTCAGAAGCGAGATGGGTCTGTAGTTCTTCAATAAGGTGTTGTCACCTTTCTTGAAAAACAACACCACCACGCTTCTGTTCCATGCTTCTGGCGTGATGCCCTCGAGGACGACGGTGTTAAAAAGCTTCTGGAGGACTTTTAGTACCGGTGTTCCACCCGCTCTCAGGAGCTCTGATGTGATACCGTCATCACCAGGCGCCTTGTTGTTCTTAAGCTGATTCAGGGCCATTCTAATCTCGTACAGGCTGATGTCTGGGATATCTTCGGTGAAGTGTCGGGTCAGCTTGGCTCTTGGATCTTTGGCCGCGCTGCTAACAGGCTTAGCGACCGAAGCGTATAACTGTCCATAAAACCTTTCGATCTCCTCTAATACCTCTGCCTTGGTCGACGCTAAACTTCCATCTTCTCTCTTCAGCTTTGTCAATTGGCTTTGTCCAATAGACAAATCTCTTGCGAACACTTTGGAGCCTTTGTTCCGCTCTATTGTCTTTTTAATATGTTTAGTATTAAAAAGACGGATGTCGTGCCGCAAGGATTTCGAAATTTGTCTATTGAGACGCCTATATGACTTTGCATCATCGGAAGACTGCAATCTTAGCGAGCGTCGTTCGGCCATGAGATTTACAGTGTGATCGGAGAATTTCTGCGGTTTATTTGAACGGCGGGGTCTAAAGAACTTAGCACCCACCGTTTGGACAGTTTCTACGAGCCCGTTGTTTATCTCGTCCACCGACGCAAGGTTCTCTAGGCAAGCAAAACGATTCGAGAGCTCGAGCTGAAAGTCCTCGGGGTTTTGGATATGTTCACGAGTAGGTCGGAGCGTGGACTTCATCAGGCGGGACCTTTCGAGCTTAACATTAATATCTAATGTGCCTCGTACAATTCTGTGATCGCTGCCGGTTTTCACCCTGTGGATCACGGAGACATCATTAAATATTCGTCTCTCGGTGGTCATGATGAAGTCTATCTCGTTTTTCGTGGAACCATCAGGGCTCATCCAGGTCCATTTCCTGTGAGGCGGCTTCTGGAAGAAAGAGTTCATCATAAAGAGTTCCTCTCTCTCCAGAAAGTCAGCCAGCCTCTGGCCCCTAGGGTTCCGTTGCCCATATCCAAATTGCCCCACCCTCAGCTCATCGTCGTTTTTTCTGCCCAACTTTGCGTTGAAGTCCCCCATAACAACAGTGAAGTGGGTCTTAGACATATGAATGGCTCGACTTACGTCCTCATACATAGTCTCCACTTCATCATCTGGGTGTGACGATGTCGGTGCGTATACCTGAAAACCTTTTCAATAATGTATTTTTAATTGCAATGTGCCGAATTATTAATTTATTGTAATTATTTTTAATTTATTGTGCCTAATAATTTTGCTAGGTAGTTCTATAAAATTTTGTTTTCGTGTATTTTGTTATTTTTAAGAGTGCGCTATTGTACCTATTTAAAAAATAAATGAACTTGAACTTGCCTAAAGGTTTCTGTCATGGCTAAACGGTAAACAACCGGGACGTACCATTTAACGTTCCATCCGATCCACGGAGCCACTGGGTGCTATCTCAGTTGAAAATGCCACCCGCGGTCACCCATCTGAAGACTGACCGGCTAAAAGATGTTTTATTGCGGTAACTGTTGACAAACACCTAGTCAAACTACAGCTATAGTTAGTAGGTACAACAGTAATCTTTCCCTCGATTCGCTCGCGCTCCCAGGAGCCCCCCTTATCTCATCCTGCGGCCGAACCTGGGGTCGTGGCGACAACGAAAAAGGTTAATGTCATTAATCCCGTAATAAATGAGCGGCGCGATATTTCTCTCATCCTACATTATTGTGTTGTATTTATTTATTGGGAATTGATTGCGTTTTTGTTGCGGCATTTTCTATACAGTTATTTCATACAGGAAAATGTCACAATATACTTACTGTGATATTAAACAGAATTTTCAGAAAGTTTTTTTTTTCTAAGCTGTAACGATTTGTTTCAGACCATAACTGTAAACAACTTTAACTATGCAACCAACCCAAAATTAGAGAAAAGCTATGAGCTGTAAACATTTTGACGATCTCGAGTTGCACTTTTTATGGAGCTACAATTTTATTTTCCAATTCGCAACATAGTACCGTACTAGTCTTTTTAATAGTCCACTGCAGGACGTAGGCCTACCCACGAAGGGTGGTAGGCCTACCATATCCACCACGCTGGCCCAGTGCGGGTTGGTGGATTCACATACGCCATCGAATTTCTTCTACTGACGTATGCCGGTTGCCTCACGATTTTTTCCTTCACTGAAAACCCAGTGGTGTGTAATTCCGTACATAAATTCCAAAGAACTTATTGGTACAGAACCGGGATTTGAACCCACAACCTCACGATTGTAATGCAGGTGTCACTACCTCTAGGCCACCACGGCTTACGGCCCATAGTAATAGTGGTTTAAAATTTAATAAATTTATATTTATAGTTTTATTCTTAAATATTACGGGACTAACCGCGCACTAAAATCACGGGATAAATCAATACCTCATTATCCCGAAGTTTCGAACGAGTTGATCATAGTCACAAGAAGACGAGTATCTCGTGATTTTAGTTCGCGATTAATCCCGTAGTATAAAAAAATAATGGGTTCATTTCGCAAAAGTTTAAAAATAATTATCTAAAGTTTCTTTTCTGTAGTAACTACATATTTTTTTTTATCGCAAATAAGTCCGCTCTAGACCACCAACTCGCCTGATGGTAAGTGACGTTGTGGTCGAAGATGAAGCACGCAGACTTAGAAGATACATATTCACGCTGATCTTAAAAAGTTTTAGATTATATCTCTTATTATTGATTAGGAAACAGGAAACAGGAAAGCAGGAAGAATGTTCCATTCCTTGGAGGTACGAATGAATACAGAAATGTTGAGTCAAACCGCTTCGTACGTATTGAATGAAATTTTTCTATCAAAACACAGGTACCTAAAAAATCCGTAAGCGCGATGATCGTGTACGTTACTCCGCCGTATCGTATTTGATTATTCTTTTTAGTTTGTTAGATTATCCTTTAGAAGTAGTCCCATTTAAATTTTATCGAAATTGACTGAACTGTTTTTGAAAAATCGACAATAATCAGAAAAAGGTATATACATATATGACTCAATGATTCGAGCAAATTATTCGAATTTTGTACACGACTGAAATCGGTTATGTCTTTGGCGAAAAATATTTTTTAACATTCTGCTGGTTGATAAGCATTAACATGATCTGATATAGAGCAAGACTTGTAGAAGATACTCACTAGTTAAGTAAAAATAAATAATTTTATGTACCTACCTATAAACACGAAAAATGTACCTAAGCACACAAATAAAATTTTGTTAACCGAAACAAAAGCTCTCCAGTTTCAAGATAACTTAATTCAACTTATTTGTATGCAAAGCCATCAATCTACAGAAACACATAAAAAATAAGCAAACCGTATCAAATCGTGCAAATAAAGCATGGAAACGACTGAGTATTATCAATGACAAACAGCAAAATTACATTTGTAACTCAGCGAAACTTCGGATGAGTAGGCGAGGGCTGCAGATGAAAACAGATTGTTCACTCAGGCTTACATTATACGGGGTTATACAAAACTGGTGTACTAAGCCTAAAGGAAGTGATTTAGATCAACATCAAGCCTGGTACGAGTAGAAATCGCCAAAGGCACTTGTACAACATTTGTAAACAGCTACTCTAATGAAATTTATATTATTTGGTGTACAATAAAGATATTGTTATGTTATTTTATTATGAACAACTTTTGCCATGGGGCCAAACCGAAATTCGCGCTTTTTTGGTTGAAATACCTACCATTTTCACAAAAGCCCACCAAGTTTGTGCTTAAAAGAAAGAAAAGAAAACAGTACCTCTTATTTTCTAAACTATGCGACTTAAAATCTTGTAACTTTCCATGTATAAAGGCCATTTAAAAACTTTCTTTCAAAATTATTTTGAGCGCTGAAGATTTTTTTTGGGTTATGGAGAAAACATCATATTATAAACATCGTCACCATGGAATTCTACACACGTGTCTAAACACAACTTATTTTTTTAATGTTTCTCATACTTAGATATTTATTTACGGCATGTATGTATATGGCGCCAGTTCTATCCCGGGTCGCAGAACCAGAGGCAGACCGTAGACAAGATGGAGGGATGTAGTGCTGACATGAGAGAGTGCAGTGTTTCCGAAGACGATGACGAAGATCGAGCGAAGTGGAGGAGAAAACTGAGGAAAGCTGATTCCATGACCATGTGGGATAAATATAGTCATAAAGTCATTTATTAATTACACTATTTGTTACAAGTCAAAAAGTAGACATTATAGTCAGGAAGAGAGCCTTATCAATTTCTATGCTGACGGATAGGTAAATAATGTATTACAGTAATACCTCGGACTTACGCCGTAGGTGGGACCAGGCAATAGCCGCGTAAGCTTAGGTTCATCTTTGCATTATTAGAAAAACTTATAAAGAATGCATAAGAATACGTTCTAACTTTTCGTAAACCGAATGCGCACTGCGTACGTAAGACCTTTCCACGAAGAACACGTTCGAATCACTACATACGATAGTATAAAACAAAGTCGCTACCCGCTGTCTGTCTGTCCCTATGTATGCTTATATCTTTAAAACTACGCTACGGATTTTCATGTTGTTTTTTTTATTGATAGAGGAATTCAAGAGAAAGGTTTATAATACACCTGTGCGAAGCCGGGGCGGGTCGCTAGTTTGTCATAAACTGAACACGCCTCGCCGATGCGCGCGGTAATTAAAACAAAAGCGGCGTATCTCCAATTCGCGTAAAACGGGGTAGCGTAAGTAGGTGTATTACTGTAATGTATACTATGAAATTAAAAAAATTAAATAAAGGAGATAATTGGCTAGTTATAGACTTTTGTTGAGCTGTATTTCCGTCACACAAACCGTCATTGGACAAACGAGCGATAAACGTCACCTGCGATAAACGACGTCATGCGATTTTGTGGCTGGTACATAATTATGTCCAATATCTGTATTACAATGGTAATAATATACGTTGTATAATAATATGGGCGTAGGAAACTAACCCAGAGACAGAGATAATGTTCTACGAAACGAGCTAATCTGTAACCAGTGACCTTTGTACCTGACTAAAAACATAATATTTAGTATATGTTTGACCGACGAACCGGAGGAGGTACTCAATTCGACGCGTTTTCATAATAGTCCGATTTTAAAAATAAAAAAAATATTGGAAAGAGTGTACTTAGAAATTGGTCCCATCTAAATTTTATTGAAATCGGCCGAGCCAATTTTGATAAATCAACAATAATGTGAAAAATGCTACATCGATCCGTGCGAAATATTCGCGAATTCTGTACACGGGTGAAGTCGGTCATGCTATTTTTTGCAAAAAATAATTATAAATATAAAAGGCTGATAAGTACCGTGTTGACTTTCGACATTAAGAGCCGATTGGAGTTGATACTACTTTGAGTCCGTGGGGGCCATGAGCTCATATATGTAGTTTTAAAAACCTTCTGAATCTTCGTCTAGGCTAAAAATTCAGAACTGGTCAAAATGGGTATAAACATTGCTATTTACATAGGTTTTAACACAATACATATTTTATTAAAATAGGTTTCGTCATTCATACAACTGGCACCTTGTTGTGTTTACTTGTATTTATTATTAATTATCTTATGTGATTATTGTGATTTAATTGATGAGAATTAAGTTCAAGTAATTATTGATTGTTTAGCTGTAATTAATGTTTATCGTAAGTATTTTAGTTTCTTGCTAAGTTTTTACCATTATGTAGATTAGATTGTTGACTATTCAAAAGTGTATCTCTGACACCCATTTGTCGAATGAATGAACTATGAACTATTTAGCGTGGCAATGCTACCAGCATGATGGACACGCTGCTACTGGCAGTGGGCTTGAGCACTTGGATAATTATAATCGTTTGACCTTCAAGGTTTTGTGGATGATCCAATTGATTTTTAAGTAATAGTAGTTAAAGTACCCATGTAGGTTTAGCTAAAAGGAATTGTCCAGTATTATATTTTGTTGAACAACAATTTTTTTCCACGATTTCAGGATTGGCCCTATGGTAAATAATCGGCCAAGTGCGAGTAGGACTCGCGCACGAAGGGTTCCGTACAGTATGAGAGCCCCCCTTAAATATTTATTTCATTATTTATTATTGAATTGAATATACAACTAAATATTTTGTGAATATTTCAAGCATCTACCTGTTATCATTATTAACATCGAGCGTAAAACGGTTAAAAATTCAGGTTTGTTGTATGGGAACTCCCTTAAATATTAATTTTATTCTGTTTTTAGTATTTGTTGTTATAGCGACAACAGAAATACATCACCTGTGGAAATTTCAGCTTTCTAGCTATGTCAGTTCATGATACAGCCTGGTGACAGACATACAGACGGACAGACGGAGGGACAGCGGAGTCTCAGTAATAGGGTTCCGTTTTTACCCTTTGGGCACGGAACCCTAAAAATGGTTGTAGTGATGAGTACAACGATATTATAAAATATGTTCGTTGCGTAGAAAAACACCCGACTACACATTTCGTTCTCAGTGCGACACAACGTGGCGACATTTTAGAAACTAGGTACTCAGTTTCAAGTCAGAGCTTTTACAAAATTCTATTTCTTTTTTTATGATGTTGTTCGTCTGTGTGTATTTTTTTGTTCTATGTTCGTCTGTATGTATTTTGTGTATATTCATCGAGGATTCCGCCAATTGTGAACCGAATCGAAAAGTAATTTTAATTGGAAAGGGTATACTCCCGAGGTGGTCTCATTTAAATACTAGAGAAATCGGCTGAGCCGTTTTTGAAAAATCAACAATAATGATAACATTTCGTGCGTAATGTTCGATTTTTGTACACGTTGGAAGGCGGTTTTGCCATATTTTTTGCGAAAAAATATACGATAATTAAACAAGAGTTAGGTACATGCCTATCAAGTGCCTGGAAGAGATCGCTCTAAGCGATAAGGCCGCCGATTGTCGCACTATTGTAATTATATTGTACTCTTTTATTGTAATATTTTCGATTGTGCGAACAATGAAGCGTTTCTATTCTATTCTATTCCAAGTAATTAACGCCCGTAAATATTGTTTGTGTACTAGATTGCTATTACATATTACTTTCATAATCATGTCAGACGCCTTCAGGCGGCTAAAAATAATTGACATCAGGGCTAGCCACTCGGCCTAAACGAACTAACTTATGGATAAAGTATTTTAAGAGCCTGTCGATAATTTCACGAATAAAAGTGATTTGCTATGCAGTTTTGCTACAGGCGCTACAATACAATAAATAAGTACCTACCTAAATAAAGAAACATTTCACATATATTTTCCAAAATTTAAAACGTGTTATTCAAATTGCAGATATACACAAAACACTTATAACATTATCTTATTAACAAGTAACAACCTTTTCATATTTGAAGGCCTATATAATACTTACCTACAACCCGGTCACAATATCTGTGCACCTGACCTCGTGACGGAATTGATTACAGATTATTACAGATTCAGTATTATCTACATATTTTTACCAATTCTGTATCGGCAACGAAGATGCTAACCGTACTGTCGCACCGGGGAGTGCGCGGAGAGGTGACAGGGTAAGCGGGAGAGGCGCCGCATTCCATCGAGGTGCACAGATATTCGGCTATCGGCAAGCGCAGCGTAGGACGTCCACCCACAAGGTGGACGGATGACCTCATTAAGACCGCAGGATCACGCTGGATGCAAGCCGCTTCCAACCGGTCTTATTGGAGATCCATAGGGGAGGCCTATGTCCAGCAGTGGACTTCTTATGGCTGATGGATGGATGGATGGCACAGATATTCTGACCGGGTTGTACCTACTTATAATCCTTACTTCCTTACTTAATATTATAAATCCGAAAGTATATCTGTTGGATTGTTGGCATAATATTTATTGGTTTGTTCCTCTTTCACGCAGTAACTGAGCAACGAATTGATTTGATTTTTAGCATGGACATACATAGTTTGAAACACAAAAAGTTACATATTAAAAAATTACGCTGGTAAAGCCGCGGGTATAAACCAGTATTATAACAAGTCTAAACAAAGTTGTGTTTAAAGATGCAGGATGACATTATAATACCTCACATACTTCTTGATGAGCCTACGTTTTAACATTGCCGCTAAAAATAACACAAGTTTAGTAATAAGACGAAAAAATTAAAATAGCACCATGTAAAAAGCCAAATAAATGTGAGCACAGCGGATGCACTTTTCTACGATTCCTACAGTTTTCTACCTTTTCTACGTTTTAGTAAGAACCTACTGTGACTCCTGCCAAAACTTAGAGCGACTTCCTGTCTTTTAACGACAGTGACAGCAAGAGTATTTAATGGCCTAGTTCCGGTGATTTTCTATTGAAAAAGAGGTGAAATGTTGCATTTTCTATCGAGTAAATAGAGTGGTGAAATGTTGCACTTTCTATTTAGTTTTAGACTTTGAAACGTTTATAATTTCTTTTTTTTGCATCATTAACGGCTGTTTTCACATTTGCAAGGGATTTGCATACATATTATATTATATTTTCTATTTCAATTCGTAATAATAATATTATAAGTAATATAAGTAAAAAAAATACTTTTTCCCTTTGCCATGCTACCCGTGCTGGTGGACAAAAATCTGGCTCCACATGTCGTAAATTTGAAATAAACCAAATTGAGGCGTGGTGGTCAAATGTTAAAAAAGATTCAAAACTAGTAAGAATTAAGTAAGGTTGTATAGGTCGGGTGGCTAGCCCTGGTGTCAGAGTTCGTAGGCCACCTGAAAGCCTCTGACTTTGCTAAACGGTTAAAATAGCCGAAACCTACTATTTAAAGTGTCATCTAAGCCACGGTAGTGCTCAGTTGGAAAGGCTACCCGCGGTCACCCATCTGAAGACTGACCGTGCTGAACGTTGCTTAACTTCGATGAATACCTAGTTAAACTACGCTATGAGCGCTACAAAATCTACCGTCTTACCACAAAAGTTTTACGCACGCTTTAGACAATGTTTAACAGTACAAATTGCACGGTTAAACAGTGTTTATAGTGAGTTTAAATCTTTTGTAGTAAGGCGTCTTGTATCCGAGCACAAATCGAATCAAACCAAATGAAGCATCTGACTATTTCCCTCTGTCGAGCTACAATAAGGAAAACTTGGAAAACCAAGCATTGTGTGTCCCACTTCATATAATTGTACAAGTTTTTGTCGTTTTTGCTCTAACGTCCCGCGAGAGATGTTTATTCTTGTTTTTCTTGTATGCAAATGTATTTTCTTTGAGGTATTTTAATCTTCGGTAAAGTTTGTAAGTGAAATGAATGGCTATTCAACGAGTTTGATACGATTTGTCAAATTTATTTAAACTACCAGCAGCGCCCCGCGGTTTTACCCGCGTTGTGCCCGTTCCCGTGGGAATTTCAGGAATTTTTATACATATAAACCTTCCTCTTGAATCACTCTATCCATTAAAAAAAACCGCATCAAAATCCGTTGCGAAGTTTCAAAGATTTAAGCATACAGACAAACAAATAAACAAACAAACAAACAAACGAAAATAGCGACTTTATTTTATACTATGTAAGGATAAGCAATACTAATGTGCAATGCCTTTTGTAACCACAATTTTTGCGAATAAAACTTTTGACTTTGACTTTGACAAGTTGCGTCTCGGATTAAAAAGTTATGTTTCAAATAAAAGTCGTAGACGTAGTGGCCTAGTAGGAAGAGAATTAACATTTTCTAACTTCAGGGTTCAAATCCCAAGTCCACGCTAATGATCTTTTTGGAATTTATGTGCATATTGCACACCACTGGATTCATAGTACAGACAAACATCGTAAAAAAGAGTTATTTGTTCGGAAATAATTTTGTGTGAATTCATCTCTATTCGAGAACTTTTCGATCACGAAGTTCTCTTTGCAATGTGTTCTGCCAATGTGAATCCTTCTCCACTCGAGAACTTTTTGACACCATCGATCTCGCAGTCCTCTTTGCAATGTGCCCAGCCACGTACCGGCAAGCGCAAAGCACCACAAATCCGTCCACCTACGAGGTGGGCAGATGTCCTCGTCAAGGCCACAAGATCGCGCTGGATTCATGATGCTTCCAACCAGTCTTAAGGCCGCTGCATACGTAACGAGATAATACCTCGGGCGGGGCGTGAACGGGAACGGGACGTGACTGCCTCGTTCGAGACGGGAACGTGTTTTAATGCATACGTAACGTAACAGTGATTCGGATATAACTGTTGTGAAGAAGGAAATGTGGATATTTAATTTCGAAAATTGGCTTTAATTGCTATTGTTCTAGATGACGAAGTAGTTAAAAACGTCCAACACTACTTTTCTCTCCGGAACGAACGGAGTGACTGTGCATACGTAGCGGAAACACGTACGGGACGGGGCACGTGCCGGACGGGACGTGCTAAACATCGTTGGCGACGATATTTTTCCCGCCCCGTCAGTGCCACGTTCCCGTCCCGTCCGTGTCTCCGTGACATATGCGCTTCCATATACATTTTGTATGAAACGATATTTCTAAAATTTCCCGTTCCGTCCCGTCCGTGAAAAAACCCGTCACGTATGCAGCGGCATTTATTGGAAATATATACGAGAGGCCTATGTTCAGCAGGAACGTTTCACGAACCATTCATGAATGGATGTGAATCCATCAACCCGCAACAGGGTCAACAGGCGCTAATAACCCAGTTCTTCAAGGGCTGGCCGTTGTTCAATATACGATTATAAGGATTAAAATCCGATTAGCCAAGTCAGGCGGCCTAAAAACTCTGACACCAGGGCTAGCCACCCGGCCTATACAAATTTACTTGTGATTAAAATACTGTTTCTGTATACTACAGTTCAAAGCAAAATCGTATTAAATTAGTAACGACGGTTTACAGGCAATAATTTTACATAATAACGTCATAATTAAGAAAAAAACTATTGGGTAGACGCGGTAGAATCTATTCATAGAAAATACTTTCGCATACTAGTCTTTAATTAACCTGTCTTTAAAGGAAAAACTTTAAACACAAATAAACAGGTTTCAAGTTAAAGCTCGAATGTTCAATAGAAACTGCGGGCTTCAAAAAAAGGGCGATCGACGTTCCCTTTTTGTAAAGATCCCTGTTTTTAATTACTTGTGGCTGCGTCTTCATCTTCCGGTAAAATTTTAAAATCAATTTACCTTTTTATTTATCCGTTTCATGACGATAACGATTACTTAAGCCTTGTTATGTTCAACTTTTTTAATTAACATACTTATTGGTAGGTGTTATAGGACTTTGTTAAAAGCTTTAATAGTTCATTATGATATAAGTGCGGTAAGTTGAAAATTACAGCCGAGGCGATATTGCTAGCACAAGCCGTAGGCGAGGGCTATAAGTAAGCAGAGGATGTAATTTTCAAAGCGCACGTATGTTACACGACGTTTTATAACATACTAGCTTAAAACCCGCAGCTTCGCCCGCGTTGTCTTAGTAGACAGGTACTTGCTTATGAAAATAGCCCGTGGTTTGACCCGCGTTTGTCTTAGTACTTGCTTAAAATTATAAAAGGCTGCCGGTTGGCTTGCGTTGTCTTGGTACTTCCTTAAAATAATAATAGGTCGTGGTTTAGCAAAGCATTATCGTATAACGTATTACTTGCAAGGATAATGCCTTTGGTTTGGCCTGAATTGTCTTAGTATTTGGCTAAAATGATAATAGGTCGCGGTTTGGCCTGCGTATTCTTAGTACTCGCTTAAGATAGTAATTTATAGCACGCAGCCTAGCCTGCGTTGTCTTAATACTTCCTCGAAATTATAATACCCTACCGTTTGGCACGCGTTGTCGTATTACTTGCAATGATAATAGCCCACGGTCTGGCCGCTTTGTTCGAGTAACTGCTTAAAATGATAATAAGCAACATTTTGGCCCGCGTTGTCTTGGCACTTGCTTAAAATAATAATAGTTCGTGGTTTCGCCTGCATTGTCGTATAACGTATTACTTGAAAAGATAATGCTTAGTAGGCATTATCTTTTCAAGTAATAGGCATTGCCTACGGTTTGGCCTTAATTGTCCCAGTGTTTAGCTAGAATGATAATAGGTCGCGGTTTGGCCTGCGCATTCTTAGTACTTGCTTAATATGGTAATTTATAGTACGTAGCTTGGCTCGCGTTGTCTAAGTACTTGCTTAAAATTACAATAGCCTGCCGTATGGCTTGCGTTGTCGTATTGCTTGCAATGATAATAGCCCATGGTCTGGCCCGCGTCGTTATAGTATTTGCTTAAAATGATAATGGCGCACGGTTTGGTCCGCATTTTCTTAGTACTTACTTTAAATAGTAATTTCCCACGGTTTGGCCCGCGTTGTCTTAGTACTTTTTTTGCTTAAAATAATAGCTCTTGGTTTAGCCCACGTTGTCGTATTACTTGCAAGGATAATAATTAGCCCACGGATTGGCCTGCTTTGTCTCAGTATTTGCTTAAATTTACTTGTGTCTAAAGCTTGTTATGGAGTACGACAATTTTAGATGATAAATTGCAAAATATTCGTATTAAATTTAATAATAATTATTGTATAATTTTTTCATCTTCTAATGATTATTTTATGGCCATATTGGACTTAACTGATAATTCAATATTTTTGTGATTAGTAGTAAGATCTCAATGTAACACAGTTCAACAATAAATGTTCTTTGACTTTAATAGCCCACGGTTTGGACCGCGTTATTTTATAACTTGTCATAAAATAAATACTTAATAAAGTTATATTTTAATGAACCTACTGATTTTTTATAGCGAAAAAAGAATATTTTTCGATTTATGATGAGATATATGACGATCATGAGTTGACCCATGTAGTTTCCCACTCGTATACCAAATTTTATCCAACTCCATTCGCATGTCATGGTCTACATTACAATCGTCAGGTCCTAATCCTGGTCAGACCACTGAGCTCTTTGAAACTTATGTACGGAATTTCATACTACTGGCTTTTCATTGATGGAAAACATTGAAGCAACCTGCATAGGCACGTCCTTAGAGAAAAATCGATGTCGTATGTGAACTCAGCAACCCGCGCTCGGCCAGCGTGATGGATATGGCTTATTCACCCTTCGTGGGTTCGTTACGTTCAATGGAGGACTATTAAAAATCGGCCAAGTGCGAGTCGGACTCGCGCACGAAGGGTTCCGTACCGTATGGGAGCCCATTCCTCTTGCCGTTATTAATAGCGAGCAAAAAACTCCTAAAAATCACGCTTGTTGGACGTCCCTTAAATATTTATTTTATTCTATTTTTAGTATTTTTTGTTATAGCGACAACATAAATACATCATTTGTGAAAATTTCAGCTGCCCAACTATTACGGTACGGTGACAGATAGACAGACGGACATCGAAGTCTTAGTAATAGGGTCCCGTTTTTACCCTTTGGGTACGGAACCCTAAAAAAGGCCAGTACAGGTATTCATCATGTTTCATTAAGTCATTAGAAATTTTATTTCGATTATTCTGAACCCAATGACAATCTCGCCCAAAACCGTTTACGCGGTCATAAGTGATCGAGACACTTGTAGGACTTTCAGACAGTCATTCTCTGACCAAGTACAGACGAAAAAGTAGCACACAAGAAGGTACATTTTATTTGAAAAATACATAGCGCACCTACATCTAGACGACAGGCATGTTCTAGGAATCCGTTATACTCATCATTTGACTAACTTTTACTATGGTACCAACCCAGAAATCACGTAAATAAAATTAGCTGTTCAACACAAAAAATTCATCTACCCGCGACAAAATGTAAGGAATAGGTAATTTTCGCTTTTTCAGGGTAGTTCCCATAGTAAAGTAAGTAGTTATTGATCCGTATGTACTACCCTAAGTTCAAGTCTATTGGCTCACAAAATAAAATCGCTCATAAACTATTAGGGGCCCATTTTGCCCTCATTGAAGGATCTCAATTTAATTCTAGATATTTCACTACGTTTAAAAAAAAAACGCGATCAAGTTATTTTTCACGCTTATATAGGATGTTTGGTCTAGCGTTAGACAAGGAATCCGGGACTTTTCCCAGGACGTTAATAGTCATATATTAGTTAAAAGGGTGAGATATTTTCAAACAATATTGCATCGGTTTTCGAACAGTCATTCAGTACTTTTTTAGGAAATTGATATCCTGAAGGACCCACTGAAATTTTCCGGGATAGAAGTACCCCAAGTGGTAATTTGTGTTATTGTCTAGCGTCGTACCAAATTTCGTTAGAATTCATTTATCTACCCCTTTTATCTTAGCTTTATAATTGATTATTTTGGCTATTGCTAAGAAACCCAATAGATTTTCCGGGATAAAATAGTTACTGTATTGAAACATGTTGTGTGCTTTCTACATACCTACCAGATTTCATTTATAACCGTTCAGCTTGTCTGATGTAATTATTGATGCTTTTTTCACCAACTTTGGGAACTTATCTGACCCGTTAGATAAGGAAAATTCGGAAAAACAGGAAGAAACGTAACTTTTATTTTATTTGTAAAGCATAAATACAAAGTTTTAAGTCAATCGGTAAAGGTAATAAAAAATTAAATGCAAACAAAAAAGGCCCGTTTTACCCCGTTAGAGGTAGATTTTTCGAAATTTTCGTCCTTTGTGCTTCATTACGTTGTACATTGTACCTATGTTCGAAATTTCAAGTCTCTATCTTTAGTGGATTGGGTTGTAGCCTAAACTGATTAATTTTGGCTATCCCTAAGGATCCCCATAGAATTTCCGGGATAATAATGTTCATGTGTTGAAACATGTTGTGTGCTTCCTCCATACCAGATTTCATCCATAACCGTTCAGCTCGTTGGATGTAATAGACGCTTTTTTCACCAACTTTGGGACCCAATTTGACCCCTTAGATAAGGAATATTCGGAAAAACAGGAACAAACGTAACTTTTATTTTGTTTGAGTAGCATGTATACAAAGTTTCAAGTCAATCGGTAAAGGGAATAAAAAGTTACATACAAACGAAAAGGGCCCGTTTTACCCCTTTAGAGGTCGATTTTTCAAAATTCCGTTCTTAGTGCTCCATTACGTGGTCCAATGTATCTTTGTTCCAAATTTCATGTTCGTATCTTTAGCGGTTTGGGCTGTAGGCTGTCTGTCAGTCAGTCACTCAGCGAAGCCTTTTATATTATAGATTTGCGAGGAAATTAATAAAACTCTGACTTTGAGTGAAAGTCGTGCATCAGTCGAATCAGCGTCGTGCATCGTGCGTTTTACATTACATTACCGCACAAGTGCGTAATAAAATACATTACGATATTGAAATTGGTGTAATTACAGCCACTTTACGAGCAAATGTGTTATAAAATTATTTACTATCTCACAAATTGTGGTTATAGTAGGTAACCAGGTATATAAGTCTTAGCTGTTATATTTTACAGCTCAGTACAATCAAGCTTCTACGGATTGCGAAGTAATAAGAAAAGTATACAACGACGTTCTAAGAAAATAACTGCAATATTGTGTTTATTGATTCAAACAGACAATTTTTTTGTTGTTTGGTTTTGTTTGGCCAGTGTCTTTTTCGGTAATTTTAAGTCGACTTACGAATGATAGATAATATTATTTTATTAGGTAAGCGTACTCAGTTCTCACTTGGCCACAGTACATCTTCAGGCTTTATTGCTAACCAAAAATTGCCAGTAATAATATTTTCTTCAGATGAAAACGATTTATTATTACTATTTTTGTTTCGTTACAATCATTAAAAACAATACGGTATTCGTAGCTAGCGGACTCAGTACCAAACTTATTGAATCGAAAGTCAATTCCAGTCTAAATCACTCAACATTTATAGCTCAAGTCATTACTTAGCTTATTTCGAATTCTGCAATTAATTTGCGCAACTTGTCCTGTTTGGAAGAGAGCGAGTAAAATTTATCTTGAAGCACGAAATTGAGTGCTGCATACATTTCTGGCAGTTGATTGCAAACGGTGATATTGTATATTTTATAGACGATTACAAATATTAATTTTTAGAAAAAAGAAGCAACTTTTTTCATTCAAACTTAAACAAATAAAGATTTTTCTATTTAATTTGCAGTATCGCAACTTTCATCAATTTCTAGTGTTCATGAAGTGTCTGTCTATCTTTCCTCGTGATGGCGAATTCCTCGTAGACCAACTGCTTTCGCACAACTAGTTGTGCGTTCAGGAATATTATATTGAAATCTTTCCCGAAGGCACAACTAAAGAAATGTTGGATAAGCGTCCTCGCACTTGTCGGCACTTGGTCTCCCATTAAGATTCCGTGCTTTGTCTCCTGCTCACTGCCATTTCAACTAGCCAACTTTGTTTTTAAGTCACATTTTTCGTGTCTTCATTTCTGATTCTCGCAAAATGTTTCCTCGTAGAGCTAAGCTACAGCTCGTTTGGAAACTTGGAGCTTCCTAATAAGGTCTATAGCACAGCAATACAGTATTGTGACTCAGCCCTGTCCTTCAAATAAATAACGACAACCTCGCGTGACTACGCAGTAGGTACGAGTACGTAACACGCGCTAGGGCTTCCTGCCTTGTAGGTAAGTCGCACTAATTATTATTTTTTTTAAGTTCTTTATTGGTCATAAAATACCAAGTTACAAAGTACGTACAAACTAGACACAGTATAAAAAATGTGTATGCAACAATATTATACAAATGACTTTATCAGGCTAGCAGCGCCTCCGCAAAGTCTTTCTAAAACATAGTTTATATTTAATGTGTTTCAATCTATGAACTAAAACATAGTTTATATTTAATGTGTTTCAATCTATGAACTAAAACATAGTTTATATTTAATGTGTTTCAATCTATGAACTAAAACATAGTTTATATTTAATGTGTTTCAATCTATGAACTAAAACATAGTTTATTTTAATGTGTTTCAATATATGAACTAAAACATAGTTTATATTTAATGTGTTTCCATCTATGAACTAAAACATAGTTTATATTTGATGTGTTTCAATCTATGAACTAAAACATAGTTTATATTTAATGTGTTTCAATCTATGAACTAAAACATAGTTTATATTTAATATGTTTCAATCTATGAACTAAAAATTACATTTACATTGAAAAGATAAACGTAAATACAGACAAATAGCATCAGGCTCGTTTTTTTTAAAAGTAAGTCGCACTGTGACTGTACCGAGTGTGTACCGAAATCCGAGGCGCGAAGGCATGATTTGCGTTCCGACCGTTTGTATGAAAACAGAATACTGTATAGATACCATAATTATAGTGAGACACTACGTTTCATCGCCGTAAGTCGTCACTGGTAAAACACCGAGTACCTACAACATATCTTTAGCAAAATATCACCGGTAGCAAAGCAGTTTTCTCATGCATCGCATAGCACTCTCGCTTCATTTCTTCCATTCCAATTAAGTTCACCATATATCAGTCTAAATTAATAAGATAGCGCTCTCTGATACTCATCTGCTAGATTATTAAAATCACCCGGGAATCCTAGAGTGCTCCAGCATTCTTTACTGGAGAATTTTTTCAATTACGCCTTGAGAAAAATTGCTCGAGTAATTTATAGAACTGGATAGGTGTACGTGTACAGATTAAACCTTTTTTTTTTAAAACAACTGTTGATTCAATAATTATTTTTCGCATAAAAACCAAAACCGTCTATCGTCGTGTACAAAATTCGAATATTTAGCTCGAATTATTTAAATTATTGCTGATTTTGCAAAAACGGCTCAGCCAATTTCTGTAAAATTTAAATGGAACCACCCAGGAGTATATACCCTTTTGAACTACAAACATAATTTTTGGGTTCGGTTCACAATTGGCGAAATTATCGATGAACATTCACAAAAAAGAAAAAAAAAACATACAGACGAACATAGAACCTCCTTCTTGGAAATCGTTTAAAAATAGGTAAGTGTTTTTCATAATAAGGTTCTGAAATAGTAGCGGCGTTACTTATACCTAGAAAATAACAGAACTAACTTTAGACATAATGTAATATCAGAATTCTATATCTAAGCCAAGTACGAGTACCAATCTAAGGAAACCAGACAAGAAATCGAAATTAAAATATATTACTTAAAAGTAAAATTTTACATATCACATACGATACATTATTGACGAAATAGAATTACCAACATAAATAAATATAGGTTATAAATAAATAAATAATCATTTATTTCGACCAAAAGATCATAGGTTTAAAATAATTAGCAAAACATTAAAATTTAAAATTTAGTTACTAACATAGCACATCAAATTATCAAGTGGAAATGTCAGCCATCATCGTCGTTAGCCTAGGACATCCACTGCCAGACATACGCCTCCCCTACAGATCTCATCTCGCCTCATAGCATGCAGTTGAGCTAGTAGGGTTGCATAGTTTTCAAGTTGGAAGCGGCTCGAATCCATCAAAATGACAGCACGCAAGGAATACAGCACGCAGTTGAGATCATCGGGTTGCAAAATTTTCTAGTGATGATTGTGTATCGGAAAGCACAGTGTAAGACATCCATAATGTCGACAGACGATTGCTCGAATTAAGTTCAAGATACTCAAATGGAGATCACGCACAAAGCACATCTCGCACAGATAGCGTAGGATTTGCACTGTCCATTTATCAATCTGATGAAGACCGCAGGATCCCGCTGAATGCTTCTTTTCTTCACTAGAGATGCCTATGATGACCAACGGATAAGGTTTTATAGGCAAAATAATGATGTAAATTCACAGTTTTTGTTGTTTTACGGGATTTCCCGTCAAAACAACAAAAACTGTGAATTACTAATAACTAGTTTTAAAACCAAAACTGTCTTTGACATTGACAAATTTTACTCTAAAATGTAAATGTAATTTCCATTAAGATTTCAAGGTGTCATAAAAATATTACGCAGCTCAAGACGAGGTTTAATTAACTCATGTTTTTACTGTAAATTGAAAAATTTAACAACATCGTTGGAGAGATAGTTAAGGCAAGGTTATTCGGAAATTGGTACAGGCAAGTAAGTAACTTCGTACAGGCCGGTAGCCCTGGTGTCAGAGATTATAAGCCGCCGGAAGGAGTCTGACATGGTTAAATAGTTAAATAAAAACTTGGGCCAAAAATTTTAATGTGTCATCTGATAAGAGCCGATTTTAGAATATAGGTATTTTCTGCAACGGCCAGCAAAAACATCGACAAAATTCGCGGTACATTTTTGATAAATTTGAAGTTCCGGGAGAACACTCGTTTCACCCCTTAAATTGTAACAAAATGTTATGTATCAATTGCTACAGCAAGAAATTTTGCACGCTCGTACGTTTTTTGTTTTTTTTTTTGATAACGTTTTTATGTTAATTATGACTTTTTAGAGGCTTATAAAAAGTAAAAAAACTGTAAAAACTAAGACGTATAATCCTAGCGATTGAAGTACTGATTTCATAAAAAAATACTCAAAACTGGATAATATTTAGAGGCAGATAACAGCTTATTCAAGTAGCCCAACGAGCCATGGAGAGGGCTTTGCTCGGAGTTTCTCTGCGAGATCGAATCAGAAATGAGGAGATTCGTAGAAGAACCAAGGTTACCGACATAGCACATTGGATTGGCAAGTTGAAGTGGCAATGGGCAGGGCACATAGCGCGGAGGAATGATGACCGATGGGATCGAAAAGTCCTCGAGTGGAGACCACGTACCGGCAAGCGCAGCGTAGGACGTCCACCTACAAGGTGGACGGACGACCTTATTAAGACCGCAGGATCGCGCTGGATGCAAGCTGCTGCCAACCGGTTTTATTGGAGATCTTTAGGGGAAGCCTATGTCCAGCAGTGGACGTCCTATGGCTGAAAAGAAGAAGAAGAAGAACAGCTTATTGTTTTTGTATGGACAAGTAGGCGCCTCACAATTGTCATTTGCTAGGCTAGATGGAGCTAACAACTTTTCGCGTGCCAAATCGTTTAAATACATAAACAGCTTTGTGTTTGCCACTCTCAGGTCGAAATTTAAATAAAACCGTCGATTAGTTACCTTTATTGTTGTTATGTTGCGGACTAACAAATCGTTTTATTTTTAAATTACACGACACATGAGTTCAAATCACGTTTAAATAGTAATTTATTTGGCTGCTAAAACAAGACAGATAAACTGGCCGCTTCTCTCATATATACATATGGCTAGTACATCAATTTAGATTTATCTCAACGAAGCTTATCAAAATAAAGGTCAAGCCAACAAGAATTTTGAAAAAACAAAATATTTTTTTAATACATTTTGTGCATAAAAACTATGGAGAAAGTCTACATTTACTGCTTAGTTTTAATACATAAGTACTAATTACACTTCTATTTTGCATTCCCTTGACATTTTCATTTTTCACTCGCCTGTACTCTTTAGTTCAAACAGGAAATTAAATTTCGACATTTAAGTTCCGTTTCAGGTATCATTTGAATTTATGCTTTGCTATAAATTTTTATTTCGAACAACTTCACGTGGAAAAAATATATCAAGAAAAACTCTATTTGGTTTGGAATACACCAAAAAAATCTTACCACAAGATCTCAAGCCACTTTTATCTCAATTGAGTATCTTTATTCAGTTTTTAAATGCAGTCTGCAAATGACAGTTCCGATAACTTCAAATTCAGAAGATACTTGAGTTTTGGAGCGAAGCCAGAACAGTATAAAAGCAGATTTTGTACGAACTTATTAGAAATTGATTTTATCTTCATTTCTAGCGAATAGTTTTCCAGGTTATTTCAGAATAATGATTTTTCAATTCTACATTTTATCACTACATGGTATAAAACAAAGTCGCTTCCCGCTGTCTGTCCCCATGTAAACATTTTATTATTAATTTTTCAAGTTAATGTTTAATGTTTTTTTTTATTAAGTATATAATCTTCGTTATGTATTTTTTTTTGATGTTGATGTATAAATGAGTATGTTTAATTTATAACTCAATTTCTAAATTGTTTAAGAGATGTCAAGTTTTCTTTATTTATAATCCTTGGTTTGGAATATATATTTTTTTCGTCAAAGTATAAATTAGTATTTACAATTTATATCTATTTTTATCATTTAAGTTTTTAATATTACGTTTTTTTTTTCTAAATTAGTTAAGTCTACTTTTTATTTATATTTTGGCATGCTTTTTTATATTAATATGGAGAAGCCACTGGCTCCTGAGACACAGTCTTAGACTAGTTCAGGAGCCTATGGATCATGTATTACTGTAACATATTGTGTCAAATAAATTATTTGTATTTGTATGTATACTTATATCTTTAAAACTACGCAACGGATTTCGATGCCGTTTTTTTTAATAGATGGAGTGTTTCAAAAGGAAGGTTCATATGTATAACAGATCTGTGCAAAGCCGGGGCGGGTCGCTAGTTTAGTAATAAATGCAACATCAAGATCGAATCTGAATTGAAGAAGGCAGAGTATAGAGTGCCGCAAGCAGAATAAGAATAAGAAAATGTTTATTGTAAAGCAGTGTAAAAAGATGTTACATAAAAATTGTTTCAACCGCCTGCACATTTCGAGCGTACAATAGTGATTTATAAATAATAAGTAATAGGTAGTTCTATATTAACAAAAATAATAGATATATTTGTTAAGTACAGTTACAGATACAGATTAGGTTTTATTACAGGCGGTAACGTATTACGATCGGTTACGATGCTGCAAGCTTACGGCATACTACGGCAGTACATAATTTTAAATAGCCGTAAGTGGTGACATAATTATGCCGCAAAACTTACGGTTCCAGAACCGAGTGCGATAAAATACCACTTGCGGCAATCTATACACTTCTAATGAAGAAATCCGTCGATGAACCAAAATAACTGACTTAACGGATAAAGTCAATAGGGTTGTTTATTAAAAAGTATTATTAGTCCGTCAAATAGATTATAAAAAAATATTAGAAACGTATTTTTCCTTTTGTCAACTTAACAAAAAAATTATGAAGATATAGCCTGTTAAAGTTCTGTGTGACTTCACTAACAAACAACTAATGTACCGGTCTCGGTACTGGCTAGTGACGTCACGAGCCCCCCACTCAACTTTGACAAGGTTTATATTTGTCATTAATTGTTTGATCGACAAAAGAAAAAATACGTGTCCAATATTTTATAATAATCTAACTAATGGACTAATATTATTATTATGATAGCCGGTCATATCCTGCCACTCACACAAAGCATAACAAAAATAATATTTTGTTTTCTGCTCTACACCTACCAAGCTAATTTGAAATCATTAGAAATAAAATAACAATAAATAAAAAACATCAATTGATCGTTCGTTATTAGTTTATCACTGTGTTAGCTTATTGAACCCTCCCAACTTTCGTCACAAGTTTCCTCTCAACTCTTTTTTTGGGTTTTTGTAGTGTGTTTTAATTTTTATAAATAGTCCCATTTTAATTACTTTTCAGTGAACACATTTTATCATAATCCCTACTAATATTATAAATGTGTAAGTTAGTTTGTTCGTCACGCTTTCGCGCAGCAACAGAGCATCGGGTAGATTTGATTTTTGACATGAATATAGTTCAAAGGCTGGAGAGTGACATAAATATTAAATTTAACGGGACATCTTACACACAATCTCTGACCCCAAACTAAGCATAGCTTGTGATATGGCTGCCAGAGACTGAAATACTACATATACTTCTATATTATGTATTCTAATTTCTGTCCATCCAAAGGTTGCCTGGAAGAAATCGCTCAAGGCGATAAGGCCGCCCTTGTATCACCTAATTTTAAGAATATTATGTTTTTGTTATTTAAGCTGTTTTCTTGGTGTACAATAAAGTTATATTGTATTGTATTGTATTGTATACTTATTTTTAAATACATACTTACATAGATAGTAACTAAACATAGGCTACTTTTTACCCCGGAAAAATAACGGGTTCTCGTGGGATAGTACAAAAATATACGTAGGCGAAGCCGCGGGCAAATGCTAGTTTAACATAAAAATATTAAAGCAAAGTCCACTCTATTAAAAAAATCTACAAAGAAATACCCATTTTCACTTGTCGGGTCATAAATACAGGAGAGCCATTTTTCTATCACCAAGGGATGATTTACTTAAATCTCGACCGCGAGAACCTAAAAATCTATTCCATAGGCTTTATTCTGATGTAGACCGCTATAAATAAAGCTTCGTAGCGGAATCCACTTCTTACAAGTATTTGGTATAGGCAAAAATCTTAATGTTTAAAAACTGTATGTTTGACTGACCATAACATTGACTTACTTGTAATTACTGTACCATATTCTCTTGATATTCCACTGCTGAAAAAAGACCTACTTACTTTTGTTAGTCAATTAAGCCATATTTATCACGGTACCCCATTTGCAGTCAATAGATACAACATATAATTAAATTTACTATCGGTTTGTTACCACAATATCCTCAGTGTGTTTTTTTAAGGGCAAGTGCCTTAATTAACTACCATTAAGTACTAGACTTATATAATCTAAAACTACAATAAACTACTACTACATAACAAGCAATTGGATCAATGTGTTTGCTTTCTCCTAAAAGCCAGGGGAAGTTAGTAAGAAGCGTTCCTAGCGTAGTTTGACTAGGTGTTTGTCAGCAATCATCAATGTTAACCCTTTCCTAACGACTATATGATAAATTGATAAATAACGATTTTTGGTAATTAATTCGTACTATGTATCGTTAAAGGAAACACGTAAATTTTTTTTTTGATTTTTATTAGTATTCTAGGTATTGTTTTCAAAACCTGGACTTTTTAGTACCGTCAGTGACTTTTGGTTACCAAAATGTCCAGGTTTTTGTAAAAACTTTGGACATATTTTAATTCTAATTTTTACCACTTTTTTACAAAATTTCTTTGCCGTGATACTCTGAAAAGCAATTTTTTTTCTCATTTAGACATAAAAATACATTGCAGTGAGAGCATTTTGTGTGTGGCTTGGACTGAATGTTTTTCATACTGCAAACTTCACAAAGTCCTTTATTTTTCTCAAAGCGAGGCCAATGGCTTCCTCTATTACCCATAATTACATCTTTTAGGGTAGAAAATCCCGTTTTGCGGCGCTTTGACTTTAATTGACAAGTCAATTCAAGTCAAGTCAAAAACTCCAAGCCCAAGGGCTTGGAGTTTGATCTCTTGACAATCTCTTTTTCTCCGACATTGGAGGATCCTTCTTTGACATTAGGCCTTGTGCCACAGATCTTCGAAAGTCTTTCATGGGCATTTTGTCTCGCAGAAGGCCGTGTACAATGAATGCATTGCTGTATCCGTCTTGCCCCAGAATAAGCGATGCCACCATTTCAGAGACTTTCTATCTAAACAGTACAATGCTCGTAGACGATCTGCGGTATCTACTCCTCGACGTTGGGGCAGGTTACTGTGGATTTAGAACCATTCTTTTCTTTTCTTGTTGCTGTGGCTTGCTCATTTCCGTAAAATATTTTAGACAAAATGTACAACTTTATTATCTTTCGATTTCCAAAATCCAATGTCTATCTGGAACTATTTGGAAATCTGTAGTCATATTCTCCTCTTTTCAGTTTATTGTCAGGCTTCATGTTTGTTGGTAGTCCTTAACGGTTAGACCTGATTGTTCCACACCCAAATGTCCTTTCAGTCAATAAATCCTCTCTATTTTTTTTATTTCACCTTTGCTCTACTTCAGGTCTTTTTTTTGAAGACAAACCAATAGTTGATGGAATGACTGGTGTTGCAATTCCTGGTATGTCAGCAACATTCAAATCAGGGCTGGATGTAAGAAGTATAGTTTGTGTTACCTGTTGAGAATCACAGGATTGCATTTCATTGTCCAAATGTGGCTAGTCACTAAGATGAAGCTCTCTTTCCAAGGCCTCTGCAAAAATTGTGTCGATATCCTGTAACAATGGAGGTTGAACATCTTCTGGAGTTTCGTTGTCGGATTTTTCAACATCAGATTCCGCATTACAGTTAGGGAGGTCTTCTAAGAGCCACGCTTCGATAAGTGCTTTCTGTTTCATATCATCCATCGTAAGAAACCTGAAATAGATTGAATAAACTCTTTATACCTACCCTCAATGTAACTCAAATCTTACTTGAAAAAAAAACACGAAGTTACTGACGGTACTTTTCGGTCCTCGTCAAAATTTGTCATTTTTTGAAAAGAAATAACAAAAAATATGTAAAATACTTATCATTATAGTAAAAGTAACAAATTAATGTGACTAATTCATTTAGAAAATCTTAACTTACCTCGTGAATTATAGCAACGTTTTGCACGGTCAGTCTTGTTATAGGTGATCACGGGTGGCAATTCCAACTGAGCGTTAGCGTATCTCGGATGACACGTTAAATGGTATGTCCCGGTTGTTTTAACCGTTTAACCATGTCAGATGCCTTCAGGTGGCTTAAAAACTCTGACACCAGCGCCACTAACTTATTATTATAAATAAAATAAAATAATAAGACTTATAGGTATTTCTAATTACGCAATCATAAGGGAACAAGTTAAAAATATCAAAAATATAAATAAAAAAAACCTCAGGGAACTTACTTTTACTTTATTAGTAAGAAAATGCGTACAGAGGTTCCTCCAATTCTATATTCCATATAAATTATCTTAAAAGAGACCAGTGCAGCTTACTTAGAGAAAAAAAAATAATATCAGTCATTTCCCTAGTTTAAAATAAGTAGAAAAAATTGTACGTACTTATTTGCCAATTTTAGCATTATTTTAAAAAGTTTAGGAAGCACACTATACAAATTTAAAAAACACACGCACTTAAGACAGATCTTTTAAGTTTTTTACACGAGCAAAGTTTAAGAAAGCAGTCTACCTCAACAAGTATACTTTTTTCGCCTATTTTCACGCACGCGGTATCTTTGAAATGAGGACAATTTATAAGCTTTAGGAAATTGAGACATAAATCTCTTCGCTTGGCAACCGCGAGATAAGAGTGGACGTTGTGTCAATGTGCACTCAGCGACTGTCAAATATTTTTCTGGTATAATGAGTACAACTTTTTCTTTTGTCATTTTCTTTCCGTGGCTGGCACGGATGAAATACTCGTATGCACAACACTATCACTACATAGTATAAAACAAAGTCGCTTCCCGCTGTCTGTCCCCATGTATGCTTACATCTTTATAACTACACAACGGATTTTGATGCGATTTTTAGTAGATGGAGTGATTCAAGAGGAAGGTTTATATGTATAATACACATGTGTGGAGCCGTAGCGGGACGCTAATAAAAAATAAAAATCATTTTTATTGCTTGGTAGGTACAATTATACAAAGACGCAGCCGTGGCCACCAAACTAAGTAGGTATGACACCTGTACTTTGGTGGAAAGCCTTCCTTTAGATGTCTATACCTCTACAATATTTGAAATAAAATGATTATTCAGAATAAAATTAGGATATTTGAATATTTACATAAATTGTTAAAATTAAATAAAAACATTTCATTTGAACAATCATTGACATAGTAAAAATTATATTACATTTTCATATTTAATTACAAAAATACTTGTAAATTAAAACGTAAAAATAATTAGTATGAAATTGAAATGAAAATAAAATATAACATTAAATAAAAACATTTCATTGGTACACTCATTGACACAGTAAAAATTGATTCTTATAAGTTGGTATCGACATGATATGGGGGCGATAATGATAACTGTACTGACCTGTATAACTAGCCTGAATAACTGGCCTAATAACCGTGGTGGTCTAGCGGTAGTGGCACCCGCCATACAATCGTGAGGTCGTGGGTTCAAATCCCGTTCCCGTACCTATGACTTCTTTGGAATTTATGTACGCAATTTCACATGACTGGCTTTTCGGTGGGGCAATACATTGAGAGGCAACCTGCACACGTCGGTGAAATTCGATTGCGTAAATGAATTCACCAACCCGCACTGGGTCAGCGTGGTAGATATGGCCAATTTAAAGTGTCCTCCTGTCTGAGCTACTCTGCGCTTGCCGGTACGTGGTCTTCACTGGAAAACGTTTCGACTCTGCTTCAGTCGATCTTTTGTGCTTTACAAAACTGAAAACATAGAAAACTGAGAACCAATCACAAATGTAATCAGATAAAAGAGTACGTCTTACAATACCTACTTTGATACAACTTCCCCATTGTAAGACGACTTATTGTCCAGTGAGCATTCTAGGAAAACTTCAACAGTAGAGATTTATTTCCTGAAGTTGAAAGGGTTGATTGTTCGTTTTCTAGGAAAGAGTTTTTCGAGTCGGATTCCTGCGCGAAGGGTATTCGTACGTATGGAAAGCCCCCCATACCATATTTTATTTTAATTATTTATTTTCAAAGGAAATATACAACGTAATATTCTTATTCTATGAATATTTCAAGCATCTTCCTGTTGCCGTTAAAAAAATCACGTTTCTTGTATGTGAGCCACCTCAAAGATTTAATTTATTTAAATTTAAATATATATTTTGAAGTGAGTATTTAACCATATGTCCTGTGAATATTTCAAGTATTTACCTGCCTGGCAGAGATCGCTATCAGCGATAAGGCCGCCCATTGTTACACTGTTTATGTATCTTTGTTTCTTCTTTTTGTTTATTTCTTGGTGTGCAATAAAGAGTTTATCTATCTATCTATCTATCTACCTGTCGCCATTTTTAATATCGAGCAAATAACGGCGAAAAAATCAGATTTATTGTATGAAAGGCATGGGAGCCCCCCTTAAGTATTTATTTTTTCTATTTTTAGTATTTGTTGTTATAGCGGCAATATAAGTACGTAATCTGTGAAAATTTCAACTTTCTAGCTGGCACCGTTCAAGAGATACAGTCTGGTGGCAAACAGACCGACAGACGGACGGACAGCGGAGTCTTAGTAATAGGATCCCGTTTTTACCCTTTGGGTACAAAATCCTAAAAAGCAATGCTCTTGGCTATGTGGTTTTTTGGACCATATGCTGAAGTGTTTTTTTTAATTTTATATTTTTGTGGTTACTAAGGAATGGTTACGCAAAGGAAGATCAATTACTGATTTTTTTAATTTTTAGATAAATTTTGGAGATATTAGAGATATTTCCTATCAGTCTTTCGCCAAGCTACTTCCGATAAGTCTTTCTACTGATACTGAAATGGGCAAAATTCGTCACACTACGCGCCCCCTCATTTATGGTTAACCTGGAGAAACGTTCATAACAATAGAAATGATTTTGTTGTTGGAATGCAAAAAAAATGCAAAAAGTAGCAAAATAAAGTTATAATATTTACTAATACATTATAATTCTAACAATAACAAAAATGATAACATATTGCTTGATACAAATTATATTTAAAAAGAGAAGAGACGACAATAAAATGTTCCAAAATGTTCTGCTCAGAACGAGTATTTTTACACTTTACAATATAACGTAATTGGTATTGTTTTATAATCAAATATTTGTTATTATTACAAAGTCACATGGTTAATTAAATACAAAGTCAAAACAACAATGTCATAACATAAATAAAATTTGTTAATAAATGATAAAAAATAAATATGAGGGGACATCTTACACGTCATGGTCACTGACCCAAAGCTAAGCATAGCTTGTGACATGGCTGCCAGAGACTGAAATACAACATTTATGCTAAATATTTTAAAATATATTCATATACATGGTTATTTCTAATCAATTAGCATCCTTTAAGGGCTTATTCTGTACATCAAAACTAACTTTTGTTCCGCGACTTTTGTCAAAACTCAAAAAAAGGCATTGTTCCATAGAACAATATCAGAACAATATCGTTCACCCGCGACAAAATGTATGGAACAGCTGATTTTTTTATGAGTTCTGACAAAAGTCGCAGAACAAAAGTTGTTAGTTTTGAATGTTTTATGCACAGAATAACCCCCAAAAAGGATGCGAATTGATTAGAAATAACCCTGTATAGAGACCCATCTGATAGCATCCAGACTCAGAACAAACACCTATGTTCATCGTATAAATGCTTGCCCTGGGTGGAAATCGAACCCACGACTCTTAGAAGCAGGAGTCAGGTTCAACAACCATTGAGGCAAGTAGTTTTGTTGTATCTACGTATCCACAAAAATTGAGCCCAGAACTAGTTCTAACAGAAAAATTCGGAGTGTAATAAGGTACCTATTAAACAGTACCATATAAAACTGGTCCGTGGAGGGCTCAATTGTGGAGAAGGCCCGCATCTGCAAAGGGTACTTATTTAGGCATGATGACTGGCCATAAAACAAAGAAAAATGTCTTGCACATTACATAAGTACCTTAGTATATTCTTAACACAATTAAAATTTAAACGGAATTGCACAAAAAATAATCTTAATCCCGTCTCCATAAAAAATATTCATTTCCCAGTCGGATCAGGCGGCTCGAATTTAATTATTAGTTACGCCGGTTGAAACTGGTTAAAACCGGATCGATTCCGGATTACGGCGGTCCGCCGAGATCCCGGCATTTTTGCAATTCGAATTGAAGTAAATTAAACCTAGGCAATGTGAACGTTGATGAGAAATCTCGTGTAAGTATCGTAATTAATTTTATTTTACCTACTTTTTTACAAGCTTTTATTTAACTTTCAATGGATGTAAGTTCGGGTGGAATCTTGCAAGTTAAATTTCACAAACTGCAGTTTGTGACCTATTGAGCTGAAATTTTGCACGCATATGTATATCCTGTGACAATGCAATCATATGGTACCATGGAGTTGATCTGATGATGGAGTCGGAAGGTGGCCGTAGAAACTCCTGTACTAAACAGCATAGACCCGTCGGGTTTGGGCTCGCTTTACTTGTCTTGCCTAGCTCTTTGATTGTATTTTTAAAATGTTATATTTTTATGATTTATTTTTAGATGACGTTAGCAGTGGCACGACTATCTGAGTTTTTAGACTTTTGATAGATATAATCCAGTTGTTTTATATGTAGTAATAGTGTAAGTAGTTTTAGCATATAAAAGTAGTATTGTATTTCACTTTTGATAATAAAGTCACTTTTGCCCTTAAAAAAGTTGCATTTTACATAATAACAAGTAGTTACAAAACGTTTTTCTTTCGGCGGCTTCTTCTTGCGGCGGCGTCGTGTGTCGGGTCGTTCTCCACCCTCAAATATGGTCGAGGAGAGCGATGGCAGGCACACGCGTCACACTCGTGATCGGGTGCTGCATGCGGGTCGCCGGTTTGCTCGCGGCATTTACGCAATGCACTGAAACTACTAACTTAGACTAAGATTTAAACTAACCCATCTCTATTGTACAGTCGCATTCTAACAATTGTAAGTTAGTTAACAAAGGAGACCCTGGAGTCTGTGGATCATTAATTTAAATAAAAAAAAAAAAGTGTTTCTTAATGGCTAAAATCATCACGGATAAAGTACCAAAAAAGTAGTAGTAAAAATCATTATTACGTGTTTTCAGATCTTTAAATAAACACTTAAAAAACTGATTGTTTGGTGTTAAATCACGAATCAAAATGAAAATGTATGATTATCTATATTGGTCAATGTATTTCAAGAAACCTTATTTTTCCGAACATTTAATTTTATAATTACACTGTTCCACATGATTTATTTCATTCCCTAACTGTGTGATAGCCGAGTTACTATACAATATTCGCAAAATACGACATAGTATAATTTTGTTGCAAGTCCAATTAAGCTTACAAGAATTTGTTAAAGACCCTCTCTAACGTACAAAGTTCTCAAAAATCAATCTAAACACAGTTAAAATCTACATTTTGTTCTAGAAACATCGACATGTCATATTCCCCAATCTCATGTAGGGGGAATTCCATTCCCCGCTGCGTGATAGCAAAGTTAACATACGAACACTTGCCAAACTTAGCTCGGCGCTTGAACTCAATTTGTGAGTTGGCTCACTTGTGACTTGGCTCACTTGTTTGAATTCTCTCCCGTGGGCTCGTTGACTCGACTCAATTTTGCTGCAGCCTAAGGCTTTTTTCACACGATATTATTAGTCACCATTTCTTTAGTTTCCATTCAAAGGGTGGTTTATGTCTAACAAGTGGACAATGGAACATGTGGGACTTATATTTTTAGTGACTAAGTTACAACATTGGTTACGAGCAGATTTATATTTTGTCTCATTGTGACATCAATTAATCTTTTTATACATGCCATAAAAACAGTATACTAGCACAATACGACATAGTATGATTTTGTTGCAATTCCAATCAATCTCATAAAATCGATTATAAACCCTCACTAACGCACAAAGTTTTAAAAAATCTATCTTAACACAGTTAACAAATCATCGTTCTATTGTTCTAAAAAATTGGCCAAAACACAGATATCTGTGCTTTATTCTTTTCTAGAAACAGTGACCTCGACATGCCATATTCCCCAATCTCATGAAGGGGGAATTCCATTCCCCGTGGTAGCCAAGTTAACATACGAACACTTGTCGAACTTAGCTCGGAGCTTGAACTCAATTTGTGAGTTGGCTCACTTGTGACTTGGCTCACTTGTTTGAATTCTCTCCCATGGGCTCGTTGACTCGACTCAATTTTGCTGCAGCCTAAGGCTTTTTTCACACGATATTATTAGTCACCATTTCTTTAGTTTCCATTCAAAGGTTGGTTTATGTCTAACAAGTGGACAATGGAACATGTGGGACTTATATTTTTAGTGACTAAGTTACAACATTGGTTACGAGCAGATTTATATTTTGTCTCATTGTGACATCAATTAATCTTTTTATACATGCCATAAAAACAGTACAGGTACTCGCACAATACGACGTAGTGTTATTTAGTTGCAAGTCCAATCAATCTCATAAAATCGATTAAAAATCCTCAGTAACGCATAAAGTTCTCAAAAATCTATCTAAACACAGTTAACAAATCATTGTTCTATTGTTCTAAAAAATTGGCCAAAACACAGATATCTGTGCTTTATTCTTTTCTAGAAACAGTGACCTTGACATGCCATATTCCCCAATCTCATAAAGGGGGAATTCCATTCCCCGTGATAGCCGAGTTGACATTAATTAATCTTTTTATACATGCCATAAAAACAGTACAGGTACTCGCACAATACGACATAGTGTTATTTAGTTGCAAGTCCAATCAATCTCATAAAATCGATTAAAAATCCTCAGAAACGCATAAAGTTCTCAAAAATCTATCTAAACACAGTTAACAAATCATTGTTCTATTGTTCTAAAAAATTGGCCAAAACACAGATATCTGTGCTTTATTCTTTTCTAGAAACAGTGACCTTGACATGCCATATTCCCCAATCTCATAAAGGGGGAATTCCATTCCCCGTGATAGCCGAGTTGCCAAACTTAGCTCGGAGCTTGAACTCAATTTGTGAGTTGGCTCACTGGTGACTTGGCTCACTTGTTTGAATTCTCTCCCATGAGCTCGTTGACTCTACTCAATTTTGCTGCAGCCTAAGGCTTTTTTCACACGATATTATTAGTAACCATTACTTTAGTTTCCATTCAAAGGTTGGCTTATGTCTAACTAGTGGACAATGGAACATATGGGACTTAAATTTTTAGTGACTGAGTTACAACATTGGTGACGAACAGATTTATGTTTTGTCTCATTGTGACATCAATTAATCTTTTTATACATGCCATAAAAACAGTACAGGTACTCGCACAATACGACATAGTGTTATTTAGTTGCAAGTCCAATTAATCTCATAAAATCGATTAAAAATCCTCAGTAACGCATAAAGTTCTCAAAAATCTATCTAAACACAGTTAACAAGTCATTGCTCTGTTGTTCTGAATAATTGGCCTAAACACAGTTTCCTGTGCTTTATTCTATTCTAGAAACATCGAACTCGTCATGCCAATTCCCCAATCTCATGCAGGAGGAATTCCATTGCCCGCTACGTGATAGCCGAGTTAACATACGAACATTTGCCAAACTTAGCTCGGAGCTTGAACTCAATTTGTGAGTTGGCTCACTTGTGACTTGGCTCACTTGTGACTTGGCTCACTTGTTTGAATTATCTCCCACGGGCTCGTTGGTTCGACTCAATTTCACTGCAGACTAAGACTTTTCTCACATGACGATATTTTAAACGACTCAATTGCAACTTCTGCCTACCACCACTTTGACGGTCTAGTGAATTTGGAGCTATCGCCTTTTGCGACTAGGTCTGTATCCGGTAGCGAGTTCACTACTGGATACAGGTCTAAAACAAGCCTGGATACAGTCATAGACTTGTACACTCAGGTACATGACTGACTAATAATTAGCCAAGTGCAAGTCTGACTCGTGCACGAAGGGTTCCGTACCGTATGAAAGCCCCCTTAATGAATTTAACTATTATTTTAATTTAACTATTTATATTTGAAGGGAATATACAACTTAATAATCTGTGAATATTTCGTGCCTTTTCGAGTAAAAAAATCACGTTACCTGTTGGGAGCCCCCCATAAATATTAGTTTTAATTTAATTACTTTTTTTGAAGTGCATATAAATAAAAATAAAATAAAATAAATAAATATTTAGGGACATCTTACACACGGTCTCTGACCCCTAACTAAGTATTTAACTAAATATTTTGAACATGTGAAAATTTCAAGGATCTACCTGTCACCGTTATTAATATCGAGCGAAAACCTACTAAAAGTACAGGTTTGTTGTATAGGAGCCCCCGTAAATACTTATATTTTGTATTTTAGTAAGTATTTGTTGTTTTAGCGGCAACAGAAATACGACATGTGTGAAAATTTCAATGTGCTAGCTAACACCGTTCAGAAGATGCAGCCTGGTGACAGACAAACAGACAGACAGACGGGCAGATGGACAGACGGACAACGGAGTCTTAGTAATAAGATCCCTTTTTACCCTTTGGGTACGGAACCCTAAAAAAGACCTGTACAAGTAGAGATGTTACTTAGGTTACGTGGATATATTATGCTGTATATTACGTTACAGTTATATAAGTTGATTGTGAATGTTTTCGTGTTATTTGATTACTTTTTGACAAAAAAATAACGAAGTCTTCATACTGTACGATTGGTAGCAAAAGTTTTTACAATATGTCTAAAATATTGAACCTACACCATTTCTACGCATTTTTAACCGACTTTAAAAAGAAAAAGAAAAAATACTGTAAACAATTCGAGCGAAATATTCGTATTTTGTACACGATGGAGGCGGTATTTTTTTGCGAAAAATAATTATCTTCTTTACACACATTCTAGAATAGAATACTCAGTACAGGTCGCGGCATATATGTCTAGCGCTGAGCGAAGTGTGGAGGGGACGGCTGCGCATGAGTTTTGAATGGCGGTCAACATGCGCAGCCATCCCCTCACTCAGTGCTAGACTTACGTGCCGCTACTTGTACTCATTATAACAATCAACGTATTCTTTAATCTAAAGCTCCATCACCTCAGCATTTTTAAAGTAAATGTTATTCGTGTAAGAAATATCTGTTTTTTTACGTTAAATCTGTAGCCTAGGTATTTAGTACAAATTGTATATTTTACAAGTCTCACAGATAGTTTCATGTGAAGAGGCCCTTAGCATAGACCGTTTTGTTTTTTCATTTTCCCCCAAGAGCTTATCCCGTAACGTATGGTAAATTTCAATTTTGTACACAGGTATTACGCCAGCTTAGATTTCGTTATTTTCGTGTAAAATAAAATTGTCTGAAGAAAAAAAATAAAAAGACACGTTTCGGGGCTTAAGGGCTGATGAAAAATTAAGAACCTAAAAATAATTTCTATATGTGGATTTTATTTTTTATATGGCAACCTTTTCACATGTTTCGTGGTATAGTGTGTGCAAAAAGAAAGGTGGGTGAAAGGTGAAGAGGAGACTCTACGGTCAACTAACAATTGACAGAGCAGTGATGTCAAGTGTCAGCGTAAAAAAAATAGTAAAATAGCACGCAGGCGACCTCTGGCGATCTCACATACAACGATTCTCTTTTTGTAATCAAATATAAATATGTATAAATAAATCACTTGGTAACTGATTACTATATTATATATTACTATACTGTTGAAGCAATGACGCTATTTGAGGAATAAATATGCAATTGTGGATAATGTGAGCGGCGCAAGTGCTGCATTCGTGACGGTGTTCGTACCGTTAATTGATTGCCTTTGTGCCAGAGAGGTATAATACGCCCTGCGGGGTTGTCAGTTCAAGAGGTTAAACTCATAGTATTTTAGTATTCAGCAATACCCATAAGTATGTTAGAAAGCTAAAATACTTATAGCACCTGCCCCTTTCTTGTATCGTACGGCTAGACATGAGGCAACCAAAGCGCCACCCTTTTATGGTGGACATTCGGCGTGTTAGAACCAAGCGTTTCGAATCCACATTCCTCATACGAACAGTAGAATGTGGAACACTTTGCCTGAGTCTGTCTTCCCGCTAAAGTACAACGGGGTGTCTTCAAATCCTAAATAAATAGGTATCTTCTAGATAAGCGTGTTACACTATAGACTACATAATTATCTGCTTAACGTCAGGCGGTGTGTAGTCAACCGCAAACCAATACGAAATAAAAACACTGAAAATGTTGTGTTTTATTTTCTAGTTTGTAAAACACATTATTCAGGTGCAAAGTTTATTTACTACAAGATATGCCGTAAAGTACAACGTAAGTGTCTTAAAATCCCAAATAAATAGGTATCTTCAAGGTAACCGTGCTACTCCCTAGACCGCATATCTGCTTAACATCAGGCAGTATGTAGTCAAACTCAAACCAATACGAAATAAATAAAACTAAAAATTGTATGTTTTATTTTCTAGTTTTTAGAACACATTATTTATTCAGGTGCAAAGTTTATTTACTACAAGCTATGTGCCGTAATGCAGACGGACAGGCTTTTAGCATCGCTTTTAGCGTCTTCAACTATCTTCGGGCTACGTGTTCTATAATAATTTTGCTCATAATTTATAGGTAAACTTTCAAAACATTTTAATTGAGGGTCAATTGTTTGAAACATTAATTTGGCTTAAAAACTCCGTAAATTGAACTTGACATCTTTGTAATAAATGTGCTACCATTAAAATGTTTTAATTTAATTTTTTTTTTTAACTGGCAAAAGTGCCTTTATTAACTACAACAAAACTACACTACTATTACACAAAAAGCATTGGATCACCCTCAGACCTTTGAAGGTCTAAAGATAATCCAAATGCTCAAGCCCACTGCCAGTTGGCAGCGTGCCCAGCATGCTGGCTGCATTGCCACGCTGAATGGCAATGCTTATGCGTTGAGCCAAATAAACACCAGCATTTTGGTCACGCGTCGCGTCCACCAGACGCCCAGAAAGACTTTTGAAAATGATATGAGCTCCCGGCCCCCACGGACCCAATGTCTCAACTCCAAATGGCTCAAATATGTAACCACACCTAACAGGCAAGGAGGCTTGTAACCACGCCCTTTCACTCATCTCAATATTCAAAACCGATACTAGGGTCTGCTTTACAACATCGTCTAAGCTCAAAAGGAGCTCATTGTGTTTCCACAATGGACTACAACGTAAAGCGTACATGAATTTTGGAATAAACAGACAACATCTTATAATGGTAAACGCCATGTGGGCGTTAATTTTGAGTAGCCTATCAGAGGCACTCAAAAAATTTTGAATTTTTTCTTGAACGAAAGGCGGAAAAGACTCATCTAGTATCGGCGAACCCAGAAGGCGAAGAGAACACTTGTCTACCGATTGATATTAGGTGCCAAATCATTAAATTTGTTAATTACCAAATCAATTTAATTTAATTGTTGGAAATCGTAATCGTTTTCGTAGTGAGTTTTGTAGATAGTGCTGGCGAAAATTTACTGAAACTGTATTGTATTTATGGGAGGCTTATGTCCAGCAGTGGACGTCCTAAGGCTGATTGTTGGATATAAAAACGCAATAATTTTATACAATATTTGTGTTACTAGTAATTTACAATACGAGTAATAAATTAAAGTGCAAAGAAAATGTTGAGTAGGTAATTAATCTATTCAAACTGTAGGTACAGTTTGAATAGATTAATTACCTACTCAACAATCAAAAATCTGTATAATCTTTAACCAAAATCTGTATAATAAACGAAACTATTTGTATTTCGAATAACTAAACAAAGATAAAATTAATCTGCTTGTGTGTCTTATGTTAATTATGAGTTAGTGTGATTATAAGCCCGATTACAGAGGCGCCAACCTAATTATATTAGCTAAATGGCATAGCTCTGTTTCTTTTTCACTTTAGGCATTCGATAGCGAGAATGCTTTTTACGTTGCTATTTAATTTACGCTGGCGCCTCTGTAATCGAGCTTAGTCTTGTGTTAATTAATGTAAAATTTAATGTAATAAAGGACATGGACATTGGACATTGAAGTGTGTGGAGAAGTAATGTAAAACAACCCATATTTAGCCTTTGACCAAATAAAAATATAAAGACAGAATGTTGTGAACAAACAAGTGAGGCCTGCAAAGCTACGTGTTGCTGTGTACAGACACAATTACACACACATACACGTACAAATAAACTACGCCTTGGTTTGTTAGTCGAACTAGGCGGCGCAACACCGACGCACTCACCACATGGACGAGTATAAAACTGGCATCACTTGTCTGTTCACGACTTTCTGTCTTGTATTTTTATGTAGTTTATTTATTCGATTTTTTATTTAGTCCGGAGAGCTTCCCAATCTGATAAAACCTATGAGAGTCCCAAAACACGTAATGTTACCGAGCTCATGCGTGGAAATCCCATGGAACCGATCGGGCGCCGATTTGGGTTGATACGTGCCTGCTAGATAATGTATGGGGATATTTGCATAAAGGATAGGTTGTGATACACTGGTCAAAACTGATAATTTTTCTTTTTATTATATACCTACTACAGGACTAATCGCGCACTAAAATTACGAGATAAATAAATACCTCATCAATCCCTTTAGTCTACCCGTAACCCTAATCGATGCAACTCGGTCGAAACGTCGGGATGATGAGGTATTTATTTCTCTCGTAATTTTATAGCGCGTTTAGTCCCGTAGTATAAAATAATAATCTGTTTAAATCGCGAAAGTTCAAAAACTACAATTATTTTTTCCATAAATTAACACAACCGCCTTCAGTCGTATACAGAAATCGAATAGTTCGCACGAATCGGTGTACGAGTATCATTAATGTAGTAATTTTTAGATTATTGTTAATCTAAAAAAAGAGGCTCAGCCGTAATTGATTAAATTAAAACGAGACTACTTCTACTTCTAAATTATAAATAAATCTACCAAACCAAAAAAATAATCATCACAATCTGTTCATAATAATAATTGCCAGAGTAATTGTGTAACATACACACAAAAAAAACATTGGGTCGAATTGCAAACCTCATTTAATGAAATCGGTTAAAAAAAATACATGTTTGAAGGTTCTTCTATCCGACTTATGGTAAAATAAACTTATTTCATTATTGGTAATTTCTTAACATCTTCTAGCCAATTTGCCATTTGGGAGCTACGATGCCATAGACAGACTACAAACACCTACACATATTATAGATCCAATTATGACGGCGCCGTCGTAAATTTAATAGCAACGTAAAAAGTGTTCTCTCTGTCGAATGACTAAAATAAAAAAGAAACAAAAATATTCTAATTAGCTATTATAATCACGATGGTGCGTTCATAATTGGGCCTTAAGTGCAGACAAAAATCTTAAACAAAAACTCCTAAGGACCCCTAGGACCTTAGGGTTCTTTTTAAGATTTAGTAAAGAACTACCGAATGTTATAAGAATCCTTTCATGATTTAGTTACGGTTCGACCGTTGACATTGTAATTATTTTATGAGAGACCACGTACCACTTATACAGAGACCACGTTACGTACTGGCAAGCGTAGCGTAAGACGACCACCCATTAAGACCGCAGGGTCACGCTGGATGCAAGTCGCTTCCAACCGGTCTATATTTTGGAGATCCGTAGGGGAGGCCTAAGCCAAGCAGTTGACGTCCTATGACTGATGAATGAATGGAAGGTTTTTTTTATACATCGCTCTCTGTGCACCTCTGCCCTAATAGTATGTAGAAAAGGTAATAGTTACTATGTCATCTCGCGCATTCACAGATAAATATCACCTACGGATTCATTTGATTTACTACTCATATATTTAGATTAGCTACTTGGTTATGCGTTTTAGCAGCTATTTATCAAGCGATATGACATTTGGTTTCCGAAAGTAAGTAGCAGTGATAAGAGGGCACAGAGATACCAATGGGATAATGTGGTCGATCGAGAAAAGAACGGAAGAGATGCATTATGGCATGAGTTAGAAAGAGACACAAAAAAAAACTCGATTCAGTAGCTAGTTGTTGTATTTTTCTCGCAGTAGTGTCAAATCTGGCAAAAGTGCCTTTATTGACTACAACAAAACTACACTACTACAACATAAATAGCATTGGACCATTCACAGACCCGTGAAGGTCTAAATATACCTAATTCAAATCTTATTCAAATGCTCAAGCCCACTGCCAAATCTGACATTCCATATTTGACAGTTGTGACAGCTCTGGACAAGATTTTCCATAGGTACATTTTTAGGGTTCCGTACCCAAAGGGAAAAACGGGACCCTATTACTAAGACTTCGATGTCCGTCTGTCTGTCTGTCTGTCACCGGGCTGTGTCTCATAAACCATGATAGCTAGGCAGCTGAAATTTTCACAGATGATGTATTTCTGTTGCCGCTATAACAACAAATACAAAAAACAGAATAAAATAAATATTTAAGGGGGGCATACCACAAACAACAAACGTGATTTTTAGGAGTTTTTTTTTTGCTCGCTATAATAACGGCAAGAGTACGTGAATCAATTGGCGTCACTCTGTTGTTGTTTGAAAAAAAAAACAATAAACAAACCAATAAACGTGCTTTTGGATTTTAAAGATTTGTAAAAATCATATTCTTTTACAAATATTTCGTAAAAATTTGAATGTAAATGAATAAAGAGTCAACAGTAGTCAAAGACTCTCTACCCAACACCTGCGTCATACTCGTATTAAAATTATAATATAACTAGCGACTCACCCTGTCTTTGCACAGGTGTATTAAACATATAAACCGTCCTCTTGAACCACTCGATCTATTTTAAAAAACCGCATCAAAATCCGTTGCGGAGTTTTAAAGATATCAGCATACATGGGGACATGGGGACAGCGGCAGCGACTTTGTTTTATACTATGTAGTGATAGTGAAGCATACTCTCGTATAGTGTCCTACATAGAGTAGGTCACTACACGAGACCTATTGTAGTACATATTTACGCTAGTCATAAATCCAGCCATTCAGTAACACTCCCCGGCCTAGCATGCATAATGCCATACATAATAAAGCCTACGCCTAACGACGGGTCATTTTACCGTGATCACAGGGACACACCGATCGTACGAAATAACGTGTTTTGATTATACTCGTGTAACCGTGGTGGTCTAGTAGTAGTGACACCCGCCATACAATCGTGAGGTCGTGAGTTTAAATCCCGGTCCCGTGCCAATGAGTTTTCGTAATTAATGACGGATTTCTACACCACTGGCAGAATCAGAATCAGAATATCGTTTATGGCTATAAAACTGGTACATAAGTGGCTTTTTTACATGGCTTTGCGGTGAAGGAAAACATCGTGAGGAAACCTGCATAAGTCCATTAGAAGAAATTTCGTGGCGTGTGTGCATCCAACAGCCCGCTGCCCGCACTGGTCCAGCTTGGTGGATATGGCCCAATCACCTTTCGTGGGTAGGCCTACGTCCTGGAAAAAACTTTAACGATTAGGATTTTTCTTGGCCATGGGAAGGAATTAGGGGTTCTTTGGGGTGCAGCCGGGTTATGTGGGATGTACCTGCTAAAACCCCCTCGGTGGCCAGTCTCTGTGCGCTTTTGGGAGCTCCAGGATCTCCAGGGGAACGCACCGGTTACAGAACTTTATAATAAGACAACTCGAACCTACCTAGGCTTGTACGACAACGATGCCACCTATGTCATCGTCCTCTCCGGGCCGTCTGAGTGATCTCTTATCATTGACGAGCTTAGAGGTCCCCTTTTAGTAGGCTCTTACTACAGGCAGGGGATACCGATGCCGTATTCTATTGCCCCGGGATCAGGGCAATGCCAAGCCCAACCTCGACCGAACATTAACTTAAACTGAGTAAGTACGAGGAGATGGCAAAAAAACTGTAGATTTGGAAATCTAAACTGAAAACTGAAGATGTCAAAAATAATGAAAATAACTTTATTATGTTTTGTAATGATTTTAGAAACTTTTATTGGATTTACACACTAATATATTTTGGTGAAGGAAAACAAAAACATCGTCAGGCAACCTGCATACGTCCGTCCCTAAAACAAATCGATTGCAAATGTAACAATTAGCGGACATTAGGCAGGCAAGGGTAAAGCATCATGGATATAGCACAATCACGTCGGAAGGCCTATGTTCAGTAGTGAATTATTAAAAAGCCGGTACAGTCCAGTACTAGCTCTTTTATTGCAAATCTTCCTTACAAAATTTACAGAGGCAAAAATACTCAAAGCTATGAGCAACTTCGCTACATATTATAAAGCATATATACCTAGTCGCTATTTCTGTGTGTCTGTCTGCCTGTTTGTATATTCGCTTACATCTTCCAAACTACTCAACATATTGGAATGCGATTTTAACTATGTTTTAGAATGTTTCAACTAGAAGGTTTTGCAGCTATAACTTTCGTACGTAGGCGAAGCCAGGACGGGCAGCTAGTTTACTATAACTACAACAAATAAATTCACCTTTTGGTTCTAGTTTTACAGCGGTGTGTCGCGCCGGCACCGCCGAGACCGAAATGTTCCTGAAACTGCGCAAATCACGTGTTACGACGGAAGTTGAACTGAAAATTTAACTTTCACTAAATAAAGGCGAAGTTGGAATTTAGAACAAATTACAACTTGCCAAGATTGCCCTTTTGGGTGCTCATATTAATTCCCATGCTTATAGTTGGGAGTTATTTGTCATGTGTGTGTAAAATTAACATTTTATAGAGTTAGATTATGTTTCTGTCGCTTTGATTTTAGTATTCATGTTTAATTATATTACAGGTAAAATTAGACAATGAAATAATACATACCCAAAAAACGCATTAAAAATGTATCTGTATTTTTTTCTCTGTTTACCTATTTGACAAATAATATATCTCAATATGATCGTCATAAACATGACTAAATGCTGATTGATGAAGAAAACAAGAAACGAAAAATTCGAAAAAAGACCTCTTATTCTTATCTTCTGGGTCCTATGGGCTTAGGGCTAAAGCTATAGTCAGCCTCTGATAGATTTCCTAAAAAACTGATAAAATCAGAGTTCAAAAAGCTATACTCTCGAATATCTGTTATCTTTACGTCAACACCGTCAGTCTTCGGATGGGAGATTTCACGTTCTGCAGTGGACTATTATCAAAGAATCCTTACTAATATTATAAATCCGAAAAGTTTGTTGGTTTGTTGGTTTGTTACTCTATCACGCGCCAACGGAGCAACGGATTGACTTGATTTTTGGCATGGATATAGTATAAAAGGCGGAAGGAGCTTTAGGATACTTTTTATCCCGAAAAATTTCATAGTTCCTGTAGGACAGGACAAAAACCCTCGAAAGCGAAACTGTCGCCACTATCACAAAGACGCTAAGTGATTAATTCCTCTATGACGCTAATATGGACTAACGAAACGTCACAGCCAAACGTAATTAGATGACAGGTGACATTGTCTGCAGACTTTTATAAATCACAAGTAGCGTGGCAAGGAGACAAATTGTTTTTCTACCATTATATCCCCTTGAAGAGGAAATAAAGTATGGATTGAAAATGACAACTGACATTAAAATTGGATAAAATGTTATTTTCCCTCTGCATGCTACATGTTACTATGACGTTTAATACCAGGCCGTCATTTTGTCTGACATTAAAAATATTTTTAAATATTCTATCATTAGAGGTTCAACATGTTTTTTTATTCTACCTTTATGGTACAGAATCATCATACTTTAATATTATCAATCCGAAAAGTTTGTTGGTTTGTTCGTCTTTGACGCAGCAACGGAGCAAAATATTGACCTGATTTTTGGTTTGGATACCTATGGTTTAATAGACAGAAAGTGATAATAGGATACTTTTTATATCTCGAGAAAATTCGTGATTCCCATGGGATAGGACAATAACTGTTTCTCAGCAATGGAGAAACGGATCGACTTGATATTTGGGGTGGGCATAGTTTGGAAGACGGAAAGTGACATGGGATACTTTCCATCCCGAAAAAAGTGTGGTTCCCGTAGGACTTAACGATAAATTTTTCTCAACAACGGAGCAACTTGCCTTGGCATATTGCATGAATATAGTTTGAAAGACGAAAAGTGACATAGGCCACTTTTTATCGCAAAAACTTTAACAGTTCCCGTAGGATAGGATAAAAACTAAGTGAGTGGGCTGCGGTAGCAGCCGTCTAAGCGCCAGAAATAACCTGTCATGGCAAGTTTAGGACGTTCCCACATATTTCGCACTCCTTCGCGGCACTCAACAGCACTAGCCCAGACTCGGGCTCTATAACGGAGCTTGCGCTCTCGCCATAGTGACGGAGTGATTCGGAGCACAAGACACATCGTCATCCACCACTCGGGACTAACCAGTACTGAACGTCAGACAGCATTCCAACGCCCTGGTCCCAGTGCAGTGGGTCAGTCATAGTAGCCCAGCGCCTGCCTCTTCAACTGCAGAGGGCAGTGAGAACGGCAATCGCGATACCGACACCTCTCTTCCCCTGCAGCCCCACTGCGTCTGCCAACACTTTGACGGCCTAGCGGAAGGTAGGGTAGGTGGCGGCACCCACACCACCAGTTCCATATATCCCACCGCGGCCCCTAATCCTCGGCTGTCATATCAGAGTCCAAGAAGCAGCCTTGCTTTATGAAACTAAGAAAGGTTATTCCCAGCAAGTAACTGGAGATAGAGAGACAGAAAAGAAGCCACACCCAGCGCAGCAGGAGGAGCTGGAGTTCATATGCCTGGCAGACGGAGCAGCACTAGAGCAAAATCTTAACCGAGAAATTAACATATTTACAGACGGCAGTAAAATTAAAGGGAAAGTTGGGGCGGCATTATCCATTTGGGATGATGCCGCTGAGATCAGTACCCGCAAGCTGAAATTGGCCGATTGGTGCTCTGTGTAACAGGTCGAGTTATTGGCACTTCTTGAGGCTACCGAAAAAGCAAAAATCTTTTGTGACTCCAGGTCTGCACTGGAAACGGTAGTTGGCGTATCTTCCCTCCATCCCTTAGCAGTAAATTCAAAGCTAACATAAAGTTACTACACGCACAAAATAAAATAGTGAAACTTTATTGGATTAAAGCGCACGCGGGGATGGAGGGAAATGAGAGAGCGGACCAGCTAGCAAAGGAAGCAGCACTGCACTCGAAGTGCAGACCTATTTAGGATAACTGCCCCGTTTCATTCGTCAAGCGAGAAATCCGAAAAGACTCTCTTGACGAGTGGAACCGGCGGTATCAGGATGGACACACAGCGGCGGTAACCAAAACATATTTTCCGGATGCAAGGGCGGATACAAGATCGTAAGAGAAATAGCACCAGTGGGAATCATAACTCAAGTGCTGACGGGGCATGGTGAGTTTTCCCAATACTTACATCGATTTAAGTTGAGGGAAAGCCCATCGTGCATCTGTGAACCCACAAAAGAGGAGACTCCACTGCACATAATCTTGGAATGCCCAGTTTATGGAAAGCAGAGATTTGATTTAGAACAAAAAATTGGAATTAATCTAACACGAAAAAACCTTAGAAACAATTTTATCGAATTTTTGCACAAATATTTGTAAAAAAGCAATACTTAATTAGGAACAAGTAGGTATAAACTTTGCTGTACCATTGTAATGTTTATTAAAACTGCAAACAGCCAAAAACATTGAAATATAGTTATAGTTTTTATTCATTTGTAATTAAGACCCCTGATCATGTCGGGGATATTTCGCAATATAATAAAAAAAAATCCTCGGATGCAGCGTCGCGAGAGCGGCACTGCAGCCCACCTAAGTTGCGACACTGCTCATAAGGCATGCAACCTACCGGCCATCTTCTCAGCTGCCTTAGTTAAAAGCGGCTGAACCTCGAGTGCCAGCCTCTAAGCTTCCTTGGGGGAAAAGACCCAAAGAAGAGGGAGACTTCGAGCGCCGCCTTTTCAGCTGCCTCAGACCTCCCCTACGACAAGGCGGGAATACACTCCAACCGTAACTTAACCAACAAATCATTCCTCTAAGGTATTTTGATATTTGTCGGTTAGGTTAGGTTTCGCAGCCGACATAAACATAAGCCAAAATCAAAATACAACGCGGGCGAAGCCGCGGGTAAAAGCTAGTATGTATATAAAATACAAAGGCTGGTACAGTTCAGTACAGAACAGTACGCAGAACTTTGTAGAGAGTGGTACGTTTTATGTATTTTTTTTTTGGTACGGGTATACTTCGAATTTTGTCCCCAGTTAAATTTTATTGAAGTCGGTCAGTAAAATTTATTTGCCGAGCCATTTTTTATAAATCGACAATAATTTGAAAGTTGCTACATCGATCCGCGTGTAACATCCTAGCCTATTCACGGACGCCGAAATGTAAAAATCCTAGCCTAGCCTGCCTACTTAACCTCATTTATAAACCTAAGAAGTGTAGAACCTATTTTAAGAAACCTGTCCAAATTAAAATGTCAGAGAAAATGATTATAGAACCTTGATTTGCTTTCAATGAATCCTAGCTTTATGTCAAACTAGCTTTGTGTCCTGATTCCACTTGAATTTGAGCAAATTATAAATTGAACCTCATGAAAGAAATATCCTAAAATATTAAGAATGCATTAAATATTGATACAGACATTCAATATGATCCCAGCTTACATTTCGTAATGATAAATAACAAGAAATACAAAAAACGTAACTACGAACCTCGCGGGTTCAAGGTAGAATTATACTCAGATATATATATAGACAGTCTACATTTTGATACTAGTATTCAGCAGTGTGATTCCTAATTTATTTACCTATTTAAACGTTAGTTTGGCCAGTGTACGTCTAGTCGAGGATCCTGCGTTATGGACCGCATAAACCCTAGGCAAAGGTGATTCGAAATACATAACTACCTAATTGATTACCTTAGTTCAGAACAAAAACCCTATGTTTTATCTATTTTGAACTTCTTGGAACTTGAAAGTATATTACTAATCTCAGAGTGAAATGCAGTACCCAACTAATGTCTCAAGAGCTATATAGAAATAGTGATTCTAGAGCTTCTCTGTTATATATGGTGTTAATTTAGAATATTTTGTGTACGTAAATAAGCTTCAATAAAGCTAGGTATAAAATATTAATTTAGTTGCTTAAGAAAATATTAGACTTGAGATGAGAAGGAAATTCCATTAAATTAGTACTTTAGAACAAAGAAACTCTATTATTGAACTAATATTATTATCAAACTACGAATATAATAAAAGATTGATTGCCAGATAGAAAAGTATTAATATATTTCTGACAGTTTAGTTAGTTTTAATATTTCAAATTTCATTCAATTTTATTTAGGTATCAGAAATTTATTTTATTTTATGTTTATCTCTGATTATTTAGTCATGGCGCTCGAGAGAGCTGAAAACCATGAAAATGACTCTACTCTGCTTTCGTAAATCTAACGTCATCCTGGGAAAAGAAAGCAGGAAAGAAAACCAGGAGTCGCGAGTGTGTCAGTAGTCATCTTATCTACATCACTTCATAAAGTCAGGCAAATCAAGAAACTTGCATGAAATCCAGAGTGTTCACAAGAAAAACTTCTAGATTACTATAGATAAAGGTTCGAGAATCGACTTCGCCTTATAAAATAGTATTTAAACCAATAAGCTATCAATAGCTTTATTTCAAAGTGATCAGAATTTACACTCTTAATACGGACACGGGATATCCCTCCATTTCGGAAATGAGAAACACTGGCCCAAGCTCTATCTGGCTTCAAGAGTTCTGCACACTAATGAAAATATAGCATTGATCGAGTAGCACTTACGGCTAGTATTTAATTCATGAGATGTAGCAATAATGTGGTATAGCAACAGTCGACTCTGCAATCCACATAATATAAATAAATGACATTTTATCTATGAATACTCTGTCCTTCGCAAATTGTACGAGTAGGTAAAGCACGTCATGTCTGGAAATTTCTCAATTTCTGGAGATTCTCAATTCGCATAGAATATAATATCTTAAGATTTTATGTTCACAAATAGTCGAAGCCGAAAAAGACAAATAATTAAAACATTTGTAATTCATACATAGAAATCATAAAGGGCGAGTGTTAGAAGCTTCTATCTTCTACTCGTGAGTAAATGCTCAATGAAGGATAGTTTCGTCAGTAACATACTTCTATAGAGTAGGAAACATCGTCGGGGTGAAGCCCCCCCTGCATCCCCCCCCCCGCCGGAGGCCTTTAGTTTTTGAGTAATAATTTTTTGGCGGTTCGCTTCTGGCACTTCGCCGGCCGCTGCCGCGGCACGCTCGCTTCGCTCGCTCGGCTCGTGCGTTGTTTGTCATGTTCTAACCTAACCTAACCTATTTTTTGTTTCACACCTAACTTATTAAGGCGGTTCGCTTCTGGCACTTCGCCGGCCGCTGCCGCGGCACGCTCGCTTCGCTCGCTCGGCTCGTGCGTTGTTTGTCATGTTCTAACCTAACCTAACCTATTTTTTGTTTCACACCTAACTTATTAAGGCGGTTCGCTTCTGGCACTTCGCCGGCCGCTGCCGCGGCACGCTCGCTTCGCTCGCTCGGTTAATATTGTACCATTTTCTCAACATTGCGTTCCATTTCACTTTTTTTTATCAAATTTTAATTTAATCATAATTAATTTAAACTACGTTTCCGGCAAAAAAAAATTGCTGGAAGGGCTTCAGGTGGACCCCAATGATACCCCTAAACTCGCACCTTCATCAAAATCAGGTACCGGACGGCTATAGCCAACCCGAATGCCTTCTTCCTATGCCTAGTTACTCAGATGTGACGATCAAACCATCTGAGGTTTGTTACACGCTAACTATTCGCAAATTCTTGACACCGTTGAAGTCGGTTATTCCATTTTTGGCTAAAATTATTCATAATAAACTATGTACATTTTTTCAATTTTTAACCGACTTCCAAAAATGAGGAGGTTCTATGTTCGTCTGTATGTATTTTTTTTGGGTATGTTCATCGATATTTTCGCCAATTGTGGACCGAATCAAAAAGTTCTTTTTAAGTTCGGAAGGGTATACTTTCGAAATTGTCCTATTTAAATTTTATAGAAATTAGCTGAGCTGTTTTTGAAAAATTAACAATGGTGTAAAAATTGCATACATCAATCGAGCGACTTACATCGACAAATATAAAAAGTTTAGATTACCCCATCACTATCTACTGTTCGAATGACGGTCGAGCCACCGTGTACTGCTTACGCGCAGCCGACTCGATGTTTTTATCGGCAAAGGATAAACAGCTTAAATGCCTGTTATAGCTCATCAAAGTGACATTATTACCGAGTTCATTAACATATTATTACAGAAACAAAATACTGAAAGTACATAATATTATTTTCCTACTTATACCTGAAATTAATGTTAAGAAACAATGTAAATTCAATTTTAACGTGAACGTAAAATACTTTAGATCATGTAGTACAATGTAATCGCACTATTAAACATGACTACTGTTAGCTGATGGGCTTAGTGCTCCAACAGCATCACTCAGATTCTAGTAGGACACTCAGATGATACATCATTGGACAATAATACGGACCTCCAATATCTCTGCAGTCATTACAAAACTCAAAGTACTTACAAGGCTTGCTCCAACTACTGGCTTATCAAAGTTGTTTCAGACTCACCCATACACCACTGATCACTATCACAGACTGCCACTCCAGCCTGTCGCACAAAACCATCCCTCTGTCTACCCTCATTCCATATACTCCTCACCGTCGCAATACCGAAGAGTGTTGCGACTATGTGTAGGTACCCTCTTTAATAAGCGCAGCTAACAATCGGCCATCCGAAGCATTAGTGCGACCTCGCACTTTTAGTAACTCTGCTTTCATAATTGGCATCAAGAATATCGGGTAGTGAGACAGCATTGCGTACTTCACATAAACTCAAAGCAATTTGTACCAAATATTGCTTTGTTAAATTTGTACCCATCACAAATTTTATTTTTTTATAAGTATACCAAGAATTTTTGAACTAGAATATATCAGACTACAATATATAAACTATTTTTGCTCGTAATTTCACTGTCTGGCATAAATATTAATTAATAATTATATAATTAATAATTACATAATTAAATTAGATGGGGTTAAAATACATAGCACACTTACTGAATCATCACTACATATTTATTTTAATAAGCTCTTTAATGTTAATAAGTTAAGCCAAGTTCCTATTGTATTCACGTGTACGTAAATAAACAAGCTTTAAAGATATACTATAATTGATGTCCTTGTACGAGTATAACAGTTAAACACAAATTTAATTGTTGATATAATATGGAGTGAATTTCTCCCAAATATTAGTTTCATAATATATCATTGATATACATAAATTTCATATTATTAAAAATATTATTACTTTTAAACTATCAATGTTTCGGATAAAACAATGTATCAAGTTTTAAATCTGTTGAAAATATATAACATAATAACACTCTTCAAGAAAATACTATGTTGGAACCAGTAGGAATAATATTTCTGGTCAATTCATGCCAAATTTCTATAGTTATCAAAGTAATTACCAAGATATATCTCTATTGTGTCAGATAATATACATATATACACATAAAATATATGAATGTGTGTGCTTAATCGTTTCCGATATCAGCATGAGTGTTTGCCGAAAAATATCAGAAACATAACGGTATTCGTTCTCGGCATTTATGTGATTCTAATTCCATCCTTCATTTACAGTAACATTTAGCAGGGGGGATCGCAATAGCCTTTCTTACGTCATCACGAGTAGTTCTTTGACATTTAAAAAGAATCTCCGTACCGTGCTATAGTTAAAACAAAAAAAAAATGGTTAAGAAATTTCTGGTGTATATCAAAAAACAGCTTTATTTTACGTTATTTGTAGCAAAATTGTAAATTGTACTACAAAAGTATTAATGATTTACAATAATTCACTGTCATTCATTCAATAATATAAATTTAAATAAAGAATTCGAACCTCTCTGAATCCCTGGTCTGTATCAGTGAAAAAAAAAGGGTCATAGTGGAGAAGCTGGTAATTGTAAGGTAGTGAAACGCAGAGACGTGGCAAAATCGCTAAATGTGTAAAAGTGTATAAACGCTGTATCAGATGGCGTATACGAACTCCGTTTCGAAACAAAACATGTAGAAAGCTGCTCTCTACCAAGTTTCAACAGTAATAATGTGTTTATTTAATTTTGACAAATAAATGATCTAGCAATTAAGAATCTAGTTCATTTGTTTAAAACAATTAAGCATCCTTAGTTTAAACTGATAGTAACAACATTACATAACTATTAATAGCCGCAACGATATTGGCAATAAGTTTAATTTTGTAGAAGCTCTACCAATGCAGATTGCAGAAAAAAAATTGAAAACTTAAAATAATAGTTAATAAAAGTGACGACTAACTTCAAGTTGTTACGTCACAGCCTGACCACACACAGTTAGTCTCCCACCTGTCTGACAGATGTAATAAGTGGTGGCGCTTACGACTTATATAACAGTCTCCTTTATTTAATCTGTGCCTGAAATTAATGAAATGTAAAGGAAAAAGAACTGTCGATATTCAAATCGTAGCGATTTGAGAGCTTCATATTCTTTGGTTATACGAAATGTGAAATCCAAGCTACGCTCGTAACATGCTTGTCAAAGAGAAGTCCTATGTATGTTAATAGTTCACACACGTTATAGAACAATCTATATTAATAATTCCGTGCAGGGGTACGGTAGACTCGATCGAAACCTTACCTGAATGATGAAACATAAAAAAATAATGATTTCGAGTCGACAACATATATCCGGAAAATTCGGATTATCGTCTATTTTAATAAATTATAACCTTACTGACAAGCAAATCGTAGTCGCCATATTGACACCGGATGACACACAGAATGACATATCTTGAGCAGCAGTGCTGCCAACTTCTTTTGGCAAAAACGCGCTATCAGAACTCGAAACGCGCCAAAAGAGCTAAATGGTACCTACGACGACTGGTACGAAAAAATCATATATTCCACCTCAAAACGTAATTCGGAAGTTTATAAATAGTATAAAGACTTTTTTAAATAAGTTTTTATCGAAATGTGATAAAAAATAACGTAATCCGGAAGTTTATGAATAGTATAACGACTTTTTTTTAAATAAGTTTTTATCGAAACGTGATCAAAAAAATGCCATTGACACGAGATGAATAAAATGAATCGGAAATGGAGTATTGCATCTGTGATATCGAAGTTAAACAAAATCGTTACTTATTTTTAACCTTAATCATGGCACAGACACTATCAGCGTCAGAGTATGGTAATGAAATACTTTTGTAGCTACGATACATTTATTAAGAGCGTGTTTTTGTTAATAAAAAAATATAATATGTTTTGATTTACGCTCCTGCAGTATTATTTCAAAAACGCGCCAGATTTAGCGCTAGGCGCTAAAACGCGCTTTAGGCCAAAAAAGCGTTATATCTGTCGCCGAAAGCGCTAAGTTGGCAGCACTGTTGATTTGTCAATCTTCTTCTTTCTTCATGTTTTGGCGTCGCATTGTTGTGCATTTGCCAGTGTCAAGTATTAAGTTTTAATAATTTTTGAAAATATTTTATCAAAATAGTCACGTCATAGTCCAATAAAGTCGCCGTCAAGTCCAAACATAGTCCAAGTCATACCTCAGTAAAGCAGTGGAGATTTTAATAGAAGCGTCCATGGAGTTTTGCTAACGAAACGGAACAACATGACACGTCATACTATATCGCTTGCCTATGCACGTAAATCAGCTCATAATAAACGAAATACCATAATTTTTCACTAATTAGCACTGATAATAACACAAGTTTAACAAAATAATACATTGCGGTGACAAGATTATTCCGCGTTCCCGCAAATGCTATGAGTAAAACAAAACCTTTCCGAACCCAAATGGTAAAAATGAGATCCTATAACTGAGACTCCGCTGTCCGTCTGTCTTTCTGTCCGTCTGTCACCAGACTGTATCTCATGAACCGTAATAGCTAGACAGTTGAAATTTTCACAGATCATATATTTCTAAAACTAAAATAAGGGGCCTTGGTTCCCATACAACAAAGGAAGGTAATTTTGGTCGTGTTTTGCTCTATATCAATAACGGAAACCGGTAGTCACTTGAAATATTCGCAGAATATTTAGTTGATTACGCAGTTTAAAAATAAAATAAAGAGATATTTAAGGGGAGCTCCCATATAACAAACGTGACTTTTTACACGATATTAATAACGCCAACAAGCGACTTCTTGAATATTTACATTAATAAATAAGAATGTTTAGTAGTATTATATTCATTTTAGATACAAATAATTAAATTAAAATAAATAAGGGGGCTCCCATACAGTACCTACGAAACACTTCGTGCATGAGCCCGACACACAATTGGCCAATTATTTATTGTTATAGGATATACTATTTTGTTTTGTTGTGTTTTTTCATAAATGTGAGCCCTTCCTACGAATTTCATGTTTCCAACAAAGTGTTTATTAGAACAAATTCTCCCGATTTTCTACCGAATTTGAAGTGAATTAATGATCCGAGACGAGACGTAAACTAGGATAGGAGTGTAAGTGTAGGCTTTTAATTTTGTGTAGTGATCAGACTCCACTAGAGGAGCCAAGGATTTGGTGACTACAAATACCAAAAATAAAAGTACATAATTTATAGTTTTAGACCAGAAAATCTTCTCATACCGATTTTTGGTTCGAATATGGCGATTTTTTTCGCAGTTCTACCGATTTCGCATTTCGTCGTTCGAGACCAAATAGAACTGTACCTATACATTCTCTTTGTGCATAACCATACGTACCAACGTGCTATGGAGAGGGCTATGCTCGGTGTCTCTCTGCGGGTCGAATCAGAAATGAGGAGATCCGTAGAAGAACCAAAGTTACCGACATAGCCCGGATTAGCAAATTAAAGTGGCAGAGGGCAGGGCACATAGTTCGATGAACGGATGGCCGATGGGGCCGTAAAGTTCTCGAATGGAGACCACGGGCCAGCAAGCGCAGCGTAGGACGTCCACCGACTAGGTGGACTGACGATATAATAAAGATCGCAGGAATGCTCTGAATGCAGGCAGCTTCCAATCGGCCTTATTGGAAATCCATGAAAGAGGCCTAGGTATGCCCAGAAGTGGACGTACTACGGCTGATAGATAGATAGATAACCATAGAAAAAATAATACTGGCCATAATCCTTAAAGTTGAAATTGACTTTCTTTTCGCAATATAAGAATGTACATTTTCAGTAATTATTCATTTAGTTTTGAGTTATTTTAATTTTGAACAATAATTTTTACTTTGGGATATTGTATAACACCCATTATGCCGAAAGTACCTACTTATTTCTTAAAATGAATGTCTTTCATTGGTCTTTCATCATTGTTTTGCTATCTACCTACATCATTTTGCAGCCGAATCTCCTTGCATTTGGTAAACATTGTCATAATTGTAAAAAAAAATATGCAATGGGCTCTTCGTACCTAGAGATGGTGATTGAGTACCTAACAGCAAAATTATTATGAGTGTGTGTATTATGAGTCACATTTCACCCGAGCGAAGCCGGGTTATCATCTAGTGTCTACTTATTTTTCCACACATTGTGTTGCTTTTGTGACAAGAGTAACATCAAGTAGTCAATTGTAATAACAGTGTGGTAACCACGTTACTAGAATAATAACTCTTTACACTAGGTGTCATCATGTTACGTTATTGTTTATAAACAAATATTACAAAATGAGAATTAAAAAAAAAGATAACCAACACATTTCTAATGACCAGTCACAAAATGATTTTTAAATTAATATACAACGAAAGAAACATTTTTGAGTTATTTTCTTTAAAAAAAAAAAAACATATTTTTAAAGCGTTTACTTTAGTTTTAATGCTTTGGTTTCAACGTTAAAAAAAAATATAAACAATGTATTCTATAATTACATTTAAACTTAAGATACATTGATTTTTCTTCGGGACGAGATCCTCATTTTTTATGGTCGTCTAAGTTAGTCTTTTCTTTAATTTTGAGAGTTACCGTAACTGTAGTTTAACGTGACAATTAGTTTTCTCCTGTCGTTTGGAAAGATGCTGTATTCATCCCTTATTTACTTCTTGATCCCAATCCAGAGCCGTATTAAGTCAACATTCACCCAAGTACTAGTGGACGGCAATTATTAGTTCAGACGAGCCCTCAACTGATATAATCAGTGACCAGGGCATGGTGTCTCGAAGATTTGATAGTCGCCAACGAGATCACAATGGCATCCTCAGAATAATATTTATAATGGCATCTCGCACATTATCCTTTTTTTATAGTATAATACTTTTCGTTACGTTAAACGGAAGAATAAAAGTCGTCGCATATTGAGAACAATATGTTACGGAACAGCAATGGAACTTGAAAACCAATTGTTCCTTTGTCAGAATCGTTCCCATTTAAGTCGCTGTGACCAAAACAAAGTTGATACGACTACCAGAAACGTTATTATAGGATACTCGTATCTATATTTAATGCTGTAATATAACATTACTTAGTACAAAATAATCGGCTTCTATGTAATTTCCGAGAGTATCAGTGTAAAAGCCGACAGTCTCCGGCACATAGCGCGCACAAGTAGCTCTATCGGCTAATTTTAGTTCTTCTGAGATTGACAGCAAATGAATGGATATATTCGTTTTCACAGCATACAATAGATATATCTCGTCGTCACTCAGGTATGGAATAATAGTGGGGCAACAGTTCCAAAAGCTAAGTGTTTTTAAGGCCCAAAAAATGCATCAGGGCCATTGCAGGTTGAAACAAAGGGATACTTCTAAGCCTCACTTTCAACGTCTTAAAATTTTAAACCTTCCTTGCCTCTACATATTTGTGTAAATAACATACATAATGTATCATGTTTGTACGGAATAATTTACACCTGTAGATAGATAGATAGTCATTCATTTTCGGTAAGGACAACTACCACACATTGGCATACAAAAATATTCTATGAGTAACACCCTTCGACTCGTCCAAATGACAATTATTAATTACGTAAGTACAAAACTATTAGGCATAAAATCAAATTTCAATACAGGGCAGTGTGTAAGATGTCCACAAATATTTATTTTATTTAATTTGACAATAAATTAATTAAAACTCGATACATTACATAACATTAAAAAAAACAATATTAATGAAATGAAGATGTCAGAAATACCGAAAAATCCGCTATAACTTCATCAAAAATGTATGTATTTGTGGTGCAATAAAACGATTTAATTGAATTGAAAAAATCAGTTAGGTACATGTCACACAGCAGTTCCATGTCAAAAATAGCGCAACAGTACCTATTCCAAAATGTCGGCAACAGCATCGCCTAAACAACCATTCAATACAACTAAAAAATATCACACAGCAATCACATGTATATAATAACTTAATGTCACAACGTCATAAACGAAGATTGGCAATGCCTTACAATCAAACAGCATTACTAAACAACAGTGTTAAATGTATACTTCCTCTTGTATCTTTAATCATGTACTTTATTGACAAAATCCCACCTTGACATTATTGTATTCTTTTATTCCTTATTGCGAAATGGCTATTCATTTTATTTTATTTATTTACAGGCTATCAGCACAAACAATATTAACTTAATCGTATAAATACATTTAAACAGCCAATAACAGGCCTAATCCTATAATTATTTTTAGAAGAAAGATAAGAAACAAGCCGGTTCTACCACATCTAAGTATTTTCATTTTACATATGTATGTAAGTATAACAACGATTTCATTTTACAACGATATCGATATATCTCGGAGTCAAGGTCGATGACTTTGGTGTCAAGGTCGATGACCTTAGTGCCAAGGTTAGTCAGTCAGTCGAATTAGAGAACTCTGGGTGCGCGCAGAGGTTTTCCGATTCATATATTTCTACTTCCCAGATTGCTCCAGATCGCACCATTGGTATCCTCTGACCCAAGGGCACTGATGCAATTCTATTCTCGAGTTGAGAAGTAGTTCTGTCATTTGCAGTGCAGAGTTACATGCAGTACAATATTTGCGAGTATGAACCAAATCGGTCTAAATTATAGGCTTATGAAGTTTTAAGTTAATAAAAATGTGCCGCGCAGTCTACTGTTTGGAGAACTACTAGTTTTAGATTTTATATTGTGTTGATCTTAGTTAATTTATGATTCTCGTTTGTTCATGCTTACATTCCATTGTCTTCTACCTAAGGGTTCATTGGCAAATAATGCTTTTTAGCGCCAAGTCCTCCTTTAGTACAAATAGTGTGCAATTAAATGGTAAATAAATGAACAAATGTTGTTGGCAACACTAGACTCTGCGCGACAGGGAAGCCCAAGTGTAGCCACCCAAGCGAATATTGTCGCGACAAGCCGAAGCTTCGCGCGAAGCTTCGAGTTGGCGCGATGTACCCGGCTACATTATTGTCCGCAGACGAAGATTCGCCGTAGGGCGCAGATGTGGCCATAGCATTATAAATAATACTATACAATTTAATAAATCGGCTATGATAATTTTGTGATTTTGAAAAGCTGTTTGTCATTATTTTAGTGTATTTATGTGTATCATATAACGCGCTATATCTGGCTATTTCGTGCCTAATCTCGTAAGATCTATGTCACGAACATTTTATCGGCTGTGCTAGCACACATGGTAGAAACGCTTGGCGACCGCGCCTGGCAGCAACGCGAATGCAGAAGCTCTTGGCGGTCGCGCCTGGCAGCGGCGCGAGTACATGAGTGCTTGGTCGCGGCGCAAGTGTAGGTCGCAACGTCTTTGTAGCGGCCTTGCTTGATTGCTAGGACAGGTTGCACTGTCTTCATGGCAGCCTGGCTGGTTGCTAGCGGCAGTTTCTTCGAGACAGTCTGGTGAATTCCGCGAGCGAGCCGCAGCTTATCAGGTTCTTGTGGCGCACTCTGCGCGTGGTCTAGTGTTATGGCGCACTCTGCGCGTGGTCTAGTGTTGTGGCGCACTCTGCGCGTGGTCTAGTGTTATGGCGCAGTCTGCGCGTGGTCTAGTGTTATGGCGCACTCTGCGCAATGTCTAGTGTTATGGCGCACTCTGCGCGTGGTCTAGTGTTATGGCGCACTCTGCGCAATGTCTAGTGTTATGGCGCACTCTGCGCGTGGTCTAGTGTTATGGCGCACTCTGCGCGTGGTCTAGTGTTATGGCGCACTCTGCGCAATGTCTAGTGTTATGGCGCACTCTGCGCGTGGTCTAGTGTTATGGCGCACTCTGCGCAATGTCTAGTGTTATAGCGCACTCTGCGCGTGGTCTAGTGTTGTGGCGCACTCTGCGCGTGTTCTAGTGTTGTGGCGCTATATGCGCGTGGTCTAGTGTTGTGGCGCAATCTGCGCGTGGCTACTGGCGCATAGTGTGCCTCTCGTTGCACACTATGCGCGACTCATGGCGAACTGAGCGCGGCTACTGGCGCATAGTGTGCCTCTCGTTGCACACTATGCACGACTCATGGCGCACTGAGCGCGGCTACTGGCGCATAGTGTGCCTCTCGTTGCACACTATGCGCGACTCATGGCGCAATCAATCAATCAATCAATCAAAAAATTTTTATTGACATAAAATAGGGTGATAAAATAAATGAAGCCTCTGATTCCCAAACTAGCCAGGGGCTGTACTACGGGAACCAGCGTCTTCTCCTATATTAACGACAAGTTATGTCAATTTACTTAGGTATACTTTCTAATATTACTTATTTAAATTTAATTATACTATGAGGAGTATTATTTAAATATGACTTAAATACTAGTCTAAATATTATCCTAATAAAGTACAAATACACAAATACATACAAATCAAATTCCATATGAACCATTACTATGTACTACTATAAATGAACCACTAATCTATTCGATGTTTTTTGTGTAATTACTTTAATTTAATTAATTTTGCATCTTTAGCTTTGTTATTACAATTATTGTTATTTATTTTTTATGTATCAAAAAAGGGATTTAAATATACAAGATTTAACTAATATTTATTTCACATCCTTTTTTCATTTTAACAATTTTACAATCGGTACTTTATCTAACCAAATTGGTACCTAAAACGAAAATTTGCCTAGGGTTAAGTGCACAGATTTTAAATGTATAATTCATAAAAAAGATATTCAAAAAAGGGTAGAAGATAATAACTTAAAGAATAGATGTATACAAAGTATTCATTATGATCCGTTTTACGTTTGCAACTTCCAGTTATCATGTATGTGTGCGTTCATCAATGCATGTAGGTGATAGTCAGTGAGAAACTAGTTTCTCGTGCGAATGAGTTATGTGCGTGTGTGTGTGTCGATTACCACGTTATCGCAACTCGCTAGCCATACTACCTATAACCATTTCTGAACAATGAATTACACGCGGCGATGCCTGTGAGCTTGGTGTGAATTATGTATACTCGTAGCGTGATTGACTGTGATGTACATAAGCGTATACGTTCTAGTACTCATATGCTTTTACCATGAGCGCTATGCAATGAGCGCGGCTACTGGCGCATAGTGCGCGTCTCGTGAACACTTCGCTCTTCTCGGTGACTCTGGGTTGCCTCCTGTACACTTCTGTTTCTTGGTGGTCTGCAGCTATGACCCCTGGGTGGGGGTAGTAGTAGTAGTAGGGGTAGTACAGGAGACATCTCGGATTCATCAGGACATTCCATTAGAGCTGAAAAACATGTTATCAGACTATCATTTCTAACTATTATCGCATCCACTTTCATGTACTCTTGTATGCCAACACTGATCGAGGTATTGAATTTCATAACTAGGAATCTGTTTTATAACCGTCTTCACGGCATACTGTGAAAATATCAGGAGCCAATGGGATCGAAAACATTGGACACTGTATTTTGTGATATTAGGTATACCTCTTTGACATTTTATGGAATTATATTTTAGCAATTTTTTTTTTATCAGTTCAGTTATAATATCTGTGTGGAAAATGTAAATAACTTATGTCATGCTTACCTTAATGTTGAAAATCGAACTGGAATTTGAAAAATATAGAAAGAAAAAAATCGTGTATAGGTAGGTAGGTATATTTTTATACTCATACCTACCAAACGAACTTGAGACAGGTGATACTCGTATACTAACTCGTAGTTGATTTGTGTAGTTTAGTACTTCAGTTGTCGATCTCACTCAAACATTGACTCGAATACGAAGCTATATCGCACTTTTTCACAATTTTAGAATAGTAATCAATCTATTCATATTTCTTTATTGCTACTAAGTGTACATTTGAGGTCCTAATTTCTTTATTGCTACTAAGTGTACATTTGAGGTCCTAATTAAATATATTGTTGAAACAAAGCAGACAATTTCAATGAAATTTCATTAGACAAAATATTAAAATTATTATGAATAATTAGTAGGTATTTTATTGACATTTGCTGGCTTAGCATACGACCACGAAAAGCCATCAAAAGTGTCGTGTGAAACAATTAAATGGAATTAGCTACACCGATCATGAAGTTCGTTGAATGATCATTTGGTGTAAGAATGTGAAACTGAGAGAAAACAAGATCAATAATTGACCAATTAACTTCGGACTGATTTTCGGACCTTTTATCAACTTTGTGCAATGCACGAACCTGCTGATGTCTTCCAAAGCATCTGTACCTATTCTTCAAACTGCATAGGTACTCATCATCCATGTTCAACTAATGCTGTAATAGCTAGTCCAGCATACGACTGCGAAAATTCACGAAAAGAACCCTTTTCGACGTGTGAAAAAGTGACAGATATATACTTAGCCATAACGCCGTCTCGTTCTGACACGTCGAAAGAAATATTTCGCGGTGCATATCCTAGTCCGGCTGGTATTACCTCATACTACTGACATTCTGTAGTCTTACCTCCTTAACTTTAGGGTCGATATTTTAATGTGTTTTATATAGGTACATTGTTAAGTAGGCCTTTGACAAATTTAATAATTTTTGTAGGTAGGTACTTTAGAGAAAAGTAGGTATGTCGAGCGCTATTGTTATATTCGTATTGCAAAATGTTATATTTAGTATATCACAGTGGTTGGATAATTTTTAACAATTATATAGTATAAATTCATGACTGGACAGGATTATGTTGCCCAATCCATCCTTAGGCGTCCTTCAATAGTACCGTGATATTTTATTATGCATGTAGGTATGTAAGTAAGCTCTAACTTCGTTTCAACAAGTTCAGTTTATTTGCCTACCGTTGTATAACGACTGTCAATGCAATATACGCAGTGATGTCGCAAAACAACTAGTATTGTACTATGTGGCGTGGATAGTTAGAAAAAAAAAACAAGGTTTTTTTCCGATCTCGCTTCTGAATTGTTAGCTGATGGGCTTAGTGCTCCAACAGCATCACTCAGATTCTAGTAGGACACTCAGATGATACATCATTGGACAATAATACGGACCTCCAATATCTCTGCAGTCATTACAAAACTCAAAGTACTTACAAGGCTTGCTCCAACTACTGGCTTATCAAAGTTGTTTCAGACTCACCCATACACCACTGATCACTATCACAGACTGCCACTCCAGCCTGTCGCACAAAACCATCCCTCTGTCTACCCTCATTCCATATACTCCTCACCGTCGCAATACCGAAGAGTGTTGCGACTATGTGTAGGTACCCTCTTTAATAAGCGCAGCTAACACTATAATTTTTTTTAAGGAATTTGTTTAGTTTTGGGATGAGTGGCATCCCAAAAATAATAAATGTATGTTTGCCGAACTGCTAGAAACGACTTCCTAGTTGCTTTTCTTTCTAGGTATACAAGTGGTACCCCCAGTATCATAAAATGTACTAACTTTATTATAGTTGTTCCTAACAATTATTGTAATTCCCACAAATTAATGATTTCATGCTAAGCCATCCTTCTAGTTAAATTATTTATGTTGTTAACGTACGAAATAGCGAAGTTATACGTGATTAGAAATGTATCCTTCTCGAACTACCCCCTACTTAAGATTTAATCAGTAATTGTCAATAATTATTATGATGTAACTTTTAAAAGGCGACTTTAGCCTAGAAAACGAATTATTATTATTAAGATAAATTGTTACTTAGTCTATTAACGCTGAGTCTTCAAATTATGTAATACTTTTATGACAATAAAGATATTTAAAAATCAATCAATCAATCCAGCGAACTATTCAAATTTTGTACATGATGGTAGTCAGTTATGCCATTTTTTGCAAAAATAATTACTTATTCCGCGCGAGTCTAGAAGCGGCAGCGTAAATTTAATAGCAACGTAAAAAAAATCTCTATCGAATGCCTAAAGTGAAAAAGAAACATTGTGCTATAATATATATGCTATTTAGTTAAAATAATTACGATGGCGCCTCTGTAATCGGGCTTAATATCAATTTTAAATTAAAATTTCATTTTGTTTACACCTGTACTTCTGCATTTACACAAACTGTCGTCAATAAAAAAACAATTTGATGCCAGCAATGAATTTTATTGATACAATCGTGTCAATTAAATTGGATTGAGTTGAGAGTGTAATTGTATTTCGTCTGTGACCAAGAGGGCTATCAAGACCATTTTTAGTAAATCACTATCACTACATAGTATAAAACAAAGTCGCTTCCGCTGTCCCCATGTCCCCATGTATTTTTGATACGGTTTTTTTAATAGATAGAGTGATTCAAGAGGAAGATTAAATGTATAATAAACCTGTGCGAGGCGAGTTGCTAGTTTAATTATAAATACAAGTCATAAACAAACAAAAAAATTAAAATTTGTAGTACAATATTTTGATTACTATCCCGAGAGTATATAATAAACCGTAACCAAATATGTATATAGAAAATTATATATCGATATTCCGAATGTATGTATTCACAATGTTAGTGATATAAATTTTCATTTCGGGGTTCTCTTATATTACGCAACTCAGGTATGTGCCTAAATTAAATAGTCTTCAATTAAGATATTTCAAATGATAAGTAAATAGCTAAATAGTAATATAAAGAACCAGTAAGTACATTTAAATATACCAAATATTTATATTACAACAATGAGTGTGACCCTATAAAAATCTGAGTTGGTGGGTTCTGATTGATTTACGTTACGTTCTAAGTTAAAGAATCTAAATGAAATTATCAAGATTCTCGCGATTTTAGACTCAGAATACTGTAAGTTAAGAATCCCATTGAGATTCAAACTAAAAATACAAGGCCTATGGAATCGTAGCCATTAAATATGGGTTGTTCAATCAAAGTGATCTCTATTTAAGTACTTAGCAGAAAAACAATTTGCAATCCATTTTCTCTACATTCATAGAAAGGCACTAATGTTTCTGCTATGTCACCTTATATGAAGCGCTCCAAAAAGAAACATTTTACTAATAATTATTTTTCGCAAAAAATGGCAAAACCGCCTTCCATCGTGTACAAAATTCGAATATTTCGCTCAAATTGTTTACATTATTATTGATTTCTAAAAAACGGCTCAGCCGATTTTAGTAAAATTTAAATGAGACTATTTTTGGAGTATACCCTTTCGAACCAAAAAAATAATTTTTCGATTCGGTTCACAATTGGCGAAATTATCGATGAACATACAAAAAAAAACTACATACAGATGAACATAGAACCTCCTCCTTTTTGGAAGTCGGTAAAAAAGGCATAATGAAAAGAAGTCTAAATAGCAGAGCTGTTATTCTATTCGTTTTCTGAAGTAGAATTTAATTCAGAATACGTCTCCGGCGTGCGATGAACGAATCAGAAATAGTTGAGATTCGTTTTCAATCCGGATTCATTTTCGCTGAGGGACCCATTGGACTGCGCGAACTGCGTAAATAAATATACTGACACTGTTTCTGTTAGTCTTTGGACTTACTAAGTTCGATATTTTTCTATTTTTGACCGACGAACCATACCAGAGCTGAGGAGGTTCTCAATTCGACGCGTATATATACATTTTTTTAAATGTAAAACCAGACATAACTTTGTCATAGTCATAGTGGTCCGATTTTAAAAATTATTTTTTTATTAAAAGAGTATACTTTCAACATTGGTCTCATTAAAATTTCATTGAAATCGGCTGAGCCATTTTTGATAAATCAACAATATGGTGAAAATGCTACATCGATCCGTGCGAAATATTCGCGAATTCTGTACACGGGTGAAGTCGGTCATGCTATTTTTTGCAAAAAATAATTACTTGTTAAAACGATAAGAAAAAAAATAACTTAAAATAATACTTTACGCTCATAACTCCTTAAAAGAATTCGTTATGTCGAATATACTCTAGCGGAGAATGCCACGAAACTGCCACAAAGATGAGAAACAAGAACCTAATTTAAATAAAAAATTAAAGCTTTTAGTTAAATGAACTACAAAGTGAAATCATACGAGTCCAAACTCGTTGGGATATGTTGTTTTATTACGGAGTTCCCATGACCATCTTCTAGTTCCATCAATAGGTCAGTACGTCATCATAAGTTTGCATTGTCAGGTGATATATTATGTTGTTATGCGTGCAAAATTTCAGCTCAATCAGAAACCATGATGTGGATCGAATTTGATGCAAAATTTGATTTAAATTTAATGCATGTTTTGTACAAATAAATTAATACATAATTATTTTTTTGCAAAAAAATGGCTCCACTGGCTTTCACCGTGTACAGAATTTAAATAAATTGCACGAATCGATGTGACAACCATGAACATTTTTGTGGATTAATCAAAAATATTGTTTTCGATAACACCTCGGGACTATACCTGCCCTTTTAAAACAAAGGTTTTTTTTAATCAGTTTACAATTGGCGAAAATATTAATGAACATATTAAAAAAGCATAAAGACGAACATACTTCCCCCTTTTTGGAAATCGGTAAAACTAGATCGTGTTCCACCCAGTGGGTAAAACATTATACCGAAGGGAATTTTCCTTTTTGCTTGTCCGAGATTCTAATCTATGACATTTGCGATTGTCGTTTGCATCGGAAAGGTTGTCCCGATGTGTTTGTTTGTTTTATCTCGATCAGTGCAATATGGTAGAGGATTGTTTTGGGAAATCTGTGAAACTTTTTTAGCTTTTTAGCATAATATTTATCATTATTGTACGGGTTTTTAATAATCAACTGCTGACATACTATATACTGTAAACCTACTATAATGTGGGCATAATTCTTTATTCACAAAAAAATATTATTGACAAATTAATAATGTAAGAGGTATTTCAAATAATTATTTCTTTGAATTATTTAATAAAAGGAGTAACTTTAGTTCTAAAAACGATTAGGACATATTTACCTCGTTGCAAAGTCGGTGAACATACGCCATTGAATTTCTTTTAAAAATGTATATAGGTGTATATAGGTGCCATCAAGCCGTGGTGGTCTAGAGGTAGTGACGCCCGCCTTACAATCGTGAGGTCGTGGGTTCAATCCCAGTCCCGCACCAATGAGTTCTTTGGAATTTATGTACGGAATTTCACACCACTGGCTTTTCGGTGAAGGAAAACATCGTGAGGCAACCTGCATATGTCCGTAGAAGAAATTCGATGGCGTATGTGAATCCACCAACCCGCACTGGGCCAGCGTGGTGGATATGGCCCAATCACCCTTCGTGGGTAGGCCTACGTCCTGCAGTGGACTATTAAAAAGGCTGATACAGTACAGTACAGTACAGGTGCCTCATAATGTTTTCATAACTAAAATCTCAGTAGTATGTGATTCTGTTCATAAATTACAAACTCATTTATACGTACGCTACCGGGCTTGAACCAGCATCTCATATTTGTACTCGTAAGGCCAACGTTCTTTCACTAAGTCTAGGAACATAACCCTTTACAACCGGCTCAATACAATCGTGAGGATCGATAAAAAAATTGGCGCAAAAACCATATTGATTTTGTAAACACAACCGGTCTCATACGTTCGTGCGGGATGAGAAGATAACCGCACGATCGTATGAAACCGGTTGCGTTCACAAAATCACCATGGTTTTCCCGTCAATTTTTTTTGATGATTTTATGCCTATATTGAGCCGGTTGTAAAGGGATAATTATGTAATGCTCAGTTATTAAAATCATTGTAAGCAGGCCTAGAAAACTATGAAAAAGTATATTTGATGCAGAATCGGTACTCATTAGCTTTTTAAAGGTCTTTTATAATATTTATTTATAAGTATAACTACTTAGCTCTAACGAATGATGCCTCAATATCCAATTAGGTTTTTTTCTTGGCTTCGATTTTATTATCATTTATATTGGAGTTGAAAAAATAGTGCAAGGAGATTTCATGCTACGACGAGTACTACGCTGCTACGGGGCTACGGTGAAGCTACGGAAGCTTGCTAGCAAAGCCAAGGATTTGGTACAAGTTAGGAGCAACATTTCTAGAAATAATAACTTAAAATAATTCTATAACTCAGTAACGGCGGTTTTGGTACTTAGTTCACTACTGAATACAATGTCTTAATTTAAGCGCCTATCTACAAGGTTGGATTGTTCGGGGGCGATCCGATCTCGTTGCTGAGGTGATACGTTCCTGAACCTCTCTCGTTTTTATGACAGTCGGAATTGTCAAAAAAACGGTAGAGCTTCGATCGATGACGTAATAACGTGTGACTTTACTGAGTTAAAACTAACGTGATACTCATCCGTTTAATAGCTCTGTGCATCCGTTGCTCTGCCGTTCGAAAGCCGCCGCGAAACTTCAAAGATACAATTGATGACGTGAAAAAGCGTGCGATGTTTAAAACCTTGATGTCAAAAGCAATTGACGTCACTAAGTGATACATTTTGTAGGTACTTAGGGCATTGATAGGGGGGAGGGGGGGAGGTTCGTCGTCAGATTAGAGTTAGCTCAAAGAATCAAAATACTAAATATAGGTATGTTTATCTAGACATTTTTATCTTGCGATATCAAATCTACATGTCATTATGTAATAATCACATTGCAAGAAAATTAAAGTACTAACATTTTGAAAAACTTAACTATCCATTACATTTTTCTTTCAATTTTGCTGAAGCTAATTAAACCCTATTAAAAGCTTTTATAGAAAAAATATTCGTATCATTTATTTATTCGTTTGGGGACTGCGCAGGGCCCACATGGTACAGATATTACACAAACACGTGTGGGGGCTGAAGAGAGTTAAAATGTGCCTACTTATTGCCCATACACCACAGGCTTTTCAGTGAAGAAAAACATACAACAGAGGCGATCCGTGTTTAACAGTAGGTAGAAGATGTGTATTGTGAAGTCGTGATGGCCTAATCGCACATTTTATACTCGTAGTCTTAATCTATTCCTATTCCCCCTCAGCCTCGATCTTTGCTTCTTCATTTTTTTAAGGGCCTAATTGACCTTCATGGAGCTATGTTCAACAATGGACTACTTCTAGAGGCCACAACGGAGCAAAAAACCCTTTTTGCAGTAGTTCCTCACTACACCTCTGATTCATTTGACAAACGAATGATGTATGTAAACAAGCGGGGAAAGTGAAATAAGTCAATACCACCACATTTAATGTTGTCAAAATTAAATGCAAACCTATACTGTATAAAAAAAACTACTGAAAGAAACGTAGTTCTGAAATATAAACTTTTATCACAGAATTATCGTCTCATCCTTTTTATTAAATTGCAACTTTTAATTTGCCGAAATTTATGTTTTTTTACTTTAGCATGCAATAAAATGTGATGCCTGTTATATTTTTGTTAGTTTGATTACAATTTTTTCAGCAACATTGATTAGGGCATGGTATAAACCAAAATTGGTTTCCAGTTGTTTTTAAATCACTCTGATACTGCTTATCTAGTTTAGATACTTAGTGTAATGTGATCTTCGCATTTTATTTTATATCAGCTAAATCAAAAGCATTAAACCGTAGGTATACCTAATAATTTGTACGATTTTTGAGAAAATCTAACAAAAAACATGTTTTTCTGACATATTTTTCAATTTAAGAGGTTTTAGTAGTACTATAATTGTACTATTAATATATTTATGTAAAATAACAAATATTGTAAAATTTAGTTAATTTTATTAAACCACTACTTAACTAAAATAGTTTTTTCGAAAATTCATCAGAATGATCAAGTGCCAATACTATCCAATTCTCCCCATAGTAAAAGCTAATACGCTTGATTTTATAATGGCAGAATTGTACCAAAGGTGACAATCAATTGTAATGAATGACAATCATGTGACAATCTACTAACTACTAAAAGTAGCCGAAGTATAACCGAAGTATAGTCGAAGTACACCGAAACCGTAAAGTGTACAGTAAAGAACACCGAAATAGAAACCGGTGTAATAACGATCGCAACTCGGCTCGGTTACAATACAATATTATAATTCTCCATGTGAATGACATGCTACACAAATGACCCCACGTACTCTTGTGGATATCTTGTGGCTACGACCCAAGAGTGTTTTTAAGTGGAAGCTAGAAACACTCAGGACCGTCTGCAGAGTTTCTGGCGGGAGCCAGAAACGGACCGGTGCTACCAGCACTTTGTGTGCCTACTCGACTGGCAGTAGGGCCAGGCTTGTGCGGTCCTTTATGACAGCGTTGCTAGACACGCTGTTGTCCTCCTCGGGCCCGCTTGAGCTCGTTATACATAGTATCGTAATTTTCATCCTAAGTCCTAACTAGGGAAAACATACAACGAAGTCTAAATCATAATTAGACCTACGAGTACAATCACAATAAGACTCCTTACTAATTTTCTCTATTTTCAGCTTATTTTAGTAAACGTCAATGTCAATGTTCGTATTCATTTTTATGTGTTTTTATGACATATTAAATGTTTGGAGTATTTGAAGGTTGGTCCGGTGCGTTCAGACTACGCTATATTCTTTCTTAACCTATTTTAGAAAAAAGAGGATGTTATTAACTCTATTTCTTGTATTCCGTATGTCGCATATAGTATTATTCAGCAACCAGGCAGTCAGCTACTATGATTAGGGCAAAGGGTACGCTTATTCTTAATCACACTAAGGCTGCGTTTTCAAAAACGATACGCGAGGATGAAGTTACTTCCGATTTTTTTCTCAAAATCGCATCGGTCGCTTTGGAGAAATATCGTGGCTACTCAATTTGAATTCAAGGCATTTTTCTCTAGGTAATGTTATAAGATTACCTTTGATAGGGTAGGCTCATTAAGGCTTGAAACTCCCTCCAATACCTAATGATCTACGCCTGTGAATTAGGTACGAGTATAACATTGAAATAGAAACAACCAAACCGTTTTCAAGTAATTTATTTATACTAGAGCAATTTTGTTTACAATAAAATATCTTAATCCACAGTCAAATGTATCAAATATTCTCTTACACAAGCAAAAAAAATCCAGTAGAGTACGTCTATCGGATACTGTCTAATATTGTAGCATAGTCTGAATGATCTGTTGTACAAAACGAGTCAGCAACGATGCAGAAACGTTTCAGAAACGAAACAGTATCACGTCACCTACACAAACAAACATATTGTATATACACTTATGTCGCTTACGTCATTGACAATTTTGAATAACAAATCGAAATGAAGACTATCTCTATTTTCTCGCCTTTCAATTTTGTTTTCTTAAACTCCAACCATCTATCTAATTATAATTTGATCTGACTTCTTTTTTGAATTGAATAATTTCGTCGCAAATCTGTAAAAATATGAAATAATAAGATTAAAATAATAAAGCAAGAAAAAATCTGACACCAATATTTATTCAATGTGTGCGTTATTACTTTTTTTCTGATGTTTGATTGCAACAAATAAGGTTTTGCTCACAAAAAGAGTTTATTAATTATTATTAAACTGTATTATTTATCCTCACCTGCTTTTTTTTTAACCCAAATAAGTCCGCGTTTGACCACTAACTGCCTGATGGTAAGCGACGTTGTGGTCGAAGATGAAGCACGCAGACCTAGAAGATACCTATTCACTCTGACCTTGAAAAGCCATAGATTATAATCTCTTAGGAAATAGGAAAGCAGGAAGACTGTTCCATTCCCTGCTTGTTTTTTGGCTAAATCTAATAATTGATATTTGACCCGCTTTCTGTGGATAGATTAATCTGATGATTGGTTTGCACAGATATTTGGTTTGAGACTCCTTTAATTCCGATAACAATACAATTTCATCTAATTCATTACAATACAATTTTTTACTTTTTTCTTATATCAAATACCTACTCATTCTTAACTGACTGGCACTAAATAGTACCTCCTTATTCAAAACCCTTATTTTCAATTCTGTCAGCTTGTCAAAAGATCAAAATCACAGAGTAGGTACTTTGTTATTTACAGAAAATCAAAATTTTCTCCAATTTCAGCCGAATTTCATCAGGTTATTAAAAATGATGGTCATTAGCGTAACTTGCGCTTGAATATCGGCCACTTTAACTGAGCATTGCGTGCAATCAGCTTCGCGACCATCAACGGATCTCCTCTTGTCCACGGGCCAACTCTCAAACAACTACTGGGGCCTCTGCAGTGACCTTTCCAGTTCCCCGTGGTATCTACTTCTACGGAGCGGGATCCGGCGGCTCTCCTGTGATGGACGGGCCAGCTCTCCGTGACATCTACTATCACTTGGATTCTTCTGCAGTGTCCATCCTAGCTCCTTGTGGTATCAACTACCACGGGGCATTCTTCGGCGGCTCTCCAGTGATCGACGAGCCAGTTCCCTGTACCACTGTTGACTTTTTTGTTAGGGTAGCTCGCGGAGTGCGTACGTTAAAGTTTGGAGATATGTAGGTACACTACAGAAATAAATAAATATTAGGGGACATCTTACACACGATCAATATTACGATTACGTATTTTTTTAAATAAAATAATAATGTACTGCCGATTTTTGTTGGTTTAAACCATTTACCCTCGAAGCAGGTAACGAAACCCAAGTCCAACCTATGGGTTGCTACACACATATTGGTTCAGCACAATCGCTACTGTAGTAAAATCGAATCTGTGTGGATGAATCATTCGGTTCGGCAAATACCGATCGTGCCGAATGGAATTTAGCGAGGCGGGACGGATTGGATTTCGTGATTTACGTTTGGACTTGCGTAATTTGGAAGGTTTTTCTGTCTAGACGATACTGATAAATATTTTGATTTATTTGAGATAACTCTAATTAGACGACGCCCCAACATCAATGCCCTGCCTGAGTACGTACACTTAAGTAACGTCACACGATTTTGACGTCATCAATTTTATCTTCGACGTTTCGTGTCGGCTTTCAAACGTCGGAGAAACGGATTAGTTCACGAAAGTTTCGATTCAGTAATGTCACACTTACGTCACACGTTGTTACGTCATCGATCGAAGCTCTATCGTTTTTTTGAACGAGAGAGGTTCTAGAACGTATCACCTCAGCAACGAGATCGGTTAACAGAATCGCCCCCCAGCAGTTCTCTTACACTAGCTCACTACATGTCAGTGAAACGTGGATTTACATTTACTTTATTGAATTACTTTTTGTAATTATTTTTTATCCACGACGGAACGGAGATGGTATATGCGTTAGGGGTGAGAGGATGTTTGTTTGTGAAAACCTATGTTACCTACCATTTTTCTCCAAAACTACTAAACCGATTTTGATGCAGTTTTCAATTGGTGCATGCTCTGAGAAAAGTTGTTACGGTGATAACTCACCAGGGGGCGCTGCAGCAAGCATATTTTGAGCAAATCAATGTTGCCAATTCACTCCAAAACTGCTAGTATGAATTTAATGCAGCTTTCAGTTATTGGTTTAGGTTTGATCGGTGCATGTTCTTAGATAGGTGTAACGGTGACAATTCACCAAGGGGCGCTGCAGCAAACATTGTTTGTGCAAATCTATGTTGCGATTTTTCTCCGAAACCACTACTTCGATTTTGATGCAGTTTTCAGTTAAGGGTTTGGATTTGATTAGTACATGTTTTTAGATAGATGTTACGGTGATAATTCATCAGGGGGCGCTGCAACAAAATTTTTTTGCTAAGCTACTAGTCTGATTTTATACAGTTTTCAGTTATGGGTTTTGATTTGTTTGGTGTATGTTTTTAGATAGTTGTTGCGGTGATAACTCACCAGGGGGGCCGGCAACAAACATTTTCGTGCTAAGCTACTAGTCTGATTTTATACAGTTTTCAGTTATGGGTTTGGATATGTTTGGTGCATGTTTTTAGATAGTTGTTGCGGTGATAACTCACCAGGGGGGCCGGCAACAAACATTTTCGTGCTAAGCTACTAATCTGATTTTCATACAGTTTTCAGTTATGGGTTTTAGTTTGATTGGCGCATGTTCCTTGGCAAGTGTTACGGTGACAACACACCAGGGGGCGCTGCAGCAACTCAAGAAGAATATCCGTCGGGGGCTGCCATCACTATTTTAAATTTCATGGTAAACAAAAATAAGTATTATAGTATAGTTTCTAAAATGCCCCACTGTAGGAACTTGGCCTACTCATTAAGGAAAAAAGTCCCTCGTTATTCAAATTGCTTTAAAACTGCAAAACTAGTTCATTTATCAAAAAATATTCAAAAGTTAGATAATACCAATCTCAATTCCTTATTACAAAAAATTGACTGGAGTAGTGTAGATAATACAGAGTGTCCTGTTCAAATATATAATTACATTAAAGATGAACTTAACAGGTGTTATAATGCCTCTTTGTATACTAAAAAAATAAATAAGAAAAGTAAAAGGAATATAAATCCATGGATAAATAACAAAATAAATATAATGTGTAAGAAAAAAGACATAATTTTCATGAAATGGAAAAAAGATCCCACTAATAAGATTTTGCGCCTTGAGTATAACAAATATAGAAATAAGACACATAAATTAATAGAAAAAAGTAGAAATAGCTATTACTTAAATCTTATAAACGAACATAAAAGCGACCAGCGTAAGCTGTGGCAAATAATAAATACTCTTTCAGGTCGGAACAAATCTTCTGTAGATGAGGCTATTTTGCGAGCTTTTCGAAAAAGTAACTTAAGCGTTAAATCAATCGCTAACAATTTTGCTCGAGAATTTAGTGAATGCGTAAAGAAAGTCATGCCTAAGTGTAGCAAACCGTTGTTAGACGAATCTGAATACTTGTATCCACAGAACAAATCAATGTTCTTCAAAAAAGCAACCTGTCAGAGTGTGTATAAAATCGTGAAAAGTATGGATGCAAAGAAAGCCCCTGGAGTAGATAATTTTAGGTGTATTGACATAAAGTCTTTGTGTGAAAATATGGTGTCAGTATTAGTTAAGCTCATTAACAACAGTGTTATGAAAGGGAAATACCCTCAGGACCTTAAGACCGGTATTGTAAGACACATTTATAAAAAAGGAGATCATAAAGAATATGGGAACTATAGGCCGATAACTATATTACCCGTAATTGACAAAATTTATTGAGAAATTTGTATGTCAGCAAATACAGGATTTCTATGCGAAATATGATGTACTATCCAATGCACAGTATGGATTTCAGAGACATAAATCGACTTCTATATTACTATCAAAATTTACAGATGAAGTAAACCAGTGCTTGGATAGTAAACAGCATGGTGTTCTGCTTTTTATCGATTTCAGTAAAGCTTTTGATACTCTTAGACATGACACACTATTAGATAAGTTAGATAACTCTGGAGTACGTGGGCCGATCTTGAAGTGGGGCGAAGATTACCAGACAAATCGGAAATATCGTGTTAAGGTAGCAGAACAATATAGTGACGACATAGAAGTTACAGAAGGCACCGCCCAAGGATCCGTCCTTGGGCCAGTGCACTATCTAGCTTATGTAAATGACATGGAGTATGTAGTAAATTACTGTTCCGTTTACCAATACGCTGATGATACATGCTTACTAGCTTCCGGTAAAGACCTCAACATAGTTGTTAAACAACTACAGGAAGACTTCACTAGGGTTGCAAAATGGTCACATGATGCAGGTCTGGTATTAAATGCTAGTAAAACCAAGATCATACATGTTCACTCAAGCCACATAAAACAAATAGGATCTTTCAGAATTATTGCTCACAGCCATGATTGTCTCCACAGGTCCACGTTGCTCAACACTGTTTCCACTAGCTGTATGTGTGATTTGGTAGAACAAGTCCCCCAGCACACATACCTAGGTCTAATAGTGGACGACCGTTTTAACTGGAGACACCATGTGAACTCAGTATGTGACAAATTAAGAGCTATACTCATTAAGTTCTATATATTAAAACCTAAGGTTCCGTTTCGAATACTATTGAATATCTACGTCGCTATGGCGGAATCAATTATTTCTTACGATATCACGAGCTACGGACGTACTTTTAAGACGTACATTGACCAAATAGCCAACCTTCAAACCAGGATCCTTAAACTAATAGTCCCTTACAGAATTAAAGAGAAGCATAAAGAAAACGTGATAGATATTTTTGATTTTTGCCGCATATTACCAGCACAATTTAATGACAGACCCGGACGAATATTCTTCCGCGAGAGATCAACTCTACTTACTAAATCTTTACACGTTTATTATTTCGCGTTAAATTTATTTTTAAGTTATTTTTTTTTTCAATTACTTTCTAATCGTCGTGGGTTTTTTTCAAAATTTTTAATTTTACTTTTTATGTTATTTTTTTTTTATGTTCCTCTGCCGCTTACTCTTATATCTTGCGGCAACTAGTTCTGCTTACCTAGCTTTTGTGTCTATAGTTCAATAGCTGTAAAATAATATTAGAATGGCGCCCGTGGGGATCTTAGCTTTATTGTAAGGGAAATATACTTAAATATACTATAGCTTGTAAATTAAATATATTGTGGCGGATATTTTGATATCTTTTTAATAAGTAATTATGACATAAGCATTGTGAGTTGCTATAAATTCGGAGATTTTATAAGCCACACTTAGACCACGGTATTTTATTGTGTTTCTTATAAACAAGCTCCCTCGGTGGCTCAGTGGTTAGTTACCCTGACTACAGGATCAAAAAAGAGGGTGGGTTCGATTCACACCCAGGGCAAGTTTTTATGTGATGAACATAGGTGTTTGCTCTGTGTCTGGGTGTTATTTAGGTATTATTTATGTAAGTATGTATTTAAAAATATGAATATGTAGTACATTAATCCTTGACAGCCATATGACAAGCTTTTCTTAGTTTGGTGTCGGAGACCGTGGTGTAAGATGTCCTCTTAATGACAGTGGACACATAGTTCACAGAAGGGATAGCCAATGGAGCCGTAAAGTTCTCGAATGGAGATCACATACCATGAAAAGCAACGTAGGATGTGTGGATATGACGGTATAATTAAGATTGCAGGAACGCGCTGGATGCAGGCCGGTTCCAACTGATCTTCATGAAATCTATAGATTGGCCTATGTCCAACAGTGGACGTTATATGGCTAATGAATGGATGATGGATGAGACTTAATTAACACAGAGTTCATCATTTTGAATTACTTCTATTATGAAGCCAAACCGGGATTCGAGAAAAAAAATCAGCTGTTCCACAAAAAACTGCAACTCGGAATCGACAAAATGAATGAAAGAGCTGTTTTTCTCTGTCCCAAATTTAGGGTTGGCCCCGTAGTAAATTTTGTTCACAATTATGGTCTGAACTATTTCTTTTCGAATTATTCAAGCAATTCTTGATAACCCTGTATATCCATCTATCAGTCCATTGTCGACTTCTAGTAGTGAAATAAAATAGTTGGATAATTCGGATACACTCTCCTAACTCCACTTTAACTTCTAATAACTCGATCCCGACAGAGCTGATCGGATTTAGCTTCTGGCATGTTGTAAGTATGATGGTATCGGTTTTGGCTACAAAGTGAAGATAATTTGATATTGATTCAAAAACATGTGGATTGTAAGATGGTTTGAACTAGGGCTAGCCGTTTGGCCTATACGAACTTTCTAGGGCTTGAAATGAGATCTTGAAAAAAAGGCACTGACTGTACAGTAGCCCAAAAAACCGGCCAAGTGCGAGTCGGACTCGCGCACCGAGGGTTCCGTACAAACCTGCAAGGTTTACAAAGTTCGTTCATTACGACAAAAAAAGTAATAAGTTTATATTTATTAAAAAATATATATTTTGTAATGTAACTAAAAATTTAAGGTTTTCGGAATTTTTCCTTTATGTGTGCTATAAAACGTTGCTTCATGCCAAATTTCAAGATTCTAGGTCGACTGGAAGTACCCTTTAGGTTTTGATTCCCTCGCGAGTACTTGCGAGTTTCAAAATATGCAGCTTAAATTGCTGTTTCTTTTGATTGCGTTGAGTTTGAGTTGTTTGAGTTTGATTTTGTTACAGCTTAAAGGTATTATAGACCTGAGTATTTGGTATGAATTTCAATTTAATACCTCTACGCGTTTATGAGGAAATGGGTAGTAAGGTTAAAATTATTAAAAAAAAATATATTATGTGATGTAACTAAAAATTTATGGTTTTCGTAATTTTTCCTTTATCTATGCTATAAGACGTTGCTTCGTACCAAATTTCAAGATTCTGAGTTCACGGGAAGCACCCTGTAGGTTTTGATTCCCTTGCAAGTGTCGAAAATTTGCGGCATAAACGGCTATATCTTTTGATTGCGTTGGCTTAGAAGTTTGATTTTTTCACAGCTTTAAGGGACAGTAGACCTGAGTAATTGATATAAATTTCAGCTTCATACCTCCACGCGTTCCTGAGAAAAAGGGTCTTGACAGACGGACGGACGGACAGACGGACAACAAAGTGATCCTATAAGGGTTCCGTTTTTTCCTTTTGAGGTACGGAACCCTAAAAATGGGTTAAAATTCCAAAATTCTCTAAACTTACCAGAGTTTAGAGAATTATGAAATTTCATATTTTCTTGTTTCGATTTTTGTTCAAGGCCGCCATTACGCCGCCATATTTTACAAGCAATGTCAAATGAAAATATGATCCGAAAATATGAAATTTCTTTAAATGGAGAGAAAATAATATGAAAATTATTTTAGAAAACAAATTAATCAAATAATTAAATACTGTACAAGGTAATGCCTAATCTCGACATATTTTGGCATTATCTCTTTTAAATCAAAATTATAGGACGTGTACCGGTTGTGGTAGAATTTTAATGAATACATCGTCACCATCGTCATTTCATTTGCCCACTGCTGGGCAAAGGCCTCTCTTCGTTCATGTCAAGCACCTCTTCTGTGCCTTTTATAAAAACAAATCTGGAGAGAGCCACCCTTATGACGTAGGGGCATAAAAATAGCTTACGACCTATTCTCAGACAGATTTATACTGAACCTACTGTAGCAGCCTTTTTAATAGTCCACTGCAGGCCTACCCACGAAAGGTGGTTGGGCCATATCCACCACGATGGCCCAGTGCGGATTGGTGGATTCACAATAATTCACATATTACATCGAATTTCTTCTACGAACATATGCAAGTTGCCTCACGATGTTTTCCTTCACCGAAAAGCCAGTGGTGTAAAATTCCGTACGTAAATTCCGAAAAACTCATTGGTTCGGGACCGGTATTTGAACCCACGACCTCACGATTGTAAGCTCAGTGTCATTACCACTACCACCACAGCTTTTTAGATATATACAAAACATTAAATAGAAAATATTTTTTGAATATAGGTCTAGCCTTGGAGGAGTTTGATAACAAACACTACGAACTGATATTGGAACATTTTATAAATACTCAAAACAGTGTTTTTGATGGCACATATTACCAGACACTATATGGGAAAAAATTTCAAGCGCATCCCTACCTCATTTACGAGCACTATGAAACTCTGACCATTAGGTACCACAAAACTAAAACAATAACTATGAAGGTTTATTTTAAAATGATCCTCTCTAAAACTCGAAGCAGCAGGTAACAGATATTTTGATTTATGATGAATACTATGTAATTTAATTTTAAACTCAAGTTTTGCAGTTTTTTTTTCTAGTGACGTTGTGATATTTCGAAAATCAAAACGTCTTCGAAATAAAAGTACAGCGAGAGTCTTCGCAAAAATAAAACAAAAACTAAACTCGTTTCAAACTTTCAAAAAGTGCTAAGTTATATGTCATTTATAATTAAACTCGTTTTAAACTTTCAAAAGGTGCCAAGTTATTCAGGGTTATTTCTAATCAATTAGCATCCTTTTAGGGGCTTATTCTGTACATCAAAACTAACAACTTTTGGTCTGAGACTATTGTCAAAACTAAAAAAAAAAAAATGCTGTTCCATAGAAAAATATCGTTGACTCGCGACAAAAATTATGGAATATCTTATTTTTTTTAAGTTCTGACAAAAGTAGCAGAACAAAAGAATTTAGTTTTGATGTACAGAATGAGCCCTAAACGGATGCTGATTGATTAGAATTAACCCTGTTTAAGCAGCTTTTATTATTTACCAGCTAACATGTCTACCATTAAGAAGCACATTTTTGATGCGCATCCCTAACTCACTAACGAGCACTATCCAACTCGTGCCATTAGGTACCAAAAACTAAAACAATATGAAGCCGAGGTAATCCCACTCGATTTAACTTTAGGGCTGCCCAACTTTGAGGCCCTTTGCACGCACGATTTATTAGGTGCGCTCGGTCCGAGGGCTTATTCTCGTTCTCCAGAACTAATTAAGCTTGTGTTGACAAACTGGCGTCGTCTCATCTTCATGGCTCCAGCCGAAAATCTTAAACGGCACAAATATGAGTCGTTGGATAGAATTTACCATTTTGTGCTGTTTGGGGTTGGGACTTTAGGTCCGCGTGGGGCCAGACGCTCACTTATTGTATAAAGACCTGGCTAGGCGTCTAGTAGAGGTGACATGTGACCAGAATGCTGGCATCTACTTTGGCCGAAAAATTAGTACTGCGATTCAGCGAGGCAATGCCGGCAGCATTCTGGCCACGTTACCCTCTGCCACGGGTCTTTTAGATTAGTTTTATCATTATTTTAGTATAAGTTTTAGTGTAAGTTTTTGTTTTAAGTAGGCTAATTTTAATAGTTATAGTTTATTCAATGTTTTTCAAGACAAACTCATTAACTAATTAAATGAATCCTGTAAGCTTTTAATTATTTAACTTTACTGACATTAGAAACAGAAAAGTGAGATATTCTTAAAGCGGTTAAAATCATTTGTTGGTGAAATATTATTTAGCAGGTCATTTGTATAACTCTTTTTATCAAACTATAGCGAGAATCGTCCTCTTCGAGAAGTTTATTCTCTGTTTTTACGAGTTCATAATATGAATTTCGTAGTGGGTCAAATGATGTGGACTATTGTTATGTGAAAGTTTAGTTAGTGTCCAGTTTAGATTAATTTACTTACTAGAGAAAGAGTATATAAATACCTATTCAAATACTCGTACCTATTTATTGTCTAAAGCAAAAAACGGTTTTGCTTCAACATGACGTTTTTACTGTCGTCTGTCTGGATTTAGATTTTGGTCTACAGGTCGCATTTTTCAGCACATCTCGTCGAAACTTGTTCCACAGGTTTAAAAATTAATCAATTTTTATTTATAGTCGTCGATTTTTTATTGGAAGGTTATTTCCCTCAAAATTACTGCTGCCAATAGTCGTTGAACAAAAGTAGTTAGTTTTGATGTACTGAATAAACCCCTAAAAGGAATCTAATTGACTAGAAATAAACAGGGTTATTTCTAAATACATTCTAATACCTTTCAAAAATAATTTAAAAAATTAAATAAAATGTATTTTGGGGAGCTTCCACACGATGCGGAACCGTTTTAACGGCCAATAATAATTATTAGTATTTGTTTTTATTGCGGCAACAGAAATACATCATCTGTGAAAATGTCAGGTTTATTTAGTAAATAAATAATAGTTGATAAAAATATATCACACCGGTGAAGGTTATCGCCTCTTCGACTATTACCGTCTCACTACTCGTAGCTCGCGGAGCACTATCAAAGTTCATGAGATACACTCGGTGACAGTCAGACAGACGGACGAACGGACGGAAAACGGAGTCTTAGTAATAGGATTCCTTTTTTAACCTTCTAGTGCGAAACTCGGGAGATAAGGGAGATCCTGCTAGCTTTTAGTTTAGTTATAAGTCATGTATATAATTCAGCTCTCTGTGCAAACAGACATAATTACTAACTTTGCGTAAAGCGCTCCAACATATTTAATGTTGAAAAACATATAAAATTGTTTAAATATATGAAGTGATACAAAATTAGATAATAATTAATATTATTGTGTTGTCATTGAAACTAAAGGTGTGTACCAAATATCAAATCAATCAGTCAACGGAAAGAGGGTCGAATTTCAATTACTAGATTTGACCCAAGCAACTCCCGCAGAATGTGGCGCCGTTTTGCCTCTTTTTGCCTCGTATCTTCGCAACCACTGAACAAAAGATGCTCATATTGGAACTAAAAAATTCTATATATATAAACTACGTGCATGCTAAATTTCATGGAGATCGGCTGAGCGGTACTTGAGTTATCGTCGAACAAAGAAACATACAAGCATACATTTGACAGCTCAAGTGCCGGCTCGTCCCAGTAGACTCAGAGGCCTCGCTAACGCTCGGTCAAAAATTAATTTTGTGGTGATATTGCAAAAAGGGCTCAGACTAGGTACAGTAGCTCAAAAAATCCGATAAACTATGATAAATAAATGCGCAGAGTAAAACAACCGCATTAAATGCTTAATTTATGAGTAATTTCACATTTTCCAATTTGATTTTTCCTCAGTTATTGAATTACTGCCATTTTGGTCACATATAACCTTTTTTATATAACCTACATAGAATTAATAGCCTACATGTAAAAAATGCACTGAAGAGTTTAGTTTTGTTAGCAAAACTTCTCAGACGTTAATGATACATCAAATCGATACGTTTATAGGTACTTTATACTTCGATCAAGACTTTGTACGTTTCTTTTGTTTCATTTATTTCATTGATTTTTTTATTATGGGACCAACAGCAATCTTCAGTTGTTCAAAATAACGTAGGTACTACATATACGTGGTTTCAGTATTATTAGATCTCTGAGAGACACACGGTATATGTATGTATCTACTTTTCATGTTTCTGTAATTTGTAAAAGTATACTGCTGAACATAGGCTAGACCTACGAGTCATATCCACTGCGCTGGCCCTGAGGAGGATTAAGTTGTTACTTGGTAATGTCACGAGTCACCGAGAAAGTCGAAGGCAAACGTGTAAGAGGGTTGTTTTTATTATCCTGTTTATCGTAAATAATCAAGAACATTTTGTCGTTATATTAATTTTGTAAAACCATCATTAATAGTGTGATGAGTGTAATGTTGTTTATATTCTCTTAAAAGTACTATATCATATCATATTTCTGTATAAATGGATCTAAACAACTGTGAATTATTTCGAAGTAACTTGCCCCACATTCACATTTCTGTATTCTTATAATGGTGTATGAAGATCACGTAGCACATAGAAACCTCTTCAGTAATCAAACTCACGGGACAAGCTAGATCTATATATTTAAAAAAAAATGAAATAGAATGAAGGATGAATACTTACTTTTTGGCGGGAAAGAAACTAAGGAGGATCAATGATGTGAAAATGGAGCGAAGAATAAAAAAATGTTTGTAACCACATATTTCTAAGATCGGAGGATGCTGAATAAAATATTTTGACTACGAGGTGTTAAACACCTCGTAGTCAAAATATCCTGTAATAGTTAACAATAAAAAATCATCCAACGAATTGCAATGAAACGTGTTCTTTTCGTTGTTATAAGAATCCAGGATAATATAGAAATCGGTTTTAAACAGGCCTTTAGCTTATTTTTGTTATTTGTGTCATTTTATTAATGTTTCAAGTCGGGTATGGCCGGGTGGTTTTTGGCGGGAACATGGAAAAATCATGTCGCCGCATTTTATTATTTTGTGAAATATGTTTCTATCAGTGTTGATTAGTTTGCAGATGCTTTACTGAGGTCTAACTTGACCGCGACTTTTTCGGACTATGACGTGACTTAGACTGTAACTATTTTGATAAAATACAAAAAAAAGGTTCAATACTTATAGGTAACACTAGCAAATGCATAAACCATGTGACACCAAAATATAAAAGAAGAAGAGTATGGCTGCCTTATTTTTAAACAATGTCAATGTAATTTTCAATCCGAATACATGAAATTACTTTTAATGGACACTGTTATTGTAAAAAATAACGGGAAAATAATTATCCGAAAGAAACGAAGCAAATTATGAAATACTGTACCCTTTGGTGGCCCAATTTCTGTATATTTTTGCAATATCTGCTTTATCTTTCTTGTGATATCAATTTTGACTGGTAATCAGATGGGTGTCGTACTTATATTGATATACTTGTTCATTAACAGCTTGCCAAGTAGGTATCCGTGAACAAAAATGTGTAGGCAAACCTATCTAGGCCTATTCTCCATTATTAATAAGAAGATAATGAAAATACATTGACAAATACAACATCAATTAAACATAGTCATTTTAACACTTTTTGATAGGCAAGCTCTACTGGCTAATGAAAGTTGACACTGAAAAGTTTGGGGCTAACAGGCTGATAAATTTAAAACCTAATTTTAAATTTATCAGCCTGTTAGCCCCAAACTGAGAAGAAAACAAGAGTTTAGGGCTACAAAGCTGATATTTTTTAAATTTGCAATTACGTTTTATCAGCGTTAACTTTCAGTAGCCAAACTATATCATAAACGTGTTTGTAAATGAATAAAATTCGATAAAAATCTCTCATGTCTCAAATGGTGTCTCATCGGGTGTCATCAGATGTGTGTTGGTCGTTGTGTTGGTTTTTCCGCGACTCTTCCCCTATAAAGGAGCGTCTTAGTATGGTGAAACTGACAACAAAAAATCATAAATAATCGGCCAAGTACGAGTCGGACTCGCGCACGGAGGGTTCCGTACTGTATGGGAGCCCCCCTTAAATATTTATTTTGTTTTAATTTTATTATTAATTATTGAAGTGAATATAAAACTAAATATTCTATTCCGGTGACAGACAGACAGATGGACAGACGGACATCAAAGTCTTAGTAATGGGGTCCCGTTTTTCCCTTTGGGTACGGAACCCTAAAAATGAAAATTTAGAGGTATGTTCATTACGAAAAATCGGCCAAGTACGAGTTAGACTCGGGCACGCAGGGTTCCGTAGTTCCGTACTGTATGGGATTATATATATGGATACCCTTAAATAACTATTTTATTTTAATTTAATTACTTATTATTGAATTGTTTATACAACTAAACATTCTGTGAATATTTCAAGCATCTACCTGTTACCATAATTAATATCGAGCGAAAAACGTTTAAAAAATCTGGTTTGTTGTATGCCTTAAATATAAATGTTATTCTGTTTTTAGTATTTGTTGTTACAGCGCAACAGAAATACATCATCTGTGAAAATTTCAGCTTTCTAGCTATAACGGTTTATGAGATACAGCCTGGTGACAGACAGACAGACGGACAGACGGGCAGCGGAGTCTTAGTAAAAGGGTCCCGTTTTTTACCCTTTGGGTACGGGACCCTAAAAATCAATAAATAGTTATAGGTAATAAATAGTACTTAGAAAAAAGATAAAAACAAATGGTATGTAATTATTATTTATACAAACACTAGCAGCGCCCCGCGGTTTTACCCGCGTTGTGCCCGTTCTCGTGGGAATTTCGAGAATTTTTATACATATAAACCTTCCTCTTGAATCACTCTATCCATTAAAAAAAACCGCATCAAAATCCGTTGCGTAGTTTTAAAGATCTAAGCATACAGACAAACAAACAAACAAACAAACAAACGAAAATAGCGACTTTATTTTATACTATGTAAGGATGTGTAAAAAAACTAACATAAACATGTTCTTATTAGAAGACAATACGTATTGCCCAATCACGGTAAAAGCTGGGTCGCTGACTTAGATTTAACACGAGGATGCACCCGGACACGAAAGTATCAGCACTTCGTGACGTCCGACCGAGGTGCCTTCTAGTTCTCTTTAAATCTTTATTGGGACATTTGTTTTTTTTTCTAAACCTAAATTCTCCGACTGAATCTACGTATTTAGACCCAGTCATTTTTATTCGGCAATCAACAAAATATTATCTTCTAGGTCTGCGTGTTTCATCTACGATCACAACGTCGCTTACCATCATATTTGCGTTATCCTTATACATAGTCCTTACATAGTATAAAATAAAGTCGCTATTTTTGTTTGTTTATTTGTTTGTTTATTTGTTTGTCTGTATGCTTAAATCTTTAAAACTACGCAACGGATTTTGATGCGGTTTTTTGACGTGACAACGTCTTATAAATTGGTTTGCCGGGTGACACTTCAAGAAACTGCGTTACGCTCCGCTCACACTTCATGCGCTCACAATGAGAGCGAGTGAGAGGCACGTAAGTGCCTCTTACTCGCTCATTCGTCTCATTCGTCTCAAAGTCGTTGTCACGTAAAACTTTCGCCCGTATACCGACTTTACAGGCAACCAATTTTTTTAAATGGATAGAATGATTCAAGAGGAAGGTTTATATGTATAAAAATTCCCGAAATTCCCACGGGATCGGGAACAACGCGGGTAAAACCGCGGGGCGCTGCTAGTATAAAATAAAGTCGCTATTTTCGTTTGTTTGTTTGTCTGTATGCTTAAATCTTTAAAACTACGCAACGGATTTTGATGCGGTTTTTTTTAATGGATAGAGTGATTCAAGAGGAAGGTTTATATGTATAATACACCTGTGGGAAGCCGGGGCGGATCGTCTAGTAAATTATGTTAAAAAACTGTGTAGTAAAATCTGTGCGAAGCGAAGTAATGTAATTTTTCAATCATATTGACGTCGCAAGTGGCTGGCCATGAAAATAAGAAGAAAATCCGATCCATTTTTTAATAAGTGCCTTTTCCCTTTTTTTCGCAATTTTTACTTCATCAGTTGTTGTACGAGTACGATCCGAATACAAATCATTGCAATGTGATGCTCCATTAATGAGAATTGCTGGTGCATGTGCTGATAAGTCACTTACGATTCCAAGTCTATGCCACGGGTCTATACTACCATGGACAAATACAACGTTCGTTACGTTCGGTTTAAGGCCTCCGTACTTGTTATTGGTTTCCCTAATTCTCTCTTTTATATGTTCTTTGTTGAATTTTGACCCAAACATGCGGCTACAAATTTTTATTGAATAGTCTACGTCCATGGTTATTCTCTTCAACGGTTCATTTCTAGGAGTTGAATGGAAAAAGCCAAACTCATTGCACTGTTGATAATTCCAAAAATCTTTTTGATTCACGGGTGCGTCTGATGCTTTTTCACTGTATATTGTATCGAATTCCAACCTGCAGCAGCTATCAGTTTTCTTGCAGAATATTGTCGATGGTAAATAACAGTATTTTGTAACCTTGGCATATGTTGAACGTTGTGTTATTTCTATCAGACTAGAAAGTCTATCTTCAAAAAATTCGGCTTGATTTTCCGGTTTTGTCAAGTCAGAAGTATCGCAAATGTTATGTTCTTTTTTTAGTTGATTCCTTCCTTCTTCAGTTTGTAATTCAGTAACGTATTTCTTGAAGGTAGATTTAATATAATTATAACATTTGCTTTTGGCGTGCGTGGTATACACTCTACCTACCGTTTCTAGAAATTCTTCGAAATTTAACTTGGCTAACAGGGGCGCACTACTTGCTATAGCTGCATCCACTAGTTCTGGGTATCGGAGTCTCATCCATGTAGCCAAGTTTCCAGCGTAGGATCCACCAATCAGTACGACTTTTGAATATTTGAAACGTAAATTATATTTTACTTTTTCTTTTATAAAATGCGCAATATCGGCCAGTGCTTGATCTGAGCTTAAATATTTTATATTTTCTTGAGTCACTGTATCAAAAGGTATGCTTTTTCCATAGTATCTGTGTTCAGTCGCAAACATTACACCGTTTGTTTCAGATGCAAGTTCAGATATGAGACCATCTTCTAGAGCAGACGGTTTCGTTTCGTATTCTCCACCAATCCAAATATATACAGGTCCATGCGTCCGTCCGGTGTTTTCTATACTCCAATTATCTTCGTTTTGAAAATATCTCATTTTCCACGTTCTTCCGTCACTTGTATCAAAATGATCCAAAGGTTGTGTAATTCTATATTCTTTAGTATTTGTTGTTAACGAGTTAAATTTATTTGAAGCTTGACGTTTTAATATGCTATGATGTCTATTTAAATAAAATCCATTTGAAAAATAGATGCACAAAAACATTAGAAATAAACTTGTGGTAAACATGGTTCAATTTATAAATACGTTTTATCACCTTGAAATTGTTTGACAGTTTGATAAAAATGCTTCATGGCTAAGTTTATATACAAAAATCTATGTTTACGTCACAAGTTACTGATAATTTAGACTTACTCGTAGCTTGGGTCATGAGCATGACTCATGAGATAAACTGGGATATTTTTGGGTATAAGCCATTCGTCACACAATTGTATTCCTACAATAAAAATAGGTAAGTTAGTTTGTATAAGCCGGGTGGCTAGCACTATTGTCAGAGCTTTTAGGCCGCCTGTAGGCCTCTGACATGGCTGAAGTAGAATAAGTAAATAGTGCAGTTATATTGAAAAGTAAGAAATCAAATTAAAAATATCTAATTCGTTGCCTAATCTGAGTAAATAATAATAATAAATCGTTTACTTGGACGTAAAAAATAACAAAATGTTCTTAGTAATAACTGACTCAAAGGCTCCATCGTCCATAAAAAAGTTACGAGAAATCTCTATTCTAGTAGGTCGCGGCGCAGATGCGCAAAAAATAAAAAAAACGAGGCGCGTGCGGCAGATGACAGATATCGGCGCGGGCACGCGCGGGCCACTGAAGGGTTAATAGATCAAACTAAATAATTAACTTTATCAAACATTTTTAATAGTTTTAACTTTTTTAGAATAACGAAAACCCTTCTACAGTTTAAACAATCTATAATAAAACTATTTAACATAACTAGTTTTTTATCCATTTTGTTTTCCAGTTTTTTGTCCATTACTAAAAACATCGTAACCATCAAAAGTGTTTTGAACAGGGCAACTGATTCGCATACCTAATACACGACGGGTCGCCTAATACACAATACACAAATATCGAAAATGCACTTGCTTAAAGTGATTCAATTTTTTTACGAGGTGGAAATCTTAGAATGATACCCGACTTATTTGAGGTACAGCCGGGCTATGTGGGTCTGCACCCACTAAAACCTCTTCGCTCTTGGGAGATCTGGGATCTCCAGGGCAACGCACCGGTGCTCCCAGCACTTTATATGGCTACTCGAGCCTACCTAGGCTTGTACGGTCCTCTACAACAACAGTGCTAAACACGTTGTCGTTCTCCCCGGGCCCATTTGAGTGAATGGCAAGAGCCCCATCTCTAACCCTTCACGAGCCCAGAGTTCCCCTTTTAGTATCCGCACCGACCTACTCGTAGATGGTGAAATGGAGACTATGTATGAGAACGTAAAAGGGCTACAGGTACATAATATACATTCGAGACCAACTTCGCTTTTATTATACGGAACTTTCAAGCAAAGATAAGTAAGAATAGCGATAATGTGCTAGAAGTTATGAGCAACATAACTCCAGGGAATTGAGACTGACAGATTTACTGGAGAGAGAGTGACTCTTTATGACAAACTTATATTTTCCAGAAGAAATCGCACAGAAAAAATCTATTTGAAAATATGCTTCATTGTTACCAACAAAAACGAATATGATATATATATGCTTTTTGACATAGAAAATGATATAAAAAACGACGCTCATTAAGGCTGGAGTCTTATAACGCCGAAACTAAAAAAAAAGTTTTCAAAGCCATGTTTATAAGCTATTTTTAAGAATTTAGAACAAAAAAGAGACGCCCACAACTTTTCGTGTCCATGGAATCGGACGTTACGTTCTTCATAATTTGATCACCTTGCTCCTGAGCAATGAAAACGGTTGTGGTCATATTCTATGGATATTTGTTGACTTTTCTCTTTACTCATTGACAAATTCAGAAAATATCATGTAGATCCAAATTAGTTGGGACATTTTGCACCGAAGATATTCATGAAAGAAAGACATGGATCATAAATGTGGTGGTGGTATTCTTCCAAAAAGGCAACAACATTTTATTGAGGAACTATAAACCCATCTTGTTTCAAAGCCATGTTTATAGGCAATTTTTAAGGATCCAGAACAACAAAGAGACGCCCACAACTTTTCGTGTCTATGGAATCGGACGTTACGTTCTTCTTAATTTGATCACCTTGCTCCTGAGCAATGAAAACCGTTGTGGTCATATTCTATGGTCATTTTTCTCTTTACACATTGACAAATTCAGAAAATAATGTAGATCCAAATCCGTTGAGCCATTTTGTACACAAATATTATAAGTTTGCTTAAATATCAATGGTTCTAAACCTTCAAAACTATAGCCATTTTGGTAACGTGCGACCCGAAGCGCTACGAGGCAGAACGTTGTTTCGACGGCCCGCGTCCCTCCGACTGATGGCAGCCATTTACCCGCCATAAGACTTGATGAGAAAAATAGCCTCTTGTTTTGGTTCTCCATCTATAGCAGCGTTTTTTAACCTGAGTACTTCTATGGGGGTCCGCCGTCTTATCTATAAACATTTGATTTCGTAAATACATGCCAGGAAGTCTAGCAATCAATCCCCTACGCTTCTGTACCGACCGCGATCAACACAAGATTTGTGAGGCTGTACGTAATCGGTTAAGAGTAAGTATTTTTATTTATTTTTTATTTCATTTTTTATTTTTATATTTATTTATTATTTCAATAGAACATTTGCTATTTAAATAATATTTACCCACAGTTTCTAGAAACCCTTCAATATTTAGCTGGGCTAACAGGGGCGCACTACTTGCAACAGCTGCATCCACTAGTTCAGGGTACTTTAAGTCTCATCCATGTAGCCAAGTTTCCAGCGTACGACCCACCAATTAGTATCACTGATGAGTTTTCAAAACGTTCATCACCTTTTACTTTCTCCTTTACAAAATGTGCAATGTCTTTTAGGGCTTGATCTGAGCTCAAATATTTTAAATTTCTTTGTGTTACTTTTTTGAAGGGTACGCTTTCTCCATAGTATCTGTGTTCAGTTGCAAACATAACTTCGTTTGTTTCCGCTGCAAGTTCATATATGAGACCATCTTTTAAATCAGAGGGTTTTGTTTCGTATTCTCCACCAATCAAAATATACACGGGTCTATTATACATGGGTCTATCCGTCCTTCTGTTGTCTCTTGGACGCCAATTATATTCGTTTAGAAAATATCTCATTTCCCACGTCCTTCCATCACTTGGATGGAAATGATCCAGAAGTTGCGTAATTTTATGTTCTTGTGTATATGATGAATGATGCTGAGTTTGATGTTTTGTGCTATGATGCTTATTTAAAGTATGGATTATGCCATTTGATGGATAGACGCACAAAAATAAAAGAAATAAACTTGTCGTAAACATGGTTCAATGTATCGTACCGGCTCTATAAACACGTTTGTCCGCCTTATAATTGTGTTACAGTTTGAAATCAATGCTCTAAGACTAGGTATATATACATGAATCCATGATTACGTCACATGTTACTGGTCATTAAGGTTCCGTAAAGGGTAAAAACGGGACCCTATTACTAACACTTCGTCTGTCTGTTTTTTTTGTCGCCAAGCTGTGTTTCATGAACCTTGATAAACTGGACAGTTCACATTTTCAGATGTGAGAAAATTTCTGTCCGCTAATCAACAAATACTAATAATAGATTAAATTAAATATACTAAGGCTACAACAAACGTGCCATTTTTGTTCGATTTAATAACGGCAACAGACGACGAGACGCTTGAAATGTTAGTAAAAAATATTATGTTGTAGTACTGTAAAAATAGTTATTAAAATAAAATAACAATGAGTTAAGACGGGCTCCAATATGATACGGAACCCTTTGTGCGTGAGTCCCACTTGCACTTTATTTTACTCAGTTTTATTTTCCATGATCGTTGTTGCTGTAATCGTTCACTATTGGTCTTTTAAATATTTTTTATTTTTCAAAATTGTCTTTTGAAATGTAAAGATAAGTTTTCATAAAAAAAAACAATTAATTTTTTATTTTTCTTTATAGTCATAGTCGTTTATTGATAACACCACTGTTACAAGTAAAATTTTAAATACAAATAGCTATAATATTGTTCAATACAAACAAAAGACTTCAATGTCATATACATCGTATATGAAATTAATGATCATAATTATAATGTAATAAATACATTACAAAGCCATAACTTTCTACATTAAAATTGACTCAAACTAGCGTCTATAACTTTGTTATTATATGGAAAAAAAATATTTCTGTATGGATACTGATGACCTCAGGTGGACGGGTGACCTCATTAAGACCGCAGGATCGCGCTGGATGCAAGCCGCTTTCAACCGGTCTTATTGGAGATCCATAGGGGAGGCCTATGTCCAGCAGTGGACGTCCTTCGGCTGATGGATGGATGATGGATACTAATTTACGAGTAAAATGGTATTTTAATTCCTTACAAAAAAAACTACTCAAAAGCCCAATTACTGACCAACCGAGCGAAGTGCCTTTGTTTCGAGATTAAGTAGGTTAGATTATCTTTCATCTGTCTGTATGTTTGTTAGTTTGGATGTTGATTCTGGTCTACAGGTCGCATTTTTCAACGAATTTTGATGAAATTATGTTACTCAGATTCTAAAAGTATATTTTTGGATTCTATTTTCGTTGCCGATTTTTTATTAGGTATTTTATAATCTGCCAAGTATGAGTTGGACTCGCGCATGAAGGGTTCCGTACTGTATGGGAGTCCACTTAAATATTTTTTTATTCTAATTTGATTATCTTTTATCAAAGTAGGCAGCTAAATATTTTGTGAATATTTCAAGCATCTTCCTGTTACCATTATTGATATCGAGCGAAAAACGGCTAAAAATTTAGATTTTTTGTATGGGAGCCCCTCTTAAATTTTTTTTAATTCTATTTTTGTATTTGTTGTTATAGCGGCAACAGATATACATCATCTGTGAAATTTTCAGCTTTCCAGCTATAGCGGTTCGTGAGATACAGCCTGGAGACAGACAGACAGACGGACAGCGGAGTCTTAGTAATAGGGTCCCGTTTTTACCCTTTGGGTACGGAACCCTTAAAAAGGAGCCAAATAGTTACAACGCTATTTATCAGCAGATTTTCCTTTATCGAAATGCTAGAAAGATTTGTGATTATTTATGATCATATCAAGTCGAGAAATAGGTTTACTGTTCAACGGCCTACTAGTCATAATCATCATCAGCAAAACTACTGCCTTCAGCATCATCTCAGCGATGTAAGAAGTACTGGATGTACTTATTTTCATGATTTTTTTAGATAATACATTATAACAACATTAGACAACTCACATCGCAGCGTTGAACATAATTTAACATATGAACGAAAATAGAAGAAAAAAATCAGGTGTTACTGCTAAAAGTTATCTGTTCCAAACAATTTTTGAATTAATTGAAAAATGCAAAATAAAAAAAATCATGACAGAGTGTTGAGAAACAAGCAAGTGAGGCCAGCAAAATTACGCCACGCTGTGTACAGACACAATTACGCACACAAACACGCACAACAAAACTATGCCTTGACTCGTCAGTTTAACTATGGCGACGCAAGACCGACGCAATCACCACATGTATAAAAACTGGCGTCATTTGTCTGTTCACGACGTTCTGTCTAGATTTTTTTATTTGGTCTGTGCATGCTGTAAACAAAATTAAAATGTTGATTTGTCAAATGACATAACATTTAAGATAATACAATATTTCTACTTCTTATTGTAGGAAATTAGTATTTTACACAATTATGGAATAAGGTAATTATTATTGTAACCTTAGATTAATCATTGTTCTTCAATAACTAATTTAAGATTGTAACGATAAAATAAAATATTGTACGAAATTGCTCTCTTTTAAATTTTTAATAACTAAATTGAGAAAACACTTGGTATGGAATTATTTTAAGCAGTGCATTTATTTTGTGACAAACTTATAATTTTTTATCTATTGTTTATTGTCTTTAAATCCAATGCAGCGTTTGATAAAATCCTTCTCCTCTTTTTTCATTCTTATTACTTCAGCTGACGAATAAGAATCAGGAAACAAGTCTTTGCAGTGTGACGCTTCTGGTATCACCTTAACTAGAGCTGTTTCAGACAAATCCTTCGTAACACCAAGTCTATGCCATGGGTCTATCTCACCGTACACAAATATCACATTTGTTACATTTGGCGTCAAACCTCCATTCACATTATTAGTATGCTGAACAGCTTTTGCTATATTCCCCTCATTGAACTGTGATCCAAATATACTGCTGCACATTTTGGTATAAAAGTTTAAGCCCAAAGTTATACCAGCAAAAGGTTGGTTACTAGGTGCTGTCATGAAGTACCCAAATTCAGTACAACTTTGATAATACCACGTGATAAATGAGTTTATTGGTGTTTGGCTATTGTAGTACTGGTTAAACTCTAAATCGTTGCAACCATAATTTATGTATGGTTTGAGATAGTTTGTTACATCTTTATTACAAAAATTTTGTATGTAGGCAACCGTCCCATATTGCGCTGCTGCTCCAAGTGGATTTAACAATTTATCGAATAACAATTCTTGATTTTCTGTTTTAATCAAATCACTATCTTTGCATATCTTAAACGTCTGCTTTAATTGCTCTATTCCAGCTTCACTTTTTAGAGCTTGTATGATTTGAGAAAACGTATTCTTTATGACAGCATAACATTCCGGTGTGGCATATTTTTGAAAATCGTCTCCGACTGTTTCGAAATATTCAGAGAAGTCCATCTTTGCAAGCACTGGCGCGCTGCTTGCTATAGCTGCATCGACTAGTTGTGGATAGTGAAGTCTCATCCAAGCTGCTAAGTTTCCAGCATAAGAACCACCGATAACCACTATTTTTGAATTCTTAAAGTCCGGCGACTGTTTCAATGAGGTTATAAAAACCGCCAAATCTGCTAAAGCTTGACTTGAACTCAAATAGCGGATATTCTCTCGGGTTATAGGATTGAAAGGGTTGCTTTCTCCGTAGTATCTGTGTTCTGTAGCGAACATAGCACCGTTTGTTTCTTCGGCAAGCTCATTTAGGAGTCCAGCAGTTAGAAGATACTCTGTCGTTTTTCCTTCTCCACCAATGAAAATGTAAACAGGATTTCCTGGACGATATTTTTCGAAATTTCGAAGGATTTTCATCTTCCACGTTCTGGTATCTAAAGAGTTAAAATGGTCTACCGGTTGCTGGAACCACATGGTTTCAACCGAGTAGGTTAAATTTGATGAGTTTGCATATTTTTCAAACTGTTCCACTAAATAGTTATGGCCAGTTGAATGTTGGGCTGATAATTGAGCATTTGAAAAATACAAGCTTAAAAACAGTAGCAGTAAGGATTTTTTGTACATTTTTTCAACTTACGAGTAAGTACAGACTAAAGTGTGTTATTGTAGAGCAGTCTTGGCACTTGACTTTATATCATAATTTTTATCAGAAAATATTTTAACCTTTTAAGTAGAAAATGCATTATTTTAACAGCAATTTTTATGATCTAAATATTTCCGTAATGTTGTAAATATACTTATTAACTAGGTCAGGAAATTTAAACGATTTATGCTAGACATTTCAAGTGAAGGACAAATTTTAAAGGAGTTTTTGAAATGTTTATTTTTATTTTTGTAGGCCATTGATAAGTAATTGAAGCTACTGATTATTTTTTTTTAGAAGGTAATATATATTAACCGTTCAGTTATGAACATCATCCTTACATAATTTAAAGATGACTGCCTCGGTGGCTCACTGGTTAGTGTCGCTGACTTCTGGGGCAAAGAGGCGTGGGTTCGATCCCCACCCAGGACAAACATTTGTGTGATGAACATAGATGTTTGCTCTGTGTCTGGGTGTTATTTAGGTACTACCTATATAAGTATAAACGTTGGGAACTCAGTTCTTGAAGTCGTTGACTCGTACGTCTACCTAGGACAAGTAGTCCAGTTAGGTAGGTCCGACTTCAAGAAAGAGGCCAATCGCCGAATCTAACTCGGCTGGGCAGCGTTCGGAAAATTGCGTAACGTCTTCTCGTCCGACATACCTCAGTGCCTCAAGTCGAAAGTTTTCGACCAGTGTGTGTTGCCAGTGATAACTTATGGCACAGAAACGTGGTCTCTCACTATGGGCCTTATAAGTAAGCTTCAAGTAGCCCAACGAGCCATGGAGAGGGCTATGCTCGGAGTTTCTCTGCGAGATTGAATCAGAAATGAGGAGATAGAAACCGTAGAAGAACCAAGGTTACCGAAATAGCCCAGCGGATTGGCAGGTTGAAGTGGCAATGGGCAGGGCACATAGCGCGGAGGACTGATGACCGATGGGGTCGAAAAGTCCTCGAGTGGAGACCACGTACCGGCAAGCGCAGCGTAGGACGTCCACCCACAAGGTGGACGGACGACCTCATTAAGACCGCAGGATCGCGCTGGATGCAAGCCGCTACCAACCGATCTTATTGGAGATCTTTAGGGGAGGCCTATGTCCAGCAGTGGACGTCCTATGGCTGAAAAGAAGAAAATATCTATATAAGTATGTATTTAAAATATGTATAAGTAGTATATCAGTCTCTGGCAGCCATATCACAAGCTCTGCTTAGTTTGGGGTCAGAGACCGTGTGTAAGATGTCCCCTATTATTTATTTATATTAAAAGGTATAAATCTGAAAATACGCTTGTTGGTGCTTGTCTTTTTTTCATGCAGGAACCGAGCTCAGCATCGGATTATTTCTCATATACTTATACAGGCTGTTGTTCCGCAAAGTGCAAAGGGACTTCGAGACGTGTAGGTATAATGTACATTATGAATACTCATCATTATAAGCAAACAGAAACACCGTTAGGTAACATTATAGGCATATAGGTAGTCATTTGTTCATAACACCATGTGTTACTAGTCAAAAAGTAAACATTACATTAGGGCACTATAAAAATAACACGAAATAAAAATATAAATAGAAGAACTTAACAATTACCAAATCAGTCACTAAATCTTAATACAATTGAGGTAATTTTTAAAGTCATAAAATAGCAGCTCATGTAGCCAACATTTTAATTTATTCCTAAACGACCCAGCGGAAGGTGCATCCCGAACTTCTACGGGTATTCGGTTGTATATAGCGGGCCCACCAATATATACAGACCTCTCCGATTTCGCCAGCCTATGAGAAGGAGTCGCCAGTTGGTTTCTCCTAGCATTCCTTCTTAAATTTAACTTAGAATAGGTACCTTTCCTCTCAAATAATTCTGAATGGTTGTGCGTGAAAAGGGCCACCTGATAGATTAGTTCGCACGGCAGTGGCAGTACGCTCCACACAAAACACGTCGAAATATTTTTTTTCGCAAAAAATGCCTTAACCTACTTTAACCGTGTACAGAATTCTATTAATTTGCACGGATCGACGTAGTAATTTTTTACATTATTGTTGATTTATCAAAAATTTCTCAGCCGATTCCGATGAAATTTAACCATGACCATTTTTGAAGTTTGATCTACCAAACGAAAAAAAATATTAAAAAATTGAACTACTCTGTAAAAAGTTAGAGGTAATTTATATTATTACGGGACGCGCCGGACGGGGCCCGTACGGCGCAAGTACGAAGCACGTTCCATACATTTTGTGTAAAAGCCCCGTACGGGCCACGACAAAAATGTATGGAACGTGTGTTGTACGTAAGTCGTATGGGCGTCGTACGTGCGTCGTACGGGCCCCGTGCGGCCCGTCCCGCACCCGCCGCGTCCTAATATAAAATCATCACTTATGCGTGGTTGCTCATAAAAAAAATATAGGTAGAAACGCGTCGACTTGTCGCTTCGTCGCTCGTCGCACTCCTCCGCTTCGTCGGTAAAAAAAAAATAAACAGGTGTTTCATTGAAAAGTTCGAACTTCGACAATATGTATGGAACAGATATTTTATCGTTATATTTTTATTTATTATTAGTCTCATAGTAAAAGTTACTGATAATGATGAGCATACATTATACAAATCTGAAAGTAGCCTGTTCGTTGCGAACACCTTGTAATACTAATACTTTCAAAGGCCAAAGAAATAGCAACTCCGCATACTTTGTTCGTTTCAGCCATAGGACATCCACTGCTGGACATAGGCCTCCCCTATGGATCTCCAATCAGACCAGTTGGTAGCGGCTTACATCCAGCGCGATCCTGCGGTCTTATTTAGGTCATTCGTTCAGGTTTTAGGTGGATATCCTACGCTGCGCTTGCCGGTACATGGTCTCCACTCAAGAACTTTTCAACTCCAGCGGTCATCAGTATTCCGTTGTATATGATATGCCCTGCCCACTGCCATTTCAATTTGCCAATCCGCTGGGCCATGTCGGTATAGGCCGCGCCACACAAGTTGGCGGACATGAAGTTAGCTACAAGCTGCGCAATAGCCAATCAACTGCGGTTTTATGTGACCTTCAATTAGGATTGGTTATTGCGCAGCTTGTATCTAACTTGACATCCGCCAACTTGTGTGGCGCGGCCTGTAACTATAATAGTTCTTCTATGGATCACCCCATTTCTGATTTGGTCTCGCAGAGAGACTCTCATAGCCCTCTCCATAGCTTGTTGAGCTACTTGGAGCATACTAATAAGGCCCATAGTGAGAGACCACGTTTCTGTGCCATAAGTCGTCACTGGCAACACACACTGGTCGAAATTTTTTGACCTGAGGCAGCATACCTACTCCTTCGAAATCCAAAGCACAAAGGTAACGGGAGGCACTTAAAAGTCTCACACTTTTCAAGGCAGAGCCTCAATTTTGCTTCACTACGGAATTAGGTATTTTTCTGCTAAAATGTCTTGCGAACTGAAAACTGCGTCGTAGGGTCGTGGTTTTTGTTTTTGTGAGACATTGGCATTATATTTTTAAACTTATTCAAATAATCAGCCAAGTAAGATTAGGACTCGCACACGAAGGGTTCTGTACTGTATGGGAGCCCCCCTTAAATGTTTATTTTATTTTAATTTAGGTATTTATTATTTAATTGAATTTACAAATAAATATTCTCTGGATATTTCAACCATCTACATGTTACCATAATTAATATCGAGCAAAAGCGGTTAAAAATCAGGTTTGTTGAGCCCCCTATAAAATATTAATTTTATTCTGTTTTTAGTATTTGTTGTTATAGCGGCAAAAGATATAACATCACCTGTGAAAATTTCAGCTTTCTAGCTATAACTAACGGTTCATGAGATACAGCCTGGAGACAGACAGACGGACATCGAAGTTTTAGTAACAGGCTCCCGTTTTTACCCTTTGGGTACGGAACCCTAAAAAAAACGTCATTTGGCTCTCCTGAAGAGTCTTACTTTATCCTTTACGTCATTTGAAATTTCCGTAATCGATATTATATAACTTTATTTTAATTGACAAATACCCATAAAATACCCAGTGGGTTTCCTCCATACGTTATCAACTAACATTTACGTGCAGCTTATTAAAAGTTACTAAACCATTTCACTAATTAGCATAGTTTTTTCCTTAAAAAATACAAAAAATGGTCTAGATTATAAGCAAACACACAATGGTAGAAAATCCGACTCATTTCATGTAAACAAGATAAGCTTCTATACTTACCTAAGTATGTTCTAAATATTAACTGAACTTATAATAATTCTATACATGCTAAAATATTATTCTACTAATACCTATTATAAACGCAAAAGTTTGTATGTATGGATATTTGTTCCTCTTTCACGCTAAAACTACTTAACGGATTGAGATGAAACTTTGCAATAGTAATGCTTATACGAGTACATCAGAATAATATACAAGCTATAATTCATAAAGATATTGAGTGAACGAAGTTTGCCGAGCTTTCACAAATTAAATCATAATAAGTGTGTACGTAATTGTGTAATGTAATGTATAGAAATTGTGTGCATTGTGTGCATGCCCTGAGCATTCATGCTCGCCATCGAAGGCTCCTTCTTGCGGCGGCGTCGTGTGTCGGGTCGTTCTCTTCCCTCAAATATGGTCGAGGAGAGCGATGGCTGGCACATGCGTCACACTCGTGTTCGGGTGCTGCATGCGGGTCGCCGGTTTGCTCGCGGCATTCACGCAAAGCACTGAAACTACTAACTTAGACTAAGATTTAAACTAACCTCTCTCTATAGTACAGTCGAATTCTTTAAAATGTAACTACTCAACAAAGGGCACAGACCCTGGAGTCTGTGGGTCAATAATTTAAATTATAAAAAAAAAAAAAGTTTGCCGAGTCAGCTTTGTATTATTTTTATATAATTATATAGCTTTAAGGTTGAATAACGATGCACAGAGTACATACAAACCGTTACTGATAGAAAATTTAGTAAAATTTCTTTCAGGCAACCTTAGGATGGAGAGAGATAGGTACAAAAGAAAATACGACGAGGTGTGCTAATTTAGAAGACACTTTAAAAATATAAAGAATTTTAAAATAAAAATAAGATCGAAGTCACTAAACAAAATCAACTGTTTTATCCAAAATCATTGTTGATCTTTGACAAAATGTAAGTAGGTACTTACCTATATTTTGTCAAAGATCTGTTCTATTTGTTTACGACGATTTGACCTTTGACAAAATCAACAAAATGAGAGTATAGGCATAGAACAGCATATCTTTTCGTGATTTACGGGTTATTTCCATAATAAAATTATAACGATGAGCACAATGATATCGTAGAATATGTGTATCTTCTAATAATAACACAGTATAATTATTGTGGGTGGACGTCCTACGCTGCGCTTGCTGGTACGTGGTCTCCACTCGAGAACTTTTCAGCCACTTCGGACATCAGTCCTCCGCGCTATGTGCCCTGCCCATTGCCATTTTAAATTGCCAATCCGTTGGGCTATGTCGGTAACTTTGGTTCTTCTACGGATCTCCTCATTTCTGATTCGATCTCGCAGAGAGACTCCAAGCATAGCCCTCTCCATAGCTCGTTGGGCTACTTGGAGCTTACTAATAAGGCCCATAGTGAGAGACCACGTTTCTGTGCCATAAGTTTGTATGATGTCCCCTTAAATACACAATTTAAGAGTTAAAAAAAAAACTGTTGCCTGTAAAGTCGGTATACGGGCGAAATTTTTACGTGACAACGACTTTGAGACGAATGAGACGAAGTGCCTCTCACTCGCTCTCATTCGTCTCATTCGTCTCGTTGTTTGTAATTATTAGGTGTTAGTAATTATTATTATTGACAATAACTGATTAAATCTTAAGTAGGGGGTAGTTCGAGAAAAGTGTGAGCGGAGCGTAACGCAGTTTCTTGAAGTGTCACCCGGCAAACCAATTTATAAGACGTTGTCACGTCAAAATTAGCTTCGTCTTCGGTTTTCCCCACTCCTGTATCGATTCCGCAGAGAGACTTCGAGCATAGCATTATTCTTTAGTCCCAAATGAAGCCTGCCACTGATGGTAACCCTGGCTGCAAGTGTCTCTCATTTCACGACGCGTTACGCCATAAAAGGCATTTTTCCGTAAAACACGGTCCTTCTCTGTGTAAGAATTTTAAGGAAAATATTCTCAGGAATGTTTGGCGTTACTCTGTAACGTAACTTTTGACAGGCTCTGTTATACTTTGCTGTTTATTAACGTGTACTGTACTGTATCAGCCTTTATAGTCTACTGCAGGACGTAGGCCTACCCACTAAGGGTGATTGGGCCGTATCCACCACGCTAGCCCAATGGGGGTTGGTGGATTCACTTACGCCATCGAATTTCTTCTACTGACGTATGCAGGTTGCCTCACGAAGTTTTCCTTCACCGAAAAGACAGTGGTGTTAAATTTCGTACATAAATTCCGAAGAACTCATTGGTACGGGACCGGGATTTGAACCCATGACCTTACGATTGCAAGGCGGGTATCAATACCACTAGGCCACCACGGCTTAAACGTATAGTATTAACGTGTACCGTGAAGAAAAAGGGTAGGTTGTATTTGAACTGTCTATTTCTACTAAGTGACAGATGGACAAGACCTTAGTAAGTTTGTTAAACCAAAACTAGTATCATTCCACCACAGTAACTTCCATTTATTTTTCGCAAAAAATGGCAAAACCGCCTTCCATCGTGTACAAAATTCGAATATTTCGCTCGAATCGTTTACATTATTGTTGATTTATCAAAAACGACTCAACCGATTTCTGTAAAATTTAAATGAAACCACCTTTGGAGTATAACTTTTTGAACTAAAAACGAATTTTTCGATTCGGTTCACAATTGGCGAAATTATCGATGTTCATCGTGTACAAAATTCGGATATTTCGCTCGAATTGCTTTCATTATTGTTGTTTTTTTTTTTTCAAAAACGGCTGAGCCGATTTCTGTACAATTTAAATGGAACCACATCAGGAGTATACCCTTTTGAACTAAAAAAGCACTTTTCGATTCGGTTCACAAATGGCGAAATTATTGATGAACATACACTAATAAAATACATATACACGAACATAGAACCTCCTCCATTTTGGAAGTCGGTTAAAAAGTAAATCATCTTACTATGGAAATTTACGTGGTTTTCACACATTTAAAACGATATGAAACGGGACTCACTCACGTGTTCGTATAGTCATAACACGACTAGTTTCGGTCGCGTTCGGCGACCTTTCTCAAGTTGGCGAGTGCTAGCACGCGGAACCGTCTCGCAATGCACTGAGGCAATGCAGTCATTGCGAGACGGCTCCGCGTGCTAGCACTCGCCAACTTGAGAAAGGTCGCCGAACGCGACCGAAACTATAGTCGTGTTATGACTATACGAACACATGAGTGAGTCCCGTTTTATATCGTTTAAAATGTGGAAATCATCTTTACAGAAATTGGCCGTTGTCAGTTTTAATGCGTGCGTAAACGCACTACTACGCGCACATCAGCATAATCTTCGGGACTGAGTTGAATAAAGAGTGGGCAGGTTTATATTTATGTCAGCTTTTAATCTTTTGCGCCAGGAGCGCTGTAAAAAAAAATATAGAGCCAGAAGGAAACTGCTGAAGTTATTCGTATATTTTCATTCTAACACCAGTAACATATTTGTATTTTTTTTATTATAATTATAATAAATATTTAAAAAAACATTAACAATAAATAACACTATCAAACCTAGATTTGGCACAGTGCCAGCGTCCTTAGTTAAAATTAATGTACGAGTAGCTAGCATCTTACTAAACATTTATGTGATAACATACTTACTCAATAAATTAGACAAAGTAATTCAACGGATCTTATCCGCAATAGTAAATTTTATCTTGATTAGCCATGATTCAAGGAGATAACGTAACCAATTCAGCAGTTCATAATATAATCTACTCTAAACAAGGGGTTACATTGTAGGGACTGTTTACTATCATGAAACTACACACCTACATTATCCATCTATCCATTCATCAGCCGTAGGACGTCCACTGCTGGACATAAACCTCTCCCGTGTATATACTTACGAGTACATGATATAGAGTTATTGATAACACATCAGTTTGACCCTAATATTGATAAGCTGAAGCGACTGTAAGATCCACTGGTTACAAGTAATCCACATTAGTAGGTAGCGGCCAGCTTCTGGACACCGTGCAAGATAAACTTCGATCAAACCGAGGGCCTGGATTTCGGCCGCTTAGTAGAAAACGACACGACAAAAGAGTGCACGTAAATAATTTATTCAAGAAATATTTAGACATATTGAACGTTATAAACCACGGATTTTCTTTGATACTAAAATAAACCTGGGAGACCCCTAGTTAAACCATGGACAAACTTCGGTACTAAGATCATTTTACCTTAGAATTTGTTTTAAATTATTTCACATGGCACTTAGATGCGAATATTAAATTAGATTAGAATAGAAACGAAAAATGAATTCCTGTGTAATTTATAGACTAGAAAACAAAAATGAAATATTAAGTTCAAAAACAAAGTCTCACTTTTTCTTGGTTTTGGCTTCACATACAATCGTATTTGCCAACAGCGAGAAAAAATGTAAAAATAATGAATTAAGTTTTTACATTCGATAGATACTTAAATAAACAACAATTTCGATATATTTATGAATAAAGACGCAATTATTTAAGCATTTGAAGTATGTTTTCAAAAGTTTTAAACCTACATGAACGAATGAATGATTGTAATTTCTATTTTTCATCTGTGGCTATCGCTTAAACCACGGACTATCATTGGTTTATCTGACCATAGGGTAGTCTTTGATTTGTAATAGGAACGTATTTTTATCCTTGAATTAACTTTAATACCGCAACAACTGTGGATTTGCTAAGCCTGGTTTTAACATGGTACTAGTGAAGTTTTTTGAAATAAGTCTGAATGCGTTTAAATCACCCCCTTTTCGGCTTACCATAGAGCAATTTGGCCGTGGGGTGCCGGCAGAGTAGAATAGCACCCCCCTCTAGTACCAGGTGTCGTAGGAGCCGACTGAGGTACAGCGGAACCGACTAATGGCGGTATAACCATTCAAATAAAAACGTAGCTAAAATGGCACAGGGCAGGGATGGGGAGCAGCATCCCTGTCGCGAAGCTACGTTTCTGCGATCGCCACCACGCCTGCCCAGCGCGGCGATTATGGGCAAAAACCCCGATATGGAAAAACCTAATAGACCAGGCCCCCAGTCCCCAGCAGCTCCGCTAGCCCGGGGCTACGGTAGCGGCCCCGGTAACAGCGGAGAAGGGGGTGCTAAGAATCGCTGGCAGACGCCCGGCTACCACTCCCGTAAACGACGACTGGCCCTGGTAACACACAACGTGCGCACGTTGAGGACTGACGAGAAGATTGCTGAGCTGGAAGAAGAGTTGAGTAGGTTGCGTTGGGATATTGTGGGGTTGTCTGAAGTCCGTAGAGAGGGGGAGGACACGATAACCTTAAATTCCGGCAACCTGCTTTACTACCGGGAAGGTGACCAACGGTCCCAAGGTGGTGTTGGCTTTCTCGTTCACAAGTCCCTCACCAACAACATTATTACCATCGAAAGTGTGTCGAGCAGGGTGGTATACCTAATACTCAGAATATCCAAGAGGTATTCGTTGAAGGTCATTCAGGTATACGCACCGACATCGTCACACCCAGATGATGAGGTGGAGACTATGTATGAGGACGTAAGTCGGGCCATTCATATGTCTAAGACCCACTTCACTGTTGTAATGGGGGACTTCAACGCAAAGTTGGGTAGAAAAAACGACGATGAGCTGAGGGTGGGGCAATTTGGATATGGGCAACGGAACCCTAGGGGCCAGAGGCTGGCTGACTTTCTGGAGAGAGAGGAACTCTTTATGATGAACTCTTTCTTCCAGAAGCCGCCTCACAGGAAATGGACCTGGATGAGCCCTGATGGTTCCACGAAAAACGAGATAGACTTCATCATGACCACCGACAGACGAATATTTAATGATGTCTCCGTGATCCACAGGGTGAAAACCGGCAGCGATCACAGAATTGTACGAGGCACATTAGATATTAATGTTAAGCTCGAAAGGTCCCGCCTGATGAAGTCCACACTCCGACCTACTCGTGAACATATCCAAAACTCCGAGGACTTTCAGCTCGAGCTCTCGAATCGTTTTGCTTGCCTAGAGAACCTTGCGTCGGTGGACGAGATAAACAACGGGCTCGTAGAAACTGTCCAAACGGTGGGTGCTAAGTTCTTTAGACCCCGCCGTTCAAATAAACCGCAGAAATTCTCCGATCACACTGTAAATCTCATGGCCGAACGACGCTCGCTAAGATTGCAGTCTTCCGATGATGCAAAGTCATATAGGCGTCTCAATAGACAAATTTCGAAATCCTTGCGGCACGACATCCGTCTTTTTAATACTAAACACATTAAAAAGACAATAGAGCGAAACAAAGGCTCCAAAGTGTTTGCAAGAGATTTGTCTATTGGACAAAGCCAATTGACAAAGCTGAAGAGAGAAGATGGAAGTTTAGCGTCGACCAAGGCAGAGGTATTAGAGGAGATCGAAAGGTTCTATGGACAGTTATACGCTTCGGTCGCTAAGCCTGTTAGCAGCGCGGCCAAAGATCCAAGAGCCAAGCTGACCCGACACTTCACCGAAGATATCCCAGACATCAGCCTGTACGAGATTAGAATGGCCCTGAATCAGCTTAAGAACAACAAGGCGCCGGGTGATGACGGTATCACATCTGAGCTTCTGAGAGCGGGTGGAACACCGGTACTAAAAGTCCTCCAGAAGCTTTTTAACACCGTCGTCCTCGAGGGCATCACGCCAGAAGCATGGAACAGAAGCGTGGTGGTGTTGTTTTTCAAGAAAGGTGACAACACCTTATTGAAGAACTACAGACCCATCTCGCTTCTGAGCCATGTTTATAAGCTGTTTTCAAGGGTCATTACGAATCGTCTCGAGCGCAGGCTTGATGACTTCCAGCCTTCCGAACAAGCCGGTTTCCGAAAGGGCTTTAGTACCATGGACCACATTCATACGCTACGGCAGGTTATACAGAAGACCGAAGAGTATAACTTGCCACTTTGCTTAGCGTTTGTGGACTATGAGAAAGCCTTTGATTCGGTCGAGACTTGGGCTGTGCTCGAGTCTCTCCAACGATGCCGTATTGACTATAGGTACATCGAAGTGTTGAAGTGCTTGTATAATAACGCCACTATGTCGGTCCGAGTACAGGAAGAGAGCTCCAAGGCGATCCCTTTAAAAAGAGGCGTAAGACAGGGAGACGTAATTTCTCCGAAACTGTTTACGGCTACTTTGGAGAACGCCTTCAAGCTCCTGGAATGGAAAGGATTCGGCATCAATGTCAATGGCGAATACCTCACTCACCTTCGGTTTGCCGACGATATAGTGGTCATGGCGAAATCGATGGAAGAGCTCAGCACGATGCTCGAAGGCCTCAATCGGGTATCTCAACAGGTGGGTCTTAAGATGAACATGGACAAGACGAAAGTTATGTATAATTCCCATGTTGTACCCACCCCGATTTCTGTTGGGAACTCGGTTCTTGAAGTCGTTGACTCGTACGTCTACCTAGGACAAGTAGTCCAATTAGGTAGGTCCGACTTCAAGAAAGAGGCCAATCGCCGAATCCAACTCGGCTGGGCAGCGTTCGGAAAATTGCGTAGCGTCTTCTCGTCCGACATACCTCAGTGCCTCAAGTCGAAAGTTTTCGACCAGTGTGTGTTGCCAGTGATGACTTATGGCACAGAAACGTGGTCTCTCACTATGGGCCTTATTGGTAAGCTCCAAGTAGCCCAACGAGCTATGGAGAGGGCTATGCTCGGAGTCTCTCTGCGAGATCGAATCAGAAATGAGGAGATCCGTAGAAGAACCAAAGTTACCGACATAGCCCAACGGATTGGCAAGTTGAAATGGCAATGGGCAGGGCACATAGCGCGGAGGACTGATGACCGATGGGGTCGAAAAGTTCTCGAGTGGAGACCGCGTACCGGCAAGCGCAGCGTAGGACGTCCACCCACAAGGTGGACGGATGACCTCATTAAGACCGCAGGATCGCGCTGGATGCAAGCCGCTTCCAACCGGTCTTATTGGAGATCCATAGGGGAGGCCTATGTCCAGCAGTGGACTTCTTATGGCTGATGGATGGATAGAGCAATTTGATAAACCTGTAACCTATAGAAAGGATCCACGGTTGTTACGGTATTACAGTTAATCCAATTATTATAACACGTTCCTATCACAAATTAAGGACTAACTTAAGATCAGATAAATCCCATGGTTAAGGCGATAGCCACACATAAAATGAGAAATTACAATCATTCGTTCTTGCATGTTTAAAACTTTTTAAAACACACTTCAAATGTTTAAATAATTGCGTCTTAACACATAAAATATATCCTAATTGTTGTTTATTTAAAAATCCCTCGGATATAATAACTTAATTTATTATTTTTACATTTTTTCACGTTCATGGCAAATGCAAGTGTATGTGAGGCCAAAACCCAAGTAAGAAAAAAGTGAGACTTTGTTATTATCGTTTTTGTACCTATTGATGTAGTCTTGTTTTCTAGCCTATTAATTACAAAGACATTCATATTTTTTTATTTTTCTAAATTCTAATTTCTAAAAAAGATGCCGAATGAAATAATTCAAATCAAATTCTAAGCTTAAATTCTCTTAATACTGAAGTTAGTCCATAGTTAAACTACTCTCTGACTGACAGGTTTAACTTTAGTGCCTTATTTGAACTGTGTTTTGATAAACTTCGTTTTATAATAAAGTTTTTGCTAGACTATGGCGTAAGTTTGGTATTAAGTCCAGTACTAAAGTAAAAACGTGTTTTGGAATAAGACGGATAATGTTGAAATGATCACACAAAACGGTGCCTGATATCATGACTAATACCTAGCAAAGAATGTATAATAATCTAATAGGTAGGTATATTATGAATCCAATAGTTTGTTTGTTGAAAAGCGAAAAGCATTAGATCGACTTTATTTTTGGATTAGTATAGTTCAAAGATCGGAAAGTGTCAAAAGCTACTTTCTATCCAGGAAAAGTTATGGATCTTGTGAGAAGTCATGGAGTAAAACTATTAGGTTATGAATCAATGTAAAAGATAGCACAGCGGATTTGTAAACTGACGTATAGTTAGCAGGACTTTTATCATGTAGAACTGATGGCCTTAAAGTTAGTTAGTTAGTTAGCAGACTACGTAGATCCAAGCTGATATCACATTTTTTCGACAGTCAATGAACCAGTGCACTACCCAGAAAAAAAAGTTGTTCCTTACATTTTTTTCGAGAGTTAATGCAATTTAATATAAAACTAGCAACCGCCCGGCTTCGCCCAGGTGTATTATACATATAAACCTTCCTCTTGAATCACGCTATCTATAAAAAAAGCCGCATCAAAATCAGTAGCGTAGTTTTAAAGATATAGGCATACATGGGGACAGACAGCGAGAAGCGACTTTGTTTTATACTATGTAGTGATGCTAGCAATGCAAGCCGTTTCCAAAACTTAGAACCTCTAGAAAATTTATAGGAGCCTCGCTATGTCCACCATTAGAAATCTTCTATATCACTGGTTTCGAAATTTTGTCGATACCAATATTATAACGAGAAAAGATTTGATTGTTTGTTTGCATCCAACAGACTCCAAAACTACTGAACCGATCTGAAAAATTCTTTCACTGTTGGAAAGCTACACTATCCCCGGTGAACTTAGGCTACTTTATTAAAAAAAAAAAAAAAATAGAATCTTTACTATTTGTCTTCTTTAGCCAATTCAAAATGTTCAAAATATAAGCAAAACCTAAATACCTAAATATGTACACAACAAAATATTGTTCCTTGAGTAGGAACTAGTTTCCAAAACACGAGTTCTCGACACCCAGTTTGGCAGCTAGAGTCTCCGAAAACTTGATGTGCTTTCGTAAATAAATACTTTTTGAATTTTGAATTTTTGAAAATTTTGAATCATACCCAGGTGAAGCCAGGACTGGCAGCTATTATGTTATAAAGGCGGATGCAATCATTTGTATAACACAGTAGATTTAAGTGCTCGAGTCCGGTAAATGACGCTGTCAGTATTTACATGCAGCTCATTCAACCAACTTTTACCATGAGACCAACTCTGAAAATTACATTACATTTCAGTTACATATTTTATTACATTACAGTTCAATCTTTAAAATACAGCCGAGGCTAATACAACTCAGTAGGTATTCCTGAAAATACAAAAAATAATTCCTTACATTTTTCTCAACAGTTAATGAAGCAGTACATTGCAGTACCTACAACCCTGCAAATATTAAAAAAAACCTGTTTCTCACATTTTTTTGGGGAGTTAATGCACTTTTTGTATAAAATGAGAGCCAAATCGCTAGATGCTAGTTTTTTCCTACTGTTCTTTTAGAAACTTTACAGAAGGAACCTCGCTATGTCCAGCATTAAGTACCTAGATGTCTTCTATTTGGCCATAACCGGTTTCAAAATGTCGTTTGCTATAAAGACCAGTGCAATAATTCGTTCGAGATAGTTGATTGATTGATTGAAAGAGCTCGAGTTCGGCTGATATATTTAGATATTTATTTATTTTGCGAGATCACATACTTGTAATTATAATTAGATCTTAATAAAAGACTAACAAACTTACAGGTATATCAAACTTACAGGTGTGAATAAAACATCGCGTTTCTACGATGATGTGAGTCGGAGTGAGATGGGGAATTGTTGTGACAATACTAGCGAGCAGAGCTTATGCAGCGTAATTGCAATGGGAAATAATTCACCACCAAAACAAATCGCTTCGAAACTCTCGTTCGCGGACATCGAGAATAGGGAAGGAGAATGGAGTATTCCGGAAAAAGATGAAGAGTGGAAGACGATTCAAAGAAAACGTTTTAGAAATAAGCTAGTCACGAATAAAGGAAGATGTTCTGACCAAAATAGTAAATTTAAAGCGGCTGAAATCAGAATTCCACTTTTCATAACGAATGTACATAAAGATGTTACCGAAAGAGATATCGCAGAGTACATCATGAACAGGACACAGGATAAAGTGTTTCCAGTTAAAATAAAAATGAAGCAGCAGCGAAATTACAATGCCTTTAAGATATTTGTATCTGGAAGTAAATTAAAAACCTTTCTTACTGAGAGCTTTTGGCCTAATGGGATTTCGTTCAGGCGCTTTATAAATTACGCGGGAAAAAATAGTAAATCTACTGAAACTGTGCGCGTTGCTGACATGAGGCATTCAGGTAAATTGTAGTATGGATAGTACACCCTATACAAATATTGTATCATTTAATTGCAGATCGTTTAAGAGCTCACTGAACGACATTAGACGACTGTGCAAACAAGCTAGTATAATTGCATTGCAAGAGCATTGTTTAATGCCATATGATCTGCCCTTGTTGAATGATGTTGATGAACGTTTTGGAAGCGTTGGAACCTCGGCAATGGACCCTAACACCTTTTTAAGGGGTCGCACACACGGTGGAGTTGCCATATTGTATAAGAAGTCTTTGTTTCAGTCAGTTTCAGTGCTAGAGTGTGACGATGTGCGGTTGGTAGCTATTAAGGCTCGATTTGACGACATTTGCATAATAATATTTAGTGTATATATGCCAACTGACTCTAAAGATAGCGGAAAAGACAATTTAATTGAATTTACTCAGTGTTTAGCTAAAATTAGTGCAATAGTAGAAGAAAACCATGACGCAAATTTAGTTTACATTTTGGGAGATTTCAATTCTCATCCGACTGCGCGTTTCGGGGTTAAGTTATTGGATTTCTGTGGGGATCAGGAGTGGTCATGTGCGGATATGAGCATACTTGGTCCGGGATCCGACACATTCACCTACGTTAGTGACGTACATGGTTGTGCGAGATGGTTAGACCACTGCGTGGTCACTAAAAATACCTTGGCAACTATTAAAGGATGTATGGGTGATGCTTGATCCGGTGTGGTCTGACCATTTACCATTGTTTTTTGAATGTGATCTATGTAATTTTAGAAGCCCAGTAGAGTCTAAGAATATAATACCGACATTAGATAAAGTAATCTGGGGAGAGCGAACTGTAGATCAAATTAAGACTTATCAGCAGTTATGTCATGAAAAATTGAGAGAGATTGATTTCCCCTTAGAGCTATCTCAATGTTGTGACGGAATCTGCTCTGATGTGAAACATAGAGATGTTTTGCATAAAATGTATGTAGATATAGTCACGATTATGTCTGAGGCTGCAACAAACACATGTGATCGTACAGCAACCAAAAGAAGGGGAGGTTATGTCGCGGGTTGGAATCGGTACGTGGCGCCTTACCACAGAGAGGCTAGACTTAAGTTTTTGGCTTGGATTGATGCTGGTAAGCCAAACTGTGGCCAAATATATGAAAATATGTGTGAGAGCAAGAAATCATTTAAAAAGCAGTTAAAATGGTGTCAAAATAGACAAGATCAAATAAAAATGGACATTCTTGCCTCACACCATACGGCCAAAGACTTTAAACATTTCTGGAAAGACTCAAATAAAATGAATGCTAAGTCTGGCCTCCCTGTGAGTGTAGATGGTGAGTGCAATCATAAATCAATAGCGAACCTCTTTAAAGATCACTTCCAGGTGACGCCGGGGGCTCAACCAGACGAGGCGGAGATGCTGAATGATGGGACTGGCAGCTCGGAGCGATCGGTGTACTTTAATGCTAAGCAAGTGCGAAAAGTTATTCACTCCATGCAAGGAGGTAAATCGCCGGGGCATGACAGTCTCAGCATTGAGCATCTCAAATATGCGGGGTTTCATTTGCCGCGCGTACTTTCCATGTTCTACAATTTATGTCTCTGTCATGGGTACCTACCTGAGGAGTTGACCAAGACCATAGTAGTGCCAATTATCAAATCTAAGAATGGTGATGCCTCGGATAGAAACAATTATAGGCCTATTTCGCTGGCAGCAGTGCTGGCAAAGGTTCTTGACAGCTTGCTTAATGACATACTGTCTCAACACGTAAAACTGAACGATGCTCAGTTCGGTTTTCGGGCTGGTCTGTCAACAGAGAGTGCGATCTTGTGTCTTAAGCAGGCTGTCAAGTACTACACCGACAGGAAGACGCCGGTATATGCCTGCTTTCTGGATATATCCAAAGCCTTTGATACGGTGTAGTATCGGAGGCTTTGGAGAAAGGTGAGGGCTGCAGGAGTGCCGGCCGAAGTTGTTTCTATACTGCAAATATGGTATGGATGTCAGCGAAATCAGGTACGATAGGCGGGAGCTCTATCTGACGCATATGGCTTGGGGTGTGGAGTGCGGCAGGGCGGGATAACCTCTCCTTTGCTGTTCAATTTGTATATTAATGACCTTATCGACGAGCTCAGCAGCACCCATGCGGGCTGTTTTATAGATAGAGTCTGCGTTAATAATATAAGTTACGCAGACGACATGGTGCTGCTGGGACCGTCGGTAGGGGCAATTCGCAGACTAGTTAGAATTTGTGAGGCGTATGCGGCGGATCATGGGCTTAAATACAACTCTAAAAAAAGTGAGGTACTTGTATTTAAGAGCGGAAACCTCAAACCAGCAAATGATCCGCCAATTATGCTTAATGGTGTGGCTTTGAAGGTAGTTACTACTTTTAAGTATTTGGGGCACATTCTTAATGATGACCTTAGAGATGACGCAGATATCGAGAGGGAACGTAGGGCTCTGGCAGTCAGGGAAAATATGATCGCACGAAGGTATGCTCGCTGCTCGAGGGAGGTGAAAATTACCCTTTTCAAGGCGTACTGCCAGTCATTCTACTCGAGTAGCTTGTGGATTAGTCATACTCGCCGGGCTGCCAGCATTCTACGGGTCCAATATAACGATATTTTTCGGATGCTGATGCGGTTGCCTCGCTTCTGTAGTGCATCTGAGATGTTTGCAGAGGCACGAACAGACGATTTTCATGCGATTATTCGCAAGAAAGTCGCATCTCTACGATATAGAGTGCGAGGCAGCCGCAATGGCATTCTTCAAATGATTGCTGATCGACTGGATTGCCCCATCCAGAATAAGTGGATGTCAATTGTTATGGGCACCAAATTATAAATTATAGATATGAATGACATAGTTGTATCTTGTAAATTAATGTTTTAAAATGAATGACATAGTTGTATTTAATTTTTTTATAATTTATGGATAATTATTGTCTGAATTAAAATGATAAATAAAATAAATAAAATAAATTATGTCACCCTGCTGACGACGGTAATGAGGCTGCCCAGCATTGGGCTGTTGATTACGTTACATGCAGCTACAAAATGGTGTGAGCCGAAGTTTGGTCCTATTTAGACCTTACGTATACAAAAGCGCTCGGCCCAGCAGTTTTTCTTAAATTAATGGACTTAATGAAAAGTTCTAAGGGTTTGGGAGGTTCTTTAAAGAGAGAAACACACCATTGACTTTTCAGTGTAAGAAAGTTATCGTTAAGCAACCCGCATACGTCCTTAAAAGAAATTCGACAGCGTACGCGAATCCCAACCCGCACTGGGCAAGCGTGGTGGACATGGCGCAAACAACCTTCGTGTGTAAGACTATGTTCAGCAATGGACTATCGGAAAGGCCGGCACAGTATAGGCCGAATCATACAAGTCGGCGAATGTGAAGTTAGCTACAAGCGCACAAAACCCAATCAACGCGCAGCTTTACATTTTTATATCTTCTTTGGCTTGATGTAAGCTTTAGTCAGGATTGGATATTGCGCAGCTTGTAGATAACTTCATAGCCACTGACTTGTATGATTCCGCATATACAGTACAGTAAGTAAGTTCGTATAGGCCGGGTGGCTAGCCCTGGTGTCAGAGTTTTTAGGCCGCCTGAAGGCCTCTGACATGGCTAAACGGTTAAAACAACCGGGGCCTACAATTTAACGTGTCATCCGAGCCACGGTAGCGCTCAGTTGGAAAATGCCACCCGCGGTCACCCATCCAAGTACTGACCGTGCGGAACGTTGCTTAATTTCGGTGATCGCTGACAATCACCTAGTCAAACTACGCTACGAGCGCTACGAGTACAGTAAGACACTTATTATACTTTTATGAAATCTAGTCACAGATATAATCTAATAATTACAATTCCCTACCTCGTGCCACCGATCTATTAGTCCCGAAAATGATATAAATACCCAATTTATGCAAACCGACCTCTTACTATTCAAGATCACGATATCAGATACGTATTGTTTCTTGATCTGGTTCAATTATTATACGATGGATTTTGTATCATTAATTGATAATTTAGAAATATTAGAAACGGTTGAAATTGGTATGAACTGAGCATAGGTAAACAGTTTTTTTTTTTAAATTAAAAACGTTCTTCACCACTGTAATAGTTAAAATTTTAAAAATATTTTACCGTTCTATATTGTTTTGACCAAAATGGAATAGGTGTCTAATTTTCTTTATACCTATATCTGTATCGAAATGTCGGAAAAAAGTTCTAAAATATAATCAAACCACCTCAAACGTCAAAATCAAAGTAGGTAGAACAAATATATCTTCGTATGATTTCCTTGAAAATGTGATTGAATGAATGGATGGATTAATGAATTTATTTGTCCATGAACTAGGTGTAATACAGGTTAACAGGTTATACAATATACAGGGTTGTTTCTAATCAATTAGCATTCTTTTAGGGGCTTATTCTGTACATCAAAACTAACAACTTTTGTTCTGCGAGTTTTGCCAAAACTCAAAAAAATTTTTTGTTGTTCCATTGAAAAATTTCGTTCACCCGCGACAAAATGTATGGAACAGCTGTTTTTTTTTTGAGTTCTGACAAAAGTCGCAGAACAAAAGTTGTTAGTTTTGATGTACAGAATAAGCCCCTAAAAGGATGCTAATTGATAAGAAATAACCCTGTTTATAAATTACCAACTCTAGCTTCTACCTCCAGAGGTTTTTAGACTTAATGACTTAGACAACTCTGTTAAAATCACGAAAATATTTACATTATTTAAGTTATACACAATTAATTGTATTCTAGTTTATTGTCATATTCAAGTAATTGAAACCGAAATAATTAATTATTAACTAGTAAGTAAGTTCGTATAGGCCGGGTGGCTAACCCTGGTGTCAGAGTTTTTAGGCCGCCTGAAGGCCTCTGACTTGGCTAAACGGTTAAAACAACCGGAACCTACAATTTAACGTGTTATCCGAGCCACTGTAGCGCTTAGTTGGAAAATGCCACCCGCGGTCACCCATCCAAGTACTAACTTAAAAACTCAAAGTAACAACTGATAGCTTCAGTTATTGTACTAAGCTTACTTGTAATTAAAACAAATGTGTTATGTCATTATTCGAGCATTTAAGTGATCGTGACTATTATCTCTCTGCTGTACGGTTACATCAGTTTTCAGATTTCTACGTGCTTTTATGTACCTACATTTCTCTATGATTTCTACTCTACTTATCAATCATCTGATACAGTAAGTAATGTTTGTCTACCTATAGATAATAATCATGAAATTACTAAATTACACTTGGTGCACACATAAGCGGGCCCGGGCCAGTCACAGCTGGACGGTAAAATCCATATATATTTGAAAAAAAAACCGCTCGGTTGTCGCACAAAATTATTCAGATCGGCAACTGCCCGACTTATGCCGATCGAACTGCGATGCCGTGATGAAAGATACGCGACGGCCAAATGAATGTTGTATCGTATCGGCCCGTAAAACCACCTGATCGGCGCAAGCCGAATGATGCCGAATAAGTGTAGCAATTGTTTCGGATCGGTTTTGTTACTGAACCGACTGTGGCGTCCTGCTTTTGTATGTAGCAACCATATCTATCTATATCTAAGTATCCGTGTATTGTAATAGTATTAATTACCTTAATCAGAAATGCTCCAGACCACATATCAGACTAAATACCACTAATTATCATTTAACTAGCTTAACTAAATTAGCTTCTGAATTGCGATACAGAGCGTATAGTTAGCTAAATTGACTGATAAATTGAAATATTATTTACAATCACTAAAATGTAGATATTATCGAACTTCCTCTAAATATAATACTCGTTAAAGCAACAATCATAATTTTAACACGATCTAAACTAGATAAAAAAATATAAACTGTAAGCAAACTGGATTCCAGAAAATACAACATATCGCTACCCCAAAATATTTTTCAATAAATAGCCAAGTGCAAGTTGAACTCGCGCACGAAGAGATCCGTACCCTATGATGGAAACCCATTTCAAGCGTCCACCTGTTGCCCTTATTAGGTAATATGGTATATCTGCTAAAGCCCGGGATCTTTGGGTACGCAGACGACAGTACAGTCGTGGAGAGCTACACATCCGATGCAAGAACCAGCGGGCCACAGATCGAGTCACACAGAGAGGCTATGGTTGAACGGCTCAACTTGAGTCTGGAGGCGGTATCTGACTGGGGCGATGCTAACCTGGTCAAGTTTAATGCCACGAAGACTCAAGGCTGTTTGTTCTCGGCCAAAAAGAGACCCTTCCAATTGTCTCCCGCTTTCCGCGGTGTCTCCGTTCCGGTAACTGACAGCTTGGAACTACTGGGCGTTTCACTCTCATCGACTCTTAACTTTGGCTCTTATATAGAGTCAAAAGCTCAATTAGCCTCCAAAAAACTTGGTGTTCTCGCTAAGGTGAGACGGTATTTCACACCTGAGCAACTGCTTAGTCTTTATAAAGCACAAGTCAGGTCTTGTATGGAATACTGCTCTCACCTTTGGGATGGCTCTGCCAAATATCAACTGGAGGCTCTTGAGCATCGACGTAAGGTGGCGTGTTTGTCGGCCTTTTATCGGATACACTTCGGAGAGTGCGCTCAGGAGTTGCACAATCTGGTCCCACCTGCCCCTTTCTTCTATCGTACGGCTAGACAGACGCGACCAAAGCGCCACCCTTTTTTGTCTGGTTTTAGTATTTGTTGTTATAGCGGCAATAGCAATACGTCATCTGTGAAAATTTCAACGTTCTAGCTATTACCGTTCATGAGATACTGCCTTGTGATCTGTCACAAGGCAGTAAGAAAGACGGACAGCGGAGTCTTAGTAATAGGGTGCCGTTTTTACACACAATAGTATAAAAAAATACAAGTTGGTCGGTGACGGAACAGTCTAGTGAGCTTCTCGTACTTTTCAATATAATATTTTTGAATTTTTTTTAATTTTGCCTGACACGTTCTTAATGCCGCCGTCGAAATAGTAAGTACGTTAAATAAAGGAGGTAGAAAAAAAAACGATTTGACATTTGTCGATTCGACAGTTTTTTTTTGACATTTCTTGGAGCGCACGCTAATAGCTCACAGATGGCAGATTTTTTCCTACTTACTTAACACTCATTGTTATAATATGGAAAATTTACACAATATCATTATAATTTATAGCGTTATATGTGTTATGTGTTATTCTGATATATAAGCTATTATTATTGCAAAGTTTCATCTCAATCCGTTCAGTAGTTTTTGCGTGAAAGAGTAACAAACATCCATATCCATATTATCCATCCTTACAAACTTTCACGTTTATAATATTAAGTAGGAAGTTACAAACTTAAACTGTCAGTAATTTCTTTATCAGAATCTCATATATTATGTAGGAATAAAATCGTGCAGCCCACATTACTTAATCACACTTCATCCATCAACGCAGTAATCCAACCCATGCACCATTAAACTGCAAGGCTCAAGTTCAAGAGAGCACGAAACCTCGCCTTTGTTACAAAAACGTTTCAACCATGGACGTACTACGAGTATAGCAGGGTTACTGGTAACTTATACACAATCTCTTCAGGATGAATTAGGTCTATTAAAAATAACTTTTACTAAGCAACCAACCCCAAAATTACGAAAAAAAACATCTATTCGACGATTTTTGTTTGTCTATGAACTTTTTCTGCGGTGTACCCGGTAACCGATAGAAGAAACTGGCTGTAATTAATGGCATTGAAGTGGCATAGTCTAGGTATATAAGGTTTAAAATTAAAATAATAATTATTTTAAAATAATAACAGCCATGTATTTGAAGCATTTGAAGAGCATTTTGAATGTCACTTAAATCTAGATAACTAGTAGTTCCATGAACAATAGACCTCACGACTGCTTCACCAGTGCATTATTATTATAAAATAACGTAAGTTTATTTTGCATGTAAGAAAACTTTTTTATCTCTTAATTTTATTAAAATACTTTAAAAAATAATAATAAATCAAGTGCCTTTATTAAATACCACTAAATACAAGACCTACATAATCTTAAACTACATAAACTACTACTTCAAAACAAGTAATTGGATTATCCATAGACCCTTGAAATCCAAAGGTAATCCAAAAGGTAATCCAAATGCTTAAGAGAAAAGCTGAGCGCCAAGGAATTTGAGAAGTAGGTATTTGGCTAAACTATTGCTGTCGCGATGCGCCCAAGCCAGGGAGCTTCTATGTGTGGTGTGATGCAATTGTATTAGTGTGTGTGCTGCTCACCAACTCCGCCCGCGCCCTTCCCGCGCCCGCCCGCGCTCCTAGCTCAGGCGGACGGCTGGTGTATTCTTTTGAATTGTAGCAAAATATGGTAGGTACATAAGCTCCGGTTTTTTGGGATAGCGCATAGCAAACGAAAACCTTTATACTGAATATTTTTTATCGAATTAGAAAGCTACATTATTTTTTTACACCTATAGGCGAAGTAGGTATATTGATTTTAATTTTCTTTCGAATAATATTTTTTGAAAAAACCTTATAAATAGCCAACTTTACACAATTGACCTCAATCCTAAAGCTGCGAACAAAAATAGCTATTTAACTAATTGATTTCTGTAGGCGCTGCAAAATACATACTGAAAATTCTACCAAATACCTAACTTAAGATATACCAAATAACTTTTTTTAAGGAAAACACGCACATAACTCTTCAACAGACAAGCTTTTATTTAAATTAAATAGTCCAAAAAGAAGAATCTAAACTTTAAAATTAATTCAACCTATAAATTTTCGAATATTACACAATTTTAGGGGTATAAAATCTTTCAAGTGATTTAGGTACGTAAAAAATAACAGATAGCTTCAATATCTGCTTCAAAATTGCGTTGCATGGTTTGACCCAAAATAATATATTATTTACATACATACATTGCAAGTTAAACCTAAACTTGTAAAAACAAACTTGAGAATCGGCTCGGAAAAATCGAATATGTGAAGTAATTAGTACCTATTTTTAAGCCCTTGAATTACCTAACAGTTTTAAATTTTTCTAATTTTATAATATTTGTTTCTACCTAATTGATGTTGAATTACTTAAGTTTTGTTTTATTTTTATTATTATTTTTGAATTTTATGCATTGTGATTATTTGTGATACAATTGTAAATTTGACTTGCCTAGTGTAACGTTTGTAGTTATAAGGCCAATAAATATATCTTATCTTATCTTATCATACACGAATTGCAAATCCCCTTCTTTTTGTAGGTCAGTCAAAATGAAAGGTTTCTCAATTCATCATCATCATTTCTGTCACGTGACGTCTACTGGTGGATACACGATACCTGTTTACAAGGTCGTGTTTTACAAAGTGAAGGAGGTTTCAGAGGTGTACCTACCTATGACCTACACGTTCGTTATTATGAACAAAGTTTACTATGTTTACTATATTTTGTTACAAATTCATATTTGTTAATTTATTAACTATGCAATTTTTGTCGTTTTAAGTTTTGATATTGTAGCATTGTTCAGATTTATATTGAATGATTATCGTTTTGTTTTTACAATTTAATATTTAATCATTTTTTATTTAAATATATAATTTAATTAATTTAACTACAGCGATTTTAAGTTACTGTAATTTTAAGATAATTATGCTTTGCTTTAGCTAAGCTGAAATTTTAAGGATATTATAATTATAACTAGAATTGTAATTGATTTGGATTGACTTGTATCTTGTATTTTGATACCAATAAAATTATATGAATATGGGTCTAGCTGCGGATTTCGTGAACTAAAAATCAGCTGTTCCATACAAAACTGCAACTTGGACTCGAAAAAATGTATGACACGATTGGTTTTTTTCTCGAATTTCGGTTTGGCCACATATATTAAAAGTTGTTCATAATAATAGTCCGAATCACCTCCTTTCGGCTTAGTACACCAGTTCTGGATAACCCTGTATATCTGGACATATAAAACTTCTTGCCTTTTATATTGTAACTATTCCCGTATATTCATTGCGCGAGTAGTCCAGTAGTATAAAAAATAATTAAGAATTCAATCAAACAGATGCAATGCTTACTGTTTGGAGAACTGCTTGTCATACTTAGGTTCTACTTTGAATAAGTTTAAAAAAGTTGAAACTTTTAGCAAATTAAAGCAGCAGTGGTTAGCACACACCATATAAATACAGGATAGAACATCCACAAATTACTACACACTTTTCAGCAAAACTCAGCGGATAGCCAAGTTAAAATGACAAAGGGCAAGGCACATAGTTCAATGAACGGATAGCCAATGGGGCTGTTTTCTCGAATGAATCTCACGTATAATTCGCGCCACACAAGTCAGCGGATGGAGAGTTAGGCGCAGAACGCTGCGCAATAGGCAAAATATAGGTATGTGCAGGAGCCAGAGAGACAAGACGCCGCACGGACACAACCGCCCGCCAACCTCATGTCTCCCGCGCGCACGCCCGTGCTTACCACTACGCCACGCGGCGTCGGCATTGTGCGCACATGCGCAATAATTAGCGAATTACGGCAAAGTGTCATCTGCGTCTTACATCTCATCCGCCGACTTGTGTGGCGCTACCTATACTGGCAAGCACAGCATAGAACTTATTTATTTTATTAGATATAGATTTATTTATTTTGTTGTATTTGTAATGTGACTGATTATGTGTTTTTTAATTATTTAATGTTGTGTCTTTAATAATTTAATAATTTAATAGAACGTTTTTCGCTTAGGTAAGTGGACTAAGGATAATTATATTTATACGTTACAGTTATTACACGATCATTTTGAGAATTGGGCATTCATAGAATTATGCTTTCGTAGAATTGAGCATTCCCAGATTAGTTGGGCATTAAGAGAATTGGTTATTCTGCGCCTAACTCATTTACTCGTAGATGTCTGCGGATACAGCACGATATTCTGTATAATCGCTGCAACATAGCAACTAAACGCCTATATTCCATACATAAAATCTTTTCTTCAAAAGTAACAAACATACAACGGTCAAATCACAGGATTTGAAAAATAACTAATCTTTTTAATAAACATCGATATCGATGGACATCACTAGAGCATCGACAAAAATATCGACTATTACTACATCCCTAGTGCTTGTGTACGTATAGGTTTGAACCTCCCTCACCTCGACCTTACCCCCGCATCGTGCGATAGGGACAATTGCAGCTCAGAGCGATTTATACCTACAAAAAACATGGCGAGACAACGTTTCGTATTACGCTGTTTTCTTCTTCAAAAACAAGATCAATCAAGTGTTTTTTATGTCAAAATTTAAAAAAAACATGTGTTCATGATTCTGTCATTTTATATTTCGTTAGATATTATTTAGTCTCTTCTGGTAGGTCTCTAAAGACGTCAGTAATAATGGTGAATTTTTTTGTGATTTTGAAGGGTCATATTTTGCCTGATAATTAATTTATCAAGAAAAAGAAAAGACAGGGTAGTCTAAACAGCTAAATTTAATTTTATGACAAAAAATTGAGGCTCTAAAAGTATTTCCCAGGAAGAAAACAGCGTAATACGTTTGTATGGAAAATTACAGACCATCCTTCCTCTTAAGCCCACTGCCCATATTTAAAAATAACTGAGCACATGCATAAAACATCATCAAACGTCATTCAATGTGACTTTGATTTTTTTTTTCAAGTTGACGTCTCATTATCTCTGTGGTTCCAGTTCAATTTTAGCTAAACCAAGCCAGCTCAAACTGGCTCAAATAAGTTCACGCCAGAAATACGGCGTATAACAATGTTAGAAGGCAAACATTTGCAATGTAACTTGCTTATAACAGTATTAAAATTTGAGATACAAATGCTAACTTGCCCATTTATTTTCAAAATTAAATTTCCCTTTCATTCGGCCATTTATATTTTAATTAAAGTATTTGTTTTGTCGCGCAATATGGCGGAATAGGGTACAGATTTTGTTTGTTGTAACACATAACACGATATTAAAATTGAATGTGAGTTGTTCTTACGCTCTTTACATTTACTTGTATTTTTCCTGGGAAGGAAATGAAGGAAACATTGAAGTTATATTGTTTCATGTAATTTACTTCATTGATTACATTGAAGGTTTTACCGACTTCCAAAAAGGAGGAGGTATGTTCGTATGTATGTTTTTTTAAGGGGGTTTCGTACACAAAGAGTAAAAAAGGGACCCTATTACTAAGACTCTGCTGTCCATCTGTCTGTCTGTCTGTCACCAGGCTGTATCTCACGAACCGTGATAGCTAGAACGTTGAATTTTTACAGATTTTCCTGTTGCTGCTAAAACAACAATTACTAAAAATAGAAAAAAACATATTAAAGGGGGATCCTATACAACAAATCTGAACTTGTAGCCGTTTTTCGCTCGATTTTAATAACGGTGACAGGTAGATACTTGAAATATACGGACTATTTACACAATAATCACTTTAAAAATAAATAGTTCAATTGAAATAAAATAAATATTTAAGAGGGGCTCCCGTACAAGAAACTTGGTTTTTTGTTCGATATTAACAAGGGGATGCTTAAAATATTCACAGAAATTCCTTTCAAAAATAAATAATTATTATAAAATATTATAAGGTAAAATATTATGATGTTTTTCCATACGGCACGGAACCCCTTGTGCGCGAAACCAACTCTCACTTGACCGACTATTGTATATCTATGTTCATCGATATTTACGTCAATTACAAACCAATTAAAAAATATATTTTTAAAAGGGTATACTGCCGAGGTGGTCCCATTAAATTTTATTGAAATCAGCTGAGCCGTTTTCGATCAATCAACAATATAATATACCTACTTACATGCATGTCACATCGATTCGTGCACTTTTCGAATTCTGTACCTACACGTTGGAAGTCAGTGGCGTCATTCTTTGCCAAAATTAATTATACTTTCAATAAAAAAATATTATTTACTCCAATACAGATGCCGTCTTATAGCACGCTTAGCTAAACAATACCTATTTTCTCGGGCCATACAGACATCAACGTTGGACCCTAGTGGAAACCGACTTGTTAAATCGTTCCACATTCTGGCTGCTCGTATGAAGAATATGGCCTCGATACACTCGGTACCTACTTACTTACGAAAGGAATTATGAAAGTAAGGGCGACTTCCACTTTGCCCCACCAAGCCACCCCACTAGCGGGGCATAGTCCACTGTTTCTTTTTGTGGAGTGGAATTTGCCCGACTCGTATCACCTTGGTGCGGCAGAATCCACTTAAATTTCAGATCAGTGGAATCTACCCCGCCAGGCCTGTCGCGCAATTTTTAATAAAATTGGTAGCACTAAATTTATTGTATAATGTTACCGATGGAGTAGGTTCCACCGACCTAAAATGTGACTGAAATCTACCTCACCAAGGTAAGACGAGTGAGGCAGATTTCAGTCTAAAAATGAAGCAGTGGACTATGCCCCAACAATGAGGCGGCATAGTGGGCCAAAATGGAAGTTGCCGAAAAGACCATCATAAAAGGATAGCGCTTTGGTCGCGACTGTGTTGACCAAACAAACTCATGAACTTGAAGTAATTTACCTCTCTTTAGAGTAATTAATTTTACATTTACAATATACTCTTTGTGACTTTCTCAGCCAATAAAACAAGTGGGCGCAGAGCGGCCGGCTAAAGGATTCCATACATTATTCAACACAGTTCATTCGCACTCTGCCAAATGAAATAAATTACCATGGATACTGACTGAACATGCTTTAGTTTTTGTTGCTTTAAGTTAACATTGTGTTTTACAATGTTTTATTGAAATGATTAGGTACTTACTAGAAAAATAAAAATAGGTGAACAGCCAGAATGTGAACGCTTTGACTGGGTCTGTCTTCCCGCTAAAGTACGACGTGGGTGTCATCAAATCCCGAGTAAATAGGTATGTTCTAGGTTAGCGTGCTACATCTTAGACCGCATATCTGCTCAACATCAGGCAGTATGTAGTCAAACGCAAACCTATATGGAATAAAAATAATCGGCTAAGTACGAGTCGGACTCGCGCACGGAGGGATCCGTACTCTATGGGAGCCCCCCTTCAATATTTATTTTAATTTTATTATTTGTTATTGAAGTGAATATAAAACTAAATATTCTGTGAAAATTTGAAGCATCTATCTGTTACTATTATTAATATAAAGCGAAAAACGTCCAAAAATTCAGGTTTATTGTATGGGAGCCCCCCTAAAATATTTATTTTATTTTGTTTTTAGTATTTGTTGTTATAGCGGCAATAGAAATACATCATCTGTGAAAATTTCAGCTGCCTAGCTATCATGGTTTATGAGATACAGCCCGTTGACAGACAGACAGACGGACAGACGGACATCGAAGTCTTAGTAATAGGGTCCTGTTTTTCCCTTTGGGTACGGAACCCTAAAAAACGGTTTTAAAACTAAAAGTTATAATACTGTCCTGACGAGTTTTATTGTATTTGACTTGTGCTTTTTAAATCGACTATTTTGCTGCCCGGATGTTTATTTTTGTCTACATATTGCATTATGTAACAAATGTCGACGAAACTTGATACACAGGTTGTATTTATTAATGGATTTTTTGTCATCGGCGTTTTGCCTCCCCAAAAAGGGGGAAAATTTGCTATAACGCCAATTTCAATAATGATAAATAAATAAATATAAATATTAGGACATCTTACACACGGCCTCTGACCCCAAACTAAGTAAAGCTTTTGATATGGCTGCCAGACACTGATATACTACTTATACATATTTTAAATTCATACTTATATAGATTGTAACTAAATAACACCCAGACACAGAGCAAACACCTATGTTCATCACATAAATACTTGCCCTGGGTATTGATCGAACCCACGCCCCTTTGACCCAGAAGTTAGGATCACTAACCACTGAGCCACCGAGGCAGTCAAAAAATATATTTTGGTAAAATCGTTTAATGTCTGAATCCTAACAAAATTTGCGAGTCTGAATCAAATTTCTCTAAACCAAGTCGACATAGACTTATGAAGAGTCACTTAAACAGATGCGATGTCTACTGTTAGGTGAACTACTGGTATTGTATCCTGTTCTCATCCCACGCGAGGGGGGTGGAATGAAAAGACAAACGCCACTACCGCGCTTTGCCAATAAGCCTGGTCGGTCAGTTTTGATCTTGACCCCCAGTACTTAGGCTCAGGCAGAGTATTAAAACGTTATTATGAAAGGGAATCACGTAAATGTAATAACGAAGCGATACAATGAAGTGGGAACCGGGGTGAGGGTTAAAGGTTTCCAGTTATTGCCAAATAATGCTGGACGGACGGCTAACAAAGTTTTTGCTAGCAATTGTTAAATCTGTTACAGCTTAAACGATGGAAAGATGTCATGTTTTATTTTTGATATTTATTATGAAAACATCACAATCTTGGACTTAAAAGGCAGATTCAGACAACATATTTAAGTATGTACAAAATAAGACGTGAAATATGAAAATGTGCGTAATAATGTTTCCATGGAGAATTGTAAATGTGATAAATACATAGTAAAACATAAATAAACGTAGATTGATAGACAGAATTTTTTTAGTGGGCACGCTGAAACCGAAACTGTTAAACTATATACAATGAGGTGTAGATAGTTATCAAAAACGAATACATTTGTTCACCAATTAAAAATTAGTCATAAAGCAGATGTCAGCTTTATTTATTACTAGCTTTTACCCGCGGCTTCGCCCGCGTTATATTTTGATTTTGGCTTATGTTTATGTCGGCTGCGAAACCTAATAACCTAACCGACAAATATCAAAATACCTTAAAGGAATGCAAAGTTGGAGTGTATATGCAAGGGTCAGGGGTCTTAATTACAAATGAATAAAAACTATACCTATATTTCAATGTTTTTGGCTGTTTGCAGTTATAATAAACATTACAATGGTACAGCAAAGTTTATAACTACTTGTTCCTAATTATTGCTTTATTACAAATATTTGTGCAAAAATCGATAAATTTGTTTCTAAGGTTTTTACGTGTTAGATTAATTCAAATTTTTTGTTCTAAATAAAATCTCTGCTTTCCATAAACTGGGCATTCCAAGATTATGTGCCACTGCACATGAGTCTCCTCTTTTGTGGGTTCACAGATGCACGATGGGCTTTCCCTCAACTTAAATCGATGTAAGTATTGGGAAAACCCACCATGCCCCGTCAGCACTTGAGTTATGATTCCCACTGGTGCTATTTCTCTTACGATCTTGTATGCCGCCCTTGCATCCGGAAAATATGTTTTGGTTGCCGCCGCTGTGTGGCCATCCTGATAACGCCGGTTCCACTCGTCAAGAGAGTCCTTTCGGATTTCTCGCTTGACGAATGAAACGGGGCAGTTATCGTAAATAGGTCTGCACTTCGAGTGCAGTGCTGCTTCATTTGCTAGCTGGTCCGCTCTCTCATTTCCCTCCATCCCCGCGTGTGCTTTAATCCAATAAAGTTTCACTATTTTATTTTGTGCGTGTAGCAACTTTATGTTAGCTTTGAATTTACTGCTAAGGGATGGAGGGAAGATACGCCAACTACCGTTTCCAGTGCAGACCTGGAGTCACAAAAGATTTTTGCTTTTTCGGTAGCCTCAAGAAGTGTCAATAACTCGGCCTGGTACACGGAGCACCAATCGGCCAATTTCAGCTTGCGGGTACTGATCTCAGTGGCATCATCCCAAATGGATAATGCCGCCCCAACTTTCCCTTTAACTTTGCTGCCGTCTGTAAATATGTTAATTTCTCGGTTAAGATTTTGCTCTAGTGCTGCTCCGTCTGCCAGGCATATGAACTCTAGCTCCTCCTGCTGCGCTGGGTGTGGCTTCTTTTCTGTCTCTTTATCTCCAGTTACTTGCTGGGAATAACCCCTCTCAGTTTCATAAAGCAAGGCTGCTTCCTGGACTCTGATATGACAGCCGCGGATTAGGGGCCGCGGAGGGATATATGGAACTGGTGGTGTGGGTGCCGCCACCTACCCTACCTTCCGCTAGGCCGTCAACGTGTTGGCAGACGCAGTGGGGCTGCAGGGGAAGAGAGGTGTCGGTATCGCGATGGCCGTTCTCACTGCCCTCTGCAGTTGAAGAGGCAGGCGCCGGGCTACTATGACTGACCCGCTGCACTGGAACCAGGGCGTTGGAATGCTGTCTGACGTTCAGTACTGGTTAGTCCAGAGTGGTGGATGACGATGTGTCTTGTGCTCCGAAACACTCCGTCATTATGGCGAGAGCGCAAGCTCCGTTATGGAGCCCAAGTCTGGGCTAGCTCTGTTGAGTGCCGCGAAGGAGTGCGAAAAATGTAGGAACGTCCTAAACTTGCCATGACAGGTTATTTCTGGCGCTTAGACGGCTGCTACCGCAGCCCGCTCACTTAGTTTTTATCCTATCCTACGGGAACTGTTAAAGTTTTTGCGATAAAAAGTGGCCTATTATGTCACTTTTCGTCTTTCAAACTATATTCATGCAATAAGCCAAGGCAAGTTGCTCCGTTGCTGAGAAAAATTTATTGTTAAGTCCTACGGGGACCACAATTTTTTCGCGATGGAAAGTATCCTATGTCACTTTCCGTCTTCCAAACTATACCCACCCCAAATATCAAGTCAATCCGTTGCTCCATTGCTGAGAAACAGTTATTGTCCTATCCCATGGGAATCACGAATTTTCTCGAGATAAAAAAGTATTCTATTATCACTTTGTCTTTTAAACCAAAGGTATCCATACCAAAAATCAGATCAATCTTTTGCTCCGTTGCTGCGTCAAAGAGGAACAAACCAACAAACTTTTCGGATTGATAATATTAAAGTATGATGATTCTGTACCATAAAGGTAGAATAAAGAAACATGTTAAAAACCTCTAATGATAGAAGATTTAAAAATATTTTAAATGTCAGACAAAATGACGGCCTGGTATTAAACGTCATAGTAACATGTAGCATGCAGAGGTAAAATAACATTTTATCCAATTTTAATGTCAGTTGTCATTTTCAATCCATACTTTATTTCCTCTTCAAGGGGATATAATGGTGGAAAAACAATTTGTCCCCTTGCCATGCTACTTGTGATTTATAAAAGTCTGCAGACAATGTCACCTGTCATCCAATTACGTTTGGCTGTGACGTTTCGTTAGTCCATATTAGCGTCATAGAGGAATTAATCACTTAGCGTCTTTGTGATAGTGGCGACAGTTTCGCTTTCGATGGTTTTTGTCCTGTCCTACAGGAACTATGCAATTTTTCGGGATAAAAAGTATCCTAAAGCTCCTTCCGCCTTTTAAACTATGTCCATGCCAAAAATCAAGTCAATCCGTTGCTCCGTTGGTGCGTGATGGAGTAACAAACCAACAAACCAACAAACTTTTCGGATTTATAATATTAGTAAGGACTAGTATCTATTACCCACAGCTTTCCAAAACTTTTTATTTGTAGAATAATCATTAAGTTATCGTTTACGAAATTCGAATAGTTTGCTTGAATTGATTTATACAATTTTTCCATTATGGTCGATACTTCAAAAACATCTCAGACGATTTCAATAATTATTATTTTTCGCAAAAATGGCAAAACCGCCTTCCATCGTGTACAAAATTCGAATATTTCGTTCGAATTGTTTAAATTATTGTTGATTTATCAAAAACGGCTCAGCAATTTCTGTAAAATTTAAATGGGTGGTCCTATTCTTTGGGAGTGTAACCTTTCGAACTAAAAAATATTTTTCTATTAGGTTCACAATTGGCGAAATTATCTACATACACACACACAAACACACAATCATACACAAAAAAAGAAAATTATACATACACACGAACATAGAACCTCCTCCGTTTTGGAAGTCGGTTAAAAATGTAATATGACCTTGGGAGCACTCTTTCAAATTAAAAAGATTTTTTTGATTCAGTTCACAATTGGCTAAAATATCAATAAACATATACAAAAAGAAAAATACATACAGAAAAAAAGAAAAATATGTACACATAGAACCTCTTGGAAGCCGGTTATAAAGTAGCTCAAGACACCTTTCCACTCACAGTTTCAAATATATTCATGCCAAAAGTTTAGTCAGTGGATACGTTGCTCAGTAGCTGCATGAAAATGTAGCAAATAGATGCGTGAAAAAGTAGGAAACAGAGCAACAAATACCCTTTTGAAGTTAATTAATATTGAACTTAGACCCGATCATAGAGGCGCCAGCGTAAATTTAATAGCAACGTTATCGAGTGCCTATAGTGAAAAAGAAACAGAACTATGCTATTTAGCTGTTATAGTTGCGATGTCGCCTCTGTAATCGGGCATTAAGTGCCTAGGATTAAATTTAAAATAAAAATATCAAAAAACTTAAAAAACAAATTTTTGAAATTACATTCCTCTCTTAATATTATAATATTTTTTTGCACAAAATGGCATGACCGACTTCACCCGTGTACAGGAATTCGCGAATATTTCGCACGGATCGATGTTAAATTTATCATATTATTGTTGATTCATCAAAAATGGCTTAGCCGATTTAAATAAAATTTTAATTGGACCAATTTCAAAGTATATTCTTTCAAATAAAAAAAGAATCATTGAAATCGGACTACTACGAAAAAAGTTATACGTGGTTATACATAAACAAAAAATATATACCCGTCGAATTGAGTACCTCCACCGGTTTGGTTCCTCGGTCAAAAATTAGTACCTATGAGTATGTAGGTACATAGATCCGTCTGAGTATGAATTCATTCTGAACATAATGACTTTATACTCATACTTCTATTTCAATAACCATCTCATGAATGCTACAATACTATTATTTTATACAAAAGCGAGGGGTTTACGAATCTAATGCTAATATGTGGTCAGCGGTACGGGCAAATTTGAAATTCAATTTAGTAGGTGGAATAGGTATGTATTTAGGTATTAAAAAGCTGCCCACGTAAAGGACGTGAAACTTGATTGTCTCAAATTTAGTAAATTGAACTTAATAAACATTCAAACGAAATAAAATTGAATAATCATTATTTCATTTTGATGGACGCTATAGAAAAAAGTAGGCAAACTTTCTGATATTATAGAAATCATGGTTGTGACTGCTTTTAAAACTTTTAAATATTCAATTTGTGAAGATCAAATTGTACGCTTCTTCTGCATCATTAATCGAAATTCCGAAATAGTTTGCTGTTTCTTACAAAAAAATAATACTTATAAAGTTTGCACCAAAAAAAAAATGCCATCTATCCACATAACCTATCAAAATGTCTTATTTTCATATGTTTAATAGAACTAGAATCTTGGCAAGCTCTGCCAAAATAGATTATTCTAAATCATGATATAAAAATTAAATTTAGCAAAAAGCACCGAATAGCGCATTCATTTCATTGCCAAAATATGTTCGTCGTAGTTTTCCCAACATATTTAAAGCATCACGCCAAGCATGCCAAGATTATCAAAATAGAGGGTAACCAACACAAATAGAATATGTTAGGGATGCAACTATTGTAACTTTATTCGAACAAGATAAATTTTATAATGGGATCAAATTAATAGCAAAAAAAAAATCTGCTTATTCATACATTTTATCGATTTATAGTTACTATTTGTTAGAATAGCTATTTTTTCTTAGATTCCTGTTTGGCGCCAGAGTAAAAGTTGTTCATACTAAATGATAGTATTAATCACTTCTTTGCGACATATTACAGGGCAAGCATATAGCCTTGTAACACCAGCTGCAATGTATAGCAAAAAGCAGCACTGTACTGTACTGTACCAGCCTTTTTAATAGTCCACTGCAGGACGTAGACCTACCCACGAAGGGTGATTGGGCTATATCCACCACGCTGGCACAGTGCGGGTTGGTGGATTCACACACGACATTGAATTTCTTCTACGGACGTATGCAGGTTGCCTCACGATGTTTTCCTTCACCGAAAAGCCAGTGGTGTGAAATTCCGTTCATAAGTTCCAAAAAAACTCATTGTTACGGGACCGGGATTGAACCCACGACCTCTAGAATGATAGGCTAACGTTACAACCACTAGGCCACCATGACTTCAATAAGCTTGTATTCACAAGTAAATCACCAAATTGTTCGAAATGAAACAGCCATTCAACTCTATTTTAGAATTTGTATTCAACACGGGGTTTCGCACCTGTTTGCATTAGAGGTGCGGTGTAGGAACGTGGAATTTTGGGAGCAATGTAGTGTATGTGCAATGATGCTCACTAACGTGGGCAATGTTGTGGACAAGGCGAAACCTTCTGTGGAATACATTTATGTTCACTAGTATTCTGCTCCGGCTTTGCATGGATGTAACTTGGTATGTAAAGAAATACAGAAATTTTTATTTGCAACAAAAATTTAATAAGAGGTACAATACATAAACAACGAAAAAACAAATGATAAAACACAAAAAAATATGGAGGCTTGCATTGAATATACCTATTGTTTTTAGTTACGTAAGTTAGTAGGTATATTTGTGTCTATCTAAGGATTCTAGGGCATAAAACTCGTAAACAAATGGACCTATTTTAAGTAAAGTGTTTGATTTGTAAGTCAGAGGAATCTAAATGGTTAATGATTCCTAATTATATTTTTAGTGATGTCTGTTGTCGCTTTTTAACTTTTTTTTTTAAATTTTACTTATAGTTAGTACAGAGTTTTTGATATTAGAATAAACTCTGAGGCTGAGTTGCAGAAATGAGAATTGTAATCTGCGGACTATCTCGGAAAACATTATAATAAATGCGGTACTGCATCAGCGAAATTACCCTATATTCTCGTAATGGCTACAATTAGAGCCAAATTATTATTAGGTAGGTATACCTACATCCACATTATTTATTTTCATTAAAAATACATGCTGCAGAGCAATAACTAGAATATTATGTTATTAATATTTGGGGAAATAGCAATGTTGTGAATGCGAAAGTGTACCTACGAGCTGGGTGGAAATTAATTTTAGTTTAATTTTTAACCGAAATGATAATAAATAATAATCAACGAGGAATAATCTGAAAAAAAAAACATCGAATATACATCACTACATAGTATAAAACAAAGTCACTTCCCTGTCTGTCTGTCCCTATGTATCCTTATATCTTTAAAACTACGCAACGGATTCTGAAGCAGTTTTTTTTAATAAGGTAGATAGGGTAATTCAAGAGGAAGGTTTAAATGTATATTACACCTGTGCAAAGCCAGGGCGGGTCGCTGGTTAACCTATTGAAATTCTGTTCACGGTTTAAGTGGGTTATGCCATTATTGGTGAAAAATAATTATTTTTGTTTTATTAGGTACTTAACTACATTTTTAGGGTTCCGTACCCAAAGGGAAAAACGGGACCCTATTACTAAGACTTCGATCTCCGTCTGTCCGTCTGTCTGTCTGTCTGTCCGTCTGTCACCGGGCTGTATCTCATGAACCATGATAGCTAGGCAGCTGAAATTTTCACAGATGATGTATTTCGGTTGCCGCTATAACAACAAATACTAAAAACAAAATAAAATAAATATTTAAGGGTGGCTCCCATACAACAAATGAATTTTTTGACGTTTTTCGCTCTATATTAATAATGGTACCAGGTAGATGCTTGAAATTTTCACAGAATATTTAGTTTATATTCCCTTTAATAATAAAAAAGACGTGTGGCACTCGGGGACTGCCGCGGTAAAGCTATTGCATTACGTCTAATCGCACACAACGCCGTGTCGAAGACTGCCGAACTGAAACGACGTTAGACGATGCACGGCCTTCAAGCCACACCTCCTTGCCCGTCGGAGTGGGGAGCGTGAGGTTTTTTCGTTACGGAATTTCTGGATTCGGTCCCCGCACTCAAGGCCCGCAATAGAAGCTATGCAATAGCTTAATAATAAAATTAAAATGAAATAAATATTTAAGGGGGGCTCCCATACAGTACGGAACCCTCCGTGCGCGAGTCTGACTCGTACTTGGCCGTTTATTTATTATTATATTGAATAGCAATGTTTCCTACGTTTAACTATATAAATCACCATCATGAAAATGGGCCGTTTTCAGCCCCCTGCTGGACATAGGCGTCTTCCCTTTAGCCAATTATCCCTGTTTCATATGACATATCCATGTGTTGCTGCAAAGCGCCAAGACATCGTAACTCCATCAAATTAAATAATAAGTTGGGCAACTTCTGTGTACAGTTTATACAGGGTTATTTCATATCAATTAGCATCCTCTTAGAGGCTTATTTTGTACATCGAAGCTAACTACTTTGGTTCAACGACTTTTTTATTAATTCTCAAAAAAAAGTTGAAAGAAAAATATCGTTCACCCTCTACAAAATGTATGAAACAGCTGTTTTTTTAGTTTTGACAAAAGTCGTGGAACAGCTGTTAGTTTTCATGTACAGAATAAGCCCTTAAAATGATGATAATTGATTAGAAATAACCCTGTACATTATATAAAATACAGAGTAATATGTTTGCCCCGCACTAAGCCGAATGGGAATGATTAAGACCATCGTTATGATCAACTTTGACTCTGAGCCCAACCCAAAATTCGAGAAAAATATATCAGTTGTTCCATACAAAACTGCAACTCGGAATCGACATACTCGTAGGTAATTATTTTTCGCAAAAAATGGCAAAATCGCCTTCCATCGTGTACAAAATTCGAATTTTTCGCTCGAATTGTTTACATTATTGTTGATTTATCAAAAACGGCTCTGCCGATTTCTGTAAAATTTATATGGGACCACCTCGGAAGTATACCCTTTCGAACTAAAAAAGAATTTTTCAATTCGGTTTACAATTGGCGAAATTATCTATGAACATATATACATACAAAACAAAAAAATACATACACACGAACCTCCTCCTTTTTGAAAGTCGGTTAAAAATGCATCAAACAGCTGTCTTTTTTTTTGGCAAATTTTTTAGTCCCTTTATTAGGGGACAACCATCATTATAATAATTATACTTTTATTAAAGTTGTTCATAATGATGTTCTGCATCACCTCCTTTCGGCTTAGTACACCAGTTCTGGATAACGCTGTATTGCCCCTCCAAAGAATATCAAAAAGAAATTACAAATTTTGGCCAACTTTATAAACACTTTTCAATTAGTTACTTTCTACATACATTATTAAACATCCTTCCAAGAACTGGAACCTTTCTGGAACTGAAATATCTCTTGGGAATAAAATAGAAAATCTAGGCACTAAAATAACAAACGAAAGACCTCTACTGCAGATTGACAACCCCTAATTGGAGCAAGAAACCGTCAATTATACAGACAATAGGTAATTTGGCTGACGGGGAGGTAATTTGTTCGCGTATATTGTTTGGGGAATTTCGTGGAGAATATAAAAGTGGTTTAGTGCTAAGTCTTTTAGGTGTTGCTGTGCCGTGATTGGATAATGAAGCGGGCGGTAATGTGGTGCTTTTTCTTCATGGGTGGTTTATTAGTTTTTGCTGTAGGTTATATTATCTTTCTTGTATGGTATAATCATTGTTATATCAACCGTAGACGACCACTAATGGATATATCCTCCCGCTCCCTAATATTACGAATTCTTTGTAATATATATTTTCTTTGTTATTAAAATTACTAGCGTGTGTTTATTGGTGTGTTTGTTACTCTTTCACTCAGAAACAGAAGGAAGGATTGACTAGATTTATTGGTATAAATGTCAGAGTGTCATAGACTAATTCTGATTTCTAAAAATAAATGAAAATATGGGATAGTACAAAACCCAAAACAGTTCGTTAGGTCGTTCTCCTCTCTCAAATTTGGTCAAGGATGGCTGGCACATGTGTCACACTCATGATCGGGTGCCGCTTGCGGGTCGCCGGTCTGCTCGTGGCATTTACGCTGTGCACCGACTAACTTAGGCTAAGATTTCACGTACCTAGTGAGTCTCTTTGTACAGTATAGTCAAATTATTGTAAATTTTACTTAACAAAGGGTACATGGAGTCTGTGATTAGTAATTTCAATTTAAAAAACCCAAAGTATCGTGTAAATGCTAGTTTTATAGACAAGTCCGGTTGGAAGCAGCTCGCATCTGGCGTACTCGTATTTTTGCGATTTGGACCAGGTCTTCAATTTCGAATTGATAGCCTGCTAGGACGTATAGGTCAATCTGTAAAAGAAATCGTAAGATCGAAGCGTAAGTAACAAGAAGAAAGCGTAAGAGTGGAATCGAGCATTTAATATACAGGGTTATTTCTAATCCTTTAGCATCCTTTTAGGGGCTTATTCTGTACATCAAAACTAACAACTTTTCTTCTACGAATTTTATTAATTCTCAAAAAAAAAGTTATTGTTCCATAGAAAAATATCGTTCACTCTCGACAAAATGTATGGAACAGCAGTTTTTTTTTAGTTTTGACAAAAGTCGTAGAACAAAAGTTGTTAGTTTTGTTGTACAGAATAAGCCCTTAAAAGGATGCTAATTGATTAGAAATATAAGAAAAACTCCATATCCTTGAAATCATTGGTTTATTGTTTCACTTCGTACTTCCTTTAAACGTCACTTATAAACCATATCTCACTTATATATATCTTATATGAATTTGGGCAGAGTAACAGTGTAAACACTGGAGGTGCACATCGCACCGCTTCACCGAACAGACTGCCGACTTTCTTTCGCTCCTCAACGGCCATGCTTTTTCCCCTTCCAATTTTAAGTCGGGTAGTCCTTCAACCGACTAGGTAGTCAAATCAAAGTCTCCAAATCAAAATAAATAATCGATTAGTATCAGAGTCAAATTAAATACTTATTTTTAAAAAACAAATACCATTAAAATACTTAAAACCTAACACTCGTCCGTCCTGACCCCGTGCATGTCCTCATGCACGTTGCCAGGAGAACCTAACACATGGCCAGTCAAAAGCGAAAGAAAGATGCAACTGATGAAAACAAAACCATGACAATGAGTTTAGTCTACTTTAAATGGTGAAAAACATCAAACTTGTATACAGAAACTGTCAAATCATATTGAAAAACTTACATCCATAGAGTGTTTTTAGTTACTTTTACATTGCAAATCGAATATCTTTGAAAATCATTTATAGGTAAAATCAATTAAGTTGCTGCGTTCTCCATTCCTTTATCGCGGCAAACATTCCTTTTTCTTACTCGCCGTATTTAAATTTCATTCATTTGTTAGAAATCGATTTGCAATACAAAGTAATTCCATTCTTATAATATAGATTTTATAATTAATCGATCGATGTAACAGTGAAAATATAACATTTTAATACAAGTTATATTTGAAAAACTTATATTTTATCAATACACTGTATTTGGTTACTTCTACATTGCGAATCAATCAAATTATTTATAAATAAATCAATTGTGTTGCTCCGTATTCCATTCCTTTATAGCAACAAACATATATATATTTTTTTTACTAGCCGCATTCCAATTCCATTCACATGGCTGAAATCAATTCGCAATGCAAAGCAATTTCGTTCTTATAAAATATAGATCTTTAAGTATGTATTTTTAAATGTTTTTAGTAAAATTGCTTTCGCTAATTTCATCACTTTTGTATCACTCTTTTTATCACGTTTTGTATCACTTTTTGGTATCACTTTTTGGTATCACTTTTGGTATTACTTTTGGTATCACTTTTGGTATCACTTTTGGAATCACTTTTTGTATGTTTCGGCGCGTGATTTGCTGGTCGCAGGACAGGCAAGTCGAGACCAAATGCCGTCTACGGTGAGGTGAGTCACCGTGCGACATTCGGATGTTGTTTGGAGCCCCCAGCGCCACACTGTCGCTGTGGCGCTTTGGCACCCCGATGACCGCCGGCCATCGACGCACAGCTGCCTCAGGCGCCCAGCTGCCACAGGCGCTAGCTGCCACAGGCGCCAGCTGCCACAGGCGCCAGCTGCCACAGGCGCCAGCTGCCACAGGCGCCAGCTGCCACAGGCGCCAGCTGCCACAGGCGCCAGCTGCCACAGGCGCCAGCTGCCACAGGCGCCAGCTGCCACAGGCGCCAGCTGCCACAGGCGCCAGCTGCCACAGGCGCCAGCTGCCACAGGCGCCAGCTGCCACAGGCGCCAGCTGCCACAGGCGCCAGCTGCCACAGGCGCCAGCTGCCACAGGCGCCAGCTGCCACAGGCGCCAGCTGCCACAGGCGCCAGCTGCCACAGGCGCCAGCTGCCACAGGCGCCAGCTGCCACAGGCGCCAGCTGCCACAGGCGCCAGCTGCCACAGGCGCCAGCTGCCACAGGCGCCAGCTGTCACAGGCGCCCAGTTGCTACAGGCACTCAGCTGCTACATCTTGTTGGAGGTGCCCAGCTTGTTGTAGGCGCCCAGCTTGTTGGAGGCACCCATCTTGTTGGAGGCGCCCAGCTTGTTGGAGGCACCCATCTTGTTGTAGGCGCCTAGCTTGTTGGAGGCGCTCCGCTGCTCGAGGCGCCCGGCTGCTCCAGGCACCACTCAGCTGCTCCAGGCACCATCCAGCTGCTTCAAGCACCAAGCTTGATTCAGGCGTCCAGCTTGCTCCAGGCGCCAACTGCTCCAGATGCCCAACCGCGTCGTGTCCCTTAGTCACACGCTATCGCCTGGCGGCACTGTATTGTTTCAGCCGCGCCCAAAACCGTTTTACCCGTTCCAGCTGCCCGCACAGAAGAACTATATCGCCCGGCCGCGCCGTGTCACCCAGCCGCTATTGTCGCTTATAACATGTTTTTTTTTAAATGTTGAGTCTGTTATACTTGAATAAAATTATTATTTATTTATCCATTGCTGCGTAAGCCATTCCGTTTCCGCAGACCCATTTTTGTTTTTTTTTTTTATAAACTGTATGCCCATTCCATTCATACGGTAGAAAACTATTCATATTGCAAGCCTATTCCATTCTTGAATTACGAATATGAAACTATATGTGTGATACGAGCCTGTTCCATTCTCGTATCAGGAATATCTGTGAACAAAATTAACATACCATTAAAACTGCATTTTGTTCCATGAGATACTGTAATGCCATTACAACATGAAATTCAAAATAATATTCAAATTATTACGCTAATCATAGTTGTAAATTACAACCGAAATGCAAACCAGTTCTATTTTTGCATTTCATATAATTAAGTCACTGCTCTAAATTTTCTTCGATTACCTATTTACTCAATTAATGCGCTTTATAAATTCACTGCAACATTATAAAGTGCCAACTTTAGTATGGATTACTGTTAGGTACTCAATTTTACGTTGCAAAGCATGAAGATATCTATCCAGTCACTGTGGAAGTTTAAATTTTTGTGTAGCTACCATAATTTACACATTGATTAGGTGTGTATGTTTTGAAGAACAAAGACTATTTATTTTGTTGCACTGACACAGTAAGCAGCATAAATTTGCTTTCCTTTAATATTATGTGAAGTTCACATTAATATTCAAATCATGGCAACATCAATAATTACCATGAAAATAATTTACACGATGTTATTATATACAGACAAAACAATGTTTTGCAAATTCATCGATTTTATTTGATGAATTAAATTTTGTTTATTCAACTGAAAACATTATCACAAATTTTTCGTGAATCCATTGACCGGGTATAAGAATGTCTGTTATTTCTTGTAACTTGTTTGTTACTTATATTCTATAAATATTTCATAAAATACTGGCAATATTCCAATAATGTTACTGGAATATTTGAAACTGCCATATTTAAAATATTGGTATCTTTATCTTAAAGATAAGTTATTATGTGTAGGCTGTGAAGCAATTCTCACAGAATACTCATCTGTAGCCTGAAGTATCGACGTGCAGTCAATTCAAGTATTGCATCCCTTCCTTTTTTTTAATTTAGAGGACTATTTCTTATTTGAACATTCGAATCATCACATTAATGGTTCATTTAACTGTTTAATTTAATTTAAATCTCCATTGTATTCCCCTGAATCAAATATTTACCTTTTTTTTTTATATTAAACCTGCAGAGACACTTTAGGTAGGTAAAGTTATCTTTCAAGCAAGTGCAAGTGCTTTATTTATTAATTGTATCACTCATCAAATAACAACGCTATGAGGGACAACGTCGTACTGAACATTGTGATCAATACTAATCAATAGGGTGACACTGCTCCAACGTTATTACAACAATTTCACCCAGATTAGATACGTTTAGTTATAGTTATAAACATGATTAATTTCTTTTATAAATTTTGTACTTATTTTCATAACTAAACGGTGTTTTTTTAAATCTGATCCATATTATATATCTTCTATCCACATAATGTGAATTTATTGATATTTTATATTAAAAAAAATTGCCTTGAACCAAATGAGACGACCCGATAATCATAGTTTGCGATTTTCCATGCCAATCAAACAAAACTAGTCAAAATCTGTACGAACAAGTGTGAATGCTAGTATATTCTTGCAATGTTTGGAATCAAACTCATTAAATATGAATTGTGACCCTTAAATGTATGTGTATCAATTTAATATAATGTTTTTCCATAATCAAGTGAGAAAATAACAGTAACGAATATGAACAAAGTTAAACATTACTGTGATAATGTCAGTTGTCGAATGTTTATTTCATAAAACTTGCATAGCCTTCCTAACGTAGGTACGCATTGAATTTCCCTTTTTTTTTTCACGGCATAGGTGTGTATCATTCATTAATTGAGACTTGTAATCATTGCTATTATGCAATAAATAAAATTATCTATCATAACACGCGGCAAAGTTGCTGAAGCATTTGCTGCCTATGATCTTTTCTATCTTGTGAATCCTGTAATATTTGTATTTTCCAATTTATAGCTATATGAGCTTTTAGCAAAACAATCTTGTCCAATTATAGTTTTGTATCTGGTGTACATGGACCTTAAGTCGACTCACTAGTGTGTATAATGTTACTTTATGTTTACTTTCACAAATGTAGGTAGGTGATCAAATTTTCTTCAGTTTGACAACATTATTCAAGGCTTCACACTCATTAGGTACACCAGAAGCCACAAATCAAGAATTGATTGATTGATTAGGTACCCGTTTATTTTGACGAAGATTTAGGTTTTCCTCTTATCTTATAAACTGATCCCCGATACTTATTAGAATTTCACAACTAGGTATAGTTAGAAGTGTTCCCTTTGACTACTACTCATGGTATATGTCACGTCATGATTTACATTGAATATGGTGCTATCTATAAAATATAATTTCATTACATATTTTTCCCAACATAATGTATTTTGTCGTTATTGTAATAAAATACACTAATTTATCCCAATGCTAATGATTCTGCTTACAGTTATTTGTTTTATGTTTCTGTAATACAATTATAGGTACTTAATTATTTCAAACTTTTAAATTTTTAAACCACTAAATCATTCATTACTATTATTTTTCGAATTTGAATTATCCGAGTAGGTAGCAATGAATATCAGTTAATACATTTTGGCATACTGTTGTGAATGAAAGCTCTTTTTTTGCTGTTGTCAAACACACATTTCTTTTCTCAATGATTTCTCAAGAAGACTCACCCTGTTTTGGAGTTTAATTAAACAAAGGCCAAAATGAATAAGCCATAACTATGCGAAGTCATTTTATAAGTCTGCTGAGGTTGTATAACACTGGACTGTGGATACCAAGATGATTGCAAAATCAAGTATTTGCAACTTGTTTATTTGCAGTGAGTAAACTCAATTAACGGTAAAATAGATTCAAGTGTGTCCGATCGAAGTTTTGGTCTTAACCATTAGAATGTTGAGGTAAACAAAACTGAATGCAAGTCCACTTTTTTCATTGTAATTAAACGGTTCCATGAATAAAAATTTACATTATCAAAGCCTTATGACGTCCACTGCAATTAGTCAACGTATAGAGCCATATTTGGTAGTTTTATCTCTTCCACGGATCTTGTCTTTTCTAATTCGATTTTGATATAATCAATATTTATATATTATTTTAATCACTTTTCGTCTCAAAGCCCGTCGTTCAGCATAGGACTATTAAAAAGCTGTACAGTACACTCCAACTACAATAAATTATCAATAGCAATTATTTATCTGATAAAGATATGATTATGTATAAGCGTTATTTCCCCATTCTTTCATCAATATCAATAAATTGTAAAACACACACATTTTCAATTTTAAGTTATCAAGTCTACTAAAATTAAAATGGAATATGTATCTTTAATACGTAAATTACTATTTTTATTACGAATTTGTAGGTAACTAGAAATAATTATTTTCTCTCATATACCACTGTGAGCAATATCGGTTACGATTGTATGCTATCATACGCTATTTGTCAATGTAGGTACCCATATAAATTGTATGAAATAAAATTATTCAAATAAAATCTTAGATCTATAATTAGAAAATTGGAACGCATATATTCATCTTATACTGTCAATCTAAATTACGCGAAATCTCAAAGGGGACAAAGAATCAATATTAATTGGCAAATATGAACACTGAAGACGTCTGTTGAACAACTACAATTATGAGACGATTTCCTTACCCGATGTTCCATTTCGGAAATAAAAGGTTGAATTAGTTCCAGCACAGTAAGGTAGTTGTATTATTATTTAATCTATCAATTTTGCACTAAAATTCACAGATTCAAAAATATAATATAATCTTAGTTGATTTTGTCACATATCTAATACTTTCAGGTAGATTGGAACTTTAACGTTCTTTGTTTTTTTTTTTTTTGTTTAATTATAATGATAATTACCCATGAATCAAATTTGTACAAACATAAAATACTGCAATAGATTACTGCGTACATTTTTTACAGGTGATAGATCTTGTTATTTTAAAAACTTGTTCCGACTGAGTATTTATACATTACATTTACATTTATTTAACCATCTGCAAAAATTGCAAGAGCCAGCTAAAGGGTCCAAGATGTATTTTTGAAGGTGCACTTAACATTTTAAAGTACCCGTTACTTAATACTGTAATTGTATGAATTTATTTCTGACAGTTATGTCAAATACGCTATTATATAATGCTATTATGCCTTCACTTTTATTAAGCGCCGATAGACAAAGGTATGGGACCTTTGCCTACAGCCAGCTGTCGATGATTATGTAGTTTGCTAGGCATAAAAGAGCTCTTGACTTCGTAGATATCATAAAGGAACAAACTCACAGTTAGCTCTGCAGACGGAGTATACTCAGGCTCGGGTACTCCGCGTTGACCATGATCCGCATGTGGCACGTAGGTCTTGGCACTTCTGATTATAAGAAAAACTCCATATCCTTGAAATCATTGGTTTATTGTTTCACTTCGTACTTCCTTTAAACGTCACTTATAAACCATATCTCACTTATATATATCTTATATGAATTTGGGCAGAGTAACAGTGTAAACACTGGAGGTGCACATCGCACCGCTTCACCGAACAGACTGCCGACTTTCTTTCGCTCCTCAACGGCCATGCTTTTTCCCCTTCCAATTTTAAGTCGGGTAGTCCTTCAACCGACTAGGTAGTCAAATCAAAGTCTCCAAATCAAAATAAATAATCGATTAGTATCAGAGTCAAATTAAATACTTATTTTTAAAAAACAAATACCATTAAAATACTTAAAACCTAACAGAAATAACCCTGTATATGTAAGTGTAAACGGGAAACCGCGTAGCATGCGATTATGAAAGTCATTTTCGAAGGTTTAAAAAAAGCTCCTGATTCTTTCCTTCCCATAACGTTTCCGCGCTATGTTGGTCGTAAGTATATTTTCTCCGTCATGAAAATTATGTAGGTACATTCCGTTCTACAAATTCGCTCCGCATTTCATACATTTTAATATGTTAACGCTAACAATGACAGAACAAACAATGCATCATTAATTTAAGCTTGAATTATGAATTTCGAATAGTGTTAATCTCATTCAAATTATTGCTGTCAAAATGCACGCATGTTGTAGGTAGGTATAACCACATTGTGATTACTCAGGATAATCCATCATTATTATCTATCTAATGTTCGCTGTTTTCGTCCTTTTAGACATTAAATGTCTACTTCTGGATATATGCTTTTCCTTTATAAGAAAATCCCCAATAAGGCTTGTTGGAAGTAACTTGATAGAGAAATGAGATGTAAAAAAAAGAAGATAAGAGAAGAGAAATGTCAAAGTATACAGACATAACCAAACAACCTAATATCTGAATTTTCCACAGAAGTGTTCAATGAGTCATGAGTTTGTGTAAAAAGAGAAGTGTCGTAGGTGAGGTCACTCGTGTGCCATTTTACTAATTTTGTTACGTTGACAACACTGCTCTGTCATTGCCACTTTCGCAACAACTAATTCAGTTTTCATCAGTAGACTCGCGTCTACCAAGTAGTCGGTATCTTGGCTTATTGTTAGTTCACCAAAACGCCACGACAGTTCTCTTTTTGCATAAACTCCACCTAAAACATAAAAATAAAATAATTACCTACGACGACATTTAATGACCCTTTTAAATATTAACAAAATCATTTCAACTATTAAATATACAAATCGATATTTTTCTCGAATGTGCTTCAAACTGCTACCAAAGCAAACATCTGTTTGTAGCGTCTTCGTGAAGTTTTTGTACAGAGTAAAAAATTACATAAAAGTAGGTATTCACATTTTCCAATGTTATCTTATAAGCTAAAGTTTAATCACATTTTCAAAAAGAATCTGTAAAGAAATTCCAAGTGATCAATTCAATCTCAATTTTTTCAAGTAAATTGTAGACAAAAAGGTCAAATTTTTAAAACAGGCACAAATATAAGAAAATCGGTTTCTCGGTTTTCAGTTTTAATCATTGTTTTTTCCTCCTTTTATTCTATAATTGAATGTCTCACTTTTTCCTATATTTTTGGGTTTATACATTTTGTATACCCTACCTAGTTCCTCATGCCAAATCATTTAAATAATTAAAGTTCTTTTCAAACGTCAACGTCAACATGGCTATTGTGCCAACCCGTAGCACCTAATCCGGAACAAAATGGCGGCAGAATTGTACCTATCTGGCGCCAGTTTTGTCCAGTATTTACCGGACAGAACCGGTTTTAATGCAAAGATTTTGATGCAGATAGAACAGTTTAATGTGATAGAAATGAGATATTGGTATCACCGCACACGAGCTATAAATGCCAACACTAGCCACAAACATCGTTTACAGCCTCAAAAATTCATAAAACGTCTGTGGTAGTTTTTGCCGCGTTTGTGGTCGTGATCAAGCGCTCGCATGCGATGCGAAGCTTATGTTAAGATTTTTGCTTCTTCTGTATGGTTACTTTTGCTAGTAGGCATGCTACAGCAAAATCGATAGTTTGTTTTTAAATTAGAAAATTTAAACGTTGAATAAGTATTAAATAAATAAGTGAAATAATATAACACCAATATCTCCCAAAGTGAAGATGGAGCAGGAATACTTTACTGACAGTCTTATCTCGTGAAACAGAAATACCTGTATGTGTATTTTTTTTATAATTTTATATATGTATGTGTGCAATGTTCGATGTAACTTTGTGTTATTTGATTGTATAATTATTGACTTTATAAAAAGGTTCGGTTTCGTTCATTAAATAAATTGAATATCATTGTACTGATCACTGATACGCTTATTGGAGCTACGATAAATTTGCTAAACGAATCGCAATCAGGTCAATACAAAAATTTTATAAACTCCAACTAACTGAATAGAATTTTAGTTATTATTTTACAAACGCGGTAGGTGCGTGTGCAACTCACGCACTAAACTTTCAGTACGTTCTGCCGACATTTCAAATTATTTTAAATAAACACACGGATCGAAACAAATAGCGTCTAGCCGTTACGCGTGACGTAAGTATAGTACTTACCTAGGAATGTTAGCAAAACAGAAATAAATTACAAAGTGAACAGTAGTGTAATATATTGTCTTATTAACAATGTAATGCAGGTAATAAAGTTTGCAATGAAAATTAAAGAGCAGAGCGGTCATAAAATAGTAAAGCTCTACTATTCTATCCTAGATACATTCTGCGGTATACGACCACTTTAAAATCTCACAAATCCGGTCCTAGTTGAGTGGAGGACGTGGATTTTGCATTCGCACGATTTCAGTGTCCGTGATCCGAGTACTAGACGGAATTGGACGCGTTTTAACGTTTTCATTGTGAGACAGTTTTAGGGGCATCCTGTTTCTATTTATTTTAAGTTTTGGAACTAATTGAGGTTGGCTCAAAGGACTTTTATAGAAAAGTTCAGGAATTGAGACCGAAATATGATTGTAGAGGTTGTTTTTTTTTAATACATTTTTCATTCATTTTTTAAATACGAGAGATACAAGCTGAACTAATATCATTGGATCACAGGCAGCTTCCACCCTCGTGCAAATTACACCTAAAAAACATGCCACAGATGCCAAAGTTACTGCGCAACGAGCATTGCATATGCTTTATGTAAAGATTATTTTGCTAAAACATATCTTGTAGCTTTAGAAAATAAAATATATAATTTTGATGTTATTTTCCATTGCGATCGATATTATCACTACATACTATAAAACAAAGTCGCTTCCCGCTGTCTGTCCCCATGTATGCTTATATCTTTAAAACTACGCAACGGATTTTGATGCGGTTTTTCAAGTATATAGAGTGATTCAAGAGGAAGGTTTCAATGTATAACACACCTGTGCAAAGCCGGGGCGGGTGGCTAGTACATGATAATTTAGGACGACTAAAAAAAAGTTAAAATGTCAAGTTTTCCTAAATCATCCATAAACCAAAGTTCCTAAATTGGAGTTCAATAAATACGTCAGTTTTTTATAGCTTACTTATGTATTAACTAGCTTTTACCCGCGGCTTCGCCCGCGTTATATTTTGATTTTAGCTTATGTTTATGTCGGCTGCGAAACCTAACCTAACGGACAAATATCAAAATATATACAATATAGTATATACAAACCCCCTCACCCCCGTGTGTTCCCGCCTTGTCGTGGGGGAGGTCTGAGGCAGCAGAAAAGGCGGCGCTTTAAGTCTCCCTCTTCTTTGGGTCTTTTCCCCCAAGGAAGCTTAGAGGCTGGCACTCGAGGTTCTGCCGCTTTTAACTAAAGCAGCTGAGAGGATGGCCGGTAGGTTGCATTGCATGCCTTATGAGGAGTGTCGCAACTTAGGCGGGCTGCAGTGCCGCTCTTGCGACGCTGCATCCGAGGATTTTTTTTTATTATTTCGCGAAATATCCCTGATCAGGGGTCTTAATTACAAATGAATAAAAACTAAGTATACCTATATTTCAATGTTTTTGGCTGTTTGCAGTTATAATAAACATTACAATGGTACAGCAAAGTTTATACCTACTTGTTCCTAATTATTGCTTTTTTACAAATATTTGTGCAAAAATTCGATAAAATTGTTTCTAAGGTATTTACGTGTTAGATTAATTCCAATTTTTTGTTCTAAATCAAATCTCTGCTTTCCATAAACTGGGCATTCCAAGATTATGTGCAGTGGAGTCTCCTCTTTTGTGGGTTCACAGATGCACGATGGGCTTTCCCTCAACTTAAATCGATGTAAGTATTGGGAAAACTCACCATGCCCCGACAGCTCTTGAGTTATGATTCCCACTGGTGCTATTTCTCTTACGATCTTGTATGCCGCCCTTGCATCCGGAAAATATGTTTTGGTTACCGCCGCTGTGTGTCCATCCTGATACCGCCGGTTCCATTCGTCAAGAGAGTCCTTTCGGATTTCTCGCTTGACGAATAAAACGGGGCAGTTATCGTAAATAGGTCTGCACTTCAAGTACAGTGCTGCTTCCTTTGGTCCGCTCTCTCATTTCCCTCCATCCCCGCGTGCGCTTTAATCCAATAAAGTTTCACTATTTTATTTTGTGCGTGTAGTAACTTTATGTTAGCTTTGAATTTACTGCTAAGGGATGGAGGGAAGATACGCCAACTACCGTTTCCAGTGCAGACCTGGAGTCACAAAAGATTTTTGCTTTTTCGGTAGCCTCAAGAAGTGCCAATAGCTCGGCCTGGTACACGGAGCACCAATCGGTCAATTTCAGCTTGCGGATACTGATCTCAGCGGCATCATTCCAAATGGATAATGCCGCCCCAACTTTCCCTTTAATTTTACTGCCGTCTGTAAATATGTTAATTTCTCGGTTAAGTTTATTTTGCTCTAGTGCTGCTCCGTCTGCCAGGCATATGAACTCCAGCTCCTCCTGCTGCGCTGGGTGTGGCTTCTTTTCTGTCTCTCTATCTCCAGTTACTTGATGGGAATAACCTTTCTTAGTTTCATAAAGCAAGGCTGCTTCCTGGACTCTGATATGACAGCCGAGGATTAGGGGCCGCGGTGGGATATATGGAACTGGTGGTGTGGGTACCGCCACCTACCCTACCTTCCGCTAGGCCGTCAACGTGTTGGCAGACGCAGTGGGGCTGCAGGGGAAGAGAGGTGTCGGTATCGCGATGGCCGTTCTCACTGCCCTCTGCAGTTGAAGAGGCAGGCTCTGAGCTACTATGACTGACCCGCTGCACTGGGACCAGGGCGTTGGAATGCTGTCTGACGTTCAGTACTTGTTAGTCCCGAGTGGTGGATGACGATGTGTCTTGTGCTCCGAAACACTCCGTCATTATGGCAAGAGCACAGCTCCGTTATGGAGCCCGAGTCTCGGCTAGCGCTGTTGAGTGCCGCGAAGGAGTGCGAAAAATGTAGGAACGTCCTAAACTTGCCATGACAGGTTATTTCTGGCGCTTAGATGGCTGCTACCGTAGCCCGCTCACTTAGTTTTTATCCTACCCTACGGGAACTGTTAAAGTTTTTGCGATAAAAAGTGGCCTATGTCACTTTTCGTCATTCAAACTATATTCATGCAATAAGCCAAGGCAAGTTGCTCCGTAGCTGAGAAAAATTTATTGTTAAGTCCTACGGGAACCACAATTTTTTCGGGATGGAAAGTATCCTATGTCACTTTCCGTCTTCCAAACTATACCCACCCCAAATATCATGTCAATCCGTTGCCCCATTGCTGAGAAACAGTTATTGTCCTATCCCATGGGAATCACGAATTTTCTCGAGATAAAAAAGTATCCTATTATCACTTTCTGTCTTTTAAACCATAGGTATCCATACCAAAAATCAGGTCAATCTTTTGCTCCGTTGCTGCGTCAAAGAGGAACAAACCAACAAACTTTTCGGATTGATAATATTAAAGTGTGATGATTCTGTACCATAAAGGTAGAATAAAGAAACATGTTAAACCTATAATGATAGAAGATTTAAAAATATTTTAATGTCAGCCAAAATGACGGCCTGGTATTAAACGTCATAGTAACATGTAGCATGCAGAGGGAAAATAACATTTTATCCAATTTTAATGTCAGTTGTCATTTTCAATCCATACTTTATTTCCTCTTCAAGGGGATATAATGGTGGAAAAACAATTTGTCCCCTTGCCATGCTACTTGTGATTTATAAAAGTCTGCAGACAATGTCACCTGTCATCTAATTACGTTTGGCTGTGACGTTTCGTTAGTCCATATTAGCGTCATAGAGGAATTAATCACTTAGCGTCTTTGTGATAGTGGCGACAGTTTCGCTTTCGATGGTTTTTGTCCTGTCCTACAGGAACTATGCAATTTTTCGGGATATAAAGTATTCTAAAGCTCCTTCCGCCTTTTAAACTATGTCACCAAAAATCAAGTCAATCCGTTGCTCCGTTGGTGCGTGAAAGAGTAACAAACCAACAAACCAACAAACTTTTCGGATTTATAATATTAGTAAGGAAGTAAGGATTAAAACTCGAGAAAAACCAATAATTTCTACTCAAAATAATCGGTGAAAAGGAGCGGCAAAATGCTCCCCACGTCGTCGTGTCCACTGGCGTTACAAAATAAGTAGTCAGGTGCATGTCGAGACACGCGTATGACAGGCTTCCGTAGATGGTGACGATGATTATGATGATGAAAATAACCGATTTTATAATGTCACACGAGGGGGTGGGGTTGAAAAAAAGTTTCATCCCCACTCTACATGTTAGGGAGCTACCCCTTAAATAAACTGTTTTGAAATTTTTCAGAATTTAAAATTTAGATCTATAATAGAAACATTGTGTTGTCAAATTTCATCCAATTTGGTTCATAAATGTGGAAATTATAAGGCTTGGTAGCATGAGGACGGACGGACGGACACAACGAAGTTATAAAGGTTCTTCGTTTTACTACGGAACCCTAAAAAGACGCGCCCACTCTAGGGTTAAAAACATGAAAAAGGTTTATTTTTAAATCCAACAATGGGTATTAAACAACGAACGATACAAAGTTACTACTTTCACCGCCCAAGTTTAATTTATTAAAGAGTTAAACCTCCACCGCCTATGTCGGGTACAAAGTAAATTTAAAGTTTCTTCTCGACTTTTCATGCATCCGGTCGACTTTTTGCGCTTAACTTTGTGCTAAGATGAAGTTACACTGCGTTGTAAATTCGTCGTCATATTTTTACCTACTTCAAAAAAGGAGGAGGGAGGTACTATGTTCGTCTGTATATTTTTTTTTGTATGTTCATCGATATTTTCGCCGATTGTGAACCAATTTTAAAAAATCTTTTTCATTTCGAAAGGATTTACTTCTGAAGGTCAAATGGGCCCACTCATTTGAAATTTATCGAATTTGACTAAGCCATTTTGGACAAATCAGCAATAATATGCAATGTACGTGAATGTCACATCAATTTGTGTAAGTGAACTAACTATTCGAATTCATTATGCCATCGGTGGTGCCATTTTTTAGCAAAAAACAATTATTTTCCTTATCCTGGATAAGGTAACTCCTTTCTCTCGTATATCATCTTATACCCATACAGGTTTATTCAGAAAATATATGTTTACTAAGCCCGAAAGTTTGGATTTTATTAATACCAAACCACCCCTTTTGTATATCAATAAAATCTAAGCTTTTGGGTTATATATTTATCTACTAAGCCCAAAAGCTTGGATTTTATTGATACATAAGGGGTGGTTCAAACCATCATTATGAACAACTTTCACTATTGGGCCAATTCAAAAAACTATGCTATGCTACAAAATCGAAAAGAGATTCGGTTTAGTAAACCGGTTTGGATGTTTTGAATCACCAGTGTTGCCAACTCTAACTTAGACCAAAACTGTAAAGAAGTTATCAAAGAGCTAAAATGTGTGGGAAACTATGAATATGAACTAAAAAACTGTAAACTGTAGCGTTAGTTGGTTACGCTGTGAATAACTCTGATTATCTACAGGCACAGCTTAGGCACATAAGAACATCATAATATAACTATATACTTATGATACTTCTATTCGTATTTTATAAAGTGCATACTCACCTTTAGTTGCAGGTTTAGTCAGTCCAGCCTCTATCTACAGGAACTTTGATAAAATCCTACTTCAGAGGTAAAAGGAACGAAGCTCAAGATAGTGAGGTGCCAACTCGTAGTGTTTGGACTTGTCACATTTTTCAAAGTTGGAAAAATAATCGGCCTAGTACGAGTCGGACACGTGCACGGAGGGTTCCGTACGGTATGAGAGCCCCTCTTAAATATTTATTTCATTACAATTTTATAATTAATCATTGAAAGACAACTAAATATTTTATGAAAATTTTAAGCATCCGCCTGCTACCATTATTAATATAGAGCGAAAAATGGCTAAAAATCAGGTTTGTTGTATTGGAGCCCTCCTTAATGATTGTTTTTATTCTGTTTTTAGTATTTTTTGTTATAGCTACAACAGAAATACATCATCAGTGAAAATTTCAGCTTTTTAGCTATAGTGGTTCATGAGATACAGCCTGGAGACAGACGAACAAACAGACGGACAGCGGAGTCTTAGTAATAGGGTCCCGTTTTTACCCTTTGGGTACGGAACTCTAAAAATCGATATGCAGTTACGACTTACGACAAACAATAACTTATTTTATTTCTACGAAGGCGCTGCTGAGGCTGTCACTCAATGCCAAGCAAAGGTTTTGGCTTTTACACTAAAGCCGCTGATCGACGTACCTTTGAAACTCGATTTTAAAGTTTGTAGATTTTGGCCCGTTGGCACTGATCAACTAGCGAACCAAACAGTTGTGAAATACTTCACCATGTTTATGAGCCGCGAGCCAGGCAAGTCGGTTTTTAAATTTCCCGCGGTTTTGCAGTGATCAAAAGTCGAACTTTGTCTACAAGCCGTAAAACCATGTATTAAAGCTCGTGGGCTCGCTTGTCGATCATCGGCAATAATGGATTTAGGATATTATTGAGTCTGCCGCCATACTGCAGCGCTTCAGGTATGAAAATAATAACGAGTATAATCAATTTAAAATGATTACAATTTCAACCTTTTCCTGGCACACGGATGCCTATTTATTAATTTATATCTTCAAATATGTCTTATTTCAGTAATTTTATAACTTGAAGACAAAAGAGACGGATGTTTAATTTCTAATAAAGTCTACAACGAAATGGTTACAGCTACGAGTACGCCATGAGTGCTACGAAGAAGGCCTACAAAGAAGGCTACGAAGGCCAAGTTCAAACTTCCAGTGGTTTTAAGCTCAAAGAGTCTTTATAAAGAGCGCAGTGGAATCCAAAACGGATGCAACTGTTTAACAATAGTGGCGTGTCCTGCAACCCATTGTTTGCGCCAGACAAAGTCTAGGTAATTCGGCTTGGAACTTTCGTGAAAACATTTGGCAAATTGCGAAGAAAAGGGAGCGTCTTAGAAGCTTTATTAAAGGAACTTCGTCTCTTGGCTTGGAACAACTGTTCCAATTGCGGGATTAGAAATTGATTAGATTGATGTCATAGCATTTAGTTAAGTCACATGTTTTAGTATATTACTTATGGTACAATACGTTTAAAAATAGAAATTGAGTTCGCCAGCGGTTTTTCACGCGTGATATTTCCGAATGGATGGCCAATGGGGTAGTGAAATTCTCGTTTCGTTGTTTATTTATATTTATTTTTTGGCAAGTAAGTAAAAGTAAGTTCGTATAGGCCGGGTGGCTTGCCCTGGTGTCAGAGTTTTTAGGCCGCCTGAAGACCTCTGACATGGCTAAACGGTTAAAACAACCGGGGCCTACAATTTAACGTGTCATCCGGGCTACTGTAACGCTCAGGCCTTTGTTTTGTTAATATGCTATTTCCTAACTATTTTTTAACAATATTTATTGAAATAAATATATATTCCTACCTATACACATAAACATACATGTATTAAATCATATTATATACCACGCCTAGCAGCTGTCTTGAAAACATCAAATAAGGAACTAAGGTTCAATACGCCGATAATTATTTTTTCTTCCATTACCTATTTTAAGTAAAGCAAATAAACGAAAAATAACTTTGGATTATAACTTTAGACTTGTGCTAAGATTTATTTGATACAATAAAACGTATAAAATACTATTCTTTGAGCTTCATCAATAAATCGGTACCAGCGGTTCTGAACCAAATGCTCAAATAAAAAAAACCCAGTTCATTGTGTGACGAACGCGAGCTGAATAACTAAAAAGTTTGCGGCACGAACTGTTCCCGGTTTTTCGATTTTCTCCCGATTTTTAGCGATTTTTATTTTAGCACAACACTACGCATAGTGATAAAGCGAGAGGAAAAGATTTTATGCTTACAATTTTTGTTCTGTGTGAGCTTTGTACCGTAGTTTTAGAATGGTTCCCTTAAAGTTATACATTGATTTGTTTCTTGTAAAATATATGAAAAAAGAAGAAAAATAAGATTTTTCAATGGACAGCACAAACGAAAAAACGCAGGCTAGACAGTTTGCTTGTTTTTGATTATTTTGTAAACCAAATTGTCTAGGTATCCTATGTCTACGCTGCACCGATTTATGAGGGAGTGGCCCTCATAGTAAAATTTGTTTATGTGGTGACGTTCTAGTTCACCAATTTTCGGCTTAGTGTTGTCAGTATTGCTGTCCTTGTCATGGCGCACTTATAAAGTTTCATTATACAGGGGCTTATTCTGTACATCAAAAATATTAACTTTTGTTCTGCGACTTTTGTCAAAACTTAAAAAAAAATGTTGTTTCATTGGTAAATATCGTTCACTCGCTACAAAATATATAGAACAGCTGATTTTTTTTTGAGTTCTGACAAAAGTCGCAGAACAACAGTTGTTAGTTTTTGATGAACAGAATAAGTACATAAAAGTATGCTAATTGATTAGAAATAGCCCTGTATTACTACCTGTGCTAGATACAAACATACAATAAACTACTAGGTACTGGGTACACAAATCATTGTCCATTACAGTGTAAAGGCCATTGTACACTGTTGCACAATGTCCATCGATCCTGTGGTCTCATTTGCCAGATGCATGCGGTTCCCCAATTTAGTACTGCATTGATTAATTTCCATTGACTTGTCATTTACATAACTATAGCTATTGGCAAGATAGAGAGGGAATTCTGGGATTGTCAAAATAGTTATTAAAATTTAAAATTGATGACAATACGAGTAATTTGCCACCATAGAATAAGAACTAATGTAATAGAAACAGTACTAAATTAGCAAAATATATGCATCATTTTGTGTTTAAATGTGAAATTTAAAAGGTGTTAGAAAAAGATGCAAATACATCCGAACTTACGTAGTTTCGAAGGGTTTCACAAACTAGCATTGAGCTATATCGGGTGTCTAAATTCAAAAAGATAAAAAGTTGGAAGGTAAAATGATCAGAAATTTTAAACTTCTTACTGGAGAACTCTAGAGTTCAAAATTCCGAAAAAGACCAAGTGGAACCAAATTTTAACTATATTGACATTCCAGCTGGTGATTTTGACGAATGCGACAGACATCGCGTTTTCTTTGTTCCACTCACTCTCGCGTATGCTGTACGAGTATAACCAAACGTAGTAACGTAGTTTTCATTTGAGTAAAATTTAGCAATACTTCTACTACTTGTAATTCATCTGATTCAGATAATATTTGCCAAGATTGCTTAGTATCTAATCACTAATAAGATTTGCGAGTATGAACTAAATACAAAAAGTAAAAAAGAAGGGTTTTTAAGTTTGCTTTTAATGTGCCTCTGTTTGTACAAACCACGAAAGCCCGGTTGCGGGTTGATGAGTTTACATGCCTATCGAATTTCTTCTCCGCCCTCATTTAAGTTATCTCACGATGTTTTATTTTACTAAAAGCCAACAACAATTACGTAGCTTGATAATCGAGTCCCACATTTGACTGCCTCGGTGGCTCAGTGGTTAGTGACCCTAATTACTGGGTCAAAGAGGCGTGGGTTCGATCCCCACCCAGGGCAAGTATTTATGTGTCGAACATAGATGTTTGCTCTGTGTCTGGGTGTTATTTAGTTACTATGTATATAAGTATGTATTTAAAAATATGTATAAGTAGTATATCAGTCTCTGGCATCCATATCACAAGCTTTGCTTAGCTTGGGGTCAGAGGCCGTGTGTAAGATGTCCCCAAATATTTATTTATTTATTATTGTCAACAATCATACCTACGTACCGTTTCAACAAGATAAAAAACGTCTCAATACATAAAATTATATCATAAACTAATAAAAATCTCGTTCTGATGACAAATCACGCAGCACTTACATTAATATGTTTTAAATAGTATTGTAACAAGTTTCTTAATAAATCAAGACAATATAACAGCTAATAATCTCAAATAGTTATTTCACCAAAATTATGAAGAATATTTTGGCAGATTTTCAAAAATAATGTCCTCTACATTTCTATTGCACTCCACGTTTTCATGATCGCCATTTGTCCAGCATAAATCTCAAAACACTAAAACACAGTTAGGCAATTAAAATGCGCTAAAAATATTCTTCTATTTATGTATCACGTACTTAAGCAGAGATTTAGATTTGCCATAGATATTGATAGATAAGTTCTAGCAAACCGGCGCGGGATGCAATCATTTATGCGTCTGAGTACATGGTGGTGCTAACTTAAATTATTTATTATCGTACCTGTATCTACTACGCCAGAGCGCGTGTTTTTTAAACAGAAATTTTGAATGGCACACATTAGAAAAAAAAACAGAGATATGGGCCATGATTTGCTAACCTACAGAACGCTTGTCACATAATTGTGAGGTCACAAATTCATATCCCGGTCCCGTACTAATGTAATTTATGTATAGATTTTCGCACCAATGGCTTTTAGGTGAAGGAAAACATCACGACAAAACCAGTAAAGGTTTGTAAAATAAATTCAATGGAGTATGTGATGCGATTGACTCTCACTATATGGGCTTTTCAGTATGTACGTTAACATAGCCTTTCTTAGATTGACCAAAGTATGTTACATTGCAGTGGATAGTCAAAAGTACAGTAGATAGGTATGGTACTTTTGTGTGAGCGCTTATGAACAGATTACCTATTTGCTAATCGTTTATTATTATTTTGAAATGCGCGTTTACGGGTAGTTGTGATTCTAAATGCTAAACGCGAAGAATATATGTAGTAAGTTTCTCTACATTGAGGCATCATAGCCTATCTCCTGATGTCTATGGGCATTACAGAAATATCTAGAACGGTCATGGAGGTGAAGCTAAATTAGAATTACTGGCGAAATATTTTGCTGGCTTTTTAAGTGGGTGGTTTTATTATGTTGCTTTATTTGGAAAGTCGAAATCATAGCGTCAAAATAGATTTTCCGTCTTATGATATAGAGTTAAATTTTAGTAAGTTTTTAGTGTTTAAAAGCTTTTTAATGGAATATTATGTTAAACTTAAATAAATTACTGTAAAAATATAACTTTAAAAAATACAAGCTTTTGAGATCCTGGAATCCAACGCCACGACAAGTAAAACGAGCCCAAACACGACGGGTCTACCTTGTTTAATTTAAGAGTTCCTATGGCCACCTTCCGTCTCCATCATCAGATCAGCTCCATAGTACCATATAATTGCATTGTCACGCGATATACACATGCGTGTAAAAATTCAGCCCAATCGGAAACCAGGAAGTTGGTCAAATGTAATTTGCAAGAATCCACCCGAAATTTAAGTTCGGGTGGAATCTTGCAAGTTACATTTGACCAACATCATGGTTTCCGATTGAGCTGAATGTAATGCTGAGGTACTTACATTCATTGAAAGTTAAATAAAAGCTTATAAAAATTGACAATGTTTTCAGAATTGTGTATGATCCTTATGACATCCATTACTAAATAATCTAGAATTAAAGCGAAATCATTACTAATATTATAATTCCGAATGTGTGTTTTTTAGGTTGAATGGTTTATTTGTTTATTCCTCTTTCACGCAGCAACAGAGAAAAGGATTAATTTGAATTTTCGCATGGACATAGTTTAAAAATGGAATGTGACATAGGCTACTTTTTATCCAAGAAAAATAAAAATAATGTTCTTATGGGATAGCACAAAAAATAAAATACCACGCGGGCGAAGCCGCGGGCAAAAGCTAGTATCGTATGCATTTTTGAAAAGGTTGCTTGAAAGTTGCTCACAAGTTTGTAGAGTTAATCAATTTTACATTTGAAATATAGGTACATGTTCATATTGACCTACTGACTGCCCGTTTTGACTTTGTCCAGGTTAAACAAAAATAAAGCTTATGTTTATTTCTGTTTGTGATAAAACTTTTGGAATTTTGTTTAGTAGTTTTAGAGTCATCTATACATTAGCCATAGGACGTCCACTGCTAGACATAAGCCTCCCTTATAGATCTAAAATATGACCGGTTGGTAGCGGCTTGCATCCAGCGCGATCCTGCGGTCTTAATGAGGTCATCCGTCCACCTTGTTGGTAGACATCCTACGCTGCGCTTGCCGGTGCGTGGTCTCCACTCGAGAACTTTACGACCCCATCGGTCATCAGTACTCCGCGCTATGTGCCCTGCCAATTGCCACTTCAACTTGCCAATCCGCTGGGCTATGGTAACTTTGGTTCTTCTACGTATCTCCTAAAAGTTTTAGACTGAAGTCATTTAAAAAACCAGACTTTATTTTGCTCATGACACACTTACGTTTATATGTAGTTATTTACATAGGTCCTTGAAAATTAAAGTCGAAACTAGATGACAGCTACGAGTATACGACAAAAACATCGTGTTTTATGAACTAAAATCCACCGTCCACTTCACATTGTTTGCACAAAATATTTCAATTTTCTTCCCCAATTAAGATGCTAAATTTTCCAAAGATTCCAGCCATAAAATCGCCTTACAGCGCTGTAAACAATGAAAAGTAAGCGCTTCACTGCAGCGCTTTCACCGGGAATTTCCTTTGTAAATTCGATGACTTACCGTAAAGAAGGTTGTGTAATGCCGCTTGCGCTTAATTTTGAGAGCTGAAATTAAAGTTTGTTTTGTCTGGCTTATCTAATTTAAGTCTTTGTTCATTTTTGTTTATTTTTGCGCAACAAAAGCTAAGATAACCACAGAAATTTACTGAGATAGACTCTGCGTTAGAAGCCGTGGTGGTCTAGTGGTAATGACACCCGCCTCACGATCGTGAGGCCGTGGGTCAAAATCCCGGTCTCGTATCAATGATTCCTTAGAATTGATGTACGGAATTTCACACAACCAGCTTTTCGGTGAAGGTAATCATTGTAAGGCAAACTTCATACGTCCGTAGATCGATGGTCCGTAGAAAGAAATTTGAAAGTAGTATGACTGTGAAACCACCAACCTGCAATGTGTCAGCGTGGTGGATAGGACCCAATCACCCTGCGTGGGTAGACCTACCACCTGCATTGTACTATACAGTACGAGTAGTGGGTACAGTGCTCTGCGCTCTGTGATACAGACCAAAATAAAAAAAAATATAATATATTTTTTTTAATACAATTTTTTGGAATACATATTATTATGTATTCCAAGAAGTACAATTCCTTAATTGGTCCCAATAGTAGTATATAGTGCAGTATAGTGAGTTAAGAAAAGTCATAATATGACAGCTCCATAAATTTTGAAAACTGCTAAAATATATTAAGTAGAGTCTGGCCAACGAAAGCTGTCCAAGAAAAAAGGCGGGAATTTTAAAAAATCAAGAGCTGTTAGCTTGTTTTCTAGTACCGCTCAGCTGATCTCAATGAAATTTAGCATGCACGTAGTATATAAAACTACTAGCTAACAGCTCTTGATTTTTTAAAATTCCCGTTTTTTTTCTTGGACAGCTTTCGTTGGCCAGACTCTAGGCAGGTATATTGTGATTCAAAGAAAAACAAAGAAGCTTATTATAAGAAGTCTAATAAACATACAGTTAAAATTAATTTCCCAGAAACTAACATGAAACGCGTATTTTCATCATCAAAAATAAACTCGAAACACTGAAAATATTAATGGGAAACAATGTCGCAACTTTAAAATATTACTTGACATGAGTTATATCTGTGTTACATTAACAAATGAGATGCTAAATTCTTAGCTGCATTTGTATATTTTTTGCAATGGAAATAATGCTCCTCATTTTATTATCATTCGAATAACTTACTATAAAACTTTTATTATAGTTTTTTTTTTTAATGGGGCTTAACTGGTTTCCGTACATATGAGTTTTTTGAATTGTATGTACAGATGTTCACACTACTATGTGGTTTTCAGTGATAGAAAATATAGTTAAGAAAACTAGAAATCCTATGGCGTACGTGAATGTTTTAAAAACTCAACTGGACCTTAGTGCTCGATAGGCCTTTATCACTGTGTGTAGGCCTAGGCTCAGCAGAGGGCTATAAAAAGGCTGATAGAACACAGAATATAGTATTGATAGCTGCAAGAGCAGCAGTGAGCAGGGCACTTAGCACAATGGACTGATAACCGACGATCAAAATCTTCTCGAGTGGAGACCACGTACCGGCAAGAGCAGCATAGGATGCGTACCCACAAGGTGGACGGATGACCTCATCAAGACCGCACGTTCGTGCTGGATGCAGACTGCTTCGAACCGGTGTTATTGACACTCTATTATGGAGGCCTATGTCCAGAAATGGACGTCCTATGGCTGATGGATGGATGGACGAAGTTGCAACATAAATGGACGGCTCATTCCAAGTCAACGCATTTTAATAACCGGCTTCCAAAAAGGAGGAGGTTCTATATTCGTTTGTATATTGTATTTTTTTTTTGTGTAGGTACCTATGTTCATCGATATTTTCGCCAATTGTAAACCGAATCAAAAAAATATTTTTCAGCTCAAAAGGGTATACATACTCCCGAGGTGGTTCCATTTAAACTTTATCGAACTCGGCTAAGCCGTGTTTGAAAAATCAACAAAAATGTAGAAATGTATACATAAATTCGAGCGAGCTATTCAAATTTTGTACACGATGGGAGTTGTTTTTGCCATTTTTTGGGAAAAATTATATTTTCCTTTCTTCAATACAAGCTCTTAAGTCATTCTACATGTATAATCCGCGCCACACAAGTCGGCGGATGAGAAGTTAGCCGCAGATCGCCGTAATTCGCTAATTATTGCGCATGTGTGCACAATGCCGACGCAAGTGGCGTAGTTGTGAGCACGGGCGTAGGGAGCGCGCGGGAGACATGAAGTTGGCGGGCGGGTGTGTCCCGGCGTCTCGTCTCTCTGGCTCCCGCGCATACCTATATTTTGCCTTTTGCGCAGCGTTCTGCGCCTAACTTCCCAACCGCCAACTTGTGTGGCGCGGATTATAGCCCTTTTGTATTCTTCGGAAGCAAGTAGAAAATTCGTTTGACTTAAACAGCGATGTCTAACCCCTGTGAGATCGTACCACAAATTTATTAGGCTAATATCGCGCTTGCTTTACGGTTTCAATACGGATCGTGGTCGGAATACAGAATCTCTTTATTATGACGATTTACGTACAAGCATGAAGTTAGTAGAGATGACAATGTGTAAGAAATGGTAGTGTTGGTTTTACGTGGCTAAGTATACATGGCTATACCTTTATATGTATACAGAACTGAGGGGCTAGATAAAGTCACACTACATTGGCGAGTCGATTTATCGAATCGCATAATATAATCTAGGACTGACAAGTCACTTGCTTAATAACCATGGAAGAACCAAATTTATCGACATAGCCCAGCAATTTGGCGAGTTGAAATGGCAGTGGGAAGGGTACATAGCACAGAGGACGGATGACTGATGAGGTTGAAAAGTTTTCGAGTGGAGATCACGTACTGTCGAGCGCAGCGTAGGACGTCCACCCACAAGGTGAACGGATTAGGTACCTCATTAAAACAGCAGGACTGTGCTAGATACAAGCTGCTTCCAACCAGTCTTATTGGAGAACCATTCAAATAAAAGTCCTTTTATACGCCGCAGGTTCAATTTTCTCGAAACCAGGACATTGTACATCGAAAGCAAAAGCTCTGGTCATCACATAATAAGTATTCATATTTGAATTTAGAAATACTTGACAGAACTGATCAAATCAGAAATGAGGAGATCCGCAGACGACCAAACTTACCGACATAGCCCAGAAGATTTGCAAGTTAATATGGCAGTGGGCAGGACACATAGTTTGAAGAACTGATGGCCGGTGAGGCCATGAAGTTTTCGAATGGAGATAATAGACTGGCATGCGTTGCGTAGGACGTCTACCTACTAGGTGAATTGACGATATAATATAGATTGCAGGAACGCGCTGCGTACAGCCCGTTTCCAACCAGCCTTATTAGAAACTGGTATGTACAACAAAGAACTATCTATAGAATTCTAAGTATGATATTTATAAACATCCCCTTTTCCATTTGGAAAAGTCACCATCCACCATCCATTCAGACAGTCTAGTCCAAACAATAGAACCTACGAGTACATTTTCTCGTTATCCTTTGGAAGTGCCTACCGTTCGACGTCTTTACACATTTCACCCACTTTAAAGCCACATTCCGTCTGTGTTTCAAGCGTTAGAACCATTACTAACATCAATACCACGTTAATGGTATCTATGCAGTATTGCGACTCGGCACTGTCCTATATACCTACCTATAGCTCGCGTGGCTAATCAGTACATAATACGCGCTAACGCTGCCCGCCTGGTAGGTAAATCAGACGCTTTTGCTCTGATGCTGGGGCACTAGAATTCGGCATCGGTATCCCCTGCCTGTGGTAAGAGCCTACTAAAAGGGGACCTCTGGGCTCGTGGATGGTCAGAAATGATCCACTCAAACGGGGCCGGGGAGGACGACAGCGTGTGTGGCAACGCTGTCGTAAAGGACAGCACAAGCCTGGTTTTCGTTTTAAGCCACAATAGGCAAGTAGTCGTATACGAGTAGTCGTATAAAGTGCTGGGAGCACCGGTAAGTTCCTATGGAGATCGCGGAGCTCTCAAGAAGGCACAAAGGCTGGCCACTGAGGAGGTTTTAGTGGGTACAATCCTACATAACCCGACTGCACCCCAAAGCAGTCAGGCATCCTTAGAAGATTTCCTGCTCGTAAAAAAAGGTAAAATAGACGCTTACTGATTACAAACTCACACATTACGTCACTACGCTACGAGGCGCGCGACTGAGTCCCGAGGCGCGTACTCGTAGGTATAACTCGCGTTCCGACCGTTTGTATGAAGACGAAATACTGCACAGATACCATTACCGTCTCAGTACGATCCAGACTCTTACCTCTTCGACAACCAACCCATTGGCGGCGCAAATATGACATTTAACTTAGTGCAAATAGGGTTTGTTTTGAATTTTAGCAGAAAGTGTGGATACGGCAAACACTTTACCTATCTGAATGTTGGTACAAGACTCCTTTATGGAAATTTGGCTAGTTTAATGTATGTTGTGTTTAGAACGTTTTTGCTAGTCTGCGAAGTTAGAACCGGATTGGAATTAATTCTGAATTTGAATCAGTACAAATATTGCCAGTATCTGGTTGAAATAACTCAATTTGTGGGGAATTAAATTACGCGTGGGATCTGAATTTGGTTTGTTTGATTCAGGCGTGGTAATATCTGAGTTAGTACCTACGTACTAGGTACGTTTTGTAGTATTGTAGATTTATTTGTGTAGCAATCATTCCTAACAATTGTAATTTAATTAACGTGTTGGTATTTAAAACGAAAATTAGCACAACACAATCTGATCATAATTCATTGAGATGATGTTATTTACATTTAAGGTTACATTATGTACGTTTTTTTTAAAGAAGATTTTGCAAAGTGGGACCAGACTGTGTACAGTTAGCTCAAAAATATGGACAATAAATGCGCAGATTAAAACAACCGTATTGAATCTTAATTTGAATTCAATTTCATATTTTCCAATTTGAATTTTGTTGAAGGCCGCCATTACGCCACCATATTTTACAAGCTATTGTGATAATATGAAATTCTTTTAAATGAAGATAGATTAAAGAAAATAATAAGAAAATCATTTATTGTTCCAAAACAAAGAGAGCAAATAATTGAATACTGTACATGGTAATGGCCTAGGCTCGAAATATTTTTGCATTATCTCTTTTTTCTAGGTACTGATATTTTTTGTAGTAATTTTTTTTTTTTTTTTAATTCAATTGTTTGTTGCACCACAAATACATACGTCTCTTAGTCTAATTTGTAAACGTATATAACATTTATGTAAACTTAGAGTAACATATTTATGGACCCTGTTTTAGGTTGTTGCAATTGACTAAGATAAAAATAGGAACAGTTAGGTACTAATACACTAAGGTAATAACAGGAACAGTTAGGTATCGGTATCAGTTAGGATCTACTTGTAATTTACTTTGTCTGGTTCGCGGTATCGTAACATTTTTCGTCTAAGAAGTCCTTTATTGAGTAGTAGCTTTTGGCTATGAGAATCTCTTTAATTGTCTTAATATCCAAATTATTTCCTATAAATACATCAAGAAAAATAGAATTTAACTATGCACTTTTCCGAGCCTAATTTTTTTTATAAGGTTTAGTATCACTTACTGAGTATAAAATCACAAAATGCTGACAGATCCAGGTGGAGCTTCAAGCGCCATCTCGCGCTAATGATCTCCATGACTTTTGCCTTAAAGTTTCCGAGATATCGGCCGAAAACGTTTTTTCAAGATGGCGCTTGAAGTTCCACTTGGACCCGTCAGCATTTTGTGAGTTAAGCTCAGTAAGTGATCCTAAAACTAATATAAAAATAGGATCGAAAATTTAGTGAAAAATTTACCAAAAAAAAGCGTCTAATTTTCCTGAGGTACGAGTATAAATCTTGTTTAAAAACCCGTACTTTTTCAGTTCCTTCCAAACCAACACTCACTAATCAGCTAAGCGACCAGCGCCAAAAAACTCCGCCCTACACGAGAGATAAATTCCCGGACCCTTGAAATTTAATCCGGACGATAACTGGGCCCTTTTTTAAATGTGACTACTTTACACTCGACCTATTTTCGTGGCCCTACAAATGCCGGTTGTCCCTTAACCCTTGATAAAAAGGTGTTGTCCCTTTTTGATCTCGGACGTCGCTTGGCAAACTCCGTCAAATGGGAATGAATTGTTTGAATAATAAACTCTAGAAAAGGAGCATTTGGGTCACTATATATATTTGTACGGGAAACGCTATATCTTATATAGCAGCCTATGTGCTTCTATAAAAGTAACCTAAAAAGTTTTAGTCCATGGCATTGGCACTGCTCCTGCCGCTGCCGAAAATCGTCGCTGGTTGTCGTTTCGGCCACAAGACGTCAATCGCTTGACATAAACCTCCCTTATAGAACTCTAACAAAACCGATTGCTAGCTGTTACCATCAAGTACTATTTTGTAGTCTTCATGACATCATATTCTGTTACCTTGTTCTCACAAGTCTACCCAGACATCCCAAGCTCCGCTTGACAATAATGATATGTGGTGTCAACTAAAGATTTTTTCGACCTCATTTGTCATCAGTCCTCCGTGCTATGTGCTATAGTCAATACTTTTCAGCTAAGTTTTGCGTAAAAACAGAGGTTTATAACTTTAAAGTCATTTTAAGGAACTCATTCATACTTATATACGGTCCCTACAGTAGCATTTAGTCGTAAATATCACCCGGGTCCACCCATCCCAAGACTGACCACACTGACCGAGATCATCAAAATCTACTCAATCTACGCTACGAGCGCTTTTTCCATGTACCAACTCAATAAAAGTTTCACAATTTAACCCCGCTATCTCGTCAGAGCGGCCATCCATCATGATACAAACTTGTGTAAAGTTAATCGTAGTTAATGTGCCATGCCTAATGCACGCTTGTGACTTGTGACGTTATCCTTATCTCTCTGTGCGTCAAGTTATGGTAAATTATCATCTATAGGTAGCTTGAATTGTGGACTAGTTTGGCATTGTACAATTTCTAACCAATTTTCGTAATAAATAAATAAATATTGGGGAACATTTTACACACGGTCACTGACCCCAAACTAAGCATAGCTTGTGATATGGCTGCCAGAGACTGACATAATTTTAAATACATACTTATATAGATAGTACCTAAATAACACCCAGATACAGACAATGAAGAAGCATTTAGTAGGTACATTTTTTGCGCAATTTCTCTGCTATTTTGCAGTCCTATTTTTGATGTGTTCGTAAATTATCATCTATAGGTAGCTTGAATTGTGGACTAGTCTGGCATTGTACCATTTCTAAGAAATTTTCACAATGAAGGAAGCATTTAGTAAGTACATTTTTGCGCGATTTCTCTGCTATTATGCAGTCCAATTTTTGATGTGTTGGTTAGACAAAATGATTTAAAATAATCGGCCAAGTGCGAGTCGGACTCACGCACGAAGAGTTCCGTACTGCATAGAAGCGGAAAACGGCAAAAAATGCAGGTTCATTGTATGGGAGCCCACCTTAAATATTTATTTTATTCTAGTTTTAGTATTTGTTATTATAGCGGCAACAGAAATACATCATCTGTGAAAATTTCAGCTTCCTAGCTATCACGGTTCATGAGATACAGCCCGGTGACAGACAACAGACGGACAGACGGACATCGAAGTCTTAGTAATAGGGTCCCGTTTTTACCCTTTGGGTACGGAACCCCTACAAATTAGGCACCTTAGTACTTTAGCTGTGTCAGTATTTGAAGCAGCTAAACAGTTTTGATGAAAACTTTTGTAATGCCTACAGAAATTATATGGCAAAATTCACTGTTTTATAGCAGTGGTACCAGCAATGGTATACTCGCAACCGCAGGGTACGTCCACTGGTAAACTGAGGATTATGCCTAATCTAGACTGCAGTAATAGGCTAGCTGCAAGCTGAGGCCTTATTGTGTAAGCGCTCTGACGTTCGGCTTCGCTTTTCCTCCCGCTCGCTCTCGTGGCGTGAGTAACTGGCGCGAGCAGGAGAAAAGCAAAGCCCAACGTCAGAGCGCTTACAAAATAAGGCCCCAGATCCCAACCCACCTTAAAACTATGGAGAAGGCCATATCTTGCAGTGGACTTCTCACAGCTGATGGATAGACGAGAAGGCTTGAGAATGAAGTCTGTAGTTATGTTTAATCTTAAATCACCAGAAAACAGTCATTTTTGCTTTCATGTTCATAATATAATTACTAATTAATTAGTACAGGGTGTAGAACTGAAGCCGACATTAAATGAAATCACACTTGTCTTCTGTTTTAAAGCCTTCAATTTGCTTATAAAGCGTGATGGCTAATTACTCCCTATATTTGTTAAATTTGTTTGTTTTCAATTAAAGGATTAGTTTTTTTCTTATTACTTATATGATTACGAAGGGTGATTGAGCCATATCCACCGCGCTGGCCCAGTGCGGGTTGATGGATTCACATACGCCATCGAATTTCTTCTACGGACGCATGCAGGTTGCCTGACGATGTTTTCCTCACCCTTCGTGGGTAGGCCTACGTCCTGCAGTGGACTATTAAAAAGGCTGGTACAGTACAGTTATGATTTCTGGTTACTAGTACCACTTGTGGGTCAAATTAATGTTGGCATCTGCTCCCCACCCTGTATACGAGTACCTAGGCTCTAGTTAATTTAATTTCAGTGAATGTGCCATGTCTAATGCACGTTTGTAACGTATCGTTATCTGTGCGTCGTGTTATGCTAAGTTATGGTAAATTATTGTTACGAGTATAGCGACATCTTCTGCTGTTGCTAGCCGTGAAGTGTCTATTTTCTGGTACTATCTTGTTTTTTTAGGGTTTCGTACCCAAAGTTTAAAAGCGGGACCCTATTACTAAGACTTCGATGTCCGTCTGTCCGTCTGTCTGTCTGTCTGTCTGTCACCGGGCTGTATCGCATGAACCATGATAGCTAGGCAGCTGAAATTTTCACATATGATGTATTTCTGTTGCCGCTATAACAACAAATACTAAAAACAGAAAAAAAAAAATGTAATTCCCATACAACAAACGTGATTTTTAGGAGTTTATTGCTCGCTATTAATAACGGCAAGAGGTATGGGGCTCCTACACGGTACGGAACCCTCCGTGTGCGAGTCCGACTCGCACTTGGCCGATTTTAAATATATTTCAGTTAGATAGGATCACTGAGTAGTAAGCTACTATAATTGCTGTTATTTCAATTTCAATTCCTTTATTTTCTCAATAAGTAATTTTACAGTCAACACCAAAATGTTACCTATTTAACTCATTACACACAGAAATAGCTTAAAACTACTACATATAAAAATATAGGTATATTTTATAAAAAAAAAATATATATATATAGGTATTATGTTTACACTGTTGTATGGCACATCTATAGAAAAAACAAGGTCTTAAGATTGTCTAATAAATAGAAATTAAATTGTTTACAAACTTATACATTAGAGTAAAAAGTAGTTACGAGTAAGTTACGTACAAACTATTCCAAAATAGAGTGGTTTTTTACTGTACAATAAAGAGAAGATATTAACAAAAAGACAACAATACAAGAAACCTAAAAACTGAAACTACGAGATATATTAAAGTATTGTGAAGATAATTACATATCAAAGATATGTTGTGGATCATAAAAAATCGACTTCCTTTTCATCCTTCCTGTCCTACGAGGCTGACACTACCATAGCAAAAAGCATTAAAAAATTTGAAAAAAAAAAACTTAAATACATTTTGTAACGTTTTGAGAAGCTCTCTTGCCACTTGTCAAAGAACACAATTATTAACATACATACAAAAACTTCTACGGCCAGTATTCAAATTCATTAGATAATATTCGAAAAGAAAAATAATAATTTTTCGCAAAAAAAACGCTACACCAACTTCCACCGTGTACAGAATTCTAATAATTTGCACGAATCGATATGAACCATGACATCCATGTACATTATTGTTGATTTATCAAAAACGGCTTAGCTGATTTCGATAAAATTTTAATGGAACCAGTTCAGAAGTATATTCTTCAATAAAAAAAATAAATTGGTTCAGATTTGGCAATAATATCGAACAGACGAACATCGTACCTCCTCCTCTTTGGAAGTCGGTAAAAATAATGATAAAACTAGACAAACAAAAAAAACATAACTTATACGAGTATATTTATTTAATCATTACAAAATAAGCTTTACACAATTTTCAAGATAAACAACGACGTAATAACAATAATTTGTCCTAAAGATGACTTCTTTCGACCGCCCGCCCCTCTGCTATTTTAGTACAAACAGAACAATAAAAACGCAGATCAAATTCAAAGTCTGTTGTGAATGTTTGTTTGTAATGTAGACATATAGAGACAGGCTTTGTCTTTGGCGCGAGGGTCACTTATATGTAACAAAAAGTATGACGTGACTTGGATGGCATCCTCATTACGAGTATCATTAGTTTGATGCGCTTACGCGCGTGGGTTATTTTGTGGGCGAGGGTATATAATTTGCTTGTAACACTATATCACGACTCGTTTTAGTCTCAAATCACTTTCCTGTTCAAAAGTTCATAGTAATAACACTGTCACATTATAACAATCCGTAATTGTAATCCGTAAGCGATCCGCCGTGCACGAGATGCCCTTTTCAAGACCCGCTCCACTGTACGTGGATACAAGTCCGCCCGCGCTTCTCGTAACCCTGCTGGCTGGGAGTTCCGCTAGAGTTGTTAATCACTCTCAATGCACTAGATGGCGCTATAGTCAATGCCCCGTTATAGTACAAAACATAATATTAGAGAATGCATTGTTATGTGAGCATATATAAATAGATGAATAGTTGTGTGAGTTATAATTATGTTTATTAATGGCGTTACGTGTAGTTATTAAAACTTATACGAAATCCCGCTATATCGAAACGGCATATCGCAATATATGTAAAGGAAAAATGGATTGAAAGTAATCAGCATAAACTTGGCATTTTTTTGGTTTAATGTAAACTTATGTGTTGAAAAGTGCAACAAATACTCGTATAATCTAAAAGAAATGGAAAATTGTGAAACTGAATTTTTAACATAAGGTACTCGTATAACCATTAGTACATAGGTATCTATAACGTTTGACAGTAACAATGGCAATATAAATTACGATGCCTTTTGACCGACTTCCAAAAAGAAGGAGGTTCTATGTTCGTCTATATGTATTTTTTATGTATGTTCATCGACAATTTCGCCAATTGTGAACAAAATCGAAAAAATGTTTTTTAGTTCGAAAGGGTTTACTCCCGAGGTGGTCCCATTTAAAATTTAAAGAAATCGGCTGAGCTGTTTTTGAAAAATCTAGAGAAATCGGCTAAGCCGATTCTGCTGCCGAGGATTAGGGGAGGCGGTGGGATGCAACTGGTGGTGTGGGTGTCGCCACCTACCCTACCTTCCGCTGGGCCGTCAACGTGTTAGCAGACGCAGTGGGGCTGCATGGGAAGAGAAGTGTCGGTATCGCGATGGCCGTTCTCACTGCCCTCTGCAGGTGAAAAGGCAGGCGCTGGGCTACTATGATTGACTCGTTGCACTGGGACCAGGGCGTTGGAATGCTGTCCGACGCTCAGTGCTGGTTAGTCCCGAGTGGTGGATGACGATGTGTCTTGTGCTACGAAACACTCCGTTATTATGGCGGGAGCGCAAGCTCCGTTATGGAGCCCGAGTCTGGGCTAGCGCTGTTGAGTGCCGCGAAGGAGTGCGAAAGCGTGCCCCGGGGCCAGGCGCAGTGGTAAGACACTCTGAATTTTTAGTGGTTATACCGGCCAGTCTGCGGGAACTGCCACATAACTACCCACCTGCCTGCCCTCGGGGTGTGGTGGTATCCATAATAATAGGATTTTCCCTGGTGGAAGGAATACCACGTTAAGTAGAGTGATTTAACTATAAGTGACAAAATATGTAGGAACGTCGTAAACTTGCTATGGCAGGTTATTTCTGGCGCTTAGACGGCTGCTAGCGCGGCCCGCTCACTTAGTTTTTGTCCTATCCTACGGGAACTGTTAAATTTTTTGGGATAAAAAGTGGCCTAATTCACTTTTCGTCTTTTAAACTATATTAATGCTATAAGCCAAGTCGATCCGTTGCTCCGTTGCTGAGAAAAAGTTATTGTCTTATCCTACGGGACCACCATTTTTTCGGAGTGAAAAGTATCCTATGTCACTTTCCGTCTTCCAAACTATGCCTACCCCAAAAATTAAGTCAATCCGTTGCTCCATTGCTGAGAAACAGTTACTGGCATATCCCATGGGAATCACGAATTTTCTCTGGATAAAAAGTATCCTATTCTCACTTTCTGTCTTTTAAACCATAGGTATCCATACCAAAAATCAAGTCAATCTTTTGCTTCGTTGCTGCGTCAAAAAGGAACAAACCAACAAACTTTTCGGATTGATAATATTAAATTATGATAATTCTGTACCATAAAGGTAGAATAAAGAAACATTTGAACCTCTAATAATAATAGATTTAAAAATATTTTTAATGTCAGACAAAATGACGGCCTGGTATTAAACGTCATAGTAACATGTAGCATGCAGAGCGAAAAAAACATTTTATCTAATTTTAATGTCAGTTGTCATTTTCAATCTATACTTTATTTCCTCTTCAAGGAGATATAATGGTAGAAAAACAATTTGTCCCCTTGCCATGCTACCTGTGATTTATAAAAGTCTGCAGACAATGTCACCTGTCATCTAATTACGTTTCGCTGTGACGTTTCGTTAATCCATATTAGCGTCTTAGAGGAATTAACCACTTAGCGTCTTTGTGACAGTGGCGACAGTTTCGCTTTAGATAGTTTTTGTCCTGTCCTACAGGAACTATGCAATTTTTTAGGATAAAAAGTATCCTAAAGCAATTTCCGCCTTTTAAACTATATCCATGCCAAAAATCAAGTCAATCCGTTGCTCCGTTGGTGCGTGAAAGAGTAACAAACCAACAAACTTTTCGGATTTATAATATTAGTAAGGGTAGAAGTTAAGTTACGTACAAACTATTCCAAAATAGAGTGGTTTTTACTGTACAATAAAGAGCTATTAACAAAAAGATAACAATACAAGAAACCTAAAAACTGAAACTACGCGATATATTAAAGTATTATGAAGATAATTATATATCAAAGATATATTGTGGATCCTTTTCATCCTTCCTGTCCTACGAGGCTGACACGACCATAGCAAAAAGCATTAAAAAATTGAAGAAAAAAAAACTTAAATACATGTTGTAACGTTTTGAGAAGCTCTCTTGCCGCTTGTCAAACACAACAATTATTAACATATAAAACTTCTACGGTCAGTATTCAAATTCATTAGATAATATTCGAAAAGAAAAAATATTATTTTTTTGCAAAAAAACGCTACACCGACTTCCATACCGTGTACAGAATTCTAATAACTTGCACGAATCGATATGAACCATCAAAAACGACTTAGCTGATTTCGATATAATTTTAATGGAACCAGCTCGGAAGTATTTTCTTTAACAATAAAAAAAATAAAATCGGTTCAGATTTGGCAAAAATATCGAACAGACGAACATACCTCGTCCTCTTTGGAAGTCGGTAAAAATAATAAAACTAGACAAACAAAAAAATCATAACACTCACGAGTATATTCATTTTATCATTACAAAATAAGCTTTACACAATTTTCAAGATAAACAACGACGGAATGACAATAATTTGTCCTAAAGATGACTTCTTTCGACCGTCCTCTGCTATTTTAGTGCAAACAGAACAATAAAAACGCAGATCAAATTCAAAGTCTGTTGTGAATGTTTGTTTGTACCATAGAGATATAGAGATATTCTATCATATTAACATAATTGTAATGAATTGAATTGATTATATATTAAATGATAAATAATTGTCTTTTTACAAGGTAAAAAGAACGAATGATATTTGTAGAATATTCAAGACGCGATGTTTTTAACTGAATATAAATGACTTGTAACAGAATGTTATGAATAAAGTGATTATGATTATGATAAGCTTTCTCTTTGGCGCGAGGGTCACTTACATGTAACAAAAGGTATGACGTGACTTGGAGGGCATCATCATTAGTTTGATGCGCTTACGCGCGTGGGTTATTTTGTGGGCGAGGATATATAATTTGCTTGTAACACTATATCACGGCCCGTTTTAGTCTCAAATCACTTTCCTGTTCAAAAGTTCATAGTACGAGTAATTACACTGTCACATTATAATAATCCGTAATTGTAATCCGTAAGCGATCCGCCGAGCACGAGGTGCCCTTTTTCGGGACCCGCTCCACTGTACGTGGATATATGTAGATAGCTATCTTCTAGGTCTGAGTGCTTCATCTTCGACCACAACGTCGCTTACCATCAGGCGAGTTGGTGGTCAAGCGCGGAATTATTCGCGATAAAAAAAAACTTAGGCTAGGATTTAAACTAACCCATCTCTATTATTGTACTCTTTCTGTACAGAAAAATCAAATAGTTGTACATTTGTGTAAACAAAGGCACAGACCCTGGAGTCTGTGGTTAGTATTAAAATGTTTCAATAAAAAAAGTTCTAATGTTGTTAATTAAGCGTATTCAGTTGTTGTAATATTGAAGTTGGAATGCAAAAAATATCACGTCGAGGTGTGGACCATTTTATGATCACTCGCCCTTAACCTGTGCGATGAAAATAGCAGCTGGAGCGAACGGCTGCCAAGTCTCCCTGACTATAAATGTTACGAGTTTTCTAGAGGCCATCAAATAATGCAATCGTTTTGACTTTGGAAATAGAGAAATTACTATTTTAGGACATATGTGTTCGGAGCTGCTGCCGTGATTAAATACGTTGTTCTATAAAAGTTTTGAAGTGATTTAGAAGATAAGCTTTCGAGTATTCTGTTATTAGTACAGAACCATTCCTAACATTGTTTTTCGTTAAAAATGGCATAACCGACTTCAACCGTGTACAGAATTCGCGACTAGTTCGCACGGATCGATGTAGCATTTTTTACATTATTGTTGATTTATCTAAAATGGCTCAGCCGATTTCTATCAAACTTAAATGGGACCAATTCCGAAGTATATTCTTTTCAATAAAAAAATAACAAAATCGGATCAATATGTAAACCTTAGAGTATACATAACTAAAGTACTGTGCGGTAAAAGATACGACTCCGCACGATAGCAATCGCCAACTTGAGAAAGATCGCCGAACGCGATCGAAACTACCTATAATCGTTATGGCTATACTTGCACGTGAGTTCAGTCTCGTTATATAAAGTACTAGCTGATCCGGCGAACTTCGTTTCACGCAATATCTTTATAAATTATAGCTCTCTATATATGAGTTATTCTGAAGTATAAGCATTAACTATTGCAAAGTTTTATCTCAATCTGTTCAGTAGTTTTTGCGTGAAAGAGTAACAATCATCCATATATACAAACTTTCACGTTTATAACATTAGTAGATTAAAATGCCTAAAAGCACGTTAGTTTCCATACTATCATAGTACCATACTACAGTGTGCCTAATCCGCGTCTGCTCCTTTCGGATACGACGCGACGTTGTACATATCGTAGCATTATATACACTACAATGTAGTATTTATGTCATAATGTAGATCAGGTCACGATGAGACTGACATGACACAGTAGGCCAAAGTCCCCAATAAATTAAATAATAAAAAAAAGTTTTGGTATATATTTGAAGCCAAAGTACCGTCTGGCTGCTTCTGATGAAGCAACACCCGCTCGCTGCCAGACCGGATACTCTTATTACCTTGGAGCGAACTCCAAAAAGATGCAACTGTCTCTGTAAACGTCTGCTTCTTGTCATGGATAAATTTCCTAGTTTCAAATTTCAATTAGGAAAATTATACGCGGAACAACAGGCCCCAACCAGTCTGCATCAGCACTCAAAAATAAACTGAAATACATTTGAGGAAAAATAAATAATTTTAAATAAATAATTTTAAAATTCATTTTTTTTTCATTTCAATTTTGTACTTTAAACAACATACAACAGCTATCACCATACAAGCCGCTTCTACCAGCTCCTATTCAAAATCTACAGAGGAGGCTTATATACAGAATTGGATGTCCTACAAGTCGTAAGCTATTTATGTATGGGTAGTAAGATTGTAGCCGTGGTGGTCTAGTGGTAGTGACACCCACCTTACAATCGTAAGGTCGTGGGTTCAAATCCCGGTCCCGTACCAATGAGTTCTTCGGAATTTATATACGGAATTTAACACCATTGGCTTTTCGGTGAAAGAAAACATCGTGAATGCATACGTCCGTAGAAGAAATTCGACAGCGTATGTGAATTCACCAACCCGCACTGGGCCAGCGTGGTGGATATGGCCCAATCACCCTTCGTTGGTAGACCTACGTCCTGCAGTGGACTATTAAAAGTCTCATACAGTATAGTACAGTACAGTAAGATTGTAAATCAACACGGACGCACTGCTATATCACAAGATTTTGATCCATTAAAAGAAAACGTACCTAAAGATTAGCATTGAGGAATTTTTTTAGTCATCACGAATCTCCATTGCATAAAAAATACGCAACATTTGTAATTATATTTAGTCTTGTCTTTCAAACGAAGTTCACTGTCAGCACCGTTTCAAAATCAAATTCCATTGCACAATTTCCACGTGAACCATTAACCCATTTGCAGTGACACGCCAAGTAAACAGATGTCAAAATCTAAATAGAAATGAAACGAGAAAGCTAGACTCAATGACAAGAAAAGTGACGTCCCAAAATGTGCTCACCTACTCGACTCTACGAGCCACTCAGATGAGTGTCTAAGCTTTTTTTAGATTTCAGCGAACTAATAATGACCACTGGATGAATAGATTCAGTATCGTGGTGTTAGGCGCGCGCACTACAGTAAGTCTCAATTTAAAAAAGTTACAAATCATGGCCTTCGCGATCCCTTGCCCTTTGCAAGAAAAAAACAAAAGAGGTTTTAGTTAAAGAAACGTCAATACGAAATTATTATTTTAAAATTCAAATTTCGAATTTCGAATGCGGCGGGCATTGCGAATGCCATTATTTTAAGTGATACTTGATAGTGATAAGTGATTAGTGAATGAGTGGCTTAGTGTGTGTTTTATGAGTGAAATTGGAGAGTGCCCCGGCGCAGTAGCTATTTTCGGATGGAGTTTTTTCTTTTTATTTCTAACTGCTTGATTGTATTTTTAACCCGCTTTGACAAACTGATCTAACATTCTCGCGTTCTATTTTTAAAAGTTTTTAGTGTTTGAATTAAATTATGTACCATTTTAACAACGCATAAAAGAAGGCAAATAATTTTAAAATATTTTTATACAATTTCACAACCGGAAATCAATTTGTGTTGGTAGATACCTACTATTTTCGCTGAAAATATCTTGGCAAGTACAGTTACTATCTGATTACCAGATTTTTAGTTGCACTGACCTTCTCAACTTCTAAAATTTCATTTTAAGACCAGACTGCAGGTTGTAAGAGTGCTACAAGGTTGCAGTTATTTCTAGTCTTTAAGATATGTAAAATGCCATCGACTTGTGAACACTCAGCTACTTTGTTTAAGGGGAATTATATCAAATATATAATGTGCATTGTGCGACTATTTCGTTCACATATCCGTACATTTTTAAACACATAAGAATAGGTATCGACCAAGATTGTTTGATATAATTCAATCCTATAAAAAGTATAAAATTCTATGAAAAAGGAACTTTTCATGATTAATCTTGTAAAACAATAACCACTTCTATTTTCATTAATAGAAACATAATATAATTATAAAACATTTTTGTTTCTTATAACTTTGTCAATGGTTGCCTAGAAGAAATCACCATAGGTGATAAGGACGCCAGTTTATAATCATTTCTGGTCTTAAATATGTACATAGTGTTTAATTTCTGCTTTGACGTAATAAATAGAGAGTTTGTCTGTCTGTCTGTCAATTGAATACCTCCAACTCGCCTGATGGTAAGCGACGTCGTGGTCGAAGATGAAGCAGACCTAGAATATACCTATTCACTAGATTCACAATAAAATTTATTAAATCATAAAATTAAAATACCTTTCTCATAATTTAACCTATTATAGCAATAACGTAACCTATTATTTAACTACACTAACACCAGGGCTAGCCACCCGGCCTATACGAACTTACTTACTTACTTACCTTTATTTAACAATAGCTTGCTGCTAGTATACGAGTACTGTAGATGAATACTATATACGAGTACGTTGCCTGTACACTTGGATTCAATTAGTAAAAGATAATCTAAACGGCAAATTCTCCAAACAACCTTTCAAAAACAAAGTATTTAATGTAAAAACATTTTATCTAATATCGTTGTAATTAGTTAACATATTTCATGTGCGTAAGTAAACACGCAAGTTAGCATACAACAACGATTATTGCGTTTAATTGAATCAACAAACACACGAGAAATGGCTTCAAAATGTTACCAGTAATAAATTGCGAGGGATGGAACTACATAGTGTGAGGACTTGGGATCAATTTACGAAAATAAGTTATAGTTAATTGTTCACTAGTGTTCACAAGTCATGGTGGTCTAGTGGTTGTGACGCTGGCCTGTCATTCTTAAGGTCGTAGGTTCAATCCCGGTCCCGTATCAATGAGTTTCTTTGTAACGTATGTACGGAATTTCACACCACTGACTTTTTGGTAAAGAAAAACATCGTGAGGCAACCTGCATACGTCCGTAGAAGAAATTCGATGGCGTGTGTGAATCCACCAAGCCGCACTGGGCCAGCGTGGTGGATATGACCCAATCACCCTTCGTGGGTAGGCCTACGTCCTGCAGTGGACTATTTAAGGGCTGGTAAAGTACACAAGTCTTTGATTAAATGCATAACATTAAAGACAAAATATCACTTCACATATTTTTTTTACTAAAATAGTTTTTCATTGCCATTCCATTGAAAGAATTGCCACGTTTACTCTAAACGCATAAAATTGAGTGAATTTTTTCTTCACTTGTCACATTAGTATTGCGACATCCTTATTTTTTTTTTCTTTATTTTAAATCCTCGGCCAAAAAGCACAGCAATATTACGTTAGGTGTGAAAGAGTTTGTGTGTTTGTCACTAGTCAAACTAATGTTAAATACGAAAGAGTGTGCGTTTCTCACAATTATGTTACACTTGTATCCAAAGGTCAGGTGCAAAAATTCTTCTTCTTTGTACTCCTGAATAATGATATAATTAGGTAGATGAGGTTTATTATAGTTGTAGTAGCGTATTAGCTCTGCATATCTGTTGTATGCTCTGGTATTTTATGTGAACAATAAAGTGACTGCCTCGGTGGCTCAGTGGTTAGAGACCCTAACCCTTCTGGGTCAAAGAGGCGTGGGTTCGATCCCCACCCGGGGCCAGTATTCACGTGATAAACTTAGGTGTTTGCTCTGTGTCTGGGTGTTATTTAGTTACTATCTATATAAGCATATATTTATGTATTTAAAAATATGTACATGTAGTATATCAGTCTCTGGCAGCCATATCACAAGCTTTGCTTAGTTTGGGGTCAGAGACCGTGTAAAAAAAGAACAACAAAAAAAAACAAAAAAAAATGTTATCTATCATTCCTCCATTCATCAGCAGTAGGATGTAAACTGCTGGACATAATGGATTTCCAATAAGGCCGTTTTAAAGCGGCCTGCATCTAGCTCGTGCCTGCAATCTGTATTATATCGTCAAACTACATAGGTACCTAAATCAATGCTAGCGCTCGTAGCGTAGTTTGACTAGGTGTTGTCAGCGCTCACCAAAATTAAGCAACGTTCCGCACGGTCAGTGACCGCGGATGGGTGACCGCGGGTGGCATTTTCCAACTGAGCGCTACCGTGGCTCGGGTGACACGTTAAATTGTAAGTCCCGATCGTTTATACCGTTTAACCATGTCAGAGGCCTTCAAGCGGCCTAAAAACTCTGCCTGCCGGCCTATTCGAACTTACTTACATTTTATCAGTGGACGTCCTACGCTGCGGTTGCTGGTCCGTGGTCGCCAAACGAGAACTTTAAGGCCCCATTGACCATCCGTTCTTCGAGCTATGTACTTCTATTTGATATCACTAATTCTCTGGGCTATGATACAATACCATACATTACAGGAACACTTTATTGACATCACGAGAAATAAAACATAACAAAAAAAGAAAAAAACGACAAAAAAGGTACAAAAAGGCGGTCTTATCGCTAAAAGCGATTTCTTCCAGACAACCTCTAATGACCGTAAACGTGTAATTGACATGGACGGTGGTGTAAACATAAATAAATAAAATACAACTATAATTATCCAAAAACAAGATGCGTACACAAAAAATACTTCATCACTACATTTGTGTAATAAAAAACAAAGTCGCTTCCCGCTGTCTGTCCCCATGTATGCTTTATCTTAAAAACTACGCAACAGATTTTGATACGGTATTTTTTTAATAGAGAGAGTAATTCAAAAGGAAGGTTTATGTATATGTATAATACACTTGAGCGAAGCCAGGGCGGGTCACTAGTATGAATATAAATACTTGATATGATCTGTCCATTAAGGCAAAAAACAAAATTTCTGCTATAAGCAACAAATATGAGTCGCATGTTCAAAGCTTTCGTACTCTCTCAGTATTAACCGACTTACGTTAATCTATCTCACTCGTAAGCTATTAGTTATACCTATAATTTCCCTTGATACCGGCTCTGTGGGCTTAAATTAATTTTATGGGACAATGTATGTGCGGTAATTCGAGGTATTTTGGCTTGTTGGAGGCACCTTAGTTAAGAGATAGATGAAGCACTTAGGAGAAAACTTAGCGTTTCGCTTTCATTAAACTTAGTTGGTATGTCTTTAGTTTGTACTAAACATGCGTCTGACTACAATATAATTATAGTAGTCATTAAGTAGTGACCATAAATTACATTTCTCTGTAAATTTGTGTCACAATGATTGTATTTATTTCCTAGTTAAAGCATAATTATTTTAAAAATCCAAATATTATTTTGAATTTTTTAAATTTGGAACGTAATAATATTGTATCATACTTACAAACCAAGATCACACTGTAGCAATACTATTGCATGGAAATCTCTACCTTAAACTTATACTGATAGATTAGTTTTAAGTACTAATTTGTATATCTAGTAGGTACACATATAGGAATTATCATCTATTTTTGTTTTTTCCTTATGCTTTCTTATTTTTGCACTCTGTTTATATACATATTTATTCTCATAGCTGATTTATTAAGTTGTTTAGTGTTATGTATAATATATATTGTGGTAATATAGTACATTCACACATATTTGTAAACACTAAGACGTATGTGCTTAGATGTGGTAGAACCGGCTTGTTTTTTTTTTTTTTTTTTCATAACTAATTTTAGGATTAGGCCTGTTATTGGCTATTTTTATTTATCTGTAAAATTCAGTTTTATTTTATTTTCGTGCTTTTGGCCTGTTAATAAATAAAATAAAATTAACAGTTAGGCATACAATATTCTCCACGAGATGTTCTACATTAAGATTTTCAGGAAAAAAAAACACTTTTTGGAAAAAAAAAAGATTTAGTAGAGTTATAGTATACTTCTGAGATTAGGTACATAAGAACGCATACTTAATGATCGATAAAATATTGGTGTTTTAAATAATGAGAACTCAATAGATGTATAAGTGCCTGTGAAACTTTGTAAGATTCATCCATTCCAAGGCTCTAGCTTCAAGCAGTTCTCAAAGTTAAGCCTAGCTTAGCCCCTCTCATCAACCGTTGAAAACTTGAAAGCAAGTTGAAAGCCACAGTACGATGAATCTTTTGCTTTCGATGATGATAGATCTCGCTGTCACATAGGAGATATTAATATTTATACTTCAATAGCATCGTTGCGTCAATGCAAATGTTTTATTTTATATCATATACAGTTCAACAATTGTAATATGAGCGTTATTATCACTAGGTCACCACAGTTGTATCGTGTGGTCCTGGGTTCAAATGCCTACCTGCCTAAATACTACCTACAGGACCGCCGTAGGTACCAATGAGTTAAATATAGTTTTGGCCTGATGCCGGGGCACTAGAATACGGCATCGGTATCCACTGCCTGTAGTAAGAGCCTACTAAAAGGGGACCTCTGGGCTCGTGGATGGTCAGAAATTGGTCTCTGCCATCCACTCAAACGGGCCCGGGGAGGATGACAGTGTGTGTGGCAACGCTGTCATAAAAGACGGCACAAGCCTGGTTTTATCACCAGGCGAGTAGTCGTAAAAAGTGCTGGGAGCTCCGGTGCGTTCCTATGGAGATCCCGGAGCTCCCAAGAGGGCACAAAGGCTGGCCACCGAGGGGGTTTTAGTGGATACAATCCTACAAAACCCGACCCCAAATCAGTCGGGCATCTTTCGAAGATTTCCCCCACGTAAAAAAAATAACAAAGAGTTGTTGAGTTTTTCAGAATAAGTTCTGTAATTTCTGTACATTGACTCGACTAACTAATTATTATCTAGTGACGGAAAACAACGTGAAGATAGCTGCAACTGTAGACGAAAACTAATTACGTACAATAAATGGTAGACTAAGCCAACGCTGAGTTCGCAAAGTCTTTAAAATCACAAGAAACTTTAAAAAAATTAAAGTTTTAGTCTACATTTTTAAGTTTGAAGCGAAAGCTATCCCTAAAACATGATACAATCGTCAAAAGCACTTTGGTTCTACTACAATGTTACAATTTCGTTCCGAAAATTGCAAATTACAGTAGAATAAACAATGGTGCAATTAAATTAATACGAACACAAAGTATGAGGAAAACCTTTTTTGTTTTGCGAAAAAAGCCACCAGGGCCACTAATTGCACGTAAACTCACAAACATATAACTAAATCGTTCGTACACTATACCACGCTATTTATGACTCACGCGCAATATTCATAAATGGTTCGTCGCCACTAGTACCATTAACAGTTCCATGATGGAACTACATTAATGTTGCATTTTTTATTAATTTGTGCATTTTGGAGTACCTTGCTTGTATACAGGGTTATTTCTAATCAATTAGCATCCGTTTAGGGGCTTGTGCTGTACATCAAAACTAACAACTTTTGTACTGCGACTTATGTCAGAACTCGAAAAAAAAAAACAGCTCTTCCATACATTTTGTCGCGGGTGAACGATATTTTTCTATAGAACAACAAAACATTTTTTTGAGTTTTGACAAAAGTCGCAGAACAAAAGTTGTTAGTTTTGATGTACAGAATAAGCCCCTAAAAGGATGCTAATTGATTAGAAATAACCCTGTATAAAAATTGTTTGTTTCTCCTTGTATCGTGAGTTTCTGCTATTAATCATCATAGCAGAAACTCATTAAGCTATCAACTGCGACAACATTAAGTACAAAGTACAAGCTTACTCGTACTTTTATAAAAATATTTACCTACAAACATTATTCAATTACCTACTATTGTTTTGAAAAGCTGGTCCATTACTGGCAGTTAATAACTGAAACCGACATTCGTCACAACTATTTTTGTTTATTTCTTAGGAGTTTGCGTTTGACTACACACTGCCTGATGTTAAACAGATATGCGATCTAGGGTGTAACACGCTGACCTCTATACTCGTAGAATATCCCTATTTACGCGGGATTTGAAGACACCTATATTTTACTTAAGCGGGAAGACAGACCAAGGCAAAGCGTTCCACATTCTGGCTGTCAACTCATTTTCAACCCCCGACGCAAAAGAGGGGTGTTATAAGTTTGACGTGTCTGTTTGTCTGTCTGTCTGTGGCATCATAGCGCCCGAGCCACTGAACCGATTTCAGTTTAGTTTTTTTTTTGGATGAAAGGAGACTTAATCGAGAGTGTTCTTAGCTATGTTTTATAAAAATCGATTGAGCCGTTTAAGAGTTATGGTGGGTTAAAGTGGGGATGGAAGAACCAAAATTCTACAAATGTGCCCAAAATGGTTGTCAATGTGTCGGGGGTTTTTTAAATTTTTAATTTATATTAGTTATCAGTACTATGCTGGTTGTCTCTAATATTATAACTTTCGGGAACGACCCTCTTATAAATACAAGGTAATTTGCATAACGTTTCATAAACCAATAGAAAGTGATTCAGACTATTGATATGAATTACTTTTACCATGACCAACCTGCGAATTCGAGAAAAAATATCACCTGGAACATAAAAAATCACATACAATGAAACAGTTGTTTTTTTTCTTCATTTCCAGGTTGGCCCTACAGTAAAAGTTTTTCATAATGATGATTTAAATAACCCTATGCAAATAACCCCTATAATGTGTATTTTTTTTTATTACAACATTAATTGTTATAATCCGACCGCTTAACTCAGTCTTCGCCTGCGTGGTACAGGGGCGCGGGGGTAGACGACAAAGGGGGACTGAGACAGGTGCGGGCGGCGGGTCCCTGCCGCCCGTACCTGTAAGTAAAGCAGTCGGATTATAGTAATATGTAATTGTTGCTTGGTATTGAGCTCCTGCCTGAAACATAACTGAGAATTTTCTTGCACGCATTTTATTCTAAAACTTTCCCGTTTAAAATAATTGTACAACGTCTTTAAATACCTTAGTGTCCAAACGAAGTTTTACCTTCCTGAACGCATTTCTCAAAAACTTTTTCTCCCAACAGGTGCGCGGCCGACAAAAAAATAGAAAAAGACGTGAGAATTAGCGAGATGCTTCCTTATTTCGTTTAAAGGTAAGATTTATTATCCTTTGTTTTCCTTTTGTTTGCGGAGTTTCATTACACCCTTTGTGTTAGGTTTATGAAGTAGAAATTCTGATGACGCAAGGTGTCGATTGCTGGTGGCAAATGATATGAATTGGATAAAGATAGGAGCCAACACTTGCGCTATGCATTGTCAAAAAGCTTTCAAGTAATCGTACTACAAAAAATATTTTTTTTTTACAATTACTTAAAAAAAAAATATTACGCAAATTGAATATACAAGCATGATGAATGGGTAAAAAATAACATTATTATAATTAGTCCTTTAGTTACGTTATTAAAAAACTTTGGACAGGTATTTTTAGGGTTCCGTACCCAAAGGGTAAAAACGGGACCCTATTACTAAGTCTTCGCTGTCCGTCTGTCCGTCTGTCTCCAGGCTGTATCTCATGAACCGCTATAGCTACAAAGCTGAAACTTTCACAGATGATGTATTTCTGTTGCAACTATAACAACAAATACTAAAAATAGAATAAAAATAATATTTAAGGGGGCTCCCATACAAAAAAATCAAAATTTTATGCCGTTTTTCACTCGACATCAATAATGGTAACAGATGGATGCTTGAAATATTCACAAAATGTTAAGCTGCATGCCTTATTATTATAAATAATCAAATTAAATAAAAAAAAATATTAAGGGGGGCTACCATACAGTACGGAATCCTTTACGCGCGAGTCCGACTCGTACTTGGCAACATATTTCTTTTGCCAATCAAAGAATACCTAAATGACAAAGATAAACCTTGTCAAAGTCCGGGAGTGGGACTCGTCACTTCTACGAGAAAAGTGCTATACTTTTCACGTAAAAAAGACGTTATCCGGAACTTTCACGGGATATTAGGCTCAATTTTAGAGGCGCCATCGTAATTACAATAGAAATGTAGAGTCGCCCTGTTTCTTTTTCACTATGTGCATTTAATGGAGTGAACACTATTTTACGTTGCTATTAAATTTACGATGGCGCCTTTAAATTGGGTTTATTTTTGTTCAATTTGCAAAAGAAAAAATACATATCTAATATTTTTTGATTATCTATCAGACGGACTTATTATGTTTCTTAATCGTGCACACTTGCAAAATATAAAATAAGTGCTCATATAATGACAGAAAATACGAAATCAATAAATAAATATCACTGTTTAGCTACTGCATAGGCTGTGAAAGCAGATTTGGGTGTCGATGACGCTTAAAAATAACCTTAGAACAAATTGTTCTTGTCCGTATAACGCGTGTAATATGCACAGACGCCACTTCTACAAGTGTGTTTACTCAAAGATGGTTCCGCTGGTGGAAAATGTCGATAAAGGATACAGCTGAAGAGATTAGCTGGCGTGTGATATCGCTTGGAAAACGGAATGCTATATTTGGTTAGCGTTTTGTGAACGTTCAGCGATGGAGAAAGAGTTGAAAAGTTATTTTAGCCGTGGGAAAAAAGAATTTATTAATAGTAGATTTTCTGTTCACAAAGATTTAATAGGACTATTTTTTGTTTTTTAAACGTGGCTTGAGAAAGAAAAAGAGCTATTAAATTTTTTTTAAAAATGGGCACATTTCAAATGTGACATATTATTATGTCCTTCCTTCCTTCCTTTCAGCCATAGGACGTCCACTGCTGAACATAGGCCTCCCCTAAAGATCTCCAATAAGACCGGGTGGTAGCGGCTTGCATCCAGCGCGATCCTGCGGTCTTAATGAGGTCGTCCGTCCACCTTGTGGGTGGACGTCCTACGCTGCGCTTGCCGGTACGTGGTCTCCACTCGAGGACTTTTCGACCCCATCGGTCATCAGTCCTCCGCGCTATGTGCCCTGCCCATTGCCACTTCAACCTGCCAATCCGCTGGGCTATGTCGGTAACCTTGGTTCTTCTACGGATCTCCTCATTTCTGATTCGATCGCGCAGAGAAACTCCGAGCATAGCCCTCTCCATGGCTCGTTGGGCTACTTGAAGCTTACTAATAAGGCCCATAGTGAGAGACCACGTTTCTGTGCCGTAAGTCATCACTGGCAACACACACTGGTCGAAAACTTTCGACTTGAGGCACTGAGGTATGTCGGACGAGAAGACGTTACGCAATTTTCCGAACGCTGCCCAGCCGAGTTGGATTCGGCGATTGGCCTCTTTCTTGAAGTCGGACCTACCTAACTGGAACACTTGTCCTAGGTAGACGTACGAGTCAACGACTTCAAGAACCGAGTTCCCAACTGAAATAGGGGTGGGTACAACATGGGAATTACACATGACCTTTGTCTTGTCCATGTTCATTTTAAGACCCATTATTATGTACTAAGGGACTAATCGCGCACTAAAAATTACGAGATAAATAAATACCTCATCATCCCGACGTTTCGATTTAAAGTGGACTTATTTCAATAGGTAACATTTGACAGTTTATTTATGCAAAGAAAAATATACCTTGCACTATAGGAATGAAACTCCAAGCTTAAAGGAAAGACTCCTTTAGTGTAAGGTATATTTTTCTTTGCATAAATGAAATTTCAAATGTTACCTATTGATATGACTCCGCATTAATTTATCGGCGTCTTGGAATCCTGTTGTCAACAAGTGTAAATCGCGTAGTGTAGGTAGCAAGAAATTATTAGATACCGTCAGTGTGGTGTGTCGTGGTGACAATTTTTCTGAATTGGCGGTACCTGCTGTTTTACATTCCAGTTTACCTGTGACCACGATCGATTACAACTCGGTCGAAACGTCGGGATGATGAGGTATTTATTTATCTCGTATTTTTTAGTGTGCAATTAGTATCGTCGTACATAATAATAATGTGTTCAAATCGTGAAAGTTTAAAAACAACATTAAATTTGTTAACCGCTACGGGCCGGAGGTTGCAAAAAAAAAAGAAACGAGTGCGTTTAAATACATCATTGATATTTTTAACGAAATGTCGTGATTGGGACTTAATGCCTACATGAGTTTAGATAAAATCACATAGTGACATTCCACGTTCTAGAGAAATTCTAAGTAATGCTAGTGTCCGCTTGCTAAAACAATTGATACGTAATTGTCACTACAATCTAGACAAAATGAACTGTGATTTATATGAAGTGCATACGGAATGCAGTGTTGTGTTATCTCAAGAAGATTTTGAGTTGTATGATCGGATTACATATCAACAAGCATCGCAGACTGTTGACTTGTGCAGTCAAAGCTATGAGAAAAAGTTGAAAACGCTTTTGGATCGACGTGAGTACAACAATGAGTCTAATGTAAGTTTACCCTCAACGCAAAAAGATACCGTGGTAAATTTATCGAGCATTGCGGTAGATGATCGTGTTTTGGCAATAGGCATGAATTTTGCATTATCACCTAAACGGGTTCCGTATGAGAAGATAATTTGTAGCGTGGAATAATCAATATTACGAAACTAAGTCCCGTCTTCTGAAAAAAAAAAATTCCTTCAGAGTACTGTCGACCACTGTTTTCACGTTTTCTGAAAATCGAGAGAATTTGCGGTAGGTACATTTTTGATAAAATTTACATTCCGGGAGAAAACTCTTTTTACCCCTTAAACTGTAACAAAATGTTATGTTATTGGTAGTAGGTAAGTCTTATTTTTTTTAGAAAAGTTTTATTTCCCGTATTCTTTTCTACCAAGCTATCATTTAAAAAAAACAGTGGAAACTAAGACCCTGAACCCTAGCGATTGAAGTGTTTTAAATACATGAAAATAATCGGCCAAGTACGAGTCGGACTCGCGCACGGAGGGTTCCGTACTGTATGAAAGCCCCCTTAAATATTTATTTTATTTTAATTTTATTATTTGTTATTGAAGTAAATTAAAGTGAATATACAATTTAATATTCTGTGAAAATTTCAGGCATCTACCTGTTACCACTTAACATAGAGCGAAAAATGGCTATAGAATCAGGTTTGTTGTATGATTATTTGATTATTAATTTTATTCTGTTTTTATTATTTGTTGTTATAGCGGCAACAGAAAAACATCATCTGTGAAAATTTCAGCTGCCCAGCTATCATGATTCATGAGATACAACCCGGTGACAGACAGACAGACGGACATCGAAGTCTTAGTAATAGGGTCCCATTTTTACCCTTTTGGTACGGAACCCTAAAAAGAAACTTAAATCGGACAATATTTAGAGGTACCTAACTAACAGGATTTTGTTTTTTGAATGCTTGACAATTGCGGTTCACAATTGCCTTAAAATACACAATTTCCTCACCTTTACCGACTTCACACTTTCTACCAGTACCTCTATAATACATATAAACTCCAGTATTTCCTTCATAATATTTCTCAACGAACAAAGCGACACGTGATCCAAATGATTCATTTGAAGCACCTGCTTCCGGTTCACAACATCCTGCCAACGAGAAATGGACTCTAACTCTTATCAATAAGGATTAGATTAAACGTCACGGCACGTGCACTCACCTGTTAAGTATTTATCTGACGTGCTAAAGTTATTTCGGGACAATTACACTGAAAGCTGTGATATAATGCGGCCTTAATATGTTGTACATTATAAATAGCCTATTGAAAATGAGTAATAGTAATGTGTTTTATTTGGCATGTTTGATTTCATCGCCTAATCAGATGATAATAATCCACCGTACTGTTGAATGCGATGATAATATTCAATCATCTACTGTACTGTTCTATGCTGGGTTTTTAGGTGACGGAAATTTTCTAGGATATTTATTGTACATTTTGATCAACTATTTCTATAAAACTAACACAGAAACTGTAAACAAGTATCGTATTATAAAAAAACAACCTTTAACTGAACAAGTTTTTTTTTTTCGAATAGGTTTGCGTTTGACTACATACTACCTGATGTTAAGCAGATAATTATGCGGTCTAGTATGTGACATGCTTACCAAGAAGATACCTATTTACTCGGGATTTGAAGACACCTACATTGTACTTTAGCGGGAAGACAGACTCGGGCAAAGCGTTCCACATTCTGGCAGTTCGTATGAGGAATGTGGACTCGAAACGCTTGGTTCTAATGCGTGGGATGTCCACCACAAAAGGGTGGCGCTTTGGTCGCGTCTGTCTAGCCGTACGATAGAAGAAAGGGACAGGTGGGACCAGGACTTCTGGGCGCACTCACTAAAGTGTATCCGATAGAAGGCTGATAGACACGCTACGCTACGTCGATGCTCGAGACTCTGCAGCTTCGACTCAGTCAAAGTTTCGTTGCCAATCAGCCTCCTGGCTCGCCTTTCAATGGACTCTAAAGCCTCCAGCTGGGATTTGGCAGAGCCATCCCAAAGGTGAGAGCAGTATTCCATGCAAGACCTGACTTGCGCTTTATAAAGACAAGTACTCGCCAAGACGAATCAAACGAGCCAAAACTCGATAGGTTTGCGTCGTTTCATTACAGAATTCCTATGACTACCTTCCAGCTCGATTATCAGACCCTGGTTACCATTGCAAGACAAACTACTTGCCAAGATCATTCAAATGAACACAAACTCGATGAGGTTGTGTCGTTTCATTGCTAAGTTCCTTTGGCCTCCTTCCAGCTCCATCATCAGATCAGCAGCCATATTCTCGTTTCCGAACTCACTTCCGAATCGAGATCTACATTTTCCGTCGGATACGGATTCGCTTCCGAAGGAGCCGTGAAACTGCATTCTAGAATCCGTTCGGAATGAACTTCGGCATTCTTCGGGGTTTTCCGATTGAAATACCATAGTCAAGGTAGACATTAAATCGAGGAAACATTTACAGAGAATGATTCGTATTGGTAGAAAAAAGAGACTATGGTAGAAATTTAAATGTATGGAATTGTACTCAATTACGACCATCAATTATCAAAGTACATGATCTTTTACATAAAGCAGACGTCTATGAATATATAAACTTATGAATATTTCACATAAGCGACGTTTAAGATTACTTGCGTCGACTGCATTTTGCAGGAACATACTTCGTTAACAAAAACATGGTGGTTTATAACTGTCATTGTCACTCTTGACGTTCCAGTTTTCAGTTGCAGTCTTTTCTTCTTTTATGTTTTGGCGTCGCATAATTGTACATTTGCAAGTGTCAAGTATTTAGTTTTAATTTTTTTGATATTTCATCAAAATAGTCACTGTCGTAGTCACGTCATAGTCCAATAAAGTCGCGGTTAATTCCAAACATAGTTCAAGTCATACCTCAGTAAAGCAGTGGGAACTTTACTAGAGGCATCTATGGAGTAATGGTAACAACACGGAACAACATGATACGTCACATTATATCACTTGCCTACACTCATGCACGTAAATCAGCTCATAATCAACGAAATACCACAATTTTTCACTAATTATCGCTGATAAAAACACAAGTTTAACAAAATAAGCGACATGATTTTTCCGCGTTCCCGCCAAAACTCCACAGTTGCAGTCTTAGAATACCTATAGAAGGTTGCAGTTGACTTTTGTTTACGTTTCTATACCTTTCTTTTGTTTACCTACTTGCGTGCGTTAAAGATATTGGCGAAATTGTGAAAACTTATATTGAAATTGTGTAACAACCTCGCAAAAGCCAAAAAACAAGAATTGACTTGAGTTAAAATAATAAAAATGAACACAGTAAGTATAATTAGTTAAAGTAGTTTTACCTGTTTAATTTATTTGGATTCATATTATTTTATTATCGTGACTGTAGCATCTAATAATATCATAGTTCCCTATGATTCCTAGAGGACAAGGGTGTCATTAGAACAGCGGGAGAGGTACATGATGGGGCACGACGACTTGACCCGTGGTCGAGTCGCCGGTGCCGACGCTTCAAGAAGGAAAGCATTATTGATAAAAAACCTGGAAAAAACCGCTGAAAAGGCCTCAAAAAGTACTTTATATGTTGCACTCACAGTTATCGGAATGCTTTCCGAGAGCAATTAGCTGTCGGGAACTTTTCCGACAAAAATCAGCTGATGCAGTCTGAGTTCTCGAATTGAAATGTCAAACGATCTCGAATTCGGAAACGAGAATCGCTGAAATGAAATTCGTGTCGGAAACGTTCCCGTATTCGATTCCACTGCCTTGAGAATAACCCTGCAGCACCATGTCATCGTAATATTGCATTGTCACGCAATTTACACATGTATGCAAAATTTCAACACAATCGGTAGGTAATCGAAAAATGGATCAAATTTAACTTGCAAGATTTGATTACAGATAGACAACGGGACAGGTGAAACTAAATAAAAGCTTGTAAAAACAAAACAAGCATCTCACGCAAAAGTTTATGGACTATCGATAAATTTGTATTAGATAATATTTATAATGCTGAGTACAATAATATCCTAGATATATCCATGTCCGTCGTATAGAAATAAATACATTCGGTATTTACATTACAATTATACATAGGTTCGAATACCGATTAAGCAATAGTGTATTCAGCATACGGTGTGAAATTCCGTAGAAAAGAATGTACGGAATTTCACACCACCGGCTTTTCGGTGAAGGAAAACCTCTTAAGGCAACCTCCGTACGTCTGTGGAACAAATTCAATGGCTTATGTGAATCCACCGGGGCCCATTAGGTCTGCGTTGTGGATATGGCTCAATCACCCTTCATGGGTAGGCCTACTTCCTGCAGTGGACTATTAAAAAAGGCGGTACAGTACAGTATTCACTATTATTTTTCGAAAGATATTGTAAGTGAGTTTGCTTTCTAAAAACTGTGACAACTTTTAATATGTTGACAATGAAACCTGTGTTTTCGGAAAAAAAATGTACAACGAGAAAAAATCCAAATACATAAATAAATCGGTCCAGTACGAGTCCGACTCGCGCACGGAGGGTTCCGTACTGTATAGGAGACCCCCTTAAATTTTAATTTTATTATCCAGCATCCAGCGAGGTAATGCGTTCAGCATTTTGGGCTCTTCTGCGCCGGGTACGGTCGGAGATGGGTTGTGTGTTTAGTTTTTAAGGTTGACCATGTTCTGTTGTATTTATATTGAATATTTAAATTGTGGTATTTTATTATTAAAGTGATTATACAACTAAATAATTTCTGTAAATATTTCAAGCATCTACCTGTTACCATAATTAATATAGAGCGAAAAACGGCTATAAAATCAGGTTTGTTGTATGGGAGCCCCCCTTAATTATTAATTTTATTTTGTTTTTAGTATTTGTTGTTATTGCGGCAACAAAAATACATCATGTGTGAAAATGTCAGCTTTCTAGCTATAACGGTTATGTGATACAGCCTGGAGACGGACAGACAGACAGACGGACAGACGGACAGCGGAGTCTTAGTAATAGGGTCCCGTTTTTACCCTTTGGGTACGGAACCCTAAAAACGATAATTTGAACTGATAATTTCAGTACCACAAAGTTCAATCCTGAAGATTATCATAGCAATATTTTAATATTAAAAATCATTTTGTGACAGGTTACGGGTAACGGGGGATAGACTGGAATAATTCAATTCCTTTCATGTATCTAGTTAAGCCATATTTATGAGCTAAAGTCCAGTATACATCATTCTGAAACAACGCCAATAGCAATTAGCTGATGACAGAGTGTCAACCTTCAAAGTGGATTCTGAATTTTAATATTCAGCCATTGGGGAAATTATTGTTGGCACAAATTAACAATAGTGTTGTCTAGGAACAATAAAATTTTGTGTCGTTTCGAGTAGTAATGGGTTAATGTCGAAGTTAATGAAATTGTTGGCTGTTATTCAATATTTATGAAGCACTAATTGGGTGGTAATGGAAATGAATACGTTGACTGAACCAATGTAATTATTTCGTAGAGGATTTTGTAAAGACTACTTGAAAGAGTTTATTGAACTCAAGTCATGATAAATACAGGAGATTTTGGTTGTAAACTTTAACTCTATTTGACAAGTAAAATGTTAAAATCTTCTATAATTAACTATTGCTATTTATGAATATATGTTACGCAGAACCACATTTAATTCTACTAACCCCAAATTTTTCGCAAACTTGACAGTAAACTAAAGGCGTTTTTCACCGAGTACTTACACATATTTGTGTAAGTCTTGCACTTCGCAAAAAAACTACTTGTATTAATAATGATCTGTCAAGTACGAGTCGGACTGTATGGGACCCCCCTTAAATATTTATTTAGTTAAAATTTGATTACTTATAATTAAAGTAAGCATGCAGCTACATTTTTGTAAATATTTTAAGCATCTACCTGTTACCATTATTGATATCGATCGAAAACGGCTAAAAATTTAGATTTTTAGTATGGGAGCCCCCTTAGATGTTATTTTAATTCTATTTTAGTATTTGTTGTTGTAGCGGCAATAGAAATAAGTACATCATCTGTGAAAATTTCAGCTTTCTAACTATAGCGATTCATGAGATACAGACAGACAGACAGACAGACGAACAGACGGACAGCGGAGTCTTAGTAATAGTCCCGTTTTTACCCTTTGGGTACGGAACCCTAAAAAGGCAAGTTTTCGCCTATTGCGAAGCAACAAAATAAACTGCCAATTCATCTCAATACAAAACTAACAAAATTCAACTCTATCTAATTGCAATAAAGACAAACGAAGTAACGTCACAAAGTTCTACACACGGTAAAATGAAGTTCAGTGCGCAATTACAGTCTGTACGTCGCCGACGCGTCGGGGCAAACATTAGCAGGGCAAAAGGAAAAGTTGCGGCGAGCGGGGCATACCCGGCACGACGGGAAATAGAACGGACATAACTGGTGCTTGCTAGATATACCACGGGTTTGGGATAAGGAATAAACCAGCTATTCTTATATAGTTTTTTGGCTTAACATTTTTGTTACATTCACTGTCATCTTAATACAGTTAAAATGTTCGCGTGGCAAAAGAAAAAGTTGCGGCAAGCGGGGCACAACATGAGACAGAACAGTGACTGCTTGCTAGTTTCACCACAGGTTTTGGATTAGCGAGCCAAAATAAGATTAGACCAATAGTAAGCCCGATTACAGAGGCGCCATCGTAATTATATTAGCTAATGTTCTGTTTCTTTTTCAGTTTAGGCATTCGATAGAGAGAACGCATTTTACGTTGCTATTAAATTTACGATGGCGCCTCTAAATTGGACTTTAGGTGTTTATAAGCAATCACCGAAGTTAAGCAACGTTCGGCACGGTCAGTCTTCAGATGGGTGACCGTAGGTGGCATTTACAACTGAGCACTACCGTGGCTCGGATGACACGTTAACTTGTAGGTCCCGGTTGTTATAAAGATTTAGCTATGTCAGATGCCTTCAGGCGGTTTAAAAACTCTGACACTAGGGCTAGCCGCCCGACCTATACGAACTTACTTATTTTTTATTTCATTTATTAATCTAAGAAACCTTTCACAAATATTATTATACCTCTACATGGTTACAGTACTATCTGACAGTAATACAATTACTTCACGAGAAGTTACCCCGAGTTCTGGCGCAGACGGAAACTTGATACGTTTCACTTCCACTTCTATATAGCACGTCATCGTTTAATTAACACAGTTGTAGTTTTCGCGTGAACTATACTTTAGTTTAATACCACTGTTGAATGTTTAGTACATTTGGGTCATGAATAATATATTAATATAGGAAGGTTTGAAACACACTGTTCTAATTGATAAGATTTAAAACACTGAGTTCACGTTCTTTAGAAGTTTACTTCTTTGGAAAAATCTTGATAATTCGTTTTAAAAATGTCAATATTTTTCAACATGATATCATCGAGCGTATTGCATCTTCATCTGCAGATGTATGATTTACCAAAAAAAAACAAATCCAGCGTTAAAAGTATTAAATTTCAAGGCAAAAATAAGTTACTACATAGTAAAATCACCAAAAAGGCGCTATGGCCTCCAGAGACTTATAAAACTAAGTCATATCTCACAAAGAGTGAGCAACAATCCCGCCTACATATCGCTGAGCGCATGGCACGTATTATAATGTAATTAATTTCTTATCCCAAGTTTAATAATTATTTGCTAAGTACAACCTAACAATATCTAAATAGAAATGATGAGATCCGTATAAGAACCAAAGTTACCGACATAGCCTAACGGATTGGCAAGTTGAAATAGCAGTGGGCAGGGCACATTGCGCGGAAGACTGATGACAGATGGGGTCGAAACGTGAATAGTACCATCAATAGAACTAATCAATGATATTAGTGACAGAAAACCGAAAATTTCTCGAGTGAAGACCACGTACCGGCAAGCGCAGAGTCGGACGTCCACCGACAAGGTGGACGGATATCCTCATTAAAATCGCGCCGGATGCAAGCCGCTTTCAACCGGTCTTTTAGGAGATCCATAGGGGAGGCCTATGTCCAGCAATGGACGTCCTTTGGCTTCTGTAACCTCCAGATAGTAAACCAAATAATGTCTCATAGAAAGTGAGCAGCGATCGCGCAAACATAATGCCTATTAGTGTATAGCACGCGTTATGATGTAAGCAGGTTCTTACCTCAAGTTAAATCATTATTTGCTACAACTTGACAATTGTTTAACTTCAAAACTAGGAACCAAACACAATTTAAACTCTACCAAAAAGCCTATATCCCCTCCAGAGAGTTATGATACCAAGTAATATATCACAGAGAGTGAGCAATGATCCCGCCAACATATCGCCGAGCGCATGGCACACGTTATCTCCAGATGTGAACGATTTATTACCCTCGGGTTAATTGTGCGACTCGCTTGCAACTGCAGTCTGACAACACTTGCCTTCAAGTTGGGATTAATTAAACTCTTGGTTTTCCGTCACAGTCATGAAAATACTTTAAAAGTTGAAAATACGTTCAGCCAGTCCAGCATGCGACCACGAAAAACCACGAAAAGAACTCTTTTCGACGTGTGAAAAAGTGACAAGTATACTTTGCCATAACGCTGTCTTGTTCATACTCGTCGAAAAAAATAATACGTGGTGCGCATCCGCCGGCATGTGAAATTGTTTGTCATAGAGTCAATAAACGTAATAAACTGCAATCAATGGACAAATATTTATGTGGTTTTATGTCAGTGTTCTATTTTACCAGCTAAAGGAATTTAACTGACGAAAAACGGAAAAATGGCGGGCGTCCGTTAGATAGATACATTTACAAAACCTAAAATAGAACGACTTGAGTTTAACCACAAAGTAGACAAACAAACAAACCTTGTTTCTCCAAACTGTAAGTTAGACGTACCACTATTTTTATTGTGTTTTGTTTAATCGGCTGAAAACCTTGAAACCAAATCGTGGTCAGAGTTCATTGCAAGACTTATCTAAGAAATCCAAAACAGCTATGATACGATTTTCCATCATGAAGTTCCAGTTCATATCTTCCGGCTCCATCGTGAGATCAGTTCGACAGTACCATATTATTGTATTGTCATCAGAACTACATACAGCTGCCAATTTTCATTACGCTGCGACCCTTCGAAGACGGTTAAATTAGTTACCTTGGATTCCATTACATACAGGTCGACCTAATAAAAGCGTGATAATTATATTATCGGCCCAGTACGAGTCCGACTCGCGCACGGAGGGTTCAGTACTGTATAGGAGCCCCCTTAAGTATTTATTTTATTTTATTATTTGTTATAGACGTGAATATACATCTAAATATTCTGTGTAAATTTCAAGCATCTACCTGTAACCATTATTAATATTGAGCGAAAAACGGCAAAAAAATCAGGTTTGTTGTATGGGAGCCCCCGTAATTAGTAATTTTATTATGTTTTTAGTTAGATAGATAGATAGATAGATAAATACTTTATTGACACACCAAAACTTAAATAAACTAGGAAAACTTAAACTAGAAACTTCAAACAAGTGTTACAATCGGCGGCCTTATCGCTAAAAGCAATTTCTTCCAGGCAACCGTTACATGTTAAGGATTAACAAAAAGGTATAGGCGACGGGGTGTGCATGAAAGTCATAAATATACTTACTTAAACAACATACATTCTAATAAATTCTAATAATAACCTACTTATACACAATATAAAATAAACTAATATATATATAATAAAACAACTATATCGGAAATTATAAATGACTACATTTTAACAGCTTATAATGATGACAGAAATAAGTGAAAATAAATAATTTTTGAGAATAATTAGAGAGACGGCAACTGCGACATATAATGATCATATACATTATTAGAGTTATTAGTTGTTGTTATAGCGGCAACAGAAATACACCATCTTTGAAAATGTCAGCTTTCTAGCTATAGTGGTTCATGATATACAGCCTGGAGACAGACAGACGAACAGCGGAGTCATATATAGGGTCCCGTTTTTACCCTTTGGGTACGGAACCCTAAAATGTGACGAATGTGATGATCAAAATTAACATGTTGAATTCATCCGAAAATGCTATGTACTATTCATTAAAACCTCCTCCTCAAGCCTCTAGAGCAAACTAGGTCTCTCAATCAAGCCGCTTCAGGCCGCCATTGTCTGCGCTCTTAAGATCGTGAGGATCGAGACAATGCTCCCAACTTGTCCCATTTCAGATGCCGAGTGACAATTCATATGCACTTGGCAAGAAGTGGTTTCTGGGAGTTTAGTTTCAGCAATAGTGTCGAAGACGAAGTTAGATTTAAACCTTATTTTGTCATTGCTTACCTATAATTGTCGTAGGGTATCGAGTCTGTCCGTTTTCTATAGGATTCATTTCGGAGAGTGCGCATCTGAGCTGCACGACCTTATCCTACCATCCTTTTTTTTACTACAGGACAAGTAGGAGGACGCCACATTACCATCCCTACACTGTCGATTTTCCTTCGATACGTACGAAGCGGTTTGACTCTACTTTTCTGATTCGTACCGCCAGGGAATGGAACAGTCTTCCTGTTTCCCTGTTTCCTAAAAGTTTTTTTTTTTTATTATTCCATTTAGGTTTGCGTTTGACTACATACTGCCTGATGTTGAGCAGATATGCGGTCTAGGATGTAGCACGCTTACCTAGAAGATACCTATATTCCTATAAAGATATGTAAATAATCTAAAGCTTTTCAAGGTCAGACTGAAAAGGTATATTCTAGGTCTGCGTGCTTCATCTTCGACTACAACGTCGCTTACCATCAGGCGAGTTGGTGGTCAAGCGCGGACTTATTCGCGATAAAAAAAATATCACTAGTAATATTGTTTTCGTCACTGTACTAGCTGATTTTTTTATCACCTATAATTCTCACCAGTAATATTGTTTTTGCCACCATAATCATTTTACTAGCTGAAAGATGTTTCATTCTGGACATGCAACTGACACGTTTACTAGAAGTATGTTTTCAATAATTATTTTTCGCCAATAGTGGCAACACCGATTTCCATCGTGTACAAATAGTTCGCTCGAATTGATGTATACAATTTTTACATTACTGTTGATTTTTCAAAAACATCTCAGCCGACATCAATAAAATTTAAATAGAACCTCTGCGGGAGTATAATTACCTTTTTGACCAAAAAAAAAATTGGTTCGGTTCACAATTGGCGAAAATATCGATGAACATACACAAATAAAATTATATACAGACGAACATACCTACTTCCTCTTCCTTTTTGGAAGTTAGAAGATTAAAAAGTTCCGTAAGGTCTCGGCGATTAGACTGTTGTTTCCTTTATTTGGCTAAAAACAGATTTTAGAAATTTAGATAAGTTTATCATAAAACGTCACTGCTTGGTATTGTTCTCTCCTATACATTTTTAACCTCTGCCGGTCAGAGTGCTACTTATTTGCTCCAAATATTACTATTTTGCGTCACAATAATGACTAATTAAGCACTTAAACAACTAAGAGTAATTAAAAAAAGCTATATAATAAAGCTATATATTTTTTTATTCAAATAAATAATAATGACCCTTCACTATGGAAACTAACGTGGTTTTCGTACATTTTAATTAAGTACTTAAATAGTTTTAATTAATTGATCGCGAGCGCTGCGCGCCGCGGCTCGCAGTGCTATGCGAAACGAGCCCGCGAGCTAGTACTCCGACCTTGAGAAAGATCGCCAAATGCGATCGAAACTATAGTAGTATCCTACTAAAAATCAAACGTGAGTAACACCTGTGTTTTACTTAATTAAAAATAATGACCCTCGAAAAAATGTTTAGAAATGATGATATTGTTGTGGACAAAACACGTATAAAGTGTCCTTCTTAGAAATTGTTCATAATGATGAGGACAATTATAACCTAACGAACCAGTCCTTTATTTTTATAAGAAACAATGTTTGAAACACGTTGCACAATACATTAAATATACAGTAAGTCACGTCGCCTAACGAATTTTAAAATTTTGCAAACAAAACACGTGCACAACAATAAAGACGCTAACAACGTCATTCCTTTCAAAGTTTAGTTGGAAAGAAAATCCAGTGCATTTCAATTTCCTCTTTCCAACTTTGAGGTAGTTAAAATAAATACTTAGTTGTGTTCGATGCCAACTTTGAATGGTTCTAATGAACTAAGTTATTCTTTGCGCAGTTTGGTTTTAAAGTAATTTGTCAAGAGCGTGTTCAGATGAGCATGCTATAGTGTTCAATTCTGTTCAACATTTTAAAGGTACTTTTATGTTATCCTGTAATTAAGTATTTAAATTAACTAACGCCTAATTTCAATATTTAGTTACATGCTCAATGTTATATAGTGTTCAATTCTGTTCAACATTTTAAGGAGAGTTTTATTTTGTGATGTAACTAAATATTTAAATAAATTAACGCTTTTTTTCCTTTTTGTTGTAATTGCTAGGCAGGATATGTAGCTAGATGAGATTATGGCAGGTGGAGCAGGTCTTAGACTGAATGGTGGGCCCCGTGACGGGAAGCGCAGTCCCGGTAGACCCATACAACGGTGGCGTGATGACATCCAAAAGTTTTGCAGCAACACCTGGATGAGACTGGCACAGGACAGGGATAACTGGCGTAAGGGGGAGGAGGCTAATGCTCTGCAGTGGGCCGAAATAAGCTGATGATTATGATGATGATGTAATTGATAATGGTTACATTCTTAGCTTACCAAGCACCAAACAAAATGTTTTATGATATAGACAGACAAGTACCTAATTAGTTGTGGTGTAATTATAGTAAACTTTAGAGAAATATAGACTGTCTAGATAAAATATGAATATGTAGCATATCAGTCTCTGGCAGCCATATCACAAGCTATGCTTAGTTTGGGGTCAGAGACCGTGTGTAAGATGTCCCGTAATATTTATTTATTTATTTAAACTTTAGTTGGATTTTAAGACAACTTCAATATGCAAACTGTTAAAAAACTCAAAAGTCCGTTTAGTATTCAAGTTTATATTTATTTATTGCTACTTAGTGTAACATTTGAGGTCTTAATTAAGATATTATGTGCTTACAACTTAGTCGCCCTTGTCGGGCACTGCAAAGTTATAACTTGCTAGGGCGCTCTCTAAATGTAAATCAAAAATTACATTTTATTCTGATGGTCTAAGTTTAAGACCGTATTCGTACAATAACAATACAATTCAGATAGAAAATTGATTTGAATAGATACATTTCAAAAAATTGCTTTTTATTTAAGGACGCAAGTACTTCCTTAGCTTAACAGACATAACTTTAAACTCGCTATGTCTTAAAATCGACGTCAATCAAACCCCAGCAATTACTTCAAGCCTTCAAACTCACATCAAACTTCCCTTCAAGCCGTCAAACTTTTTACAGCCCTTTCAATCAATGCACTTGTAAACTCAATCCCACAATCAGCAACAAATCGGGCGTATCAAACCGCCTTCAAACAGAGTTCAAACTTTTCAACTTTGTAGCCTGAAACCGTCTCTCTGTCCTCAATTGCATTATCAAATTAAAACTTAGTTGTTAGAGAGCTGGGACTTATCCTTTGTGAATTAGGTTTCAAAATTGATATATTGTAGTACTAGCCTTTTAGGGTTCCGTACCCAAAGGGTAAAAACGGGACCCTATTACTAAGACTCCGCTGTCCGTCTGTCCGTCTGTCTGTCTCCAGGCTGTATCTTATGAACCGATAGCTAAAAAACTGAAATTTTCACAAATGATGTATTTCTGTTGCCGCTATAACAACAAATACTAAAAATAGAATAAAAATAATATTTAAGGGGGCTCCCATACAACAAATCTAAATTTTTAGCCGTTTTTCGCTCGATTTCAATAATTGTAACCGGTAGATGCTTAAAATATTAACATAATATTTAGCTGCATGCTTACTTTAATAATAACTAGCAGCGCCCCGCAGTTTTACCCGCGTTGTGCCCGTTCCCGTGGGAGTTTCAGAAATTTTTATACATATAAACCTTCCTCTTGAATCACTCTATTTATTAAAAAAAACCGCATCAAAATCCGTTGCGTAGTTTTAAAGATTTAAGCATACAGACAAACAAATAAACAAACGAAAATAGCGACTTTATTTTATACTATGTAAGGATAAGGATAATGAAATAAATAATTAAGGGGGGCCCATACAGTACGGAACCCTTCATGCGCGAGTCCGACTCGTACTTGGCCGACTATTAATAGTCCACTGCAGAACGTAGGCCCTTGGTAGAGACAAAGGGCGATTGGGCCATATCCACCACGTTGGCCTAGTGTAGGCTAAAAATGTATGCAGGTTACCTTCAAACTACTGGCTTTGCGATTTTTGCCTTCATCGCAAGGCCAGTAGTTGGAAATCCGTACACAAGTTCCAACAACTCATTAGTACGGCACCGGGATTTGAACCCACGACCTCACAACTCTAAGGCAGGTTTTAACTACCAAGAGACCACGGTGTAGTGCTACGGACCACGGAAAATCCTATATTTTAATCCAAATAGGAATGTATTTTATCACTGAAAGAACTATTAATAAATAATAAATGACCACACTAATCTCACACCGGACGTATATTTGTATGATTTACCGATTGAACTCATTCACCAAACGAAGCGATATTTTTGTTCTCAATGACTATAAAATAAAAAAAATATTTTTTGCAAAAAATTGCAAAACCGCCTTCCATCGTGTACAAAATCGAATATATCGCTCGAATTGTATACATTATTGTTGATTTATCAAAAACGGCTCAGCTGATTTCTGTAAAATTTAATTGGGACCACTTCGGGAGTATACCCTTTCGAACTAAAAAAGATTTTTTCGATTCGGTTTAAAATTGGCGAAATTATCGATGAACATACATTAAAAAAAAACATAAAACACACACACGAACACAAAACATCCTCCTTTTTGGAAGTCGGTTAATAAAATAAAATGATTTTTAGGAACTCACTTCTATTATAGGTTTAACTTATTCGATCCGTAGAGCTTAAATAATCGGCCAAGTACGAGTCGGACTCGCGCACGGAGGGTTCCGTACTGTATGGGAGCCCCCCTTAAACATTTATTTTATTTTAATGTTGTTATTTATTATTGAAGTGAATATAAAACTAAATATTCTGTGAAAATTTCAAGCATCTACCTGTACCATTATTAATATAGAGTGAAAAACGTCTAAAAATTCAGGTTTGTTGTATGGGAGCCACCCCCTTAAATATTTATTTTATTTTCATTTTAGTATCTGTTATTATAGCAGCAACAGAAATACATCATCTGTGAAAATTTCAGCTGCCTAGCTATCATGGTTCATGAGATACAGCCCGGTGACAGACAGACAGACAGACGGACATCGAAGTCTTAGTAATAGGGTCCCGTTTTTCCCTTTGGGTACGGAATCCTAAAAAAGAATTAATTTCGTTTCAGGAAAAGCCAATATGAAGACATTTGAAATTCTCCTCTGAGACTTGCTCCTAAATTCGATGGGATAAATAAATGGTACATTTATCTCCAGCCGAAGTTGTTTTAAGGAACTGCCGTGTTTTTGTTCCACGATTTCCGTAAAGTTAAGGAGTTTTGCGAAGAAAAATACTCCATAAGAGAGTTTGGGCTTTAGCCCCGAAGTTAATTTTTTGTCAAATTGCTACGAGTGTATTATGGAGGGGAATTTTTATTGGAATCGCTCTGCAATTTAAATATTTCTGTTAATAAGTTTTGCGTATTAAGGTCCCCTGTTTAACTGACATAAATAAATTGGCCCAGTACGAGTCCGACTAGCGCACGGAGGGTTCCGTACTTTTTGGATTTAAATAAAAAATATTGAAATAAAGAAAATACATTTTGTTTTAATTTCATTATTTATTAATAAAGTGAATATACAACTAAATTTTCTCTGAATATTTCAAGCATCTACCTATTACCATTATTAGTAAAGAGCGAAAAACGGCTAAAAATCAGGTTTGTTGTATGTGAGCCCCTCTTAATTATTAATTTTATTCTGGTTTTAGTATTTTTTGTTATAGCGGCAATAGAAATACATCATCTGTGAAAATTTCAGCTTTCTAGCTATAACGGTTCATGAGATACAGCCTGGAGACGGACAGACAGACAGACGGAACCTGGGTACGGAACCCTAAAAAGGAAAATATTTTTTTTTTAATCATGGTTACGTAGCGGCTTCATTATTTACACTATAGACATCTTATTAGAGACACTCATGTGAGATTAAATTGGTTTTATTTTTTATAACTCGGTATCAGTAAAGCATCGTAGTCCATTAATTCACTACATAAACCAAATAAAAAAATAGTGATTGAAAAAAAATAAACGACAATTTCGCTTACGATTGTGTTTTTTTTGTTGCTAAGCAAATAATTATTGCAATTTTGCTTTCTTCTCTTCGTTTATGTACAGTTTAGTAACTGTTAATTAATAAATAATAATAAAAATCATTTTAATGCTTGGTAGGTACAATCATTGAAAGATTCAGCCATGGCCACCAAACTAGGTATGACACCTGTATTTTGGTGGATAGCCTTCCCTTAAATGTTTATACAATACTTTAAATAAAATGATTAGCCCAATAAAATAAGAATAGGTATTAGAATATTTGCATTAATTTGACTTAAGTTTTGTCTAAATATCATAAAATCTAGATAAATACAGAATTTAGCGTGCTTTTACCAAATTTCAAATTTAAAATGAAATGGCAACAAAATAATATCTCCAATCTAAAAACCCCATAGTTAATCACCTTCAGACAATAACACGGGGTCCGTCCCTTTAATGGGCGAGTTTTACGATCTCCAGTTAAAACTTCTTGATAAGGCGCAATTGCTTGCTATCATTTATTCTTACTTTACCTACGAACGCTGATTAGATCTTTCTGTTCGAAAGTTGGACAGGGATGTGGAGCTCATCAAAAATGCATCAAGGGTCTATTACTTTGTAGGGGTGCTGAAAATAGCATGAAAGATGGTGGTTGTACAGACGGGTTAATATAATTTAGAAAAAATGTACTTGTGCCCCTGTTGATAATGGTTATCTTTCTGTGACTACCTCTATCATAGAACTGTTAGCGCTATTGACTTGTGAACATAGTAGTAATACTAAATTCTTCTCCGTGTTCGAAAGATGAATCTATAATATATACCTACGGAACAAAAATCACCAAAGACTACATATTATTATCTAAAATCTTTGTTTCAAATTTCGTCGCAGTTCGTTGAAAAATGCGACCTGTAAGGAAAAATCAACATCCAAAAGACGAAAGCAAAATCATCCACCTCTCTCACTTCGTCCGCTTCCGCAGTAATTTAAAAAATTATATTAAAAATGTACATCAAAAAATGGTAAATAAATGCGCAAAGTAAATCAACCGCAATGAGTAAGCATACAAGTAAATAATCAGCCCGGTACGAGCCCGACTCACGCACGGAGGGTTCCGTACTGTATAGGACCCCCCTTAAATATTAATTTTATTTTAATTTATTATTTATTATTAAAGTAAATATACAACTTAAAATTCTGCGAATATTTAAAGCATCTACCTGTTACCATTATTGATATTGTATCGTAGCTGCTAACAATACTTATTTCTTTCTCGTTGCACGACACTTAAACATCACAATCATTCGTTTTATGCACTTTTGGACTTTACTTAATAAACAAATCGAAAACATTAAATAGCAAATGAAATTGCAAATGCAGTGACTTTGAAGTTAGCAAGTAATGAGACAGTAAAAGTGACAGTTGGTTTGACGCTGTCATGTATGGACTGCTTGTCGCTGTCATTGTTCGGACTGATCCGTAAAGAAAAAAAAAAGAAATTATTTGTGTCTGTATTTTCATAACCTTGTTGGGAGAATGGAACGTAAATAAGTATGTTTTGTTTACAAGGCGTAGTAGATTAAGTGTGGTGACGTCATAAGTGGATGCGTGATTCGAAACGGTTCAAAGGTGACAAGTGAGTTAGCAAATTTTCGAGAGCATTAAAAAAAGCTTCTTGGATCGACAGTGGTTCTTTTTCTGGAAACTTCGTTGAAGCAATTGGTGCTCCGGACATCCATCTGCCTTAGGGCGGAAGCGTTTAAAAAGAGGCGATAGAGGTTAGTCAATTGATTTAGTGATTCGCTCGTCAATTTGATCTGAATTTTGATTCGCTGGGAAACATTTTTTTGATCTTGGAATCATCCCGGTGAAAAATACGAGTGATACTTATTTGCCGTCTGGTTTGTTCATAGCGTCTTCCCGCGACCCGATTGATCCCCCGATGGACCCCGCGATGATGATTCCGGACTCCTGATTTTTGCACACGTCATTTAGGTTGTATCGACGGGCTAGCCAGGTGGCGTACCTGCCAGCCTACACCTGTTTCCACTTGCGGATTTCATCCTGCGAGCATGCCTGCAACGGATCCACAAGTAATACCTATTTAGTTTTTTTTACATAACCCAGGGCCACACGGTCACTTTGGTATATGACTATTAAGGTCCCCCTCTTCTACAAATTTTCATGATTGGAGCCTTCTGGACAGAGTTTAGACGTATGAGACATTCCTCGTTTTCACTGTATGATCCATGCTTTAGTGAACATAAGAAGAATTTATTTTTATCCACGGACTAAACGACTAGCTACCGTTTTGTTCGCTTGATTGTAATTAATGTTAGAAATCACATTAGTTTGTACTTTATGCAACATCGCAGACGGTATATGCACAGTCTCTAATAATTAAGTTAATTACCTACTACATTGTTAGAAGTTTGGTTTAATTAGGTTCGCTTTAATTTAAGTATTGAAAATATAGCAATAAGTAATGATAAACTTTACAACGGTTAAGTTTGTGTAATTTTAAGCCCGTTGGCGTTAAGACCCTTCTGGTCACCACCGATTAAACCTACCCACTTTAGATTTAAGACAACTTAATGTAAATTCAAGGGGTTAAGGTTCTTATAAATAAATTTGTTGTGATTTAAATTACAAAACAAAATCTTTTAATTTTGTCCTCACTCAACAACTCACAGGTAGATAATAATACGGTCTTTGGGAACAGAGGTTCTTTATACTTATCGACTTAGTTTATCCAGGTAACATTTCGTTTATTTGTCAAGTGGCTGCGACACCACACCTTCGAAGGTGTTGTATCATTTGTCCCCTTTAGTATCATTAGTCCCTTTTTGTATCATTTGTCCCTTTGCTCTAACTGGTAACGTTTTACATCACCACTACCCTTTTTAAATCCCAACATTTAATTCTCTTAAATTAATTCTTTTTTATATCACGTTACAATATCGATCGAAAAACGGCTAAAATTTAGATTTGTTGTATGAGAAATATTAAATAAATATTATTTTTATTATAGCGGCAACAGAAATACATCATCTGTGAAAATTTCAGCTTTCTAGCTGTAGCGGTTCATGAGATACAGCCTGGAGACGGACAGACAGACAGACAGACGGACAGACGGACAGCGGAGTCTTAGTAATAGGGTCCCGTTTGTACCCTTTAAAAATGTATCGAACTGGCCATTACCTTGTACAGTATTCAATTATTTGCTTTATTTGTTTTGGAAAATCACTTTCTTGTTATATTCTTTTATCACCTTTATTTAATGGAATTTCATTTTTCAAATTTGATTTTAGATCAAGGCCGCTATCACGTCACCATATTTTACAAGCAATTTCAAAAGATAATAAGTCCAGAAAATATAAAATTCCTTTAAGTAAAGGTGATAAAGGAAAATAATAGGAAAATGATTTTCGAAAACAAATAAAGTAAATAATTGAATACTGTACAAGGTATGGTCTAAGCTTGATACATTTTTGTATTATCTCTTTTACTCGTATGCTCATCAGTACAATTAAGTTAATTTATAAACGACTGGAAAAACAACTACATGGTCTCCTCGGAAATCAATACGATTCGTAACATTTGCAGGCTTTAAAGCATGCGAACACAAAAAGCGACGAAAAGAACTCATTTCGACGTGTGAAAAAGTGACAGTCATATACTTTGCCATAACGCTGTCTCGTTCTGACACTACGAACGAAATAATTCGTGGCGCGCATACTAGCCCGGCATTCAACTAACATGAAACAAACCTAACAAACCTAACAATCCTAACACACTAGTAAAGCGTTAGAATTGTCCTGTTCAAAACTGTACGAGGAACTAGGAAGTGACGTTTCTTCGTTAGGAAACTTTCTTCCGGGGGCTTTTACGAATAAGGCTGGATAAAGACCCGTTTGACACTTTTGTCAACTATAGTGTGAAGTTGTGTCACTTGCGGCATAATCATTCATTTTATTGAAGAGATCTACTCTTGATATCTATTCATTCAATCTTAGGGCTCGTTCACTAGGGCTATAAAACGGACGATCTATACGTCCGTTTTACAGGTCTGTTTAAACGTATATGCTGTTAGCATATGAAGTTGTATGAGCGAGTTCACACAGAATACAGTATTCCTGATCCAGTAAAAAATACCGATCCGGCAATCCGTTTTACAGGTCCGTTTAAACGTATATGCTGTTAGCATATGTAGTTGTATGAGCGAGTTCACACAGAATACAGTATTCCTGATCCAGTAAAAATACCGATCCGACAAAATAAGCAGCAATCCGTTTAACAAGTCCGTTAAAACGTATATGCTGTTAGCGTATGTAGTTGTATGAGCGAACTCCCACAGAATACAGTATTCCTGATCCAGTAAAATTACCGATCCGACAAAATAAGCAGCAATCCGTTTTACAAGTCCGTTTCAACGTATATGCTGTTAGCATATGTAGTTGTAGGAGCGAGTTCACACAGAATACAGTATTCCTGATCCAGTAAAAAATACCGATCCGGCAATCCGTTTTACAGGTCCGTTCAAACGTATATGCTGTTAGCATATGTAGTTGTATGAGCGAGTTCACACAGAATACAGTATTCCTGATCCAGTGAAAAATACCGATCTAGCAATCCGTTTTACAGGTCCGTTTAAACGTATATGCTGTTAGCATAAGTAGTTGTATGAGCGAGTTCTCACAGAATACAGTATTCCTGATCCAGTAAAAAATATCGATCCGGCAATCCGTTTTACAGGTTCGTTTAATATGTTATTAGCATCGGATCCGTTAAAATCGGTTCTGTAAATTCTGTGTGAATATTACCACCAGTAGCGACGGATCAGTTAAAAGGATACTGTAAAATCGGACGTTCTATGTGAACGAGCCCTTATCCGTACTGCACCTATCTTTTAATAGTCCACGAAGGGTACTTATTTTGGACGTATTCATCTCGTTGCTCTAGTGCGGGTTGGTGGATTTACACAGGTCATTGAATTCCTCTTTAAAACACATTCTGATTTCGTAGCAATATTTTCCTCCAACTTCAAGTGGAAATACGCACATAAATTGTAAAAAAACTCACTTGTAACTATAAATAATAAATAAATAAATAATAATCAGGGGACATCTTACACACGGTCTCTGACCCCAAACTAAGCAAAGCTCGTGATATGGCTGCCAGAGACTGATTTACTACATAAACATATTTTTAAATGCATACTTAGATAGAAAATACCTAAATAGCACTCAGCAGACACAGAGCAAACACCTATGTTCATCACATAAATGCTTGCCCTGGTTGGGGATCGAACCCACGCCTCTTTGATCCAGAAGTCAGCGTTACTATAACCACTGAGCCAGCGAGGCAGTCTATATGATTAGGATTTGAACCTGCCGTTAAGATGTAAAACGTGTGTTCTGCTACTAGTCCAGAGTGACTTTTTCTCTTCTAATCAAAGATATTTCTTTCGTTAGGTAAATATTTATATTTTGGATCTCAGAACTGCGCTCTACTGATTTAAATCATTGCTTTGCTTTCTTTCAATGTTATATCAATTACAGCAGATTTTTTATTAATCTCTCGGTTTAGAAGAACTGTTACATAAACTTTCCTTCAAACGTCCTAAAAAATAATAATAGTAGGTACTCACAGAGATACCAGAGGGAGAATGTGATCGAACGAGAAAAGAAAGAAAGAGATGCAATTATTTAATATGGCATGAGTTAGAAAGTAAAAGTAGTGTCAAATTCCAATTCATATTTGACAGTTTTGACAGCGCTGGGCAAGATTTCTCATACATTTTTGTGGTTTAGAATTGCCTCAAGCGACAACAGCGCCATCTTTCTAGTTGTAATATTTCTGTGTAGGTACTACTATTCATTTGCTTTTCAATTTTAAAACTACTGCCAACACTGCAACACAAAATCGTCGCCAAAGATGAAAGAGAATAAAATTGCTCTCATAACAAAACTTAACAAGCGGCAGAACTTCAGTGTTGGCAACTTAACAGTCACTAAAACGTTTTGCTGCCGGAACTCGGGATCTTATTTAAACTTTTTCTACTAGAAAATAAATTTTAACAACAGCTGCTCTCAACTCCAATTAGGTACACCAGGTAGCCAATTTTATGCCAGATCTCTTCCACGTTTTTTACTAGACTTCAGGAAAGTTTTCTTGAACAACCTATTGTACACTTAGCACACTTTTTAAAAGCTCTGTGAAATATTTCGAAGGGAGATAAAATAACAAACACTTTTTGCATATCTACGGAGTGACAGTAAATTCATAACTCATTAATAAATAAACAAATTTTAGGGGACATCTTACACGCGGTCTCTGACCCCAAACTTAGCAAAACTTGTGTTATGGCTGCCAGAGACTGATGTACTACTTAAACATATTTTTAAATACATACTTATATAGATAATACCGAAATACCAACAACATTATAAAGGTAAAACTCTAGCTAAACCGTAGTTATTGACAAAAAATGATCATAATGACGTGCACAACTTTGTAGAGAATTGTTAAAATGGTTTTTAAATAACCAAGAAAAAGTGCCGTTTTCGGCTACGAGTATTTAATTTTCAATCAATACAAATATGTATGGTTTTTTATATAAATATAATGACATATTTTGTAGTTTTTTATCATTTCTAAACTCAGTCTTTATAATAAAAAAATATTAGGGGACATCTCACACACGGTCTCTGACCCCAAACTAAGCATAGCTTGTGTTATGGCTGCCAGAGACTGATATACTACATATACATATTTTAAATACATACATACTTATATAGATAGTACCTAAATAACACCCAGACACAGAGCAAATTCCTATGTTCATCACACAAATGTTTGCCCTGGGTGGGGATCGAACCCACGCCTCTTTGGCCCAGAAATCAGGGTCACTAACCACTGAGCCACCAAGGCATTATAATATGACAACATGTATTTATTAGTCCCAATCACGATATTTCTTCACTTCAATGATGTATCAGAATCAATCAATCAATATGTATCAGAAATAATCAAGTGCGTATTTAATAGATACTGGATTATTTCTGAGTAATTCTATTAGACAAACATTTGCAACCTCCGGTCTGTAGCGGTACATTTCGACATTTTCGACCGAGTTGCATCGATCGACGCGACGACGGTCGAAACGACGCGATAACTACCTAGGTATTTATTTATTTTATATTTTTAGTTCGCAATTATTAACCTCGTAGTATAAAAAGAGTGTGCTAAAATTGTGTTGTGGTAAAAAGTGTCACATGTGAGCAAATGTTATTTCTATACGAAAACTTAAATTTATGTAACATTTGTGTGACAAGTAAAAGTAAAACTACAGAGCGTAGGTAGGTAGATACATATTTCGCTAAATTCCAAGTCAAATCTATCAAAACCCTTTTGCTTTGTTCTACCATCTATAGCATTAGATTCTCCAATTTCTATCAAATTACAAACCTTATATATCTTACGGCTGGCCAAATTCTACAACTAAAATAAACCGTAGAAAATCGTACACATTCATTTGAAATTACGATAGTGTCTCTTTTTCTCGAATGTAGAGACAAGTTGGTCGCTTTGTACATTGTAGTCACCGTCAATACAATACATGATTTGGGATACTTGTGTCAATAAGATAACGTATCTCTGTTGGGATAGGGCTCCTGTGTCCAAAGCTACTTGGGTACACTGTACACTTGAGAGAAATGCTACGCTACACAGCATTCGTTATTAACTCTGTTGATGAATATTACCAAAACCCTGAATAAACTAACTTGGAGCTAATAAGATTACGATTCCTATTTCAAGGCTTGAATCAAAGGTAACAATTAGAGTTTCTAAAAAACAAAATGTGGACTAACTAACCCAAAGTAACTTTGAGTTTGTTATTGCAACGAAAAATTCATAAGACACGAGAAACGTAGCACTACAAGTTTTGATAGATATACATGGTTATTCCTAATCAATTAGCATCCTTTTAAGGGCTTCTTCTGTACATCAAAACTAACAACTTTTGTTCTGTGACTTTTTGTCAAAACTCAAAAACAAATGTTGTTCCATGGAAAAATATCACTATCGCTAATATACTAAAAATATCGTTCACCCGCGACAAAATGTTGTTGAACAGCTGATTTTTGTTTTGAGTTTTGACAAAAGTTGCAGAAAAAAAGTTGTTAGTTTTGATATACAGAAGAAGCTCCTAAAAGGATGCTAATTGATTAGGAACAACTCTGTGTAAAGAACGTAATATTTTATCTCGATTTTCTGTAAATATTTACTAAAAAAAAACGGTGAATAGAAGTAAAGCTTTAGTAGTGCACACTGTTTGACTATTGAAGGCAACATTATTGTAATCTATTTCTAAAGGCCCCCACTGACTTATTACCCCGAATGGATGACATCCAAACGGCTGTGGTCACTGTTGCTAATTTGGTGTAGTTAGGTTTTGACTTTATGTTAACACAATCATTGTTTAAAGATAAAATTAACCAAAAACACAATGTACCTACTAAATACATCCACAGATATTTTGGTTTCAAGTTAATCAGACAAGTTTTCAAACCTATTTTTAAAGTTAAAGCGTTTATTTGTTCGCTAAATAAACGAACAAATTCGTATTTCGACTTTCAAAAAGGCGGAGGTTTTATGTTTGTCTGTAAGTACTTTTTTTGTGTATGTTTATCGATAATTTTGCCATTTGTGAAAAGAATCGAAAAACTATTCCTTAGTTCAAAAGGTATGAAATGGTCCCATTTAAATTTAAAAGAAATCAGCTGAGCCGTTTTTGAAAAATCAACAGTAATAAACAATACGAGTGAAATTTTCGAATTTTGTACACGATGGAGGCGGTTTTGCCATTTTATGCGAAAAATAATTAATGGAGCGACGGTCAGGTCCTTGTGACTCTAACAATAAAAACAGTCGATAAAATATTGCAACGTTTCCTGGCATGACTTGCATTGCAATGGAAACAAAACAACTTAGGACTCAATGTTTTCGCTTTCTGTTTTACTACAATTGACTTGTAATGAATTGCATTTGTAATACGAGTAGCATGCAGCAATATGAATTGTTGAACAACTTTGCTCTATTTTATCTCAACATCTAAATATTTATGACTAGAACAGTACTGTTAGTAAAACAATGGTTATATATAATGAAATCGATAGTCAATGAATGTCAGACCCTGTTCAAATCAATGTCGGGCCGGTATTGTTGAGTAGCTGTAGACAATACATGTGAAACCTACCCTACCTACCAGTGAAACGTTTGGCAAACTTTTAGAGATTGATAGATGGGATAGGTAGAATAATGTCTATTTAACGTATGTGAAGAATTCGACTCGTACATTACATAAACTAATACGCAGTAGGTTAGGTGTTCGCGTGCAATGAATCACTACCAGCTATATGCCCGCCGTTTGTTTAGGGTTAACCACTTTTTTTTTATATTTTTGTCTTGGTAAAACAATAAAGAGTTGTTAACTATATTATAAATGAGTGCGAACTAAGAGGAAACGAACTTTCAAATGTTTTCTTTAACGACGCAGATTACGCAGCAGGTTAGGTGTTTGCTTGCAATGAATCACTACCAGCGATAAGCCCGCCGTTTGTTTAGGGTTAAGAACTTTTTTTTTTTTTAATTTTATCTTGGTAAAATAATAAAGAATTGTTAACTATGTTATTATTGTTACGCAGTAGGCCACGCCGTTAGTAACTATTTATTAATCTGTGGCCGCGCGCGGTACGACGGCTAGTTGTTTACACTTAACCGCGAGATTTATGGTTTTATGACTCAGGCGGCACCGGCCTTTGTGTCGCGTCTATTGTTTGTTGTTTGTTAGATTTTTTTGTGGTGTTTTTGTAATAATTAGGAACAATAGGGTTTCTCGAACTTTACACTTGTTTACTTTGTCAGTCACAATGGCACCGAATATTCTACAGATTTCTAGAGAACCCTTATTCCGATATAAATAGGGCGATGGTTTTCGTTTGTGGCAGTTATCGCGTTTATACCGGAGTGAAAACATCTCGTGTTCAAGTGCGGTACCAGTGATTGTGAAGTGACTAGTTGTGTGAATATCAGTGCCAGTGTGAAGTATTGTGCGAACCAGTTGTGTCGTGTGTACTGTGATTTTGTGCAATAAAGTGCAAAGTGTACAATCGGCGTTTTAACTGATTATCCAAGAACCCATCTCGTAACATTTGGTGTCAGAAGGGTGGATAATTGAAAATGCCGGTAACACCATACGACGAAGAGACGCCGCGCACACGGAGTCAATGCCGACAGGAGGAAGCGCGCCGACAAGAGGAGCAAGAGCGCCGCCGGGAGGAGGTCGACCAACGACGCTTCGGAAACGATTCGCTGTTAATGGAAGCCAGCGAGTCCGAGGCAACCAACGACGACTTCAGGCACTCGGAAGCACCTGCTGTGGCACCTGCCACGGCACCAGCTGTTCCTGCGGCATTTGATATGGCGGCATTGATGTCCATGATGCAGTCTATGACGCGGCAGCTGGAAGAAAAATTAGACCGCAACAGAGAAGAACAGGCCCGCAACAACGAGAACCATATTCGCCAGCTGGAAGAAAAATTGGACCGCAACAGAGAAGAACAGGCTCGTCAAAAAGAAGAACTGCTTTCAAGCTTGCAGACGACTTTGGGCAAAGAAATAAAAGAGGTCAAGGACACAGTCAAGCAGCTTGATACCAGCGTAAAGGAGCACGAGTCCCGTATTGTTGAAGCGGAAGCACAAATCGCCGATGTGAGGAAAGCCCTCAACGTTTTCAAGTCTGGAGGCGGAACCGCTGCATCTACAACCTTCTCGCCAGCCTCACAGAAGATTAAAGTGACGCCTTTCGACGGGACATCGTCATGGTCAGCCTACAAAATTCAATTCGATGCCGCCGTTCAGACTAATGGATGGGACAAGGTCCAAGCCAAGAACGCCCTCATAATGAGCCTTCGCGATGAAGCCCTGAGTATTCTTGATGCTGTGGGCAAGGAAGTGACCTACGATAAATTAATGGAAATGTTGGAGAGTCGCTACGGTGATGAGCACCTGGAACGTGTGTACCGAGCGCAGTTGAAGAACAGAGTGCAACGTCGTAACGAAAGTCTTCAACAGTGGGCTGTCGAAGTGGAGAAACTGTTCCGGAAGGCTTATCAGTCAGCACCGTTACCCAACGACGAGCATCTAGTGGAAGCGTTTTCTAACGGGATAGCAGACTTCGAAGTTAGAACTGCAGTGAAACTCGGGCATCACAAAACACTAAAGGAAGCTTTGGCTCAAGCCTTAGAAGTCGAGGCTGTACGAAATCCAGTGAAGGATATCCAACATATAAGGGAAGTTAAAGAAGCGTCACATCGTACGAGGTTTGGCCCAAGATGCTACAAATGTGAAGAGAGAGGCCATTTATGGCAGAATTGCCCAAAGCCATGCCGAACCAGGGACGATCGACTATTGGAAGAACGAAAGGATCGCGAGGCAACGCATTCACTATGGAGGAATAAACGACCTGCTGAAGAAAGCGGAAAATGGCGAGTGTTATCCGGACCAGAAAAGCCAAAGATTTTGATCTCACAAGCTCACGATGGGAACAGCCTGATCATCAATGGTGCCATCAATGGAACTTCTTGCAAGCTGACATTGGATACTGGAGCTTCTCGTACTGTCATCAGTTCCCGACTGGCTAAGCGCTTTCTTGCGAACTTCGAAAGCTGCAAAACTGTTCAACTTCTGACGGCGACCAGTCAGCACATATCCGTCCGAGAAGAGAAGCTGGTGGAGTTACAGTTGGGTGAGAAAACTTTCCATCACAAAGTCATTGTGGCTGATATAGTCGACGATTGCATTCTGGGTCTTGACTTCATGCGAGAACATCATTGCGAGATAGACGTCAACCAAGGAATCTTGAAGTGTGGAAGAGAAGAAATCTTCATGGAAGGCGCCACATCAGGAAAGGTTTATTGTCTGCAGAGAACAGTTCTTCCACCTAGATCGGAGACCATTGTGGCAGTTAGATTACCGCCGAAGTTGGGACATCAACGACGATGTGTGCTAATAGAACAGTCGGAAGGTGATCAACCATGGTTATTGGCCCGAACTCTGGTGAGGACTACTAATACCGCTGTGGTGCGTGTTCTCAACACAAGTAACGAGGAACAACTCATCAAAGGAGGAACCCCAATTGGTACTTGTGAAGAAGTAGACTGGATGCGCAGATGCCAAGAACAACCAAAGGAGAAATACAACTGTGCTGGGAGTTACACCGTGTCAACGCTATTGGAAGATTCCCGTAAAGACCTGACCGCAAGAGAACTTCTGATGGCAAAGAAGATGCTGCAGCGCTACTCCGACATATTTGCTCTCGACGATGCTGTCAACGGGAAGACTGGGTTAGTGAAGCACACAATAAATACAGGAAGCGTGTCACCGATTCGACAGCGGCCAAGAAGGATACCAGTGGCTCGAGAAAAAGAAGTTGAGTCAATGATCGAAGACATGGCACGCAATGGTGTGATAGAACCTTCATCCAGTCCGTGGTGTTCGCCAGTGGTTCAAGTGAAAAAGAAGGATGGCAGTATGCGGTTCTGCGTTGATTATCGACGACTCAACGACGTAACGAAGAAAGACAGCTATCCTTTGCCGAGGATTGATGACACGTTAGATACACTGACAGGTATGAAGTGGTTCACTACGCTGGACTTGAAGAGCGGATACTGGCAAGTGGAAATAGATCCTAAAGATAAAGAGAAGACCGCATTTTCGACGGGAAAAGGCCTGTGGCAATTCAACGTGATGCCGTTTGGATTATGCAACGCGCCCGCTACGTTCGAAAGACTAATGGAGTTAGTGCTCGCGGGACTGATTGGAGATGCATGCCTAGTCTATTTGGACGACATCATAATTGTGGGAAAAACCTTCGAAGACCATCTACAAAACCTGGAAAGAGTGCTAACAAAGATTCGCGCAGCCAATCTCAAGCTGAGTCCGAAGAAATGTTCCTTCTTCAAGAGGCAAGTGAATTTCCTGGGACATGTGATTTCCGAAGCTGGCGTACAGACGGATCCAGGGAAAGTGAGTGCTGTCAAGGATTGGCCTGTGCCAAAAGACAAGACAGAAGTTAGAGCATTCTTGGGTTTATGCTCCTACTACAGGCGATTCGTGAAGAACTTTGCTGACATCGCTAAGCCGTTGCATAGACTGACTGAGGAAAAACGACCCTTCCTCTGGGACGAAAATTGCGACGCAGCTTTTCAAAAACTAAAGGAGCGACTTTGTAATACGCCTATTCTTGGCTTTCCGGACACAGAGAACGAGTTCATCGTGGACACTGACGCCAGCAACACCGGCATTGGAGGAGTACTGTCACAAAGAAAAGGAGACCAAGAAGTGGTGATTGCGTATTTCAGCAAATCCCTGTCCAAGCCGGAAAGAAACTACTGTGTGACCAGAAAGGAGCTACTTGCAGTGGTGAAGACATTGCGACATTTTAGCAAGTACCTGCTCGGGCGAAAATTCCATCTGAGGACCGACCACGCTGCTCTTAAGTGGCTACTACAGTTTAAGGATCCCGAAGGCCAAGTGGCAAGATGGATTGAGCAACTACAAGAGTTTGACTTCACCACGGAGCATCGCAGTGGAAAATCTCATGGCAACGCGGACGCACTGTCAAGAAGGCCATGCTCAGAGGACTGCAAGCATTGCTCAAGACATGAGTCGAAAGATTCAGTGCCCGTCAGAATGCTCAAAGCTGACATCGGTGACGAATGGAAAGAAACCCTTCAGGTTGCATAAGAAGAAGACGCCGACATCAAGCCGATTCTTGAATGGATGGAATCAGATGCCCCTAAGCCAGACTGGAGTGCTATTGCTTCAATGAGTGTTACGACAAAGAGCTATTGGGCGCAATGGGATAGTCTGGTGCTTCAGGACGGAGTACTTTGCCGAAAATGGGAAAATGCTCGTGGCAACCAATGCCATCTCCAAATGGTTGTACCCAGAGCAAAGATACCTGAAATTTTGAAGCTGTACCACGAAGGGTTTTCGGGAGGACATCTGGGTGTGAAACGGACACTCTTGAAAATTCGAGAAAGGTTTTACTGGATCAACTGCAGAGATGACGTAGAAGACTGGGTACGGAAATGTACGAGCTGTGCATCAGTGAAAGGTCCGCATACCCGCAGCAGAGGAGCATTAAAGCTGTATAATGTTGGAGCACCATGGGAGCGAATCGCGCTGGATGTGGCCGGACCATTTCCTGTGAGCGAAAGTGGCAACAAGTACTTCCTTGTCGTCATGGATTACTTCACCAAGTGGCCGGAAGTCTTCGCAATTCCGAACCAAGAGGCAACGACGATAGCAGACAAATTAGTGCATGAAGTATTCTGTCGATTTGGAGTACCATTGGAAATCCACAGTGACCAAGGAAGAAATTTTGAATCTCAGCTGTTTCAAGAGACGTGCCGGTTAATGGGTGCACACAAAACAAGGACAACGTCTTACCACCCGCAATCAGATGGAATGGTGGAGCGATTCAACCAAACTCTGGAGAGGTACCTGGCAAAAGTAGTCGGAAGCAAACAACGGGATTGGGACAAGCATATCCAGCCATTTTTGTTGTCATACCGAAGTGCTGTTCATGAGAGCACAAATGTCACTCCCGCTTTTGCCAATTTTGGACGTGAATTACGGCTACCAGCCGACTTAATAACTGGCATTCCACCGGATTCTCCACAACCCATAACTGAGTACGCCAGTGACCTCCAGAACAAGATGAACGACATTTATGAGCACATTAGAGAGCATGGCCAGCAAGCATCTGAAAGAATGAAGACCCGATACGACAGAAAGGCTAACAATCCTGGGTTCGAGGAAGGCTCGATGGTATGGCTGCACAACCCCATACGCAGTAAAGGGAAGTCTCCAAAGCTACAAGCCAAATGGGATGGACCGTACCGAGTGGTGACCAAGATCAACGACGTGACGTTCCGCATACAGAAAGGACCTCGAGGTGCCCCCAAAATAGTTCACGTGGATCGATTGGCGCGATATCACGGGAGCAACGATGCTCGGGACGAGCATGTCTTGGGAGGAGGTGGTGTTACGCAGTAGGCCACGCCGTTAGTAACTATTTATTAATCTGTGGCCGCGCGCGGTACGACGGCTAGTTGTTTACACTTAACCGCGAGATTTATGGTTTTATGACTCAGGCGGCACCGGCCTTTGTGTCGCGTCTATTGTTTGTTGTTTGTTAGATTTTTTTGTGGTGTTTTTGTAATAATTAGGAACAATAGGGTTTCTCGAACTTTACACTTGTTTACTTTGTCAGTCACAATGGCACCGAATATTCTACAGATTTCTAGAGAACCCTTATTCCGATATAAATAGGGCGATGGTTTTCGTTTGTGGCAGTTATCGCGTTTATACCGGAGTGAAAACATCTCGTGTTCAAGTGCGGTACCAGTGATTGTGAAGTGACTAGTTGTGTGAATATCAGTGCCAGTGTGAAGTATTGTGCGAACCAGTTGTGTCGTGTGTACTGTGATTTTGTGCAATAAAGTGCAAAGTGTACAATCGGCGTTTTAACTGATTATCCAAGAACCCATCTCGTAACATTATGAATGAGTGCGAGCAAGAGGAAACGAACTTTAAATTTTTTTCTTTAACGACGCAAATTACGCAGTAGGTTAGGTGTTTGCTTGCAATGAATCACTACCAGCGATAAGGCCACCGTTTGTTTAGGGTTAAGACCTTTTTTTTATATTTTTGTCTTGGTAAAACAATAAATAGTTGTTAACTATGTTATTATGAATGAGTGCGAGCAAGAGGAAACGAACTTTCAAATGTTTTCTTTAGCGACGCAAACTACGCAGTAGGTTAGGTGTTTGCTTGCAATGAATCACTACCAGCGATAAGGCCGCCGTTTGTTTAGGGTTAAGAACTTTTTTTTTTTAAATTGTTGTCTTGGTTAAATAATAAAGAGTTGTTAACTATGTTATTATGAATGAGTGCGAGCAAGAGGAAACGAACTTTCAAATGTTTTCTTTAACGACGCAAATTACGCAGTAGGTTAGGTGTTTGCTTGCAATGAATTACTACCAGCGATAAGGCCGCCGTTTGTTGAGGGTTAAGAACTTTTCTTTTTTAATTTTTGTCTTGGTAAAATAATAAAGAGTTGTTAACTATGTTATTATGAATGAGTGCGAGCAAGAAGAAACGAACTTTCAAATGTTTTCTTTAACGACGCAGATTACGCAGTATGTTAGGTGTTTTTTTGCAATGAATTACTACCAGCGATAAGGCCGCCGTTTGTTTAGGGTTAAGAACTTTTTTATATTTTTGTCTTGTTGAAACAATAAAGAGTTGATAACTATGTTATGAGTGAGTGCGAGCAAGAGGAAATGATTTTTGAAATGTTTTCATTATCGACGCAAATTAAATATGCAAGTGTGTACACAGTACAATGTAGGTACATAGTTTTTCCATAATGACTTTAAAAATGGAGTTTTATTTTTCATAGGGTTTTGAAATCCTACGGTTTTATTGCGTTGTAAAATAATAGTAAAAATAGAAGTTGATTTTTAGTGAAACAAACGCTCGTAAACTTCTTATTAGTTCCGCCGTATTGTTTGTTTGTGCCAACATAGCTTCCAAGCAAATTAAACTGTTTCGATGCGGATTATAAAAGCTTACATTTTAATCAAATTGTTTGGTTAAATCAGTCTTTCTGAGCGTCTGGTGGACGCGACGCGTGACCGAAATGCTGGTGTTTATTTGGCTCAACCCATAATCATTGCCATTCAGCGTGGCAATGCTGCCAGCATGCTGGGCACACTGCCAACTGGCAGTGGGCTTGAGCATTTGGATTATCTTTAGACCTTCAAAGATCTGTGGATGATCCAATGCTTTTTATGCAGTAGTAGTGTAGTTTTGTTGTAGTTAATAAAGGCACTTTTTCCCAATTGTTTGGTTATATTCAATAGTACCTGTGGTTTTGTGAAAAGTATGTAGCTTTATTGTGTCATGTCTTAATACGCGTAGTCGGTATCTACAAGATTGTCCGAACCCCTCGCGATATTCCCCACATTTTCTAGACAACTTTCTCCAGCAGCCCTTTGAGTCGGTAATCTTTTTTCGACCGTATTTCGCCACTCATTCGTCTGACGCCCAGCTTCGATAAGGGGCATATTTCTGATCAAAATAATCTTTGGGAAATTTCATATTTACTGATAACTAGCGACCCGCCCCGGCTTCGCACAGATGTATTATACATATAAACCTTTTGAATCAATCTATCTATTAAAAAAAACGCATCAAAATCCGTTGCGTAGTTTTAAGGATATAAGCATGCATGGGGACAGACAGCGGGAAGCGACTTTGTTTTATACTACGTGTATTTAATGATAACAAAATCATGTAGAAACCATAATGTTTAGTAAAATGTGTTTTTTTTTTAATTTCAGGTAAAAGCTTAACCTAATTCCCTAACAGAATAGGTAAGGTTAATTCTTTCTATATATCCATCGAGCCATGATCATCGCGTGGCCAAAATGCTGGTGTTTATTTGGCTCAACGCATAAACATTGCCATTCAGCGTGGCAATGCAGCCAGCATGCTGGGCACGCTGCCAACTGGCAGTGGGACTTCCGCTGCTGGACATAGGCCTCCCTTATGGATCTCCAATATGATCAGTTGGCAGCGGCTTGCGTTCAGTGCGATCCTGCTTTTTGAAGAGCATTCGATGATGCCAAGCCACTGTTACGTCGGCAACTTTAGTTTTACGCATCATTAACCGACTTCCAAAAAGGAGGAGGCTCTATGTTCGTCTGTATGTATATTTTTTTGTGTATGTTCATCGATAATTTCGCCAATTATAAACCGAATCGAAATATTATTTTTTAAATAGTTCTAAAGGGTATACTCCTGAGGTGGTTCCAATTAAATTTTAAAGAAATCACCAATAATGTAAACAATTCGAGCGAAATATTTGAATTTTGTACACGATGGAAGGCGGTTTTGCCATTGTTTGCGAAATAGAATTATCACTGCTCACTGCTGTTTAGATCTCACAGATAGACTTCGAACTCTCTCCATAGCTCGCAATAGCATAACTCACATACCTAGGTATAATAGCTCCTGTAATAACATTTTCACATCTATGAATGATGGTATGGAAAATGAAAATCAAATAGTTTAAAAGGAATCAGAATGAATAAGTCTATGTAAAGGACAGTTAAAATTGGAATTCCATAAATAGAGAAATATTCTCAAAAAGAATGTTTTCTACCGATCTTGGTGTACCTTAAAGTAAAGGTATTTCAATTTAACAGAGGCTCTAATCTAAACAGGCAATAAACACTCAAAATAAACAGATATCTAAGTGTTTAGAATATTTTGTTTAGGGTAAGAATTCAGGAGTTTGTTAGATCTAAATTCGTAGTTTTAGGAGTATATTGTTTATCTTCTGCCTCAAATATAGAAAGTTATTTTTTTGCTATCTTTTACAATTTTAATTACTCTACTTTTTGTTTGGACAATTTTAAGGTGCTTTGTTGCCTATGAAGGTTTATTTTATATCCCTTCTGCAGCACGGGCACGCCTGCGCCGATATCTGGCATTAGGCCGTACGCGCTGCGATTTTTTTTATTTTTTGCGCATCTGCGCCGCGACCTACTAGAATAGAGATTTCTCGTAACTTTTTTACGGACGATCTGATAAATGTAGTAACGTTAGAATCGTATTGAATCAGCCTATATTTGAGTCTATTAATAGAATGTGCAATATTTATTCAGTGTATCTTTAAACTTAGGTTAAAAGGTCGCTAGGCGATTGAAGGGATATTATGATGGAACTCTATAAAATAAACAAGGAAATCAAATTATAAGACGGCCTAAAATATTTAGTAAAAATTTTCGCCAAATGCGGTCAAATCTATATAGTAATGTCTATTGAATACTAAAAACTTGAGTATATTCCCGTTGTTAAAGAAATAAAAACTTTTTGATTTGATTTAAAACATATGACTTTAAATTTTGGTTTGGTTAGTAATATGTTCATATTGGTCCTAAAATAATGAACCCTTGGTATATTTTTATAGACAAACAATAAAATATACCTAAGTAGGTACGAGTATATAATCATTTTTTTAAATCTAATCAGTATTTTGCTACCGTTTTCAGCTTCTTGTATAACACGATATCTGGTTTTTCTTTTGTTTGATCTATTTATAGATTTATAGCTGTTCATGGTCTTTTCCTTTTTTTATTTGTTTTAAATAAATGTTTGGTTACGTGGTTCTTTAATAGGATCAAAATCACAATGTTACTGACCGTTTACTTTAACCTGATCCTAGCTCCGAGTATCTACGCCCGTAGTAATGAAAATTAAGTTTTCAAATAATATCACAATTTTCCTTCAGAAATACTTTGAAATACTCCTAGGAAATTTATTAGAGGACTTTCAGAAGTAAGTAATTAGAAGTTTCATCCCGTTCTAAATTCAAGTTAGATTGTAAATGGATTTTAATAGGATTTGATGTTTGTGCAATTGTTTTATTTGCTGTTCCGGATTGTGACAAAATCAAAGTAAGAAGTTCTGAAATTTGTTAGGGAGTGGATGAATAGATAATTCTAATGGCATCGGATCTAAAGGTCAATAATTATTTTTCGCAAAAAAATGGCAAAACCGCCTTCCACCGTGTACTAAATTCGAATTGCTTACATTATTGTTGATTTATTCAGCCGGTTTCTGTAAAACTTCTATCGGGACTCTCCACCTTGAGATTATCCGATACCCCATCGAAGTAAAAATTTTTTTTTTGATTCGGTTCACAATTGGCAAAATAATCGATGAACATACACAAAAAAAAAACATACACACAAACATAGAACCTTCTCCTTTTTGGAAGTCGGTTAAAAAAAAGGTTCACGCCTTTGCACCTTTGTGAACTAAATCATGTTTTTTGATGCTTTAATAGCATAGATCCAGAATATATTTTGTAATAGCAAGTAAATTTAATGCTATAGTTATAAGCCAGAAATATTCTATCAAAACCAGTAAAACTGACTTTATTTCCGTCTGATTCTTACAGCGTAATATAGCAACAAAGTCAGCAAATTTTTTATGCATTGGTATTATTGATAAGTTTTATTTAACCAGCTGGTAAAGTGCACTATCAATTCCAAAACACACCACGAAACTTAAAATATTTTTCTGGCATTCATGTGTTTAATTGACTTTGATAATATAATCAGTGATAAGACTTAGAGTAAATATGCGTAACCAGAATAGGCAATCAGTGCAGTTTTCTATATTGCTCCGTTCACTCTTCCAAAAACACAAGACGGTATTAAAAATTTAAAGACCCCAAACGTAAAAAGATAAGATTACAATTTGATTCCTAGCCCGAAGTCAACATAAGAGATGACAATTTTGAACTGGCTGAACCGATTTTGATGAAACATAGCCAAAATACTCCTAATAAAAATAACCAATTCAATTTTTTAACAAAAAAGAAACAAAATCAAAATAGGTTTATCTGTTTGGAGCTACACACAGACATGTCATACTTATAACACCCCGTCGCTTTGCGTTGGGGCATAAAAATACATCATCGCAATAATTTTCATACGAAGAATTGTAATTTTGTAACGTCAAAACACAGTGAACCTACCCGCATTCTCCACAAAAGAGGTCTTGCCAACGCTATTCCAATAATCCTCCAAACTCAATACATTCGATATATTGGCTACGGAAGGTTGCCGGCCGAATACGATTACTTCACATGAAAATACCATTGAACGGTCTTATCGAAACCGCCAGATACCTACTTTGTGACCTTTTAGGACAATAAGAGATAAAATATTATACTATTAATACTTTAAGCTTTGGATAGAGTTTGTTTGTGGTCTGTAGAAAACGTTGACTTAATAGTTCTAAATATTGTTTTTACGAAAATAGGTACAGAATTAGATAGATAAATATGTAAAAAAAAATAGCTTTTAGAAAATGCATTATTTTTTTTGCGCTTACTGCCCAAGCTATTTTGTATCTATCTACTCGTATACATCGGATCTATTTAAAGCATCATAAATAAAAAAAATGAAATTTATATTATTATATTTGTATTAATATTTAAATTTGAATTAATTTTAATCAAATTTGTAATTAAAGTTCGAAGCTGCTTTTTTAGGGTTCCGTATCCAAAGGGTAAAAACGGGACCCTATTACTAAGACTCCGTCGTCCGTCTGTCTGTCTGTCTGTCTCCAGGCTGTATCTCAAATTGCCATTGAAATTTTGACAAACGACGTATTTCTGTTGCCGCTATAACAACAAATACTAAAAACAGAAAATATTATATATTTAAGGGGGGCTCCCATACAACAAACCTGATTTTTAGCCGTTTTTCGCTCGATATTAATAACGGTGACAGGTATATACTTGAAATATTCACAAAAAATATTTATTTAGTTAAATAAGCACTTTAAAATTAGAGAATTAAAATAATATAATTATGGGGGGCTCCCATACAAGAAACGTGATGTTTTGCTCGATATAGATAACGGCAACAGGAAGATGTTTAAAATATTCACGGTATATTAAGTTGTATATTCCCTTTAAAAATAAATAATTAAATTAAAATAAAATCAATTAAGGGGGGCTTCCATACTGTACGGAGTACGAGTCACTTGGCCGAGTATTATTTTGTTATTTTCGATGATCTAAACAAGGCCGCAGGAGCACACTGAATGCAAGCCGTACCCAGCCAGCTTTTATTGGAAATCAATTAGGGAGGCTTACGTCTAGCAGTAGACGTTCTTCTATGATAATACGGACAAATTGCTACTTTGTACTTAATTTTTCTAAGCTTAGTTTTCTTAATTTTAATAAGTCGTGGTGGTCTGTGGTACTGACACCTGCCTAACAATCGTGAGGTCGTGGGTTCAAATCCCGGTCCCGTACCAATGAGTTCTTTGGAATTTATGTACGGAATTCCACATCACTGACTTTTAGGTGAAGGAAAACATCATGAGGCAACATGCATACGTCCGTAAAAGAAATTCGATGGCATACGTGAATCCAACCAACCCGCACTGGGCCAGCGTGGTGGATATGCCCCAATCACTCTACGTGGGTGTAGCCTATGTCCGGCAGTGGACTATTAAAAAGGCTGGTACAGTACTTAATTTTTCTATTTTTCATATTTCAGAAAGTACAAATAAAAATATCATTAAAATCTTTTCGCAAACAACTGAGTTTGTGATAAACAAGGTTCAGTGAAACTTTTAGATACAATTAACGTCTGATTTCAAATAAAATTCGAAATATCTTCACAGAAATAAGTATTTTCGCATCGTCAACTCGTTACAATCGGGGGAGAATCCGATTCTCACCTCTAATGAAATAAAGAAAGGACAAAATCGAGTAAATCTGGCAAAAGTTGCATGTTCATTTTCGTAGATTTTGAAGTTTGGATTATGGTCCTTCTTATAAAAATGGCTTCCAGTACTATCATTAGATAATGTTATGAAATGTTCTTAGAGTTAGTTTTAAGACTAAAACATAACATTCAACTTGTACCTACCAACTTTTTCTTAGTCCACTGCAGGATGTAGGCCTAAGCACGACATGTGATTGGGTCTTATCTACCTCGCTAACAAATTTCTTCTACGGACGTATGCAGGTTGCCACATGATTTGTTCCGTCACTGAAAAGCCAGTGGTGTAAAATTCCGTACATACATACGTATATATATTCCAAAAAAGTAATTGGTACGTGACCGGGATTTGAATCCACGAGCTCACAATTGTAGAAATTGAAAATGTTTACTGACGAATGTAAAAATCAAGGTGTTTTAAAAGTCTGTTAAACAAAATCTTTAATAGGCATACCTTTAAGGTATTGTTATTTATACAATAGTTGTAATTCAAGTTCAAAGTCAAAATCTAGTGAAACATAATCTTTATTTAACCTGTAGTAAAATTCTAATTGCTATTAATAAACAAAATTTAAATTAAGCATAAGTCTATAAGTAAAGTTAAAAGTTTTCGGAGTACACTACTTTAAATTAGATCTTAAAACCACAGCTGCTTGCATTAAAAAGTAAATTATGACTAGATTTTAAAACTTTTCGTATTAATTACGTTTTTGCAAAGTTGTGAAGTTGGTAGTCAGAAATGGTGATGCAAAAAAGCTTTATGTTTTTCTGGTTAGGTGTATTTTGTAATGTAATGAAAAAAATGTCTAGCTAAAATATTTTTTTGACTAGCAGACGCGTTGTTTTACCACTTTAAAAATCTAGAGAAGACTTTCATCACCTAGGCTAGGAGTATTAAAATTGCTCACAGCCAAATATGAGATCTGTCAAAAAAACACTAAAATTTCATTAAAATCGGTCAAGCCTTTCAACAACAAACACTGTGACACGATTTTTTTACTCATAGCGTAGTTTGACTAGATCAGCGATCACCGAATATAAGCAAAGTTCAGTCAGTCTTCGAGTGGGTGACCGCGGGTGGCATTTACAACTAAGCGCTACCGTGGCTTGGATGACACGTTAACTTGTGGGTCCCGGACCGTTTAGCCATGTCAGATACCTTCAGGCAGCTTAAAAGTTCTAACAACTCTCAACTATATCTGGGGATAGCTACTGTAGTACATATTTGGGTACTTGTTGATCTACCCTCACTATTGTCTATGACAATAAAGTCAGTGTTCAGCCAACTTGCGTGTTTTTCACTACGTCGTTATGTTCTCTCATCGAACAGCACCACCTCTAAGCGATGTAATTCGATGTATGTTCCCACGTAACTTAATACTAGAGATAAGCGGCCGGTTTGCAGAAACAAACCGAGCACTGGTCTTATCAGTAGAGCTGACTATGCGTCTGCGAATAAGACCACCTAGATGCCTAAGTTATCTTGTAAGATGTATCAGTGTATTTTATTCATTAATTATAGTGCCTTCGCATCGGCAACAACTTAGTTTTATTTCTAGTTTTTAAGAAACATTCTCTCGCGCTTCCGAAAGTTAACTGGCGCAGCCGGTAGGATAGTCGGCTGATGCCAGCGCGAAAAGTTCGCTCTTAAATTCGGTGAATTTCCCCCGCGTTGTGCAGTATTAAGTAAACGGTGTTAATACTGAATTCAGTTGTATCCGTTCCGGCTATCCACACGAACCAAACAAATAAGTTATCTACGGGCGCAGAAGATGCAGGTCGGTTGGTGAGTAAGCCTTTTTCGCCTTCCTTAACCTTCCACCCCCATTTTCCTCGTATATTGTAAATTTTGACCTTGGTCATCGGTCAGATTTGCTTGTGTTAATTGTATAATTAGACAATTTGGTCTCAAATCGATCGAATTGTGTTAATTAAGGATATTTAGGTAATAATAGTAATAGTATCTGAAAATTTAATCTCAAATCGATTAAATTGTTTTAATTAAGAATATTTAATAAAAGTAAGTAATAGTATAGGAACATTTAGTCTCAAATCGATTAAATTGTTTTAATTAAGGATATTTAATAAAAGTAAGTAATAGTATCGGAACTTTTAGTCTCAAATCGATTAAATTGTGTTAGTTAAGGATAGATATTTAATAATAGTAATAGTATTAGATAATTTTGTCTCAAATCGATAAAATTTTGCTAATTAAGGATATAACATTTAATATTAAGTAATAGTGTCGGTATAAACTCTACCGAGACTCTAAATTAGGTTTGAATTATTTTGTTTTAGTTATATTAAAATAAAATTAATTAGAAATGGCGCAAGAACATAGAGCTGCTACTCTTGTACAAACGGGAATCCTAAAAAAGGATGCTCTAAAACTTCTGCTGGAAGAAGTAAACTTCAAGGAACAAGGAACAGGGATGAAGTCAAATTTACAAAGATCTCAGTTTTCAATGCCTAGTAGCCAGAATACCATGAGACCCGCGATTCCCGCGCCTCAATTCCAGTTCGGTATACCTGGGAACCAAAATTTATATAGACCACCGGTTCCAAGGTTCGCACAGCTTCGATTTGGCTACCGCCCGCAGCTAGGCTCCGCACCCCAATTTGGGTACAAACCACCCCAATTCGGGTACAAGCCACCCCAATTAGGGTACAAGCCACCCTATGAACAACTTCAACAAGTTAACCCGCCACACTTGCAATCCGGCGACGTATCCTTAAGGACCGCCCGTTCTATTGAATTTAAGCTTAACGAGATAACCAGTGACGATGAACAAAATTTTTACCCTGATAATACTTACCCTTATACTCACAAAAACGACATGTACGGACTATACAAATATGACCATTCAAACGACTTCGAATACAAGTACCCCACTAAGCATGAAACTTGCAATAAGTTGTAGTAAATTTGTATGCCATATACATTTGTGAATTTCAAACATCATCTTGCAGGAACATGTCACTTATATAGATCTTATTGTTATGTTGAAACTTATTAAAAATTATTTTAATGTGTTACTGTTATATTTCGCATGAAAGATTACGTTTCAACTTTGCAGGGATATAGCCTCCCAAACATACCTAAATGTAGTCATAGTCATTTATTGCGTATTTATTTTTATAAGTCCATTTTTATAATATTTTTAAAAAATTAATAAGAGAAAAAATCTAAAATCACAATCAAATAAAAATAATTAATACAAATAAATTATAGTACATTTCGTGTGTTGCTTTCATTAAGTACTCTTCCAGTTTAGGAATTCATTAAGTAATTAACATTGTTGCAAAAATGTGATTGGGACGTTACAAAATAAAACGTTGCTGCAATGTAATTTTACTAACTTCACTGTCTGGCATTGCCTGTACTTTATAAATGAAAGTTTCTGATATGTTATAGTATAACATTGCGACAATTGGTCTATTGTTATATTTTTTATCAACTTTCCTACAACATTACGAATTGTTCTTTTTATTTACCTAACCTACTCGTATGTAAGTAATGTTGCTGAAACTTAATTTTCGAAAGTTATCAAATGTTACTGTGGAGTTTCTTACTTAACATTGAAAAACTAGATGGCGTTAGCATCGCACATTGAAATTCTGCATCGCGGTGGCGTTGTGTTTGCAGTAATTGGTATTCCCATTTGTAAATTTGATTATAACATTCCTTACAGCGGAAATAGGAAAAGTCTCACACATACCTGCCTCTAGGACATGTACTTAAAACTATAGCCTCAACAAAATTTAGAAAAACAAATTAGTTTTTAGAAACTGAAAACCTAGAAATGTAACTTTGCGACAACTAAATAAATGCTAGCAATTCAAAACTAAATAATGCCAAGTGCAAGTTTCATCTGTAATATTTTGTATTTGTAACCTTTTAGCAAGATAGATGAAACAAGTTACTATTACCTTTCAAATTTAAAGTTGCGGAAATGTTAAACGTTATACTTGCGGAAAGTTAACTTTACAACTTTCAGATATATTTCATGTGTAATGTTACTGGAACTTCACGTTTTAAAGTTTTAAAAAGTTTAGGAGATTAGCTCTGGGCAAGTTTATCTACAGCGTGGCCGTTAGGGCTTAGTTTCAAGCTCGCTGTAAGTTTGCATGAACGTTGCAACCACATCTTTGTAAGTTACAGGCTCGTTATTGTTACTTTCAGTAATATTATTGCAACTTTTGCTTGCTTAACGTGACCCTTAAAGAGACTGTAATCCGAGAAAATAATTTAGGGAAATCATCTTATGCGTTAGAACTATACAGTTTATTCATAAGTCGTTTTAGGACTATATTCATTAGATTAAGCGAAATCGAAACCGCTCTAGCTCTAAGCAAGAGCTCCATACTATACCAGTCTATAAGTAATTCCACCGAACTGCTATACCATTTGAACTTGATAGCAGAATCTAGAAACCTGGTATATGTATCCAATGAATTTAATTTAATTAAGATTGAGGAAACTATTGATGTTAAATCTTTTATCAAAAAGGACCAAATTACCTTTATATTGGAAAAAAAATCTCTCTGACCGATAATGTTACGTATAACTATTTTAAATTGTACACATTACCCATCCTCCTCAAACCTGAAAACCTAACCGTTGCCATATTTCCTAAGTACCCATTCCTATTGGCGAAAGGGCTGAAGTATCAGCCAATCGTACAGCCGTGCCGCTCACTCGCTGTTGGAGACGAGTTTCTCTGCGACGATTACAACCACGCCCCATACAGCGGACCCTCATGCGAGAAAAAACTAATGAGGTACGAGGACGCCACTGGCATCTGCAAGCAACACCCCATTCACGTTGAAGACGTGAAGCTGCAGAAAATAGATAGAAACAACTGGATACTATACACCAGATCGGAAACCACCCTCACAGAGACCTGCGGCGAAGAGGCTTCGAAGCAGCAGATATGCGGAACGCACGTTGTGACGCTGAATAGGCCCTGTGATGTCACTGTCAACGGGACGACCATCCGGTACCACCGCCTTTACACCGAAGCGGACCCAGGGACCCCACTACCCATCATCAACCTTCCGAAATTACGCGCAACCGAGAACCTATCCAGTGCACATGCACTCAACATGCGAGAGATTGCACTGGACGAAGTTAAATACATGGCCTTTGCTTTGAAGAACAGTGAAGTTTTCGGTGATAACAGAGAAAAAGACTCTACAATTAGTATCATAGCATTAGGATTAGTAGTATTAAGTATAGTTTTGATATTTTTTTATGTTTCGTACACCAAAATTAATCCTTTCATTCAAAATTATCGGAATCCCTCTAAAATCGAGTGCTCCGATAATTTTTCGCTTAGGGAGGGAGACGTTATGTTCTCTCATCGAACAGCACCACCTCTATTACTCTAAGCGATGTAATTCGATGTATGTTCCCACGTAACTTAATACTAGAGATAAGCGGCCGGTTCGCAGAAACAAACCGAGCACTGGTCTTATCAGTAGAGCTGACTATGCGTCTGCGAATAAGACCACCTAGATGCCTAAGTTATCTTGTAAGATGTATCAGTGTATTTTATTCATTAATTATAGTGCCTTCGCATCGGCAACAACTTAGTTTTATTTCTAGTTTTTAAGAAAAATTCTCTCGCGCTTCCGAAAGTTAACTACGTGGTGGCAGCGGTGATAATTGTTTTTGCCGATAAAACAATTCAAACAATTACCCTCATATAATATAAATATACTACAGCCACCTTGCCATGAAGTTAGATACATACGATTTTTTTTATTAATTATTAGATTTTATTGCTTTCCCTATAGTTCGAAACCATGTTTACTAGAAAACGTATGTAATAATTGTAATGTTCCCAGACCCAAACAATAAACCAAATAAAAACTAGAAATAAAACCCACTCCGATTGTAATCCACAAAACAGAATCCATATTAGCTCTTAGTTTCATACATTTTTCTCTTATTATTTCCGTGAAAGCCGAGAATAACCTGAAGGTTATTTCACCATTATCCATTTTGTATTTTGTGATTTATTCTCCGAGTTTTGTTTTATGCTTTAGTGAGCTGATTCTAAGCCCCGTGCTGGAATTACGTTCTTTATTAACTTGAGAAAAATATGGAAATGAGTGGTTTTCGTTTTTGCGTATCTCTGCTTCTTTTGGGTAGTATTAGCATGATTTTAATATGATATACGACTGTCTTTATCGTATCAAAATTATATTGTATTGTTTTTTTTTGGTAACTTAAAAAATTATGGAATATTATTGAATACTAGCTGACCTGGCGAACTTCGTTTCACTTAGGGGTATGAAAAATAGATAGTAACCGATTCTCAGACCTACTGAATATGCATATAGAATTTGGTAAAAATCAGTAAAGCTGTTTCGGAGCAGTAAGGTACTCGTAATTAACATTGTGACACGAGAATATTATTTATAAGAAGAAGATTAGCATGATTTTAATAAGATATGGGTACGACTGTCTTCTTTGTAGCAAAATGAAATTGTATTGTACTTTACTTGATGGTTCAACTTATATGAGATTTAACTTTGAAACAATTCACTATTTTTGTGAATTATTTTTTCTGTATTGAAGAATTACTTTGAAGATAATGTTGATTTGGTAGTAGGTGCTGTATACAATAATTATTTTTTGCAAAAAATGACATGACCGATTTCAACCGTGTACAGAATTCGCGAATATTTCGCACGGATCGATGTAGCATTTTTCACATTATTGTTGAGTTATCAAAAATGGCTCAGCCGATTTCGATAAAATTTGAATGGGGACCAATTTCGAAGTATACTCTGTTAGCTGCGCTTATTAAAGAGGGTACCTACACATAGTCGCAACACTCTTCGGTATTGCGACGGTGAGGAGTATATGGAATGAGGGTAGACAGAGAGATGGTTTTGTGCGACAGGCTGGAGTGGCAGTCTGTGATAGTGATCAGTGGTGTACGGGTGAGTCTGAAACAACTTTGATAAGCCAGTAAGTAAAAAAAAGAATTATAGAAATCGGACTACTAAGTGTACCTCCTCCGTTTCGTTGGTCAAAAAAGAGAACGTTTTTGAATGAATACATTTAAATACATTTTACACGTGAGAATTTTGGAAAAAACGTCGTTGTACGGGTGTTTGTGTCTAAGTTATTATTTAAGTTCTAATACAAAATCAAAACTACTGCTATTAACTACTTACTATAATTAGGTATTATTAATTAGTTAATTACAAAAAAAAAAACATGTTATTAAATGTTATATCATTTATTTTCTCTCCTTCACGATCACTAGATTGTATTTATAGGGTTATCTGCTTGTCCTGTGTACTAAGCCGAAAAGTATTAATTGAGAACCATCATTATGAACATCTTTTACTATGGGTACAACCCAAAAAAACAGCTGTTCCATAAAAAACTCCAACTCTGAATCAACAAAATGTATGAAACTGACATTTTTCAGGTTGACCTAATAGAGAAGTTGTTAATAATATTGGTCTGACTCTGAATGACCTCCTTTCCGCTTAGTAAACTATTTCTGGATTACCCTGGATACGTTTCTATAGTAAAGATGTTTCTACCTTTACGCAAATATCTACAGAGCCATAGTCCCTAAGTGAAATTAGTAAAAAAATGTCCAAGTGCCGTCATACATACTGACTTAGATATTTACATTAAATAATTCACATGACCCGTTCTCGAATCTCAATGTTATGTCACCTAATTAGGGCTTGTGACTAATATAAATATGACTTGTTAGTGTGCACTTTGGCAACGTGCTACGTTACACTCGGCTTGCAATCGCCTTATTAACCTCCGACGCAAAAGAGGGGTGTTATAAGTTTGACGTGTCTGTTTGTCTGTGTGTCTGTCTGTCTGTCTGTGGCATCATAGCACCCGAACCACTGAACCGATTTCAGTTTAGTTTTTTTTGGATGAAAGGAGACTTAATCGAGAGTGTTCTTAGCTATGTTTTATAAAAATCGATTAAGCCGTTTAAGAGTTATGGTGGGTTAAAGTGGGGATGGAAGAACCAAAATTCTATACTAATGTGCCCAAAATGGTTGTCAATTGAAAGTTTGTTGTCAAATATTTTTGTATCGGGGGTTTTTTAAATTTTTAATTTATGATTGTTATCAATATATTACGGCGCAGTTAGATAAACTGATATGTGAAATAAACATGTTCACGGATAAACTGAAAAACTGCGAGTTATGACTAGCTAAAAAGCCTGCCCACTACTTGCTTGCTTGCTTGGGTGGGGTTTTGTCTCGGACACTTTTTTTGCACGATTGTGACTCTAGATATTATTTGCTCGAAGATTTCTGCCTTCTACGTTTCTACTATGTTTATTACGTTCCTACAGTGGTTTCTACCTACCTGTACTAAATCTTCGTAAACATTTTCTATCGTAAATGATACCGAAACATCCCACTAAAAACTCTTTTGAACCTTTTTTTCTCATTCCCGAGGGAAATATGAGGATAAGACAAATAGGAGGAAGAGAGGGTCCGATTTCCAAGTGTTTAGATGAAATATGGCTGACTTGATAAAGATACTGGACAGACGGCGGGCGTGATTTTTTATAAAGTGTTCGTGATGGCGAGAAAATGGGAAAAAAGTGGAAAAATATTTTTGTAATGATTTATTTACAAATAATTGACTGCTTGGGTGGCTCAGTGTTTAGTGACCCTGACTTATGGATTCTGGATTGACAAAGCGTGGGTTCGATCCCCACCCAGGGCAAGCATTTAGAATAAGAAGAAGAAGAATGATTTATTGGCCTTATAACAGTCGTTACACTGGGCAAGTCATTTTACATTTAAAATAATTTATGCAAACAATTAATGAAAATATCATAAATGACAATATCATATTTATGTGATGAACATAGGTGATTGCTCTGTGTCTGGATTCTGGGTGTTATTCAGGTACTATCTATGTAAGCATGTATTTGAAATATGTAGTATATCAATCTCTGACAGCCATAACACAAACTTTGCTTTTTTGGGGTCAGAGACCGTGTGTAAGATGTCCCCTTATATGTAATATAATATATAATTATTTTTCGCATAATATGACACCACCGTCTTTCACCGTGTACAGAGTTTGAATAGTTTGCTCGAATACAATTTATACAATTTTTACGTTATTGTTAATTTTTCAAAACCAGCTCAGCCGATTTCTGTAAAATTTGAATCCCATTCAACCTAGGGAGTAGGTTTACTCTTTTGAACTGAAAAATAATTTTTCGATTCGGTTCACAATTGGCGACATTATCGGTGAACATAAACAAAAAAATACATACACACGAACATAGAACCTCCTCCTTTTTGGAAGTCGGTTAAAATAGTACACATGTTGTCGCCATCATAGACTTTGAAAATCCCAAAATAATTGGAGCGTTCCTTTCCTCCCCATTGGTTCTGTCTGGACCTTTTGGCACATTCGGCGACGAGTGCCATCTGTTCCCGGCGACGCGTATCGCCCCCGAGGAAATCATACAGGCAAGTGATTCTGATAGATATCGGACACTATCGTTAAAATATATTTTCCCTCTTTCTATTCTGTCTGTTTGTAGAGTTCCGTACCCAAAGGGTAAAAACGGGACCCTATTACTAAGACTCCGTTGTCCGTTGTCTGTCTGTCCGTCTGTCTGTCTCCATACTGTATCTCAAGAACCGCTATAGCTAGAAAGCTGAAACTTTCACAGATTATGTATTTTTGTGGCCACTATCAACAAACACTAAAAACAGAATAAAAAAAAATAATGAAGGGGGGCACCCATACAGTACGGAACCCTTCGTGCGCGAGTCCGACTCGTACTTGGAAGATTATTTTTAATTCACTATAAAGCGGCGCACAAAAAAAAAACTTTCAATCCTTGTATACTTCTATGTCTTACAAATGGTTGCGAGGATTGGGCACTTGACAATATAAAGAAGGAAGGGAAGACCAACAAAGAGAATGGAAGATGAAATAAGAAATAACAGCTGGTCCCTATTGGGAAAGAACCGCCCTGGATAGGCTTCATTGGAAAGAGCTAGAAGAGGCATTGCCAAAGGGCTCTCTGAAATTAGAGATTTCATTTAAAGTCAGGTTAAAACAAGTAGTAATATTATAATTCAAGTTAAAAATATATAAAGTAAACTTTAAAACAGAGAAATGGTTAAAGAAATTCAGAAATAAGGGCTTATTATATGACATTGTAAAGCAGCGTAAAATTTATGTTTTCTGCGCAAGATTAATTTTTATATCACTAAAACTAGTTAAAGAGTAATACAATGCTAGCTTGATGTTTATTTTTCGAATTTAATATCGGGGCCTACTGACATTTGCGATGTTAAGTGCCATCTGTCCCCGACGACGTGTGCCGCCTTTAAGGAAATCACATAGTCAAGAGGTTCTGATGGACATTTTGCCAAAGTATATATAGAACTTGAATGCCGTTAGCACGTCCCAGGGTGTACTCTCGTTTGGTCAGAAAAGTTATCCTTCAATGTCTGATATGGGTGTTAGCTATTTTTGACCTTCAAAGAATATCTACGATAATGAATTTGAATCAAATGTATAATCAATTAAAAGACGATATTCAAAAACAGTTACACCATTATCTTAATATTAATAAATTACGCGTCACGTTGTTTGTCCGCGATGGACTCCTAAACTACTTAACCGATTTTAACAAAATTTTGCACACTATGTGCAGTTTCATAAAACTTGAGAGGTAGGTTAGTTTGTATCTCAATTAATAGGCTCTGTCGTTGTTTCGCCCCGCAAGCTGTTCGGCCCGCGGGGCGAATCGACGAAGACTATTTTTGAAGGCCCTCTTTCGCCCCGCATTGTTTGGAGCGGGGCGAAAAAGGGCATTCAAAAAGAGTCAGCGGCGATTCGCCCCGCGAATCCCCCTATCCCCCTCCCCACTATCAAACCTCGCCGACAGCAAAAAAATTGTTAATATGTATATTTATTAAACCCGTGTGTCAAGTTTTGCCAAGTGAAAAATGAAAAATGGACCTGTTCACGAAAACCAAAATCTGGTAAAAGAAAAGCAAAATTGCCGTTACTGAAACGGATATGTTTGCTTACGCTCGATTCAATATAAAAACACTATTTCAAGTGCTTGTAAGCTTCTCACGTCTGTACGTGGCTCAATTATAAGGCAACAGAATAGCAAAGGTGTTTAATCTACTAATTTCCTACCGCCTTGTTACTGCAGTGTGTCGCCGCCTTAATGATGGGAGGGCTACCACTCAACTTTTTGTGTGCCTGTCAGTGTGAACGTTTAGATCTATTGAACAACAAGGGCCTGATTTTCTATCTACAAAACGTGACGTTACGCGTTAAGTATATTTTTATTTCCACCGATTTCGTTTGGAAGATTTTTTTTAAATTCAAAATTACTTTAAACTTGTAAACCGAATCTTTGTTATGTTATTTGAAAAATAAACGTTCTTCACACCAATTTTTTAACATACAGAACGTTGGGGGCACGTTTTCATAACAAAATCAATCATTCTGCAGGACAGGATTAAATTGTAGTTTTGTGTAACTTGAATCACCTGACTGATTTGGTTTCTTAAATTAGCAACTTGGTCCTTGTCGATTCTTAAATACTTGGTAACCCCATCTTTTAGTAAGATCATGCAGAACATCGTATCCTATCACGTACCGACAGTTTCAGTAAATTTAACCTTATGATCTTGTACTGGATGTACTAGTCGTACTCTGAACAGTAGATCTCGCAATACTTCTTATTAACTGGATCTTCATAAGCCTACATCTCGACTCAGGGCTAGATCGATTTGGGTCATACTCGAAAACCTGATTTGAAATTAACATTTTTTTAAAATTTTTTTTACATCTTTTCACGTTTTCAACGATCTTGTTAAATATGATCGATATCGCCTGGTAAATAGTGCAACGGCAAATTTTCCCTTTTTTGAGGAAATTAAAAAATCACCGCCAGCAAAAAAGTCGAGTTTTTCTTTGTTTCCGTCATGGGCGCTGTACAAAAATGTTTAGATCTACATGGCAACTACACTGTAGTTTTTGTTAACAAATATACTCGAACTTAAGACTGCTACTGAGTGTCTAATAAATATAATTATTTTTCGCAAAAATAAAACCACCGACTTCCACCATGTACATAATTCGAATGCATTCGTAAATGCACGAATTGACGTCTATGTACATTATTGTCGATTTTATCAAAAACGACGCAGCTGGTTTCGATAAAATTTAAATGAGACCACCTTGGAAGTATAAGTATACCCTTTTGAAATAAAAATATTTTTTGAATCGTTTAACAATTGGCGAAAATATCGATGAATCTACTCAAAACAAAAACAAAACAAAAACAACTGTCGATTTTCCTTCGATACACACGAAGCGGTTTGACTCAACTTTTCTGATGAATACCGCCAGGGAATGGAACCGTCTTACAGCTTTCCTATTTCCTAAGAGACATAATCTAAAGCTTTTCAAGACCAGAGTGAATAGGTATCTTCTAGGTCTGCGTGCTTCATCTTCCACCACAACGTCGCTTACCACCAGGAAAGTTGGTGGTCAAGCGTGGGCTTATTCGTGTTAAAAAAAGATGAACGTAGTACCTCCTCCTTTTTGGAATTCGGTAAAAAATAAAATAAATTATTGAAATACGCTACAAAAACACACAAACCCACTGAATACCCCAATCAATCTCCCACAAGCTGTTTGCTGGCCTAAACAATATGTTGTAATATGGTAATTAATCACAAAATCTAAATTAAATTGGATTCAGGGCCGCTCGGTATGTATACATAGGTATGTATATAGGATCTTTGTTATAGATGTGTTTAGTAAATTAAAAGGACCTTTGAAAAGGAAGTCCCATTGTATCGATAAAATGCATTGAGAGGTATTGTGTTTTTATGTAAATAATGTGCAATCGTTTTAGTAATGTAAATAAAACAATCATGAGTTAATATTATTGGTTATTTATTAAATTAAAAATATTTAAGTACAAGAATAGTAAAATATATTTATTCAACTTAAACCTAAGATTAAAGATATCCTGAAAAAATGCACATTCTATTACCAAGATCAAATAGATACATTCAATATGATTCTAACGATATATCGTTTGGAACTCGTACAAAAGTTGCGAGAAGTATCGCGATTTTAGTTGGTCGCGGCGAATATGCGAAAAAAATCAGGTCTAGCGCCATCTTTCCGGTCTGCCGGAGGAGAGGTTAAGTATATAGTATCTTTGTTATAGCTCTGTTTAGTAAATTAAAAGAATCTTTTCATTAAAAATAGTAAATGTTACTGACAAAATTGGTTATAGTCAGTAAGTGTTGCCGTCGAAAAAATGCAATGGAAAACCAAAAGCAAAATGCTTGAATGTTTAAAAGTGGAATGGGCTACTATTAATCCAAAAAAATGAAGTGGGAAGCCGCGTTATAAAAAGCGATTCAAAAATACTAAATAAATATATATTTAGCACATAGACAGTGCTATGCGAGACGAAACCGCGTGCTAGTACTCCAACCTTGAGAACGATCGCCAAATGCGATCGAAACTATAGTAGCAGTTTTCTACAAAAACGCAGCGTGAGTAACACCTGGAATGTGCCAAAACCACGCTAGTTTCCATTGTAAATATTTCTTGTTCACAGAACTTCATTAAGTAAGTAAGTTTGTATAGGCCGGGTGGCTAGCCCTGGTGTCAGAGTTTTTAGGCCGCCTGAAAGCCTCTGACTTTCCTAAACGGTTAAAACAACCAGAACCTATAATTTAACGTGTCATCTGAGCCACGGAAGCGCTCAGTTGGAAAATGCCACCCACGGTCACCCATCCAAATACTGACCGTGCGAAACGTTGCTTAATTTCGGTGATCGCTGACAAACGTCTAATAAAATTACGCTACGAGCGCTACATTAAGATACTGAATCAAAACTTAGTAAAGAAATACTTAATAGTTTTTGTATTTTGTAGCCAAAAGCTTTGTAAAAATTAACTCTAGTGCAAATGTAACTAATTTGCCTTCATGCAAACTGAAGGAAAATGCGCCAATCTTCGAGTGCTCTTAGCGCGAGTGGCTTAATTGGAAATTCCTTCAAAAGAATGCCTTTTTTCTCAGAAACAGGCCTTTAGGTCATTGTGGACGTGAGAAAAATTTATCGTCTGTTTAATTAAACCAGCCAAGTTAGAGTTACTGTGGGAATTTCACGTTGAGCTTAGCATGATATATATAATATGGCGTGTAAAGTTTACTTGATAGAATTTAATATTGTAATAATACGTAGCGAGACTATAAGGCTCAATTCTTAAGGCTTTTGAACATTTTTAACATAGTTTCAATTTTATTGTCTATATTGGGCATACTAATAGAAAAAAACATAATTCTGGAGATTTAATTGCAAATGTAAATGTAGAAAAGAACTATTTTTTGCAAAAAATGGCAAAACCATTGTCTATTGTGTGCAAAATTCGAGTAGTTCGCTCGAAATGATGTAGTAAAAACGCCTTGGCCGATTTCGATATAATTTAAATAGTGGTGCCATTTAAATTCCCCTTCGAGAGTATATTCTTTCTAACTAAAAATATTTTTTGATTCGGTTCACAAATGGCGAAAATATCGATGAACATACACAAAAAAAATACATACAGACAGACATCCTCCTTTTTGGAAGTCGGCTAAATTCAGATTTAGTTAAAAGCCACAGCTGATATGTGTCTCAAATTGCGGGGATATTTTGCTAGTTATATACGATTTTACATTGTTGATGAAGCGTAAGCGAAGATCTCCGTTTTAGACACGGCCATTTTGTTTTTCTCTGTCCAGATGTTGGTTTTCGTCTACAGGTCGAATTCTCAATGGATCTCGACAAAACCAGGTTTATGTACAGGGTTATTGATAATCAATTAGCATCGTTTTAGGGGGTTATTCTGTACATCAAAACTAACAACTTTTGTTCAACGACTTTTATACCGATTGAGCTGAAATTTTGCGCGTGAAAATCGCGTGAAAATTTAGTACTATGATGACATGGTGCTGATCTGATGATGGAGCTGGAAGGTGGTCATAGGAACTCTGTAATGAAACGACGCAACCCGATCGAGTTTTGGCTCGTTTGATTCGTCTTGTAACTACTTGTTCAGTAAAAGCTTGTCTTAAAAAAAGGTTTCTTTTTTACTTGTTATTCCAATACAAATACATTATCTACCTTCAATTTTAAGCATATCCTCCAAAAATGTTATTCCTTCCTAAAACTTTACTGAAACTTACGAGCGTTCGTCTTTTTCCCACTACACACTCCATTAACCCCTGAGCCGTACAGAAATAAAACAAAAATAATAAAAGTTCCCTCGAAACGATTTGTCGTCTCGCCGAACATTAAATCTACCGAAAACTGGAAACTAAAGCCGTGACGGTTCGGTATTTACTCCTATTCTGATTATACCTACAGGGTTATCCAGGAGAAGTACACCGAGTAAATAGGCGTGCTACACCCTAAACCGCATGTCTGTTTAACATCAGGCAGTATTTCCTGACTACTGCGGGTAGCATCGTTTCTTTTGTTTATGTAACCTTATGTTGTTGTACGAAATAAAGATTTTTTTTTAATTTAGTCAATAAAAACCTATAAGTAATAAAATAAAAAAGTGATGTACCTACTAAGCCGAAAGGAGGTGATACAAACAATTATTAAAAACAACAGAAATTTTAGAAAAAAATTATCTGTTTTATAAATTTTGTCGATTCCTAGTTGCACAGTTCTTATTGTATGGGACAGACGATAGGTAGTATTAATCACCTCCTTTTGGATTAGTACAGGGTTAGCAGATAACCCTGTAGAGCACCGTGACGTTGTGACAGTTTTCTTTTTTTTTGCAAAAAATATTTTATCGTATTATCTGCACAGAAACATGTTCTCCCACATGGGTCTAATTAGTAGGAACCGAGTAGCCCAAAGAGCTATGAAGAGGGCTATCCTCGGAATCTCTCTGCGAGATCTAATCATGTATGAGGATGTTCGTGGAAGAAACTAAGTTGCTAACATAGCCCAGCGGATCGGCAAGTTCTAATAACAGTAGGCAGACCACAAAGTCGATTTCTTGAATAACTTTGTAACATGTTCTAGGTCTAAGTTCTAGTTAATAAAGATACCATAACACATTAAGAAACTAGACTGTGTTAATGGTTTTCTTACACAAAAATAAGTAATATAACTAAGACGAAAATAGTAAATAAAAGCTACGAATTTGTAGCGTTATTTTATTTATCTAAACTCAAAGCTAATTGACTATAAACAAACAATGAAACAAAGCCCACAAAAGTTAATTTTATGCCAAACGACTCGATTAATTCCCAAAAATAACCTAAAAAGCGCATTAACTGGAGTATGAAATTGTCGGATCCACTTCCTTCCAGATCGTTCCAGAAAAAATAAAAGTCGTTTCCTTTGAGACGGTATTTCCATCATTGGATGTTGCATGGGTATTTAATATGTTTATATTTTTATCTTTATTATTTTAATATGTGTTAGTAAGATTGCTTTACCCATTTTTAATCGGAACCGATTAAAATGCCATAATATGAAAAGGAATGTAATAGATTACACAGATGTTTTTAGTATACTTTGTTTTTCCATTCAAAAAGTTTATTTGCTGTCAACGAAATCCTGATTTCTTTCAATCATTATTCTGAATTACAATGTTATGTACCTCTGACAATCATTACCCATATTTCCTAGCTTGTCCTTCGGCAAAAGCCTTCTCTAAGTCTTTCTTAATTTGCATTCATTCCATTCTGGATAAATTTTAATATTACTGGATTTCTGAAAAATTAATTATAGGTAAATTAAAACTTACAAAATTTACGTGCGAATGAGACAGCTGTGGCTTGGCTATAAGGACCGTTAACCGAAGTATGAAATTGTCTGGAAGAAAAATAAATAAGAGATTTGTCCTTTGCCACGGTATCTTCGACATCGGATGTTGCACGTCCATTTCCCGTCGGCGCAATACGAACACAATATCTCTTTTTCAGGACCTTTTGAAATGTCTATAATGATACAAGAACCAGTGTGAAGTTAGTAGCCAAATCCAACTCTAGTGTTCAATATAATTCGACCAAATAAAAAACTATTTTCTGAAAGTACAAAGCTTTCAAAAATCTATTTCATACTGTTACAAAAAAACTTTAATTTTTGTCTAAGTTACAAAATGTACACAACACAACTTGGACATGGATACCACTGAAAATATGAAAAATTAATCGGCCAAATACGAGTAAGACTCGCACACGCAGGGTTCCGTACTGTATGGGAGCCCCCCTTAAATATCTTTTTTATTTTTATTTAATAATTTATCATTGAATTGTATATAAATAATACAACTAAACAATCTGTGAATATTTCTAGCATCTACCTGTTAACATTATTAATATCCAGCGAAAAACGGTTAAAAATTCAGGTTTGTTGTATGGGAGCCACCTTAAGTATAATTTTATTATGATTTTAGTATTTGTTGTTATAGCGGCAACAGAAATAAATCATCTGTGAAAATTTCAGCTTTCTAGCTATCACGGTTCATGAAACACAGCCCGGTGACAGACAGACAGACGGACAGACGGACATCAAAGTCTTAGTAATAAGTCCCGTCCGTTTTTACCCTTTGGGTACGGAACCCTAAAAAGTGACTTAGTACAAATACTCACAGTGTATTTTGACCCCGCCGTCATTGTAAAGTCAAGTATACGTACTAGGTATTTCATCTGAATACAAAAGGCATTTATCAATAGGAAATCTTTCATTCATTCAAAACTAAACAACAAGGTTTTTTCGGATGAACTATTTTTATAGGTACTTTACGGTTTTCTGGACACATTCAAATATTTCAGTGAAATAATATCTTTTTATAAACACTTGTTTTTTAGCATTTTTTTTTTTTATATTATTGTAATTTTTGGCGTACAATAAAGATAAATTTATATATTTATTATTTAAAGTACTCGATTAGTAGTTTTCATATTATTTTTAGACCCAAGTTTTCATACTATTTTACACCCAAGCTTACAAATGAATGTGCGAATTAGACATCTATGGCTCAGCTAAAAGAACCGTTTACCGAAGTATGAAATTGTCTGAAAAAAAAAAAGAAATTCCTTTGATCGGAGAGCGAATGGTATCTCCGCCGCCGGAAGTTGCACGTCCATTTCCTGTCGGCGCGATACGATCACATTATCTCTTCGGGACCTTTGAAATGTCGATAATGATAGATACAAGAGACGTTTTTAGTAAAAAATCATTCATTCGTACAAAACTTATAACAATATAAAGGATTTATTTAGCATTAAAAATATGCTTATCAATTAAAAACGTGCCAATGTAATAAATAATAAGTCGTCTATGTGTTAGCTGCGCTTATTAAAGAGGGTATCTACACATAGTCGCAACACACTTCGGTATTGCGACGGTGAGGAGTGTATGGAGGGTAGACAGAGAGATGGTTTGGGCGATGGGCTGAAGTGCCAGTTGGTGATAGTGATCAGTGGTGTATGGGTGAAACAACTTTGATAAGCCAGTAGTTGGAGCCAGCCTTGTAAGTACTTTGAGTTTTGTAATGACTGCAGAGATATTGGAGGTCCGTATTTTTGTCCAATGGTGTATTTTTGTCCAATGGTTTCAGTTGTTTTAAATATGTATACTCGTTTCAATTTTGTATTTTGTTAGTTGAATGACGAGACCTATTGTTGGCGGTACTATGTATTATTATACAGATATTGTATTTTTAATTATAGTATTAAGCTCGATACGTCAATAAATGATTCTGATTCTGATTCTGATTCTGTATCATCTGAGTATCCTACTAGAATCTTAATGATGCTGTTGAAGCATTATGCCCATCAGCTAACATATATCACATTGAGACCCTTAAACTTAATTCATCCCAAAATAATTTGATCTCCGTTGCTTAGTGAGTATACCAAACGAACAAACACACTTTCGGATTTATAATATTTGTATGGATTGGGAATCTTTTGAAATGTCGATAATGATACTAGTAGCATTTATCGATAGGAAATCTTTATTCATTTAAAACTAAACAGCAAGGTTTTGTCAAACGAGAAATTTCCATATTTTACGGTTTTATCGACGCACTAGAAAATAACAGTAGAAAAATTATTTTAAAAATTCAAAAAAAAAAAAACTGAAATCGCTATTTAAACACGTGTGTCTTTTATACGTTCCATTTTACTGGATATATCAAAATGATTTTCTTCTATGACTAGTTCCTGGATGTTTACTAAAGTTATTTATTTAAATGATCGCAAAATGGAGAATTTCATAGCTTACGTATTAAGTAATTAACTATCAGTAGTAAATTTCCAATTAGTGGCTTGCTAGGGTAGTAACGTGGAAGCTGCTTCTTTTTCGCATTTTTGTGAAGTTGAAATAAAGAATAAGATTTTATGAAAAATACAGCCACCTCACACCATAATAACTCGAACCAATAACGTGTAATTCCAAATCACGATGAAAAAAAAAAAAACATAACATAAATAATCATCAAGCATCTCAACAAATTGACAAAAAAGAAATATTTTATGTTCCAATCGACAAAAGAAGGTCAAGTCAGCTACTAACGCGGGGATGAGACCGAAGCCTCTTTTCATCTTTATTTCGACATATTTGACAGCTTATACAAATCCATTACTGAATCTTCAACTTAACTGGTGGCAGGAATTAGTACGGCTCATGCCAGCACCGGTTTGCGTAGTAACTACGGACCTCCCGGCTATCCAACTTGCAGACGAAAACACCCTCGTAACGTCGAGAAAATTCCATTTGCGCGATTCAGAACTCAAACTGTCACAATTAATTTCAACCTCCTTCATACTTCTCTATCTCTTGAGATTTTTATTCCTAATTCAAAGTCATGCAAACATTTAGTCAGATTTTTTTCTATTTACAAAATCGTCACAGATTCTAAATAAAAAATTGACAACAGATTTTCTCGTTTGTTACGAAAATATCTGTAGCGGAAAGGGGACGGAAAATTGTCTCGCCTGGACTCCATTCGCGCATGCGTGAATTGTGAAGAGGTCGAATATGAAATAGAATAAGGTTTTGTTACTCAGTATGCTTGGAATAACATTCGCGTGTTTTGTAAGCGTAGCGTAACGATGGTATGATTTAGAACTACTTTAAATTCGAAATTTAGAATCTCTATAGATAAAACATTTGATAAAACACGTGAAAAATGTTTTATCGGCCGACATTGTAGACCTACTTCTACTTGGTTCGAAAAATCAACAATGAGCTCTGTTTGAGTTGATTTTGATATCGCAGAACTAACTTTAAAGAAAGTGTTGTAAGTCTAAGTCATAATTGTGTTGCTTTATTTATGAAATACGACTAAAACTGTCACAGGAAAGTTAATATTAACGTAACTAAAAATAAAAGAAATTATAATAATAATGAAATGGACCAAATAATCACCATATTCAGCGATTAACATAGGTTAAGTTGAGGTTGCAATTGTTATTTATTAATCGAGCGAATGAAGTGACGAATGAAGTGAAAGCTATTTTGCTTTTGTTTGACAAGATGTTGGTTTTCGTCTACAATTCGCATTTTTCAACGAACCTCGGTAGCTCACACAAATTTTATACAGTCATTAATTCATTTAGATTTTTTTGATAGATTCGTCGTCAATATTTGGTTGGTGTTTGCCTCAAAAAGAGAGGAAAATTCCTATCGCGCTATTTATCAGCCATTTTCAATAATATTTGGCAAAGTTTTTAAGTTAGTACTAACAAGATTTGCAATTTTGAACCAAATCATTCGAGAGCAAGTCGAGGTATTAGCTTATGAAGATTCAGTTACAAAATACCAATAAAATACAAAATACAAAGTCGTTTATTTGTGCAATTAAGAAGCACGATTGATTTCTTGGTTCCCTGGCCCTTAAGCTAGGTCAGTATCCTGTATTTTAAGAGCCAGTACCTTTCTTCTGACAATGACTGCTCACAAAAAAGTAATTTTAGTTTCATAATTTTTTTTTACTTAAATCTAAAGTAAATTCTTATTTATCAATTTATTTATTAATTATTATTTAGTTAAAGAGATGTGTCGCAAGATCTGCTTTCTGTTTGGAGAACTAATTGTAGAAGTAACTTTAATTAAAGTAAAATTGCACTAAGAACTGTGTATCCCAGACTTTAGGCAACTATTATCGTGTCCAAAAGATTATCCTCGTGCAACTAGGCCATAGAGATCAAAGTAGAGACTTTTAGACTCTATGTAGTAATAACTCATACACTGAAAAATTCATGTTTTGAAACATACGGTGTTTAATGATGCCTATATTAAGAATGCAGTTTTGAGTAAGCGCATATGATAAAATGATTTTTGTTGTGCTCTGTGAGGCAAAATAACTAAGAACTTTTAAAAAAAGAATAAAACCAAAATATCATTTACCGGCTTAAAAATAAAACAAGTCATTTGTGTTATCTTTAAACTAAGCACAGCTTTTATTTTGGAAACTAACACATTTTACATTTTTATTTTACACATTTTTTACTTTATGTTACGAGAAATATTACTTGCGTTATTTAATAATCGTTACGACTATAGTTTTAGCCACATTCGGTGGTCTTTTTCAAGTTGGCGAGAGCTGGCAAGTGCGCGCGGTGTACCTAGTGAGTTTATTTTCAATCATTGCGAGATAACACTTGCTAGCGGTCGAATCTATAGTCGTTACGACTACAAAATCACTTAAGTCATTTTCCGTTACATAAAGCATGTAAAATAATTAGGTTTTTTTTTGCAAGTGCATTTATTAACTACGAAAAAATACAATACTACTATTACCTATGCTAAAACTACATAATTAAACTACTACCACATACAAAACAATTAATCACTAATAACAACCAGACACGGCAAACACCTTTGTGCAACAGATAAATTCTTGCCCTGGGTGGGAATCGAACCCACGACCCAGTACCATTATTCAGGACCATTAACCACTGAGCCACCGGCACCGAGGCAGTTGATCAAGATGACATGTCCTATCTATCTCGATATATCTATGAACTAACCCTTACTAAGCCATGTCCCATAAAACTATCTCCTTATATCTAAGCCATCCTCACCCTAACTTAACGTCCAACCAATTTACCGTAATCCACTTTGGTCTTTAACTTAACTGTAGCTTAAAATATATACCTACTTAACTGGCGTTCAGCCAACAGCCCTGCCTGCCTTTCGAGATACAAAACAAGAAGAAATAGAGCTGTGTAGATCGAAGTTCTAGCGCACACTTGCTACATTATATTTCATTATATAATGTACTTATTACACACACTTACTACATTATATTATATTATATTTCATAGTAAAGTGTTGATAAAGTTATGGTTATAAGTGATGTTTTTTTTTTACTTTAATTGCTAAATTTTCAAGTCGTATTTTTGAATGAGTAAGTAAAGTAAGCTCATAGCAAAAGTTTAAGAAAACATGGGAAAAGAAGACTGCGTTTTCCTACATTTTCTTTATCGCAGCTTTTTTAGTATAACTATGATCATGACGCATGAAACTGCGCTGAAATAGCGAACATTCATATGATTTTCAATAGTGATTTGTGAAATCTTAAGCAGGGTTTTCATTAACAACACATGTCCTATAGTTTACAAAAATGGCTACCATGCGGAAGCTTCTTCACTATTCATCCACATCATAGAATAATAACGCCGAGAATGATAGTTGCATATCAAAAAAATCTCGAGAGTGAAGCATCAACACGATTGATGTATGCGCGAGTCATACGTATTTACACGCGGCAACACGCACACTACGATACAAGTAATGTTACTATCAGAATCAGATTACCCCAACGAGTTGGGAAATTGTTTCAGAGCCTTTAGTACAGATTTTGCATAACTTATACTTGTGCGTTTGAGTGTGGCTCCAAACATTTCTGTTAGTTCTTCCTCGTTTTCACCAGGAGCGCTTTATTTAGCTTACCCCGTTGGTTTTCTTGGGTGAAATTTAGTCATTGAAATGTTACCCTTTTCCTGTCAACCGATTGCTCTTAAATTTGGTATACTTCCTTGGTTCTTGTGACAATAAAATTATGTTTATTCAATATTATTGTAAAAACAAGATGGCCGCCGCTATAAAATGGCGGATAACCTTTTTTTTTAATTCCATCAGTATGGGTATTACATGAAAGGGCTTTTCGTGTGGAACTCAGTTTGTAGTAACAAAGTAAATCTAAAAACACAAAAATGAAATTGGTATTTTTTTTAACTAAACGGTTTTATGTACTAAAAGATAAAAAATAATAATTCTAAAATAATATCGTGGGGCGCATCATACATAATGAAATCTTTCAGGCGAAGGCCTCACGATTTTATTTTTGAGGTATTATTTTTTATCTTTTAGTACATAATTATAACCGTTTAGTTAGAATACGATTTTTACCAATTTAATTATTGTGTTTTTAGTTTTACTTTGTTACTACGAACTGTTTTCCACACGAAAAGCCCTTTCATGTAATACCCAGTTTGAATTTAAAAAAGTTGTGATTTTTGTCGCTTGCCTCCTGGACTATAATTGCCTACTTGATTATCGTATGAAATGTCTTTAAGATACCAGCATCTGTGCCATGTAAAGAAGTAACGTATTATGACGTTCCAAATCAAGACATTGTCGCTCTGTCATAACCTAAGGTCATAACCATCATGATTGTATTATGATGATAATGTCTCGCTTTGGTACTTATCAAGCAAGTAGTATGAAAACATACTAATACTGATAATCCCGTGTCAAGGCAATGGAATTATATTTCATTACTAATTTCAATTTCAATATGTGGGGAAAAAGTTTTACCCTTTACTTGCAACTTTTAGTCATTATGGCGTCTGTCGAAATTTTGTGAATTTATATTTACATTGGAAGGCGTTTTACATCAAAATATTAGATAATTTGTAATGTGACATGTGGAATGTGATGTTGCATTGTTTGTTTTGTTTTGCCGATTCACTTTGGCACCCGTTTACCACAAACCGTCATTTTAAAATATAAATTACGGGAGCTGTTTGTATCACGGTACGACTGTGAGTACTGCCGCGCGCCGCTCGCTTACAAAGCTTTTAAAGCTTTGTATTTCTTGCTTCACTTAGCGTGCTTGTTCTCGGTTTCTCGGCGTTATTATTCTATGATCCACATACTTTCTCGTGCTACCAGAGTCTCTATTTTTGAACCCATACGAATGCGTAAATGTGTCCATATTGTCCATTGTCCACGATATCGAGTATTTAAAGCAGGGGCGAACATTCAAGACATATTATGTTAGTAAAAAAATTGCAATCGGTCAAGTGCAAGTTGGGTTCGTGCACGAAGGGTTCCATACCATGTGGGAGCCATTTTAGCCCCGTTTCAAGCATCTACTTGTTGCCAATATAAATGTCGAGCAAAAAACGGAAAAAATCAGGTTTGTTGTATGGGAGCTTCCCTAAACATTTATTTCATTCTGTATTTGTTGTTATAGCGGCAACAGAAATACCTACATCATTTGTGAAAATTTCAGCTGCCTAGCTATCACAGTTCATGAGACACAGCCTGGTGACAGACAGACGGACAGACGAACGGATAGCCGAGTCTTAGTACTAGGGTCTCGTTTTTACCTTTTGGGTACTGAACCCTTTAAAGTAGGTAAATTCGTATAGGCTGGGTGGCTAGCCCCGATGACAGAGGTTTTTAAGGCCTCTGACATGGTTAAACGGGACATGTGCTATGCCGTTCTCATTATGTTAATGAGAACAAGATAGCACAGTATGCGATTCATGTCTATCGGTTCAAGAATTGAGCTCCAAATAGGTACTTGTACTTCTTGCCTGTGTTCAAAGTATGAAGATCAGTTGCCGATATAAGCAACGAAAGTGGCAAGTGCGCAGAAGTTTCTAAGCTATTCACTCTCATACTGTCGCGTGCTACAAGCAATGTTTACCGGAATTTAGACTAAACTGTTATGTTGTTCTTTTGGCTGCACTCCTTTCGAACTTTTACTTTTGTTACTTTTAACTCACTCAAAGGATGGAGTTGTGTTTTAAAAAGATGCCTTCGTAACAATGTGATACATTTTGACACGCCGCGCTTAAATTCATAGCATTTAAAATAAAAAAAAGTAGATATTTAAGTTCTTATAGGTCGGGTGGCTATAGCCCTGGTATCAGAGTTTTTAAGATCTTCTGATATAGCTAAACGGTTAAAATTAATAAAATATTATCCAAATGCGAGTCGGACTCGTGCACGAAGGATTCCTTACTGTGTGGGATGACATATGCGAGTCGGACTCGAGCACGAAGGATTCCTTACTGTGTGGGATGACATATGCAAGTCGGACTCGTGCACGAAGGATTCCTTACTGTGTGGGATGACATATGCGAGTCGGACTCGTGCACGAAGGATTCCTTACTGTGTGGGATGACATATGCCCCCCCCTTAGCCCCATTTGAAGCGTCTACTTGTTGCCATTAATATCGAGTAAAAACGGCAAAAAAACATGTTTGTTGTATGTCCTTAAAATATATTTTATTCTGTTTTTTGTATTTGTAATTATAACGGCAACAGAAATAGATCATCTAGAAAAATTTCAACTGTCTATCTAGCACAGTTCATGAGATACAGCCTAGTGACAGACAGACAAACGGGCGGACAACGAAGTCTTAGTAATAGGGTCCCGTTTTTCCCTTTGGATACGGAACCCTAACAACTGGGGCCCACAATGTAACGTATCATCCGAGCCACGGTAGCGCTCAGTTGTAAATGCCATCCGCGGTCACCCATCTGAAGACTTACCGTGCTGAACGTCGCTTAACTTCGTTTATCGCTAACGATCACCTGGTCCATGAGGATAATCATAATCATTTTATTCATAACATAACATCACATCATAACAGTTACATGTCAACATAAATCATAAATAGTAATCTTAATAAGTGTTGTACTTAAGTACCAAATTACACATTAATTTAGTTGCATCATTTACAAATTTAAAAAGAAACAGTATAATTAGCATAATGATGTCAATATTCGATTGAATGTCAATTACATAAATTGCAATTACATTTTATTGTCATAAATTCATCGTAGCTGTAGAACGTGTGTTCGACAAGCCAGCGTTTGAGTCGCGATTTGAAACTGCCTATCGAGGGCGCGGTGGTAACATGCTCCAGTAGCTTATTTAACCCTTAACTAGGCGCATGGGGTCAAAGCAGTTAAGCATTATAAAAAATTAAGGACTTTTCACAGACCGATTTTCCCCGCGCCCCCAGTAGCTTCATAATCCTCGTCAAAGTTTGTATTCCAGTAGCAACCAAGTCACGGGAGTGGCTGGATACGTCGCTGCACTTTTAAGCGGTGACCCCATGCAAGTAATTACGTAACTTTTTTAGTCGCCTACTAATTGTTCAGTAAATTTAAAAAAAAATCCAAATTAATATTTAAGTAACATTTTAAGACCTAATGATTTGGATGCAAACAGATAAATCTGGTGATGAGCCTGAAAAACATTTGTTTTTTAATCTTTATCTCAGCCTTACGCAAATTGAGAACATGTGAATCAGAACAGAAGTTGTTTTAATTTGTCAGTGATTTAAAGGCAAAGTTATGTTCTAATTTTATAAAATTATAAACCATAAAGTATTTTAATACATTTAATTACATATTTATAATTTTTTTATTTCCTATACTTCATATTAAACATGTTGTTTGGGGTCTGTAGAGACCCCGTGCGAGTGATTACGGGATTTTCTTCATACGCCTAATTAAGGGTTAAGACAGTCGGCCCCATAATGTGCGTTTACTTAGCCAACCTTTCCAGTGTGCGAGGAAGTTCGGCTAGCTTGATTTTAAATATAAGTAAGAATGCATTAAGATGCTATTAACAATGTATATGAATATTAGGCCCAATTTTGAAGGCGCCGTCGTTATATTCGCAATATAGAATATTTCTGTTTCTTTTTCTCTTTAGGCATTCAATAGAGAGAACACTTTTAACGTTGCTATTAAATTTACGATGGCGCCTTATAATTGGGCTTATTGTACGACTTATCAATTAGTAAAATGTATTTTCAAATATAACTAGTTGGTCAGATATTTACACAAAATAAACGAGGAAACAGACTCAGCAATTTCTCCTCACAATACTAGTTCAGACTTTTATCGTAGTACAAAAGTTGTGTAGCTTCCAAAATGTGTCCTTGTTCTCTCTTATTTTACAGAGATAGTTCAGTCCATTTACCAGTGTTGAACAAAAAGCAGAATCCAACCGTATTGTACACAGATACTGTTTACTCCATAAAGTTTGAGGACGGCTAGTCTTTGTTTTATTTTTTGTTAACTTTACGAATGTGTACTACGATACTGAGGTTTCATTAGAGTACTTTTGTTTGAAAAAATACCAGATAAGGCCCTCAATTTCTTGCACTAGCTTATAGTTTTCTTTTTTTTCTGTATCTGTTTAATTTTGTATTGGTATGAACTATGAACAATAAGGAGTTCATCTATCTATCTATATTCTTATATCGTACAGAAGTGGTATATTTTTGTATAGAAGTAGGAATTTTCAAATAATAGATTTCCTAAATAGACGATCTCGAAAATATAGTGTAATATATATTTAATATATGTAAGTAAATATTTCTAATTTTGTAAATACCTATGAAAAGTTAATTAATTATTATTACTAGATGTAGGAAACGCAAATGGTACATTTTATACCATTACCTTTGTAATTGAGTCGTTGGGTAGTGCTATAACTTAATTATACTATTGCATGTCCGCTAGGACAAACTGTTGAGACTAACCATTTGTTACACCTATGTACCGACACAGTTTGAAGCAATCAAAAATTACTTTACTTTACTTTACTCTGTCGAGTTTGTAAGCGCCTGGCAGAGTATGCTAGCTACAATTTTCTATAAGACTTGTACCTACCATCTGTTAAAATTACAGTTTTATTTTTTTAACGAGGCAGTCTGAACATGTTTTTAGCAAAATATTAAAGATGTTGGCTTTTACACCTCCAGTTTGTCTTCTCCAGATTCTGACAGTGCAAAAATGTTGTATACACTCATAGAAATATATTTAAACGAATAAAATTAGTTTTAGTTAGGTTAATCTCTGATTTGTATTTCCTACAGGGCGATGTGGTCAAAAAGAGACTAGCCTTTTATTTAAAAAAAAAAAAAAAAAAAAAATAGCCGTTTTCTGAACATAATATGGTAGCCCTCAAAGAATTATAGGGCGATACTTACCGCACTGGCTCAGTTTAAAGTCAATGGAATCACATACTCTATTTTTTTTCAACCGACTTCCAAAAAGGAGGAGATTCTATGTTCGTCATTCATCGATAATTGTTCTAATTGTGAACTAAATCGAAAAATTCTTTTTTAGTTCGAAAGGGTATACTTTCGAGATGGTCCTATTTAAGTTTAACAGAAATCGGCTTAGCCGTTTTTGAAAAAAACAACAATAACGTGGCAATTCTAGCGAAATATCTGAATTTCGTAAACCATTAACATCGATAGTTTCGCCAATTGTGAACCGAATCGAAAAATTATTTTTTAGTTCAAAAGGGTATAATATGCTTCCGAGATGGTTCCATTTAAATTTTACACGAATCAGCTGAGCCTTTTTTTGATAAATCAACAATAATGTAAACGATTATAGCGAAATATTCGAATTTTGTACACGATGGAAGGCGGTTTTGCCATTTTTTCTAAAAAATAATTATTTTCCGGACGAATAATAGCCTTTTTTCTTTATAGTAATTATTTACAACGTTATTTACTTACCCTGTACTACAAGTAAACAGAAACAGAGTGATTCGGATCATCAATATGAATAACTTTTACTATGAGGTCAACTCTGTATTCGAAAAAAAATCCAAATGCGCCCACTGCCAATAGTTGCTGGCAGTGGGCTTGAGCATTTGGATTATCTTTAGAACTTCAAGGGTCTGTGGATGATCCAATTGCTTTCTATGTAGCTGTAGTATTAAATGCATCGTATTGGCTTCAATTAACAGTCTCGTATTTTTTGTAGTTAGCAAATTCTTTCTTTTATACGAAAGCATTGTGTAAAACTTTCAAATTTCAAAGTAAAATAAAGTCAGCTTTTCACTGGGGAATCGTTGGTCTGTGCTCGGAATGTTTGTTTCACACAAAATTGTGGTTTTTGTTCGTTTTGAAGCAACGCTCTGTTTGTACTTGGTTTGATTTTGTCCAGATATTTGGGGCGAATAAAAGATTTATTCAAACTTATGCTGTGTATCGAAGCCGTGGTCTAGTGGTAATGACACCCGCCTTACAATTGTGAGGTCGTGGGTTCAAACCCGGTTTCGTACCAATGAATTCCTTGGAATTTATGTACGGAATTTCACACCACTGGCTTTTCGGTGAAGGAAAACATCGTGAGGCAGCCTGCATATATGTCAAAGGAAGCAATTCCATGGCGTATGTGAATCCACCAACCCGCCAAGCCAACTGGGCCAGCGTGGTGGATATGCCCCAATCACCCTTCGTGGGTAGGCCTACGTCCTGCAGTGGACTATTAAAAATGCTACAGTTACAGTCTCCAGTTTTCATGTTTTTCGTCATCAAAAGGCTTAAAAAATTTTTTGCCACTCTATCGTAAAAGTAGGTATGACTTTATTAAAAATTATTATATTAATTTAGTAGATTTCCAGAAAATTAAAATTTTATCGATTTAGCCATAGCACGTGAATATCCAGTTATCCACGGCTAGATGCTACTTGCATCAAAGTCCTACCAGAACTTTCAAATATTTCATAATTGCTTTTGCCCGGGGCTCCGCCCGCGTGTTATTTTGACTTTTGTGCTATCCCTCAGGAACCTTGCCTGAACTATATCCATGCCAAAAATCAAGTAAATCCGTAGCTCCGTTGCTGCGTGAAAGAGGAACAAACCAACAAACTTTTCGGATTTGTAATATAAAGTATGATGTACCTATTTCTGATTTTTTGACATGATAAATTATTACAAATCGTTGATCGCCGACTGCACTAAACGTGTCACGTTCCACCGGAGCCCAGCGTGCAAGCAAGAGCGCGGAAAAGAGATAGACAAGCACGATCGGCCTAAGAGATCGGCTTGTTTCAGATGTTGATTAAACAATGTATTCTTGTGACGTTATCACGTAGAATTATTATCGTCCGTAAACCGACTTTACAGACAATCAATTTTGTTCTTTTTTTTTGCTTTTACAAAACAATAAGTTAAGTAACAAACCCGCGCCCACAAAATAAAGCCATCTATTCACAACAGTCCAACCATCTTTAGGAATTCGAACACGCTAGGACGTACGCGACAAATAAAATGCGAAATTTCACAAAATTACGTCATCGCCCTCCAATATTTTTGTTTTGCTCAAACATCAAGAATGAAGCGAATATTTTTCGTCTTTCATTACAACACACTTACCTATATGACTCTGGGGCCCTTATTATGTACACTTGTTGACGTTTGGTTTCGCTATTCCCCCCGCTTGCTTTCGTGATGCGAGTAACAGCCTGCTAAAAACAAAAAGAATACAAATCTGCGACCATATTTATTTTATACAGGGTACCCGCCCTTGAAAGGTTTTGCATTTAATACCTATGATCCTGTATAAAAATTAAATAAGTAAGTATGGTTTTTATGTACCTATAGGTACCTATAGGTATAAAAACCATTGGGTATGAAAAGTAAGCTTTAACTTTTATTAAATAAAAAAATTCCATAGATCACCGCGACACCTGCGTTACGTCACCACCATAGATTTTTACCATAGATTTTAGTGTTATGTGTTAGATGCGCGTATTAAAGAGGGTACCTACACATTGTCGCAACACACTTCGGTATTGCAACGTTGAAGAGTATAATTATGGAATGAGGGTAGACCGAGAGATGGTTTAGGCAACGGGTTGGAGTGGCAGTCTGTGATAGTACGTTTAACCCTAGAAGCCCAATGTACGTCGTTTTGACGTACACGCCGAAAAAAAACCGCTATATCTTTGGCACACATTGTTGAATCGTCACGACCTTCCAAACCAACCTAGTGCCCGTCGAGACCTAACAGGAGAAGGCTGTATCGCTTCGGTAAGTGCCTCCATTTAATTGTAATCACAATGATGCACGTCAATCTGACGTATGATTGGGCTTTGTGTAAGTTTTGCAACTATTATAAGTTTGCAGTTTTGATGTTTATTTTTGCTTGTTGTTTTGTTTTGTTTGATATTATTACAAAACATGTTATTTTTAGGAAATAAAATACAATGGCGTCCTCTAGATACCTAAATCCAGATGAAATTGCGTCACTTGGAACCTGAAGATGATTTTTCTCCCGCTGATAGTGACTCTCAAGATTTTGATCCTCAAGATGATATCAGGAGTGATATTGAAAAAGAGATGGTGGATTTTATGGGAAATGCGAGTTCGGAAACGAGGAACTTGCCCTGTCCCGACTCCAGAGTCAGCAAATCTTGAAGAAAAACTTTGGACTTCACTTCACAGAATCATCACGTTGAATCAGGCTTCTATTCGGTTACGCAGTTTTTTTGGGATGTATAACATGGCTTTTGTGACTTCATAAGTCACTGCCACATTAAGCTGACAAATAAATAAAAACATTGAGCCATAGGGAGTTAATGCAAAAATTGAGTACAGAATTAACCACTGTGTATGCAAAAACGACTGGAAACACCAACTTTGACAAGACTTTACGTGAAAACATCGCATATGTGTTGAAAACCGTGCCAGAACCATCAGCAGCAGTTACATGTGATGATCCAGAACAAAATAAACGACGCTACTTTGGGTGTTGTATCTGTAAAAAAGGTGGATGACAACAGCACTGTGCTTCATATGTAAAAAAGCAATGTGCGGAGAACACTAAATTGACATATGTCAAAACTGTATGTAATTACTGAATAATTATTTTTGACCATTTTTATATTGAAGAGAGTTAATTTGTTTTCTAAAAATTGTTTAAATAAAGTTGATTGTTGTATTAATTTTATTTGTATCAAAAATAACTAAGACTATCACAGTTTTTGTGTTATTTTACTATAGTTCCTAAAATATGAATATAAAGTATCAATAAATAACTATTTGATTTAAATTTACGTTTTTATATTTTATTAAGCTATATTTAAGACATATAATTTAGAAATTTGGTATATACAACATAAAACAAACAAATATATTGACTTTTAATAGTACACGTCAAAATGACGTATGATTGGGCTTTATGGGAATAAAAATATGATTGGGCTTCTAGGGTTAATAGCAAAAAACTAATTACAGAATAAAATAAATATTAAAAGGGGCTCCCATACAACAAACGTGTTTTTTTTTTGTGCCGTTTTCATCTTGATTAATATCGAGAATACGTAAATGCTTCAAATGGAGCTAAACGAACCAATACGTCTTCCCATACGGCATACGGACGGTACGGACCCCTTTTCAAGACCGCCAATTTTTATTATTCTTATATTTAATGTCCACCTTATCTCAATTCCAGGAGGCGCGCCACATCCACCAGCGGAGGGAGAGTCCACCGCGGGCGCCCGTGCGGGCCCGCCGGTTGGCTGGGCCCGCCACTTCTCTAAGCTTTCATCCAAGTAAGTTGCTTTATTATGAGTTATACCTATACACCAAGATACAGGCATCTCCTAGTTTGGGGCCCACCGGCACTAAGCAAAATCGGCAAATGTTTATGATATATTTTAACAATAGTACCTACCTATTTACAAAATATATACCTACCTGATTGTTTTACTTTTACTGCTCGCCAAAGAAGGGTAGGAAGAACCAGATTTAATTATTAATTATGTACCTACTCAATTTATTTAGTTTTACTAATACTATGTGTCACCAACCTACATACAGAGGCAACAATTTGAATTTAATTTTGAGTTATTTGCATGTATCATTTGCGCAAGTTTTGTTAAAAGTTATTTTGGTAAATAAATAATTGTATTCTTATTCTACCTAATGGTGACTGTAAAGAAATAAATTACAAATATATTTGCACTAAACAGAAATAAATTATCAATAAAAGTGTCAGCTCGGACAAATTTGTAAGTCCGAAACGTCGCCAAGGCAAACACTATATTTGCATAATTATGCTTCATTTGAAATCAAAGTGATATAGGTAATATGCTGAACTACGGGTAACGAAAAGTATGTTAGTCATAAAAAAATAATAATAAAGAAAGTAGCATAGAAAAAAAAAAATTTCAATGGTTATTGTTGAGTATGTACCTAATATGCCCGTTTCATACTTATTGTAGAGTTGAAAGAATAGGTTATTTGACTACTTTTGGGAAATCATTTTAAATTATTCGTTGGTACATAATAAGCACACTGCATTTATATTTCCGAAAGATCTACTGTATTTTCATATATATTTTGTTATGTTATACTTATTTTTGTTTAAATAAAGTGAAATATATCTTTTTCAGGCTATTTATCTGTAAGGATTACTTACCACAATCAATACCTATATTTTCAATGTTGTCAAATAGCCTATTCAAATATTATTTTAAAAGAACTATAACTTATTATTATTAATATTACTAAGTCTTTATAAACTTAAAAAAAAATCAGGTTACGAATAGAATTCTTTCGAAGCGTATCACTGAATTTAAAGGTAAACGTATTTTTTGTTTAATTTCACAATTTGTTTTATTCATCATCATAAAATTTATGGCCTCCCCAAAAAATCTCAAGTTAAACGTATTTGCCAAACATAGGCTATAAACCAAATCTAACAGTTAGCGACTTTTAAACGGTAACAGATTTACCTTTTCCTACAAAACGCCAAATCCGTACGCCAGGCCTGGGAGCCATAAAAATCCCTTTTCCATGACCAATCTGAAATTGTTAGAAACAGGCGAAGGTAGTAAAACTTCGCTTAGGTTTTACTAGTTCTGCTGATTTAGATTTTTAACTCAATGTCCCTGAGAAAGTTTTATGTATAGAGTACAAATATGTATAGTGTATTGAAAATACTACGACTGCCTCGGTGGATCAGTGGTTAGTGACACTAACTTCTGGATCAAAGAGGCGTGGGTTCGATCCCCACTCAGGGCAAGTATTTATGTGATGTACATAGGTGTCTGCTCTGTGTCTGGGTGTTATTTTGTGACCATCTATATAAGACGTATGTACCTAAAAATATGTATGTACGTAGTATATCAGTCTCTGTCAGCCATATTTATCACAAGCTTTGCTTAATGTGGGGTCAGAGACCGTGTATAAGATGTCCCCAAATATTTATTAAAGTATTATTAAATAAATAAATGAATATTTATTTATTTACATAATGTGATTTTATAAATAATACTTTACTGAAATATTTTGAAACTTACTGTAAAATACACCTACTATATTGTACCGACGTAGGTACTGTAAAACTATATCCATAATATTTCAAAATGTTCAGTAAAATGATTAAGTACTAGGTGATCATAATACCATGGTAGGTACTATTAGATACCATTTCTACGTTTCACAAAAACAAATTCAATTTTAGGTAGGAAAATGTCTTCCAATGAAATTCATTAGAAACCTTTTGGGTCAATTTCCCGTCTATCACAAAATCAATACCGTTCAATATAACCTTACCTGCGCAAATCTTCCTCTGAAAAAATCTAAATCAATTGTAAGTAAATATTATCTTAAAATGGCGTGAATCGACCACAATTTTCGCTTTTTCTGTCAAACATCGAGAAAATGTTAGGTATTTTTTTTATTTAATTTACGTTCCGGGAGAAAACTAGTGTTACGTTTTTGGTGTCAAACGCTTGAGTAAGAAATATTGTACGCTCATACGTCTTACTTTTTAACCGACTTCCAAAATGGAGGAGGTTCCATGTTCGTCTGTATGTATCTTTTTTTTTGTGAATGTTCATCGATAATTTCGCCAATTGTGAACCGAATCGAAAAAGTCTTATTATTTCTAAAGGGTATACTCCCGAGGTGGTCTATTTAAAATTTTACAGATTTCGGCTGAGCCGTTTTTTGAAAAAATCAACAATAATGTAAGCAATTCGAGCGAAATATCCGAATTTTGTACACGATGAACATCGATAATTTCGCCAATTATGAACCGAATCGAAAAATTATTTTAAGTTGGAAAGGGTATACTTCCTAGTTGGTTCTGTTTAAATTTTACACGAATCGGCTGAACCGTTTTTGATAAATCAACAATGATGGAAACGATTCCAGCTAAATATTCGAATTTTGTACACGATGGTAGGCGGTTTTGCCATTTTTTGCGAAAAATAATTATTTAGAAAAGTTTTTAGTTTATGTTTACTTTTCAGCTAAGTTTTGCGTAAAATATGGCTTTTTAGGGGCTTATAACTTTTAAAGTTATTTAAAAACTGTATAAACTAAGACGTTTAACTATAGCAATTGAAGTTTGATTACATGAAAAAAAAAAACACTCAAATGAGATAATATTTAAAGGTCTAACCATAAAAGTTTTACGCACGCTTTAGACAATGTTTAACAGTAAAATTGCACGATTAAACAGTGTTTTGCGTGTTTAAATCTTTTGTGGTAAGGCAGACATTGTTTTTGCATGGCCAAGTCCGCCCTTCACAATCGCCTTAATCGTATTATTAATTTTTAGAAAACCAAATTCACCCCATTTGAACCCTAGCTGAGAAGTAAACAAGTCAGTTATCACAAAACTGTAAAGTTAAGGTAAGGTATCGATGGTTTAATTTCGGAGCTTGGGACGGTAAACATGTTTTCGACATGCTTCTTATGGTAAAATAGCTTTGAACCCTCCCTATACGGCAATTTGATTTTAATATCAAATTTCGTCCAAATCAGTTTTGGGTAATAGAAAAATTTACAAGAGTTTGTCCAAAAAGAGATCCGTCGTGGCAGTTAACTAACAATAAGATTTTAATCAGCAGCCAAGGTACCGACTACTTACAAGACGCGAGTCTACTGATAATAACCGAATCTACCAAGTAGCAAATACTTTTAGTTGTACTAGCAATGACAGAGCAATGTTGTCAACGTAACATAATTATATTTTTTTGCAAAAAATAGCATGACCGACTTCAACCGTGTACAGAATACGCGAATATTTTGCTTAGATTGATGTAAAGTTTTTCACATTCTTGTTGATTTATTGGAAATGGCTCAGACGATTTCGATAAAATTTAAATGGGACCAACTTCGAAATATACTCTTTCCAATAAAAAATAATTATTGAAATCGGACCACTACGTAAAAAGGTATGCGTGGTTTTACATAAAAAAAGACAAAAAAAATATTCGCGTCGAATTGAGAACCTCCTCCGTTTCGTCGGTCAAAAATTAGTGAAATCATGAAATAGCAAAAGCGCGACCTCACTTATGTCGCTTCTCTTTTTGCACAAACTCTAAAAGGTTTCTTTTTAATTTTCCTGTTATTTAACTACTGAGTAAGAAAATTTAAAGAACTTTAGTAAATTGGTGGTGAAAACAAATGCCAATACATTTTGAACGGTGTGTCTAGCTGATCTTGATAATGTATAGGTACATGGCTTTATTATATTAGGTAGGTACCTCTACACCTAAATTAAATTTATGTTAAAAAACTTTTATCTTAAAAATGTCTTACTACATAATTTAATAATTGAATTCTTAAAACTCGTTATGCGAGTAAATTAAGAAAATAAACTGAAAGGTGCAGTCATAACCGTTACATAAAACACTTTCATTTTGTAACAAAATCTTTAACAGAAAAGAAAAACTTTGCGCAAAAAATATCCAATTACTAAGGCCCATTAGGCCTAACGAGTCCTTTCTAAGGCCTAAGCTATCCCTTCACATGATCTTGATATCAGGCTCTTGTGAAAATGTAAATTTCTTGAAGGGACAGAATTAATATAGGCCTCTGTTGATTTAGAAAATTGATGGAAATTTACCTTGAATTTTCTTCGAGTACGTATTTTCGTAAATAGCAAAATAAATGTTTCGTTCATTACTCTCTATGCAAAGTAAAGAAGTGATTAATAATGTAGTGACTATTGATATTTTTTACCTAACCTTAACAATTGACTTAAAGCCAATCGAACCTAAATTTTCTAGGCTATAATATTGAACTAAATTGCTAATATATAAAACAAAATTATGTCGCTTTAAGCACAAATTTTAAACCGGTTTTAAATCTTATAAACCAAAATACTGTACCAAGCCAGCCTTTTTAATAGTCCACTGCAGGACGTAGGCCTACCCACGACAAGTGATTGTGCCATATCCACCACGCTGGCCCAGTGCGGGTTGGTGGATTCACAAACGCCATCGAACTTCTTCTATGAACGTATGCAGGTTGCCTCGCGATGTTTCCCTTCACAAAAAAGCCAGTTGTGTGAAATTCCGTACATAATTTCCAAAGAAACTCGTTGGTACGAGAACGGGATTGAACCCACGACCTCACATGTGTGACATTTGTGCGCCACGATGGGCAAAAACATGCGTTCTCTATTATATTTACACCTGTTTACGACTTTGTATGTTGTACACGATTACCATGTTTTCACAAATAAATGATCTTGAATCTTGAATCAAGAGTGACAAGCCAGCGTTACAACCACTAGACCACCACTGCTTTTCTATTGTATTCGTATGTAACCAAAACACATACGAAAAATAATTACAAAATTTAGTGCATGACAAATCGTAACGGAAAAAGTAGCAAAGGACGTACACCGACAAGATTTACAGATGATAATGACCGCTGGAACCGAAATACTAAAGTTTGCAGGAATGCGCTGGATGCAGGCCGCTTCTAACCAGCCTTATTGGAAATCCATAAGGGAGGCCTATGTCCAGCAGTAAATGTCCTACGTCTGATCGATGGATGAACCGCTGGAACACACTACTTCTATAGATGCTGCTACCAACCGATCCTATAACATGTTTATACCTAAGAGAGACCAATTGTAACCTTGTATTTTTTTCTGCATGATCATAATTATGGTACTTGCATTTTAATTTTTCCCTCGTAACGGTGAATTTTAATAAGCATTTCAATATCACGAATTAATTTTAGGTCCAAATTCTTGTTTTGAATAAATATTTAGTGTATTTCCGCTCTGTCGTAGTCATATAAGTTAAGGGTACTATTCAAAATTCAAATTAAATCACAAACAAAATTAGTAATTAATCAACAAACTGTATCATGGTTCGACTATGGTTAGGTCAGGCTAGAAAAGTTAGGCTTAGGTATGTTTACAAAATATGAATGAACCTGAAACAAATTTTTTTAATTAATCCGTTTAAAATAATAAAAAATAATTAAACCTGTAACAAAAATAGTGATTAGTAATCTATTTAAAAAATGTAGTAAACCTGAAAAAATTTTTTTATTAATATGTTAAAATTACAAATATAATTTATTTATAAAAAATGGTATAAAATAATTGAAAAAATACTTAGTCAATAAATAGCACCCTTATTCTTACTGTACTCTATTCGACACGTGTTTCGCCTCTAAACGAGGCATCTTCAGGACGTGTTGACTCTTCGAGCTCACTCGCAAGAATGACGGCTCGCCGCGCCGGCGCTTCTTATATACTCGTCGTGACGCACCGAAGTAAAGGCGATGTGACGGTTGTTTGATCGTTCAGCAACTCGTGTGTGTTTTGATGTTTCATTATTTCTAAATGCTCCAAAACATTTAAGCGAAAACCTTTTTCACATACATGTAGAATTTCAAAAGTGTTGTTGTTATCCAAATCGTGTCCAGTTTCTAATAAATGTTTCGCAAAATTCGACTTCTCTGGGTGATTGTTTCTAGATGCAGCTAAGTGTTCTTTGTAGCGGGTTTGAAAACTCCTTCCAGTTTGTCCCACATAAACTGCGTTACATGTGTCGCAGGTTAACTTGTATACCCCCGATTTCTTGCTTTTTTCTAAGGAGTCTTTCCCATTGCACATTCGTCTCATGTTGTGATTCGTTCGAAATGCCACATGTACATCATTTCTCCGCAGTATTTTTGCAATTTTTTCTGACGTAGTCCCTAAATATGTCAAACTACCCACATATTTATTTACTCTCACAGGTGGGCAGGAGTATAACATAGATCTTGCTATGTTTCTATTCTTATCTCTGACTAAATTGTTTATCATTTTCTTGCTGTACCCATTTGTCACTGCTATTTGATATATTGTGTTGAGTTCCTTGTTGTAGGCTTCTGGAGATAATGGGACTGTCATTAATCTATGTACATAGCTTCTAAACGCGGCCAATTTGTGCTGCATGGGGTGATTTGAAGACTCTGGGATTGCTATATCTGTGTGTGTGGGTTTGCGATAAATTTGGAAGTCCAGTTTGTTCTCTTTTCTCGTAATAGTTAGGTCTAGAAAATTCAGTGACTTGTTATCCTCCTTTTCTGTCTTGAACCGTATCTTTGGGTGTATATGGTTGATTCTATCCATATATATGTCCAGTTGACGCTGCGTTCCAGTCCAACACAATATAATATCATCCACGTACCTGTAATAAAACAAGATATTAGGATTATTAACCATATGTGTACACTCAAACCTGTCCATGAAGTACTCTGCCATTAATGGGCTCAATGGTGACCCCATTGCAAGACCTTCTTTTTGTGTGTAGTACTGTCCCTCAAACTGGAAGTAGTTCTGTTCCATACATATTCTTGTTAACGTCATTATATCTTCTCTTTCTCCAGGATGTAAATGTCGTTTCTCTAAATGTTCATTCAAAATTTGTAATGATTCTTCACCCGGAACATTTGTAAATAAGCTTTCCACATCCAATGAAATCAGTTTTCCATTTGATGGGATCTGTATATCTTTAATTTTTTCTATCAATTCCTTTGTATTTTTCAATCCATATTTCGGCTTAAATGATGATCTTTCCTTCAATAATCCATTCAAGTACTTAGCTAAATCATAGGCCGGGGCACCTATGTATGACACCACTGGTCTTATCGGCATATCTTCCTTATGTAGTTTTGGCAAGCCGTACAGCATTGGTGGGCGTGGGTTCATTGGCACAACATTCTTGAGTGCACGTGGTGACATGTAGTCGACGTTTTCAATAGCCCTCTTTAACTCTTGAGCGTACTTCTTTGTGGGGTCGGTACGTAATGGTTCAAAATCTTCTCCATGTATTACATTGTGCACTTTTTCTTTGTATTCTTGTTGTTCTAAAATTACAATAGTACTGCCTTTATCCGCTTTTGTCAAAATTAAATTGTGTTGATTTAAGCGGTCCTGCAAGGATCGCTGCAGCTGTATTTCTGGATTTCTATTTGTCGGTAATCTGAGACTTTTCTTTATTTCGTTTGCTACTTGATGTTTCACTCCTACGTCTTGTTTTCCTCTAATACAGGCTATTTCTGTATCTACTGCCAGCTGTTGTAAAGTCGTCTTCGTGGTTCCTGGTTTGAAATTATATTTTAATCCCTTTTCTAGTAGTGCCATCTCTCTGTCGGGTATCTGAACATCACTTATATTTTTGACCCGCGGATAAAAAATGTGCGTTGGTTCCACCTCTGTATTGGCATTTGTATTGGGTTGTCTCTGTATTCTTGTTAATTGTTCCAACTTCCTGGATTGTACAATGTACTTTTCATGGGCTAATTTTGATGCCAAATCTCTTGCCTTACCATCTAGGGCATCAAATTCTATGTTGTGTAGATTATAGGTTAATTCTGAATGTAATATTTTCAGGTGTAGTTTCAGACTATCTCTCACTGAAAACCAGTATTTACATTCTTCGTTCAGCCAACATTCCTTCGCTTTTTTCATTGCTACATCACTGGCGTGAGTATGTGAACTTGTTCTTATGTTGATGTACTTTGGTATGACTTGGAGTCGCTTACATTGCTGATTAAACCAAACGTTTTGGGCCGCCAATCTATGGAGCTTCGTCAACTTTATGTACAACTTTGCCTGCTCAGCTGTACTTGCTGTCTTAAGATAGTTTATTGAATCAGGCGTTACTTTGCGGAAGTTCATCTTCAAATTCTTGTTTTGAATAAATATTTAGTGTATTTCCGCTCTGTCGTAGTCATATAAGTTAAGGGTACTATTCAAAATTCAAATTAAATCACAAACAAAATTAGTAATTAATCAACAAACTGTATCATGGTTCGACTATGGTTAGGTCAGGCTAGAAAAGTTAGGCTTAGGTATGTTTACAAAATATGAATGAACCTGAAACAAATTTTTTTAATTAATCCGTTTAAAATAATAAAAAATAATTAAACCTGTAACAAAAATAGTGATTAGTAATCTATTTAAAAAATGTAGTAAACCTGAAAAAAATTTTTTATTAATATGTTAAAATTACAAATATAATTTATTTATAAAAAATGGTATAAAATAATTGAAAAAATACTTAGTCAATAAATAGCACCCTTATTCTTACTGTACTCTATTCGACACGTGTTTCGCCTCTAAACGAGGCATCTTCAGGACGTGTTGACTCTTCGAGCTCACTCGCAAGAATGACGGCTCGCCGCGCCGGCGCTTCTTATATACTCGTCGTGACGCACCGAAGTAAAGGCGATGTGACGGTAGTTTGATCGTTCAGCAACTCGTGTGTGTTTTGATGTTTCATTATTTCTAAATGCTCCAAAACATTTAAGCGAAAACCTTTTTCACATACATGTAGAATTTCAAAAGTGTTGTTGTTATCCAAATCGTGTCCAGTTTCTAATAAATGTTTCGCAAAATTCGACTTCTCTGGGTGATTGTTTCTAGATGCAGCTAAGTGTTCTTTGTAGCGGGTTTGAAAACTCCGACAGAGAGATGGCACTACTAGAAAAGGGATTAAAATATAATTTCAAACCAGGAACCACGAAGACGACTTTACAACAGCTGGCAGTAGATACAGAAATAGCCTGTATTAGAGGAAAACAAGACGTAGGAGTGAAACATCAAGTAGCAAACGAAATAAAGAAAAGTCTCAGATTACCGACAAATGGAAATCCAGAAATACAGCTGCAGCCATCCTTGCAGGACCGCTTAAATCAACACAATTTAATTTTGACAAAAGCGGATAAAGGCAGTACTATTGTAATTTTAGAACAACAAGAATGCAAAGAAAAAGTGCACAATGTAATACATGGAGAAGATTTTGAACCATTACGTACCGACCCCACAAAGAAGTACGCTCAAGAGTTAAAGAGGGCTATTGAAAACGTCGACTACATGTCACCACGTGCACTCAAGAATGTTGTGCCAATGAACCCACGCCCACCAATGCTGTACGGCTTGCCAAAACTACATAAGGAAGATATGCCGATAAGACCAGTGGTGTCATACATAGGTGCCCCGGCCTATGATTTAGCTAAGTACTTGAATGGATTATTGAAGGAAAGATCATCATTTAAGCCGAAATATGGATTGAAAAATACAAAGGAATTGATAGAAAAAATTAAAGATATACAGATCCCATCAAATGGAAAACTGATTTCATTGGATGTGGAAAGCTTATTTACAAATGTTCCGGGTGAAGAATCATTACAAATTTTGAATGAACATTTAGAGAAACGACATTTACATCCTGGAGAAAGAGAAGATATAATGACGTTAACAAGAATATGTATGGAACAGAACTACGGCACTAGAACTATGGCAGAGTACTTCATGGACAGGTTTGAGTGTACACATATGGTTAATAATCCTAATATCTTGTTTTATTACAGGTACGTGGATGATATTATATTGTGTTGGACTGGAACGCAGCGTCAACTGGACATATATATGGATAGAATCAACCATATACACCCAAAGATACGGTTCAAGACAGAAAAGGAGGATAACAAGTCACTGAATTTTCTAGACCTAACTATTACGAGAAAAGAGAACAAACTGGACTTCCAAATTTATCGCAAACCCACACACACAGATATAGCAATCCCAGAGTCTTCAAATCACCCCATGCAGCACAAATTGGCCGCGTTTAGAAGCTATGTACATAGATTAATGACAGTCCCATTATCTCCAGAAGCCTACAACAAGGAACTCAACACAATATATCAAATAGCAGTGACAAATGGGTACAGCAAGAAAATGATAAACAATTTAGTCAGAGATAAGAATAGAAACATAGCAAGATCTATGTTATACTCCTGCCCACCTGTGAGAGTAAATAAATATGTGGGTAGTTTGACATATTTAGGGACTACGTCAGAAAAAATTGCAAAAATACTGCGGAGAAATGATGTACATGTGGCATTTCGAACGAATCACAACATGAGACGAATGTGCAATGGGAAAGACTCCTTAGAAAAAAGCAAGAAATCGGGGGTATACAAGTTAACCTGCGACACATGTAACGCAGTTTATGTGGGACAAACTGGAAGGAGTTTTCAAACCCGCTACAAAGAACACTTAGCTGCATCTAGAAACAATCACCCAGAGAAGTCGAATTTTGCGAAACATTTATTAGAAACTGGACACGATTTGGATAACAACAACACTTTTGAAATTCTACATGTATGTGAAAAAGGTTTTCGCTTAAATGTTTTGGAGCATTTAGAAATAATGAAACATCAAAACACACACGAGTTGCTGAACGATCAAACTACCGTCACATCGCCTTTACTTCGGTGCGTCACGACGAGTATATAAGAAGCGCCGGCGCGGCGAGCCGTCATTCTTGCGAGTGAGCTCGAAGAGTCAACACGTCCTGAAGATGCCTCGTTTAGAGGCGAAACACGTGTCGAATAGAGTACAGTAAGAATAAGGGTGCTATTTATTGACTAAGTATTTTTTCAATTATTTTATACCATTTTTTATAAATAAATTATATTTGTAATTTTAACATATTAATAAAAAATTTTTTTCAGGTTTACTACATTTTTTAAATAGATTACTAATCACTATTTTTGTTACAGGTTTAATTATTTTTTATTATTTTAAACGGATTAATTAAAAAAATTTGTTTCAGGTTCATTCATATTTTGTAAACATACCTAAGCCTAACTTTTCTAGCCTGACCTAACCATAGTCGAACCATGATACAGTTTGTTGATTAATTACTAATTTTGTTTGTGATTTAATTTGAATTTTGAATAGTACCCTTAACTTATATGACTACGACAGAGCGGAAATACACTAAATATTTATTCAAAACAAGAATTTGAAGATGAACTTCCGCAAAGTAACGCCTGATTCAATAAACTATCTTAAGACAGCAAGTACAGCTGAGCAGGCAAAGTTGTACATAAAGTTGACGAAGCTCCATAGATTGGCGGCCCAAAACGTTTGGTTTAATCAGCAATGTAAGCGACTCCAAGTCATACCAAAGTACATCAACATAAGAACAAGTTCACATACTCACGCCAGTGATGTAGCAATGAAAAAAGCGAAGGAATGTTGGCTGAACGAAGAATGTAAATACTGGTTTTCAGTGAGAGATAGTCTGAAACTACACCTGAAAATATTACATTCAGAATTAACCTATAATCTACACAACATAGAATTTGATGCCCTAGATGGTAAGGCAAGAGATTTGGCATCAAAATTAGCCCATGAAAAGTACATTGTACAATCCAGGAAGTTGGAACAATTAACAAGAATACAGAGACAACCCAATACAAATGCCAATACAGAGGTGGAACCAACGCACATTTTTTATCCGCGGGTCAAAAATATAAGTGATGTTCAGATACCCGACAGAGAGATGGCACTACTAGAAAAGGGATTAAAATATAATTTCAAACCAGGAACCACGAAGACGACTTTACAACAGCTGGCAGTAGATACAGAAATAGCCTGTATTAGAGGAAAACAAGACGTAGGAGTGAAACATCAAGTAGCAAACGAAATAAAGAAAAGTCTCAGATTACCGACAAATAGAAATCCAGAAATACAGCTGCAGCGATCCTTGCAGGACCGCTTAAATCAACACAATTTAATTTTGACAAAAGCGGATAAAGGCAGTACTATTGTAATTTTAGAACAACAAGAATACAAAGAAAAAGTGCACAATGTAATACATGGAGAAGATTTTGAACCATTACGTACCGACCCCACAAAGAAGTACGCTCAAGAGTTAAAGAGGGCTATTGAAAACGTCGACTACATGTCACCACGTGCACTCAAGAATGTTGTGCCAATGAACCCACGCCCACCAATGCTGTACGGCTTGCCAAAACTACATAAGGAAGATATGCCGATAAGACCAGTGGTGTCATACATAGGTGCCCCGGCCTATGATTTAGCTAAGTACTTGAATGGATTATTGAAGGAAAGATCATCATTTAAGCCGAAATATGGATTGAAAAATACAAAGGAATTGATAGAAAAAATTAAAGATATACAGATCCCATCAAATGGAAAACTGATTTCATTGGATGTGGAAAGCTTATTTACAAATGTTCCGGGTGAAGAATCATTACAAATTTTGAATGAACATTTAGAGAAACGACATTTACATCCTGGAGAAAGAGAAGATATAATGACGTTAACAAGAATATGTATGGAACAGAACTACTTCCAGTTTGAGGGACAGTACTACACACAAAAAGAAGGTCTTGCAATGGGGTCACCATTGAGCCCATTAATGGCAGAGTACTTCATGGACAGGTTTGAGTGTACACATATGGTTAATAATCCTAATATCTTGTTTTATTACAGGTACGTGGATGATATTATATTGTGTTGGACTGGAACGCAGCGTCAACTGGACATATATATGGATAGAATCAACCATATACACCCAAAGATACGGTTCAAGACAGAAAAGGAGGATAACAAGTCACTGAATTTTCTAGACCTAACTATTACGAGAAAAGAGAACAAACTGGACTTCCAAATTTATCGCAAACCCACACACACAGATATAGCAATCCCAGAGTCTTCAAATCACCCCATGCAGCACAAATTGGCCGCGTTTAGAAGCTATGTACATAGATTAATGACAGTCCCATTATCTCCAGAAGCCTACAACAAGGAACTCAACACAATATATCAAATAGCAGTGACAAATGGGTACAGCAAGAAAATGATAAACAATTTAGTCAGAGATAAGAATAGAAACATAGCAAGATCTATGTTATACTCCTGCCCACCTGTGAGAGTAAATAAATATGTGGGTAGTTTGACATATTTAGGGACTACGTCAGAAAAAATTGCAAAAATACTGCGGAGAAATGATGTACATGTGGCATTTCGAACGAATCACAACATGAGACGAATGTGCAATGGGAAAGACTCCTTAGAAAAAAGCAAGAAATCGGGGGTATACAAGTTAACCTGCGACACATGTAACGCAGTTTATGTGGGACAAACTGGAAGGAGTTTTCAAACCCGCTACAAAGAACACTTAGCTGCATCTAGAAACAATCACCCAGAGAAGTCGAATTTTGCGAAACATTTATTAGAAACTGGACACGATTTGGATAACAACAACACTTTTGAAATTCTACATGTATGTGAAAAAGGTTTTCGCTTAAATGTTTTGGAGCATTTAGAAATAATGAAACATCAAAACACACACGATTTGCTGAACGATCAAACTACCGTCACATCGCCTTTACTTCGGTGCGTCACGACGAGTATATAAGAAGCGCCGGCGCGGCGAGCCGTCATTCTTGCGAGTGAGCTCGAAGAGTCAACACGTCCTGAAGATGCCTCGTTTAGAGGCGAAACACGTGTCGAATAGAGTACAGTAAGAATAAGGGTGCTATTTATTGACTAAGTATTTTTTCAATTATTTTATACCATTTTTTATAAATAAATTATATTTGTAATTTTAACATATTAATAAAAAAATTTTTTTCAGGTTTACTACATTTTTTAAATAGATTACTAATCACTATTTTTGTTACAGGTTTAATTATTTTTTATTATTTTAAACGGATTAATTAAAAAAAATTGTTTCAGGTTCATTCATATTTTGTAAACATACCTAAGCCTAACTTTTCTAGCCTGACCTAACCATAGTCGAACCATGATACAGTTTGTTGATTAATTACTAATTTTGTTTGTGATTTAATTTGAATTTTGAATAGTACCCTTAACTTATATGACTACGACAGAGCGGAAATACACTAAATATTTATTCAAAACAAGAATTTGAAGATGAACTTCCGCAAAGTAACGCCTGATTCAATAAACTAAAAAAAAAATTTTAGGTCCAACAAATTAATACCTGTTTGTAAAATGCATTAAGTTTTGTTGTAATTCCGATGTTGACATTTCATTTCTGGAAACAAACCCCCCTCTTTCCGTTACACAATGTCCAAATGCGGAATTCCTGCGGCTTATACATACTTGGTAAAAAATCGATATTTTTTGTATGATATATACATGGTTATTTCTAATCAGTTAGCATCTTTTTAGAGGCTAATTCTGTATATCAAAACTTTTTAGTTTTGTTCTGCAACATTTGTCAAAACTAAAAAAATAAACAGCTGTTGCATACATTTTGTCGAGGGTGAACGATATTTTTCTATTGAACAAAATCTTTTTTTTTTTGAAAATTAATAAAAGTCGTAAAACAAAAGTTATTAGTTTTGATGTAAAGAAAACCCCCAAAAGGGATGCTAATTAAAGAAAGAATGAAAGTTTATTTACAAGAAAATTTACAATGAAATACACATTTACAATGATGTTTAATACCATAGTTGTGAGATAAAGCTGAGTGAATTCATGGTTAAGCAAGTATACAGTGGTGCAGTGAACCCCAAACTAAGCACGTGGCTTGTGTCTTGGGGCTCGAGTGCGATGTAACAGAAATAGTAGTCGTAGGTATATGACCATTGTGTTTTAAAACTCGGTAAAAAGAAATTCAAAGGTAAAGTAGTGTGAGCGTCCGTACGTGCGTGTGTGTGTGTGTGTGTGTAACACTGCAATTGATTAGGAATAACCCTGTACATATATATTAATAGAAAATAATCATACATGCCATCAGTTAGACACGTATCCCGGATTACGGGCACGTTTTATGAAACTGAACGGGCGCGGTGCCAGCCGATAACCCCGCCAGGTGCAAAGGTTTCCGGTATTGTAGCGGTTAAGCCTGTGATTTATTGTCTTGTAGTTTTTATTGTACCTAGGTAAATTAGGGATTATGAAGCGATAGTATGAAAAACGCTCTATGTCCATCACAAAAACAAATACCGTTCAACATAACCTTATCTGCGCAAATCTCACTCTAAAAAAATTAAGTTTAATAGCTTAAGAAGACTGTGAATCGACCACTATTTTCGCTTTTTCTGTCAAACATCGAGACAATTTTTGGTATTTTTTTAATATAATTTACGTTCCGGGAGAAAACTAGTGTTACGTTTTTGGTGTCAGACGCTTGAGTAAGAAATATTGCACGCTCAAACATCTTACTTTTTAAGGTTCCGTTTATTGACTATTGACTTCATTGACCGGTGTAAGTTACCGCATGGTAGTTAGAGTTACCGATATTATCCCAGCGTATTGGCAAGTCGAAAGAGCAATAGACAGGTTACCTAGTACTGACTGACTAGCACTTTAGAGATTGATAACCGTTGGATTTGAAAAGCTCTCGAAAGGACTACTTATGTACCGCCACACAGTGAGTACAGCGTCTCTTTTATTAGGGTTCCGTACCCAAAGGGTAAAAACGGGACCCTATTACTAAGACTCCGATGTCCGTCTGTCCGTCTTCCTGTCACCAGGCTGTATCTCATGAACCGTGATAGCTAGAACGTTAAAATTTTACAGATGGTGTAATTCTATTGCCGCTATAACAAAAAATACTAAAACATAAAAAAAAAAAATTAATGGGGGGCTCTCATCCAATAAAACTGATTTTTTTAGCCGTTTTTCGCTCGATATTAATAACGGTGACAGGTAGATGCTTGAAATATTCACAGAATATTTAAGTTAATATGTACCTACTCTAAAAACATACAATTAATTTAAAATAAATATTTAAGGCGGGCTCCAATACAAAAAACGTGATTTTTTTGCTCGATATTAATAACGGCAACAGGAAGATTCCCTTCAAAAATAAATAATTAAATTACTATAAAATATATTAAGGGGGGCTTCTATTCGGTACGGAACTCTTCGGCGAGTCAGGCTCGCACTTGGCCATTATTTATAAATAGTTTATTTCCTAAAATTAACTGGACGAGAAATAGAGATCTTGCGTGGTATAAAAATCGGAGCTGCTGATATGCTCACTTTACGGGAAAAGCGTTACCAGGAATAATTTATACCGAATTAAAAAACCCCCGACACAAAAATATTTGACAACAAACTTTCAATTGACAACCATTTTGGGCACATTTGTAGAATTTTGGTTCTTCCATTCCCATTTTAACCCACCATAACTCTTAAACGGCTCAATCGATTTTTATAAAACATAGCTAAGAACACTCTCGATTAAGTCTCCTTTCATCCAAAAAAAAACTAAACTGAAATCGGTTCAGTGGTTCGGGCGCTATGATGCCACAGACAGACAGACAGACAAACAGACACGTCAAACTATAACACCCCTCTTTTTCGTCGGGGGTTAAAAAGAAAAGCTTTACCTATCATTTCAGTTTGCACATTATACATTATGTTTCATTTTAAAACGCGTATGTGGATTGCAAAAATTGCTAGAGTAAATTGAGTTCAGTGGCACCTATTAATTTTTAAAATAATAGCCAAATTTTCATCTGCGTTTGCCTAATCTAAATATAATTTAAGAAAATTACAAAGCTTAACTTATTTGAAGATAAACAGTAATTATTCTGTAGATAATAACAAAACCGGTAATAGGTAGTGAAATCTCTTAGCTGTGATCACGTTCACGTACTTAGTACTAAACCTGGTATCATAAGCGTTGTATAATAATCTAATAGCGTCTAATAACGCTTTAGATAAATTTAATGAATTAAATGTGTCTACTTACTTAGGTATTATGAACAACTTTTTACATTCATAGCCCCCTACTGGGATTCCTTGAGTAGTGGGTGCCATACACTTAGCAGAGGACAAACAACACTCTGGCCCAGAAATATTATCACTATTCGATATTAACTGTATATTACTAAAAACCAAGCTATAACTGTATAATTATTACTAAAAATTTCTAAAACAGGTACGAGTAATAGACCGACGGAACGGAGGAGGTACTCAATTTTACGCGTATATTTTTTTTACGCATAACTTTTTACGTAATGGTACGATTTCAATATTTTTTTTTTTTTAGAAAGAGTATACTTTTGAATTGGTCCCATTTAAATTTCATCGAAATCGGTTGAGCTATTTTGATAAATCAACAATAATGTGAAAAATGCTACGTCGATCCGTGCGAAATAAGAGTATTCGCGAATTCTGTACACGGTTGAAGTCGATCATACTATTTTTTGCAAAAAATAATTATTTTGGATAGATCTCGATATGCTTTCCGAATTTTTACTTACTTACCTATATAATGTACCTTTTTATTTGCCATTTGCACCGCAGTGTTGGAAAAATAGCATTATTCGTTGTAGCAGATTTTTTACCCCATTTCTCTTTTAGTTCTATGAATCGATTAAAAGATCTCACCTATTTACTAACTCGATTTAAAAAGAAGGTAAAAAGTACAGGTAATATGAACTCCGTTTTGTATAGAGTTATTATCCGAGTATAGATATTTACGCTTATGTTTCTAATTTGCTTTATATTTAATGTTTCTTTAAATACACATTGACTTAACAATTGTATTCTATGAGTAAAGAATAAAGTTACCTTTTTACCGCCTGCACGTAACATTTTCAGAGTCAGGGTTGCCCTATAAAAACTAATCGTTATTACCTCAGACGTTTGTTGGTACATTACAAAATGCTTGTAACATTAGAATGTACTTACACGTGAGAGTGCGCTTGTAGGACATTAGAAAAGTGGGATTTAAAACTAAAGATACGACTCGATTCAGAGACGAAATTTTGTTCCACTGTACCAGCTTTTGAAATTATTGTCCAGTTCACTACTGAAAAGGGACGAAGAGATTTTTTGTTCTAGGATTTTAGGTAATGTTAATTGCTAAGAAGCTTTGGTAATAAAATATTTATTTATATATTTTATTATCTTCCTCTCTTTCTCTGAAGAGCTAATGATACGAGTATAAGTTAATGTGATAAAATATAACAAGAAGTATTTACATACTGAACCTTTTTAGTAACGTTTTATTACGGGTTTTTTCAGTAAATTCTCATAATTGTTTACTACTTAGACCATTTTTAATCTATACAAATGTTTATGATACTTTTTTTTTTAACGCGAATAAGTCCGCGCTTGACTATCAACTCGCCTGATGGTAAGCGACGTTGTGGTCGAAGATGAAGCACGCAGACCTAGAAAATACCTATTCACTCTGACCTTGAAAGCTTTAGATTATATCTCTCAGGAAACAGGGAAGCAGGAAGACTGTTCCATTCCCTGGCGGTACGAATCAGAAAAGTTGAGTCAAACCGCTTCGTACGTATCGAAGGAAAATCGACAGTGTAGGGGTGGTAATGTGGCGTCCTCCTACTTGTCCTGTAGTAAAAAGGATTCAGCATTATACTTTTGAATGAAGTAGTTACAGTGTAAGTAGTTAACACTGATAGAATACTTTTTAGGGTTCCGTACCTAAAGGGTAAAAACGGGACCCTATTACTAAGACTCCGCTGTCCGTCTGTCTGTCACCAGGCTGTATCTCATGAAAGGTGATACCTAGCTAGAAAGCTGAAATTTTCACAGACGATGTATTTCTGTTGCCCCCATAACAACAAATACTAAAACTAGAATAAAATTTATATTTAAGGGGGGTTCCCATACAACAAACCTGAATTTCTAACCGTGTTTCGCTCAATATTAATAACGGTAACAGGTAGATGCTTTAAATATTCACAGAATGTTTATATTTGTTTATACAATTCAATAATAAATAATTAAATTTAAAAAAAAAATAAGGGGGCTCCCATACAGTGCGGAACCCTGCATGTGCGAGTCCTACTCGTACCAATACAATGCCTTGGCCGATTATTCTGTGTTGCTGAGGTAATGTCCTACTAAGACTTATTTTAAATTATCGTATCGTAGTCGCTATTTGTGAATTGGATCAGACTGTGCGTGTCTAACTGCGAGGGTCTACGACTTTTCTCCTACTTATATTATTTAGGCAAATATCTCGACAAATGGTTAGGCATAAAAATAACTATTAAACGTGGTTTTCGCGGATTGTACTGTAACATTTTCCTAAGATTCAGTTTTAGTAACAAAAAATACTTTGTTCTATCGGAGGATATTTTTATCACAATTTTGAATCGCTATTCGTATTAGTTTTGACGTGACAACGTCTTATAAATTGGTTTGCCGGGTGACACTTCAAGAAACTGCGTTACGCTCCGCTCACACTTTTCTCGAACTACCCCCTACTTAAGATTTAATCAGTTATTGTCAATAATAATTACTAACACCTAAGTAGCCTAAGTAAGTTATGGAACAAATAAAATTATTATTTATTTTATTTTTATTTATTATTATGATGTAACTTTTAAAAGGTGACTTTAGCCTGCAATACGAATTATTATTATTAAGATAAATTGTTATTTACTCACTCCGTTTTGACGCTCCGCTCACACTTCATGCGCTCACAATGAGAGCGAGTGAGAGGCACGCCGTATACCGACTTTACAGGCAACAGTTTTTTATTCATTTTATTTGACTGAGGACTAGATACTGGTAAGCACAACGTAAAACGTCCACTGACAAACGTACCACGACCTGATTAGTACCTATTGGATTGTATTAGTACATTGTTCACCGAGAGGAGAAAGTGACCGATTACCGTCGAGGGTGTCGTTTGATCGGGAATCGCACTTAGTGCTTTATACTACACCTACGAGGAAAATAAAAAACTAAATCTTTACTAATTGAAATTTATATTGAAATTGTTGCAGTTAGTGAAGCTTAATGTAACACTTGAAAATGGCGCCAATGGCGTCTGCAATTTTCACATATTCTTTTTTCAAATTGTTTGACACCATCCAACACACAGCTAGTGGCCAGTGTCATTTTGCGAACTTGGAGATAAAACTCACTGTAAAGACTTTTTGGCTTTTGATATTTAGGTTACCAGCGCATAGTCTTACCCAAAATTAAAAAAGAAAAACCACGTAAGAAATGAATTTTCATACACTTTTCTCTCCCGCTCAGATGCGTTTTCTCCCCGCATATTTGTTCGATATGTAATGACGTACTTTCTACCGTAAATTTGATAAAGTATCAAGGTACTTTCCGAGCAGGTGTAGTATAAATGTATTATCTTATATCTTCTATGTCAGCATGCTTCATCTTGGACCATATTGTTGCTTTGTATCAAGCGAGTCAGGCCCAGAACACACGGTGAAACGCAACTGCAACGAAACCCTTTTGAAATTATTGATTTGAAACTAGTTTCAACCATTTTCCACACACGCTGCAACCACAATTATTACGGTTTTCTTTGAGTGCGTTGCGTTTCATTAATTTTTCTACAAAAAATAAATGAAACGCAACGCGAGTTTCCTGCACGCCGGTTTCAATGCGACTGATTTGCAACGCGTTTCAAACCGGTTTCAAACTGGTCGCGTCATGTGTAGTCTCTCAATGGAATCTATGGCAGAAACTGAAATGCAACTCAAAAGTAACTAGTAGTTGCAGTTTCGTTGCATTTGCGTTTCACCGTGTGTTCTGGGCCTCAGTGTTTAAGCGTGCATGGACTTATACGCGGTAAAAGAAAAGAAAATTTAATGCTGAATGCCATTCGCCATTAGTCGAGGTATCCTATGTCTAACAAAGGAGGTAATACAGCTGATAATGAAAATAATAACTCGTACGGTAAAATTACAGCTCTAAGCTTAATTGTTCAGCTTTGTTTTTCATTTTACACAAACACCAAAAGTCCCAATGTTAGCAATCCGAACACGTTGTGCTACCACAAAACGTGTTAGACAAAATTGGTTTCCCGCTACAAACCAGAGAAAAAACAAGAGACAGCCGAAATTTGCGTTCTAATAGAAATACGAAAACAATTTTCTCAACGCTGAATAAAATAATGGCAAGTGCGCGTGTAGTGTCTAAGAATGTTCCGTGTGAAATTAAATCTTAATGTGCAATTTCTTATTCATTAGCTCCAATTTGTTTTTAGAATTACCGATTGTTATTTATGTGTTTGTGAATGTAAGTATTCGAAATTAATCAAATTATTAGTATTTGTTTTATTTGTAACACAACACATTGTTTTTTAAATTATTGATTTTTGTCTGTCTTAATTATTTCATTGAATCAATTATTGGTTATCATGATATACAAAATTAATACATTATTTTTTGTTTGACATGTAACTTCACTACATACGAGTAGTATAAAACAAAGTCACTTCCCGCTGTCTGTCCCCATGTATGCTTATATCTTTAAAAAAACTACGCAACAAACTTTGATGCGTTTTTTTTTAATAGATAGTGTGATTTAACAGAAAGGTTTATATGTATAATACACCTGTACGAAGCCGGGGCGGGTCGCTAGTATTGTTATAAATAAATGGGTATGAGTATGTACCAGCCTGTTTGATAGTTCACTGCAGAACGTAGGCCTACACACGAAGGGTGACTGGGCCATATATTCAACACGCTAGCCTAGTCCGAGTAGGTGGATTTCCATAAGCCATCAAATTTCTTCCGCGGACGTGTACAGTTTGCCTCACGATTTTTTCCTTCACCGAAAAGCCAGTGTTGTGAAATAGGGTATTATAGTCATTTTTGAAAAGTATCTCAATTAGATTCTGTAGGGCTAATAAACCACAAAAAAAAAAAACAAAAAAAGAAATTTAGGCTTTAAGTGCTTTTAAACTGCATTTTAATTTTACAGTTTCAAAATTTCGCGCGTAATTTACGAAAACGATTGATGTCAATATTTTACTCTGTGGTTACGAATGACGTCACGATGCTATGTAAACAATGCGCATAAATATTTCTCACGACAGTGTCTTTGACAGCTGACATTGACACTGCCATTCTATAGTTTTCAATGTTTACATAGCATCATGACGTCATCACATAGCTGCGCCTATTTTATGTAGGTACAGATTAAAAAAACGGAATATTTTGAATTGATTTTTAAAACTTATTTTGATGTTTTGTGATCTAAAACTAACATTTTTCCGATTGCTTTTTGCCTAAGCTATCTCAAAAATACATTTACAGATTTATTCTCGTCCATAGTAAAATACCCTATTCTGTACATGAATTTCAAGGAACTTAACCGTTTAGGGTATAATTAAGTGAAATTTAATCCTGACTGAAATTAATTTAATCCCTAACTAAATGTCGAATCAAATTTTTCGTTGGTTGCAATGTTAGCTTCACGCTGCAGATAACCCAATCCTTGATCCTATTCTTCCTATTGTTACGAGATGGGATCTTGGATAATTAGTTAAAATGCCGATTGTTCACTTTGCACTTTATTGCACAAAATCACAGTACACACGACACAACTGGTTCGCACAATACTTCACACTGGCACTGATATTCACACAACTAGTCACTTCACAATCACTGCTACCGCACTTGAACACGAGATGTTTTCGCTCCGGTATAAAACGCGATAACTGCCACGAACGAAAACCATCGCCCTATTTATATCGGAATAAGGGTTCTCTAGGAATCTGTAGAATATTCGGTGCCATTGTGATTGACAAAGTAAACAAGTGTAAAGTTCGAGAATCCCTATTGTTACAAAGTTATCAAAACAAAGATAAAAATCACACAATAGGCGGACACAAAGACCGATACCGTCTGAGTCATAAAACACAAATCTCGCGATTAGGTGTAAACAACTCACCGCCCGTAATTACCGCGCGCGGCCTACTGCATAACACTATGAAATCCTATTCATTGGGTTATATAACCCAATCCTGAAGCTCACTTAACAGCTGCGCGAGGATTGGGTTTTCCGCAGCTTGTAGCTAACATCACAGCCGCCAAGATGTATAGGCAAATCAAACATCTAAGTTGTATGTAACATAGGCGAACGCATTAGGGCTGTCCTGTAACTGCTCACCTATTAATGTTGTAAAATAAATAAGTGCACAATGCACACATACAGGGTTATTTCTAATCAATTAGCATCCTTTTAGGGGCTTATTCTGTACATCAAAACTAACAACTTTTGATCTGCGACTCTTGTCAAAACTTTTAAAAAAAATCAGCTGTTCCATACATTTTGTCGAGGGTGAACGATATTTTTCTATGGAACAACAACTTTTTTTTTTGAGAATTAATAAAAGTCGTAGAACAGAAGTTGTTAATTTTGATGTACAGACTAAGTCCCTAAAAGGATGCTAATTGATTAGAAATAACCCTGTATACATCACAGTTAAACGTTATTTGATACAGAGACAAAATGTTCCATAAAACAAGTAATAACTACAAGAAAGTATGTGATTTCAAATAAATTGCACGAACAAGTTTAAAATTCCTTTTTTTAGTATTAGACCTGTTATGCCCATTCTATGTGTTAATATTTTTTATCAAATTTGCTTAACAAATACTTTTTTAATGTAAGTCATTTTTATTAGTTCTTATATTGTGTCATTTTTAAACAAAACCCATAAAATTAACAACAAAATCTACACAACAAAGATAGCGAGCTTGTGCTGTTTGCGCGACACGTCCGGCTTCGTTTTTCCTCAACCGTCACGGAACCCCAAAACACTCTAACAGATAGCTATTACAATACACTCCCAAGTGGTAACTTGAGAAAATTACACAGGAGATGTTTTTACCAATTACAGGGGTCTTTTGAGTGTGGAGTGGTGTGGTAGGGGAACAATCGCCTGGAACGAGATATTACGGTTACATGATATTGATGCCTTCGTTTTGGCACACTTATGTGATACGATTTCGTCGAAGTAATGTTCTTTGTTTAGTAATGGCCTAGATCCTAGGCCATTAATTAATCTGTACTTGGTATAATCAAATGAAATACACCGGAATCTAAAACTTTGTCAGTGATGTGTCAATGTTGTTAAAAAAGCTTTTACCGCGTATTTAACAAATAATCTTCCAAGTACGAGTCGGACTCGCAGACGTAGTGCATAAAAGCCCCCCATAAATATTTATTTTATTTCAATGTAATTATTTATTCGTGAAGTGAATATACAACTAAATATTCCGTGAATATTTCAAGCATCTACGAGTACCTGTTACCATTATTAATTTCGAGAGAAAAAGGGCTAAAAATTCAGGTTTGTTGTATGGGAAATATTTAATTCTGTTTTTAGTATTTGTTGTTATAGCGGCCACAAATTTCAGCTTCTAGCTATAATGGTTCATGAGATACAACCTGGAGACAGACAGACGGACAGCGGAGTCTTATTAATAGGGTCCCGTTTTTACCCTTTGGGTACGGATCCCTAAAAAGCAATTCTGTGCAGTATTCATTCTATTTTTTTTAATATAAATAAACATTAATTGTATGCACACTTGTAAAGTAGATAAAGTGCGTAAATTTTGTACTAGAGAGATTAGTAAATAAATACTTTATTGAGTTCTCAAAATTTGCTGTACCTATTTATCACTGAAACAACATGAAACGCGTCGCAATTCTAGCTCAAATCTCACTATGTTAACTCGTTCTACTAAGTACCTAGTAGGTATCAGTATTACTGCGGTAATGTATCCAATAAATGTAGGTAGGTACCTACTATAATATACTAGCTGCGCCCCGCGGTGTTACCCGCGCTAGCCCGAGATAAAAAGTAGCCTATGTGTTAATCCAAGGTCTAAGCTACCTTCACACTGAATTTCATCTAAATCGGTTCAGCCGTTTGTGCGTGAAAGAGTGAAAAACACCCACATATACTCACAAACTTTCGCGTTCATAATATACTAGATTTTGCCCACGGCTTCGCTCGCATGATATTTCGAAGCCCTTACCTTACCAGTTAACCAGTTACCACCCTTAATAAAGGAGGTGGAAAATTAAAAAACAAAAAAAATCGATTTGACATTTGTTCGATTCGACAGTTCTTTTTTGACATTTCTTGGAGCGCACGCTAGAATAGCAGCTCGCAGATGGCAGAATTTTTCCTACTTACATAACATTTATTGTTATAATATGGAAAATTTACGCAATGTCATTATAATTTATAGCTTATGTGTTATTCTGATATATAAGCTATATAATAGCATAGTTTAATCTCAATCCGTTCAGTAGTTTTTGCGTGAAAGAGTAACAAACATCCATCCATCCATCCATCCTTACAAACTTTCACGTTTATAATGTTAGTAGGATATAATTGCAAAGTTTCATTTCAATCCGTTCAGTAGTTTTTGCGTGAAAGAGTAACAAACATCCATCCATCCATCCTTACAAACTTTCACGTTTATAATATTAGTAGGATATCATCATCCATCATCCATCAGCCATAAGAAGTCCACTGCTGGACATAGGCCTCCCCTATGGATCTCCAATAAGACCGGTTGGAAGCGGCTTGCATCCAGCGCGATCCTGCGGTCTTAATGAGGTCATCCGTCCACCTTGTGGGTGGACGTCCTACGCTGCGCTTGCCGGTACGTGGTCTCCACTCGAGAACTTTCCGACCCCATCGGTCATCAGTCCTCCGCGCTATGTGCCCTGCCCATTGCCATTTCAACTAGTAGGATATAATTGCAAAGTTTCATCTCAATCCGTTCAGTAGTTTTTGCGTGAAAGAGTAACAAACATCCATCCATCCATCCTTACAAACTTTCACGTTTATTATATTAAGTAGGATTACGACTTTGGTTCTAATTCAAAATCTACCACAGGGAAATTCTATTCTTAATTCAAATACTTAAATGCGGCTGTCTTGTTTCGGTAGGTAATATTTTTAACTTTGGTAATAAACTTCCGCCACAACAAAACTACACTATTACTGATTACACTATTAGGTCTAGGTTTACACGTAAATTGAAACTACAGATGTTTCCGTATGGTTCCATACATTTCTGTACAGCGCCCCTGGCGGAAACGAGGAAAAACTAACCAAAATACCAACCAAACTGTATGGAGCCACACGCGAACGCGAAAGTTTAAGTAAACTACGCAAAACCTGGACTAAGGGCTCTGGGAAAAGCTGCAACGTGTTTAATATTTCAGTGCTATGTTTCATAATTATCGCAGTTGTGAGACAATACGTAATTCTGTATCTTATTCCTTTACTATAAAGTTCATATTTGCACCGGTTTAGTCAGTACTTCGTAGTACTTATCGGTTTAATGCAATGCAGTACCTTAGTAGAGTTTTGCTTTCATCCTTGACAAAAAAAGAGGTCTTTAGAGTTTAACTTAGGTTTTTTACACTAGTAAGTTCGTACAGGCCGGGTGGCAAGCCCTAGTGTCAGAGTTTTTAGGCCGCCTGAAGGCCTCTGACATGGCTAAACAACTGGGACCTACAATTTAACATGTCATTCAAGCCATGGTAGTGCTCAGTTGGAAAATGCCACCCGCGGTCACCCATCCAAATACTTTTCTACACATAAGTGTTCTCGTGAATCTGTGTATTATCTCTGTGGCCATGAAGTCTATTACATGGCATCAAAAAACTCAAATTTCTTATTTATATAAATACGAGTACTTATATTATATTTATTTTAATAATTATTTCTATTATTTTAAAGCTGATGTACCTAAAATACTTTATAATTAAGTATATTTTATAATCATCATATTAAATTGTAGGCTCCGTTTGTTTTAACCGTTTAGCCATGTCAGAGGCCTTCAGGCTGCTTAAAAACTCTGACACTAGGGCTAGCCACCCGGCCTATACGAACTTACTTATCATCATATTTCTCTACAATCCGTAAGCAAGAGTGGTCTAAATAATCAATTTAGTTCCTTTGTTACTACGTGCTGGTTACTTCGAGCACGTGCTGGTTACTTCGAGCAAATATCTACAGAGCCACAGTCCATAAGTGAAAGTAGTAAAAAAATGTCCGAGCGCCGTCATACATACCGACTTAGATATTCACATTAAATAATTCACAATGAACCGTTTTTTCGAATTTCGACACCTAATTAGTACTTGTAACCGAGCACTTTGTCATCGCGAGGCATTGTAGTCGGCTTGCAATTGCCTTACAACTAACTAAACTGCCCACTACATAGCTTAGGCAGTTTTGCCTCGGACACTTTTTTGCACGATTGTGACTCTATAGATATTTGCTCGAAGGCTGGTTATTACATCTTACTTTTACTATGAGACCTACCCAAAATTCACGTATAGGTCGCGTCATGTAAAAAGAACGCTGGATCTTCAAACTGCGCACAAGGAAATTTAACTCGTATTACATACGTAATAGGAGTTAAATATCCTAGTACTCAACTTTATTTGTAGCAAGGAAATTTAACTCCTATCACGTAAGCAATAGGAGTTAAATTTCGTTGTGGGCAGTTTGAAGCTCCAGCGTTCTTTTTAGGTGACGCGAGGTATAACAAAAACATCCTGCCTGATTTAAAGCAGAGATATTTGAATAGTCCATCTTTTAAAATTATATTAGAAAAGAATCGTATAAAATAATCGAAATGGATAAGTTAAGTACTGTCTACAACAATATTTCGTATCGCAAGCAAAGTTGGTCCCTCAGGCATTCATAGAAATTAAACGCAAAGCTTAAAACCTCCTTTCGTACCTACAGTACCTAGACCTAGGTACGATCAAATGAAATGCACCAAGTTATTATACAAACAAAAGGAATTTGTAGTTATCTACGTTGCGGTTATTTTATGATTAAATTGAATTAGAGTTTGCCACGTTTTGTTCAGTTATTGCGATTAAAATTGTAGATTTTAGTTGTATTGACTAACTATTGTTTTGAAGAACCAAAATTCTACAAATGTGCCCAAAATGGTTGTCAAATGAAAGATAAGATATTTTATCAGTGGTAGGACTCTGTCTAGCCATTTCGTACTTTTTTAGGTAGGGTTTTTGTGTCGGTGGTTTTTTAACTTTTTAATTTAATGGGTAACTTGTACCCGGAACTTCACGCAAAACACAGGATCCACAGGACCTTCAAGGGTCTGTGGATGATCCAATTGCTTGTTATGTAGGTGGGTAGTGTAGTAGTTTATGTAGTTTTAGATTATAAAGGTCTTGTATTTAGTGATAGTCAATAATAAGGATTCTGCAAAATTCTATTTTTTAGTTTGTGTGTTAAGTTTTTACATGCAAAAAGCAATATCTACCTGAGAAACTTTGGATGATAGGATATCGTGTAGAGCCTTTTGACGTCTTATAAATTGATGAATCTATAATAAACGGCATGCAAGAAAAATCATTGTTTATTGTCACGTTCTGCCTGATATGTGTTGAGCGTGTAAGCGAGAGTGCGAAACAGGCAATATAAAGGCACGATCGGCATAATTTTTCGGACATTTTCACGAAAAATCATCGTCCATAAACAGACTTAATAACTTTTTATTTTGTAAAATAAGCCTTTAAATGAACATTCGTCAAGCTCCATTGTCAAACGACCGTGTTACTAGGTTATTAGAAACACTTAAACGGTTTATAGCTCTATAAAGCGTGCCCTAAAGTTTTATTATCTCGAGTAATTGTCCAGATCGTAAATCTAAACGATAATGCCTCCCACTCGATTATGATTATGATCGAATAGAAAATCGATTTTGTGAATGAATGTATTCACTTATATGACGATTAAATATGTTAACTGCATACAGAAATTGAGATGGGGCTTTGTTGTTAGTTTAGGTGTACCTCGGAATCGTGGAGTAGTAGGTTCAAATCTTGTCTCATGTTATTGTTTTTTTTTATAGTATGTTGAATTATTTTATCGATTTTTGAAAAAGGTCTACGTAAAAAAACGTGCATTTACTCTAAAAAATTAAATTGCGGATTGGAGATTTATTTTAAATTTATTTTATTATGTATATAGGTATGTAGGTAGGTAGGTTTCAAATTTATTAGGTAGTTTAGAATTATATTTCAATGTTTTTTAAGTTAGAACAATAAAATACCATTTTCTAAATAATTTAAAAGACGTCGAAAAAGAAAACTATTTTATGTAAATAAAGTGAAATTATATGCTTTTTCAATTGTTGTCTCAAAATATAAAAATCGAAACTCGCTAATATTACTCGTATATTATATTATGGTTAGTAGTAAACCGATCCCCTGAAAAGCTGCAATCTAGAATTTGTTAATACCGTATACTTTATCTAAATAAATAATTAAAACAAGCTACTGTGAAATTTTTACAAAGAAATAAACATTACCTGATCAAAACTTGAAAATTAACAAATTCAAGTCTGAGAAGAAATGAATTCGTAACAACCCAAGCTGGAAACATAGGTGTTTGAAAACTTCTTTTGTGTTCAAAGATGTCGGAATAAAACTTCCTAATATGGGAAATGTTCTCGAGATTTCTTAACATCTTCATTTCACTCCTGTGTCTTTCGAATCATATTCTACTAAAGTGAGACGAAACGGGGTGGAGCTTTATTTCGATAAAATAAAGTTGCTATACCCTTATGTTGCTTACCCCTGTACCAGCCATTTGCTTTAACACATTAAACGCCGAGGCCAATTTGGTGGTTGTTCCGTTTGAGCCATGGGTGCCACCGATGGGCGATTGCAATATTACCCCTACTCTTTCAGGCCAGGCCGCATTATCCCTTAAACAAATTAGACAACTGCCCAGCGTCCGCAAGAGGCTCCGTGTAACAAGACTGACTGACAAGATTTAACAACTTCATTCCCAGTTACGTGCAATTTTTACGATTGTACGGAATTCTCGGTAGGCTAGCCTGACTCGCGCTTGTCTTGGTTTTTTTTCCTGTACAATACTCTAAAAAGTAATAAAGAGGGTAAAGGAAAAGGGATCTAAAAGTGCAAAGTGCATAGGAGCCCTGACAGGTTTAATCCGGCCCTGTGTCCAGGCCGTGGAGCTCTCAGGTAGGTGTATGACAAGCTTGAGTTTGAACTTTGAACTCAGGTTTCTAGCCGGAAGACCGTATTAGGTACGCTCAGCGAATAACTTTTACTATGGGCGGAAATTGAAAAAAAATGCTGCTTCATGTATTTGGTTGAGTCTGTATTGTCATTCTATTATATGGACGGTTATTTTAATTTCTCACATGCCTTATAGTAAGTTGGCTTTATAGTAAATGTTGAAAATAATAAAAATGACAGCCAGAATTACCATTTTTTACCGACTTCCAAAAAGGAGGATGTTCTATAATTGTCTGTATGTATTTATTTTTTGTATGTTCATCGATAATTCCGCCAATTACGAACCAAATCGTTTTTTTTTTAATTCATAAGGATATACTCGCGAGGTGGTCCCATTCAAATTTTACAGAAATCGGCTGAGCCGTTTTTGAAAAAATCAATAATGTAAACAATTCGAGCGAAATATTCGAATTTTGTACACGATGGTATTGCCATTTTTTTGCGAAAAATAATTATTCAGTCCATTTTTGAGTAATCTTGTCGAATGTTTTCTAAATAACGCTCTACTCCGCTTTAGTAGAGTCGTACCCTAATGTTGATACCGTGTACCTATAGCTATTAAAAATTCTTCCTCTCTCGCAAGTTTAATGTTGTCGAAAGTTTTGAAGTGACAAAGACTTTGTTTGTGATTGTTTTATCTTTGTTTTCATGCGAGTTAATACGAGAGTAGATTAAGGAAACTTGTAATATTAAGTAAGCCTTTGTTTCGGATTCTATACTTCGTTTCTTTAAACGAGTTTTACGTAACATCATTGTCGTAATTTGACAAGTATATTAGAGTTATTACTCTAAAATACTTGTCAAATTACGACAACGTAATAAGTAAATAAATGAAGAAATTAAGAAATAAAAAATAAAATAAATAAGTAGTTTAGTTGATTACGCAGACGGTCGTCAAATACTTTAATGTAATACCACGTTATTGATAAACGCATGTAGAGCTCACAGTGTAGTTTGACTAGGTGTTCGTTAGATATCCAAGTTAAGCAACGTTCAGCATGGTCAGTCTTCGGATGGGTGACCGCGGGTGGCATTTATAACTGGGGCCCTGTTGTTTTAACCATTTAGCCATGTCAGAGGCCTTCAGGCGGCTTAATTATTTGACACCAGGGCTAGCCACCCAGCCTATACGAACTTAATAAACGCAGGATTACACTAAAGTAGTTATTCCGTCTTTTGTATTTTTCTATCTTTTGCAATTTAAATTCACGTGTAAAACACAAAATATGGACTTACAACTATAATGAAACTTTGCATTTATCAGGCATTACTTACTGTTTTGAGTAGGTCTTAAATGATTGGTGTGGTCATTTCTGGTGTCTTAATAACGGTTCTACATAGTTCAAGATAATTAAAATATGTCTGTTATCTTCCTTCTTTCAACCTCATATTTATTTTTCTTGTCAAACTAAATATGCATTATGTTATGCGTTTATAAAAAAGTCTCTTAATTTATGTTAACTTTTGTTAATTAGCAAATTCTACCTTAATTTTTTCCTGACGAAATATTTGACTTTACGTTCTTTTTGTAATCTATCTAAGGGTGTTAATTTGTGTGACACCATCATGCGTACCCCTTGCTCGTTTCATCACTTTCTTGTACCTAAAAAGGCTTGAATATAAACGCAATTGCGTACATTTATTTAAGCATTAAATTATAATAAAAATATATCACTCTTTATCGTCAGATGCTGAAACATGCGTCGAAATTGCTGAAAGGGGACCCCTTCTAATGTAATATGTATGAGTGCGACTCACCTTTATTAAGTGTTATAACGTTGAACATGGCTTCTCAAAGAATGTTTACTTATTATATAGAAAAAATATATTAAAACCTTAACTGTTAAGATTTTAAATGCTATTGTACAATTTTGCTATCGATAAAATATTCATGGAATATTGCTAATAGAACTACTCAAAAACCAAATTAAGCACCTGATCGACTTACAAAATAAAACCGTGGTTTTAAAGGTTTTTCTGTTATTAATTGTACACTGTGACGGTATTACGGTATAACCACAGAGAAAACTTTAAAACCGCGGTTTTATTTTGTACGTCGATCAGGGGCTTTAAACTAGTTTTAATTGGAATCATTTTTTTATTCAATTAAATTTAAACCTGTGTGATACCTATATAATTAATTAAAAATAAAACACAGTCAAATTGAGATATTTTTTTCTTGTTTGGAATATTGCATAATAGCAGATATCAAAATGATTTTTTTTTTGTGAAGTTTAGATTTTATGCATAAAATCTAAACTTACACAAACAAAAAATAAACATTTTTGGAATTTTGAGCATATAAGTAGCTCATTATTATTATCTGTCGAGTAATTTAACGACTGGCGGTATGAAGTTTGCCGGGTCGGCTCGTTTGAAATAAAATATCATCATCTCAGCTGCAAGCTGATATATACTAAACTCCGTAGTCCATTTGATTGTTCATTATCAGTAATATATTGTATGATATGAAGTATAAAATGAGCGTGATTACCGGATACGCAGCGGGAAGAGTAATGCTGACGACATGATATTAATAAAGGCTTGAGTGGTCTGTGGATGGTTGTACACTGGCTGGTTTAGATTAAAAAGGTATAGGTGTAGGTATAGGTAGGTGTGTATATGACGGTCCACAAAACCCAAGGCTCAGAATGATGCACTGTTGCTTAGCTTTGCTTCAGGCGATTAGGTGGTCAAGAGCGGGCTTTACCGCGTTATAAAAATATCTAAAATTTTCTGTATCATAATGTCGTTTTTGGATCCCTTTTTCATAGAGTTTCGTTCGCATGAAACACTTTATCTAACAAGGTGTCGAAATAATCGAATGTGTCGTTTTCGAATTAACTGATACGAACGAACATGATAAGAAATATGTTTACTGGACACAACGAAAAAGCTTTTGTTAGCTAACTCAAGCTTCATGATATTGTACTTCTTGACAAATTTAGGGAAAATATAATTAAAATAGAGGTAATAAAATCCGAAACCATGTTTTATAATTAATAGCTATGTATTAATTATTAAACATGGTTTCCGATGGTAAATACGAGTAAATATACATTAACTATTTAAATTAATTCCCTCATCAATTTACGTTTTGAGAAGTATTTGTAGGATACATTATTACAGATATCATTTTCATTTGTTATCATTAAAAGGAAAGTATAATTTTTAAATTTTTGACAAACTTCGAGTACTGAACCTTTTTCTAAAATAAAATAACAGCGTTTTACACGCCCGTCTGCAATCAAGCAACGTTACAACAGACTATAATGTTATAATGACATAATTAGACGTGATGCGTTAATTTATACGCACGTTGAGTAATTCACTTAATTTTCATATTTCATAAGTTCCTGGCTTATTACAGCGTCGTTAAATATGCATGTAAGGCCAATCTTACACGGGCAACCAAAATACAACCCGTTTTTATTGTCTTCAGAACGCATACACTTATAATTGTGTTATGATTACTATGTGATACCTCATACGACGCAACTTGTGAAAAACTATTCACGACGTTTTCAACGACACTGTCACAAGTAGCTAGAAGTCCACTAGGTTTCAGCACATCTCTGATGCAAAAGCTTTCGCTACGTATCCAATGTCATATGAATGTATGCAGATTCCACATTCGGATTTATAAACTTCGAAATTTCATTTATTTTCTATCATTACAATACGCCTATGATAACAACTTGCTCTACATAAATTAAATAAGCGCGATATATAATGTTGAAACGTTATTGGAAGTTAGATAAAGGTTTAACAGGGCGTAGTAACAATTGCTCACGCACTACGCCTTTTGCCTTGTTATCTATATCTCTAAACCAATATTATAAAGAGGAAAGATTATATTGTTTGTTTGTTTGCATCGAATAAGCTTCGAAACTACTGAACCGATTTGAAAAGTTCTTTCACTGTTGGAAAGCTACACTGTCCCTGGTGAACATAGGCTTTGATATATTTGAAAAAAATGTTGGGATCCTACTATTTGACTTTTTTTTAAAAAAATTGTACCCGCGCGAAGCCGGGACGGACAGCTTGTATTATATAGATGAACAGACTACATAATCTTGAAATCATTTATTTCGCAGTAAGCTGCAGAGCTTAAGATTACGTACTAAACACAATAGCGGTATTCATTGCCTGCTAGATTTCACTGCTACCTTCACACCAGTTGATACAAGCATCCCCTTCGAACCAGTTAAGATTAAGTTGCCGTAGCTTCGTGTACAAAGCGGTGGTGGTCTAGTGGTAGTGACGCCCACCTTACAATCGTGAGGTTGTGGGTTCGAATTTCGGTTCCGTATCAGTGAATTATTTAGAATTTATGTACAGATTTTCACACCACTGACTTTTCAGTGAAGGAAAACATCGTGCGGAAATCTGCATATGTCCGTAGAAGAAACTCGACGGCGTATGTGAATCCACCAACCCGCATTGGGCCTAGGTGGTGGATATGGCCCAATCACTCTTCGCAGGTAAACCTACGCCCTACAGTGGACTATTGAAAGGGCTGGTACAGTGATGTTAAAGACTTTCTTTTGTAGAAAAGCTTTGTATAATACCCTTAAAGCAATGTCAGCTTTTCACTGTGTTGTCGTTGGTCTGTGTTCAGAATGTTTGTTTCAAACAAAATTATTGTATTTTGTTCAGCGCTTTGTTTGTAGTTGGTTTGATTTTGTCCAGATATTTGGGGGAATTAACAGATAACATATTTTCCTGCTGTTTTTATTAAATTATCGAAACTTGCTGGGTGGTCCCCACCCAGGGCAAATATTTATGTGATAAACATAAGTATGTGCGCTGTGTCTAGGTATTATTTAGTTACCATCTGTATAAGTATGTATTTAAAAATAAGTATATGTTGTTTATCAGTCTCTGGCAGCCATATCACAAGCTTTGCTTAGTTTGGGAACAGAGACCGTGTGTAAGATGTCCTCGAATTTTTATTGAATTGAAATAAGCTGGCTTTGGCATTAAACAGAATAGCCTCGTGTAAGATTGCCGTAACCGTATAATGTCGGAGCTGCTTAATTTGTGAAGTGATCCTTCTGAGAATAAAAGGATGAATGGGAAGGGGAATGTTGTGGATGTGCTTCAGAATATATTACTCGTGTACTTGTTGAAATTCCATTAAGCGGCGGATTCCTTAATTTCTCTTCTTATTTTTATTGTTTTATAGATATATTTTTCGAATTTAAGTTTGCGGACCTTTGCCCAGCAGTGGGGCAGTACAAGTTAAAAAAAAAGTAATAAATCTGGTTTAATGTATAGAATCCATCTCTGATTGGTGAAAACTGGCAACTCTGCCCAGCTGTCAACATCAGTTTACGATTAAATTAAGTGAAAAAATATTAAAATCTAGTTTCCCGTGCTAATTTTCAGTGCATAATGATAAACTATGCTCAATTATCGTATAAAAGTGTTTGTGGCGATATCTGCACAGTAATTTTTGAGATAAAAGTGAAAGAAGTGCCGGGCAAAGCAAGCCTGTTCAAAGTGACTATGCATCATCCAAACAAGTTAAAATAGATAAAAAGTGAAGTTTTATGCGAATCCACTACTAGATCATCGAATCTGTGAGTAATAACTTACCAATACACATGAGATTAATGAAGAAATCGTATGTTCGTTGTATTGCAAGACGTTATTTTTCAAGCGCCATTATTTTTTCCAATGAATGGGATACCTATGAACCAATAGCAGAGCAGTGTTGCTTTTGGTGACTTGAAATGTTATTTTGACAGTTTGACATACCTACCTACTCACTGAATTTCGTAATTTAAATCGCAACGTATGTTTTCACAATTACAAACAACAATGAATTTCTTGGAAAATATCACTCTTCGGCGTAAACGCACAACGTCAGACTCGATGATTCAAACTGACAGTGATCTTTTATCAGGAACAATGGATAAGTCAACTGTTAGCCTTCCAGACATTTCTGACGATAGCATAAATGACAAACACCTCCATGAGAGGATCGAAAGTCTAGAATTACAACTGAAAAGTGCACATATAGAAATCGAAACACTATTACTTGAAAATTCTACTTTAAAACAAACAAATGAAGAATTATTGCAAAAAAATAAACTGCTTAAAAGAATTACACACAGCCCAGCCAAAATGACACCGAGAAAGAAAGTAGCCAGCCTTTGTAAACATCCCGACTCTGCCAAGCAGCATGAAAGACATGAGTCCTCGGCTAGTAAAAATACCTTGGCAACAATGACCCCTAACATTAGTTCAAATTCAGAGACAATAAACCTAGATCATACTCCAAAAAAACCAACAGCAAAAATTACAAGTAATATTCAGCATCACTCTCTTCTGTCAGGAAAAAATGACCGTCCAAAAGTTGGTATTGTAAGTTCTAATAAACAAAACAGGATATTGTCAATTGCTGAAGACACCTGGGATACAGATTATGATAAGTGCCACTACCTCAAGCCAAATGTATCTGTGAGGCAATTAATCAACGAGCTGGATGTAACGCTTATAGATTTTACTATGAATGACTATTGCATATTACTTTTTGGAGAAGAAGATTTTAATAAGACAAACAATTACTTCGAATTAATAACATACATTAGAGAAAAATTACTGAAAATACAAAATACCAACATCATAATCTGCCTTCCAACCTATAAATGTGGCGACATGGCAGAGTACCTGTTATACAATCGACGAGTTGAAAACTTCAATAATTTATTATACCTAGATGTGTTGACTCATAAATATGCTTATATACTGGACTCAAACAAAAGTCTAAAATATGATCATACAATGTTTCATAAATACAGCGGCATGATCAGTAACAATGGAGTAAGAGCAATTTTCGGAACATTAAAGACTTACATCATGGAATTGCAAAGTTTCGTTGAGGAGTGTGCTAAGAATGAATTGCACAATATTGAACAAACACAGTCAACCTTTTTTCGTGAATCAGCATCTCAATATTCTACACCAAAATATAGCCGGTCTAATCAACAAGAGTGACCGATTAGTGGTTGCATTAGAAGGCCTTGCAGAGAAAAATGTTATGGTTGATGTACTGTGCTGCACTGAGCACAATATAAAGGATGGACACGAACAATACCTTAATGTACCTAACTATACCTTGGCTTCATCTTTCTGCAGAGACAATATATCACGAGGCGGTGCGTGCATTCTGGTAAAGAACGGACATGACTGGAGAGAATTACCTGAATTTAAAAGGCTCTCTATAAACAGTGTATTTGATTGTTGCGCAGTTGAATTAACCAGACATAAATTAATAATTATTTGTGTATATAGAGTTCCTAAGTCATCAAATATACAAACATTTCTAAACCAGTTTGAAAAAATGTTAAGTTTGACTTCCAATAAAAAATATGAACATGTGTGCATAGCGGGAGATTTTAACATCAATGTCCTGAGAGACTCTAAAGTCACATCTGATTTTAAATGTTTATTAAAGTGTTATAATTTCAAACTTGCACTAAAACAAACCACAAGATTCAGAAGTCAAACTTGCATAGACAACATGGTCTACAATAGTAAGAATAATTGTAAAACTGAAGTCCATGAGCTGGATCTGTCTGATCACAGTGCTTTAATTATGAAATATCCAGTTTGTAGACAACTTTTACTAAAATCTTGGCGCAAATTGCAAAGGGACTACTCTGATGAGAATATAAAAAAATTTAAGATGTGTTTAGAGAATATACCATTTCACGAACTGTATAATATTACTGACGCTAATATTGCATACGAATATTTCTTTGATAACTTCAAACTATATTACAATTTATGTTTTCCATACAGAGTAGTTGTAAAAAAAGTCACAAAACCAGTAAAATGGGTGTCAAAAGGCATTAGAACTTGTAGTAAAAATAAAAGAAATCTTCTATGGAAATATAGAAGGAAACCTACAGAATTGAATAAAAGTAATTTTCTTAAATATTCTAAAACATTCAAAAAAATTATAAGATTGACGAGGCTTTCTCAAAATAACTATAATATAAAAACCTCAAATAATAAATCTAAGACTGCATGGGGTGTCATCAATGAAAAAAGGTTAAACTTTCCAAAAGAGCCAATTTCAAAGATTAAACTAGATAATAAAGAAATTACTGACCCGCTAGAAATAGCAAATGCTTTTAATAACTACTTCATAGATAAAGTTGTACCTATTGCTGGCTCGGGAAACGGGGTGACATCAACCATTGATTCACGCTCTGACTCGATGTTTATGTCCCCCTGTCTTCCACAGGACATTAGTAACATTATAAAAAATCTCAAAAATAGTAACTGTGTTGGCATTGATGATGTCTCTACTAAGATTATTAAATCTGTGAATGAACAATTATGTGTCCCTTTAAGTTATTTGATTAATCTCTGTATCACTACAGGAACATTTCCAAGATCTTTGAAAACAACCATTATAAAACCCCTATTCAAAAAAAATAACAGAGAAAACATGGAAAGCTATAGACCTATTGCACTCTTATCCATATTTTCAAAGATCTTTGAAAAATACATATATTTAGAAATGGATAGTTACTTAGAGAAAAATAATGTACTTTGTAAACAGCAGAACGGTTTCCGTAAAAATAAAAATGTTAATATGGCCATTTATGACTTTATTAAGGTAGTTCTACAATGTATGGATAAATCATCACCAATATGTTCAATCTTCTGTGATATGACGCAAGCATTCGATTATGTAGACCACAAAATACTGCTGAGTAAATTAGAGGCATATGGAATACGAGGAACGTTCTGGCTCTGGTAAAGTCTTACTTAAGTGACAGAAAACAAATAACTGAAATAATTAGAATTAATTTTAAGTCCAAATGGGAGGAAGTTACTAGATCTGAGGAACGTAATGTAATGTACGGTGTCCCACAAGGCAGTGTCCTGGGACCACTCCTTTTTATTCTGTATATCAATGATTTACCTAATGCTACAGTACAAGACATGAATCTTTTTGCGGATGACAGTACAATAACAGTACCATGCAAGAATATTGAAACATACAAAAATGATATTGGTAACTCTCTGTCATCCGTAATCTCATGGCTTGATAATAATAATTTAAAAATTAACTTAAATAAAACTAGCATACTGCACTTTGCACAAAGGGGTGCTAATAAATGTAATATCAATGTAAGTCATAACAATAATGTAATTGTTGAAGTTGACAATGCTTAGTTTCTTGGTTTAGTTATTGATAGGCAATTGAATTGGAAAAATCAAATTGATTATCTATGTAAGAGAGTCAGTAGCCTATCCTATTTACTACATAAATTGTCTGATACACTTAATACCGATGCTCTAATTACTGCTTACTATGGGTTAGTGGAATCCATCCTGAGATATGGTATAATTTTTTGGGGGAATTCGACAAACAAAGAAAATGTGTTCATAAAACAAAAACGATGCATCAGAAGTATGTTTAAATTAAAGAAAAGAGACAGCTGTAACCCTTATTTTAAAAAACATAAACTTCTGACTCTTCCTTCTCTTTACATATTTGAAACTGCAGTATTTGTAAAAAGTCACCCTGAGCTATTTCCTCCTTTGTCTGAGTTAACCGTAAGAAATCGGAGAGACCAAAATAAACGTAGGATTTTTCCTTCAAAAACTACACTAATGAACAAAAGCATTGTCTGTATGGGCCCTGTTATATACAATCATGTACCAAAATGTATTAGGGATCAAGAAATAAATTGTTTTAAGAATAAATTGAAAGCTCTTCTCACACACAAATGTTACTATTCAATCAATGATTTTTTAAATGACAAATGTTTTAAGTAATGGATTTTATTACTCTCACATAAATACAAAAACTAGATATTGTAAACTGATGTATTGACTATGTAATGTTATCTTTTTGTACAATTATTCATGTAAAAAATCTACTAACATAATATTGACACTAATCCTTGACATTGTAATTGACTAACTAATCTTGACATTGTAATCATTTTAAACATAATTTTAGACATGAATTCGATTTTATAATAATAAATAGAGCTGCCAGTAACTTTGCACGCCTTTAACAGGCAAGTTTGTATTGAGCCATATATCCTTACTAATATTATAAATCCGAAAAGTTTGTTGGTTTGTTGGTTTGTTACTCTATCACGCGCCAACGGAGCAACGGATTGACTTGATTTTTGGCATGGATATAGTATAAAAGGCGGAAGGAGCTTTAGGATACTTTTTATCCCGAAAAATTTCATAGTTCCTGTAGGACAGGACAAAAACCCTCGAAAGCGAAACTGTCGCCACTATCACAAAGACGCTAAGTGATTAATTCCTCTATGACGCTAATATGGACTAACGAAACGTCACAGCCAAACGTAATTAGATGACAGGTGACATTGTCTGCAGACTTTTATAAATCACAAGTAGCGTGGCAAGGCGACAAATTGTTTTTCTACCATTATATCCCCTTGAAGAGGAAATAAAGTATGGATTGAAAATGACAACTGACATTAAAATTGGATAAAATGTTATTTTCCCTCTGCATGCTACATGTTACTATGACGTTTAATACCAGGCCGTCATTTTGTCTGACATTAAAAATATTTTTAAATATTCTATCACTAGCTTTTACCCGCGGCTTCGCCCGCGTTGTATTTTGATTTTGGCTTATGTTTATGTCGGCTGCGAAACCTAACCTAACTGACAAATATCAAAATACCTTAGAGGAATGCTTTTGTTGGTTAAGTTACGGTTGGAGTGTATATACAACCCCCCCGTGTATTCCCGCCTTGTCGTGGGGGAGGTCTGAGGCATCTGAAAAGGCGGCGCTCGAAGTCTCCCTCTTCTTTGGGTCTTTTCCCCCAAGGAAGCTTAGAGGCTGGCACTCGAGTTTCAGCCGCTTTTAACTAAAGCAGCTGAGAGGATGGCCGGTAGGTTGCATGCCTTATGAGGAGTGTCGCAACTTAGGCGGGCTGCAGTGCCGCTCTTGCGACGCTGCATCCGAGGAGTTTTTTTTATTATATCGCAAAATATCCCTGACATGATCAGGGGTCTTAATTACAAATGAATAAAAACTAAGTATACCTATATTTCAATGTTTTTGGCTGTTTGCAGTTATAATAAACATTACAATGGTACAGCAAAGTTTATACCTACTTGTTCCTAATTAAGTATTGCTTTTTTACAAATATTTGTGCAAAAATTCGATAAAATTGTTTCTAAGGTTTTTTCGTGTTAGATTAATTCCAATTTTTTGTTCTAAATCAAATCTCTACTTTCCATAAACTGGGCATTCCAAGATTATGTGCAGTGGAGTCTCCTCTTTTGTGGGTTCACAGATGCACGATGGGCTTTCCCTCAACTTAAATCGATGTAAGTATTGGGGAAACTCACCATGCCCCGTCAGCACTTGAGTTATGATTCCCACTGGTGCTATTTCTCTTACGATCTTGTATGCCGCCCTTGCATCCGGAAAATATGTTTTGGTTACCGCCGCTGTGTGTCCATCCTGATACCGCCGGTTCCACTCGTCAAGAGAGTCCTTTCGGATTTCTCGCTTGACGAATGAAACGGGGCAGTTATCCTAAATAGGTCTGCACTTCGAGTGCAGTGCTGCTTCCTTTGCTAGCTGGTCCGCTCTCTCATTTCCCTCCATCCCCGCGTGCGCTTTAATCCAATAAAGTTTCACTATTTTATTTTGTGCGTGTAGTAACTTTATGTTAGCTTTGAATTTACTGCTAAGGGATGGAGGGAAGATACGCCAACTACCGTTTCCAGTGCAGACCTGGAGTCACAAAAGATTTTTGCTTTTTCGGTAGCCTCAAGAAGTGCCAATAACTCGACCTGTTACACAGAGCACCAATCGGCCAATTTCAGCTTGCGGGTACTGATCTCAGCGGCATCATCCCAAATGGATAATGCCGCCCCAACTTTCCCTTTAATTTTACTGCCGTCTGTAAATATGTTAATTTCTCGGTTAAGATTTTGCTCTAGTGCTGCTCCGTCTGCCAGGCATATGAACTCCAGCTCCTCCTGCTGCGCTGGGTGTGGCTTCTTTTCTGTCTCTCTATCTCCAGTTACTTGCTGGGAATAACCTTTCTTAGTTTCATAAAGCAAGGTTGCTTCTTGGACTCTGATATGACAGCTGAGGATAAGGGGCCGCGGTGGGATATATGGAACTGGTGGTGTGGGTACCGCCACCTACCCTACCTTCCGCTAGGCCGTCAACGTGTTGGCAGACGCAGTGGGGCTGCAGGGGAAGAGAGGTGTCGGTATCGCGATTGCCGTTCTCACTGCCCTCTGCAGTTGAAGAGGCAGGCGCTGGGCTACTATGACTGACCCACTGCACTGGGACCAGGGCGTTGGAATGCTGTCTGACGTTCAGTACTGGTTAGTCTCGAGTGGTGGATGACGATGTGTCTTGTGCTCCGAAACACTCCGTCACTATGGCGAGAGCGCAAGCTCCGTTATGGAGCCCGAGTCTGGGCTAGTGCTGTTGAGTGCCGCGAAGGAGTGCGAAATATGTGGGAACGTCCTAAACTTGCCATGACAGGTTATTTCTGGCGCTTAGACGGCTGCTACCGCAGCCCACTCACTTAGTTTTTATCCTATCCTACGGGAACTGTTAAAGTTTTTGCGATAAAAAGTGGCCTATGTCACTTTTCGTCTTTCAAACTATATTCATGCAATATGCCAAGGCAAGTTGCTCCGTTGCTGAGAAAAATTTATCGTTAAGTCCTACGGGAACCACAATTTTTTCGGGATGGAAAGTATCCCATGTCACTTTCCGTCTTCCAAACTATGCCCACCCCAAATATCAAGTCGATCCGTTGCTCCATTACTGAGAAACAGTTATTGTCCTATCCCATGGGAATCACGAATTTTCTCGAGATATAAAAAGTATCCTATTATCACTTTCTGTCTATTACACCATAGGTATCCATACCAAAAATCAGGTCAATCTTTTGCTCCGTTGCTGCGTCAAAGAGGAACAAACCAACAAACTTTTCGGATTGATAATATTAAAGTATGATGATTCTGTACCATAAAGGTAGAATAAAAAAACATGTTGCACATATTTCGCACTCCTTCGCGGCACTCAACAGCACTAGCCCAGACTCGGGCTCCATAACGGAGCTTGCGCTCTCGCCATAGTGACGGAGTGTTTCGGAGCACAAGACACATCGTCATCCACCACTCGAGACTAACCAGTACTGAACGTCAGACAGCATTCCAACGCCCTGGTCCCAGTGCAGTGGGTCAGTCATAGTAGCCCAGCGCCTGCCTCTTCAACTGCAGAGGGCAGTGAGAACGGCAATCGCGATACCGACACCTCTCTTCCCCTGCAGCCCCACTGCGTCTGCCAACACGTTGACGGCCTAGCGGAAGGTAGGGTAGGTGGCGGTACCCACACCACCAGTTCCATATATCCCACCGCGGCCCCTTATCCTCGGCTGTCATATCAGAGTCCAAGAAGCAACCTTGCTTTATGAAACTAAGAAAGGTTATTCCCAGCAAGTAACTGGAGATAGAGAGACAGAAAAGAAGCCACACCCAGCGCAGCAGGAGGAGCTGGAGTTCATATGCCTGGCAGACGGAGCAGCACTAGAGCAAAATCTTAACCGAGAAATTAACATATTTACAGACGGCAGTAAAATTAAAGGGAAAGTTGGGGCGGCATTATCCATTTGGGATGATGCCGCTGAGATCAGTACCCGCAAGCTGAAATTGGCCGATTGGTGCTCTGTGTAACAGGTCGAGTTATTGGCACTTCTTGAGGCTACCGAAAAAGCAAAAATCTTTTGTGACTCCAGGTCTGCACTGGAAACGGTAGTTGGCGTATCTTCCCTCCATCCCTTAGCAGTAAATTCAAAGCTAACATAAAATTACTACACGCACAAAATAAAATAGTGAAACTTTATTGGATTAAAGCGCACGCGGGGATGGAGGGAAATGAGAGAGCGAACCAGCTAGCAAAGGAAGCAGCACTGCACTCGAAGTGCAGACCTATTTAGGATAACTGCCCCGTTTCATTCGTCAAGCGAGAAATCCGAAAGGACTCTCTTGACGAGTGGAACCGGCGGTATCAGGATGGACACACAGCGGCGGTAACCAAAACATATTTTCCGGATGCAAGGGCGGCATACAAGATCGTAAGAGAAATAGCACCAGTGGGAATCATAACTCAAGTGCTGACGGGGCATGGTGAGTTTCCCCAATACTTACATCGATTTAAGTTGAGGGAAAGCCCATCGTGCATCTGTGAACCCACAAAAGAGGAGACTCCACTGCACATAATCTTGGAATGCCCAGTTTATGGAAAGTAGAGATTTGATTTAGAACAAAAAATTGGAATTAATCTAACACGAAAAAACCTTAGAAACAATTTTATCGAATTTTTGCACAAATATTTGTAAAAAAGCAATACTTAATTAGGAACAAGTAGGTATAAACTTTGCTGTACCATTGTAATGTTTATTATAACTGCAAACAGCCAAAAACATTGAAATATAGGTATACTTAGTTTTTATTCATTTGTAATTAAGACCCCTGATCATGTCAGGGATATTTTGCGATATAATAAAAAAAACTCCTCGGATGCAGCGTCGCAAGAGCGGCACTGCAGCCCGCCTAAGTTGCGACACTCCTCATAAGGCATGCAACCTACCGGCCATCCTCTCAGCTGCTTTAGTTAAAAGCGGCTGAAACTCGAGTGCCAGCCTCTAAGCTTCCTTGGGGGAAAAGACCCAAAGAAGAGGGAGACTTCGAGCGCCGCCTTTTCAGATGCCTCAGACCTCCCCCACGACAAGGCGGGAATACACGGGGGGGTTGTATATACACTCCAACCGTAACTTAACCAACAAAAGCATTCCTCTAAGGTATTTTGATATTTGTCAGTTAGGTTAGGTTTCGCAGCCGACATAAACATAAGCCAAAATCAAAATACAACGCGGGCGAAGCCGCGGGTAAAAGCTAGTATATTTATAAATTAACACCTATGTAACATGCAAACTGCAATAAACGTTTTTGAATTTGAATTTTGAATTTGATTGAAATAATTATTATTCGCAAAAAATAGCAAGACCAACTTTACCCGTGTACAGAATTCGCGAATATTTCGCACAGATCGATGTAGCATTTTTCACATTGTTGTTGATTTATCAAAAATGGCTCAGACAATTTCGATAAAATTTAAATGGGACCAATTTCAAAGTTTACTCTTTCAAACAAAAAAAAAAAAAAATTGAAATCAGACTACTGTGAAAATATTTATGCGTGGTTATATAAAAAAATATATACCTATATAAATGCGTTGAATTGAGTACCTCCTCCGGTTCGTCGGGCAAAAAGAAGTGAAAAGAATCAATAAGCTAATTAGAATAATTGAGCAACTGCTTAGTCTTTATAAAGCACAAGTCAGGTCTTGTATGGAATACTGCTCTCACCTTTGGGATGGCTCTGCCAAATATCAACTGGAGGCTCTGGAGTCGATTGAGAGGCGAGCCAGGAGGCTGATTGACAACGACACCTTGACTAAGTCGCAGCTGCAAAGTCTTGAGCATCGACGTAAGGTGGCGTGTTTGTCGGCCTTTTATCGGATACACTTCGGAGAGTGCGCTCAGGAGTTGCACAATCTGGTCCCACCTGCCCCTTTCTTCTATCGTACGGCTAGACAGACGCGACCAAAGCGCCACCCTTTTATGGTGGACATTCCGCGCGTTAGAACCAAGCGTTTCGAGTCCTCATTCCTCATACGAACAGCCAGAATGTGGAACGCTTTGCCTGGGTCTGTCTTCCCGCTAAAGTACGACGTGGGTGTCTTCAAATCCCGAGTAAATAGGTATCTTCTAGGTAAGCGTGCTACATCCTAGACCGCATATCTGCTCAACATCAGGCAGTATGTAGTCAAACGCAAACCTATATTGAATAAAAAAAAAAAAAAAAAAAAAAAAATTTTGCTTGCTTTCTGATATTACACACTTATCAGCACATCGTTTTGAATCAACGACAAAGGGTCATAAAGTCACTACATTAAAATTAAATTTGGTCTCTAATCGATACATTTTGTTACAAATAAACCGTTTGTTGTCCGTGTTACTACCGTATGTATTTCTAGTAGCACCACGAGCACGTGATTTTTTTCCGTACTGCTACTAGACGGCTCGGTAGAACTACAGGAAGAAAATTTGTGCCCATATTACTACTACTAATACTGCACAGCAGTGACATACTTTCAGGGTTTTTGTTTTGTTTTATTCTATATTTTTTTGGGAGCTTTTGGACCGCAAGTCCATGCCAGCCCCATCGTACCCTTATAAGTACAGGCTTATTACATATTATAGACACAGATATATTAATACATACACACTACGATATAATAAGCCAGCGAGGAAGTCTCGTGGAGTTGGCGTGATCTAGAGACTGGAAGAAGGTCTCCATCAGTCTGTAAATCATTCCAGCCTCCTCAGAGACGGGATTACATAACAAACTTTGTATGTGGATTCGGTAATTTGAAGTTCGGCAAAGATCCGTTCTCTTTCGCGTTGATTCCGAACACATTCCATAAGTACATGGTACACATCTTCCGGCTTGTCGCACTCCTCACAATTAGGTGACGATACTTTTCCCATTAAGAATCCGAATGCATTTAGTGGAATGTGTCCGGAACGTATTCTAGGTTTATAGCCCCACTTTGCCCGCAGTTAATGTTGACGTCACAAACAAATCAAGTGTAATAGCAAATATTAACATTTATTTACATTTTTTTACTAAAGGTGACGAATAAATTTAATTCATGACTTAAGGACTAATCATAATAATACAAATATTAATTATAAGTTTCGTGTACAGTGGTTTATTTCATTTCAAAGTACCCACTTACTAATGCTAAAGGTCTAACTTGCATAGCTTCAGTAAGATTTCACAAAGGCACGAGACAAATTACACCAAGTTACCTTAAAAACATAATAAAACTAGTTTCATTACTAAAACAAACTCTTTTGAATTAATTTAACATGAGTCACTAGTAAAGTAATAATAGAAAGAGCCAAGTTTTTAATTATTTTATTTTCTTGAGCGATTAAAAGTAGATCATAAATCAATGGTTAAATGGTTCATAAGTAGAATGATTGATTATTATCATCAGATTTATAATGTTAGATAAATGATAAAGAAACATCTTGAAACACTTACTTAAATAAATAAAAAAAAATAACAGTGATACTGTCATAATCATGAATCATGAAGGAATTCATTTTAAAAGTTATCAGTCATTATTTTATTATTTAATTGCTATAACCCAGAGATAAACTACCCAATACTACGAGTATTGGGTAGTTTATCTATATACACCATTGCAATACAATTTAGTGTATATCGTATTTAATTTTTGTAGGGTTCCGTACCCAAAGGGGAAAAAAACGGGACCCTATTACTGAGACTCCGATGTCCGTCTTTCTGTCTGTCTCCAGGCCGCATCCCATGAACCATGATAGCTAGACAGCTGAATTTTCAAAGATAATGTATTTCTATTGCTGCTACAGCAACAAATACTAAAAACAGAATAAAATATAAATTTAGGTGGGACTCCCAAACAACAAACGTGATTTTGAGGAGTTTTTTCGCTCGCTATTAATAATGGCAAGAAAATGGGGCTAAGTGGGCTAACGGTCCGTGCGCGAGTCCGACACGCACTTGGCCGATTTTTTTATAAAATACCGGTTTAAGGTTCCACTCGAAGGTTTCATATAAAGGCTATATACCTACGTCTACACATCTAAAATGCTTCTTATTGTAATTTCCTCGGTTTTCAGACACGTGGTGACTATTATTCAATCTGTAGAGTCTCTAAGTTATCCACTAAGTGCCTCATAACACGAGTCATTGCGGAGCAAAACGTACCAGGATTTTCCTTCTAAGTAGGTACCTTATACGTCACATATATCTAAATAGACTATATTTATACTGTTACAGGTGACTTTTGCTCAACTTCTTATGAGTTTTGGTACTTTTTCTTTAATGACATAACGGATAATCATTTTTTAATTTAAATTATGGTGAAACTAGAGTCGTACCGATAACTTCCCGTTTTTATGTATTTCTGAAGTAAAGTATATGAAATTTACATTAGCTGCCGTATAAAAGTTGAATCACTGTGCCTGCACTGAATGTTTTTTATTTAGGTATTTTATTTATTACGAGTATTATACCTACCTATAATATAGTTATAGTATAAAATCAACACTGTAGAATATATTTCGTCAATATGTAAGTAGTTTTTAAAGTTTTGTTGAAATAGGTTTATATTATTGATTACACCAGTAAAAAAACAAGTAGGTAAATGAGGTTTCAGTGCCAAACAGCTGTTTTTTTGGGTTTACAGGGTTGGTGAGATACGAGTTGTAAAAGAGAACAACAAAGCAGACCGGCTGCACACATACTTTATAATCTCAAAAAAATGTTCTTTTTGCTATAAACATCCCAATTTTTTTTTTAAAGGCAATTTCTTTAATGTAATTCCTAGTGTGTGAAGCACTATAAAATTACAGTAATCTAGCGTGGTTTTTGCACACTTTAATTAAGTAAAGCACAGGTGTCTCACGCGGCATTTTAGTAGAAAACTGCTACTATAGTTTCCAAATGCCAAATGCGATCGAAACTATAGTAGCAGTTTTCTATTAAAATGCAGCGTGAGTAACACCTGTGTTTTACTTAATTATAACTACAAAATTTTAGTATTTCATACTTCATAATAACGTTAATGGTGTCCTCACTTGAACTCGAACTTTCACCGTTAAAAATGTTTACTTTAGTCCCGTCATGTAACATAAGATAATCGGCCAAGTACGAGTCGGACTCGCGCACGGAGGGTTCCGTACTGTATGGGAATTTTAATTTTATTATTTAATATTAAAGTGAATATAAAACTAAATATTCTTTGAAAATTTCAAGCATCTACCTGTTACCATTATTAATTTAGAGCAAAAATGTCAAAAAAATCAGGTTTGTTGTATGGGAGCCCCCCTTAAGTATTTATTTTATTCTCTTTTTAGTATTTGTTATTATAGCGGCAACAGAAATACATCATCTGTGAAAATTTCAGCTGCCTAGCTATCATGGTTCATGAGATACAGCCCGGTGACAGACAGACAGACAGACAGACAGACAGACGGACATCGAAGTCTTAGTAATAGGGTCCCGTTTTTCCCTTTGGGTACGGAACCCTAAAAAAGCTACGCAGTTGCCGTGGCCGAAAACGGCCTGAAAATAATCATCTTCATCATCAGATCTTTATGAACAAAACCTCTTCTTAAGAAGTCGTACGTAAGTCACGAGAAAACACGTTTATGAGTAACAGATCTTTATAAACAAAACCTCTCCTTTAACAAGTCGTACGTAAGTCATGAGGAAACACGTTTATGAGTAACATTTAGGTTGTCTTCCCAGAATAGAGACTAACAATATGATTATAATTATTTTTCGCAAAAAATGGCATGACCGATTTTAACCGTTTAGAGAATTCACGAATAGTTCGCACGGATCGATGTAGCGTTTTTCACATTATTGATTATTTATCAAAATGGCTCAGCTGATTTCGCATTTTCGCATTTGAATGAAACCAATTTCGAAGTATATTATTTCCAATAAAAAAATGAACCTTCAGAATTGGACTACTACGAGTATGTACAAAGTTATGCGTGGTTATACAATAAAAAAAATTACGAGTCGAATTGAGTACCTCCTCCGTTTCGTCAGTCAAACCAGCAGGGTTTCGCTCGCTTACAACCAATCATCTTGAAAATTTTTTAAGAACCTAGCAGTAGATTTTCTACGGTTGATGATGATGAAAAGCAGTAAGTTATCCACTAAGTGCCTCGTAACACGCGTCGTTGCGGCACAAAACGTAACGGAACATTCCTTCCTAAGTGCCCCAGTACGTCATTTTATTTATACCGGAAAAGCAGGTCATTTTGCAATGAAAGTTATTAAATCGACTTGAAATATAATGTTACTAGCTACCCGTCCTGGCTTCTCTCGGTTCCGGATGAGTTATAGCTATAAACCTTCCACAAAAAATATTCTAAAAGAAAGTTTAAACCGTATTTGCAATCTGTCATCTAGTTTGGAAGATATAAGCGGATACAAAGACAGACACACAAAAATAGCGGTTATGCTTTTGTACTATATAGTAAAGACAAAATCTTCGTAATTACGAACTAATAAGACTTAAGGCGCTATAGTATCAGCGTAATAATTCATGTGAGGGGGTGAAACCCAATACGTCCTCCCCGCATGCAGTGCGGCGCGGCGCGGACCGGCCGAGCTATGACGCAGCGCGCGCGCGCGGTACCAACCAACTTAGCTTAGTAAGTTTGTTTAGGCCGGGTGGCTAGCCCTGGTGTCAAAGTATTTTTCAGTATAATATAACCGTACAAATTTAATTCTGTGTGAGTTAGAATATAGTGAACTTTTATATATTCATTTAGCATTTTATTGTAAGTAGGTACAAAATAAGGTAGAATGAATAAAGAAAAAAGTGTTTTGACGTGGGGTTTTGAGACTTAATTTATACCTTGATAGGTAGGTACTGTACAAATGTAAGTAGGTATATTTGGAATTTAATTTGCTTTCGCTTATTATCACATATGCTTAGTTAGCGATTTAGATTCCAATTCGCTATTACTACTACTACGTATCATTTGGTTAGGATAACCACCTACCTATATCTTTCGTAATGTCATTCTGTAAGCGCATTTTGAATCATGGCATGTAGCGTAGGTGTAATTCCGACGTAAGGGTAATTCCGTTTTCTCAATAAACTGCCATGCGAGATTGAATCATTAATTGGTAGACAAACCTATGTGATTGTAATAGGTTTAGTAAAGTCAAATGGGTACGAACAGAGGTATAGCTATGAGTTATGCGGTCTTGAAGTTGTTGATAAGAAACTAAGGTCTAGCAAGTAAAGTATCTGATTTTACGCATTAAATAGAAAAAAATATTTATTACACAAGATTTCAAAAGGACTCATAAATAAGTGTGTAAGATGTCCCAAATTTTTAATTATTTATTCATTATATTTATCATACAAGCCAAAAATGGCATATTTTAGTTGTAAATGCCATTTACCGTCACCCATCCAAAAACTGACAGTATCCTCATTTTTGTTACAGATATTTGTATAATACAGATTGAAAATGCTGTTGTAACTTGAGCCGATTCCAAAAACCAGAACCACAAAAATGCATGGAAAAATCTTTCTAAGCTGCTGTCAAAACTGTCAATTATGTAATGGAATTTGACGTTCCTTGTCTAAATATCCGGCAATCGACACCAAATTAAGCTATTTTTCATGTCTCTTTCTAACTCTTGCCATATAAAATCAATTAGTCCTGAGTCGATCACGATTGATCGGGTCGTTTTGATTGGGTCGCGAGCCGCAGCTGAGTGATTCGATCGTTCATTCTGCGCCGACCCGATCACTTACCGCAGGTCGGTCGCGCTGTTTGATTGACTCACACCCTTTATGATGAGTATTTGCCAAACTAATTTGGATTTTAAGCCTTATGAAATAGGATAGGTATATTTTTCTTTGAAAGTATGAAGTCGTCAAATAGAATCGGGTCGATCAATCGACACGAACTGTACGGATGCACAATCGGGTCGATCAAATGACACGGACTTAATAGACGCGCAGTTGGGTCGATCAAACGACACGAAATTTACGATCGCACAGTCAGCTCGATCAATTGATCGAGTCGATCAAATGATCGAGTTGTTTCACCCGGGTCGTTTCAGTGGTGGGTCGGTCGCGACCCGGGTGGTAAAAAACGATTGATCGACACAGCACTAAAATCAATGCATCTCTTTCAGATTTTCTCTATCGACCACATTATCCCTCTGGTATCTCTGTGATTTTCGTGGAACAACTATAAACTAAAGCCAAACTCGATGTGAAATAAATGTAAACAAACAAAAAAATGTCAATTTTAGGGTTGTCACTTCAAGACAGTGTTACGGATATCAGAATTTCTATAGTTTGTCATATAAATCGTCCAGACTTTTCGTAATTTCAATCGAAAAGTCATATTTACTATATTTGTAGATCAATAGCAATAACAAATTGCCAAGAAGTGAGTTTTAAAAGAAATCAGAATATTCAGTAATTACTTACATTGAAATTTGCATCAACCCTAGCCATTCTTTCGTTTGAGTGCAGAAATCTCAAACAATTGGGAATTTTTTGTTCAATGTTGAAGTCGGTTAATAGTTTGAGTTATAGTACGAGTACCTAGTAATGTTTTAATAGTTTATGTAAGTACCTACCTACTTACATGCCAGTACGGAAGCCTTGGAGTGCGAGCTTAACTAGTTTTTTATAATACAAAATCGCGTTAAATATAATCGAGATGCATATAGTCGATACGATTCGGCGCTCTTGTGTACGAGCCTTTAGATCCCTCTCTCATCTTTAGATCCCTCTCTCACTATAAACTTCAACAAAGCGAGTGAAGCCGCGGGCAGAAGCGTGAACAATTGAGCATTAGAAAAAAAAGTTCTCTACCCCTGATGTTAATGGTTGCTAGGCAACGCTTTGTTGGTAAACATTTCACATCGAATTTGGCGGAAGTATAGTCAATTCTGATTGCGCTTATCCAAAGTTGTTATCATTTTGTTACGTCACAACAATAAACACGCTACAAAAAAGGGAGCATCATCGGATTAGCATTTATCCTCCCTAGTTAGTTAATCCCTGATAGCAGCCACGAGACAAATTGGGTTTCGTTCATGCGACCAGAATAAATTTCGGGAGATATGAGAAAATGAGAAAATCCGCATCTTTTCTTAACAGTGTCCAGAGATTTAGTGAGCTTATGAAATTGGCTCAAAATCGACAGCGTAATGGAATATTTTGAATTTTGACAATAAGGTTGTATAGTATATCTACCTTGAATCACAGCTGTAAAATTTAAAAATACACTTTTTTCGTCAAACCACTTTCGACGACTTAGCGGACCCATTTAGACATATTGAAATTGATAAGCACATTATATTTCATTATTTCAAGCTTCTATATTGTATGTATAATGTTCTTTTATCCGTTTATACATGACATTGCTTATGAGAATGCTAGTTTTCTTCGAAAATTCGAACGCTAGCCAGTATGTACCTAGGTTTTTTTTTAATTGCAGAGTTATTCATTTTGGGAATCTTTGAGCACCATTGAAAAATAAAAACCTTAACTATTATATCAGTTTTAAAATATAATATACGCATTGGAATCAGATCTTTGGTTAGAGAGCTACAATCACTACATAGTATAAAACAAAGTCGCTTCCGCTGTCCCCATGTTCCCATGTATGCTTATATCTTCAAAACTACACAACGGATTGTAATGCGGTTTTTTTATAGGTAGAATGATTCAAGGGAAAGGTTTAAATGTATAATAAATCTGTGCGAAGCCGGGGCGGGTCGCTAGTGAAAAAATATATTGCTAGATAGACATACACATACCTACGTCAAACTTAGGAGCTTAGTTATTTGTCTTCAATAATAAAATGTCGGCCTCAATCAACATCATTATGACCAATGGCCATTATTTAACAACATAGGTAGAAACACATAACTATTTGGTCAATTCTTAAATTACCCACTTATCACTGATATAATAAGTAACTAGTATTCCCTAGCCTAAATTTTACGTAAAACTTCAAATTACTACTTCAGCAGTTTCAATCCGTTGTTACACAACCGCAAAATTAATTTCCTATTATTTTATTGAGCTACGCCTCAGTCTTTACTCGGTTCTTTTATAGCCACAGTACTCCAGAATCCGTACCGACAGACAGTATGGACACTTTTCCAACACGGGTTTAAAAAGTATATTTGTTTGGTTCGACAAGAATTTTTTCTTCCGTTCTCTCCCCCGGGGGACAGACTGGAATAATTCCTTTTTTCAAGCTTTACAAAATGGGTAGTAATTATTTTTTTAATAGTCCACTTCAGGACGTAGGCCTGAGGACGTACCCAGAAGAGTGATTGGGCCATATCCACCACTCTGGCCCAGTTCGGGTTGATGGATTCATACACGCCATCAAATTTCTTCTACGAACGTATTCAGGTTGCCGCACGATGTTTTCCTTCACCGAAAATCCATTGGTTTAAAATTCCGTACATAAATTACAAATAACTCATTGGTACGGGACTGGGATTTGAAACCACGACCTCACGATAGCAAGGCAGGTGTCACTACCGCTAGACCACCTCTGCTTTTTAGGCTGGTGCAGTAATTATTATAACGTACATTGCTGCACACCCGTATAATTCCATGTATCAAACCAGACTCAGGTCGAAAACATCACAAAAGAAAAACAACTAAGTACAAATTAACTTGTCACAGTATCATACTACTACACGGGACTTATCGCGCAATGAAATTTGATAATGTGTTCAAATCGCGAAAGTTTAAAAATAACATAAAACTTGTCACAGATCAAATATTTTCACTAAATTTTATTTATCTGCTCGGCCGACTAGGTTTAGACCTTTACGTTTTCTCACGTGGTTTATCCGCTGTAGACCTCGGAACCCAACAGAACTGCTAAAGATTTAAAAAAATGTGCCATAAAATCAAACTTGAAAGCGTCGACGCCATCCATCCACCAACCATAGGACGTCCACTGCTGGACATAAGCCTCCCTCATGGATCTCCTATGCAGCGACTGCACAACGACGGCAGACACACTACCAATTTAACCACATGAATTTTTGACAGATTTCGTTATTTAAAAAATAAAATGGAAACTATAAAATAATAATAGTAACTCTAGGTTAAGGAAAATTTAATAACCAAAGGAAGCTGAGCGGATATGAGTAATGAATAGTTTCTTTGTTATTCTCTTACTGATTAAAAAGTAAGTGTACTTCTATATTTCCGCACCATTTCTCAAAGAATCGTAAAATGCAGCCATTACAGGCACTGCAGCAATTTATGGGTCTAAAGCAAAGCGATTGTGGCGTTAGGTAGATATAGAATGCTTTATTGTTCTTAAACTACACTATTTTTTCCTACTTCCACTGATTTGACTAAGAACGACCTGAGGAAACATAAAATTCACCTTCTACGTTTAGAAAAAATGTTACGAATTGTAAATAGTAAGTAAGGGAAACTAAAAAACTTGAAAGACTTCCTCAACGTTTTCGATTCATAATAATAATCACTACATAGTATAAAACAATGTCGCTTCACGCTGTCCCCATGTCCTCATGTATGCTTATATCTTTAAAACTACACAACGGATTTCAATGTAGTTTTTTTTTAATAGATAGAATGATTCAAGCGGAAGGTTTATATGTATAACAATACACCTGTGCGAAGCCGAGGCGAGTCGCTAGTTAATAAATAAGATGGAATCATTGCAAATTCCTAACTTAAGTATACGTAGCATTTTGTGTTACTTCAATTACTGAAACTGTTCATGAGTTTACCTAACCTTCAATAACTCTCAACATAAACGAAAAGAGAGGATTAAAGAGGCTTGTTAGGACAACGTCTTTTTGTTTATAACATACATAGATTTACGAGTAAACATTAATGAGTAATAATGTGCTAATGAGTTTATCTATATTCATGTCATAAATGTTGATGAAATAGTTCCTATTTTAAAAGAGTCATTCAAACAATTCAAGAGAGAAAATTTTGTTTTTTTGTACGTTATAAGAGTAAATAAAACGAAAATAATACGTCTCATAAAAGAAAAAACAGGTTTAAACATTGAAATGCATAAATTTCACCACAATATTAACCAGCAGTCTAACAAGGTTTTATTACATTTTAGTCATCTCCTCCCAATGTTAATAGTTATTTGTTATACAAGAGTGCTAAGTTGCTTTTTAACCGCGTGCTCAATTTGATGACCGAGCAAGCGAAGGATAAAAGTTAGAATACTGAGCGTTAGCGAGGGAATCAAAAGAGCACAAGGTGAAAAATCTTTGCACTCGAGTGCAACACGTAACTTCATCCCACCTTGGCGAGGAAATGACTAAAGTCGTCTACATTTCGTACTACTGTTTCATATACTTCTCGCGTGAATGTTGAAGGAGAAAGATCATTTGAACATTATTACCAGTTTCAGTCAATTCTTTTGGCGTCAAATAAACTTCTTTGTCGCTGGAAACACTCATTTTTGATTGACGAACCTGCGGAGGTACTCAATTCGACGCATATATACGAGTATATATATATATTATGTGTAACCACTCATAACTTCATAGTAGTCCGATTTAAATAATTATTTTTTTATTGGAAAGAATATACTTTGAAATTTGTCCCATTTAAATTTCATGGAAATCGGCAGAGCTATTTTTGATAAATCAACAATAATGTGAAAAATGCTACAACGATCAGTGCGAAATATTCACGAATTCTGTACAAGAGTGAAGACGGTCATGCTATTTTTTGTAAAAAATTATCATAGGTTTTTCACTTGTTTCCAAGTATTTTGTTTTAAAAATAAGGTTTTAACAATATGACGTGACAAGAAAATAGCGCGCGCAAAGCAAATTAATAAAGTTCACAAAGATGGTACCAAGTCTAATTTTTGACAAATTAAAAAATGTTGAATGAATAACCATGGAAGTAGAAGTAAATAGTTTTCATAATGTTTTGAATTCACAAACTTAGTGCACACGATGTTTTAAATTCAGTTGTACTTTATCCTCTAGCAAATGCAAACGGCTTTAACACTCAGATATTGAAGAGCAAAAATACTCTTTCCGAAAAGGGAGGATGAAAAATATCTTACTCGAAATATCCAAAACCAACATTATTTGTATCTATACCTCTCTATAAACTTAGCAAATGCAATGAAAATGATCCTACTCTCGTGCGAATGCGGAACTCCAGTAAGTGCCTATTTTGTGTGTACACGTCCGCATTATGAAAGCTGCTAAATTATTCAGAGAATGCTTACAGCATGGTCAGAGCAGTTCTGAAACAAAGTACATACAAAATAGGCACTTACTCTGTTCCGCATTTGGACGAGAGTAGAATCATTTTTGTGTAATGTTTCAGAAGCTTGTCGAAAGTAGAACGTTTTTATTTTTGTTTTAGTAAATTTTCCTATTTCAATGCCTTTATTAACTACATCAAAATACAATACTACTTACATAAGCTAAAACTACATAAACTACTACTACATCAAAAGTAATTGAATCATCCACAGACCCTTGAAAGATAATCCAAAGGCTTAAACCCATTTTAAAGGTAATTAAAATAATTAAAGTGCAGTACATGCTGCACTTATAATAGACGGTACTCGTACAATGTACACTACAATGTACCCTCTATTTTAAAAGGTTATTGATGAACATATGCCTACTCACGAAAGGTGATCAGCCCAAATTTACCATATTTCAACTGCCTCGATGGCTCAGTGGTTAGAGACCCTGACTCCTGAGTTAAAAAGGTCTGGGTTCGATTCCCACCCAGGGCCAGAATTTAAGTTATGGACATAAGTGTTTGCTATTTTTATTTTATTCTATTACAACATTCAAAAACTTACAGTTAAAAAAACCAAAACGTTTTTGAGCTTAAAAATTACTTATCTCTAATCACTTAAGAATAATTACAAATATCAGGCAAGCAAATTATACAATTATTGATAATTTGTGTCTATGTGTCTGGGTGTTATTAGTTGTTGTCTATAGTGGTATGTATTTAAAAATATGTATAATTAAGTCGATAAATAATTAAAATTAAATTAATGAAATCAGTATCTGGCAGCCATATTGCAAGCTATGCTGAGTTTGGGGTGATGATGTCCTCTAATATTAAAAAAAAAAAAAATTTGGCCTGGTTTGTGTTCTTAATTCTTATATGTCAGTTTAGCTGCGTACTTATGCAGGACATACTTAAATGGAAAATATTGTTTGAGTTGGTTGAGAGGAGAGGTTAAAAAAAAAAAACCATGTGTTGTACATTTTTTTTTCTGTGTATAAAAATTATTTTTTCTCAAACTTGACCTTCTGTTTGACAATTCTATGCAATTTTTCAATCATAAATGGGCAAAATCTGAATCTTTCCACAAAATGAGCAGTATGGTTTTAAAATCTCCTACATAAAGTTTCATCAATCAAAATGAAAATGCTGAAGCCGAAGCTACGTCAAGGCTTCGCCAGCGTAGTGAATGCGCTACGGCGTAGCAATCTTCAAAGTAACGTAGCAATTTGCTACGATCAAAAGCGTAGCTCGTAGCGTCGTAGCCTTTGACGGAGCATCGCGCTTTATTTACAAAAAAAAAATGAATATTTTCAATTATGAATACTTTGTCGTTAAGAAAACAGATAAGTGATAAATAAATGTTAATTATATGTGTAAAGCATAAAGTCATATTTAAACACAATTTATACTGTAATGTTATTCTTTAGAGAGCAGACTGAACTTTCAGAGAGCTCAACGAAAACTATTTACGTTATGAAAAATATAGGTAAATATTACAAAAATGACGATTATACAAAATAGCAGATGTTATGTAAAGATGAACAAAAATGAAATTACAGAAGTTAAAAGTGCATTTCTCCTTTCATACCAAGAAATCGAACAAAACATTTCATTTTATTGAGCGATAAGTTCTGTAATATAAGAATAAAAAATTCAAGATTAAAATAAAAACACTGCAACTAAAACTTATAACAAAGTTAAGAGGCACTTACCCAAAAATAGCATTGTGGAACAAAATTCATGAAATAGGTAACCAAAACAAGAGATTAAATACGAGACATCCCAAAGATGCAATCCGCAGTCACCAAACTGCATCTGAGTCACAAGACAAACAAAAACATGCCCAATAATAAATACATACATATAATTCGGCCAAGTACGAGTTGGACTCGTGCATGAAGTGTTCCGTACCGTGTTGCCCCTCGGCAAAAAAATCACGTTTGTTGTATGGGAGCTCCCATAAATATTTATATTATTCTGTTTTTAGTATTCGTTGTTATAGCGACAATTGAAATACATCATCTGTGAAAATTTCAACTCTCTAACTATTACGGTTCATAAGATACAGCCTGGTGACAGATAGACGGACAGACAGACGGACAGCGGAGTCTTAGTATAATGGTCCCGTTTTTACCCTTTGGGTACGGAATCCTAAAAATAAAATATTAAAAACAAGAATCCACCGGGCACAGCGCCAAAGTATCATGAACTCTTGAACTATGAAAAAAATTTAGACGGAGCTACTTTCAAATTCCGATTGAATGTGTCAAGCTAAATATATTAAAAAAAATAAGGCAGTCAGTTTTTTAACCTTGACATGATGCTGTTTACTCTAGAGAATTTCTGATTATACTCATAATTTTGATTGCATCCAAAAGTTTTGCGGCAACACCTGGATGAGACTGGCCATTGTCTTGACACCTGATAAAATGGCGGGTACGAGTATATAGTATAACAGTTATATCAATAAGACTAGATATCGTGATTGTAAAATAAGGGCCTCTCTAGCTTTGTTTTTTTATTGTAATAAAATGCCACCGGGATAAAGACCGCCGGCTGCCCAAAGTAAGATTTTGGAGACGTCCTTAATTTTTTAGTTGTCTGTGAAAACTCCGTAGTGTTTCTCTTTTGATTGGTTAATTTTGAGATGTTTTTGTACTGCATGGAGCTAAAACAGAGCCATCTTGTGCAATTATTATTGTGACTTTGTGCAGAAATAGCTGGTTTTTGTTATAGTTTTCGGTCTGCTAAGTTTTGGATAGCAGATGATGACGCCTAATATTAATGGATATTTTTTTAGAAAAACTTTTAATAAAAATTGATACGTATATTTATTTATTGTATACATATAAGTTAATACCAGAAAAAAATTAAGCATAATTTTATTATGCCCATCTCTTTTAGACCGCCTCCTACAACTACTAACTAGGGGGCGGCCTTATCAATTAAAGAATACGGGTACTTATAGAAACACCTCCAGTGTTCTATCTATCCATCAAACAGCCATAGGATGTCCACTGCTGGACATAGGCCTCCTCTATAGATCACCAATAAGTCCAGTTTTACGTGGAAATCTATGTATCTCTCTATGAATCTCCAATAATATACTAGATATTACTGTACAGGGTAGGATGGCAAAACCTCAACTAACCAATTGACAAAATCAGAACATAACCGCTATTAAAACAAAAGTATTAGGTTTTCAAAGTCTGAATGAATAGACAGACAAAACTCATTATTTATAACCACAAATATAAATAGATAGCATCTAAGGTAAGCCTGCGTACTTCATCTTCGACCACAAAGTTGGTTATCATCGGTCGATTTGGTGGTCAAACTTGTACTTATTTGCGATAAAAAAGTGAAATAAACTTAAAAGTCAAGTTTTCTTACAGTCAAGGTCACCTTCGGACCGTTAAATAAGTACGCGTTTCTTACACAAAAGCAAATTTTCCATCACTTAATTCGACAAGCTTGAACGCTTACTTGCTGTTGACTCTACAAGAATAATTAAAAAGCAATTACCTGATTTTACTTTCACATCGTCATTTCGTCCTTTTGCAGTTTGAAAAACTTATTTAATTTAATTTTGAGTCTTATGCTGTTAGAATAAGGAATCTCGGAATTTCTTTAATGATTTTGTTAATAGGTATGTGTTTGTGTGAACACCGCGAAGCGTGGAAAATACATAGTGTAAATATTGCAGAGCGCAAACTGCAATTTAAAAATTGTTTTTGTATGTAAAATAATAAATAATTCGCCAAATACGAGTCGGACTCGCGCACGGAGGGTTCCTTACTACATGGGAGCCCCCCTTAAATGTTTAATTTTAGTATTGAAGTGAATGCAAAACTAAATATTCTGTGAAAATTTCAAGCATCTACCTGTTACCATTATTAATATAGAGCGAAAAACGTCTAAAAATTCAGGTTTGTTGTATGGGAGCCCCCCTTAAAAGTTTATTTATTTTATTTTATTTTTAGTATTTGTTGTTATAGCGGCAATAGAAATACATCATCTGTGAAAGTTTCAGTTGCCAAGCTATCAAAATAATAAAATTAAAATAAAATAAATATTTAAGGGGGGCTCCCATACAGTACGGAAACTTCCGTGCGCGAGTCCAACTCGTACTTGGCCGATTATTTCTTAACCTATGTTGTCCCTGTCCCACTTCTGGGCAAAGGTCTCCCCACTTCTGTAGCCAAATCCCGCCAACCTTCCCGGAAAGTGTCAAGATCGGATCAAATGTTGACGTAGACCAAAAAATTGCTAAACTAAAATGGGATTGGGTGGGTCATGTGGTTCGTATGCACCCTGAGAGATGGGCCAGGATCGTCACACAGAGGGTACCGGAGGGCAGACAAAGGCAGGGAAGGCCTAAGAGACGCTGGCGTGACAAATTAATTATCAATAAAAATTATTGTTATTGCTGATGTTTTCTACACTACGTTATTTTATAATTAGCACACATTTCGCGGCCCTTTGTGTTCGGAACAAAAGTAAGTTCTAGCGAGTAGGAAGTTTCGCAACTTTTGCATCGGCAATAAGTTGCCAGTACGTTACTTATTTATTAATTTCGCGAATACTTCGGCAACGTAAGGCAGCTTCGAGTTACTTACGTCTTAAGTTTGATGTTGTTCTGAAGTGGTTTTATGTTTTGCTTGATAGGTGTCGGAAGTGGGGAATGATGAAAGGTACATTTATTTACAGCAAGGATTTTACCTGAAATAAGGAGTGTAATTAGGTCCTCTATTAAAGTAAGTAAGTGTCAGAGTTTTTAGGTCCTCTATTAGAAAGAATAGAAAAAAAACACATGGTTCTACCATACAATGCACAATACAGATAATCTCTATATTATCCCTATTATTGATCCTTGATTGATATTATACCTAAATGTGAATGTTTGTTTGTTACGCAGCATCAGAGCAATGGATAGACTTGATTGTTTGCATGGATGCGGTTCAATTGGTCGGATAGTGACAAAGCCTACTTTTTATCCTGAAATAATAAAAGGTTCCTATGGGATAGCATTAAAACAGAAAAACGCAGGCGAAGCCGCGGGCAAAAGCTAGTCTAAAATAATTTATAATTTTTTTTTTTGTACATTACCTGGCATGAAATAATTATTTTTTCAGAGCGCATTTAATTTATAACATTGATTAAAAACTAATGTTATAATGGCAGCGGCAATTACCTACATACTCATCTATCCATTAACCATACGACGGTGCGGTCTTAATGAAGTCACCCATCAAAGTCAAACCATCAAACCCCCACAAGGTTGTGGGTGACGTTCTACGCTGCGCTCGCCTGTACGTAGTCTTTACTCAACCCCATCGGACCCCTACATGCTCAGCCTTAGTTATTTTACCATTAATTTGTTGTGAAAATAGCTTTACTAGATGTTCAAGTTCAAAGTCTTTGTACTCGTAAATCAGAAGATTTTGCCTAAGACAGCATTTTTTCTGTAGCTCTCATTATGATAAAAGCAAACTAAAGTATAAGCTCCAATTAGTGTTCAGACTCAAAAGAAATGACAAAGACGTGGTCTAAATTTCAAATGGAATATTATTAGGGCATCTAATTGCTCGATATTTTGTAGTATTCTATTATATATCTAATTACTAAAAAATATCTCTATTTATTACATCTAAATCATTAAAATATTTCAAATTTCCAATCAAACAAATGCGTCCGCAAACTGCACCCAGTAATTCATTCTAAAAGTAAACGTATTGCCAACTAATCCATGAATTCTTCTCTATATTAACTATATATACATACAGAGTTACTGGTAAACAATTGGGCATGTTCTATACATCAAAATAAAAATTTTTGTTTTACAACGTCTAATAATACTTACAATATTAAATAAAATTAAAAATTTTGAAAAAAACCTACGTCGGTAAAAATCTCATCGAAAAATAATAAAAGAAGTAATTTTTATTATTTCGGAACATGCATTAAGCTACTACGTATACATTGCTGAAAACAGAATTGTAATCGGACATTTCTTTTTGATTATATTGCAACATTTTTTTGCACTAATATTGTGGCGCCCCCTAGTGAGTTACAGCTTCATGGCTGTAACTCACAGGTGTCATCACCTGTCTAAGAACATGAACTCATCAAACACAAACTCGTTATTGAAAACCGCATCAAAATCGGATCATTAGTTTAGAAGAAAGGTAGGAACATAACTTTGCACAAACGCACACACAAACAAACATCTCTCACACTGCTCCGTTCCGTCGTGGGTAAAAATTCGTATTTATTTTCTTCCATAGAATATTTTAAAAAATATTTTGACCTGTCTAAACTCTATTATAAAAATCTATATCTTATTAAATCTATATAAAAAACGCACGCACCGCTACCCACGAGACTTGTGAGACTTGTACTTCAGAGGAGATACTGTGTTAATATGCAAACAAGTGTAAATATTAGTTAGGTACGTAAAAAAACAATTATTATCCGTTTATATGCTGATTCCACCTTTTAATTATTTTTTGTCGAGATTTAGGAAAAGTTGCCAATTGATTACCAATGACCCTGGTAATCTAGGTCACTATATCACTGTTCAATGTTCATATTGCAATTTTCATTTGTAATTTCATTTTTCACTTTCCCACTCTTATAAAAAGCCGTCGCCACGCAGGCCTTCCAAACCTTCCTACAGTCAGGGCCGCGGTAAATATTTGAACACTTCCCTCTTTACTGAGACTGTTTATTTTTTATTTGCGGCCCGCTGTTTATTTTACAAACGTTACGTGTGATGTGGCCTTAAGTACGTCGGGGGCAATGATCGTGGCTGTTTTTTGATCTCTCATATATTTTCTTGGAGGTTTTTTTCCTTTTTTATTTGGCTTTTAATACGGATACGTGTTACGAATACGTGATAAATTTAGCAATATTAATGAGTACGAGTACTGCATTGTTTCGGAGTTGTGACAAATGTCGCAAATGTCAAATGAATCCGTAAAGACTTTGGTCGTCATAAATTGCTTGGTGATTTTAATATAATACATAATCTTGTAGAGAGAGAGAAAATAAGATTTAGAATAACTTGTTTGGATAATGAATATTATTAATCACTAGCTGCCCACCCTGGCTTTGCCCGGGTATGATATTATAAAGAATAAAGATTCACGTAATGTAAGTATGGGAGTATTATAAATGATCCCTAATTTTTTGAAAATATAATTTAGCCTATGTTATCCGGAGATAGTATAGTTCTCCAATTGTAAAAGATTTTTTAAATCGGTGTTATAGTTTCGGAGCCTATTCAATGCAAACAAACCAACAATTTTTTTTTTTCACAATATTGTTATAGACTAGTGATATACCTAAGTAATTTATGTCAATTTCGTTTTTAATAGATCGAAACGTTATTTTAGCAAATGACTCGCAACTTATGTATATAAATACGTAACAGCATTGCGAATGTATAGTAGCTACGCAGTTTGCAGCTTCTTTTAATGATATCTTTACGACATGCATATAAAGGACCGTGTTATGAGTTTCTCATGGGAGATAGAATAAAACATGTCGAGATCTGTAGAAACTAAAGTTACCGACGTATCCCAGTGGAAGCCAAGTTAAAATAGCAGTAAGCAGGGCAAAAAACAGTTCAATGATTAAATCAATTTTTTTTTCGAATGTTTTCTAAATCACGTTCCGATAAGAGCTCGCTGCTCTTAACGGAACGTGATTTTTACATACACAGTGTACAAATAACTTCAGTTAAGCCTCCCAGCACATTTTGCAGTTTTTTCATAAACTTTTATCTAGCTATCAATTAAGACTCCAAGTTCGCGATGAATGCAAGCCGCTTTCAAGCATTTTAATTGGAAATTTATAGAAAACGGCTTAAAATAATAATAATAAATATTAGGGGACATCTTACAGACGGTCTCTGACCCCAAACTAAGCATAGCTTGAGATATGGGTGCCAGAGACTGATAAACTACCTTATACATATTTTAAATACATACTTATAAAGATAGTACCTAAATAACACCCAGACACAGAGCAAACACCTATGTTCATCACACAAATGTTTTCCCTGGATAGGGATCGAACCCACGCCTCTTTGGCCCAGAAGTCAGGGTCACTAACCACTGAGACACGGAGACAGTCTAAATGTTATGTCCAGTAGTAAACGACCTACAGCCAACGTAATGCTGATTGAGTTGAATCAAAATGTTGCGAAAGAAACAGATTTTAGCGCTAACTTCTGAAACCCACAATAACAATTAGGCACGAACACTTCGCTACAGCTCTCGCATAACATCAGATGAAAAAGATACCAAGTTACTTTAGAGAACGACCGATACGGGAGTGCTTCCCTCACACTCTCTTAACAACTTGCCGCTTTTTTGCTATCTTGGAAATTGTAATCAACTTGTGGAAACGTTGGCGAGAGGAAACAGTCGTAAAAAGTTAAATGTACGATGAAGATTGTGGTTTTTCTTCGCGTTTTGCAAAATGCTATCTTGGTTCTGTAATGTTAGATGTGGTGATTAGGCCGGGTTATTATGGGTTGTGTCGAAGATTTCTAGCGAAGTCCGTTTTGAATGGTTTAAAATTATTTACTGATATAAATTATACACAGTGTATATGTATAATCTTAGAGAAATATGGCGGTCGTTGTAAGATCATACATACCGACCCAAAATAACTGAATGCATCCAAAAGTTTTAACTAAGTATTTCAGTTCTTAACTCCGCGCAGTACAGCACGGCCTTGCCAGTCTCAGTATTATTTATTTATTAATCATAGGTTACAACGAAATTACACTTTAAACCAAGTTGATACTGCTCTTATCAAACATGTGAATTAAGAGACACAAACATAAATAATCGGCCAAGTGCTAGTCGGACTCGCGCACATGGTGTTTCGTACCATATGAAAGCCCCCGTTAATAAATATATTTTGTTTTAAGTTAATTATTTATTTATGAAGGAAAAATACAACTTAATATTCTGTGAATATTTTAAGCATCTTACTGTTGCCGTTAATAGTATCGACTAAAAAAAACACGTTTCTTGTATCTTTTGTTAATTCCATTTATTGTTATAGGTACATGTCAAAATAACCTAAATAGTTATTTTATTTTAATTATTTATTTTTAAAGTAAAAATTTAACTAAATATTTTGTGAATATTTCAAGCATTTCAAGCACCTGTCACATCATACAATTGAGTAAAACTTAAATTAAGTATTCTCGTTCGGCCTGAATTTTCATACTGTGTCAAAAAATAAATAAGTAAATCTCGTTGCAGAAATGAATTAAGAACCAAAAACCAAAGAAGATGTTTCATCTACAAAAAGTAACGAAACTAATAACGTACTTGCTATGTCGTCAAATTATGAATACCTAACACATCAGAATTTTTCTACTCCTAAAATATAGTATCGACTACCATATTGTCTACCATACTGTACTGTACCTGCCTTTTTAATAGTCCACTGCAGGACTGCAGACGTGACTGCACGTCACCCACGAAGGGTGATTGGGCCATATCCACCACGCTGGCCCAGTGCGGGTAGGTGGATTCATATACGCCATCGAATTTCTTCTACGGACGTTTGCAGGTTGCCTCACGATGTTTTCTTTCACCAAAAAGCCAGTGGTGTGAAATTCCGTACATAAGTTCCAAAGAAACTCATTGCTACGGGACCGAGATTGAACCCACGTCCTCAAGAATGACAGGCCAGCGTTACAACCACTAGACTACCACGGCTTGTCTACCATACTCGTTTGAAATATGCGCACATCAAAGAGCGCATGCCATGTCAGAGATTACTATCGTTGTTACTATAGATTGTGTAGTACAGGCTACAAGCGCATAATAATAATTGTTGAGCAGTATTTACGTGGTTTGAAAATGTGGACGTTATGATTAGCAGTATGGGAAAGCAAACGTTTTACAAAATTATTACTAAAAAAACGATTACGATTACAATCATGGTAGTCCATGATCGAAATGGCACACAACATACGAGTAGTTGTTGTGTGCCACACGATTGTTTTTTTTTTTTTTTTTTAGTTTATCTTTATTTTATCACATCAATGATTTTCTTGTATGTAGCAAGTTGGTACATCCTTTTGGTTAAGTATGCTTACTTACAAAGCACATGATAATTCGAGTTTTGGTAACAAAAAGTGCACTTATACGTAAACTTTACTTAAAAAGGCAGTTTTGCTTGAAAAATATCATCATAATTATAATAATCATTATCTGCTGCAGAACAGCCACTGCCGGACACAAGCCTGCCTTGCGAATAAATAAAAAACAACTATTAAAATATGTAGTGTCAAAATCAAAAAGAGAGTCAGTGATCTCTTTTTTGACCAACGAAACGGAGGAGGTACTCATTTCGACGCGTATATTTTTTTATTATGTATAACCACGCATAACTTTTTACATAGTCGTCCGATTTCAATAATTATTTTTTAATTGAAAAAAATGTATTTTGAAATTGGTCCTGATTAAATTTTATTGAGAGTGGCTCAGCCATTTTTGATAAATCAACAATAATGTGAAAAATGCTACGTCGATCCGAACTATTCGCGAATTCTGTACACGGTTGAAGTCGTTCATGTCATTTTTTGCAAAAAATAATTGTTGTTTTGTTATGTACTCTATGTACGTGTTTATGGGAAACGCTATACCCGTTCGCACGATTAGCCCTTACTCTTTGTACGTTTCTCAACAGAATACCCAACAGTCAGTAGGTACCGTCTTATTTTGGCGCTCATCCCTATTTATAGAGAAGTCAGTGGCTTGCGAGAGGACAGACAGATCATTGATCATTTATATATAGTAGTGAAAGTGATCTCGAACACTTCGCACAAAGATTTATGTGGAACTTGCACCGATCTTGGTTTGAGGGTTAATTTGCCAAATGGAATTCGACATTGGATTGAATTGAATTGGAAAATTCGAGTCATTTTGGAGGTCAGGTGGTGATTGGAGTAAATAAACGGCCAGTAATGAAATGGGATTGAATGTGACGTTAAGGTTTTTAAACTACCAAATGCATTGATTAAGTTATGTTGTGCAAAATCTTTGAATCTTTGTTGTGCGAAATCTTTGAATTAGCAAATTGAAAAAAAAAACCTATATAAATATGCCGAATGTATCTATGTGGGCTCAACCTGGATAGGATCGGCACAAAACTTTGGGAAGTGGCGTAAAATAAGAGAGACAGGCCTCAAAATTGGCTGCCAGGCACCAGCCATCATTAATATGATCATGTAATTATATATCTTCTGTTGTTCGTAGATTGTATTGATTGTTTTGGTCATCGATCTATTTAGTTCACATGCCAAAAGAAAATAGTATGACATGGACAAGAAAGCAATCTAGAAATAACAATGTGGAGTGAAAATATGTCTTTGGTTTTTCGCTCGTAATGTTCTTATTTAGCTTCACCTAACCTTGAATTGGTTTGGAACCCATTAAATTTACGTTTTTACACGAATCGTTACTGGACGGTATACCCACCAAAACCTCAGGGTGTTCCGCCACTGCGCTTGGTGTGCATCGCGACATGCGCGACTCCGCAGTCCACCTCAGTCGGCAAGCCGACCTACTGGACAGCCTCCGCACGGGCTTTTCGCGGCCCAAGACCCGGAGAGGCCGGCCCCACCTCGGGTTCCTCTTGATTCACCAGGCTGGCAAGACCTGGCTACTAAGCCCCCCCGCCACGACAAAGCGAGAACCCACTCGGGGGGATAGTAGAAATACCTGTGTTAAATGTAATTAAAAATACAAAGTACAATAGATATGAAGCTTTTACTCGTGTTCCAAAGATATTGACAACACCAATATAACTTTGTGTTTTCTCCACCAAACAATACCCAGATAAAGCCAAATGACTTGTCAAGCCAAACACAAGTCCCGAATAAGCGTAAAATATTCTTGAATTAATTGCCAAGAGCGTATCTAGACACGTCAGTGATAGAGTTCCGTAGATAATATAAATAATATTAGGGGACATCTTACACAGGGTCTCTGAGCCCAAACTAAGCATACTTGTGATATGGCTGCCAGAGGCTGATATAATACATATGCATATTTTAAAATAGATAATTATATAGATAGTACCTAAATAACAACCAGACACAGAGTAAACACCTATAAATGCTTGCCCTGGGTGGGGATCGAACCCACGCCTCTTTGATCTAGAAATTAGGGTCACTAACCACTGAGCCACCGAGGTAGAAATAATTATAATTCTTATCCTTACTTCCTTATTCTTACTAATACTATAAATCCGAAAGTATGTTTGCTAGTCTGTTTCTCTTTCACGCAGCAACGGAGCAACGGATTGGCTTGATTCAAAACAAAAATCAAAGTATCACGTGAGCAAAGCCGCGACCAAAAGCATCTATACACAAAGCGTCGTCATAAAACGTCGCTTACTATCAGGCGAGTTGGTGGTCAAGCGCGGAAAAAAAAAAGAAACATTATATGGTATTTATGATTGTAAAGACCGGATAAATCAACATCAGTTTGGTTCCTTGTTTAAATACGGAACCATAAAAACCTTGTACCGCTCAAAGCGTCTGCTTCAAGATTTTCGAGTCTGAAACTTCACGGCCACGATTATTACGCTGAATTCAAACAAAGACGCTTTGTCTCGAAATAAAACTGTAAACAACTCTCGAAAATGAATGAAAACTTTGGAATTAAATCAAAACGTGCCCAAAATCATAACGCCTTGCTTAGAGAATACATAACTAAAAATGTATTCTCTAAGACGCCTTGGCTCATTAGTCGAACTATGGTGCCGCAACAACGACGCACTCACCACATGTATAAAAAACTGGCCTCACTTGTCTGTTCACGTGGTTCTGTCTTAATTTTTTTTATTTGGTCTGAGAAATATACCTACCTACATATTTTTTATGTAAAACCACGCATAACCTTACACAAAGTAGTTTGATTGCGATAATTCTTTTTACGTTTGGTTGATAATACTTCAAAGGTGTTTAAATTTTATCGAAATCAGCTTTACCATTTTTGCTTTTACTTACCTAGTTCAGAAATCCGAAGCTCCTAAATATAGTAGCAAATTATTTCATATTCTACTATCTCGTCACATTATCAGATAAACCTCTGTAAGCTATAAGCTATGTATTTTAGTTATTGTCGATAAATTAATTTTGAACTTGAATTTGACAAGCAGACGGGTTGATTAGTAACACTGAATGCAAGCTCTAATCTTGCTGTAATCCTATTAAAACAGGTTATGTCAAATGGTGGAATTTGTGTGTGTGAATATGTGAAACGGTTGAATAGATGAATAATTATGTGAGAGCGATTATGCGAGCGAGACCAATTAATATGCATCTACGGGTGGAATATTAATAATATTAATACGATGCCCATCAAAGCACCGGGCCTGGCCCGAGAGACGCATATCAAATAAAGTGAGATAATAATAATAAATATTTGGGGACAACTTACATACGGTCTCTGACCCAAAACTAAGCAAAGCTTGTGATATGGCTGCCAGAGACTGATATACTACATATACATAATATTTTTTTAAATACATATGTACAAATGTAGATAGTAACTAACACCCAGACACAGAGCAAATACCTATGTTCATCACATAAATAATTGCCCTGGGTGGGGATCGAACCCACGCCTTTTTGACCCAGAAGTTATGGTCACTAACCAATGCGCCACCGAGGGAGTCGTTTTAAGAAATAGAATGAAAACTTTGGAATTTAATGTGAGCGTCACCGAGTGGGCACGTTGCTTGGCACGTGGGGAGAGGCGATGATAGCAAACTAGTGTGTGAAGTTATTTGTGGGATAATAGTATCCGCATGACGTAAATGTTTTGAAATCGATGTTGATTCTGGAGTTCTGATCAGTTTCGCACAACCTTACCACGTACCTGTAAAGCTAAGTATCCACTGTACGCAGCCTTGGCTCCTGGCAGCGCTACTGGAGACGCGATCCTGTCTGAGGCACGCCTCACCCTGAGCGAAAAGATGAAATAAGGTCCGCCTAAGCAGGATGCTCGGCTGCTCAAAAGGGCTAAAGTTTTTCCACCAATCCCTGTTATTGCGCTGTATGCAAGTTTATGTCCAGCAGTGGTGGTTGAGGGCGGATATAATAATAATAATGATCATCAACATCACTGATACAATCCAAGATAAATGGTATTTTGTATGACATGTTTTCTCTGAATTGAAATCATGACACTGTTTAATCAATGCGCAAAGAAGAGCAGACATAACTTTTATACACTTTTATTGTATAAAAGTGCCACATTATGGCAAAACGTTGCCATCGCAATGACTGAATTTTAGTTTTAGAATAAAAAGTCTCTTTAAGTACCCATCCATAACATAGAATAGCGCGCTACTTACATTCATTGCAAGAAATAAAATCGTGCTCCAAACTTGACTACCTAAATCTAATAATCGGCCAAGTACGAGTCGGACTCGCGCACGGAGGGTTCCGTACTGTATGGGAGCCCTTAAATATTTATTTTATTTTATATTTATTATTGAAGTGAATATAAAACTAAATATTCTGTGAAAATTTCAAGCATCTACCTGTTACCATTATTAATATAGAGCGAAAAACGTCTAAAAATTCAGGTTTTTTGTATGGGAGCCCCCTTAAATATTTACTTAATTCTCTTTTTAGTATTTGTTGTTATAGCGGCAACAAAAATACATCTTCTGTGAAAATTTCAGCTGCCTAGCTATCATGGTTCATGAGATACAGCCCGGTGACAGACAGACAGACGGACATCGAAGTCTTAGTAATATCAATCGTTTTTCCCTTTGGGTACGGAAACCTAAAAATCAATACATTTTTTCTCTAACAGCAAAACCGTTCACGTGATATTCAAACAGCTGCTCTCACTAAACTTTATTTGTTAACCGAATTAACGTAAAATCGTGTTAATTTACGTACCTATTTATGTTTTCGACCAGTTCGGCCTACGTAAATGTAAATACGGTCAGCATTGGAAACAAATCGGTCAAGTGCGGCCTGCATGCCGCCATGTTCTGAATGCTGCCAAAAATAATTCCTTTAAAAACAGACTATGGAAAATGCCCAAAATATGATATTCAAAGAATATTGCTAATTTGTGTTTAAAGTGCCTAAAATAAGATGAATTATACAGAAATAGTGTTATACTGTTTGAGTGTGTACCATTTTTAACCGACATCCAAAAAGGAGGAGGTTTCATCGATAATTTCGCCAATTGTGAACCGAATCGAAAAATACTTTCTTAGTTCGAAAGGTTATCCTCCCGAGGTAGTCCCATTCAAATTTAACAGAAATCGGCTGAGCCGTGTTTGATAAATGAAGAATAATATAAACAATTCGAGCGAAATATTCGAATTTTGTACACGATGAACATTGATAATTTCGCCAACTATTGTTAATTGAATCGAAAAACTCTTTTTTAGTTCGAAAGGGTATACTCCCAAGGTAGTTCCATTTAAGTTTTACAGAAATCGGCGGAGCTGTTTTTTGGTAAATCAAGAATAATGTAAGCAATTCGAGCGAAATATTAGAATTTTGTTCACGATGGAAGGCGGTTTGGCCATTTTTTGTGAAAAATAATTATACCATACTGACTACCGACCAGTTCAGTCTAGGTGTATCATAACGGGCATCGAAATGAAGCAACGGTCGGCATAGTCAGTTTTCGGATGGATGACCGTGGTGTTTCAGCTGAGCGTCACTGTGACTGATATCAGAATCATCGTATCCCGGTTGTATGAATTGTTTAGCGAAATTAGATACCTTTTGGTGCAGTAAAGAATGTGATACCAGAGCGCGGTTTATGCGCACTTAGTTTAATGTGGAAAAATGTTAGAAAATATAACTAAATTTATAAAAATACTGTACTGTACTATACCAGCCTTTTTATTAGTCCACTGCAGGCCCAGTGCGGGTTGATGGATTCACATACGCCATCAAATATCTTCTACGGACGTATGCAGGTTGCCTCACGATGTTTTCCTTCACCGAAAAGCCAGTGGTGTGAAATTCCATACATAAATTCCGAGGAATTCATTGGTACGGGACCGGGATTTGAACCCACGACCTCGCGATTGTAAGGCGGGTGTCTTACCACTAGACCACCACGGCTCACACGGCATACAAATACTTCTAATTTGTCTTCTAGTGTTCTTAAAATAAAAATGTCTAGAGTAAAACAAAGATTACCTTAATGTAGAGAGCTTTATAAAGAAGGAAGAAACAATGCCCTTGTCCACGCGTCGTCGCATTTATCATAATACACATACAAAATTTCTAAATATGTGTTCATTTCAAAGTCGCATTTAACATAATACACATACAACATGTGTTCACTTAAAAATGTTTGCATTGAGATGTTTTTCTGAAGATGACTGTCACTAAGTGGCCTGAAAACTCTGACAATAGAGCTAGTAACTCAGCCTAGACATATATACGTTATACTGCTCGTATACTTAGGTATAGATAAAAAATTAGGCTTGCGTACCTGTGTAACAATGGTGGAAACAAACAGAGCTAGAGATAGCTGGATTAAATAGCATGATAATTAATTCAGTAACCTTATTAAAGATAATTCAAAAACAAAAATAAGAAAAATATCCCTTCCTCATTTTAGAGGCTAGATTTAAGTAAAAGTTTTATTGTCTAAGTATTGTTTTTTCTGAACATTTCTAAGAACAGTTTATCACAAACATTAGCATTCTACTTTCAAGACCATTGTCATCGTAATTTCAATCAGATGTTTACATCTTCCCTATTGGTTTCCAAACGGCTCGTCTAAAACGGCGCGGCGGCGTAGCATACACACAGCGTGGCATCCAAAACAGTCTATTTCTATGCACTATTTACACCTGCAGATAGCAAACACGTGACATTTATACATGCAGTAGACCAGGAAGACTGCAAACAACCTGTGCATCGACCTTTCCAAAACTGTGACAAGCAGAAAATAAATCAAACGAAACGCGGCGCAGGAGCGGCCGTGCCAGAAATAGTCTCCCGCGCGCTGTATCGTGTTCCCTACCACAGTCTTCCACGGTGCTTTGCCGAGCACACCACTCTGTGATATCGTTCTAGTCTAAAATATAGTGCTGCAGTCGACAATCATGACAAGTAATAAAGTGATCTAACCCTGCTTTGTGTGGATTGGACCCTTGTTTGTTTGATGTGGCTATAGTTGTAAGTATAGCTTTGTTTTCCAAAGCATGGACAAAGAAAGCTTTTGTGTTAAGACTCGCACTTATGTGATTTTCACGTCACGTGTTTACTGATACATTTTTCAGTAGCGCTCATAGCTTAGTTTGACTAGGTGTTCGTTAGCGATCATCGAAGTTAAGCAACGTTCAGCACGATCAGTTTTCAGATGGGTGACCGCGGGTGGCATTTACAACTGAGCGCTACCGTGGCCGTAAAATTGTAGGTCTCGGTTGTTTTAACCATTTAGCTATGTCAGAGGCCTTCCGGTGGGTTAAAAACTCCGACAACAGGGCTAGCCACCCATCCTATACGAACTTACTGATATTTTGGAACAGTTGCTGAATAGTTAAGTAAAAGTGCTAGTTTTAACATTTTTAAGCTAAAAAGCTGAAAACAAAGCTTTTCGTATGAGATAAAGTGATGACCCTGGCGTTGTTTCAGGAATATTTCGCTCTGATTCGGTGAATGTAAATATTGTTAATTTTAGTAGCAAGAAAGATCTGGAGCTTCCTTGTCTTGTTGTTTGACAGTCCGTGTTATATTTGGAGTTTTGGAGGTTTGTTGAACGTTGTGATTACTGACCGTTGTCTGTACAAACGGTTGTATTTTAAATCCTTTGTATTTAACAAAGACCCACCATTAAAATGCAGTTTTTAAAATCACTTAGGTGTGAAATATATCTAGGTACTTAAATAATTAGTAATTATTTTACAACTAACGCGTGAAAAACTAAAACATAAAGTGGCTCATATCCTCACTAACAAAAACGTGTTGAATAATATTTTTAACAAGTCTCCTGATTAAATTCTAAAAGTGAGATTTTCAAACAACTAATGAATTAAAGTATAATTAACTTTGTGGAAGTTTAGAAAACAACAGACTAGCCTGAATAACAAGTTCGCGTCTTTAAACTTATATCTAATTAAAATATACTTTATTTCTAAAAGGTGAGGTACTTACACAACTCATGAAACTAATATAATATTCATAGTACTTAGTTGCCACCAATATTTTACGTTACGATAAAACTATGAACACTACATATATGGATAGATAGGGTACATACAAATACTAAAACAGGGTGTGTTTCAGTACATCGTTTCATTACATTAATATTTATGCAGTGTCTATTGCTATGAATTGCAGATAATTTTAAACCTGTCGAATTTAGTTAGTTTATAAATTAATGTCTTTTTGTCAAAATGCTGTAATAGAGCTATGAACTGAAACAGCCTTTTTTTTAATAGTCCACTGCAGGACGTAGGCCTACCCCCGAAGGGTGATTGGGCCATATCCACCACGCTGGCCCAGTGCGGGTTGGTGGATAATAGAGCTATGGCAGAGCTTTTATTCACAAAATGACAATAGGCTCTTTAGAAGCTAGTAGCGCCAATCACGTTTTGTTATTTATTTGTAGTTTCAGCTTAAAAGTTACAATTGAAATATGAAAAAAAAATTGGCCTATTGATGAGTTCTGATTTTTCTACGTATTTTTTTCGGACTCTTGTCCGACGCTCCTATAACTAAGGTGTATGTTGTTTTGTTATTTTTACCAAAGTATATTTTATACTATAAACTGATCAAAGATAAGTCAAAGTTATTTATTAAAAACACTGCTGTTACACATAAATAGAACTATGTATATCAAGCAATATATTTCATCAATATCAAGAAATATGAGAATACACAACGAGTAAGCAAATTTTGACAAGCTAGTCAAACGCCGACAAACTAGGTATCAAAACTCATTGTTTAAAAGCTTAGTCACAACAACTATCTGACATCTACCACTGACAATAAAAACGACGATACATTTTTGGAACTGCTCCGAACAACAAATTTAATTTAAACAAAAATCTTCCCGGAAAATATCACATTATTTTATCAGGAAATTAAGAACTTCTTCCTGTAAAGTGGAGGTTAAAAATAAACGAAGTCGCAATGACGCGACGGGACGCAACGACGTAGTTCCAACACGTGTTTTACGTCACTTTGAGACATTTTATTGTTTTATTGTTGCACTGTCTGGTTTATTGTGTTGTTTATGTACAAAGCAACTTGTTTAAGTATTGTTTCACACCTTGCTATTAAAGTTTGGACGGATAACAGGAAAGTTTGAGGAAACAGACGTAAATCCAGGAAAATTAAACTAGTTAAATGCGAATTGTGAAATGAGTTTGGTCATTGTTTGATGAACTAAACAAGGTTATTTACCTTGTGTTTCATTCTCGGGTATATGTCTCTGACTGACGAACCGAAGCGGAGGAGGTACTCAATTCGACGCGAATATTTTTTATATGTATAACCACGCATAACTATTTTCATAGTAGTCCCATTTCAATAATTCTTTTTTTATTGGAAAGAATATACTTCAAAATTGGTCCCATTGAAGTTTTATTGAAATCGGCTGAGCTGTTTTTGATAAATCAACAATAATGTGAAAAATGCTATATCGATCCGTGCGAAATATTCGCGAATTCTGTTCACGGGTGAAGTCGGTCATGCTGTTTTTTGCAAAAAATAATTATTGTAGCTGTATGTTTTTTTTAACGGTTAACAGTATAAAAATGATTGCAAAATGACATTACAATTAAAGCTAGGTATTTTGATTGTTTTGAACACAGCATGCAAAATAAAACGTTCTTAGCCTTTAACTTGAAATTAGATAGCCACATTTTCGCATAAAAACAACTTTTTATTTTTATTAATGGTTTGCAAACTGGTTGATACAGTCAAAAGTATTAAAATATAAAGAGATATATTACAGTAAAAAATAAAGAGAGATGATAAGCATTAACATCCATATTAATAAAACGTTATTTGTAACATCTATAAGAACAGAATGTGTGAGTTACAAAATATTTGATCAAATATTTAGGAAAGTTCTAATGTGAACTCATTGTTATGATTTGAAGCCAAGTTATGCCGTAAGCAATTAGTAAATTATTCTAAGTGTTCATTCATTCAAAGAGTTTTCGTCTCCAGCAAATATCTTAGTATTAGTCTCGAAATCAAACAGAAACTTTATATTTTATCCACGTCCCAGAAGCGTGTTGTATTGACTTGTACAATATTTACCAGGGAGATAAATATTGAAAAGACACCGCTCTCCCTAACTTTGTAATTCCGAACAAGTCGGAATACAACTTAGAAATCACAAGATGGGAACAATAATTTAATACCGGATTTTGGAGATTGTAAACCTTCAGTTATTCCTTCGGTGAGCCTGGCTTAGCAGTTTGTTATTGTTTTGTTGAGATTATCTGAAAATAGTTTTGTCTTTAGACTATTGTGGCTTTTGGTTACTTTATCATACTTGATTGAAATTTGTATTTTTTTGGGTGTTGTAAAATGTAATTGTACCTATAAATAATTAATACATAATACAGTGTAGCCAAAGTACAGTTCGGACTATCCGAATCATACAAGTGGGCAGTTTGAAGTGAGCTACAAGCTGCGCTATATCCAATCAACGCGCAGCTTTATGTAAGCTTCTATCAGGACTTAGGATTGGATATTGCGCAGCTTGTAGCTAACTTCACATCCATCTATTTGTATAATTCGGACTATACTGGTTTTCACAAGTCCTTTGCTAAACACACGCTATCCCACGAAGGATGTAATACCCAATCTAGAAAGAATTTTGAATATTTGGGGACATTTGGGGACATCTTACACGCGACCTCTGACCTCAAACTAAGCATAGCTTGTGATATGGCTACCAGAGACTGATATACTACATATACCTTTTTTTAAATACATACTTAAATAAATAGTAACTAAATAACACCCAGACACAGAGCAAACACTTATGTTCATCACATAAATATTTGCCCTGGGTGGGGATCGAACCCACGCCTCTCTGACCCAGAAGTTAGAATCACTAACCACTGAGCCACCGAGGCAGGCAATATTTTAAAACTAATTTGCATAAATCTGTAGGTACGCCTACTGATTAAAGTTTGAATTTTGTTTATTGCATTTTCTCTAAACCTGCCCTAAGCCAAATTATCATCACACGAAACATAGTTTAAATAATTATAGTGACGTCACTATAACCTATTAGAGTATCTCACTAACTACGTCAGCTTCATCCAAAATTTATTTTAGACCTAATAGCGAATATAATCAAAACACATTACGCTGATTAAAAAAATAACAAAAACAGTCTCGCAAAACATCTAAATATACGCATGACAGACTCCCACCGGGCGGTAGAAGCCCACGCGGAGGGAATTCATTGAAGCCAAAATATTTTCGGTTCTGATCTTATCATGGACAGTTTTAGATTCACAACGTCATTCAAGTTTATGGGTTGAACGTCACGGCGGTCGTACGATCGGTATGGTATTTTGATCTTGACTTTCCAGAATAAGTCTTGACCTCATCAATATGGAATAAAAAAGGCCAAGTCGACAGTTAACCTGCAGGATGTTTTTCTATGAAAATACGCACGTTAGGTAGGTACGTGTTCCAAGATATGTTTTGTTTTCATGAATATCAAGTTGAACATGGTTTTTCTAATATCAAGATTATACTCGTATTATTGTTATTTTTAAACTCTTGCGATTTGCGCACATTTTTATTGTATTATGGTATTAATGGTGTACGACATGGTAAATGTAGTACCTAGTTATTGCTTAGATACTAGGTAGGCAGTACATGTTTATTTGGTAGCTGAATTCATCTTTATCACAACTCTAGTTTTAAAACTATAGATAAACAAGGAAGCTGATATAACCAAAATATTATAAAACTAGCGAACCGCCCCGGCTTCGCACAGGTGTATTTTACATATAAACTTTCCTCTTGAATTACTAAAATCTATCTACTTTACAAATAAACCGCATCATAATCCGTTGCGTACTTTTAAAGATATAAGCATACTCGTACATGGGGAAAGACAGCGGCAATCGACTTTGTTTTATACTATGTAGTGATAACTTAAGTACGCACAAAAATAATTCAATCAGTAATCGAATCAATCATGACTGTGAGTTCTAGGAGTTTTTATTTTCGATAAAAATAGATAGATAATAATTAAAGATTTAAAATTGATTAAAAATTATTGTCACATCGGTCAACACTTTTACACAATCATAAAGAACATTCATCCAAAATTACAAAAGTTGCAAGATGAACCGATTAAGTTAAATAGGGGAGACCAGGTATGAAAGTAACAATTTTAACTTTTCTCACCTTAACTCTCAGACCTCGTGGAATTTAGAAAGTTAAGTGAGTGCATATGATAGATTGGTTTTACAACTATGTTTTAACATTAGCTTTAACGCGACTGGTATCACAGATTTTGGCAAATACGTCCATATAAAAAAAGTGGAATCTGTTACAACCGTCCCTACCCTTAGGGTTGGTTGTAACAGTGCAAGGGGATAATTGTAACATTGTAAATAACAACAAAGTTATGTTTATAATCAACATATTTTTAATCAGCCTTTTAGATTTTACATCAATATCACAATATTTAAATCAAGTATATTAATAATTTCTAGGAAATAGGAATCTTCTTAAGTACCTAATCAACATAATAAAAAATGAGATCTTAATCCGATAAACAATTATGGCACACATAACTGATTTCATTTTTGGTGCAGCTTACATGAGCCCACTGCTGGCACTCTAGGCATTGCACCCATTTTTCTTTTGCCATGCTGTTTGAAAAGGGTTCCACGCATACTAAACAGAAGCAATCTTCGCTGTCTGAATCACCACTATCTGCAGTATCTGTTTTCTTCTTAAGTATTTTCTTTGATTTCTTCTTAATAGTTTTCTTGACAACTGAAGCGTTTGACGTTGTCTCTTTAGCAGTCTGCAAAATGCTTTTTTTAACTACTTTAGCTTTAAGCTTTCTTTCTTCTTCTTCTTGAATTTCAAGCTTGTTGGGAGTGTCAGTCATTATTGCTGTCTTTCTACCTTTTTTTCCTTTTCCATATTTACATTTATTCTTCCTGGGTCCTGCTTTCGGCAAAGGCTTAACTTCATAGGGGCTAAACGATGTTGGTATGAGGTGCTGGTGAACAGTAGCTGAAGATGTAGATGGCATGTTTAAATTATTAGATGACGTCGGTGAAACAGCCACATCTGCTTCAGAAAGAGTTATCGATGGCAAGGCAATTAATGGGTGCATAATTAATTTAGGAGGAGTCTTCTGTAGTAATGTTGATGCTTGCAAAGCAGAAGGAGCTACTGGTGATATTAATGATGATGGTGAGTTCAGCACACGTTGTTGAGGTAGCAAGTCTTGATCCATCCATTGATCAAATCCATGATTTCTGCAGTAACTAAACCTCTGCTGGTTCTTCGTTTATGAATGTAAGGCATTCTGGAATAAGAAAATAAGTTTTAAGTACCTTGAAAAATAAAAAAATACAATAAAATATACTTTGAGATACCACGATCATAAGAGGGATGAAAGTAACAACCTGTTACTTTCATCCCTACGTATAAATTATCCCGAATTTGACAATCACTTGCTCATAACCTAAAAAAATCATCAGAAAGTTACCGTTTGGTATACTAATATAGAAAGATGAATACTTATGTTATCTAACTTATACTTAACATGCAAGCTAAAGTTCAGGATAATAACAACAAACACACTTGAAAAAGAAGATCGAAACTTACTTTCGAGTAATTTTTGCGGCATCGACTCGCACGTCCACAACCAAGCGGTACAGCGCCGTGAGCGCAACTGAGGCGAGGGGCGGTGTCAAATGGCGCTTGCTGGTGACACAGCCAGCAGTGCAGCCAACATAATTCGTTTGAAAATTTATTAGTTACGTTCATCCCGTGTTACTTTCATACCTGGTCTCCCCTACAAGATAAAATTAAACGCAGCAAATTGAAACAGTTTCAAAATTAATTATTAATTTAAAACTCATTAAGCGTAGTCAAATATTCATGTTCTTCCGTCATCTGCTCGTGCCAATATGCTTTAGCTTGACTCATTCCGCGGATTTGTCTGTAAAGCTAAAATTTCTCTAACGATGAATTTGGTAACTCACCATCTACTAACCCATACTAGGCCAGCGTGGTGAATAAAGCTCAATTACCCTTTGTAGTTAAGCAAATGGTTGCGGGTTGGTAGAAAACCCGTGTGGTACATAATGATCCAATCACCCTTCGTTGCTAGGCCTGGTGAAACCTAAATTATTATAGGTACGTAACATTCAAAACTGTTTTTAAATATTTTTCTGGAAGCCTGGTGACTTGTTTGACGCTTTACGTTTTGGAAAATCTAGTATTCATTGGCCATAATTAAATCTGCTAGAAAGTAATATTATTTTAAAACTGGCCAAACAAATTTACAAATGTTTCTCTTGTATATATCATATTTTTGTTATTTCTATAGGTATAAGTGTACTTTCGTTTCAAACTCTCAAAAATATGCAAAAACGAATACGAAGTCAAACGCAAAATATAAAATGCCAAATGGAAACCCTTTGTTTGCTTCAATAAAATCGCTGAAACAAAAATGTACTTTAAAAACAAAATTTATATTTCGTATATTTTGTCGGTTCCCATTTTTATGGAAACATCACCTATAAAGCATTCATGTGTTTGATGCATGTCCATAAAGTTTTCACCAAAACTATACGATTTTTACGATGACAGAATTTGTTTTTACTCTTGGAGCACTGAAATATTTAGAGCGACATTTCAATGAAAATTATCTGTGTGAAAATTATATCGGAAAAATAACACTTAGTAGGGCGTAATAAAACAAAGGTGATAGTTAAAGTCAAATTGTAAAGAACGAAATGAAAGTGCATAGCGTAGCGTAGTACAAAACGTGAATCAAGTACTACTAGCAATAAATATCTACCTCAAATATTTTTATTGATTCTTTTTAACGGAAATAAGTCCTTGTTTGACCACCACCTCGCCTGATGGTAAGCGACATTGTGGTCGAAAATGAAACACGCAGACCTAGAAGATACCTATTCACTCTGACCTTGAAAAGCTTTAGATTATATCTCTTAGGTAACAAGAAAGCAGGAAGACTGTTCCATTCCTTGACGGTACGAATTAGAAATGTTGTTATTGTGGGATTTTAGTAGAAAATCATTATTATTAAATAAGGCACTATAGCTAGTAGGATTTGTTGAAATGTGTATGTATGTAAATGATCATATCCTACTAATATTATAAACGCGAAAGTTTGTATGTATGTGTGGATGTTTGTTCCTCTTTCACGCAAAAACTACTGAACGGATTGAGATGAAACTTTACAATAGTAATGCTTATACATAGGCTATAATTTACATAGATATTGCGTGAAACAAAGTTCGACGGGTCAGCTAGTGTAAATTAAATGATGATATTATGTCAAAATGATTTATTTTGCTGTGTTAAAAATATTGGTGTTCTTAACATTTTTATGTAGCTCTATACATTCTTTCTATAAAATATAATTGATGTCTCCAAACTTAGGAATGTTGCAATTTTATTTCTAAATTGAGTGATTTCTTTAAATGCCACTTTCTATTTTCTTCTTAGTCGTGCTCTTTATTACTGAAGGTCGTGTATAAATTGGAGCAATTTGATCCCGTATCACTTTTTGGACAATATTCATCCACTCGGACCTGTCTGTAGCGGATCTCATGGCATCAGGGATGGGCATGCCGATCAAAGATTTTATTTGATCCGTCCATCTTGTAGGAGATCGACCGCGTGGTCTTTTCCCGTGGCCACTTTCTGTACCAAATATTTAATTTCCTTTGTCCATAAAAATTAGAATAAATATAAATTGCACAACTAAACGAAACAAGACTATTGACTCATAGGTTCCAGAAGCAGTCATGACTACATTAGTTACCTACTCGAACTAATGCCAATTTTTCTCTTACGAAACATTTGACTCATTAACACAAAGAACTTCTGACGCATAAACCAACTTTTTGATGTTTTAGCGCGAAGAAGTGTGATCATTGTCTGAAAACTAGGCTCAGGGTGGCAACATAACAAAAAGTTGTTAGTACAAGAATTTAGCCTCTAAAATAAATTTCCTTAGCTAAATTTCCGATTCAATTTTTATCATTTTATAACGTGTAGGGAAGTCTTAAAATTCCAAACCTTATAAAATAAATCTCAGTAAAGGATTACTAAGCATAAAATCCCAAAATGCGGGCAGATCCAGGCGGAGCTTCAAGCGCCATATTGAAAAAAATTTCGTGCCAAAATCTCGAAAACTATGCCCTTTAGGGCAAAAGAGAACAGAAATGAGAACATTATTTATAACTTAAAATCAATTTATGGCCCGTTTTATTAATCAGTTTTTCTATCTCGACCGATGTTTTAAAATATTGCATTATTCAATGAAATGCATCTATCCATTATTAAAAATCAGTACATTCAGTTGTTTTTATGTCTCATCTGAAAATAGTAGCATTCATAGCCTACTTTGACTAGGTGTCCGTTTGCGATCATCGAAATTTTTAAGCAAAGTTCGGCGCGGTCAGTTTTCGTATGGGTGACCATGGGTGAAATTAACACCTGAGCAATACCGTGTCTCGGATGACACGTTAAATTGTGAGTCCCGGTGGTTAACTGTTACTGAAATAATTCATCTAATATAATATTATCACTACATAGTATAAAACAAAGTCGCTTCCCGCTGTCTGTCCCCATGTATACTTATATCTTTCAAACTACGCTACGGATTTTGATGCGGTTTTTTTTAATAGATAGATTGATTCAAGAGGAAGATAAATATCTAAAAAAAACCTGTGTGAAGCCGGGGCGGGTAGCTAGTGTAGATAATATGTTACTCGTAGATGAATTAATTGAGTAACGGTTAGCCATTCCACAATAATTGAATAAAACCTGTTTATAATACCCTGTTACTCACACATACACACACACACACTTTAAATAACCTAAGTTTGCACTTTTATTTGGATTTGTTGGGATGTTGTTGGTAAAATTATAATTTATTTGTATTCTAAATTATTGTAATCTGTTTTGGCCTTATTTGTGTTTTTATATTAGTAAGATAATTATGTATTGTAATTGTAACGCTGTTGATTACAAGAAATTTCAAGAACTACAAATTGCTAGTCGCACAGTAAGTAGGACAGGAGAACAGTGTTTTAATAAACGTTGCAAGAAACTATTTTATGTCCTAGATCAATATAGTGCTGTCGGAACACTAGACATAGGGGTATTAGCGAAATTCTCCGTGAAGTTTAATTTGGTTCGCACGTACGAGTATCCTCACTGATCCGGTGGTATTTATAAATAGAGACCGTCTGGCATTTCACACAAACATTTCACACCAACGTGTGTACTTTTAGACATAAGCAAAACATTCGATTTTGAGCTGTGCCCTGTTAGAAACTAGGACCAAAAAGTAAGTCAAATAATATCTAGACTAAGATAAAGTCGAGTTTTAGCAATCCAATTTGAAATAAATTCACACACTGAAATTAATTTTTGATTATGCCGAGAATTCTCGCAGATGTACTTACTGTACTCCAAATTTATATGATTTGCAGTTTTCAAATCATCTTTGAAATTTTTTAGCAGTCTTTAAAATCGATTTTAGGGTTCCGTACCCAAAGGGTAAAAACGGGACCTTATTACTCAAACTCCGCTGTCCGTCCGTATGTCCGTCTGTCTGTCACCAGGCTGAATCTCATGAACAGTGATAGCTAGGCAGCTGAAATTTTCACAGATGATGAACGAGTATTTCTGCTGCCGCTATAACAACAAATACTAATAACAGAATAAAATAAATATTTAGGGGGGCTCCCAAAGAACAAACGTTTTTTTTACTTTTTTTGTTTCATTTAAATAACGGCAACAGGTAGACGCTTGAAATGGGGCTAAGGGAGTTAACATAGGATACGGAACCCTTCGTGCGCGAGTCCAACTCGCACTTGGCCAATTATTTTAAACATCGAATTTTTTTTATTATAAGAGAAAAAACTTTTGGAAATATGTATGAAAAAAGGTTGTATTTATTTGGCACTAGTTTTTACCCGCGGCTTCGCCACGTGATATTTTGAATATTAGTCTATCCCAGAAATCTTTTATTTTTTTGGGTAAAAAGTGGGCTACGCCAATTTCTATCTTTCAGAAAGAAAAAGAAGGAAATGCGTGAAAGAGGAACAAACCAATAAACCAAAAAAATCATTTTCAGATTAATAAGGATAAACGTATTAAATACGTGTAAGCGTTGGACTATTCTACTAAGAAAGTTAAGCTTTATGAAAGGAACAAACCAATAAACCAAAAAAATCATTTTCAGATTAATAAGGATAAACGTATTAAATACGTGTAAGCGTTGGACTATTCTACTAAGAAAGTTAAGCTTTATGAAAGGAACAAACCAAAAAAATCATTTTCAGATTAATAAGGATAAACTTATTAAATACGTGTAAGCGTTGGACTTTTCTACTAAGAAAGTTAAGCTTTATGAAAGGAGCAAACCAATAAACCAAAAAAATCATTTTCAGATTAATAAGGATAAACGTATTAAATACGTGTAAGCGTTGGACTTTTCTACTAAGAAAGTTAAGCTTTATGAAAGGAACAAACCAATAAACCAAAAAAATCATTTTCAGATTAATAAGGATAAACGTATTAAATACGTGTAAGCGTTGGACTTTTCTACTAAGAAAGTTAAGCTTTATGAAAGGAGCAAACCAATAAACCAAAAAAATCATTTTCAGATTAATAAGGATAAACGTATTAAATACGTGTAAGCGTTGGACTTTTCTACTAAGAAAGTTAAGCTTTATGAAAGGAGCAAACCAATAAACCAAAAAAATCATTTTCAGATTAATAAGGATAAACGTATTAAATACGTGTAAGCGTTGGACTTTTCTACTAAGAAAGTTAAGCTTTATGAAAGGAACAAACCAATAAACCAAAAAAATCATTTTCAGATTAATAAGGATAAACGTATTAAATACGTGTAAGCGTTGGACTATTCTAACTAATAAAGTTAAGCTTTATGAAAGGAACAAACCAATAAACCAAAAAAATCATTTTCAGATTAATAAGGATAAACTTATTAAATACGTGTAAGCGTTGGACTTTTCTACTAAGAAAGTTAAGCTTTATGAAAGGAGCAAACCAATAAACCAAAAAAATCATTTTCAGATTAATAAGGATAAACGTATTAAATACGTGTAAGCGTTGGACTTTTCTACTAAGAAAGTTAAGCTTTATGAAAGGAACAAACCAATAAACCAAAAAAATCATTTTCAGATTAATAAGGATAAACGTATTAAATACGTGTAAGCGTTGGACTATTCTAACTAAGAAAGTTAAGCTTTATGAAAGGAACAAACCAATAAACCAAAAAAATCATTTTCAGATTAATAAGGATAAACGTATTAAATACGTGTAAGCGTTGGACTATTCTACTAAGAAAGTTAAGCTTTATGAAAGGAACAAACCAATAAACCAAAAAAATCATTTTCGGATTAATAAGGATAAACGTATTAAATACGTGTAAGCGTTGGACTATTCTACTAAGAAAGTTAAGCTTTATGAAAGGAACAAACCAATAAACCAAAAAAATCATTTTCGGATTAATAAGGATAAACGTATTAAATACGTGTAAGCGTTGGACTATTCTACTAAGAAAGTTAAGCTTTATGAATCTTCATCAGTAATAAATAAATTAAAAATTTGAAAAACCCCCGACACATTGACAACCATAACCCGGCACATTTGTAGAATTTTGGTTCTTCCATTCCCACTTTAACCCACCATAACTCTTAAACGGCTCAATCGATTTTTATAAAACATAGCTAAGAACACTCTCGATTAAGTCTCCTTTCATCCAAAAAAAACTAAACTGAAATCGGTTCAGTGGTTCGGGCGCTATGATGCCACAGACAGACAGACACACAGACAGACAAACAGACACGTCAAACTTATAACACCCCTCTTTTGCGTCGGGGGTTAAAAAACAAAAGTTACCTAGTTGAAGTTATAAAAGTTCGTACAACATCACGGGATGTTTAATCAATAGTTTTTTATCATTAATTTCAAAAAAATGTTACTCCTACGCCGATACCGACAAGGTTACCATGTCCTGAGGAAGTTTGTGTAAGCGGCTGTTTACATTATACAAATATAACATTTTATTGTTATTGAAATATGGGTTTGTTTTTCAATGAAAACTTTCATAACATGTATCAAGACATTGATGCAGTGCTAACACAAAGATTAATACTCACAAAAAGTATTTCTAGAGGTACCTACTGAATTAGGATCCCGAAACACGCGTCTTTTAAAAATGATTTGCATGTTAATTACATTATGAATTACTGTAGATGAAAACATCGGAAAATCTCTTTCTAAGTTCTTTATATGTGTATGATTATTATTTTTCGCAAAAACTGACACCACCGACTTCCACCGTGTACAAAATTCGAATAGTTTGCATGAATCGATGTGATCCATGTACATTATTGTTGATTATATAAAACGGCAAAGTACACCCTTTCAAAATAAAGAAGATATTTTTAAATCAGTGCACAGTTGGCAAAAATATCTATAAATACATACACAAAAAGAAATACAAACAGATGAACACCTTTTTGGATGTCAGTAAAACTAACATGAAGTTCTGATAAATCGAATTTTACTAGCACAACGGGCCATGGTTAACACCTATCGGACTGAGCTGAATAGTGGGACATAGGTAATTTCAACCGTAGCCAATTTAATGAAAGCCAAATTTCCAAACATGCAATATTAGGTGTACTAAATCAGACACACGAGTAAACTCAAGAAATCTGTACAAAACCATATTCGAGCTGTAAACATATTTTACGATTCAAACCACAAAACATACCTACTTTATGAAAAATACAGTTGTTAAAGCCACATTTCGTTCGTGGTTTCTGTTTTAAATTGCATTGTAAAATGTTCTATTCATCTTAAAAAGAGCATTGCTTTTGCTGAAATTCAGAAATGAAATACTTCTATGCTACACAATGCCTTTTATTTCGATGAGAAAAAAATGTAAAAATAAATTCTTGCAAAAATTACATCGTACTTCAATACGACTGATTTTATTTGAGTGTCTACTAATTTCATAAAAGCAAGATGGTACGCCATTTCAAAATTGCTGGATGTTAGATAAAATATTTTTATTTTATTGGTGTTGGACAGGCAAAAAATCTTTACCTATCCTTACTAATATTATAAATCCGAAAAGTTTGTTGGTTTGTTGGTTTGTTACTCTTGCACGCACCAACGGAGCAACGGATTGACTTGATTTTTGGCATGGACATAGTTTAAAAGGCGGAAGGAGCTTTAGGATACTTTTTATCCCGAAAAATGGCATAGTTCCTGTAGGACAGGACAAAAACCATCGAAATCGAAACTGTCGCCACTATCACAAAGACGCTAAGTGATTAATTCCTCTATGACGCTAATATGGACTAACGAAACGTCACAGCGAAACGTAAATAGATGACAGGTGACATTGTCTGCAGACTTTTATAAATCACAGGTAGCATGGCAGGGGGACAAATTATTTTTCTACCATTATATCCCTTTGAAGAGGAAATAAAGTATGGATTGAAAATGACAACTGACATTAAAATTGGATAAAATGATTTTTTCCCTCTGCATGCTACATGTTACTATGACATTTAATACCAGGCCGTCATTTTGTCTGACATTAAAAATATTTTTAAATCTTCTATCATTAGAGGTTTAACATGTTTCTTTATTCTACCTTTATGGTAGAGAATCATCATACTTTAATATTATCAATCCGAAAAGTTTGTTGGTTTGTTCCTCTTTGACGCAGCAACGGAGCAAAAGATTGACTTGATTTTTGATATACCTATGGTTTAAAAAACTGAAAGTGATAATAGGATACTTTTTCATCTTGAGAAAATTCGTGATTCACATGGGATAGAACAATAACTGTTTCTCAGCAATGGAGCAACGGATTGACTTGATTTTTGGGGTGGGCATATTTTGGAAGACAGAAAGTGACATAGGATACTTTCCATCCCGAAAAAATTGTGGTTCCCGTAAGATAAGACAATATTTTTTTCTCAGCAACGGAGCAACGGATTGCCTTGGCTTATTGCATGAATAAGTAGTTTGAAAGAAGAAAAGTGACATAGGCCACTTTTTATCCCAAAAACTTTAACAGTTCCCGTAGGATAGGATAAAAACTAAGTGAGCTGGCCGCGGTAGCAGCCGTCTAAGCGCCAGAAATAACCTGTCATGGCAAGTTTAGGACGTTCCTACATTTTTCGCACTCTTTCGCGGCACTCAACAGCGCTAGCCCAGACTCGGGCTTCATAACGTAGCTTGCGCTCCCGCCATAATGACGGAGTGTTTCGGAGCACAAGACACATCATCATCCACCACTCGGGACTAACCAGCACTGAGCGTCGGACAGCATTCCAACGCCCTGGTCTCAGTGCAACGGGTCAGTCATAGTAACCCAGCGCCTGCCTCTTCAACTGCAGAGGGCAGTGAGAACGGCCATCGCGATACCGACACTTCTCTTCCCCTGCAGCCCCACTGCGTCTGCCAACACGTTGACGGGATAGCGGAAGGTAGGGTAGGTGGCGGACCGCCCCACCGACCCACACCGCCAATTCCATATATCCCACCGCGGCCCCTAATCCTCGGCTGTCATATCAGAGTCCAGTAAGCAGCCTTGCTTTATGAAACTAAGAAAGGTTATTCCCAGCAAGTAAATGGAGATAAAGAGACAGAAAAGAAGACACACCCAGCGCAGCAGGAGGAGCTGGAGTTCATATGTCTGGTAGACGGAGCAGCACTAGAGCAAAATCTTAACCGAGAAATTAACATATTTACAGACGGCAGCAAAATTAAAGGGAAAGTCGGGGCGGCATTATCCATTTGGGATGTACCCGCAAGCCGAAATTAGCCAATTGGTGCTCCGTGTACCAGGCCGAGCTATTGGCACTTCTTGAGGCTACCGAAAAAGCATTAAAATTCCCAAAGTCCAGCTACAGCATCTTTTGTGACTCCAGGTTTGCACTGGAAACGGCAGTTGGCGTCTCTACCTTCCATCCCTTAGCAGTAAAATTCAAAGTTAACATAGATTTACTACACGCACAAAATAAAATAGTGAAATTTTATTGGATTAAAGCGCACGCGGGGATGGAGGGAAATGAGAGAGCGGTCCAGCTAGCAAAGGAAGCAGCACTGCACTCGAAGTGCAGACAGACCTATTTACGATAACTGCCCCGTTTCATTCGTCAAGTAAGAAATCCGAAAGGACTCTCTTGACGAGTGGAACCGGCGGTATCAGGATGGACACACAGCGGCGGTAACGAAAACATATTTTCCGGATGCAAGGGCGGCATACAAGATCGTAAGAGAAAGCACCAGTGGGAATCATAACTCAAGTGCTGACGGGGCATGGTGGGTTTTCCCAATACTTACATCGATTTAAGTTGAGGGAGAGCCCATCGTGCATCTGTGAACCCACAAAAGAGGAGACTCCACTGCACATAATCTTGGAATGCACAGTTTATGGAAAGCAGCGATTTGATTTAGAACAAAAAATTGGAATTAATATAACACGTAAAAACTTAGATGAAATAATGAAAGATAAGATAAGATAAGAATCTTAGAAACAATTTAATCGAATTTTGCACAAATATCTGTAAAAAAGCAATAATTAGGAACAAGTAGGTATAAACTTGGCTGTACCATTGTAATATTTATTTTAACTGCAAACAGCCAAAAACATTGAAACATATTTTTGTCAGGGATATTTCGCGATAAAATAAAATAAAAAATCCTCGGCTGCAGCGTCGCAAGAGCGGCACTGCAGCCCGCCTCAGTTGCGACACTCCTCATAAGGCACGCAACCTACCGACCATCCTCTCTTAGCTGCTTTAGTTAAAAGCGGCTGAACCTCGAGTGCCAGCCTCTAAGCTGCCTTGGGGGAAAAGACCCAAAGAAGAGGGAGACTTCGAGCGCCGCCTTTTCAGCTGCCTCAGACCTCCCCTACGACAAGGCGGGAATACACGGGGGGGTTGTATATACACTCCAACCGTAACTTAACCAACAAAAGCATTCCTAAGGTATTTTGATATTAAATTTGTCGGTTAGGTTAGGTTTCGCAGCCGACATAAACATAAGCCAAAATCAAAATATAACGCGGGTGAAGCCGCGGGTAAAAGCTAGTATACCTATAAAGTTATTACTAAATTCCAACTTACATAAGGAACTCATTTATTATGAAAGAAAAATGCTGTCCAACATAGACTAGATAACAGATAAAATTTGATTTATTAACTGCCCGTTTTAAAGAGTTGGGTTACTGTTCTCCAATTTTAAAAAGTTTTTAACTTATTCCTAGTTAAAAATTGATTATATTCAAAATAATATGCAGCTGCAACTGGCCAAACGCAAGTTTATCCTAAATTGACGAAACTCTTAAAGAAGTATGGAAGCATTTTTTTTTCTGTAATGGCATACGTTAAATACTCATGATGACTAGAAACAAATGAAATATTTTAGTGCCGCTGTCAATTTCAACTTCATCCTATAATTTGTACAGATGCATACATCTTTACAGGTCTAATTTGAACCAATTAAGACTTTTTTGAGCTTATTCTTGAAGACAGTGACACAAATTGCACTTCATATATTAGGCCAAATTGCAGCGCATCTCAACAAGTCGAACACAGTTGCGTTCCTTTTTTTTTTGGCCGACGAAACGGAGGAGGTACTCAATTGAAAGAGTATATATATATTTTTTTTAATGTATAACCACGCATAACTTTTTACATGGTGATCCGATTTTGATAATTCTTAATTAAAAAGAGTAATCTTCGAAATTGGTCCCATTTAAAATTTATCGAAATTGGCTGAGCCGTTTTTGATAAACCAACAATAATGTGAAAAAAATTCTACATCTACATCCGTGCGAACTATTCGCGAATTCTGTACACGGTTGAAGTCGGTCGTGCCATTATTTTGCGAAAAATAATTATTGAACCATTCAGGCCATTTCAACCCTCTGTGTTCGTTGTGGACATGATAACTAGCGTATTTTGTTTTCTTCACAGATACGTAAATAAATAAACTGCAACCATGGAGCAGTTCGAATCGCTGCTGACGTGCTGCGTGTGCCTCGACCGGTACCGGAACCCCAAGCTGCTGCCATGCCAGCACAGCTTCTGTATGGAGCCGTGTATGGACGGCCTCGTCGACTACGTCAGGCGACAGGTATGTTCTACTCTCAAAAGTAATGGTACTAGTTAGTTTTTGTGCTATGCGAGACGAAACCACGCGCTATAATCCTGGAGAGGGAGACTGGTTCTGGCGCCGGAAACCGCACCTGTTGTTGTTCTTGTTGTTTCAGTCCCCTTTGTCGTCTCCCCTGGCGCCCCTGTACCGCGCAGGCGAGGACTAAATTAAGCGGTAGGATTAAAGTAGGTACTCGATCCGATGAATCATGCGACCCGCAGATAGCTATCTGCATCTGCTGCAGCTATAACTGCAGCCCGAGGCTGTGGTGTAGTATTCAATCAATCACAAGATCTTGGGAAACAAGTAAACACCAGCATTTTGGTCACATTTCCTCGTAACCTGTGATTTATTGATGATAAGACGCTTAAGATCGCAAAATGCGGTCAAAACTATAGTTGACACACTGTGTTCCTTAAAAAATACTCGTATTGCACGAGTTACAGATATTATTATTGTTTATAATACACAATTACGGATATTAAAATAAGTGTTTCGTTTCTTTTTACATCTATAGTTCCTAAGTGAGAAGTTTTCTTGTATTAAAGAGGCTTCAAGAAACACTAAAATTCAGAATGGATGTTAAAATTCATCATTGAAATGTCTATTTGTGCTAGGAATAAAGCCCATTTATCGTAAAAAAATACACTAGCAACCAGGCTAACAGGGTAGTCAAATGATAGACGGCCAGAGTACTTATTTTTTTCTAAAAACGTTAAATCTGGATTCTATAGATAGAATGTTGAGGTAAAATGTCCATTGGTCAATTCAAAGCATTACATTTTGTAACGTAACTAGTAACTACCCAAACATTATCTAAGTGAATTATTATAATAATGGTTTTGTTTAAATTAATTTATTCTTTATTATCTTTTCAGGTGAAATGCCCAGAATGCCGTGCAGAACACCGGATCCCGTACCAGGGAGTACAGGGATTCCCCACAAATGTAACTCTGCAGCGGTTTCTGGAGCTTCACGCAAATATTGCAGGGGAACTCCCGGACCCCACGGCTGGTCAAATCATGGAACGATGCAACGTCTGCTCGGAGAAGGCTTACTGTGCACTTTGCGCACACTGCGACAAGAAAGTCTGTGAAGACTGCAAGTCAGCACACATGGAGGTCTTGCGTAGGGAAATCTCAAGAATCAATAATCAAATACGTCGAGGCATGAACAGGCTTCAAGATATCCTCGGCATTGTCGAACGCAACACTACAAATCTCCAAACTAATTGCGCAGCAGTAGGCGGAGAAGTTGACGAAATACATAAAAGGCTCGCAAAAGCCTTGAAAGATAGAACAGATTTCTTAAGAAACGAGGTTGACCGCTATCTCGCCACTGAACTTAGAAATCTAACGAACCTGAAAGATAATTTAGAGTTAGAATTAGCAAATATACAAAGTAATTGTGATCTCGCCGATAAGTACATAAACGATGATATCGAATGGGAAGATACTGAACTGGTGGACACGAAAGAGATTTTCTTGAAAACGGTTGAGTTTTTGAGGAACTTCGATTATGAGGCTGGCGACTACAATCGCAGGGTTCGATTTATCATGACTCATGATCCAAATCAACTCGTCATGCACGTCGCCAGTTATGGTGAGCTAAATATAACTCAGCCCAATGCGTACTCTGGTGGAATGCAACAAAGTCAAAACTTAGCAGGTCTTACAAGGTCTAAAAGCGATCACCGTCTAGCTACGCAGTTCCGTCAACAAGAAGAAGCAAAGAGCTACATGGACAATGATGAGCCGTTACTTGGTGGAAGAAAGTTTGGTGAAAAACGTCCTCCGCCACCTGAGAGGCAAACAAGAGATTACGGTGCCGCTGATGATTACAGCGGATATGAATCTGAGCATAGACCGTCTCGTCGGTTCCGCTCAAGATTCGTCAGAAGTCACCAAAATGATGACTCTGACACAGAAACAGCCACGCAAGTTGCAGCAAAGGCTGAACAAAAGCAAAAAGAAAAGGAAAAAGTAGCTGATACAGAAGACGCTACACGTGGACCACTAAGTGGCATTTTTAGATTGGGTGACTGTCCCAGAGTTATGCAAAGGATATTAGATGCCGACAGTGGAAAAAAGAAAGAAAAGAAAGAACAGCCTCCACCACCTCCTAAACCTGTAGTTCAACCAGCTCCACAGCCTAGGAGCCGGCCACCTACACAGAGGCAACAAAGTGAAGATGAAATTTCTCGACTAAAGAGACAGAACAAAGAAGCGGCTTCGTCTCAAGAGCCTGACCGTGCCCCTCCACGCGCGGCAGAAGAAGAACGAAATGCAGTAAGCCGTAAACCACCCACACCAGCTCGGGAGGTGAGTTGGGAAGAAGAAAGAGAGTGAAAACACAGCAGCTGCACTCAACGTAGAACTTAGGGAAATCATCGACACTAACCAAGAAAATTCAATACACTAACGGCAAATACACTCCACATACGATTAACTCATTTACACTTATTTACACACAAAAACACAATACAATGTAGCGTTTTGGTGTCCAAATCGAATTTCAATATATTTCTCAGGCGTCCAGTGACGGTGAATCTGATGAATCTGTCGGATCTCTGCAAAGAACTCAGCAGCGTAAAACTGCTCCTGTTCCTCAAAAGCCCGCAGTTCAAAACAGAAGACCATCTGCTACTGAAGTTGCCGCTCCACACCGTCCCGCTGCTCGCGCGCCGAGTACAGAATCAAGCGCTTCAACTGAAAGCTCCGGCTCGGCGGTAAAACACACAGGTGCAATACTTACCATCGCAGAATTAAAAGCAAAGTACAGTACTCCAACAACAACTGGAACTCGTTTGTTTTCCACAGGCACTGAAAGAACAGCACCGGTGACTACCAATGGTTCAGCCGGCGGTGCACAACGGGTCCAGAGTCGTTTCATCGGCTCCCAGCGTCCCACGCCAGCACCGGCGCCCGCCGAGCCGGCTCACGAAGACTCTGACTCTAGCTCCGAGGAAGAGACTGACTCGTCGGAGGAGAGCGAAGAGGAGCCTGCTCCGCCACCAAGGAAGCCCGAGAGTCAAGCGATGGCACGCAGTGACATAGGACCATTACTTGCGCGAAGCAACAACGCTCGCAATGACGCCCATGAGACGCCCAAATCGAAAGATAAAGAAACACCTGCGGCAACCCGCTACCGCACAAGACAAGCATCTCAAACCGAAGAACCCGAACCTCCGAGGTACGGATCTTCAACCAGTGGATCTACGAACACAAATCGATACGGCACTAAGCCGAAAGAAGAAGAGACAACCTCTTCCTTTGATGATGAATCGAAGTATCCTACAGCTCGGTCAAGATACCTCGCCCTGAAAGAGCGTCGCAACCGTCTCGCTAGAAGCAAGAGCAGCCACACTGGGTTCGGTGCTGGAGACGACGACGATCAGGACGAACCGGTGTCACCAACGACTGCGTCACCATCAGCGTACCTCGCGGCTCGATACGGCTCCGGCACTGGAGGCACGGAGTTGTCTCGCAGCCGGTCTTCGCACGCGCTAAAATCTAGAGAGAGCTCACCTGAACGCCCAGTAACAAGCAGCACTGACAAAGACGGAGCTGCACTCAGCTCTTGGGCTAGATACTTGAAGAGCAAATACGGATCGCGGGGTAAAGAGCGAGACACGAGCGGCAGTTCCTCGAGCGCGTCGCGTCGTCTGTCTCTCGGGCTGCCCTTGCGCTCGGCTAACGAGCTTGCCAGTTCTGATGACGATTCAAAAAACGCGGCAGGCTCCCCCATCTCCCCTACGGCGGCTACAGCAGCGGTAGCAGGTTAGAACAACGCGTGGCGTGTATATAGGTTTGGCGCTTAGGCTTGCAATGTCTTTTCATGATAAGTAATGGTGCTAATATTTGTTTTTTTTTTTGTGCTAGGTTTCGCAGCAGCAGGTTCCTCCCCTAGGAGCCAGTATCTGCAGAAACGCCGTTTACAATTCAGCGTGGGGAGTCGGGGGAGCGAACCCGGTTGTTTTACATGGCCTCGAGGCATCGCTGTAGGTCCCGACAACACAATGGTCGTGGCTGATTCATCTAACCATCGAGTCCAGGTGAGAACTTTAAATTTTATAAATCGCCTAGCAATGTTTTCGAGACTTTGCCAAATTATTAATCGCAATTACATTGTGTCTTAGTTAGTCGTCGTGTTAAAGTATCTATCTAGATATGTAGGAGCAGTAGCAGACTTTTTATCATTTTTCGTTGTGTTCGTGTGGCCATTTTTTTCTGAAACATTTTAACGAAACTATCTGAAATGTTTTAGTTGAGATTGCATAAAAACATATTGTAGATATAGATCTTTAATTGCACTAGAAAAAAGATTAAAGATATGAATAACCTTGAATTTAAAAAATCAATTCAACTTCTGTTCAACTTTCTAAACTATAGGTATAAACTAATCGCGCAGTAAAATTACGAGATTAATAAATACCTCATCATCCCGATGTTTCCACCAAGTTGCATCGATCGTAGACAGGAGTATACCAGTTTATCTCGTAATTTTAGTGCGCGATTGGTCCCGTAGTATATAATAATAATGTGTTCAGATCGCCAAAGTTTAAAGACAACATTTCTAAACTTTGTTTACTTTACAGCCAACATCCTAGTAGTTTAGGAATCGGAAATTCCAACGATGCTAACGCATTTTCAGCTAATTTTACACAGTTTACTGCGCTAATGTCGCTCAAAGCTTACATTCATAAACAAGTGCTGGCATTTTTACTCAACCTTGTGCCAAAAAGACTGATTTCATCACTCTATTTATGTTGAGTGGCGTGCGAGCATCGTAAAACGATATTTTACTGTTTAAATCGAACACATTGTGATTTTAATCTATTCTCAAAACTCATGCATGCTATATAATTGAATTGATCTTAACATTTATGACCACTTCTTATTTACATAATTATTGTCGAGTGTCTGTTACTGTGTCTTAAACACACAGACGGACAAAACTCTTTATTTACTCATTAGCGTAACTGAAGCCAAATGTCCTAATTGCTTTTACATCTTTTGACAATTTTTTCCGGCTTTTTGGTTTGTGTTGCTTTTTTATTTGATTATTTGAAACTATTTTTACTATTATTTGATTACTGAAACTGATTTATTTTTTTACTACAAAGGTGATGGAAATTACGCTGGTTTAATGTTATTTTGGCTGAATGGTGAACATTGACTATAATTTAATTGTTACTGTTAAACAAATAATATGCCTTACAGGTAACCTATTTTTATCAGCGCTAATGATGATGATGCCCTTGATACTGTCATACAAAAAAAAATAAAGCTATTTCAGTTTCCGTTAGTTTTCCTATCACGGCTTACTGGTCATTTACTGAACTAATCTTACTCACGGCTTACTGAAAACTAATCTCATTGCTTGCGAAAAGCATGAAAATTCTATAATATATTAGAAATGCTCTATATTGTAGTACTGTAATACATATATAGAGGTAATTACAAACCGTTATAGACCGCTCATTGCAGAAATATCATGATTTTGACATATTTTTTTGACAAGAACGTATTAACCGTCTTCAATCAGCTCGCAATACCTAGTTTGATTTTAATCATTATTTTAAAAATGTATTAGTGCCAATGTCGTGCTAAATGGAATTGTATAAATGGCTATTTAAACACTCAGCTCGGTCAGGATTGTGTTTTGTTTATCTTGTATGGTATTCATGCACTAAACTCCCGGATTACAACGCTTTGCCCGTCTCCGCCATTTACAGTTCCACCGTTTTGGCTTTGTAGCGTGTAATTATTTCTACGAAATTGATTGTATCTTCCAGGTGTTCGATTCCAACGGTATATTCGTGAAGGAGTTCGGCCAGTACGGCAGCGGCGAGGGCGAGTTCGACTGCCTCGCCGGCGTCGCCGTTAACCGCATCGGACAGTACATCATTGCTGACCGATACAACCATCGCATTCAGGTTCGCATTTACTCTAAGACAATAGTTATAAAGGCGCACCTAACCTCCTCCACTTTGAAATCAAGATCTTGATTTCTCGCGCTCCTTTTTCTGAGTCTCGCGATACTTATATATACCTATTTTATGTAAAATATATTATATCGCAAGACTCGAAAAAGCGCATCCATCTGTATTTACAGCTCAACCTCGAAACAAAAGATGTTAGATACTACGGCACCATGCTGAGATGGGACCGGCTGGTGACGAAAATAAAACACTAGGTAGTTTTGTTTTTAGTGTAGTGGAACTACACTAAATATCTTTGTTCAAACAAATCACATGAAATACGACTATTTCATGTGAATTGTTTTCGTCAATTAAATATTGTCTATTAAATTATCTCGGCTAGGCCAAAACCTCGTGTGGGACATAAGAAAAATATTGTGACCCACTAGGAATTCGATAATCCTGTCGATGACAATTAGCGGTCATATCTGAAAAGGCCTATTCCAGCTCCATTATTGTATTACTTCAACATTTTCACAATTTTAAAAATTAAGGGCAAGGCTGAAGAGAGAATTTCTGCGATAAATTTAAAATTTATGTTAAGTAGGTTAAAAAATACTATTATAGTTACCATTGAATTATCATCATCAAAATCAACTATTATTATGGGACCAACTTTGAAGCCAAAAGTTCATGAAAATCAGCTATTGCATATATGTTGAAAAAAATCAACAATCTTATTTTATGGTTTTTGAGTTTTAATGCGTCAAACCTTTTTATAAATTGGTTACAATTTGTGAGTATAACAATACCCTTTAGTATGTCCGTTGTTTAACGAAACTCTTCGTATATAACATTAATTGATAATTTAATGTACATTGAATTTATAATACCAGAATCAGATAAATAAAATAGCATGTTCCCAAATAACACACTACGAGTACAAGTTCAAGCTAACCAAAAGGTGTATTTGTCAGTTCTCCATCATCGATACGGCCCACGATTTCAATAAACATCCGCTGCCTTATCAATCTCAAAATGAGCACAACAAGATTCCTGGGCTGAGTGACAAATGGCATCATTTATCCCATTGCTTAGACCCTTTCAGCCAGATCCAGTTTCTTTGAGAGACATCTCGGAACCCTTTTTGAAGACTCGTTCTCACTAGGAACAAATTTTTCTACGACTTGTGTTGCTAGAAATGTTGGCTTTTATGTCGTTTGATGGTAGACAAGACATTCAATTTATCTTTCGAACGCACTTTAAACCCATTTTTACCTGACTGCCCTTCACCCTTCATGGGTAGGCCTACATCCTGCAATGGACTATTGAAAAAAGCTGGTACTGATACCTGACTACCACTAAGGGTAGGTACTGTCTTTAGCGCGTATCTTGCATGTTTGTTTGAAGACTCAAATATTCCTACGACTTCTGTTGCTATAAATATTGGGTAAAGTCAGTTGTCGTCGTAATAGTTGCAATGGTTACAACCATTGACAATTAAAGTGTCTTTACACGTGATACACTTTAGATGTGACGCTTTCATTTTACTTCCACACAGATTAATTCAGTCAGAGAGCTCAGTAACACTTGCAAAACTTGAAAAATACAAACCGACTTCCAAAAAGGAGGAGGTTCTATGTTCGTGTTCATGTATTTTTATTTTTGTGTGTGTTCATCGATAATTTCGCCAACTGTGAACCGAATCACAAAATTATTTTTTAGTTCGAAAGGATATACTCCCAAGGTGGTCCCATTTTAATTTTACAGAATCAACTGAGCCGTTTATGATAAATCAACAATAATGTAAACAATTCGAGCGAAATATTCGAATTTTGTATTAGGCGGTTTTGCCATTTATTGCGAAAAATAATTTTTATATTATTCATATTATTTACTCATACGACGTAGCCCAGCGGATTGGCTAGTCAAAGTGGCAGTGGGTAGGGCACATAGCTCGGAGGACAGATGACCGATGGAGTCAAAAAGATCTCGAGCGGAGACCGCGTATACCGGCAAGCACAGTAACATCCATAAGGTAGACGGATGACCTCATTAAAACCGCAGGATCGCGCTAGATGCAAGCTGCTACCAACTGATCTTATTGGAGATCTTTAGAGGAGGTCTATGTCTAGCACTGGGCGTCCTATGACTGAAACGACGACGACGATTTACTCATTATTATCCTCTAAAAAAGTGCGTGAAATTTAGTAGGAACTTGAAGCAATTCTTTAGCGCTTAAAGCGTTTCTTGGAAAAAAACTGACATAAACGTGACTTCACGACCGTATAAAAATCTTCTTCGCAAAGACTACCTGATCATACCTTTTGAGGTAGTCTTTGCGAAGTTTCAAGTTGCTTAGTCAATGGATACACGGTTTAAAATTTTAATCAAAGAGTTACATAGTAGTTTACTAGACAAACTACTATGTAACTCTTTGATTAAAATTAGCTTGGCTCATTTGGCATTGAATTGGCTCAGCCGATTTCTGTAAAATTTAAATTTGACCACTTCGCGAGTATGCCCTTTCGAACTAAAAAATATTTTTTCGATTCGGTTCACAATTGCCGTAATTATCGATGAACATACACAAAAAAAAAATACATTCAGACTAACATAGGACCACCTCCTTTTTGGAAATCGGTTAAAAATACTCCTATAGCATTATAAGCTGGTAGGCAAGGTGCCAGGAAACTAAACGCACGACAGCATCAAAGTTGTCACTCAGCATCGTCAAACATTTCTAGCAACAAATAATACGAGTTCGTTTCCAGTGAACACAATCCCTTATTCTGTTATGAAATCCAACGTAAGTAACGTATGTAGTGCAAAAGCTTGTTGCGGCAGAAATAGAGTTACGCTCTTACTGAAATGTACAGAGAGAGGCTCTTTTACTGTGATGAAAAGTGCGTTTCAAGATTTTGGCTCAGAAATATCAAGTCTGAACGGAGAATGCACTTTGTCTTGATCAATTTGAAGACTGGCATTTTGTTAAAAGAAGAACGTGGGGGGTAGGCTACTTTATAAAAGGGACTGGCATAGTTAGGTACCTAACTTATGTATGTAGAAATGCGCGCTACTAGTTTTTGGACGCCTATGTCCAGTAGTGGACGTCCTACGGTTGATAGATAGATAGATAATGGTTTGACTGAAGAGCGTTAGAAACGAAATCTTTTTCATATCATAGCAAATCCAAAATTGCACAAGAAATGCATCAGGTTTTTAAGTTTTTTGACTATTTTCTTCTAAATTAGAGTCGTAAACTCAAATAAAAACCGCTTAACAGAAAGCGCAGCGTAGTACGTCGAACGTCTAAGTGGAACGACAATATAATCATGAACACTCTGGATGCAAGACGCTTCAAACCGGTCCGGGGCCTTGTTGTGTAAGCGCTCTGACGTTCGGCTTCGCTTTTCCTCCCGCTCGCTCTCGTGGCTCTGGTGGGAGCAGAAGAAAAAGCGAAGCCGAACGTCAGTGCGCTTTTAATAAGGCCCCTGATTGGAATTCCATAGGAAAGGCCCATAGCCAGCAGTGAACATTCCATGGCTAATGGACAAATGGTTGATGAATTTATCAGCAGTTATTATTTCCTTTGGCCATTTAATATACCTTTAATAATCCAATAAAAAGTTGCCTCAAACACGACAAAAACCCAGAGAGCACGTTTATTTCCCAAATGAAGCAGAGACAACTGACTGACACTAATGAATTACGGGCAAGACAAGCGGCCAGAATACAAATACTATCCTCTGGGAGTTGCTTACCGAGCTCAAACAAGGCTAGACACAGATTCATCACTTTTCTTAAACAAACTAAAAATATCCAAAATTATTTCTTTCGTGGAGCTTTTATAAAGAATCGCAAATAGCTACGAGTACGTTCCATCTCTCATAACGATACGCACAACGATAGTCTCGGAAACTGGTCGCCGAGTATCTAACCACTTTAATAAAATTATAAATCGATTCAAACAAATACATACTGCCTTACCACAATAGATTTAAACGCGCTTTAAACACTGTTTAACCGTGCAATTTGTACTGTTAAACATTGTCTAAAGCGTGCGGAAAACTTTTGCGGTAGGACGGATAGGCTTTACCACACATTTTAAAAACAAACAAGCCTGATAGAAGTGATTAATTATAATTTATCTACTGACGAGAAAAAGAGACAAAAACAAACGTGATTTAATCCTAGATTGCACTAAAATTTACTATTATTATTCTTATATTCACACACAGACCATATTACATGGAGTTTTTGATGCTTTAATTATTTGGTGTCCTACGTTTTAGCAAGTTTTCTCTCTGCAGTATTATATTTTTGCTGAGACCGAGAAATACCTATTAGGAAGGTTCTGTCACAGGCAAAGCTATAGTTTAAAGTTATGGAACTTGATAGCACTGACTACAATCATTTGTATTGAATAGGAATTAACAATGAAAATTATTAAACTGTGAAAATGGGATAACGAGATAAAATTATTCAAAAACACAAATATTTTATTGCAATTTGTGTCGACCACTTTAGATTTATTTCTTAGCCTTGTCATACAATCAGTACCAGTTTTAAACGACTTCCAAAATGGAGGAGGTTTTGTGTTCGTCTGTATGTAATTTTTTTTTGTGTATGCTCATCGATAATTACGCCAATTGTGAACCGAATCGAAAAAATCTTTTTTATTTCGAAAGGGTATACTCCAGAGTTGGTTCCATTTAAATTTAAAAGGAATTGGCTGAGCCGTTTTAAACAAATCAACAATAATGTAAACAAGTCGAGCAAAATACTCGAATTTTGTACATGGTGGAAATTATTATACGTTCCATTAATGTTTAAGTCTAATAAGTCAGCTCTAGCCAATAATGATTTTAAATAGTACCAAATTAAAAACTCGTACATACTCATACTCATACTCATTTATTGGTACAAACATGTATACGTCAATTATAACAAAACAAAAAAATGCAATTTAAATTAGACAACTTGGTACAAATAATTATAAGAAATGTCAAATAATTCAATAATATAAAAAATAAGATACAATTAGTCAAAAACAAAAAAAAAATGTATACTTAATAGTAATGTCTATTTATAATGTCACCTTTAGGGTCAGAAATTCTTTGTCTATGTCGTAGAACGCCTGACTGACAAGCCAGCGTTTTAACCTTGCCCTGAAAGTAATTAGATTGACACATACATATTAAATATTAAAATCTTGAGTCTCATAATGGTGGTCTATGTCTTGTGATCTGTTATATCAAGCAATATAACCCTGGGTCACATCACTCCAAACCCAGTATTATACTTCTTATATTGAGTATCAGTGTATAGCAAACTTAACGTATACTAATAATATACGTTTATACAGGTTTTGTCAAAAGATAAAAATTAGATGGAAGAGTAAATGCTAAATGTATACAAATTATACCTACATTTAATTTAGCTAAATCATACCTGATTTCCGCGATATAGGCCCAGCCTAGTGCGGTAATCGTCCTTATTTTTGTAGTGTATGTGTTACATTCAAAGTTATTAGTTATATAAAACACCCATAAACATAAGCTACCTTAAGCATTGCCATTCAGCGTGGCAATACAGCCAGCATGCTGAGCGCGCTGCCAACTGGCAGTGAGCTTGAAAATTTGGATTATCTTTAGACCTTCAAAGGTCTGTGGATGATCCAATGCTTTTATGTAGTAGTAGTGTAGTTTTGTTGTAGTTAATAAAGTAATAAATAAAAAAAGCTGCCTTAATTAACTTGGTCATGCACCTACTGTTATCCTATGTATATGTACATAAATATATTTTTTATTTTCTACTATTCCTAAAGTAGGGACAAGATAATAGGTCACTTTTGACATTTCATTTTATGCAAAGAAAAATATACCTTGTACTAAAGGAATAAAACTCCAAGCCGTATTCGAGAACACTTATCGGTCGTCGTCAATATTGTTTTCATGAGTATTATTCCTTTAGTGTAAGGTATATTTTTCTTTGCATTCATGAACTGTCAAAAGTGACATATTAAAATGACTCCACTTTAATGAGTGGTTTACTGTTGCAGGTATTCGACCCGGCGGGTCGATTCCTCCGTGCGTTCGGAAGCCAGGGCACGGGCGACGGCAAGTTTAACTACCCGTGGGGCATCACCACGGATGCGCTCGGATTCATTTATGTCTGTGACAAGGAAAACCATAGAGTACAGGTATATGTTCTATTCATAACTACTTTTTTACTTTTGTAGCGCTCGTAGCGTAGTTTGACTAGGTGATTGTCAGCGATCACCGAAATTAAGCAACGTTCCGCACGGTCAGTACTTGGATGGGTGACCGCGGGTGGCATTTTCCAACTGAGCGCTACCGTGGCTCGGATGACACGTTAAATTGTAGGCCCCGGTTGTTTCAACCGTTTAGCCATGTCAGAGGCCTTCAGGCGGCCTAAAAACTCTGACACCAGGGCTAGCCACTCGGCCTATACGAACTTACTTACTTACTTACTTTTTTTAAATTTAAATTTCAATGATGATTGTTTTAAAATTGTTATTATTTTATTCTTATAATGATAATAATGATCCAATGTCTATCAAAGATCCGGGGCAACTTGTAAGTTGTAAAACAAATAATAATGAGACTAATGGATGTAATTAATGATGATATGAGAAATAATAAGCTTTTACTTTTAATTATTATTTAGTTTTAAACGTTTATTCTGGTGTAGTGTTATCATAATAGGGCAATTCTTTAAACCGATCTCGTCACCGAAGTGATACGCTCCCGAACCCCTCTCGCTTTTCTGACAGTTTTAATGGCTCAAAGCTGTCAAAAAAAAAACGAAAGAAGCTCTAGAACGCGTCACCTCAGCAACGAGATCGGTTAACAGAATTGCCCCATAGCTTTCACATTAGATTTCCAGTAAAAGGTGTTGTAAACGGCTTGCATCCACTTCGATCTTATGGTTCTAAATAGATGGTTAACTATGTGGTCACTCAATTGTCATTATTGTCATGTTGCATTTTTTGGAGAAAATATTTAACATTTTTAAGGTAACAAGGTCACAAATAAAGGTCACGATAATAAGAAAATTTTGCTAAGCATTTACTAGAAACAAGTCACGAATAAATTCACCAAAAAACAATCATTTTACTTTGACAAGAAACCTATGCTCAGAATTGGACACTATATTCCAGATGTATGAATATAGGCAAATCATTCTCCCGATTACAATAATTACTATTCGCTTTATGTTGTTTTTTATGATTGACCGCAATTAAAAGCATCAATGGACCATAATTCTCGTGTAAATCACTGAACAGACTCTAATCAGTTAATATTTTCCCAGGTGTTCCAATCCGACGGCACGTTCGTGGGCAAATTTGGCTCGTTTGGTTCTAAGTTGGGCCAGCTAGAGCACCCCCACTACATCGCCGTGTCCAGCACCAACCGAGTCCTGGTTTCTGATTCTAATAACCACAGGATCCAGGTCTTCGACGTCAACGGACGCGTGCTTTCTTCCTTTGGAGAGGAAGGATCTGAGGACGGCCAGTTCAAGTTCCCAAGGTAACTATAATTGATTTACTTACAAACTACCTACTTAGTTTATAGTAAAACTAACGACCCGCCCCGGCTTTGCACAGGTGTATTTTGCATATATAAACCTTCCTCTTGAATCACTCTATCTATTAAAAAAACCGCATCAAAATCCGTTGCGTAGTTTTAAAGATATAAGCATACATGGGGACAGACAGCGGGAAGCGACTTTGTTTTATACTACGTAGTGATAGTGATAGTGAAGGACTTGGTTTACTCAATTCCTAAACCTAAAGTCTTCTAAAACTATTGGACCCAGGCGTTTGACGACAATAAATGCACATTGTCTGCATTTGGAGAAGTCTTGGAGTCCAAGTTTTCAAGGTATTGACCTTTCAAATTAGCTTATTTCCAATCGGGTTTACTACAACTGAATTGAATTATAGAATTAAAAACAGACAAAGTTTTTGAAGTGAATAAACGTATGGAATGGTTCTCTTATGTAGAAAAAAAGACATAGAATGACTAGTTAAAGTTTTCAAGATCCGTATCCCAATACTCTATATATCATATTGTCACAATAGTTTAAACAGTTCACAAAGTAAAACAGTTTTTTTTTCAATACTTGGTTGGGCTAAGTTCACCACTCTCTGGACCAATATCAAGTCACTAGATTTACCTACTTATGCCTTATGTTTATAAAACGAAAAACGAGTTGCTGCAAAAAAGCTCTTCTTATAATTTAAAAGATAGTGACAAATCAGTGTACCATTATCGGCCCTAGGATAATACTATTTTACGCTGTAACATCGTAATTAGGTCACAAAATTTAGCGCTAAAGAGAAGTCACCCAAACTCTGATAAAACTAAATCACATAATTCTCTTGCCCAAAACCAAGTTAAGCGTGATAAAATCCGGCAGAAAATAATGCTGCCCTGAGGGCCCCTAGATCAGGATTGCAAATTTTGTCTACAACATTTTTACGATACCCCATTCCCCTTTCCCATTGCCCTTTCTCATTTTAAGCTTTCAAAATATAACGACTCCACAACTCCAAAAATCATTTCGAAATTGCATTTCTTCCCATTCGCATGGAAATTTCCGTCATAAAAACTTAAGAGTAGCTTTTCAAGATTGTACATTGAAATCCGTAATCTGTTACTTTGGGACCCTATCTTAATAAAAAAAGAAAAACATTCGACCAGTTTCCATACTCTTTTAGTCGGTCATTTTCACTATGACATGGACCCAAATTGTAAAAAGGTAGGTACGCATACAAACTTGGCATTGTCCATAACTTTATAACCGATGGCTCCATAAACTGTGGCGTCGTCGAATATCGCTTAACTGCCGCTTAAACTTGGAACTTAGTCCAGATATTTACGTAGTGGTCGCCCGAAGAATGGTTTGTGTTATCGGACCATGTTGTAATGACTTTGACACGGGTTTCTCGATAAAGGGCTATCAGTGACTAATCTAGATGACAGTTTTGGGTCTAGTTTGACATGGTTCTAACTTATATGGACTCTTTGGTGTGCCAAAGCTATATACGATTATTTATCACTATCACTACATAGTAGAAAAAAAAGTCGCTTCCCGCTGTCTGTCCCCATGTATGCTTATTTCTTTAAAACTACGCAACGGATTTTGATGCGGTTTTTTTTAATAGATAGCGTGATCCAAGAGGAAGGTTTATATGTAGAATACACTTGTGCGAAGCCGAGGCGGGTCGCTATTATATTATAAAATGATAACACGCTATTAGGTATATAGGTGACAATATTGATGATGACACAGTTACATGATGACATGCGCTACCCTATTTACCGACTTCCAAAAAGGAGGAGGTACTAAGTTCGTCTGTTTGTTTGTTTTTGTGTTTATTCATCGATATTTTCGCCAATTGGGAACTGATTTAATAAAATATTTTTTTATTTTTTTTTTATTTTGAAACAAAATACATATACAATATACTTATCAATATAACAGTACCAAAAAACCTTTCGGTTTGTCTCATATGTTTTAGTTCGAAAGAGTATACTTTCGAGGTGGTCCCATTTAATTTTTTTCGAAATCGGCTGAGCTGTTTTTGATAAATCAACAAATTGTACATGGATGTCACATCGATTCGTGCAAATAATTCGAAATCTGTACACGGTGGTAGTCTGTGTTTTTGCAAAAATAATGAATATGGTGGATATTCCGCGCATTAGAACCAAGCGTTTCGAATCCACATTCTTTATACGAACAGCCAGAATGAGGAATGCTTTGCCTGAGTCTGTCTTCCCGCTAAAGAACAATTAACGTGGGTGTCTTCAAATCCCGAGTAAATAGATATATTCTACCTACAGGTAAGCGTGCTGCACCCTAGACCTCAAATCTGCTTAACATCAGGCAGTGTGTAGTCAAACATAAACCTATACGTAGTAAAAAAAATATATCATCGTTATATCAGCCGGAAGACACTTTCGATGGACGTCTTATGACTGCAACCATGTTAGTGGCAATCAGACGTCCTTAAAAAAAAAAATCAGTACGTTTCATCATAGTGGCTAGCCTCGTTAGTTATTCTGTACTGTACTGTACCAGCCTTTTTAATAGTCCACTGCAGGACGTAGGCCTACCCATGAAGGGTAATTAGGCCATATCCATCACGCTGTCCCAGTGCAGGTTATTGGATTCACACACGCCATCGAATTTCTTCTACGGACGTATGCAGGTTGCCTCACGATGTTTTCCTTCACCGAAAAGCCAGTGGCGTGAAATTCCGTGCATAAGTTCCGAGGAAACTCATTGGTACGGGACCGGGATGAACCCACGGCATCAAGAATGACAGAGCAGCATTACAACCACTAGACCACCACGGCTTTTAATTATTCTACCTTCGAATAAGCTTATAAAAATGATACTGGTACAATTTTATTTTTGATTCATATTCTATTTTGGTATAAATTAAATATATTGTTTGTGTACCTAATACTTGATCTTGTAAAATCTAAAGGGTGTGCTTACTTAGTTGTATTAAAAATGTAATTTGGTAGAATTTTGAAATATTGTTACCAGACTATTCCAAGTGCCTGTATTGTGTCTACGGAATAAAGAAATTTTGACTTTGACTTTGACTTTGAAAAACTTACCTACTCATATTATTACTGATTTTCTATGGTGACCAATTCACTTCAAAAATAGTGTCGTAATAAACTGCCCTGATTCCTATAAATATGCGCCGAGTGTAGTAGGTGTCGAAAAAATTAGAACTAGCTTCCACGCACAAAAATACAGAACATAACAATGTTTTATTTATGAGAGGAACAGAAATAATGCATAATTTAAGTCCACCTTGGCCGAATTCTCGTAAAATTGTCTCCCATCTGACCTGAATTCATCAACTCGATACTGAGATAAGATTTTTATAGCTTTGCGAGTACATCTAGCAATAATCTGCCAAGTACGAGTCGGACTTGCGCACGAAGTGTTCCGTACTGTATGGGAGCCCCCCTTAAATATATCATATCGCACCTTCGGTAGAACAAGGGCCGAACTAACAAATTTTCGAAAAATGACTTAAGTATGCCAAAGTGCTTTTAAAACGTATTTTCACCCGGAGGAACAAAGACACTCGTTCAATTCCATCTAATTTCGCCAGAGGGCGACAGTGCCTTTGTCACATTGAAGCGTTTTTTCAAACGTATTGGCGCGACAAAATCCTATTGGTCGGTTGCGGCGCTTCCGGCGCGCAGAGTGGTTGTCAGCTGGAGCGTACAAGTCGTTAAGGTAAATATGCCCTTTTAATTTCAGAGTTTTGGAGGAACAAAGTCTCACTTTCTTTACTTATGCTCATTTCTTAGAAGAAAATTTGGAGGTACAAAGTCGTTTTAAGAATGTTGGTGGAACAAAGGCCTAAGTGTGGGTAAATTTTTATATTTATATGAAAATAATTAAAACTATAAATATTTAAGCATTGTAGAGAGCACGCCATTATTCACAAAACTATAAGGTATATTTCACACTAAGGAAATTACCTCAAGGTCAATATAAGAAGAAGATAAATTGACTCTAATCACAAAAAAAACTTAAAATGTCTCTCCTGTAAAATCACAAACTTGGCAATTAGGCCCTTGTTCTACCGGAGGTGCGATATGATTATAATATATTGATTTAATTTTAATTTAATTATTTATTATTAAAGTAAGCATGCAGCTAAATATTATGTGAATATTTCAAACATGCACCTGTTACCATTATTAATATCGAGCGAAAAACGGCTAAGAAATCAGGTGTGTTGTATGGAAGAAGTACATAAATATTATTTTCATTAAATTTTTAGTATTTGTTGTTATAGCTGCAAAATAAATACATCATCTTTGAAAATTTCAGATATAACGGTTCATGAGATACAGCCTGGAGACAGACAGACGGACAGCGGAGTCTTAGTAATAGGGTGCCGTTTTTGCCCTTTGGGTACTCTATTACTAAGACTCCGCTGTCCGTCTGTCCGTCTGTCTGTCACCAGGCTGTATCTCATGAACGGTGATATCTAGAAAGTTGATATTTTCATAGATGATGTAGTTCTGTTGCCGCTATAACAACAAATACTAAAAACAGAAAAAATAAATATTAAAGAGGGGCTCAAAGGCTCAAGGGCTAAAAGATACAACAAACGTAATTTTTATGAGTTTTTAGCTTGTTATTAATAACGGTAACAAGAATGGGTTTAAGGGGGCTCCAACACGGTACAGAACCCTTCGTACGTGAGTCCTACTCGCACTTAGCCGATTTTTACTTCAATCAATTTTCAGATTGTTCATATGTACATGTAATCAGTTTTTGTCGGGATTTCATGCACGCCAAAAATCAAGCCAATCTGTTACTCCGTTGCTACGTAAAAGAGTAACAAACGACCAAACACGCATTTTCGGATTTATAATATTAGCAACGGTTTTCTTATTTTTAATTTAACTGTACTAGCCTATTTAATAGTCTACTGCTGATCATATGCCTACCCACGAAGGGATATACAATAGGAAAATATCTATCACGCTGGCAGTGCGGGTCGGTGGATTCACACACGCCATCGAATTCCTTCCACGGACGTATGCAACTACCAAAAAGTCAGTGGTATAAGATGCAGCAGCATTTCTTTCTCTTTTCTGTTAAAATTCCGCACATAAGTTCCAAAAAACTTATTGATACGGAACCAGAACTCAAACTTACGACCTTACGATTGTGAAGCAGATGTTACTATCACTAAATCATGACAGCTTCCACTTCATTTTCTAATTTAAACTCACAATGTACCAGACTTTTTTTAATAGACCACTGCAGGACGTAGGCCTACCCACTAAGAGTGATTGGGCCATATCCACCACGCTGGCCCAGTGCGGGTGGGTGGATTAACATACGCCATCGAATTTCTTCTACGGACGTATGTAGGTTGCCTCACGATGTTTTCCTTCACCGAAAAACCGTTGGTGTGAAATTCCGCACATAAAGTCCAAGGATTTCATTGGTACGGGACCGGGATTTGAACCCACGACCACACGATTGGAAGGCGAGTGTCATTACCACTAGACCACCACGGCTTAAACTAACAATGAATCTTCTTTATTCCAGGGGTGTAGCGGTAGACGATCAAGGCTACATCGTGGTAGCGGACTCTGGCAACAACCGCATCCAGATCTTCCACCCTGACGGCACCTTCCTCCGCGCCTTCGGATCCTGGGGCTCCGGAGACGGAGAGTTCAAGGGGCTGGAGGGCATCGCTGTCATGTCCGGGGGGAATATCATCGTCTGCGATAGGGAGAACCATAGGGTTCAGGTGTTTTAAGGTAAGCACCTTACCAATCCTACATACATAATTTATTATGTCCTAGTAATCTGGATATCTTAATGATAGATTGTCCGAACTCCTGCTAGCAGGAAAGACAGATTTTATAAATATAGTGACTATCACGTATGTGTTTTCGAGTTAATTATAACCTATAACACTCGCAAAGAATGTGGCTTGCTATTGGTAAAAGAATTTTCAAAATCGGTTCACTAGATCCAGAGATTACCCCCTACAACCTCACAAACTCACAAACATTACCTCTTTATAATTATAATATTAGAATAGAAGACAAAAGGATTTTTTGATGTATTCTAACTCACGGACTAATAATAATACTAAGCGATTCGCCTGCTCGTACTAAGCGATTCGCTTTTTCCTTCATAATGCGGACCGCCAGGAATTAGAATGCCCTGCCTCCATCATTGTTTCCTGGCAATTACAATTTCGATATCTTCAAGTTAAGAGTGAATAGGTATCTTCTAGGTCTACATACTCCATCTTCGGCTACAACTTCGCTTACCATCAGGCGAGTTGATGGCCAAATGTAGACCTACATAAAAAAATATGTTTTTTTTTTACCCAGTCATCAAGCCCGATTACAGAGGCGCCAGAGCAACGTAAAAAGCGTTCTCTCTATCGAATGCCTAAATTGAAAAAGAAACAAAACAATGCTATTTAGCTAATATGATTACGCTGGCGCCCTGTAATCGGGCTTATTATGCTTATAATGCCGCATAATACATCCACCGACAGACACTTCAAGACAGAATTGCCCCCATTGTATTTATATAGCAAATACATTGTTAATTGTACCAAAACTCATCGAAAATAGACTGCTTTACTCCGTTTTTATAAAACATTTTCCTCCTCCATTTTCAGAAAATTGCTTCAAAAACCAACTGAAGTCACCTGACGCGGTGAAGATTTTATACCAAAGCCAAGATTTATGTTACAATATATATTAATAATTATTATATTAAATCTTTTTGTACATTATGTTATTCATCTTTACATCTGATCAGCTGTAAATTCACATTTTTATTAAATAAACTGTTTTCAAAATTAATGTTGTTATTATTTTCCTTTGGCATGTAAATTTAGGTAAATTCGAGATTCTAGATTGTAGTAAAATATTCATAGGCTAATAAATACAAAGTACTGTTGACTAAAAGCACTAGATTAGGTACTTGTTAGGTACCAATGTTCTAAGTCTTAATTAAGACATCAATTTGTGATAAGCTAAATGCTAGTTAGTGTCCCGAAATTTATCGTCTAGGGTTTCAAGGATATCAATTATTTCGGGGCTGAAATAGTTGCTTAGAGTAGATTCTTATCTAAGATAATTGAAATTGAAATCTATGAGTTTTTGTTTTTGTAAATCCTACTATCTTCTTCTTTATAAATAAAAATGAATTGTTGTTCGTTAGTCTGATTAAAACTCGAGAACGGCTGAACGGATTTATCTTATCTTAGTCTTGAAATGTTCGTGGAGGTCTAGGGAAGGTTTAAAAGGCGAGAAGTGAAACGAAGTTCGCCGGGTCAACTAGTAGTATTATAAAGTGAAAGTTGGATGGATGGATGGATGGATGTTTGTTACTCTTTCACGCAAAATATACTGAATGGATTGCGATGAAACTTTGCAATTATATAGTTTATATATCAGAATAACATATAGGCTATAAATTATAATAATATTATATCAATAAGTGTTAAGTAAGTAGGATAAAATCTGCCATCTGCGAGCTATTATAGCGTGCGCTCCATTAAATGTCAAAAAAGAACTGTCGAATCGAACAAAATCGATTTTATTTTTTATTTTTCTCCGCCTTTATTAAGGGTGGTAAGGTAGGGCCTCGAAATATTTTGCCCTAAAAACTAAAACTAGTTTTTTAGTTTAAAAACTAGTGTTTGAATAAAATATACTTACCACATTTACCTAACTTTAAGATAATAAGTAAAATAGTGGTTAAATATTGTAATTTTCTTTGACTTTATATTTTTTAAAGAAATTAGTCGCTAAAAGCAGTATTTACATACAAAAAAAAGTCGATGATTTACCTACATTCTTTTCAAAGAATGTCCTTGGCTAATCTCACCATACAAAAAATATTTTTAGGGTTCTGTACCCAAAGGGTAAAAACGGGACAATATTAATAAGGCTCCGATGTCCGTCTGTCTGTCTGTCGCCAGGCTGTATCTCATGAACCGTGATAGCTAGACAGCTGAAATTTTCACAGATGATGTATTTCTGTTACAACACGGTACGGAACCCTGCGCGCGCGAATTCCACTCGCACTTGGGCATTTTTTAGAAATTGAAATAGTTAAAAAAAAAATTAGAACCACCTAATTTCAGTACTAACGTACTTACATAGGTACTTTTTAATTACATGTTTTGATAAATTCTTCTTTCGTACGCAAATCTGGTAAATACTAGTCTCTATCGATACAAAGAAAAATAATCTGCCAAGTGCGAGGCGGACTCGCGCACAAAAGGTTACGTACCGTATGGAAACCCCCTTAATACATTTTATTTTAATTACATATTTTTGAAGTTATACTACTAAATTTTCTGTGAATATTTCAAGCATCTTCTTGTTGCCTTTATTAATATCGAGCAAAAAATCACGTTTCTTGTATGCCCCACCCCCCTGTTTTTCGTATAGTTGTTATAGCTGCAACAGAAATACGTCATCTGTGAAATTTTCAAGGTTCTAGCTATTACGGTTCATGAGATACAGCCTGGTGACCGACAGACGGGCAGACGGACAGCGGAGTCTTAGTAATAGGGTCCCAGGAAAGGAAACTTTGAAAGAAAAACAAGCGTATATTCTTGTAACTTTTTAGATTAATAGTTGGAAATGAAGATGTACTTAGGATTTCGTACCCAGGGTAAACCTTTGGGTACGAAATCCTAAGTACATCTTCATTTCCAACTATTAATCTAAAAAGTTACAAGAATATACGCTTGTTTTTCTTTCAAAGTTTCCTTTCCTAATAAAGTCCGTAACCTTGATAGTAATAAAGAATTCTAGAGTAAATCGATCCCTAGAATAGACTCGGAGGCTGACTTATACAAAAGATTTGAGTCACGTACAGTCTCGGATTGTTGTTTCTGTCTACAGTCGCATAGTAGAAATCAGTAGGCGTACTGTATAGCGTGGCTTCTTTACACCGAGCGCTAGAGCAATGTAGTTTTTTGTTGATTTTAAACTTTCGGTTCGGACACATAATTATAATATACTACGGGACTGATCGCGCACTAAAATTACGAGATAAATAAATACCGCATCATCGTTACGTTTCGATCGAGTTGCATCGATCATGGTCACGGGTAGACTGGTAGGCGTCGAAACGTCGGGATGATGATGTTTTATTTATGTTGTAATTTTAGTCCCGTAGTATAAAATAATATAATGTTGTTATTTGTTCACGAAAAAGGCCGCGCTTGATCATCAACACGCCTGGTAAGTAGTAAGTAAAGTTGTGTTCGAACATAGAGCGCGCATTTAGAGGATATCTATTCACTCCGACGGCGACGTCGAAAAGCTTCAAGTTGGGTATATCTCTCAGGCAACGGAAAAGCCGGCAGTGTAGTGTACATTGAAATAATAAAAATAAAAGATGTCGTGAATTTTATGTCCCACTACTAATATGATAACGATAAATACCGGCAAGCGCAGCGTAGGACGCCGACCCAAAAGGTGGACGAATGACCTTATTAAGACCGAAGGATGACCTCATTAAGACCGCAGGATCGCGCTGGATGCAAGCCGCTTCCAACCGGTCTAATTGGAGATCCATAGAGGAGGCCTATGTCTAGCAGTGGACTTCTTATGACTGATGGATGGTTGAAATTTTCACAGATGATGCCGCTATAACAACAAATACTAAAACAGAATAAATATTTAGGCTCCCACACAACAAACGTCATTTTTTGCGGGGGCTCTCATACGGTACGGTACCCTTCATGCGCGAGTCCAACTTGTACTTGGCTGATTTTTTATCATAGGTTTTATCACATAATCTCTATGCTCGAAATAAGATATTATTCAACAGGACCAGTTAGCAACAACTTGTGTCCAGCGTTCCATCATTATTGCTGTTTTAAATCTCGAAAAGCGTTTTTCATATTTTCCGAAACTCCCGCGCGATACAATTCCTTGAGTCGCACTATGCCAGCCATTTTACCTAAACCCTGCCTCTGGGAAATCATTGCATCAGCTCATCTGTCTCTAAGTGATAACGATTGACAATGATTGAACAGCACCGACTGCCTACTGATCGGTTTTTTCTATCGGAAATTGGCTAGCAGCGGATTTTTGATTCAGCTCGATCGTTTGCTAATCAGCGAAAGACGAAATGTAGGTTCTGTTTGGTTTGCAACTTCAAGGACTTTTGTGAGCGTTTCGGAATCTTTTTTGGACATATTTATCACAAGGGCCTTCTATTATGCGTTGCTATGACAAAGTTTGCAGAACTAATGCATGGCATTTATTTTTCTCCCATTTTATAGTTTCAACAGTTTGAATGGTAAATCATTTTTGTGTGCATTTAATTAAAGTATGTAAATTGAAGATAAACCTATGGAGTTGAGACATTGAGTCCGTATGGGCCGGGAGCTCATCTTATTTTTAAAAGTCTCTCTGAACGTCTGGTGTACGCGACGCGTGCCCAAAATGCTGGTGTCTATTTGACTCAACGCATAAGCATTGCCATTCAGCGTGGCAATGCAGCCAGCATGCTGGGCACGCTGCCAACTGGCAGTGGGCTTGAGCATTTGGGGGTACTTCTTCGAAATTTCATTCTTCGACTGATTCATCTGGTCAAAATTTTGTTTCACTTTCAGCTATGTCACACATGCTCATATGTAAAAAAGGTAACTAAAGAACATATATTTCAATGAGGGGCTTGTTTTTATAAAGTAGTTTTCAAGATATCTACGTTCAAATATTTTGGGCCCAGATGAATCAGAATTGATTACAGATTAATCAGAATTAAAAATGAAAAACTACCTACGTAATTTGGCTGTGTATTATGGAAAAATATTTGTATAAATGAAAACAACAATCATAGCACGGAAAAAAATTGATGAATTAACAATATTTCTTGTAATACATTTTAGAACTCTAAAACAGTATTAAATTATAATACTTAGTTAAAGGTTTATTGTACTTGAGAATTGGTAAAGTAATTGGTACAATATATTATTTTCTGTTTATTTTTTTCCATGTACAACTCACGAATCCTGTTTTTTATACTTAATGACTTAGCTTATATATAATCTTCCATAATTAAATAATCATTAGTGTAAGTATTTATTACACTAAATTACACATACTCGTAAATGGAATTTCTGACAGTAATCTTTCTTGGTAACTATCAAAGAAACATATGTTTCTTAGTACCGTTAACTATAAATAATGAAGTCACAGTTAAGTACCACAAGAAAAAATTCTTTAGCTTATTGCAAGGGCCCGAGCTACGAGTAGGTACCTACTTTCAATGTATTCCTCAAAACCTTTTTATTTTGACGAGATCTTTATTGTTGAAAAGAAGATGGAGTGATCATATCTTCACCAGTAGCGTGAGACTCTTTTGTAAGTTTATTTTTTTAAAGCTTTTTAAACACAAAAATGCCCTCATCGTCAGATTCTGAGCAATCATCCACGGTTTTCTGATGAAGGGTCAATAGGACATCTGTGGTGAGTTTTGGAGTAGTAATTTTTTCATCGATTGACGAAGTCTCAATCTAAAAGCTGTCGTCATCGATGTCTTGTTGGGGTGTATCCGAAGCTTTTCCAGTATGAATTTTATGATTTATATGGTGTTTTGACCATATGAATCAGGCACAGATGAATCAGGATTTTGCCGTCATACATGCATAACTCATCATACATACTGACTTCAGTATTGACATTTTTCTACTTGAATCTATAACCCAAAAGCATTACACGAAATACAGATTGCAGTTGTAAAACAATAAACTACATTTTATAAAGTAGGCATTGTAATCATAATGCCACCTGAACTAAGCACAGATGAATCAGATATTTATCGTTGTAACTCCGGGATCCAAGCGAACCAGCCGCATGTCTACCTTCTAGCTCGTTTGTTGCACGACTGGCTTCCCCCCGCGCGGGAAGTCAGACTCTCATCATCATCACCCGACCAAGCACGGACAAACGCAACATACGCCACATTAATCAGTATTATGTACCGGACACTTCTTATTTGCCTATTTATAAACATACTAAAGTAGCTATAACTGATACACATTTTTTTTGTATAAGAACAATTCATTTCCTTTTGATATAATTATAATTCATAATGATTTACCAAAGGGAAAATGCGATATCGACCATTTTCTTTCGAAAAATGGCAAGCGGACGCGGCATATGAATCAGAAGAACAGACTTCAAATATTTTTAATTTATACTTAGACTGCAACTATTTGAAAAATATCACTTGTCCCAGTTAGAGTTAAAGCTAAACTATATAGAAAAAAAATTACACGCCGTTTTGTTAGTCGGTTTCAGAAATAAACCCATGGACGTCCAAAATTTTGTCTTCGAAGAAGTACCCTTGGATTATCTCTAGACCTTCAAGGGTCAGTGGATGATCAAATGATTAATTTTTATGTGATGGTAGTGACTTGTTTCAGTTTGATAATCATACGTTTTCTTTTCCTATAGCTTTTTGAGGAGGCATCTCAATAAACTATATTTATACTTTGGTTAGTGACTCACAGACATACAGTCTACAGTCCAAGCTTGGGTCGACGATGTCGTCAGCATCGCGAGTCAACCCTGGACACGATTGGCAAAGGACCGAGGCAGATGGCATTTAATAATCAAAACGAAACGTAGTATGTTTTGTAAGACAGTTAAAGGAATTTTCTGATTCAGATTCAGATTCTTTATTTGTCAGAACATGGTAAGTACACTTCATACAAAATAGCATACAAGTTGGAGTTCTTACATAATGTTGCTCATGTCCTTGCCAAGTTTTCTGCAACTTTTTTGGACACATTTGTAACAAAGGACTTTGGAGCTACAGTGAGTGACTATGGCTGGCTTTGTGGGAGCAATTAATGTCAATTGTTTGTTTACTTTTCTATAGTTTCATGAGGCAACGTTTGTCACGGTTAGTATTTAGATGGGTAACCGCAGACGGCACTTACAATTGAGGGCTGCCATAGCTCAGATGACAGGTTAAATTGTGAATTCCGGTAGCTTTAACCATTTAGCCATGTCAGGGGCCTTTAGGGTCCTAATAAATGTTTTTTTTTTTTTTTTTTAATTTATTTATTTATTTGTCACAATTACAACTACCATTACAGAAATTCCAATGCGATAGTGTAAGTATAGGTACATTGGTCAAAATTAAGTTACAATCTAGCTTCATGCATTACAAAAACGGAAAAAAGATTTAATCAACTTCTTTAATGTCAGTTGTAAATAAATAAATCTAAACTTTACTAGCTTTTGCCCGCGGCTTCGGCTGCGTTTTATGATTGTTATGCTATCCCACAGGAAGCTTTTATTTTTTCGCGATTAAAAGTAGCCTATGTCACTTTCCAATCTTTGAACTATATCCATGCCAAAGATCACGTCTATCCGTTGCTTTGTTGCTGAGTCAAAGCGTAACAAACAAACTTAAATTCACATTTAAAACATTACAGTAGGGATTTCCTCTTCGAGGAGATAAAATGGTGGAAAGACAATCTGTCCTTTTGCCATGCTACCCGCGCAGGTCTAGCATCCGGCTTCTACGAACTTACCGACTTGAAATAAGGAGCTGTAAAAATGAACTCACTATGAAATGCTGTAAACAAAACATGGTTAGTTTCTAGTCTACGCTATTTTTATCTCGATGTTTGTAGCCGAGTAAGTCACCAGGTGCGCTCAACAATGTCGGTACTCCACAATCTCATTAAAATAAATCAAATCTGCGAGTTATGTGACAAACGGTATAACTTTATTTGCATTATTTTGTATTTTATTTACAAAATAGTTGAAAATAATTGTTGGTTCAGTATACCATATATCTATAATCACAAAATAACGCTTCCATGATGAGAACCCATCAAACGATAAGGCCACCAATTAGTCCACTTATATATTTTTGATATTTTAGCTTCTATGATCTATGAGAAAAGGGAGTTGGTGATGAAATAACATGACAATGTCATGTTGCAAAAGGAAACGCACTGTGCTGACCCCACATAGATTAGTAGATATTTCTATTAACAACAAAATGATACTAGACGTCAAAAACGATACTTAAATTAAAATCCAATAATATTTTATTTGTATCACAACGTACTATAAAAAATATAACGGTGATAATAACTTTATAACACTGGTAAATCTATTCTGAAATGTAACGTCAAAGGTGAAATTTTATTTATCAAATTTTTAGTTCCGAAAAACTGTAATTTTCAACTTATAGCAATTTACTCGGGGCATGCAAAAATGTTTTACCATTTTATTCTGCCTAATGTTGCCATATTTCACTGCATTTGAATATTTTATAAATTAATCATGACATTTCAACGTGTTGTATTGTATGACAAATTCCAGATGTTTTTACTGGAAATTTATTTTATGTTATCATAAAACTTTATGGTTATGTAGTTTCACTCATGTGTTACTCGTTTGTATAAATGTGAAAAGATTTTAGTTAAAGATATACATTAGTGAGAACTTTGAACAAAACGTTGTTTAAAACAATAATTATTTTTCGCAAAAAAAGGCATAACCACATTCAATCGTGTACAAAATTAGAATATTTCGCTCGAATTGCTTACATTATAGTTGATTTTTCAAAAACGGCTCAACCTAATTTCTGTATAATTTAAATGGGACCATCTCGGGAGTAAACCCTTTTGAATAAAAAAAGATTTTTTTGATTCGGTTCACAATTGCGTAATTATCGATGAATGTACACAAAAAAAATACATACAGACGAACATCGAACCTCCTCCTTTTTGGAAGTAAGTTGCTTAGGCGACTAGCTTGAACGATATCTTATCAAAAACATAAATGTGAAATGGGAGCCAAAGTGTCGCCACCAAAAGAATTGAGATCTAACACGGGGGCCAAGTGTTCTGTAGAAAATCCTAAAGTTTAAGCTACAAGATCACAACATTCTAAGGGATTTACTTATGTAATTCAAGCTCGTGATTTGACTTGGCTAGTTTAAGTATAAGTACAGTGCAAATAAGCATTTGTCTGTACGTGTAAACTAGCCAAAAAAAATCTTGAGCTTGAATTACATAAGTAAATTTCTTTTAAATGTTGTAGGTATATTCTTGTAGCTTAAACTTTAGGATTTTCTACAGAACACTTGGCCTCCGTGTTAGATCTCAATTCTTTTGGTGGCGACACTTTGGCTCCCATTTCACATTTATGTTTTTGATGAGATATCATAACTTTTTGTTCAGAAATAATTATTAGTTACATCATGATTATCATAGTACACTTATCTCTGAAATAGTTATCTAGTATTTATTATATTACTATCACAAATGGCATGGTTCATCTATCAAAAATCTCAGTGTCTCGCGACGCTACCGCCATTTATTGTAGTATTGGTTAGGTAAATTTTACAATTACTTTGTTAATAGTACTAATTATCAATAATTTTCAGTTTTTAGATTTTTTCCTTTGTTTATGCCCGATAGTCTACCTTGGTGCCAAATATCAAGATTCTAGGTCATCTGGAAGTGGGTTAGGTTTGATCTATAAGTCAGTGAGTCAGTGAGTGAGTCAGTGAGTAAATCAGTCAATGAAACACGAGTTTTTAAACGTTAATATATAACTGACTGAGCAAAATTTATGAAATTTTGGATTCTTGATAAGCTAAAAGACTTTAGTAAATGTGCCGAATTTCATGTATGTAGGCTAAATAGTTGTGAGGGGGTCAAAAGTAGCTCCAAATGGTTCGTGTAATATTACACACGGCCGCTGCGTCGCCAGTTTTCTTTGAACACTTTGGCTGGACACGCTGCCGCGTGTCTAGATCTGATTATTTATTTGCTTTGTTTCGAAAATGATATTATTAAATAAGGATCTATTGTTTAGGTACAAAATAGGTTTAGGTAGTATTGGTATCTTAGTGAAAAAAAATAAATCGCTAAATATGCGTCCAACAACAAACAAATTAGCAGTGTATGCCACTAATTTATTTTGAAGCAGCATGCAATTGCCCAGGCAATGGTGAAATATCTCAAAGTCAAATCATTTATTGCAACATTTGAAATTTACATGCCGTTTCTAATTAACATGTTTTGTATAGTTATACATAAATGACCCTATAATGGTATGGCAATTTTATTATTTGTATTGGAACGATTTATTCAGTATCATGTACTAGGTCCGGTTTTTTATTATTATGTTTTCTAAATTATGGTTAAAAATCGTCTAATGTGTATTATAAGTATTATATAATAGCTCTCAAGGAGTAGCTGAAAAAAACATCAAAGTATTGTGCTCAAAGCTATAAGTGTGTTCTATCATCCATTATTATTCATTACAATCACTAACTAAGCGATACCATTTTTTTCTGCTTCAACTAAAAGATCAGGTCATTTAAGTGATATAGAACCAAAATGTCAACTTTTAAATCCTCATTGAAATACTTTATTAAATGAAAAACGATGCCCCTTTATTATCCTGTAGGCGTCAAAAACTTGACATCAAGAGAGAAATAAATATCCACTATGGTATTAAATTGAAATTAATTGCTCGTTTTTTATTGTCAAAGTTAAATTCAAAAGTTTAAGCCACAGAGATTCATAGGTCGGTGACATAAAGCTGAAAAAAAGTCATTGTACTCATCATAAAGATCAACTTTTGTCATAAACTAACCTGAACACTAATGAATTAGAAAACAGAATTAGCAGTGGGCAGGGCATTTTTCATGTTAATTTGTTGATTCTAATCTTTCGCGATTTCAATAAATTATTCTTATATGCGACGGGACTAATCGTGCACTAAAATTACGAGATAAATACCTCATCATTCCGACGTTTTGATAGAGTTACATTTATCGTGGTCACGAGTAGACAAACAAATTTAAAAATGTTGGTGTATTTTAGTGCGCGATCAGTCCCGTAGTATATATAATAAATAATCAAAATTCGAACGCACATCAAGTTTGCGGAGGCTCTAGCTGCCAAACTGGGTGTAGGGAACCCGTGTCTTGGAAACTATTTCCTACTCAAGGAACAATATTTTGTTGTGTACATATTTATTAAGGTTTTTGCTTATATTTTGACATTAGAATTAAAAAATAAGAAGAAATAGATTAAGAAATATATAGCACAGATTTGACATTGAGCATAATATTTTGAGGCATAACAAATTGCATAAGGTATAGGTATAATATATTGAACTGTAACAAAAACAATGGTTTTAATTATTTTGTTTAGTGTTGTCCACACAATAATGTATAGATAACAGAGGTAAGCTTAAAAACTTCGGTATAAACTAATAAAATAAAAAGCCTTATATTTCCAGTCACATAATTGCCAGTTAAAAATTTACAAAATTAGAATAATAAAGTGGGTCGTGTCAGGAACCCCTCTCAGGTGAATGCCTACTCCAAAGATTGACACAATTCTCTATTTTGGGCCATTTCGTGCCATTTTGAGACCGCGATTTTTTTAACGTCGTATTCTCATTTTGTGTTGGGTCTTCCTTTGCAGCGCTTATCTGATTGTTCTTGCTAAGTAGTTACAGTTTTAGTCCATCTGCGGCCTGCCAGGCGCGCTGCATGCCCGGCCCATTTTCAATTTAATTTTTGGGCGAGGGATAAAGCATCTATTGATTTGGTCTTGGATGTTTTAGGTCTTGGTTATTTTTGATTTTTTTTATCTTTTGTATTTCTTTGATGTTTAACATGCTGCGTTCCATTCCTCTTTGGCAAGTAGTATAGCCCGTAGTATATATCTAAAAATAATTGTATATTGTGAGTTGTAAATTTCTTCTGAAGACCACGTAGGCACCGATAAGCGCAGTGTAAGATGTCCGCTAGCAGAAACCAGCTAAACCGCTGGTTGAAATCTCTCAACATGAAACACTGAATGAATGAATGAATGAACACTTTATTGTTAACACAAAATACAGAATTATACACAGAAAGGAAAAATAAAGTAACTTAAAACTAGTGCAACAAAGGGCGGCCCTACTGCTTACAGCAATCTCTTCCAGGCTTTCTCACTGAATACCTAGACCAACTTTAGTCTCGATTTCAACATAGGTAAGTTCGTATAGGCTGGGAGGCCAGACCTGGTGTCAGAGTTTTAAAGCCGCCTGAAGGCATTTGACATGGCTAAACGGTTAATACGACCGGGGCTTACAATTTAACGTGTCATCCGAGCCACGGTAGCGCTCAATTTCAAATGCTACCTGCCAGCACCCATCTGAAGACTGATCGTGCCAAATGTTGCATAACTTTGCTGATCGCTGAAAGACACCAAGTCAAATTACGCTTTATGCGCTACAACAATTGAACATGTAAGGCATTGTAGTGCAGCTTAAGTTCCATAGAAACCGTACCATTGCTAACTTTACTGTTTTCAAGAGTAGGTGTACTGTTTAAAGGAGATATTGAAAATATGCATAGAAATTGGGCCAATAAATGGTACAGTATTTCATAATTTGCTTTGTTTCTTTCGGAAAATGATTTTCCCGTTATTTTTTACAATAACAGTGTCCATTAAAAGTAATTTCGTGTATTCGGGTATTAAGGTTACATGTGACCAAAATGACAGTAATTCAATGACTGAACAAAAATCAAATTGGAAAATGTGAAATTACTCATAAATTAAGCATTTGATGCGGTTGTGTTACTCTGCGCATTTATTTATCATAGTTTAACGGATTTTTTGAGCTACTGTACCTAGTCTGAGCCCATTTTGCATTATCTTCTTTGCTTATTGTTGTTTTTGTTTACTTATACATTAGGTTTATATGTGTATTTTAGAAGTTAAAAGTATTTATTAGTTTATTATAGTGTATTATTTATTTATGTATTAGTATTTTTATAAAATTTGTACGTATACAGCTATTGTATAATTCTATTTTTAAGTGTTCTCTAAAATAACACATCTCGTCGTATTTTCATTTGTACTAATCTCTCTCCATCCTTAGGTTGCCCGGAAGAAATAACTTTCAGTGATAAAGCCGCCGGTTGTTTCACATGTTTTAGCATCTATTTTTCTCAATTTCTCTGTTTTATGTGTGTGTGAATGTGAATCAATCAAGAGTACTCGTATATCTAGAGGTATCTATCTATAGAAAACGCAGCTTCGCGTAAAGATTAATGCATCTCACACTTAGTAATAGATGACGGTGTCTGTGAAAATACAAGTGAACTAACCAGAAGTAAATGCGGGCTAGGAGTAAGACTATTAATCTTATCGATGATTAATATAATATGGCCGCCACGGGGCGCATCCGGTCGTTTCGCGCTTGACCGAATCTGCTTAATGTACCGTTAGTGCTTGTATCTTTGTTGCAGAATTATTTTTGTCAACGATATAATTAATAGTAAATTATATACCAAGAGAACCAAGTAATGTCTTACGTCACGGGCGACCTATTGGACCCTGAGCGTAGCGAGGGTCTCTATAGATAACTGCCGAGCAAAGCGAGAGCATTATTAAGTCCTGAGTGAATCGAGAGGTTCAAGTTGCCCAAAACGAAGACAGACTTCGTTCTAGAGGTCCATACTCTATTTTTCATACCTCCTGTGATAAAATAAAGTCACTCACTAGGTAAGTCAGTATTGTCAACAAACTCACTAGGTAAGTCAGTATTGTTCATAATAAAATAAAACAAATTAGAATGTACCTACGAATTTTGATAGAAATGCACACAAATTCGTAATAAAGGTAAATTGTAGGTCCCGGTTGTTTAACCGTTTAGCTAGGTCAGAGGCCTTCAGGCGGCCTAAAAAACTCTGAAACCAGGGCTAGCCACCTGCCTATATGAACTTACTTACCAAATGCTAAATTCACAGTATTTTTTTTAACCTGTACAGTCCCAATGCTGAGCAAAGGTCTCCCCAATTCTTTCCATTCCTTTCTGTTCTGTGCTACCTCCGTCCAGTCATTTTTAAATCACTCGATTTCATCGCGATTGATGACTTTAGGTATGAATTTTTTTTTAATGATACTTTAGAAAACATAACAATGAGCCGTCCCAATACTGACAATAAAATTACTAGACCCAAATTGTAGGGTCATAATAAGTCACAACAAGTGACAAAATGTAAATGAATGAATCGAAAAAATCGACAAGTTACAATTTTGAATGACATACTGCGCTGATTTTCTTTCGGTATGACCCTATAGAATAGGTAAGGATAGATAGGATATATATTTTTTGGACATTTTTAAACACGGTCTCTGACACCAAACTAAGCAAAGGTTGTCATATAGCTGCCAGAGACTGATATACTATACTACATGTACATATTTTTTCCAAGGCCTTATATTAGATAATACCTAAATAACACCCAGACACAAAGCATACACCTATGTTCATCACATACATATTTGCTCTGGGTGGGAATCGAACCCACGTCTCTTCGATCCCGTAGTCAGGGTCACTAACCACTGAGCCACCGAGACTATAGTAAAAGCTGTTCATAATTTAATTACTTATACATTGTTGGAAAGCAAACATTACTATAGAAAAAATGTTTCAACAAATAAGTATGCCATAAACATGTAGCAACAAGTAGTCTTCTTAGCAACAACAACAATAATGATGATTTACTTAATAAGGTGAAAGGAGGTGAATCAGTCACCCCCTTTCAGCTTAATAGGTAAACCATTAATAATTATCCAAATAACTGTCTATTGCTTTATTGTAAGAGTCAAACCATTAAAATGACTAATGATTTTAAGTTACACTTCTTACTACTAACCTATTGTCAGCCGAATTAAGACCACCATTATGAACAACTTTTACCATGGAGTCAACCCAAAATTCATGGAAAAAATCTGCTGTACCATACATAAGTGCCACTTGGATTCAACATAATGTATGAAGCAAGCAACTGTTTTTTTCCTCGAATTCCGGATTGTCTTAATCGTCCTCTTTCGGCATAGTACACCAGTTCTGGTAAACCTGACAGCAATTTGCAACCTCATTGCAAAATTAGCAGATTGGCAGTATAAACTGGCAGCATATTTTTTGACACAGCACTTGACTTTGATTTGAATTTTGATTTCAACATTGCTTTTGAACTTTTGAATGGTTTATAAAGTTTATTTTGAATTTTTTTTGCAATTTTTAGTGGAAATTACAACGAAATCGCCGTGTAATTAACCCTAGCAAGCGAGGTGATCACCGCATTTGTCGTATCCTAAACTTTCACTACTACGACGTAAGATCATGTTAGTCCTTTCAATAAATTCTTTGTTTTAGCTGACGAAAATGTTTATAATAGAATAACACTGTAGCTACTGTAGAGAGTTGTTAATTGTGAATTCCTTGTTCGTTTCTTAGTAATTTAATAAGCACTTGACTTGTATTGTTAAAATAATAACAAATCATAGATGAATTATGACCCATAATTCATATATGTAACAAATATTAATTCTGCAACCTTAGGTACCACATAAGTACTTTTTCTCGGTTTCGTTAACCGTTGTCAATTCTTACTTTCAGGTATAATTCACAGAAAACAACAAACTTCATAAACTCAAGAAAATCACTGAACTTGTGGAGTTATTTCTTCAGTTCAGTAAACGGACGTACAGCGAAATGCAAAATATGCTGTAGAGTCTTGAAAACTACAGGCGGGTCCATGATAGGTTTGTATTCACATCTGTACGGTGTACATAAACAAATGATGAATAACCAAATAAAAAATTCTGTTGAAATGATGGCCACGGCCAGTTCCAATACTCAAAATGTACCCAATGCAACAGAACCACCAAAAAAACGAAAGATCACGGACTGTTACAGGTCTACAGACACAATGGAAACTATTGTCACACGCATGATAGCCCTTGATGGAATAAGCGTCAGAGTACTCACAGAAAGTCAAGATCTACGAGACTTATTTCAATGCAGCGGTTTCAACCTGCCTGACTCTACTAAGTCTATTACAAAAATGATTTTCAAAAAAGTTGATGATGTAAAAGAAGATATAAAAAAATCTATAGCGAATATGAAGAAAGCTGGACACAAATTTGCTTTAGCATTGGAAGAGTGGACGTCTGCACAGCATGATAGCTATATGAATATCACCCTACACAGTAAAGCATTGAGCAGCTGCTTTACTTTGGGGCCAATTACTATAACTGATACAACTATTTCCACATTGACAAGCATAAATGACTACCTCAATACGTTCAATGTTTCAATTCAGGATGACATTGTAAGTTTGACGACTGATGATAGCACCGATATGAAGAAAATAGGAATACACTTCCCTGGGTATCATCAATGGTGTCTGGCTATAGGAGTGCAAGCTGCAATTATCAACACCATGTACAGAGCACCACTTCAAAGTTCAGTTACAGAAGCACAAATGGTTATTGATGATTCAACCGATACAGAATCAACCGATACAGAAAGCGATAATAATTCAATTGCTTATGAAGAATTTGAAGTCTGTGATAATTGTCGCAAAAAAGTTGAACTACACTTTCATAAAGAAGTAATAGACAAGCTTCGAGAAGTAATCAAAATGATCAATAAATCTCACTTGAATACAACCACATTGCAAGATTATGTCAAAAAGGATCTCAATGAAGATAGCCAGCTTCTACTAGACAATCAAATCACATGGACAAGTGTAATTGATATGATTGGATCATTTTTGAAAGAAAAAGACTGTGTTTTAACTCTTTTACATGGCCAGGGCACAGAAATTGCATTCACAGAAGAAGAACTAATGACTTTGAGTGAAATCCATATCAACTTAGACTTAGCGAGACATGTAGTTCGGTCCCTGTGCCGTGAAGACTCAACATTGTTCACAGCTGACACAGCACTTCGATCTTTACTCATGCAACTTGAGGAGCAAAATTCAGATTTAAGTCAAAAACTTGCCGAAGCTTTGCGAAAACAAATCAAGGACAGACGTCTTCCAATAGCGGGCGTACTTCACTACCTTCATGACTTCAAGAGCTTCACAGCATTCCTAGATGACGACACAACCTTTCTGATGCCAAATAATGAACAAATAACAGACCTCATTGTTGGTTTGCTATATCAGCTGAAATTTGAATATATTGCAACGGATTCTAATATTAATCTGCTAACGACTGGTAATGAGAGTACAAATACGCTTCTAAAAGACCAAGACAAGGAGTTGACGTTGACAATAGACAGAAAAGACCAGGCAATCGATAAAACAAAATATGACCTAAAAGACTTGGTTTCTTCGGAAAGACATATTTACGAGAGCAAAGGTGAAAAGGGGAATTGTTTAACTAAAGCATACGAATACTTATTGACTGTGATGCCCACCAATGTCCACCCTGACAAGATTTTTGGTGTATGTGGGTGTGTTTCTAATAAGATTGTCAGTTTTCATCCAGACAAGGTGATGAAAGACCTTATATTTTTGAGAACATATTATGCGGAACAAAGACGTATGTATATCTAAAAAATAGAAGAACATTTCTCCATAATTGATTTTGAGAGGATTTGCTATTTCGATTGCCTTAAACATATTTGATTTGGTATGTAGCGTATGTTTTATTATAAATTACCAGTTTTACTGGAAAATTGAGTAAGTATGTCTAGCTATTATCCGACCGTTTACCTTAGTCCTCGCCTGCGCGGTACAGGGGCGCGGGGGTAGACGACAAAGGGGGACCGAGACAGGTGCGGGCGGCGGGTCCCCGCCGTATTTACCCCTCTTTACCCGCGCAGCGCTCGGATTATGGCTAAGAGATTTGTTTCATTTATGATTGTTTCAATATTATGTTGATTTATTAAATATTTGTTTAGTGACAATACTGGTAATAAATATAGATCTATATAGGCCGAATCATATAACTCGGCGGAAATGAAGTTAGCTACAAGCTGCGCAATATCCATTCATAACTCAAGCTCACATAAAGCTGCGCGTTTGTTGGATATTGCGCAACTTGTGGCTAATTTCACATCGGCCGACTTGTATGATTCAGCCTATAAATATACCTTATCCAGTCATAATTTTGAGGTAGTGATAAAATAATTGTACCACAGTTTATATGGTTATATTAATTTATTTGAAAGCTATTGATACTTATTTTAGCAATAATACTTCAGAATTTTTTTGAATTGCATATTACTTAAAAGTTTTTGTTTATGTTTACATTTGTAATTTCCAATAAAAGAGTGATTCTGAATCACTGAATTGTTTTTATTAGGTACCCAATAAACGAATTTATTTTTAACCCCCGACGAAAAAGAGGGGTGTTATAAGTTTGACGTGTCTGTTTGTCTGTGTGTCTGTCTGTCTGTCTGTCTGTGGCATCATAGCGCCCAAACCACTGAACCGATTTCAGTTTAGTTTTTTTGAATGAAAGGAGACTTAATTGAGAGTGTTCTTAGCTATGTTTTATCAAAATCGATTGAGCCGTTTAAGAGTTATGGTGGGTTAAAGTGGGGATGGAAGAACCAAAATTCTACAAATGTGCCCAAAATGGTTGTCAATTGAAAGTTTGTTGTCAAACATTTTTGTGTCGGGGGTTTTTAAATTAGGTATATTATATTTTGAGTCACTAGACATAATTCAAATTAACTTTGTAAAGGGATTTCATGCATTTTGCTTACTGCAAAAAAGGGGTGTATCCTCATGGTCATACTAGATTATCATACCAGTATAAAAGCTTTCCTAAAAGAACACCATAGTTTTTATCACTTATTGACGATGCACAAATTCTGGGATATAATTTTATTCAGTTCTTACCTACCGTCCACCTCCTGAGACCACGATGGCAGCAGCTGCAACACGCATACAGGTGTAGTTAGAAATGTTCGGTGTCATCGGCACCACAGGTCAGTATTAAGTGATGGATATTTTCCAAGGAACACCCAGGTGGACAAAGGTGAGCCGTTGTAAAAAAATCTTTCCACGGTTCACCCAGGTGATCTCAGGAGGTGGACGGTAGGTAAGAACTGATGGGTCTGATAAACATTTGGTCACTAATATTGATACAACTTCATAGTGTCATGCATACCTCACGTCCGTAAATTAATTATATTCTACCAGAAGGTTTGTAGTAAATTAACTATATTCTACCAGTAGTAGTAAGTATACCTAACTTACTTTTTACCAATTTTTTTTCAAATTGATGCTTAATTTATTGTTAGGAATCAATTATTATCGGTTAGTATATTAGTGATTGAGAATTCGTGTTTTTGACTCAAAAATTAGTTCGGAATACAAAATTGCTACTAAAATTAATGATGCGTTACGTCGTATGTATATCGTGATTTACCTGATCCACCACTTGCAAATGAGTGTGAATCATCATCTGCAAGGATGAGGTACCATGTGTGTCTAAGTAAATTGAAGTAGCAAACAAGATTTTGTTTGTTGTGCTTGCGCAAAATCAAGTGTACAGCATTTGAGAGTGGAGTTTAAGGTAGATTAAAAAAAAACTGCTCTAAGGCTTATTTTCATAATTCATGTATTATGTAATGTTATGTGAGTACAAGGAAAATTTAGAACAAAACTGTTGATTTTATAGTAAAGTTTCTTTTTATAATTTTTAAAAGAGGACAGTGCCAAATGTTCCCAAAATTACTACGTTTATAAACAATATTGAATTTTTGAATGATTCTTGAAATATATATTTAAAATATATATTATTTAAGTAATAATACTGTACCACATAAAGTACTACCTACTATCTACATCGTCACCAACCCTGGATCGTTAATCCACTAACTCGACGGTTGAGGTCAAATTTTATCTAATTGTTGAATAAGTTAAACCATCGAAACTATTTGGGCACCGACCTGAGGCATTCTTGGTAAATCCCCGCCCTAACCAGCTAGAAACCGGGGAACTTTGACTGGCTGGTTCAACGGAATCTATACTAGATTGAAATTTTGAGCGGTATTGTCTATACTTGTATTAAAGACACGTACGTAGGAGATGCTAAAAGAGACGTCAACAAGTTATTCAGAGAAAAATCTAACCAAGGTGATGATTACATCATTTGAAAGCTTGTTTTATGGGCTTCGCAAAAATATTTATTTTGTGTTTTTTATCCCTCCATTTTTTATAAAGTAAAAGTAAGTTCGTATAGGCCGGGTGGCTAGCCCTGGTGTCAGAGTTTTTAGGCCGCCTGAAAGCCTCTGACATGGCTAAACGGTTAAAACAACCGGGGCCTACAATTTAACGTAATTTATTTTTACATTAATCGCCGCCCCCGGAGAACAAAATGGCAATCGCAAAATCACAACTTTCCAGGAAAAATAAAAAACCGTTTTTCGTTGATTGCTGATGATTCACTGAACAGTATTGTAAGTGAATGAGCTCATATGAAAGATATTTTTTTGAATATTTTTTTTGTTAAAGTATTGTAATTAACAGTAGTATAATTAAATAGATATTAACAAAATAAGATATTAATAAAAATTAATCAACGTCATTTTTTTTCTATGTCCGTTGTCTTTTTATTCTCGGTTCATCTAAGCGAAAACAAATATTGCAATATTGTATAATCATTTTATTCAATGATTATTAACAGCTCAATTGTCGAAATTTAATATCACTTACCATTGTATCCTCGTCATAATTTTTACATTTTTGTATGGTAATAGAACTTTGGACTGTTGTTCTTGCCTTCAAAATGAAACAAATTATTGGTAAACACGATATTGCCAAACACGGTATATTTTTACTAGAATAAAATGACAACATCCATAGCACTATTTTTATAGACTCGTTTGCACGGGAATATTGTGGCTATCGATTTTATCATTTTGATATTAGTTGAAAATGTTTACTATTGTTATCTGGCAATTTTATTCGCGAAACTATTTAGGTAATAAAAAACTTCGAATACTATTGCATTATTTTATAACTTCATGAGTAACGACAAAAAAATTATGAAAAAAATTGTATAGATGTATTAAGCTCCATTAAAGTCGAATATGGTATAACATTAAAATCAAGACAATAGCGATTGTCATTTTGTTCTCCGGGGGCGGCGATTTAACGTTTATAAATGTGAAAAATAAATTGTATGAAAAATAGAAATACAGCTTACTAATATTTCTAGTTTAGCGAAAATAATTTGCTTCTATCGTTCTTTTAATTGCATCCCACTTGGATCTTATGGGTTGCCTGGAAGAGATCGCTTCCAGCGATAAGGCCGCCTTGAGCTACACTAATAAGTTTTTCATGTATTACTGTTGTCTTATTTTTACTGTGTGCAATAAAGTGTTTTCTATTCTATTCTATTCTTACACATTAATCTCTTATTTTGCTAAAATTATAAGAAACTAGTGTGACTTACCAGTCTAGTGGTCACACTAGTTTTTTTATAATTTACAATGTGTTCAGAAAATGCATACAAAGTGTATCCAATCGGTAAAAATGTTTTATAATAATGTAAAAGGTTACTTAATCAGAGTTGCCAGAAATAATCTACCTATTCTGTCAAATATATCAATGAAATCTGAAAAATTCAAAATTAATTTTAAAAAAAATCGAAGGGTTCTTTTTTGTTATTAACTAATGTAATTGACTCAGAAAAACATTTATTATCTCGAAATGTAACTAGTGCTGTGGTTAGATTTTTTAATTATTATTATACCAGCCACCATACATTTTGTGGACGTGTCCTTTCATCTGAATCTGAATACATTAGACTTCGAGATAAACTTTTTGTAATCTTTAATCTTTGTTGCTGGTCTGTTATTCACACCGATAGATGACCTCATTAAGACGCCGCAACAGTCGGAGCGATCGACTTGATTTTATTGCATGAACATAATTTATAGATCGGAAAGCGTCGTAGACTACTTCTTATAAAAAAACCGGCAAAATAAAGGGATACTATGGGATTGCACTAAATATAACACACTAATAAGTCTAAATATCACGCGGGTGGAGCTTGTTTAGTATTTATCCAAGAGAAGAAAATTTTTTTTTTCAGGCACCGTTCTCAAAAGGTTTCTATTTATGTCTGGCTAGTGTTTTATCACCTAAATTATTTATTTGTGAGGTATGTTGTTTCATTTGGCTTGGTATCTCGAGGACCCCGCGGCTTAATAGAGAGGCCTCATAAATAAGGTCGGACGGCATTCCGCGGCGTCGCCTGTCGTGCTGGCTATTTTAATTTATAACTTTTTTAAAACATTACTTTTTATTTATAGCAAATAGTATAAACAAACTAAATAAAATAGCAAAATTGAATATACTAACTTATACATTAAGTTAGAGGGATTTTTATACTATGGCATTTTGTACCCGGTAGCGACCGTTTGTGTTCGTATTAGCCCAGCGACGAACCCCGGGTTAATTTACTAATTATATATTTTACGATGTAATCTTTGAGGAAATATTACTACGTATAGAGAAGCTACCCTGACCAAATATCATGCTCAATTTTGTTAAGAATATAATCTAAAGTGCGCTTCAGCACTGTAACAATAGTTAGTCGTCTAATCAGCCAGTATAAACACGCAGCGCTAGAACACTTTTAAGGTATAGTTTTCTCGTGGCAAAAAGGTCGAAAGCGCCGCGATTCTTCGAAGCGCTTACGCGTTTCGTTCAACGTTCTGCATTAACTTGTCGTTTCTATAGACTAAGATGCTGACTAACTACAGAAGTGACAAAGTTTATATTACCTACACACGCTTCAATTGAATTCGTACTTTGTTTTTTCTTCTTCATAATATAATATTAGTTGAATTATTGATCAGTAGAAAATATTATATTCATCATCATCATCATCAGCCCGTAGAAGTACACTACTGGATATAGGCCTCCCTCAAAGATTTCCTCGACGAACGTAATATTATATCATTGATTAGAAATAACCCTGTACCTACATCAAACCTTTTTCATTTTATTATAAAATATGCAACACAACAATACTGGACCGACGAATACAAAGAAATTCGTTGATTTTCCATGTTTTTTAATGTTATGCAAATTTTTCAAACATAATCACAGAGTTCCTATCTGTGAACATAATACTTATAATTTGTTTTGATTAGGTACCTACTACAGCAATTTTTCTGTTTAGTTTTTGGTAACAGTTTTTTTTTTATAAGTATAATACCTACCAATTTAAATTCGGTTTAAATACAAATCTGTCATGTTTTGTTTGTTTTTGTTATTATAATTTTACGGTAGTAGCAGGAGTAATTTTTTTTTTACTGTTCTAACCACTTTCAACCGTAGTAGTAAGAAGAGTAATTCGTTTCCCGTTCTTACTACTGGTAGTAAGAATAGTAGTAACACTAGGAACAAACCCTAATTTTACCTACAGTTGTTACACACACAATGTCACATCTTTATTTTTAGTCTATGAAAAGTATCGCAACATGGCGTCCACGCGCCATCCGATAATATTTTGTTTGCATATAATTGTAAAATGATTATCTAATTACTCACCGATGGAAAGTTATTCCTTTGCACTTCGCCGTATTCTTCGTATTATTCGTGCAATATCTTAAAACACACGAGACCATATTCAATAATTTTGAACTTTTTTCGTTTTAAAACAAACTTGACTGATGTACTCAAGAGCTAGCAAGCAACTAATTGATGTGCAGCCATATGGCTGCATTTGGGCGGAACATGGTAGGGATGTGCGTCGTCCTCTCTATACGTAGTAATATAGCTCGATGGATGTAATTCGTATTTCAATACTTAAAAACCAACTAAATAACTTATTATTTATTTGGACAAAACTTAAATAACATTTGTTACTAATCCATCCATCTATTAACCATATGACGTACTCTGCTGGACATAGGCCTCTCCTATGGATCTCCAATAGGACCGGTTGGAAGCGGCGTGATACTGCGGTCTTAATGACACCAGCTCGTAGGTGGACGTCTCCACCTGAGAACTTTTCGACCCCATCGGTCATCAGTCCTCCGACTTCGATGTCAGTCTATCCGTCTGTCCGTATCTCTGTCTGTCACCGGGCTGTATCTCGTAAACCATGACAGCTAGGCAGCTGAAATTTTCACAGATGATGTATTTCTGTTGCCTTTATAACAACAAATATTAAAAACGAAATAAAACAAATATTTAAGGGGGGCTCCCATACAACAAACGTGTTTTTTTTGCTCGGTTTTAAAAACGGCAACAGAAGATGCTTCATTAATTCACAGAATATTAAGTTGTATAATTTCCTTCAAAAATAAATAATTAAAATAAAGGAAAATATATTAAGGGGCGGTTTCCATAAGATACGGAACCCTTCGTGCGCGAGTACGGCTCGCACTTGGCCGTTAATTCAATATTTTGCAATTGTTCTCATTGTAAACGTTGTTTATAATTATTATGAGCTTTACAAATATTATACACCTCTAAAGCTCCCTGAACCTTGCAAAAAATTAGGGTTATTTTTATTTGTTTTTATCATTTTCCTCAGCTGACTTACTTTTCATATTTTTTTATTTTTCGTTTTCCATACCACAATTTTTTTTAAGTCAAGTTTAAAATCTGTAATAAACTGTGGAAAAAATTCCAGAATATATATTTTAGGAATTTTTGTATAACTACCAAGTAATATAAGTGCCTACTTAGGCACTTAAAATAAAGTGAAATATAGAGCCCATTAGCTCCAATAACAAAAAAGTAAAAGCTCTTACGTTCATCTCCAAAACAAAATAGACCTGAAAATACAATTTGCTACTATAACTTTAAATTAGTCAAAGAAAACGGCTAAAATTAGCCCTAAACAAAGATCAAGAAAAATAGAGCAAGAGAAAGTGGACTTTGACTCAGCGCGGTAAAGGTGAGAATGTTTTTGGTTTATTGCTCTTGAAGTTTCTTTTTAAAGACGCTGCGTGCCTCAGTAATTAATAATTTGGAGTGAAACTGAAAATATGGCGATGGGAGAGAGCCGGTTCACACGGGTTTGATGCGGCGCTGCACCGCAATGATTTTGCGATTTATTTTATGTTTTCTTTATTTTATTTATTAGGCACTCATAACAGAAAATACATGACATAATTAATAACTTACAATTTCGACCGAATCTGTGGTCCAAAACAATGAGCACACGGCAGGATAATAACAGTTATTTATACATATTATGGTATATACTTAAAATCTGTTTATGAATTATTGTAACAGCTAGTGAAAAATATTAATAACAATGTTTTTACATAACGAAAAGAATAAATTCTGAACTTAAACTACACAATAATACATAAGTACATTCATATTATACACATATATTTTATAAATACGATTGAAATATGTATATATTTATATGCGTGAAATGAAATGCATAATACAATGCAATAGTTAGGTGGGGCGGCGGTGAGGTGCCGCAACAGGCTTTGCACCTTGAGTACCGTGACTCGTGTATTTTTACACTCACATCGTCTCACAGACGTCGAGTCTTGTGTCTTTGCGGCGCGGCGCAAGAATCATTGTTGTTCCAAGTAAATTTTAGAGCAGCCGTATGTCAACCTCAAAAAAGGCGTATTTTAGTGAATTTAAATGGAAAAATTTGATAAAAAGGCGGTATTTGAACAAAAACCGTCATTTTATATAAATAATCGGCCCAGTACGAGTCCGACTCGCGCACGGAGGGTTCCGTACTGTATAGGAGCCCCCCGTAAATATTTATAACGGTTCATGAGGTACAGCCTGGAGACGGATAGACAGACAGACGGACAGCGGAGTCTTAGTAATAGGGTCCCGTTTTTACCCTTTGGGTACGGAACCCTAAAAATATACTGCTTTTACAGGGCAGCCGAGCCGTCTTTTTACTGGGCTGATTTTTTTTTTTAGTTTTGACAAAAGTTGTGACTTTTGATGTACAGAATAAGCCTCTAAAAGGATGCTTATTGATCAGAAATAATCCTGTACTACCATATAGTATGGAATTTCGATTCACGGCGAACTTACATGGAGAGCAAATAATTTTTTTTGTGTGTTGTGATTTGTTTTTTTTTTTTTGGCACGTGTGGTATTTTAACTTTTGTTGATGTATTTGTGACGTTATAACTACTTTATTATCAAAGAAGATAATGCAAAATGGGCTTTGACAGTAGGTACAGTAGCTCAAAAAATCCGTTAAAGTATGATAAATAAATGCGCAGAGTAAAACAACCGCATCAAATGCTTAATTGATGAGTAATTTCACATTTTCCAATTTGATTTTTGTTCAGTCATTGAATTACTGTCATTTTGCTCACATGTAACCTTAATACCCGAATACACGAAATTACTTTTAATGGACACTGTTATTGTAAAAAATAACGGGAAAATCATTTTCCGAAAGAAACAAAGCAAATTATGAAATACTGTACCCTTTATTGGTCCAATTTCTATGCATATTTGCAATATCTCCTTTGTGGATGTCTGCCGCGCCGTGTATACCGGCTCTTAAAAGGTCCTCGAGAAAAGGGAGGAAAGTTAATTAGCTGAGATTTTGGAATCCTCGATCGGGCGTTTAGCGCCGGCGCCCCGGAGGGTCATTGAGACGGATGATTTGATTTTTGGAGCTTAGCGCTTAAATCATTTTGTGTAGAGTTGTATTGAAATGTCGCTGAATTTAGAGGTAGGAATTATTGAAAAAACAATCTTATTGCGATATAATAAAACTTTGTAGTAGCATCATTTTGATATTTTAATTTTACGAGATAGTACACACTAATGATTTGTTTTTTTAGGGTTCCGTACCCAAAGGGTAAAAACGGTACCCTATTACTAAGACTACGCTGTCCGTCCGCCTGTCCGTCTGTGCGCGGGCTGTATCTCATGAACCGTGATAGTTAGAAAGCTGAAACTTTCACAGATTATGTATTTCTGTTGCCGCTATGACAACAAATACTAAAAAGAGAATTAAATAATTATTTAAAGGGGGATTCCATACAACAAACCTGTTTTTTTTTTTCGTTTTTTTGCTCGATATGAATATTGGCAACAAGTAGATGCTTGAAATGGGGCTAAAGGGCTTCCCTACGGTACGGAACCCTGCGTGCGCGAACCCAAGTTGTAGTTTCTGTAATGTTTCTTAAGTTGTGTAAGAAAAGTAATAAAATGTAGAATTTTAACATTGTTAGATTACTTTTGTGAGTTGGTATGTTCACAGGTAACTTTTATAAATAAGTTTGCTTATGTACTATTTCACTAAAACTGACTAAATATTTTGACGTAATGTTAAAACTTATTAATCTATTGCATAGCTTCTATCGCGGGCCTTGAGCGCGGGGACCGAATCTAGAAATTCCGTAACGAAAAAACCTCACGCTCCCCACTCCGACGGGCAAGGAGGTGTGGCTTGAAGGCCGTGCATCGTCTAACGTCGTTTCAGTTCGGCAGTCTTCGACACGGCGTTGTGTGCGATTAGACGTAATGCAATAGCTTTACCGCGGCAGTCCCCGAGTGCCACACGTCTTTTTATTTAAGTAGGTACTCACTTGAATAAAGAAGAAAATATATCACTATATTAATCCAAAGTTTTCAAAAACTAGCACTATTATTTGAATGGCTAAAGATTTAAATGCATGTATATGTGCATTGTTGAAAATGCGGATTGTATTAAAAATGCAATATAAGAAATAGGTACTTAATGCATACTTATTTAATCACATATCAATCAGCGGTTTCATGGTAAATATGTTTTTCATGAATCACAAGACGTTGCTTTTTCATCTGTTAATGGTGTAAGCTCTTGAATTAAATTACCTATACAGTTCATGACGATGCAGTACTAAAGTGCATTGATTCCATTAAACTAAGTGATAGTAAGTAAGGACCTGCGTTCAGGCTCGATTCAATGGTAGGTTATCTTCTGATTGCTCTCTGCAAACTTACAATGAATTGCTTTATAACTGCCAAGTCATCTTATTCTCATAAAAGGTTCAACTAGAATAATAATATGACGTTTTAATCTTATTGTTATTAATGCAACTTATTGCAAAGACTTCAATTAATTGTTGTTTTTGAAGCCCATTTCTTGAATTAGAATGAGTAATCATGTTACCATTTCTAAAAAGGTTTTGATTGAATGATTTAGAAGTGGCTTTCATCTGCAGATTTGATTGAAATTAATATGAACTGGCCCTATAATTACAGACTTATTAAACACAATGTAGATACAGCTGAGATGTGCAGTATTTTTCTCACTTGATATTTAGTTTTTTTCTCTTCTGTACTGTACCAGTTGCACTGCAGGACGTAGGCCTATCCACGAAGGGTGTTTGGGCCATACCCACCACGCTGGCCCAGTACGGGTTGAAGGATTCACACACGCCATCGAATTTATTTTCCAGACGTATGCAGGTCATTGCAAGTTGCCTCACGAGGTTTTCCTTCACCAAAAAAGCCAATGGTGTGAAACACCGTACATAGGCTCACAAAAAAACTTACTGGTACGGGGCTGGGATTTGAACCCACGACCTCAAGAATGACAGGCCAGAGTTACAACCATTAGATCACCACGGCTTTTTCTCTTCTATTTGCTGCGAAATGAAAAAAAATATCAAAAATGTATGCGTGACTGGAACGAGTCGAGATACAAATTCAAAACCTCTGAATTAGTAATAGTCACTGAGTTTCGCTGCCAAAACTACATTTTTATTTGAATAAAGTAAACATGCTAGTAAAGAACGTTTTAAAATGTCCACCAATGACGACCGTTACTGTATTCAACAAAACTATTTATTTTTATAAAGAAGGATGCGAGACAAGGATGCGCAAATCCCAAGGGAAAAAAATACTTGCCTTAGAAATTTCAAACAAATATGTATAGCAGAGCTACAATGCTGCAAATTAAAGTGTCCGAGGCAAAACTCTGCCCAAGCTGCAGTGAGCAAACTTTTTAGTTAGTCGTAAGGCGATTGGAAGCTGACTACAAAGCCGCGCGATAACAAAGTTCCCGTTTACAAGCACTAATTAGGGGACATTCGAAAAAACGGGTCATTGTGAATTAAAATTATAAAATATTAAAATCAATGTAAATATCCAATTCGGTATGTATGACGGTAATCGGACATTTTTTAAAACTTTCACTTAGGTACTGTGGTTCTATGGATATTTGCTCGAAGCTTGGAACCAGCAGCATACACAATTATCTCCCGTGAATGCTGAGTAAAATCACTCGAGTAGGGTATATCTGGGTACATCCGACAAAGCTTTATGGAGGTTCAAACCTATAGGTGTAAAACCGAGCAAAATAATAAAATTGAGTAAGCCTCTTTCGAGCGAGTCAGTCAAGTCGTTTTAAGATAAAATGGCAATATTAGAGATAAAATAAACGACTGAGGAATGGCTCCCTTCAGGGTCTGTGTCGGGTGTGTGGCGGGCTAAGTTATAAACCTATTGACAAAAATGGTTAATAGGTACTTAATTTTTTTCTCGTTCTAAACATATAAGGGTTTCAGTTAAGGTACCTCAAAGTCTTTTAAAGTATCAAGTAAGTCTTCTTTTAAAAGTGTCTGACTATATAGTGCATTTCATTAATTCATCAAAGTTGATCCATTTGTTTACTTTGAGATACTCGAAGACGTTACTGACAACTTGAAATAAATAAACCAAAATGCACTAAAATTAGTCATTAAGAAATTTATGCGCAGTAATGCCAGCTAACAAGTCGCTTATATTTCACAACTGATCATATTAGATACTCGAAGGAAAAGTCATTATCAGTCTGTCTTTGATAATCGAGATTAAATTTATAATTTAGAAAATCTTTATTACAATACAATTTCTAGAACAGCTAAACGAGCTGATAAATTTCACACAGCGGAACCGATTTTGATGAAACATAGCTAAGAACACTCCAGACTAATTTGTCTTTCAAACAGAAAATCAAAATTGGTTCATCCCTTCGGTAGCTACGATGTCACACACACATACAAACACGTCAAACTTATTACACCCCGTCGTTTTTGCGTTGGGTTTTAGAAACAGCTGCTTACGACCTATTATCGGACCTATCAAATATATACAAAACTATAATTAAATCGGTCTAGCCGTTTCGAAGGTATACGATAACAAACACTTACACGAAATATGTACGAGTATTAACTAGGTATATATCAGAAGAATAATTATCTTTCTTAAAAAAATGGAACCACCGCCTTCCACCTTGTACAGAATTCGAATAGTTTGCACGAATTTTTTTTTTTTTTAAACGGTGCTTAATTGGCGTAAATATGGATGAACGTACACAAAAAAAAAATACAGACGAACATAGCACCCTTATTTTATTAGGAAGTCGCTAAAAAGATAGCAAGGATGGTACTCCTCCTTACCCTCGCAATGTTGAAGCTGTTGCTCGAAACAGCGCATCAAATCAATTCCAGATCCAAACAGAATAGAATATAGATAACTAAAAACCCGCCCCGGCTTCGCACAGGTTTATTATATATAAACTTTCCTCTTGAATCACTCTATCTATTTAAAAAAATCGCATCAAAATACGTTGTGTAGTTTTAAAGATATAAGCATACATGCGGTCATGGGGACAGCGGAACCGACTTTGTTTTATACTACGTAGTGATGTAACTATCATCACTGAAATTCTTGGCCTTCATCATCCGCGAAAGTTTGCACTCCACACCATCATATAAGTAGGTACGTGCGAATAAGCGTTACGAACAGGGCGCGTCTAACAAATGGGCTTCGTTCCGTTCAGATCTGAGATTGCGATTGTCTTTGCAGGTATTAGGATGCTCGATAAAATGTTTTATCGCCGCTGTTATCCATCTTTCAGGGGTTTGCGTGCGGTTATTGGTTTCTTCTGCGGTATATTTATTGCTAGCAGCAAATCGCGGCTCTAATCGATGTGTTCTTCAAGGTTAGTATGTATAAGGGACGAGATTTTGTCTTATCTAGGTCCTATGTTTTCATTTTTGTAACTAAATTTTTAAGTAATAGGTCTCTTATAATTACAAGGATGTTTAGTATTGAAATTTTTAATTTTATATTGCTTCACACACTAGGATTTATCTCTAAGAAAGGTTTTAACGCTGTAAAAGTAGGTATAAAATATAAACACTATAAAAATACACTTCACAAGTTTGGCAGGATTGCAATTGATCGATCTAGTTTAATTGGCTAAAGTGTTTGGGCTGGAATCCTAAAGAGATGTAAGTTCAAATCCTGCGATTGCGGCAAAATAGAAACGTTTATTACAAAAAAAAACATTTCTTTGAGAGGTTTAGTTTTAGTTATACGTTAAACCGTACCACGTTACGATGGCTAAAATGGAATACTACTTTACGAGCATTTCATATTTTTACGTACAGTTCATATTATTGATCGACGTTCAATATTAGTGGCAAATAAACCATTATATTTAAATAACGTCACAAAGACACAAGTTGTTTTTAACGGCGAGAACTTGCCAGGAAGTTTTTTTTTATTCATTTATAATTTATCGAGGTTTTTTTTATGACATGACACCCTTGTAAACTTAACAATCGTTTTTAAATTAGCAGTTGGTTGCGTTCTGCAGGAGCTGCACGGTATGCGTCGTACAACACTCTGGCATCCTTTGAATCAGTTGTCGACATCACACTTTTACAGCCTCCCACTTGTCAGATAACATGATTACTATCAAAAAGTTGACGACGCAGTCCTTGCTTCCAGGCAAATATGCCAGGAAGATAACGTTCAGAAAGTTTGTTTTCCTTTTTTCAATGATTGAGTGACTTGGATGTAACATTTCAGCAAAAAACCATTTGATCTCATAACTATGTTTTCTTTCTTTATCTTCGTAAATTATACTAACCTGGTTTTGCTAAACTAAAGTCTGATTTAAAATATTAAAAACAAAGTTCTATGGTAGAGTTTTCATTGTAACGAGCGTATCCAGCCAAAGAATCCTCTAACTTGTCGCCAAGTTATGACAATGCTCTTCGCTTATCATTTCTACGTTTCAGAACTTGATCTCAAGTTGGGGTGTCACCAAACTTGACGAGTTGCTCTCTCAGAATATACTTTAGGTATTTGCAAATCAGTGTTCTGTATTTACAAATTTGAAAGATAGAAAACGATGTTTAGTAATGTACTATATTCGCATAGATGTTTCATACTAAGTGAGTAGGTAGGTACTCGTAAATAGATCAAACAACAGGATAACGCTGAACGCAAGGCGTTATCTATCTTTAAAATTTGGCGTATGATTTTTTTCAATTAAGTTTTTCTGAAAATGCTGTGAACAATAATTTGATTGGCAAATTCATAATGTTTTTGTAGATTAGTTTATTTAAGTTTTTAAGTTTGCTCGTCACTATTGTACTGAACTTGTTAAACATAAAATAATATAAAATTACTAAGTGTTATTAGCATTTGTCCACGACCCGAAAGTTCTCTCTACTGATCGTCACTATTTCTCAAGAATAGTTCGTGAGGCCGTAGAAATTAAAAAACATCGTAATTTCAACCGAGAAGATGGTTTCAAACTATCAGTGTCGTGGAATCCTGTAGTCAACAAGTGCAAACTGCATGGTGTAGGCATTAAGACCTTTACAGACACTGTCTGTGTGGTGTGTCGCGGTGACAATTTCAATTTGAGTGATACGGCGTCGCATTTAGTCTGCCCGTGACCACGACCAATGCAACTTGGTCGAAATGTCGGGAGGAGAAAAAGAGGTACTTAATTAGCTCATATCTCAAGTTTTATTGCGCGATAAGTCCCGTGTAGTAATATGATAATGTTTTTAGCATTGGCCGATAATCAACGTTTGGTATGATCAGTCTTCGGATGGGCGACCGCCAGTGGTAATTACTACTGAGCTTCGCCATGGCCCGAACGATACGCTAATTTGTGAGCCCAGATTGCTGTTACTGTTTAACCAAGTCGGTGATGTTGGAGGCCTTCGAACGGCGTAAAAAATGAGACCAAGGCTAGACTCTTAGCTTATACGAACCTATTTGTTGTCATGATCATCAAACAGCAAGGTTAGGAAGGTCGTGAAAAGCAATAGAACAGTATCAATTATTTTTGGTCGAATTCTTCCAAATTGAGCTAGAAATACGGAGCTAGACTGGAAGTCTCCTGCTCAGATATAAATCCCATTCATAACATTATTCATGTTCACAAAAAACATTACATCAGGTTGCTAGGAACAATAAAAATAGGATATAATTGCAAAGAAACACCGGAACTAAGAACAAATAAACGAGCGACGCGTTAACTTATTCTGCGCATGTAATTCCCTGAAGGTAAACAGTACCTACAATACAAGCTTTTGCTTAGTGTAGGTTCTGTTTACTAACTCGATTTGTAACCTCTAGCCGGCAATGTAATTGTAAATAATAGTTATATCAATTTTATTAGTGGTTTTTGTATCATGCATTAAATAATTAATTTATTAATTATGCTTAGAGCTCCCTAAAAAGTACTAAGCTTATTATATTATATTATTCTAGAAGTACTTACAAGGTATTTTTTACAATCAGTTAACCGTTTATAACGACATCATAAATAAATGGCTATACACAAATATGTGCATAGCCATTCATTTAAGAGCTTTAAAGTCAGCTCAGAAAACGGCTCGAGAAATTATCGACTCAATGAAAAGGTTGTCTTGGCTAATTTTGACTATGACAATTGGGAATACCGAACAATTTGTCTGCACCATCGACTTGGCATTTTTTTATACATCCCATAATGATAGTGTGCTCGCAGGTTTTTATAATATAATTTTGTACATTATACTTTACTTTACTTTTTTTACTTTACTTACTTACCTTAAATGTAAATAGCCGAGTTTTTTTTTTACAATGATCGTCGTACGCTGTGCTTGCCAGTGCGCGGTCTCTCTTCGACAATTTCACGGCCTCATCATCCAGCGGTATAATCAAATTATGTAATGAAATTACACATTATTTCTTGTACAATAATTCCAATAATATTCTAAGGAACCCAATAAAACGGCCTCGTTAATCAATTTACTCATACAAGGCCCTGAATCTGATTCCACGCGCTCCCGCCAGGGGCGCTGTTTGCCAATCTCGCTTTATTAACTCACTTAACAGATGCGCTCTAATGCCGGAGTGGCATTTGTTTGCCGGCCGGAAAAAAACGCCCTTCAGGGGAGTAATTCGTTAAATAGTAGGTAAATGATTGATAACGTTAGTTTTAGTTAGTTAGCGGTGAGTACATTCTAAAAGTTTTAACATATTAAATGTTTATTTCGCTTTTATAATTCACTAAATACATGCTCCCGAAGTGGCTTTTGTTTAAAAAAAAAAAAAAAAAAACTAAAATATATTTATTAACGTAAACATAAGATACATTGTACATGAGAAGTTTTATAAAGAGAAAACTTATGTTTATGGATAGTTTTATACAATGCTAAATAAACAGCGGTTCCCGCACTAGGCTGGGCCTGTATCGCGGAAAACCTGAAACGATTTAAAATGTAATATTTACATTCAATGTATTTAACACCACTGTTACAATTTACAAATAAGAAATATCAAAATTACAATAAATGAAAGGTTATACTTATAACCTACTCGTATTAATTTACTACTCTCTGAAAAACCAAAGCTGAAAAACAAAAATTCCATACATAGTTATGAGTTATTTTTTTTTTAATAAGAAACCACTACTATTAAATAACAAGATTAAGACAATATTTTTTGTAAGTTTTCCGTCTCCTTCCAAAGTTGACAAAAACTTATGAACTGTCATTTTAGCTTCGTAGATTGACTTATCATTCAAGCTGCAGTATCTATCAATGACATTATCTAGGTATAAATATGAGATCTGTTTGCCCAATAACTCAGAAAAAACGGGTTTTTCCCTGCCGCCCTTCAGAGGAGTAAATCGGGAAATAGTAGGTACGTGATGGAAAATGTTTGCTTTAGCTAGTGGTGAGTAGATCCTAAAAGTTTTAACACTGTATATTATAAACTTAATTTTTCGCGATATCTTAGTTTATCTCGCTTTATTAAGTCACTTAGCAGATGCACCTTAATGATGGAGTGGCTTTTGTTTCCCCGAAAAATCGGAAAAACGCCCTTCAGGGTTGAAAATGGCTAAATAGTAGGTACGTGATGGATACACTTGGTTTTAGTTCGTTGGTGGTGAGTAGATCCATAAAGTTTTAATACTGGTCTAGACACGTCGAAGCGTGTCCAGCCAAGTCTAAGAAAAAGGAACTGGCGACGCGACGTGTGTAATATTACACGAACCATTTTACAAATATCTGTTGATAGATATATTACCATTGCAGACGCAACTAACCAGTTATTGATAAACCAGCAGATTACCAAGTTAAAGTGGCAGTGGGTAGAGTACAAAACATGCAGAACCGATGGCCGATGGTTACATAATATAGTGGTTTTTGTGTTTTAAAAAAATGTGAACCTTGATTCCTTGTGTTAGGTTTGCTTTTCTTGCTTTATTAACTCACTCAATAGAAGCGCCCTGATGCTGGAGAGGCTTTTGTTTGACCGATATCTCGGAAAAAATCGGTAAATAGTAAATACGTGATGGGTAAACTTGGTTTTAGTGTTGTGGTAGAAAGATATTCTTCTCTTCTCAAACATGTAAAATCTTATGTAAATATTTTCATCATATACAAGACTAGCTGCCCACTCCGGCTTTGCCCGGGTATGATTTGCTAAAGAAGACAGATTTTATAAATATTTTGCCTTCCACGTAATGTAGGTATGGGAGTTTTAGTAATAATCCCCAATTTTTTTGAAAATATTGCCTATGACATCCGGAGATGGTGTAGCTTTCCAATAGTAAAACTTTTTTTTCTAATCGGTTCAGTAGTTTCGGAGCCTATTCAATGCAAACAAACAACCAAATCTTTTCCTTTATAATATTGGTATAGATAGTATCTACACATTTTACTAAAAAGAGTCAACAGTTGTAAATCATATAATTACTCGTACTACCTACAAACAGAAACGTAATTCTTGCGTCCATTTTGTAACAAAACAACGCCGTACGCGCGTGAAGGTCAAAGGTTGCAGAAGTAAGGCCGAGGGATGCTCCTTGAGTAATCGAGACGTCGATAGCTGCCGACAATACGACTAATGACGCTCGCACACCTGGAACGATAGCAAAAAAGGCATTTGGTATAGAATAATAACAACTAATTTGTTATTTATTATGGTAAAAAATTAGCTACATTTTGAAACAAAACAACGCCGTACAGGCGTACACCTGCGAAGGTGGCAGAAGTAAGGCCGAGGGCTGCTCTTTGAGTAAACGTCGATAGCTGCCGACTATGTCTGTATTACATAAATTTAATTATAATTTTATTGCTATGATTTTTCTTTATGGGCAAAAGTGCTTTTATTAACTACAACAAACTACAATATGTACTACCTTATATGCTAAAACTACCTACACTACCACTACACAAAAAGCATTGGAACATCCACAGACCCTTGAAGGTCTAAAGATAATCCAAATACTCAAGCCCACTGCCAGTTGACAGCGTGCCCAGCATGCTGGCTGCATTGCCACGCTGAATGGCAATACTTATGCTATGATTACATATTTGTTTGAATAAAAAATCCTTGCTGCCGATAATACGGATTATGACGCTCGCACACCTGGAACGATAGCAGAAAAAAGTTATTAGTATGACAAAATGACATGATTAGATTTCGCTGCAAATTCTATTTTATAATAGTTTTTGCCCGCGGCTTCACGTGGTATTTTAATTTTGAGCATTTTTTTTCTGGGATAAAAAGTAGCCTATATCAATTTTCGTCTATCAAACTATGTCCATGACAACAATCATGTCAATTCATTCCCCCATTGCTGCGTGAAAGAGAAACGAGCCAACAAACACATTTGTATTTATTTTTATTAATTTTATTTTATTTATTACAATTGCTTTCTGCACTTACAGTTCAGTACCAAAACGCACAGAGAGCCATGTTACAATGCAATATATGTATATCCCGGGTTTCAATTTTAAACAATGTTAAAACGAAGCAACAGTGCAGCTGGTAGTGAAACCTTAGAAACCCAATGAGTCTTTGAAAACCTGTAGCACCACTTTGACATAAAACACGCGCGAAACCACCCGCGGCGTGAAATAAGACAGAAAAGTTTATTTTATGCCTCTAGAGACGAATAAATGGATAAAATGTGGCTGAAAAGTAAACATTTTATGGAGAGGAAAGGGCAGTGACGTCATCGGGGAACAATTTGAGTGATTAAACGGCTGCTTTGTGTGTAATGGCTACTTTTATTCAAACGCAATCTCGTTAATGGTGCTATTTTCTAAGGAAGATATTATTTGACAAGAAAAACGTAATAGGTACAAGTACAATGACCTTTATTTCTCGTTATTTTACATTTTATAATTATATTTACTTACTTAGTTGATAAAGAAAGCACTAAGCATAAAATAGGTTCAATTATTTTAAGCAAATGTCAGAATTACTCATGTTTATTAGGCTTTCCATTTCTATTGCTATACAGCCTGGGCCAAAGAGGCATGGGTTCGATTCCCATCCAGAGCAGGCTATGATTTTATTCAATTCATATTTTTTAAGAAAATGTAAAAAAAGACACAAAATCATAAGCTAGCGATTTACTACTCTCCTGGAAAAAACCGTGCCAGGAGCAAAAAAAAACATTACTTACTTAGAACTTGAGTTAAATTTTAGTACAGTCATTACTGTCTCCCAAAAGTTGAAAGGGGTACCAAGACTGACAGTTTAACATATAAAATAATGATTAAATCTGAGCGGCCCTAGCGCCAGCTGGACGTAATGACACTTTCAGTGACTCCTTTATAGTAAACAAAAGACTTCATTTTCATATAAAATTGCTATTGCGTAAGTCTGTGTTTAGTCTTATCCTGACTGTCAGTAACTACTGACGTCAGTCGACCGCAGCTATAATAATTATTATTTTTTACCAACGATGACACAACCGAGTTTAATGCAACTATTAATCGTTGTAATCTGAGTACAAAGTTTGCTCGAATTAAATTATGCTATTCCTTGAATATTGAAGTTTATTTTTACAACCGGTATCATTAAAATTTAATTCATTCATTAATTTTTATGAGTTACCAAACAAACTATCTAGATAAATCATAATATTTTAATAATTGTCGGAATAAACGCGTAACATACATACAAAAAACAAAAAGACGAATTGACAACCATCTTTTTTGAAGTCGTTTAAAAGCGATACGAGTAGGCATTTCATATTGCAGGCATACAATTACTTTAGTTACGCGACGATAACGGATTACGTACGTTTTGTGCTAGGCATACTGATCTCTTAGTACAGGTTTTGCGTAGTTTACTTAAACTTTCGTGTCCGCGCGTAGTTTTTTTAAGTTTTGGTAAGTTTTGGCGCACATTTTGGTAAGTACTTCCTCGTTACCGCCAGGGGCGCTGTGCAAAAATATATACAGGGTAATTTCTAATCAATTAACATCCTTTTAGGGGCTTATTCCATACATCAAAACTAACTTTTTCTTGTTTTGAATAAATATTTAGTGTATTTCCGCTCTGTCGTAGTCATATAAGTTAAGGGTACTATTTAAAATCCAAATTAAATCACAAACAAAATTAGTAATTAATCATCAAACTGTATCATGGTTCGACTATGGTTAGGTCAGGTTAGAAAAGTTAGGCTTAGGTATGTTTACAAAATATGAATGAACCTGAAACAAAATTTTTAATTAATCCGTTTAAAATAATAAAAAATAATTAAACCTGTAACAAAAATAGTGATTAGTAATCTATTCAAAAATGTAGTAAACCTGAAAATAATATTTAATTAATATGTTAAAATTACAAATATAATTTATTTATAAAAAAAAAAAATACAAAAAAATGAAATTCTACATGTATGTGAAAAAGGTTTTCGCTTAAATGTTTTGGAGCATTTAGAAATAATGAAACATCAAAACACACACACAGACGTACAGAATCTGCCCCTAAAAGGATGCTAATTGATTAGAAATAACCCTGTAGAGGCACACGAAAACAGCTGGGGTCAGCTGGGGTTAGTAAGTACACCTACTAACCCCTTAGGACAACATTAAATGCTAATAATCTCTAAGCCGTCTCAAATGTCAAAGAACTAACTGTATCAAAAGTTTTCATCTGGATGTGACCGTATTGTAGAAAACTTGGTTGGTAAATAGTTCAGAAGGTTTTTCATATAATGTTAAAACTTTGATGTGTTTTCAAAGTTTAAACTTTTATGAACTGTGTCTGAAAAGGGCGTGATCTAATTTTCATAGATGATTGTGTTTCAAACTTAAAGTTAGTTCGTAGTTTTAAATTGAACTTTTAAACGAGTTTTTGTTATTTATAGTTGTAACAGATAATACGAGTATGTTACGTACATATTTTTTTGATTTTGACTAGAAAATATTTTTTTTTGCGTGTGAGTAGACAGATAAGTAGATAGTTTAGATAGAATTTAAACAAGTTTGTAATGTTATACTATACAAGTCTTAAATAAAGAGAATATTGTGATTTGTTGTAAAAACTTTGATAGGAGGAATAAAAAATGCCAGGACATGTTCCCATTGCTATAGAAATATTGGGACTTCTGATCAAAATACCGCGACAAGTGGTTTTGGCAGTCCTCTCGTGATGTTAACCTGATACTACCTAAAGAATTCTGAAGAGACCGAAACAGGTGGAAATCTGAAGGAGCAAGGTCAGGACTATCCGGCGGATGCATTAACACCTCCCAGCCAAACTCTCTTAATTTTTGCTGAATGGCTAAAGATGTGTGAGGTCTAGCGTTATCATGAGGTTCATTAGGTTTCTTTCAGTGAGGTCGTGTGGTACCCTAATATCGAGCTTTTTTGTGTACCCAGTTTTTTTCAAATGCGCCCAAACTGTTTTAAGGTCGATTTCCAGTTCTTCAGCTACGTCATAACTACTGATATGCCGATCTTGCTCCACTTTTTCAAAAATGGCATCCATTTTATTTGTAATAGAGCGACCAGAGCGACGTGCGTCTTTGACATCAAAATTTCCGGATTGAAAACGCCTAAACCAAACTTTTGCTACTCTCACAGACACTGCACTAGGTCCATAAACATCGCATATGTTTTTTGCGGCTTGCGTTGCTTACCTTTACCTTGTATCTATGTACCTATACCTTTTTTGTAGTAAAATTTTAAAATGTATCGAATTTCTTCATTAGATTCACTCATATTGACAGTACGAAAAACAAATGAAAATCACACATTTTCCTAGTTTGAATTTGGAATTATGTTCTTTAAAATTTAAACTTTCAATTATACCAAAACCAGCCAGATACAAATAGTATAGCCAAAGAGATTTTATTACAAGCTCATACATACTATAATGCGAAAATACTTTTTTCCCAACCTATTATGTCGAGTAAACGGATTGTTTTCATAATTTGAAGTACACTTTGACGTGCTGCTGCGTTAAAATCGAGTTCGAATATTATTGTATTTTATTTTAGATTGTGTTGCTATCTGTACACAAGGTGGTGAGATATCCCAGGTCAGACACGGCACGGACTCGTGGCTTTTAGCGCGATTGCTCGCAACAACTGCTGAGTGGGAGCCCTGGAGCACACTACTCGCATGCAGGTTACATTGACGACCTGAACTTAGTTGGAATGCGATAATACCAGGGTTATTTTGCTGGTGAGCATCACAAATGAGAAATAATTATGTAGAAACCTTTTAAGTAAAATTTTAACAATTTAAAACTGCCACTAGCACGCACGTTACCTACATTGATGAGCTGAACTTGTTGTAACGAATAGTCAGATTATGTTCGGATGAACATTAAAGTAAGTTCGTATAGGCCGGGTGGCTAGCCCTGGTGTCAGAGTTTTTAAGCTGCCTGAAGGCCTCTGACATGGATGAACATTAAAGAATAGAAACTGCTGAAATAAATGATCATAATATTAAATCGAAACAATGTTGAAACAACGTAGTGGTAAAGTAAGTAAGTTCGTAAATGCCGGATGGCTGGCCCTGGACGTAGCTAACGTATTGGTTATATTTTTAGACTCTTTTTATCTTTTTTGTTATCATATCTTTAGCTTTCGTGGTGGACACGTAGCGAGGCTAAAAGACGAGAGATGGACCAACAGGGTAACAACGTGGAAGGGTCCAATCGGCAAACGTCTCAAAGGCAGACCCCACACGAGATGGGCAGACGAGTTAATAAAAATAGCTGGTACCTGCTGGCCGCAAACAGCTCAAGATAGAGACACATGGCATTCTTTAGAGGAGGCCTTCACCTTCACTTGAGGAGGGGTTCATGCAACCAAACTTATATATTTCTCTAAACCATGTATATATCTTATTTTATTGCATGAAATAAAAGGCTTATTATTATTTTTGACATATTCATTTATTTTCTTAAATTTAAGTTTTTTTACAATATTATTAGAAAAGAACAAAATACTATAAAAAATCTAAACCTAGAGTGCCGCCGGCAGCGGGGCGGGGCTCAAGCTACCGGTGATTGGGTCTACAGAGAGAGGAACCTCCTGACAATGCGAGCCGTGTCCAGGACGACCGCCTTATTATTATTATTATTTATCTTTAGCTTTAGAAGATTAAAAATAAGACCATTGTACCTAATTGAGAATCAGTCTTAAAAGGCGTCAAAAAAGATTTAAATACAAACAAAATAATCTAAATTGAGCTCTCTTTTACTGTGTCACCTACCTAATCAATAATAATAATTATTTTTAGCAAAAAATGGCAAAACCGCCTTCCATCGTGTACAAAATTCGAATATTTTGACAGAATTGTTAACTTTACTGGTAATTTTTCAAAAACAGCTTAGTTTATTTCTGTAAAATTTAAATGGGACCATCTCGGGAGTATAACCTTTCGAAAATAAAGAAGTGTTTTTCGATTCGGTTCACAATTGGCGAAATTATCGATGTTCATTGAGTACAACATTCGGATCTTTCGCTCAAATTGCTTACATTATTGTTTATTTTTCAAAAACGGTTCAGCCGATTTCTGTAAAATTTAAATGGCACCACCTCGGGAGTATGCCCTTTCGAATTAATAAAGAATTTTTCGATTCAGTTCTCAATTGGTGAAGTTATCGATGAACATACACAAAAAATATACATACAGACAAACATAGGACCTCCTTCTTTTTTGACTGCCTGGGTGGTTCAGTGGTTAGTGACCCTTACTTCTGGTTCAAAGAGGCGTGGGTTCGATCCCCACCCAGGGCAAGTATTTATGTGATGAATATAAGTGCTTGCTCTGTGTCTGGGTGTTATTCAGTTACCATCTATATAAGTATGTATTTAAAAATATGTATATGTAGTATATCAGTCTCTGGCAGCCATAACACAAGCTTTGCTTAGTTTGGGGTCAGAGATCGTGTGTAAGATGTCCCCAAATATTATTTTTAGAAGTCGGTTAAAAATAGTCGATAATCATATTAGCATTACTCATTTGATAAATTTAAAACTTTTTAATTCAACTGCACATATATCTTTCAAATTAACAAACAGTATTCGAGCAAAATCCCCGAAAACGTTGAACGTTGTCTAACGAACCCTTTTCATCCATCCCATTCTTTCACCATTTAATCTTTGCATTGTCGTATTTTTCTCCATATTGGACGGGGCTAACTCCGGACCCTTATAAATACGGTCTCTATATTAAATTCAAAACAATGCCGACAAGGTGTCAGCAATACCCTGCGCGGCTTAGTCAGGGCTTGTATGATGTACGCTGTAAACTGAGCGGCTTGATCAACATGAGCAAAATATTAATTATTATTTATAGTAGCTGCTTATGATTATTTTATGATATGCAAGGTTACGAGTATAGTGCTTGCTCTGCACTAAGTCATAACATAAATTAAAAATTTAAAAAACCCCCGACACATTGACAACCATTTTGGGCACATTTGTAGAATTTTGGTTCTTCCATCCCCACTTTAACCCACCATAACTCTTAAACGGCTCAATCGATTTTTATAAAACATAGCTAAGAACACTCTCAATTAAGTCTCCTTTCATCCAAAAAAAACTAAACTGAAATCGGTTCAGTGGTTCGGGCGCTATGATGCCACAGACAGACAGACAGACACACAGACAGACACACAGACAAACAGACACGTCAAACTTATAACACCCCTCTTTTGCGTCGGGGGTTAAAAAAGGGGTGATTCAGACCAGTATTATATATTTGCTTCGTAGTACACTTGTAGAAACGTATACGCCGTAGGCGCTAAAGTTCGTAGAGATCTCTACGATGAGCTACGAATATTTTGTAGGCCATGCTTTTGTATCACAAAACAGCCAAAATTTACTACTTTTTCAGTACTTCTCATTTATTGCTCAATTATTATAGGTCCAATACTATATTTTTGTTTTTTCTTGTGAAATATTTTTTTAAATCTTACTATTGAATTTTGTCAATCAAGTCCTAGTTTAGACAAAGGTAGTCTCACTGTACAGAGTAGTAAACCAGTCTAGTACGTGAGTGTTAATAATTGAAGCGTTTATTAAAGATGCCTGGGCCGGGGCTGAGTTTGTAGTTCTACACTACGCTTTCAAGGTACTTGCTTACTCCACTTGTGAAATATGTGCTGCGACCAATTAATCGGTGGACATGCCTTTATCTAGCCGCTTTTGGACAAATAGTTCTGAAAAACGTATGAGATAATAAAAAAATGACTTTACTTACCTTAAGTAGTTCTTTTTACCTAACTTTTTAACACCTTAAATGATTTAAGTAAAAGGACAAAATTTAAAACAAAAATTTTCGTCATAAAAAGTTTAATACTGAATATTATGTAATTAAAAAAGCACGAATTTAAATTACGCCTGTTTAGTAATAACAACTCAAAATAATTTAAACCAGACTAACAACTACAAAAAGTCTTCCTGAGCGTCTGGTGGATGCGATGCGTGACCAAAATGCTGGTGTTTATTTGGCTCATTGTATAAGCATTGCCATTCAGCGTGGCAATGTAGCCAGCATGCTGGTCACGCTGCCAATCTTTAGATCTTCAGGGGTCTGTGGATGATCCAATTGCTTTTTATGTAGTAGTAGTGTAAGTAGTTTTAGCATGTAAAGCAGCATTGTATTTTGTTGTAGTTAACAACTACATAAAAATATACCTATATTAGTCTGAATTTTTAAGAAACCTACATAATTATGTTGTTTTAGGTTCTAATTTATCAACATCCTGATTTTGTCTATTTGTAGAGATTTTCTGCCATTATTTGTTTTTAAATCAATTTAGTTGCAATTTAAACATTACCCAAAATTTCTTTTAACAGAAGTGAAATGCATACATCAAATTTTATTTGCCGTTGGACTATTCATGTCCTTTTTCTTGTTCTTCCTAGAGTAGGCAAGTATGAGTAAATTTGCTCCGTGCTCGATATAATTCAAACGTTGTTGAAATAACTTGGGTATTAGAGAAATGTTTGACTACCAGGGAATTTATATTAGAGGCGTATGGGCGTACACGCTTAGCTTAACATCTCGAGATAATAACATAAGCTGCCTTACATATATAAATTTAAGAATTATATGTCTGTAATTACTGAATTTGGGACCTTGTAACCTGGGGTGTTGAAATTAATGTCTCAACACCCTAGGTTACAAGAAAATACTCTAGGAGACCTAATAATTAGAGCAACAACTGTTAAGGTACCGCCCTCGATGTCTCATTTGATTGGGTAGTTCTATTTGGCAAATAAAGTTTCATTACCCAATTTCAATGAAGAATTTAGACAGAAATGGATCTGCGGTAGTGGAACACACTCTCGATTCCGATGCACAGCACTTCATCAGATTTGATAGAGCGAAGGTGCTAGCACGAGAGAAGTTTTTCGTGCCCCGTAAAGTTAGGGAGGCTATTGAGATTAGCAGACGCCCTTACTTCAATAGAGACGGGGGATGGACACTGCCACCTACGTGGAGACCGTGTCTTCAGAGAACCAGAGGATTTGACCGTGGGACTGGTGGAGACATAGTTAGCTCAGTGTGCTGGAGTATCCCCGACGGAGACCGTTATATCGAAGAAGAGGATATTCAGTGCGAGAGGACACAACAATCCTCTCTACACGCCCCCGCCCCGCCACCGCAACCGCTGTCGTCGCGAGCGCTACGCGCCGCAGCCCGCAGTGCATTGCGAGACGGCTCCGCGTGTTAGCACTCGCCAACTTGAGAAAGGTCGCCGAACGCGATCGAAACTATAGTCGTGTTATGACTATACGAACACGGGAGTGAGTCCCGTTTAATATCGTTTAAAATGTGTGAAAACCACGTAAATTTCCATAGTAAAACAATAAAACTGATTTAAAAAAAAAATGTTCTCATCACACAATATAGCTCTGGTATTGGGTGATATTTTATCTAGTTATCAAACTAGAGCAAATATCAATTTCATCTTCTTTAGCGACTAGCAATTTTCGGAACGGTCATTCTTCGGATGGGTGACTGCGGGGAATATTTACAACAAAACGCTGGAGTAAAAGTAAAAATAAAAGTAAAATTTATTGCTCTGTGTAGAATATTATAGTGGTGGGTACTATTTTCTTAGTATCAACAGTCTGTCCTATCGAACATGAAATTTTTGGCTTCATCTAGCCTAGCCTAGCAAAAATCTAGTAATGTTTGCAAGAAAATTACATTTATATCAAAATAGAGAACTTATTAAACTAATCATTTATAAATATTTACAAGATATGAGATCATAAATTCGAGTAATTATTCCTTATTCGTAAATATTTACACTCAATAAACAATTACATCCTATACATCTCAAAAACACTATACCTCTATACCTAAGCATAATATATTATTTTTTGAAACAATTTATATGTACCTACAGACATTACAAAACTAAAATGAGGTCCCATTTACTAAATTTATTTTTTATAATATAGATATGGGCTAGACCCATGAAAGCATTCATGAAATTCTTTCATGCTATAAAAGGCTTTCTCAACGAGCCATTTTTTTAATTACGTTTTGAAATTTCGATCAAATGACTTGTCAAATTGTGAGACCCTACTCTTTTACTATTTGGCTAAATGAGAAGACTTTTGACAGCCTAAAAACCATAATTTTGGCATGTTTTCTATGCTAACCAAGGCTAACCGTTTGGTCTACACTAACTTTTGATTTGCTGTGTATAAATGTATTTAATTTTTACGCATTTTGACTACAGCCATTCGTTTTTACATTACACTTAAATGCACTTTAGTAAAAAGTGCAATAAATACCCTTTAGTATTTCAGATATAATATGCTGCACTTAAGAAAAACAATAATACTAAGCTTTGATATCAATTGCAAAAACCACTTTAGCAAAAGATAAGAGTACTTGCAAACCAAGTGGTTTATAGATAAAAATGTCTAAGTATAAAAATAAATTATTAGCCTTGCGCTATCGTTATCAGAATTCTCACAAATTCAGAAATAAAAACGAAGCTCAATTTGGAAAAATAAAACAAAAACGTAGAAGATTTGTTCAATTGTTATCTTTGCGCTGCATTTTAGTTTTCTAAAATTGTTTTAACAAGATAACACAGACAAGTTTGAGTACTTGACGATATTACAAATTATACAGTTGTTTTGTACTAGACACAATTTGCTTGATCAAAAATAAATGAACACTATTTAGCTCAACAAATTAACATTGCCATTAAGTGAGGTAACGCTACTAGCATGCTGGGCACCCAAATGGCAGTGAGCTCGAGCATTTAGATTATCTATCTATAGAGATAATTCTACTAGCGATTTCATGGTTGGCACTATGGTGCAAACCAACAACCAACAACCAACATGTACTATGGTACATGTTGGTTGTTACAGAAACATCCTGTATTATAGTCAACAATCTTCTAAAAAGATAATTACCTCTACCGGCCTTTTTTAAAGTCCATTACTGAACAGGCCTACCTACGAAGGGTTTTCGGGCTATGGTCATATTCACCGCGCTGGCCCAGTGCGGGTTGATTGGTTCATATGCCATCGAATTTCTTCTATGACGTATGCAGGTAGCTTCACGATGTTTTCCTTCACCGAAAAGCCAGTGATGTGAAAGTACGTACCTACATAGGTATAAAAGAATAAAACGCCATCGAATTTCTTCTATTACGTATGCAGGTAGCTTTACGATGTTTTCCTTCACCGAAAAGCCAGTGATGTGAAAGTACGTACCTACGTAGGTGTAAAAGAATTCATTGGTACAGGACCAGGTTTCGCACCTACGATCTCACGAATGATAGGAGAGTGTTACTACTACTATACCGCCACCGCTTCTTGAAAGCTATTTATAACGTAAAAAATGTAACTACATGTTACAAGTAATCAAAACATTTGTGACTACACTTTGTAGTACTAACAACTTTAAGGCAAGTTCTGTTTGTAACCAGGAACCAACTTAGCGAGTTGCTAACTCTATTTCGGTATGGGTGTATACAATTTCGCGTAAGACTGTGGTAACCACAGACTAACTAGCTCAGTCACTTCACCAGCTCTGTTTTCTTCGTAAGTGTAAATGTTGTAGGATGACTGGTTAAATGGTATTTTTTGCAAAAACCTCATGAAAACACGAAACACGTTGAGACGGTATTTGTCAATCTCATCTACTAAAACAAGTTAATATTTTTGCAAAAATACAAGTTGCTTTAAAAGGATTGCATGTCATTAATTTTAATCGGCTTGTTTTTTTTTTTTATTTCGAATAGGTTTGCGTTTGACTACACACTACCTGATGTTAAGCAGATATGCGGTCTAGGATGTAACACGCTTACCTAGAAGATACCTATTTACTCGGGATTTGAAGACACCTACATTGTACTCTAGCGGGAAGACAGACCCAGGCAAAGCGTTCCACATTCTGGCAGTTCGTATGAGGAATGTGGACTCAAAACGCTTGGTTCTAATGCGTGGGATGTCCACCATAAAAGGGTGGCGCTTTGGTTGGGTCTGTCTAGCCGTACGATAGAAGAAAGGGGCAGGTGGGACCAGATTGTGCAACTCCTGGGCGCACTCACCGAAGTGTATCCGATAGAAGGCTGATAGACACGCTACGCAACGTCGATGCTCGAGACTCTGCTGCTTCGACTCAGTCAGAGTTTCGTTGCCTATCAGCCTCCTGGCTCGCCTTTCAATGGACTCTAAAGCCTCCAGCTGGTATTTGGCAGAGCCATCCCAAAGGTGAGAGTGTTTATAGACCAACTCGTTGGTTGTTGGTCAAAATGGCCTTTAACCAATCAATTTATTTGAATAGATACTTTCTTTTTTCAATTGTATCATAAAACATAAGCATACTGTGCTTTCTTAAAAATAGCACATTAAGTTAATGTTGATTGTTAGTGGTTGTAATGAATGTATTCGTGTAGCTATTAATGTAAAAATGCCTCAAAAACACGAAAAAATTTGGTTTGGGGCGATCCGATCGACCAATCAGTGTGCTTATGTTATAATATAATGTCACAATTATTTTAGCAATCTAGCTAAAACAACTCTTATTTTCGCATGTACCTGGAGCATCGCCGTAGGGTTGCGAGTCTGTCCTTTTTCTATAGGATTCATTTCGGAGAGTGTGCATCTGAGCTGTACGACCTTATCCTACCATCCCCTTTTTACTACAGGACAAGCAGGAAGACGCCACATTACCACCCTACACTGTCACTTTTCCTTCGATACGTACGAAGCGGTTTGACTCAACATTTCTGATTCGTACCGCCAGGGAATGGAACAGTCTTCCTGCTTTCCTGTTTCTTAAGAGATATAATCTAAAGATTTTCAAGATCAGAGTGAATAGATATCTTCTAGGTCTGCGTGCTTCATCTTCGACCACAACGTAGCTTACCATCAGGCGAGTTGGTGGTCAAGCGCGGACATATTCGCGATAAAAAAAACCTACTGTATATTTTTTCAATAAGATTGAGAAAATTACCTATAGCCAACGTCTAATTATTATCTGTATTCTCGGAAAATTCCTAGGATTTTAGCGAAAATGCGGTTTATCACATCATCCTACGTCATATAAGTTTCCAGTGTAATAGAACGAGAGCACACAAACGTGAACTAGTAAATACGTTGGCTAAATGCCTGCTCGCGGGAGCGGTCTTAAGGGTAGATTTAATTTCGGGACCGCATGCGTGGTACAAATAATAAGAGGCAGCTTTTAAAAAAGCTGAAAACCTCAAACGGCACTTTAATGAGTCATTGGACAGAATGTACCATTTTGTGCCGTTTCCAGTTGAAACTTTAGGTTCGTGGGGCTGGACGCGCACTTTATATTCAAAGACCTTGCCAGGCGTCTCGTAGAATAATAATAAATATTAGGGGACATCCTACACACGGCCTCTGACCTCAAACTAAGCAAAGCTTGTGATATGGCTGCCAGAGACTGATATACTGCATATATGTAACATAATTTCATGTGATAACTTTGTGAAAATATCTTTTTCTTGTTTTTACTTATTTACTATATTATTTTAATCATTATACAATATTTTAACTGCCTCCGCGCTAAATACCTTGTTAAGTTTCTTTTTAAATTATGCATGTAACTGACTGTGACACGTGTTTGACGTCACCTGTTGGCGCCATCGGAAGATCAGCGCCGGTTGTTCGCAGCCGGCATTATGCTGAGATGGAGCCGACTTGTCGCAGAAATAAAATGATGTTTTGTTAGTATATTAGTGTAGTGTTAAGTTTTTATTTCTTTTATAGTGTGTGAACATTTTTTTATTTTTGTAACGTAAATAAATTTCTGATTCTGATTCTGATATACATATTTTTAAAAACATACTTAAATAGATAGTACCTAAATAACACCCAGACACAGAGCTGGGTGGGGATCGAACTCACGCCTCTTTGATCCAGAAGTCAGGTTCACTAACAACTGAGCCACCGAGGCGGTCATAGGCGGTAGAGGTTACACGTGACCAGAATGCTGGCGTCTACTTTGGCCAAAAGCTGAGTATTGCTATTCAGCGAGGCAATGTCAGCATTCTGGCCACGTTACCTTCTGCGAAAGAGCTTTTAGATTAGTTATATTTTGATTTCATTTTAAGTTTTAGTGATTTTAATATAAGTTTTATTAATTATGTAGATAGGTGTAAATAATATTTTTTCAATGTCATTTAAGTTTGTGCTTTTAAAATGTATTGTTTTTTGTCGGTATATTTTTTATTTAACTTCTACCTAGAAAGATAATGCACATAGGAGGCTAACGCTGACACACTAACTCGTCTTCACGTACCTACAGTCAAATCGGTCTAATTGTGAAGTCTTTGGATTCGAATCTTGAAACTTAGCATTAGAAGTAATCTGATCTTCTAGTTAAGTACCTATGCTACCGAAATTTCAGTTGGTATACCTGTCTCAAATCTTTTTCACCGACTTCCAAAAAAGAGGAGGTTCTATGTTCGTCTGTGTGTATATTTTTTGTGTATGTTCATCGATAATTTCGCCAATTGTGAACCGAATCGAAAAATTATTTTTTAGTTCGAAAGGGTATACTCCCGAGGGGGTCCCATTTAAAATTTAAAAAATTGGTTGAGCCGTTTTTGAAAAATCAACAAAAATGTAAACAATTCGAGTGATATATTAGAATTTTATACACGACTAGCTGCGCCCTGCAGTTTCACCCGCGCAGCTTACGATTGTGTATTGGGTACAATACTTATTAAAATGTCTTAGTGGCAATTTAACAAAATAGGTATCTATGTATCTCACACTTGATTATCTAGAACTTCAGAGTGAGTGCCTGCATCATATTATTGTTTAGTTTTATACACGATGGAAGGCGATTTTGCCATTTTTGCGAAACATTATTATTATTTATCGCGTCTGGTTTGCCGCTCGATAAAATGAGGCGAAATTAAATTCTCCTCTTTTTCTTGGGATACCAAGATATCGTGTTGTAGGTTTTTATTGTTAAAATCCTTACCTATTATATCTCATAACTTAGGCCACAAGCTAAAGGGCAGGTTTCATCGTACACCCGTCTGAGAGCCGTGAATAATTCATTCCAAGTACGCTCTTTGCTGAATAAACATTAAGCATTGAGAACAGTACTTAAATAGGGAATTATTTTTACCTTTCTCGTTGAAATCACTGGACCCTAAGTATGATTGCTATGTTAACTGCCTCGGTGGTTAAGTGGTTAGTGAAGCTGACTCCTGGGTTACAGAAGCGTGGGTTCGATTCCCACGCAGGGCAAGCATTATGTGATGAATATAAGTGTTTTTTTTTTGTGTCTGGATGTTACTCTAGTTGTTATCTATACAGGGCTATTTCTAATCAATTAACATCCTGTTAGGGGCTTATTTATTACATCAAAACTAACCATTTTTGTTCTGCGACTTTTGTCAAAACTCAAAAAAAAATTATTTGTTTCTTACATTTTGTCGAGGGTGAACGATATTTTTCTATGGAACAACAACTTTTTTTTTAGAATTAATAAAAGTCGTAGAACAAAAGATGTTAGTTTCGATGTACAGAACAAGCCTCTAAAAGGATGCTAATTGATTAGAAAGAAATAACGAGCGGAAATAACATAACTACAATCTGAAATCCATAAAAATAAAAATTAATGTTAAATGTAGTATGAAATTACACAAATTAATAAAATAAATTAACAACAATTAAAACTAAACAATTTTTTGCTATATCTAACTACTACAATGTTCTGTGCCAAACAATAGTACTAAATATCCCTTGTGCCAGCGCAGCGTTTCAGAAAAATTGGTCTTATGCAACAATGTTTGCATACTTACCTTGAAATAATGGATTGGAAAATAACGCAAAGTATAAAAGAACATTTGGCAAAGCTGAACTTCTAATATGCATTATTTGTCATTTGAAATTTCAGTCGGTAAGGAAATTTAAAATCTGGTCCAAAATATCTCTACGTTTTATACTAATCTAGTAACATTTTGAGAAGTGATATCTTAGCGGACAACTTAAAAATATGAGTGTCTGTACTGTACTGTACCAGCCTTAATAATAGTCCACTGCAGGACGCAGGCCTATCCACGAAGGGTGGGATTGGGCTATATCCATCGCTGATCCAATGCGGGTTTTGTGTATTCACATACGCTATCGAATTTCTTCTACGGACGTATGCAGGTTGCTTCACGATGTTTTCCTTCACCGAAAAGCCAGTGGTGTGAAATTCCATATACCTCACGATTGTAAGGTGGATGGCATATCCACTAGACCACCACGGCTAGTAAAGTATATATCATAGCAAAAGTATCTATTATGTCTATTAATAGCCCTGGTAGTTCTGTAGACAATCATATGGGTTTGTATCCTGCTGTTGTAATGAGGTCATCCAAGCTTGTGTGTGGATGTCTTATGCTGATTTTGGCAGTACGTGGTCTCCAAAATTAAATAAATGCAATTTTATTTATCATTATCATCAACTAAATATCTCGTTATTTCAAAATAATCATTCGTAAAATATTAAAAAGTATTAAAATAGTGCAGGCTAGATTCAGCTACATTCTACGGCTATGTAAGTTCGTATAGGCTGGTCGGCTAGCCTTGCCGGGCTAGTATGCGCGCGAATTATTTCGTTCGTGGTGTCAGAACGAGACAGCGTTATGGCAAAGTATATAACTGTCACTTTTTCACACGTCGAAATGAGTTCGTTTTGTCGCTTTTTGTGGTCGCATGCATTATAGCCTGGTATCAAAGTTTTGACCTGAAGACGTCTCTAAAATTGCAAATGTTCAAAATCTGGGGATGTAGTTTAGTGTTGCAGCTTCAGATCTATCATTTTCATCCTAAATTAAAATACACGTTGGATAGCTACATGATCAAAGAATTAATTAGGTAAGTTAAGTAAGGACTATCCTGAATCACGGGGAGTGGAGGGAAAACTCTACTATTTTGAGGTAATTTTTTTTACATGAACGTATTCACGTACAACTCTCGTCCGTGTTCAGGACACTACCACATCACATTTTTAAGCTGCCTTTGACATAACTAAACAGTTAATTTTTCAACTGACATGATGAAGACAAACAGATAAACCCTGTGTTTCACCACCAGTAGCTCTACTAGCCTGTCATAAACTCCGTTTGATATTCCACCTTATTCCCGACCACAATGATTTTATAGGCCTTTGATAACCGGCCCCGGAATGACTTTATGATAAGCATCGACTTTATATTCTGGCGGCATCTCGGATGATTGAACGCATCTTATAATGATTTTATAGAAGGCGCTGTCGCCACAAAAGATTCTGATTTAATACGTCGTCGTTGTTTGGTTTAAGCTCTTGAAATTAAAATCCATACCCAAAATGTTCCAAAATATATTTAGTTACAGTTGTTTGATGTGTTTAAGTTGTTTATAATAAGCTGTGTGGCTAGTCATGGTAAGAAGCCTTAAGCCGATAAAGGGCTGAAGACATAACGGCAGCAGATTCTTAGTAAAAGTAGGTAGTCTTAAGGTTCTATTTCACCTTTGAGCAAATATCTATAGAGCCACAGTCCCTAAGTAAAAATAGTAAAAAAATGTCCGAGCGACGTCATACAAACTGACTTAGATATTTACACAATGACCCATTTTTTTTTAATCTCGACGTTATGTCACCTAATTAGAGCTTGTAACCGAGCAGTTGTTGTAGTTGGCTTGCAATCACATTACGACTAACTAAAAAGCCTGCCCACTACGTAGCTTGGGCAGAGTTTTGGCTCTGACACTCATTTTGCACTATTGTGGCTCTATAGATATTTCCTTGAAGAATTTTACACATCTGTTTAACTTTGATCTTCATAAGTCTATATCTCAACCCGTTCTAGACCGAAATGATTTGTACAGTTAAATTCTAGTAAGAAGAGTATATTAAACAATATTAGAAAATACCATCAAAATCAGCTGATTTCTTTGGCGGTACATCAAATTTTCCCCATTATTGAAAGAATATAAATAAATATCAGGGGGCATCTTACACTCGGTTTTTGACCCCAAACTAATCATAGCTTGTGATATTGGCTGCCAGAGACTGATATACTACACATACATACTCATAGAGATAACTTTACTAATAACACCCAGACACAGAGCAAACACATAAGTTCATCAGACAAATGCTTGCCTTGGGCGGGAATCAAGCCCACGTATGTTTGGACCAGGAGGCAGGCTCACTAACTGAGCCACCGAGGCAGCCTTAAGTAAGCCTTGATCAAGTAAGTAAAAATCTGAAATCTGCACAAGAAACCCACATATTATAAAATTACACGAATCATATAATAATATAATATTTACTCATCCCTATCACGTATTCATACGTGTCTTTAGTGCCTCGTCCAACACAAGTTAAAATTGATTAAATTTCTGTTTGTTACAAAGTTCAGCGTTACTCAATGGGAATTGTAAAACGCATGAGTATAACCTAATTTAGCCGATCCCGCCCTTCGAATCGAATTTACTCGAGTTACAAATTGTTTGATTGATTCAGAAAGCCTATAATTATGTCTGAGAAGTTTATTTAGTGGACGTTTGGTGACCCTGCGGTGGCACTTTCGCTCTATTTGTAAGGTCTTTGACAGTTGAATGTCCTCTAGTAGTAATTTAATGTAAGTCTGTCTGTTTTTAACACTAGAGTACACGACGGCCTACTATAGTAGTCCACGCGTATTGCTGTACCAAAATTAAATGAGCAAGTTTTTATTTAATTTTAAGTTTGTTTGGTTTGCCATGTTAAATATTGTTTGATTGTATATAGAAAAGTGTAATGGAAATATTTCTTTTCATTCATATTTTTTTGTACATTAATCTCCAATTTCGTCATGTACGAATCTATGTTAGTATTGGAAATATGGCCGACGGCAACTATGATGATGGTGATATGATTTTTCAGCTAAAATTTAGAATAGAAATGCTAGTAATACATCTCGTCAGTGGTACAATACAATATCGTACCAAAAATGGACCATATTGGTCGATGGTATATGTTTGCTAATAAAATGTCCAAAACGTATAGCACGTGGATTTGCCTCGTTCACCAAAATGTAGTAAGTTATAGTACGAAAAGTAAAGAAAAATACTATGTTATCTAACTAAAAATGTAAATTTCAGAAAATTTATTTCAAATGTGCCATTTATGTTAGAGTTTTGTATAACTTTGCTAAATTGTTTATAATTCTGAATTCCTATTTGTTATTTATGAGAATGAGAATGTATACTACCTACTTCATTTCAACTGAATTTTAATTTCACTTTGCTATGAAAACTTTACTTAGAGCCATTTTAATAAGGCCTACTGTAGTAGGCCACGCGTGTACTGGTGTAAAAAAAAGCGCGTGTACTCTAGTGTTAAAGAAACTGAGTTATAAATAAGGTTTGTCTTTTCCTTTTTACTTAAATGCATTTTGGCTGCGTGGCATTGAATGGCAATTAGACGTCGTCGAGCTACATTAACACCAGCATTTTAGTCACGAATCTCTGACAGATTCTATTTATTTTTAAACTAGCGACCCGCCCCGGCTTCGCACAAGTTTATTACACATATAAACCTTCCTCTTGAATCACTATATCTATTAAGAAAATCCGCATCAAAATCCGTTGTGTAGTTTTAAAGATATAAGCATGCATGGGGACATGGGTACAGCGGAAGCGACTTTGTTTTAGACTATGTAGTGATCATGAGCTTCCCGCCTTTTCAAACGTGTTTCCCAATGCTGCGTTAGCTGGTCCGGATATTCTTTACTCGTCCGATCTACAAACCGTATCCAGCTATCTGCTACTTTAACTTACTAATCCGCTGGTCCATGATTGTAACTTTATATGATTTGTATTTTTTCGTCTATACTATACTATATAGTACTTGACTTACGATTTTTGGAGGAGGCATATGTCTAGCAGTGGCCGTCCTATGTCTGAAAATGTCGATGGTGTACTGCTGTAAGGTATTTAATATAAATACCAAAGGTTTGTAGGGGTTTGTATGGGCAAAACCACAAGAAACTACTAGGCAAACAGAAATGCAAGGAGCAGTTATTCACGGGTTGATTGCGAGCATTGTTGGCCCACGCAGACGACCAGACAAGTGTCGCAATTACTATTCTGAATGACTTTACTTGAGAACTTTTACAATTCAATTCTGGAGAAAATATTTTCTAAACATAAATTAATTCGTTCGATTCGATCCATTTACTACACTCTGTATTTAATGTCTAGCAAAAGTTGTTTGGCAAAGTATAGAGACTTTTAGAGATCTGTATGCCTATCATTATAAACAACTTTTTGACTACCTCGGTGGCTCAGTGGTAAGCGACCCTGACTTCTGGATCAAAGAGGCATGGGATCGATTCCCAAGCATTTATGTGATGAACATGTGTTTGCTCTGTGTCTGGGTGTTATTTAGGTACTATCTATTTTATTATGTATTTGAAAATATGTATTACGTAGTATCTCAGTCACCGGCAGCCAAATGACAAGCTTTGCTTACTTTTGGGGTCAGAGACCGTGTTTAAGATGTCCCCTAATATTTATTTATTTTGAACGCTACCACGGCTTGGATGTTTTAAAACGTTAATCATTGTCAGAGGCCGTCAGGTGGCTTCTAAACTCTGTCATCAAGGCTAGCACGCCGGCCATACGAAATTACGTTTAAAAAATCAGTTGTTCCTAACAAAATTGCAACTTGGTATCGACCAAAGTATGGAACAGCTGATTATTTTTCAATCCCAAGTTGGCTCCATAGTAAAGGTGGTTTATAGTAATGTTCCTAAATCATCGCCTTTTGGCCTTTTCGGCTCTGTACGCCGCTTTCAAATAAACTTCTATAAAGTACCTTCTTAATAACACTGACGCTTCCACCAAACCGACCACGCATCAAGCGAAACCAGTACCTAACTCACTTCCCACACCAATAGCTTTCAAAAGTTCTGGAGAAGCTAATACGCCGAAGAATTCCGAGTGGCAAGTAGTTAAACCAAAAAAACGGTCACACCGAAAAGTTATAGTAGGCGCTGGCGTAGAGGATGACAACATACAGACGGTCGAGCGAATAAAAAAACTTCACGCTTGCTTCTTTCGATCCGTAACTACCGAAGAAATGATAAAAACATTCATGACGAAGAAAAACGCATCACAACACTACACCGTCCATAAACTAGATTTGAAGCACAAATATTATGCTTCTTTCGCAATTGCAGTACCGACAAGTAAATTTGCGTTCTTCATGGAACCAGAAATATGGCCACCAGGCACCGAAATCAGCCCCTGGAACTTTCGCGCAGGAGCGCGGCGGCGTGCATCCCAGCCGCCGCGCAACCACCGTACTAGCGACCCGAGCGGAGCCGCCAGCGCAGCCCCCGCCGCCGCGCCCTGACCGCCTGCTATTGCCACAACCGGTTCTCGGCACGATTGCGCCGGCTAGCAGCGCGAATTATTTACATAATCTAGCTGACGACTTTATTGTATGTCATCAAAATGTACAATGTTTAAATAATAAGACTGTTAACCGAATAGATGTTTTGCTCAGAGACGAATTTAAGTGTTGTTCACTAGTACTCACTGAACACTGGTTATCTGCAGACCAACTAAAAAGCATACAGTTCGATAACTATATTTTATCATCTTACTATTGTCGACCCAATATAAAACACGGGGGAAGCTGCATTTTTGTGCAGACTGGTTTAAAATCTACGCCTAAAGACGACTATCGCGAGATGGCTCGCGAGCAGGTGTTTGACATCTGCGCCTCGTTTATAAGCGATAACAATACACTAATTGTAGGTATATATCATTCCAATCTGACAAGTGTAAACGAATTCCTCGACTTGTTTGATGCACTATTGACAAAAATCAACAATGACCGCTACAACGCCGTTATTGTTGGTGATACGAATATTGATTACAGCGTAGACTCCTTATCACGTAGGAAACTAAATGATATACTTACATCACATAATTTTACTCAACATATACATTCTCCAACCCGTGTAGCGGGCACAAGTTCGACTATACTTGATCATGTATTCACGAATATACCCGCGAGCCGCGTGAGTGCGGGCACGATAGCCACGAACGTAAGTGACCATTACGGACTTCGCGCTTGTATCACTAACTTCCAGGCACCTCGCAAGCCTAAGCACGTCCAGCGCCGGGTCATAAGTCGCTCACGCATACATGACTTTACTTTGGCGATAAGCAATATCGACTGGAATAATATCCTTAAAACAAACTACGACTGTAATTTACTCGCTGAAAAAATTATTAATAATTTAATAGGGCATTTCGAAATATTTTTCCCAATAAGGTTTTTGCCTGTACGAAAACCCGATTCCCATTGGGTTACGGACGAATTAATTGACTTAAAATATTTAATTGGTGACATTTATAAATTAAAAATACAATTTCCATTCAATAATGACATTAAAATATTTGATGAAAAAATTAATACGACATACAACAATACAAATATTTCGACCAAAAAACAATTCTATGAGCAGCAAATCAACCACAGCACGAACAAATGCAGAACCATGTGGTCTATTGTCAATAAAGAGTCTGGCCGTGCTGCATACGACAGGACGGACTTTACAGAATTGGTGCGACAAGATGACGGAGAATCTTTCGCAAACAAAAGTGAAGTTGCTAATTTTTTAAATAATATCTTTCTGACAGCCGGAGCACAGGCGGGCGCCCCCGCCGTATGTATGACTACGAGTATGGCAGCCCTGTCCGGTGCGATACAATATAACAATAGATCTATGTATCTCAAACCTTTTTCCTATGAGGAAATATTAAAAATTATAAATGTAGATATATCACCCAAAAAAACGTCTGACCTATATGGCCTTTCCATGCCTCTCATTCGCCATGTGTCGCATGTGTTAGCTTTTCCATTAGTAGTACTTTTTAACCGATGTCTAAAGAGTGGCTGTTACCCACGGGCACTTAAAAAGGTTAAAATCACACCTATTTATAAGGGCAAAGGTGACAAAGCGCAGGCAAGAAACTATCGCCCTATCTCTATCATCCCTGTAGTGGCGAAAATATTCGAGGTGGGTATAAATAAAAGACTCATCCAGTTCCTGGATGAATCTGATATTTTATCTGATCGCCAGTATGCGTATCGCGCTGGTAGATCTACTACTGCATTACTTCGCGAGTTCGTTAGTACGGTTTTACAGGCGCGCGAAAAGAAATTTCAGGTTGCGGCGATATGCTGTGACTTATCACGTGCATTTGATACAGCTGACCGCAACTTGAGAGCCAAATTCCAGCACTATGGTGCAAGAGGGCCTGCCGCAAACTTGATGACGGATTTCGTCACAGAAAGATGCCAAACAGTTATCGGAGACTCAGGTAAAGCTAGATCTCAACCTGGAGTCCCAGATCTGGGCGTCCCCCAGGGATCTTGCTTTTCTAATACTGCATTTGTGCTCCTGATGAATGACCTACCTGGATCGGTGAAAGACGCTGAGGTGTACATGTTCGCTGATGACGTCGCAGCTCTGGTCACGGCACCGAACTTATCTGCACTAATCCAGAAAGTCACGAAGGTCACACATGATTTACAGGAGTGGTTTGCGGTAAATGGTTTTGCACTGAACCTGGATAAAACTTTCTGTGTCCATTTTAATCTTGCGAATAGACCACAACAAGCCCTGGCAGTGTCTGTACGTGATGTTGCTTTGAAGCAGGTATCATCTGTAAAGTTACTCGGGTTCCATGTGGATCGCGCTTTAAAATGGGACACGCATATAGAATCGCTGTGCACACGCCTGAGTCAGGCGTGTTATGCCCTCAGTCGAGTGGCTGCATCAGCCCCGAGGCAAGCGGTACTCAGCTGCTACTTCGCCACGGTTCATTCCCTACTTACGTATGGAACTGAGCTGTGGGGTGACGCGGCGGAGTCGGAAAGACCGCTAATACTCCAGAAGCGGGCTATTCGCGCAATTGCCAGGGTTAAGTGGGACGTATCCGCCAAGCCGTTCTTTATAGAACTTAGCATACTTACCGTTCCCTCAATATTCATCTACCAACTTTGTGTATTTGTAAGATTAAATCTGGATAATTTTGAAAAATTCGGGGCTACACGGGACCCTGAGACGACAAGACATAAGGGCAGATTGAAGACACCTGCTCAGTGTACGTGTGCGGTCCGCAATTATATAACCATCTGCCGGAATGCGTCAGAAATGCAGCTTCTGTTAACATATTTAAGCGTAAATTAAAACTACTACTTCTGAGTAAAGCTTACTATTCGGTTAAAGAATATGTGAATGATAAATTATAGCTAAATAAATTAAAATATATACTTATTGTAATTGATAATCGAATTGTACAATGTAGGTACAAATGTATTTACCATCATCTGACTTGTAAATTTTTATTTATTAATAAAGAATCTGTATCTGTATCTGTAATAAAATCGTAAACCTGTTTTTGACGAATAAGTTGCTGGCAAATGTTATTACTTTTCTATATGATGTTCGCTATAATTTAAACCATTACAAAACTACTTTTCACAAAACTTACCAGTTTAAATACAAGCGTGAGTACAGTCGCCAATTGTGAACCGAATCTATTTTTTTTAGTACAAAAGGGTAAACTCCCGATGTGGTTTCATTAAAATTTTAAAGAAATCGGTTGAGCCGTTTTTGAATAATCGGCCAAGTACGAGTCGGACTCGCGCACGGAGGGTTCCGTACTGTATGGGAGCCCCCCTTAAGTTTTACTTTATTTTAGTTTTATTATTTGTTTTCAAAGTGAATTTAAAACTAAATATTCTGTAAAAATTTCAAGCATCTACCTGTTACCATTTTCAATATAGAGCGAAAAAAGTCTAAAAAATCAGGTTTGTTGTATGGGAGCCCCACTTAAATATTTAATTTATTTTCCTTGTAGTATTCGTTGTTATAGCGGCAATAGAAATACATCATCTGTGAAAATTTCAGCTGCCTAGCTATCATGGTTCATGAGATACAGCCCGGTGACAGACGGACAGACAGACAGACGGACGACGGACAGACGGACATCGAAGTCTTAGTAATAGGGTCGCGTTTTTCCCTTTGGGTACGGAATCCTAAAAATCAACAACAATGTAAACAATTCGAGCGAAATATTCAAATTGTGTATACGACGGAAGGCGGTTTTGCCATTTTTTGCGAAAAATAATTATCTAATTCAAATATAGGACAATAGATATAGAAAAAATATAGGAAAATCTTATTCACCATCTAAGCTACTGGAGCAGTTATGCCAGCGGCCCAGAGCCACGCTCCGTTACTTTAAGGAGCTAGGCTGGCTCGGGTAGACGCTGGAGAGGGAAATGCACAAAACACCCCATGCGGGACGTCAGTGCAGGACTTATCGCCCCCACATCGAATAAGAAAATATAGGACACGTAAGAATTAGTAACGTTTTCGTAAGTAGTATCTATACTCGAGTTTGGACTGTGTTTGGCGATCTTTTTCAAGACTTGAGTACTAGCACTCGGGCTCGTCTCGAATCCCATGGCTTTTTTTTTTTTTTTTTATTCTGAATAGGTTTGCGTTTGACCACATACTACCTGTTGTTAAGCAGATATGCGGTCTAGGTTGTAGCACGCTTACCTAGAAGATACCTATTTACTCGAGATTTGAAGACGCCCACATTGTACTTTAGCGGGAAGACAGACCCAGGCAAAGCGTTCCACATTCTGGCTGTTCGTATGAGGAATGATGATTCGAAACGCTTGGTTCTTATGCGCGGAATGTCCACCATAAAAGGGTGGCGCTTTGGTCGCGTCTGTCTAGCCGTACGATAGAAGAAAGGGGCAGGTGGGACCAGATTGTGCAACTCCTGGGCGCACTCTCCGAAGTGGATCCGGTAAAAGGCCGATAAACACGCTACCTTACGTCGATGCTCGAGACTTTGCAGCTGCGACATAGTCAGAGTGTCGTTGTCGATCAGCCTCTTGGCTCGCCTCTCAATCGACTCCAGAGCCTCCAGTTGATATTTGGCGGAGCCATCCCAAAGGTGAGAGCAGTATTCCATGCACGACCTGACTTGAGCTTTATACAGACTAAGCAGTTGCTCAGGTGTGAAATACCGTCTCACCTTAGAGAGAACACCAAGTTTTTTGGAAGCTAATTGGGCCTTTGACTCTATGTAAGAGCCAAAGTTAAGAGTCGATGAGAGTGAAACGCCTAATAGTTCCAAGCTGTCAGTTACCGGAACGGAGACACCACGGAAAGCGGGAGACAATTGGAAGGGTCTCTTTTTGGCCGAAAACAGACAGGCTTGAGTCTTCGTGGCATTAAACTTGACCAGGTTAGCATCACCCCAGTCAGAAACCGCCTCCAGACTCAAGTTGAGCCGCTCGACCATAGCCTCTCTGTGAGACTCGATCTGTGGCCCGCTGGTTCTTGCATCGGATGTGTAGCTCTCCACGACTGTACTGTCGTCTGCGTACCCAAAGATTCCGGGCTTTAGCAGATCGTTGATATGCAGTAGGAAGAGGGTCGCAGAGAGCACTGACCCCTGAGGGACCCCGGCATTGATAGCCATATGATCTGACGAGCAGCCATCTACGACCACTCGTATCGACCGATTCCTCAAGAAATCTGATATCCATGCGCAGAAATCAGCAGGCAGGCCGTAAGATGGAAGCTTGCCAATTAGGCTCTCATGCCAGACCCTGTCAAAAGCTTTGGAGATGTCCAAGGAGACAGCAAGCGCCTCCCCGTGCTTTTCGATGACCTCACTCCAGATGTGTGTGGCGTACGCCAGAAGGTCCCCAGTAGACCGGTTTCGGCGAAAGCCGTATTGATGGTCACTGAGTAGGTCATTCGCTTCCAGGTACGCCAGGAGCCTGTTGTTAAGGACACGTTCCATACTCTTGCAAAGTATGGACGTGATCGAAATCGGTCTGTAATTGGCAGGGTCGGCACGGCTACCTTTTTTGGGTACAGGCTGCACGTTAGCATGCTTCCAAGATTTGGGCACTTGACCTGTCTTCAGAGATAGGCGAAAGAGGCGAGTCAGCACAGGCGACAACTCAGGCGCACAAGTCCTCAATACAATGGCCGGAATACCATCAGGGCCACTGGCCTTGTTCACATTAAGACTGCGGAGAACCTTGAGAACCTCCTTTTGCCGGATATGTATATCACACATTACAGAGCCACAATTTGGCAAAGTTGGAGGTCTCGCACTACCGGGGTCCAGACGCGAAGACTCAGCAAATTGAGATGCAAATAAATTTGCTTTCTCAACCGCTGTATGGGCCAGCGAACCATTGGGTTTCAGCAACGGAGGCAGTGAGGGGCGGCAGAAGTTCGCTTCAACCGATTTAGCTAGGGACCAGAATGCCTTACTACCCGCAGGGTAAGAAGCAAGCTTATTGCCTATTCGACTAATGTGATCAAAGCGAGCCCTCCGCATAACCTTTTTACAGGACTTAGCAGCCCTATTGTATGCCTTCTTCCTTAGACGAATGTCCCTCGACTTACGGTTTCGAGCATCGGCCCAAGCCAGGTATGCTTGATGCTTTTGCGCTTCGGCGCGTCCACATTCAGGTCCAAACCAGGGCCGAGCTTTGCTAGACAGAGGCACGTCCGAAAATGGGATGAAATATTCCATGGCGGTACGAAGCACATCTGTCACGGCATCCGCGCACGTAGAAGGATCATCGGAAGAGAAGCAAACAGACTGCCAAGGGTAAGATGCAAAGAAACACCGCATCTCATCCCAATCCGTTAACTTGTACCGCCACACTCGCCGTGACCCTTTGGGGCTGGGGTCTGATGGGGAGTAGACGGATACAGATTTCACCAGACAGTGGTCAGATGAACCTAACGGTGAGGAAATCGCCACTGAATAACGGTCTGGATCGGTGGTTAGCAGAAGGTCCAAGCAGTAGGCTGTGTGCGAGTCAACGTCAGGTACCCGTGTGGCGCCTTGAACCAGCTGGGTAAGATCCAGTGTCAAGGCAAGCTTGCGCGTCTCAAGCCCAGCATAGTTAGTGTCTAGGTATGGGTGTAGCCACTCTTTGTGGTGGCCATTAAAGTCCCCCAGGATCACTAATTGGGCCGAAGGGTAGCTGAGTTGAGCAGCATCCGCCGCCTCACTGAGGTATTCAGTGAGTCTGGTTGTCTCCTGGTCCCCGCTATGTGATCGGTATACACAAGCGTAGATAATTTTCTCTAGGCCAGTGTCCGCCAAAGCCCAGAGCACTGAGAAAGAGGGGTCTTCAAACCTTCGAAGGCGCAGAAAGCAAATGTCATCCCGGGCGTACACGCATACACCCGCACGTGGTTTGAAACGGTGCTCCAGGGAATACCCTGGGTAGGAAAGATACGACACGTCGGATGGACCAGCAATCTGCGTCTCCGTGAGAAACAATAGGTGGGGTCGATCTGTCTCAAGATGATGATGGACAGGTGTGAGATTGGAGTGCAGGCCCCGAATATTGCACAGGTGCACTTTAAGTGAGAGGGAGTGCTGCCGCTGTGTATACGTTCTTTTGCTTCTACTGTTTCTCATGGTTATTTGCGGAGTAAAGTAGGTAGAAAGTCGGTAGTGGAACGAGACGTCACTCTGCAGATCCAGTGGTACAACGCACAAACCACACACATCCATGGTAGACTAGCCTGGAGACCGCGGGGACGCCCGAGCCCCCCCAAGGATGTCCATCGGGCCCTCTCGTCCGGTCGCCAACCGGCACGATGGCGCATCCCTGGGATTTTTCGACAGATGGCGGGGCAGCCTTTCATGAGTGGCTAGCTCACTACTTGGGCCCCCTACTATCTGCGGTCGGCCAGCGACAAACCGTGCCTCGGATCCCGCTGCCCTCCACGACTAGTCGGCCGATGCGGCAATCGATGCGTGCACCGTATTCGATCCACCAGAGGACGCTACTGTTCCGACCCGACTTTCAGATTGGCGTCACCAGACTTCGCGCCGGAACACGAGCTCAAGAGAGTCGTTTGGCGGCGCGACTTAGTCTGGTGGGTGGTCTCTCGCCGCGGCTATAGCCTACCACCAGTATGGTTGCTGCCTGGTTAGCACCACCCAGGACCACGTGTGGGGGACAAAAAATAAAAAGGGTTCCTACCCACGGACGAAGGCAGCTCGGTCCCAAACTCGGCGCAACGCTCGGGATGACATCGGTTGCGGTAAGAATATAAATAAGTCCGTATAGGCCAGCTTTTAAGCCCCGAGTTCACCAACGCTTGTTTAAGTTAAACGTGTGATTACTGTATTTAACCAAAGGTTTTTGCTTGTTAAACAGCAAAATTTCGTTAAAAAGCTGTTAAAGATTTAACGGTTGATAAATTAAACATCTGTTGGTGAACTAGGGTCTAAAACCCGAGTTAAATCATCGTTGTTTAAATACAGTAATAAAATCACACGTTTAACTTAGTCAAGCGTTGGTGAACTAAGCTAACTTAAAGTCTCTGACATGGCTAAATGGTTAGTTCAACCAGGACTTACAATTTAACGTGTCATCCGAGCCACAGTAAGGCATAGTTGGGAATGCCACCCGCGGTCACCCATCCGAAAAGTGACCGTGCCGAACGTTGCTTATCTTTGGTGATCGCTGTCTACACAGAGTTATTCATATAAGGCGTACTCGTACTCGTACCTACTAAACTAAAAGATGATTCAGATTATTTATCATTATGAGTAACCAAAATTGCAACTCGGAATTAATAAAATGTACAAAGCATCATTAAAGCAGCACTGAGCAGGACACATAGTTCGAAGAACGGATGACCAATGGGGCCGTAAAGTTCTCGAATGGAGACCACGGAACAGCAAGCACAGTGTAGCACGTCCACTGACTAGGTGGACTGACGATATTATAAAGATTGCAAGAACGCGCTGGATGCAGGCTGCTTCCAAACGGCCTTATTGGAAATCCATGGGGGAGGCCTATGTCCAGCAGTGGGCGCCCTACAGCTGATAGATAGTTATAGCATCACATTTATTTTTGGATTCCGGTTTGGCCCAATTGCAAAAATTTCTCATAATTATGGTTCAAACTCATTTTTTGCTTACATAAATTTTGAATAACCCTATATAAAGCTCAGTAACGCTCTATTTGTATAAACCTTTTCTCCGCTCTGCTATGGAGTTAGGACCTAAAATGTCTCCGTTTAAGTCCATTCGCTGTAAATATTTAATTCCCGTGCATAAGGTGCAAGTTTGTGGCACGCCGCGTGTTATGATTATGACTTGCAAGCTTGTCGTTTCACTTCACTACTTGAGGGGATAAAATGCCTTTACAGCTTTTATATACCTGTTATAGTAATTGTGCGTTTAATTTTATGTTTGTGCACGCATATCAGCAAGTATCTCCTTATCACTTGTAGCACTCAGAGCGTAGTTTGACTTGGCTTTTAAGACCGATTACAGAGGCGCCATAGTAATTGTATTAGCTAAATAGCATAGTTCTACTTATTAATACCTACCTACTATATTAATACCTACCATACCGTTGACAAAGAGGGACGGATACAAGAAAGGATAATATCCGTAGAGTTTTTTATACAAATAACGCGTGAATTTCCTCTGCACACGTTCCAATATAAGCACATAGCTTTTTTCGTGAGGATCCCAAACAATTGAATTATATTCGAGCTTATTCCTTACAAATGAAAAATATAACAGGACAATAGCGTTCCTGTCCTGAAATCTAGCCGTCTGCCTCATCACGAAACCGAGAGATTTAAAAGCTTTTTCACAGATTTCATTGATGTGCCGATTAAAAGTCAGTTCTGCATCTAGTGTCACTCCCAAGTCTCGAATTTCCATGACACGCTCCAAATTGACAAATATTCATCCCCAGCTCGGCATCCCCACGTCCAAAAGTGCCCATAAGACTGACAGCGTTTCCGCGCTGAATAGCTAGTGATATGTTTTGGACCAAATAGTTCCCGGAGCGTTGATCACTCTTTCAGACGACGCCCAAGATCTGATATGAATTTCTTGCCTCTCTGCTCCACGGTCCCGCCGTCTCAACGGCAAATGGGACAAACTCATACGCCGATTCCAGGGCAGAGTATTTAAGACGCTTGCCTTTTGCCGCTGTTTCATGCTTATTATATTGTACACGTTAGGTATATTGTAGTAAGCAATTAAAATAATTGTTGCCCTCCCAAAAATAACGCCTCTATGATAGTCTGAATAAACTCCTTCCGGCTTAGCGCAAGAGTGTTGATAACCCTGTATTTAGTGTGATTTTACACCAATAGTAGTTCCGGTATAATTATTTCCACCTGCTTTTCCCTTCCTTCACTAAATCAATATACAGTTGAAACACTGTTGACTCCATTGAGTAAAAGACAAAGGCTTATTATGCGGGAAATCAAGAATATTAAACGGCAAATAGCTCACTATTGTGAGCCACTTTGAGCTACTGAAACTGGTAAGAGCAAGTGGACTAAAAAGGCCGGTACAGTTATAGCAAGTGGCTAGAGCTGTACCGGCCTTTTATTACTCCCCAGCTGTGGAGGCCATAGGCCTCTGAACCGGCCTTTTTGACGTGAAACGTCGTCTCATAAATCCGCTTCCGCGTTCCGCCTGAGCCGCGCTTGCAAGTGAGAGCGTGGATAAAGCGATAGAGAGGCACGATCGGCCTAAACGTTTGGCTTGGAAAGTTAATTCAACAATGTTTTCTTATGACGTTATCACGTAAAATTATCGTCCGTAAACCGACATTACTGACAGATAACCAATTTTTTTGTAGCCCACTGCTGAACATAGGCGTAGGCGTGAGTAGTCACTAAAGAATAGATTATTGTTATCCACCTTGCTGGCCCAGTGCTGATTGGTGGACTTAGGATTCGCCTTCCTAATGAAACCCGTCAGAAGCGCATGCTCTTGCGGTTTTAATTGTACAATCTAATCTCCTTGTTGGAAAACGTTCTAAACTACGCTTCCAACTGCCTGAGAAGATTGATTGAACTATTTATTGATCACACCGATAACACACAAAAACATTTTGTACAATAAAGTTGCTTAAAACTAGTGCGCAACCTTTTAAAATTAAATAAATATTCGTAGTGCTCGTAGCACTCGTAGCGCTTGTAGCGCTCGTAGCGCTCGGTGTTTGTCAGCGATCACCGAGTGTTAAGCAATGTTCCGCACAGTCAGTGTTTAGATAAATGACCGCAAGTGGCATTTTTAACTGCGGCTGGCTCGCATGCCATGTTAAATTGTAAATCCCGTTTTTTTACGGTTTCACCGTGTCAGTGAAACTAATAATCGGCCAAGTACGAGTCGGACTCACACACCGAGGGTTCCGTACTGTATGGGAGCCCCCCTTAATTATTAATTTTATTATGTTTTTAATATTTGTTGTTGTAGCGGCAACAGAAATACATCATCTGTGAAAATTTCAGCTTTCTAGTTATCACGGTTCATGAGATACAGCCCGGTGCCAGAAAGACAGATGGACATCGAAGTCTTAGTAATAGGGTCCCGTTTTTACCCAACTATGACACCTACTTCGATTAAAACAATTTCTTCCAGGCAACCTTAGGATAGAGTGAGAATGATGATGATGATTATCGTTAGCGAAGTTACCTACATTATGTTACTCGTACCATCACACCCGCACTTTCACCGTAGGCTCTATCAAAAACTATTTTCCGTATAAAAAGACGATCTTTCTCCGAACTCTCAGATGCCATATTGATATGATTTTACGAAGTAGAGCATGAAACTTACAGAAGACCACTTAGTAAATAATCCACTTAGTAAATAATTCGATTAGTGTTTGCTCTCTGTACGCAGCACACTTACCTACTCGTAATAAAAAATAACTAATCAACAGGATCAATCAATTGATTTTACTGAAAATCCTTGCTTTGATTTTTAGAGTTCCGTACCTAAAGGGTAAAAACGGGACCCTATTACTAAGACTCCGCTGTCCGTCTGTACGTTTGTCTCCAGGCTGTATCTCATAAACCGTTATAGCCAGAAAGCAGAAATTTTCATACATGATGTATTTCTGTTGCCGCTATAACAACAAATACTAAAAATCGAATAACCTGAATTTTTAACCGTTTTTCGCTGGATATTAATAATGGTAACAGGTAGATGCTTGAAATATTTGCAGGACGTTTAGTTGTGTATACAATTCAATAAAAATTATTTAAATTAAAATAAATAAAAAATAAAATAAATAAATTTTAGGGGACATCTTACACTCGTTCTCTGACCCCAAACTAAGCAAAGCTTGTGATATGGCTGCCAGAGACTGATATACTACATATATATATTAATAAAATTAATATTTAAGTGGGGCTCCCATACAGTACGGAACCCTGAGTGCGCGAGTTCTACTCGTACTTAGCCGATTATTAGCTTACTTATTCACTGTTCTTATTTTTTAACACGTTATTTTGTGCCGAGGAATCCATGCCTGGAGAGCAGCTGTAACAGCCGGAAGGTTAGCGACCCGTGCGCTCTATATCCGGGCTGGACACTTCTATCTCCAATCTACAATCATGAAGCTTCTCACTCTGGCTTCCCATATCTCGACCTATCTAGGTGTCTTGTGTATAAATTGCCGCAGCATATATTATACGGTCCATCGTGCTAAAGCCTCTTCGGAAACCAGCTTGTTCGGAAAGTTGGAAGTCATTGAGCCTGCGCTCGAGACTTCGTAATGACCCTTGAAGATAAATATCTTAGAATAAAAGTTAAAATTAATTATAGTGACACAATTTTTGATAGTTTATATAACGGACAATTCTATTGTAATAAATAACATAGTTGTACTCTGGAACATAAAGTTTTTTTTAAATAAGGTTGCGTACTGCAAAAATAGTAAGTCCATTTTTTAATACTTTGGCTAGAAAATCTAAGAAATAAATTATAAAATTAAATTTCTCGATCATTTTTACTATAACATTCATCATTACATTGAAACAGTTTACGCGCATAGTGAAAATAAACAGTTTTTACTTGCTCCTCTAAAATTCATAAAAATGGAGTTACGCACTCCATTGCCAACAATACAAAAATGAAACAATAGAAATTTTAAATACTTTGTTTTTGTTACTGTCTTATTGTCTCTGCTATGATAAAAGCTTCATTAGGCCAAGCAACATTTTTCATATTCATTTATTCATACAGTTTAGAGGTACACGTCATCAGTAAAAATATTAATTATTGGCCGACTTATTTAGACGTCATTAGGGTGCTGACGTCAATTTTAGGCAGTTCTTACAAAACCAGTCTCTCTGTAAATGTTTTACTCAACATTTGAATGGCGTAGAAGCTTTTTCGATGGCATATCAGCGACATAACAAATAATGTTTCTATGTGAGACATTGGACATGTGCTATTTATTTTTATCGCTCGCCTTCGGGGAGACATTTGGCTATTTTAGAGGGATTCAGTTATTTCTTGCGTTATTTTTCCTTAGCTTGAGTGTCATATATGCAATGAAATGGAGTTTAAGGGAAAGGATTACCTAGTGATGAGGTATTGACGTGTTTTGTTTGATAAATGGTAATAAAAGATACCCTCAAATTTTTGGGCCTTCTTTGATATGTGACTTAAGATTAATCATTAATAACAATTTTCTGATGTTTACACTCATGTAATTTGATCACGTAGTTATTAACTAGAGTTCTAATGTTATGAGACTTTTTAACGAAATTAAAAAGAATCAATAGCTTATACACTCATATTTCTTGTAGGATTTATGTTATAGGTTGGAAAAAATATAATCATTATCTCTGTTAGCACGATAACCAATCAGGTGAAATGTGTTACAAAATTTTCCGAACTACAATATTTTTAATTTTTTTGTTGAAAACGGTAAACTGATATTTATGAGTACCTAATAATCTCTGTAATTAAAAATAGGTAGGTACGTAAGAAAAAATTAATACTGAAAATATGACTCCACAAAAACAAAAATAAGTGAAGGTGCTAAACATGGCTTACCCACAAAAAAACTATTTACATAAGAACAAAAGAAAAACCATTTTTATTACAAGCTTTTCTTTAACTTGCAATGGATGTACGTATGTACATATATGCATGTAAATTCGGGTGGAATCTTGCAAGTTAAATTCTTATTTCATTATCTACTAGCAACCCGCCCCAGCTTTACACAGGTGTATAATACATACAAACCTTTCTGTTGAATCCCTCTATCTATTTAAAAAAAACGCATCATTTTCCGTTGCGTAGTTTTAAAGATAAAAGCATACACAGAGAGAGACAGACAGCGGAAAGCGACTTTGTTTTATACTATGTACTGAATATTTCATTTGGTAAGATTTGTAGGTATGTACGAGTAAAACAACTTATGAGTAATAAATGAAGCACATTTCTTACGCCAATACTTCAAACGTCACTCCTTTATAATGAAGGGCAACAGGGCAACCCATCAAAATTAGTCTTCAAAGTGGCAGCAAAAAGGCGCGATAATTAAAAGAAATTAAAAATATCTTTTCACTGCCCTGAACCACAATAATCTCTCAACTCAATTAATTTATCATACTTAGCAGCAGAACAAAACCCTTTGCGAAATTGAAATTTATCGCACCACCCGCTCTCAAGGGAAAACCGAGAACCACTCATAATTGGTTACTTTATCGCACTAATTAATAAATAAATATTAATAAATATTTATTTATGAGCGGGCCTGACAGTATAATGTTTGTTTTATTTTGCTTAAGTAGAAGTTAGCTGGCTGTGTGCTGAAATAATTTTATTTCCCTTATGTGTCTATTGTTTATTAATGAACGGGTTGAAACCCGAGTGAACCCTCGGTGAGTCCTCGGTGAACCGAGGACATATTTACATGTTCTATCATATATTTTATGATAGTTTTAGTAAGTATTAATCATAATCTTAATGAAATATATTAATCTAAGTAAGGAGTAAAAATTAGAATACTGAGCTTTAGCGAGGGAATCAAAAGAGCAAAAGCTTGTGAAAAATCTTTGCACTCGAGTGCAACACGTAACTTTTCATCCCACCTCGGCGAGAAAATGACTAAAGTCGTCTACATATCGTACTGTTTCAAATACTTTTCGTACGATTGTTGAGGGAGAAAGCTCATTTGCGCATTGGTAACAGTTTCAGTCTATTTTGTTGGCGTCAAATAAACTTCCTCGTTTATAGAATCACTAATTTAAGTATTTCACTTGTTTTCAAGTTTCTTGTTTTTAAAATAAGGTACACCCAACACACAATAAGACGTGAAAAGAACATGGCGCGCGCAAAGCAAATTACAAAAAAGTGCACCAAGAAGGTTCCGAGTCTGAGTTTTTAACTAATTAAAAAATGTTGCATGATAAATTCAGCACCGTGGAGGTAGAAGTAAATAGATTTAATGATGTTATGAATTCACAAACTTAGTGCAAACGATTTTCTAAATTCAATTTTACTTCATCCTCTATTGGATAAAAATGGCTTTTGCACTCAGATTTTGAAGAGCAAAAATACTCTTTCCGCCATGGGGGATGAAAAAATATGTTTATATCATTAAAATCAAAAATTTATACTACCGTATCGGCTTTTGCACTCAGATTTTGAAAAGCAAAAATACTCTTTCCGCCATGGGGGATGAAAAAATATGTTTATATCATTAAAATCAAAAATGTATACTACCGTATCGGATTTGCAATACAATACGACAATACTTTAATAACATCACAAAAGTAACAAAAGCGACAGACGAAGCAGAGATATCAGAAAGGCACAACAGGCGTTATTTTCTCAAATTTCAATATTTTTCATATTTTTTTTACAAAACACTTAGTACTAGGAAGTTGTAACTTGGAAATATTATATTATTATCTAAATCTTTATTGTTATTGAAACTAATGTGGTCTCCACACAGTCAAAGCCATCATCCATCACCCTTCGTGGGTAGGCCTACGACCTGCAGTGGACTATTAAAAAGGCTGGTACAGTACAGTATCGTTCATACCTATATTAGTATAACAATAACCCAAATTTAACATATTAACAGAATTAAGAAAAAATGTTTTTCGCAAAAAATGGCAAAAAAAATGGGACTACCTCAGGAGTATATACCCTTTCGAACTAAAAACAATAATTGGCGAATTATCGATATGAACATACACAAAAAAAAACATACTGACAAAAATAGAATCTCCTCCTTTTTGGAAGTTGGTTAAAAATGAGAGTGATTTCACGTCATATAAAGTAAAAAAATGTACTCGTCTCTTTCCGCTTAACAACGCATCTAGGAAACAAGTCCGTTTACATTATGTATAGCCCAACATTCAAACTCCCGTATCTCAAACAAACCAAAGTTTGATCCAACAGGCCCTCAAAGGTAAGCAGTTGTATAATCAACTCTAAATGGCCCAAACTTGCGGGTTGGGGCCATTCCGACGAAAACAGGATATAATTGGTTTAAACTACCATTTTCCATTACAGTTCCCTAGCCTTATCACACGCGAGTAAATGTGATATTGTAAATGAAATAACAATAAAGGTACATTTTTTTAGGTGGGTAACATTTTGAATTTTAAATAAATTATTATAAAAATACAACTTTTTAAACACAAGCTTTTGAGATCCTGGATATCATGTAGCAGCAGAGTGCTAGCCAATACAAGTAAAACGAGCCCAAACACGACGGGTCTATCATATTTAGTACGGGTGTTCCTATAGCCACCTTCCGACTCCATCATCAGATTAAGCTCCATGGTACCGTATCTTTGCATTGTCACGCGGTATACATACAAATGCGTGCAAAATTTCAGCTCAATCGAAAACCGGGAAGTTGGTCAAATTTAACTTGCAAGATTCCAGCCGAACTTACATACACACATAGGTACATCCATTGCGAGTTAAATAAATAAAATAAAAAAAATAAAAAATAAAATTCATTTATTTCAGGCATGTATGGCCCATATTAGCAAGATTACATATAAATTCCATGGTTTCACACAATTCAATAAATCAAAATTAACAATAATTAAATATTAAATAAAAGCTAGTTAAATTATGAGCGTTGTTTTTTTATTAAAATTATCATATTGGTGAGAAATAAAAACAGTTAGCGAGTGTGAAGTTAGCTACAAGCTGCGCGAAACCCAGTCCTTGCTCTGGTTTTGTGCAGCTTGTAGCTAACATCACAACCGCCAAGAAGATGCAAATAATTTGTTTTTATTCAAGAAGTTTGATTCAACTTATACTAGATGTAATATAGTGAACACCTTATAGTTTTCAGTAAACTATGAAATTGGATAAATAATAATAATCTATATTTTTTCAGTTTTCACAAAAATTTGGAACATAGAAGAAGAATATTTTTCCAATTTGAATTTCGAATTGATAGACTTAATTAGTCTGGAATCGCCCACTGAGCAAAAGCTTCTCTAATGCTTTTATTTAGTTTTTTTGTCCCGTTGTCTGTAATCAAATCTTGCAAGTTAAATTTGATCCACTTTCCTATCACCGATTGAGCAGAAATTTTGCACACATGTGTAAATCGCGTGACAATGCAATATTATGATGGCATGGTGCTGTTTTGATCATGAAATTGGAAGGTGGCCAAAGGAACTTAGCTATGAAACGACACAACCTCATCGAGTTTGGATCTTGGCGAGTGGTTTGTTTTACAATGGTAACCAGGATCTGATGATGGAGCTGAGAGGTGGTCATGGGAATTCTGTAATGAAACCATGCAACCTATCGAGTTTCGGTTTGTTTGCTTCGTCTTGGCAAGTACTTGTTCAGTAAAGACTTGTTTAAAAACAGGTCTTTTTAAATATAATAGTTGTTTATGTGCTCATCGCTGAACCAAACAGGCTGATGATGACAACTCATTAACGACGTTACTTAGTAGGTATATTACTTCATCAAACCTATTACGCATCTATTACTTTCAACTTTATCTTAATTGTTTATAGGGCCACGGTCCCTTTTATCGCAGCTCCTAAGGCTTTGGACCTCAATTTATGATCACTTCTGAAGTTTCTCTATTATCGACTTATCTACCGCCGTTATTCATAAAGAACGGTTATTGGGACACCAGAGGTCCGTGAGATGGCCACAGCTTCTTATCAGCAAGAAGTTAGGCTAGGTTGGTTGAGGAACAAATACTTTCAGAGAGACAGTTCTCACCAAGCGTAGTGTTTTCTGCACAAATCAACACACACTCATTTACACAGCGTAGGTTTTCATTGTAAAGAAACAAGGAATGCAATTTAGACTGGAGACATTTAATTTTATAAAGAGAGATTATTATTGAAACACCAGATGTCCATGAGATGACTAATAAGCCACCATAAACTCTCTTAGGCACACTCCCGTAAAAGTAGGTTTGACAGCAAAAACTAAGGTAATTTTGATTGTAAAAGAAATAATTTCAGTTTTTAAGCTGAGCACACTGAACGTCAACAATCTTGTTAAACAATAGTACAATAATAACAAATTATTTTAAGGGCTCTAGTTGCTTTCAGTTGTATTCAAATCGAGTACTGAATATGGATTATATGGAATGTCAATGATGATGTCAGTGTATTGTAGTGTATTTTATTATAAAGTATGCTTACCTAGACATAGGTAAAAATTGTATAACACGATATAAATAACCATTGTGCACGTAGTGACACCGCCACAGCGACTGCATAGTTTTTTGTTAGGTTACTTCATGTGTCCTTACGTGATGCAGTAACTAATTTTAGCGGTGAAAGCTCAAGAACAGGTGCTACAAGTGAGGACACCATCGACGTAATTGAAGAGTATGTTTGCAGGTGGTCTGTTAAGTTGTTCTCTTTTCGCTTCTCGATCACACCTTACTAAAGGCAGGAGCTTTTGGAATGTGTTACTCTGGAACAATTCCTAATCAGTGGTTTTCGTGTATAATAATTTACGTAAAGGCGGTTGTTGATGGGCCGAAGTGTTTGTAATGATTATTAATGAGGATGATGGCGGCAACAGTCGGAATTTAGCGGTTTTGTAGATGATGAGTTTGTAGTCCAAACAATAATTATGCATCAAGGGTTATATAGAAGGTAGCTAAATATTATAATCTTAACGATATTTTCAATCGTCTTAGGTTCAAAAGTATTAATTATTTTTGTATATATTATACAGTAGAGCAGCGGATTGGCAAATTGAAATGGCAGAGGGCAGGGAACATAGCACGGAGGGCTGTTGACCGATGGGGTCAAAAAGTTTTCGAGTGGAGACCACTTATATACCGGCAAGCGGACGGAAGTACTTATAAAGACCGCAGGATCAAACTGGATGCAAGCCGCTACCAACCGGTTTTATTGGAGATCCTTAGAGGCCTATGTCCAGCAGTGGACGTTTTATGGCTGAAATGTTGACAGTTGCTGGAACCATTGTTGACATCGTTGGCAATAAAGTAGGTATACTGCTAACAGTGCAAAATCAAAGCCTTTGCCTAACTAGTGATACTGATACTGATTGTGGACATCCCATACAGGCACGGTAAATATACCATTACCGTGATACAGGTTTCCATAATCACTAGTTAATAGCTACGTACTAGTAAGTACCAATATACTTTTAATAACTGGAGATCGTTTCATCTTTTTTACCATGTTCTTACATTTATTTGATTTATGAGTTACTTTCTAAAATCTTTAATTCAAAGTGAACCCAAGTAGCCCTACAAGGGCGGAATGCCTCCACCTGGCGCAGAAACTTTCGACAGGTCTTTGATAGAATTCCAAATAGGATGTCCTTTGCCCAAAGTTCGGTGAAACGTTTCCGTACTCTTTTTACAAGCAAGAATTACATTTTCCTAAATCAAGGCGGCATAATAAAGTTCGGTTAAAACATTGTCTTAAAACCTAACTTAACTTTATCTAGACAATTTATAGTTCTCCAAAGTATATTACAATAATTACACCACAGCTATTTAGGTACTTACATGATTACATCATTTTGTGTAGTGCTTGAGCTTTAAGATAAAAATGCAACAAATAGCAATTGCACAAAAATGAAAAGCAAGCGATAAGCGCGAACGAACAGAACAACTGTGCGCAAGCATAACACAGAACAGGTTCTTATCTACAGTAACTAGTCGTATACATAATATTACATTCTGACATGGCTAGACGGTAAACACCCAAGACTTTAATTTAACGTGTCATCCGAGCCACAGTAGCGCTTAGATGGAAATGCCTAAGTAGAAATGGTGCCTAACTATATTCAAGCTAGACATTTCATGAAGTGTACTAAGGGTGCCGTAGACATCGAGCATAGTAGCTTTTCGGAATTACCAATCTGTATTTTGAACAAATAGTATTGAAATACATTTTTTGTGTTCGTTGTAGGCAATATCTATCAAGTGGTTAACCACTTGAACGTCGCCGTCTCAAATCCATTTTTGCAACTTACGTCACCGTCTCGAATCCATTTTTGCATGAAACGTAACTGCCCCGTGTCAAATTTTTCGCGCGCGGTTGCATGGTATCCGTCCCTCTAAAAACGTATATCAAAGGAACAATAGACAAGCTACGTTCTAATAAAAAATACTTTGGAGTAGCCTAATGTATTGGCAAAAGTATTTTTATATGTCTATGATTCAAGTCTACACCTTAATACTTTAAAAAAAATGGTAAACTTCCGACAACAGTACTTACCGAACCTCCCGCCATCCCCAACTTTAGAACACAATATTTCGATCATAACACAATTATCAGTATAAATCACATACACCATTCGAAAGGAAAAGTAGTAATATTATATTTGTAAAAAAATCTGCAAAAAAACACTATTTCATTGTTCAGGGTGAATATTTGGCTAAGTAGGTATTTTAACGTGACCTGTGACCAAGAAATAAATATCTAGGTGGCAGTGATGTTAGCTACAAGCTGCGGATAACCCAATCCTCCCGCAGATCTTAAGTGAGCTTCAGTCACGATTTAATTCATTCACTCACACACATCTCATTAATATTATATAAATTTATTTATCCATATACAAATACATACAACCTGGCAAATAAGTATAACAAAAATAATTAGATACTTAGTTTTAAAATTTAAATATACCTATGTAATGTGAAAGTCATTTAAATTAGTATATAAAAAAGGTGTACCTACTTCTGAATCAAGTGTGAAGTGTGTATAAACCTCAACTACACCACAACGGTCAAAAGACCAGTAGATAATTTGTACCCTGCCATACAGGCTCCTATGAGACCTAGTGCGTGGTTCAAGTATAATTTTAATGGTACTTAAACGTACCACTGTATGTTAGTTTAGTTAATAGTACCATATTTTTCATTTGATGTTAGAACAAATAAAGAATTTATTTATTTATTAATTATCAGCAGCTTGAGCTAGCATTACAGCCGCCAAGATTCGACCAATAGCTGTAGTAGTTATTATCAAATTGGTATTGGTAATAAATCATAGAAGCAACCAGTGTACGAGGCCGCCAAGCTTTGTTCAATCTCAGCCATAAATAGTCTAGTTTAATCACCTACTTTAGTACCATTCCATCGCACTTAGAACTCTTAAATAGGCATTATTTCTTCAACATTGAATCAGGTTTAAGTTATATTGCATGTATAAATACTTAAACTTACCAATATAAGTGAGTGCAATACTGTATAAACTTGAATATTTTATACATTTTAATTTACGAGTATGCATCGTTTTTAAACAGTAACGAATAATGATGAGGATAGAAAGGTTTGTAAGTCCATGAATTAATTTTTGGTTTAAGTTTACATGGAAACTACAGTAGTTGACATAATATTATGTCAACTATGGCGCTGTATAAAAATTTACGGAACCACATAATATGTAGTACATTTTTATACTGCGCCACTAATTGGAACGGAGAAGAACTAATAAAAATGTGTGGAACCACACGAAAGTGATACCTAATCATGTTCTTACTATGCAAAACCCATGCCAAGGCCTCGTCAAGGGCTTTGTACCATAAAAAACATTGGTCATCTGTAAAAGTGATAACGTCATAAGAAAAAAACATTGGTCATCTGTACAGTCGGTTAACGGACGATAATAATTTTAAGAGATAACGTCTTATGAAACTGTTGTTGAATCAATAACTGAAACAACCCGAACGCTTAGGCCGCTCGTGCTTCTCTATTGCTTATTCCGCGCTCTCGCTTACACGCTCAGCTCACGTGGAACGTGACACCTTTTCGTGCATGCAGCCGGCGTGCATCGATCTGTAAGAAGTTATCACGTTAAAAAATCAATAAAAAATAAGTTCATGCACCACCCAGTGTCCTGCCCACAATGACTTACGGTGCCGAAACATGGACGCTGACTAAAGAGGCTACACCTATACAGAATGAGAGTCGCACAAAGGGCAATGGAGCGTGCCATGTTAGGTATCAGTTTAAAAGACCGAGTTCGTAATACGGAAATCCGACGAAGGACAAAAGTCACAGATGTTGGAAACCGTATTACGAGACTCAAGTGGCGCTGGTTAGGACATGTGGCTAGGCGTGGTGACGCCCGGTGGAGTGGATCCCTGACTGAGTGGCTTCCAATAGCAGATAAGCATTCAATAGGCAGACCACCAGCCCGATGGGTCGACGACATCAGACCCATCGCTGGTCAAGTGTGGATGCGATTGGCCCAAGATAGGGAACAATGGCACATAAGAGAGGAGGCCTATACCCAGCAGTGGGTCGACACAGGCTGATGATGATGATGCACCACCCAAGTTATTTTAGAGTAGTGGGCAATATAATGCAACGCTAACTTGGTTCAAATGGAAAATAGGTACAAATGAATGCACAAGATGAAACTAGTTGCATAACAAATATTTCATTTGAAAGAGTAATGAAAGAATTATGGAGAAAAATGTTATTATTCCCAGCTTATCTTAGCATTTCATTGCTATGCAGCTCCAGTACCCGGGTGATATTAAAGTTTTTAATCAGTGCACTAAATCTGTTTAAGCACCTTTGTCTTGGCACATTTCGAGAGCTCAGCAGCAAACTGCAGAGCAGGTTGAAAATTAGCATAGAAATAGACTTCATACATACCTTGGTATTGTGCACACATGGAATTAAATTTTGGCATACCTGTCTATGATCAGATATTAACTGTAGGAAGTTCTACTGCACTTTTAAAAACAACATGTTGTATAAGCATCCAAAAGGCAAATCTTTTGCTTCAAGTACAAATTCTTATTTTTATTCTGTTGTGGGCGATAAGTTTTGCACTTACGTCCCGCATGAGATGTTTTGTGAATTTCCTCCTCTTACGTTTACCTGAGCCAGCCCAGCTGCTGACACTACTGATCCAGTGAGTATAACCAGTGGAAATAAAAAGTGGTGGCAATGTAGATGACGAACCTGAAGATAATGCAGAAGCGTCATGTAATCTTTTAGCTATTCTAGCTTTCTGGCTTTGCCATGACACAGATCATGCTCTACAGTTATTTTCTTGCAGAGACATCCACGATAAAGTGGGCTATCAGAGGCTCTCAATGTCATTACTACACATTTTATACATGTGACTATTTAAGTTGCAGTGACCAATTATGAGGCCTACCATAAGTCGAGATTCTCCTTTGCCGCTGTAACTTCAAGTACCTGAATATACTCGTAGATAGAATGATGACAGAAAAGAAAAGTGACTCCAAGTGCCAACTCATATCATTTACTATCATCTACAATTTATCATTTATCATCATTTTTAACCGTAAGACGTTCTCTGTGGTACATAAGTAGGTATAACACTCTCTTTGTATAGCATAATCAAATAATTGTAAATTTTAGTTAACAAAGGGCACGACCCTCGAGTCTGTTGTTAGTAACTTTAAAAAATATAATAACAAAAGAATAGATTTCAATACGTTGTTGACCACTGGCACCTTCTTTTTTAGTTTAATCCTTCAAAATTAATAAAAACCCAAAAAAATACCACCCTTCAAATTAAAACGATTAAATTATTGCACGGCTTCCGCAAGAATATTATTAAAGTGACTTTGACTAAAATTACTTAAAGTTTCAATATCCGCTTTCAAAAATAAATTGAAACGGCAAAATGAAATGTTCAAAGTACTTTGAAGTGATGAAACGTACAAGTTAGCATGGAAAATAACAGTAATTCAGAGATATCAGGGCGTTGCAAATAGCAATGAAAACGTGAAAATTTTCAAACGAAAAAGTACTGAAATAGGAAAATTTTGTCCTTGCTGTTTTCGTGTATTTAATTTTTCATTAAGTTTTGATGTGATATTGTTCACTTCCATCAATCCATCAGCCATAAGAAGTCCACTGCTGGACATAGGCCTCCCCTATGGATCTCCAATAAGACCGGTTGGAAGCGGCTTGCATCCAGCGCGATCCTGCGGTCTTAATGAGGTCATCCGTGCACCTTGTGGGTGGACCCACGTTGTGGGTGGACGTCCTACGCTGCGCTTGCCGGTACGTGGTCTCCACTCGAGAACTTTCCGACCCCATCGGTCATCAGTCCTCCGCGCTATGTGCCCTGCCCATTGCCATTTCAACTTGCCAATCCGTTGGGCTATGTCGGTAACTTTGGTTCTTCTACGGATCTCCTCATTTCTGATTCGCTGATTGAAGTGATTGTTCACTTGATTAACTTTTAATAATTATGTGTTCTACTTTTTATAGAATTGATATCTGTTTTTTTTGTGTAAATGTATTAGTATTCTTTTATAAGTTACGCACATATCACGCTATTTTTACTGTTTAAGTAATAGTTTCGATTCAAACTATTGACGGGCAATGTTTCCGTCAAAATTTCTGGAAAATGTGAGATTTAAGATCTACAATAAACCATCAACCAATCAACAATTTTAGGGGTTTATTCTGTACTTCTACATCAAAACTAACAACTTTTGTACTGCGATTTTTGTCATAACTCAAACATAATATTTAATATTATATCAGCTGTTCCATACATTTTGTTGCGGGTGAAAGATATTTTTCTACGGAACAACAATTTATATTTTGAGTTTTGACTAATTTTGTTAGTTTTGATGTAAAAAATAAACCTCTAAAGAATGCCAATTGGTTAGGAATAACCCTGTATATACATCAGGGTGACAATATACAAAGAGTTTCCATAATTATTTCGTGCGCAACTAATATGAGGCAAACACATAAAACACATCATCTAAATCCAAAAAAATAAGCCTACTAGAAAATTAACTAAAGTTAACCATAAAGTACTCTGAAATCATTAATCTGTTGAAATTATCTGCTAGTCAAAGTTTATGGTAGTGTAAGTTTTGTGTAAACTTGGCAGCTAAACCGCACAAAGTTTTCCTCACACATAGTAACTTATTAAGTACTAAATTGAATCAAAATGCAGTGGAAGTTCTCCGAACTGAGCTCCATTTACTATTGCATTTCAGTTACTTGAAATCGAATCAAACTTTTGACAGATCTGCAAATTTGCAACGTTGGATCGACACCACTCTATTTTGCTCTACCTGACTAGACTGAATTGTGATTAGTAACAGACTTTTTAGATATTTTTGACCGACTTCCAAAAAGGAGGTTCTTTGTTTTTCTGTAGGTACCTATGTATTTTTTTGTGTATGTTCATCGATAATATATGTATACGTAAATAAATAAATAAATAAATAATACCGCCGATTGTGAACCGAATCAAAATAATCTTTTTCAGTTCGAAAGGGTATACTCCGAAGTAGTCCCATTTAAATTTTAGAGAAATAGGCTAAGCCGTTTTTGAAAAATCAACATTAATGTAAAATTTTCGAGTAAAATATTCGAATTTCGTACACGATGGAAGGCGGTTTTGCCATTATTTGCGAAAAATATTTATCATTATCCAGAATACCATTTTAAATTAAATCTCATTAGTTAGAGTGAAGACTAGTAGAGTTATAAAAAGTACTTAGTTAATAATTTGCCTCAGTTCCTTCGTCCGGCTAATAAGTACACTTATAATAAAAGCGTAGCGAAGCACTCACAGCGTAGTTTGACTAGGTGTTCTTTAGCGATCATTGAAGTTAAGCAACGTTCAGTACGGTCAGTTTTCGGATGGGTGACCGCGGGTGTCATTTACAACTGAGCGCTACCGTGGCTTGGATTACACGTTAAATTGTAGGACCCGGTTGTTTTAACCGTTTAGCCATATGTAAGAGACCTTCAGGCGGCTCTAAAAAGTTCTGACACCAAGGCTAGCCACCCGGCCTATACGAACTTACCTACTTACTATAACAGTGCAGAATGGAAACCGCTGTGCATACCGCGTACGCATGGTAATGACTAGGTAACAGTATTCCGTCTTCATACAAACGGTCGGAACGTGAATCATACTTACGCGCCTCGGATTTCGGTATGGTCATGGTATGCTAGTCAGTCGCGGCGCGACCTTGTGACAAACAAACGTGTGGATTTGTTTCTATTAAGCGTGCGATATACATATTTAGGGTTCCTCGTTTTACTATGGAACCCTAAAAACATCAAAGAACACAATGTCTTCCTTTTTCATTCACAGTAAATTTACTTTTTTGACCGACGAATCAACCGGAGGAGGTACTCAATTCGACGCGTATATTTTTTTTTTATAAATAACCACGCATAACTTTTTTTGTAGTAGTCCAATTTCAATAATTCTTATTTTATTGGAAAGAGTATACTTCGAAATTGGTCCCATTAAAATTTTATTGAAATCGACTGAGCCATTTGTGATAAATCAACAATAATGTGACAAATGTAACATCGATCCGTGCGCAATGTTCCCGAATTCTGTACACGGGTAAGGTCGGTCATGCGGTTTTTTGCGAAAAATAAATATTTGTAATAAATTTAACAATTTTACATCAAAATAGATAGAAACTAGAAAGAAATTCGAGTAGGTAAAGAGTAAGGTAAGTAGATGAAATTAAAATACTGAAGGCGGGCAGTCCTAGCGCGTCATACCTACTCACTAAGTCAACCGTATTTTATCAACCGTGCCGTGTAAAAGAAGCTTGAAGCTAATGCACGTTATTATGTTACAAGCTACATTGAGTTCGAATAAGAAATATAAATCTGCCATCTTTTGCTAACGCAATAATTTAATTTATATAAACCACTTCAACTTGAATATGATTGATAGACTTTAGTTCTCACTAAAGCCTTTACAAGATGAGTATACGATTTCAGGTCACGTCTTCTCCTTAAATTGCAAAGCGACTGCTGTTTTGGGGTGTGTGTAAAGATCAAAAGCAAAAAGCCGCGGGCTACGCAAGGTTGCAGCAAAGCAAAAAGCTACTGATACGTGTTACGTAGACATGGACGTAACTTCATAAGTATAACGTTATTAAACTTGATACGTCGTATGAAGTTAGCAGTGATTTTTAAGTGATCTTCATCGCGTGCTTGTATTTGTGTAGCGCTGGTTAATAGCTAATAGCGTAGTTTGACTGTTTCTTATATAACAACTAGCGATCCGCCTTGGCTTTGCACAGGTTTATTATACATATAAAACTTTCTCTTAAATCACTCTATCTGTTAAAAAAACCGTATCAATATCCGTTGCGTAATTTTAAAGATATAAGTATACATGGGGACAGACAGCGGGGAGCGACTTTGTTTTAATACTATGTAGTGATAGTGACTACCGAAGTCAGTCTTCGGATTGGTGACGGTGAGTGGCATTTAAAACAGAGAACTGATGTAGCTCGGATGACACGTTAAATTGTAGGTACCGGTTGTTTTAACCGTTTAGCCATTTTAGATGCCTTTGTGCGGAATGAACTCGAACACCAGGGCTAGCTACGCGGTCTATTATTATTATTTCAGCCTGCGTTGTCCCACTGCTGGGCAAAGGCCTCCCTTCCCTCCTTATCAGGTCACCACCGACGCGGTCTATACGAACTAAAAACATATGTGTTTATTTTTATGGTTTGGATGTACCGCTTTTTGGGACAATTGACCGAAACTCGTTTTATTTATGAAATACAACAGTTACGTGTAAGTATTTCACGTTAAGTGATAATTAATGACCTTCAAGTATGTACCTACATAGTTAGTATTACGTCTTGTAAAAAGTCATTAAGCCCGATTACAGAGACGCCAGCGTAATTATATTAGCTAAATAGCATAGTTCTGTTTCTTTTTCACTTTAGGCATTCGATGGAGAGAACGCTTTTTACGTTGCTTTTAAATTTACGCTGGCGTCTCTGTAATCGGGCTTATTATCTCCGTAAATAATTTGGTACTGTATCATTTACTTCTTTCTGTAATTACATTATGTGCTTTATAAATTTTATGTATATCTATCTATGCATTGTCTATTTATGTAGTAGTATTATTATGTTAGGTATTGTGTGTAGTATTAGTATTTAGGTTTATAGTGCTATTTTTAGTATTTATTGTACTCCCTGTCAAATATTTTTAGCACATTCCTTTCCGTACATGGGTTGCCTGGAAGAGATCGCTTTCAGCGACAAGGCCGCCTAGTGTTGTTTGTGTTTATTTAAACTAAGTATATTTAAACTAATTAAGTGTATCAAAGTTTTATTTGTGTGTATTTATTATATCTTTACATCCCAGAGTAGCAAATATAATGCAGATATCCTTAGGAAGTATAAACTTGTATAATAAACGGAAAAGTTATCGTTATCATGTGACTCCGTACAATTTTATTCGTTTCTTTGTTTTCACCAGGGGCATTTTACACATAATTATAGAGGAGCCATACGAATTATACCGAATTTTTGTGTAGGTACGAATAAACTTAAACTAACAGTACTGAGTATGGTTTTGAACTAAAATACTTGATAATTTTTGGAATTGCTTAAAGTCAGGCAAACATATTGCTTGTTGCGTAAAAGCAAACACTTTGCAGTTGAAGTGATTTTACTCTAGCTCTGCAAAATCGTTTTCCTACAAAAGTAAAACATTGAAATCCAATCAAAATTTCTGGTTTGTTTAGTTTTGTTGGCCTTTGGCGTGCAAGCTTGAATGAGCGTCAACAGCCGGGAAAAGTTTAACTACGTGGCTCTCTCACTTAAAGATAGGCGATGCAATGATGCCGATGAAACTGCTACTGTAATAAGTACCAAAACACTAAAAGCTAGCTCACTTTTTACAGCGAATAAGTCCGCTCTATACCACCAACTCGCCTGTTGGTAAGTGACGTTAAGTAAGTGGTTGAAGATGAAGCACGCAGACTTAGAAGATACCTATTCACTCTTAGGAAACAGGAAAGCTGGAAAACTGTTAAATTTCCTGGCAGTGCGAATCAGAAAGGTTGAGTCAAACCGCTTCTTACGTATCGAGGGAAAATCGATAGTGTATTGGGTGGTAATGAGGCGTCTTTCTGCTTGTCCTGTAATTGTAAAAAAAATTAGGACATGTATTTTTTCTCCTGTCAATCAAACAATAAATGACAAAGATAAACCTTGTCAAAGTTTGAGAGTGGGGGCCCGTGACGTCACAAGTGCGACGTAGTCTGTACCTATAGTAGAGCAGTCGTGACGTCACGCAGAACTTTAAGTGCTATATCTTCGTCAATTTTTGTTCAATTGACAAAAGAAAACATACGTGTCCAATTTTTTTTTTTCTATCTGACGGACCAATTTTTTTTTGTCATTAAGCCTATTCCGGCCTATTTTCGGGTGCAGAATTCGGCTACGCCTGAACTTGTCTCGCAAAGCACCCAAGGTGCTTTAGGGTGAATAGGTGAATGGTGCTGAATTATACCTAAAATAATAATTGGCCAAGTACGAGTCGGACTCGCGCACGGAGGGTTCCCTACTGTATGGGAGCCCCCCTTAAATATTTATTTAAATTTAATTTTATTATTAATTATTGAACTAAATTTACAATTTAATATTCTGTGAACATTTCATGTTACCAATATAAATATCGAGCGAGAAACGGCAAAAAAATCAGGTTAAAACCTTAACTATTAATTTTATTAACTTTAAATATTAATTTTATTCTGTTTTTTCAAAATTTCAGCTTTCTAGCTATAATGGTTCATGAGATACAGCCTGGTGACAGACAGACGGACAGCGGATTCTTAGTAATAGGGTCCCGTTTTTACCCTTTGGGTACGGAACCCTAAAAAGAGCATGACTGACTGACTGACTGACGACTGATGACTGACTCCCATATATCTGCAATAAGATCGGTTGGAAGCGGCTTGCATCCAGCGTGATCCTGTGGTCTTGATGAGATCAACTGTCTAGCTCGTAGGTCGACGTCCTACGCTGCGCTTGCCGGTACGTGGTCTCCACTCGAGAACTTTTCGACCCGATTGGTCATCAGTTTTCCGATCATGTAGGTTAACATATTTCTTTCTCTCGTTTCATTGGAACCCAGCCCTTAATCCTATAAAACCATTTGTGACCAGTGATCGGTTCATGGGAAATACTCTCGGTGGCAGCGTTTCTTTTTAAAAAGAACGGATTTGACTGCGTGCAGTGAAAAATCGCTTTGCAGCTTTCAACTTTCAATTTAGATTATATTACGTAATTTTCTATAAAATAGCAGTTCTCCGAACAGTTGACCTTGTGACACGTCTCTTGAAGATGAATAGACGTGTGACAAGGTCAACTGTCATAAGCCTATATTTTGACTTGCTCTTGACCGATTTGGTTCATACTCACATATTTTTTAAGGTTCCGTACCAAAAGTGTAAAACGGGACCCTATTACTAAGACTCCGCTGTCCGTCTGTCCGTCTGTCTCCAGGCTGTATCTCATGAACCGTTATAGCTAGAATGCTGAAATTTTCACAGATGATGTAATTGTTGTCGCTATAATAACAAATACTAAAAACAAAATAAATTTAATAATTAAGGAGGGCCATTCCCATAAAACAAACCTGATTTTTTTTTTCATTTTTCGCTCTATATTAATAATGGCAATAATGGCATTAAGTTCTATATTCACTTCAATAGTAAATAATAAAATTTAATTAAAATAAATATATAAGGGAGGGCTCCCATACAGTACGGAACCCTCTGTGCACGATTCCAACTCGTACGAAATACCTATGACCCTGTAGAACCTTAGTAACGACTTTCGTCGAGATTTGTTGAAAAAATTCGACTTGTGGAGGACAACTAACATCCGGACAGATGAAACCAAAATCACCGTGTTAAAACGGAGACCTTCGCTATCGCTTCCGTCAATTGCTGACCCAAGAAATTTATGTTTTTCCATACATATAATAAAACAATCTGGAGAGAGCCACCCTTATCAACTTAGAGGTCAACAATAGACTACAAACTATTCTCAGACCTACTAAATAAACAAGAAAAAGTTCATAAAATTTGGTCAAGCCGTTTTTTACAGCAGCAAGAGATTTTAATCTTAACCTTTTAATTTGTTTGAAATACTGTAAAACTACTAAATTGTCCACTGTTAAATATAGGGCTACCCTCAAAAAGTGATTGGGCTCTATCCACCACGTTAGCACAGTGCAGGTTGGTGGATTTACATACGCCATCGAATTGCTCCTGGCGTATTCCTATGAAGGTTACCTTACTTATGTAATACTAGCAGCGCCCCGCGGTTTTACCCGCGTTGTGCCCGTTCCCGTGGGAATTTCGGAAATTTTTATACATATAAACCTTCCTCTTGAATCACTCTATCCATTAAAAAAAAACGCATCAAAATCCGTTGCGTAGTTTTAAAGATTTAAGCATACAGACAAACAAACAAACAAACGAAAATAGCGACTTTATTTTATACTAGCAGCGCCCCGCGGTTTTACCCGCGTTGTGCCCGTTCCCGTGGGAATTTTGGGAATTTTTATACATATAAACCTTCCTCTTGAATCACTCTATCCATTAAAAAAAACTGCATCAAAATCCGTTGCGTAGTTTAAAGATTTAAGCATACAGACAAACAAACAAACAAACAAACGAAAATAGCGACTTTATTTTATACTAGCAGCGCCCCGCGGTTTTACCCGCGTTGTGCCCGTTCCCGTGGGAATTTCGGGAATTTTTATACATATAAACCTTCCTCTTGAATCACTCTATCCATTAAAAAAAACCGCATCAAAATCCGTTGCGTAGTTTTAAAGATTTAAGCATACAGACAAACAAACAAACGAAAATAGCGACTTTATTTTATACTATGTAAGGGCTATGTAAGGATTAGAATTGTTTCACCGGTGCTATTGTATTCTGTTGAAGTTAATAAAGGCTTTAACTTAGCTGAAAAAATGTGACGAATTTATTAAAATATGTTCTTTCGATATCTCGAATATACCTATACAATTATACATAGTTTGTATTTTTTTAAAATCCCCTATATATGATTCAAACGGGCGATTGAAAAAGTTACAAACAAGGAGCTCTTAAAAAGTTAGAATCTCAGGTTGAGTGATGTCTGATAGTTTAATTACTAACTTTGTTGGCTCAACTTGTGTCTTTGTCTCCAATAAGAGGTCGCGTCGCCTTTCTGGTTCTTTTCCAAGTTTAATCTTAGTTTTTTACGACAAGTTTTTATCATATTTGCATCAAGTACCTACCTACCAAAAAGTAAGGTAGTAGGCGAGTAGAACTAATTAAGTACTTTATGCTATAAAGGAATATATATTATTAAATTTAAATGTATAAACGACCAAATAAGTCAAATAAAATACTCGTAAGGCGAATATGATGAACTTTCACAAAAAATACATACAGACGAACGTAGAACCTCCTTCTTTTTAGAAGTCGGGTAAAAAATCTGAAACCCAAATATTTTATCAGAAAGTACTATAGTAACGGTTACAAAATGAATTCCAATTTATCATTTCTGATACAAAGAAACCTCTCCAAATAAAAATGTCTCTTCACTTTGAGGCACCTTTGAGGTTCGTAAATCAGTGTTCAACTTGAGTGATTGCTAAAAATAGCGATTCCTAAATGTGAAAAGGGCACCAAACTTATAAATATCACGACAAAAGGGATTATTTTGAGATTATGTTGTTATAAAATAATTATTATTGGCAAAAAAATTGCATGATCGACTTCACCCTTGAACAGAATTCGCGAATATTTCGCACGGATCGATGTAGCATTTTTCACATTACTGTTGATTTATCAAAAATGGTTTAGCCGATTTCAATAAAATTTTAATGGGACCAATATCGAAGTATATTCTTTCTAATAAAAAAAAAAATCATTGAAATCGTAAAAAGGTACTACGAAAAAAGTTATGCGTGGATTTATATTTAAAAAAAATGTATACGTGTCGAATTGAGTACCTCTTCGAGTTTGGTTCGTCGGTCAATAACAACAGTAATACTATTTATAGACTTTTAGAAATAAAGTTACAGATTTAAACCTTGCCACGGGTTACTTACGCGCATCGTAAAGGGCTTCAGTACACAGTTTTTCTACATTTGTGCACCACCCTTAAAATAGCAGAATCATCTATTCCAAACATTTTGCCGGAAGTCAATGAACGTTATAAATGGAAAATCTATTTTTTGAGTTTGTTGATGTGATAGTTTGATCTTATCGTAGTACACTCGCCCTTGGGATTATTTGGTATGCCGCCGGAAATCCTATAAGTATAACAATTACAACACCTATACGGTATCATGTAAACGATACAAGAGGATCCAGCTAGACAAAGATTTCTAGATTTCCAAAAATACTAATTCAAAGTGACTTACCGGCACTGAAACGTGAGATTTTTAACCGACTTCCAAAAAGAAGAGGTTCTATGTTCGTAAGTATGTTTTTTTTTTAAGTATGTTCATTGATAATTCCGCTAATTAGATCGAAAGGGTCGCATTCAGGGATCGAAAGTCTCCCGAGGTGGTCCCATTTAAATTTTACAGAAATCGGCTGAGCCGTTTTTGAAAAATCAACAATAATGTAAGCAATTCGAGAAAAATATTCTAATTTTATACACGGTGGAAGGCCATTTTGCCATTTTTTGCGAAAAATAATTATAATAAGATGTAGGTACAGGCCGGGTGACTATCACTGGTGTCAGTTTCGAAGTCGCTTGAATACTTCTAACAAAGACAAATGGTTTAAACCTAGCCTATCATTTAACATGTCATCCGATGGACAGCAAGATTCAGTTATTTAAGTGCCGCGGTTACCCATCCAAAGACTTACCGTAATGAACTTTGCTCAACTTTTTAAATAAATTATTTGCCTAACACATACTTAGACACCTTAAACTATGCTGCCAAAATTTCAGCACAACTTTCCACTCACTTTAAAGCCACGCCATAACCACCCTTAAAACCATTTACCCAAGATTGAATCATAATCAAATATGTGCATAATTACATTCTCGTACATATGTAGGTGCCAACAGCAGAGAGAAGGGTCGGCAGTTGAATAAATTACTGGGGGTACTTGGCCCTTTGTGAGGATGCCCATCGTTCTGTCACCCCGATAATGTAAATACGGGAGAGGCGACATGTTTGCTTAGTTTATGGATTGGGACTTTGAAGGCAGGCTTTCTTTGGACAGGAAGACGTTTGCGGTGAGCGGGAGCGTCTGGGATGAATTGGTGTTGGTTGGGACCATTCCAGGCAATTACGTATTCATGTTCTAGGAATCTATAGTGGAGATTTCAGTCCAGCTTTGGACGTCCTAGGCTGTTAACAGGGCTGATGGTAATCACGATAATAGATAGATAGATAGATAAATAAACTATTTATTGCAAACCAAGAAATAAACAACCAGTAGAAACGAAGATAGATAAACAATGTTACGTTGGGCGGCCTTATTGCTGGTATTTCTGCTAGGCCAAGATGATACTGATTATCTGCATTACAATCATCAGCTAAATCAAACTTGCTGGATAAAAGTAATTTCGTATAGACCGGGTGGCTAACCCTGGTGTCAGAGTTCTAAGCAGCTGAATATATTTATGGAAGACCCATTTTAGGATTCAGTCCAGTAGTACAACTGATATGATGATTATTATGATCACCATCATCTTAACATGCTTGTTTAGTTTATAGATTGGAGTTGCGAAGAGGTTTGGACTGGAATACGTTTGTGGTAATCAACATGCTTTCTGAGATAAAATATATTTGTTTATAATTATATTTTTTGATAATTATAATGTTTTCCTGGGAATACACCGCGCCATGCTACTGCCGACGCTTCTTATGAATGTGTGAATCAATCTTTTTTTCGACCAAACTCATTCCCTAGTGAGAATGCCTAGGTCCCAAGATACGGGTGCTTTATTGTACCCAGTTTGGAGAATGGCGTCTGTTTAAACACTTGTATAATTTTGTATCTTGTGACAATAAATAATTTTGTATATTACAAAATTTTTAGCGACGTACTTTTTTAGCGTCAATCTATGTGACTAAAACCATTTGAAGTGGCTCAAATAGTACGATCGTGCATGGCCATTTTTAAGTTGCATTTACAACACTGAACTTTTTTTATATACCTAGCCATTGTGCTCTGCAAAAAGTTGTAGAGCGATGCACAGTATGGGTCTACAAATAGTAAAAACTTGCGAAACGTACAATAACATATCTCGTTAATTAGCTGATAAAGAGATAAGCAGACAACCAGGAGATTTTCCTTTTAGGACTTGGTTTAAAAATATTATTTTTATACTTTTGCAATTTAAGCCACTTTTTTCTTATACTACGGAAATTCATATCTAAGAAAAGATATGTCTTTTTATCTCGTATTCTATTGCGCAATAATTATTTTTCACAAAAAATGGCATCACCGACTTCCATCGTGTACAAAATTTGAATAGTTCGCTCGAATTCATGTATTCAATTTTTTATATTATTGTAGATTTTTCAAAAACGTCTCAGTCGATTTCGATAAAATTGAAATGGGACCACTTTGGGAATAGTTTCGAAACATTTACAAAGATTTTTTTTGATTCGGTTCACAATTGGCGAAAATAACGATGAACATACACAAAAAATACATACAGACGTTATCCTCTATTTTGAAAGTCGGTTAATAAGTCCAATAAAATACGAATCATTTGTTGGAATCAAAAAGTAACTATATTTAAGAAACTAAAAAGCTCCTCATATTAAGTAATAAAAGCAATATAAAACTGAAAATAATACTCGAAACTGTCCCAAAGGCGATGTCAACTCAACAGATATAAAAGTGCACCACAATACCGTCGCTTATGGAAATATCAGTATTGTGATGTCGAAATGTATTGTGTCCATTCAGCTTCCGTTGAATGCGATGTCGCTTTATTTACTGAAAGAAGTCCGAAGTGGGACGCGATCTGAATGTATCGGACATTTTAAGGTATCTACCCACGATTTCGTACCAAACCATGACCGCACTATAAACTTGTCATCCAAAAAACATATTGTAACCACGTGAACACAATAGCGTCTATTAATTTTGATTCTGTTATAAATAGACTCGCCTTAATAAACTTTGATTCTGTTATAAATAGACTCGCCAGCCCTGAACCACACTGCATCGTGTTCAGTCATCGACTTGGCATTTTTTTTCTGATATTGATGTGTTCAGTGCAGTAACGAGTGTGTGTGAATATCAGTGCCAGTGTGAAGTGTGTGTGCGAAACATTTGTGTCGTGTGTTTTGTGATTTTGTGCAGTGATTGTGTGAAATAACGTGCAAGGTGAATAATCGGCGTTCTAACTGATTATCCAAGAACCCATGTCGTAACCATATTATTTTTATTGAAAAGTATAAGACCCACTAGACCGTTCTGTCACCGCCCAGCACAATCGCATCAGTGCCATGAACGGTGCGTTTGGGCACCGGCAAGATATTCTCGACGACTAGTTTTGACGTGCGTATATGGTACGTTGTAGTGAGCATAGTAGGACGTATCGTATTGCTTTCCGTGCCTGATACGTTCCTAGTACCTCAGGAAAAATAGATAGAAAATAGATTTTAACTTTTCACTCCGATGCAAATTTCTTTTTTATAAGGCTTAGGATCACTAACTGAGTATAAAATCACAAAATGCTGACAGATCCAGGTAGTGCTTCAAGCGCCATCTTGAAAAAACGTTTTTGGCCGATATCTCGGAAACTATGCACTATTGGGCAAAAATTTTTGAAAATTGTGAAAAAAAAAAAACAATTTTGCATCTTTTGTTTCATGTAAACTTTTTTGTAAAACTTGCCATTTATGCTTTATGGCTAATTTAGTGAACCGGTTTTTATTGATTAACCTAATATTTCAAGAGTTATCGGCCGTGATATAAAAACCGGTTCATTAAATAAATGGGCCTTAAATCATAAACGGTAAGTTTTGCAAAAAAAAACCTGTCAACAAAAGATGCAAAATTTTATTCTCTACAATAATGGTCTAAATGACCTTTGCCTAAAGTCAGACAGACAAACAGACAAAACTCTTTATTTATATCCACAAACAATAATTAAACACTATGGACACACTAAGGACTAAATATGATTATAAACTGGCGGTCTTATCACTCATGGCGATATCTACCAGGCAACCATGCACAAATATAAACTAACGAGAACAAGAAATAGTGGCCTAAAAGGTAAATTCATGGTATAGTACGTTATGGTGGGCAGACGCCTTTATTTATAGACATGCTTTCGTCGCAGTGTTACAGTTATTGGAAAAAATAGATGTTTTATGGACGAGCTGGGATCTTAGTTTTGTATATATACTTTTAAGATATCTGGCTCCTTACCGGCAAGCACAGCGTTTATAGCCACTCACAAAGTGGACAAAAGACCGAGGTATCACGCTGGATGCTAGCCCCTTCATACTGGTGTTTTTGGAAATCTATTTAAGAGGCCTATGACCAGTAGTAGACGTGGCTGAAAAGATTATACTTAATAGGCTTCGAGCAAATATCTACAGAGCCACACTCCTTAAGTGAAAGTAGTAAAAAAATGTCCGAGCGCCGGCATACATACCTAATTCGATATATACATTAAATAATTCATAATTATCCTTTTTCTCGAATCTCGACGTTATGTATTGTCACCTAATTAGTCTTGTAACCGAGCACTTTGGCAACGCGCGGCGTTGTTGTCAGCTTGCAATCACCTTACGACTAAATAAAAAGCCTGCCCACTACGTAGCTTGGGCAGAGTTTTGGCTTGAACACTATTTTTGCACGATTGTGACTCTAGAGGTATATATACTTACTTGATGCTAATATGGCTACATTTGGCCAACTCGCCTGATGGAAAGCGATGTTATAACCAAGGATCGAGGGTGTAGAACTAGAAGAAGATATCTTACACTGTTACCTTTAATATATCCAGTCAGTAAACAATGACGCAGGTAGAAAAGAAAACATATTCATATTCATTTTATTCATAAAAAATATTACACGTCAAATAATGTTCGTTTTAACACAAAACCAATAACATTCAAAATAATAGAAATTACATACACATTGATAAATATCTTTTACACTTTAAAGTAAGTACATAATACATAATATATTTTACACTTTAAAGGCTTATGTGGCATTTTTAAGTCACGTGCTTAATTTTACAACCTACTTACGAGGTTGTAAGCAGATTCTTTGCAAAATGGTCGATCCATATTATTTAATTACTAGTGGCTACAAAAATTAATAGATATTTACTGCTTTCAAAGCGTTTGGTTTGGTGTTACCTAAAAATAAAAAGGCTGCTACTGAATTGATGAGGTTTTTGAAAGGATTCTAAAGAGACTAACGTGAGCCTACAGGAAACGAATAGTACAGGCAGAGTTGGGTGCATTCAACTACTATTTTGTAATCAGGTTACTAACTACGACTAAAAGTAGTTAACTACATATACATATAGTTATCATTGCATGTAATCATATTGCATGTAATCATAACTACATGTAGTTAACTTCGTGTAACCTTAACTACCACTAGACATATAGTAAGTGTGAGTGTGAAGTAGCAGAACTTGTAAAATAAGTAGAGATAGTGAACACTTCACCCTTCGTGGGTAGGCCTACGTCCTGCAGTGGACTATTAAAAAGGCTGGTACAGTACAGTAATCACTACTGAGCACTAGATGTCACTCGATGCATTTGAAACATAATAACTTTATTCCAATCTTGCCATTTTGGACTAAGGTTGAAATTAGTATTTTTTTAAAGTAGTAAAAAAGTAATCGAGCAATCATGATTGCAACTACAATTATTTATTAGTCAGTAATCAAAATATTTAACTACTTTGACGATTATTTCATGTAATTCGAAATCATTATTGCTAACTACAATTTGTAATCGTAGTAAGTAATCAGTAGTTAGATTTCATATTTCCCAATTCTGAGTACAGGCACAGCCCGGACACTCCGCGATTTTTCATACAAAATCTGCTGTCTTACGCACACTAAAACAGTACTTACTCACAGACAACACACATACGCATGGTCGCTACACGCGCATTTGTGTGCGGAACATCTATGGCTGTCAGCGATCACCACAACGTGACGTCATGCCGCGTGAGTGAGACAGTTACGTATTCAATTCTCAAAATCGAATATAAATCTAGTGCTTAAAAAAGTATATCAATTACTTAATTTGGAAGTATTTTAGCAAAAATTAACCGATGTAATTCATTTGAAAGAAAATATCAAGAGGAAGTTACCGAATAATGTAAAATAAGTTTCTTTTAGTTATCCTTAGGGAAACATTAAAATTTCTTGTTATGTTACGAATTATTGATATTCAACCATACACAGTACAAATCTTCCCTATTGTCACAGTCTAGGTAGTGTTTATTAGAAAATCCACCGGCCAGTGCAGCCCACACGCGGTGTACAAGCATTGTCCGTGGACGCGGGGTAGAAGTGAGGAAGACTCAAACGGATGGGGGGTAACGAGTGGCCGTTCTATACGTAGTATTATTATATATTCTTTGGTACAGGGTGGGCCATAAGAGTGATGGCGGTTTGTATTGTCAATTTCTCAAAAATGCGCGTATGGAGAAGGGAAGTTATGGTGTTCGATACGTCGTTTCTTGGAAAATAATATTAGTTGCCATGGAGCCGTACACAGGAGCGGAGCGTGCGATTTGTGTTCGCGATTTTTACGAAAACAATAAATCGGTGACTATTGCAAGACGACTGTAAGTATCCTCCAATGTTGAATTGGTTCAGAAATTAATTTAATAAGAGAGTACTAATAAATGGTACTACTGACAGAAAACCGATTTATTCCATTAATTTCAAAATCGTAAGTGTGGCTTCAAGCTCCAATATGATACGCAAATGAGTAAAGATGTTTGAAACATCTGGGTCAATGGTGAAAATTAACCGCCTTACCACAAAAGATTTAAACACGCATAAAACACTGTTTGACCGTGCAATTTGTACTGGTAAACATTTCCGTGCGTAAAAGTTGTGTGGTAAGACCAAAAGATTTTTTTTCCTCCTCCGTACGCTACGCGTTTAACAATACAAATATACAATACAAATATACAAGACAATACAAACCGCCAACACTCTTATGGCCCAGCCGGTATTATACTCGGTACTACTTATACACAATACAGCAAAATATAGGTACATAATTTGCCTTTGGGACTGTACCCTCTTCGAAACCGAATTTAGAAACAATATAGTTTCTACTGGAATTGTATTGACAAGCTAAAAGCTATTTATGGTAATGTTTTAGTTGTATTAACGGTCTATGGGGAAGCAAATTTGAATAAACGGGAAGTCGAAGTTGTAGACTATTTGAACTTTACGTGAGAATGTTTTAGTTTTAAAAGTGTTAATTAATTAATGTTTTGATCCATCTCAGAGTACCGCCCAAAAACACAAACAAACAAACAAACAACAACACTTTATTAGACAACCACATTACATAAAAAACAGATTATAAGGACAAAAACAAAACAATAGGTATCTAATTGGCGGCCTTATCGCTTTAAGCGATTTCTTCCAGGCAAACACATGAGATATTTTTTGCTCCTAACGCTTACGCGCATATTTTTGTATGTATTCCAAATGTATGTGCGTTTAAACAACCGAAATCAAATATTTAACACGTCGTCCGACTCACGATAGTGTCTCAGTTGGAAACACCATCCATAGTCACCCATTCGAAGCGGTAGAGTTTGGTATGTTCTCAGTATGCTAGTTCGTAGCGGCGCGTCATAGTGACGAACGAACGCGTGGATTTATAAGGGTGCGATTTACGTTTACAGGGGTCCTCGTTTTACTACGGAACCCTAAAAACATAAAAAAACAAAATACGTATTTTTATTGAACGCGTCCTTTTTCATTCACAGCGAATTTCTTTTTTGTAATAAATAAATATAATTATTTTACTGATGTAAAATAATTATAATTATTATAATAGATAGAAACTATAGAAAGAAGGTCAAGTAGGTAAAGAATAGGTAGATGAATTTAAAATACTGAAGGCGGGCAGTCCTAGCACGTGATATGTTCTACGTGGCCACGTGGTACTGTAGGTATATTTCAAGGACAGTCACAATACTATTAGATATCATCACCGTTTTCCTGATTAACACCTTGTTATACTATGGTATGAACGCTTCGCTTTGTTTTGTAATTAAATAAGGTAAACGTAAGATGACACAAATAAACAGTCAGAATCATTACGTCATACAGTCTCCAAAGGAGGAGCTACAGCAAAAAAAGCGAGGACCAAAATACCTCCGAAATCTAAGCATTTTAACTAATCCTTCTTAATTATTCCGATTCATCGGAGACGGCCTTGATGGCTATTGAATGGATCCATTGAACATACAATGGCGCCGAGTGGAATAATACATTGATCGAGGGCCCTCTGCTGTGTAAGGAGCGAAACTTCAAGTGCGCTTCATTATTTTAGATTGGTAATTAATTGTGTGAAAAATAAGTTGTTGTGTAAGGTGTGGTCCTATGTTATGATCACGGCTTCGAGCAAATTTCTATAGAGTCATAACCGTGCAGAAAATGTGTCCGAGACAAAACCCTGCCCAAGCTACGTAGTGGGCAGGCTTTTCATTTAGTCGTAAGGCGATTGCAAGCCGATTACAACGCCGCGCGATGCGAAAGTGCTCGGTTACAAGCACTAATTAGGTGACATAACGTCGAGATTCGAGAAAACGGGTCATTGTGAATTGTTTAATGTAAATATCTAAGTTGGTATGTATGACGGCGCTCGGACATTTTTTAACTACTTTCACTTAGGGGCTGTGGCTCTGTAGATATTTGCTCGAAGGATCACGGTCTGTTGTTTTGTAAGCTTTTGACAAACTTGAAATCTTGTACAGAGCAATATCGGCCGCTGTTGAACTTAACCCTACGCACGAACATTTATATTTTTATTTTGTTATTGTTTATTTATTTTCCGTCGTATTCATGGATTAATGATTGGTTAGTTTGTGATGAATGGTCGCGCGACCAATCATTAATCTAAGGTTATTTATTATTTTTTTGTTTTTAACTTTATTGTTAATGATTTTAAATGTGCTTAGATTCATAACGTTTCAAAAGTGTATCTTTGGTACTTAATTGAAATATATTTAATTGAAATAAATATATTTGAACTTGAACTAGTTATTATCTCAGACCAAATAAAAAAATCAAGAAGGAATGTCGTGAAAAGACAAGTGAGACCGATTTTTTACACATGTGTGAGTGCGTCGGTATTGCGCCGCCACAGTTCGACTGACGAGCCAAGACATAGTTTCTTTGTACGTGTACATGTGTGTGTTGTGTCTGTACACGGCGAGGCATAGTTTTGTCGGCCTTACTTGTTTGTTCACAACATTCTGTCTTGATTCTTTTATTTGGTCTGAAAGATATTATGTTGTTTATTACGAAAGTAAGAAATTCATTTTATTTCACCTTCCTTTATAGACAAAGGAATATATTCAGGTAAACCTAATATAAAACGTGTGGAAATGAGAAAAACTTTCCTACATTTATATTTCACGAACACAAGACATGAAAAAGTAAGTCCTGAATACTAGACGTGCTTCATTTTCAAATGGAAAAGAAAAAGAAAAATTCTAACTCTACATTATTTTAGAAGTCACGATAACTGCTCTCTACGGAACTAAGAACCACATTTGGAGACACTAAAACACAAGTCTTAAAAGAAAAAAAAAAGTGGCAAGTCGTAGTCGTGCTTGAATCAGTGTAAGGTTCCGTAGGTGTATTGAATATTTTCATTGTAAACGACACGCTTCAAGCTTATACAGTAGTTGTTATTGATGTTGGCCTGGTATTCGTCGAATTCTAATTTAGTTGGCTTAATTTCATAAAAGCGTTAAAAATTTATTAATTTGCAACAAATTAAAAATTCAAAAATAACAAAGAGTTGTACAGTTTCATTTGCCATGGACTTCACATTATATTATGCTTAACAATCATTTTAAAATTATTTTGATACAATACTCAACAATCAACATCAACATTTCAAAAATATATTCTTTATACAAATAAGTACACTTATTATGAAAAATTTTACACCATAAATATCTTTACATTTTTTCAACAAACTTAAAAAATAAATTGCTAAGTTTTTGTTTTAAAATATCAACTCGTGTACTCTAAGCTTCAACTAAAGCCTAACACAACTAAACTACTTTGTAAAGAATCTTGCTCTGTTAAGTGCCATACTTAACTAGTTTAAAATACTGTATAATACGCTTTTACAATACATTTTCAAGTTAACCAAAAATACTATAATCTTTCTGCAATAAATAATCGTTACATTTTCACAAACAACGATGTTAACCCTAAAACAGACGCCAGCCATAAACTTTACAGCCAAGAAAATTGCTCAACTCGAAACAAAATAAAAATTGTTTCTCAGAGAAGTTGCCAAAAGACGCAATTGAAGTGAATGCTTAGCAAAAGAAATAGAATATGTAAACTACGAGTATTACGTGGTTTACTTTGAAAGAATTCTAATAAGCTCGCTTACTCGTAAGGCGAGAATGTGAGACACATTTGGGCTGTCATTACGATATATTTTACATTAATAAAAGTAACACGATCCGAAATTATATTCACACTTAAAATTTAGTTACATGTTAGTGTGATAAAAATATTCTTTTTTTAAGGTTCCGCGCCCAAAGGGTAAAACGGGACCCTATTATTAAGACTCCGTTCCGTTGTCCGTCCGTACGTCTGTCTGTCTGTCACCAAACTATACCTCATGAACGGTGATAGCTGGACAGTTGACATTTTCACAGATGATTTTCGGTTGCCGCTACACCCTAGACCGCATATCTGCTTAACATCAGGTAGTACTTATGTAGTCAAACGCAAACCTATACGGAATAAAAAAAGACCGATGATAATTATAATCAATACCACTGGAACACGCAGGAAACAAGCTGTTTCCAAGCGGTCTTATAGGAAATCCATAGAGGAACCGTATGTCCAGCTGTAGTTATGATGATAATGACACCAATGCAAGACTGTAGCCGGCACCAACTGATCTTAGAAAAAGCTTATCTTAAACAGTGGATGGCCTATGGGGGAGACGATGATGTATAGTCTCTAGGGCAGCGGTCTTCAAAGTTTCACAAATCAAGGGATCGATCAAGGGAAACCGCTGACTCCAAGGCATTGGCTCCGTTAAATTTTCAAATGAAGTTAGTAAATCCCATATGCGCGTAAACAAATAAGGTGATCGCCTTAAAAATAATATTATTTAACAACAGCAAAAGCACCGTAAGAGAGAGGCACATACTCAGCAGTGGGATAGAGAAGGCTGCGGAGGATGATGATGATTATTTAACAGCAAACACAAAGTTTCGCTCTAGAAAGTAATTTAGTTTTGTCAGGATTTAGCTGAAGCGTAAAGTTCGAGAGTTGATAATTTAAACGAAGAATTAGTAATTTATTTATATTAAACGTATTTAACAAATCCATTAACATTTCTACGTGGCTTATTTTTCCCCTCTCCTGAAATAAATAATATCTGGTTCTGGGATCTCGAATTAACTAGACTGTACTCAATTACTTACTTCCTATCAATATGAATGGTAATGTTTCTATACCATAATTATTTGACATTGAGAACTCATACGTCATACCTAGAAAATTACTCACATGCTAATTCATTCAATTAATATAATCAACACAACTACGTGTCAGACATAGTTACACGTTCATAACCACAGCAAAATCAAAGGTTCTCGCAATCAGTTAATCGGATTCATGCCCCAACGACTGAAACCCCTATTCGATTAAAAATTTCCATAAATTAAGTATTCGATTAATTATTCGATTAATTTCTCCGCACTTAAGCTAATTAATTAATTAATCCCATGACGATTAGCTCTTTTTGAACGGGCGAAAAGCGCAAAGGGTTAATAGTTGATAGATTATTCGTATATAAATGTAACTTTCGCGAGAGGTCTCGTTAATTGATATTAAATACCTACTTTTATTTTTAATCGTACAATGGGACTTCAATTATCTGGCCCTCAGTTATACGGATTCGTGATTATCCGGACTACTACCCGCGGTCAACAAAATTTATTTTTCTACTTGAATCCATGCATACATAGACATGTTAAAGGTTCATAATCTTCCCGCGCCCTGCTCTTCGCAAATTTTTATTGTTTTTGGTGCTAAGTGTAATCCAATTGCCTAGAAAATACAACCCCGAGCATCTTTTTCGATCCCGGGACTACTACTACGGGATTTTCGATACGTAATCCCGAAATCCCGGGGATATCCCGGGTTTAGAACTTTCTTCGTAATTTCTTAAAAAACGTTTTTTTTAACTTTACAAATATACGAGATATATGAATTTAAAAAAAGTAAGCATTAAAGTTATAATAAATATAATAGATTCATAAAATAGCTATAAGCTGGTTGTAAGTTCGCTACGAAAAAAAAACAGCTTCATTCATTCATTCGATTATCCGGATTTCCGAATAACTCAACAACACGAATTAGTCCGGGAAATCGTGGCTCTACTGTATTTGACTCTGATTTGTTTATGAAAAAAAATATTTTCAAAATTTATTCCCAGTCTTTGAGACGTTAAAATTTTTACGTGTTTGCTTGTATTTGTCTCACAAAATTAATATTGCTACTGACCGCAGGATTGTGCTGGATGCAAGCCGTTTCTTAGCGGTATTGTTGAAGATCTATAGGGGATGACTATGTACAACAGCAAGCGTCTTGATTTTTGAAACTAACGTGGTTTTAGCACAATACAATAAAGCACAGGTGTTACTCAAGCGTGCTTTTTATGGCAGACAGACATCTTATAGCTGAACTGATGATGATGACATCTGTTGAGCACAAGAATCAACAGTTTTCTGAAATTTCTTCCATCGACTTAATTTCAACTCAATTTCCAATTTCATTTTAACACATAAACCGCAATCAACAAAGTCGCCGCCAGGTACTTCTTGCGACCAAAGAACCCCGAGATTTAAAAAAAGTCCAACAGATGATTCGTCTTTTTCATTTTATTTCTTGAATCCCGGATATTAAAGCTGGCGGTTATTCGCTTCTTTTGTCGTGGCGAAGATCTTAATCTACGCTCGGATAATGTGGTTTTGTTTTGAGAAAGTACGGGACCTTTAGAATCGTATCGTAACGATCTAAAATAAGTTATTACGAGCGAGTGTCGAAACATAACTGAGTATTATAGGGCTCCGTTTGCTTCGGTAGATGATGGTGGTGACTATAATAATGATATAACACATCATTTTTAGGGTTCCGTAACTAAAAAAAAAAACCTTTAAAATATCATCTTATTGTCTATCTGTCCGTTAGTCCGTATGTCTGTCCGTGTGTCAAGGTTTTTTACAAGCTATTACTTACTTTCGCCTGTCCGTTGTCTGTAATTTCCTGCAAGTTAAATTTGATCCACTTTCCGGTTACCGATTGAGCTGAAATTTTGCATACATATAATGTAAATTGCGTGAAAATCTAATACTATAATGACATGGTGCTGATCTGATGATGGAGCTGGAAGGTGACCAAAGGAACTTAGCAATGAAACGACACAACCTCATCGAGTTTGGGTTTATTTGAATGGTCTTGGCAAGTAGTTTGTCTTTCGATGGTAACCAGGGTCTGATGATGGAGCTGAAAGGTGGTCATAGGAATCTGTAATGAATATATCGAGTTTCGGCTCGTTTGATTCGTCCTGGCGAGTACTTGTTCAGTAAAAACTTGTTTTAAAAAAAAATATTTTAATATAACACTTGTTATCTTGAGAACTTAAATAAATGCGGAAGAAAATTATGAAGTTTTGTGTAATTGGGATGGAAAGACAGACAGATGCACATCTTACAAGCTTTCCTTGTTTTACTACAGACAGAACCCTAAAACGAGGATCGGTTTGTGCAAATAAGTGCGAGTATTTGACGAATCGATAGGAATCTTTATTTTGAGCAGGAAATTACTTCGAAGATAGTGATCGCATTTGCAGCATTACCTGATCTGATGGCATGGCTGGGATCCAGGTGGATTACAATATCATCTTCCCGCCAAATGGTCTGAGTAATGGGTAACATTACCCTGATTCCAGTTTGCATTGGGCACCAAACTCGGCACCTAATTTACACGTAGATTTTGTCTCCAAATCTAAAGCATAAAGCCTTACTTCTTTACTAATATCGAGTTTTTCAACAAGAATTTTGTATTCTAAAACAAAGTAAAACAAATAATTTGTATGGAGATGATTCAAGTTTTTATTGTATTAGGTACGACGTTTGGCAATTATGAATAAAAATGATATCTTACAAATGTCCATCACGATCTCGCTGACAAATGTCGGTTCTTTCATCAAAGTTTTTAATCACTTTTTGGCAAAATGGCGGGTCACATCACGGATTTTGAGTTTTAAGGCTGCAATCGATTTGATTGGCTCCGTATAGACAGTCCTTAACATAGCCAAACAAAAAATAATCCAGTGGTGTAAAATTACACGATGTAGCTGGCCACTTAACAGCGGAATTTGGTTTGTTGTTTGTTCCTCTTTTACGCAGGAACAGAACAACGTAGTTGATTTTTGGCATAGACATAGTTTGAAAGACGGAAAGTGACAAGTGAAGCGAAGCCGCGGGCAAAAGCTAGTATAGTGATTAGTTATAGGTGAACGTTTTGATTTTCAAATCCCATAGAAAGAAAGAAAGTCAGACGTAAGTAAATCTAATAAGTTTGATGTAACAAGTTCTACATTTTTACTAGGGTTCCGTACGAAAAAGGTAAAAACGGGACCCTATTACCAAAGAATTTATAATAATACTACTAAGACTCCGCTGTCCGTCTTTCTGTCACCAGGCTGTATCTCATGAACCGTAATAGCTAGAGAGTTGAAATTTTCACATATGATTTTTATCAATTGCCGCTATAACAACAAATACTAATAATTAGCCAAGTGCATGTTGAACTCGCGCACGAAGGGTTCTGTACTCTATAGGAACCCCCTTAGCCCCATTTCAAGCATCTACCTGTTGCCGTTATCAATATGGAGCAAATAACGGCAAAAGATTACGTTAGTTGTATGGGAGCCTCTGTTAAATTTTTTTTTTATTCTTTTTTTAGTATTTGTTGTTATAGCGGCAACAAAACTACATCATCTGTGGAAATTTCAGCTGCCTAGCTATCAAAGTTCATGTGATACAGCCTGGTGACAGACAGACGGACAGACGGACCGACAGCGGAGTCTTAGTAATAGGGTCCGAACCCTTCATGCGCGAGTCCGACTCGTACTTGGCCGATTTTTTTTTTTAAATGTCTACACCCTTCAAACCTGTGTTTACAACATTTCAATTTTAGTTTCTAACTAAGCAGGTCCGCACTATTGAAATTAAGTACCACTCCAACTATATTTCCAAATAGATGCACATTTTAGAGACAGATTACCACAAATTTTGAATTCAACAATGTAGTAGGTACTCGTATGCAAGGATGGAGAAATGGTATTCATTTGTATGTAAATACGAGGGTGGCGCGGCATTGCATGACAAATCCTCGTGAAGCCAAATTCAGATTTTGAGAGCATTGCTACTTTGTGAAATGTTTAATGTAGGGCTATGAAACTTTAAAATTTAAGTTTTGTGATTTGTTAAAATAATATTTATCAAAAACATAGGTAGCGTGTTCTGCTCATCTGTAGTACAAGAGTTCTGAAAATAAACAAACATAGCAAACTATTCTAATGAATCTGATAGAGAGGAACGTTTATGTACCTATATATTTTTATGTTCTGGTTACACAATCCGTTGTTTTAAACTTTCGCTTTTGAACACATCATTATTATGTACTACGGGAATAACTCATTTGCAACTCGGTCGGAGCGTCGGGATGATGAGGTAATTATTTATCTCGTAATTTGAGTTCGCGATTAGTCCTGTAGTACATAATTATAATACACAATCCGTGTTTAAAACCTACCAGCAGCAAACCAAATAGCTTTCAAATCTAGGCTAAATATGAAAACGTGCTCATTACGTGCCCGATATTAGGAGCAATCGGCATGAATTTTGCTAATTTCCAATATTATAATTTAAACTCAGTTATAATACGATTTAACGTCATGTTTTACATAAAACACGTAAATGCAAACCAAATTTACAAAATACTTGACAAATTACGTTACGACATAGGTACTTACGTGATAATTTATTATGTCTATAGGAAAGAAGGATGGAGGCAGTACATATTCGAAAAAAAAAACATGGGTTCACATAATAATTTCTGCCATATTATAACATCATGACTTTACACGCCTGACGCCAAAATTTCATTTCCCCATGGCAGGTAATAGACATAAAACACAATAACGGTACATTTGGAAATAAAACACTACGGGAAAAGAGCGCGAAACTCTGGGGTCGCTTGCAAATTTGCCAAAAATGCTTTCATTATTTTACGTGGTGTCGTGTGATATACCGGGGAGCTTCACACGCAAAAGCGTCATCTGTGCCTCATTTGTGTACTGGATAGTGACTGGCTCCAGTTCTGTTATTTTCAGATATTCTCCTGAGAAAAAAATGATGATTGTGTGGTTTTATGCTCAGAAGAATTACAAGTAATAGAAGTATTGCTAAATTTTACTTAAATACTACGGTACAGCTGTCTTATTCATATCTGGCTATACAGCATACGCGAGAGTGAGTAGAACAAAAAAACTCAATGTCTGTCGCATACGTCAAAATCACCAGTTGGAATGTCAAAATGGTTAAAAATTAGGTTAAACTTGGTCATTTGTCTTTTTCGGAAATTTGAACCCTCTAGTTCCAGTTAAGAAGGTTCAAATCTCTGATCATTTTACCTTCCTACTTTTTACCTTTTTGAATTTGGACAGCCGAGATAGCTCAATGGTAGTTTGTGAAACCCTTCGAAATTACGTAAGTTCGGGTGTATGTGCATCTTTTTCTAACACCTTTTAAGTTTTATATATAAAATGGGACAAAGTGATGTAAAAATCTTGCTATTTCAGAACGGATTCTATTACTGTTCTTATTCTATGGTTTTATGAAACCGCGGTAAAAGTGAAACTTTTTCCGACCGTCACGCGACATGCAATAGATGGACGAAAAGATTGAGGCGATATAATAAAAGTTTCACTTTAAAATAGAAAAAAAATTGGTTGTCTGTATTGTCGGCTTACGGTCGATAATTTTACGTGATAAGATCCATACATAAGAAAACATTGTTGAATCAACATCTGATACAAGCCGAACGCTTAGGCCGATCGTGCCTCACTATCGCTGGTTCAGCGCTCTCGATTGCACGCTCGGCTCAGTCGGAACGTGACACTTTTTCGTGTGTGCAGCCGGCGTTCATCGGTTTATAAAACGTTATCACGTCAAAAATATGCAAAATAAATTACCTAATACTTTACATAATATAACCTAATTTAAGACTGCCTCGGTGGCTCAGTGGTCAGTGACCCTAACTACTGGGTCAAAGAGGCGTGAGTTCGATCCCCACCCAGAGCAAGCATTTATGTGATGAACATAGATGCTTGCTCTGTGTCTGGGTGTTATTTAGTAACTATCTATTTAAGTATGTAAATTTGTATAAAAAGTTTATCAGTCTCTGGCAGCCATATCACAAGCTTTGCTTAGTGTGGGGTCGGAGGCCCTGTGTAAGATGTCCCCAAATATTTATTTATTTTATTTATTTATTAATAGAGTGCATAACTCTGGGGCCACTTGCCAAATATTTATTTATTTTATTTATTTATTAATAGAGTGCATAACTCTGGGGCCACTTGCAAATTTCCCAAAAATACGCTTTCATTATTTTACGCGGTGTCATGTGATAAACCTATGTATCGTGGAGCTTCAGATGCATAAGCGTCATCGTTGCCTCATTTATATACTGGATAGTGACTGGTTCTACGAGTAGTACTGTTAAGCTATTGCATAGCTTCTATCGCGGGCCTTGAGCGCGGGGACCGAATCCAGAAATTCCGTAACGAAAAAACCTCACGCTCCCCACTCCGACGGGCAAGGAGGTGTGGCTTGAAGGCCGTGCATCGTCTAACGTCGTTTCAGTTCGGCAGTCTTCGACACGGCGTTGTGTGCGATTAGACGTATTGTACGACTTCAAAATGCTATGCAATAGCTTTTCCGCGGCAGTCCCCGAGTGCCACACGTCTTTTTATTTTGAGGCATTTTCCGAACAAACTTAAAAAAACATTGAGTTTTTAATTTTTCTTGGTTCTACTAAATGATAGAAAAGTTGTCAGGGTTGGGCTATCCGCAGCTTTTAACCAACATTACAGCCGCCAAGTTGTATGATTCGGCCAAGTTGTATACTCTTTCAGGCAAGAATACAGGGAAGAACCGACCTGGTTTTTTGCAAGATTAAAGATCGGAATGTGTCATAGTCTACTTTTTATTCCGGAAAAATAAAAGGTTTCTGTGAGCACTTAAAGCAAAATATCATAACAACGTCATGTCGAAATGTTCTTAAAAAATATGAAGTTCGAAAGCAAACTGACTAACGAATTAAAAGGCTTTAAAATTAAGGTTAACGTGGTTAATTGATTAAGGAACAAATGAAGCTGGAATAGAATTAGATATGAATAATTATTTTCCCCCGAAAATAGCAAAACTTACTTCCATCATTGATCAATCGATGTACATTTTTTTAGCATATTTATGCTGTTTTTTTTTAAACAAACTAGGTACTTACTAATTTCGGGTAATTAATTTATAACTGAACAATTTTAGGGTAGGAATACCTATTTGAAAAAAAAATCAAACTACTCTGTGAAAAGTTATGCGTGATCATATTACATAAAAAACAAATATTATGCGTCGACTTGAGAGCCTCCTCCGTTTTTTCATCCGTTCAAAACAGAATATGAACGTAAAACAAATGAGTTTCACACAAGAATGATAGGTACATAAATATATTATTAGATGGAAAAACTGAGCGAAAATGCCTCACAATACCGCCTCTATAACTATACCGATACAAACGCAGCACAATCCAGATGGCACGAATAATTTAATAATTCAGTTCTCTTGCCAGACGAAATAATATCGGAATATAATCTTAGTCTTTATCCCTTTGCATTAACGATTATTTTTCTTTGAATAGTATTCTAATGGATTTATACTGTATAGGTATATAAGTATGTCGCTATTATTGCACTCAGAATCTACTTAAGTATCTACTCATAACATGATATGATATTTTATATGGTAATGTATTTGATATCATTATCTTCATTGTAATATTACTAAAAATCTACTATATATTATTATTTCAAATGACATTTTTTAATAGTGATTAGGTTACTTCTAGATTTTCCAAATCCAGTGGTATATAAATCCATAGGTAAACAAACTTTAAAGCACTCATTGAAATGGATCGGGTTTGAACCCATGTTCTCGCTTGTAAGGCGTGCATTTGCCAGGCTCTCACGGTAAAAGTAAGTACCTAAGTAAGTTCGTATAGGCAGAGTGGCTAGCCCTGGTGTCAGAGTTTTTAGGCCACCTGAAGGCCTCTGACATGGCTAAATGGTTAAAACAACCGGGGCCTACAATCTCACGGTGCTATCTTTAATTTCTTTTTAAATAATCTTTTCGCCCTAGTTCAGTTCATTTATTCTCATATAGGTACAATAATGTACACTTATGGATGTCAATAGAAAACAAAAAAAAATATACATAGCAATAAAGAACAAAATAATAAATTAACATATAACAACAAAACTAACAGAATAAATACATTTCATTCACAAATACTGTCACACAGTCCACGCAAGGAGTTTTGTCCCGCGAGTCTGTTCACCAAAGAGGTTTCTATGTGCTATGTGATCTTCATACACCACTATACGAATACAGTACTGTGTCGACGGGACATGTTACTTCGATTAATTCACTGCTGGTTAATCCACTTTTAATATTGGTCACTTTTACGAGATTTGTATTTGTATAAACAACCTTAAAGTACCACCTATTAAAATTGTCATCAAGTTAACGCTTGTAAATGAAATATAAGCTAAACCGACATGCGACAGAGAGAAATATTTAGTTCAATATCCAGTTGTAGGCACGATCTAAGCCATATTAACAAAACAAACTAGGTAAATAAAAGCTACTTACCAGAACAAAAGACTCCAGTAAACTGAACAAAACAATAAAAGCAGCTTAAATTCAAACTGTTCACACTCAGAAATACAAAGTATCGAATCGAGTCTTAAAACAACTCGCAAATCGAATACAGTTTAAATAAACAACCGATCCGAAATATAAAGTCGAGAAGCCAGTCGAAATATCCTTCCTTTTCACAAATGAATCAAATATTCTTTTGACCGAAATCCAATAAGAATAAAGGCATTGTCGTTTTTTGAATATAAATATTATATTTTAGCGGTTCTGAAAACCCACAAGCTTTGGACTACATAAATACTTTCACTAAGTACGCTCAAAGTATATTTTATGAGTGAAGTTATCTTTCGATAAAATTGTAATAAGGGGCGATTGTTAGAAACGTTCTAATTTTAGCATCGGTTTGGCTTTTTTTGTTTTAATTTTAGTAGATATTACTTTTTAAATCGGAATCGTAGCGCTCATATCGTAGTTTGACTAGCTGTTGTTAAGCGTTCATGGAAGGTTTAGCATGGTCAGTCTTTGGTTGGGTGGGTTATAATATTAGGTAGGTACTTGGGCCAACTGAGGAATTGGCTGTGGAAAGTATACCTATTAAGGAATATCATTGATCACAAATATTATTAAACTCAATACTTTTAATACATATACAGATTTATATTGATTTGATTGATTGAGATTGATAGCGCTGTAGTCGCTTGAGGCAATTCTCAACAGCAAAAATGTATGGACAATCACTATCACTAGCTGTCAACTGTCAAATAAATGTATTGGAATTTGACACTATCGGGAAAAAAACACGAGAACTAGCCACTGAATCGCGATATTTTGCATGTCTCTTTCTAACTAATGCCATATTATATCAATGCATCTCTTTCCTTCGATCGACTACATTATCCCTGTGGATTTATCCCAATATTTGTGTCACTCAGAAAATGAACCACATACAAAACGCCAGAAACAACAGCGCGATAAATTAAATGTCCTCACACGGACGGACGTGCTTGTTGCTGATTGATGCAGTTACAATACTGAAGAACAATAGGCCTAAATTCCACCCAATCAGACCGTACTGTACTGTACTGTACTGCACCAGCCTTTTAATAGTCCACTACAGGACGTAGGCCTACCCACGAAGGGTGATTGGGCCATATCTACCACGCTAGCCCAGTTCGGGTTGGTGGATTCACAATACGCTATTTAATTTCTTCTACGGACGTAATGCAGGTTGCCTCACGATGTTTTCTTTCACCGTAACGACAGTGGTTTGAAATTCCGTATAAAAATTCCAGAAAATTCATTGGTACGGGACAGGGATTGGAACCCACGACTTCACGATTGTAAGGCGGGTGTCACTACCTCTAGAACACCGCGACGTTCAACGGCAATCAGATCGTAGCTAAGTAGAAAGACTCCACTATTTAGTTAAGTACAATCCTTTTAGAGTAGTGTAACCACGAGTAAAAAAAAAAATACTTTTAGTCACACCGGTGTAACAAAGCGGTGTAACTACGAGTACATACCCACCAAAACGGAAAATTTGAGCAGGAGCTCTATAATAGGCATAATGACTAAAAAATATAAATAGTCCCTCAGATAGACTATCAAAAAATATTAGACATGTATTTTTCCTTTTGTCAATTAAACAAAAAAATATGAAGACATAGTCCGTGAAAGTTCCGCATGACGTCACAATGAAGTGCCATACAAATGTATAGACTTCTGTAAGAGAGGTGACGTCACGACCCCTTTGACAAGGTTTATTTTTGTCATTTGTTGTTTGAGTAACAAAAGAAAAAATATGTGTCCAATACTGTTTGATAATCTAACTCACGGAATAATTATAATAATGTTTTTTTTTTTACCCAGTCATTAAGCCCGATTACAGAGGCGCCAGCGTAAATTTAATCTCGTAGCAACGTAAAAAGCGCTCTCTCTATCGAATGCCTAAAATGAAAAAGAAACATAACTATGCTATTTAGCTAATATAATTACGACGGCGCTTCTTTAATCGGGCTTATAATGCCAATTATTAGAACAACTTAACGTACGCGTAATTGCCACGAGACCGCGTAAGTGAGCAGAAGCGAGAGGTACGTTTTCTGCCTTTTCGCAAAAAAATTTTTGGCCGGTTATCTTTTCAACTATGATTCACTTTGACAACTAACGATCAGCAAATTTTTGAATGTTTCATTTTGTGGGACATTTATCAAATCGTTTACGAGGCCAAACAACTATTGGACAAATAGTTTTGTCGCACTAAAGATTGGGTATGTAATGTGTACAGTACAGTACGCTCTCTACAAGTTAGGTGTGTTACAATTAGGTAAGTAAGTATCTTAAAATCTGTTTAGATGTCCGGCTCCAGTAACATATCTTACATAGCCCTTTTAACCCGTAAAAGGTGACCCTATAAAACCAGCCCTAAATTGACTAAAACAAGAATTTATTTACGACTTCTCACTGACAGTCACAAATTCATTCTCTTCTCGGGTTATTACTGAAATGTCAACCTTGCGGCTGAAAAATTAGGGTTCAAAATAAAGCTATGTTATTGTTAAACAGGTGTCCGGAAAAAAGCGGTACGCACCGGATTCGGCCACTGTGGTATTGAATAAAAAACTTGCAGAGAAACAGTTGCTTCTAACCTACATTAATTATTGTAGGTTTCAAAGCAGACGAATGAAGTATTCGAATTCGCTGACGACGACACAATTGATTAGTTTTTTTTTTTACTTTTATCATTAGGTACGTATTGCTATGGGAACTAGCGTGGATTTTGCACATTTTAATTAAGTGAAACACAGGTGTTACTCACGCTAAATTTGAGTAGAATATTGCTACCATAGTTTCGATCGCATTTGGCAATCTTTCGCTATGCAAGACGAGCCCGCGTGCTAGTACTCTAACCTTGAGAAAGATCGCCAAATGCGATCGAAACTATAGTAGCAATTTTCTACAAAAATTAAGCGTGAGTAACACATGTGTTTTACTTAATTAAAAGGTAGGTATTAGATGTATATTTATCTATGTATGGCTGTGGCATTATATTTCCCAAATAAATAGACCAATTTTCGGCACAGTTACATCCGTTCAATTTACAATGTGATTATTTTTTTAAGGATCATTGGTTATTATCTTGGAAAGTTTTTTTTTTTTTGTAAAAATTAGTCTCTTATAATGGAGGTATTTATCTGGCTTTTTTTCTCAACGAGTGTACACCGGCACTCGTTCATGAGTAAAACCTCGGAGCGTCGTAAAATCCTTGCTTTATTTGCTATCTTTTGGTTTATATTCTTCTGTTTTGGGTCAGCATTTACATAAAACGGGTAGCTTTTACAGCCGATAGATAAATGATAATACTGAATGAATTTGGCGTCGCGAATTGTGTGTCTGGTGCAAAATTAAATAAACTAAGCATCGCTTGTGATATGGCTTCTAGAGACAGAGATATACTACGAGTACATATACATACTTATATTGATAGTACCTAAATAACACCCAGACACAGAGCAAACACCTATGTGCATCACACAAATGTTTGCCCTGGGTGGGGATCGAACCCAGGCCTCTTTAACCCAGAAGTCGGGGTCACTAACCACTGAGCCACCGAGGCAGTCACTAACCACTGAGCCACCGAGGCAGTCACTAACCACTGAGCCACCGAGGCAGTCACTAACCACTGAGCCACCGAGGCAGTCACTAACCACTGAGCCACCGAGGCAGTCACTAACCACTGAGCCACCGAAACAGTCACTAACCACTGAGCCACCGAGGCAGTCAAAATTATTATTCATATTTTGTGGATTTATTTCGAAGAATCAACTGAAGTTTCTCATTTCGTATGTTTTTTTTTTGGGTCCGGTGACATCTATTTAATAAACACCTTAAAACGCACTGAGGTTCGTTGTGATAATATTGTGTAATGCCACATTTTTGACGTGACAACGTCTTATAAATCGATGATCGCCGGCAGCACGCACGAAAAAGTGTCACGTTGCGCCTGAGCTGAGCGCGCAAGCGAGAGCGCGGAACAAGCGATAGAGAGAGACGTTAGGCCTAAGCTTTGGGCTTGTTTCAGTTGTTAATTCGAGAATGTTTTCTCATGAGATTCTAACAATAATGTTTTCTTATGACGTTATCACGTAAAATTATCTTCCGTAAACTGAATTTACAGGCAACGAATCTTTTCCTCAAAAAATAAAAAATTTGTGTCTAACACTCACACTTGAGTACGTAATCTGTAAAATCATCGTAGTAAAAGTTGTTCCTCAAAATGGTCTGAATCACCTCCTTTGGGCTTAGTACGACAGTTCTATATAACCGTGTTATATACTTACTTCAATTTATTATATCCCGTCAAATGTCAAAATTTTGTTAAATTATCCCGTCAAAACCAAATATGGACATAGACTGATTTCTATTTAGGCCGTTTTCTGACTTGTCGGTGTGGGAGCGGTGCGGGATCTGTAAGGTCTGTACCGAAACGATACCGCGTTGCCTTCACCTACTCACCTATCGGTATATTCTCGGTATACTTTTCAATTTCCAGTACTAAAACGACGTGAATATCTCGCTCCGCCATCTTGATTGCACGACCTCGCGCGGTAAATGTCGAGCGGCGCCTGGACACGCATCCCGAGACGCGGTAAAACGAAACGATCCCTCCCCGATCCCGCACACACCGCGCCAATCAGAAGACGCGCATTAAAACATAGGCGCTCGGCAAGCTTTCGGTACCGTGTATACCGAGCGAAACGAATCCGCACCGTTCCCGCACCGACAAGTCAGAAAACGGCCTTAGTTTTCTTTTTATACATCTATACGTAAGTAAGTTCATCTAGGTATATAAATAAGTTTATCTACACTAATGTTGTAACATTCTACTTATGTTTCCAATACTTGACTTATAATGACTACTGTTAAAGCGCAGACAACAAAACACTCAATTTAAGCAATTTCAAATGATGTTATAATATCCACATCGATATCGTAAAATCTCATTATAACATCGCGCGCTCGCTCCTGATTGGTCGCCCTGCGCGCGCAGCGGCGCCAAGTGCGCGCTCGCTCCTGATTGGCCGCCCTGCGCGCGCAGCGGCGCCAAGTGCGCGCTCGCTCCTGATTGGCCGCCCTGCGCGCGCAGCGGCGCCTAGTGCGCGCTCGCTCCTGATTGGCCGCCCTGCGCGCGCAGCGGCGCCAAGTGCGCGCTCGCTCCTGATTGGCCGCCCTGCGCGCGCAGCGGCGACAAGTGCGCGCTCGCTCCTGATTGGCCGCCCTGCGCGCGCAGCGGCGACAAGTGCGCGCTCGCTCCTGATTGGCCGCCCTGCGCGCGCAGCGGCGACAAGTGCGCGCTCGCTCCTGATTGGCCGCCCTGCACGCGCAGCGGCGCCAAGTGCGCGCTCGGTCCTGATTGGCCGCCCTGCGCGCGCAGCGGCGCCATGTTTTTATTAGTGAAGATAAAGTAGTGTATGCAACTGCATATAACACGGGTATTAAAACACTCGTTACTATTATGAAACTCGCTGCGCTCGTTTCATAAGCTCACACTCGTGTTTTAATACCCTTCATTATATGACAGTTGCATAAACTACTAATATTTTTGTTCTATGACATCATAACTGTCAAACGAATGGACTAAGTCCATCGAGGTGATCGTTATGCAAATGTGAAAAATATTAAGTTATTGAGTATTTATTTAAAAAACATGACTTTACTAAAGTCAGAAAGTGACATGTAGGAAAATTATTCATTGTCATTCTTATGCCTTCTGAAATTAGGTACCACCCTACTCTATTGTTAACATACCTACTAATTTATATAAAAGTTTAAAAGTACAGCCTAAAACTCAAGATAGAGACAATAATACAAACAACATAATTTTATCTGACGTCTGTGTCATAAATCGTGTTTAATTTAATGCTAAAATATACAAATGAAATTTGAAAACCTTTAAAAGTTTTCATGTTACTTATTTTAATCCATTTCTAGAAAGTTTGTATAATGGGCAAAGTGAGATTAGTATAATGGCATAGAAATATAAAAACAGTGTCACGTTGTAATTTAATGTAAATAACTTTTTAAAGATTTTGTTTCAGAAAATTAAGCTCAGTCAATAAGCCAATATTTTTTGGGATTTGCAGCTTTACTTATAGTCGGTTCTAGATATCTAGCCTTGTGGCAATCTGTGCTGTTCTGCACGTAACCTTAACCAATACCTATACAGGTACATGTACAGAGTTATCTGCTTGCCCTATGCTTATCTGAAAGCGGGTGATTAAGACCATCATTATGAACAAATTTTACTATAGGGGCGACCGAAAATTCCAGGAAAAAATCTGCTGTCGCATATAAAATTGCAACTCGGAATCTACAAAATGAATGAAATACCATTTTTTTTTTTCGGTTTTCGGGTTGGCATCGTAGTAAAAGTTATTCACAATGATGGTCTGAATCACCTTCTTTGGGTTTAGTACGCCAATTCTGTATAACCATGTATACTTACATCAATTTATTATAGTCAAATTATCCCGTTAAACCAAATTAATATGTTCATGGACTGATTCCTATTTTAGTTTTCTATTTATACATCTATACGCAAGTTAGTTCCTATAGGCCACGAGACTGGCCCTGGTGTCAAGGTTTTGAAGCCGCTTGAAATTCTGTGTGTGTATAATTATTTTATTGCAGTATTTACATAGATGACAGCCGTAGACGTCAACTTCGACACCTTTTTAACCCCCGACGCAAAAGAGGGGTGTTATAAGTTTGACGTGTCTGTTTGTCTGTCTGTCTGTCTGTGGCATCATAGCGCCCGAACCACTGATCCGATTTCAGTTTAGTTTTTTTTGGATGAAAGGAGACTTAGTCGAGAGTGTTCTTAGCTATGTTTTATAAAAATCGATTGAGCCGTTTAAGAGTTATGGTGGGTTAAAGTGGGGATGGAAGAACCAAAATTCTACAAATGTGCCCAAAATGGTTGTCAAATTTTGTGTCGGGGGTTTATTAAATTTTTAATTTAAGTTTTTATTATTTCATTGGAGGCATAAAACTAAACTAGCTACTCGTCCCAGCGTCGTCCAGGTACAATTGTTATAAGTGCATCCTTCTCGTTGAAACACTCTAAAATATAGTGAAATCAACATTCGAATTCATTGAATAGATTAAAACATATAAGCGGATACAAAGACGGGACGACCGACACACAGAAATAGCAGCTTTACTTTATAATACGTAGTGATTTTAGCACGTTACATAATTAAAAGTAAGTAAGTTCGTATAGGCCGGGTGGCTAGCCCTGGTGTCTGAATTTTTTTTGTTACATATTAGGAAAATACCTCACGCGATTGAACGTAATGCATACCAGTTAGTAACTCTTGATCAAGTTAAAAACTTCTATTTATCAGTATCTAATAAAGAATAATATCCAACATTACAAGCCATTTGCCCTTTTACTACAGCCAGAAGCATCAGATTTCTGATTAACAAAACAAAACCCAAAAACAAAACTTCGAAACTATAGTCCGACTACTTTATCAGTGAAAGTAGTAAAATAAACAAAGGAAATTTTCTGCATTTTCTGTTCTAGAACTACGATAGTAGTGTCCTCGGAAAGCTGTAAGTAAAAGTTTGTGATATACGCGAAAATTATAGGCAATGTTCGCATGGGATTCTCTCTCATTAATTAAGGTGTAGGTGAGAAAACAGGGGGGTAATCAAAGGGTGGGGGGAAGGGGTTGCTTCTGTAATAAATTACGATTATTGATTACCTGCAGAAAGGGTTGTTTTGTGCGGGATTCAGGGTTTATCCCCGGATAAATGCTCATTGGCAACTTTTATCATTTTGTTTTGACGATAACACGTGTACGGTTCTTTACATTTAATCTTGTAAGTTCGGTTGTTCCTGTAATAAAGCTAAGGAAAGATAGGGTCACAGTAAAAAAATCCGTTATTTATTTGGTTTGGTTTTCAAACTGTTGCTATAGTAAATTCCTTAACGCTAAGTAAGTTCGTATAGGCCGGATGGCTAGCCCTGGTGTCAGAGTTTTTAGCCGCCTGAATGCCTCTGACATGGATTAACGGTAAAAACAACCGGAACTTACAATTTAACGTATCATCCGAGCCATGGTAGCGCTCAGTTGTTAATGCCATGCCAAAATTTTTTTTTTACCTTCCCTACTATCATATTTTCGTACCAATTTTATCCTAATACTAGCTGCGCCCCGCGGTGTTACCCGCGTTAGCCCGAAATAAAAAGTAGTCTATATGTTAATCCAAGATTTATCCAAGTTTATAATATTAGTAGGATTGAGAAGAATTATGAGGATTATTGAGATGGCGCTGCAGTGAGGCCGCTAGTATATGTATGATCTGATGATTGAACGTAGGTAAGTTCAACGCTCTTTTCTGGTTGAAAAAGATCCAGGTGGCCAAAATCCATCGATAAAATGATACTTGCTGAGATTTCGGATTTCACACCAAATCACCCCATTCTTCCACGATATTATCAAAACGATAATGATCGCCATGTATAAAGAATGTAATTCTTGAAGAAATACCACATTTTTGCAATTGGATACTATGATGTGACGCCTGGTTACCACGAATATGAATATGAATCCACTAAGCAGTTTCATTAGGAGCAAAGAACATTAGAAGTTTCTATTTTATACCAACTATCTATTAATTTCGGTTGCTGGGTTGCAGGTGAAGGTTTTATATTTTAATCATAGACATATGATAATAATGAGTCTTTTTGATACTGAGCAGACATTTTTATTTTACTCCATTTTGACACACAAAATCAATAACTAAAATATCTCTGTAGCAACCAAAACTCTATGACACTCCCCCTGACGATAACCTCAGGGTCTCTTCAGGTCTGAGTGACTCCCAGTTTAGTCCGTAGTTTAGTTGCGGTAGTGCCTAGGTAAGGAGATCTGCTTCCATGTTCTCTGCCGTCGATAAGGCTACTAATCTTTGTTTCTTGGCTTAATAACTTATCAATCCACCACCATATTTGAAAATACACCCCGTGTAGGATTGTCTATCCATGGTGCAAGCTGCCCAATAAGCATCTGCTATGCCATACAACTTCATGCCACTTTTTTATATTTTAGTCCAACCTTCTTGGCTCCTTTAAATAACGGATGACCCGTTTCGCGGAATGCCAATGATTTTTTTCCGTAGCAAGTATTAAATTGGCTTAGACAGCTTACGGCAAACGTAATATCTGGCCCTGTTGCCGTACCACAAGTGTTGGGTTGTTAGGAGAGCTTTCGCGTGAATACGCCAGGTATCATAGCTTTCTCTCGCGATTCTATATGGACATGACTCATTTTTCACACGATTTACGCACTTTTTTACGAATAATAAATTGATTATGACTCTTTTAATATTGACCACACATTTTTATTTTACTCCACCATTTTGACACACAAAATCAACAACTCAAATATCTCTATAGCAACCAAAACTCTATGACAACATATAAGTACATAGACTTGAAATAACTACAAATAAGGGCGTATAGCGCATAGGACTCAATATGGCCGCCAGTACATATCTACTAACATAGTTATTTTTCACCAAAAATGGCACACCCAAATCAATCCTAGGTACAAAATTCAAATAGTCTGCTCAAATCTATGTGTACCATTTATACATAATGATGATCTTTCAAAAACAAATGAACTGAATGGAACCACAAATCACAACATCATGTTGGTATGTAATTAGTTTATTCTTGATTTTTACAAAACTGCTCAACCTATTTCGATTAATCTCAAATGAGACTACCTCTGAAGTACCTATGATTTAGCAAACAAAAAAATAGTCAACAAAATCGGTTCATATTTGACCGAATAATCGCGTTGCTTACACACAAACAAAAAAAAAAAACATACTTACAGCCGAATTGAGAACCTTCTTTTCCAAGTCGGTTAAAAACTCACTGATAAATCTCCCACAACAATGACAATGTGATTCCCGCACTTTCTTAGCTAAATACGCGCTCGCAGTAACTATTAGCCTAATTATTTTCGCAGTACGCAGTATGAATTACCAAAGAAATATGGGAACATATTATAATTAAAGTGTAGGTAGCAAAATGACTTATATAAATAACCCGTGGCCGCCTCCTCTATTTTCTCAAGTCATTGATACAATCGGATTGAATTTTCAAACATGTGTCAAAATAAAAAAGTAATTTAAATCAAAGTTAATACTAAGTTGCTAAGGAGTTTTGATATCACCTTCGAAGCAAATCATCCCCAAATTAACTTTCTACTCCTTTTTAACCCCGATAAGGGATGTATTTCAATAAAATACGAAACACGTTTTCCGTCAATCCAATTACAGAATGTAAATCCAAAATTTGAAGTCGATTGAACCAGGGGATCACGATGTCCCATAGAAACTTTGACCCCATTTTTCACCCTCTTAGGGTTAGAATTTCGAAAAATCCTTTCTTATCGGATGCCTACGTCATTCAAAGAAACCACCCTCCAAATTTGAAGTTCCTCCGACCAGCGGTTTGGGCTCTGCGTTGATCCGTCAGTAAGTCATTCAGGACAAAGCATTTTATATATATAGATAAATACATTTTTAACTCAATCGATATATCATACATGAAAGAATCGGTAGACCACCTTAGAGTGAGTAATAATATATTATTTTACGGTTTATTACATATGCTGAAACGTGGATAATATAGACAGATATAAAATTAAATATAGTTCAATTTATAGAATTCGTTACGCTCAAAATAAAAAAATACGAATGTTGTCGAAACTATAGGAATGTGCACTTAGATTAATTTAATTTAAAAAGCTTTTAGTTAGGTAAAAAAATAATTAAAATCTTGTTTTATGAATATTTAATTACGTTTTAAGTAAAACCTACGCAATCAAAAATTTTTGTCAAATATTTTTAGAGAACAAACCTTAAAGTTAATTGCGCAATTTTCATCAATAAAGCTTAGCATGATCAAAGAATATTTAAATGCTAACAAGTCTTAGGTGGCCAATATAACAAAGAATAAATTAATTAAGATTGACAAAGGACTTAATTGAAAAAAATTCAGTAAGCGCGAGTTAGCTCCTTACAGCTAAGGTTCTGAGCAATCCATTAATGCATTAGGTACTTGCAAACATTCCATATTACATTAAACTATTTATGGACAACAAGCTTCTGTCCACGGCTTTGCATGCGAGTTATTTTGATTTTTATGCCATGCAATTTTCTTATGTATTTTTTTTATTAAAAAATAACCTATGTCATTTTCCAACCTTTGAACTCCATCAAGCATATAAACAAACTAACATACATAAAGAAAGATACACATCCGTAAAAGTTCTACAATACACATTCGTCAAGGTCTCGTCTTTATACGGGAGTTAACGTTAATAAAATCATTCTGTATTTTGTATGACTATTGAGTAGATACGAGTATTTTGTTGACGCGGAACCATAAAATGAGAGAGATATTGGAGATCTTTAGGGGTGGCCTATGTCCAGCAGTGGACGTCCTATGTTTGAAACAAACAAACACCCATTTAAACGCAAACGCTGCGCTAAAACACTTATACGTTCAGACGCTTCCAAACAAAAACATACACGCATAAATATAAACACACACTCAAACGCACATATAATTAAAAGTTCCAATAAATTTCCTTTTCCCCAAAAGTTAAAAATATTCCTTCTCTTTTGTACCGCGGAACTCTAAAAAGGAGGGCGGTGGAAAACGCCAATAAATTACAATTTCAGATTAGGTGCCTCTGGTATTGAACCCGGAGTTATTTGCCGTTTGGTGGATTAATTGGTTTGCGATATTTTTATTTATTTACATAACTCTGGTAATTAACGAAACATCAGTGTTTGGCTGTTTTTCTTTACAGTTAAAATTAAGCTCAAATTATGAATACGGAATTTTTGATTATGCTAAAAGTAAATACTAGTAAATATATATTTTTTAATCTTAATACATTATTATTCATTCCATAGCAAATTACTTGATTAGCAAATTTATATTTTATATCACTACATGGTTTAAACAAAGTCGCTTTCCTGTCTGTCTGTCTATTTATCTTTAAAACTACGCAACGGATTTTAATGCGACTTTTTGAATAGATAGAGTAATTCAAGACAAACGTTTATATGCATAATATGCCTATGCGAAGCCAGGGCGGGTCTCTAGTTTTAAATAATTTGATGAGCAGTAATTCCTTTGATAAACAATATAATTAACCATCATCATTACAGCTGATATTTTAGCAGTAATACATTTGCTGCCGAAAAATATTTCTTTTTATCTAACAACATGGTTAGAGTTCTTATTTTTCATCATTCATCTTCGATTTCATGGTGATTGTCTTATGCTACATTTCGCAATCTTAGGTCTCTTTTTTGTTATAGAAACCTGTAAAACGTGTCCAAAAGAAAAACAGTGGTAATTTTAGGCATATTTCAAACGCCTACTTCACAGTACGCTGTCTCATTTGGGATTTTGACGTGTAAAATACATGAGTTGCAAGTTTTAGTGCGTTTTATCACGAAACAGTTTTCTGATAAATTAACTTACATTAAATTCATCACATACTCGTACATAGTAGACACCTTTTAGAATATTATTATATAGGCAGGATCCCCGCAGCATCAGACAAGCGTAGCATAAATTAGTCTACGAAGTGCTACGCCGTAGCTCACCTACAATTTGCTGTGGCAAATCCGTAGGGAGTCTACAACCTTGTAGAGCTTGATGCTGCATAAATTATGTGAAGAAAATTGCTGAAAACTTTGCGAAAGAAAAGTGTTCCAAAAACGTTAATTGAATACCAAAAAAAAACAAACTTACTGATTGATTAAAAATACTAAAGGATGGTAAAAATCTTGAATTTGACTTTATGTTTATTTTTGTGCAACTAAAAATCACCAATTGGAATAATATATTTTATGCAAGTTTTGTACTTTTAAAAGTTCTTTGAAATTTTGCAATATTTTTCTTACCTAGCGACACAGAGTCAGCCGCACAATTTATTTTTTATATCTATGTTTCATATAATGACACTGTAGTCTGCTGTTGGATGCAATTAGCTGCAAAAGTATGCCCTATGCAAAAATTTAAGTAATTTTAACCCGAACTACTTTACGCCGCGCTTGCTTCGAGGATAAAAGAGCGTCATCCAAGCCATCGCAGCGTAGAGCATCTAGCGAGAAGGTAAAAATACGGGCTGATGAAAATCGTAGAAACGCGCTGGATACAAGCCTGGTCCCGTACCAAAGAGTTTCTTTGGAACTTATGTACGGAATTTCACATTACTGGTTTTTCGGTGAAGGAAAACATTGTGAAGCAACCTGCATACGTCCGTAGAAGAAATTCGATGGCGTGTGTGAATCCACCAACCCGCACCGGGCCAGCGTGGTGGATATGGCCGAATCACCCTTCGTGGGTAGGCCTACGTCCTGTAGTGGACTATTAAAAAAAATAGGCTGGTACAGTACGGTACTCGAACTGTGTGCAGTTGAAAGCCTAAGAGATAACCGCTGACAATAAAGGTACGCTAAAAACATAGATTTCAATTTAAAAATTTCAATTTTCCGACTCAATTCGCGACCATTGCGGACGTTTCCGCCGTTGCGGCGCACTTAACTGTTGTGTGGTCCAATAAATAGCAAAAATCCGAAATAATACCATTGATCACTACGAGTACTTAAGCGAAAAAGTTTCAAGCTCACAAATTATTTGAAATAACGCTTTAATTACGATACGTACGTTATACTTTGTATACTATACTATTTGCGACACACTGACGAAAGGGTATAATGTATACTGTGTTACTATTACAAAAGTGTAAATAATTGTAACTAGACATATTACTCGTATAAGGCAATTGTATACCCAAATTAATAAATATATCTTAATATTTTCAATGTTTGAACTTCGAAAAAAAAAAATAGGGATGTTAAGTTGGACTTCTGTGCCTGTCTGTGATATCCAGGTTTTCTAGCAAATGTAGTAATATTTGAAGTTACCTGTGTAAGTTAGTAAAGTTACTTCAGTGAGTGCAAATACGCTAGGCTTTGCCAGCCAGTTGCAATGGCAATGGGCAGAGCAAAAAGCTCGGAAGACTAATAATAATCAAAAGAGGTTAAAAAAACATGTGTCGGCAAGTGAAACTTCAGACAAACCTAACAATAAGATAACCTCATTAAGAATCAAAAGACTGTATGTAAGCAGCTTTTAACATTAAGGTATTATTGGAGATATATAGGCAAGGCCTATGTCCGGCAATGGGCGAAGAATGGCTACAACTATAAACAGTGATGAACTTACAGACTTTAAGCTTGTGACACACCTAATTTTGTGTCGGGGATTAATAACAACTTTACTAAATTAACACGTACCTATTCTATGACTTGCACCATAGTTAAACTGTGACAAGGCTATGCATTAAAGCCGAGATTACTAGCTCTGACCGGACAGAATCAGTAATGGCCGTTGATAATCGGTTATAACTACTCTGCCTAAATCTGCTTTCTTTGAAAGTGTATATTTTAGTGTATGTGTGTGTATTTCTCAGCCAACAGTAAATGTTGTGCTAGTGGCATTATAATACAAAATAATCAATGCAATTATTTTAATTGATTTTTTTTCTTAATAAATTATTGATGTCATCAAAATCATTCTGAAACATACGAGTACATTAAAAAAATCTACGGACAAAGACTTTTTTTTGTTAATTTTGCAAAGGTTTGTTTGCTTCTACCACATTAACGGTATTATCGCATATTCTATGACTTGTGCCATGGCTAAACTGTGACAAGGCAATGCATTGAAGCCGAGACTACTAGCTCTGACCGGACAGAGCCAGTAATGGCCGGTGATAACCAGTTATAATTACTCTGCCTACACCGGCTTTTGGCCGCCTGCTGTGGAATCGTATAGGCAGCTTGTTTATGAAAGGCAAATTCGAAGATGGCAGACAATTTGCTGCTTTGATTTCTAATAGCTTTTGCACGTATCTACATATACAGAGTTCTGGCAAAGGCTTTGAGATAGCTAGTGGCAAATTTTCACTGGATTGGATACCTCTAAAGGTTGTTATCTTACCGGCAACACTCGCTTGGTATAAAGTTGCAGATTAGAACGTAACGTTGAGTTATTGAAACATTTTTAACCGACTTCCAAAAAGGAGGAGGTTCTTTGTTCGTCTGTATGTATTTTTTTTTTTTGTGTATTTTCATTGGCATTTTCGCCAATTGTGGTCTGATTGAAAAAATCTTTTTTAATTCAAAGGGTATACTCCCGAAGTAGTCCTATTTAATTTTTATCGCAAGCGACTAAACCGTTTTTGAAAAATCTATTATATAAAAGGCTTCGCTGAGTGACTGACTGACAGACAGCCTACAGCCCAAACCGCTAAAGATACGAACATGAAATTTGGAACAAAGATACATTGGACCACGTAATGGAGCACTAAGAACGGAATTTTGAAAAATCGACCTCTAAAGGGGTAAAACGGGCCCTTTTCGTTTGTATGTAACTTTTTATTCCCTTTACCGATTGACTTGAAACTTTGTATACATGCTACTCAAACAAAATAAAAGTTACGTTTGTTCCTGTTTTTCCGAATATTCCTTATCTAAGGGGTCAAATTGGGTCCCAAAGTTGGTGAAAAAAGCGTCTATTACATCCGACGAGCTGAACGGTTATGGATGAAATGTGGTATGGAGGAAGCACACAACATGTTTCAACACATGAACTATTATTATCCCGGAAATTCTATGGGGATCCTTAGGGATAGCCAAAATTAATCAGTTTAGGCTACAACCCAATCCACTAAAGATAGATACTTGAAATTTCGAACAAAGGTACAATGTACAACGTAATGAAGCACAAAGGACGAAAATTTCGAAAAATCTACCTCTAACGGGGTAAAACGGGCCCTTTTTGTTTGCATTTAATTTTTTATTACCTTTACCGATTGACTTAAAACTTTGTATTTATGCTTTACAAATAAAATAAAAGTTACGTTTCTTCCTGTTTTTCCGAATTTTCCTTATCTAACGGGTCAGATAAGTTCCCAAAGTTGGTGAAAAAAGCATCAATAATTACATCAAACGAACTGAACGGTTATGAATGAAATCTGGTAGGTATGTGGGAAGCACACAACATGTTTCAATACAGTAACTATTTTATCCCGGAAAATCTATTGGGTTTCTTAGCAATAGCCAAAATAATCAATTATAAAGCTAAGATAAAAGGGGTAAATGAATTCTAACGAAATTTGGTACGACGCTAGACAATAACACAAATTACCACTTGGGGTACTGCTATCCCGGAAAATTTCAGTGGGTCCTTCAGGATATCAATTTCCTAAAAAAGTACTAAATGACTGTTCGAAAACCGATGCAATATTGTTTAAAAATAGCTCAGCCTTTTAACTAATATATGACTATTAACGTCCTGGGAAAAGTCCCGGATTCCTTGTCTAACGCTAGACCAAACATCCTATATAAGCGTGAAAAATAACTTGATCGCGTTTTTTTTAAACGTAGTGAAATATATAGAATTAAATTGAGATAATTTAGATCCTTCAATGGGGGCAAAATGGGCCCCTAATAGTTTATGAACGATTTTATTTTGTGAGCCAATAGACTTGAACTTAGGGTACATACGGATCAATAACTACTTACTTTACTATGGGAACTACCCTGAAAAAGCGAAAATTACCTATTCTTTACATTTTGTCGCGGGTCGATGAATTTTTTGTGTTGAACAGCTAATTTTATTTACGTGATTTCTGGGTTGGTACCATAGTAAAAGTAAGTCAAATGATGAGTATAATGGAATCCTAGAACATGCCTGTCGTCTAGATGTAGGTGCGCTATGTATTTTACAAATAAAATGTACCTTCTTGTGTGCTACTTTTTCGTCTGTACTTGGTCAGAGAATGTCTGAAAGTCCTACAAGTGTCTCGATCACTTTTGACCGCGTAAACGGTTATGGGCGAGATTGTCATTGAGTTCAGAATAATCGAAATTAAATTTCTAATGACTTAATGAAACATGATGAATACCTGTACTGGCCTTTTTTAGGGTTCCGTACCCAAAGGGTAAAAACGGGACCCTATTACTAAGACTTCGATGTCCGTCTGTCTGTCTGTCACCGTAGGTACCGTAATAGTTGGGCAGCTGAAATATTCACAAATGATGTATTTCTGTTGTCGCTATAACAAAAAATACTAAAAATAGAATAAAATAAATATTTAAGGGACATACCTACAACAAACGTGATTTTTAGGAGTTTTTTGCTCGCTATTAATAACGGCAAGAGGAATGGGCTCCCATACGGTACGGAACCATGCTTGCGCGAGTCCGACTCGCACTTGGCCGACCATGACGTGCAAATGGAGTTGGATAAAATTTGGTATACGAGTGGGAAACTACATGGCTCAACTCATGATCGTCATATATCTCATCATAAATCGAAAAATATTCTTTATACTACACCTGCTCGGAAAGTAAAGTAAAAAGCCAAAAAGTTTTTACAGTGAGTTTTTATCTCCAAGTTCGCAAAATGACACTGGCCACTAGCTGTGTGTTGGATGGTGTCAAACAATTTGAAAAAAGAACATGTGAAAATTGCAGACGCCATTGGCGCTATTTTCAAGTGTTACACTAACTGCAACAATTTCAATATAAATTTCAATTAGTAAAGATTTAGTTTTTTATTTTCCTCGTAGGTGTAGTATAAAGCACTATGTATCACTCGAGAGAAAGTTCGATTCCCGATCTCGGGTGTTTTAAAGCCCTCGCCTACGGCTCGGGCTTCAAACGACACCTTCGACGGTAATCGGTCACTTTCTCCTCTTGGTGAACAATGTACTATTTCTCGCTATAAAAAAAATCAGTAGGTATATTAAAATATAACTTTATTAAGTATTTATTTTATGACAAGTTATAAAATAACGCGGTCCAAACTGTGGGCTATTAAAGTCAAAGGACATTTATTGTTGAACTGTGTTACATTGAGATCTTACTACTAATCACAAAAATATTGAATTATCAGTTAAGTCCAATATGGCCATAAAATAATCATTAGAACGTGAAAAAATTATACAATCATTATTATTAAATTTAATTCGAATATTTTGCAATTTATCATCTAAAAATTGTCGTACTCCATAATAAGCTTTAGATACAAGTAAATTTAAGCAAATACTGAAACAAAGCAGGCCAATCCGTGGGCTAATTATTATCCTTGCAAGTAATACGACAACGTGGGCTAAACCAAGAGCTATTATTTTAAGCAAAAAAAGTACTACGCGAGCCAAACTGTGGGAAATTACCATTTAAAGTAAGTACTAAGAAAATGCGGACCAAACCGCGCGCCATTATCATTTTAAGCAAATACTATAACGACGCGGGCCAGACCATGGGCTATTATCATTGCAAGCAATACAACAACGCAAGCCATACGGCAAGCTATTGTAATTTTAAGCAAGTACTTAGACAACGCGAGCCAAGCTACGTACTATAAATTACCATATTAAGCAAGTACTAAGAATGTGCAGGCCAAACCGCGACCTATTATATCATTCTAGCTAAACACTGGGACAATTAAGGCCAAACCGTAGGCAACGTATTACTTGAAAAGATAATGCTTAGTAGGCATTATCTTTTCAAGTAATACGTTATACGACAATGCAGGCGAAACCACGAAGTATTATTATTTTAAGCAAGTGCCAAGACAACGCGGGTCAAACTGTGGCTTATTATCATTTTAAGCAGTAACTCGAACAAAGCGGCCAGACCGTGGGCTATTATCATTGCAAGTAATACGACAACGCGTGCCAAACGGTAGGCTATTACAATTTTGAGGAAGTATTAAGACAACGCAGGCTAAGCTGCGTGCTATAAATTACCATCTTAAGCGAGTACTAAGAATACGCAGGCCAAACCGCGACCTATTATCATTTTAGCCAAATACTATGACAATTCAGGCCAAACCATAGGCATTATCCTTGCAAGCAATACGTTATACGATAATGCTTTGCTAAACCACGACCTATTATTATTTTAAGGAAGTGCCAAGACAACGCAAGCCAACCGGCAGCCTTTTATAATTTTAAGCAAGTACTAAGACAAACGTGGGTCAAACCACGGGCTATTTTCATAAGCCAGTACCTGTCTACTAAGACAACGCGGGCGAAGCCGCGGGTTTTAAGCTAGTCAATAATAATTTAAAAATTATGTACATCGATTTGAACGAACTTTGTATACGATGGAAGTAGGTTTTGTCATTTTTTGCGAAAAATAATTATCATTACATTATTCGGCAACCTGTTTGCAGAAACAGTTGGCAAAATTATATTTTCGATGTTTTTAGTACCCACCAAGAAAAATGTTCATCTTGAGCAGTGTGTAAGACAGTGCATTTTAGTTGGCGGCTCCGATGGAACTACGCCTTAACAGTAGCTGTGCGGAAAAAAAACTGATCATTATAGTAAAATACCACCCATTTTAATAATGAATAATGTAATTTTCTATTTATCATGACAAAACACCATTATGCAATCTGGTTTAAAACTCTGACAATTAGGACCCTATACCAACTTACAGACAATAACCAACAATATTTTACTTTTCAACAGTTTTGTGTCACTTAGGATTTTGTACCCAAACAGTTAAAAATATCTTTGTCCTCAAAAGAATAAATATTCAGCGTTTCTCTTAACAAAAGAAAATGTCCATCAAAGGTATATTTTACCCGGCAATTAGTTACCTTATTGACGTCAATTACTTTGAAGCTATTCAAACGAAACCAAAATACAAAATGCAAAGCTTCGGCGGAGTGCCTACATTAGAACTTGACTGAGATGTCGATGAGAGTAGAAAGTACTTTACAGTTAAGAGTCTTGCTGGTTAAATTACGAGTAACTATAACTAGTTCTGGTTCCCTCTATTTCTATAGGCTTTTCAACCAGGAACACATGGACTCGTAGATGAATTCCAGCATTTTGCAAAGCATCTGGTTTTGTATAATTTTCTTCAATGTTTTTATAAATCTTCATCATTATCAGCCGTAGGAGCTGTAGGAGGCGTAGGAGGCTTGAACTTACGCCTCCTGCTGAACTTGAGCCTCCCCTATGGATTTCCAAAAAGCCTGGTTGGAAGCAGCCGGCATTCAGCTCGTATACGTGAGAAGTACCATCAATGGTACTACTGACAGAAAACGTGACGTCACCTCTCTTACAGAAGTCTATACATGTGTATGGCACTTGTAAAGTCACGCATAACTTTAACAGGCTATATCTTCATTAATTTTTATTTATTTGACAAAAGAAAAAATACGTGTCTAATATTTTTTGTTAGGTAATCTGACGGTCTAATTATAATATTTTTTTAGTCAACATGCAACATGTAGGTATTTGATAAACGATGAGAAATTACTTTGTACATATTTATCTAGCCATTTTTTATTATTATGTTAAAGAGTTTAGCTCTGAAATGTAAGAGAAATACAAGAAAAATGTAGAAAAGTATGCTTATGCCTTAACTTTGGCGCACTTTTAGGGTTCCGTACCCAAAGAGTAAAAGCGGAACCCTATTACTAAGACTCCGCTGTCCGTCTGACGTCCGTCTGTCTGTCTCCAGGCTGTATCTCATGAACCGTTATAGCTAGAAAGCTGAAATTTTCACAGATAATGTATTTTTGTTACCGCTATAACATAAAATACTAAAAACAGAATATAAATAATATTTAAGGGTAAACACTTAGGGCTCCCATACGACAAACATGATTTTTTTGCCGTTTCTCGCTCCATATTAATAATGGTAACAAGTAGAAGCTTGAAATATTCACGGTATATTTAGCTATAATATATTCACTTCAATAATAAATAGTTAAATTAAAATAAATCAAGTGTTAAGAAACATTCGTGCGCGAGTCCGACCCGTACTTTGCCGATTTTTCACCTTACAAATTAAACATTGTTCCTGGAACATCGTCATTTTCGTCACCTATTTACACTTTTTATGTCATAGACAGAGAAGTAACAAATGAACTACATTGTTCTCCATAACATTTGTCCGTTCTACGTTATTTCTACATCGCTGAAGCAAACAATAGACAGTCTTAATTTAACTTAAGGGCTTTAACTTTGGTTTAATTAATTTGGACTACGAGTAATTGGCGCATTACATCTACCCGCTTTACCCTATTTCACCGTATTTTACCCATGGATCAAAGAAAGTTAAAAGATACAGCACTGCATTTCGATTCAATACTGCAGGCATGCTGGAAACTCTTTCAATTAGCAATCATCGTCGTCGTTTCAGCAATACGAAGTCCAATGCTGGACATATGCATCCCTTATAGACTTCCAGTTTATTTTTTGTAAAATGCTCCACATAAAACGAATAAAATAAACAAAATCCCATTGCAAAATTTTAAACTAATCACCTAACGTTACAATCTTCTGCCAAATTGACACACAGTCAGAGTCTACCCAAAGGACCTTATGCCCGATCCTCTATCTTTTTTACTTCCATGATTTTACCTAATTCTGGCGTATTTTGCCTCATTTACCCAACAAGCAAGTGTGAGCTATAGGCCGGGAAGCAAAATTTGAATTTTTTGGCAATAAACAGCGTTTTAAAAGTTGTTTCGTCCTTGAAGGAAGTTAGTTAATTTTTCCTTTAATAGGAGGAGGAATATTCAGTAGGGTGTGTTTGATAGCTGTTCCGCACATCTGAGATCAAAGGTCAGTAGGGTTTTATACTTAAAAGCTAAAATGTTCCCATTAGTCATGCCTGAAAACATCCGAATTTTATTAAGAATTTTTTCAAGGAAATTATTATTTAGTTAGCTTTTTATTAATCGAAAGGTTTTCCTTATAATATTTTTCTTTACTGAAAAGTCAGTGATATGAAAATTGGTAGATAGTTACACGATTTCTAAAGAGACTATGCGCCGGTAATCGTAGCGTAGGACGTAGAAGATATCCACCCACAAGTTGTATTACTAACCTGAGAAACTGGATGTCAGCCAATACAGAGATATACTGTTAGTCAATGCAAACTGGTCTTAATAGAAATCAACAGGGGACTACATTATCCAGCAGTTGACTCCGTCTGGTGACAAAAATAGTAATTTTGGTCACGCGTCGCGTCCACCAGACGCCCAGAAAGACTTTTGAAAATGAAATGAGCTCCCGGCCCCCACGGACCCAATGTCTCAACTCCAAATGGCTCAAATATGTAACCACTACCGAGGTTAGCATATTTGCGCCGCTTGTGCTGCTCCGCCGAATTGGCCGCAGCTCCAGCCCTACTCTGAGTCTCAGAAAGATGTGACGGTGCCAAAGTATCGACACAAGTTGCGTCCCATACTAAGGGCCGTCCACACTTCCATGGGACCAGCGTCATGCCGTCAGGCCTTTTGCCATCACCAAAATTTTGACCAAAATGCTGGTGTTTATTTGGCTCAACGCATAAGCATTGCCATTCAGCGTGGCAATGCAGCCAGCATGCTGGGCACGCTGCCAACTAGCAGTGGGCTTGAGCATTTGGATTATCTTTAGACCTTCAAAGGTCTGAGGGTGATCCAATGCTTTTTGTGTAATAGTAGTGTAGTTTTGTTGTAGTTAATAAAGGCACTTTTGCCAGTAAAAAAAAAAGTAAATAAGAATAAAATAGTAATATTTCGCCAAAAATGGCAAATCTGACTTCCATCGTGTATAAAACTCAAAAAGTTGGCTCGAATAGATGTATATTTTTTTTACATTATTGTTGATTTTTCAGAAACGGCTCAGCTGATTTTGATAAAATTTAAATGGGACCACCAAAGTGGGAAAAAAATAATTTTTCGATTCGATTCACAATGAAATATCGATGAACATACACAAAAAAAAAACATACAGACGAACATAGAACCTCATCTTTTTTGGAAGTCGGTTAAAAACAACAGGCTGCAATCCGGGAGTGCCTGTAGAATGGAAAATATGAACATATAAAGTACTATCATCTATGTGGTAAAATACAACATCACACACACACACTCGCGCAAGCGCCCTGCGCCGTCTTACGAATTTTCGCTCAGGTCACGTGTTCTGACGCCAGCTTAACTTTATCTCAAAAAGTGCACAACACAGCTAAAGAAAACACAGGTGTTACTCACGTTTGATTTTTAGTAGGATACTACTATAGTTTCGATCGCATTTGGCGATCTTTCTCAAGGTCGGAGTACTAGCACGCGGGCTCGTCTCGCATAGCACTGAGAGTGCTATGCTAGTACTCCAACCTTGAAAAAGATCGCCAAATGCGATCGAAACTAAAGTAGTATCCTACTAAAAACAAACGTGAGTAACACCTGTGTTTTACTTAATTAAAATGTACGAAAACCACGTTAGTTTTCATAGTGAGACAGCTAAAGAAGTTTTCACTTCAAAAAAGTGATGATCAGTGGTACGAGTATTATTGATACGGCAATTGCCGTAATATACTCAAGTCATTGTGTTTATGTGAAATACGATACACGATTTTGGCGATCGAAAGGCAATTTTTCCCCTAATTGGCCCAAATACGGCAATTTAAAAGTGGAAATACGGCAGTTAAGAATTTCTAGATGATAACACTGGAAAAATAATTATCTTTTAATAAATGAGCTGTAAAAGCCATGGTGGTCTAGTGGTAATGACACTCGCCTTAAAATCGTGGGGTCGTGGGTTCAAATCCCGGTCCCATACCAAAGAATTCCTTGGAATTTATGTACGGAATTTCACATCAATGGCTTTTCGATGAGGAAAACATCGTGGGGCAACCTGCATACGCCCGTAGAAGAAATTCGATGGCGTATGTGAATCTACCCGCACTGGGCCAGCGTGGTGGATATGGCCTAATCACCCTTCGTGGGTAGGCCTACGTCCTGCAGTGGGCTGTTAAAAAGGCTAGTACAGGTACAAATAAACTGAAGCCAACCTCACTTTCTGTTCTAAAGGTTAGCGGTGAAATAAAAAATAAATATTGCACGCAGAGCTAAAACAAAGACCGTTTACTCTCATTGTGTGGAACAATTAGTGAAAATGTTTCTCCAGCGTTTATTGTCTATTCCATATCGATATCCAACCATTGTCTCGTAGATAAAACAGAAAAATGCTGGGACATTCGATTAAGGTGTATAGAAATTCTTGATTCTGGTTCTATATTGTTACTATAGTCGCCGCGTTACCAACTGAGTCATGCGGCCAAATGCCAAAATCAAGCGAAGGTGTACATTTAAAGACGTGGTGTAAAGGTAATGAACATAAACATCCATATCAAAAAAATACTATTGGAAAGAAAAAATCTAAAGTAACAGAGTTATTGCGTAGAGTTTTGGAAAATAATATGGTTATTTTAGAAAAAAAAAAAAACTTACCATCACAAAAAAATTACATTTCATTTCAAATGCTCGAAATTATCAGCGATGTCGATTTTTTTTTTGAGTTTTGACATAAGTCGCAGAACAAAAGTTGTTAGTTTTGATATACAGAATAAGCCCCTAAAAGGATGCTAATTGATTAGAAATCACCCTGTATACAGAGATTTTTACATAAAATTCTACAAAAGACAAAATACTAACATGTCCCTAGTCCCCGTCTGTCAGTCCGTAAAAGGAACCGTAGTGAGTAATTCTCCCGCGTTTTGTGTCTATTTGTGTCAACAATTGCTTTCAGACAGATGTTATCGCTGTACTCAAGTAATGACTGTTCACAACTGCTATCGACATGAAAACGATATGAAAATGTAGATTGAACTCCGTTTCAACGAGTGCCATGCACGCGGTTGCTTTTTGACAAACTTCTAAAAATGAGGAGGTTCTATGTTCGTCTGTTGTTCGTCTATGTTCTAGGGTTGCCTGGAAGAGATTGATGTAAGCAATAAGGCCGCCCTTTGTTGCACTAGTTTTAAGTTACTTTAGTTTTCCTTTCTGAGTATTTTTCTGTAATTTGTGTTAAAAGTAAAGTGTTAATTCATTCATTTATTCATTCAGTCTGTATGTAAGTATTTTTTGTGCATGTTCATTGATATTTTTACCATTTAAAAATTCTAATTCTTTATTAGTTCTAAAGGAGTGATCTCATTTTAATTTTATTAAAATCAGCTGTACCGTTTATGATAAATCAACATCAACACTAATGTAAAAATTGTTTACATACTCGTAGATCCGGACGGACTAATCGAATTTTGTACCCGATTGAAGTTGGTTGTGGCATTTATTGCTAAAAAATAATTATTAGCGGTAGTTTTGAGTTGCGTTGAGTGAAATTCGCTGAATAATTATATTTAATAATAGCCTCAGTTTCGACAAGTCTTAAAAAAGATCACCAGATGCACTTACCAAATACAATATCAGAAAAGGTTTTCCTTTTTTGAAACACACAACTTATAATTAAAGTGTACAACTTAATATCTAAACCGTAGAAATTGCTATCTCTTATCTCTTCTCTATCTCTTGCTTTTGTCGTTGATTCAGGTCTGACTCTTTCTGTAAAAACAGATGTTTTTCTCCATCTTTTCCTTTGTCTTCCTTGTTTTCGTTTTCGTCCCGTTGGGTCCATTATGTTACTCTTTTTGTCTCTCATAAGTTTTTAAGTATACAGATTGAATAGAATAGAAAACACACTTTATTGTACACAGTAAATATAAAACAACAGTAATACATGAAAAACTTATTAGTGTAGCTCAAGGCGGCCTTATCGCTGGAAGCGATATTTCAGATATGTCATGATATGAAAATCGGTTAAAGACCTTGTACTGTACCAGCCTTTTTTTATAGTGCACTGCAGGACGTATGCCTACCCACGAAGAGTGATAAGCCATATCCACCACGCTGGCCCAGTGCGCGTCATTCGGTGTTTTCCTTCACCGAAAAGCCAGTGGTGTGAAATTCCGTTCATTAATTCCAATGAAACTCTTTGGTACGGCACCAGGATTGAACCCACGACCTTAAGAATGACAGGCCAGCGTTACAACCACTAGACCACCACGGCTTATAAAGATCTTGCAGATGTTTGCAAATATAATCATCGTACTTATAACACCCTTCTGCTTACCTCGGTGGTTAAAACACCCTTCAGCATTGTTGTGTGTGTGTGTTAACAGAATATTTACAAGCAAAGCAACATCCTTTAACTAGCTTCTAATAGGCCTAATACTAAAACACAAGGCAGATGAAAAGCAAACATGTTAAATAGTTAACTAAGGGAGGTAAACATGAGGATATTTGAATACACAGCCTTTATTATGGCAACAAGACAACGCTGGAAACTAATTTTCGCACATAAATACTTGAGAATGGAATTTTAATTGAACTATTATTACATTTTAGAATAATAAGACGACATTTTGATTATTTAGAGTGTTTTAAAAGCCGTGGTGATCCAGTGGTAATGACACCCGCCTTACAATGGTGAGGTCGTGGGTTCAAGGTCCCGTACTCGTTACTATTATGAAACTCGCTGCGCTCGTTTCATAAACTCACACTCGTGTTTTAATACCCTTCATTATATGACAGTTGCATAAACTACTATTATTTGATTTCACCTGTCCCGTTGTCTGTAAACAAATCTTGCAAGTTAAATTTGATCCACTTCCCGGTTACCGATTGAGCTGAAAGTTTGCATACATGTGTAAATCGCGTGACAATGCAATATTATGACGACATCGTGCTGATCTGATGATGGAGCTAGAATGTGACCAAAGAAACTTAGCAATGAAACGACATAACCTCATCGAGTTTAGGTTCATTTGAATGGTCTTGGCGGGTAATTTGTTTTTCAATGGTAACCAGGGCCTGATGATGAACCTGGAAGGTGTTCATAGGTACTCTGTAATGAAACGTAAAGATACTTCATCAAACTTCTACGGACGCGCGGACGTATGCAGGTTGTCTCACGATGTTTTTCTTCACCAAAAAGCCAGTGATCTGTAATTCCGTACATAAATTCCTAAGAACTCATTGACATGGTACCGGAATTTGAACCCACGACGACACGATTGTAAAGCGGGTCTTACTACCACTAGACCACCACTGCTTACACGACACGTGACGTATACAAAGAGTACAGCAAGATAGCTTTGAGAAAATTGCCCCCAAGCTTCGGGTTCGAAACTATGACAATGGCAATGTTGATGTCTTTTGTGGTGGTCAAGAATTTCCTAATTTTCTCATAACATAATTTACTACAAATGAAAAGTAAATGAATAAACAATTTAGGGATTTAGAAATAAATTGCGAATACTATGGTAACATGATAATGGTAAAAACTTATTTCGGCAGATACGTGAGAATGGAATATAAATGTACTATTACGAGATTTCAGAATAATAGGACAAAATTTGGATAATTTAGAATAAAATTTAGCTGTAATATGCTGTAATAGTAATTTGCTCGTATAGAGGGGCTATGGCCTAAATATTTATAGGCAGTATTATCAATTCACTTGTTATATTTTGTTGTTATTCATTGCTATTTATTTTTATTTTTATCGAATTGTATGTGTTAGGGACAGGCGAGTCGACGGATTGTTGCGCCGGATATACAAAAAAAACCTAAGCAATCAACATTAATTTGTATGTAGAATCGATTTAGTTTTCCAGCTATTTCTTTTCGTTCGATTAAATTCGAGTCATAGAACATTCCAGAAAGGTGTTCTAGAACTTTCCCGATACATTATGACCTACTTAGAAAGAAGGGAAGGTTCTCGAACATTCGAGTTCGATTTATAGAACATTCCAGAAATGCGTTCTAGAACCTTCTCGACCTACTTAGAAAGAAAGGAAGGTTCTCGAACATTCGACTTCGATTCATAGAACATTCCAGAAAGGTGTTCTAGAACCTTCTCGAAACATTGTAACCTACTTGGAAAGAAGGGAAGGTTCTCGAACATTCGAGTTTTATCATGTTCGTTTCTTAGAACTTTCCAGAAATGTGTTCTAGAACCTTCCCGTTACATCGTTACCTACTCAGGCCCCGAAGAAAGAAGGGAAGGTTCTCGAACATTCGGAGAGCTCAGATTGGTCAGGGGAACGAACCGCCAAGTAGTTGATTTAGTATAAAAGGGCTGCGCAAGCGCGCAGTAGTCAGTCTTGTATAGTCTTACGATCTTACTAAGTCTAATATTGTACGCGCAATCGGAACAAGTTCTCCGAAGTGATCTCAAGCCAGAATTTAAGTAGTGCTTGAACCGTAAGTCTGAACAGTGTTGAACAAGTGGTTCAATAGTGATCTAAAGCCAGAGTTTAAATAGTGCTTTAACCCTAAGTCTGAAACATTGTGAACTTTTGTGCGTAAAGTGTGAATAAAGTGATTAAGTACGAAACGAACTGTTTATAACTGTTAACTAGGACACCCATCCAACATAGTGTTTACAGTCCACTACCTCATCGTCGACGCGTCTATAGTTAACAGTATGTATTAGTCTATCTTTTTTATTTTTTATTTATGTATTAGGATGTAGGTACTAAATATATATATATTTTCGAATTTTAACTTGTTATGTATTTACTAATTAAATGTTTTTTTTTTGTTCCTTTCTCCTTAACTACTCACCCCGTTTTTTTTTTATAACATTATTAATTCCTCTCTAGATGTAAGGGTTGCCTGGAAGAGATTGCTGTAAGCAATAAGGCCGCCCTTTGTTGCACTAGTATTAAGTTACTTTATTTTTCCTTTCTGTGTATTTTTCTGTAATTTGTGTTAACAATAAAGTGTTCATTCATTCATTTATTCACTTGAAAGTATCTGATTATGTCATGGAAGGATTTACGTTAAAAAACTAGACACCAGCCAAAAGTCGGAAGCGCTCAGTAATACAGGGTCATCCAGAACTGGTGTACTGTGTAAGCCAAAAGGAGATGATTCATAGTAATAATTGTCCATAATGATGTTTTTAATCACCCACTCTCGGCACTAATACTAGGCAAACAGATAGCCCTATATAGGAACTGTTATCCGTCAAATCTTAACACCTAATTATGAGTACAGAACAGAGTATTTAGAATGCGTCCGTTGATTATAAATACACTCCATTTTTTAGCAATAAAGCATTTATCTATCTATCCACACCTTGCTTCTGCCGATTTATGCCATACCTACCCATTGAATATAGCGCTTGCACGATAAACCTTTTCTCGGCTGTATTCTTAAATCGAACAATGAAAAAATTTACAGTATAGTAATAATTTAAAACCGAACAAAAATTGAAAAATTAATGAAAGGCTTTTTTAATCATAGACTTCTCAAAATTGAATAAATGTCGTCATTTTTAATCACAGACTTCTTAAAATTTCTCCAAATTGGATATGCCATCTCGATTTCGCAGGAACTTAATTTCGCTCAAAGTTATCTGCTTATAATCATAACTAGGTACGTATAAATTACTCAATGATAACTTCTAAACCAAAGGATTAATAATAACGGAGCGAGACCAATAAATTAATCTAAGTTGTAAACTATTTCCATTTTTAGAAGGTTATTTTGACAGTTCGACAACTTACAAATTTAGTGATGTTCTTAAGAACTTAATAATCGATATCGACAAAGGTACCTACATTTTGATTTAATATTCGCTTTTTTAGTGTTCCGTACCCAAAGGGTAAAAATGGGACCCTATTACTAAGACTCCGCTGTCCGTCTGTCTGTCTGTCTCCAAGCTGTATATCATGAACCGATATAGCTAGAAAGCTGAAATTTTCACAGATGATGTATTTCTGTTGCCGCTATAACAACAAATACTAAAATCAGTATAAACTGAATAATTAAGGGGGGCTTTCATACAACAAACCCGATTTTTTGCCGTTTTTCGCTAGATATTTATAATGGTAACAGGTAGATGCTCGAAATATTCACAAAATATTTAGCTGCATGCCTACTTTAATAATAAATAATTAAATTAAATAAAATTAATATTTAAGGGATATTCCTATTAATATTTATTCCCATACAGTATGGAACCCCTCGTGCGCGAGTCCGACTCGTACTTGGCAGATTTTTTTATACCCATTCACAGCGAATAAAATGTTGGAATTACTTAAAAACGCTTGCACTCACCTGATGGCCGAGAACTGATTCTGTCTGATTGGCACCGTGACATTGTATTTGATAAATATAATAATTTATGCACACAAGAGCTAATCATATAACTGAAAACTCCTCATCGGGCGACGAGTGGCATGAACATAGTTTGAAACACGAAAATTGACAAATAGACTACTTTTTATCCCGTAAAAATGAAAGGCACAAGAGATAGCACAAAAATCAAAATATCACGCAAGCAAAGCCGCGGAAAAAACTAGTAGAAAATAAATACTTACCTTCATAATTGATTTCAACAAATTTAAAAACCGAATAAAATTCAAAAACATAATAAGGTGGGCATACACGATGCGATGATTTGATCAAATTTTCGCTTCATTCCAACTGGGAGCTCATTCAATTAATTCAAAGGTCCTCAATAACTACGAACCAGCTATAGTTAACTACCTATGTTTGGCCTCCACTGAACTGATCTGATGAATTGATGCGATCATCGCGTTCTGTGCGCCCAGTTTCAGGTAGTAGTACAAATCGTTAACTACCAATTCCTACCTTTGAATTAACTGAATGAGCTCCCAGTTGGCATGAAGCGAAAATTTGATCAAATCATCGCATCGTGTATGTCAAACTTAAGATGAAAGTTCAACAATTCCCCACAGACAAAGAGCAGTTTATAAAGTAGAGGCGACACCAACTTACCGACCGTAAGTAGTCAAATCAAAGCGTAACACGATCTGTAAAATCAACGGCGAATTCGCTTCTAGAAACTTCTTTCTGCAACTCTTTATACAACAGAAATTGAGTCTTACATTGTGAAGTATTTTTACGTCTTAACTATACTTGAGTTTTTTAAATACTACGATTTTATAAGCTGTACAAAATAATATCATTAATGGAAAAAAAAACTAATTTTTAATTGACTTCTAAAAGGAGAATAGTGGTTGATTACGATGTATTTCTGTTCATAGTTATTGTCATCTAATCAGTTCTAGGACGTCCATCGACCGTTCTTAATGGTATTTACACCATTAAATACAGATTGCTGTTGTAGAGATTTTCTACGATAACATAACCAGTCCATTCAAAATTCAAAACGTTATAATGTTGTTTAAATGTTTGAAACAATAAATATTTTGTAGAAGATCTCTAGCCGTAAAGTTCTTGAATATAGAACACCGATAATCGTATCGGATATCCACAAAATGCATCGATGATGCGCTGTATGCAAACCACTTCCAACTGTACGTCAACCAAATCCATAGGGGAGGACTATGTTTATCAGCGGAAGTCATATGGTAAATAAACTATACAAATAATACGCTATAAACACAATAAACCTAGAAGAGTTTATAAGCATATAACATTAGTAGAGTGCTAAATATCTTGAAAATCACGCTAGAGATTTTCTGTAACTACATAATTCGCTGTAAGACTAGCTTTGCTGTAAGCACATTAAAATTCCCTTTGAGCACACAGAACGCATTCAAAGTGTGCCATACTAAGCGGCACTAACGCGTCTTTTCAGGGCTAAGCGACATTTTTCTAAAGCGTACTCATAGGTCCTGAGACTTACTGCGAGACTCAACAGTTTTGCGCGCGCCTCAGCTCGCGCCCACCCCCTGGCTCTGTCAGTAATGCCAGTTTACATTATACTCCGGCGCTGGATACACGTCTGTCCACCCCAGACATGACACACACGCTCTAAATTCAAAATTACAATTTTCGAATAAAACTTTTTCGTCTCAGTGGCCAGTGCTGTGAACGTAGATGAAGTAATGTGGATGACAGAGGTTGGTTAGTGGATTTTTTAATGTCATCGTGGCGATGATAAAATGATTTGGAAGCCGTGACGTTTTTGAACGAGCAACTGCCAGGTAATTTAGATTAATTAATTTTAGAGAATTATTTTTCAATTTACTGTATTTTTCTTCAACATATTAACAATAGAATAGGGACGCAATGAAACATAGTGAACATTGAACCAATTAAAATAAAATTTAGAATTTAAGACTATTTTAATAATATTAGTGTTATACCCACGTTAATGATATTATGTTTTAAATATAACTTCATATTTTATACATAAATATTATATTTTCAACATCAAAACAATACTCCACAGTGAAACTTAATCTAAAAAATTAAACATACACACGAATTCATTTTAAATAAAAATTGTACATGTTAAATTGAGAATGTTTATCGTGCAGGATTTTAATTGGGACGATAATTACTTGTAGGTTCATAATAAAAGGTCTTATCTTTACCCTTGTGCTGCTTTCTCATTATCCGTATTTTATTTTTAAACTGTATCTACCGTTTTAATGAATTTTCGTGCAGTTGGCAGCTTATCAAAATTTGAAAATGTCTAACAACAACCATATTAACAAACGGCCATAAAAAAATAAGTGCTGCATTATTACCCAGTATTTCTATCAGGTTTATGATATATGGATCTAATCGTTGACAGATCGATTTGTTCTTTGTGATTTTTCAACCCGATAAACATTATACCTACTTACTTACTACCAGATTGGTATTCAATTCATCTGAAATTCTTGGTCTTTTTATCAAATAAAAATTCATTAATCAGGTTTTTTCTTTAAATTAAAAGTTAATCCACGCTTGTCCACCTACTCGCTTTATGGTAAGCGACGTGGCATCAAAGATGAAGCACACGTATACGGACTTACGAGTAGAAAACATTTATGCACTCTTACTTTAAAAAGATTCAGGTCAAACTTCTTAGATAAACGAGAAGAAAACAGGCGGTCTGATCCTTAGAATTTATTATTTCACTTACTGTTGACGATTTTTACATTTATACCTTAAAACGACGTTTGATATAATTACCTCTATTAGTATTTCTTGAATAACAGTAAATAATCTTTCGTGATCTTGGCATAGAAGTGTTCTTACATATATTTACCCAAAAAGATTTGTGTTGACAGTGATCATGAACCCAAGGGCGTTAGGAATTAAAGAAATAAAAAAAATCTCAATCTAATTTCTTTTTTTACATTCTTATGTCATAAACATAAATGATATATTGATCTAGGTATTTATGCATTGCGGACAGATGACCTCATTACGACCGCAAGATTGTGCTGAATGCAATCCGATTCTAACCGATCTTTTTGGAGATGCGTGCTGAAGGCCCACGTATATTATGTACACGATTTTGATATTCTCTGAATAGCTGGGTGGACAAAAATAATGTAGGTATAGCACTAAAGGAATATTGCTAAAATTTTTAGAATAAGCCATGACCTCGTACCGCAACTGAAAATTAGCTTTATTGAAATTCTTAACATGGCAACTATATAACCTAAAATTATTTTTCGCAAAAAATTACACCAACTACTTTCACCGTGTACAGAATTCGAATAATTTTCACGAATCGATATGACATTCATATACATTTTTGTTGATTTATCAAAAACGGCTCAGCCAATTTCGATAAAATTTGAATGGGACCACCTCGGAAGAATATTCCTTCGAACTAAAAAAAAAATTAAAATCGGATCACAATTGGCGAAAATATCAATGAACATACACAAAAAAAAAATACACACAGACGAACATATTAGTACCTACTTAACTTACCTCCTCTTTTTTGGAAGTCGGTAAAAATCAATTGAGCATTAATTTTTTCACAAAGTATGCCGAGTTTCATGCAGTTTATTCGTTTACCATGTTTTCATGCTTATTTTGAAGCGTAGTACTAAGTCTACTGTGCCTGGGGTGAAATACCTTTACACTCCGTAGAAATAATCAGCGTTATTAAAAAGCACTCATCATTGATTAAAATTCTAAAACGAGTAAAGTCACTGTCCTAAGGCAAATTAAAACCTAAAAGAGCCCATCAAAATATAGCCCCGGCCAGTGGGGTGTCCACTAATTATTGTAATTTAAGGACGGCAGTACTGTTTAATTAAATTTGCACCAAATTGAGGGAAAAACTCTGTAACAAGATCATTTCAATATTTACAACATTTTTCCGGGAAATCATTATCAGCTTTTTGCTTTGGGTTTGGTAAAAATTTAGCAGAATTATTTTTTCTTGAGGGTTTTGTTTTTAGAGCTGGCAATATTAATATATGTGCGGTAAGAACTCATTCGGTACGGTACGAAATTCAATACGAAATACGATAGGAATAATTTAAGGTAAACGCACGTAATTGCGGACGAGTCCCAGAACGCGGACGTTACTCGTTTTTTTAATTTTTTTAATTTTCCACGAAAGTTTAACTTAATCTTATGAATGACAATAAATTCTTGGTTATATTTCAAAGTATTATACAAGAAAAACTGTACACGTAGTGTAATGGTGTCCAAACCAAATGATCTCAAAAGTGCGGTGTCGTAAAATTTTCGTTAATCTGTTAATTCAGTAGCTGAATTTGGTGTCTACCCTGTCATAAACTTCAGATCATTTCTTAGTTGTGTAATGTGATACGGTAAGTGTGCTATTTTATTACGATACTTAGATAAATTACCTAATATTATAACCTCTAATCTAGACGTAATCTTGTTGATTATTTATAATATTTGCGTATCCGCCTAATGGTACTCACAAAACCCGTACTTGTCCCAATGCACGGACAATAATCACATTTTTCGTCCGAGAAGTGGGACACACATCCGTTCTTTAAAACCCGTTGTACCATAGGTTGGATCTTGACCTTATTGCCTTGAAATAAGTCTCATTTTTCCTTGCATGTAAGAACGTCGTTTTCAAAACCGTGAAAAAGCAATTATTATAATTCAGTTGCGTCTCATTCAAAGGAATTAAGAATTATTTTGGACTGGTTCAAACAATAATCGTGTCCAACTTGCTTTAGTATTGTTTAAACTGTTTTTTGTGCATGACAAAAACAATTGTTTTTGATCGATTTACAATATGTATTTTAAACAATATTACATTGTGTTTAAAAGATTATCTTAAGTAAGATTTATTGTTCTCAGATTTTGATATTATGTTTTCATTTTTTATGAAATACTAAACTTTTGGTGTTTCATAGAAAATAATAAACATTTAATTTGTCATAAATAGGTAGTAAAAAATAAATAAGGACGTTTGTATGGGCCGCGTGGCTAGTTCTAGTATCAGAGTAAAAATCTGTCTTTTGATTGAGCCATTTTTTTTTGTAAAAGTTGTTTATTATATCGATACAATAATCAACTGTAGTACAAAAAAATTGGGATTTAGATTATTTGATTAAGATTACAATCTAATAAAACAATTTGATTTTCTAAGTTACAACTGAATCTTCTCTCTTTGGAAAGCGTGTCTGCTATGTTTTTGCCTGAACATGATCTGTGACTCTTTTTCCATCGCACTGTTTATTTGATAGAGTTTGGAATGTTGCATGACGCGCAGCGATTAATTTTGACCTTGTTACAGGTCTTCTGAGTTCAAAGATAGTAGCAGCACTGTCAACTGTGAACATGATCACTTCTTTGGCCTCACTGTTTCCAGTAGCTGTTAGAAGCTCAGTTCATATAAAAGTTTAAGTTTTTTTGCGGCTAGCAAAAGGCCCATGGCTTCCGCTTGCAAAGTTTATGTTGTTTTACTCAGGGCAAGGGAGTCTCTTAGTCCAAGCTTGTTTTTTGCACTACCCGCGTATATGTTCCAAGATAGCAATATATCGTCAGATACATCGTTCTCTATAGTCATAGACTCGAGAGAGAAAAGTTGTTTTCTAGCTATTGTAAAGGTTCCTCTTTATAGCTATTTTGAGTTTATTTCTAAAAGTTGCTATATCGGTATGCTTCACGTTCGTGCTTTGGAATCAGAGTATTCATCAGTTTCCACGCGCCACTCATTGATTGTTTTAGAGATATTACTCGTAGCAAGTATGATGTCGATAATTGATTCCCAAGACGTTACGAAAATAAACTTAGAGCCATGGTTTAGTAGATTTGAATAATGCCTGAAGATGGAGTCAAGTACATCATTTCTCCTCTCATTTGTATTGGGACATTCCCAGACAACACAGTGGGCGTTTGAGTCACACCCTACTATAGTTTCTTGTTTTTTTCTTGTACTGAAAGCATTAATTCTTCGACCGCCAGATGTTGCGCCACTTCTACGATATCCAGGTACGCCGTGCTCTAAAGGTAACATATACTACTGAGGTTGCCTTAGAGACTAGTATCCAATTTAACTACCGTGAAATCATCATTACACAAATGTGTCACCTAAGGTGCCTTATACGGACCTGTGGGATATAATTATTAAAAAAAACGCATTTTACTTTGCATAGAAGACTGAACACATTACCTTGGGGATCATTTAAGCCGATTATCTTGCCACGGACTAGATACGGTTCCTATACCAATGCTTATTGTGCTAACTACCTAACGTTTCAGCATTTTTTTTCATAATGTGATTATTGTTTTGTTTGAAATATAATTTATTGCATGTAAACCATTGTTTCTTTGATTTAAGACTCCTTGAATGGCTTTAACTAAAATATTCTTTATTAATAGTAAGAAATAATACAATATAAAGGCAATTTAAATTCTAATGTAAAGCAAATAGAGTTCTAATTCGCATAGCGTCCTTGAATCTGGACGATTTGTAATAGATTTGGGTCGATTTTAAAGTTCATACAAATAATAATACGGTAGAAAGGCTATTTAAACTCTAATGTAAAACAAATAGAGTTCAATTTCGTATAGCGTCCAGGAATTGGGACGACATTCCGCGCATTAGGACAAATCGTCCGCGGTTTGGTACATTTGGGTATTTTTTTATATTTTGGGTATTAATTCCCATTACAGCTCAAACAAATTAGACAAAATTTAATTATTATAAAACTCAGATAAATGCCCTATATGGTCATATTCACTTTGTTGTTGTAAGTCTGTTAGTATCAGCGTAGTATTACTGCAAAGTCAGCGAAGTTCAAAAACGTCCGTACATTGGTACGTTTACCTTACTAATGTAATAGGAGTATATGCCTATAATTATAAATTTCAAAAAATGTACTGATTTTGGAAAATATTCCATGGCATTTGTATTTTTATGTATCCAAATACTACTTTAAATGAAAATTAAATTAATTTAAATACATAAAAAATATCGCCGTGGTGGTATAGTGGTAATGACACCCGCCTTACAATCGTGAGGTCGTGGGTTCAAATCCCGGCTCCGTACCAATGAATTCCTTGGCATTTATGTACGGAATTTCACACCACTGGCTTTTCGGTGAAGGAAAACATCGTGAGGCAACCTGCATACGTCCGTAGAAGAAATTCGATGGCGTATGTGAATCCACCAACCCACACTGGGCCAGCATAGTGGATAAGGCCCAAACACCCTACGTGGGTAGGCCTACGTCCTGCAGTGGACTATTAAAGGCTGGTAAATATAAATAAAACCATTTATTGCAGGCACAGGGACCCAGAGTTACACAATTTTTTTAGGTAAAACAATATATAATGTTACATCTGTATAACGGGTGTAACGTCCAGTCTTACAATTTAAAACAGGTAAAAATTTTTTAAACAAGTATTCATCTAACTAAAGTAAGATACTTCATACATACAGTGTATTATCACAATACGTTTAAAAAAACATAGAATTAACTGTCCAATCATATTTCATTTTACATTAATTTAGGCAACACATTTATTCTTTTGCCTGGGCAAATACACATTTAAATGAATGAAAGCAATAGATTTAAACGGCATAGCATTCAAAAACAACTCCATCCATGCACTGCAAAAAAAAAAAATGAATAACTATTTCAATTCAGTTTTTCAAACCTACAGCAATTGCGTACGAAATTAGTTTTTACTTGAGCTATGTTTCACAAAAATGGCAAGTTGGTGAAAAATGTGGCCAGATTGAAAAATTGGGGAATTAAATTCAGTAACTGGCTGTATGATATTCCCCAATTTTCGTTCTCGCTCGTTTTACCGCGGTTAGGTCGGGTTCAAATACCGATCATTTACCAATTAATTGTATGATGTGTGTTGTAAATCGTGATAATACTAACTTAGGCTAAGATAAAAACTGACTCTCTTCTTCTATAGTCTTCAATAAAAAATTGTAAGACTAGATGTAACAAAGGGCACTTATCCTGAGTCTTTGGAGTAATAATGTTAAATTAAAAAAAAAAAGTATCGAATTTATGTAACAATTTTTTCGAAACTAGCTGTTCCGTGAAAGTAATATTTTAATAAAATAATTATTTTTCGCAAAAAATGGGAAAACCGACTTCTATCGTGTATAAAATTCGGATAGTCCGCTCGAATTGACGTATACAATTTTTACATTTTAATTGATTTTTCATATAGGTAGCAGAGAACAGAAAAGAATGGAAAGAATTGGGGGAGACCTTTGCCCAGCAGTGGGACAGTACAGGTTAAATAAAAAAAATGATTCATCAAAAACTGCTCAGCCGATTTCGATAAAATTTAAATGTGACCACTTCAGATCAAAATACATGCAGACGAATGTAGAACCTCCGCCTTTTTGGAAGTCGGTTAAATATAGTGAAGAAACATAACATGGCTGTATAGTTGTATACGTCTGTAGAAGAAATAATGGCGTGTGTCCACTAGCCACATTGGGCGAGCGCGGTGGTAATGGCTTATTCGACTTGTGTAAGGTAGGCTCATGTCCAGTTTACTTAAGACAATGGAAACACTTTCTGAGACTACACGCCCTAAAAATTCTACCCCCTTTATTAAAACGAAGGCTTAATATTTAAGAATATCCCCGTGCCCTTCCGCTGTAAAATTTCTGGCAGCCAGAGATAAAAACTTGCGACATTCATGTAAAAACTTTCTTCTCCAATTTTCCTTGAGTAAAACAAATACAAAAGTCGTGTTTGTTCTCCTTTTTAACAATTTCCGTCTCGCAAATGAGCGATTCTTTGACACTCGAAAAAATGGGACTTGAACGAATTAGGTAACGATGAGGAGGATTGTTGGATTTTCAAAGCGAAAAATCTTTAAAAATACTCCCAAATATATTGTGGTGCCCCAAAATTAGTATTTCGAATTAATATGGTGATATGTTCGTGGTATTTTTAAACGACTTCAAAAAAGAAATTTTCTATTCGACTGTATTTTTTGTATGCATGTTACTCTGCCTTGTTTTGCGCATGTTTTTTTATGTATGGATGTACTCCGCCAATTATAAACGGATTTTGGTGATTCTTTTTGTGTTTGGTAGATCATACTTGACAAATAGTCACATTTGATTTTTTTTGTAGTTAGTGACTCAAACACTTAGGCCCAAGAGGCGTGGATGCAATTTTCACCCAGTGCATGTATAGGTATTTATGCGATGAACATAGATGTTTTACTCTGGGTCTGGATGTTATTTTCACTATTTATGTACCTATTTAAAAATATGACCCATACCTATCATTCTCTGACAGCCACCTAACAAAATTGGCTCAGTTTGGTCAGATACCGTGAACAAACTTATGTATGGTACGTTGCATTTTAAAATATGCAATTAAATATTTTTTTAGCCCTGGCTTGAGCACTAGTGTTTTTCATCATTATATGATCATCATCCCTTGATCGTTACCACTGCTATATATGCATAGGCTTCTTTTTGTCTATGTCATTCACATTTTGTCTCTATGAACTTAAAATCTATCTGGTTTTGTTAGCATAACATACATTCGTAGGAATAAGCTCAATATATTATAGCCTATCGCAATATGAAGTGGGCTGTGCTCGGAGCCTCTCTGCGAGATCAAATCAAGAATTAGGAGAACTGCAGACAAACCAAGGTTACCGACAAAGCCCTGAGGATTAGCAAGTTAAAATGGCAGTGGGCAGGGCGCATAATTAGGAAAACGGATGGCTAACGGGGCTGTAAAGTTCTCGAATGGAGACTACGCACCGACAAGCGCAGTAGAACGTCAACCTACTAGGTAGAACGACGATATAATAAAGACCGCAGAACGCGCTGGATGCAGGCCGCAACTGGACTTATGGGAAATCCATAGGGATGGCCTCGGTCCAGTAGTGGCCGTTCTAAAGCTGATGATGATGATCATATATCCTTAACATTAATATAGTACAAGAAATTCTGCTGACAAAGCGAACCCAGATTACCCTTGGCCTTCGACAGCAAGGACATCATTAAATTCCTTTGCCTTTTGTGCACTTTCTTGTCACGTCCAAACAGTTTGGAGGTCGAGGTAATGTATCCACTTGATCTCTCCCACGCTGCCACAGCTCAGTGAAGAAAATGACCTTGCCTCTCGAAAGATCAGTAGGTATGTTCAATCATACAGATGTTTATTTGCTAAGTGCACTGATTGAAAGAAGTTTTATAAGACTCGTTATTACAAGTATAAACAACTTTTACAAATAGACTATTTTTTTTTGTTTGTGTTACGCGAAAACTCCACCAATAATAAATTGATTTTGATAGTTCATTTCTTTATAGGGCAAGTGTTTTTATTAACTACCACTAAATACAAGACTACATAAACTACTACTAGTTAACAAGCAATTGGATCATCCACAGACTCTTAAAGGTCTAAAATAAAATCCAAATGCTCAAGCCCACTGTCTAATTGGCGTGCCAATTGTTCTTTTTTTTGGCAGATTATACTTCAGAGGTGGACCTACAAATTTTAATTTTATCGTAATCAGATGAGACGTTTTTGAAACATCAACAATAATGTGAAATATCTATTCGTCATCTATTCGTAAAAAATGTTCGAATTTTAAACACGGTTAATTGAAGTCCGTTTTGCCGTTTTTGGCAAAAAAATAATTACCAGCCAAATTTTTAGGGTTCCGTACCCAAAGGGTGAAAACGGGACCCTATTACTAAGACTTCGATGTCCGTATGTCCATCTGTCTATCTGTCACCGGGCTGTATCTCATGAACCATAATAGGTAGGCAGCTGAAATTTCTGTTGCCGCTATAACAACAAATAATAAAAACAGAATAAAATAAATATTAAAGGTGAACTCCCATACATCAAACGTGATTTTTAAGATTTTTTGCTCGCTTTTAATAACGGCAAGAGGAATGGGGCTCCCATACGATACGGAACCCTTCATGCGCGAGTCCGACTCGCACTTGGCCGATTTTTGAATAGTAGGCACGCTGCTTAAAAAATACCTACCTAATATCCAGACTGAGCCATATCCAGAACGCTGACCCAGTATTAGTAGATTCGAGAAGTACGCAATCGAATTTATATGAAAAGGCTTTTGAAAATTCAGTTAAACAGTTGCGAGGTCTACTTTTCGGAGAACTTTTAGTTTACATTCAACCTTTTTGCATTTCACAGTTTCCAATATGAAATAATCTGTCAGTAAGTTTCTTCTTCTTAGTCGTTACGCTCTTGACAGAGCGGTCGTGGTCATCACGTAGTATTTGTGGTAGGGGCAGATGTAGCACGCCTCACGATGTCTCGCCATCTCTCTCTATTAGAGGTCAATCGGGTACACTCATGCACCGGCCCGCCCACAGCAGATTTGATTTGGTCGGTCCATCGCATGGGTGACCTTCCGCGCGGTCTTGTGCCTTCCACTTTGCCCTGGACGACTAGACGCTCTAAGGACTGGCTACCTCGTCTCGAAACGTGTCCGAAGAAAGCAAGTATACGAGATTGTACTGTGGCCGACAGACGCTGCTTTATGTCAGTAAGTTTATCACGGTCGAATAGTTCCGCCTATGAATAGGCTAGGTCTTGGCCTAGGCGACCTAACACCTAAGGTCAGCCTGCCCGTGCACCCGACTGCATCCACGCGAGTGAGGGCAAAGGTGTAATTAAAGAATATATTTTAATGCATCTTATATCGGCGCTTTGAAAATACTATAAAAATATCTAGACACGCGGAAGCGTGTCCAGCCAAGTCTCTAAGAAAAAGGAACTGGCGACGCGACGTGTGTAATATTACACGAACCATTACGAGCCACTTTTGACCCCTACATAACTCGAAAACTATTTAACCTATATATATGAAATTTAGCACATTTATTAAAATTCTTTAGTTTATCTACATTACAAAATTTAAATAACTTTGCTCTTACGGTTATTGAAATATTAACGTTTAAAAACCGGGGTTTCATTGACTGATTCACTCACTGAATCCCTGACTTATAGATCAAAAACCTAACCCACTTCCAGATGACCTAGAAACTTGATATTTGGCATCAAGGTAGACTATCAGGCATATACAAAGGAAAAAATCTAAAACTTTGAACTTTTATCTCCCAACCATATATAATAGGGGATGAAAGCTTGTATGAGACTTCTACAAATTTTCATGTCTAAGAATTGATATAAAGACACAACTTTTTGATAGTGGGAACTGTGATTTAGACTTGGCTTCATTTCACATGAAAATGTTTTTGTTGGATAGTAGTTTACTTTCAGAAGAACAATTTCAGTCAAATTCAAGAATATAACTCGTTGTCTTCATACTTTTTAATCGACGAACAGAGGTATTGTTCGACGCGTATATATACTTTTTTATGTATGAAAGCGCATTTTTATGTACTTTAATTTTATAGTGCATCCCTCACAAGGTTTAACCCAAACAGTTATTTTTGTGATAAACATTTCAGAAATTCGTCGCGAATGCAGGACTCGAACATTGCGTCTTCGGATCAATAGCCTGACGCTTTCCCAACTGAGCTGATTCGCAGTACTAACTTTGCGTCAAATTTGTGAAGTGTTTATCATTTTAGATAACTTAAAAAACTTACCAAATTAAAATTGACTACTATATACAAATACATCACCGTGATTAAAATCTCTTACCCCGATTTTTACGCGTATTCAATAAAACTGAATAAGCTATCATTTTTATGTGCCATGAAGGAAACACGCACACATTTGATCAAATGCCAGTAGATCGTAAACCAAAGCAGGTACTAAAGTCAAATGGAATTATTAATTGACGTATGCCTCAAAGCAATTGCCTGGTGGAATGGCATGCGACGTCTTGAGGTGCTTGTGCTTTATTACTAATTCCCTGAGATGCAATGGCCATAGATGGAATATTATCTCAGATTAATCAGAAACAGAGAGGTGAATTGGTGCATTGGGATACCCTGAACGATATGTGTTTACTTGCGAAAGTACGAGTTATAAGAATGAAAGACTCTATCTACCTACCAGATTGCCCTAAAAATATTATTTCATCTACGGCCTGTCGGCGCATGTGCCTATAGCCTATTCTTGCGTTGACACAGAGTAGTCACTTTTACATTTTTTTTGCTAAATATTTATTGCGTGTTATTCGAAGCACTAGATTTTATTTACACAAGCAATTTGAGAGCAAGCGAATGTGAGCGGGCGTGCAGTGTATTTGAACTTCAGCGTACTAAAAGATTTTGACAGTGGTGACCGAAAGGTTCCTACTTTTTAACTGAATTCCAAAAAGGAGGTTCTTCTAAAAAAGAGGATGAGGTTCTATGTTCGTCTGTATGTATTTTTTGTGTATGTTCATCGATAATTTTGCCAATTGTGAACCGAATCGAAAAATTATTTTTTAGTTCGAAAGGGGATACTCCCGAGGTGGTCCCACTTACATTTTACAGAAATCGGCTGAGCCGTTTTTGAAAAATCAACAATAATGTAAACAATTCGAGCGAAATATTTGAGTTTTGTGCACGACGGAAGGTGGTTTAACCATTTTTTGAGAAAAATAATTATATTTTCTTTTAGAGAGAGCCTTCAAGCGGTAACAAGTGTTAAAGTTCTGATAGTTTCTTTATTCTGAGAATATTATAGTAATGATGAGGTGATGCTTTAATTACTGGGTACGAAGGTTATGTCGTCGACAGAATATTTTAAACGTTTCGTGTTATTATGATCAATTTATTGATTTATTATTGAGGTGAAAATACACCAATTATGTTTATCGGTCTGCCAGGGAAGGGTATTGTTCTTCTTCTTCGTGTCGATGGTTTTAAGGTGATGATAGATCTAGATGGTGATGATTGAAGGGTATTGTTTTTAGGGTTCCGTACCCAAGGGTAAAAACGGGACCCTGTTAGTAAGACTCTCCTGTCCGTCCGTCTGTCCGTCTGTCTGTCACCAGGCTGTATCTCATGAACCGTGATAGCTAGAACGGTGAAATGTTTACAGATGACGTACGCGTATTTCTATAGCCGCTATAACAAAAAATACTAAAAACAGAAAAAAAAAATTTAGGAGGCGATCCATACTCGTACAACAAACCTGAATTTTTAGCCGCTTTTCGCACGATATTAATAACAGCAACAGGAAGTTGCATGAAATATTCACAGAATATTAAGTTGTATATTTCCTTCGAAAATAAATAATTAAATTAAAATAAAATATATTGAGGGGGGCTTTCACACGGTACCTACGGAACCTCTCGTGCGCGAGTCGGACTTTCACTTGGCCGATTATTTAAGTAAGTGGTATACCTACTCGATACTACGCCAATTTATGTACACTTAACAGGACTTGAAGATTGTTTTTTGCAGTTTTAATTAACCCTTTCATCAACGTTGATTGAAATTCTTACTTTTCATTAGTCAATTGAATATTAAAATCTTGTCACTCTTTTTACAAACATTCCATTGTTACATAGAATTTCACCGCGGCGACATCGACGAGATTTTTTTGGATTTCGTGCTATACCATAGGAAAATTTTATTTTTTCAGAATAATAAGTAGGCTATGATATTTTCCGATCTTTAATATTCAAAATGAAGTAGTTCCGTTTCTGTGTTGCTTCGTGAATGAGTAACAAACAAACAACCAAACACACTTTCAGATTTATAATATTAGTAAAGATAAGGTACTCTAACAAATTAGACCATTCTCATCTTCATCGAGCAAAAATAATACAACGACAATAACAGGTTCCCACATTCTGCACACTCAGCAGCAATATCACAAAAATACAATTTGTTATATCTCAAGACAAGATTATGACGCGTACACACTAGAGTGCGGATTCGCTCGTCACGCCATGACACAGACAAACGACTGGCGTGACGCGTATGGGACACGTGACAGCGTATCGGACAGTCCCCTCGCGGTTATGAAGAGGTTTCTCTGATAACGAGCACCATAGGGAACTACGGCTTTTGTGGTAACGATCTTCAAGTTTTGTGAAACTGCTGTGTAACGTAGAATGAAAGTGGTTATAAAACATGTTATATTTTCTTACATTTTACCACCAATCAAGTAACTTTGAATTATTTTTTTTACTGAGAATATTTTCATTGTTCAAATAAGTAATAAGTTTAAGTAGATCAATAAGTTTGACAGAGAACAATGCATACTATTAAGTTGTATAATACTTTTGGCCTCTTGATCGTATTTTTGGCTTCTGTCATCGTACGTAGAGATTTTGTACGATAACATGGCCCGCGCCTCCACATTATTGTTTTCATGTGTGTAGTGTTTTAATGTGCATCAAGCAACAAATCCATGGCTTTGCTAGCTCTACTAGTTATATGACCGCCGTATCAGTACACACACACTCATGCGTGGTGGCGCGATGCAAATACTTTCACAAACACTTTCAAAATGAATTTTGGAGGGACGGGTAATGTTAATGTAGAAGATCTCATTTAGAAAAACATAAAAAATAATCAGCGTATCATGGCGTGTCATATACAAAACAATCAATACTCTTCATTAAAATCGATAGCTGAAAATTGATTACCTACTGTGTATCTCGAATTTATAACATACATTTAATGTTCCAATAATTTTCAAATTGTACAAATATAATAACAATGAAAAAAGTAGAATACTATAATTTTTGAGTAGGGCTGGAGCTTCGGCCACTTCGGCGGAGCAGCATAAACGGCGCAAATATGCTAACCTCGGTAGTGGTTACATATTTGAACCATTTGGAGTTGAGACATTGGGTCCATGGGGGCCGGGTGCTCATCTTGTTTTCAAAAGTCTTTCCGAGCATCTGGTGGACGCGACGCGTGACCAAAATGATATTGTTGACCATTCAGCGTGTTTCAATTCAATTGCTTGTTATGTAGTAGTAGTTTACGTAGTTTTAGATTATGTTGGTCTTGTATTTAGTGGTAGTTAATAAAGACACTTGCCATTTATATTTTTTTTTGATAATACCAATATATGTTTTGCAATATTATATGATTGACATATAAAACACTGCATGTAAATATTTATACATTTTCATAAGTTACAGAACGTGTCACTTTCTACATCAGCTGTGTCTTAAAAAAGGACAAAAATATTCGAATACAATGCTGATAGTCAATATAATAAGGCAAAAGGTCATGTATTGTGTATGTAAATAAGATTGAAACGCGAGCACACTGGAGCAGAGTCACGATTTTTGCTTGTCACGCTATAACAGACAAACGTGTGACGTATGCGAAACGTGACTAAACAACATCAGACGCTTTATTGTATCAGCTTCTTAGAATATTCTGATTAAATAGTGGGTGTGCCGGGTGTTGTAACCAGGCAAGACTTTAGCGTGATATAATTTATTTTTAACCCCCGACGAAAAAGAGGGGTGTTATAAGTTTGACGTGTCTGATTGTCTGTCTGTGTGTCTGTCTGTCTGTGGCATCATAGCGCCCGAACCACTGAACCGATTTCAGTTTAGTTTTTTTTGGATGAAAGGAGACTTAATCGAGAGTGTTCTTAGCTATGTTTTATAAAAATCGATTGAGCCGTTTAAGAGTTATGGTGGGTTAAAGTGGGAATGGAAGAACCAAAATTCTACAAATGTGCCCTAAATGGTTGTCAATTGAAAGTTTGTTGTCAAATATTTTTGTGTCGGGGGTTTTTAAATTAGGTATATTATATCCTTTTTATAGAGGTAGGTAGATACTGTCCATGAAGATATGTTTTTAAGTTTTTTTTAGATACTATAAAATATTTTCTGACTATGTTTTGAATTTTTGCAAATACCTATCGCCTACATCATTATCATCCGTAAAGACTACACTGTCTTGCGAAATCAAGGGTAAAAAATTACTAAGAAACTTGGTATATTTCAACAATTTCTGTGATAATTATGCATTAAGTGTGCGAGAATATGTAAATAGATATATGAATGAATATCGATATATACATATAGGTACTTACTAACTAATTTGATATGAGCGTTTATGAGCATGTGATCTAACAGTAATTGGTAAAGCTTAGGTATGGAAACTCACATTGCGTGGTAGTTTTAAGGTATAAGTTCAAATCTTGCAATCACGACATTTTTAATTACTTTTCACAAAAAATCTAAACTTTTAATGACTTCCTGTCTTCCTTCTATGTAGGTAGATATACACTTACAAAGACACCAACGTTTTCTATTGTATTGAATTATTATTTTTCAATAAATGTTATTAGGTATAGCAATATTTTTACTTCAACTGTACTTTTATGTCGTTCACAACTTGTTTAATTATACGAATTATTCTATATGTAAGGAAAAGTTTTACTTATAAACTCTAACAGTCAGTTTTTATGTCGCATAAAATGTATATTCTCACAGCGCTTTGTACAAAGTTAGACATATTTTTCCAAGGTAATCGATGAAGTTTCTAGAAACTTTCTCTGTCGTACAAAAAAACTCCTAGTCGAAGATCATTCATCAATAAAATTAATACTAGAAATTACCCAATAACCTTCTTTATTGGTATCTAATATTGTTATCTATATTCGACTTGTTTGGCTTTTAATTTGATAAGAACTAATTAAGTATAGGCCAAATCATACTTCTTGGCGCCTGTGATGTTATCACAAGTTAGCTCCAAGCTTTACAACCGCCAAAAAGTCTGATTCAACCTACAAATTGACTTGGACTTTTTTTTTATACATAATATTTATGAGTCTAAACAAAAGTTTTTAGCTCCCTTTGATGACAATACCAGTCTGATTTTCGGCATATCTACGAGTACATTCTTTCTAAGTTAGAAATTTTGAAGAATAATCTTCGTATATTTATATTTGTAGACATTTCCACTAATAAACTCAGTAAGTTCATACAGGCCGGATAGCTTACCCTGGTGTCAAGAGTTTTTAAGCCCCCAGAAGGCTTATATATGTCTATAACGTTACGGTAAAACAACACTTTTTATACTTAGAGCTGTATGTAGCGCTTATGCACAGCGTAGTTTGATTAGTTATTCGTTAGCGATCATCAAAGTTAAGCAATGTTCAGCACGGTCAGTCTTCGGATGGATGACCGTGGGTGGCATTTACAACTGAGCGCTACCATGGCTCGGATGGCACGTTAAATTGTAGGTCCTGGTTGTTGAACCGTTTAGCCATGTCCTTCAGGCGGCTTAAAACCTCAAACACCAGCGAGCCACCCGACCTATACGAACTTACTTACTTCTTGCTTTATGTACTCGTGCCTATAGCTCTTTTACTTCGCACATTTTCAATCGGTTTCAGATTAAAATATTTTTCTGCGCATGTACTGTCATTTCAGCATACGCTCTTACACACGCGCTACATTACGTGATTTAAAACACCGGACTCGCGTTAATGGGCATATTTCAGCGTGTTTGCTTGAACCGGTAGTATTGTGTCAGTATTCGAGCTACGAGTAAGAAGCGCGTCAACGCCCGTACGAGTTGTGCGTGTTTGAGGTGCCTCTTTACGCGTCTCCGAGCGCTTTCCTAATTGAATTGAATCCTAAAACTTTCTTAATCTTGTATGTATTTGATGTCATAGCGCTGTAAAATGTACTCACGTTAGTTCTTGTTTTTTAAGTGCCTATGTACCTAATACGAGTTGATTTAACTGCTCGCGCAGTGACTCGCGGTTGTGACGTCACCGCTGGTCCCAACATAATATCAGTGCTGGTTGTATAATATAACCAGCAATATGCTGAGTTGGGATCAGTTTCGTGGCAAGGCATTGGGTAACATACTTGGTTTGTGTATTATTCTATTTTTAGTTGTGTCCGTGTTTTGCTTGTGTGTACCTAATTGTTTTGTCCAGAATAAAATTTTCTGTATTTCTTTCAAAAACGAGCTTATACGCGCGCACAGAGCTAATAGGTACAACCAGAGAGATAGCGCTGTTGTCGCTTGAGGCAATTCTCAACCACAAAAATGTATGGAAAATCTTACCCAGTGCTGTCAAAACTCAAATATGAATTGGAATGTGACACTAACCGGAGAAAATTACGACAACAGCCTCTGAATCGAGATATTTTTCATGTCTCTTTCTAACTCATATCATATTAAATCAATGTATCTCCGTCAGATTTTCTAGATCGATTCTAGATTATTGCTCTGTGTACGCGTGTATTCACACCACTGGCTTTTCAGTGAAGGAAAACATCGTGAGACAACCTGCATACGTCCGTAGAAGAAATTTGATGACGTTTGTGAATCCACCAAACCGCACTTGGCCAGCGTGGTGGATATGACCCAATCACGCTTCGTGGGTAGGCCTACGTACTGCAGTGGACTATTAAAAAGGCTGATTCAGTACGCGCGTATAAAACGCTAGTCTGAAACCGCCATAAAGCCTTGAAGTCAATCAATATGTCGTCAACATCTTCATACCTACTCTGAAAGTTTCATGCCATCGTATTTAATCTTCTTTGCATCTTGTTTGCTGTCACACACAGCTACAGACTGTCAAAGTCTTATAAGTCGTTTGGTTCTCGTTTGGTTCATTTCCTCGATAAATATTACTTAAACACTTTGAGGTAGTGTTGTGTTGTGTCAGTATTCGAGCTTATACGAGCTAAGTAGAGCGTCAATGCCCATACGAGTTGCGATTGCAATGTACTTTGAAGTGTATGTACGTACATGCTGAAATATATTTATTACTACTCCACAAAACTTAAAAAAAAACATAGATTCTGAATTATAAAACTAACTTAGTATACCTAATAACCTAACTTACACAAAACAAATTATAAAATACTATCTGACCCGGTGAACTTTCTTTCACGCAATGTATAAGCATTAATATTGCAAAGTTTCATTTCAATCCGTTCCGTAGTTATTGCGTAAAAGAGGAAATCATTGAACTAGAATACACTAGAATACAAAATTCTTGTCTAAGACGGCGTCAGCCAACCGCCGGCCGGAGCCGGCGACGCGCGCCGACCGGTCGCAATTGCGAGTAAACAAAATGGTGGAGCATATGAGGCGTCAAAATATTATTTAATAATATAAAAATGGGGAAATGTGTGGTAAAAACGTGCAAATCCCGTTCCCAATTTCACCATAAAGATTCCGGAATTTCTTTCCACAGGTAAATACGTTTTACACTATTCGAATTACTTGAAACTATCACTTATAATATCATGATTTTAAAAATGAATAATTTTACAGTTGGTGCCGCCAGGTAAAACATGATTTTGTTTCCCCATAATTATGGGAGATTTCGACTGATCAGTAATTACTTTTTTGATATTATAGGATACCTGCAGACGAAATACGCCGCGATAAATGGGTAAAAGCCATTCGAATATTGAGAAAAGAAACTGACTGGATACCTACCAAGTATACCACCATATGCACGAAACATTTTCATAAAGAAGATGTAGAAACTAATCGTGGCATTAACTATTTATCTCAGAAAGCGGTTCCAGTGCTTGAGGTTTTTTTTTTATTTCTGATAATGATAACGATGAACAAAACACTATTCTAATAAAATAATAATACATAAAAAGGTGTACCTTTGTATTCCAACTGAAAAAGAAATGTTTCTTTTTCAGTTTGCTTCAAAAACCTCCGTACCAAGTATGTAAGTAGGTATGTCTTTTTCAGTTCGGGGCTAGAAAGCAGTTTTTTTTTTAATTTGCCAATTTTTTTAAAATTATATTTTATCTCAACTTCGGGAAGCTGATAGATTCAAAACTCGGCAAGGTTAAGTTGCTTTATCACAGAGGTCCTGTGGCCACCTTCCAGGTTCATCATTAGACCCTGGATATCATCTAGATCTAAATATTCAACATGGAGTCAATAGGGCCCAAACTCGATGGGTATATTTAGTTCAGTTTAATGTTCCGTCTCCATCATCAGATCAGCTTCGTGGCACCATACCATTGTATTGTCAGCGAAGATACATAAGTATCATAAACTATTTGGAAGTGGGTCATTTACAACTAAAAATGCTAAATCAAAGGTTGTAAAAAATAAATTTACAATAGATAACAACATGACTTTATTGAATACCAAAAATACAAGAAAACAAAGATAACAAATCCGGTACCTAGATTAATGGGCGGCATTAACGTCTATGTACAGCGATTTTAAACAGGTAATAATAATAATAATAAACCTCAAGAGGCTCTCGCTAGATGGTTGGGTCAAGGGCCATATTCAAAAGGCAGTGATCATGGACACGGCGCGCATTGTCAGGCAGTTCCTCAGCCTGTAGCCCCAACCACCGGTAGCTTGGGCCTCGCCCCGCTGCCGGCGGCAACCTAGTAAGTTTTTATATTGTTTTTATAAAATATTGTAAAAATCTAATCTAAGATGATAAATTGATAATAAAAAAGATGATAAATATGATAATAAAAAAAACCTGAGATAATAATAATAAAAATAATTAAAAAAATATTTTTTTTTTTACAGGAATGCGTTCCTGACACGTCATCATGAAAAAATGTTTTTGGCCGATATCTCGGAAACTATGTACTTAAGGGCAAAAAACACATTAAGATCACTATTGTAGTAAATAAAATTTCGCATCTTTTGCTTTTTGTAAACTTTTTTGTAAAACTTACCAATTACGATTTATGAACCATTTAATGTTTTAAGGGCCATTTAATGAAATTTCATTCAGGAACGCATTCTCTGAACGGCCGAACTATAGTAGCCTGTTACATTTGTAATTATTTACTCCAACTGTTCCAGAATAATTATTTTTCGCAAAAAAATAGCATGACCGACTTCACCCGTGTACAGAATTCGCGAAAATTTTGCATGGATCGATGTAGCATTTTCCACATTATTGTTGATTTATCAAAAACGGCTCAGCCGATTTCGATTAAATTGAAATGGGACCAATTTCGAAGTATATTCTATCCAATAAAAAAAGAATTATTGAAATCGGACTACTACGAAAAAAGTTATGCGTGGTTACACATAAAAAAATATACACGTCGAATTGAGTACCTCCTCCGGTGGTTCGTCGGTCAATAAAAAAAAACATCACTACAATTTTCAAAACAATATGTTGTAGATTCTTCATACAATGCTTTCGAATTATCTTACGGAATATCCTGCCGTACATTATTAACGCATTGTGACACGTTTATGATAATTAAGTATTATTACAGTGATAATTATTTTGATTATCAAGAACGAATAAATACTGGACGGATAAATTAATTGTACTTATTATAATTTTATTTATAACTAGCTGCGCCCCGCTATGTTACCCGCGTTAGTCCAAGATAAAAAGATTTTTTCTAAAATAAACGTAAATTAAGTTACTCCTTATTACATCAGCTACCTGCCAATAAAAATCCCGTCAAAATAGGTTCAGCCATTTCAGAGATTAGCCGGAACAAACAGACAGACAGACAGACAAAAATTGTAAAAAATGTTATTTTGGTGTATGTACCGGATATATTATAGTCATATACATGTAGTAAAAAACGGTAATTTCAATATAACAAAGACACTCCAATTTTATTTGTATGTGTATATTTTACATCATATTTTATTTATTATGACTCAAATTCATTCGGTATTACTAAAATGTTGATTATTATAAATATCGGTTTGTATCACTGACATTGAGAAGGAATCGTAACATTTTGGGGAAATTTTCAATCTAATGAGCTGCCACCCTAAGTAGGTATTATCCGACAAAATTGTATAATCTTGCTATTTCTGTCTTATTCAACGTCTTGCCGCACCTTAGCAACTAGTGTAACAGGGATAGAGATATGATTCTTTGATTACCTACCAACGATATTCGGGCGGTTATACAGACATGCATGTGTCGCCATGCCTAGCAACGCAGTTATGTGAGTCAGCAGATCTTTTTATAAAACATCATTGGAGGAAATAACATCTTTATGTACGAGTACATACAAACTTTCGCGATTATGAAATTAGTAGGATAATATAAGAGTGGGTTAGAAATACCTTACCATGTAATAAATAGATATAAAAAAGCTATGTGGTAAGTACATTCTTACTTCTTTGATTAAGTTTGTTGTAATATTGTTAGAAAACAAAAAAAACCGTTTTAGGAATTTTAAGCTTGCATTAATAATACAATACCTGAACTAATAAGTTCTTTATAATTTATGTTGATTTGCAATTGTCTCGCTTATCGGCAAAAGAAATCACTGTGAAGAAATCAGTGCACTTTTGTAAAAGTCATGACGTAGTTATGTGAATTCATTAATCAACGGGCTCAATTATCCTTCTAGAGTAGGACTATGTTTTATCAGGGGACTATTAAGAAGACTGATAAAATACAGTAATTTTTAGGGTTCCGTACCCAAAGGGAAAAACGGGACCCTATTACTAAGACTTCGATGTCCGTCTGTCCGTCTGTCTGTCTTTCTGTACGTCTGTCTGTCTGTCTGTCTGTCACCGGGCTGTATCTCATGAACCATGATAGCTAGGCAGCTGAAATTTTCACGGATAATGTATTTCTGTTGCCGCTATAACAACAAATACTAAAAAGAAAATAAAACAAATATTTAAGGGGGGCTTCTATACAACAAACCTGATTTTTTAGACGTTTTTCGCTCTACATTAATAACAGGTACAGTAGTAACAGGTAGATGCTTGAAATTTTCACATAACATTTAGTTTTATATTCACTTCAATAATAAATAATAAAATTAAAAAAATATATATATTTAAGGTGGGCTCCCATACAGTACGGAACCCTCCGTTCGCGAGTCCGACTCGTACTTGGCCGATTATTATTTACCTAATGTTCTGCATTATCCAGCTTGTTGATAGGGATTTTTTGAAGAAATTAACCGACAAAAGAAATACGAGTATAGGTACCATGCATTTTCTAGTCAACATTAGTAGGAAGTAGGTAGTACACAAGTTTTAGTAGACTAAACGAAATAATATACTTACATCAATCTTACACTCTGCTTTGTTTTAAATACAAACGCTTCCCGCGAATTTTCAGGCCAAAACAAGATAAATATCTACAAACCTTCCTAAACAGGTAAACCTGTTATACCTGGATATATGGTCGCAAAAATGTTAAGAACGTGAAAACTACATTCGTAATATACTAAGGCATAGCCAGAAGCGTATCCACAATTTTACAGAATTTATGTCCGTACATTTTCTCCGAGAAACAAAATCTGAAAACTCCCCCACAAAAGTCTTGGGTCTTGCCTAATAAACGTGATATAACGCAGATATCTACGAAGTACCTACCATCTTTACGCTTGCTACACATAGAAGCGGGCCGGCAATAATCGGCACTGCCGGGTGGTATAATCGAATATGTGTAGAATTTTCGGGAAAAACATTTAGTTCTCTGTAAAGTTCGTTTACGGACGATAATTTTACGTGATAACATAACAAGAAAACATTTTTTGAATCGACAACTTAAAACATGTCTAACGTGTAAGATGATAGTGCCGCTCTATTGCTTGTTCCGCGTTTTCGCTTGCACGCTTGGCTTAGGCGGAACGTGACACTTTTTCGTGCATGCAGCTGGCGTGCATAGATTTATAAGACGTCAAAAATCCGCTCGGTTTTCGCTTGGCCGGGTGGCAGCGAGCTGGCACATTCCGAAAAGCCGAAAGAGAGGTGTTACCGAACCAAAGTTACTAACATAGCCCAGCGGATTGGCAAGTTGAAGTGGCAATGGACAGGGCACATGGCGCGAAGGACTGATGACCGATGGGGTTGAAAAGTTCTCGGGTTGAGACCACGCACCGGCAAGCGCAGCGTAGGACGTCCACCCACAAGGTGGACGGATAACGTCATTAAAACCGCAGGATCGCGCTGGATGCAAGCCGGTACCAACTGGTCTTATTGGAGATCTATAGGGGAGGCCTATGTCCGGCGGTGGATGTCTTATGACTGATGGATGTGGATGGATGGATGAAAGAGAGGTGAAATCGAATATCCGTGAATACCGCAAGCCGCGATGAGACGCGTCACAACTGAATGACAAGTAAATTGCGTGCCGATTGGAACCCGAAGAAACTACCCAATTGGCACAAACCAAGTGATCGAACGTAATGTAGTGGCTTGCTGCGGTTTTGTTGATCGACAAACTCTGTTGAACTGACTGTGCCGGCCAGCTCATGTGTGTAGCGACCCTTAAAGATTTTTTCCCAATAATTTGAAGGGCACGAAACCAGTCTATATGTTAATTCAGCACATCAGTTACGGGGTAAAAAATTCAGTCAAATCTGTATCGAACCTGACATTGTATTATTCTTATTATAGGGGTTTCGTCAGAAAAAATGATACCTAATACCTACACTAGCATATTAGGATTAGGTTCAGGCTTTTTCTTTATTATTTTGTTTTTGTTTGGAATAAGTAAATTGGAAAAAAGGTTTAGTAAAAATTGGTTTAAAAGTTTGGAAATAGGATAGGTATTGGATCGAATTGCTTTCGTACTTATCCAATAACTTCTTTTTATATTGTTATGTGTAGTAGTATAATAGTAGATTATGTACCAAGGGAACCAAGTCGTGTTTTACGTCACGGGCAACATATTGGACCCTGAGCGTAGCGAGGGATTCTATAGTTAACTCCCGATCGCAGTAGGGTGTTTTAAGTTAATTGCCTCACTTCGCTCGGGAATTATTAAAATCCTGAGCGAAGGGTTCAAGTCACCAAAGACGAAGACAGACTTCGTTCTAGTGGTGCATACTCAACTTTTCATACCTCCTGCGAGTAAATAAAACCTTAGGAATATGAGTAGTACTTAAGTCATAAACTCACTAAGTGCAGGTACTCACTAGGCAACTCGGTATTGTTCACAATAAAATAAAACAATTTAGAATGTACCTACGAATTTTCGTAGAAAAGCAAACAAATCCGTAATAAAACAGAGAATGTAAACACTACTTACGTGAAAAACATAAGACCATGGCCAGCTCGATTATCATGGCCTAACACGGGCATTGCAAAGAGGTTTTATTCTATAAAATCTAACTGATACGGGCACCAAAGAGGTTATATTCGATTTTACAAAATAAAACCTTTTTTCGATGTCCTTAAATGTTTTAAGTTAAGAAACTTCATACGAATTAGAGACATGCCACATTGGCGACATCGGTCTTGGATCGGAGATGAATCACTTTGAAGTTTGACAGCTGTCATCCGAAATGTAGATCTCGCCGATTTCTATCACTTTTGTGAAGACAGCAGTAGTCTAGAATCGATAATAACCGAGATAAATCACTTTAAAGTTTGACAGCTGTCACTTGGACAGCTGTTAGTGTGACACTCGTGACAAATCACACGAGTCCATACTCGATTGGGCTGTGAGATATTTTTCATGTCATTTTCTAACGCGTGCCATATTAAATCAATGCCACTACATTATTCCTCTAGTATATCTGTGATCAAACGAAAAACCAACAAATACACTTTCTGATTTATAATATTAGTAAGATTTAGCGGGGAAAAAGTTGAAGCGCTGACGATACACACGATCTGGTTTCGCGGTTGGATCACACAAAATCAGAATGTATTTAAGAGATTTTACTCATCTTCAGCTTAAGGTAACACGGTTATCCCTAAAACTTTTTTTTTCGCTGAATGTCTAGATGTCATCAGTGTCTAAGGCAACACTGGTCGCTGCTGTGTCGCCGCGGTGCAGCGGCGATGTCGCCAATGTGGCATGTCTGTTAGTCGTACCAAATTGAAATCACTTTACTCCCTAGGGAGTTTCATACAACATCATTGACCTGCCATACCTCTCGATATTGTTTTAATATAATAATGACTTGTTTTACGTTGATATTGTACGACATAATAATGAGTCATTTTCGAGCAGGTGGTATGAAAAATATTTAGCACATACAGAAATGCAATAGTAATTTCGACTTTACTAGCCTATTACGCATTTAATTTTGGCAAAAAATAATTTATGTTCATATATTCTGCATCGCGTCAACGGTTCAAAATGGTTAATCACTACATAGTATAAAACAAAGTCGCTTCCCTGTCTGTCTGTCCCTATGTATGCTTATATCTTTAAAACGACGCAACGGATTTTGATGCCGTTTTTTTAAATAGATAGAGTAATTCAAGAGGAAGGTTTATTTATGTATAATACACCTTTGCAAAGCCGGGGCAGGTTGCTAGTAATGTTTAAATAACATAAATAATTATTTTCTTCCCACGTAATTATCTATGTTCAGGATCCTTAACATCAACGTTTTTTACAGTAATTCTTTGAGATCCTGAATCAGATTTAAGCTCAAAGGATGCTTATCATGTGTTCACTACGCGCTCATTAATCAAGCGAGCTCATTACGCGCTGTCTCACGACTAGCATATATTAGAGCACAGACTCCACTAAAGCGGGCTGAAGATGGAAAGCTCGGTAGAGGTTTTTTAGACCAAAGTCTGAAGGCATACCAGTCCGCGGCGCAGACATTATTTCTACATTTAAATCTAACAGACCAAAGAAACAGGTGAAATTGAGAGAGCCAATTAGAAATTTAATAAATTTACTATACGTCACAAATTTAATACGAGTATATCTAACAAATATTTTTCGCAAAAAATGGCAAAACTGACTTCCATCATGTACAAAATTCGAATAGTTCGCTCGAATTGATGTATACAATTTTTCCATTATTGTTGATTTTTGTAAAACTTAAATGGACACCTTGGGAGATAACCCTGTCGAACTAAAAAATATTTTTACGATTCGGTTCACAATTGGCAAAATTATCGATGAACAAATAAACATACAGACAAACATAGAACATCCTCCTATTTGGAAGTTGGTTAAAAACTACCCTATCTTGACAAATCTTCGTTCGCCCCGTTTTAGTAGGGTTTGGTCTTAAGTGCTAGCACTTCTAGGGGCCTGGGTTCGTACCTAATTAGCGGTTTCACAGCTATACCTATACATCATGTCGTCGGTATTCGTATTTTCGGGGTTACATAAGGATGTGTGTGACTATCATTTTGTTGTACACGTTGGCGTTCGTTAGTAAATGATTTTCATGACAGTCTATGAAAATCTTTTACTATAGGATCAACCTTGAAATCATGAAAATAGAATCAGCTGTTCTATACATTTTGTCAAGAGACAATTAACTGTGCAGACAACTGCATCCTTTTAGGGGCTTATTCTGTACGTCAAAATTAACAACTTCTGTTCTGCTACTTTTGTTAGAACTAAAAAAAAAATTGTTGTTCCATGGAAAAATTTCGTTCACCCGCGACAAAATGGATGCTAATTGATTAGGAATAACCCTGTATATCGAAAAAAAAATTTCTATCGAACAAAAAGACTTCTGGGTTGGTCTTGTTAGAGAAAGGTATACAAATTGAAAATTAATGCTCTGAATGATGCCTATCCCATCAATGCAAGTCATTAAGTAAGAACATGAGAGTTTTTAGGGTTCCGTACCTAAAGGGAAAAACGGGACCCTATTACTAAGACTTCGATGTCCGTCTGTCCGTGTGCCTGTCTGTCTGTCAACGGGCTGTATCTCATGAACCATGATAGCTAGGCAGATGAAATTTTCACAGATGATGTATTTCTGTTGCCGCTAAAACAAAAAATACTAAAAAGATAATAAAATAAATATTTAAGGGTTTTATTACATGATACATTACAGATGAGATCTATCATTCTATAAGAATTGCACGCCCCTCCACTACCTACCACGATTATATAGCTGGCAAAAGGAAAAAATTGAAACTTTTTCCGGTGTGCATTTCAGTAAGCCTTGTAGATACAACACGTTCGATTACAAGTCCATAATTAGATTTCAATACTTAGCTCATATTTTTAGTGAAGGGAAGAACAGTTTTTAAGAACTGTCTTACAGTTATATTTACGAGCTCCAAAATACAAGCATTCAGCTTAGTTTGGGGCTCACTACAATATTTTTATCATCTACCTATAGAATACAAAATCTAGGTAACTAAGGTGTAAAATATATTGTTGGATGTAATTACGTATTCTTTAGTTGTAATAACGTATTTAAGTATTATGAAATAAATCGTTGAAATCTTTGAATCTATTGTTTTAGCACGTATGTACTTTTTACCGACTTCAAAAAAGGAGGAGATTAGTACATATATATATTTTGTGTTATATGTTATTCTATATTTTCGCCTATTGTAAGCTGATTATTTTTTTTATTTTGAAAGGGTACATTCTTTCGAGGTAGTCGTATTAAATTTTATCGAATTCCACTGATGAGTTTTTGATAAATCAACATTAATATACATGAATGTCCCATCGATTCGTGAAAACTATTCGAATTCTGCACACGATTGAAGTCGGTTGTGCCATTTTTTGCGAAATATTATTATAATTATGAGCATATACTTATAATTTATACAAGAGCCAAAAACATACGCAAATGATGGCCATCTCGCGCGTACGTGTCATTAGCCGGTTATCACAATACGGTACATTAAGCTCATTTGGCGCGGGATTTAATTTTAAATTATTATGCTTAGCTATACGCTTCCGGATTTACAAGCTTTGTTTAAATATTTGTACCGAAAAGATCAAATAAATACTAGTAGTTAACTGAATCTTTTTAAGCTTATAATATAATTATATTGACTCGTTCTTAAGAGTTTTGGTTTATAATCGCAAATAGGTACATATGAATAATCAACATTGAAATGGGCTGATAAATAGCGCGACAGCAGATTTCTCGTCATTTTTAGAAAATAACTTCCAAATCAAAAATTGTTGACGACCAAAAAAACATTAATATTTAGCATATGATTAGTAATTTTCGCCGAGATTCCTTGAAAAATGCGACCAGTGGAGGAGGATCAATATCCGGACCAAAAAGCAAAATCGTCTATTAAACGAACTCTCTTTGTACTTCGTTTGCTCGGTCAACAAAAGCTATTTCAAAGATTTTCATGCGCCAGTAATAATTTTCTAACTTTGATTTATTTTTAATTTCGATTTAAAAAAAAACCGGTACCTGAATACGTTAGTAGAGTCTGGCCAACGAAAGCTGTCCAAGAAAAAAGGCGGGAATTAAAAAAAAATGATTTTTTTCTTGGACAGCTTTCGTTGGCCAGACTCTACTAACGTATTCAGGTACCGGTTTTTTTTTAAATCGAAATTAAAAATAAATCAAAGTTAGAAAATTATTACTGGCGCATGAAAATCTTTGAAATAGCTTTTGTTGACCGAGCAAACGAAGTACAAAGAGAGTTCGTTTAATAGACGATTTTGCTTTTTGGTCCGGATATTGATCCTCCTCCACTGGTCGCATTTTTCAAGGAATCTCGGCGAAAATTACTAATCATATGCTAAATATTAATGTTTTTTTGGTCGTCAACAATTTTTGATTTGGAAGTTATTTTCTAAAAATGACGAGAAATCTGCTGTCGCGCTATTTATCAGCCCATTTCAATGTTGATTATTCATATGTACCTATTTGCGATTATAAACCAAAACTCTTAAGAACGAGTCAATATAATTATATTATAAGCTTAAAAAGATTCAGTTAACTACTAGTATTTATTTGATCTTTTCGGTACAAATATTTAAACAAAGCTTGTAAATCCGGAAGCGTATAGCTAAGCATAATAATTTAAAATTAAATCCCGCGCCAAATGAGCTTAATGTACCGTATTGTGATAACCGGCTAATGACACGTACGCGCGAGATGGCCATCATTTGCGTATGTTTTTGGCTCTTGTATAAATTATAAGTATATGCTCATAATTATAATAATATTTCGCAAAAAATGGCACAACCGACTTCAATCGTGTGCAGAATTCGAATAGTTTTCACGAATCGATGGGACATTCATGTATATTAATGTTGATTTATCAAAAACTCATCAGTGGAATTCGATAAAATTTAATACGACTACCTCGAAAGAATGTACCCTTTCAAAATAAAAAAAATAATCAGCTTACAATAGGCGAAAATATAGAATAACATATAACACAAAATATATATATGTACTAATCTCCTCCTTTTTTGAAGTCGGTAAAAAGTACATACGTGCTAAAACAATAGATTCAAAGATTTCAACGATTTATTTCATAATACTTAAATACGTTATTACAACTAAAGAATACGTAATTACATCCAACAATATATTTTACACCTTAGTTACCTAGATTTTGTATTCTATAGGTAGATGATAAAAATATTGTAGTGAGCCCCAAACTAAGCTGAATGCTTGTATTTTGGAGCTCGTAAATATAACTGTAAGACAGTTCTTAAAAACTGTTCTTCCCTTCACTAAAAATATGAGCTAAGTATTGAAATCTAATTATGGACTTGTAATCGAACGTGTTGTATCTACAAGGCTTACTGAAATGCACACCGGAAAAAGTTTCAATTTTTTCCTTTTGCCAGCTATATAATCGTGGTAGGTAGTGGAGGGGCGTGCAATTCTTATAGAATGATAGATCTCATCTGTAATGTATCATGTAATAAAACCCTTAAATATTTATTTTATTATCTTTTTAGTATTTTTTGTTATAGCGGCAACAGAAATACATCATCTGTGAAAATTTCATCTGCCTAGCTATCATGGTTCATGAGATACAGCCCGTTGACAGACAGACAGGCACACGGACAGACGGACATCGAAGTCTTAGTAATAGGGTCCCGTTTTTCCCTTTAGGTACGGAACCCTAAAAACTCTCATGTTCTTACTTAATGACTTGCATTGATGGGATAGGCATCATTCAGAGCATTAATTTTCAATTTGTATACCTTTCTCTAACAAGACCAACCCAGAAGTCTTTTTGTTCGATAGAAATTTTTTTTTCGATATACAGGGTTATTCCTAATCAATTAGCATCCATTTTGTCGCGGGTGAACGAAATTTTTCCATGGAACAACAATTTTTTTTTTAGTTCTAACAAAAGTAGCAGAACAGAAGTTGTTAATTTTGACGTACAGAATAAGCCCCTAAAAGGATGCAGTTGTCTGCACAGTTAATTGTCTCTTGACAAAATGTATAGAACAGCTGATTCTATTTTCATGATTTCAAGGTTGATCCTATAGTAAAAGATTTTCATAGACTGTCATGAAAATCATTTACTAACGAACGCCAACGTGTACAACAAAATGATAGTCACACACATCCTTATGTAACCCCGAAAATACGAATACCGACGACATGATGTATAGGTATAGCTGTGAAACCGCTAATTAGGTACGAACCCAGGCCCCTAGAAGTGCTAGCACTTAAGACCAAACCCTACTAAAACGGGGCGAACGAAGATTTGTCAAGATAGGGTAGTTTTTAACCAACTTCCAAATAGGAGGATGTTCTATGTTTGTCTGTATGTTTATTTGTTCATCGATAATTTTGCCAATTGTGAACCGAATCGTAAAAATATTTTTTAGTTCGACAGGGTTATCTCCCAAGGTGTCCATTTAAGTTTTACAAAAATCAACAATAATGGAAAAATTGTATACATCAATTCGAGCGAACTATTCGAATTTTGTACATGATGGAAGTCAGTTTTGCCATTTTTTGCGAAAAATATTTGTTAGATATACTCGTATTAAATTTGTGACGTATAGTAAATTTATTAAATTTCTAATTGGCTCTCTCAATTTCACCTGTTTCTTTGGTCTGTTAGATTTAAATGTAGAAATAATGTCTGCGCCGCGGACTGGTATGCCTTCAGACTTTGGTCTAAAAAACCTCTACCGAGCTTTCCATCTTCAGCCCGCTTTAGTGGAGTCTGTGCTCTAATATATGCTAGTCGTGAGACAGCGCGTAATGAGCTCGCTTGATTAATGAGCGCGTAGTGAACACATGATAAGCATCCTTTGAGCTTAAATCTGATTCAGGATCTCAAAGAATTACTGTAAAAAACGTTGATGTTAAGGATCCTGAACATAGATAATTACGTGGGAAGAAAATAATTATTTATGTTATTTAAACATTACTAGCAACCTGCCCCGGCTTTGCAAAGGTGTATTATACATAAATAAACCTTCCTCTTGAATTACTCTATCTATTTAAAAAAACGGCATCAAAATCCGTTGCGTCGTTTTAAAGATATAAGCATACATAGGGACAGACAGACAGGGAAGCGACTTTGTTTTATACTATGTAGTGATTAACCATTTTGAACCGTTGACGCGATGCAGAATATATGAACATAAATTATTTTTTGCCAAAATTAAATGCGTAATAGGCTAGTAAAGTCGAAATTACTATTGCATTTCTGTATGTGCTAAATATTTTTCATACCACCTGCTCGAAAATGACTCATTATTATGTCGTACAATATCAACGTAAAACAAGTCATTATTATATTAAAACAATATCGAGAGGTATGGCAGGTCAATGATGTTGTATGAAACTCCCTAGGGAGTAAAGTGATTTCAATTTGGTACGACTAACAGACATGCCACATTGGCGACATCGCCGCTGCACCGCGGCGACACAGCAGCGACCAGTGTTGCCTTAGACACTGATGACATCTAGACATTCAGCGAAAAAAAAAGTTTTAGGGATAACCGTGTTACCTTAAGCTGAAGATGAGTAAAATCTCTTAAATACATTCTGATTTTGTGTGATCCAACCGCAAAACCAGATCGTGTGTATCGTCAGCGCTTCAACTTTTTCCCCGCTAAATCTTACTAATATTATAAATCAGAAAGTGTATTTGTTGGTTTTTCGTTTGATCACAGATATACTAGAGGAATAATGTAGTGGCATTGATTTAATATGGCACGCGTTAGAAAATGACATGAAAAATATCTCACAGCCCAATCGAGTATGGACTCGTGTGATTTGTCACGAGTGTCACACTAACAGCTGTCCAAGTGACAGCTGTCAAACTTTAAAGTGATTTATCTCGGTTATTATCGATTCTAGACTACTGCTGTCTTCACAAAAGTGATAGAAATCGGCGAGATCTACATTTCGGATGACAGCTGTCAAACTTCAAAGTGATTCATCTCCGATCCAAGACCGATGTCGCCAATGAATCATTTTCATCAATCATCAAAAAATCATTTTTTTTTAATTCCCGCCTTTTTTCTTGGACAGCTTTCGTTAGCCAGACTCTACTAACGTATTCAGGTACCGGTTTTTTTTTAAATCGAAATTAAAAATAAATTAAAGTTAGAAAAAATAATACGCAATGGTACATAGTCAGAATATACCTACTGTAGCAGGATAATACATGCTTCGTCGAGAACGTGCAATTCTCTCAAGTTCGGTAAGTCAGTTTGGCTAGATTGGATGAGTTCCTGCGCTCAGCCAAACCATCTTGAAAGAGAATGTAAGTACTATATTGTGTAGATATGTACTCGTACATATAATATCCTTTGTTAAAGCGCTATTTGGCACCAAAAAGCTATCCGAGTTACCTAAGATAACGTCAAACTATTTTGTGATATTTAAAAAGAACAATCCGACAAAAATTTCATAATTATGTTCTTCTATTATGGCACTTGTTTTTTGCAATAGCAAAACGTTTAACATTATTGCGAAGTAATTTGCACTACAGAACACAGGCTGGGCAACTTTGGCTGTTTTTTTTATAATTGCGCTTATTGTGCAATCGCTCAAATATTCCTATTAAATACCTAAAGCTCGTCTATTTGAAAGAGTCACTAAACAAAAGTAAGTCAGTCAAATAACAGTTCAAGAATTTTTAACCGACTTCCAAAAAGGAGGAGGTTTTATGTTCGTCTGTATGTATTTTTTTGTGTATGTTCATCTATAATTTTTGTGAACCAATTGTGAACCGAATCGAATACTTCTTTTTTAGTTCGAAAGGGTATTCTCCCAAAGTGGTCCCATTTAAAATTTACAGAAATCGGCTGAGCCGTTTTTGAAAATTCAACTTTAATGTAAACAATTCGAACAAAATATTTGAATTTTGTACACGATGGAAGAAGGTTTTGCCAATTTTTGCGATAAATAATTATTACATAACACTTCCCCTGTTCTTTTCTTTGGGATCCATTTTGTAGCAAAGCGTGTAAGCGTAACAACAATATTGTTAAGTAATTTACTCGACAGAACAGAAGTGTAGGTACCTATACATCGTCAGGCGTCCCATAACAGCGGCAGTGTGCATGTACTGTACTGTACTGTACCAGCCTTTTTAGTAGTCCACTGCAGGACGTAGGCCTACCCACGAAGAGTGACTGGGCTATTATCCACCACGCTGGCCCAGTGCAGGTTGGTGGATTCACGTACGCCATCGAATTTCTTCTACGGACGTATGCAGGTTGCCTCACGATGTTTTCCTTCACCGAAAAGCCAGTGGTGTGAAATTCCGTACATAAATTCCAAGGAATTCATTGGTACGGGACCGGGATTTGAACCCACGACCTCACGATTGTAAGGCGGTCGTCATTACCACTAGACCACCACGGCTTCTAGTTGTGTGCATAGTAGTGTGCATGTGCATTTGTGCACTCGCTCAAATATTCTTTTTAAATCTTCAAAACTCATCTATTTCTAAAATATCTAAGTAACAAAAGTCAGTCAGTCAAATAACAGCCCAAGAACCTTATTAAAGTTCCTTTGTTTTGGCACCGGTTTTGTAGCAAAGCGTACAACAATATTGCTAAGTTCCACAACAGAACACAGGTGTCGATCGTCAGGCGTCCCATAACAGCGGTAGTGTGCACCCGCTCAAATAGTTCTGAACCCTGGGCCGAGGATATTTTATTGACTATAAATGACAAATAAAGGTTTCGAGGAAATACTGGAGAAATATACGTGAGACTGTGAGTATGCAGGTTGAACATATCTAGCGTAGTATTGGTCTCGATTCTATGTAAACTCACTAAATAAAACTTAAATGACTTGAGTACTTGTGTTGATGTACCTATTTGATAATTTGCAATACTAGTAGTTCTCCGAACAGTTGGCCTCGCACCTGCTTAACTTGAATCTTCATTAGCCTATTTCTCGACTCTATCTTGGCCAATTAGAGTCATACTCGCAAATCTTATTAGGATATGTATATTAAATGATTTTATTAAATATCATCGAAATCGGAAATAATTAGCGCAACAACAAATTTTCCCCCATTTGAAGGAAATAATAGCAAAAAAATAAAATTAGCATAATAGAACCTGTGTACCGCCTTAAATTTTGGAACCTGTGTGCCAAGTTTTGTCAAGATTAGTTGAAAAATTTTAACTTGTAAAGGAGAATCAAAATCTGGATAGACCAAACCAAATTGTCGAATTAAAACAGAATTTCTCTCTCACTTTGTCTGCTTGGTCAAAATATGGCTCTTTCGTGGTTTCGCCCCACAAGCTATTCGGCCTGCGGGGCGAATCAACGAAGCCTCTTTTTGAAGGCCCTCTTTCGCCCCGCATTGTTTGGAGCGGGGCGAAAGAGGGCATTCAAAAAGAGGCTTCGTTGATTCGCCCCGCGGACCGAACAGCTTGTGGGGCGAACCCACGAAAGAGCCCAAAATATACAATATTTCAAAATGGCAGCTTCTACCTGATTTTACACAATTCCAAAAATACCACAATACAGCAAGTTACCAGGACAGTGACTGTAAATTGTTGTTTACACGGACAGACGTGCAGTACTGTTTGTTTAAAATGATATTGTAGTACAGGAACAGAATAATAAGCAGGGACAGTGCAGGGGTGCATTAATATACCTCCCTACTAGCGTCTTTAGTTGTTTATAGTTGTAAAGTTTCATGATAGTTTACGTAGTGCAGATATTACGTTGGACTATAGTGATATATTCAGTGCAAAATTCACACGCATTTAGTGTTGCCTTAAAGGTTGTTCAGTCTGTAAACCGACTCTGGACCCAAGTGGGCAGTTACTGCCCCCGTATTGTCTATGCGTTTTGGCGTCTGGCTTCGTTTTTCCTTCCGCTCTCTCTTGTGACGAGAGTAACTGGCGCGAGTAGGAGAATAAAACAAACTGCCAAGTACGAGTCGGACTCGTGCACGTTGGGTTCCGTACTGGATGGTAGCCCTCCTTAAAGATTTATTTTATTTCAGTTTAATTATTTATTACTAAAGCAAGCATGCAGTTAAATATTCTGTGAATATTTCAAGCATCTACCTGTTACGAGTACCATTATTGATATCGAGCGAAACTAAAAATTTAGATTTGTTGTATGAGAATGAGAGTATTAAATATTATTTTTATTATACTTATTTTAAGTATTTGTTGTTATAGCGGCGATGTTAGTATATGTTGTTATAGACCCAGACAACCTGGAGAAGTTAATGGTAGTAGGAAAGGTCGACGGGAAAAGACCACGCGGTCGATCTCCTACAAGATGGACGGACCAAATAAGATCTTTGATCGGCATGCCCATCCCTGATGCCATGAGATCCGCTACAGACAGGTCCGAGTAGAGGAATATTGTCCAAAAAGTGATACGGGATCAAACCGCTCCAATTTAGACACGACCTTCAGTAATGAAAATCACGACTAAGAAGAAGTTATAGCGGCAACAGAAATACATCATCTGTGAAAATTCCAGCTTTCTAGCTATAGCAGGTCATGAGATACAGCCTGGAGATAGACAGACAGACAGACGGACAGCGGAGACTTAGTAATAGGGTCCCGTTTTACCCTTTGGGTACGGAACCCTAACAAAGCTGAACGTCAAGGTCAGGACGCGTACACAATATGACTGCAGGACCAACTTGGCCAAGTGGGGTTATTCGGACACCGCAGCAGTGCTAACAGCCAGTGAAAACCATGCGTCTTCATATAGAGCCCCCACGTTATCAAAAATAAGCAAAGGATCCACCCCATAGACCCTTCCACCCCCCTATTACTGCTTACGTAATACTTGAACGGTCCCATACAAGATATCTTCGAGACCCCTTGTGGGATGAGCGTAGCTAAGTACTGGGAGAAAACAATTTAAGGGATCGTCGTGTCAATACGACGGAAGAGACGGAAGAAGTGTTGTCTTGCATAGCTCACTACGTATCGCAAAGTGCAGCAGTACAGTGTGGTCCGCGATCGTCCGTGGAGACCGTGGATATCATTTACAACTGAGAACTGTAGTGGCACGGATGACAAGTTAAATTATTGGACATGGTTGTTTTAAGCAGCTTAAAAACTCTGACACCAGGCACCTACAATATTTATTTTTAACCGACTTCCAAAAAGGACGAGGTTCTATGTTCGTCTGTATGTATTTTTTTTTTGTGTATGTTCATCGATAATTTCGCCAATATTGTAAACTGGTTTGAAAAATTCTTTGTTATTTCGAAAGGGTATACTCCCGATGTGGTCCCGTTTAAATTTTACAGAAATCAGCTCAGCCGTTTTTGAAAAATCAACACTAATATAAGCAATTTGAGCGAAATATCTGAATTATGTACACGATGAACATCGATAATTTCGCCAATTGTGAACCGAATCGAAAAATTATTTTTTGGTTCAAAAGGATATACTCCCGAAATGTTACCGGTCCCATTTAAATTTTACAAAAATCGGATGAGCCGTTTTTGAAAAATCAACAATAATGTAAGCAATTTGAGCGAAATATCCGAATTTCGTACACGAAGGTTGGCGGTTTTGCCATTTTTTACGAAAGATAATTATTAATATAAGTACCTATCTAACTAAGTATTGTATACTCGTATGTATACCGGATATCTTAAAAATAAATACTAAATACGAACACTACGTCCGTAGTACCTACTCTTTGTTTAAAATGATATTGCAATACGAAAGCAGAATACTAAGTAGGTATGAGTACAGCTACAGCGCAGAGGTGAATCGGTATAGGTACTAACTTGCACCTGTAGATGTCCATATTTGTAGATTCGAGTTTCATGCTGTTTCACATTGAATATAAATTAGTTTGAACTCGTATGCAGTATTCAGAGCAAAATTTAAAGTTTGTGTTCATTCAGTTTTCCGTCAAACTTAATCAATATTCGTATGCCATGTATATGCTTTCAAAATCTGGACTCACTGCATATGTATAGTGCGACCGTACTCACTGCATACAATGGATATGTCTCTTCATCACTTTGGTATGGTATAATATTTTGGGGCAATAGCACCAAAAGTGAAGATGCCTTCAAAGCGCAAAAGAAGTGCATAAGGGCCATCTGCAATTTGGGTCAAAGAGACAGTTGCATTTTACATTTTCAACATTTAAAATTTCTAACTCTTCCTTGTCTATACATATATGAATGCGTAATGTTTGTACGAAACAATTTAAATTTGTACAACAACTTGCAATCGAAGCGGCACAAACATAAATTGGCTATGCCTATGAATCAATCATCATTACTTAATAATAGTGTAGTACGAGTATGTATGTTACCAATGATTTATAATAATATACCTAAATATTTAATTGACATAGAATCAGAACACTTTTTCAAGAATAAACTTAAATGTCTTCTTCAGGAAAAAGCGTACTATGACATAAATGAATATCTAAATGAAAAATTTTAATTTGATTTGCAGTATTATTTTATTTTTGACTTAATTATATTTTGACATTTATCATTGACATAGCATAGTATTCTTGACATTTATCATTGATATAGTATTCTTGACATTTATCATCGACATAAAAGGTATTCTTGACATTTGATGCATTTTGATGGCTTAATATGTTTTGTAACAACGGTAATTATTATTCAGACATGATTATTACTCTTGTGTGTTTGGTTGTTGAAATTTCAGATTTCATTTCTTGTTTTATTTTAGTTTTATGACTTCATTTACTGCAAAAGTTATTATCACCTGTACTAATATTCCCTTGTTTCTCTCTTTTTTGTATACCTAACGGTCGAATATGGCGTTCATTTTGTTGTATTTTTTACCATCCTGTTTTTCTGTACCCATATGGGTACAGCGCAAATAAATGTTTATTATGAATTATGAGTTTTTTTCTTATAAATGTAAGAACGTTTAAAAATGTACTGTAGCAACGTTGCTATGCATTTTTTTGTTCTTTAACTGGAAAAAGAGGTTGCCAGTGATATAACTGTTATATTTCGTTAATCTTTAACCGTTTCACACTACTGGCTTTTCGTGGAAGGACAGCATAATGAGGCAACCTGCATACGTCCGTAGAAGAAATTAGATAGCGTATGTGAATCCACCAACCCGCACTGGGCCAGTATGGCCCAATCACCCTTCGTGAGTAGGCCTACGTCCTGCAGTGGACTATTAATAATCGGCCAAGTACGAGTCGGACTCGCGCACGGAGGGTTCCTTACTGTATGGGAGCCCCTTTAAATATTTATTTTATTTTAATTTTATTATTTATTATTGAAGTGAATATATAACTCAATATTCTGTGAAAGTTTCAAGCATCTACCTGTTACCATTATTAATATAGAGCGAAATACGGCTAAATAAACAGCCCCCCTTCATGAGATACAGCCTGGAGACGGACAGACAGACAGACAGATGGACAGACAGACAGCGGAGTCTTAGTAATAGGGTCCCGTTTTTACCCTTTGGGTACGGAACCCTAAAAAGGCTGGTATAGGCCGCGCCGTACAAGTTGATGGATGTGAAGTTAGCCACTAGCTGCGCAATAGCCAATCAACGTGCGGCTTCCACGTCACATCTCGTCAGGATTGGAAATTGCGCAGCTAGTGGCTAACTTCACATCCGCATCTACGAGTATTTAGATAATTTGTGTCAGTATACAGGGTTATTCCTAATCAATAAGCATCCTTCTAGGGGCTTATTCTGTACATCAAAACTAACAACTTTTGTTTTGCGAATTTTGTTAAATCTAAAAAAAAAAGTTCTTACATTTTGTCGCGGGTGAAGCAAATTTTTCAATGGAACTACAAGTTTTTTTTTAGTTCTGACAAAAGTCGCAGAACAAAGTTGTTGGTTTTGATGTACAGAATAAGCCCCTAGAAAGATGCTAATTGATTAGGAATAACCCTGTTTATCAAAATATCTAAATGTTTCATTACTATTACTATTTTCATTTTCCAACTGAGTGCTACCGTGGCTTGGATGACACGTTAAATTGTAGGTCCCGGTTGTTTTAACCGTTTAGCCAAGTCAAAGGCCTTCAGGCGGCCTAAAAACTCTGACACCAGGGCTAGCCACGCGACCTATACGAACTTACTTTATTACTATTACTACAAATATACATAATTAGCTGTTAAGATCAAACACTGACCGATAACCGATAGGGTCGAAAAGTTCTCGAGTGGAGACCACGTACCATCAAGCCCAGCGTAGATCATCCACCCACGAGATGGACATATGACTTCATGAACATCACAGGATTATTATTATTATATACGAGTACTACGGGACTAATCGCGCACTCAAATTACGAGATAAATAAATACCTCATATAAGCTCAAAATAGCTCCACGACCCAAAAGCCCTCTCCACGGATCGACACTATTTTTCAAGAATAGTTCGTGAAACAGTGAAAATCAAAACAGAATTTCAACCGGGAGGATGGATTCAAGTTATCGGTGTCGTGGAATCCGGTTGTCAACAAATGTAATACGCGTAGTGTAGGTAGCAAGACATTTTTAGATACCGTCAGTGTTGTGTGTTTGAGTGACAATTTTGCAAGTTCAAGTTGAATTGGCGGTACCAAACTATTTCACATTCCAGTCTACCCGTGACCACGGCCGATGCAACTCGGTTGAAACGTCGGGATGAGGTATTTATTTATCTCGTAATTTGAGTGCGCGATTAGTTCCGTAGTTTATAATAATAATGTGTTCAAATCGCGAAAGTTTAAAAACAACATTTGTTAACCGCTACGGGCCGGAGGTTACAAATAAAATTCGTCATCTAGAATTTCTCAGAAAGAAACAAGCGTGTTTAAATAACATCATTGATATTTTTAACGAAATGTCGTGCCTACTTGTGTTAGAATTAAACTGCGTAGTGATATTCCACGTTAGAGAAATTCTAAGGAATGCTAGTGTCCGCTTGCTAAAACAATTGATACGTAATTGTCACTACAATCTAGACAAAGCGAACTGTGATTTATTTCAAGTGCATACGGAATGCAGTGTTGCGTTATCTCAAGAGGATTTTGCGTTGTATGACCGGATTACATATCAACAAGCATTACGGACTTTTGACTTGTGCCGTCAAAACCATAAGGAAAAGTTAAAAAAGCTTTTGGATCGACGTGAGTACATCTAATTGACTAATTGATTGAGTGAGTCTAATGTAGGTTTACCCTCAGCGCAAAAAGATACTAAAAAGTCCATAAATCTACAATCAGCTGAAATCGCGAAAGAAAACAACATCGCAGGATTACGCTGGATGCAAGCCGCTTCCAACCGATCTCGTAGGAGATCCTTAGAGAAAGCCTAAGGATCCCCAAATTGAAAGCTTATGGAGCCTGTGGACATTGAACGTCCAATGGCTGATAGATCGATTGAAGGGCAAAATAAATACAAAAATCATTCAAATAATATTTTTTCGCGAAAAATGGCAAAACCGCCTTCCATTGTGTACAAAATTCGAATATTTCGCTCAAATTGCTTACATTAATGTTGATTTTTCAAAAACAGCCCGGCCTATTTCGAACTAAATAATATTTTTTCAATTCGGTCCACAATTGGCGAAATTATCAATGAACATACACAAAAAAAAATACATACAGACGAACATAGAACCTCCTCTTTTTTGGAAGTTGGTTAAAAATGAAAGCTTACGGAACCTATGTGTGGACATTGGACGTCCTAAGGCTGATAGATCCATGGAAGGGCAAAAAATATACGAGCAGCTTACTTACTATTCTTATTCTTATTCGATGTAGGGGCGATAAGTCCTGCACTGACGTCCCGCATGGGGTGTTTTGTGCATTTCCCCCTCCAGCGTCTACCCGAGCCAGCCCAGCTCCTTAAAATAACGGAGCGTGGCTCTGCACGGGTAGCATGGCAAAGGGACAAATTGTCTTTCCACCATTATATCCCCTCGAAGCGGAAATAAAGTATATATTGACAATGACAACTGACATTAAAAGTGGATAAAAATTTTTGTTCCCTTTGCCATGCTACCCGTGCTGGGACGCTGGCATAACTGCTCCAGTAGCTTAGATGGTGTACTAGATAGCGATGAGGACGATGATGTCGATGCTGATGACATCATCGTCCTCAGCTTACTTACTACTTCACAACATACCTACTAACTTTTTTTTTTTTTTTTATTGTGAATAGGTTTGCGTTTGACCACATACTGCCTGTTGTTAAGCAGATATGCGGTCTAGGTTGTAGCACGCTTACCTAGAAGATACCTATTTACTCGGGATTTGAAGACGCCCACATTGTACTTTAGCGGGAAGACAGACCCAGGCAAAGCGTTCCACATTCTGGCTGTTCGTATGAGGAATGAGGATTCGAAACGCTTGGTTCTAATGCGCGGAATGTCCACCATAAAAGGGTGGCGCTTTGGTCGCGTCTGTCTAGCCGTACGATAGAAGAAAGGGGCAGGTGGGACCAGATTGTGCAACTCCTGGGCGCACTCTCCGAAGTGGATCCGGTAAAAGGCCGATAAACACGCTACCTTACGTCGATGCTCGAGACTTTGCAGCTGCGACATAGTCAGAGTGTCGTTGTCGATCAGCCTCTTGGCTCGCCTCTCAATCGACTCCAGAGCCTCCAGTTGATATTTGGCGGAGCCATCCCAAAGGTGAGAGCAGTATTCCATGCACGACCTGAATTGAGCTTTATACAGACTAAGCAGTTGCTCAGGTGTGAAATACCGTCTCACCATCTATCTATCGAGTCAAATGAAACAATCCTGTAACACAAAGTAACACAAATCTTCGACAGCGCTGCCCTCTCGTTTCACGTCATAAATATTCAGAATCAGAAGTCTCCTCTGCGGTTCTAATTACATGAACAATTTAGCCCAAACTCAATACTACGTTAGCACCCGACTCCGGTCACATTTCGTTCATAAATTCTCTCCCAACTGTAGCCTATCCGCCGCGGGCTGCATACTAATGCTAGTACTCGTAACCCATGATTAAAAGGCGTATCTCACTGGAATAGCTTTTAGAACTAGCGTTTGACTTTACTTAATAGGTACTTAAACTAGCCGCTAACGATCGGATTGGTTTTTAAACTCCTGTTCAATAAACGTGTGGTTTGCGATTTTAGAGCAAGCTGCTCTACTTTGAATGGCACATTTTATGGAAATGGGATTGTTTTTCTTATTTTATTTCTTACTAGCTCTCACCCGCGGATTCGCCCGCGTCACATTTTCGTTTTCAAGCTTTCTCATAGGAAATTTCTCTTGCTTGACCTGCCACGGTGGCTCAGTGGAGTGAACCTGACTTCTGGATCACAGAGGCGTGGGTTCGATCCCCCCGCTCCAGGGCAAGCATTCTTGAACATAGGTGTTTGCTCTGTGTCTGAGTGTTATTTAGGTATAAGTATGTATTTAAAATATGGATATGTAGTATATCAGAATCTGGCAGCCATATCACAAGCTTTGCTTAGTTTGGGGTCAGAGACCGTGTGTAAGATGTCCCACAATATTTATTTATTTATTCATGAAAGTCTGCAGCCAATGTCACCTATCATCTATAAACGTTTCGCCTGTCTATATTAGGCGTGGATGGATATGGATTAATTCGTACGCTGATTAAAAAGTGCGAATTTATAATATTAGTAAGAAAGTAGGTCAAGATAAGGACACAATTTTTAATTTACAAAAATAGGGCACTGGGCTATCGTTATAATTAGATAACATTGATACTACCAATATTATTATACCTATACATACTCGTGGTTAGTGGTAATCATAAGCATCCTTTTTGTTTAACAATTTTTGTTCAACGACTTTTATCAAATCTCATAAAAAATGCTTTTCATGCTATCATTCACCCTCAATAACCATGTATGGAACAGGTGTTTTTTTTTAGTTTTGACAAAAGCAGCAGAACGAAAGTTGTTAGTTTTGATGTACAGAATAAGCCCGAAAGATGCTAATTGATTTCCACTAACTCTGTATATTAGTACATTTTGCAATTTGTGATGAAATAAGTTTTCAAATAAATTTGGGTACCAACAATACCTATACATGGATGTTTTGAGCAAGTATTGAATAAAATAAGTGGTTGTACTATATTTATCTTACTCTCACAGAATGTATTATACCGTATCAGCCTTTTTAGTTGTCCACTGCAGGACGTAGGTCTACCCACGAAGGGTGACACACTCACAGAATATGATCAAGTAATCTAATAAAACTCTAATTTTCCAGAAAAAAAAAATAGAAAGAAAAGAAAGAAAGAAAATCTTTATTTACAAAAACATGATTAAGTTAGCAATGTCAATAAAATTAAACCAATATTGTACCTAACTATACATTGAAATCAACAGTGGGTCCCAAACTCGGCTAGGCCGGTCTCTTGGGAGCCCTTACAAGAGGAGTTATCCTAATCAAATTCGCGCTTTAACGTGTAAAATGGGTCTTTGAGAATTATATTATATTAAAAATTAGATAGTATTACTAACATAAAATTGAAATCAGAATTAAGTGAAATTAAAATACAAATTAAATGGCATACATCAAATACCTAATGAATTGAATGAATTCACGCCAGAGCGCAGAGGTACGGTTAAAAAAAACACAAACGTGACAACTATAAAATCTTGTAGTATTTTGTATATTTAAAGTACTTGGCAGGTTAGCTCAAAAATTAAACCAAACCAAAGTCACAAAACGCTCCGATTACTCAGACAACAATAAAAATCCGCCATCAGTGCGCAAGAAAAGACTTAACGAGAACCATTTCTTTCAAAAATAATAGTCATTTTGTAAAAATAAAAAGAGACATAACGGATGTCCTCCCGTTTCAACAGGGCCATTAAAAAAATGGAAGTTATGGTCGTGAACCCCTTTTTTTCGTCCCCGTGAGAGGGTTGTTACATATTTCATATTAAGTGTGAAGAACTAAAGCTTTGCGCCGCGCCGTAGGGAGGCATTATGCAAATGTGTTATGGTTTCGTTCTTTTATTTTATTTTCGTTTTGTCTAATTTGAAGATTTTGTGTTCTTGTCGAAGCTAATAGGTATGATAACTGGGTAAACAATCATAATTATAATTTAAACGTAAACATAAATAACATAAAAATTCTTTATTCACACATAAAAGCACAATTGCATCTTAACATAAGTAGGTACAGTAACTAATATTATGTAGTAGCGAAATATCGACCTGAATGAAATTATTTTACTAGGATGTGAATGTTTTGTATACAAATTATTGAATCAACATTTAGTAGTCAAAATGTCTTGGATAAGTTTTGTAAAGTTTATCCTTATGTAATTAGTTCGTGAGTCAGATTATCAAAATAATCGTCCAAATACGAGTCGGACTCGCGCACGGAGGGTTCCGTACTGTATGGGAGCCCCTCTTAAATATTTATTATATTTTAATTTCATTACTTATTACTGAAGTGAATATTAAACTAAACATTCTGTGAAAATTTCAAGCATCTACCTGTTACCATTATTAATGTAGAGCGAAAAACGTCTGAAAAATCAGGTTTGTTGTATGAGAGCCCGTTAAATATTTATTTTATTTTAATTTTAGTATTTGTTGCTATAGCGGCAACAGAAATACATCATCCGTGATAGCATACAATACAGCCCGGTGACAGACAGATAGACAGGCGGACAGACGGACATCGAAGTCTTAGTAATAGGGTCCCGTTTTTCCCTTTGGGTACGGAACCCTAAAAATCAAGACAGAATGTTGTGAACAAATCAAGCGAGGCCGGCAAAACTACGCCTTGCTGTGTACAGATACAGCAGTGTCACCGTTTGCAGTAAGTAGATTGACTACAAAAAGGTTATGAAAAATCAGTAGTAAAAATCAGTACTTTCAGTAAAATTCATAAATGCTAATTTTGCGCAGAGGCCAAAAATAAGTTATGTCAGTAGATTTCAGTAGAAAAATTGGTTACGTGTAGTAGTCTACATTGTTGTTAGAAAACGGTCACATCACTGCATTATAGTTTTGACAAAAACAAAACAAGACCATTCCATCTGTAACTTTCTGAAGTAAGTAGAAAAGGGAAATACGCAATCATGATTTACAACCAAACACATCAATAACATCAACGACAATTGACAAAAAGACAAGACAATAAATCCTAGAATTTGTGTATGTTTGAAATGTACTTTATATATATATTTTGATATATGTGTATGCGATTCTAAACCGGTCATTTTGGTTTATTATATATTTAGTATAAAAACATTTTAAAATTTAGGCATTCATTTCAAATTAATCATCATAGTTTAGACAAAAAGAAACAAAATCACTACTTTATATTGTCACATCTTGGAGTAGATACGTAACTTTATTACTGGTACGTAAAAGAACCATTTATCCCCCGTGGCTCAACTACGTACGTAAGAGTACACGTAAGAATAAGAAAACACTTGATCATAAAAAACCATCAAACACATTAATAACATCAACGACAATTGACATAAAAAGACAAGACAATAAATCTTAAAATACGTATAAAACATCATTCCGGCTCAGAATAAAGAATAAATAGACGTGGGAGGTTCACGGCACAATCCCCAAATCATGTCTAACGGTATGTTAGTTTTGTCGTTGGCAGATAATCATAACTAGGCGATATCGCACAACTTTGCCTATTAAGGGATATGGAGGTATTACCCGCCTTACGGATATCATGAGATAAGACATGTCGAGATCTATTCTGACATGTTAATACTAACTTGCTACATGACATGACATGTTACTACTAAGCCGTGGTGGTCTAATGGTTGTAACTCTGGCCTGTCGTTCTCGAGGTCGTGGGTTCAATCCCGGTCCCGTATCAAAAAGTTTCTTTGGACCCTATGTACGGAATTTCACACCACTGGCTTTTCGGTGAAGGAAACATCGTGAGGCAACCTGCATACGACCGTAGAAGAAATTCGATGGCGTGTGTAAATCCACCAACCCACACTGGGCCAGCGTGGTGGATATGGCTGATGTCTTCAAGATGACTTCCCTCTCAAGACTGCCGAATTTCACAGAACAAGGATCGCTGATCCTGTCAAAAAGAACTTGAAAAATTTCCTAATTAGAATTGTTAGTTGGCAGTGTTATCGTTGAAAGAGTCTGAATGTAGAGAAGCTAACAAAAAGGTTAGTTTCTCTACAGGCCCAATCACCCTTCGTGGGTAGGCCTACGTCCTGCAGTGGACTATTAAAAAGGCTGGTACAGTAATACTAACTTAACCAACTTATTTGCCATAGCTATACAGCCATATTCTAATCAATTAGCATCCTTTGAGGGGATTATTCTGTACATCAGAACTAACAACTTTTATTCCGCGACTTTTGACCCAAAAAAAGTATCAGCAGTTCCAGAAATACAAGAACTAAAATGCTGTCAAACAATAGAACCAATTTGAGCTGTGCAGAAAATTGCACATTATTAGTGACACTTTTAGTAGACGCGCGTGTCGGTTTTACGCATCAAAATGGAATGTAAGAAAAAAATGCCAAGTCAATGGTCTTACGTCTTACATGAGCCTATATGGTGAACTAAGATATAAGTATAGTTATATATAGTTACTAGCTGCGCCCCGCGGTGTTACCGGCGTTAGCCCGTGATAAAAAGTAGCCTATCCTATCCAAGGTCCAAGCTACCTTCATACCGAATTTCATCCAAATCGATTCAGCCGTTTGTGCGTGAAAGAGTAACAAACATCCATCCATCCATCCATCCATTCATACTTGCAAACTTTCGCGTGTATAATATTAGTAGGATATGACTTCCTACTAATATTATAAACGCGAAAGTTTGTGAGCATGTATTGATGTTTGTTACTTTTTCACGCAAAAGCTGCTGAACGGATTGAGATGAAACTATGCAATATTAATGCTTATACATCAGAATAACACATAGGCTATAATTTATAAAGATATTACGTGAAACGAAGTTTGCCGGTCAGCTAGTATTCTATAGTTTTTTAGATTACGCTATCTCTTAATTGTGTTTCTAAGAGTAAAGGAGGGCAGTATAACTAATTATTATAACTTAGTAAAATAGCTAAAAATATTATACAGCCAGGAAGTAATTTGGCATAAAATTCTGTGTTTAAAACCTAACAGACGATAACAAATTACTAAACTCATTCAAATAACATCGCTTTCTTCATTTCTTAAACTTTCGTTTTGCGGTAGAAATCTTCTACGACAACATGACTCGCCCCTCCAAAATGCAAAACGTTTGAATGTATTTACAAAGCACCACCACGCATCTGTGAGTACCTACTGTACGCGTGCGAGTTGAATGCAGAGCTTAGGAATGCGAATGTCTCCCCCCGCTATCCGCACGCCCAACCCGCCCAGGCGCGTGATGTGGGGCGTGCGGATAGCGGGGGGAGATGCTCCCGCTCTTTACCTCAGACCCCGACTGCATTCAACTCGCGCGCCATCTGTACTGACACGGCCGTCAAACAACTAGTCGAGTTAGCAAATACAAGGATTTGTTGCTCGTTACACATTAAATTAATTATTTTTCGCAATATAATGGCAAAACCGCCTTCCATCGTGTACAAAATTCAAATATTTCGCTCAAATTGTCTACATTGTTGTTGATTTATCAAAAACGGCTCAGCTGATTTCTGTAATATTTAAATGGGACCACTATGGAAACTAACGTGGTTTTCGTACATTTTAATTAACCTTCAAATAACAAATTAATCGACCTTGAGAAAGATCGCCAAATGCGATCGAAACTATAGTAGTATCCTACTAAAAATCAAACGTGAGTAACACCTGTGTTTTACTTAATTAAATGGGACCACATCGGGAGTATAAACTTTTAAACTAAAAAAAAATTAATTCGGTTTACAATTGGCCAAATTATGGATGAACATACACAAAAAAAAAACATACAAACGAACATAGAACTTCTCCTTTTGGAAGTTGGTTAATATTAATGTGGAAGGGTGGGCCATGTTATCGTAGAATACCTTTATATGACAATTTGCTACATATACCTAAGTCTCTCGCTGTGTAAAGAAGATGCCTCTCTACTCCTCTATGACCTGCCTACACAAATACAGGATAACACCACGAAAAGCTGCGAGTGTTTGTGACACGTAAACACTTATCTAAGTCTTTCGGAATCTTATTTGATCAACACGTCTAGTCGTTCGGCGGAATGGTAATAGAATTGTTTTATTTACCTACTAGCGATCACACCGTATCTCTCAGATGTAAATGCCATCTGCTGTCACCCATCCCAAGACTGACCGTGCTGAACGTTGCGCTCACAGCGTAGTTTAGGAAACCAGTTTCCTAACCTCGGTTTCCTAAACGGCCGAAGCGGTTTTTAACTAGGTGATCGTTAGCGATAATCGAAGTTAATCATGATGATGGCAATAGAACTAATTATTATAACTATGTAAAATAGCTTAAAATAACAACAAATAGCTACAAATATACAGCCAGGAAGTAATTTTGGTTATCGTGGTGGTCTAGAAGTAGTGACGCCCGCCGTACAATAGTGAGGTCGTGGGTTCAATCCCAGTCCCGTACCAATGAGTTCTTTGGGATTTATGTACGGAATTTCACTCCACTGGCTTTTCGGTGAAGGAAAACATCGTGAGGCAACCTGCATACGTCCGTAGAAGAAATTCGATGGCGTTCACATCCACCAACCCGCACTGGGCCAGCGTGGTGGATATGGCCCAATCACCCTTCGTGGGTAGGCCTACGTCCTGCAGTGGACTATTAAAAAGGCTGATACAGTACAGTTCAAGTAATTTTGCATAAAATTCTGTGTTTATTACCTCACAGAGTATAACAAATTACTAAACTCTTTCACATAAAATTGCATTTTGCATTTCTTAAACTTTTGTTTTGCGGTAGAGATCTTCTGCGGTATTATGATAAGCTTTAATTTTGACGGACCCTGCAGAAGTGCAGACCCATAGTCAGCATATTATTATTTTAATTTATTGTATTGATTTGTGTAATCATAATTCTCTTAGAACTCTGAAACTAGTTACCCTTAATTTTCTGAAAAGTGATAATACAAAAATATATCAATCTTAGGCTTACGAGTACCTTGTACAGTATTCAATTGTTTGCTTTATTAGACTTAGAAAATGATTGTCCTATTATTTTCTTTCAAAACAATCTTCTTTTAAAGGAATTTCATATTTTCGGATCTTATCATTTTTTGACATTGCTTGTAAAATAGCGATGGCAGCCGTGAACAAAAATTTAATTAAATAATATCAAATTCTGTTTATTTTGAGCATTCAATGCGGTTGTTTCACTCTGTGCATTTATTTACCATTTTTTATGGAGTTTTTGAGCTACTCCACATAGTCTGGTCCCACTTTGAAAGATCTTTCGTGAAAATCATACTTAAGTATTGTGCCTAAACAAAAATTATTATTCTTGATTCCAAATCAATGACGAATCTCTAAAAATTGTCCTAAAATGTTTATCTAAACAAAAGGTTATTCACCTCTTATGTATGTTAATAAATAAAGTTACACATTGTCGTCCCGTCTACATGTGGAATACGTTAATAAGACTTGGTCTCGTAACTTTGGCTGTCTTCAAACAACTACATCCACTACCGAAGTTGTAAGCACGAGCAAGTAAATTTATTGTTGTGTACTGTGTAGGTATAAAATCACAGATGTGAAAACTTAGCATAGAATGTGTCATGAAAATTGTTTGGAGAAGACCTTTTTCTGACAGGGAAAAAGTCTTAACACATGATTACCAAATAATGTTTGAATACTTATTTTTCGCAAAAAATGTACAAAATTCAAATATTTCGCTCGAATTGTTTACATTATTGTTGATTTTTCAAAAAACGGCTCAGCCGATTGCTGTGAAATTTAAATGAGACCACCTCGGAAGTATGCCCATTCGAACTAACAAAGATTTTTCAATACGGTTCACAATTGCGAAATTACCGACGAACATACACAAAAAAAAGAAATACATACAGACGAACATAGAACCTCCTTCTTTTTGGAAGTCGGTTAAAAATAAAAAGTGCCTGCTTTTTAATATTATGGGGTGCACTTATGTTTTAAACCGATAAAAATCCTCTGAAAGTACCCTTTTTTCCGCATGCTACATGCGCAACAGATAGAAACAACGATGGTAAATAAATAAAGTTATCGATTTTAAAACGACAAACGAACAAGGTAACGAACAATGTACCTACCCGTATTTATACCTAGTATAATCTGTAGTAATCTGCCCGTCTTGAGTCGAGCCTGGATCAATACAAAGTCGCTCTAACATGGGATTCAGAGAACTATGAATGTTAGGCAAGTTTTATGTAAATACACGTAATTTTGATATTTCGATTTATACAATTTATTATACATTTATCGGGATTGTCACTAATAGCTTTTTAAACAGAAAAATACTCATACAGATCATAATGATATTAGTAAGCGCGTGCTCCTAGAGAAATTGTCTGACCTAGCGTCTTCAGCCAGTCTGTACGCGAGAATATCCATATTATATTCAAATCCACGGTAAAGACATACGAGTACATGTACGTATACCCATGGCGTATACCAGTGTCAAGCGTGTTATTAGATCCCGAGAGAACGTCTAGGTGACGACACGATGTTATACTATCTTATTTGCTCATTTAAGAGCGTCGCTAGTGTAGACTATTTTAGTGCCACTGCAATTACTAAGATTTATTTAGTTACAATTCTCAAGAAGTATTTATTTACATAACTTATATTTTTATTTCATATAGGTTTGCGTTTGACTACACACTGCCTGATGTTAAGCAGATATGCGGTCTAGCTCTGCTAACACGCTTACCTAGAAGATGCCTATTTACTCGGGATTTGAAGACACCTACATTGTGCTTTAGCGGGAAGATAGACGGCTATCAGGCAAAGCGTTCCACATTATGGCAGTGACAGTTATGTAAAATTCAGTTTTTATTCTGAACTACCTAACAGATACATATATGTACAAAATATAAAACTTACCTAAATACAAAATAAAAAAGCGTCTAAAATCTAAGCAAAGTCTGTGTTCGTGTGGTAGGGTGCCAAGAACGCTGTCTGCATTCCACGCAAGCCAGCTTTCTTGTCACCAGCAGCGTCAACAAGTTTTGGCGAAAGTGTTTTAAAGATTTTTTTTAGAGATGGGCCCACGGACCAAAAGTTTCGACGCCAAGCGACAAAAATACAATATTCTTGAGTAGTACTTGAGAGTGAGGCGTATCTGAACCGCTTATCGTCTAACCACAAAAGTTTTAAGCAAGCCTTAGACACTGTTTAGCAGTACAAATTGTATCGTTAAACAGTGTGTAAAACGTGTTTAAATCTTTTGTGGTTAGGCGGTTAGCGTCTAAATTACGATTTATACCACTTCAAAGGTTAAGTTTGTTTACGTACATGGGATAATGAATTTTAATGACAATCCAGTTAAGTACTTCGTAGTAAAGTTTAATTAAATTGTTTCTCTATTGCTACGGTAATACGGTTTTTGTGAAAACAAATTTCTGTTTCATAAGTTTTTTATTCTTTCAAACTAGTTTACGGTCTTATGCAGTGTGAAATATTGATACATATGGGTATATAATATTATTTTTTGTTTTTACTTTAATTTTTTTGAAGATGTAATATTGAATTGCAGGAGTGATTATTTCACCATTGACGCCTGCTACATCGGGAGCAATATTAAAATATGCTTGAAATTCATACTATTATTGAAATTGAGGTGTATTTGTGATCAAATGTCGGTTTTGTTTTCATATCAATTTATTCTGATCTTATTTTGGCGAAGTAAGTTGAAAATGGCTATTTACAAAAACTTTCCTGCTTTACAAACTGCAAATCAATCCAGAAATCATTCTTTAGGTCTCCTTTACTTCCCTCATATCTTCATATCCTTTAAAAGACGTACTTAGATATTTCATAAATTTCTGTGGGACTCATGTATGCATTCTACATTAAATCTAGCATGAAATTTCTTTCAAAATAAATGCACCTGGAATAAAATATGAACCGCATTCAGTGATGAACAGCAATTTACATAGCTAACCTCTTCTCAACTGTCAACGGCAGAATACGATGTCTTTCCCTGATTATTATGAATTCCGAGGAAGCATGTTGGGACCAGAAGTTCGGTTAGTTCGAATATTTTGGACTGACCGATCATAATCTTAGTGAATTTATTTTTATCGTTTTCCTGTGTTTTGGCACTATGTATAAGCATTGATAAATTTAGCTTAGAATGCAGCCAGCTTAAAAATCACACTATCGACTTTTTCTTTTTTTTTTATCGCGTGTAAGTCCGCGCTTGACCACCAACTCGCCTGATGGTAAGCGACGTTGTGGTCGAAGATGAAGCACGCAGACCTAGAAGATACCTACCTATTCACTCTGACCTTGAAACTTATTGCAAATAAGTTTTCAGATTGCTTACTTCTAGATGTTTTGCGATTTATGGATGACTAAGCGATCCGCTCCTTCACTGCATAGTATAAAACAAAGTCGCATCCCTGTCTGTCTGTCCCTATGTATGCTTATATCTTTAAAACTACTCAACGGATTTTGATGCGGTTTTTTTTATAGATAGCGTGATTTAATAGGAAGGTTTATTTATGTATAATACACCAGTGCAAAGCCAGGGCGGGTCGCTAGTCCTTCATAATGCGGACCGCTTGGGATTGGAATAGCCTACCTCCGTCATTGTTTCCTGTCAATTACAGTCTGGATATATTTAAGACAGGAGAGAATCTTCTAGACAATCTTCTAGGTCCATAAACTCCATCTTCGGCTACAACTTGCTTTCCATCAGGTGAGTTGGCGGTCAAATGTAGCTATTACGCATAAAAATGCTTTTTGTCTTGAACAAATGTGTAGATTTTTTCATGTAATTAACCGTCTTACCAAAAAAGTTTTACGCACGCTTTAGACAATGTTTATCAGTACAAATTGCACGTTTAAACTGTGTTTAAAGCGTGTTTAAATCTTTTGTGGTAAGGCGGTAAATGTCTGACGGGCTCACTGCACTGCTGGCATACATTTCTACCACGACACAATTTTATCGAAGTGTGAAAATGTAAAAGGTTTAGGTATACTTCACCATAACTTTTTCTCGTTTTGACTACTCATCTCACCAGTATTCGTGTTAAAAGTCTATGGGAAACACTGGCTTACTTATTTGTCCGTTTTTGGAGGTTAAACAACTAAAACTACTTAAGTATTTACAAAAAAAGGTAGTGATACCAAACAATAGGCAGGCTGTTTTTTTATTTCATCCTAATTTTATAATATGTAGACTTGTAGAGTCTGTAAGTCATTTTGCTAACCAGGATTCCCTTAATCAAGGAATCTGTTAGCACGCATAAGGGCATAAACAGATGATTGGCCACCTCTCTACTGTTTTACATAAATAAAGACAAAGACATTCGCTTGACCTTTTCTTAAATTGTTTTTATCAAATGGTCGATAATAATGGTTTTATTCACTGAAAATCTGCGTTAAATGCCCGTATAGATTGATGGAGCCGAGCAGTCAACAGCGTTAATATTCCGACCGAGTATTCCCAAACAGTTTTACGGTTGTGTCAAGGTGCTTGCTGAACTTAGGTAGGGATTATCCCTTGCTCGAATAACGTGACGTTGTCCGGTTTTGAAATCACTTTTTGTCCGGTTACTCTGGGATCCGTCCACTGTAAGTAAGCTCGTATATGCCGGGTGGATAGCCCTGGTGTCGGATTTTTAAGCCGCCTGAAGTACTTAACTAATAAATAAATATTTGGGGACATCTTACACACGGCTTCTAACCCCAAACTAAGCAAAGCTTGTGATATGTCTGCCAGAGACTGATAAACTACTTATACATATTTTTAAATACACACTTATATAGGTAGTAACTAAATAGCACCCAGCCACAGAGCAAACACCTACGTTCATCACATAAATACTTGCCCTGGGTAGGAATCGAACCCACGCCTCCTTGACCCAGTAGTTAGGGTCACTAACCACTGAGCCACCGAGGCAGTCAAATTACGATCATCGCTAAATTATTCAAAACTAAAAATGACATCAGTGTATAACCACTGACTTGAATATCCGTCAGAAAACTTACTCTTCACCTCTAGTATAAAAATTAGGATGCCTACTCCGAGCTAGCTATCAAACCTAGTATCCATAAAATTGATGCGCATTCTCGTTAAACGCTTATGCTAACTTTGCTCTCCTAAAAGTTGATCGCTGAAAGAATATTAATGGAGACCTTGTAGGTACATGGCCTATAGTAAAACCACGAATGGTTTAATTAAACTTTTATTGCGACCTTTTTTTTTAATATATACGGATGTAGAGGGATAAGAGAGTAATATTTTATGCGTGGCAATGCAGCCAGCATGCTGGGCACGCTGCCAACTGGCTTGAGCATTTGGATTATCTTTAGACCTTCAAGGGTCTGTGGATGATCCAATGCTTTTTATGTAGTAGTAGTGTAGATAGTTTAAGCATATAAAGTAGTACCTATTGTATTTTGTTGTAGATAATGAGGGCCGTTGATAATTAAAAGTATTACATATTAATATATTAGTATAATTTCATTGAATATTTGATTCATTTGAGTGCGAAATCACGAACAATAGATATTAGGCGCAATTAAATAGTAGGCAGCTGGGGACAATGCAAAACTGGCGTTGCAAAGCCTTTCTAGGTCAGCGGCTATAGCTAGCTTGCATTCCACTGCAAATTGAGCTTTTCGTTATTTTAATGAAAAAATCGTAGCGCTCATGGCGTAGCTTGAGTGATTCTTGACGATCACCAAAGTTATGTAACGCTTAAACAGTAGGAGTTTGTATATAATTCGTGTCTATATTCAATAAAATAACAAAAACCGGTCAAGTGCGAGTCGGACTCGCGCACCGAGGGTTCCGTACAAACCTGCAAGGTTTACAAAGTTATAAGTTCAAAGTTCTTCAAAAATAGTAATAAGTTTATATTTATTAAAAAATATATATTTTGTAATGTAACTAAAAATTTAAGGTTTTCGGAATTTTTCCTTTATGTGTGCTATAAAACGTTGCTTCATGCCAAATTTCAAGATTCTAGGTCGACTGGAAGTACCCTTTAGGTTTTGATTCCCTTGCGAGTACTTGCGAGTTTCAAAATATGCAGCTTAAATTGCTGTTTCTTTTGATTGCGTTGACATAGAAGTTTGATTTTGTTACAGCTTAAAGGTATTATAGACCTGAGTATTTGGTATGAATTTCAATTTAATACCTCTACGCGTTTATGAGGAAATGGGTAGTAAGGTTAAAATTATTAAAAAAAAATATATTATGTGATGTAACTAAAAATTTATGGTTTTCGTAATTTTTCCTTTATCTATGCTATAAGACGTTGCTTCGTACCAAATTTCAAGATTCTGAGTTCACGGGAAGCACCCTGTAGGTTTTGATTCCCTTGCAAGTGTCGAAAATTTGCGGCATAAACGGCTGTATCTTTTGATTGCGTTGGCTTAGAAGTTTGATTTTTTCACAGCTTCAAGGGACAGTAGACCTGAGTAATTGATATAAATTTCAGCTTCATACCTCCACGAGTTCCTGAGAAAAAGGGTCTTGACAGACGGACGGACGGACAGACGGACAACAAAGTGATCCTATAAGGGTTCCGTTTTTTCCTTTTGAGGTACGGAACCCTAAAAATAAATTAACTATATAAAATATTTTACACGGCTTCTTTTGATATTATTATCACGTGTGAGATTTTCAACAAAGCACTACCGTGGCTGGAGTGACATGTAGAGTAGAATGTAGGCTTCGGTTGTTTTTAGTGTAAACTTAATTATGTCAGAGGCCTTCAGGCATCTTATCTCTGACATACTATCCGTCAGCCGCTCGGCCTATTTAAAGTTTTTAATTATTAATTATGATAAGGGACTTTTTACAAGCTTTTATTTACTTTCACGTGTCCTGTTGTCTGTCGTTCTGTAATCAAATCTTTTGATCCACTTCCCGGTTACCGATTCAGCTGAAATTTTGCATACATGTGTAAATCGCGTGACAATGCAATATTATTGTGACATGGTGTTGATCTGATGATGAAGCTAGAAGGTGACTAAATGAACTTAGCCATGAACGACACAACCTCATCGAGTTTGGGTTCATTTAAATGGTCTTGGCGAGTAGTTTTTCTTTCAATGGTAACCAGAATCTGATGATGGAGCTGGAAGGTAGTCATCGAAACTCTGTAATGGAACGACGCAACCCTATCGAGTTTCGGCTCGTTTGATTCGTCTTGGCGAGTACTTGTTCAGTAAAAGCTTGTTTTTTAAAAATAATGTGTTAATTTTTATATATGTATTACTTGATTATAATAATATGTATTGTATAGTTGCTCGTAACCCCATTGTTGATGCTAAAAAGGATGAACACAAGATAATTTTAAACTTTATTTGCCAATACATAATATCCAGCTAGACAAAGCTAGTGTCAGGTCTAGATATTATTCATAAGGGACACATAGTTAGCCACTATTAGGTTTTATACCTATCCAATCTAAACGAATAATGGTCCCGCTGCTTTTGTTCGATTTTCAAATGGAGCGTTGTGATTGGCCCCTTGGTGGTTTCAAAGCGATGCGTCGGTTGGTACTTTTATTGCGTTTTAAATAAAAGTGTGAAAACGTTATTGTAGATTGTAAACGTTGCATTGTGTTGTAGCCCTTATTGGTTTGTGTTGATTAGCTGCTTTTTTTTGTTTTAGGATGTATATGGCTTGTGCATAATGTGCATTAAGTTTTTGTGTTTGCGTTGATATTTGTCATATTTTTGGGACAGGCAGTGGTATTTCATTTCAAAATGTTGAGATTAAGTACGTACCATTCCGCACGGTCAGTAGGTACTTGGATGGGTGAGCGCGGGTGGCATTTTCCTACTGAGCGCTACCGTGGCTCGGACGACATTAAATTATAGGTCCCGGTTGTTGTAACCGTTTAGCTATGTCAGAGGCCTTCAGGCGGCTTATAAAACTCAGACACCAGGGCTAGCCGCCCAGCCTATAGGAATAGGCCGGCCGGGTATTTTGATATGTGAAGTTAGTTTCACCTTTGTACTATTAATATAGATAAGTGTAGTAATTTACTAAAAAAATTACAGATAAGTAAATTCCAATGTACTTTTTTTTACTATTATACGTATCTCTACAATGATAAAATTCACTGATTAAAAAAAAAACAGTTTTTAACATACAAAAGCATAGCGCAGTACGCAAAGCAATTCTACTTGATTAAAAACAAACAACATAACATACGCCAGTGCAAAGCTGCTAAAATCTTCTTTAAAGCAGCGAGAAGATAACATACGACGCAAATACTACAATGAACCCGCTAGAATAATACAAGCTCACTCACATTCACTAAAATAATTCGAGTACGTACGCAGACGTAAACATTGTGGAAATAGTAGCGCTACGCGTTTTATTCCGTATCTTTTTTATCTCTAGAGGGTTATCTGCTTTCCCTGTGCTAAGCCTAAACCGGGTGAATTAGAGGATCGTGAATCGACCAGTTTTCACGTTTTCTCAAACATCAAGATAATTCGTGGTACATTTTCGATAATATTTTCGTTCAAAGTCAAACTTTGTCTTTGAAATTTTCGTTCCGGGAGAAAACTCTTTTCACCCCTAATCCACACCCATAAATTGTAACAAAATATTATGTTTTTGGTGTCAATTGCTTCAGTAAGAAATATTACGCTATTGTCTTATTTTTTTCAGAAAATTTTTAGTTGGGTATTGCGGCGTTTTGCCAGGCAAGCGGTTCCCAGGGCCAATCGGGCAAGACTCGTCTTTTTTAAGGTCCCCATTCGCCCCGCATTGTTTGGAGCGGGGCGAAAAGTGCTATTCAAGTCAAGTCGAGTCTTGGGTGATTCGCCCCACAGCTGATTTTTTTTCGAGTACTGGGTTGGCCTCGTGGTAAAAGTTATTCATAATGAAGATCTGTATCACCTTCTTTCGGCTTAGTACAACAGTTCAAGATGACTTAATTAAAAGAAAAGTCTTGCCATTTAAAGCTTATTATTTTCTTCAAAAATGGGTTGCTTAAAATTCTTAGACCTAAAGGAAAATAATAAAATAATTGAGTTAGGTGTAGAGTGTTCACCTAGTCGGTGGACATCTTTCGCTGCGCTTGCTCGTCCATGGTCTCCATTCGAAAACTTAACGCCCCCAATAGCTATCCGCTCTTCGAACTATGTGCCCTATCTACTGCCACTATAACTTGCTAAACCACTGGCTATGTCTGTAACTTTGGTTCGTCTGCGGATCTCCTCATTTCTGATTCGATATGTGTGAACGCTATTGATTGCTTTGGCATTTCAAACGGATTTAATGCCTCTTCTAAGATTAATCTAAAAGCAATCTTCGATAGTGTAAAGACAACTAGAAAAAAAGAAATCGCACACTTACTTAAATATAATACTAGCGTATTCATCTCGCAAAACAATAAACGTACGAGAGCATGCATACAAGCGTAGTAAGTTGTGAATACGCCTTGACACTAACAAAGCAAAGTAGAACAGATATGTAACGAAGCTCTGTCGTCCTACCACGAAAGATAACAACAATTTTTTTTAAATATGAGAAAAATGTATGGACATGTTTAAAATCAACAAAAAAGGCGTATCTACTCAATTTTATTTTTATTTTTATCTTTAATGAATCAGAAGATCAGTAGGCTGAAAAGGCACAAGTGACACAAATGTTTATATTTTATAGAAATAAAAGGCACATAATTATACTTATTACACTGCTTATTATTTATACCATTACATTGAGAAGGCACAAATGCATAGATGTGACTAATTATTAATCACATCTATACTTATGGAGTATTATACTGTTAAGAGCGCTGCATGTAAACGAGGATGCGATGCAAAGAATGTATTGTATAAGAACTGAAATAATTTTCGCAAAAATGGTATAACTTAGTTCAATCGTGTACAAAATTCGAATAGTTCTCTAGAATCGATGTTAAAAGTTATTACATTATTGTTTATTTTTTTAAAGACCACGTACTAGCAAGCGCGGCGTAGGATGTCCACACACAAGTTGGACGGGTGATCTCATTAAGACCGTAGGAACACGCTGGATGCAAGTCGTTTCCAACCGGTCCTATTGGAGACCCATAGGGGAGACCTATGTTCAACAGTGGATGTCATATGACTGATATATGGATAGATGACGTCTGTGTCATTGTGTGGCGTGTCATTGTCTGTCGTTGTACCAGTCAGCCATTTGGCTAAACATATCCGTTATGTTTCGCGTCGGTAGGCTTTGAGCTTAAGCGAAGAATGGATATTTTTCTACGGATGTAGACCGTGGGTTTGTGACATTTTTGTATTTTCATTGTTATGTCTGGTTAACTTCGCTACGTATAATTTACTTACGGTATATTCGGATTATTGTATTACATATTTCACATGGACTGGTGGATTTACTGGACTGGATTCAATATATTATGTTGATATTTAATGTTAAATTTGAATTTATTTTTGTCTTTTTTTGCTTATCTAATATACCTTAAAATTGCCATATAATATTATGTAGGTATGTTATGTATTATGAATGTTACGTGTTTGTATATAAACAAACTATAGATATTACATTGTGCATACAAAAAACTCTACGATCTGCAAGATATTATTTTAATACCAAAAGTGACGAAACAACATTTGAACTCACACATAAGCCATAGATAGATAAATATACCAATCGTAAATTTATTTAATTCCTCTTTTTTTGTTAGAGTCAAAAAATAAAAACTGTCAATAAATAATTATTTTTTGCAAAAAATAGCATGATCGACTTCACCCGTGTACAGAATTCGCGAAAATTTCGCACGGATCGATGAAGCATTTTTCACATATTGATTTATCGAAAATGGCTCAGCCGATTTCAATAAAATTGTAATGAAACCAATTTCAAAGTATATTCTTTCCAATAAAAAAAGAATTTCGAAATCGGAGTAATATAAAAATAGTTATGCGTGGATATAGGTACATTAAAAAAAAAACGCGTCGAATTGAGCACCTCCTCCGGTTTGGTTTGTCGGTCAAAAATGAATATTATTACCATAGCCATATTGTTATGTTCTACAGCTCAAAATAACGACGATCTTCAAGAACCAATCGAGCAGACGCACGTAGTGAATCTGATCGACATCGACTTAAAACTACATGCTTTAAACTCGACGAGAGTATCTGCAGTATGTAGTTAAATACAAGCTACCTGGATAACAGATTTGAATTTTTTGAAAAATATATACTTTATTTGAATTTTTGTAACTTCTTACATTTTTTAATTTCAATATGACTGAAAAAGTGATTCAATTCGCGAAACTGGTTGAATTTAGCCAGGATTTCAACTGAGATCTTACAAAACGATACGTCTGCTCGACGCTTCATGTGTAGAATATTATACTACTAGTCTCGTATGCGTTGCGTCGTAACGATACGCTGTGCGAAGATCCTTAATAGTATCGTGTGGGGTATCATCATGTAGACACAAATAATTGCAGTCAGTCTGATACTTTTTATAGTACTATAGGCTTTTTTATAGTTTGTCATATAACTGAATTTGATTACGGTCCTTTTAGCCGATTCTTAATTATTTGTCTTGGAAGTAAGAAGTAGTTTTAATCAAATGTCGTCCAAGTCCAAGACAAACTCACAGCCAAGTCCATGCTACAGTAAAGCAATGGAAATTTTCCTAAAAGCGTCTATGGAGTTTTGGCAGCGACCCCAAAAGACGCGATTCACCGCATTATATCACTTTCCAACACTTGTGCTCGTTAGTCAGTTAATGTTAGTCATTGTGGGTTGCCTGGAAGAGATCGCTTCCAGCGATAAGGCCGCCTAGTGTTGCACTACCTTAAGAATTTCACTTGTGTATTTTTTTGTAAGTTTTTATTTTGTGTGTACAATAAAGAGTTTTTTGTTTGTTTGTTTAATTACAACTGAAATTCCGCTAATTTTACTTATCACCGATAATACACAAGTTTTCACAAAATTATATAAAAGGATGCCATGATTTCTCCACGTCCCCGCTAAAACTCCATCTTATAGGTACTAATTTCATCAAATAGCCAGCTGCGTATTAGAAAAATTGCAAGCTCAATATCACCAAACTCTAATACAGAGAATATATTCTCCTGAGAAATTGACGTCTATTCCTTTAATTTTTCGTACGTGCGGACAATTATTTTGAGTGCTACAACCCGAGTCTTCTTAAATGGATAAACCTATTCGCATCTACGTCTCGAGGGATATTCGGGTAAATATAGACGAAGACAGTAAGTGAAATGAGAAAATTTTGAGCTATTAAGACGATTGTGAGGCGCCAACTTGTTCATACAAAAACAATAAACTGTCTTCTACCTCTAAATATTATCCGATTGTTTGAGTGTTTTTTTTTTCATGTAATCTACATTTAAGTCTTAGCTGTTACAGTTTTTTAAATGACCTGAAAGTCATTTAAAAACCTTTAAAAATAATGTTTATATGCAAAATTTTGGCTGAAAAGTACGTTTAAACGAAAAAGTTTTCGGAAAAAAATAGGACGTACGAACACAAAATTGTCGGTGACATACATGTATGTGTAGGTACTTAGGTATCGAGACTCTGCAAAATTTAGTTTTTTTTACTACTTCTTAGTCTATTTTAACCGATTTCAGATAAAGGAGGTTGTCAATTTGACTGTATGTTTTTTTGTATGTAAGTTACGCGATTACTGGACCAATTAAAAACCGATTTTTTATTTTTTTTTATTAAGGCATCATTTTTCAGAGGTGGTCCTATTTAAATTTTATTTAAATCGACTGATTCGTTTTTAAAAACTCAGCAAAAATGTGTTACTATATCGATGGTACATCGATCCGTGAAAACTATTAGAATTACGAGTATGTACATGGTTGAAGTCGGTTATGCCATTTTAGGCAACAAAAAAAAATTAAAATATCCATGTTTTGTAAAAAAAACACAGTTTCATTCAGAGTTTACAGCAAACGAATGACCTATCATAATATTTTATTTAAAATCTCCAAGCTATGTTAGTGATAGTGATTACTATTTGCTAGCACACGATAGGTAATAATGATGGATGTCGGTTTGTGATAACTATGTTTACTAACTGATGGCAACTGCAATCAGTTGCGACAGTTTATTTGCTTTAGGAAAGGTCACACACAACGTTTGTATTCAATTTTCATTAAGTTTTAATTGACCATCGATATGAATAGGTAAACGATACTTAGTACTATAGTTACTACCAGTAAGTATCAAAGCCTTTTTGATTTTTGACCAATCGATTTTTCGCTATAAATGGCAAAACCGCCATCCATCGTGTACAACATTCGAATATTTCACTAGAATTGTTTACATTATTGTTGCTTTTTCTAAAGCGGCTCAGCCGATTTCTGTAAAATTTTAATTAGCCCATGTCGGGAGTATACCCTTTCGGACTAAACCATCACCATCTTAGCATCAGCGTTTTATTTGTTTGTTACCAGTGTTACTCTACCAATCTTACTACCAGTAGTAAGAACGGTTAAAGAATTACTCTTCTTACTACTGCAGTTGAAAGTTGTTAGAACAGTAATAAAAATAATTCGTGTTACTACCGTAAAACTAAAATAACAAAATCAAACAAAATATGACGGATATTACCAGTATACGCTCGTCGTTTGGATATTGCGCAGCTTGTAGCTAACTTCTTTTCCGCCAACTTGTGTGACGCGGCTTATACTAAGTAGGTATACTGGTAATATCCGTCATAATTTTGTTTGATTTTGTTATTTAAGTTTTACGGTAGTAACACGGGTAATTTTTTATTGCTGTTCTAACAACTTTCAACTGCAGTAGATAGTAAGAATGAGAATGTGTGACGCAGCCTATACCACGGGTAAAATTTTCTTCCCGTCGTACTACCAAACAGTCTAGTAGTAGATTTTTTCAGGTCAAATATGACAGATGCCAAAGTGACAGCTGTCATATACTAGAATTCGTACTAGAGTTGCATGATAGTTGCTAGAGAACAGCATTTTTATTGCTATTTTAACAACTTTCAACTGCAGTAGTAAAAAGAGTAATTCATTTACCGTTCTTACTACTGGTAGTAAGATTGGTAGTAACACTGGTAACAAACCGTTTAATCAAATCAAGAATAAAATTTTCTAACTATACCCGCTTACTCTACAAATAGAAATATATAGTGAGTGGGTGAATTCTCAGAAAATGTTTTACTTTCTGTGCAGAGTATGAGTACTGAGAAATATCAATAAATGTGCTGTTATATTGACTTGATAAGCTTATTTAGTTACTTATTCGTATAGGCCGTATAGCTAGCTCTGTTGCCAATTTGTTAAGCCACCGAAAGACACATGGCTTAGCGGCTGATACAACCGGGGCCTACCACATAGCATGTCAAGCCGGACTGAACTTTGCTTAACTTTCGTGATCGCTGAGAAATATCTAGGGTTAAATAACGCTATGAGCCCTACATATAAGCTTATCTACTGCAAAGGATTGTATTTTATCTGAAGTGCCTCTATCCTCCTGATTTTCTCCAATTTGGCAACAATTATTCTAAGTGTAGCTGTTTTCTTCAAGATATTCGTTTTGTGATTGCGTAGGTAGGTATTTGGGGATTCCAAAGAACACAGACTGATAATTAAATTGTAGTTAGAGATAACAATAATAATGTAGACGTAATTTGAATCTAAATTAGTCAGGAATGCTTTCTAAGAATTAGTTTTGGTATTCAACTCTCTCTCAAAATCGCGCCACATTTTGGTGATTGTAAATTCGAATTTATAGCATTCATGAAAATCAGGAGATTTTTTACTCCAATCTAATTGCTAGAAAAAGATTTTCTACCCAAAAAATGATTTAGTTTTTTGGGTTCTAACTGATTTATTAGATTTATAGCTAACTGAGCGGGAACGTTTGTAATTTTTACCTTATTTTTAACCGACTTCAAAAAAGGAGGTTCTGAATGATGTCAATTGTTATCTCAATGACTTATTTTGTGATAAACATTTCAAAAAATTGTCGCAATTGCAGGACTTGAACCTGCGTCCTTCGGAATACCGTCCCGGAAGCTTTTCCAATTGAGCTAGATCGCTTCCTTCGTTTAGTTTGCAAGTATGAACCAAATTGGTCTAGAGTGAGTCGAGGTATAGGCTTTTGAACATTCAATTAAAGAGATGTGTAGCCGTGGTGGTCTAAGTGGTAATGACACCTGCCTTACAATCGTGAGGTCGTGGGTTCGAATCCCGGTCCCGTACCAATGAGTTCTTTGGAATTTATGTACGGAATTTCACACTATTGGCTTTTCGGTGAAGGAATACTTGAGGCAACCTGCATACGTCCATAGAAGAAATTTAATGGCGTATGTGAATCTACCAACCCGCACTGGGCCAGCGTGGTGAATATGGCCCAATCACCTTTTGTGGGTAGGCCTATGTCCTGCAGTGGACTATTAAAAGGCTGGTAGAGTACAGTAGCAAGATCTACTTGTCGGAGTACTACAAGTACTCATAATGTCCATTTAGAAACACATGTAGATACGAGTATGTTTACCCGTTAGCTATACTATATCATGTTAGTATTTATCGAGACACATTAGAGTCCATTAGATGCATTATAATGTCAGTTGGCCACGATCGAGTAGCTAATGGACTGCAATACTGAATAACGTGTGGTGTGACCTTTGCTCTGATAAATCATAAAGTATAGTTATTAACTGGCTCTGATAAATAGCAAAATGTATTTTGAATGCTCGTATAAGTGCTTCAAAGTTTTTACGACTATAGTCTGACCGTTTAACTGAGTCCTCGCCTGCGCGGTACAGAGGCGCAGGGGTTGACGACAAAGGGGACTGAGACAGGTGCGAGCGGCGGGTCCCCGCCGCTCGCCTACCCCCGCGCCTCTGTACCGCGCAGGCGAGGACTCAGTTAAACGGTCAGACTATACCTGTTTTCCTGTACCACGATATTGGTATCTAACAGTATTGTGACTCGGCCTTGTCCTTGAAATATTATATACCTACAGCGCCACGTGGCCACGCAGAACGTATCCCGCGCTAGGGCTGCCCGCCTTCAGTATTTTAATTTCATCTACTTACTCTTTACGTACTTGAGTTTCTTTCTAGTTTCTATCTAATATAAAATTATTATATTAATTACAAAAAAGGAATTCGTTGTAAATGAACAAGGAACGTTCAATAAAAATACAAATTGGGTTTTTTGATATTTTTAGGGTTCCGTAGTAAAACGAGGAACCCTTAAAACTTAAATCGAACGTTTAATAGTTACAAATCCATACTCGTACGTTCATTCATCAATACGGCGCGGGGGCGCGCCACGGCTGACTAGCATACCAAGATATACCCCGCTCCGAGGCGCGTAGGTATGATTCGCGTTCCGACCGTTTGTATGAAGACGGAATACTGTTAGATATCATTACCTTGCCTAAATAACCTAGTAACTAAATTATTACCAAGTTTATACAGCATATCTTTTAGGCCACGGAAAGATCTTTGAAATGTATTAGTAGGTCATAACAATAACCGCAATCTACAATTTAAATGAGTAAGAAGAAATTCGTCAAAACAGCTGAAGATTCAATTTTAGTCATTTGTGTGATGTCCACCCATACATCAGCCATTGGACATTCTCTGCTGGACATAGGCTTCCCCTACAGATCTCCAATAAGACCGGTTGAAAGCGGCTTGCATCCAGCGCAATCATGCGGTCTTAATGAGGTCATCCGTCCACCTTGTGGACGGTACGGTTTAAGTATGGTTGTTTTGATTGTCAATCATCAGTCCTCATTGCTATTGTACCTGCCTACTGCCATTTTAACTTTCCAATTCACTGGGCTATGTCGGTAACTTTGGTTCTTCTACGAATCTCCTCATTTCTGATTCAATCTCGCTTAGAAACTCCGAGCATAGCCCTCCCATATCTCGTTGGGCTAATTGGAGCCCATATTAAGAGCTGTGTGATGCAAATATGGTAAAATGAAGAGAAATGACGCGATTACCGTTACCGTTGCCAACCACAACATCACTTTATTTCCCTACTTAAATAATTTTCTCATAAAAAGCAACGGATGCAGCTCAAAACAAACCAGTTAACATTAAACATTTTTATTTTCTTTGACAAACAAAGCGCTTCACTGCTCGCTCACTTTGCACTCATTTACTTTAACTAAAAACTATCCTGCCGTTTATTTCATTTTAAACCCGACTTAAAGCTTATCATAATTACAATCCCGTAAATTCGTATAGCTAGCCGGGTAGCAAGCCCTGGTGTCAAAGCTCTTAAGCCGCCTGAAGGCCTTTTACATGGCTAAACGGTTAAAACTACCGGGACCTACAATTTAACATGTCATCCGAGTCTCGGTAGCGCACAGTTGTAAATACTACCCGCCGTCACCCCCGATGTCTGACCGTGCGGAACGTTACCTAAAAAAACTGCTTAAGAAACCTTACCTTCATTTCAAAAACCCTATTTAAAGATAGCCCACATGGAGGGTGGAGTTGAAAAAAAAAATTCACCCCACTCTTTTCATGTATGTGATCTACCCCTCAAATTCACAATTCTGAAAATTTAAGTAGGTACATTGAGATCTATAGGTACTTAATCTATTATTATGATATCTATCAATTTACATGCATTTTTTTTTTGCTGGGCAGAAGTGCCTTTATAAACTACAGCAAAACTACACTACTAGGTACTATATAAAAACCATTGGATCATCCACAGGCCTTTGAAGGTCTAAAGATAATCAAAATGCTCGCACCCACTGGCAGTTGGCAGCGTGCCCAGCATGCTGGCTACATTGCCACATGCAATTTGGTTCAGAAATGTAAAAGTTATAGGGCTTTGTAACATAACAGACGGACGGACGGACACAACGAAGTTAGTAAAGTAAAGTAAAATAATTTATTGGCCTTATAACATTCAATTTTTCGTCAAACTCGTTATTGGGATTCCTCGTTCTACTACGGAACTCTAAAAGCTAAGCCCGCAGTTAAATCTATAGTGCAGCGATTTTACTTGTATTACAGTTTTAATCTAGTTTAGGGTTGTTGACACTGCACACTTACTCGTTTACTCTAACTTAAAACTACCCTCCTGGTTATTTTATTTTAAACCCAAGTTAAAGCGTCTCATAATCGCGATCCCGTATAATCCTTACTTAAGTCCATCGAATCTGCTCTAAGTGCTATAAAAACATCGTAACTTCCCAGCAACGCTTAAAATCTCGTCTGAAACAATTTCAAAGCAATTTATTTCAAAAACGCCTCTAATTTTTTGAGTTGCTCAAAGTTATTGGACGCTATTTATTTTTAACTTTACGGTTCTGAAATTTTTAGGTCAGGAATCCCTTTTTGGGGTTCCGTACACAAAGGGCAAAACGGGACATTATTACTAAAACTCAGTTGTCCATCCGCTCGTCCGTCCTTCTGTCTGCCTGTGTGTCACCAGGCTGTATCTCATAAACCGTGACAGCTAGACAGCTGACATTTTCACAGATGATGTATTTCTGTTGCCGCTTTACAACAAGTACTAAAAACAAAATGATTAATTTTTGCTCGTAATTAATAAGAGCAACAGGCACACGCTTGAAATATTCACAGAATATTAAGTTGTAGAAATATTCACAAAATATTTAGTTGTATTGAATATTCACTTCAAAATTAATTAACTAAATTCATTTAAAATAAATATAGGGATTCCATACGGTACGGAGCCCTTCATGCGCGAGTCCGACTCGCACTTTGCCGATTTTTTGTAGAAATTAAAGGATTACAAAAACTTCTGCTTAGTTTGAGTAGTAAACTTACTTACTTACTTGAGTAGTAAACTTACTTACTTCTTGCTGTACCTATAGCTCATTTACTTCGCACATTTTCAATCGGTTTCAGATTAAAATATTTTTCTGCGCGTGCACTGTCGTTTCAGCATACGCACGCTTACACACGCGATACGAGTACATTACGTGATTCAAAACACCGGACTCGCGTTAATGGGCATATTTCAGAGTGTTTGCTTGAACCGGTAGTATTGTGTCAGTATTCGAGCTACGAGTAAGAAGCGCGTCAACGCCCGTACGAGTTGTGCGTGTTTGAGGTGCCTCTTTACGCGTCTCCAAGCGCTTTCCTAATTGAATTGAATCCTAAAACTTTCTTAATCTTGTATGTATTTGATGTCATAGCGCTGTAAAATGTACTCACGTTAGTTCTTGTTTTTTAAATGCCTATGTACCTAATACGAGTTGATTTAACTGCTCGCGCAGTGACTCGCGGTTGTGACGTCACCGCTGGTCCCAACATAATATCAGTGCTGGTTGTATAATATAACCAGCAATATGCTGAGTTGGGTTCAGTTTCGTGGCAAGGCATTGGGTAACATACTTGGTTTGTGTATTATTCTATTTTTAGTTGTGTCCGTGTTTTGCTTGTGTGTACCTAATTGTTTTGTCCCGAATAAAATTTTCTGTATTTCTTTCAAAAACGAGCTTATACGCGCGCACAGAGCTAATAGGTACAACCAGAGAGATGGCGCGGTTGTCGCTTGAGGCAATTGTCAACCACAAAAATGTATGGAAAATCTTACCCAGTGCTGTCAAAACTCAAATATGAATTGGAATGTGACACTAACAGGAGAAAATTACGACAACAGCCTCTGAATCGAGATATTTTTCATGTCTCTTTCTAACTCATGTCATGTTAAATCAACGTATCTCCGTCAGATTTTCTAGTTCGACCACATTATTGCTCTGTGTACGCGTGTATTCACATCACTCACATAGTGAGACAACCTGCATACGTCCGTAGAAGAAATTCAATGGCTTATGTGAATCCATCAAGCCAGCGTGGTGGATATGACCCAATCACGCTTCGTGGGTAGGCCTACGTCCTGCAGTGGACTATTAAAAAGGCTGATTCAGCACGCGCGTATAAAACGCTAGTCTGAAACCGCCATAAAGCCTTGAAGTCAATCAATATGTCGTCAACATCTCCATACCTACTCTGAAAGTTTCATGCCATCGTATTTAATCTTCTTTGCATCTTGTTTGCTGTCACACACAGCTACAAACTGTCGAAGTCTTATAAGTCGTTTGGTTCTCGTTTGGTTCATTTCCTCGATAAATATTACTTAAACACTTTGAGGTAGTGTTGTGTTGTGTCAGTATTCGAGCTTATACGAGCTAAGAAGCCCATACGAGTTGCGATTGCAATGTACTTTGAGGTGTATGTGCTTAGCATGCTGAAACATTTTTTTACTCCACAAACCTAAAAAAAAATTGATTCTGAATTATAAAACTAACTTAGCCTAATAACCTAACTTACACAAAACAAATTATAATATACTATCTGACCCGGTGAACTTTCTTTCACGCAATGTTTAAGCATTAATATTGCAAAGTTTCATTTCAATCCGTTCCGTAATTATTGCGTAAAAGAGGAAAAAACATCCATATGTACATACAAACTTTCGCGATTATGAAATTAGTAGGATAATACAAGAGTGGGTTGGAAATGCCTTACCATGTAATAAATAGATATAAAAAAGCTTTGTGGTAAGTACATTCTTACTTCTTTGATTGAGTTTGTTGTGATATTATTAGAAAACAAAAAAACCGTTTTAGGAGTTTTAAGCTTGCATTAATAATACAATACCTAAACTAATAAATTCTTTATAATTTATGTTGATTTGCAATTGTCTCGCTTATCGGCAAAAGAAATCACTGTGAAGAAGACAGTGCACTTTTGTAAAAGTCGTGACGTAGTTATGTGAATTCATTAATCTACATTAATCAACGGGATAAATTATCCTTCTAGAGTAGGACTATGTTTAATCTGGGGACTATTAAGAAGACTGATAAAATACAGTCATTTTTATTTACCTAATGTTCGGCATTATCCAGCTTGTTGATAGGGAATTTTTGAAGATTTTTCAGTTCGCCAGAGGGCGCCACGGTCGAAACGTCAGCTCTGTACTAAAAAATAGTTCATAATTTAAATATAGTGGTTTTAAATCTAAAAGTATAAAATTAATGCCCACATAGTGACGTTCAACAAGTGAGACCTTAAGAAAAACTATTACAATCCGTGAAAAACCAAAAACACAAAAATTAAGTGACTGTGAATGTAATTCTAAAATCAACTACCTACTCACCAAAGTACACTATTGATCTGTTTCTATTTGAATAAATTTTACTAACTCAGTGGCATAAAACATCCGATTCGATTGATTAAAAATTGTGAAGTGATAAAACACAATTATATTATAATTTCAATTACATACGTAATATAAACAAAAGTGACCTTTGGACCAGCTCAACTTTTTCTTCGGCAGTAGGTAGATACCTATTGTACTTACCCGCGATATGGTCACAAATACTTCGATCACACCACCCGACGGAATTATTTACTATCAGGAAGCCCAAGACTAAATACTGGAGCTAAAATTCGACGTTCTGTCTATAGTCCCGTTTGGTCTACGGGCTTGGACGTGTGGCTGAAAAGCGTGATACGTGGTATCGAATCCTGTCAACAAAGATATTTTTGCACTAGAAATGGATTGCTCCGGTACTAGAAATATCACAGTAAGGAAGCCAATACAAAGAACAAGCTCTCTAAATGACTTAACCTCATCCGCTACAATTAATTCAACGTTATTTGAAGCAACAGCTATAAGTTTGCCAAATACATCCTTAGACGAAAGCCATACAAGAGAATTACAAGATAAAATAAGTAAATTGCAAGAGGAATTACAGTCGGCTCACTATGAAATTGAAAATCTAAGCTTAGAAAATTATACATTATCAAAAAATTTGGAAAAGGCAAACTCGATAATAAAATTATATAAAAAAGTTGGAATAGCCGACACAACAGCTTGTGTAACAACACCCCTGTCACTTAGAAAACAAAAATCTCGAATAAGAAGAACTATCAGTGCTGCAAATACACCCACCGCAACTCCAGTAAAACAATCGCACTTTAGATATTCCGAGGAAACGCCGGTTACAAGGAACATTCATGCGAGTCAGAACGGAAATTCGGCAGAATTGAAGAAGTACATAAAAATTATAAAAAATAACGAAAGCAAGACCATAAGAGCAAGCAATGGTAAACTAACTATAAATGATACGCTAACAGGCCTAGAATGCCAGACACAAAAGAAAAAAATCGTTATTTTAGCTGACGAAAACGGACGACACTTACGATCTTCACTTGCCAGATTGACGGGTCCTGAATACGACATTGAAAGTCATCTGAAGCCAGGAGCTAAATTTCATCGCATACTAGAAAATCAGCAAGATACTCTAAAGAACTTAAAAAAAAATGACAGTGTCATAATATTAGGTGGATCAAATGAAACGAGTCCCTATGAATTTCATAGCCATCTTAACAGTTTCTTAGCTGACAATAAAAACCTAAATATAATTGTTTGTGAAATTCCAAAAAACCGTTTGCTACGAATAAAAAAACTGAATGATGATTTGAAATCCATATGCGACAAGTATACTAATGTACAATACATAGACATGGGTTATAGTAAATATATACCGAAAAATGTAATACTACATACAGCTAGGCATATTCTAAGAGACCTTTTGCGTTTGGACTACAGATATAAATTGAATAACCAAACAAAAAAAAACACACAAAGGCACAATGTTCTCAAATCTCATAAAAGTACACAAACAGAATTAGTTCCAAATACATTAACTAATAATAGTAGTATGCTAACAGATGATGAAGAACAGAAGGAGAAACCAATTGATCGGCAGTTTTTTCGAGTATAACTTTGTGCATATAATTCATCAGAACATAGACGGCTTAATAAGTAAAATGGATGAGATGACGATATGTATTGATAATCTAAAACGCAATAGTACTTTTCCTGACGTTATATGTATTACTGAACATAATATGGTTCAAGATGACTGCTCAATGCTTAACATCCCAAACTATAATTTAGCTACGAAATTCTGCAGACATAATAGATCAGGGGGAGCGTGCATATTAGTCTATAATCAACATAAATATAAAGTACTACACGATATCAATTCATTAGGCGTTGTTAATATTTTTGAATGTTGTGCAATTGAACTAATAGAACACAAGATTATAATAGTATGCATTTATAGGTCACCGAAACATAAAAAGTCCATACGAGAACAATTTTTCGAAAAACTCAGGGACCTCTTAAGCAAAATATGTTACCAAGGTAAAAAAGTGATCATCTGTGGTGATTTTAATATCGATTTATTAAAAAAAAATACTCCTGCAAAGAGTTTTGCTGAAATATTATCGTCTTTCAACATTAAGCTAAGCGTGGATGAGCCCACAAGACCGCGAAGTAAAACGTGCTTAGATAATATAGCCCACAACATAAGAGGTGGTAAAACTACTGTCGTGGAGCATGCCTTATCAGATCACACTGCTCAAATTCTAAAATGCCCTGTAAAAAGAAGCTACTTTATCACACATTTCTTTAGAAAGAAGAGAGATTTTAGTAAAGAAAATATTACAAAATTTGCTGAGTGCCTTAGTAATCTATCGTTTTGTGACGTCTACAATGCTGAAAATGCCAATACTGCTTACAATAAATTCATAGAACTCTTCTTGCTTTTCTATAGATTATGCTTTCCTGTAATAAAAGTGAAAGTTTCTGTAACCAAGCGGCCCAAATGGCTGAGTAAGGGCATAAAAATTTGCGCTAAGCGTAAACGATTCCTACTATGGAAATATAGACGGTCCTTGGCTCAAGCTGATCGACATATTTTAAAACAATATTCTGCTAGGTTAAAAAAAATCATTAAGCAGACCCAAAGGGCACAAAATAATTATTCCGTAATGCAGTCAAAAAATAAACCTAAAGCCGTTTGGGACATAATAAATAAATACAAACAGCAGACGATCAAAGATGAAATCACACATATAGAGAATAATGGTAGAAAAATATCTGATCCTAAAGAAATTTCTCAGGCTTTTAACAATTTTTTCATAGACGAAATAGAACAAAATTCTGCTAAAAATGAGAGTGTGAAAGTTACTTTAAAGCACGAAAAATCGAATTCTTGTTTTCTAGCACCTACAAATGAGTATGAAATTGAGAGCATTATCCAGTCACTCAAAAATACATTTAGTACAGGCTATGATGATGTCTGTACTAGAGTAGTGAAATCTACGGCAAAAATCATATCACCGGTACTATCTCAGATAATCAATAGATGTATTGAGGATGGTATCTACCCTGACAAACTTAAAACGTCCATCATTATACCAGTTTTTAAAAAAGAAAAGAAGGAAAATATGAACTTCTATAGGCCGATCGCTTTAATACCAGTCTTTTCTAAAATTTTTGAAAAGGTAATATACCAGCGTCTGAACGATTATTTTGAACGTAATAATATTTTTTCACCGCAACAGTTCGGTTTTAGGAAAAGCAAATCTATAGAAATGGCAATAATGCATTTTTTGGAAAAAGTTTATGACGGCCTTGAGAATAAAAGAAGGGTTACTGCACTTTATATGGATATGAGTAAGGCGTTTGATCACGTGGACCACAGAATTCTAATAAGAAAATTGGAGAAGTATGGTATAAGAGGTACCGCACTAAATCTCATCATGTCATATCTTGCTAATAGACTACAATATACTGAAATCACGAGGCTCAATGCCAGAACTAAAATTGAAGAAAAATATCGATCTGACAGACGAATCTTGAAATACGGTGTCCCACAGGGAAGCATTTTAGGACCCCTATTATTCATAATTTACATAAATGACCTTCCTGAAGCGATTAATGAGCCAGTTATTATGTTTGCTGACGATAGCACGGCTATTTTCACAGACTCTAACACTGGCAATCATGAAAATGATATTAATAACTCACTGGAGTCAATAATTAATTGGCTACATAAAAATAACCTCAAAATTAATTTGGATAAAACTCACATTATGACATTCAAAAATATTAATTCTAAATTTGACAAACTCAATATAAATTATAAGGGTAAAAATATCGACGAAATTAAGGAAACAACATTCTTAGGTATCAATATAGACGCAAAATTATCATGGACTTCGCATATTGAGCGTGTATGTACAAAACTGAATCAGTTTTCGTATGCGCTATACATGCTGCGTAAAGTAGCCAATGAAAAGGCACTTTTAAGCGCCTATCATGCTTATGTCGGTTCCACTATACGATATGGAGTACTATTTTGGGGAAACTCTACAGAGAAAATGTCTGCATTTAGAGCTCAAAAGAAATGTATTCGTGCGATCTGTGGTCTGAAACAAAGGGACTCTTGCAAGCCGTATTTTCAAAAATTAAAAATATTGACTCTTCCTTCAGTATACATATATGAAGCGGCCCTTTTAGTTAAAAATAATTTAGGAAGCTACCGCACTTTAACGATTAAACGACATAATAATAAATTACGTTTTCCAAAATGTCGATTAGCTCTTTATAGCAAAAGTATATTTGTAAAAAGGGTCGAAATTTACAATAAATTGCCTCAATCATTAAAAGACATTTATGATACAAATATTTTTAAATTTAAACTTAAAAAATTTCTGATCGAGAAGGCATACTACTCCATTGACGATTTTTTGAAAGAAAGATTATAATGTTGTGACATATAATATATTTTTTTTTTTTTTTTTTTTTTGACATATAATATATTTTTTGTGATAATTTTAATGTAAGAATAATAATAATGTGACTGTATTTATTTTTCATAACCAAATAGTTTTACTACTTCAGTGAATAATTAACAATGTACAAATTGAAATTTTGCATACCATACTGGTTAAAACATGGCGATCTATGTATTTATTGACTGTAACACATGAAAATTGTAACACCCGTGTTTTGCGAAATAAATGAATTGAATTGAATTGAATTGAATTGAAGAAATTAACCGACAAAAGAAATACGAGTATAGGTACCTACCATGCATTTTCTAGTCAACATTAGTAGGAAGTAGGTAGTACACAAGTTTTAGTAGACTTAACTTTATAATATACTTACATCAATTTTACATTCTGCTTTGTATTAAATACAAACGTTTCCCGCGAATTTTCAGGCCAAAACAAGATAAACATCTACAAACCTTCCGAAACAGGTACACCTGTAATATACCTGTATATATGGTCTCAAAAAATGTTATGAACGTGAAAACTACAGGCGAAATATACTAAGGCATATAAAGAAGCGTATTCACAATTTTACAGAATTTATGTCCGTACATTTTCTCCGAGAAACAAAATCTGAAAACTCCCCCACAAAAGTCTTGGGTCTTGCCTAATAAACGTGATATAACGCAGATATCTACGAAGTACCTACCATCCTTAGGCTTGCTACACATACAAGCGGGCCGGCAATGATCGGCACTGCCGGGCGGTAAAATCGAATATGTGTGGAATTTTCGGGAAAAACATTTAGTTGTCTGTAAAGGCGATTTACGGACGATAATTTCACGTCACAAGAAAACATTGTTGAATCGACAGCTGAAACAAGCCGATCGTTTAAAACGATAGTGCCGCTCCATCGCTTGTTCCGGGTTTTCACTGCACGCTTGGCTTAAGCGGAACGTGACACTTTTCCGTGCAAGTAGCTGGCGTGCATAGATTTATAAGACGTCAAAAAGCCGCTCGATTTTCGCTTGGCCGGGTGGCACATTCCGAAAAGCCGAAAGAGAGGTGATACCGAACCAAAGTTACTAACATAGCCTAGCGGATTGGCAAGTTGAAGTGGCAATGGACAGGGCACATGGCGTAGACTGATGACGCCATTAAGACCGCAGGATCACGCTGGATGCAAGCCGGTACCAACCGGTCTTATTGGAGATCTATAAGGGAGGCCTATGTCCGGCAGTGGACGTCTTATGACTGATGGATGTGGATGGATGGATGAAAGAGAATTGAAATCGAATATCCGTGAATACCGCAAGCCGCGATGAGACGCTTCACAACGGAATGAAAAGTAAATTGCGTGCCGATTGGAACCAGAAGAAACTACCCAATTGGCACAAACCAAGTGATCGAACGTAATGTAGTAGCTTGCTGCGGTTTTGTTGATCGACAAACTCTGTTGAACTGACTGTGCCGGCCAGCTCATGTGTGTAGCGACCCTTAAAGAATTTTTCCCAATAATTTGAAGGGCACGAAACCAGTCTATATGTTAATTCAGCACATCAGTTACGGGGTAAAAAATTCAGTCAAATCTGTATCGAACCTGACATTGTATTTTTCTTATTATTAGGAGTTTCGTCGGAAAAAATGATACCTAATACCTATACTAGCATATTAGGATTAGGTTCAGGCTTTTTCTTTATTATTTTGTTTTTGTTTGGAATAAGTAAATTGGAAAAAAGGTTTAGTAAAAATTGGTTTAAAAGTTTGGAAATAGGATAGGTATTGGATCGAATTGCTTTCGTACTTATCCAATAACTTCTTTTTATATTGTTATGTGTAGTAGTATAATAGTAGATTATGTACCAAGGGAACCAAGTCGTGTTTTACGTCACGGGCAACATATTGGACCCTGAGCGTAGCGAGGGATTCTATAGTTAACTCGCGATCGCAGTAGGATGTTTTAAGTTAATTGCCTCACTTCGCTAGGGAATTATTCAAATCCTGAGTGAAGCCAAGGGTTCAAGTCACCAAAGACGAAGACAGACTCCGTTCTAGTGGTGCATACTCAACTTTTCATACCTCCTGCGAGAAAACAAAACCTTAGGAATATGAGTAGTTACGTCATAAACTCACTTAGTGCAGGTACTCGGCACTAGGCAACTCGGTATTGTTCACAATAAAATACTTAATTTAGAATGTACCTACGAATTTTCGTAGAAAAGCAAACAAATCCGTACTAAAACAGAGAATGTAAACACTACTTACGTGAAAAACATAAGACCATGGGCAGCTCGATTATCATGGCTTAACACGGGTATTTCAAAGAGGTTTTATTCTATAAAATCGAACTGATACGAGCACCAAAGATTCGATAAATATTCGATTTTACAAAATAAAACCTCTTTACGAGGTCCTTAAATGTTCTAAGTTAAAAAAAACATACGAGTTAGACGTTCCAAATTTAAATCAATTTACTCCCTAGGGAGGTTCGTACAACATTATTGACCTGCCATACCTCTCGAGATTGTGTTAATATAATAATGACTTGTTTTACGTTGAGATTGTACGACATAATAATGAGTCATTTTCGAGCAGGTGGTATGAAAAATATTTAGCACATACAGAAATGCAATAGTAATTTCGACTTTACTAGCCTATTACGCATTTGTCAAAAAATAATTTATGTTCATCTATTCTGCATCGCGTCAATGGTTCAAAATGTTTAATCACTACATAGTATAAAACAAAGTCGCTTCCCTGTCTGTCTGTCCCTATGTATGCTTATATCTTTAAAACGACGCAAATGATTTTGATGCAGTTTTTTTTACATAGATAGAGTAATTCAAGAGGAAGGTTTATTTATGTATAAATACACCTGTGCAAAGCCGGGGCAGGTTGCTACTAATGTTTATATAACATAAATAATTATTTTCTTCCCACGTAATTATCTATGTTCAGGATCCTTAACATCAACGTTTTTTACAGTAATTCTTTGAGATCCTGAATCAGATTTAAGCTCAAAGGATGCTTATCATGTGTTCACTACGCGCTCATTAATCAAGCGAGCTCATTACGCGCTGTCTCACGACTAGCATATATTAGAGCACAGACTCCACTAAAGCGGGCTGAATATGAAAAGCTCGGTGGAGTATTTTTAGACCAAAGTCTGAAGGCATATTAGTTCGCGGCGTGATTTTTAATTTTAATTGCGCCAATTTGAAATTTAATAAATATACTGTAGCGACACATTATAGCAGGTATTACATTCTGCTGATCTAGCGGGATGCAATGCATAGCCCGAGTGCGCCGCTCCAGTCACCACCCGCCGGGCACGTTGTACGCACATAGCGCATGTATCTAGCACCTTAATAGTAGCAATTCCCGTAAGTAATAAAACCACTTGTTTAATAATCGAATCGTTTAATTTACTATCTTGTAGGCAAGCGACATAAGATCAGTGACTAAGTGGTAAAATACTATATAATAACATGTAACTAATTTAATATATTAAAGTTTTTCGCAAAAAATGGCAAAACCGACTTTCATCATGTACAAAATTCAAATAGTTCGCTCGAATTGATGTACACAATTTTTACATTATTGTTGATTTTTGTAAAACTTAAATGGGACCACCTCGGGAGTATATCCATTCGAACCAAAAAATAATTTTACGATTCGGTTCACAAGTGGCAAAATTATCGATGAACATACACAAAAAAACATACAGACGAACATAGAACCTCCTCCTTTTTGGAGTTCGGTTAAAAACGACCCCATCTTGGCAAATCTTCGTTGCGCCCCGTTCAAGTAGAGTTTGGTCTTAAGTGCTAGCACTTCTAGGGGCCTGGGTTCGTACCTAATTAGCGGTTTCACAGCTATACCTATACATCATGTCGTCGGTATTCGTATTTTCGGGGTTACGTAAGTATGTATGACTATTATTATGTTATACCTACTCCTTGGCTTTTTTTCCCATAGCAAACGATTTTCATGACAGTATTTGATTTTTTTTTTACTATGGGATCAACCCTGAAATTGTGAAAATAGTATCGAGCTGCTATAACAATATATAAATACTAAAATGAAATTTAATATTTAAGGGGGCTCCGATACAACAAACTTGATTTTTTTAGCTGTTTTTCGCGCAGTTTTAATAACGGTAACAAGTAGATGCTTGAAATATTCACAGAATATTTAATTGTTTGTTTACTTCAATCATTGATTATTTATTTGAAAAAAATATATTTAAGGGGGGCTCCAATACAGTACGGAAACCTTCGTCCGCGAGTTCGACTCGCACTCGGCCGATTATTTCATATTACGATAATTTTGATATATTACAGTTGAGACCTCCAGTCTATAAAACTGCACGCCCCTCTACTACCACGATATAGCTTGCAACAGGAAAAAAATTGAAACATTTTTCCGGTGTGCATTTCAGTACCAGGGCTTACTCGTACTGAAACCCACACCGGAAAAAAAGGTACAATACGTTTGATTACAAGCATATAATTAGACATTTCAATATTTAGGTCATATCTTTTAGTGTAGAGATGAACAGTTTCTAAGAACTTTACTTACAGTTACATTTACGCATGTTCTAGCTCGTATGAACTTTTTACCGTTTTAAACGATATAAAACGGGACTCGCAGTGCATTGCGAGACGGCTCCGCGTGCTAGCACTCGCCAACTTGAGAAAGGTCGCCGAACGCGACGGAAATTATAGTCGTGTTATGACTATACGTGAGTGAGTCCCGTTTTATATCGTTTAAAGTGTGTGAAAACCACGTTAATTTCCATTGTAAAATAACTGTTTACCGTCTTCAAAAAAGGAGATGATTGGTATATATTTTTTGTGTGTTATAAAAGTTCATCGATATTTTCGCCAACTGTAAGCTGATTTTATTTTGAAAGGGTACATTTTTCCAAGGTAGTCGTATTAAGTTTTACGAATTCCAATGATCCTTTATTGATAAATCAACAATAATATACAGGAATGTCCCATCGATTCGTGAAAACTATTTGAATTCTGTACACGATTGAAGTCGGTTGTGCCATTTTTTGCGAAAAATTACTCCAATTATGAGCATATACTTTTAATATATGCAAGAGCCAAAAACATACGTAAGTAATGGCCACCCTTCACGTACGTGTCATTAACCGGTTATCACAATACGGTACATTAAGCTCATTTGGCGTAGGATCAAATTTTAAATTATTGTGCTTAGCTATACGCGCCCGGATTTGCAAGCTTTGTTTACATATTTGTACCAAAAATATCAAACAAATACTAGTAGTTAACTGAATCTTTATAGGCTTATAATAAAATTGTATCGACTCGTTCTTAAGCGTTTTGGTTTATACTCGCAAAAGAGATAGGCACATAAGAATACTTAACAATCTTGCCAAACATTGAAATGGGCTGATAAATAGCGCGACAGCAAATTTCCCGTCATTTTGAGAAAATAACTTCCAAATCAAAAATTGTCTACGAACAAAAAAACATGAATATTTAGAATCTGATTAATAATTTTCGCCGAGATTCCTTAAAAATTCGAACGATGGAGAAGGATCAACATCCGAACCAAAAAGCAAAATCGTCTATTAAACGCACTCTCTTTGTACTTCGTTTGCTTGGTCAACATAAGCTATTTCAGAGATTTTCATGCGCCAGTAATACTAACATATTCAGGTATCGGAAAAAAAAAATTAAAAATAAACCAAAGTTGGAAAAAATAATACGCAATGGAACAACGTGCAGAATATACTGGAGCAGGATAATACATGCTTCGTCGAGATCGTGCAATATTCTCTCAAGTTCGGTAAGTCAGTTTGGCTAGATTGGATGAGTTCCTGCGCTCAGCCAAACCATCTTGAAAGAGAATGTAAGTACTATATTGTGTAGATATATACTCGTACATATATCCTTTGTTAAAGCGCTATTTGGCACCAAAAAGCTATCCGAGTTACCTAACATAACGTCAAATCATTTTGTGATATTTAAAAAGAACAATCCGATAAAGTTTTCTTAATTTTGTTCTTCTATTATGTCACTCGCTTTTTTGCAATAGCAAAACGTTTAACATTATTGCGAAGTAATTTGCACTTCAGAACACAGGCTGGGTAACTTTGGCTGATTTTTTTATAATTGCGCTTATTGTGCAACCACTCAAATATTCCTATTAAATCCCCAAAGCTCGTCTATTTGTAAGAGTAATTAAACAAAAGTAAGTCAGTCAAATAACAGTTCAAGAATTTTTAACCGACTTCCAAAAAGGAGGAGGTTTTATGTTCGTCTGTATGTATTTTTTTGTGTATGTTCATCTAAATTTTTGTGAACCAATTGTGAACCGAATCGAGTACTTCTTTTTTAGTTCGAAAGGGTATACTCCTAGGTCCCATTTAAAATTTACAGAAATCGGCTGAGCCGTTTTTCAAAACTCAACTTTAATGTAAACAATTCGAACGAAATATTTGAATTTTGTACACGATGGAAGGTGGTTTTGCCAATTTTTGCGATAAATAATTATTACATAACACTTCCCCTGTTCTTTTCTTTGGGATCCATTTTGTAGCAAAGCGTACAACAATATTGTTAAGTAATTTACTCGACAGAACAGAAGTGTAGGTACCTATACATCGTCAGGCGTCCCATAACAGCGGCAGTGTGCATGTACTGTACTGTACTGTACTGTACCAGCCTTTTTAGTAGTCCACTGCAGGACGTAGGCCTACCCACGAAGAGTGACTGGGCTATTATCCACCACGCTGGCCCAGTGCAGGTTGGTGGATTCACGTACGCCATCGAATTTCTTCTACGGACGTATGCAGGTTGCCTCACGATGTTTTCCTTCACCGAAAAGCCAGTGGTGTGAAATTCCGTACATAAATTCCAAGGAATCCATTGGTACGGGACCGGGATTTGAACCCACGACCTCACGATTGTAAGGCGGTCGTCATTACCACTAGACCACCACGGCTTCTAGTTGTGTGCATAGTAGTGTGCATGTGCAGTTGTGCACCCGCTCAAATATTCTTTTTGAATCTTGAAAACTCATCTATTTCTAAAATATCTAAGTAGCAAAAGTCAGTCAGTCAAATAACAGCCCAAGAACCTTAATAAAGTTCCTTTGTTTTGGCACCGGTTTTGTAGCAAAGCGTACAACAATATTGCTAAGTAAGTTCCACAACAGAACACAGGTGTCGATCGTCAGGCGTCCCATAACAGGGTAGTGTGCACCCGCTCAAATAGTTCTGAACCCTGGGCCGAGGACATTTTATTGACTATAAATGACAAATAAAGGTTTCGAGGAAATACTGGAGAAATATACGTGAGACTGTGAGTATGCAGGTTGAACATATCTAGCGTAGTATTGGTCTCGATTCTATGTAAACTCACTAAATAAAACTTAAATGACTTGAGTACTTGTGTTGATGTACCTATTTGATAATTTGCAAGACTAGTAGTTCTCCGAACAGTTGGCCTCGCACCTGTTTAACTTGAATCTTCATTAGCCTATTTCTCGACTCTATCTTGGCCAATTAGAGTCATACTCGCAAATCTTATTAGGATATGTATATTAAATGATTTAATTATATATCATCGAAATCGGAAATAAATAGCGCAACAACAAATTTTCCCCCTTTTGAAGGAAATAACCCATAATAGCAAAAAAAAATTAGCATAATAGAACCTGTGTACCGCCTTAAATTTTGGAACCTGTGTGCCAAGTTTTGTCAAGATTAGTTGAAAAATTTTAACTTGTAAAGGACAATCAAAATCTGGACAGACCAAACCAAATTGTCGAATTAAAACAGAATTTCTCTCTCACTTCGTCTGCTTGGTCAAAATATGGCTCTTTCGTGGTTTCGCCCCACAAGCTATTCGGCCCGCGGAGCGAATCAACGAAGCCTCTTTTTGAAGGCCCTCTTTCGCCCCGCATTGTTAGGAGCGGGGCGAAAGAGGGCATTCAAAAAGAGGCTTCGTTGATTCGCCCCGCGGACCGAAAACCTTGTGGGGCGAACCCACGAAAGAGCCCAAAATATACAATATTTCAAAATGGCAGCTTCTACCTGATTTTACACAATTCCAAAAATCCCACAATACAGTAAGTTACCAGGACAATGACTGTAAATTGTTGTTTACACGGACAGACGTGCAGTACTGTTTGTTTAAAATGATATTGTAGTACAGGAACAGAATAATAAGCAGGGACAGTGCAGGGGTGCAATATTATACCTCCCAACTAGCGTCTTTAGTTGTTTATAGTTGTAAAGTTTCATGATAGTTTACGTAGTGCAGATATTACGTTGGACTATAGTGATATATTCAGAGCATAATTCACACGCATTTAGTGTTGCCTTGAAGGTTGTTCAGTCTGTAAACCGACTCTGGACCCAAGTGGGCAGTTACTGCCCCCGTATTGTCTATGCGTTTTGGCGTCTGGCTTCATTTTGCCTTCCGCTCTCTCTCTTGTGGCGACAGTAACTGGCGCAAGTAGGAGAAAAAACATACTGCCAAGTACGAGTCGGACTCGTGCACGTTGGGTTCCGTACTGGATGGTAGCCCCCCTTAAAGATTTATTTTATTTCAGTTTAATTATTTATTACTAAAGTAAGCATGCAGTTAAATATTCTGTGAATATTTCAAGCATCTACCTGTTACGAGTACCATTATTGATATCGAGCGAAACTAAAAATTTAGATTTGTTGTATGAGAATGAGAGTATTAAATATTATTTTTATTATTCTTATTTTTAGTATTTGTTGTTATAGCGGCGATGTTAGTATATGTTGTTATAGACCCAGACAACCTGGAGAAGTTAATGGTAGTAGGAAAGGTCGACGGGAAAAGACCACGCGTTCGATCTCCTACAAGATGGACGGACCAAATAAGATCTTTGATCGGCATGCCCATCCCTGACACCATGAGATCCGCTACAGACAGGTCCGAGTGGAGGGATATTGTCCAAAAAGTGATACGGGATCAAACCGCTCCAATTTAGACACGACCTTCAGTAATGAAGAGCACGATTAAGAAGAAGTTATAGCGGCAACAGAAATACATCATCTGTGAAAATTCCAGCTTTCTAGCTATAGCAGGTCATGAGATACAGCCTGGAGATAGACAGACAGACAGACGGACAGCGGAGACTTAGTAATAGGGTCCCGTTTTACCCTTTGGGTACGGAACCCTAAGAAAACTGAACGTCGAGGTCAGGACGCGTACACAATATGACTGCAGGACCAACTTGGCCAAGTGGGGTTATTCGGACACCGCAGCAGTGCTAACAGCCAGTGAAAACCATGCGTCTTCATATAGACCCCTATCAAAAATAAGCAAAGGATCCACCCCCTAGACCCTTCCACCCTTCCCTATTAGTGCTTACGTAATACTTGAACGGTCCCATACAAGATATCTTCGAGACCCCTTGTGGGATGGCGTAGCTAAGTACTGGGAGAAAACAATTTAAGGGAGCATTGACACGACGGAAGAGACGGAACAAGTGTTGCCTTGCATAGCTCACTACGTATCGCAAAGTGCAGCTGTACAGTATGGTCCGCGATCGTCCGCGGTGACCGTGGGTATCATTTTTAACTGAGAACTGTAGTGGCACGGATGACAAGTTAAATTATTGGACATGGTTGTTTTAAGCAGCCTAAAAACTCTGACACCAGGCACCTACAATATTTATTTTTAACCGACTTCCAAAAAGGACGAGGTTCTATGTTCGTCTGTATGTATTTTTTTTGTGTATGTTCATCGATAATTTCGCCAATTGTAAACTGGTTTGAAAAATTCTTTGTAATTTCGAAAGGGTATACTCCCGATGTGGTCCCGTTTAAATTTTACAGAAATCAGCTCAGCCGTTTTTGAAAAATCAACACTAATGTAAGCTATTTGAGCGAAATATCTGAATTATGGACACGATGAACATCGATAATTTCGCCAATTGTGCAAAAAATAAATAAAAATCTGTCAAAAAATATACGAGCAGCTTACTTACTACTTCACAAAATACCTACTATCTATCGAGTCAAATGAAACAATCCTGTAACACAAATCTTCGACAGCGCTGCCCTCTCGTTTCACGTCATAAATATTCAGAATCAGAAATCTCCTCTGCGGTTCTAATTACACGAACAATTTAGCCCAAACTCAATACTACGTTAGCACCCGACTCCGGTCACATTTCGTTCATAAATTCTCGCCCAACTGTAGCCTATCCAACGCGGGCTGCATACTAATGCTAGTACTCGTAACCCATGATTAAAAGGCGTATCTCACTGGAATGGCTTTTAGAACTAGCATTTGACTTTACTTAAAAGGTACTTAAACTAGCCGCTAACAATCGGATTGGTTTTTAAACGGCTGTTCAATAAACGTGTGGTTTGCGATTTTAGAGCCAGTTGCTCTACTTTGAATGGCACATTTTATGGAAATGGGATTGTTTTTCAAAGAGTTACTTTTTATGATAAACATTTCGGGATTGTTTTTCTTATTTTATTTGTTACTAGATCTCACCCGCGGATTCGCCCGCGTCACATTTTAGTTTTCAAGCTTTCTCATAGGAAATTTCTCTTGCTTGACCTGCCACGGTGGCTCAGTGGTTAGTGAACCTGACTTCTGGATCACAGAGGCGTGGGTTCGATCACAGAATATGATCAAGTAATCTAATAAAACTCTAATTTTCCAGAAAAAAAAATAGAAAGAAAAGAAAGTAAGAAAATTTTTCATTTACCAAAACATGATTAAGTTAGCAATGTCAATAAAATTATACCAATATTGTACCTAACTATACATTGAAATCAACAGTGGGTCCCAAACTCGGATAGGCCGGTCTCTTGGGAGCCCTTACAAGTGGAGTTATCCTGATCAAATGCGCGCTTTAACGTGTAAAAAGGGTCTTCAAGAATTATATTATATTAAAAATTAGATAGTATTACTAACATAAAATTGGAATCAGAATTAAGTGAAATTAAAATACAAATTACGTGACATACATCAAATAATGTAAGTTCACGACAGAGCGCAGAGGTCCGGTTATAACTTAAATTAAATTAAAAATTTAAAAAACCCCCGACAACACACATTGTAGCATTGGCATTGGGCACATTTGTAGAATTTTGGTTCTTCCATCCCTACTTTAACCCACCATAACTCTTAAATGGCTCAATCGATTTTTATAAAACATAGCTAAGAACACTCTCGATTAAGTCTCCTTTCATCAAAAAAAAACTAAACTGAAATCGGTTCAGTGGTTCGGGCGCTATGATGCCACAGACAGACAGACAGACACAAAGACAGACAAACAGACACGTCAAACTTATTACACCCCTCTTTTGCGTCGGGGGTTAAAAAGGAGCATAAACGTGACAACTATAAAATCTTGTAGTATTTTTTATATTTAAAGTACTTGGCAGGTTAGCTCAAAAATGAAACCAAACCAAAGTCACAAAACGCTCCGATTACTCAGACAACAATAAAAATCCGCCATCAGTCCGCAAGAAAAGACTCGAGAACCTTTTTCTTTCAAAAATAATATTCATTTTGTAAAAATAAAAAGAGACATAACGGATGTCCTCCCGTTTCAACAGGGCCATTAAAAAAATGGAAGTTATGGTCGTGAACCCCTTTTTTTCGTCCCCGTGAGAGGGCTGTTCCATATTTCATATTATGTGTGAAGAACTAAAGCTTTGCGCCGCGCCGTAGGGAGGCATTATGCAAATGTGTGATGGTTTCGTTCTTTTATTTTATTTTCGTTTTGTCTAATTTGAAGATTTTGTGTTCTTGTCGAAGCTAATAGTTATGATGACTGGGTAAAAAATCATAACTATAATTTAAACGTAAACATAAAAAAACATAAAAATTCTTTATTCACACATAAAAGCACAATTGCATCTTAACATAAGTAGGTACAGTAACTAATATTATGTAGTAGCGAAATATCGACCTGAATGAAATTATTTTACTAGTATGTGAATGTTTTGTATACAAATTATTGAATCAACATTTAGTAGTCAAAATATCTTGGATAACTTTTGTAAAATTTATCCTTATGTAATTAGTCCGTGAGTTAGATTATCAAAATAATCGGCCAAGTACGAGTCGGACTCGCGCACGTAGAGTTCCGTACTGTATGGGAGCCCCTCTTAAATATTTATTTTATTTTAATTTCATTACTTATTACTGAAGTGAATATAAAACTAAACATTCTGTGAAAATTTCAAGCATCTACCTGTTACCATTATTAATATAGAGCGAAAAACGTCTGAAAAATCAGGTTTGTTGTATGAGAGCCCGTTAAATATTTATTTTATTATAATTTTAGTATTTGTTGCTATAGCGGCAATATAAATACATCATCCGTGATAGCATACAATACAGCCCGGTGACAGACAGACAGACAGGCGGACAGACGGACATCGAAGTCTTAGTAATAGGGTCCCGTTTTTCCCTTTGGGTGCGGAACCCTAAAAATCAAGACAGAATGTTGTGAACAAATCAAGCGAGGCCGGCAAAACTACGCCTTGCTGTGTACAGATACAGCAGTGTCACCGTTTGCAGTAAGTAGATTGACTACCAAAAGGTTTTGAAAAATCAGTAGTAAAAATCAGTACTTTCAGTAAAATTCATAAATGCTAATTTTGCGCAGGGGCCAAAAATAAGTTACGTCAAGATTTCAGTAGAAAAAATGGTTACGTGTAGTAGTCTACATTGTTGTTAGAAAACGGTCACATCACTGCATTATAGTTTTGACTAAAACAAAACAAAACCATTCCATCTGTAACTTTCTGAAGTAAGTAGAAAAGGGAAATACGCAACCATGATATACAACCAAACACATCAATAACATCAACGACAATTGACAAAAAGACAAGACAATAAATCCTAGAATTTGTGTATGTTTGAAATGTACTTTATTTATATATTTTGATATATATGCGATTCTAAACCGGTTATTTTGGTTTATTATATATTTAGTATAAAAACATTTTAAAATTTAGGCATTCATTTCAAATTAATCATCATAGTTTAGACAAAAAGAAACAAAATCACTACCTTATATTGTCACATATTGGAGTGGGTACGTAACTTTATTACTGCATAGGTACGAGTACGTAAAAGAACCATTTATCCCCAGTGGCTCAACTATGTTCGTAAGAGTACACATAGGAATAAGAAAACACGTGATCATGAAATACCACCAAACACATTAATAACATCAACGACAATTGACATAAAAAGACAAGACAATAAATCCTAAAATACGAGTATAACATCATTCCGGCTCAGAATAAAGAATAAATAGACGTGGAAGGTTCACGGCACAATCCCCAAATCATGTCTAACGGTATGATAGTTTTGTCGTTGGCAGATAATCATAACTAGGTGAGATCGCACAACTTTGCCTATTAAGGGATATGGAGGTATTACCCGCCTCACGGATATCATTAGATGAGACATGTCGAGATCTATTACTAACTTGCTACATGACATGACATGTTACTACTAAGCCGTGGTGGTCTAATGGTTGTAACGCTGGCCTGTCATTCTCGAGGTCGTGGGTTCAATCCCGGTCCCGTACCAATAAGTTTATTTACAACTTATGTACGGAATTTCACACCACTGGCTTTTCGGTGAAGGAAAACATCGTGAGGCAATCTGAAATCAGAAGAAATTCGATGGCGTGAGTAAGTCCACCAACCCGTACTGGGCCAGCGTGGTGGATATGGCCCAATCTCCTTTCATGAGTAGGCCTACGTCTTGCAGTGGACTATTAAAAAGGCTGGTACAGTAATACTAACTTAAGCAAGTTATTTGCCATAGCAATACAGGGTTATTTCTAATCAATTAGCATCCTTTTAGGGGCTTATTCTGTACATCAAAACTAACAACTTTTGTTCTGCGACTTTTGACTTAAAAAAAAGTATCAGCAGTTCCATACATTTTGTCGTCGGTGAACGATATTTTTCTATGGCACAACATTTTTATTTTTTGAGTTTTGACAAAAGTCGCAGTACAAAAGTTGTTAGTTTTGATGTACAGAATAAGCTCACAAAAGGATGCTAATTGATTAGAAATAACCCTGTATAGTCCTCTTCGACGTGTCCGTCAATGGCGACCCCTGGCTAGAATGTTAGAGGAGCTCTGATATGTATCGCAAAATCGAATTTGGCGCAACAAAAGCAAGAGTGGCGCAACTTTGTCTATAAGGCTGTTGACAACTTTGAGGAACAGCGTCTACAAGATTAGGACTCCAAACGCCTTATCAATAAAACCCTGTTATAGCTATACTTACTAAGCTAAGCTTACTTGTGTCCCTTATAGACTGCTATCAGAAATACAAGAACTAAAATGCTGTCAAACAATTGAACCAATTTGAGCTGTGCAGAAAATTGCACATTATTAGTGACACTTTTTAGTAGACGCGCGTGTTGGTTTTACGCATCAATATGGAATGTAAGAAAAAAATATCAGTGGTCTTACGTCTTACATGAGCCTATAATGGCGAACTAATATATAAGTATAGTTATATATAGTTACTAGCTGCGCCCCGCGGTGTTACCGGCGCTAGCCCGAGATAAAAAGTAGCCTTTATGTTATCCAAGGTCTAAGCTACCTTCATACCAAATTTCATCCAAATCGATTCAGCCGTTTGTGCGTGAAAGATATGCGTGACAAACATCCATCCATCCATTCATACTTGCAAACTTTCGCGTGTATAATATTAGTAGGATATGTCTTCCTACTAATATTATAAACGCGAAAGTTTGTGGGCATGTATTGATGGTTGTTACTTTTTCACGCAAAAGCTGCTGAACGGATTGAGATGAAACTTTGCAATATTAATGCTTATACATCAGAATAACACATAGAATTTTGGTTTTAAATCTACTCCATATCTGACCTGTTCTGGTGTAAGCCAAGGCAGTACGCTGGGTCCGACCCAATTTACGGTAATGATCAATGACTTACCGAAGGTTGTCAGGACTGCTGAGTGTCTGATGTTTGCCGACGACCTGAAGCTGTATTTGGGTGTGAGCGGTGTTGAAGATTGCGAGGCTCTACAGAGAGATATTGATAGTGTGGTGCAGTGGGGAAGAGCTAACCATTTGGAGTTTAATACTTCCAAATGCAAAGTAATTTCCTTCATCAGATCACGGAATCCCATTCGATATGATTACCACATGTCAGGTGTCAATTTGGAGCGTGTCATGGAAATTCGAGACTTGGGAGTGACACTAGATGCAGAACTGACTTTTAATCAGCACATCAATGAAATCTGTGAAAAAGCTTTTAAATCTCTCGGTTTCGTGATGAGGCAGACGGCTAGATTTCAGGACAGGAACGCTATTGTCCTGTTATATTTTTCATTTGTAAGAAGTAAGCTCGAATATAATTCAATTGTTTGGGATCCTCACGAAAAAAGCTATGTGCTTATATTGGAACGTGTGCAGAGGAAATTCACGCGTTATTTGTATAAAAAACTCTACGGATATTATCCTTTCTTGTATCCGTCCCTCTTTGTCAACGGTATGGTAGGTATTAATACTCTAGAACTGCGGCGAAAGTGCGCGATATTGATACACTACTATCAGCTGCTCAACGGCCGAATCGATAATCCTCGTGCATTGGGTCGCTGTTCGCTGGCGGTGCCGGACCTGTTCCAGATGCCGCCTGTGCGAACCGACACAGCTCTCTATGCTCCGACGACCCGCGTCATTAATCTGCTCAACGATCTGATTGCTCATACACCAGATATCGACATATTTTGTTCAAACTTTAATGATATGTTGAACGCATGCATAAGTTTTTCAAGTTGATAAGTTCTTTTTATATATAAGTAGTATTCGTTTTAATTTTTTATTGTATTATATTTCTGACTTTCTGTGCGTGTTGGCTAGTCTAGGCTGTAAGCATAGTAAGTAATTGTTGTAAAATAAAATAAATAAATAAAATAAAAATAGGCTATAATTTATAAAGATATTACGTGAAACGAAGTTTGCCGGTCAGCTAGTAGGTATTCTATAGTTTTTTAGATTACGCAATCTCTTAATTGTGTTTCTAAGAGTAAAAGAGGGCAGTATAACTAATTATTATAACTTAGTAAAATAGCTAAAAATAATATACAGCCGGGAAGTAATTTGGCATGAAATTCTGTAGTTAAAACCTAACAGAGGATAACAAATTACTAAACTCATTCAAATAACATTGCTTTCATCATTTCTCAAACTTTCTTTTTGCGGTAGAAATCTTCTACGACAACATGACTCGCCCCTCCAAAATGCAAAACGTTTGAATGTATTTATAAAGCACCACCACGCATCTTTGAGTACCTACTGATACGGCAGTCAAACAACTAGTCGAGTTAGCAAATACAAGGATTTGTTGCTCGTTACACATTAAAATAATTATTTTTCGCAATAAAATGGCAAAACCGCCTTCCATCGTGTACAAAATACAAATATTCCGCTCAAATTGTCTACATTGTTGTTGATTTATCAAAAACGGCTCAGCTGATTTCTGTAATATTTAAATGGGACCACCTCGGGAGTATAACCTTTTAAAACAAAAAATATCGATTTGGTATACAATTGGCGAAATTATCGAAACACACACAAAAAAATCAAACAAACGAACATAGAACCTCTTCCTTTTTGGAAGTCGGTTAAAAATAATGTGGAGGGGCGGGCCATGTTATCGTAGAAGAACTTTATATGACAATTTGCTACATATACCTACCTGAGTCTCGCTGAGTAAAGAAGATGCTTCTCTACTCCTCTATGACCTGCCTACACAAATACAGGATAACACCACGAAAAGCTGCGAGTGTTTGTGACACGTAAACACTTATCTAAGTCTTTCGGAATCTTATTTGATCAACACGTCTAGTCGTTCGGCGGAATGGTAATAGAATTGTTTTATTTACCTACTAGCGATCACACCGTATCTCTCAGATGTAAATGCCATCTGCTGTCACCCATCCCAAGACTGACCGTGCTGAACGTTGCGCTCACAGCGTAGTTTAGGAAACCAGTTTCCTAACCTCGGTTTCCTAAACGGCCGAAGCGGTTTTAACTAGGTGCTCGTTAGCGATCATCGAAGTTAATCATGATGATGGCAATAGAACTAATTATTATAACTTATAAAATAGCTAAAAATAACAACAAATATAGCTACAAATATACAGCCAGGAAGTAATTTTGGTTATCGTGGTGGTCTAGAGGTAGTGACGCCCGCCGTACAATCGTGAGGTCGTGGGTTCAATCCCAGTCCCGTACCAATGAGTACTTTAGGATTTATGTACGGAATTTCACACCACTGGCTTTTCGGTGAAGGAAAACATCGCGAGGCAACCTGCATACGTCCGTAGAAGAAATTCGATGGCGTATGTGAATCCACCAACCCGCACTGGGCCAGCGTGGTGGATATGGCCCAATCACCCTTCGTGGGTATGCCTACGTCCTGCAGTGGACTATTAAAAAGGCTGATACAGTACAGTACAAGTAATTTTGCACAAAATTCTGTGTTTATTACCTCACAGAGTATAACAAATTACTTTATCTACACTAATGTTGTAACATTCTACTTATGTTTCCAATATTTGACTTATAATGACTACTGTTATAGCACAGACAACAAAACACTCAATTTAAGCAATTTCAAATGATGTTATAATATCCACATCGATATCGTAAAATCTCATTATAACATCGATAAAACGCGACCAATTAACCTGCGGGCTTAGCATAAGGACCATAAAATTATACTATCGACGTGTCAGAATGAGACAGAGTTATGATGAAGCATATATCTGTCACCTTTGCACACGACGATAAACTCTTGTCGTGGTCTTGTATGCTAAGCACACTGGCGAGCCTTATGTCAAAATCCTCATACAAGTTGTATAAAATTTTTATATTAGGCTGGCTTTTGAAAACAGTTGGGTTATACGTGAAAACTTCGTCGAAACTACTAAACTTACATACACAAAACTCTTTGGTAAGATCTTGTGCCAATGAAATAAAAAAAGAACAACAGCGCGCGGTCGCTCCTGATTGGCCCTGCGCACGCAGCTGCACTCTCATTGGTTAGATTTTAATGGCGGCAAGTTCACTGTGACAATACACGTACGCGTGAATTTAATGTTTCGCAATGCGTTTTGTTTTTAAAATACAAATTAAAAGAGTGTAGATAAAGTAGTGTATGCAACTGCATATAACACAGGTATTAAAACACTCGTTACTATTATGGAACTCGCTGCGCTCGTTCCATAAACTCACACTCGTGTTTTAATACCCTTTGTTATATGACAGTTGCATAAACTACTAAAACTATTTCACAAACAATTGCATTTTGCATTTCTTAAACTTTTGTTTTGCGGTAGAGATCTTTCTGCGGTATTATGACTTGCCAATAATTATAAGCTTTAATTTTGACGGATCCTGCAGACCCTTGGTCAGCATATTATTATTTTACTTTATTGTATTGATTTGTATAATCATAATTCTCTTAGAACTCTGAAACTACTCGTAGTTACCCCTATCATTTTCTGAAAAGTGATAATGCAAAAAAATATCAAGCTTAATTAGGCTTACCTTGTACAGTATTCAATTGTTTGCTTTATTAGACTTAAAAAATGATTGTCCTATTATTTTCTTTCTAAACAATCTTCTTTTAAAGGAATCTCATATTTTCGGATCTTATCATTTTTTGACATTGCTTGTAAAATAGCGATGGCAGCCGTGAACAAAAATTAAATTAAATAATATCAAATTCTGTTTATTTTGAGCATTCAATGCGGTTGTTTCACTCTGTGCATTTATTTACCATTTTTTATGGAGTTTTTGAGCTACTGCACATAGTCTGGTCCCACTTTGAAAGATCTTTCGTGAAAATCTGTGCCTAAAGAAAAAATATTATTCTTCATTCCAAATCAATGACCAATCTCTTAAAAATGTCCCAAATTTTTATCAAAACCAAAGGTTATTCACCTCTTATGTATGTTAATAAATAAAGTTACACATTGTCGTCCCGTCTACATGTGGAATACGTTAATTAGACTTGGTCTCGTAACTTTGGCTGTCTTCAAACAACTACATCCACTACCGAAGTTGTAAGCACGAGCAAGTAAATTTATTGTTGTGTACTGTGTAAGTATAAAATCACAGATGTGAAAACTTAGCATAGAATGTGTCATAAAAATTGTTTGGAGAAGACTTTTTTCTGACAGGGAAAAAGTCTTAACACATGATTACCAAATAATGTTTAAATAATTATTTTTCGCAAAAAATGGCATAACCGTCTTCCATCGTGTACAAAATTCGAATATTTCGCTTGAATTGTTTACATTATTGTTGATTTTTCAAAAAACGGCTCAGCCGATTGCTGTGAAATTTAAATGAGACCACCTCGGAAGTATGCCCATTCGAACTAAAAAAGATTTTTTCAATTCGGTTCACAATTGCGAAATTATCGACGAACATACAAAAAAAAGAAATACATACAGACGAACATAGAACCTCCTTCTTTTTGGAAGTCGGTTAGAAATAAAAAGTTCCTGCTTTTTAATATTATGGGGTGCACTTATGTTTTAAACCGATAAAAATCCTCTGAAAGTACCCTTTTTTACGCATGCTACATGCGCAACAGATAGAAACAACGATGGTAAATAAATAAAGTTATCTCTTTTAAAACGACAAACGAACAAGGTATGTACCTACCCGTATTTATACCAAGTACCTACCTAGTATAATCTGTAGTAATCTGCCCGTCTTGAGTCGAGCCTGGATCAATACAAAGTCGCTCTAATATGGGATTCAGAGAACTATGAATGTTAGGCAAGTTTTATGTAAATAAACGTAATTTTGATATTTCGATTTATACAATTAATTATACATTTATCAGGATTGTCACTAATAGCTTTTTAAACAGAAAAATACTCATACAGATCATAACGATATTAGTAAGCGCGTGCTCCTAGAGAAATTGTCTGACCTAGCGTCTTCAGCCAGTCTGTACGCGATCCATATCCATATCCATATTATATTCAAATCCACGGTAAAGACATACACGTACGTATACCCATGTATACCACTGTCAAGCGTGTTATTAGATCTTGAGAGAACTTCTAGGTGACGACACGATGTTATACTATCTTACTTGCTCATTTAGGAGCGTAGCTAGTGTAGACTATTTCAGTGCCACTGCAATTACTAAGATTTATTTAGTTACAATTCTCAAGAAGTATTTATTTACATAACTTATATTTTTATTTTATATCGGTTTGCGTTTGACTACACACTGCCTGATGTTAAGCAGATATGCGGTCTAGCTCCGCTAACACGCTTACCTAAAAGATGCCTATTTACTCTGGATTTGAAGACACCTACATTGTGCTTTGGCGGGAAGATAGACGGCTATCAGGCAAAGCGTTCCACATTCTGGCAGTGACAGTTATGTAACATTCAGTTTTTATTCTGAACTACCTAACAAATATATGTACAAAATATAAAAGTTACCTAAATACAAAATAAAAAAGCGTCTAAAATCGAAGCAAAGTCTGTGTTCGTGTGGTAGGGTGCCAAGAATGCTGTCTGCATTCCACGCAAGCCACCAGCAGCACCAGCAGCGTCAACAAGTTTTGGCGAAAGTGATTTAAAGATTTTTTTAGAGACCCCACGGACCAAAAGTTTTGACGCCAAGCGGAAAAAATACATATTCACTTGAGATTGAGGCGTATTTGCGCCGCATAGCGTCTAAATTACAATTTAAACCACTTCAGCGGTTAAGTTTGTTTATTATATGCACAAGAGATAACGAATTTTAATGACAATCCAGTTAAGTATTTCGTAGCAAAGTTTCATTAAATTGTTTCTCTATTGCTACGGTAATACGGTTTTTGTGAAAACAAATTTCTGTTTCATAAGTTTTTTATTCTTTCAAGCTAGTTTTGCGGTCTTATGCAGTATATAAATATTGGTACTTATCTATGGGACTATGATATTGTTTGTAGTTCTTAGTTTAGTTTTTAGGGTTCCGTACCCAAAGGGAAAAACGGGACCCTATTACTAACACTTCGATGTCTGTCTGTCCGTCTATCTGTCAGTCTGTCTGTCTGTCACCGGGCTGTATCTCTTGAACCATGATAGCTAGGCAGCTGAAATTTTCACAGATGATGTATTTCTGTTGCCGCTATAACAACAAACACTAAAAAGAGAATAAAATAAATATTTAAGGGGGGCACCCATACAACAAACCTGAATTTTTAGACGTTTTTCGCTCTATATAATAATGGTAACAGGTAGAGGCTTGAAATTTTCATAGAAAATTTAGTTAAATATCCAATTTAATAATAAAATTAAAATAAAATAAATATTTAAGGGGGGCTCCCATACAGTACGGAACCCTCCATGCACGAGTCTGACTCGTACTTGGCCGATTATTTATAACTTAGTGATATGGTAAGTCAGATGAAATAATGAATTGCAGGAGTGACGCGATTTCACCATTGACGCCTGCTACATCGGGAGCATCGACTTTGCATTTTTTTTTTCAGTTTTGATACTGATGATCAGGAGAAATATTAAAATGTAAACAGATTTTAATTCATACTATTATTGATACTGATATAATATATGATATTGTTTTTTATGTTATCAAGTTTCAGTTTTGTTTTCATATCAATTTATTCTGATCTTATTTTGGCGAAGTTAGTGAAAGTGAAAAGAGAGTGAAAATGGCTATTTACAAAAACTCTGCAATACAAACAGTATATTTTATCAATACATACATTCTTTTAATAATTATATTCTTTCACTCGCCTTCGGGATATGAAGATATCAGGGAAGGAGACTTCCCTCATATTTTCATATCATTTAAAAGACGTACTTAGATATTTCATAAATTTCTGTGGGACTTATGTATGCATTCTACATTAAATCTAGCATGAAATTTCTTTCAAAATAAATGCACCTGGAATAAAATATGAACCGCATTCAGTGATGAACAGCAATTTGCATAGCTAAGCTCTTCTCAACTGTCAACGGCAGAATACGATGTCTTTCCCTGATTATTATGAATTCCGAGGAAGCATGTTGGGACCAGAAGTAGTATTATTATATATTCTTTGCCAGAAGTCCGGTTAGTTCGAATATTTTGGACTGACCGATCATAATCTTAGTGAATTTATTTTTATCGTTTTCCTGTGTTTTGGCTCAATGTATAAATAAGCATTGATAAATTTAGCTTAGAATGCAGCCAGCTTAAAAATTACACTATCGACATTTTTCTTCTTTTTTTATCGTGAATACGAGTAAGTCCGCGCTTGACCACCAACTCGCCTGATGGTAAGCGACGTTGTGGTCGAAGATGAAGCACGCAAACCTAGCAGATACCTACCTATTCACCCTGACCTTGAAACTTGTTGCACTTGAGTTTTCAGATTGCTTACTTCTAGATATTTTGTGATTTATGGATGACTAAGCGATCCGCTCCTTCACTGCATAGTATAAAACAAAGTCGCATCCCTGTCTGCCTGTCTCTATGTATGCTTATATCTTTAAAACTACTCAACGGATTTTGATACGGTTTTTTCTAATAGATAGAATGATTCAAGAGAAAGGTTAATATGTATAATAGACCTGTGCAAAGCCGGGGCGGGTCGCTAGTCCTTCATAATGCGGACCGCTTGGGATTGGAATAGCCTACCTCCGTCATTGTTTCCTGACAATTACAATCTGGATATCTTTAAGACAAGAGTGAATGGGTATCTTCTAGATCTACATACTCCATCTTCGGCTACAACTTCACTTTCCATCAGGCGAGTTGGTGGTCAAACGTAGCCCTATTAAGCATAAAAAATTGCTTGTGTGTTGAACAAATGTGTAGTTTTAAGAACACATTTTGTCATGTAATGAAATGTCTGACGGGCTTCCTGCACTGCTAGCACGTGTCAAAGTGTGAAAAAGTCAAAGCTATAGGTATACCTCACCATAACTTTATCTCGTTTTGACTAAATCATGTAATGGTGTATATGCGTAACCGTGTAGGTCACCGCTAACTACAAACAACTGCAACATTATTTACTCACAACTAAAGATCCTGTTCATATTTATATTGTTAAAATATAATTAGTTCTCGAATGGTGACTGATTGCAAACAAGACGAAAATCAGATTAGTATTCGTGTTAAAAGTGTATGGGAAACTCTACCCTACTTTTTTGTCCACTTTGGTGGTTAACTATCAAGAATAACTTCTTCCGTATTTACAAAAAAATGTTAGTGATACTAATAAAATAGGCAGGCTTATTTTTCTATCGATTGTTTACATAATTTTTCATATTATTTCAAAAACGGCTCAGCCCAATTCTGTAAAATTTAAATAGGACCATTTCGGGAGTGTACCCTTTCGTACAAAAAAAATTTTCGACTCTGTTCACAATTGGCGAAATTATCGATGAACATACTAAAAAAAATACAAACGAACATAGATCCTCCTACTTTTTGGAATCCGGAATGATTGACCACCTTTCTTAACCTGTTTTAACATGAAGAGAAAGAACAGAGACAAAGACAACTTTCGTATGAACTTTTCTTGAACTGTTTCCATCAAAATTGCTTCCTTAAGTCGATTATAATGATTATTCACCGAAAATCTGCGTTAAATGCCCGTATAGATTGGCGGGGCCCAGCAGTCAACAGCGTTAATATTCCAACTGAGTATTCCCAAACAGTTTTACGATTGTGTCAAGGTATGCTTGCTGAACTTAGGTAGGGATGATCCCTTGCTCGAATAACGTGATATTGTCCGGTTTTGATGTCACTTTTTGTCCGGTTTCTTTGGGATCCGGCCACAAGTTCGTATAGGCCGGGTGGCTAGCCCTGGTGTTGGAGTTTTTAAGCTGCCTGAAGTACTGAACTAATAAATAAATATTTGGGGACATCTTACACACAGCTTCTAACCCCAAACTAAGCAAAGCTTGTGATATGGCTGCCAGAGACTGATAAACTACTTATAAATATTTTTAAAAACATACATAGATATATATAGTAACTAAATAACACCCAGCCACAGAGCAAACACCTATGTTCACCACAAATACTTGCCCTGGGTGAGAATCGAACCCACGCCTCTTCGACCCAGTAGTTAGTGTCACTAACCACTGAGCCACCGAGGCAGTCAAATACAATTAATGTACTTTACACAACTGTAAAAAGACAATGAGTTACAATGAGGTAGTTAACACATAGGTCTTATTTATTAAATATAATTTATACAAATTATGTCACGCTTAAAACTACATACTAATTAAAACATGCACACAGTGAAAATATTTTAAATAATTTGCCTAGATGACAAAAGTCCTCCTACAGTCCTACAGTCCTACAGTCCTCCGAGTGCGGCCCCTCTCCCAAACGTGCCCATCAGGCTCGCAGCGTTACCTCTCTGGATCGCCAAGGAGATGTGTTGGGTGAGAAAGCTTCCCGATCTGGGGTCGCGACCTCCATCCCTCAGGCGGCGTCCCAGCTCCCTCACAAACTTTATGGCATCCAAGCCCCAGGAGCCCGCCGTCTCGACGGCGAACGGGACGAACTCGTACACCGACTCCAGGCTTCCGTACTTAAGACGCTTGCCCCTGGCGGCCGCTTCCGCTCCCGCACCAGCAGTCTGCTGGGTAGCCGGCAGATGACAGGAAGCGAAAGTAGCGACACAAGTGGCATCCCAAATAAGACAGCGGCCCCTACTCCACGGAATCAGTGTGAGGCCGTCCGGACGCTTACCGTCAGAGCGCGACAAGCCAGGGGGCTCCAGGACGCACGGTATATCCGCCGCTATAAGAGCCCTCCTGATTATTTCATTAATCGCGTGGTGCCGAGGACGGCGACCCACACACTTTATGCAACTTAGGCCGTGGTGGCCGTTCGCGTCAACAAGTGCACCACATACGCAGACGTGAGGGTTACACACGTCGCAACCCAATCGAAGGCCTACTGCCACACGGAGGGAGTCGTTGTCCAAGAGGGTACCCATTTGGGGAGACGGCAACGCATGCAACCACGCGCCCGATTCCAGCCTGGCAACGGCGTGGAATCTAGCCAAATCAGCCCCTGTGCTGTTATTCCGAAGCTGATTGGCGATGTTTTTGGATAACACGTCATCCCACCCCCTCTGAACACCTGGCTTCTCCGGAGGCTCAGAGTCCGGGCAAAGAGACAGCCACGCGCTGAAAGCCTCTGCAGCGAACGGGATGCGGATCGTGTCACCATTAGCGGAAATAATTTGAGTGACAAGCTCCGCAACACCGTACGAAGAGGACAGAAATGCGGCGAGTCCTGTCTCTCGCAACCGTCTTACGCCCAGACCACCGTGACGGACCGGCAAACCTGCCTGTAGCCACTGGGTCTCGTTTAGGTGGATGTTAAGAACCACCTCGAGGATTCCCTTTAGCGTCTCATCGAATTGATGTGCCTCGTCAGGGAACTTCCATGTCGGAGCCGTTCTAACGACATACATCAGCTTTGGCATGGCAAAACAGCTCCTTAGTAGCAGCAACGAAACGTGAGCAGGGAGGTGCTCGAAGTGGACTGCGAGGGACTCCAACATTTGAGTCTTAGACTTCACACTGCCGGGCACGCCCTCGGTGAAGATAGGGGCACCCAAAAGAGTAAGCGCACTTCGATCCAAGAGTCTTAGTCCGGGTATTAAGGACATAAACGTGGCCTCCGATCCAGCAGCGAGCGGGCCACAGGCGAAAAATTCACATTTCGTCGTATTTATTTCGAGAAAAGATTTCAAAAAAAAAAAAAAAAAAAAAAATGAGTTACAATTACAATTCATTATTTACTTCAATTCAATAAAATACAATAACATCAAATTATGATCATCGCTAAATTATTCAAAACTAAAAATGACATCAGTGTATGACCACTGACCTGAATATCCGTCAGAAACCTTACTCTTCACCTCTAGTATAAAAATTAGGATGCCTACTCCGAGCTAGCTATCAAACCTAGTATCCATAAAATTGATGCGCATTCTCGTTAAACGCTTATGCTAACTTTGCTCTCCTAAAAGTTGATCGCTGAAAGAATATTAATGGTGACCTTGTAGGTACATGGTCTATAGTAAAACCACGAATGGTTTAATTACACTTTTATTGCGACCTTTTTTTTTAAATATTTATGTATGTAGAGGGATAAGAGAGTAGTATTTTATGCGTGGCAATGCAGCCAGCATGCTGGGCACGCTGCCAACTGGCTTGAGCATTTGGATTATCTTTAAACCTTCAAGGGTCTGTGGATGATCCAATGCTTTTTATGTAGTAGTAGTGTAGATAGTTTAAGCATATAAAGTAGTACCTATTGTATTTTGTTGTAGATAATGAGGGCCGTTGATAATTAAAAGTATTACATATTAATATATTAGTATAATTTCAGTGAATGTTTGATTCATTTGAGTGCGAAATCACGAACAATAGATATTAGGTGCAATTAAATATTAGGCAGCTGGGGACAATGCAAACCTGGCGTTGCTCAGCCTTTCTAGGTCAGCGACTATAGCTAGCTTGCATTCCACTGTAAATTGAACTTTTCATTATTTTAATGAAAAAATCGTAGCGCTCATGGCGTAGCTTGAGTGATTCTTGATGATCACCAAAGTTATGTAACGCTTAAACAGTAGGAGTTTGTATATAATTCGTGTCTATATTCAATAAAATAACAAAAAATAAATTAACTATATAAAATACTTTTGATTCGTCTTGGCGAGTACTTGTTCAGTAAAAGCTTGTTTTTTTAATAAAATGTGGTTATTTTTAAATATGTATTACTTGTTTATAATAATATGTATTGTGTAGTTAAGCTCGTAATCCCATTGTTGATGCTAAAAAGGATGAACACAAGATAATTTTCAACTTTATTTGCTATTACATAATATCCAGCTAGACAAAGCTAGTGTCAGGTCTAGATATTATTCATAAGGGACACATAGTTAGCCACTATTAGGTTTTATACCTATCCAATCTAAACGAATAATGGTCCCGCTGCTTTTGTTCGATTTTCAAATGGAGCGTTGTGATTGGCCCCTTGGTGGTTTCAAAGCGATGCGTCGGTTGGTACTTTTATTGCGTTTAAAATAAAAGTGTGAAAACGTTATTGTAGATTGTAAACGTTGCATTGTGTTGTAGCCCTTATTGGTTTGTGTTGTTTTCTATCACGTTTTTTTTATTATGATTTTCTTTTTTATTGTTTTAGGCTGTATAAGGCTTGTGCATAATATAATGATATTTGTCATATTTTTGGGACAGGCAGTGGTATTTCATTTCACAATTTTCTGTGGAGATTAAGTACGTACCAGACGTCTACTCACAGGGTGAACAAAACGTCCGAAAAAGATCTGGATTTCACTTTAAACTAATTTCATCACGTGTAACGCTCGTAGCGTCGTAGTTTGACTATGTGTTTGTCAGCGATCACCAAAATTAAGCAAAGTTCCGCACGGTCATTAGGTACTTGGATGGGTGACCGCGGGTGGCATTTTCCTACGGAGTGCTACCGTGGCTCAGATGACACTAAATTGTGACATTAAATTGTAGGTCCCGGTTGTTGTAACCGTTTAGCCATGTCTGAGGCGTTCAGGCGGCCTAAAAACTCTGACACCAGGGCTAGCCACCCAGCCTTTAGGACTTTACTTTTTTTACTGTTATATGTATCTCTACAATGGTAAAATTCACTGATGAAAAAAAACAGTTTTTAACATACAAAATCATAGCGCAGTACGCAAAGCAATTCTACTTGATTAAAAACAAACAACATAACATACGCCAGTGCAAAGCTGCTAAAATCTTCTTTAAAGCAACGAGAAGATAACATACGACGCAAATACTACAATGAACCCGCTAGAATAACACAAGCTCACTCACATTCGCTAAAATAATTCGAGTACGTACGCAGACGTAAACATTGTGGAAATGTAGCGCTACGCGTTTTATTCCGCATCTTTTTTATCTCTACAGGGTTATCTGCTTGCCCTGTGCTAAGCCTAAACCGGGTGAATTAGAGGATCGTGAATCGACCAGTTTTCACGTTTTCTCAAACATCAAGATAATTCGTGGTACATTTTCGATAGTATTTTCGTTCAAAGTCAAACTTTGACTTTGAAATATTCGTTCCGTGAGAAAACTCTTTTCACCCCTAATCCACACCCATAAATTGTAACAAAATGTTATGTTTTTGGTGTCAATTGCTTCAGTAAGAAATATTGCAACATTGTCTTATTTTTTTCCACAAAAGTTTTTGGTTGGGTATTGCGGCGTTTTGCCACGCAAGCTGTTCCCACCGCGGGGCAAATCGGGCAAGACTCGTCTTTTTGAAGGTCCCCATTCGCCCCGCATTGTTTGGAGCGGGGCGAAAAGTGCTATTCAAATCAATTCGAGTCTTGGGTGATTCGCCCCACAGCTGATTTTTTTTCGAGTACTGGGTTGCCCTCGTGGTAAAAGTTATTCATAATGAAGATCTGTATCACCTTCTTTCGGCTTAGTACAACAGTTCAAGATGACTTTATTATTAGAAAAGTCTTGCCATTTAAAGCTTATTATTTTCTTCAAAAATGGGTTGCTTAAAATTCTTAGACCTGAAGGAAAATAATAAAATAATTGAGTTAGGTGTAGAGTGTTCACCTACTCGGTGGACATCTTTCGCTGCGTTTGCTCATTCATGGTCTCCATTCGAAAACTTAACGCCCCCAATCGGTAGCTGTCCGCTCTCGAACTGTGTGCCCTATCTACTGCCAATATAACTTGCTAAACCACTGGCTATGTCTGTAACGTTGGTTCGTCTGCGGATCTTCTCATTTCTGATTCGATATGTGTGAACGCTATTGATTGCTTTGGCATTTCAAACGGATTTAATGCCTCTTCTAACATTAATCTAAAAGCAATCTTCGATAGTGTAAAGACAACTAGAAAAAAAGAAATCGCACACTTACTTAAATATAATACTAGCGTATTCATTTCGCAAAACAATAAGCGTACGAGAGCATGCATACAAGCGTATTAATACGCCTTGACACTAACAAAGCAAAGTAGAACGGAAATGTAACGAAGCTCTGTCGTCCTACCACGAAAGATAACAACTATTTTTTTTTTTTAAATTTGAGAAAAATGTATAGACATGTTTAAAATCAACAAAAAAGACGCATCTACTCAATTTTATTTTTATTTTTTTCTTTATTGAATCAGAAGATCAGTAGGCTGAAAAGGCACAAGTGACACAAATGTTTATATATGTTACAGAAATAAAAGGCACATAATGCTTACCTACTATTTACACCATTATATTGAGAAGGCACAAATGCATAGATATGACTAATTATTAGTCACATCTATACTTATGGAGTATTATACTGTTTAGAGCGGTTCATGTAAACGAGGATGCGATGCAAAGAATGTATTGTATAAGAACTGAAATAATTTTCGCAAAAATGGTATAACTTACTTCAATCGTGTACAAAATTCGAATAGTTCGCTAGAATCGATGTTAAAAGTTATTACATTGTTGTTTATTTTTTTAAAGACCACGTACTAGCAAGCGCAGCGTAGGATGTCCACACACAAGATGGACGGGTGATCTCATTAAGACCGTAGGAACACGCTGGACGCAAGTCGTTTCCAACCGGTCCTATTGGAGACCCATAAGGGAGACCTATGTTCAACAGTGGAAGTCATATGACTGATATATGGATAGATGACGTCTGTGTCATTGTGTGGCGTGTCATTGTCTGTCGTTGTACCAGTCAGCCATTTGGCTAAACATATCCGTTATGTTTCGCGTTGGTAGGCTTTGAGCTTGCGAAGAATGGATATTTTTCTACGGATGTAATTGCAATTTGGATATGGGCAACGGAACCTCAGGGGCCAGAGGCTGGCAGATTTTCTGGAGAAAGAGGGACTCTTCATGATGAACTCTTTCTTTCAGAAGCCACCTCACAGGAAATGGACCTGGATGAGCCCCGATGGTTCTACGAGAAATGAGATAGACTTCATCATGACTAGCGAGAAACGGATATTCAACGATGTCTCCGTGATCCACAGGATAAAAACCGGTAGTGATCACAGAATTGTGCGAGGCAAACTGAATATTAACGTTAAACTCGAAAGGTCCCGCCTGATGAAGTCTACGCTCCGACCTACTCATGCTCATATACAAAACCCCGAGAACTTTCAGCTCGAGCTCTCAAATCGCTTTGCTTGCCTGGAGAACTTTGCGTCGGTGGACGAGATCAATAACGGGCTCGTAGAAACTGTCCAAACGGTGGGTTCTAAGTTCTTTAGACCCCGCCGTTCTGATAGACCTCGGAAATTTTCCGATCATACTCTAAATCTCATGGCCGAACGACGCTCGCTAAGACTGCAGTCTTCCGATGATGCAAAGTCATACAGGCGGCTCAATAGACAAATTTCAAAATCAGTGCGGTGCGACATTCGTCTCTTTAATACCAAACATATTAAGGAGACGATAGAGCGGAACAAAGGCTCCAAAGTGTTCGCAAGGCATTTGTCTATTGGGCAAAGCCAGCTGACAAAGCTGAAGAGAGAAGATGGCAGTACAGCGTCGACCAAGGCAGAGGTATTGGAGGAGATCGAAAAGTTCTACGGACAGCTATACGCCTCGGTAGCAAAGCCTGTAAACAGCGCGGCTAAAGACCCAAGAGCCAAGCTGACCCGACACTTCACCGAAGACATCCCGGACATCAGCCTGTACGAGATTAGAATGGCCCTGAACCAACTTAAGAACAACAAGGCGCCGGGTGACGACGGAATCACTTCAGAGCTTCTGAAAGCGGGTGGTAAACCGGTACTTAAAGTCCTTCAGAAGCTTTTCAACACCGTCGTCCTCGAGGGCATAACGCCAGAAGCATGGAACAGAAGCGTGGTGGTGCTATTCTTTAAAAAAGGTGACAACACCTTATTGAAGAATTACAGACCCATCTCGCTTCTGAGCCATGTTTATAAGTTGTTTTCAAGAGTCATTACGAATCGTCTCGAACGCAGGCTTGATGACTTCCAGCCTTCCGAACAAGCCGGATTCCGAAAAGGCTTTAGTACCATGGACCACATACATACGCTGCGGCAGGTTATACAGAAGACTGAGGAGTATAACCAGCCACTTTGCTTAGCGTTTGTGGACTATGAGAAAGCCTTTGATTCGGTCGAGACATGGGCTGTGCTTGAGTCTCTTCAACGATGCCGTATTGACTATCGGTATATCGAAGTGTTGAAGTGTTTGTATAATAACGCCACTATGTCGGTCCGAGTACAGGAAGAGAGCTCCAAGGCGATCCCTTTGAAGAGAGGCGTAAGACAGGGAGATGTTATATCTCCGAAACTGTTTACTGCTACTCTGGAGAACGCCTTTAAGCTCCTGGAATGGAAAGGATTCGGCATCAACATCAATGGCGAATACCTCACTCACCTTCGGTTTGCCGACGATATCGTAGTCATGGCAAAGTCGATGGAGGAACTCAGTACGATGCTCGAAGGCCTCAATCGAGTATCTCAACAGGTGGGTCTTAAAATGAACATGGACAAGACAAAGGTCATGTGTAATTCCCATGTTGTACCCACCCCCATTTCAGTTGGGAACTCGGTTCTTGAAGTCGTTGACTCGTACGTCTACCTAGGACAAGTAGTCCAGTTAGGTAGGTCCGACTTCAAGAAAGAGGCCAATCGCCGAATCCAACTCGGCTGGGCAGCGTTCGGATAATTGCGTAACGTCTTCTCGTCCGACATACCTCAGTGCCTCAAGTCGAAAGTTTTCGACCAGTGTGTGTTGCCAGTGATGACTTACGGCACAGAAACGTGGTCTCTCACTATGGGCCTTATTAGTAAGCTTCAAGTAGCCCAACGAGCCATGGAGAGGGCTATGCTCGGAGTTTCTCTACGCGATCGAATCAGAAATGAGGAGATCCGTAGAAGAACCAAGGTTACCGACATAGCCCAGCGGATTGGCAGGTTGAAGTGGCAATGGGCAGGGCACATAGCGCGGAGGACTGATGACCGATGGGGTCGAAAAGTCCTTGAGTGGAGACCACGTACCGGCAAGCGCAGCGTAGGACGTCCACCCACAAGGTGGACGGACGACCTCATTAAGACCGCAGGTTCGCGCTGGATGCAAGCCGCTACCACCCGGTCTTATTGGAGATCTTTAGGGGAGGCCTATGTTCAGCAGTGGACGTCCTATGGCTGAAAGGAAGGAAGGAAGGAAGACCGTGGGTTTGTGACATTTTTGTATTTTCATTGTTATATCTGGTTAACTTCGCTACGTATAATTTACTTACGGTATATTCGGATTATTGTATTAAATATTTCACATGGACTGGTGGATTTACTGGACTGGATTTAATATATTATTATTATGTTGATATTTAATGTTAAATTTGAATATATTTTTTTCTTTTTTCGCTTATCTAATATACCTTAAAATGGCCATATAAGATTACTAGCTTTTACCCGCGGCTTCGCCCGCGTTGTATTTTGATTTTGGCTTATGTTTATGTCGGCTGCGAAACCTAACCTAACTGACAAATATCAAAATACCTTAGAGGAATGCTTTTGTTGGTTAAGTTACGGTTGGAGTGTATATACAACCCCCCCGTGTATTCCCGCCTTGTCGTGGGGGAGGTCTGAGGCAGCTGAAAAGGCGGCGCTCGAAGTCTCCCTCTTCTTTGGGTCTTTTCCCCCAAGGAAGCTTAGAGGCTGGCACTCGAGTTTCAGCCGCTTTTAACTAAAGCAGCTGAGAGGATGGCCGGTAGGTTGCATGCCTTATGAGGAGTGTCGCAACTTAGGCGGGCTGCAGTGCCGCTATTGCGACGCTGCATCCGAGGATTTTTTTTTATTATATCGCGAAATATCCCTGACATGATCAGGGGTCTTAATTACAAATGAATAAAAACTAAGTATACCTATATTTCAATGTTTTTGGCTGTTTGCAGTTATAATAAACATTACAATGGTACAGCAAAGTTTATACCTACTTGTTCCTAATTAAGTATTGCTTTTTTACAAATATTTGTGCAAAAATTCGATAAAATTGTTTCTAAGGTTTTTTCGTGTTAGATTAATTCCAATTTTTTGTTCTAAATCAAATCTCTGCTTTCCATAAACTGGGCATTCCAAGATTATGTGCAGTGGAGTCTCCTCTTTTGTGGGTTCACAGATGCACGATGGGCTTTCCCTCAACTTAAATCGATGTAAGTATTGGGAAAACTCACCATGCCCCGTCAGCACTTGAGTTATGATTCCCACTGGTGCTATTTCTCTTACGATCTTGTATGCCGCCCTTGCATCCGGAAAATATGTTTTGGTTACCGCCGCTGTGTGTCCATCCTGATACAGCCGGTTCCACTCGTCAAGAGAGTCCTTTCGGATTTCTCGCTTGACGAATGAAACGGGGCAGTTATCCTAAATAGGTCTGCACTTCGAGTGCAGTGCTGCTTCCTTTGCTAGCTGGTCCGCTCTCTCATTTCCCTCCATCCCCGCGTGCGCTTTAATCCAATAAAGTTTCACTATTTTATTTTGTGCGTGTAGTAACTTTATGTTAGCTTTGAATTTACTGCTAAGGGATGGAGGGAAGATACGCCAACTACCGTTTCCAGTGCAGACATGGAGTCACAAAAGATTTTTGCTTTTTCGGTAGCCTCAAGAAGTGCCAATAACTCGACCTGTTACACAGAGCACCAATCGGCCAATTTCAGCTTGCGGGACTGATCTCAGCGGCATCATCCCAAATGGATAATGCCGCCCCAACTTTCCCTTTAATTTTACTGCCGTCTGTAAATATGTTAATTTCTCGGTTAAGATTTTGCTCTAGTGCTGCTCCGTCTGCCAGGCATATGAACTCCAGCTCCTCCTGCTGCGCTGGGTGTGGCTTCTTTTCTGTCTCTCTATCTCCAGTTACTTGCTGGGAATAACCTTTCTTCGTTTCATAAAGCAAGGCTGCTTCTTGGACTCTGATATGACAGCCGAGGATAAGGGGCCGCGGTGGGATATATGGAACTGGTGGTGTGGGTGCCGCCACCTACCCTACCTTCCGCTAGGCCGTCAACGTGTTGGCAGACGCAGTGGGGCTGCAGGGGAAGAGAGGTGTCGGTATCGCGATTGCCGTTCTCACTGCCCTCTGCAGTTGAAGAGGCAGGCGCTGGGCTACTATGACTGACCCACTGCACTGGGACCAGGGCGTTGGAATGCTGTCTGACGTTCAGTACTGGTTAGTCCCGAGTGGTGGATGCCGATGTGTCTTGTGCTCCGAAACACTCCGTCACTATGGCGAGAGCGCAAGATCCGTTATAGAGCCCGAGTCTGGGCTAGTGCTGTTGAGTGCCGCGAAGGAGTGCGAAATATGTGGGAACGTCCTAAACTTGCCATGACAGGTTATTTCTGGCGCTTAGACGGCTGCTACCGCAGCCCACTCACTTAGTTTTTATCCTATCCTACGGGAACTGTTAAAGTTTTTGCGATAAAAAGTGGCCTATGTCACTTTTCGTCTTTCAAACTATATTCATGCAATATGCCAAGGCAAGTTGCTCCGTTGCTGAGAAAAATTTATCGTTAAGTCCTACGGGAACCACAATTTTTTCGGGATGGAAAGTATCCCATGTCACTTTCCGTCTTCCAAACTATGCCCACCCCAAATATTAAGTCGATCCGTTGCTCCATTGCTGAGAAACAGTTATTGTCCTATCCCATGGGAATCACGAATTTTCTCGAGATATAAAAAGTATCCTATTATCACTTTCTGTCTATTAAACCATAGGTATCCATACCAAAAATCAGGTCAATCTTTTGCTCCGTTGCTGCGTCAAAGAGGAACAAACCAACAAACTTTTCGGATTGATAATATTAAAGTATGATGATTCTGTACCATAAAGGTAGAATAAAAAAACATGTTGAACCTCTAATGATAGAATATTTAAAAATATTTTTAATGTCAGACAAAATGACGGCCTGGTATTAAACGTCATAGTAACATGTAGCATGCAGAGGGAAAATAACATTTTATCCAATTTTAATGTCAGTTGTCATTTTCAATCCATACTATATTCCCTGTTCAAGGGGATATAATGGTAGAAAAACAATTTGTCGCCTTGCCACGCTACTTGTGATTTATAAAAGTCTGCAGACAATGTCACCTGTCATCTAATTACGTTTGGCTGTGACGTTTCGTTAGTCCATATTAGCGTCATATAGGAATTAATCACTTAGCGTCTTTGTGATAGTGGCGACAGTTTCGCTTTCGAGGGTTTTTGTCCTGTCCTACAGGAACTATGAAATTTTTCGGGATAAAAAGTATCCTAAAGCTCCTTCCGCCTTTTATACTATATCCATGCCAAAAATCAAGTCAATCCGATGCTCCGTTGGCGCGTGATAGAGTAACAAACCAACAAACCAACAAACTTTTCGGATTTATAATATTAGTAAGGATGTTGGTATGTTATGTATTATGAATGTTACGTGTTTGTATATAAACATACTATAGATATGACGGCGCGTTTGAATATTGAGAGTAAACAGCAGTGGCAACTGTCAGCTGTCAACGTCACCAAGGTGGAACTGTCATTGTAGTTTACTCTGACGCAACACCGAGCGCTAGTGGAGCGGCGAGAGGCCATTCGATAAATTGACGGCAATCGGTTTGCATCGGACCGCGTGCTACGTGTTTGGTGGAGTGTCATCTAATATTGGAGTGATCAATGATTGATTGATGACTGTTTGATTCAAGAGTTCAAGACCCATTTTGTGCCGAGGATTGGAATCTGATTGGAATTACAGCGCAAAACATAACGTTGCGTTATTATTCTCCTCGCCCGACTACCCACGCCTACCCACAATCAAACATGGATACTTCTGATGAAAACACGGATACTTCTGATGATAGGGACGCCTCTCATGTCCCTTCAGATATTATATTGTGCATACAAAAAACTTTACGATCTGCAAGATATTATTTTAATGCCAAAAGTGACGAAACATTTGAACTCGCACATAAGCCAAAGATAGATAAATATACCAATCGTTAATTTATCTAATTCCTCTTTTTTTGTTGGAGTCAAAAAATAAGAACTGTCAATAAATAATTATTTTTTGCAAAAAATAGCATGTTCGACTTCACCCGTGTACAGAATTCGCGAAAATTTCGCACGGATCGATGAAGCATTTTTCACATTATTGTTGATTTATCAAAAATGGCTCAGCCGATTTCAATAACATTTTAATTAAACCAATTTCAAAGTGTATTCTTTCCAATAAAAAAAGAATTTTTGAAATCGGAGTAATATAAAAAAAGTTATGCGTGGATATACATTAAAAAAAACGCGTTGAATTGAGTACCTCCTCCGGTTAGGTACGTCGGTCAAAAATGAATATTATTACCATAGCATATTGTTATGTTCTACAGCTCAAAATAATGACGATCTTCAAGAACCAACCGAGCAGACGCACGTAGTAAATCTGATCGACATCGACTTAAAACTACATGCTCCAAACTCGACGAGAGATCAAGTAGTTTGTAGTTAAATGCAAGCTACCTGAATAACAACTGAAAATACACATATAACTGAATTTTAATTTTTGTAACTTCTTACGACTTTTAATTCCAATAGGACTGAAAAAGTGATTCAATTAGTGAAACTGGTTGAATTTGGCCAGGATTTCAACTGAGATCTTACAAAACAATACGTCTGCTCGACGGTTCGTGTGTAGAATACTACTCGTCTCGTACGCGTTGCGTCGTAGCGATACGCTTACGATACGACTACGCTTACAACTCGTGTGCTAAGGGCCTTAATCGTATCATGTGGGTATCATCATGTAGACACAAATAACTGCAGTCAGCCAGTCTGATACTTTTTAGGGTTCCGTACCCAAAGGGTAAAAACGGGACCCTTTTACTAAATCTCAGCTGTCCGTCTGTCTGTCTGTCACCAGGCTGTATCTCATAAACCGTTATAGCTAGAAAGCTGAAATTTTCACCAATGATGTATTACTGTTGTCGCTATAACAACAAATGCTAAAAACAGAATAAAATTAATAAATAAGGGGGGCTCCCATACAACAAACCTGAAGTTATAACCGTTTTTCGCTCGATATTAATAATGGTGACAGGTAGATGCTTGAAATATTCACAGAATATTTATTTGTATATACAATTTAATAATAAATAATTACATTAAATAAAATAAATATTTAAGGGGGGCTCCCATACAGTACGAAACCCTGCGTGCGCGAGTCCTACTCGTACTTGGCCGATTATTTATAGTATTACAGTTTTTTTACAGTCAGTCTGGCTTTTTTACAGTAACTGACTTGGAATATTGTCCTTTTAACCACTTCTTAATTATCTGTCTTGGAAGTAATAAGTAGTCTTAATCAATTGTCGTCGAAGTCCAAGACAAACTCACAATCAAGTTCATGCTACAGTAAAGCAATGGAGAATTTCCTAGACGCGTCTATACTTATCACCTATAAAACACAAGTTTTCACAAAATAATATAAAAAGATGCCATGATTTCTGTACGTCCCAGCTAAAACTCCATTTTGTAGGTACTACTATCATCAAATAGCCAGCTACGTATTATAAAAATTGCAAGCTCAATATCACCAAACTCCAATACAGAGATATTCTCCTGAGAAATTGACGTCTATTCCTTTAATTTTTCGTACGTGCGGACAATTATTTTGAGTGCTACAACCCGAGTCTTCTTAAATGGATAAACCTATTCACATCTACGTCTCGAGGGACATTCGGGTAAATATAGACGAAGACAGTAAGTGAGATGAGAAAATTTTGAGCTATTAAGACGATTGTGAGGCGCCAACTTGTTCATACAAAAACAATAAACTGTCTTCTACCTCTAAATATTATCCGATTGTTTAAGTGTTTTTTTTTTCATGTAATCTGCATTTCCATCACTTGGTTTAAGTCTTAGCTGTTACAGTTTTTTAAATGACCTGAAAGTCATTTAAAAACCTTTAAAAATAACGTTTAAATGAAAAACTTTAGCTGAAAAGTACGTTTAAACGAAAAAGTTTTTGGAAAAAAATAGGACGAACACATAAAATTGTCGGTGACATACATGTAGGTACTTAGGCTCTGCAAAATTTAGGGTTTTTTTTACTACTTCTTAGTCTATTTTAACCGATTTCAGATAAAGGAGGTTGTCAATTTGACTGTATGTTTTTTGTATGTAAGTTACGCGATTACTCCGCCAATTAAGAACCAATTTTGATGATTTTTTTCTTTCTTTATGTGACAGTTGACTTTGATGATTTTTAGGGTTCCGTACCCAAAGGGTAAAAACGGGACCCTATTACTAAGACTTCGATGTCCGCCTGTCCGTCTGTCTGTCTGTCACCGGGCTGTATCTCATGAACCGTGATAGCTATTTTTAGGACATCATTTCAGAGGTGGTCCTATTTAAATTTTATTTAAATCGGCTGATTCGTTTTTAAAAACTCAGCAAAAATGTGTTACTATATCGATGAAACATCGATCCGTGCAAACTATTAGAATTACGAGTATGTACATGGTTGAAGTCGGTTATGCCATTTTAGGCAACAAAAAAATATATTAAAAGATCCATGTTTTGTAAAAAAAACACAGTTTCATTCAGAGTTTATAGCAAACGAATGACCTATCATAATTTTATTTAAAAACTCCAAGCTATATTAGTGATAGTGATTACTATTTGCTAGCACACGATAGGTAATAATGATGGATGTCGGTTTGTGATAACTATGTTTACTAATTGATGGTAACTGCAATCAGTTGCGACAGTTTATTTGCTTTAGGAAAGGTCACACACAACGTTTGTATTCAATTTTCATTAAGTTTTAATTGACCATCGATATGAATAGGTAAGCGATACCTAGTATTAGAGTTACCACGTATAAGAAGTAAGTAAAAAAGCCTTTTTGAATTTTGACCAAAAATTCAGTGCCACAGCCCTTAGTGATTTTCTAGGTGACCTCACACGCTAGCACTGCTAACTTGGAAAGACGAATTTGGTCGATACTATAGCCGTTTCGACTATTTAAATTAAGTGAGTCTCTTTCCGTTTAAAAAAAAAACATAATAGTAGTTTATGCAACTGTCATATAATGAAGACACTCGTTACTATTATGAAACTCGCTGCGCTCGTTTCATAAACTCACACTCGTGTTTTAATACCCGTGTTATATGCAGTTGCATACACTACTTTATCTTCACTAATAAAAAAAAAACATATTGCGAAACATTAAATTCACGCGTACGTGTATTGTCACAGTGAACTTGGCGCCATTACAATCTAACCAAAAACCTCGAAAACGATACCCATGACGATTTTTTCAAAAAAATGACGTCCGCCATTTTTTATTTCAAAATGGACGCCATGAGAGCGCAGCTGCGCGCGCAGGGCCAATCAGGAGCGAGTGCGCGATGTTATAATGAGATTTTACGATATCGATTTGGATATTATAACATCATGTGAAATTGCTTAAATTGAGTGTTTTGTTGTCTGCGCTATAACAGTAGTCATTATAAGTCAAGTATTGGAAACATAAGTAGAATGTTACAACATTAGTGTAGATAAAACAACTTAATTAACTAAAGTTTCTGTAAGTCACCATTTTAGCATCAGCGTTTTATCCGTTTGTTGCCAGTGTTACTATCAGTCTTACAACCAGGCGTAAGAACGGTTAATGAATTACTCGACTTACTACTGCAGTCGAAAGTTGTTAGAACAGCAATAAAAATAATTCGTGTTACTACCGTAAAACTAAAATAACAAAATCAAACAAAATATGACGGATATTACCAGTACCTACTTAGTTTAGGCCGCGTCACAGAAGTTGGCGGAATTGAAGTTAGCTACAAGCTGCGCAATATCCAATCAACGCGCGGCTTTGTGTGAGCTTCAGTCAGGATTGGATATTGCGATGCTTGTAGCTAACTTCATTTGCACCAACTTGTGTGACGCGGCCTATACCACGGGTAAAATTTAGGTAGTAGGTAGTAGTAACGGTAGTAGGTACTACCAAGCAGTCTATAATCCTAAGCGGTAGGATTATAGTAGTATATTTTTTCAGGTCATTTTATTGCTCTTTTAACCACTTTCAACTGCAGTAGTAAGAAGAGTAATTCATTTACCGTTCTTGATACTGGTAGTAAGATTGGTAGTAACACTGGTAACAAACCGTTTAATCTAAAAAAAATACGAAAATGTTCTAACTATACTTACTCGCTTACTCTACAAATGGATATAGTGAGTGGGTGACTTCTCAGAAAATGTTTTATTTTATGGGCATAGCATGAGTACTGAGAAATATCAATAAAATGTGCTGTTATATCGGTACTTGAAAAGCTTATTTAGTTACTTATTCATAATTTATTTTATGATTTCCTTTGACATATTGATGACATATAATTTGACTTGTTGTTATTATTTTATTTATTACTAGCTTTTACCCGCGGCTTCGCCCGCGTTATATTTTGATTTTGGCTAATGTTTATGTCGGCTGCGAAACCTAACCTAAGCGACAAACATCAAAATACCTTAGAGGAATGCTTTTGTTGGTTAAGTTACGGTTGGAGTGTATATACAACCCCCCTGTGTATTCCCGCCTTATCGTGGCGGAAGAGGTCTAAGGCAGCTGAAAAGGCGGCGCTCGAAGTCTCCCTCTTCTTTGGGTCTTTCCCCCACTTTGAGGCCGGCACTCGTTGTTCAGCCGCTTTTAACTAAAGCAGCTGAGAGGATGGCCGGTAGGTTGCCTGCCTTATGAGGAGTGTTGCTTCAGAGGCGGGCTGCAGTGCCGCTCTTGCGACGCTGCAGCCGAGGATTAGGGGCTGCGGTGGGATGGAACTGGTTGTGTGGGTGCCGCCACCTACCCTACCTTCCGCTAGGCCGTTAACCTGTTGGCAGACGCAGTGGGGCTGCAGGGGAAGAGAAGTGTCGGTATCGCGATGGCCATTCTCACTGCCCTCTGCAGTTGAAGAGACAGGCGCTGGGCTACTATAACTAACCCGTTGCACTGGGATCAGGGCGTTGGAATGCCGTCCGACGCTCAGTGCTGGTTAGTCCCGAGTGGTGGATGACGATGTGTCTTGTGCTCCGAAACACACCGTCATTATGGCGGGAGCGCAAGCTCCGTTATGGAGCCCGAGTCTGGGCTAGCGCTGTTGAGTGCCGCGAAGGAGTGCGAAAAATGTAGGAACGTCCTAAACTTGAAATGACAGGTTATTTCTGGCGCTTAGACGGCTGCTACCGCGGCCCGCTCGCTTACTTTTCATCCTATCCTACGGGAACTGTTAAAGTTTTTGGGATAAAAAGTGTCTTTTGTCACTTTTCGTCTTTCAAACTATATTCATGGAATAAGTCAAGGCAATCCGTTGCTCCGTTGCTGAGAAAAAGTTATAGTCTTATCCTACGGGAACCGCAATTTTTTCGAAATGGAAAGTATTCTATGTCACTTTCCGTCTTCCAAACTATGCCCACCCCAAAAATCAAGTCAATCCGTTGCTCCATTGCTGAGAAACAGTTATTGTCCTATCCCATGGGAATCACGAATTTTCTCGGGATAAAAAAGTATCCTACTATCACTTTCTGTCTTTTAAACCATTGGTATCCATACCAAAAATCAAGTCAATCTTTTGCTCCGTTGCTGCGTAAAAGAGGAACAAACGAACAAACTTTTCGGATTGATAATATTAAAGTAGGTATGATGATTCTGTACCATAAAGGTAGAATAAAGAAACATGTTAAACCTCTAATGATAGTAGATTTAAAAATATTTTTAATGGCAGACAAAATGACGGCCTGGTATTAAACGTCATAGTAACATGTGGCATGCAGAGGGAAAAAAACATTTTATCCAATTTTAATGTCAGTTGTCATTTTCAATCCATACTTTTTTTCTCTTCAAGGGGATATAATGGTGGAAAAACAATTTGTCCCCTTGCCATGCTACCTGTGATTTATAAAAGTCTGCAGACAATGTCACCTGTCATCTAATTACGTTTCGCTGTGACGTTTCGTTAAGTGTCATAGAGGAATTAATCACTTAGCGTCTTTGTGATAGTGGCGACAGTTTTGCTTTCGATAGTTTTTGTCCTGTCCTACAGGAACTATGCAATTTTTTGCTTAACGTCTAACGCATCTAAAATTCGACGCGCTTGGTTTTGCTCTTGAGTCTCAGCAGTTCTTTGCGCTGCGTGATGCTCGGCATCTAAAAGTTGCCGCGCTTGACTTTCTCCTTAAGTCTCAGCAGCTCTCTGAGCTGCGTGACGCTCAGCATCTAAAATTCGACGCGCTTGGTTTTGCTCTTGAGTCTCAGCAGCTCTTTGAGATGCGTGGCGCTCGGCATCTAATGTCAAACGCGTTTAAGTGTGCTCTTCAGACTCTTGGCTTCTAGCAATTTTCTTTACGCGAGCTCCGCTAGAACTACGCGCTAGATTCGATTTGCGTTTTGTAGGCATACCTATTAGAATGAAAACTACGTAATTAAACTGAAAAAATACATGTAACCTTCTCTAAATTTTACAGGAAAAGATTGATTGACTTTGACATTTGCAACTTGAGCAGCCTTGAATGGGCATTGGGCATAGAGAATGTAATTTGGAAAGTCAAGATGCAAATTACCATTTGTCATGGTAGAAAATAAGTTTTTTCTTCTAAGATTCTAGCCAATGCGTTTTCATCCCCCCTTTTCAACCCTTTAAAACTATTTTTTCGAATCAAAAAGTAGCCTATGTCCTTTCTCAGGCTCTAGACTATCTGTGTACCAAATTTCATTCAAATCGGTGCAGTAGTTTTAGCGTGAAAGCGCGACAGACAGACAGACAGACAGAGTTACTTTCGCATTTATAATATTAGTAAGGAGTAAGGATGGATAAGGATTGAGTATTATTAATTATGATTAAGATTTTTTAAATTTTATAGTTACTTATATTTTAATTCTGTAAACTGACTTGCCTTGTATGACTGACATGTTATAAATGGCCAATAAATGATCTGAATCTGAATCTAGGCCGTATAGCTAGCTCTGTTGTCAATTTGTAAAGCCACCGAAAGACACATGGCTTAGCGGCTGAAACAACCGGGGCCTACCACATAGCATGTCAATCGAGCCACGTTTACGCTGAGTTGAAAATATCACCCGTGGTCACCCATCTGAAAAATGACCGGGCTGAACTTTGCTAAACTTTCGTGATCGCTGAGAAATATCTAGTTAAATAACGCTATGAGCCCTACATATAAGCTAATCTACTGCAAAGGATTGTATTTTATCTGAAGTGCCTCTATCCTCCTGATTTTCTCCAATTTGGCAACAATTATTCTAAGTGTAGCTGTTTTCTTCAAGATATTCGTTTTGTGATTGCGTAGGTAGGTATTTGGGGATTCCAAAGAACGCAGACTGATAATTAAATTGTATTTAGAGATAACAATAATAATGTAGACGTAATTTGAATCTAAATTAGTCAGGAATGCTTTCTAAGAATTAGTTTTGGTATTCAACTCCCTCTCAAAATCGCGCCACATTTTGGTGATTGTAAATTCGAATTTATAGCATTCATGAAAATCGGGAGATTTTTTACCCCAATCCAATTGCTAGACAAAGATTTTGTACCCAAAAAGTGATTTAGTTTTTTGGGTTCTAACTGATTTATTAGATTTATAGCTAACTGAGCGGGAACGTTTGTAATTTTTACCTTATTTTTAACCGACTTCAAAAAAGGAGGTTCTGAATGATGTCAATTGTTATCTCAATGACTTATTTTGTGATAAACATTTCAAAAAATTGTCGCAATTGCAGGACTTGAACCTGCGTCCTTCGGAATACCGTCCCGGAAGCTTTTCCAATTGAGCTAGATCGCTTCCTTCGTTTAGTTTGCAAGTATGAACCAAATTGGTCTAAAGTGAGTCGAGGTATAGGCTTATGAACATTCATATTAATAGATGTGTAGCAAGATCTACTAGCCGTGGTGGACTAAGTGGTAATGACACCTGCCTTACAATCGTGAGGTCGTGGGTTCGAATCCCGGTCCCGTACCAATGAGTTCTTTGGAATTTATGTACGGAATTTCACACTATTGGCTTTTCGGTGAAGGAATACTTGAGGCAACCTGCATACGTCCATAGAAGAAATTTAATGGCGTATGTGAATCTACCAACCCGCACTGGGCCAGCGTGGTGAATATGGCCCAATCACCTTTTGTGGGTAGGCCTATGTCCTGCAGTGGACTATTAAAAGGCTGGTAGAGTACAGTAGCAAGATCTACTTGTCGGAGTACTACAAGTACTCATAATGTCCATTTAGAAACACATGTAGATACGAGTATGTTTACCCGTTAGCTATACTATATCATGTTAGTATTTATCGAGACACATTAGAGTCCATTAGATGCATTATAATGTCAGTTGGCCACGATCGAGTAGCTAATGGACTGCAATACTGAATAACGTGTGGTGTGACCTTTGCTCTGATAAATCATAAAGTATAGTTATTAACTGGCTCTGATAAATAGCAAAATGTATTTTGAATGCTCGTATAAGTGCTTCAAAGTTTTTACGACTATAGTCTGACCGTTTAACTGAGTCCTCGCCTGCGCGGTACAGAGGCGCAGGGGTTGACGACAAAGGGGACTGAGACAGGTGCGAGCGGCGGGTCCCCGCCGCTCGCCTACCCCCGCGCCTCTGTACCGCGCAGGCGAGGACTCAGTTAAACGGTCAGACTATACCTGTTTTCCTGTACCACGATATTGGTATCTAACAGTATTGTGACTCGGCCTTGTCCTTGAAATATTATATACCTACAGCGCCACGTGGCCACGCAGAACGTATCCCGCGCTAGGGCTGCCCGCCTTCAGTATTTTAATTTCATCTACTTACTCTTTACGTACTTGAGTTTCTTTCTAGTTTCTATCTAATATAAAATTATTATATTAATTACAAAAAAGGAATTCGTTGTAAATGAACAAGGAACGTTCAATAAAAATACAAATTGGGTTTTTTGATATTTTTAGGGTTCCGTAGTAAAACGAGGAACCCTTAAAACTTAAATCGAACGTTTAATAGTTACAAATCCATACTCGTACGTTCATTCATCAATACGGCGCGGGGGCGCGCCACGGCTGACTAGCATACCAAGATATACCCCGCTCCGAGGCGCGTAGGTATGATTCGCGTTCCGACCGTTTGTATGAAGACGGAATACTGTTAGATATCATTACCTTGCCTAAATAACCTAGTAACTAAATTATTACCAAGTTTATACAGCATATCTTTTAGGCCACGGAAAGATCTTTGAAATGTATTAGTAGGTCATAACAATAACCGCAATCTACAATTTAAATGAGTAAGAAGAAATTCGTCAAAACAGCTGAAGATTCAATTTTAGTCATTTGTGTGATGTCCACCCATACATCAGCCATTGGACATTCTCTGCTGGACATAGGCTTCCCCTACAGATCTCCAATAAGACCGGTTGAAAGCGGCTTGCATCCAGCGCAATCATGCGGTCTTAATGAGGTCATCCGTCCACCTTGTGGACGGTACGGTTTAAGTATGGTTGTTTTGATTGTCAATCATCAGTCCTCATTGCTATTGTACCTGCCTACTGCCATTTTAACTTTCCAATTCACTGGGCTATGTCGGTAACTTTGGTTCTTCTACGAATCTCCTCATTTCTGATTCAATCTCGCTTAGAAACTCCGAGCATAGCCCTCCCATATCTCGTTGGGCTAATTGGAGCCCATATTAAGAGCTGTGTGATGCAAATATGGTAAAATGAAGAGAAATGACGCGATTACCGTTACCGTTGCCAACCACAACATCACTTTATTTCCCTACTTAAATAATTTTCTCATAAAAAGCAACGGATGCAGCTCAAAACAAACCAGTTAACATTAAACATTTTTATTTTCTTTGACAAACAAAGCGCTTCACTGCTCGCTCACTTTGCACTCATTTACTTTAACTAAAAACTATCCTGCCGTTTATTTCATTTTAAACCCGACTTAAAGCTTATCATAATTACAATCCCGTAAATTCGTATAGCTAGCCGGGTAGCAAGCCCTGGTGTCAAAGCTCTTAAGCCGCCTGAAGGCCTTTTACATGGCTAAACGGTTAAAACTACCGGGACCTACAATTTAACATGTCATCCGAGTCTCGGTAGCGCACAGTTGTAAATACTACCCGCCGTCACCCCCGATGTCTGACCGTGCGGAACGTTACCTAAAAAAACTGCTTAAGAAACCTTACCTTCATTTCAAAAACCCTATTTAAAGATAGCCCACATGGAGGGTGGAGTTGAAAAAAAATATTCACCCCACTCTTTTCATGTATGTGATCTACCCCTCAAATTCACAATTCTGAAAATTTAAGTAGGTACATTGAGATCTATAGGTACTTAATCTATTATTATGATATCTATCAATTTACATGCATTTTTTTTTTGCTGGGCAGAAGTGCCTTTATTAACTACAGCAAAACTACACTACTACTACATAAAAACCATTGGATCATCCACAGGCCTTTGAAGGTCTAAAGATAATCCAAATGCTCGCACCCACTGGCAGTTGGCAGCGTGCCCAGCATGCTGGCTACATTGCCACATGCAATTTGGTTCCGAAATGTGGAAGTTATAAGGCTTTGTAACATAACAGACGGACGGACGGACACAACGAAGTTAGTAAAGTAAAGTAATTTATTGGCCTTATAACTTTTCGTCAAATTCGTTATTGGGATTCCTCGTTTTACTACGGAACTCTAAAAGCTAAGCCCGCAGTTAAATCTATAGTGCAGCGATTTTACTTGTATTACAGTTTTAATCTAGTTTAGGGTTGTTGACACTGCACACTTACTCGTTTACTCTAACTTAAAACTACCCTCCTGGTTATTTTATTTTAAACCCAAGTTAAAGCGTCTCATAATCGCGATCCCGTATAATCCTTACTTAAGTCCATCGAATCTGCTCTAAGTGCTATAAAAACATCGTAACTTCCCAGCAACGCTTAAAATCTCGTCTGAAACAATTTCAAAGCAATTTATTTCAAAAACGCCTCTCATTTTTTGAGTTGCTCAAAGTTATTGGACGCTATTTATTTTTAACTTTACGGTTCTGAAATTTTTAGGTCAGGAATCCCTTTTTGGGGTTCCGTACACAAAGGGCAAAACGGGACATTATTACTAAAACTCAGTTGTCCATCCGTCCGTCAGTCTTTGGACTATGAGGTCGTCCACACGATGATGATGATGATGTTAGGATAACCGCTCACAAAGGAGTACTCCACCGAGCGAGGTGTTGTGCTCGGGGATAGCTATCCGACAGTGTATTCTTAGGTCTTGGTATGGTTCGGCCGCCGCTGTAAAATATCGTTTGCGCGATGCAGCCCTCGGCTTGTGATTGGCTGACGTTAGTTTTTCGAGGCGCGTGTGTTGGCGCCACATGTAGCGAAGTTAGTCGCTACATCACTCCCCCTTCCAGACGAGTAGTCGATTTGTAGTGATGCTGCAGCGTTGAGTCTTGAAGCACGTGCCAGTGGTGCAGGCAGGTTGCTCGCGGTCTACAGTGAGTCGAGACCGGGCAGGATCCACGGTGAGTCGGGATTGAGCCATCCACAGTGAGTCGGGACCGAGCGTGTGCCTGGTTGAATCAGGATCCAGGTAGCGCGGTGAGTCGGCTGCGTTGGAGCTGATGATGAGGCTGGAGTGCTGGCTGGTGATGCGTCTGCTTGATGTAGTTGCTGATGATGGAAGGAGAGGATGCGTCTGCCTGATGTTGCTGCCGATGATGTTGTGTTCTTCTTCGTGAGGTTTGTTCATCACGTCGGGGTCACCACTTTGGACTATGAGGTCGTCCACACGATGATGATGATGATGTTAGGATAACCGCTCACAAAGGAGTACTCCACCGAGCGAGGTGTTGTGCTCGGGGATAGCTATCCGACAGTGTATTCTTAGGTCTTGGTATGGTTCGGCCGCCGCTGTAAAATATCGTTTGCGCGATGCAGCCCTCGGCTTGTGATTGGCTGACGTTAGTTTTTCGAGGCGCGTGTGTTGGCGCCACATGTAGCGAAGTTAGTCGCTACATCACTCCCCCTTCCAGAAGGTTGCGTGTTGCCTGTCTGTCACCAGGATGTATCTCATGAACCGTGATACACAGTTGAAATTTTCACAATTAATTAATTTCTGTTGCCGCTATTACAAAAAATACTAAAAACAAAACAAAATTAATATTTAGGGCGCTCATACAACAAACGTGATTTTTGCCGTTTTTTTGCATGATATTAATAACAGCAACAGGTACACGCTTGAAATATTCACAGAATATCACTTCACTATCACTATCATCACTTCATAGTATAAAACAAGGTTACTGCCCGCTGTCTGTCCCCATGTATGCTTATATCTTTAAAACTACGGAACGGATTTTGATGCCGTTTTTTTAATATATAGAGTGTTTCAAGAGGAAGGTTTATTTATGTACACAAATAATACACCTGTGCGAAGCCGGGGCGGGTCGCTATATAGTTTAGTGATATATTCACTTAAACGAGTAGTTGTAAAATAATTAAAGGGCTCCCTTACGGTACGGAACCCTTCGTGCGCGAGTCCGACTCGCACTTTGCCGATTTTTTAGAGAAATTAAAGGATTACAAGAACTTCTGCTTAGTTTAAGTAATAACTTGAATGTTTCTAGGTTTTTCTGTGCTTAGGTACAGTACAATGAAGTGAATAGCTCAGATTATTTTGATTCGCCAAATAAATTGAATAACTTAAACAAGGTAGTTTCTATATACATGCGTTTACAAAAGTTCTGCAAACTTTTTATTCAGTCCCAGTACAGAAAGATTAAAAATGTTATAATATTCGTCAAGGAAATTATTTTCTTCTAATGTTTACTTATAAATTATTAAAATATTACAAAATGGAGCGGGGCGAAAAAGAGCATTCAAAAAGAGTATTCGTCGTTTTGCCCCGCGGGCCGAACAGCTTGCGGGGCGAAAGCACGAAAGAGCCGTCAAAACTTAATTGAATTACTAAAACAATGGATTTCAATTTATAATATAATATCCTCTTATAATATACCAATAATAAAAGTTACATTATGGATAATAATAACACATACAAAATACACATTATAATATGTATGTTTAAGTATTGCTATAGCAGCGGTGGCCAAGTAAAATAACGCTCGTTTCACACTCGTTATATAGGTTGTGAATTCAAACCCCAGTCCCGTATGATCGAAAAGTTCTTTAGAAAAGGTTTTTAGAATTGATAAATACCGATAAACAGTTTTAGCGTTTTGGGTAGATAAAACATCGCAAGGCAATAAACATAGGTCAGAAAAAGAAATTGGGTGAATATATTAATTACTATATTACTTAATCGCAACTAGGAACTTTGAGAAAGACAGTATTCAACTTTAGACTATTAAATACTTTTACTATGAAGTCAATCCAGAATTTGATAAAAATCATGTATTACATGCATTTTGTCGAAAATTTGATTTGGACAGATAACATTGTTTGGACAATAAAACAGATAGATATGAGGTGGCATGACATCAGTCATTATCTTCTGTGGATACAAAAGTATGTATTAGTTTTATGCCATGGTCCATAGTGGTCTAGTGGTAATGACCACTTGTTTTGGTGCAGTTGGGTAGTACAGTTGACCGGACCACGTTTAAACAAAATTAACAGTCGTACAGTTAGCCGGACTATGCTTTGTTTTTTATTAACCGTGGTACAGTTAACTGGACCACGGAAGACGGATCTTGTAACGAAATTACCTGATTTTATGACACCCGCCTTACAATCGGTCGTGAGTTCAAATCCCGGTCCCGTACCAATGAGTTTCTTGGAATTTATGTACGGAATTTCACACCAATGGCTTTTCGGTGAAGGAAAACATCGTGAGGCAACCTTGCATACGTCCGTAGAATAAATTCGATGGCGTATGTGAATTCACCTACCCGCACTGGTGGATATGGCCCAATCACCCTTCGTGGGTAGGCCTACGTCCAGTTAAAAAGGCTGGTACAGTGCAGTTTTATGCATTTTAGATTGGTTCAACTGCACTTAACCCGTATATTGGCACTAAAAACTTATTCAATTAAAGCAACCAGACTGCACTTTCTAATCTCTTAGAAGCATTAAAAGGTCTTAAACAACATTAACGCAGTTAATGGCTTAAGACGTTCCATAAAGTATCAATAAACTGGTAAAGTCACGGAGATGGAACGTTACTCCGATATTGAACGATAAAATATACAAACGCTCCATTGGGTGGTTTATGAACAAGTTGATATCTGTACCATATCGATATCAAGTTTTAAAAAAATCCTATATAGTGAGAGAATGCCTGTTATCTTGCAAAGGTCGAGGTCGTAGATTCAAGCCACGTCTCAAACCAATGAGTTTATTGCAATTTACGTGGGGTTTTTCACATTAACTATTCCAACGCTGTAAAGTTGGTAGTAAAATATAAACACTTCACAAATATGGCGGGTTCATGGTAAAGTGATCTAGCTTAATTGGATAAAGCGTCTGGATCGGAATCCCAATAAGATGCAAGTTCAAATCAAGCGGTCGAGCAAAATTTTTGAATTTTTATCCCAAAAAGAACAATTATTTGAGATTAACATTTCGGTAAAAGACAACACCTCTGTATTTCTTCATTTGGAGAAAGATTTGATTAAATATGTATGTATGTGAATCCAATGCGAATACACTAAAACCTTAAAGTTACTGTACCAGCGCAGTGGACTATTACGTTTTTAGAGGAGCACTGGTGTCGGCACAAACTAATACAGATTCAATCTAATCGTGTTGTCATGTCTCGTCACTATAACTTACCTAAATGAAATTTGAAGACTAAACTCTAATTGCTACCGCAACAAAAAAAAAATATAAACATGTGTCACTGGCTTCTATTCCTATTTATGCGAAAATAGTCTTAATGACTCATAGTGTTTGTATGTAATAATCGGCCAAGTACGAGTCGGACTCGCCCACGGAGGGTTCCGTACTGTACTGGGAGCCCCCCTTAAATATTTATTTTATTTTAATTTTATTATTTATTATTGAAGTGAATATAAAACTAAATATTCTGTGAAAATTTCAAGCATCTGTTACCATTATTAATATAGAGCGAAAAACGTCTAAAAATTCAGGTTTGTTGTATGGGCCTTAAATATTTATTTTATTTTGTTTTTAGTATTTGTTGTTATAGCGGCAACAGAAATACATCATCTGTGAAAATTTCAGCTGCCTAGCTATCTTAGTTCAAGAGATACAGCCCGGTGACAGACAGACAGACGGACAGACGGACAGCGAAGTCTTAGTAATAGGGTCCCGTTTTTCCCTTTGGGTACGGAACCCTAAAAATGAATAGGTAAATGTCTATTCTATTATAAGAAACTTTAAAAACCTAAGTCACATTTTTTTTGTATTTTTGACGAATTTTTGAAATCTGTTTCTTAAAGTATAGCCACAACCGGGGTGTCTATCCTATAAAAGATTATCACATAGCTCTATGTAGTAAGCCATGCCCTATGTAACAGGGTGACATGTAGCTAATTAGATATAAGCTCTAATTGTATGTGTTTTTGCTGAAATAAATATCTAACATCCAAAGCCTACTCACATAAGTGTTAACTAGATTATAACTATAAAGATCTTTGAACCTAATGACTAGTGAAATGAACCGAAAGTGTCTATCCAATCATACCGAGCGCCCACCAAAGCTTTCCACTGAAACCGAAGCCGGTTACCCGCAGCTTCTCTAACGAACCACACGCCAATATCGCGCCCATCTCACAGCACTTTACCTCAAAGCTAAGCCGCTTTCGCCGCCATTGTACAAATCCTATAAATCATAGGGAATGGCTTTTATCGAGGCCTGTCGATGCGACGCTCAGTTGATACGACGGATGGTGGGTTGGTGCAGTATGGTTGTATTTTTTTTTATTGTTTGCGTTTGACTACACACTGCCTGATGTTAAGCAGATATGCGGTCTGGGATGTAACACGCTTACTTAGAAGATACCTATTTACTCGGGATTTGAAGACACCTACGAGTACATTGTACTTTAGCGGGAAGACAGACTCAGGCAAAGCGTTCCACATTCTGGCAGTTCGTATGAGGAATGAGGACTCGAAACGCTTGGTTCTAACGCGCGGGATGTCCACCATAAAAGGGTGACGCTTTGGTCGCGTCTGTCTAGCCGTACGATAGAAGAAAGGGGCAAGTGGGGCCAGATTGTGCAACTCCTGGGCGCACTCTCCGAAGTGTATCCGATAGAAGGCTGATAGACACGCCACCCTACGTCGATGTAATGTAATGATGAGATTAATAATAATAATAAGTTTTCTCGCACTCACACAGAACAGACTTGTTTCGGTCATTCTTCAACTTAGCCCCTTTTTCCTAGTTACCGTACACCTTGTTATTTTTATTGCTTAGAATTAACACCCATTCTCTGAATGGCAAGATTCTACGTATCCCGGGCTTGCATAATCAGTTATTTTATCAAATTAAAGAAAAATTAAGGGACGGTAATTAGGAAATAATCAACCAAGTGCGAGTCGAAATCACGCACGAAGGGTTCCGTACTGTATGAGAGCCCCCTTAAATATTTAGGGTTCGCTGTATTTTTAGGGTTCCGTACCCAAAGGGTAATAATCGTTTAAGTACGAGTCGGACTCGCGCACGGAGGGTTCCGTACTGTATGGGAGCCCCCCTCAAATAGTTATTTAATTTTAATTTTATTATTTATTTTTGAAGTGAATATAAAACTAAATATTCTGTGAAAAGTTCAAGCATCTACCTGTTACCATTTATAGAGCGAAAAACGTCTAAAATTTCAGGTTTTTTGTGTGGGAGCCCCCCTTAAATATTTATATTATTTTATTTTTAGTATTTGTTGTTATAGCAGCAACAGATATACATCATCTGTAAAAAATCAGCTGCCTAGCTATCATGGTTCATGAGATACAGCCCGGTGACAGACAGACAGACGCACAGACGGACAGACGGACATCGAAGTCTTAATAATAGGGTCCCGTTTTTCCCTTTGGGTACGGAACCCTAAAAACGGGACCCTATTACTATTACCGTCTGTCTGTCTGTCTCCAGGCTGCATCTCATGAACCGCTATAGCTAGAATGCTGAAATTTTCACAGATGATGTATTTCTGTTGCCGCTAAAACAACAAATACTTAAAATATATTAGAATAAAAATAATATGTAAGGGTCCCAATAGGTCCCATACAACAAATCTAAATTTTTAGCCATTTTTCGCTCGATATCAATAATGATAACAAGTAGACGCTTGAAATATCCACAGAATATATTTTAGTTGCAAGTTTACTTTAATCATAAATAATGAAATTAAAATAAATATTTGAGGGGGGCTCCCATACAGTACGGAACCCTTTGTGCGCGAGTCCAACTCGTAGTTGGCAGATTATTTTGTGTAACTGATAGTATAGGAAGGCAATAAAATTGAGTATGGTGTAAATAAATGAGTAAATTAAGCTCAATGTCGTCGACTTCAAACAAAAAAAATAAAGTTTTATAAATTTAACTTATTTCCGTGCTTTTTTCCATTCATAGCAAATGGCTTTTATCTCTCTGTCGATAGAACGACAATGGTGGGTCGGTGTATTCGTATGGTTGTGATCTAGTGATGAGATTAGTTGTGTGACAGACTTTTGTGGAGATACAGCGAGTTTGAATTTACTATTGAACCCAGAGGTGCAGGATAATAGTCTGTTTGAATTTACTAAGGGCATAGTTAAAACGAATTAACAATTTTTTTTTTTACCGCATTGCAAAATAATAGTATACTAAAATATACTTTTAGGTAACTCAGTGTGTCTGTACCTATCAATGTCGTCACAGCTATCAAAGAATTGATATGTCAATTGACATATCTATAATCTCTAAAGAGACAGAATAAATAAATAAAATAAAAATAAATCACTGACCTAGTAAAATTGATTCTTATCAATGATTAATCTTAAGAATGAATAGATCAATGTCTACGTGCTTCATCTTTCAATTGTCTCTTACCATCAGACGAGATGATGGTCAAACGCCTACTTATTCGTAATAAAAACGTACACATTTTCTTGATCTAACATCCATCCAACCTCCGATTTTCCTTAAAAATACGGTTCCACCACAGCACACCGCAATAAGGTGTCAAGACTCCCCTACATACATATCCACATTTATAGATAATGGCAGCAGTCACGGTGCGTGATAAATTGCTGAGGAAAATAAAAATATCAATTTTCCAAAATGGATCGGTACGATTCGCCGATGTTTGATGGTGCGAGCAACGATTTATCGAATGTGTTCTAATGTCGTTTGAAAAATGACATGCAATAAGCGTTCGGTGTTCCGTTAATCATCCCTGTCTGTCGGGGAAATGAACCGACGGGGAGTTAAGGGGTAGTGTCCATGGGAAGATGTGTTGGAGTTATTTTCTAAGAATAACAAAACAAAATATGTGACTTGACCAGGCTTGACTAAGGACAATGATTTAAATATTGAAATTTAACATTTTTATTATGACTGAAGTATTAATTATAATTTTCAAAGAAGTATATTATGACACTTTTAGAATTATTATTGACATTATGCAAAACTTCATGCTGAAAGTATTATAATGACCAAATATCATTAATTTTATTTTGATTTAAGTTAAATTTGACAGTGTTAAAATGTATTCATAAGTCTGAAAAGGCAAGTTTTTGCTCGTTATAAAAATGAACGAGCTTGTATGAAACTAATGAATAAATGATTATGAATTATGCCTTACTTACCTTTTTTGTTGAAATTATTTTCTACAGACTCCGGGGTTCATGCCTTTTATTTGACTTTTGGAAGGCTATACCTCCACTCTACTACGCACACTATAAAGTACCATCAACGTACTCGTCGTCAAGAACATTTTTCCGTTACTGAAACGCTCTGTGCAATACTGTGCATGGCACATAACGGTGACGGAATGGTCTAGTGCAGTGTTTCTCAAAGTTGTCTGGGCTATGACCCACCTTATACAAGTTTCGAACTCAGGGCCCATTTCTAGGAAATTTTACAGTAATCAATATAAATAAAATACTTTTTAACTTCCCACATCAAACAAGTTATTTTGATCAGATGGATGATAATTAAATTGTTTCCTACGTTATGTCTTCACAGTTTTGACATCAACTTCAACTGGAGTTACTTTTAATCGCAATCGATTTATTAACTACAACAAAATACAATACTACTTTACATGCTAAAACCACATACACTACTACTACATAAAAAGCATTGGATCATCCACAGACCCTTGAAGGTCTAAAGATAATCCAAATGCTCAACCCCACTGTCAGTTGGCAGCGTGCCCAGCATGCTGGCTGCGTTGCCACGCTGAATAATATTTGTTTAATAGTACTAATATTTAGTTTTAATGTGATGGCCCACTAATATTCGCTCGAGCTTCGGAATTATACCCAATACCCATAATTTCGGAAACCCTAGTCTAGTGGGCAGTTTCATGCTTTTCTACAGATAGAATAGTCATAGTCATAGTCATTTATTGCGTAATTATTATTTACATGTCCATTTTTATAATATTATTCAAAAATTCATAAGAGAAAAAATCCAAAATCACAATCAAATAAAGATAATGAATATAATTATTTAATAAATTATAGTACATTTCGTGTACAGCTTTCATTAGGTACATAGAATACAGGAATATTTTTAGGGTTCCGTACCCAATGGGTAAAAACGGTACCCTATTACTAAGACTTCGATGTCCGTCTGTCTGTCTGTCACCGGGCTGTATCTCATGAAAATTTTCACAGATGATGTATTTCTGTTGCCGCTATAACAACAAATACTAAAAACAGAATAAATAAATATTTTAGGGGGCTCCCATACAACAAACTTGATTTTTAGGAGATTTTTGTTCGCTATTAATAACAGCAAGAAGAATGGGGCTCCCATACGGTACGGAACCCTTTGTGCGCGAGTGCGACCCGCACTTGGCCGATTTTTTCCTTACGTTCCTAGCACGGTTGTTATATGCTTCGTTATAGTAGGCAGACCTTTAATCTTATTTTCTTACACCAATAGCTTAACACGGATAGCTTTACTAAGAAATTATGACGAATTATGAACCTTATCCTGTTGACATAGCTCCCTCCCCGCGTCAGACATTCGTCCACAAACAGGCTTACCTCACCTCTGCGAGTACATCGAGGGATAAGTGATAAAACCCGGTATATGAAAAGTAATCCTATTTTAATTACCTGTTTTGATGTATTAATTTAATCGCAATATTTTATTAGTTAGACTGACATTTTATCATGATTTTAGGGTTCTGTACCCAAAGGGTGAAAACGGGATCCTATTACTAAGACTTCGCTGTCAGTCCGTCTGTCTGTCACCAGGCTGTATCTCATGAATCGTGATAGCTAGTCAGCTGAAATTTTCACAGATGAAGTATTTCGGTTGCCACTATAACAACAAATACTAAAAACGGAATAAAATAAATATTAAAGGGTGGTTTCCATACAACAAACGTAATATTTTTGCTGTTTTTGCTCCATATGAATAACGGCAACAGGTAGACGCTTGCTATGGGGCTAAGGGGGTTCCCATAGGGTACGGAACCCTTCGTGCGCGAGTCCAACTCGCACTTGGCCAATTATTGTTCCAATTTTACCTTTTTCATAATTTTGTTGTACAATTTTATTTTATTTTCATCATTTTATTTTGACTATAGAATTACATTTTGACGACCATTTTTGAAATATTAGTGAATTATTGTCTATTATGGGTATAAATTGACTGGAGTAAAGATTTTTTTTTTAATTTTAACATTTAAAGTCTAATTCAAAATCAAATAAATATTACTGTTTAAAGCCAAAGATTTGTGTGCCAAAACATCTAATAAGTGCACAATTTAGTTTTTACTGCTTGAATTTGCTAAAAAATATGTTTAAATAACTAGAATTACATTCATGGATGCCGTGGTGGTATAATGGTGACACCCATTTTACAATCGTGAGGTAGTAGATTCAAATCCTAGTCCCGTACCAATGTGTTCTTTGGAATTTTTGTACGAAATTTCTGTGAAGGGAAAGAAAGAAACTTTAATTTTTTTTTTAAAAGGTTTTAGGTAAAATCAAAGAAAAACTTTATCTATAACGGATTTTAACATAAATTGTTTCGGTAAATTAATTTTTACGCACTTAGCGGGTTTTATCGCCCATCTTTCGACATAATTTAACCACGTCAACAGTGTATATTACTTAAAAGCCTTTACCGCTAGGGGTTGACACCCAAAAAGGGAATAGGAAACTGTAGGGTTGTCGCATTAATGGATAATTCAATGGATTACATTGCAGAGAGATGATTAGCAAGTTAAAGTTCCAATGGACTTGAATGGACAAGGCATAAACCTCTTATTCACAACTTTAAAATAAAATCATGGTGAATAACTATTAGATACTAAGAAATTAACTCTGAAATTGCAATAATATCGATTGAAATATGTTATTCAATACAGAAACCTTATTGACTTTAGACCAAATGCTCGTCGAGAATTCCTTAACATGTTTAATTTGTTCGATGATGTGATACCTATATGTTTTAGGGTGCTAGTTGTCTTCACTATCACTACATAGTATTAAACAAAGTCGCTTCCCGCTCTGTCTGTCCCTATGTATGCTTATATCTTTAAAACTACGCAACGGATTTTGATGCGGATTTTTTAATAGATAGAATGATTCAAGAGGAAGTTTTGTATATATAAAACACCTGTGCGATGCCAGGGTAGGTCGCTAGTTGTAAATGCAATCTATGTGTATAAAGCGGTATTAATTTATAGAGGCAATGCTGCCAGCATTCTGGCCACGTTACCCTCTGCCGAAGGGCTTTTACACTAGGTTTTATTTTATTTTGTGTTTTTTTTTTTTAGTTTAAGTTTTAGTATTAGTTTGAAAATGTTATTTAAGTTTTTAATTGTTTTTCTGTGTAAATAAATTATCTTTATACATCTAGTTATTCATCTACCAGTCGTTGGATTTTTACAGCTATACCTCCCATTATTATAAATTTTGTCGCAAGTAAATTAATCTCTTGTAAAATGTAAAAGTCGATGGTTTACGATTTCAGGTTTCAGAACATAGCAGAAGTTATTCATAACGATGGGTATGTAGAAAAATATAACAGGGTTTAAACAGCATGCATGGTTTAATAGTTTTTAAAACAATTTTGGCAAACTCAGAACAACCGTTCATGCGCTAGGTGCTGATTCTAAGAAAGAAATACTAGACCTCAGATAAGTAAGCAATAACTTTTTATCGAGGTATCCTTACGAAAACACGTAAAACTATCACAAGCTCTCTCAACTGCCCTTATCCTTACATAATATAAAATAAAGTCACTATTTTCGTTTGTTTGTTTGTTTGTTTGTCTGTATGCTTAAATCTTTAAAACTACGCAACGGATTTTGATGCGGTTTTTTTAATAGATAGAGTGATTCAAGAGGAAGGTTTATATGTATAAAAATTCCCGAAATTCCCACGGGAACGGGCACATTGCGGGTAAAACCGCGGGGCGCTGCTAGTCTTTCTTAAACTACACGCAAACCGCACTTATATTCCAAAAAGTAATATTTACAACTGGCTAAATAAGCTGAAAATGTTGTAAATGTCCAATCTTGGCTGTCATGTCTTATATCAAACACTTTATTGCGCAATTTCCAGCTCTATATTGGCTAAAATACGCGTCCGACATTATGCGGCTCTGAGTTAGAAATATATAGAACTGAGTAGGATAACTTTGCTGATATATATTTTGAGCCTTAACTGGACTGTATTGTACCATAAGATTTCAAACGTCATCTGACTCCTGTAATTTCACGTTAATAGATGTAAAAATTACAAGTGAATTTCTAAAATCCATAAGTAGTATTTGTTTGCTTTTTTTTAATATTAAATTTAATTTATTCTTATTTCATTTATACATTCTTACTTAATAAAATATATTAATTTAATTTCACAAATGTAAACCTAAAACTAGCTTATAAATAAATTAGTCGAAAAGCCCGCCCCTGATTGTCCCCGGCGCAAAGGTCCCCATCACACTAGCTGCATTATCGCGCTGAATGGCAACGGCCAACCTCTGCACCAAAAAACAACCGGAGCGGGGGTCACCGTTTCGTTCTCTGATCCGTTGCCCAATCTCACGAATCAGCTTCTTGCCCTCGGTCCCCCAAGAACCCAAAGTCTCAACAGCGACGGGCACAGAGTAATATTGCGCCTCCAAAGCTGCATATTTCTGCCGTTTTCTAGCAGCGGCATCCTTCGCAGCCGCCGCAGGATTGTTTGCTTAAAAATTACAGACGTGTAATAATTTCGTTTACAAATTTGTTATTTTAACCACATTTTAACGGAGTAGATCGAACAAATCTTAAATAAAAAAATTGATCTTTTCTGTAAAAAAAATACATCTAAAACATTGTTTTTAGGGTTCCGTACCCAGAGGGAAAAACGGAACCCTATTACTAAGACTTCGATGTCCGTCTGTCCGTCTGTCTGCCTGTCTGTCACCGGGCTGTATCTCATGAACCATGATAGCTAGGCAGCTGAAATTAAGCTTGAATAATAAAATTAAAATAAAATAATTATTTAAGGGAGACTCCCATACAGTACGGAACCCTTCGTGCGCGAGTCTTACTCGTACTTGGCCGATAATTATTTAATACATTAAGAATACGTCTTATACTTATGATAGTTGTATGGGTTTTTAGAAATGCAAATGCCATATTCAAACTTGGAATTGTGTATATAAAAAAGCTTGAAATTGTGGCCTGTAGGAGGGCTACTAATAAAATCCACCCTCAAATATAAATATCACCCTAATAAGACTAAGTACACAATCCAAGTTCTCCCCTTTTATATGTACAGAGAAGATACGATGATTCTTCTACAATATTTATTTTCATCAAAATCTTGGCTACATACTAATACAACATACCTACAATCTAACTGTTAGTGTACGAATTTATTTTACTTCAGACAAGGCCTCTCTTAACTAGAAAACAAAAGATAGTTACTACAACTATTTCTACGTAAAAAGCAACTGAATCAATCCACAAAGCACTGAAGGCCAGATTTTTTTTAACCCACATCCTGTTGGCATCGTGCTCAGTGTCTTCTATCAAATCTTCATCTTCAAAATCTAAATCTTCATTGATATCGTTAGACCGCTTTCAAAATGTCAAAATATATATTATACATTACAATAATGACTCCAGTAAAGGGTTAAAACTTAAAAATCAAAATAGATGTAACTTAAACAGCTTAGAAAAACAGGTTATCTCTCTTCCTAGCTATATAGCTCACAAACCGAGTGATGGGGTCTTCCCCACTAGTAGTTTCCATAGCGTAGTTTGACTTGGTATTCGTTAGCGATCATCGAAGTTAAGCAACGTTTAGCACGATCATTTTTCGGATCAGATGGCTTTTACAGCTGAGGGCTACCGGGGCTCGGATAACGTGATAAATTGTAGGTCCCGATTGTTTTTACAAGCTTTTATTTACTTTCACCTGTCCCGTTGTCTGTCTGTCATATCAATCAAATCTTGCGAGTTAAATTTGATCCTCTTCCCGGTTTCCGATTAAGCTGAAATTTTGCATACATGTGTAAATCGCATGACAATGCAATATTATGATGACATGGTGCTGATCTGATGATGGAGCTGAAAGGTGGCCATGGGAACTTAGCAATGAAACGATACAACCTCATCGAGTTTGGGCTCATTTGAGTCTTTCAATGGTAACCAGGGTCTGATGATGGAGCTGCAAGGTGGTCCTAGGAACACTGTAACGAAATGATGCAACCCCATCGTGTTTCGGCTCTATCGATTCGTCCTGGCGAGTACTAGTTCAGTAAAAGCTTGTTTGTAAGAAAAAACAGTTTTTTTTTTAAATATAATACTTGTTAGCTATAGCGTTTAGCTATGTCAGCGACCTTCAAGTAGCTTAAAAACTTTGACACCAAGGCTTGCCACGGCCGATACAAACTTATTTACTTTACTCCTTCACTTCGCTCGATCCACGAAATTGTCTTCAAAAACTAATAATGAAATTCTATAATTACAAAGCCAAATACTTTCAAAATTAAATACAAAGCCAAATATTACTCGTATCGTCACATTTCGTTCTGCTTTTCAACTGTGTCTTTATTTGGCACGCAGCCGAGCGCCGGCTTTCTTTTAAACCCTCATTTTTTATCTCCCGTGAACTTTAGCTGCTGAAGTGTATAATTAGCTGCAGCTGTTTAGCATCATTATGCTAAAGCATGTGCTTATCGAAACGAGCACGCGTTATTGATGGAAAGGATTTTGGTGCGATTTTAGAGGCTATTGGGACCTTCTGTTGCATTGAGTTGAGTTAATGCTTGCATTGGGTTAATGTTAGTGCTATGTAAATGCTAAGTAGTCTTTTGTATAAATTGGCTTGGAATATTTGACTTTTGTTGATATGTTTAATCAATGTGCTATTTTAAGACTAGTAGTTCTCTGAACAGTAGATCTCGTGACACACCTCTTTAACTGAATCTTTATAAGCATATATCACGAGTTATATGCTCTTGACCAATTTAGTTCATACTCGTTAACGTCGCTTACCATCAGGCGAGTTGGCGGTCAAGCGCGGACTTATTCGCGACAAAAAAAAACTTTCGTCGCGATTCGTTGAAAAATGCGAGCAGTAGAGGGAAACCAACATCTGGATAGACGAAAGCTAAATCGCCGAGTTGAAACGGAGACTTCGCTTTCGTTCGATCAATAATAGTGTAGACGCACTGCATATCAGTGTATTTGTGTGTCTGTGGCATTATAAAACTACTAAACATAATTATGAACTAACTAGCTTATAACTTGCGTCACATATGTACCTAACACTTGAGCTGTTTATGTTTAGATCTCCCTTAAACTTGAACTATAGTCTTAGTTTTAGTTTTTTGGTGAGTTACTTGTGTGAATCAGTTTTGTTTTTTAGAGGAGTGATAAATCGACAATAAATGAGTTTTATGAGTCGAGATCTCAGTAATTAAGAGACTGTTTTCTTCTTCTTCGGATCCTAATAACTAACAAAATAAGTATGTCAAAAAATTACAATTTGAAATGAAAATGAAATATCTTTATTCGACAGATATAGGTACAAATAACTTATAAAATAACAAAAAATAACAAGCGCCGAAAGGCACTCACTTCAGTTATAAATTTTGAGTGCTGGTAGGACCCAACACAATAAACTTTAACTAAACTTTAACTTTTTTTGCGTGATTTTAAATGTGTAATATTACTTGTCTACCTACATATTCTATTCTTAACATCGTTACAAGTCACATCATTTGTAGAAGCGCTGTCCACCATCAATAAATAAATAAATATTAAGGGTCATCTTAAACACGGTATCTGAAACTAACTAAGCAAAGCTTGTCGTATGGCTGCCAGAGACTGAAATACTACATACACATACATATTTTTAAATACATACTTAAATAGATAATACCTAAATAACACAGAGCAACCACTTATATTCTTCACATAAATACTTGCCCTGGGTGGGAATTGAACCCACACCTTTTTGATCCCGTAGTCAGGGTCACTAACCACTGAGCCACCGAGGCAATCACTTTAGCTCACTATGTTTAGCCATTCCAGGCCTCCCGGTCCGTCCAATTAAAGCTTAATCAGATCAAAGGAGGTCAGTCTAGACCGGGAGGCCTCTGATTCCTCCTTATAATTGATAGCACTGAACGCCTAAAAAGGTTCTTTTACATATTCATTAAGTAAAACTAAGGAAATCCAATTACTTACTCTCGTCTTCATTTGTAGGGACTTCATTCAATTAATTCAAAAGGCTGAGATCTTGGGCGAGGATAAAAAAGGATCGCTGGATGAAAACAACTTCCACTGGCGATTAAGAAGGGGTGTGAAATGAGGTTGAGATTTGACCTTCGATAACTGAATTACCCAACTCGTATAAGATTGGGTGTTGGGAATTTTTACCGTTTGGCACAGTCAGTGTTGCGCGTTTGTATGTGAGGTCTTTTCGTCCAACATCGCTCAGGGTCTTAAATCGAGAGTTTACGACAGTTGTGTGATAATATGCTAGTGATGACATATTGAACTGGAATGCAGTCTTTTACTGTGGGCCTTATGAATAAGCTCAAGGTAGCCCAACGTGCTATGGAGAAGGCTATGCCCGGAGTCTCGCTGCGAGATCGAATCAGGAATGAGGAGATTCGCAGACGAACCAAAGTTACCGACATAGCCCAGCAGATTAGTAACTTGAAATGGCAACTTCTGAACAAAATCCATACATCTATTTATCAACCATAGAACGTCCACTGCTGGACATATGCATCTCCCGTGGGTTCCCAATAAGACCGGTCAGAAGCGGCTTGCATTCAGCGTGATCTTTGATGACGAATTCAATCAATTAAATTTAAAAAAAGTGATTATGTAATTGGGATTGCTACATCGTAGAAGAGTCTACGAATGTTTTATGCTACGTCGTAGATCACTCTACGACTTAACATTTGAAAAAAAATGTAATAAATTATTATAAAAGTATAAATTATTAAAAATACATGCTTTTAAGATCCTGGATATCATGTTGCAGCAGAGTGCTAGCCAAGACAAGTAAAACAAGCCCAAACACGACGGATATATCTTGTTTATTACAGGTGTTCCTATGGCCACCTTCCGACTCCATCATCAAAATCAGCTCCATATTATTACATTATCACGCGATATACATATGTGTGCAAAATTTCAGCTCAATCGGAAACCAGGGAAGTTGTCCAAATTTAATTTGCAAGATTCCACCTGAACTTACCTCTACAAATTTTATGTGTACCTATGTAAATAGGTACATCCATTGCAAGTTAAATAAAAGCTTGTAAAAAGCGTGTTGTTTTTTTTTCCGAAGTACTTAAAACACACATCGAAACGCTTAGATAAAATAGCTATAACAATATGGGTACTGTACAGTACTATATACTCCGCGCCTCACAAGTTGATGGATGTGAAGTTAGCCACTAGCTGCGCAATAGCCAATCAACGTGCTGCTTCCACGTCACGCCTCGTCAGGATTGGCTATTGCGCAGCTTGTGGCTAACTTCACATCCATCAACTTGTGTGGCGCGGAGTATACTGTGCTGTATCAGCCTTCTTGGATCACGCAAGTAACTGACACGTTTTCATACAAAATCACCCTGCAGTTCAAGTAAACCCCGAAAACCAATAGAAGTTCGTTTCCCCAAGAACTATGAAAAGAACTTCGTCAGGCTCTAATAGGATTGCTCCATCAAATGTTCTAACAATTTCTCACGTAGTTATCAAAAGAATTTCATGTAACAAAAGTTGTTCGCGCCCAAGTACAACGTAATTAACTCTTTGGCACTTGTTCTTGACGGTCTTTTAGTTATAGCTTTCTCATTCGCTCATTTCCGCAAGTTTGAGTAGGTACTAAGGTATTGAACTATTAAAAAGTATTGAATCATAATGGGTATGTTAATGGAAAAAAAAGGTTGTTCTAATATATTTTAATTTAACGAGAGAGATCGAAATAATCTGCCAAGTACGAGTTGGACTCGCACATGAAGGAACCGTACTGTATGGGAGCCCCCTTAATTTTTTATTTTATATTAATTTGATTAAAGAAGGCATACAGCTAAATATTTTGTGAATATTTCAAGCGTCTACCTGTTACAGTTATTAATATCTAGCGAAAAAATAGCTAAAAAAACAGGTTTACTGTATGTATGGGAGCCAGCCCTTAAATATCTATTTGATTACGTTTTTTAGTATTTGATGTTACAGCGGCAACAAAAATACAGAATCTGTGAAAATTTCATCTGTCTAGCTATCACGGTTCATGAGATACAGCCTGGTGACAGACAGACAGACAGACGGACAGACAGACGGACAACGGAGTCTTAGTAACAGGGTCCCGTTTTTACCCTTTGGGTACGGAACCCTAAAAACGAATTTTTCATGCGAGGCAAGGTCGCGCGCTATCATTCGTCGTGATAAATGAAGGCAGCCAAATGTGATTGAAGCTTCACATAGTTGACATACTACCACCCTTAAAATAATCGCAGGACTTATAGCTATGTGATATTCTAGACCACATTAAGCTACAAAGTCCTTAACTCTTTGATACTTGTCCTTACGGTAAATGCAAGAAAATGAATCGTTTAGTCCGTACCGATACTTTGTCAGTACTTTAAGAGGCAATAAAGCAACAGTACAATTTATGTGTCCCACTTTCAAGAAACACTGAATAGTGATAGATAGATAGATAAACTCTTTATTGCACACCAAGAAATAAACAAAAAGAAGAAACAAATATACAAAAACAGTGTAACAATGGGCGGCCTTATCGCTGACAGCGATCTCTGCCAGGCAAACTTAGGATGGAGTGGACAGAAAGCGTATTAATAATGGACGGGGTGCGCATTAAATAAAAAGTAAAAATTAGATTATACATCATAAACATACATACTAATAAAATTGATATAAATACTTAAAATACCCAAAAATAAAGAAAACATTCCAAATTAAAAAATAATAATAAAAGAAACCTATGACTTAATAATAAACTAATACATAATTTAAATTATAATATACTACTTACATAAATAACAACAACAGTTACAAAGGTAAAGTATCAACATTTTCTGTAGGTAATGGTTTTTAACCTGATCTTTAAATATGTTAAGTGATTGAGCTTTTCTGACAGTAACGGGCAAGGCATTCCATAACTGGACTGCCTGAAAGGCAAACGTCCGTCCGTAAAAAGTTTCACACCGTGCGGTAGGAGTCTTAAGGGAAAAGTTGTCCTTGGATCGGAGGGGAAGGGAATGTGCATCATGCCAGAAGGAAAAAGAGTCTTCAAGATAGCATGGGGTAGAAAGATTGAAGAGATGATTGAATAGTGATGATATATGAGGTCGAAAAGTTCTTGAAAGGAGACCATACGAGTTTGTAGACACCCTAGGCTGCAGGGGCATCAAGGTCTCACATTAAGATCGCAACATCGCGCTAGATGCAAGCTGGAACTGAGCTCTGTCGTTTTAGCTCACGTCGAAGGTACAATCCTACTAATATTATAAACTTGAAAGTTTTGTATGGATGTTTGTTCCTCTTTCACGCAAAAACTTAAAGATATTGCGTGAAACGAAGTTCGCTGGCTCGAAATATTCTTGAGTAGAGACCACATACCGACAAGCGCAGCATGGGACGTCTACCAACTTGGTGGAAAGATGTCTCTTAAACTGCTTGAACGGTTTTATTAGAGATCTATTGGAGAAGCCTATGTCCATTGTCCAGATTGCCTAGCAGTGGATGTTCTATATGGCTGTAACGACGACAAGGTCTTTAACTCTCTAGTACTTATCCTGATACTAAATGCAAGGAAGTTAGTAGTTTAGATACTTTGTCAGCACTTTATGAGGCAATAGAGTTACAATTTATGTGTCCCACTTTCAAATAGTAGAAAATGTCAGTAATGTTATTTGTTGAGTACGACGTCGTTTGACGGGTAATTAGTTTTAACTATTGTGGGTACGTTAGACAACATTGCAACGTGATTTAAGCTCAACATAGTCATCATTTCCACAGAAGATAATTATTTTTCGCATAACATAGCAAAGCCGCCTTCCATCGTGTACAAAATTCAAATATTTCGCTCGAATTGTTTACATTATTGGTGATTTATCAAAAACGGCTCAGCCGATTTCTGTAAAATTTAAATGGGACTATCTCGAGAGTAACTTTCGAACCTTTCGAGTACCTTTTGAACTAAAAAAGAATTTTTCGATTTGGTTCACAATTGGCGAAATTATCGATGTTCATCGTGTACAAAATTCGGATATTTCGCTCGAATTGCTTGCATTATTGTTGGTTTTTTCAAAAACAGCTCAGCCGATTTATGTAAGATTTAAATGGAAATTAAAGTATACCCTTTCGAACTAAAAAAATAATTTTTCGATGCGGTTCACAATTGGTGAAATTATCGAGGAACAAACACAAAAAAAATACATACACACGAACATGGAACCTCCTCCTTTTTGGAAGTCGGTTAAAAACTAGTTTGTTCTCGACTTTTGGGATATTTAGGGAATATCAATGATACACGAGTGCTTGGTTGACAGAGACTGAGCTTGCTGCAACTTGGTGGTAGGTCAATGTAGGACATATCTGCATTAACAATGCTAAAATAACAAAACACTATAAAAACTTTTCAGTTTGGAAAAGTACTTTAGGTACCTACAGCATTGTAGCTGCTTTTGAATAGTCTACTGTCATCGGAGTTTCTTTGAGACATCGAATCAAGAATGAGGAGATTCGGAAAAGAATCAAAGTTGCCGCCATAAATGATAGTCCACTGGGTTGGCGAGTTGAAATTACAGTAGGCAAGGCACATAGATCGGAGGGATGACAGTCGATGAGGTTTAAGGCTTACCGCAGACGGGCTGGCACAGCCACCGGTGGCCAGCGACAAGCAGTTACCATGAGTTTTAATCTATCTATCAGCCGTAGAACGTCCACTGCTGGACATAGGCTTCATCCATGGATTTCCAATAAAGCCGGTTGGAAGCGGCCTGCATCCAACGCGTTCCTGCGATCTTTATTATGTCATCAGCCTACCTAGTAGGTGGACGTCCTACGCTACGCTTGCTGGTCCGTGGTCATACAGATTTTTCATATCCTTACTAATATTATAAATCCGAAAAGTTTGTTGGTTTGTTGGTTTGTTACTCTATCACGCGCCAACGGAGCAACGGATTGACTTGATTTTTGGCATGGATATAGTATAAAAGGCGGAAGGAGCTTTAGGATACTTTTTATCCCGAAATATTTCATAGTTCCTGTAGGACAGGACAAAAACCCTCGAAAGCGAAACTGTCGCCACTATCACAAAGACGCTAAGTGATTAATTCCTCTATGACGCTAATATGGACTAACGAAACGTCACAGCCAAACGTAATTAGATGACAGGTGACATTGTCTGCAGACTTTTATAAATCACAAGTAGCGTGGCAAGGCGACAAATTGTTTTTCTACCATTATATCCCCTTGAAGAGGAAATAAAGTATGGATTGAAAATGACAACTGACATTAAAATTGGATAAAATGTTATTTTCCCTCTGCATGCTACATGTTACTATGACGTTTAATACCAGGCCGTCATTTTGTCTGACATTAAAAATATTTTTAAATATTCTATCATTAGAGGTTCAACATGTTTTTTTATTCTACCTTTATGGTACAGAATCATCATACTTTAATATTATCAATCCGAAAAGTTTGTTGGTTTGTTCCTCTTTGACGCAGCAACGGAGCAAAAGATTGACCTGATTTTTGGTATGGATACCTATGGTTTAATAGACAAAAAGTGATAATAGGATACTTTTTATATCTCGAGAAAATTCGTGATTCCCATGGGGTAGGACAATAACTGTTTCTCAGCAATGGAGCAACGGATCGACTTGATATTTGGGGTGGGCATAGTTTGGAAGACGGAAAGTGACATGGGATACTTTCCATCCCGAAAAAATTGTGGTTCCCGTAGGACTTAACGATAAATTTTTCTCAGCAACGGAGCAACTTGCCTTGGCATATTGCATGAATATAGTTTGAAAGACGAAAAGTGACATAGGCCACTTTTTATCGCAAAAACTTTAACAGTTCCCGTAGGATAGGATAAAAACTAAGTGAGTGGGCTGCGGTAGCAGCCGTCTAAGCGCCAGAAAGAACCTGTCATGGCAAGTTTAGGACGTTCCCACATATTTCGCACTCCTTCGCGGCACTCAACAGCACTAGCCCAGACTCGGGCTCCATAACGGAGCTTGCGCTCTCGCCATAGTGACGGAGTGTTTCGGAGCACAAGACACATCGTCATCCACCACTCGGGACTAACCAGTACTGAACGTCAGACAGCATTCCAACGCCCTGGTCCCAGTGCAGTGGGTCAGTCATAGTAGCCCAGCGCCTGCCTCTTCAACTGCAGAGGGCAGTGAGAACGGCAATCGCGATACCGACACATCTCTTCCCCTGCAGCCCCACTGCGTCTGCCAACACGTTGACGGCCTAGCGGAAGGTAGGATAGGTGGCGGCACCCACACCACCAGTTCCATATATCCCACCGCGGCCCTTTATCCTCGGCTGTCATATCAGAGTCCAAGAAGCAGCCTTGCTTTATGAAACTAAGACAGGTTATTCCCAGCAAGTAACTGGAGATAGAGAGACAGAAAAGAAGCCACACCCAGCGCAGCAGGAGGAGCTGGAGTTCATATGCCTGGCAGACGGAGCAGCACTAGAGCAAAATCTTAACCGAGAAATTAACATAGTTACAGACGGCAGTAAAATTAAAGGGAAAGTTGGGGCGGCATTATCCATTTGATGCCGCTGAGATCAGTACCCGCAAGCTGAAATTGGCCGATTGGTGCTCTGTGTAACAGGTCGAGTTATTGGCACTTCTTGAGGCTACCGAAAAAGCAAAAATCTTTTGTGACTCCAGGTCTGCACTGGAAACGGTAGTTGGCGTATCTTCCCTCCATCCATTAGCAGTAAATTCAAAGCTAACATAAAGTTACTACACGCACAAAATAAAATAGTGAAACTTTATTGGATTAAAGCGCACGCGGGGATGGAGGGAAATGAGAGAGCGGACCAGCTAGCAAAGGAAGCAGCACTGCACTCGAAGTGCAGACCTATTTAGGATAACTGCCCCGTTTCATTCGTCAAGCGAGAAATCCGAAAGGACTCTCTTGACGAGTGGAACCGGCGGTATCAGGATGGACACACAGCGGCGGTAACCAAAACATATTTTCCGGATGCAAGGGCGGCACACAAGATCGTAAGAGAAATAGCACCAGTGGGAATCATAACTCAAGTGCTGACGGGGCATGGTGAGTTTTCCCAATACTTACATCGATTTAAGTTGAGGGAAAGCCCATCGTGCATCTGTGAACCCACAAAAGAGGAGACTCCACTGCACATAATCTTGGAATGCCCAGTTTATGGAAAGCAGAGATTTGATTTAGAACAAAAAATTGGAATTAATCTAACACGAAAAAACCTTAGAAACAATTTTATCGAATTTTTGCACAAATATTTGTAAAAAAGCAATACTTAATTAGGAACAAGTAGGTATAAACTTTGCTGTACCATTGTAATGTTTATTATAACTGCAAACAGCCAAAAACACTGAAATATAGGTATACTTAGTTTTTATTCATTTGTAATTAAGACCCCTGATCATGTCAGAGATATTTTGCGATATAATAAAAAAATCCTCGGATGCAGCGTCGCAAGAGCGGCACTGCAGCCCGCCTAAGTTGCGACACTCCTCATAAGGCATGCAACCTACCGGCCATCCTCTCAGCTGCTTTAGTTAAAAGCGGCTGAAACTCGAGTGCCAGCCTCTAAGCTTCCTTGGGGGAAAAGACCCAAAGAAGAGGGAGACTTCGAGCGCCGCCTTTTCAGCTGCCTCAGACCTCCCCCACGACAAGGCGGGAATACACGGGGGGGTTGTATATACACTCCAACCGTAACTTAACCAACAAAAGCATTCCTCTAAGGTATTTTGATATTTGTCGGTTAGGTTAGGTTTCGCAGCCGACATAAACATAAGCCAAAATCAAAATACAACGCGGGCGAAGCCGCGGGTAAAAGCTAGTATTTACATAAAGCGGCGCACACGTGTGACCGGTGGCAATCACTCGCTTAAGTAGTGTCTGCGATACACACAGATGTAGCGGTTGCGCGTGGCTGCCACTGTTGGCTGTGGTCAGTGGCCCGTCTGCGCCGAGCCTAAAAGTTCTCTAGTGGAAAATTTGGACCTCATCGAGTGGAGTGGAACTTTTAAAATGTTCTACAATAAACCTTTATTATTTTTAAACTTTCGCGATCTGAACACATTATTATTATGTACTACGGGACTAATCGCGCACTAAAACGAGAAAAATAAATACCTCATAATCCCGACGTTTCGACCAAATTGCATCGATAAGTCTACACGTGACCACGATCGATGCAACTCGGTCGAAACATCGGGATGATGAGGTATTTATTCATCTCGTTTTAGTGCGCGATTAGTCCCGTTGCACATAATATTAATAAACCTCTATTACGTACATACAAGTATAACAACAACGTAATTTTCTACAACACATTTGTGCTATTGACATTTTTTACGAACGTTTCCTAAATTTTCATACCGACGTATCAATAAGGGGTGAGGGCTACGTGAGTCGTAATTCCTATATATTTTCACGTTTTATTGGATTTCTTTCGACCCAATTTAGGATATAGAAGTTGTAAGGGCCCGCTGACGTTTTTATTAGCTGATGGCTTCGGCTTACTTTCTTTGGTTTTGCCTTCTGATGCCAATTTTTGGGTAAAAGCAACCGTTTTCGTGTGTAATTGTGTTATCTTAGTAATAGGGTAAATCCGAATGTGTGTTTGTTAGTTTGTTCCTCTTCTACGCAGCAACAGAGTAACGTATTGACTTGATTTTTGGCGTGGCTTTGAACTCTTGACCTCAGCTACTTCAAGCTTTTAATTTTGCTCCTATTTCATAAAGAGTCTTATCATAAACTTAGGTAAAAAGTATTTCACAGGAGAGTTAAAACAAAACATTTATAAATAAATAGATACTGTCACGCGGTAGGCATGCGATGAGTTGTTTACATCTAAAGCGTGAGTAGTAACTATGACATAAGCTGGAGTTTTATGACGGTCGCGGGTCGCGCTTTTTGTTTACCGTCTATGGTGTTAGTTTTTTTTGTGTTTTTGTATTAGACATCAAAAGGGAAGTCTAGAACTTTCAGGTTGATCACTTTGTCAGGCACAATAGCATCGATTGTTCTAGAGATTTCGAGGCAACTTTTATTCAGATTCAAATAGAGCGATACCTTTTGTTCGACTGACTTATCGTGTTTTCTATAGGAGCGAAAGCATCTCGTGTTCAGTATCAGTGACTAGTTTGTATGAATATTAGTGCCAGTGTGAAGTGTTTTGTGCGAACCAGTTGTATCGTGTATTTTGTAATTATGTGAAGTTATTAAGTGCAAAAAAGGACAAAGTAAATAATCGGCGTTTTAACTGATTATCCAAGAGCCCATATCATAACAAAACGTTTGTTAGGGAAGTACAATGCTAGAGACAAGTCATCCTGATACACAAATGTACATATGAAACTCAATTTATTATTGTCACAGGTAGGTATTAAATTGTAGGCCCCGGTTGTTTTAACCGTTTAGCCATGTCAGAGGCCTTCATGCGGCCTAAAAACTCTGACACCAGGGCTAGCCACCTGGCCTATACGAACTTACTTATTGTCACAGGTTAAAAAAAATCACAACACCGTAACGATACGCATTTGTTTTGTCAATTTTACAGGGATATGTGAAACTTTTCCTCTTTCAACACGCTAGGATTTCCTTTGTAACAATACTCGTCTAAAAGCGTACCAGCGTGGAAAACTGAAAATCTCGATAGGCGCTAAGCCGCAACGTGCAACCATGTTGTGTATGCACCTGAATTCCTTTTCTAGATCAATCTATTTCACTTGCAAAATAAACGGAAAGTTTTCCTGGGCAAGATCGATCTGCTTCTTGTTGTTCTGAGTTTGTGAGTTCTCGGGATGTTAGATAGTATACTTGAGAGTAGGTGATTAGTTTGCATTGTTCTTGGTATTTTATAGCTGTTAGTTTGTAAAACGCGTACGCGTTTAATGCGTATGACATCGTAACTCAAACGGAAATGGTACGAGAAGTTTTTTTAGTTTGTTTGTAAAATTGAGTTGCCTGTAGAATGCACGTGCAATTAACGCTTTGTTGCAATTTAAAAAGTAAAATTAAAAAAAAAAACCTAAATTGTGTATTTTACGATTCCTTGTTCCGACATTAGGCCTAATTATGAAGGCGCCATCGTAAATTTAAAAGCAGCGTAAAATGTGTTATCTCTATCAAACGCCTGAAGTGAAAAAGAAACAGAAATATTCTAAATAGCTATTATAATTACAATGGTGCCTTCATAATCGAGCCTACTGTCCGTACAAAAGGTAAAAAAATACTACTAGCACACCCGGCGAACTTCGTTTCAAGTGATATCTTTATTATTTATAGCCTATGTGTTATTCTGATGTATAAGCATTATTTTTGAAAAGTATCATTGTCAATTCGTTCAGTAGTTTTTGCGTGAAAGAGTAACAAAAATCTATGCATACTCACAAACTTTCGCGTTTATAGTATTAGTAGGAAATACAACTTGTACGTATAATACGAAAATACCTACTTAGTTCCTCCGTCGCGTAAAGATTGTTTAGTCAATTTGCAATTTTAACCCCTCTAAAGGATTTGTGATTGGTCGATCTCAAATTTTCATTTCTCCATTCATTTTACTATCATTTTGGCGACGCTTATACCTACACAATAATTTACTGTACGATGCAATTATGTACATCTCAAATAATGAGAAAAAGGTCTTCCATTCGTCCCAGTTAGTACGAGTAAAAGTAGGCTGACAAGAGATTTCTAAATCTGCGAACATTTTTCAAATGTCGCATTGAATTAAATATGAACACTAAAATTTCAGCAAACCTTTACAGCTTTAATATAGCAGCAGCGTTTCCATTGAACTTAACACAAAACTTAGTAAATAGAATATCGTATATTCAACATGACGGCTCAGCCCGGGGCCTCTAAACGAATTACGAGTCAACACAGCATTTTAAATGTAATTGCTCCGATGGAAACACCGTTTTATACTCCGGCTGTTAGCCACTGTTGGAGCGAAATAAGCGCGACTATATAAATTCTAAATTTTGCCCGCGGCTTTGCCCGCATGATATTTCGAGGCCCTACCTTACCACCCTTAATAAAGGAGGTGGAAAATAAAAAAACAAAAAAATTCGATTTGTCATTTTTTGGAGCGCACGGTAGAATAGCTCACAGATGGCAGAATTTTTCCTACTTACTTAACACTTATTGTTATAATATGGAAAATTTACGCAATATCATTGTAATTTATAGCCTATGTGTTATTCTGATGTATTGATTAACCTATACTATTTACACGTCATGTCATGACGTGTAAATAGTATTTATGAAATAAATGATAAGTAAGTAAGTTCGTATAGGCCGGGTGGCTAGCCCTGGTGTCAGAGTTTAAAATAATAAATGAGTTATATTAAGTTTAATAAATGATTATGATTAAGCTATATAATTGCAAAGTTTCATCTCAATCCGTTCTGTAGTTTTTGCGTGAAAGAGTAACAAACATCCACACATCCATCCATCCATCCATCCTTACAAACTTTCACGTTTATAATATTAGTAGGATATGCTGTATTCGTTGGGTAAAGTTATGTTCTCAATAACACAAATGGAGTTAGTAGTATACTGTTAAATTAAATCACTACATTGACCAAGCTTATATGATATTTTATTTTAACATAGGTATATCATAAGCTTGTCATGTACTTAGCCATAAAAGAAGTTATCGTTATAATACAGCAACAAGACTAGCCCTAAAGTCATGAAAAAGGCAAAACCGCAAAGAATATGTCAGTTATTCTAGTACTTACTTAACGGTTGAAGTGACAAACTTTTTTCTTATATTATTATGGTTGTGCCTAGACCCTCTAACCGAATTACGAGTCAACACAGCATTTTAAATGTAATTGCTCCGATGAAAACACCGTTTTATACTCCGGCTGTTACCTACTGTTGGAGAGAAATAAGCGCGAATATATAAATCTATGTTGTAATTGTTGGATGAAGTTTTTTTTGATTGTTTTATCGGGAAAACGTACCTTTTTAACTACAACAAAATACAATACCTTGTTCATTATGTGCCAATCTACCTACACTACTACTACTGGATGAAAATGTGTTGTCTCATGTTCTCAATGAAAGAAATAAAGCTAAACTCACATTTCAATTGACTGCCTCGGTGGCTCAGTGGTTAGTGATCCTAACTTCTGGGTCAGAGAGGCGTGGGTTCGATCCTCACCCAGGGCAAATATTTATGTGATGAATATAAGTGTTTGCTCTGTGTCTGGATGTTATTTAGTTACTATTTATAAAAGTATGTATTTTTAATAAATATATGTAGTATATCAATCTCTGGCAGCCATATCACAAGCTTTGCTTAGTTTGGGGTCAGAGGCCGTGTGTAAGATGTCCCCAAAATATTTATTATTTATTAATCATTGGATTACTCGTATCAGCTTGCCGAGTACTTAGCCAAGAAGAAGCCATTGTCCTTATTCTTATAAACAGCTCTTACTACGGAATTAACGCTTAAGGCATAAAAATAAGCTAAACCCAACAAAATTAAAAAAAAATGTGTATTTTTGACCGACAAAACGGAATAAGTACTCAATTCTACGCGTACCTTTATTTTTTTTTAAATGTATAACCACGCATAACTTTTTACAAAGTTGTCCTATTTCGATAATCATTAATTTTTTGGAAAGAATATACTTCGAAATCGGTCCCATTTAAATTTCATTGAAATCGGCTGAGATATTTTGAATAAATCAACAATAATGTGAAAAATGCTACATCGATTCGTGCGAACTATTCGCGAATTCTGTACACGGTTGAAGTCGGTCATGCCATTTTTTGCAAAAAATAATAATGTTTTAAATGGTCAATGGAACATGACTAGTGCAAGTAGAATAAGCTTCTAACCTACTATTCAGGGTTATCTGCTTGCCATGTATTACGCCGAAAGGAGAAGATTAAGGCCATAATATGAATAACTTTTACTATGGGACCAATTCAAAATCGAGAAAAAAAACAGCTGTTCCATGCAAAATTTCAACTCGAAATCGACAAAATGTATGAAATAGCTAATTTTTGTTTCTCGAATTTTGTGTTCTCCTTTTTGGCTTAGTTCAGGGTTACAAGATAACCCTGTATTTTGTACCGTATCAACTTTCAACAGCCCATTGTTGAATATAAGCTTACCTTTTAAGGGCGATTGGGCGATGCATGATAACTGTACCCGGAGCGGAGAAAACACCGCTTTATACTATCTGTTTTGTTGGGAAAATAAACGGAAATATACACTGCAATGTATGTTACATTTTGTTTTTTTTTTTTTTTATTTGAATGTCACACTCCACAGACTCCAGGGTCTGTGCTTTTTAAGATTTACATTTTTTTTAAATGACATTTGAACAATATTGCTGATAACTAAAGGCTTTACAAGAGGACACCAAAATGAATATAAATCTAATTTTCTTTCTCTTTAAATACGATTTTAAACTACGATTAAATTATTTATTCCCTGGTGGTGGTGGTTCCCTACATTTTGTTTTGGTTATGTATTCATCTCAATGAACTGAACGGGATGTCTCTTCAATGTATACGAGGTAATTATTTTTTCATCGTACATCAATTACAATAAAGAAACAGTACTTTTGTACAAGCCGTGGTGGTCTAGTACGCCGTGGTGGTCTAGTGGTTGTATCGCTGGCCTGTCATTCTTGAAGTCGTGGGTTCAATTCCGGTCCCGTACCAATGAGTTTCTTTGAAACTTATGTGCGGAATTTCGCACCACTGGCTTTTCTGTGAAGGAAAACATCGTGAGGAAACCTGCAGACGTCCGTAGAAGAAATTCGATGGCGTGTGTGAATCCACCAACCCGCATTGGGCCAGCGTGGTGGATTTGGCCCAATCACCCTTCGTGGGTAGGCCTACGTCCTGCAGTGGACTATTATAACAAGGCTGGTACAGTACAGTACTTTTTACGATCTCCGACTAATCGTTAAGTTTTTTTTATACTCCTGCACAACGAGATAGATACTGTATAATATTCTAAAGAAAAAATCAACAGGTAAAAAATAAACAGTATAATTACAATACTGTACAAGCAATAACATTTATTTGTTCTTATTTTTCATACCTATTTCATTTTCACAGAGAATTTTATTCGCTTTAAATAAGCGGGATCGCACACAGAGAGAATACAAAAGCGGAAACGTATACACAACGGTACCATCTGCACTGCTATTTTCTATACGTTATACAAGGTTATCCAAAAATAACGTACTAAGCCGAAAGGAGGCAATACAGACCATCATTATGTGTCAACTTTTACTACGGGGCCAGCCCGGAATTCGAGAACAAAAAACGGCTGTTTTATACATTTTTTTGATTCCGAGAATTTAGCAATTTTAAAGTAGCTGTTCCGTACAGCTGGTTCAGTAACAGTTTTTTAAAAGGTTTCATTTAAATTCACTAGTTTTTTTGGATCAAATCTATTAACTGAAATTTAATCCCCTTCCCGTGGACAGATTGATAAGATATTTGATACTCAGCTTTAGTTCCGATGGCAATAGAAGTACAATTTTTTGTTATCAATATTGACGTAAATACAAGATGGCCACCGCCGCTACATGGTGGGTTACATTTTTTTATACAACCCCCTCTATAATGGTATCAAATGAAAGGGCTTCTTATGGAGAACACAATTTTTAGTACACAACTGGCAGTGAGCATTTGGATTATCTTTAGACCTTCAAGGGTCTGTGGATGATCCAATGCGTTTTATGTAGTAGTAGTGTAGGTAGTTTTAGCATATAAATTAGTGTTATATTTTGTCGTAGTTAATAAAGACACTTTTGCCAGTTAAAATAAAATAGTAAAACAAACTAAAAACACAAAAATAAAGTACGTTAAAAACTTTTTTAAATTAGACGGTTTTATGCACGAAAAGCTAAAAAATAATAACTCAAAAATAAAATCGTGGGGCGCAACGTCATTAATGAAATCTTCCAAGCAAAGGCCTTGCAATTTTATTACTGACTTAATATTTTTTAGCTTTTCATGCATAAAACCGTTTAATTTAAAAAAGTTTTTCACCTATTTTATTTTCTCGAATTCTGGGTTAGCCCCATACTAAATTTTGTTCATAATGATGGTCTTAATCAACCTCTTTAGGCATTATACAAGGCAAGCATTTAGTCCTATACCTATATGGCTTGGTTTATTTAACAAAGCTTTTAGTAGGCACCCAGAAAATACATAGGGATCCATATGGACGTCCTTTTGCTAATGGATGGATGGATGAACAGAAATTACGCTTACATCTTCTGTAACTCTGTAAAACCGGGTACGAGTAATAAAATTACACGGTTAATCTTACGACTATTTTATTTCCACGAAAATGTTACTGCAAATCGAATGTGACTTACTTTGTAACAAGTTACCGTAGAACTTAAATAAAAGCTTCTTTTAAGTTAGCAATCAATCGTGAGGTTTTTCTATTTTATTCTATTTATAGTACTACGTTTAAACTTGTATAACTTATGTAAATTTAGACAATAATAGGATGTCCACTGCTGGAAACAGGCCTCGCCTGGTATCCAGCGTATTTCAGCGATCTTAATAAGGTCGTCCGTCTACCTTGTGGGTGGACGTCCTACTCTAGGCTTACCTATATATGTGGTATCCACACGACAACTTTTCGACCTCATCGGTCATCAGTCTTTCGTGTTATTTGCCCTGCCCACTGCCATTTCAACTTTCTAATCCCCTGGGATATGTCAGTAACTTTTTCTTCTACTTACTAAGTAAACTCGTACAGGCCGGGGACTAGCCCTGGTGTCAGAGTTTTCAAGCCGCCTAACTAAGGCCTCTGACATGGCTAAACGGTTAATATAACCGGAGCCAACAATTTCACGTGTCATGTGAGCCACGGTAGCGTACAGTTGTAAATGCCACCCGCGATCACCCATCCGAAGGCTCACATTTCTTCTACTGATTATTTCACTTGTGATTCGATCTCGCAGAGAAACTCCGAGCAATCTTGGAAATAAATTTACTTATTTACAGAGATTTTACTGGCCAAGTCGTTTGAAATAATGTCTGATGTTGTTTCAGGAGGACGAGCGACAGAACGATGAACGCCTCGCAACCCCACCCCGGGGTCAATGACACAACCAGTAAGTCACCTTACTTATTATTCAACTTTTAAGTAAGTGAAGGTTCTAAATACGCGTAGTTATGTTTATGTGTGGGAGTATGCTAAAAAAGTCTTTGCTATCTATGAATCAATTTTTGATATTTCTTATTTATTTTAGCAAATATTGTACTTATTTAAAAACAATAGATTATGATGTTCTTTAGTACCTAGCTACGAAACTGATCACAAAAATAAATTCATAAATCGAAGTAAAAAATACTTCTATTACAAATTTTGTCATTTTATGTAAATCGTGGTCATGCTGAATCAAATTCGATTTTTCTTGCAATTTTTTTAAATTAACATTTACCTACAAGCCATCGTGGCCAGCGTGGTGTGTATGGCCCAATCAACCTTCGTGGGTAGGCTAACGTTCTGCAGTGGACTATTAAATAGGCTGCTACAGTACAGTACAGTATACAGTACCTTCAAGACTCCAGAAAAATAGGTTCTAGATCACTATAACAAGGCACAATTGTTGGAAATCGTTTATCACAATTGGTTTTGTTGAGCTTTAATACTTAGTGTGAGTCAAGTATACTTAGTAGATAGGTAGGTATTTAAACAACATAAATTCTTCGACTGGTAGAAAAAGCTGTACTCTCTACTACGAGTATAGTACCTGATTTGACCTTCCATACTCAATAAGAGATCAGGCGGTAGGGCCCTGGCAACGTTGTTTACTATTCATTATTATGGCCAATTGTCACGGAATGTATTCCCGGGGATGTCCGGAAAAATGGCCGGGATCGTAGGTCCGGAAACCGTTACTTTGTTATTCAGAACATGCTTCTTAGCGAAGTAAATACGTGCGCGTCCGTCCAGATTCAGGGATAGACTCCAGTAAAGCGGAGAGATGATATGCGGAACTATATCGCCCCTTCGGCGTGTCCGTCAATGGCGACCCCTGGCTAGAATGTTAGCGGTTGTGAGCTTTTATGTGAATCACCAAACCGAATTTGTTTTTTTACCGACGAACCGGAGGAGGTACTCAATTCGACGCGCATATTTTTATATATTTTTTATGTATAACCACGCATAACTATTTTCATAGTAGTCCGATTTTGATAATTATTTTTTTATTGGAAAGAGTATCCTTGGAAATTGATCCTATTTAAATTTTATCGAAATCAGCTGAGACATTTTTGATAAATCAACAATAATGGGAAAAATGCTACATCGATCCGTGCGAAATATTCGCGTATTCTGTAAACGGGTAAAGACGGTCATGCTATTTTTTTTCAAAAAATAATGATGATAGATCTTTTGTAGGGCGCACAGTGCAACTGGCCACTGGTGTTATATCTGTAGGTATAGGAAGGCTTTGGGCGGCTATTATTGATAAAACGTTTCGTATCCTGATCTTGTAAAAGCTTTTCCACAAAGTTGGCGACAGCCTTATAGACCCACTCTTGCCTCTGTTGCGCCAGCTCTTTCCAACCTTCGCACGGGATGTCAAGTGCAGAAAGATGTCGCTTTGGCACATACTCATACTAATAGCGTAGATAATGCCCACCAGGTTCTCTTCCCCTCCTTCAGTGGAACTAGGCAGACCATTGCAGTACCTCAGACAACGTATGCTGCTGAAATGTCTTATTTTCTTTTTTGTCGCAAATAAGTCTTCGCTTGACCATTAAACGCCTGATGATAAACGACGATGTGATTTAAAATGAAGCACGCAAACTGTGAAGATATTTGTTAACTCAGATTTTCAAAAATTTCAGATCACATCTCTCAGGAAACAGAAAAGCTAGCAGTCGAGGGGTTAGTACAGGTTTATCCGTATATTGAAACTACAGTAGTATCCGTATGGCTCCATACATTTTTGTACAGGGCCCCTGGAGAAAACGAAGAACAACTAACGAAACTGTATGAAAAGCCAGACGCAAAAACTGTACTAAAGGTTCTGTTCTAATCTCTGACCGTATGGGTCAGAAATTGTCTATGACATAGCCTCAGACCAAATAAAAAAAAGACGTGTAGCACTCGGGGACTGCCGCGGTAAAGCTATTGCATTTCGGAGCAGCTCGTCTCGATTCGTGCGAGTTTCGTAGAGTCGTACAATACGTCTAATCGCACACAACGCCGTGTCGAAGACTGCCGAACTGAAACGACGTTAGACGATGCACGGCCTTCAAGCCACACCTCCTTGCCCGTCGGAGTGGGGAGCGTGAGGTTTTTTCGTTACGGAATTTCTGGATTCGGTCACCGCGCTCAAGGCCCGCGATAGAAGCTATGCAATATCTTAAAAATCGAGACAGAACGTAGTGAACAGACAAGTGAGGCCAGTTTTTTATACATGTGGTGAGTGCGTCGGTGTTGCGCCGCCATAGTTCGACTGACGAGCCAAGGCGTAGTTTCGTTGTACGTGTTTATGTGTGTAATTGTGTCTGTACACGGCGAGGCGTAGTTTTTCCGGCCTTACTTGTTTGTTTCTCAACATTCTGCTTGATTTTTTTTTTTGCTCTGAGGGCATAGCTTCCTAAGTACATCTCCTCTCCTCACTTGGTGGAGGCTAGTCCTTATTGGAGTAAATACGTGCGTCCGTCCAGATTCAGTATTGAATTTGCGACTTCGTCCTGAATAAATCCTCATTTTCATCACAATAGGTGCCGGAAACTTGTAATATGAATATTGGATGGTAAGATGTAAGACATCACTTCTTTTGTTGTTGACTCTCGGTATTATGTTTGACGTACACGAGGCTGGATATGCTTTTGTTTTTTTTATAAATGGGTTAATTTTTAGGGTTCCGTACCTGAATGGTAAATACGGGATTCTATTACTAAGACTCCGTTGTCCGTCCGTCCGTCTGTCCATCTGTCACCAAACTGTATCTCATGAACGGTGATAGTTAGAACGTTGGAAATTTCACAGATGACGTAATATATTTCTGTTGTCGCTATAAACTAAATTACTAAAAACAGAAATAAATAAATATTTAAGGACTTACAATAAACCTGATTTTTAGCCGTTTTTCACGGTGACAAGTAGATGCTTGAAATATTCACCGAATATTAAGATAAATACTCACTTCGATTAAGCATAATTAAATTAAAATAAAATGAATATTAAGGGGGGGCTCCCATACAATAAACGTGATTTTTTGCTCGATATTAATAACGGCAACAGGAAGATGCTTGAAATATTCACAGAATATTAAGTTGTGCATTGTTGTATTGAAGGTAAAATAAATAATTAAATTGAAACAAAACATATTAAGGGAGCTTCCATACGATGCGGAACCCTTCGTGCGCGAGTCTGACTCGAGCTTAGCCGATTATTTAAGTTTTGAGTGATAAGGTTTTTTTGCGCATTTTTTCAGATAACATCACAATCTTATCCACCTTACTTAGCCTACTTTATCTCATTGCTGGGTATTCGTGTCCAGGTGATCTGCAATTTATAGATAATTCGAATACAAACAGGCAACCTACTGGTATCTCTGATTGAACTTAACCAAAACTAAAGTGTTAAGCGATAATTAAAATGGATAGGGATATCTTATACGGCTTTATAACTAGTAGTCCGCCCCGGACTTGGACCTCGCGCTATTCCTATTTTATATCATAAATACTGTGATTTCAAAAAATTATAATAATATTGGTATGAAAGTTGACGACTTCTTTTTAGGGTTCCGTACCCAAAGGGTAAAAACGGGACCCTATTACTAAGACTCTGCTGTCCGTCTGTCTGTCCGTCTGTCAAATGAGTTCTTCAGAATTTATGTACGGATTAAAACATCACTGGCTTTTCGGTAAAGGAAAACATCGTGAGCCAACCTACATACGTCCTACATATACATACGTCCGAAGAAGAAATTCGATTGCGTATGTGAATTCACCAACCCGCACTGTGCCAGCGTGGTAGATATGGCCCAATCACCCTTCGTGGGTAGGCCTACGTCCTGCAGTGAACTATTAAAAAGACTAGTACAGTAGGTATTCGATACTATCGATAGCATTGCCAATATTGAAAACTATTGCATGATTTTAACTATCGATAGTAAACTGCTGAACTTCGATATTTTCGAACTATCGATAGTGTAACTGAATTTGACAGACTATCGATAGCGAAACTATCACCTATCGCAACAACGCTAGTCACAAGCAACATTTATTTAATGTGTGCTTGCGTTATTGCTTCTTTTTCTGAGATTAATGTTCAATTGCAAATAATAAGGTTTTGCTTACAAAAAAAGTTTTTTAATTATTTATTTTCAAAATGTTAAACTGTTTTATTTAACTTCACCCGCCTGTTTTTTGGGTCAAATCTAGTAATTGATATTGACCCGCTTTCCTTTAATTTCGATGAAAATACACAAATACAGTTTCATATAATTTTATGCAATTTTATCCTACTATGACTACTCATTCTTATCCGACTGTCAATAAATAGTACCTCCTTATTCAAAACCTCTGAATAAGGAAAAAAACTCTAATAATTAAAACTCTGACTTTCTGACAACTTGTCAAAGCATCAAAATTTTTTCGGATTTCATATAGATGCAACTGCAAAACCTATGAAGATTTTAATGGTTTCTTTTTAACAGAAAATTTTTTTTTTCGCCCCGCCACCTGACTTTGTAGCGCCCTCTGAACAACTCCCGGCCGGCGGTGATCTGATCCGGTGGTGACGTGGAAGTCGTTAAATCGACTCCGGACCCAAGTGGGCCGCTGCAGGGATAACCTCGTGAAATGGGGATACTCAGAGAGCGCTCAGTGCGAGTGTGGAGCCCCGGTGCAAAACATGCAGCACTTGCTAGCATGCCCTCAAGGCCCAACCTGCACTCTCCAGGACCTGTACCAAGCATCTCCTCGCGGAGTGGCAGTGGCGAAGCGTTGGGAAAAGGCCTTGTAAACAGACATTTGGATCATCGATACGACGAAGAAGAAGAACAGAACATTGAAAGTGCTCATAAAATGTGATGGTCATTGGTATAATTTGTTTGAATATCGGCACGACCCCACCTTAACTGAACATCGCGTGCAAATCAAAGTGCCTCATTTTGTCGACGGACCAGCTCTCAATCGCTTCTACTATCACTGGGGTCTCCTGCAGTGACCTTTCCAGTTCCTGTGGTATCTACTGCTATAGGGTGGGATCCGGCGGCTCTCCTGTGATGGACGGGCCATCTCTCCGAGACACCACTGGGGCATTCTGTAGTGCCCATTCCAACTCCCTGTGGTATCATCTGCTCTCCTGTGACCGACGGGCTAGTTACACAGGTAACAGGGTTTTTCCCTTTGGGTTCGGAACCCTTAAAATGATCAATTGTAGGCCTCTAAAACTGGACCATTGGTTTGCGAGATAATTATATACCTCAACTTACGAGTACCGCTACAATGATGTAGACAAACAAATATTTGGTTAGACAAACACGTAGCTTTTTTCAATTTTCTGATATAATTAAAAAAATTAAGAAATGTTTTGAACTCATGTTCAGTGGGTACTTTCAATGTCAAAAACAGTTTTCGACCGACGAACCAAACCGGAGGAAGTACTCAATTCGACGCGTATTTTTTTTTTTTTTTGTTTAACCATGCATAACTTTTTTTTTTGTAGTAGTCCGATTTGAATAATTCTTTTTTATTGAAAAGAATATACTTTGAAATTGATCCCATTAAAATTTTATTCAAATTGGCTGAGCTATTTTTGATAAATCAACAATAATGTGAAAAATGTAACATCGATCCGTGCGAAATATTCGCGAATTCTGTACACGGGTGACGTCAGTCATGCATTTTTTGCGAAAAATAATTATTTCTTCTTCTCTTTATCGTGAAAAAAATGAAACAATTTATGAAACGAGCTTGATTGAATCTTTGTAATTTGAATATCAACAACTGGATTGTGGACTTTTTCTGTCATAATAGTATGTACAACAAATTTCAAATCATGCGAAAATTCGTGCCTTGTTTTTCGTTACAAACATTTTCGTTCTGAATTCACGTAGGTATATCCATTCATTCATCAGCCATAGGACGTCTACTGCTGGACATAGGCCTCGCCCATGGAATCCCAATAAGGCCGGTTGGAAGCAGCCTGCATGCAGCGCGTACTTGCGATATTTATTTTACCTTCAGTTCACCTAGTCTGCTTGCTGATCCGTGGTCTCCATTCGAGAACTTTACTGTCCTATCGGCCATCCGTTCTTCTATGTGCTCGGCTCACTGTTACTATATTTGCTAATCCACTGGACTATGTCGGTAACTTTGGCTCGTCTGCGGATCTCTTCATATCTGATGCGATCTCGCAGAGAGACACCCGTTAACACGTAGTATGTACATATACTTATTTCTAATGCCAATTACATAACTTTTTTCTCCACAATACGAAGTTCGTCGACCCCAACCTCTATGCACCAGAACAAACCAGTAACTCCATCTAAACTTGCTCTGAATATATCATCGCGAAACTTCCGGACTTATGTGAAATTCTTCGGAAAATTTCAAACAAGATCCAAGATACGAAAAGAAACTCGGAATTTACTCTGCGAGTTATTGACTAATACGGAATTGTGAAGTACGGAAAGAGTTGGATGGACTTGGAAACCAGACTAGTATTTGATCAGGAAAATTGAAACGGTTCTGGGCAAGCGTGTTTTTATTTTTCTGTAGTTTAAAAATACAAAAAAAATGAGAAAGGGTCAAACATACCCATGACGTTTGTAGAATAAAGAAAAATTTAGTTTTTCTTTTTAATTTTTGATTTAGCAATTTCTAGAAAAACGAATTTATTCATCTTTTCCATATTCAATAGTGCCTCGTTGGAAACATGCTAAAAATAAAACATTTCGCTGATATATCTTTTAAATAATCTGAGAATTTTCCGGCCAGAAAAAAACGAAATAATTTTTAAGGCATTGTAAAAACACTCAATAGTACACCGCTATGCATAATGTGGTTAAATGGTGAGGTCCTTTCAATTTTGTAAATGTTAATGTGTAGGATACGTATAACACATTAACATCGTTTAATAATAGCACTTTTTTGCTAAGGATACAAAGCGCTTTACATACCTACTTGTGAACAAAACACAAAACAAACTATGAAAATCTACCATAAATAAGTAATCGCTTTTGCTCTTCTCAGTTGACGTACTTCCGCATGTAACGTAATAACATACGTTCTGCCTTAAAAAAACACTAACTTACTTACCAAGCCTGTAGTATAAAAGAATCAAACCGGCCCACTTACACGTCCCCAAAGAAACCCATGTAAATTTTTAAACGCAAAATCTCATAACCCGCATAATGAAGCTACTGTCCTGTCGTTAAAAAATAAATTTTGAACTGTCCCAAAAAGGTGTTCCACCTTCCGGTAGCCGGTAATTTTGGTGAATCTGCGGTTAAAAAATTAAAGCATTGTTACACGGGGTTCAAAGTGGCTAAATTGGCTCAAAGGCCGACCCTTAATGGTACGTGAGAGAAATATGAAATTGGGTGAAAAATTGACAATCTAACCATTGCATCCCGTGGGAGTTTGCAGTCCAGTCACGCGCAGTCAAGAGTTACCGAGGCTTACCATGACTTTGGTTCTCGTACCCTTTTGGCGGATATAGTAGGGGAGCCTTAGATGGAAGCATTTAGCTCTATGTTATCTGCGCGATCGAACCCCAGGAATGAAGAGATCCGTACATAAACCAAAATTACCGAATTGTCCAGCGGATTAATGAAAAAAAATTCAAAAAACCTTAGTACTAAAAAACTTACACCTAATTAGAACAGAATACAGTTTACTGAAATTTCATTTTAAACAATCGGTGTTTACACTGGGGCTCACACTAGGGTAGCCTGTGTCGTGGGCTCCAGGCTCTTCCACTAAATAGTAGTTTTATTATGCAAGATATTGGATTGGCCAGTTGAAGTGGCTGTGTGCAGGTCACATTGCTTTTTAGCTCTTTTCCTTTAAATCACACGTTGCTTTTTAGGGTTCCGTACCCAAAGGGTAAAAACGGGACCCTATTACTAAGACTCCGCTGTCCGTCTGTCTCCAGGCTGTATCTAATGAACCGTTATAGCTAGAAAGCTGAAATTTTCACAGATGATGTATTTCTGTTACTGCTAATAACAACAAATACTACGAGTAAAAGCAGAATAAAGTTAATTATTAAGGGGGGCTCCCATACCACAGACATGATTTTTAGCCGGTTTTCGCTCTATATTTATAAAGGTAACAGGTAGATGCTTGAAATTTTCACAGAATATTTAGTTGTATATTTACTTCAATAAGTAAATAATAAAATTAAAAGAAAATAAATATATAAGGGTTTTCAAATGTTTAATATCCAATACAATACGGAATCCTGGCTGATTATTGATTTTAAACTCTGCTGCATAGTCAATCTGACCAACAGACTCGTTAAATGACAAATTAATAGCTCATACATATCCTAATACTTCAGCTAGTATTTAAAGGTAGTTGTTCAAGCCAAGACACATAGGTGAATCATAACAATATTCTTTTCCCTCTTGTATAACCGTAATGTCGAGCATAAAACGTATTTCACGTATGTCATATGATCTTCAAAATCCAATAGTTTTCTCCGACGCGGCAAATTTTCTGCGTGGGCTCCCCCGCTAGAATCAAAGCAGTGATTTGTTTCAGGACAGCTTTGGATTTGCATTAAGGTGAGTACATACTACAGCATTTTCTGGGGCATTTGTATGTAATGTAACGTTCTTACGAATGGTACAATATAGGTAAAAGTAAAGTGTCCAATGTATGTAACGTTGTGCTTTAACTCAAAGCGAATGTGCATTTCGGATGTTAAAAACTAGTCAAAAGAGCAAAATTCGTAAGAGCAAAATTCGAAAAAAAATAATTACAATTTATTGTACCTTGCATTAAAATAAAGCGCTCACCTTGCACTCGCGCATCGCCCATGCTCGCGTAAAGGCTCGACGCAATGTTACACTAATACGATCCTTGGTTTGTACAACAGGCATGATGACTGGGTACAAAAAATTATTATTATAATCCGCGAGTTAGATTATCAAAAAAATTTGGACACGTATTTTTTCTTTTCTCAATAAAACAACAAATGACAAAGATAAACTTGGGAGTGGGGGTCGTGACGTCAAGTATCAAGTCTATACATTTGTATGACACTCGTGACGTCACGAGCACTTTAACAAACTATTTCTTCATACGTTTTTGTTTAATTTACATAATAATTATACATTTCTTATGTTTTTTAATAATCCATCTGATGGACTAATTATATTTTTTTATTCATCATGCCTATTGTTGTAATAGCAAAAAGCCGGTCATGGTCTGGTTCGTGAAAAGGTGATTTATTATGACATATCATAGAATGGGTTGTTGTTCTGTTACAAGTAAATCCTGCAGTCTATACTCACCTTTAGTAGTTCAAAGTGGGATTATTTCGCGGAATCAAAGTTGGAATCTCAACAGGTTTGGTTGCCTTTTGAGTTATAACAGGCTCTTGTTTTGCTCGTTACGAGAGTTTGTTTATAGTTGTGGTTAGCTAGTGGTTAAGATGATCTGGAATTTCCTTTTGATTCCGATGATAAATAACAATGTTTTGTGATCTGAGCTGAGAAGCTGTATAATATTTAGATACTACTTTTTTGTTACCTACTTGAAGGCTGATAGAATCGACATGATGTATTAATATTTTTAGTTGTTATTTTCCCAGTCATTAATTTTAATCTTGCGTATTAACTAGACACGCCACTATAATTATTATAAAAATAGCTCTTTTGTCATGGGCAGTCGATATTGTTATGTGGCGACATACTGCGCGCATAATTTGCTCACGGATATCTATACCAATATTATAACGATTGTTTGTTTGTTTGCATCGAATAGGCTCCAAAACTACTGATACAATTAGAAAAATTCTTTCACTGTTAGGAAGCTACGTTATCTCCGGTGATAATAGGCTATATTGTACTTTTTTAAATAAGGGATCCTTACTAAAAATCCCATAATGTAAGCCAAAGTGTAAAAAAATACCTGAATTATTCTTTACATTGCGCGCGCAGGGGAATCTATTGATGATATAACAACATAATTATTTTTCGCAAAAATAGCATGACCGACTTCACCCGTGTACAGAATTCGCGTATATTTTGCACGGATCGATATAGCATTTTTCACATTATTGTTGATTTATCAAAAATGGCTCAGCCGATTTTGATAAAATTTAAATCAAACCAATTTCGAATTTTTTACTTTCTAATAAAAAAGGATTATTGAAATCGGACCACTACGTAAAAAGTTATGCGTGGTTATACATAAAAAAAAAACGCGTCGAATTGAGCACCTCCTCCGGTGGTGCATCGGTCAAAAATAAAATTATGTACTACGACTTTGTAGAACACATCGTTACTAACAAAAAGTGTCGCAACAGTATATGTCTAACTACTTATTATAGCTAAGCCAAAATATGTGTCTTTTTTTTTTACTTAATTGATATGCCGCCCAAGAAAAAGCGTTTACCTAATTTGTATCTTGGTATTAGTCCGCATCAAAATTTATTTATTATTTATTTAAGACTAATTCAACATTTTGATATTTTTTTAAATTGTTCAATTCGTACATTTCATTAGAAAGATATTACGAGTTTAAACATATAAGTATTAGAAAAAAGTCGCCGCTCACCCAGCTCGGCTAGCTAGGCATCACTTTATTATCTCCGCTATTTCTGTAAGTACATGTACCGTACCTAAGCCTTTTTTAATAATCCACTGCAGGACATACGTATACCCACGAAGGGTAATTGGGCCATATCCACCACGCTTGTCCTGGTACTGTGCTCTTGTATGATGTTACTTAGTTACGTGGTAGGTATACGAGGTATAGGCAAAACAATACTTATAAAATCTGTATTTTTTACCCAATCGTACCCGAGCGAAGTCAGGGCGGGCAGCTGGTTTTGAAATATGTCCGAAAATTAAATGCTTATGTTTTTGAGCAATTCAAATAAGAGTCTATTATTTCGTGAACATTTGGGGTCATCATCCCAATTTTTTGATTGTACATTATTTCTATCATTCTTTAGTTTAAGTATAAAAACTGAACTTTGACTTTAACACCTACCAATCTTAAAACGCTATGAACATTGATCAGTCAGTAGTTTTCTATTTAGCTACATTTGGCCAGCGCCCAAAAGCCTACCTAATTGACATTGATTATGACGGATCTCCCAGAAGTGAATTCAATACATCTTGATATGACGCGACGATATTGGAAACAGACGTTTACTAACTATATTTTAAACAATGCTTTTTATTTGTGATCTACATTAGTGGCATTTAACTACGGACGGTGGCTCGGATGACACGTTAAATTGTAGGCCCCGGTTGTATAAACCATTTAGTCATATCAGAGGCATACAGGCGGCTTAACACTGACTTTTGTTATAAAAAAAAAATAAACGCATTTGGAACTTCCTAAGAAGAATCGTTTTCTGTACAACATTGCAAGCCTTTAGGAATTAAAACATACTAAACTTGTGATATTGAGAAAACGCCTGCAAGAATTTTCACGCCTATTGCTTTTCGGTGAAAATCTGCCTACTACTGTAGAAAGAAGTCCAGGACAGATGTTATAGCGGCAACAGAAATACATCATCTGTGAAAATTTCAGCTTTCTAACTATCACGGTTCATGAGATACAGCCTGGTGACAGATAGACAGACAGACGGACAGAGGGACAGCGGAGTCTTAGTAATAGGGTCCCGTTTTTACCTTTTGGGTACGGAACCCTAAAAAGCTACTCATGACCCACTTACTCTTCGTAGCTTGGCCTATTAAAATAAATATAAATCCAGAGTGTGAGAATTCGTGACCTCTCCGCGCTCCAGTATTATTTCCGGGGTACAGCAGAAAAGAATGAAGTCAGAAATAAAGCCGCAGACATATTTATCTTGTGATAAAATCTCGGCATTCTTTATGTAAAGTACGGGTCAACCGTCCTTCCAACATAAAGCACAATAGGGTAGTCATATTGTTATATTACTTAGGACAATACGTCATGACATCTTTGCGATAAAATAATTGAGTTTCTAGGAAATAATTACATACTTACCTCTATTATTTTTCGCCAAAAATCTGCCGTGTGCAGAATTTGAATAGTTCGCACGGATCATTGTATCATCAACGTAGTTATTTTTTTACAATATTGTTGATTTTTCCAAAAATGACTCAGCCAATTTCAACATAATTTAAATGTGACCATTTCTGAAGTGGTAGATAACGCTTCAGAAATGGCAAACAAAAAAAAACATCAAAATCGGTTCGTAATTGGCGGAGAAACCGCGTAACATCGGTTCAGTTGAAAAAAAAAACATAGTCTAACTAATAACCTCCTTTTTTGAAGTAGGTTAAAACGGGGATAAATAAAGGGTACTTTAAATATAAAACAAACCAACTTCCAAAAAAGAGGATCACAATCATTTACTTGGAAGTTTTTTTCGTTTCTTTGTTTCGTGATTTTTCGGCGCTTTTGTGACTACTATTTCAATCTGTAGAGGGACGTGGAAAATGGTCCCGTAAATCCTTACTAATATTATAAATCCGAAAAGTTTGTTGGTTTGTTGGTTTGTTACTCTTTCACGCACCAACGGAGCAACGGATTGACTTGATTTTTGGCATGAACATAGTTTGAAAGGCGGAAGGAGCTTTAGGATACTTTTTATCCCGAAAAATTGCATAGTTCCTGTAGGACAGGACCAAAACCATCGAAAGCGAAACTGTCGCCACTATCACAAAGACGCTAAGTGATTAATTCCTCAATGACGCTAATATGGACTAACGAAACGTCACAGCCAAACGTAATTAGATGACAGGTGACATTGTCTGCAGACTTTTATAAATCACAAGTAGCATGGCAAGGGGACAAATTGGTTTTTCCACCGTTATATCCCCTTGAAAAATAAAGTATGGATTGAAAATGACAACTGACATTAAAATTGGATAAAGTGTTATTTTCCCTCTGCATGCTACATGTTACTATGACGTTTAATACCAGGCCGTCATTTTGTCTGACCTTAAAATATTTTTAAATCTTCTATCATTAGAGGTTCAACATGTTTCTTTATTCTACCTTTATGGTGCAGAATCATCATACTTTAATATTATCAATGCGAAAAGTTTGTTGGTTTGTTCCTCTTTGACGTAGCAACGGAGCAAAAGATTGACCTGATTTTTGGTATGGATACCTATGGTTTAAAAGACAGAAAGTGATAATAGGATACTTTTTTATCTCGAGAAAATTCGTGTTTCCCATGGGATAGGACAATAACTGTTTCTCAGCAATGGAGCAACGGATTGACTTGATATTTGGGGTCTTCCAAACTATGCCCATAGTTTGGAAGACGGAAAGTGTCATAGGATACTTTCCATCCCGAAAAAAATTGTGGTTCCCGTAGGACTTAACAATATTTTTTTCTCAGCAACGGAGCAACTTGCCTTGGCTTATTGCATGAATAGAGTTTGAAAGACGAAAAGTGACATAGGCCACTTTTTATCGCAAAAACTTTAACAGTTCCCGTAGGATAGGATAATAATCGGCCAAGTGCGAGTCGGACTCGCGCACGAAGGGTTCCGTGCCGTATGGGAGCCCCATTCCTCTTGCCGTTATTAACAGCGAGCAAAAAAACTCTTAAAAATCACGTTTGTTGTATGGTAGCCCCCCTTAAATATTTAATTTTATTTTATTCTATTTTTAGTATTTGTTGTTATATCGGCAACAGAAATGCATCATCTGTGAAAATTTCAGCTGCCTAGCTATCACAGTTCATGAGATACAGCCCGGTGACAGACAGACATACGGACATCGAAGTCTTCTAGCCGTCTAAGCGCCAGAAATAACCTGTCATGGCAAGTTTAGGACGTTCCTACATTTTTCGCACTCCTTCGCGGCACTCAACAGCGCCAGCCCAGACTCGGGCTGCATAACGGAGCTTGCGCTCTCGCCATAATGACGGAGTGTTTTGGAGCACAAAACACATCGTCATCCACCACTCGGGACTAACCAGTACTGAACGTCAGACAGCATTCCAACGCCCTGGTCCCAGTGCAGCGGGTCAGTCATAGTAGCCCAGCGCCTGCCTCTTCAACTGCAGAGGGCAGTGAGAACGGCCATCGCGATACCGACGCCTCTCTTCCCCTGCAGCCCCACTGCGTCTGCCAACACGTTGACGGCCTAGCGGAAGGTAGGGTAGGTGGCGGCACCCACACCACCAGTTCCATTTATCCCACCGCGGCCCCTAATCCTCGGCTGTCATATCAGAGTCCAGGAAGCAGCCTTGCTTTATGAAACTAAGAAAGGTTATTCCCAGCAAGTAACTGGAGATAGAGAGACAGAAAAGAAGCCACACCCAACGCAGCAGGAGGAGCTAGAGTTCATATGCCTGGCAGACGGAGCAGCACTAGAGCAAAATCTTAACCGAGAAATTAACATATTCACAGACGGCAGCAAAATTAAAGGGAAAGTTGGGGCGGCATTATCCATTTGGGATGATGCCGCTGAGATCAGTACCCGCAAGCTGAAATTGGCCGATTGGTGTACCAGGCCGAGTTATTGGCACTTCTTGAGGCTACCGAAAAAGCAAAAATCTTTTGTGACTCCAGGTCTGCACTGGAAACGGTAGTTGGCGTATCTTCCCTCCATCCCTTAGCAGTAAATTCAAAGCCAACATAAAGTTACTACACGCACAAAATAAAATAGTGAAACTTTATTGGATTAAAGCGCACGCGGGGATGGAGGAAAATGAGAGAGCGGACCAGCTAGCAAAGGAAGCAACACTGCACTCGAAGTGCAGACCTATTTACGATAACTGCCCCGTTTCATTCGTCAAGCGAGAAATCCGAAAGGACTCTCTTGACGAGTGGAACCGGCAGTATCAGAATGGACACACAGCGGCGGTAACCAAAACATATTTTCCTGATGCAAGGGCGGCATACAAGATCGTAAGAGAAATAGCACCAGTGGGAATCATAACTCAAGTGCTGATGGGGCATGGTGGGTTTTCCCAATACTTACATCGATTTAAGTTGAGGGAAAGCCCATCGTGCATCTGTGAACCCACAAAAGAGGAGACTCATGTGCAGTGGCACATAATCTTGGAATGCTCAGTTTATGGAAAGCTGAGATTTGATTTAGAACAAAAAATTGAAACACGTAAAAACCTTAGAAACAATTTTATCGAATTTTTGCACAAATATTTGTAAATAAGCAATAATTAGGAACAAGTAGGTATAAACTTTGCTGTACCATTGTAAGTTGTATATACACTCCAACCGTAACTTAACCAACAAAAGCATTCCTCTAAGGTATTTTGATATTTGTCGGTTAGGTTAGGTTTCGCAGCCGACATAAACATAAGCCAAAATCAAAATATAACGCGGGCGAAGCCGCGGGTAAAAGCTAGTAAATTATAAAGCTTATAAATATGTTAGGTATAGGCAAGAATCATATAGGTTTAACTTTGATTCAGCTTTATTCAAGCAACGTAAATCAATCATTAATAATAATAATTTTGATGAATTATCAGTTGTAAAATCTCATACCGGAACGAAAGCCTTTTAGAGTGAATCTAAGTAAGTAAGTAACTGAAGGTAATACGATTTTAAACAATGGATTAAAATAAGATTTACTTAATGACATTTGGTGTCTACATAATTATTATAATATACTTATAATTTCTTCTCGTCCGATATACCTCAGTGCCTCCAATCAAAGTGTTCGACCAGTGTGTTTTGTTACCAGTGATGACTTTTGGCACTGAAACGTGATCTTTTACTATGTGCCTTATTAATATGCTCCATGTTAGTAGCCCAACGAGCTATGGCTCTCGAATCAAATATGAATACTATTGCCTATGTCTAGCAGTGGACGTCCTATGGCTGATGGATGGATGATTCTTATAAAGTTATATTTACTTCCTTATTAGTAAAGTACTTTATACCATCATTGTACCTGTACCAGACCTGTACCTTTTCAATAGTCCACTGCAGGACGTAGGCCTACCCACGAAGGGTGATTGGGCCCACCACGCTTGCCCAGTGCGGGTTGGTGGATTCACATATGCCATCGAATTTCTTCTACGGACATATGCATGTATTCTCATGATGTTTTCCTTCACCGAGAAGAAGAAGACAGTGGTGTAAAAATCCGTACATACATTCCAAAGAACTCATTGGTACATTTGTACACTCACCGGGATTTGAACCTACGACCTCATGATTATGAGGCGTGTGTTACTACAATTAGACCACCACGTCTCTTACCATCATTACCTATCATTATTTTCATAACACTTCTGGGGAGCTAAACCACAAAACAAAGCTAGCTTCCCATAGATCTAAATTTAGAAGCCTGCAGGTTCGCAAAACGGGTATTTTCTTCGTAGCACCACAAATAAATAATCTTCAAGCCAGTTTCTTTGGAGCCCCTTTCGAGCTCAAAGTCCAATTACGTACTAACTGAAATGCAAATAGAATTTCCACAAACGTTTGCGGTTTGAATAAAAAATGGTCAAGGGCGAGACCATTCTAGTTACAGGGTTCTCTTTAAGAATATGTAGAAGCAGAAAAGCGTAACTTGGTCAAATCGCAGTGTTGGTATGAATTATTGAAGTCTTATCTAGTTTTTTTTGACCGACGAATCAAACCGGAGGAGGTACTCAATTCGACGCGTATATATATTTTTTTATGTAGAACCACGCTAACTTTTTTTTAGTAGTCCGATTTCATTAATTCTTTTTTATTGGAAACAGAATACTTCGAAATTGGTCCCATTAAAATTTTATTGAAATCGGCTATGCAATTTTTGATAAATCAACAATAATGTGAAATATGTAACATCGATCCATGTGTAATATTCGCGAATTCTGTACACGGGTGAAGTCGGTCGTGCTATTTTTTTGCGAAAAATAATTATTTCAATATAATTCAGCTAGGATTGTTACTTGTTACGATTATTATGTATTTTTTCACTAGTTATAGCGAAAAACTGTAAAAAAATTAGTAGTCTGGGTAATAATACATTTTTAAGAATTATTCGGTGGCAAAAATACATGAAAAATTAGCTCGTAAGTATATTCATTTTTGGAAATTTGTTTTACTTGTTTTGACTAAAAGCACTTTTATTTGTACTAGCTTTCATCCGCTGCTTTGTCAGCATAATACTTTTATTTTCGGAAAATATTAATCAAAGGCTCTTTACAACTTTTATACAATTTACCTATACCAAAAATGAAGTTGATCCGTGGTTCCATCGCTACGTGAGAGAGTCACAAACAAACCAACAAACACAATTTAGGATTCAAGCACAAGAACATCAGTAAAGATTTACCAAAACTTATGTTTTTCCCTATTTATTGGTAGGCAAGAGTATCATTACTTTGCAAATAGTTTGAAGTTGAACCAATTGCATTTTACTTAGATTTTATGTAGAAAACGTTCATACTTACTTTTTTACTTACTTATGTATGCAAATAAATAAAACAATACAAAATACACTCCTTTTTGAAACAATCATGTGAGAAGATGAAAAATAAAACAACGGGTAGCACTCCTGGAGTGCCGGCAGAAGTGAAAACTTGCTCCGTCCTTCTTACGAAATTTCGATCATGTTACGTCATGTCCTGACGCGAGCTGAACATTTTTGCCCATCCCAAAAAGTGCACAACGCCGTTAAAGAAGTCTTTACTTCAAAAAACGTTCTTATTTTCAACGTACGGATCTCCAAAGCTCAAGAACAGAGAACTCATTACTCGTTTTTAAAAATAATAACCGTCTGTAGGCGTCGCCACCGTCGCACCTTTTAATTGTCCGCACTCCATTCAATTTAGAAGAGGTATGGCATGCATTCAAATGGAAATGGACTAATGAAAGCATCGGAACGTAGTATTATAGGGTCACCGCTTAGGTGCATTCAGTTATATCATAGACTCTTTATTCGCTGGGAAAAATAGAAGAATGTTGGCTAAGAGCGGTTTCAGATGAGCGTATTTTTCTGCGCGTATACAGTCGTTTCGGCATACGCGCGCAACATTATGGGCCCCATTCGCGATACGTCCACACGTCCATTTGGACTGGCGGACTTCTCGTCACGCCAGGTAATGTTCACTTAAAAAAAATGAACCGTAGCGGATGACAGCTCTAGAATTCATTTTGACATTCTCTCCCCCTCTCAAGCCCTCTTCACCCCCGTCAGAGGCCCGTGCACCCACGTGACCCCGCCCCCGGCGTGCGTGCGGTAGGGATGCTCGATCCAGGTGCGTTGTATCGCAATGGATCGTATCGCAGTGTCGTATCGATCCAGGTATCGATCCGCTTGTTTCGATACGATATTTTGGATCGATACGGTATCGTAACATTATTTAAAAAAATGTAACTTATTGCCTATTGTAACATCAAAGTTTATTTTCCTAGATAAACAGTACTTTTTACATCGGCCAATGTTTAAGTGGCAATGTACGCAGAAATAAAAATTTTGAAAGCCGCTCTGTGTTGAGATGATACGATTTTGTTGTTTCGATACTATATTTTGGATCGATCTAGTATCGTATCATTATTAAAAACAAAACATTTTGTTGTTTTGATACGAAATTTGGAATCGATCCGGTATCATATCATTATTTAAAATAAATAAATTGTGTTGTTTCAATACGATATCTTGGATCGATCCGGGATCGTGCCATTACTTAAAAATACTTGTGTTGTTTTGATACGATATTTTGGATCTATCCGGTGTCGTATAAATAATTAAAAAATAAATTGAGTTGTTTCGATACGATATTTTTATTTTTGAAAATGATCGGTCATCACAAGATAAATCATGCTGAAATCAAAAGTAATTGAAATAAATGACACATGAGAAACTTATTTAACAAAATCTACCCAAATATCTACCTAAAGGGCAAAATCCCTGAAAAATTATTTTAAATTAGTGTAATATTAACTTATTAGTTGTTACAGTTACCTTACTCTGTAGTTAAGAAATGCAATATTAATATTATGGTTAGGTTTCTGTACAATCTATATAATTTTATTTTCAATTAATTCGATTTTTAATATAGTTTGTATCGATCCACTACTGGATCGAATCCCATTGTATCGATACAAATATCGGGTGGATCATATCCTTTCGTATCGATCCAGATCCTTTCATATCGATAGTATCGGATCGGATCGAACATCCCTAGCGTGCGGCCATTGTGACTTGTGTTGATTCAAGTGTTTGCGTTGATTAATTTCCGTCTCTTAGAATCCACAAATATTGTCAATGCAGTGCCTATCTTTATTAGTTTGCGATGCGGTACCTTACAGTTTTTTTTGTCGTTGGCTTGCCTGCGTTGATGAGAAGAGTTTGCGTCGATTAGTTTTCGCCTCTTCCATCCCACAAACATTTTGGAAATGTATTGAAAGTGTTGTGTACCCGAATGCAGCAGTTTACAACAGGACGTTAAAATGCATAAACCTTCAAATGAACAATTAAAAACCCAGTGGTTGGAGTGCTTAGCCCTTGAAGATGTTGGTGAAGTGAAGAACATTTTTGTTTGTCCCAAAAAATTTGAGGCAAGATTTGTTTTAAACAATAAAAAATTCAATAAGTGATTCATTGCAGTGTTTAATTTGAATCCTTATAAATCGTCTCCTTAAATGAAATAGGATAGGTATATGTATACCTACAATAAAAGAGGTCTATATGTGTAGCTAGCTATACCGTTATACACGTTATACGTGGATCTACATATATCTATATACTTATAGGATGTTGTAACGTGGATGAATAGTGCGAAATGAACATGCCAAAAAAATAAAAAAAAAAAGATACGTCATTTTCAATTCTAGCATACGGTCAAACGCCGAACTATGGCACATGGCGGTCTGAACTTGTTCTCTTATTGGTTTGTGCTTCTCGTGAATGTCGAAAACGCCATCCATTTCCAGGATGTCATCCTAAAAATGGATGACGTCCACGCCCCCAAATGCATTCAGTATTACCATTAGTGGTTTTGTTACCTTGTTCATGGGCAAAAAATTGTTTCCAGTAGAGATTTAATGGGTAAATAAAAATAGGTTTAAGTGCATTAAGAGTTTCATTCACGCCATCCATTTCCAGGATGTCATCTTAAAAATGGATGACGTCCACGCCCCCAAATGCATTCAGTATTACCATTAGTGGTTTTGTTACCTTGTTCATGGGCAAAAAATTGTTTCCAGTAGAGATTTAATGGGTAAATAAAAATAGGTTTAAGTGCATTAAGAGTTTCATTCAGTGACGTGTTTTTAGTTTTTTCGCTCCAATCTGTAATACAATCTTGCTAGTTTAAAGACCTATAACCTGGTTCCTAATTGAGATGAAATGTCGCATGGATATGTAGGTACATTGCGTGACAACGTAATATTATAACAGCCAGTCCAAGCAGTAATAAAATATAATTTTATGATGCACTACCTATCTTTTTTTACACTCAGTAGGCTAATTATAATATACTCGGGACAAATATCTTTTCGTGGCTGGCAAGAGAATGGCAACGCGGACGTCTTCCACGAACCACCCGTCAATGGGGTAGAAAATGGATGTCATCCAATGGATGAAAACCGTGTGGATGTCATCCATTTGGCTTGATGGTGAATGAATATTACGCGCTTCAAAAACCGGACGCGCAATCGGAAAAAAATCTGATTACAGAGCGGAAATACACTAGCTGCCTTACCACAAAAGATTTAAACACGCTTTCAGCACTATTTGACCGTGCAATTTGTATTGTAAAACAATGTCTAAATGTGCGATTATGAACTTCCGAAAAGTAACGTCAATTTATTAAACAGGTCACTGGCTCTTTCATGAACGACATTGTAAAGAAATATGCTATAAGAATATGTACAGGAAAAGGATTAAGATAAAAATTAAATAATAATTGATGACATATCTGAATCCACCAACTCGAGAACGGACCATAATCTTGGATACGACCCAACCGCCTTTAGAGGTAGGCTTATGTTCAACAGAACACGATAAAAGGCATATACTACTAAATACTTACACAAATGCGTTATTAAGGCTCACAATACCGTTCCATCTATCTCACTGATTTTTATCAAGCACGTTACCAACCCAACAAAATTACCAAAAACCTTTTTCCAAAAATTCTTTTCAAAACTCTATAAAACTCTGTGAAAGCTCGAACAACATAGGAACTTCGCGGTAAAAAATCGTGAAAAATGCAAAACATTTTTCAACTTCAAAAAGTTAATCTACCACTAAACCGTTTCAACCGGTTCAAATGAAACGAACACTTTCCGGAATTTTTCCGGAATCTTGGACTTTTCAGAGATTTAAGAGCAATGTTTCGGAAAGCTGAGAGGATAAATATGAGAGGTCATTTAAATAAGGGAAAATTGGGGGAATACTTAAAAGTTTGCCTTATTCAACAGGCACTTACTTGAGAGGCCGTGAACAAACTTTTTAATTTCATTATCAAATTTTAATATGACGATATTATCAGGCAAATAATTTTACTAACTACAGTACAACTAAATGCTTTAAAACTACATGCTTGTTATTTTGTCTTGTTGTTATATTTTATGCAGCTATAATACAAGCATGTAATATTATTAAGATTCAAAATCTAATATTATCATTGACAGTCGCTACCTGTATAAAAATATACCATGTATTATTTTTTGCGCACCTAAGGTTGTACGCAAAAATAATACCTAATATGTTTTGTATTTTGTTACAAGAAAAGGTGACTTTACTTTAATCGCAACAACAATAACCGCATAAAAAAACTATTTAAGTTCTACTACTTACTACTTAAACCACTACCTACTACATAAAAAAATGGATCATCTACGAACCACTGGTTTTCTAAAGATATTTCAAAGTCACTGCCAGTTGGCAGCATTTGCATCATGATAGCAGCATCACATTTTCATAACCCACCTAATTGGTAACTAAGATTTTTATTTAATTTTATTTTTTACATCCTTATCGGATCCTGATCGGATTATTATTTATTGTTTTACATACTTATCGGTATCTAACCCCAAACTAAGCAATGCTTGTAATAAGCTAGCAGAGACTGATGCTAGTACTTAAAACACAGGTAATTATACATATAGATAACAACACTTAGGCACTGCAAATATCTACGTTCATGGCAAAAATGCTTGGCCTGGGTGGGAATAGAACCCACGCCTTTGTGAACTAGGAGGCAGGATCACTATAGTTCGGCCGTTCAGAGAATGCGTTCCTGACACGTCATCTTGAAAAAATGTTTTTGGCCGATATCTCGGAAACTATGTACTTAAGGGCAAAAAACATTAAGATCATTATTGTAGAAAATAAAATTTCGCATCTTTTGTTTCCAGCAAACTTTTTTGTAAAACTTACCGTTTACGATTTATGGCCCATTTAATGAAATTTTGTTAAATGGACCTTAAAACATTAAATGGTCCATATATCGTAAACGGTAAATTTCACAAAAAAGTTTTTTGAAAACAAAAGATGCAAAATTTTATATTCTACAATAGTGATCTTATTGTTTTTTGCCCTTAAGTACATAGTTTCCGAGATATCGGCCAAAAACATCTTTTCAAGATGACGTGTCAGGAACGCATTCTATGAACGGCCGAACTATAATCACTGAACTGAAAATTGAGGCAATTAAAATATGTACCAACTTAACAATTTGTTTTTGTTTCCCAGATGACGTCACATATCCACCGACGTCTGAGTGGTTTGACAACTGCTCATGGGTGGACGCGGTGTCATGGGGCTGCAACGTCACATACAACGCTACCGTCAGCAACTCCACCGCGACTGACGCGTCGTCGCTCGTCCTCATGGCTGTAACGTCGGTCGTGCTCGCTGTCATCATATTGGCTACTATTGTTGGTAAGTTACATTACAACATCACAACGTCACATACAACGCTACCGTCAGCAACTCCACCGCTACTGACGCGTCGTCGCTCGTCCTCATGGCTGTAACGTCGGTCGTGCTCGCTGTCATCATATTGGCTACTATTGTTGGTAAATTACATTACAACATCACAACGTCACATACAACGCTACCATCAGCAACTCCACCGCGACTGACGCGTCGTGGCTCGTCCTCATGGCTGTAACGTCGGTCGTGCTCGCTGTCATCATATTGACTACTATTGTTGGTAAATTACATTACAACATCACAACGTCACATACAACGCTACCATCAGCAACTCCACCGCGACTGACGCGTCGTGGCTCGTCCTCATGGCTGTAACGTCGGTCGTGCTCGCTGTCATCATATTGACTACTATTGTTGGTAAATTACATTACAACATCACAACGTCACATACAACGCTACCATCAGCAACTCCACCGCGACTGACGCGTCGTCGCTCGTCCTCATGGCTGTAACGTCGGTCGTGCTCGCTGTCATCATATTGACTACTATTGTTGGTAAATTACATTACAACATCACAACGTCACATACAACGCTACCATCAGCAACTCCACCGCGACTGACGCGTCGTGGCTCGTCCTCATGGCTGTAACGTCGGTCGTGCTCGCTGTCATCATATTGACTACTATTGTTGGTAAATTACATTACAACATCACAACGTCACATACAACGCTACCATCAGCAACTCCACCGCGACTGACGCGTCGTCGCTCGTCCTCATGCCTGTGCTCCTTGTCATCATATTGCCTACTATTGTTGGTAAGTTACATTACAACATCACATATAACTACTACGAGACTGACGCGTCATCGTTTATCTTCATGGCTGTAACGTCTGTCGTGCTCGCTGTCATCATATTGGCTACTATTATTGGTAAGTTACAACGTCATCGTCAGCCACCCCACTGCGTCTGACGCGTCGTCGGTCATCCTTGTGCCTGTAATGTCAGTCGTGCTCACTGTTATTATATTGGCGACTATTGTTTGTAAGTTACATTACAACGTCACATATAACTACATACATCGTGACTGACGCGTTGCCACTCATCCTTATGGCTGTAACGTCGGTACTGGCTACTATCGTTGATAAGTTCCAACCTCATATCGGGGCCATACATTGGCTATGTTGACTACAAATGTGTTGATCGGATTGATCTAAGACGATTAATATGAGTCCAAGACCAATCCACACATTGGAGTGTTGGAACCAAGACTATAATTTGTAGCCAACATACCCAATTTGTAGCCGCGGCATCACATATAACTAAATCTGTGTTCAAAGTTGACAGCGTTCATTTCTAAAAGAACATTTCACTATGCTTTGAAAGACATAATTACGTATATACAAACTGCACGTGTGCGGTACAGACTAGGTCCTATCCTACGAGTATTGTAGAGTTCAATCAAAACTTTATTACTTGAGCGTGATTCTTCTTCAGGATTTTATAAATCGATAAACACTGTCTGAATGCCCGTACGAGTAAAAGCATGACTCGTTGTCACGTTCCGACTGAGCGGACTGTGTATGTGAGAGCGCGTAACAAATTATAGAAAGGCATGATCGGCCTAAGCGTTCGACTTGTGAGTTATGACGCATACTCGTATGACAGTATTATTACGCCAAATTATCGTCCGTGAACCAACTCTGTAGTAAACCACAGATATCTATGAACCGTAAACCGACTTTAAAGACTACTCTTTCTCATTCAAAGCACATTAAAGCTACTATGGAAGATAAGCTATTAAGAAAAATAATGTCGTAAAATTTAAACATTCGATACTATCAACTACAATATTTAAAATGAGACTCATTGGACTCTAGCTTAACCTCAAACTATCATCATTATTGGCTCCTGTTATTTTAAATCTAGAAACAACGAAAGAAGGCAGATTATATACTAGAAAAGTACTATAAAATACTACAGTTCGTCTGAACTCAAGTATGTAATGTCTGACATTTGCTAAAATCCAATTACTTCTCATGTAGAATTAAATAGAAATAGCCTAGAAATATAATAAGCTATGTATACTAGCAGAAATAGTGAGATCGTCTTTTGTTCTTCTTAATTAATGGCAACATTGAACAGAACATTCTGAACAATCTCCTTTTTATGTGGGTATTTGTTATACATTACAGTTTATTACTTAGATATAAAAGAGAAATAACAAGATTAAAATTATACTGTACTTTCGTAACATTTGCTCATAAGGATGAATGTAACATCATGTATAGAACGGTAGAGCCGATATTTTTTTCGCGATTTTAGAGCGGTTTCAGATAAGCGTACCTATATTTTGCCCGTTTACGGTCGTTTCGGCATACGCGCTTAGCAGCTCATCAACAAGGCATCAATCCTACCTCCTCTTTTTTGAAAGTCGGATAAAAAGAATTAGAGAACTGTCTAGGAGGCGGAGGCCCAGTCTGGCCGACGTGGCATGAAGAGCAGCGCCGGTCGAACGCTCACGCAGCAGCGCCCCTCCGACGAAGGAGTCGTTCTGGGAAAACTTAGAGACGGTGTTGTGTCTCTCACCATATCCCAGACGCTCAGTTCCTTAGGATCCGGTAGGGATGGAGAACAGTACTTCATCACATATACAATACTACTTGCCCGTCCCGGCTTCGCCCGGGTGCGCTTGGCTAAAGAAGACAGATTTTATAAATATTGTGACTATCACGTATGTGTTTTCGAGTTAATTTATAGCCTATGACACTCGCAAAGAATGTGGCTTGCTATTGGTAAAATAATTTTCAAAATCGGTTCAGTAGATCCAGAGATTACCCCCTACAACCTCACAAACTCACAAACTTTACCTCTTTTTAATATTAGTATAGATCTTTAAAAAAAGCTAGCACTGGTGTCAGAGTTTTTAAGCTGCCTGAAGGTCTCTGACATGGGGCTAAACAGTTAAAACAACCTGAGCCTACAATTTAACATGTCATCCGAGCCACGGTAGCGCTCAGTTGTAAATGCCACCTGCGGTCACTCATCCGAAGACTGGCCGTGCTGATCATTGTTTAACTGGTTTTTTTATGATATGGTAGTAGGTGATGATATAATAGCGGGGACAGTCTGCTGATCCCTGTAAGGTTGAAGACTAGACCTATGATTAGAGCCCAACTGTACTGTACTGTACCAGCCTTTTTGGTAGTCCACTGCAGGACGTAGGCCTACTCACGAAGGGCGATTGGGCTATGATCCAAGCCCAATCACCCTTCGTGACACGCCGGCCCAGTGCGGGTTGGTGGATTCACATACGCCATCGAATTTCTTCTACGGACGTATGCAGGTTGCCTCACGATGTTTTCCTTCACCTAAAAGCCAGTGGTGTGAAATTCCGTACATAAATTCCAAGGAATTCATTGGTACGGGACCGCGATTTGAATCCACGACCTCAAGATTGTAAGGCGAGTGTCATTACCACTAGACCACCATGGTTTTAGAGCCCCACCCTCCAAAGATAACCTAGGTCATTCGTTGATAACTTCTAAATAAAGCTTAACTTCTAAAAGCACTGAACCACGTCTTGTCGGTCCGATTATTAAAAATAAGCCACAAAGAGGTTTCACGGCCTTCATCATGTAGACAGCAGTCAAATGCCAGTTCGAGTGTAAAAGAAAACATCTTATTTTCCCATTTCTGTTGAGCAAATAAAATCGACAGCCCGGGCAGAATTACATCAAACAGAAACGTATAAAATTCCCGTCATATCGGGAAAACCGTTAGGGCTAGAATGCACCAAAAAGAGCGATATACTTTTCAGTACCTTATGGTTTTGTCAGTTTTGCCCGTACCCAAAGAAAAAACGGGACCCTATTACTAAGACTTCGCTGTCCGTCCGTCTGTCCGTCTGTCACCAGATTGTATCTCAGAAACGGTGATAGCTAGAATGTTGATTTTTTCACAGATAATGTATTTCTATTGCCGCTATAGCACTAAAGACTAAAATGAGAAAAAAAATTAGGGGGGCTCCCATACAATATACCTGAATTTTAAGACGTTTTTCGCTCGCTATTAATAACAGTGACAGGTAGATGCTTGAAATTTTCAAAGAATATTAAGTTAAACATTTACTTTAAAAATAAATAATTTAATTAAATAATTTAAATAAATTATATTAAGGGGGGCTTACCATCCTGTACGGAACCCTTCGTGCCGAAAATAATCGGCCAAGTGCGAGTCAGACTCGCGACTCGCACTTGGCCGATTATTTTATTAGATCTGCAATGAAATACAATTTTGCATGAAAATGAAATTGCGCCAACTCGATACCAATAGACGGTGTGTTTATAGTACATTATGATATATGTGTGGTAAGTTGAAAATTACAGCCGAGGCGATATTGCTATAAGGAAGCAGAGGCTGTAATTTTCAAAGCGCACGTATATCATACGACGTTTTATAACTTAATTGCGAGGAAATTACTAAAACTCTGACTTTGAGTGAAAGTCGTGCATCAGTCGAAGCATCGGTGCGTTTTACATTACATTACCGCACAAGTGCCGTAATGTCTCTAACTCTCTTGAGTGAAAGTAGGAGAAACGAGACCACAGAGTTCTGCAGTCGGTGGCGGCGTGCGTTTTACATTACAAATAATGCACAAGTGCGTAATGAAATACATTACGATATTGAAATTGGTGTAATTACAGCCACTTTACGAGCAAATAATGTTATAAAAATATTACAGAAAATTCAGAAATCACATCACTCATAAACTTTTTTAGCCGTAGAACAACCACTGCTGGACATAGGGGAGTGACCGATGGATTTCAAATAAGATCGGTTGGAAGCGGCTTGCATACAGCGTGTCCCGAAACGTTTTATTCCATGAGTTGATGAGAGGCTCTAATGCCAGATTTGATTATCGAGAAACGAAACACAATGGTGAGTAAAGCGACTTTCTTTTCTTCAATTAACAATTTTTTTAACTCGTCTTATACTAAGCGACGTTGCGGTCGAAGATGAAGCACGCAGACCTAGAAGATACCTATTCATTCTGATCTTGAAAAGCTTTAGATCATATCTCTTAGGAAACAGGAAAGGACTGTTCCATGCCCTGGTGGTACGAATCAGAAATGTTGAGTCAAACCGCTTCGTAAGTATCGAAGGAAAATCGACAGTGTAGGGTAGTAATGTGGCGTCTTTCTACTTATCCTGTAGTAAAAAGGGGATGGTAGGATAAGATCGTGCAGTTCAGTATCCACACAATTACAGACTACAAATATTTCTAGCTTCACACATCTTTGCCTCGCTCTCCTCTTTGTGGAGTGTGGGTCTAACCCCGTCAGTTTGAGAAAACCCTCAATCCCTTTGGGACCGACGAAGTGGTCCAGTACGTTTAGTAAGCTATTGATAAACATAAAAATATGTGTGAAACTGAGTTTGAACTGAAACATGACCTTTGGTTACGAAATCATTTAAATAAAAGAAAAATAATGTAAAATATTTAAAATCTAGTTACTTTACGAGACACAGGTTAACAGGTTAAAGCAAGTTCAAATAATTATGTAATCGTTTATTGAGATACAAACGTATTACACCAGTTACATAAATATCTCACAAAATAATTATCAGAAATAAATAGAAAATTATTTTTTAAGCTTTGATTATTTACCTGTCTACATAATCAAAGATTTTTAGGACTAAATTATAAAAATTAAGAATACAATTATTACTACTGCAATAGCATGTCATTACAATATACATATATCAAAAATGTCAAGATTAAATAATCGGCCAAGTACGAGTCGGACTCGTGCACGGAGGGTTCCGTACTGTATGGGAGCCCCCCTTAATTATTTATTTAATTTTATTATTTATTATTGAAGTGTGAAAATTTCAAGCATCTACCTGTTACCATTATTAATATAGAGCGAAAAACGCCTGAAAAATCAGGTTGGTGGTATGGGAGCCCCCCTTAAATATTTATTTTATTTTCTTTTTAGTATTTGTTGTTATAGCGGCAACAGAAATACATCATCTGTGAAAATTTCAGCTGCCTAGCTATCATGGTTCATGAGATACAGCCCGGTGACGGACAGACAGACAGACGGGCAGACGGACATCGAAGTCTTAGTGATAGGGTCCCGATTTTCCCTTTGGGTACGGAACCCTAAAAATGTCCAATTAAAAATGTCAAAACTATGTCATACAATTACTGCAATTTCAATTGTGCCGTATAGGCTATGTTGCTAGTTGTGGTGTCAGTTTAGAAACCACTCAAAGACCATCACTTAAAACAATAGAAGTTTACAAAGGATAACTATTCAGTTTCTCCGAATTTATCAGGACACACGTAAATGCACTTCAACTAGATAGACTAGGGTAGAAGCCTTTAAAAATAATAAAAAGTGAAAAAAAAAATAGTAGGATGAAACCCATTAGAAAAGGAGAGTATTATTATAAAAATGAAAGGAAAAATAATTTACAGGCGATCTGAGGTCGGGAAGGTGTGGGGGGTTTAAGGGTAAAAACGGTTTTTCTCGATTTCCGGCAAAACTATAAGTCCCATCGAAAAAAATCAAATGGCAAAGTTGTAGGTAAAAAAAAAACGTAAAACTTTTGTTTTCACACTTTTTTCAAATAACCTCAAAATTTATGTGAAAAATTCAAAAAACCAAGATTTCAAACCAATTTCTTATTTTTACCTTTTACAAAAATTTTCGTAACGAAATTTGGTGAAACTTACCTTTTTATGTCCTTAATATGTTGTAATTTATTTGATAAAAAATATTTATTTTTTCACCTTATTTTGAATTAATATCGAAAAAGCACCCTAATTTTCAATCGAAAATTCACCCGGCAAAATATAAGCTTTTTTCAAAAAATTGTTAAGTTTTCTGTTTATTGAAATTTCTACTTTCCGATGGTTTTTGGTTATAAAAATTATCCACTCTAGTCTAAGAATGAAGTTTGAAATTCAAAGTTTTTTACAATACACACACCTTACGGGTTTATTTTATATTCACTAAAATCAAGAGGCTACTACTGTCTGACCTCTAAGTCCTCTGTCTGACTTAGCACCATTTTATAGTTTCTCAAACCTTAATAAAATATAAAATACACTTGGACAGTCCTAAACTCACCCGATAAAGTTTTTACAGCCCTATCGAATTATGTTAATGGCAAAAATATATTCGGGCGTTTATACGAAGAGAATTTATTACTCGAAATCTACATACTCATATTTTTCTACCGAAGGTGTTTTTATGGAATGTTGTGTCTGAATTGCTGCGTTTTTATTTTTGAGATAAATGATCAATTGATTAATAATTGAACGATCAACTTACCGAATGATATAACTTCTACAATATTTTTCCCCCTTTTTATAGAGAATTAGTCCCCCCAACCTACAATAGGAAATCGCCGACGACAAAAAATAAAGTTTGTGTAGGTACAAAGCATTGTTAAATTCGTTGGAAAATGCGATCCAGGGCAATTCTGTAAACCGATCTCGTTACTAAGGTGACACGTTCTTGAACCTGTCTCGTTTTTCTGACAGTTTTGAGCTGTCGGAACTGTCAAAAAAACGAGAGAGGTTCAAGAACGTGTCACTTTCTGTTAGCCGATTTCGGCTAACAGAATTGCCTGTGTGAAATATTTTGATATTTTTCTATGTTTATTTTTACTATACACCTAATTACGCTGAACTTTTTGAGACTGTATTCCTTTTAAGAAACAATCTTACACATCCACATTAAGCAGTATTAGAATGAAACCGTTTAAAAAGGTAAAATATATCCTAGTATTTTAATTATCTTTAAACCTTCAGGGGTCTGTGATCCAATTACTTTTTAAGTAGTAGTAATCTAAATAAGTAGTTTCAGCTTAAGTACCTATGTAGTATTGTATTATGGTGTAGCTGATAAAGGCACGTGCCCTATTAAATATATATTCTAGGCATCATTGCTTTCAATGTCCTAAATCTATAATTACTTTAGGTAATTATAATTTTATTATCTAATAGCCATTAGATAAACGAGTAAAAGAGAAATAACAAGATTAAAATTTGATACAGTACTTTAGTATGTAACATTTGTTCATAAGGATTAATGTATATTTTATTAAAAATCCTTCATTACATTAAAAAAACCTTCAACCAAAAATAGCTGTTGCAGTAAAAATACTTCTGAAGCTAAATTAAATTTAGAAAATGTCGTTCTCAAAGCAAAGAAAATGTATTTCTCTCAATGTCCCAAATACCAGAAAATAACATCAAAAACGACCAGGCTTCAAGAGGTTAATTAAAAAGCCATAGGAATTCAATAAGCAAATAGCCAACCACAAAAAAATTAACGGAACAGGCTAACAAAGGGGAATTACCTTCCATTACCGTCCCTTGAAACAAATTAGTAAGAATTAAATGCACAGTCAGTAAATATGATAGAAACACAAGTCACTGTAATCTAGTAGATGAAATAATAATCCTTCTTTACTAATGTTGTAAATTCGTGACTGATCTTGTATTATACGGATATAGTTTAAAGATTGAATAATGACATCCCGAAAAACGCCGAAGCCATAGGTAAACGGTAGTAAAATTATTATAAATGCCGGCAAAACTCTGACACCAGACCTAGCCACCCGGCCTATACGAACTTACTTGTACTCATTGGAAGTATTGATTGAACGTATTTAAAGAATATTTAGTGTTATTACATAATTATCTTTCGCAAAAATGGTACCACTGACTTCCACCGTGTAGAGAATTGGAACAGTTTGCACGAATCGAAGTGGCATAAATGGGATCATTGTTGCTTTATCAAAAACGTGTCAGCCGATTTCGATAAAATTTAAATGGGACCGTTTTAGAAATATACCCTTTCGAAACAAAAAAAATAATATTGAATCGGTACAGCGGCAACAGAAATACAGCATTTGTGAACATTTCAACTGTCTAGCTTTTTTTTTTTTTTTATTCTGAATAGGTTTGCGTTTGACCACATACTGCCTGATGTTAAGCAGATATGCGGTCTAGGTTGTAGCACGCTTACCTAGAAGATACCTATTTACTCGGGATTTGAAGACGCCCACATTGTACTTTAGCGGGAAGACAGACCCAGGCAAAGCGTTCCACATTCTGGCTGTTCGTATGAGGAATGAGGATTCGAAACGCTTGGTTCTAATGCGCGGTATGTCCACCATAAAAGGGTGGCGCTTTGGTCGCGTCTGTCTAGCCGTACGATAGAAGAAAGGGGCAGGTGGGACCAGATTGTGCAACTCCTGGGCGCACTCTCCGAAGTGGATCCGGTAAAAGGCCGATAAACACGCTACCTTACGTCGATTCTCGAGACTTTGCAGCTGCGATATAGTCAGAGTGTCGTTGTCGATCAGCCTCTTGGCTCGCCTCTCAATCGACTCCAGAGCCTCCAGTTGATATTTGGGGGAGCCATCCCAAAGGTGAGAGCAGTATTCCATGCACGATCTGACTTGAGCTTTATACAGACTAAGCAGTTGCTCAGGTGTGAAATACCGTCTCACCTTAGAGAGAACACCAAGTTTTTTGGAAGCTAATTGGGCCTTTGACTCTATGCTATATCTATCTATAGCTATCACGGTTCATGAGATACAGCCTGGTGAAAGACAGACAGACAGCCGGACTAACAGCGGAGTCTTTGTAATAGGGTCCCGTTATTACCCTTTGGGTACGGAACCCTTAATAGTAGTTTATGCAACTGTCATATAATGAAGGGTATTAAAACACGAGTGTGAGTTTATGAAACGAGCGCAGCGAGTTTCATAATAGTAACGAGTGTTATATGCAGTTGCATACACTACTTTATCTTCACTAATAAAAATAAAAAAAAAACATATTGCGAAACATTAAATTCACGCGTACGTGTATTGTCACAGTGAACTTGGCGCCATTAAAATCTAACCAATGAGAGCGCAGCTGCGCGCGCAGGGCCAATCAGGAGCGAGCGCGCGATGTTATAATGAGATTTTACGATATCGATGTGGATATTATAACATCATGTGAAATTGCTTAAATTGAGTGTTTTGTTGTCTGCGCTATAACAGTAGTCATTATAAGTCAAGTATTGGAAACATAAGTAGAATGTTACAACATTAGTGTAGATAAAATGACTTATATTATTACAGCTTCGACTAACTTGTCACAAATGTCATAGTCGCTTGTCACATAGTATCACTCACACAATCATTAATGCTTTTTATGTCACTAAATGGCTAAATTGACTGCCGCTTCCCCCCTTAATTACGACCAAAAATTAATTTTACCCAAATGAAAAATTATCTTTATTTCACGTAATGAAATTCGTTTGAGGCCGCTCCGAGCTTTTGCAGGAAGAGAAGCAATTAAAATAAATTTATTATAAGGCCACTGTTGCAAAATGTTTTGGTGTTATTTTTAGCTTAAACTATAACAGCCTTACCAGCTTACCACAAAAGATTTAAACACGCTTTAAACACTGTTTATCCGTGCAATTTGTACTGTTAAACATTGTCTAAACTGTCTATTGTCTGTAAGACGGTAAGTATTTTTTTCTCATAGTCAAAGCAAGCACGGAGCGTTGAAGTCACGCTAAGTAAATGCCACCTACCGCGTTAGTTTTCGTAACAGAAAATAATATATGATGGGTTTTTTGCTATCACCATAATGTCAGCCATAAAGTCTACCACTAGACACAGGCTTCCCCTGCAGGTGTATACTACGTTTTGCTGTAGTCTTGATCAGTCCCTCTTATTGCATTTTTTATATTCTTTACTATTTCTATATTTCATTCGTTCTTTTCAGCCACAGGGTGTGCCTGTGCACTTTACAGGGTCATAGGTATTAAACGCAAAACCTTTTAAGGGCGGGTAGAGCCGTCTAGTACATCTAGATAAACAACTGTGTACTACGATTTTTGAAAATTCACAAAAAAAAATCGCATCTCCATACATTTTGCCGCGCATTGACGAACTTTTGTATGAAAAAGCTGATTTTTTCTTCGTGATTTTCCAAAAGTCCTAGAACAAAAGTTCCAGATGCACTAGACCATCCCTTAAAAGGTTTTGCGTTTAATACCTATGACCCTGTAAACATATACAATTTCCTAAATTGTCACCCTTGTCACTTACCTACCAGCATAAGTACCTAACATGTAAGACTACAAACAATTATGGGTTGTATTCCTATCTTAACATTTTTAAATATAACATTCATAATGGGTGAATTAATATCGTTTATTCAGGGCTGAAATTTACATTTTTAAGAGACAAAAAATAAGAGGTACTCGTAAGTGGTAGATAGTATTTTTTGAAATTGCACATGCTTGTATTTTTGTGACTTATCTATCTGGTCATATATAGCCAACCAAATTAGGTGATAAGGAGCTGTAAAACTATACCAGCTTAGACCATAATTATGTTAAGAAATAACGTAAAGTAAGAGTGTTGATATACAAAAAAAAAAAACTTTAAAAATTGTAAAAAAATACGCGCCAGAGCACGCTCTGCAACTGAGTGAATTAAATAAAGGAGCTATGCAGTCTCTTTCTCGGTGATTTCAGATAATTATCATCAATCTTCACTTAACAGGTAAGCTCGATTGATTCTAAATTATATTATTTATCGACTATATTATTGATTTATAAATATTCAGTCCTACACTGCATATTATTAATTTAATACCTTTCCTATCCTTTCGGTTTATTTACTAACCCAGTAAAAAGACGTTATAAAAGACAAGCAAAAACTTATTGATAGACGAATGTGGGTCATCAATGCCAAAATATATCTTACAATAGTTTTCTCCAATATTTACTGAGTTTTTCTGAGAAAATATTACTTACTAACAACAGTTCAGAGCATGTTTTATTGAGAATGTTTTAGAATAATAAAATGTTGAAGTTTTTGAATTTTAGGTTTGCTTAGTTATTGAACATGTTATTTGTGTTACTTGTAGCAAACAAGTATTTGTAATTTTATTAGGGTTCCGTACCCAAAGGGTAAAAATGGAACCTCTCTGTTTGTCACCAGGCTGTATCTTATAAACGTAATAGCTAGAGGGTTGAAATTTTCACATATGATGGATTTCAATTGCCGCTATAACAACAAATACTAAAAACAAAATATTTAAGAGTGGTACGTTTGTGGTCCTGTAGAATATGATTTTAACGAAAGATTAAATATATTTATATGATTTCACCTTCGAGCAAATATCTATAGAGTCACAAACGTGCAAAAAAATTGTCCGAGTCAAAATTCTGCCCAGGCTGAGTATTGGGCAGGCTTTTTAGTTAGTCGTAAGGCGATTGCAAGCCGACTACAACACCGCGCGATGCCAAAGTGCTCGGTTACAAGCTCTAATTAGGTGACATAACTTCGAGATTCGAGAAAACGGGTCGTTGTGAATTATTAAACGTTAATATCTAAGTCGGTATGTATGAAGGCACTCGGGCATTTTTTTACTACTTTCACTTAGGGACTGTGACTTTGTAGATATTTGCTCGAAGGATTACACACATATTTGCCCAAAACAAAATAACTAAGGTCGGCACTAACTCAAACATCGTCTAAAGCTATAATGGTGTAATTTCCTAAACACAACTACAATTCCAAACACATTTTAGTCCGTATCAAAGTTGAGCGAATAAAATTAAAAGTTAAAATGGTCCTTTCATCCCGAACACACAAAACTAACTCTGCTGTAACAGCAAAGGGAAACTTTTTCGGTACCAAACTAGTTGAAATAATGAGCAGCCCTGACGACACTATTTGTTAGAACTTGGAGATTTTTACCGACTTCCAAAAAGGAGGAGGTACTATGAATGTTCATCTATACTTACCTATGTATTTTTTGTGTTTTTGTGTAATATTTCATCGATAATTTCGCCGAGCGTAAATCGATTTTTTAAAAAGCTTCTTTAGTTCAAAAGCGTATACTCCCAAGGTAGTCCCATTTAAATATTATCGAATTCGGCTGAGCCGTTTTTCAAAAATCAACAACAATGTAAAAATTACTACACGGATGATCACAGAAGAGAGAAAGAGATGATGGATTCGTGCGAACTATTGTAATTCTGTAGACGGTGGAAGTCGGTTATGCCTTTTGTCGCGAAATATAATTAAATACCTACGTCCAATTTACTCTCTCAATGTCACATTAGTAAAGATTAAATCTATAATTCTTTATTAATCTGCCCCTTTCTTCTATCGTACGGCTAGACAGACGCGACCAAAGCGCCACCCTTTTATGGTGGACATCCCATTAGAACCAAGCGTTTCGAGTCCACATTCCTCATACGAACTGTCAGAATGTGGAACGCTTTGCCTGGGTCTGTCTTCCCGCTAGAGTACAATGTAGGTGTTTTCAAATCCCGAGTAAATAGGTATCTTCTAGGTAAGCGTGTTACATCCTAGACCGCATATCTGCTAAACATCAGGTAGTGTGTAAATAACTAAACAAACTATAAATAACTAATAACTAAACAAACAACGTATAATTGCTGTTAAATATATGTGTGTTAAGCATATTTATTCCAAGCTAATAAGCCCGATTACAGAGGCGCCATCGTAATTATATTAGCTAAATATCATAGTTCTGTTTCTTTTTCACTTTAGGCATTCGATAGAGAGAACGCTTTTTACGTTGCTATTAAATTTACGCTGGCGCCTATGTTATCAGGCTTATTGTATAGTTTTATAGTCTTAACTTTTACCTACTACGATTTTCCTTTTATTATTTCGGAATAATAAGTATCGTATGTCACTTTCAAATCTTTGAACTACATATACCTAGGTAGATATATATTCGTGCCAAAGATTATGTCTATAGGTACGCACCTAGCTATCTCTATTCCGACGTAAGAAAGTACCAAGAAAACAAAATATTTTCAGATTTATTATACCTTAGATTTATAAGTAAGCACTTTAGTTAGGAACCGCAGTTTTTAGAAATCGAAATATGTGTATTCTTAATAAAATCGCTCAAGTACGAGTAGGACTCGCGCACGCAGGGTTCCGTACTGTATAGGAGCCCCCCTTAACTATTTATTTTAATTTATTTATATTGAATTGTTTGTACAACTTAACATTTTGTGGATATTTCAAGCATCTACCTGTTACCATTATTAATATCGAGCGAAAAACGGGTAAAAATTCAGGTTTGTTGTATGGGAGCCCCCCTCAAATATTAATTTTATTCTGTTTTTTGTATTTGTAGGTCAAGCGGCAACAGTAATACATCATATCTGTGAAAATGTCAGCTTTCTAGCTATAACGGTTTATGAGATACAGCCTAGTGACAGACAGACAGACGGACAGCGGAGTATTAGTAATAGGGTCCCGTTTTTACCCTTTGGGTACGGAATCCTAAAAACTAGATAACGTAGCATTTGTTTATTAGGTGTAAACTATGTTTATAATTATATGTTACACACGTTTTAAAGTATTTTTGAAAGCTTTTTGGTACTTTTTTCAACGATTATTTTAAAACAAAAACGGGAAAAATCCTCGTACACAGGTATCGTGTGCCTCAGACGAGCAACCAGCTTTTGTAATTTAAACCGAATTTATACGCACTCGTGTCAAATTGAAAGTGAGGCAGAACTCTTATCAGTAGATTAGATTATGTCCCTTCTATTTTAGGAGGACAGTAGGCTTGGGCACGGTAATGACTAGCAGTATTCCGTCTTCATACAAACGGTTGGAACGCGAATCATAGCTACACGCCTCGGAGTTTGGTTTTGCTAGTTAGTCGCGGCCGCCGTAGTGTCGAACGAACGTGTGGATTTGTAACTAGTAAGCATTCGATTTAGCATTAGATTTATGTTTTTAGGGTTCCTCGTTTTTCTACGGAACCCTAAAAACATCAATAAAACCCAATATGTATTTTTATTGAACGTTTCCTTTTTCATTCACAACGATTTTATTTTTTGTAATAAATATAATAATTTAACATCACAATAGATAGAAAATCAACTAGGTAAGGAGTAAGTAGATGAAATTAAAATACTGAAGGTGGGCAGCCCTAGCGCGGGATACGTTCTACGTGGCCACGTGGCGCTGTAGATATAGCTATACCATTACCGTGGCTTGGGTGCCCGTGAATCGACCACTGTTTACGCGTTTTTTGTAAAACATCGAGAAAATTTCAATACATTTTTGATAATATTTACGTTCCGGGAGAATTGTATTCTCACTCCTTAAATTGTAACAAATGTTATGTATTTGGTGTCAATCGCTTGAGTAAGAAATATTGTACGCTCGTACGTCTTATTTTTTCAGAAAAGTTTTTTTTTTTTCTGCCAAGTTTTTACGACAAAAAATGACTATTTAGAGCCTTTAACTTAAAGGTCATAAAACAACTGTAAACGCTAAGACGTTTCATTGAAATGTTGATTACATGAAAAAAATCACTAAAATCGGATAATATTTAGAGGGCTTTACTTCGAGCAAATATGTATAGAGTCACAATCGTGCAAAAAAAGTGTCCGAGGCAAAACTCTGTCCAAGCTACGTAGTGGCAGGCTATTTAGTTAGTCGTCAGGCGATGCCTAGCCAACTACAACGCCGCGAGATGCTAAACTGCTCGGTTACAAGCACTAATTAGGTAACATAACGTCGAGATTCGAAAAAAACAGGTCAAACAGGGGTGAATTATTTTATGTAAATATATAAGTCGGTATGTATGACGGCGCTCGGTCATTTCTTGACTACTTTCACATATGGACTTCTGCTTTGTAGATATTATAACAGCTTATTGTTTTTGTATGGTAAAGTTGGCGCCTCACGATTGCCTTAACAAGCCTGTTTTAGAGCCCCAAGTTCTAAGGTCACTGAGATAAAAGTTAGAATAATATTAGCGCTTGCGTTTTCATTACTTGTGAGCTAAAATTATAATGAAAGCACGAAAGCGCTCGTTTTGAGTCTATTTTATAAGTTCCGGGCAAATAGCGGACCTAAAATTTGGAGTACTCTGCCTTATTAATGACCTGAGAGTTAGTTAGTCCTTGTTTTATATTTCTATTTCTTTGACAATTTCAATTCATTTAAAAAAAAAAACATAATTCGTATAGCACGGACTAACTGTTGTGTATAGAGCTCATATCTTAGTTTGACTAGGTGTTTGGCAGCGATCACCGAAGTTAAGCATCGTTTGGCACGGTCTTCGGATGGGTGACCGCGAGTGGCATTTACAACTGAGCGCTACCGTGGCTCGGATGACACGTTAAATTGTACATCCCGTTTCAACCGCTTATTAAGTCCCTCCGTGCAGTACCTACAATAAAAACTATTTACAGATTCTTTGATGCCGTGGTGGTCTAGTGGTAGTGACACCCGCCTTAAAATCGTGAGGTCGTGGTTTCAAATCCCAGTCCCGTACTAATGAGTTCTTTCGAATGTATGTACGGAATTTCACAGTACTGCCTATTTAGTGAAGGAAAAGTGAGAAAACCTTCATATGTCCGTAGAAGAAATTCGGTAACGTGTGAATCTGAATCAGAATATGTGAATCCACCTGTGGATTCAACCAAGCCGCACTGAGCCAGCGTGGTGGATAACGCCCTATCACTGTTTGTGGGTACACCTACGTCCTGTAGTGAACTATTAAAAGTGAGTACAGTACAGATAAGCTACCATATACTGCCAACAACGTTTCGTTTCCTGAAGATTGTGTTATTATAACCCCAATCAACCCCTAAATTAATATAATTGGACGTTTCGCTAACAATCCCCTGAATTCCGAACTAAAGATAGTTATTAACTCCAACTAAATCGTACTTGTTCATTCCACAATCTATTCCGCAAGACATCACAGAAATGTACCGAGAATTACTACAAAATATAAAACACTAGCGACCCGCCCCGGCTTTGCACAGGTGTATTATACATATAAACCTTCCTCTTGAATAACTCTATCTATTTTAAAAAAACCGCATCAAAATCCGTTGCGTAGTTTGAAAGATATAAGCATACATGGGGACAGCGGAAGCGACTTTGTTTCAAACTACGAGTATGTAGTGATTAAAGTTTGTGCAAAAAGAGAAGCATCGTAGGTGAGGCCGCCCGTGTGCCATTTTGCAAGCTTTTATTTAGTTTCGAAGCTGCAGAGTCTCGAGCATCGACGTAGCGTAGCGTGTCTATCAGCCTTCTATCGGATACACTTCGGTGAGTGCGCCCAGGAGTTGCACAATCTGGCCCCACCTGCCCCTTTCTTCTATCGTACGGCGAGACAGACGCGACCAAAGCGCCACCCTTTTATGGTGGACATCCCACGCATTAGAACCAAGCGTTTCGAGTCCACATTCCTCATACGAACTGCCAGAATGTGGAACGCTTTGCCTGGATCTGCCTTCCCGCTAAAGTACAATGTAGGTGTCTTCAAATCCCGAGTAAATAGGTATCTTCTAGGTAAGCGTGTTACATCCTAGACCGCATATCTGCTTAACATAAGGTAGTGTGTAGTCAAACGCAAACCTATTCGAAATAAAAAAAAAAAGTTTCACCTGTCCCGTTGTCTATAATCAAATCTTGCAAGTAATATTTGATCCACTTCTCGGTTACCGATTGAGCTGAAATTTTGCATACATGTGTAAATTGCGTGACAATGCAATATGTACCTATTATGATGAAAAGCTGCTGATCTGATAATGGAGCTGGAAGGTGGCCAAAAGAACTTAGCAACAAAACGACACCACCTCATCGAGTTTGGGTTCATTTGAATGGTCTTGGCAAGTAGTTTGTCTTTCAAAGATAACCAGGGTCTGATGATGGAGCTGGAAGGTGGTCATAGGAACTCTGTAATGAAACGACAAACGACGCAACACTATCGAGTTTCGGTTCGTTTGATTCATCTTGGTGAGTAGGTACTTGTTCAGTAAAAGATTGTTAAAAAAAGGTTTTTTTAAATATAATACTTGTTAATTAATTTTGTTACGTTAACAACACTGCTCTGTCATTGTTAGTAGGTACAACTAAAAGTATTTGATACTTGGTAGATACCAATTCGGTTGTTATCAGTACCTATTTCATCAGTTTTTATTATTCTAGTCAAACAACATAAAGGTTCAGGCTACCCACATAGACAACCTGTGCATAGTCGTAAGCTAATAGGTTTAGACTCCCTAACCTAGGTTTACTTTAGTATCAAAACAGAAGTTTGGAGGTTCGGTTATTAGCAACCAAAGCTATCTAACCCTGTTAGCTTAGCATACAAGACCACGACAAGACTTTATCGACATGTGCAAAGGTGACAGATATATGCTTCAACATAACTCTGTCACGTTCTGACACGTCGATAGAGTTATTTTATGGTCCGTATGTTAAGCCCGCTACCCGGGTAGCACGGCAAGGGGAGAAAACCATTTTATCCACTCTTAATGTCAGATGTCATTGTCCATCCATACTTTATTTCCTCGTCGAGGGGATATAATGGTGGAAAGACTATTAGTCCCTTTGCCATGCTTCCCGTGCTGGAGTGGGTAAACAAAGTATGGATAGTGTGGTTACCAGGATTACATAATCTTGTATGATATGCGAAATATATTATGAGTCAAATTGAAGACTACGTGATACATACAATGTAAACTGTGTATAGTCAATAACTAATATATCGTTTGACACTGTTAGTATTAGTTTTATGTTAAAACCGAATGTTTTTACTTTTGTACCTACTAGAAGCTTACATGAAAAGTTTAAACAATCTCTATTAGAATAAAATTACATCTACAACAAATTGAACGGTAAAAAAAAAACTCTGTTAAAATAAAATAGGTGTATTTTTAGGAAATATGATGCCACCAATACACGAAACATAGATGCACGAACACACAGATACATGTACTAGCCTTTTTCGTAGGCCTACCTATCCATAAAGGGTGATGGGCCATATCCACCAAGCTGGCCCAATGCGGGTTGGTGGATTCACACACGCCGTCGAATTTCTTCTACGGACGTATGCAGGTTGCCTCACGATGTTTTCCTTCACCGAAAAGCCAGTGGTGTGAAATTCCGTACATAAGTTTCAAATAAACTCATTGGTACAGGACCGGTTTTGAACCCACGACCTCAAGAATTACAGGCCAGCGTTACAACCACTAGACCACCACGGCTTCATGTACAGATACATGTACTTACACATAAATATACACAGATATTAAACTTAAAGTTATCTTTTTACATCATACCTACATATATTTTTTTACTGTCGGTAGAGTAGTAACCAAAATAGTCTTCCCCAAGAGTGGATCATTAAATCATTAATTTAGTGGAAATCAACAAAACTCAATCAAAATTCAACAAATGTGTAACAACGATACAAAACAAAAAATATGTAATACACATCAGTAAATTTTTAGTACTTACTACAAGTGAAAACACAAAAACTTTGCAAGGCCCGTTTTCTTTAAATCATAGCTAAAAGCAATTTGGTTTAGAAAAAAAATATCTCATCAAAACTGTTCATACAATTGGGGATCCTGCCAACAGACACAAAGATACACACTTACACAGACACGTATTTACGCAGGTATAGCACCCACAAGCAAAACGCCCTCTTTTTGAAAATAGAATTTCATATCTCTTCTTGGCTAGTAACCAAACCCAAGAGCGGTAATCAATGTATAGATAGGGTGGAACTCGGTTTACGTAAGCTCGCGTTGAAGCGCGAAATATATTATGAGGTAAATATACAAGAAATACTGTAACTATACAGATACACGAACACAAAGTTTCAGAAACACCCTTTTTAGGGTTCCGTACCCAATACCCAAAGGGTAAAAACAGGAACCTATTGCTAAGGCTCCGCCGTCCGTCTGTCTGTCACCAGCCAGTATCTCATGAAACGTGATAGCTAGAACGTTGAAATTTTCACACATGACGTATTTTTGTTGCCGCTATAACAACAAATACTAAAAACAAAAACAAATATTTTAAGGGGGCTCCCATACAACAAACATGATTTTTTAGCTGTTTTCCGCTCGATATTAATAAAGGTGACAGGTAGATGCTTGAAATATTAAATATTCAGATAAATATTCACTTAATTAAAATAAAATAAGTATTTGAGGGGGGCTTCCATACAAGAAACGTGATTTTCAGCTTCATATTAATAGCGGCAACAGGAAGATCTCCTTCAAAAATAAATAATAAATGTATTTAGGCGGGCTTCCATGCGGTACGGAACCCTGCGTGCACGAGTCCGACTCGCACTTAGCTGATTATTTTCATTAGGAAGAATAATTATTTTCCGCTAAAATAGCATAACCGACTTCAACCGTGTACAGAATTCAAATAATTCGCACGGATCGATGGATCATCGATGTAGTAATTTTCATATACCTAATTGTTGATTTATCAAAAACAACTGAGCTGATTACGATAAAATTTAAATGAGACTACCTCTGAAGTATGATCAGCCCAACAAAAAACAATCATTGAAATCGGTCCGTATTTCGCCAAGAAATTGCATAACATACATACAAATAAAATATGCCGGCGAATTGAAAACCTCTTTTTTTGAAGTCTGTTAGAAACAGAATTAAACTTTTCGTGGGGTAGTAACCAAAGATTCCAGCCCAAGAGCGGTAATATAAAGTATACTCGTAGATAGGGTGGAACTCGGTTTACATAAGCTCGCGTGAAGTGCGAAATCTGTTGTGAGTAGGTCAAGTCGTTGCCGACGTGAGGGTATGCGGGCGGAGCTTGGTGCAAGAGATGAGAAGAAGCGGAATCTCTCTTTTTGTCACCGGAAATAATTAAACATAAATTAAAAATTTAAAAAACCCCCGACACATTGACAACCATTTTGGGCACATTTGTAGAATTTTGGGTCTTCCATCCCCACTTTAACCCACCATAACTCTTAAACGGCTCTATCGATTTTTATAAAACATAGCTAAGAACACTCTCGATTAAGTCTCCTTTCATCCAAAAAAAACTAAACTGAAATCGGTTCAGTGGTTCGGGCGCTATGATGCCACAGACAGACAGACAGACACACAGACAAACAGACACGTCAAACTTATAACACCCCTCTTTTGCGTCGGGGGTTAAAAAGGAAGAGTATGAATTTTTAAAAATAGCATTATCACGGCTGAAATAATTTATTCTTTGGTAAAATAAATGACAAATCGGCTAAGTGCTAGTCGAACTCTCGCGCCGCTTGATGTTTTATTTTAATTTAATTATTTATTTTTGAATATAATGTAGGTAAACAATCACTCCAAACGCATATACCGGCTCCATTCAGTCGTGGGTAAAAAAACTAATAAATATTCTGAAAATATTTCACGGTTGTTGCCGTTATCAATATCGAGCAAAAAATCACGTTTGGTGTATGGGGGGATCATTTATTTACTAAATTTATTTTTAAAGAAAATAACTAAATATCTAATTCTATATTCTTCTATTGTTTTTAGTATTTGTTGTTTTAGCGACAGCAAAAATAGATCATCTTTTGTGAAAATTTCAACTTACTGGCTATCACGGTTTATGAAATACAGCCTGGTGACAGACAAACAGACAGACGGACAGCGGAGTCTTAGTAACAGGGGCCCGTTTTTACTCTTTGGGTAAGGAACCCCAAAAGCTCGTCCAGCTTTCGTGACTTATACCACGCTAAAACCAGTCTGCATCGGAGAAATCTCGTATTATGAAGAGCATCAGCTCTGCGAAACTATTGCGGCTACATGCTACCCCATTTAAGGGTCCGTTATGCCAATATTAGGTTAAATAGTGGAATACATTTTAGTAAAGTTTTAATAGTTTTTAGGGTTCCGCACCCAAAAGGTAAAAACGGGACTTTATTACTAAGACTCCGCTGTCCGTCTGTATCTGGGATGTATCTCATGAACCGTTATAGCTAGATAGCTGAAATAATTGAATATTTCTGTTGCCGCTATAACAACAAATAACAAAACAAAATTAATATTTAAGGAGGGCTCCCATACAACAAACCTAATTTTTAGCCATTTTTCGCTCGAGATTTATAATAGTAACAGGTAGATGCTTGAAATTTTTACAGAATATTAAGTTTTATATTCACTTCAATAATAAATAATAAAATTAAAATAAAATAAATATTTAAGGGGGGGCTCCCATACAGTACGGAACCATCCGTGCGCGAGTCCGACTCTTACTTGGCAGATTATTTTACTACGGAAACTAACGTTTTTGTCGCAAATTTAACTTAAAGTTTTAAAAAAGAAAAATCACTCACATTTTGTTTTAGATTAGACAGCGGCAAGACTGTTATAGTTTTTAATTTTATCTATTCAGAAATGAGGAGATGTTGACCATGTATGTATAGGTAATTTTATTTAGAGAGTACATCCATGTTACAGACACCCAACCACAGAAGAGAGAGATTAGTTCTGCTGTTCTGTGCGCCCAACAGATTGTCACGTTGAAATGTCTATGGAAAGAGTAAGGTATTGATAATTGAAACCTAAGTGGGAGCTTGAGTTAAACTACTTAAATACAATTTATACATTTTTGCATTGCTGCACGGTGGCAGGTGTATTATTTTGATACGATAATCTTGTTCTTGAAATACACAGTTGGTTTGCATTGGCCGAGTTGCTAGCCCTGTTGTTAGAGTTTTTGAACCACCTGAAGGCCTCTGGTACACGAATATACAAAACAACCGGAACATGTAGTTTTTCCGATTTTGATACACCACACCACAATTAAAATAGTCATCCGAGTCCCAGTTAACACTCACCTCAGTTAAAAATGCAACCCACAGTCATAGAGTGCAATTTGTTTGAATATTTCCTAAAAAGTGGTCTCAGACCCCAAAACCCTAATGTACAGTTCAATCAGCGGATAACCTTCCGTTAATTCCCCCCCATCTGGTCAACGTTGGTCAACGGATAAAATTGTAATCAACTGCAGATTCTTAAATCTACGGTGGCATTCCAAAGGGATGTGTGGTGGACGTGCGGGATATTTTTTCTCGAATTCCGGGTTAATCCTCTAGGAAAAGTTGTTTATGAAGATGTTTCGATATTTTTTTTCATATATCTCGTTCGTTACCTGAAAATTGATGTATGTTGATTTGTGTTTGATCATTTATATTGCGTCTGATTATTTTTTTTCCAGCATCCAAAAGGTTTCTAAAAATATACTAATTGTGTATCTCACTACTTGTGCTATTGTCTAAAGCTGGAAACATACTATCGGACGCGGCTGACGGTCGCGACTGACAGCCGCGACATATAGGTATCTAGATAATGAATGTCCACTGAGCCGTGCAAGCTATCGGACATCAGTCGCGGACGTCACCTTGGGCTGACCTTGAGCGTTCGGACATCCGAGAGAGATCTGGCGCGCCGGATGTTTTAAGACTGTGCACACTGCTAAGCCGCAACCGTCAGCCACGTCCGTCAGCCGTATCCGGTAGTTTGTTTCCAGCTTTAAACTATCTAAAACATAGGCAAAGAAGATTATAATAATATCACACATAAAAACTGCTTGTCAAATCTATATCAAATTTTAATAAAACCTTAAGGAGAACACCAGCGTCTAAGTTAAAAATGAATCCTCCAAATCAGTTTACCTGAACCTCTTATTGTCTCTGATGGTCTGAATCTGTTCTTTTTGGCTAAATACACCACACCTCTTCTAAATAACCATGTGTAATAAAAAGTTCAAGTAACGGATAAGCTTCCATCAATTCCCCCACATTCTACCCCCATTACCTTGATCGACAGATAATTGAGATCAACTGCGGGTTTCTTATCTGCGGAGGCATTCCGAGAGGATGTCCGGGATATCTTTTCCTCGAATTCAGGGTTGATCCTATGGTAAAAGTTGTGCATAATAATGGTCTAAATCACCTCTTTTTGGCTTAGTTCACCTTTTCTAAATAACTATGTGTAATAGAAAATGAAAGTAGTGGATAACCTTTCCTTAATTCTCCCCACTTTACCCCCCTTTAACTTGATCGTCGCATAATTGAGATCAACTGCGGGTCTTATATCTGCGGAGGCATTCCGAGGGGATCTGCGAGTCTGCTGGATAAATATATCACCCTTTCGAAGATGCACCGTGCCGAATGTTGCTTAACTTAGATCGCTGACAAACACTTAATCAAACTACTTAGGCTATGAGCACTACAAACTTAGACTGTGATATGTAGTAAAAAGCTGGCGCACCTAATGGAATATTGAAGTAGATAGATAGATAGATAAATCCTTAATTGCACGCCAAGAAATAAACAAAAAGAAGAAACAAAGATACATAAACAGTGTAACAATGGGCGGCCTTATCGCTGACAGCGATCTCTGCCAGGCAACCTTAGGATAGAGAGGACATAAAGCATATAAGTAATAGACGGGGAGCGCATTAATTTAAAAAAATAAAAATCATTTTATTTTTATTTATTTTATTTTATTTATTTTCCACAATACAACTATCTTGACAGGTTCTATCACCTAAGGCGATAGTATAGCTATACTAATTAAATTAAACATTTCTACCGACATAGATTGTACATCATAAACATACATACTAATAAAATTGATATAAATACTTAAAATACCTAAAATTAAAGAAAACATTACATGAAAAAAAAAGATAACTATAAAGTAGGTAGCTAATTCGCCTCCATTTTACCTACTCTTACCTTGATCGACGGATAATTGCGATCAACTGCGGGTCTTATATCTGCGGTAGTTTTCGAGGGTATTTGCGGTCGGTTCGGCCGAACATATTGTCTAAGTGCAATCAAGTAGTTAGCACCATCGAGGGCAATTTGCTTTGATACTATTGGGATAGGCGAGGGAGGCTTGACACGAAGTGCTTAAGAATTATGCAGCAAGTAAGTAAGCTTGTATAAGCCGGGTGAGCAAGTCTTGGTGTCAGAGTTTCTTAGACGGCTTAAGGCCATATCTAAACGGTTAAACAACCGAGACCTACTTTATAACATTTCTGAGCCACGGCAGAGCTCAGTTGTAACTACCATCCTCGGCTACTCATTTGAAGACTAAACGTGCCGAACGTTGCTTAACTTCGATGATTGCTGAGAAACAGTGATAATAATCCATTAGCGATACAAACTTGTACATATACCTAATATAGTGCAATAAGTCTCTATAAGAATTTAGTAAAAATCTGGCTCAGAGCACCTAATAGAAAATTGAAGTGGTTAATTCGCCTCCATTTTACCTCCTCTTACCTTGATTGACGGATAATTGCAATCAACTGCGGGTCTTATATCTGCGAGAGCATTTGAGAGGATCTGCGGTCGGTTCGACCAAACAAATTGTCCAAGTGCGTTCATGTAGTTAGCTCCATCGAGGGCAATTTGCTTTGATACTGTTGGGAAGCCGTGAAGCCGTGGTGGTCTAGAAGTAGTGACACCCGCCTTACAATCGTCAGGTCGTGGGTTCAAATCCCGGTCCCGTACCAATGAGTTCTTTGGAATGTATGTACGGAATTTCACACCACTGGCGGTGAAGAAAAACATCGTGAGGCAACCTGCATACGTCCGTAGAAGAAATTCGATGGCGTATGTGAATCCACCAACCCGCACTAGGCCAGCGTGGTGGAAATAGCCCAAACACCCTTCTAGGGTAGCCCTACGTCCTACAGTGGACTATTCAAAAGGCTGATACAGTACAGTACTGTTGGGATAGGCGAGTGAGGTTTGATAACAAGTGCTTAGGAATTTATACAAGAGTTTGCATGAAGTGAGTTTGCATAGGCCGGGTGGTAGCTGGTGACAAATACTAAATTTTGGTGACATTTTCTAAGACGCCTGATGGTCATGGCTAAAAGGTTAAATCACCAGAGACTTAAACTTTTATGTATCATCCGAGCCATGGCACCGCTCAGTTGAAAATGATATTCGCAGTCACGCACACACAAACTGACCGTGGCGAAAATAAATGTGCAATATTAAATACTAGCGACCCGCCCCGGCTTCGCACAGGTGTATTATACCTCTACATATATTAAACCTTTTACTTGAATCACTCTGTCTATTAAAAAAACCGCATGAAAATTCCGTTGCGTAGTTTTAAAGATATAACCATAACAAATCAATCAAATCAATCAAAAATTTTTATTGACATAAAATAAGGTACAGGTAAAGTAATGAAGCCTCTGATTCCCGAACTAGCCAGGGGCTGTACTACGGGAACCAGCGTCTTCTCCTAAATAATGTTATCTTATTTATTTCAGAGTGTTAAGAACCCTGATAATATTTATAAGTAATTGTAATTACTGTACATAAAAGGAAAGAGGGAGTAAAATATTTCTTGCATGGATCCTTCGAAATAAACAATAATAATTAATCCTAAAATAATCGGCCGTCAAGTGCAAGTCCGACTCGCGCACGAAGGGTTCCGTACCGTATGAAAGCCCCCCTTAAAATGTTTAATTTTAATTTAACTATTTATTTTTGAAGGGAATATACAACTTAATTTTCTGTGATATTTCATGCATCTTTCTGTTGTTGTTAGTAATATCGAGCAAAAAACACGTTTGTTGTTATGAGAGCCCGCTTTAAATATTTATTTTATTATAAGTAATTATTTATTTTTAAAGTTTCAGAAATCTTTTGAGAAATAAAGTTCTTTAACCCGAAGTGTATATTTAACTAGATATTCTGTAAATATTTTAAGAATCTACCTGTCACCGTTACTAATATCGAGCGAAAAGCTGCTAATTCAGGTTTATTGTATGGAAGCCCCTCTTAAATATTTTTTTAGTATTTGTTGTTATAGCGGCAACAAAATACGCCATCTGTGAAAATTTCAACGTTTTAGCTATCACGGTTCATGAAATACATCCTGGTGACAGACAGACGGACAGACGGATGGACAGCGGAGTCTTAGTAATAGGGTCCCATTTTTACCCTTTGGGTACGGAACCCTAAAAATAACTTTCTACCTAAGTTCGCAATGCACTGGGAGACGGCTCCGCCTGCTAGCACTCGCCAACTTGAGAAAGGTTGCCGAACGCGATCGAAACTATAGTCGTGTTATGACTATACGAACACGTGAGTGAGTCCCGTTTTATTTCGTTTAAAATGTGTGAAAACCACGTAAAATTCTACCTAAGTCTTCAGAAAAAGTTGGAAAATTATAACATTTCAAATGAAATATGTATTCGCATGGAAAACCAATATACTAGGTACTTCTTTATTCACCTTGAAGTAACAGCTATTGAAAACCTTTAGCTTAAAAGGTTTCATTTCAGGTATAGAACCTAGAATAACTTATCGAGATTGTTCAAAAACATTATTGTACTAAAACGAGTATTGAAAGCCTTTTTAATTTTATTTGAACATCAAAAAGGTTAACCAAAAACTTTCCAAAATGTTTGCCATTGAAGCACGACAAAGGAAGCAATTCTCCGAACAAAAATGCTTTGAAACTTCAGCCGAAATTGAACTTGCCCACTATTATAATAAGTGATTTATTACCTTGTAGGTAGGCACAGTTGATAGGCCCTTATCGAGCTAAAATTAGGTTGTCTACTTAGAAAGCACTTTGGTAGCTTTTTATGATCAAAAAGATCGACAAAATCAATTTTGTACCAATCACTGCGTCAAGAGCTATGGAATTAAAGTGGTTTGAATATTTTTAGTATAATATTAAATTCTATTAAACAAGTTGTTCTTACCGATTTAAAGTCTAAATCCGAATGTGTATAAATATGTAATTATATTTGAAAAAAGTTTATTTCGATGTTACTAAAATAGAATGCAAGTACTAATTTAGTCTATAAGTTTTATGAACACCATGGGTTATGTGATAATCCGAATAAAAAACTTTTTGATACGATTTGATTAAAGTGGTTTAGTTGGCAACACAGACACTAATTTCAATCAGATTACTATTCACAATTTACTAAAAAATGTTCACAAGAAGGTAGACTTATTATGTAACTCAATTCGCACAATTGAAAATTTATAACTACTAAAATGAAATAAGGTTTCTGTTAGCGATGAATCCGTTCACAAAATATCGAAATATTGTGATCTTTATTATTGTAATTCGTTAATCGAGATGTTTTGTTTATGTAGAATTTTGTAAATATTATTAAAATATTAAATTTGGTGTTGGTGGTGCGGATCCGTCATTTTCCAGAGTGATCCTCCTCCTTGGCCCAAAAAAATGCCGCCATTAGAGTGGGTGTAGCCAAAATTTGGTACAAAAAATGGCAGCCATGACACTAAAACTCGCGGCCATTACACTGGGTGTGGCTAACGTTTGGCACAAAAAACCGAGAGTGAATGAGTGGACCGAGGGTCAAACTAAAGGCTTCTCGGTCACACGCGACCTGGAGTGAAGGGCACAGTAGCGGTCGACTGTCGCTATTTCAGTCGCACTCGTTACTGTCCCTAGTAAAGATTAATTTAAAAACCGTGCCTTTCGTTATGCTCACGCAGAGAGGGGCGTGGCGCCGGCCTGCGCGAGCGCACTTGGTAGGATTAGTTAGAATTAAGATTATTATAAGACCACTATTGGAACTGATAACATCTCTAATAAAAGATCGAACAAGTTTTGCATTTTGTCTTCAAGTCAACATAGATAGTTTAAAGTCTTCAGAACAGCAGTCTGTGGCACTCCCGTTTGTGCTGTCACATTAAGGGCGAATCGTTACCAGCGCCCGAGGACTCCGTTTCCTCGGCCCACTCCCGATTCGCACAACGGAAGCGGCGCCTTCGTGCACGACGCCAGAGCGCCGTATTCAACAGCTGGTCCTCCGAGCCGGGATCCTTGTGATATACTTACACGGAAACCGGTTGCCGACCGCTGTTCTGCGGAAGAAACAAGATGCCACTCACCCGAAGCCAGAAGAGTATGCAGCAGATGGAGCTCCTGCGTGACCCGATATCCGACGACGTGGATACGACGATAACTCCCACAACGCCGGACGCCAGCAGCTCCGGAACCGTTCTGTCTGCTACGACTTCACGTGACGTGACGTTGCGAAGAAACAACGAAGCTGTAGAAGATTCCACCTCAGGTACAGTGAAGCGAACAGAAAATATACCAGTGGATGGTGATGAAAAGAAATCTTTAGCAGCTAGATCTACGAAGACGAAAAAGCGGCAAGAACTTGAAGCTCGCGCAGAACTAGCTCGCCGCCAATTGGAATTGGCAAAAATCCAATTGGAGCTAGCCCAATTAGAGAGTGATAGCGATTCCAATGGGGAATGTGATGAACCTGTGAACAGAGAAGATAGCGTCCGAGATTGGGTTCAGTCGACGAGGGCTGGATCGTCCGGGAAGGGACATGCGGTGGAGTTTGAAGAGGAACAGGCGATGGCGTCGTCCGGGAAGGGACGATTTATAGAACGCTCTCCAACACGTCCCGCCGCAACCGATCGCGAGGAAGAAACTCACAGGGGAACGACGAAAGATTTGGCCGAAGCCATTGTGAAGGCTATAAACACCGTACCGAAGATGAATGCAGCGCCACCCGCGTACTTACACGAGCTGCCTGTTTTTGACGGTGCGAGTGCGGAATGGCTAGCCTTCAAGACCGTATACGAAGATACCGCGTCACTATTCTCGACTGTACAAAACATGGCACGGTTGAGAAAAGCTGTAAAGGGATCTGCGAGAGAGGCAGTCAAGAGCCTTCTCTACTCCGAGTGTCTACCGGAAGACGTCATAGAAGCTTTGCGTCGTCGGTTCGGTAGACCAGATGCTCTTATCCTCGCAGAGCTCGAAAAGATAAAAACTTTCCCGAAGATTACCGAGAACGCACGGGATATCTGCGTATTCGCGAGTACCGTAAACAATATTGTGACTACGGTTCGAGGTTTAAAGAAACCACAATACTTGTGCTCGCCAGAAATGATGAAAAGTATTGTTGAGAAAATGCCGGCTGTTTTGAGGTTCCGGTGGTATGATTTTGCCACAACAGAGGAAGATGCCGACTTGCTGCTGATAGCTAAGTTCCTGAATAGAGAAGCTGATCGATGTGGCCCATATACGTTTCTAGAAGAAGCCACAAAGAAACAAACTCTGCAGAAGCACGCTACTCACACAATGACAGAGCAGAGTAAAGAAAAACCGACGTGCCCTCATTGTGAAGACAGACATCATCTCTCCGAGTGCAGCAAGTTTCTAAAAGCTTCAGTTCAAGAAAGATGGGACATTGCCATGAAATCGAAAACATGTTTCAAATGTTTGAAAAGCCGCCATCGAAAAGACAGTTGCAGAAAACCTTCGTGCAAGATATGCAAGCGTTGGCATCATCACCTACTTCATGAAGACAAATCGCCAGAACAAAGCGTTCAGAAGCAGGAAGAGCGAAAAGAAGTAACGAACAATTTAAGGCTTTCGGTAAATGCCACGAAGAACGGAAGGGCGTACTTAAAGATTATCCCTGTGGAAATCTACGGGCCTAAGGGAACGGCTAAGGTTTTAGCCCTTCTAGACGAAGGCTCAACCGTCACACTTGTCGACGCAACCTTGGCAGAACAAATTGGACTCGATGGACCCACGGAACCTTTATCATTGGAAACAGTCGGAGGGAAAACGATAACAAAGAAAAACTCCATGCGCCTAGATGCAAAAATTCGAGGCATCCATCAAACCAGCAAGAGAGACATCACTGGAGCACGCACCATTGACGATCTAAATCTTTCACCACAGAACGTGGACAGATCGACCATTGAAAGCTGCTCTCACCTCAACAAATTATCCGAACAGTTGTGCTACGAGGGAGAGCGACCTAAGATTTTGATCGGGCAAGATAACTGGGAGCTGATTGTCTCAAGATCGACAAAAAGAGGAAAGAAAAATCAGCCAGTTGCGTCGCTCACACGCTTGGGATGGGTGCTTCACGGATCCGACGGGGGAGCGTCAGCACAAGTGAACTTTGTCACCTGCGCACATGTTTCGATCAGCGAGGACAGGATAGAGGGACTCATTCGAGAACATTTTGCGATAGAGTCGTTGGGAGTCCAGCCTCGTCGGCCAAGTATGGACTCAGATGAAAGATCGCTCAAAATTTTGGAGAAAACCACCAGAAAATTGGAAGATGGTCATTTTGAAGCTGGCCTTCTGTGGAATAGCGATGACATAAAGATGCCCGACAGTTATAAATCGGCAGAAACAAGGCTGAGAAACATTGAAAAAAAACTCGACAAAGACGTTCACCTTAAGGCGGAGTACGAAAAACAAATCTCTAACCTGCTAGATAACAGATATGCCGAGGAAGTGCAGCACGCATCAACGTCAGAAAGAAAATGGTATCTGCCTCATTTTGCTGTAACGCATCCAATCAAGAAGAAGATGAGAGTGGTTTTTGACGCGGCTGCCAAAGTGAGAGGAATGAGCCTTAATGACGTGCTCTTGACGGGACCAGACTTACTTCAATCTCTCTTCGGGGTCCTGCTGCGCTTTCGTCAACACCCAGTCGCCGTGGTTGCAGATATTAAAGAAATGTTTCTCCAAGTCAAAATCATAGAAAAAGATCGAGACAGCCTAAGGTTCCTGTGGAGAGGAGACAAGCGCACCGGAGCTCCTAAAGAGTATAGAATGACGTCGGTAATCTTTGGAGCCGCTTGTTCTCCTAGTACGGCTATCTACGTCATGAACAAAAATGCTGCCGAATCCCAAGATGAATATCCCGAAGCAGCTCGAGCAATAGTCCGAAACCATTATATGGACGACTATCTACAAAGTTTCGAGACTGAAGACGAAGCGATCAAGATAGCCAGCCAGGTGGACACCGTACATCAACGAGCCGGCTTTCAACTCCGAGGGTGGGCGTCTAACAAGCCCAGAGTAGTAAATAGACTTACTAACGAAAAGAAAAATAACGCCGAAGTCGAGCTGGGGTCAAAAGAAGAGAAAACGTTGGGTCTACGGTGGTTCACGCAAGAAGATGAAATCGGCTTCAGAACCCATTTGCGCAATGTTGAAGAAGACGTCGTCGAACAGAGAAAGATCCCAACTAAGAGAATGGTCACGAGTGCCGTGATGGCGACTTTCGACCCCATGGGAATGGCGGCGCCAGTCTTAATTCAAGGGAAGAAACTCATACAAGACATTTGGAGAAGTGGAATAGGATGGGACGAAGAAATCACACCAAAAAATCACATAATGTGGGAAAAATATCTTGAGAGTTTAAAGTTGTTGCAAGATCTTCGCATCCCTAGACTTATCACCTCCCGTGGATCCACAGGAGAGCTGCATATTTTCACGGATGCCAGCGAAGTTGCGTATGCCTGTGCCGTTTACTGGCGGCAACGAGAAGATGAAGGAAGATATTGGGTGACACTTCTGGCCTCTAAAGCAAGAGTCTCTCCACTGAAGCCAGTCTCTATTCCACGACTAGAACTACAAGCTGCTCTGCTAGGAACCAGGCTGGCACGATCGGTGGAAGAAGAACTAGACATCAAACCAGAGAAGAAGACTTATTGGACAGATTCTACCACCGTTTTGTCCTGGATTAAGTCAGACCCGAGAACGTTCAAACCTTTTGTGGCACATCGACTAGCAGAGATTGAAGATACTTCAAAGCCTCAAGAATGGCGCTGGGTACCAACCGCCATGAACCCAGCGGATGATGCAACGAGAGACGTTCCAGCCGGTTTCAGTCGAAACCACCGATGGTTTACTGGACCTCCATTTTTGAGGGAGCCAGAAGAATGCTGGCCAGAACCCCGTTCTTGCAAGGTCGAATCAACCGGGGAAGAAAAAGAAAAGTTCTCGGTAGCCACCATAAAAGAAGCCCACGCTTATCCAACTCCAAATCCAGAAAACTTTTCACGATGGAACCGACTATTGAGAGCAACAGCACGAGTACTTCAATTCGTTGACTTATGCAGAAGAAGCAAAAATCTTGTGAACGCTACAAGAAAACGTGAAAATGATCCGGAATGGAAGAATGGGCTGAAAAGAAAGAAAACGATGGTCAAATCTACCAAGACGAAGATTAAAGGTCGGAGATACTTACATCTTGAATCGTCGCATTTAGAGAGAGCTGAAAAGATTTTACTGATGAGAAGTCAACGCGACAGCTTCGGAGAAGACATCACTTGTATCCAGAGAAAGAAACCTTTGAATCGAGCTAGCAAGCTGAGAAAACTCGCACTAGAAGAAGACGATGGCGTATTTCGCATTCAAGGGAGGATTGATGTCGCTACAAGTTTTGAGAAGAACTTCAGACGACCTGTGGTATTAGACGGCAAGCATCACATCACGAAGCTTCTCATCGAGCATTACCACAACATCTTCAACCACAGCAACCACGCCACCGTGATCAATGAGTTAAGGCAGCGGTATTGGGTAATAGGACTCCGATCTGCGCTACGTTCTGCCACCCATCGCTGCCAGTGGTGCCGGGTGTACAGAAAAAATCCTCTAAGTCCACCGACCGGAGATCTGCCCAAAGAAAGATTGAAATATGGAGAGCCGCCGTTCACCTACATCGGGGCGGATTTCTTTGGGCCTATGACAGTAACGGTGGGCAGAAGACACGAAAAGAGATGGGGGGCTTTGTTTACCTGTCTCTCCACCAGAGCTGTCTGCGTTGAACTAGCATCGTCACTTACTGCAGATTCTATGATCTTAGCGCTTCGAAGAATGGCAGCCAGAAGGGGAATGCCGAAGGGAATCTTCAGCGACAACGGTACGAATTTTGTCAAAGCCAATAAAGAACTTCAAGAAGCCTTTAGAGAGATGAAGAAGGACGATGTCATTACCCAGGCAGAGCATCTGGGAGTCCAATGGAAGTTTATACCACCGGGGGCTCCGAACATGGGAGGAGCATGGGAACGTCTGGTACGCTCCATCAAGACAGCGTTGGCAGTGACTCTACGTGAGCGTTACCCTAAAGAAGAGGTTCTTCATACGCTTTTACTAGAGGCAGAGCACATTGTAAATTCGAGACCTCTGGTAGAACCCATCGGCGACGGAGAAGAAGCGCTCACGCCCAACCATTTCCTCATCGGGAGATCGTGTGGCGCGCCGAGATTGGGCACCTTCACTGACAGCGACATTCAGGGTCGAAGAACATGGAGGATATCTCAGCGTCTAGCTGATCATTTCTGGAGCCGCTGGGTGAAAGAATATCTCCCAACTCTTATTCCGAGGAAGATCGACGGAAGGGGCCAAGAAACCCGAGACCTCCAGTGTGGAGACACTGTCCTCATAGTGGACTCAACACTTCCGAGGAACACTTGGCCCAGAGGACAGGTTATCCGCACGTATGCGGGACCCGACGGACGCATAAGAGTTGTAGAAGTGCGCACCACCGGAGGCATCCTGAAGCGTCCGAGCTCGAAGATTGTGCTGCTGGTTCCTGCCAACCCCACCGGAGGCAAGGATGCGGAATGACGAGTCAGCGAGCTACAGGTCCCGAGGCGCTACGATTGAAGGAAGCAGGCATCGCTAGCCCAGAAGTTGTTGCTGCGCACCAGGGGGAGGATGTTAGCGATGAATCCGTTCACAAAATATCGAAATATTGTGATCTTTATTATTGTAATTCGTTAATCGAGATGTTTTGTTTATGTAGAATTTTGTAAATATTATTAAAATATTAAATTTGGTGTTGGTGGTGCGGATCCGTCATTTTCCAGAGTGATCCTCCTCCTTGGCCCAAAAAAATGCCGCCATTAGAGTGGGTGTAGCCAAAATTTGGTACAAAAAATGGCAGCCATGACACTAAAACTCGCGGCCATTACACTGGGTGTGGCTAACGTTTGGCACAAAAAACCGAGAGTGAATGAGTGGACCGAGGGTCAAACTAAAGGCTTCTCGGTCACACGCGACCTGGAGTGAAGGGCACAGTAGCGGTCGACTGTCGCTATTTCAGTCGCACTCGTTACTGTCCCTAGTAAAGATTAATTTAAAAACCGTGCCTTTCGTTATGCTCACGCAGAGAGGGGCGTGGCGCCGGCCTGCGCGAGCGCACTTGGTAGGATTAGTTAGAATTAAGATTATTATAAGACCACTATTGGAACTGATAACATCTCTAATAAAAGATCGAACAAGTTTTGCATTTTGTCTTCAAGTCAACATAGATAGTTTAAAGTCTTCAGAACAGCAGTCTGTGGCACTCCCGTTTGTGCTGTCACATTAAGGGCGAATCGTTACCAGCGCCCGAGGACTCCGTTTCCTCGGCCCACTCCCGATTCGCACAACGGAAGCGGCGCCTTCGTGCACGACGCCAGAGCGCCGTATTCAACAGTTTCTAATTATAGTACTTAAGTATGTTGATTTTTTAATGGCTGTGTGTTTTTAACTAACGAAATAATCTATATCAAACAGAACTTTAAATAAGTAAATAAAGAATAAGTATAATCTTTTTTTTTTTTTTGGTATAATCTATATCAAACAGAACTTTAAATAAGTAATAATCTGGTGTTGTAGTTGTTGGTTGTTTTAACCATTTAGCCATGTCCGAGGGATTCAGGCGGCTTAAAAACTTCTAATAAAAACGTAATAATTATATTGTCCGCTTCACAACGAATCCTCCTTTTTTTAACCTTTTTTTTTCTGGTGGGAAATCTTCTAAAGATGCCCGACCGCTTTGGGGTGCAGTCGAGTTATGTAGGATTGTACCCACTAAATAACCCCTCGGTGGCCAGCCTTTGTGCCTTCTTGGGAGCTCCTGGTTCTCCAAAAGGAACGCACCGGTGCACGAAACGACCACCTAGTATAGCAAAAGCCTAAGAAAATATTGTAAAAAATATATAATTACATAAAAATGACTTACGCCGTCTTACCACAAAAGTTTTACGCACGCTTAGACAATGTTTAACAGTACAAATTGCACGGTAAAACAGTGTTTAAAGCGCGTTTAAATCTTTTGTGGTATGGCGGTTAGTTTCTATTAAAAGCATCCTCCTAGATATTAACCAATCAAAATAAGGGCTGTAAAATAAGCAATCCTTACTAATATTACTTATTATTCTCGACCATCTGCTTTAGACGTGTCCTTGGGTGTTTTGGCCACATAGCTAGGAAGGACGGGGACAACTTGGAAAAGCTCATGGTTACGGGGAAAGTAGACGGCAAAAGGTCACAAGGTCGGAGCCGATGCGTTGGTCCGATCAGATCCGCACCACTCTGGACACGTCAGTTTACGAGGCGCTCCACGCCGCCGAGTATAGAGGACGATGGCGCAAGATCGTTAAATAGAAACTCTTGGGAGGTGGTGGTCAAGACCATGAGAAATGAGATTTTTTGCTCAAAGTGTAGGACTAATATTACAAATCCGAAAGTGTCATTGTTGGTTTGTGCCTTTTTGACTTAGCAACGGAGCTTTGGACTTGATTTCTGGCATAGACATAGTTCGAAAGACTGAAAGTGACATAGGCAATTTTTATTCGGAATAGGTTTGCGTTTGACCACATACTGCCTGATGTTGAGCAGATAAGCAGTCTAGGTTGTAGCACGCTTTGCTAGAAGATACCTATTTACTCGGGATTTGAAGACGCCCACATCGAGGCTACTTATTATCCCAGAAAAATGAATTGATTCCTTGGGATAGCACAAAAATTAAAATACCACGCTGGTAAAGCCGCAGGTAAAAGCTAGTACCTAATATTAACATATTTTTTTCAGGTAATGTGTTCGTGATAGCTGCAATCATAATCGAGAGGAACCTGCAGAATGTGGCCAACTACTTGGTCGCCTCGCTCGCTGTAGCTGACTTGATGGTGGCCTGCTTGGTGATGCCACTGGGTGCTGTTTATGAAGTGAGTACCGTTATCTATTACAATAATAAATAATTCGACTGCCTCGGTGGCTCAGTGGTTAGTGACCCTCACTTCTGGGTCAAAGAGGCGTGGGTTCGATCCCCACCCAGGGCAAACATTTGTGTGATAAACATAGGTGTTTGCTCTGTATCTGGGGGTTATTTAGTTACTATCTATATAAGTATGTATTTAAAATATGTATATGTAATACCTATATTAGTCTCTGGCAGCCATATCACAAGCTATGCTTAGTTTGGGGTCAGAGACTGTGTGTAAGATGTTCCCTAATTTATATATATATATATTTTATAATGATAAGGTAGAAAACTGTAAAGAAAAAATAAATAAAACACTAGAAATCTCAACCATCTAACATTCGCAAAACACTATCCATAAATGTTTGGAAAAACTTTCAATACCAACTGGTGGAGTATGCTTTTCGATTTAGTCAACGAGAACCGAGTCAACCCAAAAAGTTAGGTATTGGCATCGGTACACAGATGTATGTACAATGAGTAGGTTTGTAGATACGTTACTAGTATGAGCCAGATGGCACACTCGGAATAAAAGCCGAATAGTATAGAAATTGCTTCTAGCCGCCCTTGTTGCCCAACAAATTCTGCCAAATCGAATGTGCCGAACTTATAATTATAATACGTGTATCACATTAAGCCCGATAATAGAGGCACTATCGTAATTATATTAGCTAAATAGCATAGTTCTGTTTCTTTTTCACTTTAGGCATTCGATAGAGAGAACGCTTTTTACATTGCTATTAAATTAACGCTGGCGCCCCTTATTTTTAAGACGTCAACAATCGAAGAGATAATGATTACTATATAGGGTCATGAGTATTAAACGCAAAACCTTCTAGTACATCTAGACAAACAGCTTTTGTTCTAGGACTTTTGGAAAATCACGCAGAAACAATTAGCTTTTTCATACAAAAAGTTCGTCAACGCGCGGCAAAATGTATGGAGAAGCGAATTCTTTTTTTTGCGAATTTTCAAAAGTCGTAGTACAAAAGTTGTTTGTCTAGATGTACTAGACCCGCCCTTTTATATATTCGAAGTTTTCGCCAATTGTGAACAGAATCGATTTTTTTTATTTCGAAAGGATAGAATCGCAATGTGGTCCCATTTGATTTTTACAGAAATCAGCTTTGCCGTTTTTGATGAATCAACATTAATGTAAACAATTCGAGCGAAATATTCGAATTTTGTACACGATGGAAGGAAGTTTTGTCATTTTTGTGAAAAATATTTATGCACATTACAGCTTGTAAGTTTGAGTTATCATTTATCGTTATAATCTAACACAACGGAACAATAACCCCGCCTCCGAACCAGCTCGATCTTACTTCGTCTGACAGCAAACACATAAGTTGTCATCAAAGGCCCTAGGTGTGTTCGCCCATGGAGGTCCAGAGAGAAGCCTTTTCATTACCCGGCGTGCGAGACACTTATATGTAGCAAATATTCATATACCGCAATAGCGGTAGCTTTCGTTGGCCTGTTTGAGAGTGTTTTAATATTGTTAATAGAATTTAATGTACGTAAGCCGTTTTGGCACCCTTGTATAGTACTATAACAGAAATAAAATATGCATGTTTATGAAACAAACACTGCAGAGTACAGTTGCATGAGTGCATACGATTTGCGATTTGTTATGTTCTGAGAGTAATAATCTCGTAATTGTTTTATGTCACCGGATTGCACTCACGTTTATTTTTAACAGTCATTACATAGTACGACTATAGTTTCGATCGCATTACTCGTACTATGTAATGACTATTAAAAATAAACGTGAGTACAATCCCGTGATATAGAACATTAAAATGAGTGAAAACCACGTTAGTTTCTATAATAAAATCTCGTAATTATTTATTGACGTTAGGCATAGTTGTGATTTTAAGCAGAAAGGCCTAGCATTGTGCGAAAAAGCTCATGACATTTGTGTTTAAGGGCTGCCAAGAGATCGACCTAACCTAGTTTTTAGTCCACTAATACTCCAATTAATATAGGTACTCGATTAATGTTAATCATTACTTTGTTTTACCACAGTTATTTTACAACTCTAATCTAACAATTTTTTTTATAGTTTCGTGCAAAATATACTTAAGTTTGGCGCAACAACCCAAAATCCTAATAGTCACCACTCTTGTCTGTCTTAGACAAGTTCCTGCCAGGCATCAAAATTTAGGTTGAAATATGTCTCATCTGGTAAGATCTGTGGTTTTGCCCAAGGCGGAGGTTTATGTCTTACTTGCAGTACAAAGAGATATTGCGTACAACTCGTTGTTTACACAACTGTTCTATGATATGACCTCTCTAGTGACTCTTTTGACGAATTTTTATTTGGCTTACCATTTTCATTTAGTTAGCCATGGCATTTGTACGTATAGGGAATACTCAGGATTCACGTAGCAACTCGACAATGTAATTAAAACTGTGGGACATTCCGTCTAAACATAATAATCTTCTCCAATCGAATTCCTAAATGACCGCAGTTAGTAACTGCTTCGAGCGTATTTATATGGCCTTTATAATGTCATCTGCCCACAATCTTGAATATCCTACGCTAGAATCTGGTAGCAACTAAAAGTAGAGTAGAAACTAGATAGATAGATAAACTTTTAATTGCACACCAAGAAATAAACAAAAAGAAGAAACAACGATACACACACAATGTATCAATGGGCGACCTTATTGCTGATAGCGATCTCTGCCTGGCAATCTTAGGATGGAGAGAAAGCGTATAAATAATGAACGGGGTGCGCATTAATTAAAAAATATAAATTAGATTATACATCATAAACGTCTCATTTTTACTCTTGTTTGTGATATCTTTCCGTTCTGTGGTTGCCTGGTATAGATCGGTGTCAGCGGTAAGGCCCCATTTATGGCATTAATTTCAGTTTTTTTATGTGTATTCAATAAGATGTACTATTTGTACGTTTTGTTGTAATTATTAATATTAGTTCACACAATAAGGAGTTACGTCAGTCTCTCTGTCAAAACCATCTCATCTCAGCCACAACACGTCTACTGCTGCAATATCTGCACATCATACGCATTTATCTATCAATTTTCAATAGAACCAGTTAAAACACATCCTAAGAATCAGAATCAGAATCAGAATCATTTATTGACGTATCGAGCTTAATACTATAATTAAAAATAAAGCTATGCTTGTGAGCGTAGAAATCATTGCTTATATAGCTTGCCTGTTTATGGTCTCTATTCGAGAACTTTGCATTATCTACTCGTATGTCTGAAAGCTATGTGCCATGTCTTCCAGCACTTCAACATTCTTTATCAATGGACTCGATGGCAGACCTCTTTATTCTTCGTTCGGTGATCTTAATATCACCAAAAAAACTCCTACCATGGCTTTCTCAAAAACTACTCACAAAATTAATATACTTACATGAGTACTAACACTGAAATTAGATAAAATAAAACTGTATTGAATTAAATTCGACGAAATGAAACCAGCTGCCAGACTGTCATGATTGCCTCTAGAATTCTAGCTAAAAGAGAATTAGGCCTCTCGCCTACATCTGGTCCCTTAGAATTTCTGTTTTATCTCTTGGAATGTATTGAATAGTGATTATTGATGTCTATCATTTATATTGAAACGAACATGGCAGACAAAAGTATGACAATAATTTCGTGGAATTAAATTGTATTTGTTTTTGCAGAAAAACACAAACTTACTGAGCTATATCGGTCTTTTGGATCTTCACTGCGTAACATAGGCCTACCATTACAGGCGATTGGCAATTGATGGGCTTTATTCACGATCCTGGATAAGAACCGGTTCGTCCACATAAATACACCACATTTCTTATACCTATACAGGTTGCCACGCGACATTTTCTTCGCGTGAAAGCCAGTGGCGAAAAATACGTACATAAGTTCCAAAATTAGTACGAGGCTGAGATTTGAACCCGCGACCCTTCTTTTGCAAGGCGAATGTTACATCTAATAAGGCTTCCTTATGCGAGTCACGGAGTTTAAATGCTTTTAAAACTTACATCATTATTTATTTAACATCGTTTGTTGTTATCATAATTGTATTTGTTTTTTATTGAAGGGCTCATAGCGTATAGTTTGTCTAGGTGTTTGTTCAAATCAAATCAAATCAAAATCAAATCAAATTTTTTTTATTCTTTGGACATATAGAAATGCGCTTAGAATCGTCTTTTTTTACAAAGGTTTTCGATAAAGTACTTTAATTATAATAGGTAGGTGCAAATTTACGTACCCATTCACCAAATTACCAATAACAATTTAAACATACATAAAATAATTTACACAAATTAGAACACCCTAGGTAACTTAAAATAATCTAAAAAACTAAAAACAATATAGTAGGTATCTGCAATAGCATCGTCATAAAAAGTCAAAAATAAATAAAATTAAAACATAATTCAGTCAAATTACAATATGTAAGTTAACCTAACCTAAAAAAGGTTGTATCTGCAATAGCATTGTCCAAAGATAAAAAACAAATGAATTATCATACGATCTGAGACTTCAAAGGGCAAGATAGATTTATACAGATGAAAATATACGCTTATCAGAAATCGCATCTGCTAATTTATAATAGCTTTTGTCTAATAGTCGGCTCCTTACTTAATCGTTAGCGATTATCGAAGTTAAGCATCGTTCAGGAGGGCTAGTCTTCGGATAGGTGACTGCAGATGGCATTTACAACTGAGTGCTACTGTGGCTCAGATGACACGTTAAATTGTACGGTTGCTTTAACCGTTCAGCCATGTCGCCACCAGGCCTATACGAACTTACTTACTTACTTTTTTATTTGTTACACAATGGAGTGATAAGTCAAGCAATACAAACGTTTGATGATATAATTATGCTTAAAGATCAGAACCTCCTAAAATGCGTTTCCATGTACTGGCAAATGCAGCGTAAGACGTTTATCCACAAAAATAAACAAACCGATGGCCTCATTTAGACCGCTGCTGGTTCGCGCTGGTTACATACTGCTTCCAATTGGTCTTATTAAAAGTCCATAGCGGACGCCTATGTTGCTCTATGGCTATCTGTCGACGTCAAATGGCTGATGGATGGATGGAGGAATGGAAGACCTAGAATTATTTCATTTTACTTAAACGTAAACGAGAGCGCGCACACTGTATGTTAAGGTAATTCTCCACCTGGGCACGGTAAAATCATTACCGTGACCTGGGTTACCAAAATCATGCCTAGCCGAGTTTGGAACCCACAGATACATCCGAAAACTCGTTTGTAATATTATTTACGGTAACGCATCCGATAGTTTTGTGAACAATTTTGTCTAACAAATATACTCGTATTTCATTTCAGAATGCAAGTCCTATGCTAACAAAGTTGAGTTCTAAGACATTATGATTCAAGGTTTCTTGCATAACCTTTAAGACATAATGTTTATAGAACTGTTCTTCGATAGTATAGAGCTCGAAATTACTTCATTTAAAAATATTTCTAGCCCAAACCTACTAACGTCCCTCCCCCATCCCTCCTCTCATAGAGTACCCTTAAAGCCTACACATATAAGTGTCCTTTGAGTGATCAAACGGATTTCGCCCGCATATGCACGTACTGTGATAGCGTGATAACAACTGACTGACACTCGAGGCTGGGAGCTACGGGAAGTTTTTATAACTTATGTAATTTTATATAAATTGATCACATAATAGTATCGACTAAATTGCTAGCTCCTAGTTTGAGCAATGGAATGAAAAAAAATAGTAGAAATATTTTTAAGCTTTTATCACTTATGTAATTTTTACATATAAATTGATCACATAATATTATCGACGAAATTGTTATCTGCTAGTTTGAGGGATAGGATGAGAGAAAATACTTAGTCTAATTATTTTTATTTTGACAAGTTTACATTTCTATCTCTGATGAGCATAAAATGCCTAAATTTGTTTGAAAGGATGTATCTATAAATCTAATTATAACGTGGATTTCATCATTATTTTGAGAAATTCTTCAAATGAATATGGCTGGAACTAAAACCGATTGGACCGAGAATGGAAATAGGGAGGCGAAAATATCAAAAAATATTTTACAAAAATATACAAAATTATTACCCAAAATTATTACAAAAAATATTTTGACAAACTCAGTAAAGTGTTCCGTAGCTCCTAAACTACACAAATAGCTGCGTGATAGGAAGCGTTCTTATTACAACGCAATGCCGACATTACTGCACGGAACGAACTGGAATCCTCACTAAAATTATATATGGACATAGTTAGAAAGAATGAAAGTGACATAGGCTACCTTACTTATATGTATACTAACAATAAATCCGAAAGTGTATTTGTGGGTTTATTCCTCTTTCACGCAGCAGAGGATTGTCTTTGATTGTCGTGAACAAAAACTAGTAAGAAAATCATAATTGAGGAGGTGAAGGACAAAACTTTACTTTACCACTTATGAAATTTGTTTTTTTTTTTTCATTCTGAGTGCAAAAAATGATAAAGTGTGTAAGTAAAACCTTGTTGAAAACGCAACTTTTCCTACAAAAAAACTTCATTTGAAATCGAGAGTTTCGAAGCAAACCACACTATTCCGTCAAAATTAAATAAATTTGTACATAAACCTGTGTTTTTTGTTGAATATAATTATAATAGCATAGCTGCCACTTTGATAGAAAACTTATTTATTGAACGTATGTTGAAGGATCAATCTTTTGAAATATAAGATTCTGAAAATTAAGTTTTTCGATAGTTTGATACCATATACATACCATACCAAACAAAACAATTCGGAGGTGGCGGCCGTACATTTTCCTGAGATATAACTAAAATCAACTGTTTTAGCTTCCTAACAACAAAATTGCAAACAAAATTGGTCCATTATTTGGGAGGTACGCAACTACACAGATAGAGTCCTATAGTTACCTACAGATACAGAAATATCAAATTCATGTTACACATCTTATAATACCTGTTTTTATAGGTCACGGACTAAAAAAAAACTTACCTAATCAACAATTCTGAATATACTTTAATATTTTTTACCTAAACTAAAGTATGTTTTCTGCAAAAACCCTATACAATAGACAGTTACATGTACAATCTACCTATCTCTCAGTCTCTGCTCAGACCTAAAGTTTCACATTTTTTGTGAAAAACTCCAGACAAGACATAAAGTAGTCCAACTAACACAGTTGGGTAATTCCCTTAATATTATAGTACAAAACTTGTCATTCCCCTATTACGTTACATAAACTTATCAAGTTATACGAGGGCGCAAAAAAAGTACTAAGCTCCAAGTCACAGGAAAAGCATTTACAGTAGAGAAACTAGAGACTTGTGACTTATTGATCTTTAGTGACCTGCAAGGAAACATTGTTCGAAGTTGCTAACATCACATAGCATAAAACAAAGTCGCTTCCCGCTGTCTGTCTGTCCCTAACATTTGCTTAGATCTTTAAAACTACGCAACTGATTTTGATGCGGTTTTTTAAATAGATAGAGTGATTCAAGACGAAAGTTTATACATGTTATACACCTGCGGGAAGCCGAAGCGGGTCGCTGGTTTATTATAATTCAACAAAGCTAGTATGCAATGCAGTTGGCTAGATTTGAATATAGTCGTAGACTAAAACACACAGAATAGAACTAACAGTAATACAGTCCACAAACAATGTTTAGCTGTAGACCATGGATCTGAAGACAAACAAGACAATATAGGTTACCTAATATAATAGGTTTAACTGAAATTTATTGAAGATCACCGTAGTTTTAACCATTTCGCCATGTCAGAAGCCTCCAGGTGACTTTAAATCTCTGACACCAGATTACTGAATTTACTTTTAAATGAGTTATCAAGCTGAAGAGAAACCGCTACGAATCGATCTTATTTTATAAGAGTTGTTTATAAAATAGAAAGAAAGAAAGAAATATTTTATTTTCGTAGCAAACAAACAAATACAGGGCACATTACAAATTATTACATATCTAATTATATACAAATAGGCGTCAACTAAAACGCACCCAAATGTTTGCCAGAAAACCGGTCCTAACCTAAGAAAAATAACGTACTATTTTTCTATGATCCCAACTCAGCGTTAAAAGCTGGTTGTAAAAAACCAGCGCTGGTATTCTAATAAGGTTAAGGTTAATAAAAAAAAGGTTGATTGCGAGCGGCGGTATGCTACGCTTTCCAGGACGAGGTCTTCACTCAAAAAAATTACAACCTTATCAGTATTTTTTTTTATTGCGAATAATTGATCACCAACTCGCCTGAAGGTAAGCGACGTTGTGGTCAAAGATGAAGCACGCAGACCTAGAAGATACCTATTCACTGGTCACACCTTAAAAAGCTTTAGATTATATCTCTTAGGGAAAAGGAAAGCAGGAAGACTAAGCTGTTCCATTCCCTGGCGGTACGAATCAGAAATATTGAATCAAACCGCTTCGCTTTCATTAGTTACTGTCTCATTAAGTCCGATTACAGAGGCGCCATCGTAATTTTGTTAGCTAAATAGCATAGTTCTGTTTCTTTTTCACTTTAGGCATTCGATAGAGAGAACGCTTTTTACGTTGCTAATAAATTTACGCTGGCGCGCTATTTCAACTTGCCAATCCCCTGACTTATGTCAGTATTATGGTTTTTCTACAGATTTCATTTCTGATTCAATCCCACAGAAAAACTCCGAGCGGACAGATTTTATGAAGAAAACTTTTCTCCGTAGCTATTTGGGCTACGTGGAGCTTATTGATAAGACCATACCATAGCGAGTGAGTGAGTTAGTTTCCTGCTATACGACAATTAACAAAGTTGTTCTTCTGTTTTCGATATGCTGTGAGCAAAGAGAGGTTTAATATAAGTTTCCCAGCCAGGTCAAGTAGGCGAGCAACGCAAACGACTTGCGAACTATTCAAAATTGTTAAACAAATAGCTTTGCTGGCTCGTAATAACTGTAGTAACAGCTTTTCCGGAAAACTTCACCTCGAAATTGCTTTTGGAGGTACATTTTTAATGTTACTTTTAGAGAATCGAAAAAACCGTCAAAAATAATTATTTTTCGCAAAAAAGGCAAAACTGCCTTCCATCGTGTACAAAAATCGAATATTTCACTCGAATTGTTTACATTATAGTTGATTTTTCAAGAACGGCTCAGCCGATTTCTATAAAATATTATTGGGACCACCTCAGGAGTATACCCTTCCGAACTAAAAATAAATTCGATTCGGTTCACAATTGCCAAATTATCGATGAACATACACAAAAAAATACATACAGACGAACATAGACCGAGCTGCTTTTTGGAAGTCGGTTAAAAATTAAAATTAAATTTATTGGTTTTTACAGACGTCTCTTAGCAGTAACATTAAATACTAGTCATGAACACAAGTTATTTAACAAGATGAGAAACATTGCCATCCATGTTAGTAACATAATATGAAATAAAAATCAAGGTGTAGCAGTCAAAAGGTTATAATAAATATTAACAAAGAAAACATCTCTCAAATCTTCGAAAATCAGAGGACAACCAATTAATTACAAATATTGGCAAGTTTAGTTAAGGTATTGGCAAAAGCGGCCTTTATTGAAATCCCTGCGGCTCTAATACTACCACAGATCTCAGGAGATACGAGTACCTAATTTGTAATAAGTCTTCTTGATCTAGCTGGGACCTAATTTTGCACGAAACTTTTTTCTTAAAATCACAACTACGCGTAACGCCTTTCATGCCACAGACTAACTGTGTACTATCTAGATTTGTAACCGCTAGCCGATAATGTAAATGTAAATAATATATCATTTATACTAATAATTAGCTTTTGTATCACGCAAAAAAGAATTTATTTATTTAACACATTTGACTCAGGGTAACCCTAAGCGGTGGGTACGGGGGAGCCGATAGAGTTTACCGGAGTACATCTGGGAAAAACAAGCAGATTTTTTAAAGATCTCGAAAAAGGACTAACTAATATTATGTAATCATAATCCTGGAACAGTAAAAATTCCTATGCACAAAAGCCAAAAAATCACCAACCTTGTACAAAATCTAGTTCAAAAACATTTCCGTCGTCTAAAAAACTTAAATAAATAATTGTATGCGTCTCGGGCGCTAGGCAAGAGAAGGCGTAGAGTCTGTACTACTCTGTAGATCTCTATGAGTGCAACCCTTATCGATAATAACAGTAGCTCTCGATGGTAGGCTTTCGAAATATAATAGATTTTGTGAGAGACCTAAATTGCCTCTAAACGCCGCTCCAGGACATTTTGCTGCGTCATTAATTTAATAACTAGAATTTCCCTGTCACTTTGGCGTCGCGCGTCGTTTAAAATAGTGACTTGTTCTTGGCTTTATGTCGTGATGAATTGTTTCTGGAGGAAGTTTAGGCCTACATTATTACGGTCAATTTCGATACGACTGATGACTGTAGTGTTTCATGCAAACCAATTGCTATACCTACCTAACCACAGGTTAGTTCCTATCTTGGATAGCAATGATTCTCAACCTGCAACTAGGATATGCAAATCCTGTTAAACATTAATGATATATTGATGTTACAAACATCATAACACCGCTAATAAATTTTCATTTCATTTCACACATATTTAGCTGCAGCAAATAGTTGTTAATGTTGTTATTAAATGTTTTTTTTGTAAGTTTGGGAATGAAATCTATTAACATGCTCATTAAAAACTTTTCATTATGTTCAACCGACTTCCAAAACATTTTTTGTTACGATGTGACTCGATTTCTCCGTTAATAAATTTGTGAATTTATTTTGCCATCATCAGCGAGTTTATTTTTAAATAATACAGGTGAACTGTATGCATGTATGAGGAATGATGGCCGTGGTGGTCAAGTGGTAGTGACACCCGCTTTACAATCGTGAGGTCGTGGGTTCAAATCCCGGTCCCGTACCAATGAGTTCTTTGGAATGTATGTACGGAATTTTACACCACTGGCTTTTCGGTGAAAAGGAAAACATCGTGAGAAAACCTGCATACATCCATAGAAGTAATTCTATGGCGTATGTGAATCCACCAACCAGCACTGGGCCAGCGTGGTGGATATGGCCCATTCACCCTTCGTGGGTAACCCTACGTCCTGCAGTGGACTATTAAAAAAAGCTGGTATAATACAGTATGCATGTATTTGTGGTGCAATAATAATCGGCCAAGTACGAGTCGGACTCGCACACGGAGGGTTCCGTACTGTATGGGAGCCCCCATTAAATATTTATTTTATTTAAATTTTATAATTTTTTATTGAAGTAAATTTACAACTAAATATTCTTTGAAAATTTCAAGCATATACCTGTTACCATTATTAATATAGAGCGAAAAACGGCTAAAAAATCAGGTTTGTTGTGTTAACAACAAACCTGATTTTTAGCCGTTAATGGGGGGGCCCCTAATGGGGCCCCCCTTAATTATTAATTTTATTCTGTTTTCTATTCTTTATTTCTTGTTACAGCGGCAACAGAAACACATCATCTGTGAAAATTTCAGCTTTCTAGCTATAACGGTTCATGAGATTAAGACTGGAGATAGACAGACAGACAGCGGAGTCTTAGTAATAGGGTCCCGTTTTTACCCTTTGGGTACGAAACCCAAAAAAATATCGAATATTGAACATTGCAAAATGGCTTTTGGTTTGGTTTTCTACAGTTGATTGAGCTGGCATTCTAGCAAATCCATAGAGGAGGCCTATGTCCAACAGTGGACGTCTTACGGCTGATGGATGAAAGAATTGACAGAGCTGATTTAAAGCTGTGATAATTGAGTATAGCTAAAAACATTTCATATAACTCTCGTTATGGCTATATTTTCAATTTTACGTAACGCCTACTCTGAAACTGAAACTCAAACCCACCTACTTATTGAGCATAAAAAATACTTACAAAGGCGTTAAACATATCAGCAGGCCAGTATCAACTAGCAGGCAGGTAGGCAGTCATCAGGACCTCGATCAAAAACCTTTGTAGTTTTCCTTCACCTTTCAAAATTATCTGCCTACCCTCCGATATCGGAATTTCGGAATACTTTGTCGGCGGTTCCGGGCCCTTTGCTTTATCTAGCGGAACCAGCTGTTACGTCGGATACGAGTTGGTCCGTCGGCTGACGATCTGCGCTTCCTTCCTTTTTCTTGTGAGGATGCGGAAAACATATACCTACCTATTCAATATTTGAAGCTATTATTAGAAACCAACAGACTAACATGACTGTTAGTAAATAATCTGCCAAGTACGAGCAGGATTCGCGCACGAAGGGTTCCGTACCGTATGGAAGCCCCTCTTAATCTATTTTATTTTAATTTATTAATTGTTTTTGTAAGGAATTATACCACTTAATATTTCAAGCATCTTCCTGTTTTAGTTATTAATAAAAAAAATCAAACCTCGAGCAAATAAAATCACGTATCATAATCATACAAGTGTGTGGGAGCTACCCTTTAATATTTAATTTATTTATTCATTTTAAAGTCCATATTTTACCAAATATTCTGTGATTATTTCAAACATCTTCCTATCACCGTCATTAATATCGAGCGAAAAACGTCTAAAAATTCAGGTTTGATGTATTTTTTGACCGACGAACCGGAAGAGGTACTCAATGCGACGCGTATATTTTTTTTTATGTATAACCACGCAGAACTTTTTTCATACTTAGTTGTCCGATTTCAATAATTCTTTTTTTATTAAACAAATAATAAATAAATATTAGGGGACATCTTACACACGGTCTCTGACCCCAAACTAAGCAAAGCTTGTGATATGGCTGCCAGAGACTGATATACTACATATACATATTTTAAATATATATATATATATATATATATAGTACCTAAATAACACCCAGACACAGAGCAAACACATATGTTCATCACACAAATCTTTGCTCTGGGTAGGCATCGATCCCACGCCTCTTTGATCCAGAAGTCAGGGTCACTAACCACTGAGCAACCGAGGCAGTTTTATTGGAAAGAGAATACTTTGAAATTGGGAATTGAATAAATTTAAATAATTTATTGAAATCGGCTGAACCATTTTTGATATATTAACAATAATGTGAAAAACTCTACATCAATCTGTGGGAAATATTTGCGAATTCTGTACATGGGTGAAGTCGGTCATGCTATTTTCGCAAAAAATAATTATTTTATTCTTATTGTTATTTGTATTGTTTTTACCCTTTGGGTCTGGGAATTCTAAAAAAGCTAACAGTCGAATTGAGAACCTCCTTTTTTTAAGTCTGTGTATAAATCTTCATGCTGAATAAATCGAGACTTATGCAGCAGGAGGAGTTATAAAACGCGAACTTACGATTTTCACCCCGGACTTAATTACGATTAATGAGTTAGAAATAAAGTATGAATTGTGTTGTTGCAGGTGAGCCAAGGCTGGATCCTGGGTCCTGAGTTGTGCGACATGTGGACGTCCAGCGACGTGCTCTGCAGTTCTGCTTCCATTTTACACCTCGTTGCTATTGCTACTGATAGGTGAGTCAGCTATAATTGCCCACTTTCCTTCTAACTCATCCCATTATTCAATAGAACATCCAGTATTATCTGAGTAAATAGCAAAAACTCAACGCAAGACACACCACGAGTTCTGAATTGAATTGTTAAAAGGCTGATACCTTGATGCTGGGGCCTTTTAACAATTCAATTTAGAACATAAATCTACTCTAGAAAGGCAAGGAAGGACTATATCTGTATTGTAGACGTTTGTATGAATTATATATGTGTAGGTATGGTACTAGCTTAATTGCGGACTAAACACGGCATCAAATATTTTTTTCTTAGTATGTGTTTATTTGACAAAAATCTAGGAGTATAAAAATGTGTACATAAATCTAAAATACTCGTTAGTACGGAACCAAGATTTAAACTAAAAATATTGCAATTCTACGACAAGTATCATTCATTCTATTAAAATACCAGCCCCAGAAAAAATACTATTTCTTACCTTTCACATCGGCTGGCTTACCATATTACGAAATAAAAAAAAACAAAATCCTCACATTAAACACCAATTTCTTTTCCAGGTACTGGGCTGTGACTAACGTAGACTACATCCACATCCGCAACGAGCGGCGGATATTCACCATGATAGTGCTGGTGTGGACCACCTCCCTCGTGGTGTCAGTGGCGCCCCAACTCGGCTGGAAGGACCCCGACTACCACGCCAGAATCATCCAGCAACAGAAGTGCCTCGTCAGTCAAGATCTCGCGTACCAGATCTTCGCAACAATGTCCACATTCTACGTCCCGCTCACAGTGATCCTCATCTTGTACTGGAAGATCTTCCAGACTGCTCGAAGACGCATCAGGCGCAGGCGAGAGCCCCCTCCCCCTCGCCCCACGTCAGCTGAAGGTGCTGCTCCCGTTGGAAAACCCATCCAACCAGCTCGAGACAGGCGATTCGTCAAAAAACGATTCCTCAATCTAAAGAAGTGCAATCAAAGAACGAGAGCCGAAACGCTGGCGGCGGCGCTGCTACTCACTGAAGGACAGAGCACTTCAACAGTAGACACTTTAGACGAAGAGCCTCGAACGACAGCTTTCACGATTAATGAAAAGGTATCAGTCTCTCCAGAAAAGTCTTCCTCGACGGTAACGAATGGGTCGAAAACTGAGCGAGCAATAGTCCCCGCTCAGACTCATAAGGAGAAGAAAGAGTCTCTCGAAGCGAAAAGAGAAAGGAAAGCCGCGAAGACGCTCGCCATCATCACGGGAGCGTTCGTCTTCTGCTGGCTGCCGTTCTTCATAATGGCACTCGTGATGCCCATTTGCCAAACTTGTGTGATCAGTGATTACTTAGCTAGCTTCTTCCTCTGGCTCGGGTACTTCAACTCGACGTTGAACCCTGTGATCTACACGATATTCAGTCCAGATTTCCGCCAGGCGTTCGCTCGAATCCTCTTCGGAACGCACCGGCGCGGGCGCAATAAAAAATTCTAACGAAGATGTTACTATTACATATATAATTAAGTCTCGAAGCGAGACCGCGGACAATGAACTGTGTTTCTTCTTGTACTATATTTCGCTTTCTGTATGTTATACATACTTAGTGGTTAGTGTAAATACGTTTAGTGAGAGAGATGTAAATATATAAAGATATATACCGGTATAGATGATGTTGAATTGTTTTTTTACGCGTTAAACATAGTTTATAAGGCCGCGGCGAGGTCGCTCGCGAGTCCCGGGGACTCCGCCGCTTGCTCTTACGTTGTTTCAAGTGACATTACGAAATAAATATTTAAATTATATCAGACTAGTTGTTTTATTGCACATTTATTTAAACTTAGTACTTTATTTGGCTCAACGCATAAGCATTGCCATTCAGCGTGGCAATACAGCCAGCATGCTGGGCACGCTGCCAACTAGGAGTGGGCTTGAGCATTTGGATTATCTTTAGACCTTCAAGGGTCTGTGGATGATCCAATGCTTTTTATGTAGTAGTAGTGTATGTAGTTTTAGCATATAAGGCAGTACCTATTGTAGTTTGTTGTAGTTAATAAAGGCAATTTTGCCCGTAAAAAAGCACAGGCAGATATAATCTGAGCAACAAGCTACTACAACTAAAGCTTACTGTAAATTCAAAGTTCCAAGCTTTTGTATTATTCCAAGTAATTCCATACATTCTAGAAAGATGTTTTCACTATGTGATATGACTAGTGGTGGAAATTAAAATAGACGAGGCTTTTACATTATAAAAATAACAGAAAAGTATCGTCGTTCAGCAGCAACAATTCGTCCATCAAATTATTTCGGCTGACACAAGCTTAAACTCTAAATTACGTAACAATTAAAGCATAACTGTTCATTAGTTGATCTCAATTTATCTACTACCCTGTGAACATCTAATCATCACTAAATAGTATCAAAGTCGTTTCCCGCTGTCTGCCCCCATGTATGCTTATATCTTTAAAACTACGCAACGGATTTTGATGCGTTGTTTTTAGTAGATAGAGTGATTCAAGAGGAAAGTTTATATGTATAATACACCTGTGCGAAGCCGGGGCGGGTCGCTAGTAAATTAATAAGGTCGTAGTCTTGGCATTTTTTCTTTAATGCATGAGGTACTTTACAAATATCACAAATCAAACAACAAACAAAAGATACATGCCTACACGAGCAAGAAACTTACATTCCGGACCAAAAATAATTACTTACATCGCTAAAATGGTAATGATGATAGATACTCACAATTTAATAAGCTAATACAAAACTCCTCCTAATAAAACAGTCCACTTAGCGTCCAATTATCACTCATTTGAAATTCATTTCAAGATAATTAAATTTTCCTCTGCCCTCAGTGTACATAATTAAGTAAGTCATGCATACAAACTTGCTCCCGTTCAACTGCTGTCTCGTTTCACAATTATCATACTCCTTGCAAGTATTCAGATGAATTTTTCATTTAATTACACCCATGATCCAATGCTTGCCTTATTGTAACTTGGAAACGAATGAAAAAGACAGTAAATTTTGGCTTTCACAGTTCTCACAACATATTATTTTGTACATTTTAATCACACACTGTATGCTTGTAATTATTGTTTTTCTTTTGATCTCAAAATCCGCACAATTTTATTTAAACCAAATTTGAAAAGTAATTTTCCTTAGAACAGTTTTTTCAAGTTATTTTCCTTTCCCTTATGGATTTACACAATTTGTATGAGAATGTAACTGCACCATAATTACATCGACTGATGACATAGTATCACAAATTCCACAGTAAGCTACTGATAGCGCGCGAGTTGAATGCAGTCGGGGTCTGAGGTAAAGAGCGGGAGCATCTCCCCCCGCTATCCGCACGCCCCACCTCACGCGCCTGGGCGGGTTGGGCGTGCGGATAGCGGGGGGAGACATTCGCATTCCTAAGCTCTGCATTCAACTCGCGCGCTAACAGTAACTCTGTCGAGTAAATAAAAGACCTGTAAATTTATACTGTAAACAGCCAAGTCGTATTAAAATAAAATTATTACCATGTTAATTATCAAGGAGAGTCATAGAAATGGTGAGAAAGCATTCAATATCAAGTATCACATACAACATTACACAAATGCTCAAGCCCACTGGTCTTTTGGATTATCTTTAGATCTTTTGGATTATCAAGACCTTCAAAGGTCTGTGGATGATCCAATGCTTTTTATGTAGTAGTAGTGTAGTTTTGTTGTAGTTAATAAAGGCACTTTTGCCCGATAAAAAAAACATTACACAAAACTGGCATGATTTGATGATGATGGCCAAAAAGAAATTATTTCAGACTATGAGCCTGCCCTCTTTCGTATGGCAATTTCAAATTGTGGTAGATCCACATTTTATCTGAAGTAAAACATGCCGTACCGTACTTGTATAATCTACAACAAAACATAATTATTTTTCGCAAAAAATGGCCAAACCGCCGCCGTCCATCGTTTACAAAATTCAAATATTTGGCTCGAATTTTTACATTATTGTTGATTATTTAAAAACGGCTCAGCCGATCTCTTTCCAATTTAAATGGGTCTACCTCGAGAGTATACCCTTTCGAATAAAAAAATATATTGTTTCGATTCGGTTCACAATTGGCAGAATTATCGCTGAACATACAAAAAAAAACATACAGACGGACATTGTAGAACCTCCTCCTTTTTAGAAGTCGGTTCAAAACAAAAACAATCGCACGCCTAAAATATATGTCACGAGGAAAGTTAGAAATTCTCCATACACGAAAAATTCCTTAGGGCTGATGTTATCACTCGCCCTTGCTGCATTCATATTCCACACGAAGGAATGTTTCCAAGTTTCATTATTCATTCATTATTTGGTGAATTTTTGTTCACTTCCTCGGCAGTACTGTACTGTACCGGCCTTTTTAATAGTCCTCTGCAGGACGTAGGCCTACCTACGAAGTGTGATTAGGCCATATCCACCACGCTGGCCCAGTGCGGGTTGGTGGATTCACATACGACATCGATTTTCGTCTACAGACGTATGCAGGTTGCCTCACGATGTTTTCCTTCACCGAAAAGCCATTGGTGTGAAATTCCGTACATAAATTCTAAGGAACTTATTGGTACGGGACTGGAATTTGAACCCACGACCTCACGATTGTAAGGCGAATTTTTATCTATGCAACGTCTACTGCTGGACATTGACGTCCCCTATTTTAATGGGTAACTTTTGTTATTCGGTTTTGGAAGCTCATATAAATTGTCTATAACATGTCTTTGTCTCTATTTCTATTTCGACTGCCTCGGTGGCTCAGTGGTTAGTGACTCTGACTTCTGGGTCAAAGAGGCGTGGATTCGATCCCCACCCAGGGCATACATTTGTGTGATGAACATAGGTGTTTGCTCTGTGTCTGGGTGTTATTTAGGTACTAGCTTAGCGAGGCCAATATGGCGGCGCCTATGGTTCGCATCAGCTGACCGTGTACAGACTATTACTCAATTGTGCAGAAAGTTTCACTCTTACCGTGGTTTCATAAAACCACATAATCATTTTTTCTGAAATAAAATTATTGAAAGAATGAATAAATCACGAAATACAACCATAATTTTATTCTTAAAAATTAGTATCTCCGAGGATCTCTGTCTGTATGACAATTTGTTACCTTTCACAAGTTGGACAGTTGGACCCACAACATACGTCAGCTCGGCGACTTCCCGATGGACAGGGACGGACGACTGTTTCTGCTAGTCCCTATAGAATTATAGTTAACATACCTGGGAACCTATGGGTCGTGGTGGTCTAGTGGTAATGACACCCGCCTTACAATCGTGAGGTCGTGAGTTCAAATCCCGGTCCCGTACCAATGAGTTCCTTGGAATTTATGGACGGAATTTCACACCATTGGCTTATCATCGTGAAAACATCGTGAGGCAACATGCATATGTCTGTAGAATAAATTCGATAGCATATGTGAATCCACCAACCCCCACTGGGCCAGTTTAGTGGATATGGCCCTATCACCCTTCGTGGGTAGGCCTACGTCCTGCAGTGGACTATTAAAAAGGCTGGTACAGTACAGTACCTGGGAACTAAGCTTCACACGCAAGTCTACAATACAAGTATCGCAGCCATTGCTTATATTTCAGCCAGTACATTCAGTCATGTTAAGTAATATTACCAATTATAGATTTTTTTTCGATTATTAGCCTCTGTTTTTGTATATACTTATTTAGGTAAGTTTTTATTTTGTGGAGTATTTAGGTAGTATAGAATGACAACTCAATGTTTCATAAGTTATGTAATATGTATTATAGATCATCAATATCTAAGTTATCAAGAGCCAATCAAGTTTTCTCTCTCGCCCTCTCTCTCATTCTTTTTTTTACAATTAAATTATACAACTTAATGAATGATTTTCGAAATCCGGGTTGGTTTCATGGTAAAAATAGTTCATAATGGTGGTCTGAATCAACACATTTCGAAATAATACAACCTTTCTGGATTACTCCATAGAAATTATCTTATAATCAGTTCTAAATGCCACCCGCGTCCGCCCACATAAGTTCTTATCATACCAAATGTTGTTCCGAATCGGTAAGAAACAGAGACGAGCACTACGATTATTACAGATTGATTACTACGTAAAAACTTATTTTATAACATATTTGCTCGTAAAGTGGCTGTAATTACACCAATTTCAATATCGTAATGTATTTCATTACGCACTTGTGCATTATTGTAATGTAAAACGCACGCCGCCACCGACTGGCAGAACTCTGTGGTCTCGTTTCTCCTACTTTCACTCAAGAGAGTGAGAGACATTACGGCACTTGTGCGGTAATGTAATGTAAAACGCACGATGCTTCGACTGATGCACGACTTTCACTCAAAGTCAGAGTGGTCCATTCCAGTGCATGACTTCTAAGAGTTTTATTAATTTCCTCGCAAATATGTTATAAAACGTCGTATGACATACGTGTGCTTTGAAAATTACAGCCCCTGCTTCCTTATAGCAATATTGTCTTGGCTGTAATTTTCAACTTACCGCACTTATATCATAATGTACTGTTATAGAAATTTAGTTGCTCACAACTCACAGCTATGCCAAAGCGCGTCACGAGCACGGTAATGATTTACCGTGTCACGAGCTAGCAAAATTACTAAATAGGTATTTAAGTAAACGAAAAAATTATTTATTTAAAATAACACAATAATCACATACTTAATTCAAAAGTAATCGTAGAATAATAATTAAGTAATACCTAAGTAATTACCAAATAATAAAACAATAGATTCGATACGCCGTGAATCTAATTCACGCTTTCAGCTTCATTTGCTCTAAATCGACTATTTTGCTAAAGTTCACATCATCTCCTGCTTCGTAGCGTAGAAAAAGAAGCCCATACGCAATTTATAGCCCATAGCCCAATATGTCACGCCCGTTCGTAAGTTTCATTCCAATCCCATCAGTTGAAACTTCCTCTGTACTATCTCTGCAGAGGAACTAATCTGCAGAGAAATATTTAGTAAAGTTATCTTATATTTTTAGAAGGAATAACCTGGTTTGATTCTACTCGTAATTTGAATTTCATTGGTATGTAAGGGCGGTTTTAAACTAAAGTTTCATAGGCGCGTGTAAGCTCGTTTTTAGAAGCGTATGCGGGGTCGTATAGGCACGCCTTTTGACACACGCGCAATACGTACAAGCGTTGACGCGCTTCTGAGCTCGTACGAGTATACTGACACGACTGACAAACACCATTACCGGTTCTAGAGAACATGCCAAAATATGCCCGTTTACGTGAGTCCGGTTTTTTGAAGCGCATATTACCGCATACGCGTAGAAAAATACGCTAATCTGAAACCGCCCTTAAAATCGTCTATTCGAAATACATAATTTATTTCACAATAGAGTAATTCACGTTTAATCCATTTCTTTAAATGCAAATATTACTCGTAGTTGAAATTTAGCTCCAAAGGTTACTTTTATTTATTAGCACAGTCAATAAAGAATAGTAGGTAGATACATTTTTTTAATTTGTTTTTTTTCAATTCCTTGTTTCCCTCGCATATAGGCAAGGTCTTTGTTTAGTAAAAATATTGATACAAGAACACTTGCCTTAGATAAGATAATTATGTCGGGTTCGAATCCTGGCTTAGAAGATGTGTATTGAATAATTTAAATATCTGTAGGCTTTGGTGCTAGTTGTCTTTGTCTTCGTGTGTTCGGTGCATACCTACTATCTATTGGTTAGGTTAGACCACCACAGGGAATTCTAGTGGGAAACTTTGAATTTGAAGTTTTCATTTGACTTTTCATTTTTTTTACTAACTCCCACAAAATGTATCGCAACTGTTTAAAAAGCTACTGGATTATTCACCGACCACTACCTCATAAACAATCACGATAAAACGACTTATTTCACAAATCCCCTTAGATGATCCCCTGCGCAGGGGATATTTTTGTCCATAAATCCCCTGCAATTTTACGGAAGGGGATTTTTGGCCTTTTTGTCCACTAATCCCCTTCCGCAACGCCACAGAGGATTTTTGGACTAAAGGTCTACAAATCCCCTTGATCAATATTTACACACTTTTGACACAAAATACCAGAGCTTTGTTAGATAAATAATCGAATCATTATTTTTTTGTACATAAGTAATATTATACGTGTGGTAACACGGTAACAAAATAAAAAAAAAATCTTCGAAAATTTTGCATTGTACCACGAACTTTACAAATACTGCATTGTAAAAGCTGTATCTCTGTAAATATTTCAATGTGTGTTATCGTTGACGAATCCCGCTATAAAACGAAGAGGCGCAATAAACCCGAGTTGCTATTGATAGGACAAATAAAACAACCCGTGTACGATAGAACTTGTTTGTCTGTGTGAGGAATGTTTCTATGTGTAAAGCTTATTTGTTTAACCGAGTCGACTACGAGAAAGATTTGATGATAAATATTTGGGGAAAATAATCTCAGACCAAATAAAAAAATCAAGACAGAACGTCGTGAACAGACAAGTGAGGCTGGTTTTTAGGGTTCCGTACCCAAAGGGTAAAAACGGGACCCTATTACTAAGACTTCGATGTCCGTCTGTCCGTCTGTCTGTCTGTCACCGGGCTGTATCTCATGAACGATGATAGCTAGGCAGCTGAAATTTTCACAGATGATGTATTTCTGTTGCCGCTATAACAACAAATACTAAAAACAGAATAAAATTAATATTTAAGGGGGGCTCCCATACAACAAACGTGATTTTTAGGAGTTTTTGCTCGCTATTAATAAGGCAAGAGGAATGAAAAGGGGCTCCTACACGGTACGGAACCCTTCGTGCGCGAGTCCGACTCGTACTTGGCCGATTATTTATACATGTGGTGAGTGCGCCGGTGTTGCGCCGCCATAGTTCCACAGACGATCCAAGGCGTAGTTTCCTTGTACGCGTATGTGTGTGTAATTGTGTCTGTACACGGCCAGTCTGTCGTAGTTTTGCCGGCCTCACTTGTTTTGTTCACAACATTCTGTCTTGATTTTTTTATTTGGTCTGAGAAAATAATATAAAAAGTGTATGGAAACACGCTACCAATAACAAAGAAAGAAAATAAACAATGCAGAAAAACAACATGATCGTCTTCCGCCCCTCGTACGTGAAAATAAAACTAATTATATACTAAACCTTATTGGAGATAATCTTATTGGAGACATTTAGGGGAGACTTATGTCCAGCAGTGGACGTGCTGTGGCTGATGGACGGATGGAGCTATAGGTACTTACTCGTTTTTCATAAAATCTTTGAAAAGCGTGGAAATGTTGATTATGTTGTCTGCCCATGAACACGATTGGTGGAACTCGGTAGAAACGTCGGAATAATAAGATTTTTATTCATCTCGTATTACAGTGCGTGATTAGTATGAAATAACAGCTGAGTTAGATTCGGCGATTGACCTCTCTCTTGAAGTTGGACTTACCTATCTGGACTACTTGTCCTAAGTAGACGTATCTACGAGTCAACAACTTCAAGAACCGACCTCTCAACAGGTATTGGGATTGGTACAACTTTGGTATTACCCATGATCTTCGTCTTATCCATGTTCATCTTAAGACCCACCTGCTATGAAACTCGATTTTGGCCTTCGAGCATTGTGCTGAGCTCTTCCATCGACTTCGCCATGACCATAATATCGTCGGCAAAACAAAGGTGAGTGATGTATTCGCCATTAATATAAAAGCCGAATCCTTTCCATCTCAGGAGTTCGAAGAGGTTCTCCAAAGTGGCAGTGAACAGTTTCAGAGATATCCCTGTCTGACGGCTGTATTGTTTCAGTCTCCTAATAGCGCAATGCTTGACATAGGCCGACCCATGCAATCACATAGGCACTAATTAGCTACAAATAAAAAACCAGGAAACTTATCACAATCTAAAAGCGTAAGAGACGCTCTAAAATACTTTTTTGACATTTTGATACATTTTTTAATAGTATACCTCTACAACAGTTGTACATTGTACTGTACTGTATCAACTTTTTTTAATAGTCCACTGCAGGACGTAGGCCTACCCACGAAGAGTGACTGGGCCATATCCACCACGCAGGCCCAGTGCGAGTTGGTGGATTCACATACGCCATCGAATTTCTTCTATGGACGAATGCAGGTTGCCACACGATGTTTTCCTTTAAAAACCTGTGATGTGGAATTTCGTACATAAATTCTAAAGAACTCATTGGTACGGGACCAGGATTTGAACCCACTATCTCACGATCGTAAGGCGGGTGTTACTACCACTAGACCACCACGACTCACATTATACACTGTACCTCCAATACAATACGTACTACCTCCTGTACTATATATCCTGTTTATCCTCTACTAAAGTACAGGATTTACCTGTAGTCACGACTAGTGGAAACTATAATAAAAGCTATGAAAAACGTGAAAAAGTCTATTTATACCGTTTATTTATCTAAAAGGTTGCTCCAAATTGAGCTCATCAAAATACAAACACGAGAGGTCGAAGCTTAAATCTCATTCTTCACGAGATAGTCAAACAAAGCCGAGAGCGTAAGTTCGGGATATAAGACGAGGAGACGTTTTTTCCATCGATGGTGACAGACGTGAAAGATGGATGGCAAGACTACGGTTGTGGAGCGATGGCGGGTATAGATTAGATAAAGCCTAGTATTTTATGTAGACGCGGCACCTACAGTTATACGCGCGCAATGTAAACAAGAACACTTTGTTCAGAAGCTGATGAAATGGTTCTATTTCAAGCAACTTTTAGGGCCATTGCACAAAATTGGTTGTTTTGAACACGAACACAAGAACACTGAAGCAGTCAGAAAAGTTTTTTTTTATAGTTACAGTAATAAAATGCGTGGTAACTGTTTTCATGTGAGATGTGCGTGGTGTGTATATATAGGTATGATGTACACGTGTGCTAGTAAAGTGTAGGTACTTATTCGTTTAGTCTTACTCAAATTTGAGACCATACTACTATGTATCTAGCACAAAAAAACGTGTTGCACTCCAGGAGTGCCGGCAGAAGTGCAAACATGAACATTACCTCAACCGTTTAACAACTTTTAGATCAGTTTACGATCTAACCGAGTTCAACATTTTTTACCCATCCCAAAAAGTGCACAACGCCGCCAAAGAAGTTTTTACTTCAATAACGACCTACCTCCGTATCTACCCGTTAAAATTACTTCACATTAAGGGTATGTTCAAATTGCGGTATATACTCGTAATTTGTCAGTATCAATCCATCCATCAGCTGTAGGACCTCTACTACTGCACATAGGCCTCCTCTATGGATTTCCAATAAGGCCGGTTGAAAGCAGCCTGCATCCAGCGCATTCCTGCGATCTTAACTATACTCGTATCGTCAGTCCACCTGGTGGACGTCCTATGCTGCGCTTGCTAGTCCGTGGTCTCCATCCGAGAACTTTACGGCTCTATCGGCCATCCGTTCTTCGAACTATGTGCCCTGCCCACTGCCATTTGAATCTGTTAATTCGCTAGGCTATGTCGGTTACTTTGGTTCCTCTGCTTATCTCCTCATTCATGATTCGATCCCGCAGAGAGACTCCGAGTACATATCACTATACATAGCACGTGGGGCTATATTGAGCTTATTCATAAGGCCCACAACTATCGGAGCTTCTCGACTTGAGGCACTGAGGTATGTCGGACGAAAATCGGTCGGTCGTAGCTTTCCGAACGCTGCCCAGCCGAGTTGGATTCGGCGATTGACCTCTTTCTTGAAGCTGGACCACTTATTCTAGATAAACGCACGAGTCCACAACTTCAAGAACTGAGCTTTTAACAGATACTGGGGTGAGTACAACATGGACATTACACATGACCTTTATTTTATCCATGTTTATCTTAAGACCCACCGGCTGAGAAACTTGATTGTGAGCATCGTGCTGAGCTCTTCCATTGACCTCGCCATGACCACAATATTGTCGGCATAACGAAGGTGATGTATTCGCCATTAATATCGAAGCCGAACCCGTTCCATCTCAGGAGTTTGAAGAAGTTCTCCAAAGTGGCAGTAAACAGTTTCGGAGATATTATACCTGTCTGTCACCTTTTTTTTTTGCCTTCGAGCTGTCTTCTTGTACTCGGACCGACATTGTGGCGTTATTATACAGACACTTCAACACTTCGATATACCGGTAGTCAATACGGCATCGCTGAAGAGACTCGAGCACAGCCTATGTCAGAATCAAAGGCTTTATCATAGTCCAATGAGCAAAGTGGCAAGATATTTTCTTCAGTCTTTTGTATAGCTTGCCGCAATATCGTATCAATCGCTTGTATCACTAATTTTTTTTTATAGATTATATATGATATAGATTCCTTAATTCACTCAAAAATACCTCGTGTCTAACGGAAAAGCAGCCTCAAGATTTCTTCATACCGCTTAGTCCAATGCTAATGACGTCTCTTTTATTAAATAATTATAACATAAAGTTACGTGAAACTTGAATTTGGGTTACAAAGTTTTGACTCGAAGTCATTGTATTTTATTGTCGACTTTTCCCTGTAGTTTTACGCGTGATTTGCAAGTTTCCCGGCAAAGGGCAATGATTTTTAGCTTTCGTTGTGTGGTGAGCCGTTTCTCATTATTTGATATTCCCACGGTCTTCTAAAAGCAATGACCTTTCTGAAGATCGAAAGGGCAATAGTATAAAGTTCTATCTTAATGATTGTTTGTCTTATTTTTTTCAGTGGATGTTTCTAAATATTAAATTATGAGCGTCTCTAGCCCTTTCATCTTTACATTTATTCTACCTTTATATACTTTACCATAACTCTATCGCGTTCTGTCATGTCAAAAGAATCATTTCATGATGCGTATACTAGCTGGCTGGTAGAATAAGATCACCCATAGCGAAGAAGCCACCACTTGTACCATATAATATTTTTCCTGTAGATTGCTAACCTTAATAAAAACAGAAGAAAATCCATGTCGATGCTTACAGACCTACTTATAGAGTTTTATTTATCTATCAATTTACTATTACGTTCTTGGATTTCTAAAAATCATAATAAACTTGAAATTATCAAAAATACACACTTGTATACCTAATAAAGTCAAATTGCGAATGGCAAAAGGTTGCCGTTTTGTGTGTCAGAGATACGTTCTTTGTCAATTTCTGAGTTTTTTTTTGTAGTTAAATGCGTTTTTAAACACGCCCCAGGAACCGTATGGGTCGTAATCATCAATCTGTGTATAAAATTGTATAAGTATAACACCGTGCACCTATCCTCGACATATGACCCACATATTTGTCAAATGCTAGTTGCATGCACACGTTCACTATAACAGTACGAGTACCACCATATCAAATTCTCAAAAACTAAGCCAATTTTTCTTATTTTTGTCCCATTCCAGCTTTTTGCTACTTGATTTTACTTGATCCATGAAGATAAGCTGCGTATTTCACCCGCTGTCTCGAGGCTAACTAGCCCTTGCCCTACGGACCCCATATGTTGTCACTAACGTCGCTCGAGGAAATAAATTGTAGATGGAACTCGGCCCACCATAAGTCTCCCTTAATAACGTCTGCAGACTGATAGTAGGAGGATGGGGTAATCGACGAGGTGGTATGAAAATAAATATTGCTGCGCCATCATCGTCAGGGTTCATACTAGGCGCATTAGAAGAAGCTTATAGAGAGCAAGATGAAATAATCGGCCAAGTACGAGTCGGACTTGCGCACGGAGGGTTCCGTACTGTATGGGAGCCCACCTTAAATATGTATTTTATTTTAATTTTATCATTTATTATTGAAGTGAATCTACAACTAAATATTTTGTGAAAATTTCAAGCATCTACCTGTTACCATTAATAATATAGAGCGAAAAACGGCTAAAAAATCAGGTTTGTTGTATGGGAGCCCCCCTTAATTATTATTTTTATTCTGTTTTTAGTATTTGTTGTTATAGCGGCAACAAAAATACATCATATGTGAAAATTTTAGTTTTTAGCTATAACGGTTCATGAGATACAGCAGATGGAGACTGACAGACAGACAGACAGACGGACATCGGAGTCTTAGTAATAGGGTCCCGTTTTTACCCTTTGGGTACGGAACCCTAAAAACTAAAGGTGAATCACAAAAGTGAAACGAAGTCTATTGGTATATACCTAGTGTGTGTGTGTGTGTGTGTGTGTGTGTAAGTGCGAATGCGCGCGTGTTCGTGTGTACGTGTTTTGCAAATTGTCTCATTTTCGGTCCACCATAAGTCTCGATGAATGGGTAATCAACGAGGTGGTATGAAAAAAATTGTTGCTGCGCTATCATCATCAGACCTATTATTGAAAACATCAAGGACAAAAGCGTAGTGAACCGTTTTAAATGATGCACTGTATTATGACTTCAAAATAATGTGAACTAACATTGATTAGACTGCAATACAGTCTATAGTCTTAGCTTTGTTTATCAGTTTCATACAATCAATTTAAAGATCCATATCTACGGAACTCCTAACGCACCACTCAGCAATTTATTTTGGCACTTAATCACGTGGAGAAGGCGTGAGACATGGAAAGCTGCATAACATGTATGATGGATGAAAACCGCAACATATAAAGAACCATACTCATACTTTTTTATTAATAACAATTAGTTACAGGTCATATAAATATTACAATAATTATTTCACTTTCAATTCAAAATATTAAATTTCACTCAACAACATAAATTACTTTGGGATAAAAACAATCAATAACTTATTTTAGTTAAGTTATTCAATCAAATCAATGAAAAAATCAAATAATTACAATAATTACCTGCATATATCAATTTGAAAACAATTACATAACTAAATCATAATAGTGAAACTATTTTGTCAATTCAACAACACACAATCTCCCTTCTATTTATACATAACGCAAACTAAAGTTCAGGCCCTTTACCAAGAATAACACAAATTCCAATAATCTTTGACAACCTATCTCAAACTCGTCTAAAATCCTTAAAAAATACACCCAAACCTTACATCAATGAAAAATATTTCCCCGGATCCCAGAGCACATATTTTCCTTTGATCCACTTTCAAGCGTATAACCGCTTCGCTCCCCGCATTTATATGCGCTTACTCTGTGAAATAAATACGCAAAATACCATTCAATTCTTCACGTATTATTTTAGGGTTTGGCTTATCGAAGTTGGCGAGGTACTCGACACGTTTTAAGGAGATGCTTTTTTGAATACGTATAATTTGAATTGAATTATTAATTTGTTATGTTATGAACACTGTAGTCTAAAGTCTTAACAGGACAACCCTGTTAGGGCGTACACAGATAAATATCTAGTATTATAAGATAACCAATAGTTCAAAGTGTGTTCTTAGCTTAAGTATTCTAACAGGAAGGACTGACAACGGATGGGGTCGAAAAGTTCTTGAGTAAAGACGATCTAAGAGCAGCGTAAGACGTTGTAAGAACAATTATTTTAGGTAACTTAAATAATTGTTGTTTTAAACCTTTGCAATTTGAACACATTGTTCATAATTGTTTACCTACTACGGGACTAATCGCGCACTAAAATCAACGAGATAATGAAATACCCCATTTTTCTGACGTTTCGACCGAGTTGCATCGATCGTGATCATGGATAGACTGACCTTGTTTTTTGGCACGGACATAATTTGAAAGATGGAAAGTATTATAGGCTACTTTTTTTCCCGAAAAAAAAAGTTATGGGATAGCATAAACTTCAAAAATCATGCTGGCGAAGCCGCGGGCAAAAACTAGTCTTATAATAATTCAAAGACATTCAGTTCGTTTTCACTTTATTTCTGTTTTATCGCTGCTAGCTTAAAACGGTACATGAAATCATTCCGAAATAACCTGCATATCTATAAATTATGTAAGAAAGTTCTCGAAGATGTGAAGTCTTGCTGGTATAGCGGTTTTATATTTTTATGGCTAACCCACATTCGCCACACAGTATGGTAGACTATCGCAAGGAAAAACCCGTACTCGGCAGTATATAGGGACATGGAAAGAAAAAGAGAAAGGAATGCAATTTTGGGTATAGCAGAAATTACACTGACACTAGTTTGTTACTTATAGTTCTTTCTACACTAGGATTATTCCAGAGATATAGCTAGGATTAGAGTTTATTATTGTGTTTAACAATTCAAAAAAGTTGTTGCGGCCGCAAGATTCTGTTAAGCTCGATATGTTCAATTAAAGCTAGGTCGTGGAGGAGTGCGGAAGCGTGCCCGTAGCCCTGACACCAGCCGCAGTGGTGGAACACCCAAGGTTTTTGGTGGGTATACCATTCCAGTCGGCGGGACTCCCACATAACCACCCGCCTGCCTTCGAGGTTTAGTGGTATCCATAAAGGATTTTGTAAAGGGATAAAGAATCTGAAACTCAAACATTTTTTTTAAGTCAGGACAAATTTTGAAATTGTTTATCGCACAAAAACTCAGAAATCAGACTGATTATTCCTTCGATTTTTTTTTCGCTCGACCGAACAATAAAAATTTAGAATTTATTTTTATACAATGTTGAGAAATAAATTAAATTAAAGATCGGAACTGCAGCAAAAAAGTAATTTTTACATCAAAAGATACAATTCTGCAATCTCCTTACAGGAAAAGCTACATTTACTTCATTGCAGTTAATTGACAGCAGAAAATGCTTTACTGTAAAATCTTTATCCGGAAAGTTGAAAGTTTTCAGTAAAATGCTAGAGAAAGAATGTTGCAAAATAGAGTGCTTATTACTTCGAAGTAACTCGAGAAAAAATATTTTTTGCAGAAAATAGCATGACCGACTTCACCCATGTAGAGAATTCGCGAATATTTCGCACGGATCGATGTAGAATTTTTCACATTATTGTTGATTTATCAAAAATGGCTCAGCCTATTTCGATAAAATTTAAATGGGGTCAATTTTTTGTCTTTGCAACAAAAAAATATTATTGAAATCGGACTACTATGAAAAAAGTTATGCGTGGTTATACATAAAAAAATATACGGTGGTTCGTCGGTCGAAAAATATTCCCACATTATAATAAAACTAGCTGACCCGGTGAACTTCATCTCACCATCTGTCAACTGTCAATGACAACTTTTACATGCAGGAACATTTTGTATGGGAAAATACAATAAATGTCATTATTATTTTACTCACTATATTTTGATATTTTCTCATAGTTTAAACCTTCCCTTAGCTTCCACGGATATTTCAAGACCAAAATTAGCCCAATCGGTCCAGCCGTTCTCGAGTATTAGAGAGACTAACGAACAGCAATTCATTTTTATATATATATATAGACTACTCCGTAATGTCATTTAAATCTATTACTACTACATATATTAACGGTACAAAATGCTATATATTTATATTTGAATTAATGTATAAAAGCCCGATCTATATTTTATTTTTGTAATATAATATTGAAATGTTTTTGATGAATAAAGAATTTATTTATTACTAGTACTATATTCGAATAGAACACGATGCAATAAATAATATTGTGAATATTACTACATTGATCAATAAAAGTAAAGTTGACTCAGTGTTCGTTAGCGATCATCGAAGTTAAGCAACGTTCAGCACGGCCAGTCTTCGTATGGGTGATCGCGGGCGGCATTTACAACTGAGCGCTACCGTGGCTCGGATGACAAGTTAAATTGTAGACCCCGGTTGTTTTACCCGTTAAGCCCCGTCAGAAGCTTTCAGGCACCTTAAAAAACTCTGGCACCTACCCTATACGACCTTACTAGTAAGAGTAAAAGTTAAATAACATAATGATTTAGACATTATGTTAAAGATTAACAAACAAACTGACAGAGACAAACAAACGATAAAGATCATTTATTTTACTTAGGGACTCTACATACTCTACAATTACTATTTTTGCCCAAATTTGAATAAAATTTTGTTAACGTTAGGTCTTATTTTGGTTCTTCGGAAGATGCTGGGACCGGTGAGAAGAGAAGATGGTAGCTGGCGCGTCCGGAAAAACAGGGAACTGGAGGAGCTGTTTGGTGAGGCCAACATCCTGGGAGAGATAAAGGCGCACAGGCTGCGATGGCTCGGTCATGTCGAGCGGATGGAGGAGGATCGGGCCGTCAAGAGAGCTTACCTGGGAAAACCAACCGGGCGGCGCCCGGTGGGATGCCCCAAGTACCGCTGGCTCGACGCCGTGGAAAAGGATCTGCGCGACATGCAGCAGCCGGACTGGCGGAGCGCTGCACAGCGCCGTGACGACTGGCGCCGCCTAGTGTCGGAGGCCAAGACCCACTTTGGGGTCACAGCGCCAACGCAGTAGTAGTAGTAGGTCTTATTTTATTATGTTAGTGAAATAACAGAATTACGGAGACGCAGTGATATTTCAGTCTGAATATAAACTCGTTTTATTCGAGCAATGAAAAGTATGGCTCTCGTATGACAATATTACATTTTAGATGGATGAGAAAGGTGCTCCGTATATGTGAGCATGACAATATCTGTTGCATTACAACTTTACGATTCTGAGACGCTGTAATACATGCAGATGAAATTTATTTCAATTTAGTTCATAACCGTCCCCTACAAACTACAATGTTATTTCTCTAATGGGATGTTTCCTTTTTAGTGTTCCGTACCTAAAGGGTAAAAACGGGACCCTATTACTAAGACTGCGCTGTCCGTCCATTTGTCCGTCTGTCTGTCACCAGGCTGTATCTCATGAACGGTGATAGCTAGAGAGTTGAAATTTTTACAGATGATGTATTTCTGTTGCTGCTATAACAATAAATACTAAAGACTGAAACACATATTTAAGGGCGGCTCCCAAACAACAAACCTGAATTTTTATCCGTTTTTCGCTGTGACACGTAGATGTTTGAAAAACTCACAGAATATTTAATTAAATATGCACTGTACAAATAAATTATTTAATTTAAATAAAATAAATATTTAAGGGGGCTTCCATATAAGTTACGTGATTTTTAATCCCCGACGCAAAAGAGGGGTGTTATAAGTTTGACGTGTCTGTTTGTCTGTCTGTCTGTCTGTGGCATCATAGCGCCCGAACCACTGAACCGATTTCAGTTTAGTTTTTTTTTGGATGAAAGGAGACTTAATCGAGAGTGTTCTTAGCTATGTTTTATAAAAATCGATTGAGCCGTTTAAGAGTTATGGTGGGTTAAAGTGGGGATGGAAGAACCAAAATTCTACAAATGTGCCCAAAATGGTTGTCAATGTGTCGGGGGTTTTTTAAATTTTTAATATAAATTAGTTATTTTGCTAATTGTTAATTAATAACAGCATTGGGAAATTGCTTGAAATATTATGTAGTATATACTTAAAAATAATTCATAAATTAAAATTAAATAAATTAAATGGGGGCTTCCATACGGTGCGGAACTCTTCGTGCGCGAGTCTGACTCGCACTTGGCCAATTATTTAATGTGTGTATGCATTGTCATTCAAAACTGGTGTACTAATAAGCCGTAAGGAGGTGATTCAAGCCATCATTTTGAACAACTTTAACCTACTATGGGGCCAATACGGAATCCGAGAAAAAAACAGCTGTTTCATACATTTTATCGATTCCGACTCGCAGTTTTGTATGGAACTGGTTTTTTTACTCAAATTTTGTTTTGGTCAATAGTAAAATTGTTATTTTTTTGTCAGTCTATTGTGTCCCATTGTTGGCAAAGGCCTCCCCCACCTCTTTCCACGCATCTCTTAATCACCCCTTTTGGTTTAGGACAGCGTAAGCAGATAAGACTGCCTCGGTGGCTCAGTGGTTAGTGACCCTGACTTCTGGGTCAAAGAGGCGTGGGTTCGATCCCCACCCAGGGCAAACATTTATGTGATGAACATGTTGATGTGTTTCATGTTGATGATGTGTTTTCTCTGTGTCTGGGTGTTATTTAGGTACTATATATATAAGTATCTATTTAAAATATGTATATGTAGTATCAGTCTCTGGCAGCCATATCACAAGCTATGCTTAGTTTGGGGTCAGAGACCGTGTGTAAGATGTCCCCTAATATTTATTTATTTATGTAACGCAATTTTGCCGTAATTTTGTGGTCAATCCACATGATTTTCTTTCCAGCTTGTACGTGCTGCAGCAGCAGCGTGTTCTTACAAAATGGTCTCAAAAATGTTAATCACGAACTGAACCAAACTTAGATGGTTAGTGAGTAGGTACATAATGACACTTCGTGTGGACTGCAGTATCCGGTATCAAAGCTTGGTGATGACAGAGTTTAAGACGAGAAAATTTGGCTTCGAGTCTCATTAGGACAACAACCGACCAGCTAGCTTAGCATGCGACCACGAAAAGAATTCTTTTCGACGTGTGAAAAGTGAAGAAAATAAAACGTGACAAATATATACTTCGACATAACTCTGTCTTGTTCTGACATATCGAAAGAAATATTTTATTTTCGTGGTACGCATCTTAGCCCGGCAGATTAGTATAGACGAAAAAGAACTTATACTAACTTATTTTATAATTTGGAAGGTTTCATAATACTTAGTAAAAAATCGTGATTACGAGTACTGTGTTTTTTCAACAGCAGTAGGTAAGTATTCATATCTGCCCGATGTACCTACTGATATCAAGTAGGTATAAACTAAGAATAGTGCCTCAGCCTGCACCTGTTCCAGAATTTTAATAGTCCACTGCTGGACTGTAGGCCTATCCATGAAAGGAGATTGAGCCATATCCACCACGCTGGCCCAGTGCACTTAGTGGTGTGCTTCAGACTGAGATTAAAAGGTAATTGATTTATTTTGTTTTCATTGTTTTAGTAAAGTGGAATGAAAAATTTCTACTTGGTACTTTTTTGGGTTCCGTACCCAAAGGGTAAAAAGTGGACCCTATTACTAAGACTCTGCTGTGTCTGTTTGTCACCAGGCTGTATCTCATGAACGGTGATAGTTAGAACGTTAAAATTTTTACAGATGAAGTATTTCTGTTGCCGCATACTCGTGTATTACCTGATTTTTTTACCGTTTTTCACTCGATATTAATAACGGTGACACGTAGATGCTTGAGATATTTACAGAATATTAAGTTAAATATTCCCTTCAAAAAAAAATTAAAATAAAATATATTAAGGGGGGTTTCCAAACGATACGGAACTCTTCGTGCGCGAGTCCGACTCACACTTGGCCGATTTTTATTTATTTTTACACGAACATGAGTTCCGCACATTTCATTTTGAATACTATGCAGATGATAGATGAGTACTACCGCGCAAACTTTGTAAGCCACTAAGCGAGATAAATCCACACGCTAGTATAGGCCGAATCATACAACTTTGCGGCTGTAATATTAGCTGCAAGCCTTCGAGCAAATATCTATAGAGTCACAATCGTGCAAAAAAAGTGTCCGAGCCAAAACCCTGCCCAAGGTGCGTAGTGGGCAAGCTTTTTAGTTAGTCGTAAGGCAATTGCAAGACAATACATCGCAATGCCAAAGTGCTCGATTAAAAGCACTAATTAGGTGACACAACGTCGAGATTCTAGAAAACGGGTCGTTGTGATTTATTTAATGTAAATATGAAAGTCGGTATGTATGACGACGCTCAGACATTTTTTTTACTACTTTCACATACGGACTGTGGCTCTGTAGATATTTGCTCGAAGCTACAAACTGCGGATAAACCTATCCTCGAGCAGCTGTTTTCAGTCAGGATTAGGCCATTCGCAGCTTGAAGCTAACTTCACATCCAACTTTACTGACATATGACCGAATCATAATTCGGTCAATACTCGATTTATCTCGCAAAGCAACAACGATCGCTCATTGTCTCAGAATCAGAATGGGTTCAGACCCTCACCTCTCAAGTTTGGCACCAACCCAACTTAAATAGGTTAAGAGTTTACTTACTTTTAAAAGGTTGCTTTATCGGAAACTAATGACATGGCGCTAGGCTGGCGGTGATAACATGACTTCATATAATTATTACGTGCCTTGGAAGATAATTTTAGCTTATAAGTACTGATTATTATTAGACCCAATTATAAAGCCGCCATCGTAAATAAGGATGTCGGCAGCTCATACGTACGAATACCTGTTGTATAAGAATTTACCCACACACATTTTCTCCCAAGTTTATTTCTAAAAATGTTATGTTCGTCAGAGTAATTTATGACGCTTTTAAAACTATTCTGATATGTACAAGTTGGTTTTTAATGAAGTTTCAAAACATTTGGCCCCACAAGCATTGGTAGGGGATTCAGATGGTAAAAACTATAAAAAAATCATTGTAATTTTTGGTGGACTAATTTTAGTTTTAATTAGTGTTATGAAAACAGCAAAAAATCACAATTTTTTAAAGCACATATAATTATTAGAAAAGATGTTTTGTTCCATAATTGCAAAAAAATAAAATAAAAATGTTTTGACACGTCGAGTCTCTGCATCCTTCTTTAATAGCAACGTAAAATGGGTTCTCTCTATCAAAATATGCATAACATATAGTGAAAAACAAACATGGCTACTCTAAATTGCTATAACAATTACGATGGCGCCTCTAAAATTGTGGCTATTAACCTACTTAAATAATTAATAAATATCCAATAAATAATGCGGATGTTTCTCCAAATGGCGGACATATTATTATAGGACAACATTCTACTTATCACGATGAACAACTATTACAATAAGACCAACCCCGAAATAACAAAAAAAAACTGTTCGATACAAAAAGTTTATTAACTGTCGACAAAATGTAAAGAGCAGCCGATTTTCTTTTAACTTACATAAAATAGCTGATTCAATCAAAAAGATTGACTCTCTACGTATTGAACAGAACAGCATTTTTTTCCTATTTTAGGAGTGGTCCGTAGTTGGTCATAACGCTGCGCTTGCCGGTAGGTACGTGGTCTCCACTCAAGAACTTTACGACTCCATCGGTCATCAGTCCTCCGTGCTATGTGCCCTGCCCAATGCCATTTCAACTTGCCAATCCGCTGGGCAATGTCGGTAACTTTGGTTCGTCTATGGATCTCCTCATTCCTGATACTACTAAGCTAGCATTTTCTAATTTTTAACGACTTCCAAAAAGGAGGTACTATGTTCGTTTGTATGTTTTTTTTGTGTGTGTTTATCGATATTTTCGCCAATTGTGAACCGATTTGAAAAAGTCTTTTTTAGTTCTAAAGGATATGCTTTCGAAGTCCTGATCCTATTTAAATTTAATCGAAATCGGCTGAGATGTTTTTAATAAAACCAAAAATTTACATGGATGCCACATCGATTCGTGCAAAATATTCGAATTCTCTATAGAATTGACGGTGGAAGTCAGTGTTGCGATTTTTAATTGTGTAGCTTTAAAACATACCATCCATGTAAAACTACTTATCTTATTTTCAAACCTTGTTTACTGTGTCCTGGTAATTTAATTATGCAACTTCACTCCAGTTTTGCTAAAGAACAAACTTGTGCAACTTAATAACATCGTATTATATTTTCTAAAACTCGAGTTTTACATTCACATTTAGTACTTCCTCATAATACTCAAATTAAGCTAATGTAATCAAGTTGAACGTCGCCATTAAAAGTAACTATACGGCTGATGCACCATGAGCCAAAATGTTTGTACACATTCTCCCTGATGAGAACTGTTATTCGTATTTATATTGCATGTAACCTAAATAAAATTTTGTTTTTCAGAAATTGTTTGTTAGTTAAATTCAGAAAATGCATTTTTTTTTGCCTTCTTCAAAACAGGTTCTTAATTCACGATTACTCTGCCAATCATGATGTTTTTTTTAGTAGATCGTCCTTCAGAAGTGGTTTATGTGGTAGTGGTCTATTTAAATATTGAAATCGACACTGTTTTTCGGGAAATCAACATAGTGTACACTGTCGAGTTTCCTTCGATACGTACGAAGCGGTTTGACTCAACATTTCTGATTCGTACCGCCAGGGAATGGAACAGTCTTCCTACTCTCCTGTTCTCTAAAAGATATAATCTGAAGCTTTTCAAGGTCAGAGTGAATAGGTATCTTCTAGATCTGAGTGCTTCATCTTCGACCACAACGTCGCTTACTATCAGGCGAGTTGGTGGTCAAGCGCGGACTTATTCGCGATAAAAAAAAATGTATGAACTATTTATTAGATCGCTGATACATTGATTCATTGAGCAAGTGCAACGTAGGATTTCCATCGACTATGTGGACTGACGATATAATTAAGATGCCTAGTAATAATGCATGCGACCACGAAAAGCGACGAAAAGAACTCATTTCGACACGTGAAAAAGTGACAGTTATATACTTTGCCATAACGCTGTCTTGTTCTGACACTACGAACGAAATAATTCGTAGCGCGCACACTAGCCCGGCAGGAATGCGCTGGATGCAGTCAGCTTCTAACTGGGCTTGTTGGAAATCCATAGGGGTGGCCTATGTTCAAATGCGGACGTCCTACGGGTGGTGGGATGATGATGAATAGATTGAATTATTTCCTAGAAACAACAATTCTGGCACATCGCGACGTCTCTCCGAGTCTCATTGAAATAAAGTGAAATATGTCTTTTTCAGGCTAATATCTGTAAGGTTTACCACAACCAATAGTAGGTATATAATGTTTTCAATGTTGTCAAATAGCCTATTCTTGGCATAATTATCAACTATCTCATAACCATATTTATCTTTACCATCTCCACAGAAAAAGCCGTAAATTAATGATACGAGCACCATTAACCTAGAACGAGCCATGATTCATCTGCCGCCACATAAAAATGTTGGCACGCATATAGTTGCCCGAAAAATTTGATCTATGACATAACGGAAGTGCTTAAAATATTTAAAAATTGTACAATTTCAAAATTCATAATTTCAAAACTGGAGATCTTTGAAGAGTTTGGAATGTCAATCAATTTTCAAACAAAAATATATTATATTCAATCAAAAACGGATACGTACTGTACGTATCCGTTTTTGATTGAATATAGATCTTATGAAAATTTCCTGTAAAATTTTATTCGAACATATTCTAAACATACATACTTACTCGTATTCTAGCGTACAACTAGTCGAATTATGAAATGGAATAGGTAACTATATCTGTACTGTCTAAAAATTTAGCTATACAATTTGCTAGCTATGAAAATTAGCCAGCATGCTGGTCACGCTGCCAACTGGCAGTGGGCTTGAGCATTTGCATTATCTATAGACCTTCAAGGAAGGGTCTTTGGATGATCCAGTTGCTTTTTAACCGACTTCCAAAAAGGAGGAGGTTCTATGTTTGTCTGTATGTATTTTTTTGTGTATGTTCATTGATTATTTCGCCAATTGTGAACCGAATCGAAAAATTATTTCATAGTTCAAAAGGGTATACTCCCGAGGTGATTCCATTTAAATTTACAAGTAATCGGCTAAAGCGTTTTTGAAAAATCAAAAATAATGTTAACAATTCGAGCGAAATATTCGAATTTTGTACACGATGGAAGGCGGTTATGCCATTTTTTGCGATGTAGTTTTAGCATAAGTAAGGAGTATTATGTTTTGTAAAATTCATTAAATAAATGAGGAATACAATGGTGATAATATTATTTTCCATAATGTCTTTCCATAATAAAGTGCCTGTGCCTATGCACAGCCTAAACTCAACAAACTTTTGATCAAAAACCAAGCATACAAATAAGTCAGAACATGCTTACCAAACGTATTTTTCTAAAACAACAAAACCATCAACGCTTCTTCACTATACAATTTTCACAAAACGATACGACGAACGCGGATATGTAAACAGTGTATGTTAAACATTGTTAACAATAACATCAAATAAAAATGCAAATGCAAAATAGCACAAACACGCCGTCAACGCACGTGCGTACACAAAACAAACCATTCTACGCGTACTTTTAATACCCATCCAGCGATACCTGCGGCAAAAACGAAATGAAAGGCTCCCACACTCATCAATAACCCGGAAACACAAAAAGATAGGACCCGCTGATAACCCCAAGCCTGCGCCATAATACCCCAATTTCGTAGTGTTACAAAAACCCAAATGAGCGTTTCATAAGCTTGGCAATCGCGCTTGAAGGCCTGTCACGTGGTAGATCACTTCTGGTACCTGTCCTACATCGCATGTTTTGATATCAAATATTTCATCTCTTGAGAAACATAGCTGTGGTATAGCTTGTAAAACTTGTCAATTGCAGTTGCATCTGGTGTCACATGGTAGATCAGTTCAGGCACCTGTCCTATAAAAATATTATATTTCAACAATTATATTGCTCGAGAAACTAAAGCCGAACGTCCACCGCCGGCTAAACTAAATGAAAACTAAACTCAGTGAACTAAGCTAAGGTAAACTAGAACTACGTTGTCCGTCCACCAATAAATAAGCTAAAACTACGTTAGTGATGGCCAGTTTGTGCTAGAAGACGACACGTGCAATGGCGAGACTTTAGAGGAGGACTATCGTCATAGGAGAAGAAGATTGATTATTGCTTATTTTATAAAGAAAAAACGGAAACATAGAAACTGGATAAGTCGACACATTCAGTCCTAGAAAACAAGCAGCGAATTTAACACTTTTTTTAATGAACTTGACGATAACAATTTTAAGATGTACTTTTTGATGAAATGAAAATTTTAACACGTTCGAACAACACTATCGACAGGCGTCAGAGGGGTAAGGCAAGGGGGTGAGAGGAGCTTAGTTTAGCTCAGTTAGTTACGGATCGGCCGCACAACTAAGTTAGTTCCACTTGGCTGGAGCATAGTTTGCGGTGGACGCACATGTATGAAAAACTGGCTCAACTATACGAGCTAAGCTAAACTAACTTAGTTTAGCCGGCGGTGGACGTTTGGCTTAATCTGGCATTAAGTTAGTTTAGCTTAGTTCGCAGAGCTGACGCAGTTTTTAATACCCGCATAGCTTAGTTTGCAGTCTGTACACAAGTTAGAAAAACTGCGTCAGCTATGCGAGCTAAGCTAAACTAACTTAGCTTAGCTCTTGGTCTGAAACCGGCACAATTGTTGCATAGCTTAGCAATGGCGCTTGAAGGCGTGTCAACGCAAGTTATCGCAAGTGGTATCGACTAGTTTATAGCCGAACGTCCACCGCCGGCTAAACTAAATGAAAACTAAACTCAGTGAACTAAGCTAAGCTAAACTAGAACTACATTGTCCGTCCACCAATAAATAAGCTTAAACTACGTTAGTGATGGCCAGTTTGTGCTAGAAGACGACACGTGCAATGACGAGACTTTAGAGGAGGACTATCGTCATAGGAGAAGAAGATTGATTATTGCTTATTTTATGAAGAAAAACGGAAACATAGAAACTGGATAAGTCAACACATTCAGTCGTATAAAACAAGCAGCGAATTTAACACTTTTTTTAATGAACTTGACGGCAAAAAATTTAAGATGTACTTTTTGATGAAATAAAATTTTTTACACGTTCGAACAACACTATCGACAGGCGTCAGAGGGGTAAGGCAAGGGGGTGAGAGACGCTTAGTTTAGCTCAGTTAGTTACGGATCAGCCGCACAACTAAGTTAGTTCCACTTAGCTGGAGCATTTCACGTAGCTTAGCTGGCATAGTTTGCGGTGGACGCATATGTATGAAAAACTGGCTCAACTATACGAGCTAAGCTAAACTAACTTAGTTTAGCCGGCGGTGGACGTTCGGCTTATCTCTTGAGAAACATAGCTGTAGTATAGCTTGAAAAGCTTTAGCAACCGTGCTTTAAAACTAGTCACGTGGTAGATCAGTTCAGGCACCTGTCCAACAATAAATGTAATATACCTATAACTATTTTATCGAAAAGCATAGCTCGAGAAACATAGTTGTTGCATAGCTTGGCAATTGGACTTGAAAGCCTGTCACGCGGTAGATCTTGTACCTGTCCTACAACGAACGCTATACACCACTACTTTTTATGAACATCTAAAAAAAATATGTAGGTATCAGTACACGATGTAAAACATATGTGTACAGTTAAAATTTAAAAAAGATCTTAGGTTGCCTATTTATTTAGGTTTTATTTTATCCGAAAATTAGACTAAAATTATGCACATAATGTCAATTTCATTCATGTATCGCTATTGCATTCATTATTAAGTACCTACGGTCTTGTTTACGCAAAACAGCTGTAGTTGGAGTCTAATGGATTAGAATAACCAATTATTTCAATTTTTAAGGGATAATTTTAGGATATTGATTTATTAACTTTTTATTGCATATATATGTTTAGTATCGTGCACTGATACCCCCAAATTTTTTTTAGATGTTCATAAAAAGTAGTGGTGTATACGAGTATGAAGAACTATTATTTATTGATGGCACTTAAATATTTATCAGGCGGTGGTCAATTTTTAGCAATTATTTCTACCGGTTGGAAGCGGCTTGATAAACAGTTGTAAGGAACACTTGGTGCAGTCATCAATGTTTTTTATAAAATCGTGTTTCTCATCGCACCGCACGCCCAAGACATACCACCAAACGCTTTCAGGGCAAAGTACTTTATCGCGCCGTGTGGACAGCGATAAAATTCGATATTACATACGATCTTATAACGTTTTGACGCGCTTCGACTCCTGCAACGCTGATTGGCTCAATATTTTATAGTACCTCTCTCTTCTTTTTTGTGAGACAGGTGCCTAAAGGCCCTGTCAGTCTGTAGATCACTCTTATGGCGAGGGATCTCACGTGTCGTTATTTCACCGTGGAAATATTTCTATAGAAACGCTTTGAGGGTGTAAGTATTATTAACGTGAATAGGGATGACTTCTGACCTTTTCGCTTGGATGTTAAGGACCTCGTTAAGTTTATATCAATCTAAAGGACCTTGACTTGAGTAGGCTAAGTGTGAAAATGTGAGAGGATGAAAAGAAATGCAATGAAAAATGCTACTTTGGCGGGTTTAAAGGTCTTGTAATTTTCAGTATTATTCTACCAAAAGCTCATTCAGGCTGTTGCTTGGCAAAGTAAAGTATAAGTGTTGCTTAAGATCTCTTTATCATTAAGTTTTTTAACATTGAAACCAACGATGAATTCGAAGAAAAAATCTAATACCTGCTGTTCCATGTAAACATTGTCTCATGACAATAAATATGATTCAACAAACACAACATTTTGATGACAAAATGTATCCATCAGTATCAAATTATTGTAGCTTGTGGTTCTCCTAAAACTTAATAATGTGCATGTATGCACATGCAGGTAAATGGTCGGTGAATTATTTTTCACTAAAAATAGCACAGTTAACTTCAACCATAGCAATTTACGTATAATATTTAAGCTCGTTTGAATCGATATATGCCATTTTTAGATTAATGTAATTTTTTTTTAATTAATAACCTATAATATTGATATAATTTATATGGAACCAACTTTGGGGAATACCTAAGTCTTTCCAATCAAAAATTAATTATTATCAAAATTGGAATACTCTGTAAAAAGGTTTGCTCTTCCATACATATAAAAATCCTTTATTTCATCGGTAAAAAAAATGTCCTATGCTTGTTAAATAGGTTGGGGGGAAAGTTTCTACGCATTTTTACCATTTTTACCTTTTTGTAGTAAAATTTTAAAATGTATTGAATTTCTTCATTAGATTCACTCATCTTGACAGTACGAAAAACAAATGAAAATCACACATTTTCCTAATTTTAATTTGGAATTATGTTCTTTAAAATTTAAACTTTCAATGATACCAAAACCAGCCAGATACAAATAGTGTAGCCAAAGAGATTTTATTACAAGTTCATACATAATATAAGGCGAAAAGACTTTTTCCCCAACCTATTATATCGTTGTCTGACCTGAACATAACTGACCCCACCGCCCACAATAACTATCAACAATATTTCAACTATACGTACCAATAACTCTCACAGGCTTTCACATTTTTCAAAACATCAATTTTTACTAGCTCTTAAATTCTGAAAAGCACTCGTACGCTCAATATATTTTCATCATAAACCATTAATTTAAGTGAAATTTCATGCGTTGTCCATCACAAACGGGCTGCAGTGATTCAGCGAGTGGTGTTTTTGTGTGTGAAAATAAATTAATTTTGGTTTTAATGTAAAAGGTTTGATAAAAAAATTAAAACATATTTTCTGATAGTTTAACCTCAAACAGCAACAGCATGTATGGGAAGGGTTTTAGAAGGTTTTGTACTAAAATTATAAAAATAAACTCTGACCGTGAAATGCTGCGTATCGCAGCCTATAGATTCTAACAAAGATTTTATATAGAGGTATATGACAATAATCTGTAGACAGTCTACGGTATGTACGTAGATGCTCTATGACTGTAGGCCTCCTATATCACTACATAGTATAAAACAAAGTCGCTTCCCGCTGGCTGTCCCCATGTATGCTTATACGGGTCTTTAAAACTACACAACGGATTTAGATGCGGTTTTGTTTTAATAGATAAAGTGATTCAAGAGGAAGGTTTATATGTATAATACATCTGTGCGAAGCCGGGGCGGGTCGCTAGTCAAAATGTATATGGTAATTATGTAGATACTCTATGACTGTAAGCCTCCTACAGTTTCTAATGTATGTAGCTGATCTCCTACTATAGATCCAATATTATGTAACAAAGTTATATGTAAAAAGTTTGAACAATACTGAAGGGCATATATTATGTGCATTCAGTCACGAGTCACCTGTATGAATTTTGAACTTCAAAGCCTGTGTTATTTTTCAAAAAAAAAATATTTTTTCGTATTATTTTAGACAACCCTGACAAATAAAAACGGTAGCGGACGCCAGGCGACGCGTCAATTGCTTTGTGCCGACAAAGCGATTGACGCGACGCGGCGGCGTGGGCCGCGCGCCGACAAAGCGCGTCACCTTTCGGCTTCCGTCGAGCGGCCGGTCGAACTTCGCGCGGTGTGTGCGGCATTTTTAGGGTTGTCATCGGGTTATTTTACGCAAAACTTTACTATTGTATAATACGTTAACTAAAGTACTGAGGATTATTATTCCTTTTGGGGTAAGTTTTAAATATGTCTGGGCTTGCGTGGTTTAAGTACTTTTCAACCTCTCTGTCACACTTTGTATAATATATGTAGATGATCTACGACTGTAGACATACTGCAGCTTCTGATGTATATAGTTGCTCTACGACTGTAGACAGCACATGGCTTCTAATGTAAGTTTAGATGCTCTACGACTGAAGGCCTCCTACGGTTTCGAATGTACGTAAATGATCTACGACTGTAGACATACTGCAGCTTCTAATGTATATAGATGCTCTACGACTGTAGACAGCACATGGCTTCTAATATAAGTTTAGATGCTCTACGACTGTTGACCACCTACGGTTTCTAATGTATGTAGATGCTCTACGACTGTAGACAGCCTACGGTTTCTAATGCATGTGGAATGTAGATGCTCTACGTTTGTAGACAGCTCATGGTTTCTAATGTATGTAGTGTAGATGCTCTACCACTGTAGACATGCTACGGCTTGTAATGAAGATGTTCTACAACTATACAAAGTGTTTTTACGAATCGAAATCTAAATAGTGTCTAAGTGACTCCTTACGAGATAATTAAGAACATTTAGTACACCTACTCATTGTCGAGTGGAAAATAAAAAGATATGGCACGTTTTCGTAAATTATCAAAGAAAGCCAAAGAAGAGAAATAATTGCCACCCTTATTGCTAATATTGTTCGTCAAACTGATAGGCACTTACCGTTTTTTCCTTCAAAAGAGCGACATGTATTGTACTAAAACGTTGAACATTAAAACCAAAGAGATATGTCATTTTCTCTTCTGCACCACGCTTTATGAACGAACAAAGTAATGTTAAACATAAGTAATAAGACTTATTTGAAAACCGAATTATTTTGCATTCTATTCTGGTTTAGACTTTATCAATTTTAGTCGTTACTGAGTATCAATAGTGTGACCTTATTTTAGCGTTTTGTCTTATTCTAGGTACTGTCTGGCGCAAGTTATTAAAAAAGGCAAATAAATCACTAAAACCAAAGGCACGTTTAAAAGATTAGGAAGTTCAAAATAGATCACTACTTGTTTGTTTTACATTACTTATTCAAACGACGATTAATTTGATTGATACTAAACTACTTAAATACACAACTATAACATCAAATATGATAAAAACGTTAAATTTACTATTTACACATTTTGTTTTATTTATTTTTTAACTAATTGAGAAGTCACAATAAAAAAGAAGAATTTAGTAGAAACTTTCATCAAACCAGTGGAATTAGATAGGTGAAATAAAAAAATGTGCATCACTTATAACATTTTATCCCGACTTCCAAATAGGAGGAAGTTCTATGTTCGTGTGTATGTATCTATTTTTTTGTGAACATATGTTCATCGATAAGTTCGCCAATTGTGAACCGAATCGAAAACTTATTTTTTATTTCAAAAGGGTATACTCCCGAAATGGTCCCATTCAAATTTTACAGAAATCGGCTGAGCCGTTTTAGAAAAATCCAACAATAATGTAAGCAATTCGAGCGAAATATCTGAATTTTGTACACGATGAACATTGATAATTTCGCCAATTGAAAACCGAATCGAATAATTTTTTTTTAGTTCGAAAGGGTATACTCCCAAGGTGATCTCATTTAAATTTTACAGAAATCGGCTGAGCCATTTTTGATAAATCAACAATTTTGTAATTGATTCCATCGACATTTTTGAAATTTGTACACGATGGAAGGCGGATTTTGGCATTTTTTGCGAAAAATAATTATTGGTACCATGCAACGCATCTTTTTCTAATTAATCAAAGAAAACCCTGCACGAAACCAATTGAAATGGTCCGATTTATGTCATACGGACTAAAACCGAGCGTCGTGCCTATTGTAACGTAATTGCCAATTACTGAGAAAATAATAGCTAGTAACAACTAATAGGGCACAATGCTTGGAGTACTTTGTCGTAACATTACATTTTCAAAGTTTCTTTGCTGTTGCTACCGAATTTTTCCAAAGTTATTGGGACAGGGTGCTATCGTGAAATAATACTCGAGTTTAAGTGGACTGTATACATTCCCTAGTGGCCGACGCTCCGTTAAAAACATGTGTAGGTACTTGTATGGTAGAATAGAGAGACAAAAGGGAAACTCAAGAAAATAAAGGTATTTGTACAAGTATTTCGCACATTTAGTAGATTTTAAAAGTTACTAAGACACTATTATACATTGGTGAACCACATTTAGCAAAAGTTGAATTTGCAAACTTGTCTTACGCCCTCTAATCTAGAAAGTATACATATAACGTATACATAGGTATACTTTGAATATACAGGATTATTTCTAATCAATTAGCATCCTTTTAGGGGCTTATTCTGCACATCAAAACTAACAACTTTTGTTCTGCTACTTTTATCAGTACTAAAAAAATCAGCTAATCCATTCCATACATTTTGTCGCGGGTGAACGATATTTTTCGAACGTCAGTGATCAAACCTTCGAGCAAATATCTACGGAGCCATAGTCCCTACGTGAGAGTAGTAAAAGAATGTCCGAGCGCCGTCATACATACTGACTTAGATAGTTACATGAAATAATTCACAATGACCCGTTTTCTCGAATCTCGACGTTATGTCAGCTAATTAGTGCTTGTAAACGAGCACTTTGGCATCGCACGGCGTTGTAGTCGGCCTGAAATCGCAAGCTTGCAACTAACTAAAAAGCCTGCCCATTACTTTAGCTTGGGCAGAGTTTTGGCTCGGACACTTTTTTGCACGATTGTGACTCTATTGATATTTTCTCGAAGGATCAAACCAATTTGAAATTAAATTTACAAATCAAATAATTTTTAGTAAATTTGTGATTACAAATACTTTGAACGGGGCTGAGAGGCCAAAAGTGCAATTATAAAAATCATCTCTATTCTAATAATTTATCATGATCTAGCAACCCGCCCCGGCTTCGCACAGGTGTATTATACGTATAACACCTACCTCTTGAATCACTCTATCTATTAAAAAACCGCATCAAAATCCGTTGTGCAGTTTTAAAGATATAAGCATACATGGGGACAGACAGCGGGAAGCGACTTTGTTTTATACTATGTGGTACCAACCTGATTTAATTCATCTTAAACGATTTCTAAAACAGATAAAGAAAAAAATATCTTTTTTTTACCTTATTTCTCCACTAGCTTTTGCCTTCGGCTTTACCCGCGTGATATTTTTAATTTTTGTGCTATCCCATGGGAACAGTTTATTTTTCTGGAATAAAAAGTAGCATTTATCACTTACTGTCTTTTAAGCTATGTCGATGACAAAAATCAAGTCAACCCGTTGCTCTGTTGCTGCGTGAAAAATGAACAAACCAATAAACCAACAAACAATTTATTTTTCACAAAACTTACATAACATTTAATAAACTTAACTATATATTACAATTATTATGCTATATTTACAAACCTAAACAAATTAATTATAAAAAAACTACTTGAACTAAAATAATTATTTTTCTCAAAAAATGGCAAAACCGCCTTCCATCGTAAACAAAATTTGAATTTTTCGCTGGAATTGTTCACATTATTGTTGACTTTTCAAAAAACGGCTCAGCCGATTTCTGTAAAATTTAAATGGGACCATTACTGGAGTATACCCTTTTGAACTAAAAAATAGTTTATCGATTCGGTTCACAATTGGCGAAATTATCGATGAACATACACAAAAAAAGATACATACAGGTGAACATAGAACATTCTCCTTTTTAGAAGTCGGTTAAAAATGAGTATGTATAGATAACGATGAAAACCCTAATCTAAAAGCCCACTACCAGAGGGCACAGTTCCCAAAATTCTGGCCTCATTAACACGTTGATAGCAATACTGATCCTTTGGGCAAATACAACAAATACACCTTCAGATTTATAATATTAGTAAGGACTGTCGTTCACTGTGCAGACAAGTCTCTAATATTTTCTTAGTCAGTGAGAGTACAAAGCGTACAAGGTCGCTAATTAGCTCTAATAGATAAAGTGAACGCGTACAGAAAGTACAAAGGGTGCGATGACACGGCGCCAGATCACATTATAGATAATTTTATAAAGAATTTCTTTATTTAAAATAATATTTTTTTTTAATTTATTAATGACTTCCCAAGCAGCAAAAACTAGTCCTATAAAAGTCCACAGAACGTTTTGCTTCATACTGTTTTTAGGATCACGTACCTCAAAAGGAAATAAGTTGTTAAGTGCGTATGATGGGCTTTTTATGGCGTAGATGGTGACGATAATTATGATGATGATCGAAACGAATTTCTATGATGTCGTTAGATGGTCAATTGCTAGAAAAACATAACTGGCTAAGAAAATCACTATTAATCAAAATAATTACTATTATTTTGAGCTCTGTAGGATTATAACTTTTTGAGTTATAAAGCAATATTTAAATTTTTAAACTTGCGCAACTCAACTCAACTCAAACTCAAAGGTCGTTACCGTACAAATATATTTCTTAGATTTTATTCTCTGATTTCTTTCTCTGATTTTATATATTATCTTATTATATTTTATTTTACATTATATTTTTTCCTTTCTGTGGTTATAATTAACCACAGAAAGTTTGATGATTCCACCTTGTATACTTTAGAAATTAAATCTAAGACACTCTTTTTTCAACTTTGGCGACTTATATCTCAGAAATAACACACGTGATAAAAACCGTTTAAAAAACCTTACATTTATTTTAAAAACACTATTCACGTGGGGGTGGGGTTGAAAAAAGAAATCACACCTCTTTACATGTATGGGGAGACACCCCATAAATACGCAGTTTTGAAAATGTTAAGTATTGAAAATTGATATCTATAACCAATATGTCGTAATGTAAAATTTTATAGGTATTAACAATAAAGTAATATGTTAGTTGTACAATCATTTTAATTGATAATGAACTAGAAAGTTTAACAATAAGACGTAATGTTAAGTAATAGTTAGCAATCTGATATGTAAATATAATAAAATAAAATGTAACAAATTTCTCTACCTTTTATTCCCAAACATTACTTTCTTCCTCCGGACAGTTAATAAGACATTGAAAGGACAATAATGGAAGTAAATGTAATTTGATCGCAAATAAATAGCGTTCCTTGCCCTTGGCCGCCAAAATCACATGTCGAACGAGGACGAAAATATTGAACGTCGACATCATTTTATAGAGACGCAATAAGTAGTAATATATCAGGTAGTATGGAACCAAACGCAAACCTATACGAAATAAAGAAAAAGGTTTCTTGAAATCACATTGTTTTACCCTCTTTTTCGATTTAAATTGTGGAAACCACCTAGCGCGTTTTTGCACATTTTATATTTAGCACAGGTGGTAATTTATAGACAGGCAGCGTGTCAAGTATATTTTTGATCGTATTTGGCGGATTTATAATTATTTTTCGCAAAAAATGGCAAACCGCCTTCCATCGTGAACAAAATTCGAAAATTTCGCTAGGATTGTTTACATTATTGTTGATACTCGTATTTCAAAATCGGCTCAGCCGATTTCTGTAAAATATAAATATTATTTTTTATTAAGTAAAACAGGTGTTACTCACTTATAATGTTAGTGGAAAAGTGCTACTATAGTTTCAATCGCATTTGGATTTGCATGAAATCTTTCCAATAAACACAACTTCAACAATATCATGTCTATGCGTACTTTTTCGTTGACTCGTAATAACCTAGTAATTAGATCTCTGCTGGTAATGGTCTACAAGACTTGATTAGTGGTCACATTTAGAAAGAGGTTTATCTCTACATGGTAACAAGTATGAGATAATTTAGATAAAATAGATTGTAATGAGGCTCTTGATGAGAAAGAAAATTGCTACGATATGCGTAGACTACCACGTTTTATTTTTGTCGGAAACAGAGTAATCTTTAGGTAATCTTTTAGGTATTTTGTAGCGCGATTCTTTTTCTTCAATAATTTGTTTATATTGTGGATGTTTTTGATGAACTTACATTTGGTCATAATTACTGTTTTTAACCATTTTAAACTGACTTCCAAAAAGGAGGAGGTTCTATGTTCGTCTGTACGTATTTTTTATTCCTGTGTATATATATTCATCAATAATTCCGCCAATTATGAACCGAACCGAAAAAAATTTTTAGTTCAAAAGCGTGCACTCCCGAAGAGGTCTCATTTAAATTTTACAGAAATCGGCTGAGCCATTTTTGAAAAATCAGCAATAATGTAAACCATTCGAGCGAAATATTCGAATTTTGTACACGATGGAAGGCGGTTTTGCAATTTTTTTGCGAAAAATAATTATGTCAGAATGATTTTGTAGCACCTATCTGATTCAACTCGTCTTAAACGATTTCTTAAACGATATTCAACTTCGATTCGATTTTTAAATTGGTGCTTTAGATCTTTTTAGGGTTTCGTACCCAAAGGGTAAAAACGGGACCCTATTACTAAGACTTCGATGTCCGTCTGTCCGTTTGTCTGTCTGTCATCGGGCTGTATCTCATGAACCGTGATAGCTAGGCAGCTGAAATTTTCACAGATGATGTATTTCTGTTGCCGCTATAACAGCAAATGCTAAAAACAGAATAAAATAAATATTTAAGGGGGGCTCCCATACAACAAACGTATTTTTTTGCCATTTTTTGCTCCATATTAAAAACGGCAACAGGTAGACGCTTGAAATGGGGCTAAAGGGGTTTCCATAGGGTACGAAACCCTTCGTACGCGAGTCCAACTCGCATTTGGCCAATTTTTCTAAGTGTTATGTTAAGAGCTCTGCACTCTTCAACTGAAATCGATAGATAAAACTAAATAATAGATATACAGCTATAACTTGGTCCAAATATTTAGAATGATTCCATCAAAACTAAGCAAGACATCGTAATAACTATTCCAGTGACCCAAAAAATAAAATACCTACCTCATAAATATTTATTGAGAAAAACCGCTGAGCGAATAAATAAGAACATTGCTGCGACACCAGTTTGACAGCTTTCATGATGTATCTATCTTGACCCGAGCTTTATGGAGGCCACAATATTTAGTAAATTGCTGTAGGGATTCTACCAATACCTATTTTTTGATATTGTTGTGACTTCGATTTACATAGTGAATATTTGAGCAGAGTTTCACAAAAGTGTGATAGTAGAAACATACTGTTACGCCCGAGTCATAAAACCATAACTCTCGCGATTAGGTGTAAATAACTCGCTGTAATACCGCGCGCCCTAATGCGTAACAATACTCAAGACAGGGTCACTTATGGGTTCTATCCATTTAAAAATAAATAAATAAATATTAGGGGACATCTTACACACGGCCTCTGACCCCAAACTAAGAAAAGCTTGTGATATGGATGCCAGGGACTGATAAACTACATATACTTATTTTTAAATACATATTTATATAGATAGTAACTAAATAACACCCAGACACAGAGCAAACTAAGTTCATCACATAAATGTTTGCCCTGGGAGGGGATCAAACCCACGCCTCTTTGACCCAGAAGTTTGGGTCACTAACCACTGAGCCACCGAGGCAGTCAAAACGATAGATAGTAATATATTTTTCAATTTAGACATAGACTTTGATAGCTTCTTATTGTGACAAAAATACAGAACAAAACACGTAATTTCGTTTGGCATATCTGATTGGAAATATGATTTTCAATTGAAAATCACTACATAGTATAAAACAAAGTCGCTTCCCTGTCTGTTTGTCCCTATGTATGCTTATATCTTTAAAACTACGCAACGGATTTTGATGCGGTTTTTTTCAATAGATAGAGTAATTCAAGAGGAAGATATTTTTATGTATCATATACCTGTGCGAAGCCGAGGAGGGTCGCTTGTTGTTATATAATTACAAAACGAGGTATCTAAAGTAGGTATCGATGTTTAACTTAATTTTTTGTCCTGGAGTAAATTGGTAGCTATTGACTAAGAATGAAATGTGCCTCTGCTAGGAGTTGGGTATTTTTTTTTCTTTTATTTTTCCGGATTTTAGTTTGTTAGATAATTTGGATATTTTTTCTTGCTTTCAGCACGCGCAGGATGCCGGGTGACTCTAATGGCTATGGCTACGACCTTATAGTAGCATTGGTATCGGCAGCATTACTACACTGAATGTCAATTATAAATATACGTTGGTCTAAATGCTATCACTAAATGCTGTTCTCTCAACGCCTAATATACCTAGGCTGTATGATAAGTACCCGTGTTTGCCGATGGATGGCACCACTGCCGCAAAATTTATATGCCATCATGTAGCCTCGTCTTTACAACGAAAACTGTCAAATTTATTGACAAATTTAATGAGCCGATTGGTTTAATTTGATAGATGCTGAAAGTCATCAAGTCGTAATTATTTGCAATTATGGAGAAAGAACAATATCTGTTATTCGATTTCCATTTGTTATTTCGATTAAAACTGGCCGAATTACGATACGAATTGCTACCCCACCCACCTTATTCTCCAGATTTGGCTCCATGCTATTTCTTTTTGTTTCCAAACCCAAACTTATAAAATGGCTTGGTGGAAGGTGATTCTCGTCAAACGAAGAAATCATCGCCGAATCAGAGTCCTTTTCCGGAGTTCCAGATATCTTTTTTTTGAACGGCTTGAAGAAGTTAGATTATCCCTGGACCAAGTGCATCCAGCTGAAATAAATATAGAAAAATAATTCCTTAGACCATCTTTTTAAGTCATCGATCACTACATCACAATAGCCCGATATCCTGTAAGTCACATCTAGCAATAGTTATTTATAATTAATAATTATGAAAATAATATTTTCATTCTACTTTATGTACACAACATTTTATATGTTTTATAAAAAGTGATGTAAAAGGGCCTCTCAGTGTTGGCTTCGGCTCCACTGATGCCTACCAAAGGACCAAGCTTTGCTTGTGAGTTAATGTGAATAAAAGGAATAATAATAGTAATACATTTTCTTGGTGAACACGGGTATTTATCATCACGTAGTGAAAATCGAAATAATATTTAGGGTCAGGAGCACAGGACGAGATGATGAATAGCGTTTCTGGAGGTGCTATTAGATAAATTTAGCGGCGGATAGGGAAGTAGTGAATCAGGAATGTTCCGGTGCCCTCGGATTATTGAGATTTTCTTTTTTTTTGCCGGATATTAGAATTTAGAATACGTTGCGAGGAAGGCGCCCAATAAATAATATAACCTTTCACAGGTTTTTTTTTTGTTATATACGCCGAGCCTTTGTAAAAGACGGACTTTTTTCAGGATATCCTGGTAATTTAAGCCTAGCTTGATTTTGCCACATTATATTAAAGAAATAGTACTAACGGTTACTTAGTTGAACTGCTCAAAGGTCATTGATCTCACAAACATTTTTTAGAAAATTATGTTTTTCTAGCAGTCTACCATGTCATAATCATAAAAATTTTATTGTTTTTATCATAATCAAAAACATCGTCGCCATCTACGGAAGCTTATAATACGCGTGCCTCAACACACACTTGACAACATTTCATGTTTTAAAAATAAATACATAAATGCAGAGCCCATAATGTATAAAATAAATAGTAAGAATAAAAAAAACTATAGCTTTGCCCTAAATTAAGGTACCTTTACCATAGTTTAAAATGGTCATGTCAAAAGTTCTTCATAGGAATAAATCCAGTAAAGAAACACCTGAAACCATTTTAAGTTGCATTTCATTTGATTCAACGCAAAGATAAGCTGGGATACGATAAGCTAAAATCGTCAGTTTTGAGGGATTATTTATTGAAAAGGTTTTTCAACAAAACTTTTTAATTTTTCACATGTCACGTGAGTAATAAAATAAAAAAGTTTTCAGCGAAAGGGTACGAAGATTGATCGTTAACATACATTGTCATTTCATGCAAAAATACAACTTTTAATTTACACTGGCCTGAAAAACCTTGTATTCGTAACTTCGTAGATATATTTTAGGTCATAAGTCTACCAAAACGGATCGAACTACGCTCCGTAAAGCTGGAAACATACTATCGGACGCGGCTGATGGACGCGACTGACATCCGCGACTGATATCTAGATATTAGGTACTAGATATTACGGTATCTAGATATTGCAAACTATCGGACATCAATCGCGGACGTCATTTTGGCCTGACCTTGAGCGTTCGGACGTCCGAGAGCGATCTGGCGCACCGGATGTTTTAAGACTGTGCACACCTCCGGGTTGACCCCATAGTAAAAGTTGTTCATAATGTGGTTCTTAATCACCTCCTTTCTTAGTTAGGCTTAGTTCAGGACAAGGAGATAACCCTGTTGGTATGTATTTAACACATTTTTACTCGTCGATAGAATTATGTTGTGCTAACCGTGCAGCTTCGAAAATGGGTCAGGCCGTAGATTTTGCCAATTTTTAGGTCCCTTAACTCTCCGCCTCTTTTTTTCTTATAGTATAGTACTCTAAATTTGAATCTCAATGTCAGCGTCATATGTCGTAAGGATCGGTTAATCGCGGCCGATAAAAATAATGGGATAAATTCATAAACTGGGAAAGATAAAGGACATTTTTCTGCAAAAAATGACGTAAGTAATTTTCATGAAAAACGCGAATCTTCGCTTCACTCCGCCTTCGTGGAGTCTGGGCTTTACGTTAGCCTGATAGAAACACTACAACTTCGTATATTTTTGTGTGTTTTCCAGAATTGTGACGGTGACTAAGCAAAAACAACAGTTTTATTACATTTCACATGCGCGCCGAAAAGTAACCTCATATTTGTGATATTCTTTAAGATTAAATAGATTTTATGTAACTAGAATAAAATCTGTAATCTAATTTTCTTTAAAACCGCCACAAATGTGATATTTAATTATGAACATGAAAAGTAAAAAGCTGCTTATGTTTATTGCAACAGCAAATGCTTTACTGCAATAGCATGTAAGTCTATTGTATTTTGTATATTAATTTATATTTTAGAACCTGTTGGTACCAAACATAAATCTCCGATTATAATCGGATTTTATTTGGCTCAACGTATCAGTATTCAGCGTAGCAATGTTGCCAGCATGCTGGGCACGCTGCCAACTGACAGTGGACTTGAACATATCCAAACCTTTAAAATAATCCAAATCTTTAGACCTTCAACTAAATAGGTAGTAGGTAATAGTAGTAGTTTCAGAATATAGTTTTAGCTTAAGCAGTATACTATTTTGTTGTACTTTAAAAAAACACTTGCCTCATTAAAAAATCTCCAACAAAACAAATAACTATATTTATTAGTTTACAGCAATGAATTTTATCAAGAATTCATCAACATTGGTTGGCTTCATGAATGTTTAAAGAGTCAAGTCAACGAACCGAATGACAGAATCGCATTAATAATGTAGCAGCCAGAGCAAACACATGTCTTCGTTCACTCAATTCCCCTAATACAATATTTTTGAAGTGAAAACTTCTTTAGCGGCTTTGTGCATTTTATGGGATGGGTAAAAAATTTTAAACTCGTGTCAGAGATGAAGTAATATCCCCCTCTCTACCGCGCAGCGAAAATGTATGCCTGCTCCTGCTGTTTCGTAGGTTGCTATACAACAAAAATAATGATGTCTCGAAATTGTTTTTATTTTACCGGTTATATGAGTTGTCACTTTCAATACGTGTCCTTTTCGTGGCACCTCTCCCCTATTTTGTAATGCTTTTTTTTATCGCAGTAGCTGCAGTCGCGACACTACTAGTCTGCCGCGGCGGCAGGGCGACACTGCAGCGCTGCAGTGCTGCCGCTGCAGTGCTGCCGTTCTGCTGCTGCTTAGCTCGGAATGTAATCTCATATAAACTTATAGTAAATGTATGGGGACCAGTAGTGCAGCGGCAGCACTGCTGCCTGCTGCTGCTGCCTGCAGCGGAGTTCGGAATCATACCTTTAAGCGGCACATGTCGCTTGCGCGAGTGTGCGTGTGTGATATTGTATTTTATAAATGATAGAACTTTTATAGTGATAAATAAAGAAATTCGTGCAAAATTAATTCCTACCATTCCAAAATATTCAAAAATGCACAACCTTCAAGTTTTCACTTCTGTTGGCACTCCCGGTGTGCAACCCGTTGTTTTTTATTGAAGAATTAGGGAATGAAAGTCTTCCTGCTTCTCTGTTTCCTAAGAGATATAATCTAAAGCTTTTCAAGGTCAGAGTAAATAGGTGTCTTCTAGGTCTGCGTGCTTCATCTTCGACCACAACGTCGCTTACCATCAGGCGAGTTGGTGGTCAAGCGCGGACTTATTCGAGATTTTTAAAAAACTGGACAAACAAGACAACATTACTGTACTGTACTGTACCAGCCTTTTTAATAGTCCACTGCAGGACGTAGGCCTACCCTAAGAAGGGTGATTGGGTCATATCTACTACGCTGGCCCAGTGCAGGTTGGTGGATAACAACATTAAGAGTTAGTTTAATATGCTGTATGAAAAGTCGTATAAAAAATAAAAAGTTAGAATTCTTATAGCCTTATTGTTTGCTCCTCAAAACGCACAGTACTAACAAATGCGTCCTAATTATCTTATTTTAAGTGATTGCTCCGCGGTAACGTGCATATTGCATACCTGCCTCAAGAGCATCCTCCATTCTCCCCCCTCGATTCATACAAATCGACACAATTCCAACCATCCCACATGGTAAATTTAAGTCAGGGGAAAAGATTGCTTCTCCAATGGAAATTCGAATTTTATTGGACTTCAGAATTATCATTAGATAATTCTCAATTCAGAATATGCACAATTTCTCGCAAGCGTAATTAACAATATAATAATATAAAAACATCGCATGGTCCCCAGGGAAGCCTGGAAGATGTTGACCTTAGCTTTATATTATAATGTAGTTGTAGTGTATGTTTTCATCTCTTTTTTTTTATCGATAGATGTCCTACGCTGCGCTGGTCAGAATAATGTGGCCAATATCAAAGGCGCCACAAAGTAATACAAAAATATATATAGCTTAGGCCATTACCTAGAACAGTATTAAATTATTTGCTCTTTTTGTTTTGTAAAATGATTTTCCTTTTATAATTTTTTTCATAACATTTGACATTTAAAGGAATTTCATATTATCTGATCTTATTATCTTTTGACATTGCTTGTAAAATATGGCGGCGTGATGGCGGCCTTGAACAAAAATCAAATTAGAAAATATGCAATTCCATTAAAATTAAGCATATAAAGCGAATGTTTTACTCTGTGCTATTTACTATATTTTAATGGTATTTTATTGAACTTTTTGAGTTACTGTATACAGTCATATCCCACTTTGCAAGATCTTCTTTAATAGCAACTTAAAATATTGCTGTTTCTTTTTCACTAAATGCATTTAAAAGAGAGAACAATATTTTACGTTGCTATTAATTTTACGATGGCGCTTTCAACTTTCTAATCCGATGAAGTATGTCGGTATCTTTAGTTTTTTCAAAGATATGGTAACCCTTTTCCAGAATAGAAAGCAGCAATACACCCTATTCTCGTAAATTTGGGAACAAATCTACCGGGTGCCAGTAAACGGATTGATTCACCTAACTTGTGCCAAGTTACAATTGGTACGTAGCGTAGCCCGTAAAATTAGTATTTTGGAACACTGTATCCACTAGAATGGATCTAAATAAATGTAGATTTTATAAAGTCCCTTATACAGAAACAACTCTAACATCTATTTGAAAAATAATACATGGTTCCTCTCCTGACGAAATTATACTTTTCAACTTAGCTCTCTGTTAATGACGTGCTCTCACTACGCTTCTTTATACATCAACAATGGCTTAGTAAGTTCGTATAGGCCGGGTGGCTAACCCTGGTATCAAGAGTTTTTAGGCCGCCTGAAGGCCTCTGATATGGCTAAACGGTGAAAATAACCGGGGGCTACAATTTAATGTGTCATCCGAGCCACGGTAGCGCTCAGTTGTAAATACCATCCACGGTCACCCATCCGAAGACTGACCGTGCTGAACGTTGCTTAACTTCGATGATTGCTAACCTCATCCGTACCACAGTAGCCCTCAGTTGCAGATCGTTTAGTAAATTCGCAATGCACTTTATTCCTTAGCTTTCCAAAAGGGCAATACAATATACGGCTTCATACAACGGTGTGTGCTTTACGAGCAATATCAGAGCAAAACCGAGGACGACGATGCATGCACGGTTTATGAGCAGTTTGCATAATTATGACACTTTTGAGGGTTCCGTAACCAAAGGGTAATAATCTGCCAAGCGCGAGTCGGTCTCGCGCACGAAGGGTTCCGCACCGAAGCTAAAGGAAGAGGTCAACCGCTGAATCCAGTGATCGGAATACTACGCAACGTTTTCCCGTCCAATATTCTGCAGTGCCATAAATCCCTTAAGGGAGACCTATGTCCAATAGTGGATAATCTTCTTCTTCTCGAGTCGATGTTTCGATTGTTTTTAATACAGTTTAGATAAAGGGCCATTTTGGGTAGGGCCCTGATAAGGACCGTTTTGAGACGAGGCCAAAAAAGGCCATTTTTGGATCGAAACATCGTGGTGGAAGGATAAGTCAGCCAGTGCAAGAGTCCGAAGGCACTGGCTGTCTAGGGTACGCTGGGCGTTTTAGCGATTTAGGTACTATCGAGGAAACGACACTCGGGGAGGATCCTTCCATGATAAGTGATGTGTACAACCTTTTATGCATGCACTCCATAGTGGATAATGGCTGAAATTGATGAAAATTATGAGATCTACTGTCTTGCACGCCGTGCATGTTGCATTTTCGTATCATTCTAAATATAAATATCAAATGGCAATGTAATATTGCTACGAGTAGGTACTACGAGTATGAACTAATGCACAAAAACTTTTGAGATTAATTTCGAAGCCAGAGTCAAAGTACGAGATTAAAACATTTTAATCAAAGACTAAACCAGACAATTACCATAGACATACAATTAAAATAGAGCATCTATTCAATGCTAAATCGCAACAAAGCGATGTTCCACTTTGACAACAAACGAGCGGTAAGTTTGCAATTAGCGAGCTATTAATTGCACGTCGCAGGTGTAAAGCTGCTGTAATACAGCCATTTGGTTATATAATGGTCTCATAGATGGCTGTAATAGATGGTTGTAATAGATAATTATATTAGCGCGCCTTACAACTAATGAATCACCTAAATGAGCTGACGTTATCTAATTAGATTGATTAACTTTTTGAGGAATCCTCAAATGATCCTAAAATTGTTGTCTGTAAAGTCGGTTTACGGGCGAAAATTATACGTGATAATGTCATAAGAAAACATTGCTGAATCAACAACTGCAAAAACCTAAACGCTTATGCCAATCGTGCGTCTCTATCGCTTGGTCCGCGCTCTCGATAGCACGCTCGGCTCAGGCGGAACGTGACACTTTTTCGTACGTGCAGCTGGCGTTCATCTAATTATAAGACGTTATCACGTTAAACAATTGTAGAATCTAGTTGCACTTTTCTTCATATTTACATTACTAAATCCATTTCATTCCATAGAAAAATTGTGTTTATAGTAGTAACCATAGACATAAAGTTGAAATAGAGTATCTATTCAATGCTAACTCTGAACAAAGCGATGTTCTACTTTGACAACAAACGAGCGGTAAGTTTACAATTAGCGAGCGATTAATTGCACGTCGCAGATGTAAAGCTGCTGTAATACAGCCATTTGGTCTTATAATGGTCTCATAGGTAGCTGGAATATATTGTTGTAACAGATGGCTTATGTTAGCCTTCTAACTAATGAATCATTGACCGAAGGAACGAAACGAGAGAGAGGCTCAATTTTGACTCGACAATTTTTTTTCGTCTCTCCGGATTTCGATTATCCTCTACCTCTAAAGCAGTGGTCGTCACACTTTTCTGGCCAAGGGCCACATAGGACAGCACGAAATATCGCTGCGGGCCGCAACCTAATGAACTTGATTATAACGTATTAGCCTGCGTTACTTCAGGTTACCACGCTGCCTACGGAAGATGCTAAAGTAAAAAATTTGAGGTTTTTTCAGTATTTCAAAACAGAATGAGCAAAGCAGAGTAATACACTGCTATTATGCGCATGCGCGGCGAACGCCATAATTTTTTTTTTTTGTACTTATATGCGCGAGTGTGCAACTATGAACGAAGTCGAGATATAGGTAGGCTTTTGAAGATTCAGTTAAAGAGACGTGTCGCGACATCTATTGTTCACAGAACTACTAGTATTTGTCAAGATTGTTTAGTATCTTAATATTAACAAGATTTTCAAGTACCTACTATACAAGAAATCGATCAAGATAAAGTCAAGATATTAAGGAGATTCAATAAACATATGCCTATTGTTTGGATAACTACAAGTATAGTTGTGTCAAATAAGTATAACTTGATGCAACGTTAGAAAATGATATAATAATATCATATCTATAGTTGTGAGTTCCGTCTCGTCATGACGGATGTCGGAGCTTCTGAGATTGCTCGTCATCTGTCAGGCGCGGATTGGAGGATTATGTGCATTGTACAATGGCACTTAGTGTACGTCGTGGGGTATTTGTTATGCATTGAGATGTACACGTTGACTGATTTATTGGAATATAATGAGTAATTCTATGGGTATATTCTATATCGCATTAGGTGATAGAACCTGTCAAGATAGTTGTATTGTGGAAAATAAATAAAAGTCTACAAATTACATCCTTAGTTACAACTTCATGTCCCATAATGCCTGTTGTTGGGCAAATATAAAAAAAGATATTAAGTAGTTGCTTCTGTTTTTATAGCGCCAAGTGCCTTTATCAACTACAACTATTATACTACTTAAGCTAACACTACATACTTGAACAACTACTACACAAAAAAATATTCATTAAAATTGCTAATTATTACTACTACATTATTCATTTAAATAAAAAGCAACTCGATCATCCACAGACCCTTGAAATTCTAAAGATAATCAAATACATCATCCCTACATAGTATAAAACAAAGTCGCTTCCGCTGTCCCCATGTATGCTTATATCTTTAAAACTAGGCAACGGATTTTGATGCGTTTTTTTTAAATAGATTAGAGTGATTCAAGAGGAAGGTTTATATGTAGGTATAATACACCTGTGCGAAGCCAGGGAGGGTTGCTAGTAAAGATAAAAAAATGATCAAGCCCACTATTATTATCTTCAGTGGTCTCGAACGAAAAAATGCGAAATCGGTAGAACTACGAAGAAAAATTGGTACCTATATTGGTACGAATAATCAGAATGTAAGGATTTTCAGGTTTAAAATAAAACTACAAATAAGATACTTTATACAGCTTGAAATTATCAAATCCTGAAGTGGGGAGAGTATCAGCAGGCTCTAATCACCACACAAACTGCCAATAGTCACATCTTATTCTTCGTCTCGGCTCGCTGAAATTGTGAAATTCGGTAGAAATTTAGAAAAATTTGTCCCAAAAGACAACTTTACAGGTGCTAAATTGGTAGACATACCGAATAATCGGTAGGTTCGATACCACTGCTTACCTTGTCGTAGGTCAAGCCCGGAACCCCCCCGAGTGGGTTCCCGCCTTGTAGTGGCGGGGGGGGCTTAGTAGCCAGGTCTGCCTCAACCTGGTGAACGAAGAGGAACCCGAGGTGGGGCCGGCCTCTCCGGGTCTTGGGCCAAGACAAGCCCGTGCGGAGGCTGGCCAGTAGGTCGGCTTGCCGACTGAGGTGGACTGCGGTGTCGCGCTTGTCGCGATGCCGCGGCCGAGCCCATCGAGGCGGGGGCGGCGACGGGTGGGATGGGCGGTGAAGACACCGCTGCCTATCCTACCTGCCAGCGGCCCTAACGGGTGCCGCCAACGTGTTGGCGGAGGCGGTGGGGCTGCAGGGGAAGAGGAGTGTCGGTATCGCGATGGCCGTTCTCCCTATCCTCTGCAGCCGTAGTGGCCGGTGCGGGGCCTCTTTAATTGACCCGTTGCATCGGGACCAGGGCTGTTCTGGCGGGAGTGCAAGCTCCATGGTGGGGCCCGAGTTGGGCCAGCGCTGTCGGGTGCCGCGGAGGAGTGCGGAAGCGTGCCCGTAGCCCCGACACCAGGCGCAGTGGTGGAACACCCAGGGGTTTTGGTGGGTATACCTTTATCCGTCTTACCACAACAGTTTTGCATTGTCTAAATCGTGCGATTTAGACAATGTTTAACAGTACAAAATTGCACGGTTAAACAGTGTTTAAAGCGTGTTTAAATCTTTTGTGGTATAGATCTCCAATATAATAGTCGAAAGCGGCTCGCATACAGCGAGATCACCTGGTCTTGATGAGTACATCCATTTAATTTTTTGGCCTTAATTAATATAAAAATGAATTTAGCCCTAACCATTGTAGCTCTCTTGATATGGTAGGCGTTACAGGGGAGGCCTATGTCTATCAGTGCACGTCTAAAATGACGACGACGATAACGATGGTAGGCCTTTAGGCAGCATAAAATCAACTAAGTCTGGCCACCCAATCTATACAAACCTACTAATTTGCTTTTAAAAAAATAGTATACTTAAAGAAGTTATAATTTGTATAATTTATGAGGATATAATGTAAAGAAAATCTTTATAACAAGTACTACCCATTAATAGTGCATATTTCTTTTTTTCTTTTAGGTAGATACATCAGAAATGTTTCAGTGTCGTTTTTCGACTAAACAAAAATATATAAATAAAATAAAGCAATTTTAGTAGTACAGATATAGAGTACCTATGTAAGATGTTGTAAATATAGTCTAAATATTATTATAGAATCGTATGTTACCAAATTCTAATGCAAATAATATGAAGCAATATGGTTGCGTTGCGGGTAACAGATGTGGAATAATGGGATCGCTGATACTGTCGAGGACGAGACGACGTTACAGCCTAGTTTTGGCTCAATTCAGCTCCATTTATATATGTATTCTGAACATAACATGCATAATACACAAAATGACAGTAAACTTAATTTAAAATAATAAAATATCAACTTTTCGCCCCGCTTCAAACAGTGCGGGGTGAATGGAGATCTTCAAAAAGAGTCTTGGGTGATTCGACCCACGGTGCGAACCGCTTTGGGGTAAACGTCGCAATACCCCAATTTTTAACCGACTTCCAAAAAGGAGGAGGTTCCATGTTCGTGTACATGTATTTTTTTTTTGTTTATGTTCATCGATAATTTCACCAATTGTAAACCGAATCGAAAAATTCTTTTTTAGTTCGAAAGGGGGTATACTGCCTAGGTGTTCCCATTTAAATTTTACAGAAATCGGCTAAACAATTTTTGAAAAAAATCAACAATTATGTAAACAATTCGAGCGAAATATTCGAATTTTGTACACGATGGAAGGCGGTTTTGCCATTTTTTCCCGTTGTTCAAAAGGTTGGAGACGCAGAAAATGACAGTGAGCAGAGCTGCTATATAGCATGAAAGACTGATGAGTGTTGAGGTCGATAAGCTATCGAGTGGAGACCAAGTAGCATGCTCACCCACAAGGTGGGCAGATGATCTCGTCAATTTCATAGGATCTTTCTGGACGCTCGCTTCCAACCGGTCTTATAGGAGATCCATAGGGGAAGCCTTTGCCCAGCTGTGAACGCCCTATAACTGTTGAACAGCCAGTACAGTAAAGATGCATTTAAAATGACAGTTCAATTAGTTGCATTAAATCATCTGAAATTACCACGTTCCACGAAAAAACGGCAGATTTCATAACGCACTCTTTCTTCTATGCCATCACTCGTTTGTGCAAACGAGGGAGCCTGATTGTCGGGAGATCATTCTGGAACAGTTGTTCAACTCGTGACATTATTGCTTGGTTAATAATTAAATTAAGTATTTGTATTGTGGCTCCTGCGAAGGTGTTTCCATTTTCACAATTTTCCCAGTCCATTTCCGTTTTTTTGATAAATAAGGGGGGGAGTACTGTGGCGGTGCATGTCTACGCGCGTCAGCGATTTTGCCGCTCCGCTCTCATACGCCGCTACAATTGGTCCATTATCTCCGCGCTATTTACTCGTGTGTTGTACAACAAATGAGATCATATAATCTGGTGTTTAGTATGCCGGAAGTACTAGCTCCACATCTCCACACGCGCCAGCGATACAAGATTGCCTACATCACCTAATAAGGCAGTCTTGCTTGATACTGCTATCAAACGAAGATTTGTACGGTGTTCCATATGTTATACTGTATTTTAGATGACAGTTTTTTGGGATCCTATACCATTCGCCTCTGAGTTAGTTAATAAGCTGAGCGGTCTGATCACACTGAAATGACAATAAGTAACAGTTATTGACCGTTCGAGCGAGTCTATACTTCGAGGTTGGCAAAATTTTCTTTAACTGTCCGGATGTTTGTTAGTTTGGATGTTGGATCTCCTCTGCAGGTGAATTTTTTCAAAAAATCTTGACGAAGCTTGGTAAGCTGGTTTTTGGACTTTTTTATTAGTTTCGATTGGTTGATATTTGCCTCTAAAAGTGTAGTTTCTGTAGTGGTATTTATAAACCAATTTTGATATTTCAGCAAAATAGTTAAATATACTTACGAGTAGATCTATTATATGAACTAAGGGAGCCTTGTGAAGATTCATCTACAGACATGTTCTGCGAGTTCTGCTATTCGGGCAAATATTTTGCATAGATATGAAGCGCAAAGATATTTAACATGTGTGTATTGTATACGATTTGCATTAAGTTTAGTCACTGCATTCTTAGTTGCAACTTTATGACGAAAATAGAGCACGCAGTGCATTGAAATCGTCACATAACAATACAACGTTATGTCTGTATGTATCGCGATGTGCTCGTAAACGTAGTAAATGTGTGCGCGCTTTGAAACAAATTGTATTCAGTAAAGATACGTTCTACTATCTCTATATTAAATTCAGTATAAGTGAAATTCGGGTAGCGTATGTGACATAACAATAAGGTAAATGCTTTAAATCACTACATAGTATAAAAACAAAGTCGCTTCCCTGTCTGAATGTACCTATGTATGTTTATATCTAACCACGCAACGGGTTTTGATGCGGTTTTTTATAAATAGAGTGATTCAAGAGGAAAGTTACTATGTAAAATACACCTGTACGAAGCCGGGGCAGATCGCTAGTGTAACTATAATCGTAGTTGCCTAGTGGGGAAATGCTCACCTTACAAGCATATGACGTTGGTTCAAACCTGTTCGCGTACGGATCAGTTTTTTGTAGGTGTATGTATGTATTTATACCTACACCATTGTCTTTTCGGTAAAAAAAAAACTAATGAAGCATGTATTACGATGTTTTACGCTTTATCAAAAAATAGTATACAAGAAAGTTTTTATCAAAAGTGGTACGCAATATAATAGAACTCCAGTTTTTCATTATTCTGAGTAGAACTCTAATACGTTACATTTCAATAAAGTCAAAAGTGAAAGTTCCTTTATTCCGTAGACATTAACACTTGGAATCGTCAAATAACAATGTTTGGAATACAATTTAAGTGATTTAAATCTGAACACAAATAAGTACTTATCCGCTCAACATCAGGCAGTATGTGGTCAAACGCAAACCTTTTCAGAATTAAAAAAAAAAGGTACTTACGTTTCAAGATTTCACAAAATAAAGTAAATTGTACCTATACTCAAAATAGACACCTTAATTTGTCTTTGGTAGAACCATCGCTCCTCTAATACCTCTTACGAACACAATTTAGGCACAAAATCTAGCAAACCTCGAACTGACAATGACCTTTATTTAAGTCTAACCTAACCAAGATGGAGGCGTACAGTTCAAGACTAAACTACAATTTCCTACTGAGTATCAATCACATCCCTACCCTGGGCATTGTCTTACCACCACTGAAACTATGCAATTGCTTGTATCAGCATACATTGACGGTTTTACACCAGTTTAAAAGTCATAACATGAGGAAAAGCGTCAATGTATGTAAACCAAAGCGATGATGTAAACAGTGATCAAAATGAGGGTAAAGGCAGCAAGAGGCTCTGATGAATGGTGCGTTCATGAGTCATTGCTTTGCATAGAGATCGAGAGAGAGGCCTTGTCTTACCTGGCGTCGTGAGGTAGGTACTGTAATGTACGGTTCATGAGATACAGCCTGGAGACAGACAGACAGACAGACAGCGGAGTCTTAGTAATAAGGTCCCGTTTTTACCCTTTGGGTACAAAACCCTAAAAACACAGGGAAAACAAGATATAGATACACTAGACTTACTCTAGGTACTAAGGTTCATGATAACACCGAGTTTCATGTCGACGTAGTTATAAAACAGGGTATGTAACGGGAGGGAGAGTTTCTCCCGGCGGCCGGACCCCGAAGCAGAGGCAGGCGGAGGCTTCAGCAGAGGCAGGCGAAGGCCCCCACGCCGCGGCTCAGGAATTCCGCAAGCGCTTTCGAAAGCAGTAGGTAGTAGCATCATACGGACCGCGAAAGCGGCGCGACAAAAATCTGAAAAGGGTATATTTTAGAAGATATTCAGGCTGTTTATGCAGGACCGCGTCTACGGAACATCCAGACTTTAGAGGTAGGTACTGCGGCGGGGCAACGTAGGCACTTCCACAGAAGAAGAAATCCCAAAATCAATCAAAACAATCCATCTTCGACTAAAGATGACTGTAGACTAATGGTGACCATCAGAACAATTAGAATTACAAACTGAAACATTCAGATTTGTATTAGGAATGATATAATGATGAAACGAGGCTTTCATCGAAAACGTAGGAAAAGGTTAGTTTAACTACAGCACTTATGTAAGCGAGATACTCGTATACCACAAAGTGCATGCTTACGACCCACCCGGGCTTCGCTTCGCTTCCTTCTTATACATACCTATATAAACCTTCCTGTTGAATCACTCTATCTATTAAAAAACCGTATCAAAATCCGTTGCGTAGTTTTAAAGATATATACATAGGGACAGACAGCGGGAAACGACTTTGTTTTAAACTATGTAGTGATTATTCTCTAATAAATAATTATTGACAATTTGCGTAATTTTTGTTTTTAGGTAAGTACAGTTTCGCAACCGCTTGCAATGCAGCAGCAGCAGACTTCAGTATCGCCGTGACACTATAGTTCAGTCAATCTGTCGAAAATAAAATGGTTTGAATGATAAAATTCCCAAATGGGCAAAGTTTGATTTTTCTGATGAGTTTCGATGTACTGAAGTTACTCTCGCGATGGGCAAAATTTTCGAAAGTGCGTTCGCTCAAAAACTCAAAAAAACGTCCAAAAATTTTTTGAAACGCATTTTTCTCGAAAAGTATGCATTCCACATAAAATTTGATTGAAGACAAAATGTAGAGGGCATCAAGATCTACAAAAAATGTCACTGGAGCAATACCGTACAACAAAAAATGCACACGGTAAAAAAAATTAAAGGAACAATTCAAAATTGTTCAAATGTTAAAAATACAATAAAACGTGCACTTTACACGTGTACTCATAATGTGCAACAATATCATTTGAATTTTCATACTTCTTCAAGCTGCAGCTTAAAAACGGTTAGTTGTATAAAAAAAAGTGTAAATAAATATTGTTGATAAAATTCAGAGGAACAACTTTTACATTTACATTTTTGCACTAAAATAATATTTACATGGTAAAAAAGTGGAAAAACACTTATTTGTAGTCTTCAGCGCCACCTACCGTGTGCATTTTTTGTTGTACGGTATTGCTCCAATGACATTTTTTGTAGCTCTCAATGCCTTCTACATTTTGTTATCAATCAAATTTTCTGTGGAATGAATACTTTTCGAGAAAAATGCGTTTCAAAAAATTTTTGGACGTTTTTTTTCAGTTTTTGAGCGAACGCACTTTCGAAAATTTTGCCCATCGCGAGAGTAACTTCAGTACATCGAAACTCATCAGAAAAATCAAACTTTGCCTACGTGGGAATTTTATCATCACTATATCGACAGATTGACTGAACTACTACTACGCGTACACTGCCACTGCATCTGTCTACGCGTCATCTAACGACACTGTAGTTTCCAGCTGTTTCGTGCAGTTGCCTACGTATTGTGTCTCTGAAGAGAAACTTTCGTACGTACCTAATAGGCTGTACTGTACTGTACCAGCCTTTTTAATAGTCCACTGCAGGACGTAGGCCTACCCACGTAAAGTGATTGGCCCATAACCACCACGCTGGCCCAGTGCGGATTGGTGGATAATAATAATAGGCTAGTTGAATATATTTTTTGATGTCATCTTGTAACAGCTAACCATAAACAGAGCCGATTATCGAAAACAAAAATAAAATTAACTTAAAAATAAAAAAAGTTTCAAGCATATTTATTTTCTTGCTAGACAGAGAGTGCACTATAGCAGGCTATGACGTCACTGCCTGCAATTGTCATACATTCGCCATACAATGTTATGCTTTTTAGGATAGGGACATGATATCCCCTCTTTTTCCCTACCAAAATCTTCACAAACTTATTTCTCTGAACTTGATCAGCCAATTTCAATTATTTTTCGATTTACGAATCACATTTAAATGCATAATTCACTAATACATACAATACAATACAATTTATATACTGTTACTGAGTACAAAGTGGTCTTATCAGAAAATGCATAATAAATAAATCTTTATTTCAGACAAAACTTAGTCCATATTATTACAGTTGTAATTTGTACTACAAAATTATTATCATATGATACCAAGTAAGATATTATTCCAATATCCCTGTATAGGGCAATCAGGCTTATTAATAATTATATTCAGGATACTGTTGTTACTACCACGCATTCTGCTCAGCAGGGAGTACACTTTTTTTCTCATGATGGCGTGGAAGCCATCGGTTCGAGCTTGTATAAACATCCCTGATGCGCTACAATAACGTGGCAGCCCCAACAGCATCCTAAAACCATTATTATACTGTACTCTAAGCGCACTGTATGCTTTTTTGGTGTATGATACCCACAGGCTGCTCGAGTAAAAAGACTGACAGAAGGCCTTAAATAAAGTTATTTTAACATCATTCGTGCATCGAGCAAACCTGCGGGCAATCATGTTACATCTTACTGCTAATGCTCTGCGTTCTCTTTCTATATCTTGATCATCTTTGAGATCATCTGTCACTATATGACCAAGATATATAAAGCTGTTAACAATACTCAATTGATTGATACACTATTTATCAAAATGGGAGGAACTGTAGTGGATTGTTGTTCTTTGCCTTGAAAACCATGACTTCGCTTTATATACATACAGTATCAACAATTGTGTTCCTGAAAAACATACATTGACATGATCGGATGACGGTAATCTCCTGAGATCTATGGCCATTGTTCATATTTGTTTTGTGCATTGTACAGGAGGCTGCGGCGTGACCTGAGACCTAGATTAAAGGCGTCTTCTTCATAAAACCCCGTTTAATTAAAGTTGAAAGTTAGGATTTAATGAAAACGGGAAACAGATAAGCCAATTTAGAATTCAATTTCTATTCGAGCAACAAAGACGTGATGAGATTAAGTTTCGTGCTTTAAACCTTGTCCAGTTTTATAGAAATGGGTTGATATCGCGTTTCGTTTCGAGGAGTTGAGGGAATTGAATTTAAGTATTATTGTTTTTCAATTCGCGATCAAACTATTAAAAAGACGTGTGGCACTCGGGGACTGCCGCGGTAAAGCTATTGCATAATTTTACAATACGTCTAATCGCACACAACGCCGTGTCGAAGACTGCCGAACTGAAACGACGTTAGACGATGCACGGCCTTCAAGCCACACCTCCTTGCCCGTCGGAGTGGGGAGCGTGAGGTTTTTGCGTTACGGAATTTCTGGATTCGGTCCCTGCGCTCAAGGCCCGCGATAAAAGCTATGCAATAACTTAATAAAAAAATCAGCCAAGTACAAGTTGGATTTGCCCATGAAGGGTTCCGTACCGTATGGTAGCCCCACGGCAAAATAATCAAGGTTGTTGGATGGGAGCCCCCCTTGTAGATTTGTTTTATTTTGTCATCAGGGTTCCGTACCCAAAGGGTAAAAACAGGACCCTAATACTAAGACTTCGCCGTCCTTCTGTATGTCTGTCTGTCACTAGGCTGTATCTTATGAACGGTGATAGCAAGAACATTGAAATTTTCACAGATGACGTATTTCTATAGATAGGTATTTTTACTGTCTATATGATAAATTTTATGTTATGATGCCAAATGCTAGAGCTAGGTACAGAGTATGTTTGTACTTCAGTGTTAAATTCAGTAAGTACTTATTATGTATTAAGCATTTATTTTAAATTTGGTGACCGCACAGAAACACCTATTCAAACTACGCTATGAGTTCGTGTAGGTTTGCTAGTAGCTTCAGTAGTCACTAAAAAATTGCTTTAAATTGTAGGTGACGGTTGTTTTAACCTTTTAGCCATGTCAGAGACCTTCAGACGGCTTTAAAACTCCGGTACTAGGGCTAGCCAGTCCAGCCACCCTATACGAACTTACTTACTTACTAAAAAAATCCTAATCAAACTAATACATTATCAGAGTCATACATATTTATTCACGCACAAACATCCGAACATTAATCATTGGTGTTAGAGATACGATTGTAACAATGCCTCACTACGAAGCAAACAATCGTTAATTATTCGGTCCCCAAACACCAATCGGTCCCAACCCTACAATACACTCGATCACTAATCGCACAAAGGGCTCATGTGATTTTAATCGAGTCATTTCAATCAGAGAACGGCATCACACTCGATATCTCATTCGATTGAAAGCAGGCGCAGTGGATAGAGACACAGTTGCTTAACTTTATAATTGTTGTTTAATTGCCATTCTTCTTCTTCTTCTTTTCAGCCGTAGGACGTCCACTGCTGGACATAGGCCTCCCCTAACGATCTCCAATAAGACCGGTTGGTAGCGGCTTGCATCCAGCGCTTTATTAACAATTGCTATTGTTAATAATTAATTATTCGGTCACCAAACACCAATCGGTCCCAACCCTACAATACACTCGATCACTAATCGCACAAAAAAAAAATATTTTTAAATCTAATATCTATTTTATAGTGTACTAGCTGATCCGGCGAACTTTGTTTCACTTAATATTTTTATAAATTATGGCCTATGTGTTATTCTGATGTTTAAGCATTACTATTACAAAGTTCCGTTCAGTAGTGTTTGCGTGAAAGAGAAACATGAAAAGAACAAACATCCATACATACAAACTTTCGCGTTTATAATATTAGTGGGATAACATGCAGCACGGCGCGACATACACGTGCTATATACCTACAGATAATTATTTTTCGCAAAAAAATCGCAACACCGACTTCCACCGTGTACAGAGTTCGAATAGTTTGCACGAATCGATGTCACATCCATGTACATTTTTGTTGATTTATCAAAAACGGCTCAGCCGATTTAGATAAAATTTTAATGGGACTACCTCGGACGAAAGTATACTTTTTAAAACTAAAAAAGATTTTTTTAAATCGGAGAAAACATTGATGACATACATAAAAAAATAAACATACAGACGAACATAGTACCTCCTCCTTTATTGAAGTCGGTATAAAGTGAACAATGTTTTACAATAGAATGGATATAAGAGAAACTTTAACTGGGAAGCGAAGAATAATATAAACTTCGAGAGCATGTCTCGATTTTTGCTTAACGATGAAGACATCTACATTTTTACACAACTAACTTAAAATTTTAATTGAATCGTTAGCGTTGAAACTTATAAAATATATTAATTAATGCACTGTACTTTTTTAATTTTTCAACTCCCGGCGCAAAAATCACGGCATTACTATAAGTTTGACGTGTCTGTGTGTGTGTGTGTCTGTGGCATCATAACTCCCGAACGGATGAATTGAACCCATTCTGTTTCTATTTTTCTTTGTTTGAAAGAAAAAATAGTTGAAAGTGTTTTAGCTAGGTATGTTTCATCGTAATCGATTCAGCTGTTTCAAAGCTCTTAGCTCTTTTGTTAGGTGCGTTAGGAAACTTAATAGTCAAAGTCATTTATTCGTTAAGCCGCAGTTTTTTAAGTTTTAAAATCTCTTACGTATTTTATTTTATCGGGCAAAAGTGCCTTTATTAACTACAACCAAACTACACTACCTTCTACTACATAAAAAGTATTGGATCATCCACAGACCTTTGAAGGTAAGGTAGCTCTTAAGTATTATTGTATGTATGTTTATCAGTAGTCAGTACCTATCTCTTTTTAATCTTGTCTACAAAAGAGTAGCAAGAACACAAGGAGTAGGTACTGTTGGTCTATTGCAAAATAAAGTAAACCAAATACACATAATCTATGTATCGGCATACAACACCTCATTTACTTCCCATACGGTAAACTTTCTACCTCGTCAGTTTAACCGCGTTTCCTCAAGATCAGCGAAACCATCGGTGTTGCCAGAGGACCATCGAAAATTCTCCCCTAATCTTATTTTAAAAAAAATACAAAATTCAGGGTAGAGCCTCCAACTCCACTGATGAAAACCATCGTTGCCTGAAAACTATCACATATTCTCCCCAAATATTATAAAATAAAAGTAAAATTCAGGCCAGAGTCTCCAATACCACTGATAAATACCAGGAACCTTCCTTACCAGGCTCCAAGTATACCAATCTAACTAGTAATCTACAGGGTTATCTGCTTGCTCTGTACTAAGCAGAAAGGAAGTGATTAAAACAATAAATATGAACAGCTATTACTTTTTGGAGCCAACCCAGAATTCGAGAAAAAAAATCTGCTGCTCCATAGAAAAATGCAACTCGAAATTGACAAAATGTATGAAACAGTTTAAAAGACAACAAAATGCAATAGGTACTACTCCATATGCTAAAGCTACCTACACTACTACATACTCGTAAAAAGCATTGGATCATCCACAGACCCTTGAAGGTCTAAAGATAATCCAAATCCTCAAGCCCACTACCAGTTGGCAGGGTGCCCAGAGTTTCATCACGATCTTCTGAATCACTTCTTTACGGCGTTGTTCATCACTTCTGGATAACCCTAGTTAATCATATTTGTTTTTAAGTAACAGTAAGGTATGATAATAAAAATCCCCTTGATTCCCTCCGCAAACCATTAACCTCAATATTTCCCTCCAAACTCTTCTCTCAAAAAACCTCCAAATGTGCAGGGATTTCTTTTAATATGGCATCAGAGAAAACCATACCGCTCGCGTATATTTCAACTTCAAGGTCTACGCACACAAGACGGCAGGAAAATGAAGCGGAAATTGCAATTAACCGTTGACGTTGACGCCTGTGAGCCGATAATGTAAAGTTCCGTATATGTGCTGTATTTTAACAGAATATTCAAAATTTTGTATTGCGCTCTTACCAAAATGATATAGTTATCCTAGCGCTTATAGCGTAGTTTGACTAGGTGCCTGTCAGCGATCGCCAAAGTTAAGCAACGTTCCGCAATGATCAATAGTGGTCAATCTTCGGATGGGTGACTGCGGGTGGCATTTACGACTGAGCGCTACCGTGGCTTGGGTGACAGGTTAAATTGTAGGCCCCGGTTGCATTAACCGTTTAGCCATGTCAGAGGCCTACAGGCGGCTTAAAAACTTTAACATCAAGGCTGGCCACCCGGCCAATGCGAACTTACTTTTTACTAAAAAGTTTTAAGTGCATATTTTTGTAGGAATATCCAGAATGTGGAACGCTTTGCCTGAGTATGTCTTTCCATTAACCTATTTCGCTAAAAAGTCAGCTGCTCAATAAACTAGTTGGTTGTAAGTAGGTTGCTGATTGGTTACAAAAAGTTCATTAACTTTCGGTACAATGTATGAAACATGGTTGGTTCTATAACATACAATACCATCTTTATTTTCTTTTAGCTGAATACATGGCAAGCTAATATTCCATAAGGTAAAAGTACGATATGTCTCCAAGATTTCGCCTTGGCACTGGCAATAAGCAGTAATGTCTTGCGCGTCTCCGTTCTCAGCTGCCTGTTACCGAATATGCTACGAACGGAGCGTAAATCGATTCCTTGTATACTCGTATGTCAGAATATGTAAAAACGTTAATTAACCAAATCTAAGTCAAAAATATTTTTGACTTAGATTTGGTTTCAAGATTGTAGCTGGTTAGTTGCTAGTTGGTTGTTAATCGTTGCTGGTTGGTTGAAAGTTGGGTACTGGTTAGTAACAGAAAGTTTTATATCAGACAAAATATATTTATTTATTTCTTTATTTGCACAATGTAGTGTACATAACAACTATAGTACTAATTGTAGTACAAAACAAAGACCCCGTTAGGGCGCTGCAAGAGAAGAATATTCTTAACTACTTATTACTAATTTAGGCTAAGTCTAACAATGTATATTGTATATATACAGAACAGCTAGTCCAACATGCGACCAAGAATAGCCACGAAAAGAACTCTTTTCGACGTGTGAAAAGGTGACAGATATATACTTTGCCATAACGCTATCTCGTTCTGACACGTCGAAAGAAATATTACGTGGTGCGTATCCTAGGCCGGCTGGTTTGTTTAGTCTGTATATCTCTATTACACTTATGTATTTACTGGAAAATGCAGGTTTTCATCTGTGTAGAAGCAATAAGCTGCGTTGTTTCTAGCGTCTCGAGTCGCAGCTGTCTGTTACCGAATAAGCTCCGAGCGAAGTGTAAATCGATTCCGTATCGATGTCAGAACACGGAAGCGACGGCTGAGTGAATGCTGCGCTGCCCTTTACATAGGCCGATACGATAGTGCACCAATTAAATCTAAGTCAGGTTTCGTTTAAAAAATCGTTAGTCATAGAGATCAATAAATTATTATAAAAATATAAATTTTTAAAGAACAAAAGTTTTTGAGATCCTGGGTATCATTTAGCAGCAGCGGGCTAGCCAAGACAAGTAAAACGAGCCCAAACACGACGGGACTTCTTTGGTACCTACAGATCTTGTTAAGTACAGGAGTTCCTATGGCCACCTTCCAACTCCATCATCAGATAAGGTCCATGGTACCATATTATTGCATTGTCACGCGATACCTATGCGTGCAAAATTTCAGCACAATCGGAAAACGGGAAGTTGGTCAAATTTAACTTGCAAGATTCCACCTGAACTTACATACGTACATAGGGACATCCATTGCAAGTTAAATAAAAGCTTGTAAAAATACATTATATCTAAAGTAAAACTTTTTGTTAGCAGTCGTTAACTCAACTAATTCAAAACTAACCTGCAACCTACAACCAACCACCAACAAACCTGAAACCTTGTAAATTTATTACCTTATAAATTTACCTTGTATAGGTTGCTGGTTAGTTTCAAATTGGTTGCTGACTGGTAATGAAAAGTTTTACTTTCGATGTAGGTAATGTATTTTGGGCCTTTACAAGTTTTCTTCTACGTCAAGCAAGTGTAAATCGATTCCATATCGATCTCAGAGGGCTAAGTTGGAGTTTTTTGCTCAAACTCGATCGCGTTAACGTTTGATGTGATTTCTATGGAAATGGCACAGCGCCATCTTGTGTCACGTCAAGAAAACTGACTAGCTAAGTGTGAGTATTTTTTACGGTAATGTAACGAGCGCCAAACCGATCCAACACAAGCGCGGCAACGTCAGTGATTAGCTAACTCAAGCGTATGTGTCAATGTGCTCACGTGTATGCTCGGCGCGCTTCGATTTGATTTGCAAAACTCCAACTTAGCCCTCTGAACACATCGATGTTTATAATAGAGCAAAACGACAGTTCACATTAAAAATTGTTCACACACATAGAAGCATAGAAAAATAAAAGGCAGTAGAAGTGTTCTAAAGGTGCGTAAGTATAATTATGTAACATGACATGTTGTAACACATTTTTTTGTAACATGTAGCAATAATGTGGACATAAAACGTGTTGTAATAATAAATTATTTAACATGTTATAAAACAAAGTTATACAACATATTACTTAATCTGTACGCACCCTAAGATTTAATTTTTGAAGGACATGATTACAAAATGGCGTCGCTATGTGACCAACGACATAACTTCACACAAGTGACACTGCTGATCAATGTCATATTGGAATCTCAGTGATATGGCGGAAAAACTCCAAATGGCTAAAAGCAGGGCTTATTTTTATTTGAAAACTTTTCAGCATCATTTATTGTACTATTTTTTAGGGTTCCGTAATAAAACATGGAACCCGTTGGCGTCCTTCCTTCCACATTCATTTATAAACCAAATTCCAAGAAACTTGCTATTTTAATAGTTTAAGTAGAGATCTCAATTTTAAATACTCATTTTTTTTTAAATTGTAAATGACGTGAGGGGTAGTTTTCATTCATGAAAAATTGAGGTGAATTTTTTTTCGAATTATTTATCATTATTTACTTTAACTTTGAATTCATACTACAATGTTTGCATGCTCGAGTCATCTCAAAGAAGAACATACAGAATATTTATCGTGTCGTACCCTGTCATTTTCTCAAAACGTATCGTGTACGGGCGGATATCAGCGCTCGTTTGGCGTGAAAGCTTTTGTCGATGATTGCGTGCGAATACACAAATTGTTGAGAATGTGTTGATTGAATAAATCATATTCTTATTGATTCTAGTGAAATCTTCTGGACGCAATGACACGCATTATGGACCTCCTTGAGACATGGTGACGATATCTTACAGTAATCCGTCTTCATACTAAAATGGTCGGAACGCGAATCATACCTAGCGGAGTATGCTCTTGGTATGTAGTCAGTCGCGGCGCGTCGTAGTGATGAACGAACGTGTGGGTTTGCAACTAGTAAGCGTGCGATTTACGTTTTTATGGTTCCTCGTTTTACAGCGAAACCATAAAAACATCAAAAACGCTATATTATGTGTTTTTATTAACCACTTTCTTTTTAATTCACAACGGATTTCTTTTTGTAATAAATATAATAATTTTACATCATAATAGGTACAATATGATTCAAAACTAGAAAGAAACTCAGGTGTGTAAAGAGTATGTAGATGAAATTAAAATACTGAAAGGCAGCCCTAGCGCGTTGGACGTACTGCGTGGCCACGTGGCGCTGTAGATATATATTTCAAGGACAGGGCCGAGTCGCAATACTGTTAGATATCATTACCGTGCCTGAGTCGATCAAAACGGAGTGGAGCTGGTATGTACGAAGCAGGGTAGATCATCATAGTCCGTAAGCCATAAACCATACCATAAATTCCAAATGTGCTTAGTAAAGAACAAAATGTTATGTCACTTTATTCCAGATTATATTATGTTTCTTGCTAAGCAAATATGACATTTATTTCTCATGTAAGTAGCATCTTAGTCTACAGTTAGTACTTATACCAAACCAACTCAACCCAAACCACAACTAGTTGCAAGCTTCCCGTGAACTGTAGGCAGCACCAATGTCGAATATGACGCAAGGCTCTAATAGACCTACTCGTAAGTTGCAGAGACTATTTTACCATAGACATAAAATAGACTATTTTATATAGTGTGGTTTAAGCGATCCTTTTTAGTTAGTTTTTCTTTATTTTTAACCCCCGACGCAAAAGAGGGGTGTTATAAGTTTGACGTGTCTATTTGTGTGTCTGTCTGTCTGTCTGTCTGTGGCATCATAGCGCCCGAACCACTGAACCGATTTCAGTTTAGTTTTTTTTGATGAAGGGAGACTTAATCGAGAGTGTTCAACACTGTACACTTTCTTAGCTATGTTTTATAAAAATCGATTGAGCCGTTTAAGAGTTATGGTGGGTTAAAGTGGGGATGGAAGAACCAAAATTCTACAAATGTGCCCAAAATGGTTGTCAAATGTAGGTTTTTGTGTCGGGGGTTTTTAAATTTTTAATTTAAGTTTTACTTGTAGTGTATAATGTTTAGTTTGTAGTTTTATTTAGTGTAATTTTAGTTTAAATTGTAAATATTATTTTGTGATTAAATAAAAAACTTAATAAACTATAAAGTGAACAATAATATAAATTGCCAAAGGTGTGAAAAGTACTTGGGTACTTCTGCGTGCTTACTCTGTAAAAGAGTTCTGCCGCTTCCTATCTTAAGTTAAATATCCGAAAACCTTTCAAAAACTAACGATAGTGGTAAGAGGTAATACAGGCCCTTTCAGGCCGACCGTGTGTTCGGGCAGGGAAGCAGTTGCCAGGTTAGCTGTAGATTATCCGCAGTAGTTACAGGACCACCAAATACGGGTGTACGAATAGCCATTGTACAAAAAAAAAATTGTTGAACGAATAGTGGTTCTGCGATTTTTATATGTTCAAATCGTCACTTGCATTCCGTGATCTTTGAGCGTTAATATAACACTATATACTTGCAAATTATTTATCGCTAAAGAGATATTTAAACCTGAATTTCAGTACAATGAAACATTTTTAAGAAATTATACCGAAACAGGATGATGTAATAAGCCCAAATAATCTTTATATAAGGTTTTTTATCGGGCAAAAGTGCCTTTATTAACTACAACAAAACTACACTACACAAAAAGCATTGGATCATCCACAGACTTTTGAAGGTCTAAAGATAATCCAAATGCTCAAGCCCACTGCCAGTTGGCAGCGTGCCCAGCATGCTGGCTGCATTGCCACGCTGAATGGCAATGCTTATGCGTTGAGCCAAATAAACACCAGCATTTTGGTCACGCGTCGCGTACTAAGTACATAGGTGAACATATCCATAACTATATTGCAAAATCTCTAAAAACTTAACGATATTACAAAGTGGGAAGTTCTGCAGGCCATTTCAGGCTGCCCGTGTGTTGGTGAAGGGAAGTAGTAGCCGGGTTAACTGGAGATTAGCCGCGGTAAACTGGGCCGGGCACGTACTGCGACTATCTGTGTACTCATGTAATGGCTACTTAGTATACCTTGCTGCAAGAATGTTTGACCACGCTCATATATACAGGGTCATAGGTATTAAGCGCAAAACCTTTTAAGGGCGGGTCTAGTACATCTAGACAAACAACTTTTGTACTACGACTTTTGAAAATTCGCAAAAAAAAATCGCTTCTCCATTTCGCTTCGCTTTTACATTTTGCCGCGCGTTGACGAAATTTTGTATGAAAAAACTGATTTTTTCTTCGTGATTTTCCAAAAGTCTTAGAACTAAAGTTGTTTGTCTAGATGTACTAGGCCCGCTCTTAAAAGGGTTTGCGTTTAGCAAAGCTTGTGGTACAGCTGCCAGAGACTGATACACTACGGATAGATATTTTTAAATGAGTACTCATATAGATAACAACGTATGAACACATAGCAAACATCTATGTTCAGTTATTCACCACATAAATATTTGCTCTAGGTGGGAATCGAACCCGCGCCTTGTTAGCTCAGGAGTCAGGGTCACTAACTACTGGGCCACTGGGTCAATATAACATGAGTTAAAGGGCAGCGAAATAAGGGCATGCGAATTCTAGTTTTTCATAGTGGCATCTAATTTGGCAGTGGTTTCTAATTTTTTTTTTTAAAACAACTTTTGTATGCGACCTTTGTCAATACTCATAAAAAATTGTTGTTCCATAGAAAAATAACGTTCACCTGCGTCATAATGTATGGAACAGCTGTTTTTTTTTTAGTTTTGACAAAAGTTGTAGAACAAAAGTTGTTAGTTTTGATGTACAGAATAAGCCCCTAAAAGGATGCTAACTGATTAGAAATAACCCTGTATAAAAAAATAGACTAGAAAATAGTTTCTTTTTCAGTATAACTATTTCTTTATACAGTCATAGAGTTACGCAAGTTTCGTACAAGATGAACATTTTTTTTACGATGGGACCAATCCTGAAATCACAAAAAACTGTCATTCCCAGTTGGCCCCATAGTAAAAGTATATTGATGTGATAAAGATGAGTAACTTAAGACCAACTAAGGGTAATTTAAGGTCAACTTAAGACCGAGAAACTACTCGATACACTGAATAAAATCTAAATACCTATGTATATACTAATTGATTATTATTTAAGTAGGTAATGATAAAGTTGCCCTGATATTGATCACTAGCATACGGCATCGGTAGTAAGAGCCTACTAAAAGGGCACCCCTGGGCTCGTGGGTTGCCCCAACTGGTCAGAGTGGGGGCTCTGGCCATCCACTCAAACGGGCCCGAGGAGGACGATAACGCTGTCGTAGAGTACCGCACAAGCCTTGTTCTTCTACCAGGCGAGTAGTCACACAAAGTTTTGGGAGCACCGGTGCGTTCCTTTTGGAGATCCCGGAGCTCCCAAGAAGGCACAAAGGTTGGCCGCCGAGGGGGATTTAGTGGGTACAATCCTACATAACCCGACTACACCCCAAAGCAGTTGGGCATCTTTCGAAGATAAAATAAGAAAGAATAGGTAATGAAAAGAACCTATCTTTATCTCTATCAATCTAGTATAAGTAAATCCAAATTATTGCAAACCTAATTTTGAAAAAAAATATTATTTTGTAAAATATTTTTCTCACTAAAGAATTAAGTACTCTTAGACTTACTTTCCAACTTGAAGTACACGTAGGAAACTAGTTACTGACTTTATAAGAGTCTAATAACTTAAATTTCTCAAAGTTAAAAGACAAACTTTGATCGATACTCGTTCCGTCAAGGTCTCGATAAGTGGTACGAGTACGCTCTTCTTGAAATAGGTCCGTCGCGATCAACCGAAATAATACCCTCAATTTAATAAAAAAAAATTGGCTAAGTGCGAGTCGGACTCGCGCACGAAGGGTTCCGTACCGTGTTGGAGCCCCCTAGCCCCATTCTTCTTGACGTTATTAACAGCGAGCAAAAAACTACTAAAACATTACGTTTCCCCTTAAATATTTATTTTATTCTGTTTTTAGTATTAGTTGTTATAACGGCAACCGAAATACATCATCGATGAAAATTTCAGCTGTCTAGCTATCACGGATCATGAGAGCCTGGTGACAGACAGAGGGACATCGGAGTCTTAGTAATAGGATCCCGTTTTTACCCTTTGGGTACGGAACCCTAAAAAGTAGTGCTCATAGCGTAGTTTGGCTAGGTGTTCGTTAGCGATCATTGAAGTTAAGCAACGATCAGCACGGTCAGTCGTCGGAGGGGTGACCGCGGGTGGCATTTACAACTGAGTGCTACCGTGGCTCGCATGACACGTTAAATTGATTAAAAATAATCATTCTAATTTCAAACTAATAAAGTACATTTTAATGAATAGCGCGTGAATTTAGTTTCATGGTACATTTTTGCACAACATTTTGTGTTTAATAAGTCGAGTTAAACTGAACGTGGTCGCGCTGTGCTTTAAGGGCCCTCAGGGCCAACACTTCCAGCCACCCCGTAGTGATTTTATCGCAGACATGCTGAGACTAACGGGCAAGGCTTAGATTTTTAATGCCAGGACAAAATAATGATAAACTGTTCAACAAGTTAACAATAATATATGAATGGACGCAGATTTTCTCTATAGTCCGTTCCATAACCGCTGAGAACTAGGGTGGCGACGACCTTTGATGAAATTAATTACCTTATAGGTTTGCATTAAAGATATCACTATATTCTGGTAGTGTTTATAAGATAATAAATGCGTGTTGAAAATAGGTAATATTTATGTATTATTTCTACGACTATTGCCAAAGTTTTCAATGGATTTTCAACTGGTCCAATCTCAGTGGTTATGGAACGGACTATATATTTTTTTTGTTTCATAAGACGAGTCAAACTGAACGTGGTCGAGCTGTATGTTAAGGGCCCTCAGGGCCTGAGTCAACGCTGCCGGCCACCGCGTAGTGATTTTATCGCAGACATTGTGACACTAGCGGGCATGGCTTGCATTCTTAATGCGAGGACCAAATAACGATAGAGCGAAACTAGGACATGTTTTGTTCGTTCAGCAAAAGGCTCCCTAGATAAGGGTCATTTTATAATGTTTTAAATATGCTGAACTTTGGTATTGTGCTTAAAAAATCGGTAAAGTGCGAGTTAGTCTCATACACGAAGGGTTCCGTACTGTGTTGGTGCCTCCTTAGCCATATTCCTCTTGCCGTTGTTAATAGCGAGCAAAAAACTAAAAATCACGTTTTTTGTATGGGAGCCCCTTTAAATATTTATCTAATTCTGTTTTTACTCGTAGTGTTGGTTGTTATAGCGGCAACAGAAATGCATTATCTGTGAAAATTTTAGCTTTCTAGCTATAACGTTTTATGAGATACAGCCTGGTGAGTACAGTCGTTTCATCGCTAAGTTCCTTTGGCCACTTTCCAGCTCCATCAGATCAGCACCATGTCATCATAATATTGCATTGTCACACATGTACATATATTATGATAAATTTCAGCTCAATCGGTTACCGGGAAGTGGATCAAATTTAACTTGCAAAATTTGATTACAGACCGACAGAAAGCCAACGGGACAGGTGAAACTAAATAAAAGCTTGTAACAAGACATCTTTATCGTTTCATCATAAACTTGTATGAAATAGAATAGAATAAACGAGAAAAGATATTAATAGAAAACGTTTATTGGAGCTCAAGACCCGAGACAACAGTGCGGCCGACACATTAGTGAAATACGAGTCGACGCCCGAGATAGACCGCTTTTGTACTAACTCTTTGGCCCTTAGGGTAGATATGACTCTCTACAAGAGTACCTACCTTGAATACCTACAGAGAGACATGTCTGTAGCTTTTTTTAACGGTTAGAACATTATTCATAAGTTTCAATAGGTAAAGAGAACACAAGTTTCGTACAAATTTAAATGTCCTGTATTACCTACCCTCTAGAGGTACAATTTTAAATGTTCGTTCCATGTACACCATTATGCTTAAATTTTCAGATTTCTGAGTTTAGTGGGATGTTCTACATTGTCTATCAGTCAGTCACCCAGCACTTTATTATTTTAGTTTGATACGTGCTACTAATGGTAGATACGAGTACATTCAACAATTATTTGTCTACCGAAAGTGCTGTATAGCTGTACCGTCGATAAGTCTACAATCTACATACCAATTTATGTACAATAAGATTGTACCTACTTTGCATTTACAATTTATATTTTGGAACTATGCAATGCAATAATTCCAATTATTTAACACTAGATTTTGCCCGCGGCTTCACCCGCGTGGTGTTTAAATTTTTTTAACATCCCATGGTAACATTTTATTTTTCTGGTATAAAATGCCTATATCACCTTCCGTCTTTCAAATTATGTCTATACCAAAAATCAGATTAAGCCGTTACTTCATTGCTGGGTGAAAGAGGAACGAACCAACAAACACACTTTCAGATTTATAATATTAAAATAGCTACCCGCCCCGGCTTACATAGGTGTATTATACAAATAAACCTTTCTCAATCTATTAAAAAAAAACCGCATCGAAATCCGTTGTGTAGTTTAAAAGATATAAGCATACATAAGGACAGACAGACAGCGTGAAGTGACTTTGTTTTATACTATGTAGTGAAGTGAGGATTGAACAAATTGTTCTAGCAGCGGCAGCGCACGCTATGCGTATACAACGGCTCTCTATAACTTATTCTATTATATTTACCTACTTTGTAACACATCAAGGTCACATAGAACAGTGATATTAGGCTCTAAGGAGGTAATAGCGACCATAATGACCTAGCTTTTCGAGTAACGTCCGTGCACAGTGAGACAGTTCAATACAAGGACAAAGGTAATAGTGATGAACACAGTTTATTCATTTCCCAGTAAATGCTTGAATGAGGTTTCAATCCTGTTCTAGCAATAATGGTGAATCTGTTTTGTTACTATAAGGAAGAGTACACCCTAGTGTGGGATCTAGTGTACAACTTGTTTCGTGTTAACTTTGATGAACAATAAACGTTTTATTTATTTATTTATTTTTATTAATGGTTTGACAACTTTTCGATAGGCTTCTGCAATGCGCACCTTGCTTTACGAGTATTTTAGAGGTTTTTATAATACATGTACCTATGCGACAATTCTGGTATTGCCATTAATCATTTTAACTTCTACAAGTATTTCAAACTTTATATGAAATAGGGTTCCACCACTAGCCAATGTTGTTCCAAGTAAATTTTAGAGAGGTCGTATGTTAACCTCAAAAAAGCCGTATTTTAGTGAAAATGTATGGGAAAATTTGATAAAAAGCCGTATTTAAAAAAGTCATTTATGTACAAAAAAAAATTATGGCTTTTAAAGGGCCCTTTTTCAGGTTTGTAATGAGCCTGAAAGCTGTACAATACGGCAAAAGCCGTATCAAGACCATCGCTGCCACTATCATTGAACTCGTGGGTTTGAAAGTGTAACACAAACTTGTATTCACAGTTTTAAATAAAAAATAATTTGATTAATTTATAACTATTTAACAAAAAAAAACGTTCAAATTGGTCATACGTGGTATAAAGTGTGCGGTCACTATGCGGTCACTGACATAGTTAATTTTGATAATAACTTTGTTTTTTAAGTGGATACTTTTGGTAAAAATATGAGCTATAGAACATTATTTTACAGTAACTTTAGTTGAAATAAGAGAAAAGAAATTAAATCCCATGAGTAACGCTTCGCGGGCAACAACTAGCATCTAGGAGTAAATATAACGGTACGCCATTTTTTCACGCCCTTTGTGAAACGCTATTTGTTATGTTTGTTATTTTTTACAATCAAACGGTGAATGGAACATTGGTATTTTTCCCGTTTTCCTTCGTAATTAGAACGCGAGTAAACATCGAATATTTATGTAGCGTATCATCTTTGATGTTACAGAAAATAATGAACGATATATTTTCATCGCAACGCTTCAGAGGATATTGAACTTTATTTTGTAAATCATTAATTTGTCTTTCGTTTTAAGATTTGTGGCACAATTATTTTTTTGTGTTAGTTGTCAATTGTTTTTTCGGGTTTCACTGATCGTCGAAGTTTTGTGTGTGTTGGTTTGGTTCTTGATAAACTTGATACTAAATCAAAAGTAAGTAAATGAAAATACTGATTAGCTTTTCAGATTTTAAAAAAATGTTTGTCTACGAAAACCCATAACTATATATTGGATATATAGTATTATTATTAGTCCTCTTTATTCAATAGAATTCACAGGCTTGGCCTGGTCCTTTATTAGGCATCAATGGAGTCTAAGCCAACATTGAGAGGCCCTTTTTACAATTTGAAATATAAAAACAGCAGTAGGTATAAAAAGTATAGCGTTGTAGACAAACTATGGCGTATAAAAAGACTTGAAATATTGAAACTGGGCTATTGTGGTGAAATATTAAAAATTATGTAAAATTGGACTATGGAATGAGGTTCGGCACCCGCTATATATGCCCCATTTCAAAATTTCGTAGCGGGTGGTGACTTGCCGTCCACTAAATGGGCCCTCCATAAAGGCTACCTTAAGTTGGCACCGGAGGGGCAAGATTGGTGTGGACAGCTAAGGGTGTCGAGAGGTGTGCTGCGCTTTCACTGGACGCTACTCGCGGCGTTATGCCCTTTAACACTTCCACCCTGGAGCTTAGGTTCTTAGCTCTTGCGGTTTCCACTCCAAGCCAGCCAGTTAAGGCAAGAGAGGAGTCAGGGGTCTCATTTAGCCTCAGGGAATCGGGGTTCGCGGTGTCGCCACTCACCGACGGCTCGCCACAAAGCCGCCCCTGCGATTTTATTATTAGTATTATTAAGCTAAGATATTTTTGGTACATTTTTTGTTCTTATTTGTCCTGTCAGATATGAAAGGCCTGCAGTCCAGTAATAGGAATGTACACTCACCTTATAATAAGTTAAAATTTCGTGAATGGACTCTTTGACTAATTTCATAATAATATAATCTGCTACTGAACATAGCTTACCCACAAAGAGCGATACAATAAATTGGCGATGCTAGTTGTAAATACACTTGCGTTATAGAATTACTTCTCCGGACACTATGAAAATTTCCTCATGATGTTTTGCGTCACCGATAAGCACTTGGGAAACGATTCCGTTGATTGTTTTCGTAGTTTAGAACCTGAGCCTTACCATCCGTACTCCGGCGGATGCGGCTGAGGACGCCGCCAATAAATGAAATCTGCCAAGTACGAGTAGGACTCTCGCAAGAAGGGTTCCGTACTGTATGGGAGCCCCCCTTTAATGTTCATTTTATATTAATTTGATTATTTATTATTAAAGCAGCCATGCAGCTAAATATTTTGTTAATATTTTAAGCATCTACCTGTTACCATTATTGATATCAAGCGAAAAACGGCTAAAAATTTAGATTTCTTGTATGGGAGCCCCCCTTAAATATTATTTTTATTCTATTTTTAGTATTTGTTGTTATAGCGGCAACAGAAATACATCATCTGTGAAGATTTCAGCTTCCCAGCTATAGCGGTTCATGAGATACAGCCTGGAGACAGACAGACTGACGGACAGACGGATAGACGGACAGACGGACAGCGGAGTCGTAGTAATAAGGTTCCTTTTTTACCCTTTGGGTACGGAACCCTAAAAACGGTTGAAATACTCGGCAATGACACCCGGCTATTATTTCATGCCCATGAATTTTGAGACCAACTGTTCATGTTGGGGAGCTGAGGCCAAAATGTTAACATCTGAAATAGGGCGCAGGATTTGGGAAAGAGGAAGTGACTCCCGTTCTACGTCGTTTCTGGTGCAAATAACAATTATCCATCGCCATTTAACGCGGCAATGCGATGAGGGGTGGGTAATTCGATTAAGTTTCTAACTAATAGAGGAATATATTATATTTGCTGCTAACAATATTGTTTGGAAATTAATTTTTACTTCTTGCGTAAAAAAATTAAAAATTGCATAGCTTCCTTAGATTATAGAAGGGAAATAGCTTCTTACAAATGATGTCATTGTTTATCCAACAATTGTTTAACCCTTCTACCAACAATCAGAGCATCTGTAGGCAGTTCCAAATTAGCAGAGCGACAAAGCGATCTGTCTTGGTAACGAATCGCCCGAACAGATTGGATCTCTACACAGCAATATATTATGGGCTGCTGGGTATTTGTTACCGTAGTGTTCTACTGCTGTAATGTCTCTATTTTTTCTGTTATATCACTATAATAGAGATAGAATACTGAAATTTTCAGCACAGCCAATATATTGAAGTTTTAAATTAATAAGTGTCCAGCTGGCTTAGCATACGACCTGACGAAAGTATTACGTCCGAAATACGAATTCGTGTGAAGTAAATTCTTGTCATAGAATCGTGATCTATGGTCACGAAAAACTAGTGTCGCCCTGTGAAAACCTACTTTGGATATATCATTTTGCAATTAAGCAACACTGATTTAGTTCATTCAAAACACAGAGGTTCCAAAAGGGATAGTGTGGTCTCTCGAGATAATCTGAAAGAGATCCATTGATTTTAATACAGCACAACTCAAAAAAAAAACAAAATATCTCGATTCCCAATGGCTTTTGCCAGATTTTTGTTCGAAAAAATTTCAATTGATCAACAAGGTAAAGAAGAAAAACTATTATATTATTTTGGTGAGAATTATCACCAAAATAAGAATTTTAATGTCAAATCAAATTAAAATAATATAAGAGAGGTCCTAGAATGGCAACATTTCAACGCGCTGATGCTATTTATTATTATTATATTTTTGTCCCGAACTTGGGGAATTTGTCTTTCATTTTTGGGGAGTTATGGACATGAGCACAATTCCCCAAAAATTAAACTCAAATTCCCCAAGTTGGTGACATAAAATATTCCGATTCCCTACTCAGAGTTTATATGACTGAAACAGGTAACTTTAAGCACATTTAACGCAAGTTTTGCTTTTCGCGACGCTGAAATCGTAATCTTATGGTCCTAGGGGGAGTCCCAGGGTGGGAATTCTGTCACTGCGCGTGTTTTTTTTCTTTGGATTTTTCGTAATCCCAACATTCAATCAATCCTTACACCAACTGGCTGCCACAGTGGATTCTAGTAATTTTGAATCTGTGATTCAAAATATAGTTTTGAAACGTAACTACAGTTCGTTCACAGTTATTTTACCTCTGACATTTGTGCTATCTCTATCTAACCTGTGATGGTTCATAATGACTAAACAGAGACAGTAAAATGCAGTTAGATATGTTAGAGATTAAATAACTGTGAACGGACTGAACGTGAACAGTCAATAAGCCAATGTTGACAGACCTAATTATGTATTTATTGATTACGGATTAAGTAACTCAAACGTCCTCTTTAATAAATAAAAATACCACTGATTTCAATTAACCGTACCTCTATTGCCCTCTTTTACTATCGAAAATACAAAAAAGAAGTACATGCGATACAATGCAAACAAAATAAGCTGGATCTTAGTTATTGCATATTTTATCTGAATCACGTTTTTATGGTTTTTCTCAAATTGTCATAACTAGAATGTCATATCATGTAATTTTTTTAAAAGTAAATGAAAGTAAAAAAATATCCTTATTTAAAACAAGCGTTCATTTAAATCGTCTAAAAAAAAGAAGATGGACTTCAATAAACTAAGTAAAATTCTCCATATTAGGTCAAAAATTATCCCGATCACCCATCCAAATTGATACTTTACTAAATTGCATTTGAAATCTAGGGATATTCTCCGCATGGAACCTAGCTTTACCAAAACTACCTCGCAAAATCGGTACAACAAAATATCTATCTCCACAACAATCTCGAATGGAGATAACTCCCCGCAATTTGGCTAATCCTCCACAATTCAGCAACGCTAATTGTTAATTTAAGTTTCTTTTACCTATTTCGTAGTATATCGTCCTCAAAAAGTTTGACGAGAAAATAATCGTGGTGAAATGTCAAAACTCGGCTAATTTCGCATGCACATGTTAGAGTTTGTCGACAAAAATGCCACAAGTACATAAATCGTTCGCGAGGATTCTTCATCACAGAGTAAAAATAGACGAATTAAGTACGTTGTCATGTTAGAGGAGGTAGACATAACGAAATATTGCTATTTTACTCGAAATAAAATCGTTCTCGTGGGTCGCATCTTAGACGGCCTGGACAAATTGTATCACTACACCACCATTATATTTGGATATTGGGATACGGCCTATATGTTACCGTAGTACTCCTTTACTTATATCCTTTATAGTGTTTTGGTTCATAATTAACCAAAAAAATTGTATTTTTAACGAATAAACTATCCAATTACTCGACATTTAATCAAAATTTGACATCATTGTAGTAACGAGACGCATGAACAGATTGGATCTCTACACAGCAATATATTATGGGCTCCTGGGTATATGTTACCGTAGTGTTCTACTGCTGTAATGTCTCTATTTTTTCTGTTATAGCACTATAATAGAGATAGAATACTGAAATTTTCAGCACAGCAAATATATTGAAGTTTTAAATTAATAAGTGTCCTGGACAAATTGTATCACTACACCACAATTGTATTAAGATATTGGGATACTTATATCCTTTATAGTGTTTTGGTTCATAATTTACCAAACAACTTGTATTTTTAAACGAATAAGCTATTCAATTATTCGACATTGAATCAAAATTTGAAATTCTTGTGGTAACGAGATGCATGAACAGATTGGATCACTACACAGCAATATATTATGGGCTGCTGGGTATTCGTTACCGTAGTGTTGTTCTACTGCTGTAATGACTGTTAGGGATAGAACATAGAAATTTTCAGCATAGCAATAATATTAAAGTATTATATTAATTAATGAGTGTCTTGAACAAATTGGATCACTACCACACCTACCTACGTAGAGTTGTTTTGGTGCATAATATACCAAACAACCTGCCATTTTTAACAAATGAAATATCTAATTATTCTATATTGAATCAAAATTTGACATATTTGTTGTAACGAAACGCATAAACAGATTGGATCACTACACAGTAATATAACCTATTAGAGGATGTTGAGTAGTTGTCACCGTAGTGTTGTTCAACGACTGCAATGTCTCTGAAATGTCTATTGTAGTGTATCTAGCACATATTTTACTAAAGAAACTTTTGTGATTAATGTTAATGTGTAAAACATGAATCTCCCGACCAGATTGGATAACAATACAGTAATATAATTTTAAAAAATATTGTGGAATGTTAGGTATTTGTAACCGTAGGGTTGTTCTACTGCTGTAATGTCTCTGTTATGTCTTTTGTAGCCCCATAACAGAAAAATAACAGCTTTTATAAAGCAAACTTTTGCTGTAATAGAAATATAGAAGTTCTCTCTTAGTCTTGAGTGTCCTTAAAAGATTATAGCACTGTACAGCAATTGTCAGCGTCGAAGCAGCTCGCATCCAACGTGATTCATGAGTTCATATTCTGTCCTCCATGGCCGCGCTACGCTGCGCTTGTTGGCACGTGCTATACAGCAATGTATTATGGGATACTGCCTATTTATTATCGCACTGTTGGCCTGCTGCTGTAATATATATGTTATGTCCATTATAGTATTCGTCATCTTCGAAAACCGAAAGATTTTGCCATTTAGCAAGCAGTTTAAAAACCTATTGGAAAAAAAAAACCTATTGGAAATCTAATATTTATGGAATTCGCAATTGGAAATTTTGTAAGAAATATTTTCAATAATTACATGAATTCCACAGAACACGTTATACGGCTGATGATGATTATATTTATAGCGTATAAAAACCAAATCAGCCTTTATTAATGTATTAAATCCATAAAAAAGAAAAAATGCCAAGTCGATGATTAAAACGTATAAAGAATACAAATTCACACCACGTCGATCACACTGGCTGAGATTCTCATACGCCACCATGATTCAAAGTCAAAGTCATTTATTGATAAACACATTGTTTACAAGTCATTCTTATCAAGACGTTTCTAATGTTTCTTTATTACTGTGTTCTATAAAAATATGTAGATACAAATATTGTATAAAACTCATTGGCACATAACTGGAATTAGAACCTACAAACTTGTTTCCAAGGTGAGCGTTGTCTCACCCAACCACACAGTTTATTTGCTAAACGTGTAAAGTTAAATGTTATTTATTATTTTAATACCGACCAAGCTGCGTTCTGATAAAATTGGGTACCAGCGGACGACACTGTCTAGCTATGTACCGTAATGGATGAGGTTCGCCGAGTTTATGTTGGAGCCTGAATTAGGAGCCTTAGATAAGTTCATTCGAGTTCCAGTGGCTAAAAGGGCGGGTACGTAATTTGCGTATCTTTTACTCTAGAGTAAATAGGTATTTCGGTAATATGTAATAGTACATTATGATATCGGTAAGTTGAAAATTACAGCCAAGGCAATATTGCAAGCCCGAGCCGTAGGCGAGGTCTGTAAGGAAGCAGAGGCTGTAATTTTCAAAGCGCACGTATGTCATACGACGTTTCATAACATATTTGCGAGGAAATGAATAAAACTCTTAGAAAACATGCACTGGAACGGAGCACTCTGACTAGGAGTGCATCAGTCGAAGCATCGTGCGTTTTACATTACATTACCGCACAAGTCAAGTAATGTATCTCACACTCTTGACTGAAAGTAGGAGAAACGAGACCACAGAGTTCTGCAGTCGGTGGCGGCGTGCGTTTTACATTACGATAATGCACAAGTACGTAATGAAATACATTACGATATTGAAATTGGTGTAATTAAAGCTACTTTACGGGCAAATATGTTATAAATAGGTTTTTAGGCTTGGTTGCCTGGGAGAAGTAATATTGATGCAGGAAATTGTTCTCTATCAACGTGGTCCGAAACGACCTCTTCCTTCATCGTTCTCGGCGCTTCGCCCCGCGGTCCGAACCGCTTGCGGGGCGAAACGCCATAATACCCAAGATATCGCTTGAAGCAATAAGGCCGCCATTTAGTATAACTAATTTGTAATGTTTATTTTCATGTACTTTGTTTGTTTTGTAATGTGGTTAAGTTAATAAAGGATTATCTATCTATTTCATAAAAGATGCGCGTGAACAACTTGTAACACGATATAGCCGCGATATCGTGTTACAAAAGCGTGTTACGAACTTTACTTAAACGATTTTTTTGCAATTTGCAGCTATCAAAATTGTTTATAAGTGGAATTAAATAAACGCAAAAGAATTGACTCGATAAATCTAAAATATATTCTATACATTACAAGCGAAAGACTTTCAGTATCTTTACGGCATGAAAAGCAAAAGTTTCACGACGTCCTACTCTTTTTAACCGACTTCCAAACAGGAGGAGGTTCTTTGTTTGTCTGTATGTATTTTTTTTAATGTTCATCGATTATTCCGCCAATAAATTGTGAACCGAATCGAAAAATTATTTTTTAGTTCGCAAGAGTATACATCCGAGGTAGTTCCATTTAAATTTTAGAGAAATAGGCTGAGCCGTTATTGAAAAATCAACAAGAATGTAAACAATCCAAGCGAAATATTCGAATTTTGTACACGATGGAAGGCGGTTTTGCCATTTTTTGCGAAAAAATATTATGGTCTTTGTATTTAGGTTTCACTTTTTATTTACGTAGGTACATTTAGCCTCAATACCGGCTAATTAACCCCCGACGCAAAAGAGGGGTGTTATAAGTTTGACGTGTCTGTTTGTCTGTGTGTCTGTCTGTCTGTGGCATCATAGCGCCCGAACCACTGAACCGATTTCAGTTTAGTTTTTTTTGGATGAAAGGAGACTTAATCGACAGTGTTCTTAGCTGTTTTATAACAATCGATTGAGCCGTTTAAGAGTTATGGTGGGTTAAAGTGGGGATGGAAGAACCAAAATTCTACAAATGTGCCCAAAATGGTTGTCAATTGAAAGTTTGTTGTCAAATATTTTTGTGTCGGGGGTTTTTTAAATTTTTAATTTATATTACTTGTTTTAAAGCCGCCATCGTTAAAATAGCAACTTACAATATTGCTGTTTCTTTTTCACTACATGCATTTAAAAGAGAACAACATTTTAAGTTGCTATTAAAATTACGATGGCGCCTTCAAAATTAGCCACAATACCGCACAATACAGATGTAAAAAATGAGATAGATGTAAGTTTCGACAGTCTTTCCTTCTCTTTCACCCGAGACCAATTCTAAGCATCACAAACTGAATGCCTAATAAGAAGTTGACAAACCGCTTTGGAGATCGCCCTAGAGAAACGAAATTGTGCCTTAAGTTTAGGGCAATAAAGCTGTTTCTATGGGTTGGGAGCGTTGTCTAATTGACTACGCGATTTGTACCACTGTTTGTTTTGGGATTGAAGAAAGTTTCAAGACTTTCGGAGGAGGCAAGTAATTACATTAATTAACAAAACATTAAAATTCAAATTTAAAAACATTAATTTCAGATATAATCAATCCATAACATTATTCAGATTAACAAAACAAATTGAAATTAAAATTACACATGTCATTAAATATTTTATTTTTCGCAGTGACGCCACGGCAGCACATGTGTCCTTACAAATTATATCGTAGGCTAAAAAATTATCAAATTCAGTATTTATTAACATGGTCATCTGCTTGTTAAAAACTAAGCCGAGTAGAGTAAATAAAACCATTTTAACAAAAACGTTTACTATGGAGCCAATCGGAGTTCGAGAAAAAAATCTGCTGTTCCATACAAAATTGTAATACGGAATTGACAACATTTTTTTTTTTATTTATGTATGAATCAGCTGATTTTTTTTCTTGAATCCCGAGTTGACCTCGTAGTAAAAGTTGTTCGTAATGATGGCTTAGTACCTACTCGCACACCAGTTCTGGATAACCCTATATTTACGAAAAAAATAATGGTTTCGTTGAAACAGAGGCAAAACCATTTGTTGAGCAAGTCAACATAAAACGTGTTCTATATTGCGCACTCTACATTATTTTTGCTACGTCGTAGAGGGGTCTACGAATCTTATATGCTACGTCGTAGATCACTGTACGAGTTAATTATAACCCGGTCAGAATATCTGTGCACCTCGCTGGAATGCGGCGCCTCTCCCGCTTCCCCTGTCACCTCTCCGCGCACTCCCCGGTGCGACAGTACGGTTAGCATCTTCGTTGCCGATACACGTCCCGATAATAATTTACGTCCGGACGGTATACTAGACGTCCGGTAATGTATATACGTCCCGATAATTCGATATGACGTCACGAAGTCAGGTGCACAGATATTGTGACCGGGTTGTACTTGAGAAAAAATAAATTGTAAAGAGCGTGTTGACACATGCGTGTGATAGGGTTTCATACATGTTGATAATGATGTTGATAACGATGATGTTATTGAGCCTAAATCGAGTCATAACTAGTAGTTCTCTCAATCGTAGATCTCGCGATACATTTCTTTATCTGAATCTTCGAAAGCCTATCATGTAGATTCTTTCTTGACCAATTTACTTCATACTCGCAAATTTTGTTACAATTTAGATATTAAATACATTTTCCAAATATTTTTTATCGCAATCGTCAGATAAATAGTGTGACAGCAAGTTTCCTCCCTTTTTGACGGAAATACTTCTCGGATCAAAAATCGCCGACGACAAAAACGTTTGTTAATATATCTATATAAAACTTGTGTATAGTGTGTATGCCAAGTTTCGTCGAGAATTGTTAAAAAATAGGACCAGTAGCGAAAAACCAACATCTGGACAGACGAAAGCAAAATCGCCGTGTTAAAACGGAGATCTTCGCTTGCGCTTGACAATCAACAAGAAATAGAAACATCTTTAAAGTATTTTCTTGATTACTTCGATATAAACACACACCGAAACGCTTGGGTAAAAATATTTTTTGCAATAAATCGAAACACCGACATCCACCGTGTACAGAATTCGAATAGTACTAATCGATGTGACATCCATGTACATTATTGATGATTTATCAAAAACGGCCCAGCCGATTTCGATAAAATTTAAATGAAACCTCCTCAGAAGGATATTCTTTCTAACTTAAAATTGAAATCGGTTCATAATTTCCGGAATTACCGATGAACATACGACGAACATAGTACCTCCTCCTTTTTGGAAGTCGGTAAAAATAGCGATTATGATATACAAACAAACAAACATTAACACTTTATTAGATAACTACATTACATAAAAAATAATTAACAGGGACAAAACAATACAATTTAGGTTTCTAACTGGCGGCCTTATCGCTTTAAGCAATTTCTTCCAGGCAACCAAGTACGGATAGAAAAAAGAAGTTGACAAAAAAATATATAGATATAGGTATATTCTAACTATATTATAAGTACTTGCTTGAGCTACTTCGCTAAAATGGTATAATAAGTGAGCCCACTTACAACACCGTCTCGTAAGTCAATTCACGACCTTCAAAGTCTTTGACTCATCCACACTCTTCCCAGCTCTCTGTCACGACACAATGCGATTAAATAGGCTTTACCGAAAGGTCAATACATCCCGAGCCCCATTCTACTCGTATTAGCTTCGCGTTATCTTAACTGATAATAAACTGAAGGGAGAACGGTTACGCACTTAGCCTGCTTCAATTATAAACGAGCTGGGGAGCGTTTTTAGGTTCCGTACCCAAAGGGTAAAAACGGGACCCTATTACTAAGACTTCGATGTCGGTCTGTCCGTCTGTCTGTCTGTCACCGGGCTGTATCCCATGAACCATGATATAGCTAGGCAGCTGAAATTTTCACAGATGATGTATTTCTGTTGCCGCTATAATAACAAATACTAAAAATAGAATACAATAAATATTTAAGGGGGGCTCCCATACAACAAACGTGATTGATAACGGAAAGAGGAATGGGGCTTCCATACGGTACGGAACCCTTCGTGCGCGAGTCCGACTCGCACTTGGCCGATTTTTTATTTTAACTTCGCACGGTTTGGTCGTATACGGAACTTGTATGGAGTACTCGCATCTTCCAGAGACAACACAGAGATTCGACATACAATCTGTCAAAGTTACGTAAAAATTCCTAGACGTGCAAAGTTCAAACGAGTATTATTATATTAAAAAAAAATTTTTTTTTAAACCATGCTACTGAGGGCGTCACGCCCTCGTTTTCAAAAAGACCAAAAATAATGTAAGTAATTCGAGCGAAATATCCGAATTTTGTACACGATGAACATCGATAATCTCGCCAATTGTGAACCGAATAGAAAAATTCTTTTTTTAGTTCGAAAGGAATAGTCCCATTTAAATTTTTGCTGAGCCATTTTTGAAAAATCAATAATTATGTAAACAATTCGAGCGAAATATTCGAATTTTGTACACGATGGAAGGCGGTTTTGCCATTATTTGCGATTTTTATTTTAGATTAAGTTGAGACTCAGAATGAAACTGCAAAAACAACGACCGCTGTATTTTTAACTTCTCTCAAGATCCTCCGATCGATACCGCCAACAGTTTTCCAATCTTTTTGTCTTCAAACAAAAATAGGTACACAAAGACCTCACCAACTTACCTTTATAACTCAGGCCTGTTATCAAGCATAAAGACGGCTTCTGAAAAGATTTCTAATTTTATAAGATCGCGAACAATAGCGGAAGGCAATGAACACAAAAGCCGGTGCCGGATTCCTAACTTAGCAGCAGGTTTGTTTTAATAATCTACAAAATGCTCTCTGAAATTTAGGCATGATAATAGAAGACATTATTATAGAGCTCCGGGCCAGGAATTGCTATCAAATTGAAATGAGAACAGATTTGATGAGTCAAGTGTGAATTTTGTTAGTTATTGGTAAGTGATTGTTGAGATACTCTTATTGTGAAAGGTTAGCTATTTAAAATTCAGTTAGGTTGAGATAAAACTTTTGTTTTTTGAGTGTCGTATATGTATACCCTAAATATACGACACTCAAACAAAAAAAAACAAAAAAAATAGGCCTATTACGAGTTGTACTCGCGCACGAAGGGTATGTATTCCCATACAGTACGGAATACAATAACAAAAGTCACGAATTTTGTATGGGAGCCCTCCTGAAATATTTATTTTAATTTACTTATTTACTATTGAAGTGAATATACAACTTAATAATTGTGAAATTTTGAAGATTCTACCTGTTACCATTAATTATATCGAGCGAAAAACAGCTAAAAATTCAGGTTTGTTGTATGGGAGCTCCCCTTAAATACCTATTAATTTTATTCTGTTTTTAGTCTGTTGTTATAGTGGCAACAGAAATACATCATCTGTGAAAATTTCAGCTGTCTAGCTATAACGGTTCATGAGATACAGCCTGGTGACAGAAAGATAGACGGATAGCGGAGTCTTAGTAATCCCGGGCCCAGTTTTTACCCCTTGGGTATGGAACCCTAAAAAGACAGACGAATGAAAAAACTACACGTACAATTTCCACACCTCGTGATTTTCTACGATCATATTGTCTGCCAGTCTAGCGTTGTCTGGGTAACGTTATATACGCTCTTATGACCTTTTTGTCATGAAAATGATGTGAAAATGTGTTTTATTGTAATCTCATGAAGTAACAGACAGGTAGACAAGAATGTTTTTCCTTTTGTAATATTAAAAGCATAATATGAGTTTACTCGTAAAAAAACACTAGAATTAAAGCAAATCCAGTGACAGAGATCGCTTTAATCTATCTGAGAGAGTCTACTAAAAGACTTGGATTTTTACCTATAGGTATATTTAGCTGCTTTGAAGGTTGATAAATTATATGAAAGGAAGAACAGATTTTTAGTGGTTTCAGAGTTCGTGTTAGTCTTTTTTAGGGTTCCGTGCCCAAAGGGTAAAAACGGGACCCTATTACTAAGACTCCGCTGTCCGTCTGTCCGTCTGTCTGTCACCAGGCTGTATCTCATGAACCGTGATAGCTAGAACGTTGAAATGATACATTTCACAGATGACGTATTTCTGTTGCCGCTATAACAACACATACTAAAAATAAGAAAAACATAATACTTAAGGGGGGCTCCCATACAACAAACCTGATTTTTTTCCCTTAAAACGGCAAAATAAAGGTGACAGGTAGATGCTTGAAATTTTCAGTGAATATTAAGTTGTTTACTCCCTTCAAAAAAAAAATAATTTTAAAATAAATTAAAGGGACTTCCAAACGGTACAGAACCCTTTGTGCGCGAGTCCGACTCGCATTTGGCCGATTATTTTGACCGACGAAACGGAGGAGGTACACAATTCGACGCGTATATATTTTTTTTTTACGTATAACCACGCATAACTTTTTACATAATAGTCCGATTTCAAAAAATATTTTTTTATTGGAAAGAGTATTCTTCTAAATTAATCTCATTTAAATTTTATCGAAATCGGTTGAGCCTTTTTTGATTATTGAACAATAATGTGAAAAATATTACGTCGATCGTTGCGAAATATTCGCGAATTCTGTACACGGTTGACGTCGGTAATGCTATTTTTACAAAACATAATTATTCAGTCTAATGTATAGCAAATTTATAACATAGTGATCATCATCATAATCAGTCTTTATAATCCATTGTGGGCCATAGGTCTCCTTTGTTTTTTTTTCACACTACTCCATAATTAATTGCTAATCCAATAAATACAACGTAATCTTTTTTTTGGAGAAATTATAATTAATTAATATTGGAATAATTTAATACAATTTTGAACTGTAATTTCCGTAGGTCTATACACGTGGTCGTAAGGTCGGATTTACCTAACAATATCTCGTTTCAAAGTACTTCGACACTTAATCAACGATCGGGAAGTTATCCCTACTTTTGTATTAGAAGTTTCTGAGAACACGGGGTAATTGTACTTCGCTGGGCATTATTGTTTACTTTGTCTCGGGATAATGGAGTTCAATACCTGGACGGAAAAATCAATGTACTAAGGAGCCTATTAGACTTTTCTCGTTCGGCCTCGACCTCGCCGCTATGAGCGGTAACGGGGCGCGGGTCGGCAAGCGATAAAATCCAATTGACTATTATATCACATAAAATTTTAGAATCTTCTAAACGTAACCTTTTTTTTTTTTTGTATTTTTAAAAACTTTAAGCCTTTGGCTGTTTTGTCCTCCGCAAACACGTTGGAGCAGGCGAAGACTGCAGGGAAAGACGCAACGGTGGGGCACCCGTTAGGGCTGCTGACAGGTAGGACAGGCAGCGGCACACTCGCCGCCCGTCCATCCCGTCGCTGCCCCCGCCTCGATGGGCTCGGCCAACGGCTCGGGCATCGCGACAAGCACGACACCGTAGTCCAACTCAATCGGCGAACCAACCTACTGGCCAGCCTCCACACGGGCTTCGGGAAAAAGCCCAGGGAGGCGGCCACCACCACGGGTTTCACTTAGCTTCACCATGGCCCCGTGCTAGCCATGGCTACTAAGCCCCCTGCCACGACTGATGGTCTGGTCGACAACATACCTACCTGCAAGCGTATACTAAAAAAAAATATTGCCACAAATGTTCCCTTCCAAACCCCTCTCTCTTTATCTAAGAATAACTTGAGTTGCAATATTGTAAGTCGGCTCAGTGTAAATTAAGTTACGATTCGCCAAGCTGTTTCAAGTTATACTTACCAAGTAAAGAGCTAAGTTGGCGCGATGTTTCGTGAACTTAGCACCACATGAATTACTGTGCTTAACATTATTCAATTTGTAGAACTACAGCTAAGGGATTTGTCAAAGTATTTAACTATGTAACAACTAGATAATATTATAGGTTGGCAGTCTAGGTATATAGTACATGCTTAAATATTAAAACCGGTTTTCAAACTGGACAATATGATTCAGCAATTATTAAAAGTAGATCACAAACTAGTCTACCACCAGGCAAGCTTTAGTGGCCGAAGTCCATGGGCAGCAGCGTTGCTAACTAAATGGATTTCCCGTCATATCTAGCGGATTTGAAAAACAGCTTAGTTTCATCCAAAAATGTCAATTGTATTATTCAAATGGTAAAGTAATTACCTATTTCAGTCTGGTAATTAAAGTCGATACTGAAAAATGCGATTTTAGGAAACTATCTTTTGTTAACGTTTAAATTAAACTACTTTTAGTTTAAAATCTATTCACGTTATATCTACTTACGTCCTTTGATGTCGCTGATTATAGCGAAGCCTACGTAATTTTATTAAACATTTGAGCTTCAGATTTTCAACCTTCTAACCCCTTTCTTACATCTAAGGTTCTAATCAAACAACAATAAATAATCGACTTTCTCAAGCCGCTCAATTTCTCCATGAACATGGCCTCTTCGTCTAAGTCTCGATGGTTAACAATTGAAAAGTTGCGTGTCACAGCCGCCCTTGACTAGAGTGGCACTCGAGTACTCGGGCGTTCGCTTCCTGCTGATAAACACTACATTACGCTTATCGGGAATTAGCAGAGAAACGACGTTTACATAGCTAAGCCTGTTTAACCACAAATTTCCATCATAGTTTTTAATTTGACAGCAGTAAATGAAATACAGCTCAGCTCGGACACAACCAACTCCGTATCTGTAGATGTGTCTTTAAATTAAATTCAGTTTATTTACGGAAAATAAAAATTATAGTCTACTGAACTAAACATTACGATGACAAAAATATTCTAGGATATTACTGTACTTATCTATAATCAAATTTCAACAGACCCAGATATTGCAAAAAAAAACCGCTTGTCCATAAAAAATATTCTTATTTTAAGTGTACAAAATAGGGCTACATTTGGACACCAAGTCGCTAGATGGAAAGCGAAGTTGTACCCGAAGATGGAGTATGTAGACATAGAAGATACCTATTCACTCTTGACTAGATATACAAATTATAAGTTGGTCGTAATGTTCATGATATTATAATTCCAGAAAATGGCCGTCGTCAAGCGAAACTCAATAAATTTACAATTTATACAATTGCAAAGGAAACGATTCAGCACTGCGGTCCTAGCATTGTGACCTGTTTCCTTCATTGAGTTGCTATAATTATTATTTATTTATTCTCTTTTACTATTTTGCCGGGTGCAACAGTTATCCCGTGACGTCACAGGGAGAGGAAGCGGTATGAATTGCAAATAAGCAGTAAACCCACGCTGTAGCTCTTTCCAGTCGAGATTAACGTCATGCTCCGAAAAACGGCAAAAAATACTGACTTTTTAAAGGTCAAAAGATGATAAATGAAATAAGGATTAGAAATGGCGTATGTAGAATTGTAGAGTGACGTGTGGCTGCTTTGAAGAAATGCAATTTTCGCCTACAGATGTTTCTTGAAAAGCTCTTTTTGACCGACGACACGGAGGAGGTACTCAATTCGACGCGTATATTTTTTTATGTGCCTATAACTACGCACAACATTTTTCGTAGTAGTCCGATTTCAATCATTCTTTTTTTATTGGAAAGAGTATAGATATACTTCAAAATTGGTCCCGTTTAAATATTATTGAAACCGGCTGAGCCATTTTTGATAAATCAACAATAATGTGAAAAATGCTACATCGATCCGTGAGAACTATTCGCGAATTCTGTACACGGTTGAAGTCGGTAGTGCTATTTTTTGCGAAAAATAATTATTTTATAAGCATTTCGCGTGAAAATTATGGATTTGTCTAGATAATCGTCATCGTCGTTTCAGACATAAGACGTCCACTGTTGGACATGGGCCTCCCCTAAAGATCTCCAATAGGACCAATCGGTAGCGGCTTGCATCCAGCGCCATCCTGCAGTCCTAATGAGGTCATCCGTCTACCTTGGGCAATAGATAAGGAACCGATTAGCCATATACCTATAGAGGCCGTCAGGCGGCATAAAAACTGACACCAGGGCTTTGCACCTGGCCTTTACGAATTTATCTTTATCTGATTAGGGCTACAGAATCACACTCGATGCAAAGAGTCCAATTAGAGTGATGTTAGTTCTAATGTAGAAGGTAACTGACACGCTTCAAACCAAACATGTCGATTTGAACTCATCAGTCCCCAGACCAAATAAAAAAATGAAGACAGAATGTTGTGAACAAACTTTGCACGGCTAGGCACACACACATGTACACGTACAAAGAAACTATGGCTAGGCTCGTCAGTCGAACTATGACAGCGCAACACCGACGCACTCACACTTGTATAAAAAACCGGCCTCACTTGTCTGTTCCCGACGTTCCGTCTTGATTTTTTTTATTTGGTCTGAGCATCAGTCGAACAATTCTCAATAGGTTTCTGTATCAAATTAAACATTCCGTGATTTCCAAGTCTGATAGCTCTGCGCTCGCATTATATAGTCTGTGGTCGCAGTGTAATCTGTGGTAAAGACGAGGAGTGGTGAATTTGTACTACAGTAGCGAGACAGGCGGCCACCGTGAGTTTGAACATCGCAGAGTACGAGGAACTTGGTGAACTTTGATTTGCGTATGTTCCCCTTGTAAAGTTGATTTCACGTTTCAGTTGTAACTTGGGCAAGGAACTTTGGTCAAAGGAGCTTTATAGCACAAATGTAGTAGATATGTACTGGTAAACCCATAAGTACAGCGGTGGCGTAACAAATTCCGAAAATATGGACACCAGAATGAGCTTAACCCACATTATATTCATCATCATCACCTTCATATCCTTTTTAGGGTTCCGCACCCAAAGGGTAAAAACGGGACCCTATTACTAAGACTCCGCTGTCCGTCTGTCCGTCCGTCTGTCTGTCTCCAGGCTGCATCTCATGAACCGCTACGGCTAGAAAGCTGAAATTTTCACAAATGATGTATTTCTGTTGCCGCTATAACAACAAATACTAAAAATAGAAAAAAAAAAATATTTAAGGGTTATATATTAAGCCGGTTATCGCTCGATATCAAAAATGATAACAGGTAGATGCTTGAAACATTCACAGAATATTTAACAGCATGCTTACTTTAATAATATCATTAAATTAAAATAAAATAAAAATTTAAGGGGGGCTCCCATACAGTACGGAACCCGTCGTGCGCGAGTCCGACTCGTACTTGGCTGATTATTCTCTAAACGCGGTCGGCACGACGCGTTTAGTTTTATAATGTCAGTTTACTTATGTTAGGTCGTCAATATTAATTCCTTATTCTCGCATAATATTATCTTTTACTTCACTGTAACACACAAGTTTCTTTACACGCAGATTTAGTGCTTGTTAATCTGTTTATCTACACTAATGTGGTAACATTCTACTTATGTTTCCAATACTTGACTTATAATGACTACTGTTATAGCGCAGACAACAATACACTCAATGCAATTTCACATGATGTTATAATATCCACATCGATATCGTAAAATCTCATTATAACATCGCGCGCTCGCTCCTGATTGGCCCTGCGCGCGCAGCTGCGCTCTCATTGGTTAGATTTTAATGGCGCCAAGTTCACTGACAATACACATACGCGTGAATTTAATGTTTCGCAATTTGTTTTTATTTTTTTATTTTTATTAGTGAAGATAAAGTAGTGTATGCAACTGCATATAACACGGGTATTAAAACACTCGTTACTATACATACCCTTCATTATATGACAGTTGCATAAACTACTATTACAATCCAACTAAAAATAACATTTGTTCCTAATCTTTCTACGTATAAGAATATCAGGTAGTTATGCTTATTAGCTCTATAAACGGAAAGGGTAATGATGAAAAACCAACGCTATAAGTTGGTTGGTAGTAAGTTGGTTGATAAACGCTTCAAAAATTTGGCGTTTGCGTAGGAGGCGGGCTAGCTCAGTTGGGAGAGCGTCGCCAGCGTCGGGCTAGTGATCCGAGGGGGCAGGTTCAAATCCTACGTTCGCTTCAGTTTTTTGAAATGCTTTTCACAGAGATAACTCTTTGAGGTAATGATGATACCTAAACAATATGAATGAACGTATTGAAAAATTTCTCGAAAGTTCTCAAGCACAGCAGTGAACCGTTCTGTATCAGAATTGCAGTATTTAATATTTGATCAGCGATTGTACGTCGGTCGCCGCGACGAAGAAATCCCCGAGCTTCTCAAATACCACCACATTTCATACTTTGTCCTGGGGCCTTATTGTGGAAGCGCTCTGAACTTCGGTTTCGCTTTTCCTCCCGCTAAGTAACTGGCGCAAGTAGGTGAAAAAGCGAAGCCGAACGTCTGAGGTCAGAGCGCTTACACAATAAGCCCCCTGTTCCAAAGTTGCTTTTCCCCCGCGCGTGGAAATAGCGGCTTGCATTTATAGTGCCGTCTTAAGTCGGGTTGACTTGAGATCACTTCAAGTTAGAGCGGCGAAGTAGGTACAAAATGCTTAAGATTCATTGAAACATTATGCTGTCTACATTTTTAAACATTGAAGATTTGATGATAGCATTTTGAGATTGAAGACTTGAAGACAGCAATACAACATAGAACGAAACAAACGAGATAGAATACGAGTACTTAGAGAGGAAATTGGAAATACCTACGTCAAGGGTGCTACGCGGCGTAGCATTTCTCGTAGAATTCTCTCTAAATTATAAACTTCCTTTTATACAGTAAATAAAGATACAGTTCTATCTTACATTCCACCTATCAGCAGTAGTCCACCACTGCTGGACATAGGCCTCTTTTATAGATTTTCAATAAACCCGGTCGAAAGCGGCTTGCATTCAGCACGTTCCGGCTGTCTAAATTATATCTTGTTATTCTGCTGTCTATATTACTGTATTTAAAAAATCGCGCAGGTATATTTTTTTTTACGCAGCAAAACAAAACCCTTATTTCCGGGTCTTAGCCCGAGAGTTTATATTCAGTTTATTTATTATCATCTCGTCTTTGTCTTAGTTGAAATGAAAGAAAAATGCGCCGGAAACGGACACTAAACAACTGGGCTCCGACCCAAAGGGTTAAAAGGGTCCCCAAATCTGCTAAAAAACTATTGTGGGAGTCAACCTTAAAAAAATATTTTTCTAAGGAGTCAACAGAACGAACGAAAAAGAAACAAAAAAATAATGATGCGCTTTATATATCGTAGAGTACTATAGGCCCTATTCACTATCAGGCCAAATGGATGACAACCATTCGATGTTATGAGTTTGCGACTTCATCTTTAGAAATGGCGACTTCTCATTGGTATAGCGAGCGCTTTAGCGTCAAAAATAGTTTAGCAACTTGTCTGATATCATAAATAAATATATCTTTATTGTACACCAAAAATTACAGTAATATACAATTGAAATTACACAATAAAAAAATGTTGTACAAGGGCGGCCTTATCGCCTTTGGCGATTTCTACCAGGCAACCTTTGGATGGACTGGATACGAAAAATAGAAATACGGTCGGTGGTGTATAAATACAGGGAAATTAATGAGAGAAATAAAATACTTAGATACAACAATAAAAATAAACAGATAAAGGTATATTTTATAAACATACATAATATACATATCTTATAACCTACATATATACAAATACATATATACCAATTTTAGCTAACATATGGAAAGATAATGCTGATAAACGAGATTTTTAAATATGGGGAGGGATTTAGCCTGTCTAATAACAACAGGCAGTTCATTCCACAGCAGGACGGCTCTCAAAGTAAAGGACTTGGTATAGGAAAGGTTTGAGTGGGTGGAGGATTTGAATTTTAGTTTCAGGGCACGAGAGGATCTCAAAGAATTTGAGTGACCCTGAATGAATTCAAAGCGTTCTTTAAGATAGACAGGAGTAGAAGGAACGAATAGGATTTTATAAAGAAGAAAAAGGATATGACTATTACGGCGAAAGCGGATGGGTAACCATTTGAGCTTTTGGCGAAATTCGGAGATGTGGTCATATTTGCGCAGGCCAAATATAAACCGAATACAAAAATTTTGTAAACGTTCGAGCTTATCGAGTTGCTCTTCGGTTAAGTCAAGATAGCAAACGTCAGCGTAATCCAGTATTGGGAATAGGAGTGATTTCACAAGCGCAGTTTTAGTAGTAATCGGAAGGAAATTCCGCAAACGTCTAAGGGACGCTGCAGAGCCGAACATTTTTCGACTGACCTCTGCCAGCTGAGGATGCCAAGAGAACTGTCTATCAAGAAGTATACCTAAGTTTTTTACTGTTTCGCTTATAGGGATAGGAATTCCGTCGAACATTACTTGAGGGAGATGAAACCAGTCGATTTTGGATATCATCCGGGAACTCCCGATAATTATCGTTTGAGTTTTAGTCGGGTTAACCTTGAGGCCGTATGACTTGCCCCAATCTCGAATGCGTGCGAGGTCACTGTTAGTGATTTCAATCGCCTGATGCAGCTGCCCCAAAGGAGCCTGGACATAAATTTGCAAGTCATCTGCATAGAGGTGATAGGAGGAAGTAAGTTGTTTGGAGATAGAATTTATAAAAATCGCAAAAAGAAGTGGAGATAAAACACCGCCCTGCGGTACACCAGCAGAAATATGACACCAAGAAGAATAGGAGTCATCTATACGTATGCGCTGCCGGCGTCCAAACAGGTAACTACGGAACCAATCAATTGCCGTTGGAGATACGTTAAGAGAGCGAAAAATTTCCAGCAAAATGTCAAAATCTACGTTATTGAAGGCGTTACTAAAATCGAGTAGCGACAACACCGTCAAATAACAATGACCGATACCATCCCTTATGTCGTCAGTAATTTTTGTAAGAACTGTGACAGTACTATGACCAGCACGGAAACCGGATTGGAACGGGTTAAGGAGATTGTTTTTAATAAGGAAGGATGATAGTTGTTGATAGACAAGCCGTTCCAACACTTTTGACAAAAAGGGGAGGATGGAGATTGGACGGAAATCTGAGAAAGAATCAGGGTTTGACTTTTTGGGAAGTGGAGTAATTTGAGCTTCTTTCCATATAGCTGGAAAGGTGCCCGAGGATATGGAAAAATTAAGGAGGTGCTGGATGACTGGGACGATCTCGTCTAGAATGGGTACGATCATTCTTCGACTTATGCAATCGCTGCCGACAGCATTAGAGGAAATTGACTGTATGCTCTTCTTAACGTCACAAGCGGCAAATTGATCAAACGTGAAGGATTCATGATCGGGAGGTTGGTGAGAAGAAAGATTTTTTAATGTGGCAGCCTTTACTGGTCCTTCAAAATTAGAGGAAGCCGAGAAATGCTGATTCAACAAGTTAATGTCTAATTTTTTAGGAATACTGTTTTCACGAGATTTACCAACGCCCATTGATCTGAGAAATTTCCAGACTTTTGCCGGATCTCCATTTTCCACAGAGGTATGAATATGTCGGCGTTGTGCGTCCCTACACGCTCTATTGCAGATATTGCGCAGATTAGTATATTTTTCCTTGTTAACGTCAGTTTCCCGATATTTAAGCCTACTCCTGGCCACTAGTTTTTTGTGCATAAGTGTGCGTATCTCGTCAGTTAACCAAGGAGACGGTGCATGCTTTATTTTGACTTTACGTAGAGGAGCATGAACATCGTATAAATTGGTCAGTATCCGATTAAACTCACTGACTTTATCATCCAGGTTTGTAGCATTTACAACATCAGACCAGTCTAACTCCTGCGCATCACGACGTAGGTCGTCAAGGTTGATACTACCAAAACTGCGTTGCAAAAGAATTTTAGGTTTGACTTTAGGAGGGCGGATTTTGTATGACAGAAAAATCAGATCATGATGTGAAATATCGTCCGCCGTACACTGGTCATACTTTACAACATGATCAGGAGAAGATACAAGCATAATATCAAGAAGAGAAGGAATGCTATTTGGAGGATTATGAGTAGCACGGAGTGGTAGTATAGTGAGATTAAGTGAAGTAGCTAATAACTCTAATTTCCTGGATCTGTGATCTTGCTTAAGTAAGCATGTATTAAAGTCGCCCATGAGTATGGTGTGGTCATAAGAAGTAGAGTTATTTTCTAACAATTTTCATCTGTGGATTTATCTTTTTGTAACATAGTATTTCTGGCTACCTATATCTTCAAACAATATTTCTGTAAAAAATGAAGTCTAAACATAAATACACTAAATTGGCAACATTAGCCACATTTATTTGGATGTCATCCATTTGGCCTGATGGTGAATGGGGCCTTTTAGATAAGTTTGCGTTCAAGCTGGGGTCCAATATGAAACAACAACTTTTAAAACCAAGTGCTTCACTATCCAACTTTGTAATGTATCGATCTTTTAAGAGTTTCATAGTCCACTGTGAGGCATAGGCCTACCCTAGAAAGGTGATTGGGTCGTATGATTCGAATCTGCCACACTAAATCAGGTTGCATGTTGAGGGGTTTAGGTATGTCATGGAATATCTTCTCCAAACGTATGCAGGTTGCTTTAACGTCGTTTTCCTTCAACGAAAAGTCATACTCGTAGGTCAAAATCATAATTCCCAGGAACTCATTAGCGAGCTTTTAATTTGAACCAACAACCTCACAATAGTTATTATGGCTAAAAAAATTGTCCGTCAGATAGACTATCAAAAAATATTAGACACGTATTTTTTCTTTTGTCAATTATTAAACAAAAAAAATGATGAAGATATAGTCCGTCAAAGTTCCGCGTGACATCACAAGCTGCTCCACAAATGCTATTACAGTTTAGAAGATTACTTTAATGACAAAAACAAAATGAATAAAACCTAATATTAATATGGACAATACACTTTGATTACATAACTCAGATATATTTAAAGCATGTTATGTTAAAGTATGTTGTGTGGTATTTTTTAAGCTTAATTTAAGGATACATTTTCTTAGATATTAAGTCATTACACACTTATGTTTGCAACGCCCTAACAGGGTATGTACCTAGCTATTAAGATTGCTTTGTACATAATGCAAGAAATGAATAAATACTAAATACTAAATACCATTCAAATGTATAGACTTCTGTACGACCCCCACTCCCAAACTTTGACAAGGTTTATCTTTGTCATTTGTTGTTTGATTTACAAAAGAAAAAATAAGTGTCCAATATTTTTTGATAATCTATTTCACGGACTAATGATAATAATGATTTTTTTACCTAGTCATGTTTATTTATTTTATTATTATTTTCTAAGACGATCATTCTCTCTCTAAGCCATTTTGTCTGGGGAGCCATGGTGCCGTGGTGGCAATGGCGAAGGCACCAAATGCACCAAATTGGTTTCATTCAATACCAACTTTGTAGCCAAATAGCGAGTCGCACACATTGCGCATTGGTGTATTTGCCTCAACGCTTCGAGCAAATATCTACAGAGCCACAGTCCCTAAGTAAAAGTAGTAAAAAAATGTCCGAGCGCCGTCATACATACCGACTTAGATATCTACATTAAATAATTCACAATGACTCATTTTCTCGAATCTGTACGTTATGTCACCTAATCAGTGCTTGTAACCGAGCACTTTGGCATCGCGCAGCTTTGTACTCGGATTGCAATAGCCTTACGGCTAACAAAAAAGCCTGCCCACTACTAGCTTGGGTAGAGTTTTGGTTGGAACACTTTTTTTGCACGATTGTGACTCTATATATATATTTTCTCGAAGCCTCAACGTGATAGTTTGGAGCAAATATTTCTAGGAAGTCCGCTCCGAGCACGCGTATGTATAGGTATTTAACTTGTACATTGTACGTGTTGCCAAAGGATTGCGATCCGCGTCCAGTTGCAAAATATTTGCATTAAAAATCCTCCGCGGTCTTCGCCCGACCATTCCCCAATAAACTTCGTCTATTTGCAAAAGAATAATCCCAATTTAGGAGCGTTTCGTGGCTCAAGCGCACTTGAGCTTAAAATTTATGTTTAGAGCTCCAAAGCTGGAGGATTCCTTCGAGGATTTTTGTATTTGATGTGCTTGGTCTCAAGGATTTTGTTTAGTATTTTGGGTGTTTATTGTGTTTTGTTTGCGGTTATAATCTGCTGTAATTTTGTTTTGGGTGTAGGCGTAGTTGGGGTGTTTTGGGAAGGAAAATACTCGTACCCCTTTCTCTTGAGTTTGGATGTTTGTTAGGTAACAATAAACGGGATATAAGCGATTGGAGTAGAGTTATTAACTAAATCTAGTTCTTAGTTAAGTAAGTAAGATAATTTAATTTACAAGCTATTACTTTAGAAATATTTGTAGTGTTAAGTTTATTTGCAGAACAGGGTGTGTGGGAGCATATTGAATATGTTTTCACCGAAATGGCATACACGAAGCTATAGTTACCAGTAGTATAGGTATAGTAATAAGCTAGTATAGGTAGTAGCAAGCGATAGTAAGCTGGTAAATCTGGCATCGAGTAGGTATACCATACTAATTGAGCAACGCGGTACTCTAAACAAAACTAATGTACCTAAGTTACACTCTTTTGCCATCAACTTCAAAGACTAACCTCGTCTATATATGCCGACTATTATTTAACATGGAATAGGTAGGTAGGTACTGTGAACAAAAACAGGTTGCACAGAGAGTCATGGAGAGGTCCATGCTTGGCATTAAACTCCAAGATCAAGTTCGCAATACGGAAATCCGGCGAAGAACTAAAGTTCGGGACGTTGGAACCGTAGTCATGAATTTGAAGTGGAGTTGGGCAGGACACATTGCGAGGCAAAGTGACGACAGGTGGAGTAAGGCTGTCACAGAATGGTGGTGGTTAACCACTGAAGACAATCTAAAAGGGAAATAAGCAAAATTGTCTTGCTAGCTGTTCTTATTATTACTCGAGTGCCTAAGTACCTACCAACTTAGCTTGTTTTCAATGACCTTTTCGTAATTATTCCTTCAACTGAAAAATTGTATGGTATCGCTGACATTTCCCAATCTCACAAAGTAAAATTAGGGCCTACAAAACCAATAAAATCGCACACACAAGCGAGCTAAATTAAATTTTGAAGCCCTTATAAAACATTTACGGAATTGGCCCGAGATAAGAGCGAAGGGCGATTAGCAAATCGGATTAAAGCTCAGAAACGGATCATTTGCAATATGTAGATGAAAATACAAATTCACACGTAGATACCTAGATATTATCGAATATATTTTTGACGTGATAACGTCTTATAAATCGATGAACGCCGGCTGCACGCACGAAAAAGTATCAGGTTCCGCCTGAGCCGAGCGTGCAAGCGAGAGTGCGGAACAAGCGATAGAGAGGCACGATCGTTTGTTTCAGTTGTTGATTCAACAATGTTTTCTTTTGACGTTATCGCGTAAAAATATCGTCCGTAAACCGACTTTAACTGATTTTTTAGGCAGATTTGATTACAGAAAACTAACTGAATTCGTGACAATACCTACATACGTAGAGCATCATTTGACTGCTCAAAAGGATGGGCAAGGCTTTCTATTTCTATCTGCAGAGTTAATAGCAGAACAGGATAGAATATCGCTTGAACGAGTAGCCAAATCCTCCAAGGAATCGCGACTTGGCCGAGCATTTGGCCAGTCAGTGCCCAGTTAAGTTCACTAGAAAGCCGATTATCCGAACGCCGAATAACCGAATCGCCAATATTATCCGAATCGGTCCTCCGAAGGGAAAGAGGCACAAGACCAAAGTGTACCATCTCACAGCGAGGCGTTTTTGTGCATCGATAACGCCCTCACGTAGATGGAGCGGCAACCCGAATGCGACAGTGTGGGTACAACTTCTTGCCCTCCGGCGCCTGTTATATATGTGTGACAGTTCATTTTTTTTATAAGGTACCAGTCTATGTCCGATTATCCGAATCGACCCCGGTCCCAATTAATTCGGATAATCGGCGTTCTACTGTACCTGTACTATAAAAACATACCAGCTTCGCTACGCGTCGTCGCTCTGCTTATCTGGGTAGGTAATATACTCTCAGTTATCATAATATCTAATATGTATCTCTGAGAAAAGTAGCCTTAACCTCTCTTTAATATCATTCAAAATAGTAATATGATGTTTCAAAAGTCTTACAAACACCTACCAAACCCGCCACCTCTTCCCACTCAGACCAAACCCCAAAAACACCACGTAAATCTCCATCTCCTTACCACAAGGGCGTAAAGTCCAAATTCGCGTGCCGTCCACCTAACGACTGTTTGATTTGGCCGTGTTGTCCCGTTCGAATCCAACAATACATTAGGTACATTCATCATAGGAGCCGAGTGATTTGTTGAATAAAATATCAGAGGCCTTGGTTTCTTGCCGTATTTTGCGACTAGACTCGGTTATTCAGGGTCACATTGAAATAAAACGTGAAAGAATTTTAGGTTGTATTACGATTATAAGTGTAGAGGCCGAATCATACAAGTTGCCGGATGTTAAGTTATAGTTCGGCCGTTCAGAGAATGCGTTCCTGACACGTCATCTTGAAAAAATGTTTTTGGCCGATATCTCGGAAACTATGTACTTAAGGGCAAAAAACATTAAGATCATTATTGTAGAAAATAAAATTTCGCATCTTTTGTTTCCACTAAACTTTTTTGTAAAACTTACCGTTTACGATTTATGGGCCATTTAATGTTTTAAGGTCTATTTAATGAAAAATCGTAAACGGTAAGTTTTACAAAAAAGTTTACTGCGAAATTTTATTTTCTACAATAATGATCTTAATGTTTTTTGCCCTTAAGTTGCAAAACATTGGGATACAAGATGCTTTTAAATAAAACCACTTTTATACAAAAAATATTTATTAACGCGATATAAAATTCAGATTAAAACCTAACATTTGATTTCTGTGATCTCTTTCTTACAAACTAGACATATCACAGGTTATTCACGAAACAGAAACATAGCGAAGCGAGTCGACAAGAGAAAAGCTTAAGAGGACATTACGTACAGTATTTTAGGGTTCTGTAGTAAAATGCATTAATCTATAAGTGATAAATATAAGATATTTATATAAATATACATAGATAGACATAAATAAATAGGTTATAAATAAAAAAAAAATATTTCTCATTTCGTAAAACTGGACTTATAGTAGAAGCAAGCACCGGTTGTGGCCATCTTAGTGTCATTTGTAGTAATGATTTAATTGACGACATGACAATAATCACGATATAATATTAGAAAAATGTTTTTAGAGAATTTTTAAAAATTTGAGATTCACACAAAAAATATTAATTGTGTTACATTGTTTATAATTATCGTGTATGTAATAATTTTGATACCAAATGGCCACAACCGGGTCAGTGGCCACAACCGGGTCAGTGGCCACAACCGGCACACTTACGATACATTCCTGAACATAATATATTATTATTGTAATCATGACTTTTACTTTTGCAATGATATGTACCTATGTAGTTAAATTTTATCGTAACATTCAAACTTCAATTCGAATATTACTCTAGTTTTATTTTCAGCCAAAGGGTCTATTTCCTGTCTTGCGGATTTTTTTCCGCGTGCGGATTTGGTCCGCATTTGGCCGCACGCATATTATAATAGCCACGAGCGTGCTATCACACGCATGCGGGCTAAATCCGATGGCGAACATAAAACTACATGACAGATAAAAGACCCTTAAAAATAACCCTGTAAAACTAGGTATTGTTTTGCATTCTTGCCCATATCACAGAAACGAAACAACTCTTTACCATCCAAAGTAACTCTATACTCTATTTTTACTATGAGATCAAATCAATTGCAACAAAAATTAGTTGTTACATACATTTGTCGAAAGTAACTTGGAGTTGGCCTACCCACGAAGGGTGATTGGGCCATATCCACCACGCTAGCCCAGTGCGGGTTGGTGGATTCACATACGCCATCAAATTTCTTCTACGGACGTAAATTCGTGTGAAATTATTTGGTACGGGACCGGGATTTGAACCCACGACATTACGATTGTAAGGCAAGTGTCATTACCACTGGTAGGCCTACGTCTTGCAGTGGACTATTAAAAAGGCTGGTACAGTACAATTTACAAGTATGGAACAACTTTTTTTTAAGCTATTGCATAGCTTCTATCGCGGGCCTTGAGCGCGGGGACCGAATCCAGAAATTCCGTAACGAAAAAACCTCACGCTCCCCACTCCGACGGACAAGGAGGTGTGGCTTGAAGGCCGTGCATCGTCTAACGTCGTTTCAGTTCGGCAGTCTTCGACACGGCGTTGTGTGCGGTTAGACGTAATGCAATAGCTTTACTGCGGCAGTCCCCGAGTGCCACACGTCTTTTTTTATTGTAGATGCAAGAATACAAAACACCAGTTTATAAAACTGAAAAGCACCACGCCTAAAACGGCTAGCTTAGTGGAGATAACATAAGGTAAGCAACATAATAGATAAAATATTCTTTATAAACAACACCACAATCCTCGCACATAAAAATACAGAACCCTAAAACTGAAAAAGCACTAATTAGACCGAATGCACACGAGCCGGTAAAACGACAACGGCAGAGAAAAGTTGCATAAATTTCCATCAACGCCATTTAAAGCGGTCGAAACCAGTTTAAACTGCTTTTTTATAGCTCACTCCGCGCGCAATGAGTTTTTATACCAGTTGTGGACACAGCTTTAGTTTTGGACATTTTTTTGGCTTTAGCATATTAAAGTTTAGTTTAGAGTTGAAATGCGCTCGGTAAACGATGCGGTGGGGAAAGTTGACATTGAAAAAAGGTTTTTGAAAATTTATCTCAGAAATTCTAGTACAATTTAGTTTGGTAGTTTTGTAAAACAAATTAGATTTAAGAGTGTGTAGTAATTAAAAGTAGAGAAATTTTCACTATTAGTTTTCTCTGTTGTTTTGTAGTTTTACTTTTCTACTTAAAAGTTAACTTACACTTAAGCCGCAAAATATTTGAATACGCTATAAACGCTGTTTAACCGTGCAATTTGTAGTGTTAAACAATGTCTAAACTGTGCGTAAAACTTTTGTGGTAAGACAGTAGATATTTATTTTCTTTGTTAAGATAATATTTATTTACTTACTTTATTGAAATAATATTTTTTCTATTCTACATTTCTCAGATGACACCAACTTCGTATACCTACTAACTAAGCCAAAGGTCAAAACCAAAATTATATCACGTGATAATTTTCTAAATTCGTCGACTACAGGGTTATTTCTAATCAATTAGCATCATTTTAGGGGCTTATTCTGTACATCAAAACTATCAACTTTTGTTCTACGATTTTAATTATTTTTTTTTTAAAGTTGTTCCATAGAAAAATGTCGTTCACCCTCGACAAAATGTATGGAACAGCTGTTTTTTTTTTTTGAGTTTTGACAAAAGTCGCAGAACATAAATTGTTAGTTTTAACGTATAGAATAAGCCCCTAACAGGATGCTAATTGATTAGAAATAACTCTGTATTTTTGTTGTAAAATCATAAAACAAAATTTGTGTTTTATCACAACTGGTATAAAAATAAAGTCACATGAAAGAATGTGTGTGGAAAAAAATACATACAGTGGAACGTCGATTATCCGGTCCTCAGTTATACGGATTCGTGATTATCCGGACCACTACACGCAGTCAACAATTTTTATTTTACAAGTAGACTCCATACATAGACGGACATGTCAGGAGTTTAATAAACCTGTCTGCGCCCTGTTCTTCCAGAATTGTTATTGTTTTTGTTGCTAAGTGTACTCCGCTGCACTGTGTCGCCGCGAGATCTCTGAACTTAAAAATTTCGAAACGTAAGCGAGTGGCGTTATCGCTTAATGATAAAATAAATACATATTACTGATTCATTAAAAAAGGAAGAAACTAGTCGTAAGTTAGCTAAGATAATAAGAAAAACTACTTTTATCATTCACTCGATTATCCGGATTTTAGATTATCCGAATGCTCAACGACACGAATTAGTTCGGTTAATCGAGGTTCTACTGTAATTTAATACCCAATTGGTTTTACCTCATCACTATGATTTTAATGTAGGGTTATTTTCTTTAATTAACAGAAACTAATCAAACAAGACACCGTGTGCACAAGGCCTATCACATCTAACCTATCACAAGGCACAGATCTTTTACACAGCAGATACATTTTTATTGTCAAAAACAGCAACAAAAATAACTTAAAATAACATGTAATTTCATTATTATTTACAACTTCTTTAGCTAAATCGTCTTTTTGCATAATTTATAATTAATCTTGGTCAGTTTTGTGCAAAAATAACATATCAATCTATTTTCGATCTAAAGTCAATGTTTGTTAAATACTATAAAACGCATGGTGTTAGTAGTTCCATAATAAAACTACCGATATATTTTTCTACTAAACAATAAATAAAAACAAATATTACTAGGTTTACTGTGCACGCAAAAAGCTCGAGGAAATACCGCGTTTTACGCCAACGATTTTTTAAGAAAACTAATTTATAACTCTAACAAGATCTACTCACTTAATTTTAGATGCGCCATCGTAATCATAGCAATTTAGAGTTGCCCTGTTTCTTTTTCACTATATGCATTTGATAGAGAGAACATTATTTTACGTTGCTATTTAAACTTACGATGGCGCCTTTAAAATTGGGTCTAAGTTCTAACGATTTTTTATTTAATTTTTTGCCATTTACAGATAACTGATTGTGACCTAAGTTTTTAGGTGATGCACTTTTGTACATAAACTGACCACCATTTTAGTTTTTAGGTGTATATATGTACTTCGTGGATGTTGCCTAGTCATAATGGCAAAACGTATTTTCGGAACTTTACAATGAGAAATTTATCTGATAATGGCAAAAAACCCAAGGAAATTTGAATTACGCGCGCTGATCGAGGGCACACAGTTTAAAACTAACTATCAATCACAGATCATGATTTAAACATGCTCACCCGTGATTGGTACAACACTAGTCCGCAGCTACAACGTTTGAAAAAATAAGGAGCTTAGAATCTTTAACAAAAAAATTACGTAAACTCGTTTTTCATTCATGACATATACATCCACAAAAAAAAACTTAACTCTTTAGTTTTTTTTACCTCGTTAATACTTAATTTTGGTCACCAAATGAGTTTTTTCGAAACCCTCAATGAGCAGTCGCTAATGGCAAAAAAACAAAAAAAAATCCGCGGTGAGCTCAACATTAACATCTAAACAGGGTCTCAGAATCTTCGACTATAAAAACCTATCCTCTGTATTCGTGATAATTTTTGACGATAAAAATCTATCCGATCCATTCGTGTTCCTTCCACCGGGCGACCGCTCGCTAGTTCCTGGCCTCGACCGCCAGCGGCGCTGTGGACTTCAGCGTGAGGAAGAATGGACCTTCCTGCGAGGGCAGGAAGGTCGACACTGTCAGGGAGTACTTACCCGCCGGCAGCGACGGCAGCTCTAGCACTACGAAACCGGACCTGGGAGAAAATAATATTCATTTTTATCCAAATTTATTTTTATTCAAATGCTATGTTGAGACCATATTTTTAACACGCTTTTATTAGTTTGACCTAAATGTTGACTTGTAACCAACCCCTTTGAGCTCGATTTTGCCCTACTTTGAGCGATCCGAATTTCTTTAAACTTTGCACACCTATCAGAGACCGATGACAATACATTTATTCGATTAATTAAGAGTGAAAAATAAATATAGCTTAAAAAAATCTAGAAAAACACGCTTTCATAGCATATCATACTGTTCGGTATTCACCGAACAATAATAACACAATTGTATGTTGTGTAATAATCTTTATATATTTCTTCCAATAATATTTATATTTCGCTTGTCGTATGATTTTTAGGTTAGTTTTTAGGTAGATGATTCACGTTGAAAGGCTGGTGATCGAATGTAATGGAATGAGTGAGTGAATGCAAAGGTGAAAGATGAATGAATGGTTGAATGATAGTAGGTCGCGAAGACGGCGCGGACATCCTCCCGGACGTTGAAAGGCTAGAGGCCTTTCAAGACTCAGCTTCTGGCTTCGGCAGTAGGCACAGGCGATTTAGAGCTCTCCGTACTACGTTTCCATTGGCAGTGGCAAGATCAGCGACGCGTGGCAGACCATCTGGCCCGTAGAAGAGTTTAGACACACGTCCCAAGCGCCAGTGTAGTGGAGGCGTTTCTTCCTTTATGAGCACGAGGTCGTTTAGCTGCAGCTCTGCTTGTGTTGTACGCCATTTCATGCGCTGTTGTAGTTCGGCGATCATTTCCTTTGACCATCTTGTCCAAAAATGCTGCCTTGCTTGTTCCAAACGTTGAAACTGGTCTAAGCGGTTTGTGATGTTTGATCTCTTTTGCTGCTCCAACAAAATTCCTACCATTATCGCAAAAAATTAAATTTTGCCTGCCCCGGCGAGCTATGAACCTTTTAAGAACTAATATAAATGCATCCGTTGTAAGTGCGCTTACCGCTTGTAAATCGACACATTTATAGCGAAAACAAACAAAGATACATAAGTAGCATTTGGTGATTTTACATCCGCGTCCTTTGCGATCAGCCGTTAAAAAAGGACCGGCGAAATCCGTAGAGACAGTTTTAAAGGGAAAGTCTGGCTCTACCCGCTCTGAAGGTAAGTCTCCCATAATTTGGGTCATTGTTTTTGCTCGGAAACGTCGACAAATCAAACATTCGCGATATACACGCCTGGCTAGATTGCGGCCACCGATAGGCCAGTAGCGCTCTCGTACAGATGCGAGCATTTGTGGTGGACCGGCGTGAAAAAGTCTTTTGTGTTCATTCTGAAAGATTAATTTAGTAAGACGATTGTCAGATTTTAAAACAATAGGATGTCTTTTGTCGTAAGAGTAAAATGACGAGTCTATTCGACCGCCGACTCTAAGGATTCCCATAGAGTCTAGAAATGGATTTAAAGAAACTAGAGCAACCTCTGACTTCAAGGGCTTATTGTTAGACAAACGCTCTATCTCTTTAGCGAATGATTCTCGTTGCGATGTTTTGATGAGTTGATTTAAGCTACGTTGTCTCTCATCCACCGACAAGGAACCAGAAAGTTTATTAGTAGGATTTTTGTGTTATGCACAAATCGCAAAACCCTTGCTAAAACGTTTTGTGCGAAAGATAGTCTAGAATAATTCTCTAGATTAATTATTTTCTCGTCGCATGCTAGTGCAGTCTCCCCGACGAAAGCGGGTTGAGCTTTCATATCGGGTAGCTCTACTGCGCAAGATTGCTCTACAGGCCAAGATTCTTCGGGTTGCATGAGGAAATTAGGTCCATGCCACCATAAAGAAAACTGTACCTTATCAAGATCCGCACCTCGACTAACTAGATCAGCAGGATTGGATGCAGTTCCAATTTTTCTCCAGCTCGAGGGATCGGTGAGGTCGGTGATAGCAGCTATCCTGTTGGCGACAAATGTTTTCGCTCTATCGGGAGATCTAATCCACCCTAGAACGACGTTAGAATCTGTCCAGTAGATTCGACGTGAGATTGGATGTCTCAATGCTTGCATGACAGTATCGGCAAGTTGTGCTCCTAGTAGAGCGGCGCAAAGCTCCAAGCGCGGTATGGTTGTCGGCTTGATAGGTGCCACGCGTGATTTGGCTAAGGAGACCTTAATATTACCGTCAGCATCTAGAGACCTTAGGTAAATGGTAGAGCCATAAGCTTTTTGGGACGCATCGTTGAAACAATGCATTTCTATGATAGAGAAGTTGTTAATGACGACGCATCTCGGAATTTTGATGTCAGCCAGCATAGGAAGTTGTTTGGTGCATTTAAGCCAAGATTTGCGTACTTCGTCGCTAACTGGTGTATCCCAGTCCAGCTTTTGCTCCCAAAGCTGCTGAATCAGAATTTTAAATTTAACAGAAAAAAAAACGAGTACCCCAAGCGGGTCAAACAGTTTAAAAGTCGACGATAGGATCGATCGTTTTGTTAGAACTTCGGGCGCAGTATATTGAAAATTGAAATGGAATTCGTCAGACGTCGGATTCCATCCTACACCTAAAGTGCTGGAAGCGTTGCTTAACATTAGGTTTCTGTCTTGGAGTTCGACGGAATCCGTTGAAAAAAGGTTTGGTAAGTTCGAACGGTACTTACGGAGATGAAAACCATGTTCGGCTAGCTCGGTAGAGACTGACTGCTGAATGTAGAGCAAATCAGCTTCGGTATCAGCACCTGTAAGTAAATCATCACACAGAAAGTCTTTTTGTATGATCTCTTTTATTGTGGAGTCACTACATTCTTCGCCGACTTGAAATATGCACCGTGTGGCAAGAAAGCTTGCACTTGCAAAACCGTACGTTACTGTATTCAGCTGCAAAACTTCTATGGGATCGGTTTCGTTTTCTCGCCACAAGATTCGCTGTAGACGTCGGTCGGACTCTCTAACAAAGATCGCTCTAAACATTTTTTCGATATCCGCACAACATACGTACTGATGTTGACGAAACCGTACCAAAATATTGAATAGTGGGTCTTGAATTGTAGGCCCTACTATTTGTAAATCGTTCACTGAAACTCCACTAGTTGATTTCGAATTAGCCTCGAAAACAACCCTTGTTTTTGTAGATTCGCTACTTTCCTTAATTACAGGATGATGCGGTAGGTAGTAAGCATTTTTAGACTTACTTGGATTTGTTTGTAGTTTAGTTAAGTGCCCGAGATCTTCATACTCCCGCATGAAGTCAACGTAGGCTCTTTTTATTTCAGGTTGCTTACGAAATCGAGCTTCTAGGCCCAGTAGTCGCTTATAAGCTAGGTTATAGTTGTCTCCTAATTTGTGGTGGTCGTCTCGAAGGGGTATTGCTACAGAAAAATGACCATTAGGAGTTTTAGTAGTGTTAGCTACGAAATGTTGTTCACATAGGCGCTCTTCTTCAGAAAAAGCTTTGGTTTGTGGAAAGCTTTCAAGCTCCCAGAATTTAGTTAACTCTTCGTGTAGGTTAGGTTCGTCGCTTAGTGTAAAATTACACATTACTTTGGTCGACTTACCTTTTGGATTGTAGATTGGTCCGGCGATAAGCCACCCAAGCTTAGAGCTTCGGAGGGTAGGGCTTCCGGGTCCTAGAGATTGTTGTTTGGAACCGATAATGTCCCAGAAAAGATCAGCTCCGATGAGCATGTCGATTGGGCCTGGCTGGAAGAAGTCAGGATCGGCGAGCTGGTACTCGGTATGTAGTTGTAGATGACTAATGTCTATAGATGTTTTAGGCATCGTGCCTGATATATTAGGTAAGATTAAACACGACATTGTAACATTGAATTGATTGTCGCTTGATTGTAGCGTGATAGCACATCGTTTTGTAGGTATTTTAAGTGGCGTGTTGCCTATACCTATAACTTCAGTGTTAGAAGGCTGTGGCACAAGGCTAAGTTTTTGCATTACAGCTTCTGTTATGAAACTAGATTGACTGCCACAGTCTAGAAGAGCACGTACTATTGTGGACTCTTTAGTTGAAGGATTGGTCACGTGGACTTTGGCTGTGCACAACAACACTTCAGGTGAAGACTGAACAGACATGGAAAACTCACCGTTCGGCTTCTGAGTGTCCTTATCAGCTTCGTGGAGCAGGGTGTTGTGTCTTTGTTTGCAGGTGCGACAGCTACCACGCAGCTTGCATTCCTGGGCCTTGTGACCCGCCTTCAGGCAGTTAATGCATAGTTTTTTAGAGCTTACTAGCTGATGCCTTTCTTCCACAGGTTTATTTTTGAACACGGCGCATTGGAAGACGTGATGATCTCCCTGACAAGCTACGCAGTGAGGCTTGGTGCTAGAATTGAAAGCGTTATTTGGTTTAGGTAAGGTAGTAACTAATGCTTTAGTTTGTTGATACTTTTGATTAAAAGTATTGTTTTGGTTTGGTTTTTCAGGTCTATCCTGCTTCGAACGTTGGTATGTTGTTTCAAGAACATCGGCGCAACTCTTCAAGAAGGAGAAGAATTGCTCTAAGGTAGGTATCTCAGGTAAGTCGTTTCTATGTTCTTCCCACTTCATGTAGGTATTATTATCTAGCTTGTTTGCTAATTGATATATTATGATCACGTCCCACTTATCAGTAGGCAACCCTAAGCTATTTAACGCTCGAAGGTTCTTGGTGATGTGATCAATGATAAATCGTAATGATTTATCGCTTTCACGAAACGATTCGATGTTGAACAACGATTTTAGATGATTCGCAATGAGTTGTCGCTTGTTGTCGTATCTCGCACAGAGAAGTTTCCACGCTTCGTTGTAGTTTTTATCTGTAATTTCTAAGTTTGAAATTACGCGACTAGCTTCGCCCTGCAAATAACTGCTTAGATATACAAATTTATGTACATTTTGAATTCGATCATTCTGGTGTACCAAAGAAGTAAATATCTCTTTGAATTCCAGCCACTTGTAATAAGTACCTTCGAAAGGAGGTATTTTAATTTCAGGCAAGCGGAATCCCAAAGGATTGTTGGTTTCCTGGGTGTGATTATGACAACAGGAATGATGTGACGAGTTATGCAAGGTAGGCGCAGGTGTGGTATTCTTTTCTAATAAAGTTTTTGCGAACGAAATACAATGGTAGAAATCTTGTTCAATAAGTTCCCTAACAGCAAGCTCAGCATCTTGGTTATCAATATTTACGATTTCGATTTGATTTTGCAGCTCATCAAAGTCGATGAATAATGCTTCAAACTTCGTTAATTTCATCGCTAGCTTACTAAGTTCAAGCGCAGATATATCTTCCAATGTATTTAGAATATCTAAGTTATTTTTAAACTTTGTAACGCGTCCTTTAATGGAACTGCGTTTTGCATTTAATTCTTTAAAGTCTTCACTGGACATTTTAAAGTTTGCGATGAACGTCTATTTTTAGAATGTAAACAAAGTGTTTATGAAGCTTAGTTCACAGTGTGAGATATAGATACCTGTACTTAGGTAGGTAAATAGTTCGAAGTGGAATGATTGAAACTAAGTGACTACAAGCAAAAAATAACAAGGTTATGTATAATATCTATGTACCTACTTGTTTACGAAATACGCTTTGTATTAGAATTCTTGGAATGTTTAGGTATTCGAACTGTAAGATATTGCTTTAGTGCAATTGTATTTACGTACTATATGGTATTAATTTTAGGTTATAGTTAGATATATTTGTAAAACAAAATATTTAAGGACTGCAATGACGACTTAAAGTTTGAATCGAACAAAATATTATAGTCGGTAGGTATGTTCGAACAGCCGTTGACAGACGGGTTAATGACCGGTGCGAAGGTACTTATATGTCAGCACTCGGCATTCCTACATAGTTAGATTTAAATTGCTAAAATTGCACAGCTAATGAATGCACAATGATGCATCGAGTCATAAGAGGAACTTAACTCCCTTAGATACCGAAATAAAAGAGGAATTAGGTTAGGATGTGTGAAATGGAACGAGCTCACCTCAAGATCGACTCGCCCGTGTCCATCCACGGCGTTGATTCTCCACTTTCACAACACGATTCCTTGCAGAATGCGATGAAATGAACACGTTGCCGCGTACAGGATGTAGCAAACTTGGTTGGCGTCCCTTTTTGTCGATTTTCCTGGATGGTCTCGATGAAACGAACACTGTGCGGCGTGCAGGTGGTTGTGTATCAAAATCACGAAGTCCGAAAACGCAGTCCTGTCACGGTCGCCAATTTTGTTCGGTATTCACCGAACAATAATAACACAATTTTGTGTTGTGTAATAATCTTCTATATTTCTTGCCATAATTACATTTATATTTCGCTTGTAGTTTGATTTTTAGGTTAGTTTTTAGGTAGATGATTCACGTTGAAAGGCTGGTGATCGAATGTAATGGAATGAGTGAGTGAATGCAAAAGTGAAAGATGAATGAATGGTTGAATGATAGTAGGTCGCGAAGACGGCGCGGACACATACTAAAAAGTCTAAAATAATTTTCAATACGTATGGGCAGAAAATAATAATAAATGAAAAGTATTAATATTCTAAAAAAAACGCGGGTGCTTAATTTACGAAAAAATATGGCACAAAGCGCACCACGCCTTTTTTACAATTAGTATTAATATTTTTCGTTCATTATTATTTTCTGCCCATTTTTTACACTTTTTGGTTTGATATGCTATGAAAGCGTGTTTTTTTAGTTTTTTTTAAAACTATGTTTATTTATTTTGCCCAAGGGCCTTAAGCAGGGCTTGTAAAAGGTTTAAAATTAATCAGAATTAAAACGATAACAACAGATTTCTCGGACTTTGTCGTTTAAAACGTAATCGTTAACTAAAAGAGCCTTGCAAGCCTTGTGAGCCATCTCGACGCTCCCTATTTCTCTTTCTTTCTCTATTGCTCCTCTAAAGTATCAAAGACCCATAAGAAGATGTAATCATAGCTTCGAGTTAATATCTACAGAGCCACAGTCCCTGAGTGAAAGTAGTAAATACATACCGACCTAGATATTTACATAAAATAATTCGACCTGTTTTCTGGAATCTCGACTTATGTCACCTAATTAGTGCTTGTAACCGAGCACCTTGGCATCGCGCCATTGCCATCGCGCATTGTAGTCGGCTTGCAATCGCCTTACGACTAACTAAAAAGCCTGCCCACTACGTAGCTTGAGCAGACTTTTGGCTCGGACACTTTTTTTGCACGATGAATCTATAGATATTTGCTCGAAGAATCATAGACAAAAACATAGAAAAAGTATGATAGGCTAGGCTGAGTGCAATAGGTATCTTCTAGGTAAGCGTGTTACACTCTAGACCGCATATCTGCTCAGGCAGTGTGTAGTCAAACGCAAACCTATACGAAATAAAATATTTAAAAGTACTCGTACTTGGCCGATTATTTATTTAAACAATGTTGAATGAAATAGATTACATTAGGTGAAATATTTAAAATATAAGTTTCTGCCTAAAATTGTTATTGTTCTGCTACAATGTTTGAATTATGCTACACTGGTCATACTGAATGGAATATAACACTCGCAGTAGTCGCATAATATAGCATATCATCAAAACTAGATCAACTTGCCTGTGTGGTCCGGAAGACTCCCTTAGAAAAGGTGCAGTGACATTGGGGTCCTCTAAACTCTCCACCCGAGCATCTATTCCCATTTGATACACCTGAAAACAACATGAAACTGGATAAGAACCTGCTGTTCCATACCCAATGATTTTGACGAGCACATACGGTATTTTTCCCTAGATACGGCAATTCGAAAGTGGAGATACGGCAACCCAGAAGTTATTGATTTAGGCCAACGAAAAAAAAGAAAACCAATCCAACGCGCAGCTTCACGTGAGCTGCAGTCCGGATTGAATATCGCGCAGCTTGTAGCTAACTTCACATCCGCCGACTTGTATGATTTGTCGAATAAAGATATTCATCATCAAAACTGCACCCAAAGAGATCTTAACTTGGCTACCGAGGACGCGGTAGAGGTTGCCAGATTTTGGTCCCAAAAGATTTAATAACAAATCATATGTAAATAATGTACATAAAAATAAACCTTTTATTAGCCATTGCCACGAAATGATGATGATGATGATGATGGTAAAGATATTTCATTTGGTCTATAACTAGCTGACCCGGTGAACTTCATATCACCTTCATCTGTCACACTTATAAAATTTCGATGGCATTTAGCGCCACCAACGACCAGATACGGCAACTTTTACAAGTAGGACAAATTGTATGGGAAAATTAAATTGATGTTTTTATTATTTTTCACGCAACTTTTTTTATATTTTCTCACTGTTTAAACTTCTGTAAGATTTTTACAAATAATTCAAAACCAACATTAGCCAAATCGGTCCAGCCGATCTCATGTTACCACTAGCGTGAGCAGGAGAAATAAAGCTTCATTTTTATATACATAGGTACATGTATGTATAGTCCGACATACCGCAATGTCTCAAGTCGAAAGATTTCGTCAGTTGTGTGTTGCCAGTGATGACATAATGGAACTGATACGTGGTCTTTTACTATGGGTCTTATGAATAAGCTCAAGATAGCCCAACGTGCTATGGAGAGGGCTATGCTCGGAGTCTCGCTGCGAGATCGAATCAGAAATGAAGAGATCCGCAGACGAACCAAAATTACCGACATAGCCCAGCGAATTAGTAAGTTGAAATGGCAGTGGGCAGGGCACATAGTTCTGAGAACTGATGTGCGATGAGGTAGTAAAGTTCTCAAATGGAGACCATGAACCGACAAGCGCAGCGTAGGACGTCCACCGATTAGGTGGACCGACGATGTCATTAAGACCGCAGGAACGCGCTGGATGCAGGCCGTAACCGGGCTTATTGGAAATCCATAGGAGAGGCCTATGTCCAGCAGACCCAGCAGTGGACGTCCTACGGCTGTTAATGATGATGATATACATAGATAACACTGTCCGGCAGTCTGTTTCATTTCCTGTATTAAAAGATAAAGACGATGTAACCAGTTTGAGACAAAAAAAAACAATCCCTTAGTATGTTTTGTGAGGATACAAACCTTGGGCCCTTTAAGTTCTACGACGACGTGGCAGCCGGTCCTGGTGTCAGGCACCGTGATGATGAACTTCGGGTTATTGGGATACGTCGCGCGATGGTTCTCACATCCGCCCGCCGTTCGTCCCGACCACTCGCCTTTCAACTGGAAGAAAAACGCTTGTCAATCATATTCCTGTGAGCCTTATGAATAAGCTTAAGATAACCCAACGCGCTATGGAGAGGGCTATGCTCGGACTCTCGCTGCGAGATCGAAACAAGAATGAGGAGATTCGCAGACGAACCAAATTTAGTAAGTTGAAATAAAAAATAAAAAAACCATCCTTACATAGTATAAAATAAAGTCGCTATTTTCGTTTGTTTATTTGTTTGTTTGTCTGTATGCTTAAATCTTTAAAACTACGCAATGGATTTTGATGCGGTTTTTTTTAATGGATATAGTGATTCAAGAGGAAGGTTTATATGTATAAAAATTCCCGAAATTCCCACGGGAACGGGCACAACGCGGGTAAAACCGCGGGGCGCTGCTAGTTATCTATAAAGCGTTATTATACTCGTAGTAATGCGGGAAGAAACTGTCGTATACGCTATTTATTTCTCAGTCTATCTGTTTTGTGAACTTGGAGGTTACGAGTACGACACTTGTGACAAGTGGGTAGGTAATTATTATATTACTAGCGACCCGCCCCGGCTTTGCACAGGTGTATTATACATATAAACCTTCCTCTTGAATCACCCTATATATTTAAAAAACCGCATCAAAATCCGTTGCGTAGTTTTAAAGATTTAGCATACATGGGGACAGACAGCGGGAAGCGACTTTGTTTTATACTATGTAGTGATTGGAGTTTATTCTTCGTTTGGATGTTTATAACCTCCAACAAAGGGCTGACTTTAATTATGAGGTTCTGTTTAACAAAGTGAAGGGACTTTTCCGAGGTAGATTAATTATAATAGTTATTATAAGCTACTTTCAATATTATACCCAGATAGTACGTTATAATACGTTACGAAACTAGTCGACACTAAAAAGACTAGTTTCGTAACGGCTATCAAAAATGCTATCTGGGTGGCTAACAGAAAAATCTAAAAAAAATGCTGCTCCATACAATTTATCGAGACAATTTGGGGGCACAAGATTGCCCAGATGAGGCAATGAACTTGCATAGGCTTACTAAGGTGCGTAAGTATTATTTATTTCAATCATTTTAATTTTATGGGTAACAATTAAGTATTACTGAGCGCCACACAAGTCGGCGGATGAGAAGTTAGCCGCAGATGACACTTCGCCGTGATTTGTTAATTATTGCGCATGTGTGCACAATGCCGACGCCGCGTGGCGTAGTGGTGAGCACGGGCGTACGGAGCGCGCGGGAGGCATGAGGTTGGCGGGCGGGTGTGCCCCGGCGCGATTCTCTCTGGCTCCCGCGCATACCTATATTTCGGCTTTTGCGCAGCGTTCTGTGCATAACTTCCAATCCGCCGATTTGTATGCGTAAATCTAAAAGTATTCACCATCATCATTATCAGCCGTAGGACGTCCACTGCCAGACATATGCCTCATGCATCCCTTATGAATCACTACATAGTATAAAACAAAGTCACTTCCCGCTGTCTGCCCCCATGTATGGTTATATCTTTAAAACTACGCAACGGATTTTGATGCAGTTTTTTTAAATAGATAGTGATTCAAGAGGAAGGTTTATATCGTCCGTGGAAAGGAGAAACCCTTGAAGCGACATTTTTTAAACTTTACAGGAGAGCTGATTAAAGTTTTTATTTAACAAAAAAAAAACATAATAAATTAAAATTTTAAATTAGAGCGACCGGAAAAAAATAGTTTCTTCATTTTTTATTTACTTTCTACCTTTAAGCGACAAATAAACACATTAAGCGAGAAGACATACATGTTATTACTAACCGAACTAACCAACTAAGCTAAATTAAATTAACCCACGTCTCGGGAATAAAAGACGATGTCGGTTAAGTGAAACATTTATGTGTTTTTTGTATGCATTTACTTTCACCGACACCACCGTTTTTTACGACGATTGCCAAAATAACTGAAATCCATAGTATCTTATAATACTCTTGCAGGAAATAATATACCTAATTAAAAAACCCCCGACACAAAAATATTTGACAACAAACTTTCAATTGACAACCATTTTGGGCACATTTGTAGAATTTTGGTTCTTCCATCCCCACTTTAACCCACCATAACTCTTAAACGGCTCAATCGATTTTTATAAAACATAGCTAAGAACACTCTCGATTAAGTCTCCTTTCATCCAAAAAAAACTAAACTGAAATCGGTTCAGTGGTTCGGGCGCTATGATGCCACAGACAGACAGACAGACAGACACACAGACAAACAGACACGTCAAACTTATAACACCCCTCTTTTTCGTCGGGGGTTAAAAACACATCAAGTACAATCAGCAGCATTTAATGCATGTCAGCAATTTAACTACAGATTAGCGGCAGACAAGCGGCAAATGAACCAAAAATGCGATAATTCTTTGTCACTACATTTGACGTGTGATAAAATTGAGCCTATTATTTCTATTATTTGAAGCGACATCGAAGTGGTCAGATCGCCATGAAAGTAAGACTAATCGACGTAAAAAAATTTGCTGATCCTTACATTACATAGTATAAAATAAAGTCGCTATTTTTGTCTGTTTGTTTGTCTGTATGCTTAAATCTTTAAAACTACGCAACGGATTTTGATGCGGTTTTTTTTAATGGATAGAGTGATTCAAGAGGAAGGTTTATATGTATAATACACCTGTGCGAAGCCGGGGCGGGTCGTCTAGTTTCAAATATTTATGTAACTCATTTTCGACCAAATTGTCGCTTCAAGTGTTTTTCTTTTCCACCGACGATATGTATAATACACCTGTGCGAAGCCGGGGCGGGTCGCTAGTTTTCAATACGACCGGTATCGATTGCATCATCAGTCCACTTTGTCGGCGGCCATCCTATGCTGCGCGTGCCCGCTCGTGGTCTCCATTAAGAATATGACAGTAAGACACCGCGTACTTACATTCCTGACGTGAGGGAAATCCATTATTTTGTTCATGGTGAAGGGGCAACTTGCATATGCCCGTAGAGTGTAGTAAATCGTGCGAGTTTTCTCATATTGTGACACCACTAGTGTATACCTGGAACGATATTATACAATTAAACAAGCTGTTGTTTCATTTTTTTTTCAGATTTATTTCAGAGGTAGATAAAATCATCGTTTTTAACAATCTTTACTATACAAGGTTATTTAGAATGGGTATACCAAGCCTAAAAGGGGTGATTTAGATCAATATTTAGCAAAAAGGTTGCTCCATAGTGAATTTGATAAAAAAAAGCTGTCTCGTAGCAAATCACAACTTTGGAATCGACAAAATATATGAAAAAGCTGTTTTTTTCTCGAATTCCGGATTGGCCCCATAGTAAAAGTTAGTCCTAATGACAATCTGAAACATCGGCTTAGTACAACCTTTTTGAATAACCCTGTATTATACATATAAAAAAATGTAGTGCGGCAGTGTCAAGAAAACGGCCGTTACTGTACTATATCATCCTTTTTATTAGTCCACTGCAGGACGTAGGCCTACCCACGGAGGGTGATTGGGCCATACCTACCACGCTGGCCCAGTGCGGGTTGGTGGATTCACATACGCCATCGAATTTCTTCCACGGACGTATGCAGGTTGCCTCACGATGTTTTCCTTCACCGAAAAGCAAGTGGTGTGAAATTCCTTACATAAATTCCAAAGAACTCATTGGTACGGGACCGGGATTGAACCCACGACCTCACTACCTCTAGACCACCATGACTTTTTGGCTTTTCTTCTTTCTAATCCTTCTAATTCTTTCATCCTTTAGCTTTCCAACGGTATAATTGAATTTAGGATGGAGACGATAGATCTGAAGCTGCAACACCAAACCGTATCCCCCGATTTTGTTATCATTCGTTTTTAGGGTTCCGTACCCCAAAGGGTAAAAACGGGACCCTATTACTAAGACTCCGCTGTCCGTCTGTCTGTCTCCAGGCTGTATCTCATTAACAATAATAGCTAGAAAGCTGAAATTTTCACAGATGATGTATTTCTGTTGCCACTACAACAAATACTAAAAACAGACTAAAATAAATATTTAAGGGGGGCTTCCCCTACATACAACAAACAACAAACCTGAATTTTTAGCGCCATAATTTTTTTCTTATACAGTACAGAACCCTTAGTGCGCGAGTCCGCCTCGTACTTGGCTAATTATTTGACTTGCCTCCCAAATTGCTATTTTAAAGACGTATTCAAGTCAAATGATCATAATTTTCCTAAAACATTGTCTAAACTCTAAACCACATGTACGTACCGGCCCCCCGTGTTCGCCGTGGTGGTGATTTTGCAGAGATAATGCGGACTGTTGATCCGTACACCGTCGATGTAGGGCTCGGGGTCATCTGGAAACCAAATCAATACATAAATACAGATGAAATAAATCCTAGACCATGTTTCAATTGTAATTCTTAACATTGTATAGTACTTTATTATTTTATATCATTGTATAGTAGTATTGTGAATCAAACTTCGCGGCTGTGACGTTAGCTACAAGATACGGATAACCCAATCCTCGGTGAGGTTCAAAATAGAGATACACAATGAACTAGGTAAGTATTAAACTCACAAGGACAGTATACTCTTTTCCCTTTCCTATAAACCAGTACATATTATTATATTATACTAGACGACCCGCCCCGGCTTCGCACAGGTGTATTATACATATAAACTTTCCTCTTGAATCACTCTATCCATTAAAAAAACCGCATCAAAATCCGTTGCGTAGTTTTAAAGATTTAAGCATACAGACAAACAAACAGACAAAAATAGCGACTTTATTTTATGCTATGTAAGGATTATATTGTCCCGGAAATCGTCAATTTGCGTGATATGTCCGGTGAGAAGCAGATAGATTTTGCTCGCGCCCCGCATTTGCAGCGTAAACTACGGGTTTTCGCTTATATCGCATAGTTATACTTAGCTAGTTTCCATTTTTAGTAAGAAATAAATGCAGGAAAGAAACATAACATGAAGGATAAGCTACACGGTAGACGCAATGCAACTTTTAACATGCGCGCCACACGAAGTTTCTGTAACTGACAGTTGTATAGGTACTGTTAGCGCGCGAGTTGAATGCAGAGCTTAGGAATGCGAATGTCTCCCCCCGCTATCCGCACGCCCAACCCGCCCAGGCGCGTGAGGTGGGGCGTGCGGGTAGCGGGGGGAGATGCTCCCGCTCTTTACCTCAGACCCCAACTGCATTCAACTCGCGCGCTATCAGTACTAAAATTACGCTCAAACGATGCTCACAAAAGCGATCTAAAAATCTGCAAATCAACAATCGTTTGCAATCTGCAAGAAAATAAACATACAATAATAATCGGCCCAGTACGAGTCCGACTCGCGCACGGAGGGTTCCGTACTGTATGGGAGCCCCCCTTAAATATTTATTTTATTTTGTTTTTAGTATTTGTTGTTATAGCGGCAACCGAAATACATCATCTGTGAAAATTTCAGCTGCCTAGCTATTATGGTTCATGAGATACAGCCCGGTGACAGACAGACAGACGGACAGACGGACTTCGAAGTCTTATTAATAGGGTTCCGTTTTTCTCTTTGGGTACGGAACCCTAAAAAGCATGTGTTAGATTAATAATGTTATTATAATATCTAATAACGATTACAAGATGTATTAAGTAATATAAGACTTATTGGTAGCTAAATGGAACTGAGAAATATCATGACGTCCGAATGTCGGCCATTGTTGTTTACATACACCATTTATTTAATACTGTGATTTCATAATGTTATAGATGACTTGAAACGTATCAATAATTGTTCTAATAATTCTAATAAGTATGAAATACAGTTTAAGATGATTTTATGTTTAACAATTGTGTAAAATGGAAGCTACCACCGTGCCCGCCATCTCGTTCCCTATTGGTTGTTAGTAATGTTTACATCGAGCAGTGGTGGTAAGGCATGGTGGAAGCTTGTGAAATCAGTATAAAACGGTCTGTTGGCGCGGCTTCGCTCTCTTAGTGTCTTTTGGTGTTCGCTTCAGTATCTCTTAGTGTTTTCCCGGTATTCTGATAATAACGTTAGTCTTGCTTAGCTAGTTATGCTGAGTGTCGGTACTTTTATACTCGAAGCCAAGTCTAGTGGACGTCGCCATGTTGCTAAAGTTAAGTACTTTGTGTAATATCTAAATTAAGGTGACTGATCATTGTACATTGTATCAAAAGATTATACTGATGGCGTCTTGAGTTTCTTGCCACTTCTTCTCAAAACGTCTAGGGCCTTGCGAACGTGGCATAATTATTGCAATACATGGTGGTACCCTCGAGGGACCCATGAAGTATAAAAAATTTACAAAGTATACTTACTTACTTGTTTCCTTTACTAATTTAGAAACCTCAAGTTAGGTAACTACCCTCACAAACATTTAAAGAATCAGATTGAAGAGTTTCTTTGTTATTAAGTTAGAATCAGGGTTGCTGCATTGGTTTAAAGTAAGATTTCCATCCTAACAGTAATATTTTGGTAGAAAATAGACAAAGTAACCGCCTCTTTTAACCCTGATCTAACACATGCATTTAAGAAAAGAATAGTTTCAATATTCAAGACAAAAACTACTGTACGATTTACTATACCTTTTTTGACCCAGAAATATCCTTTATGGATACCACCAGGTCTGGGGAGATCGGTGGTTATGTGGGAGTCTCCACAGCTAGTCGGTGGTATACCCCCTAAAAACAAACCTGGGGTGTTTTCGCAACTGCGCCATGTGTCGGGGCTACGTGCACGCTTCCGCAATCCTCCGCGACGGATATTTAATTATTTATAACATCTATTATTTATTAAATCGTAGCTTAAACTAGAGAGCCATTACATAAACATAAAGTGATGACTTGCGATGCTCGCTGGACGTACTATAGACACAAGAAAACTGTCTGTTGGAAACTTAAACTAAGCCAACTGATATGATACTTACAAGGGTAGTACACTCGTTTCCCATTTCTGTAAACCAGTAGCGTGATATACTCCTTGTTGTCCCGAAAATCGTCAATTTGCGTGATGTGTCGGGTGAGGAGTAGCCAGACTTCGCCCGCGCCCTGAACGTGGAGCGTAAACTGCGGGTTTTCGCTTATGTTGTACGCGTCTTTTGCGGGACCGTTGCCGGCATCCCATTTTCTATAACAAAAGGAAACATTTTGAAAATCATCGACTATCAGTATAGAAACTACCTAGTAAGAGACTGCCTCGGTGGCTCAGTCGTTAGTAACCCTGACTTCTGGAGCAAAGAGGCGTGAGTTCGATCCCCGGCCAGGGCAAGCATTTATGTGATAAATATAGTTTGCTCTGTGTCTGGGTGTTATTTAGGTACTATCTATCTATATTAGTATGTATTTAAAATATGTATTTGTAGTATATCAGTCTCTGGCAGCCATATCACAAGCTTTGCTTGGTTTGGGGTCAGAGACCGTTTGTAAGATGTCCCCTAATATTTATAAGAAAAAAAACATACAAAAAAGTCGTTTGCCGGTGTGCACCCAGTACAACAACGCCTTTAGAGCGTTAATGGGTTGCCGCGATACTGCAGTGTATCGGGGATGTTTGCGTGCGGCCTTCGGAGCCATTATGCGCAAACGAACCGCGTCACCCTTCGTGGGTAAGCCTACGTCCTGCAGTGGACTATTAAAAAGGATGGTACAGTTACAGTACATAACCGCGTCCCTGATGCGCCGTTCCAGCTCCAACACCTGCCTACAGCTGTTCGCGTGGAGGATGGGCCTGAACTGCCCGATGATGTAGCACTGGACGAAGATGCATGTTGAACATTCCGGGTCCAAACCCAACTATACGTTAAAGTAGTTTTAAGTATTTTTAATGTATTTTGACTGGATTTTCTCTGAAATAAAATGATTGAATTAAATAGGCCGAATCATACAGGATTTGACACACTGGATGCGTTCAGTACTTTGCCCCGATTGCAGACCGGTCAGGTCAAACTGAACGCAGCCCGCATTATGTATGAACAACGTTGTTGGTCTTTATATATTTTGTACAGATATGCGATCTGGCGGTGCGATCCCGCAGTAGGAACGTAAGGTCGGACGTACGGGCAGTGAACGATCACGTCACGATTGCCCTGCCCGCATCGCCCGGTTCGCTGATTTCATACATAATGCGGGCTGCGTTCAGTTTGACCTGACCGCAGAGGGCAGAACGCATCCAGTGTGCCGAATCCTTACAAGCCAGCAACGTTAGCCACAAGCGCGAAACCCACTCAACGCACAGCTTTATGTGAGCTTCAATCAGGATTGGATATTGCTTGTGGTTTGTAGCTAACTTCACATCCGCCGACTTGTATGATTCGGCCTATAGTTATATGGTACTCGTATGTCGGAGGACCTGGTTTTAGCTATAACAATAGCTAACTCTATGTACACACAATTTACCACCTTTCATAAGATATTTTTTTCAATAAAAGGAAAAGTAAAGAATGTAATTACTGTGACTAAATGTGAGCACAGCGAACGCAAAAATATTGAGATACTTTTATAGTCTTTTTCGTAACGTAGCCTTAAAATTTCGTAGGTATATACTGGACCGATACTTACTGATGGATACAGTAAGTGAACTAAAACCGCGCCGGGTTCCAATTCAGGTAAAAAACATCAAAGAACTTTAAGTATGCTGCTACAATCTATCCAGAAGACTCCGTTGACGTATTGACACCTAAAATACTGGACTCCTACTTACTGATGGATACAGTAAGTGAAATGAAACCTTGATAGATTCAATTCCAGTACAAGTAAAAAACGTCGAAGAACTTCATTATGCTGTTGTAGTCTACCCAGAAGACTATATAGACTCGTCGTATTGATAGCTGAATTACTGGAGTACACGAGTAAATACTAGGTTCATACTTACTGATGGATACAGTTAGTGAACTGAAACCTTGATAGATTCCATTCCAGTTCAAGTAGAAAACGTCGAAGAACTTCAGTATGCTGCTGTAGTCTACCCAGAAGACTATATAGACTTCGTTGTGGTATTGATAGCTGAATTACTGGAGTACACGAGTAAATACTAGGTTCATACTTACTGATGGATACAGTTAGTGAACTGAAACCTTGATAGATTCCATTCCAGTTCAAGTAGAAAACGTCGAAGAACTTCAGTATGCTGCTGTAGTCTACCCAGAAGACTATATAGACTTCGTTGTGGTATTGATAGCTGAATTACTGGAGTACATGAGTAAATACTGGGTTCATACTTACTGATGGATACAGTAAGTGAACTGAAACCGCGCTGGGTTCCAATTCAGGTAGAAAACGTCAAAGAACTTCAGTATGCTGCTATAATCTATCCAGAAGACTCCGTTGTCGTATTGAGCCGCGCTGTCTGGGGAGTAGTTGAGCGTGGCCTTTAGTTCTGGGGTCCAGTGGGGCAAGTCCAGTTCGGAGTAGTTGCCGCGCCAGCGGAGGTGGGACCAGGGGTTTTTGAGCTTGAACAGTTTCACACCCTGAAACAATCATCGTTATTAAAAATAAGTTATATAGAAGTAAATAACTTATAATGTGACAATCGACTTCATACAATAGGCGAGAGAAATAAAAATATACAAAAAAAATGAAATTAAAAAAAAACGTCCTTTGGGCCTCAGAGTCCGCTAGACTCCTAGTAGCCACAGTGGCTTAACACATCGCCGCGTGATATTCTGTCCCATATTGTATTAAATAAAATACTTACATTACTTGATATAAAATAAACATCTGGCAGCTTATAAAATAAACTATACTTACGTTAATAAGCCGCACGTATAAAAACCCCGTACTCATGTGTAGCGACCAACCCCGTCCTTTCTGCCTCAGAGTCCGGCAGACTCCCAGTGGCACCAGTAGCTAACAAGTCGCCGCGTGATATACTGTCTCTCAATTTGTCAAACAATACTACTACCATAGATACTTACATTAATAAGCCGCACGTCCAAAACCGCGTACGCATGTTTAGCGACCAACCCCGTCCTTTCTGCCTCAGAGTCCGGCAGACTCCCAGTGGCACCAGTAGCTAACAAGTCGCCGCGTGATATACTGTCTCTCAATTTGTCAAACAATACTACTACCATAGATACTTACATTAATAAGCCGCACGTCCAAAACCGCGTACGCATGTAAAGCGACCAACCCCGTCCTTTCTGCCTCAGAGTCCGGCAGACTCCCAGTGGCACCAGTAGCTAACAAGTCGCCGCGTGATATACTGTCTCTCAATTTGTCAAACAATACTACTACCATAGATACTTACATTAATAAGCCGCACGTCCAAAACCGCGTACGCATGTGTAGCGACCAACCCCGTCCTCTCTGCCTCAGAATCTGGCAAATTCAGGCGACGGTGGCCAATACGTCGCCCCGTGATATGCTGTCCCGCAGTTTGTCGAACAGAGTGTCCGCGTTGAAGTCCGGTTCGCCGGGACGGATGGCACAGCGCTCCGGAATCCAACCGGTTAACGCGTGGAGATCTATGTTCTACAAGATACTCACATTAATAAGTCGCACGTCCAAAACCGCGTACGCATGAGTAGCGACCAATCCCGTCCTCTCAGCCTCAGAATCTGGCAAATTCCCAGTGGCGACAGTAGCTAACAAGTCCCCGCGTGATATAATGTCCTGCAGTTTGTCGAACAAAGCGTCCGCGTTGAATCCGGTTCGCGTTACTTTCGTGACATACATTTTTTGCTACATGACAAGTGGAAAGACGGAAAGACATTTCACCACCACCACTACGGTTAGCTGTATATGAGATACTTACATTAATAAGCCGCACGTCTAAAACCGCGTACGCATGTGTAGCGACCAACCCCGTCCTCTCGGCTTCAGAATCTGGCAAATTCCCAGTGGCGACAGTAGCTAACACGTCGCCCCGTGATATGCTGTCCCGCAGTTTGTCGAACAGAGTGTCCGCGTTGAAGTCCGGTTCGCCGGGACGGATGGCACAGCGCTCCGGAATCCAACCGGTTAACGCGTGGAGATCTATGTTCTGTGGATAAAACGAGAGGCACTGCAATTTCAAACTTACGTGTATCACTACATAGTATAAAGCAAAACCGCTATTTCTGTGTGTATGTCTGTGTATCCGCTTATGTCTTCCAAACTAGACAACAGATTGCAATGCGGTTTTCACATCTTTTAGATTATTTCTTCTGGAAGGTAAATGGCTAAAACTCATCCGTAACTGAAGCCAGGACGGGCAGCTAGTTGCTACTAAGATACAGGGGCTGGTTAGGTAGTTGACTGGTATTTTATTAAGTGTTAGGATTAGTGAAAATATGATTCGTAAACTAAAAAAATAATTGAAATTGGCTTATCAAGTCCTGAGATACACATAACCTTGTAAAGATTTAGGTCGGGATAAAGAGGGGATGTCTTGTCCCTTTCCCACAAAGCATAACATTGTATGACGAATGTACGACACTGACAGGCAGTAACGTCTATGATGCCATCAGTCAATTCGTGAGGCGTGCATCGTCTGCGTCATTGAGCGCCATCAAGGAGTATAACCTGCAAATGGCCATCAGAGATCGGAACGCGGCGGTGATGGAGGCTCTGGGCCGGGAGGAGGCAATAGAGTTGTAATATAAGGAAATAGGAGCGATCACAAGCAGAGTAGATACCACCGAGTAACACACAGAAACATAGCCTCGGACTCTGTCGGTGATCGCATTCACAAATTAAATCATAATAAGTGTGTAAACTATAGAAATTAGCATTGCGTGCATGCCCTGGGCATTCATGCTCGCCATCGAAGGCTCCTTCTTGCGGCGGCGTCGTGTGTCGGGTCGTTCTCCTCCCTCAAATACGGTCGAGGAGAGCGATGGCTGGCACATGCGTCACACTCGTGATCGGGTGCTGCATGCGGGTCGCCGGTTTGCTCGCGGCATTCACGCAATGCACTCAAACTACTAACTTAGACTAAGATTTAAACTAACCTCTCTCTATTGTACAGTCGTATTTTTTCAAATGTAACTTACTCAACAAAGGGCACATACCTTGGAGTCAGTGGGTCGTTAATTTAAGTATAAAAAAAACGTCATAGTCTGCTATAGTGCGCTCTTTGTCTACTAGCAAGAAAATAATTATGCTTCGAACTTCTTTATTTTTTATTAAGTTTATTTTATTTTTGTTTTCGTTAATCTGCTCTATTTATGATTAGCTGTTACAAGAGGACATTAAAAAAATATTGTCAACTAGCCTTCCAGCATGCTTCCAACGAACTATTCGAATTCTGTACGTGATTGAAGTCAATTGTTGTAGGACTACAAATCGTTCCATTTTTAAATATCATACAATTTTTGCCGGCTGCTGCTCGCATGTATTTGTTTCGGTAATTTTGATTCAGCAATTTCGATTTTTCTCAAAGAAGGTTGTTAAAAAATGCTCACATTTCCGAGCATGTCTGAGAAATAACTATTAATTATAATAAACTATTAATTGATTTCTGAATACTCACACTATTAGATCCAGGGAAGTCATATCCTCCCATGACTTTCATGTAGGCCTTTTCTAGAAGCGACACCCAGAACTCGTTCTTGTTGCTCGAGTATGAGCAGAGCAGGCGGCCGTGCCTACTGTACGGCAGGCGGTCGTCTATTATTATCTGTGGACAAACATTACAAATTAAATTAATATTGTAACTATTTTATTCAAAGTGCGTTTTGACACTAGGTTCATCTCAACTTTTTAGTGTTTTATACCTACAGTAAATTTTTGAATTGTTGATCACAAAAAGAACTATTTAAAATGAATAGTTTCACAAATCATTTTATGGAAAGCTATACAAAAGTGACTGGAATCCACCAACCCGTACTGGGCCAGCGTATGTCCCAATCACCCGTTGTGTGTACTATGTCCTGCAGTGGACTATTAAAAAAGTCAGGTACAGGTAAATCAGGTTTTATTTTACTTCCTACTATTTTGCACTTACTTATGACTTGAGGCACTGAGGTATTTCGGACAAAAAGACAAGATGATGTATAGAATAAAGAATTAATTCATCCAATATAACATTACACAATCGATCAAATGCGAGTTGGTTCAAACGTACGAAGGGTTCCGTACCTTATGGAAGCCCCCCTTCATATATTTTGTTTAAATATTTATTTTTTAAAGTGAATATTTAAGAAAATATTGTGTGATTATTTCAAGCATCTACCTGTAACCGTTATTAAAATCGCTCATAATTCAGGAATTTATGGAAGCCCCCTTAATTTCTTTTTCTATAGCGGCAACAGAAATACATAATCTGTTAAAATTTCAACGATCTAGCTCACACGGTTCATGAGATACAGCCTGGTGACAGACACACGGACAGCGGAGTTTTAGTCCCGTTTTTACCCTTCGGGTACGGAACCCTAAAAATGAGAGCACCAACCTTTCTCCTAACCCCATCAAGGTGCAGCTTGACCATATACTTCCCGAAGGGGTTGTACTCGTAGATGGGGTCGTTGTTCTTATTCTTAGGGTATATGATGGAGGTGATGATCTTTTTGTCGAACCGTTTCTCATACAGCGCCGATACCGCCAGCGATGCGACGAACGAACTGTCGTAAAGCTCCTCTACCAGGTACTCCACGAATTACTAAAGGTTTATGATTGTCTGATGATACTTGTCTCATATGTTATTACAATAATAATAATAATAATAATTCTTTATTCATCAAAAACATTTTAACAGTACATTAGTATTTAATTTTTAGTATGTATGTATTGACTTGTGTCCTGTGTGACTGTTATCCATCATTATATTCTCTAGCCGCCGCTGTAGGATTCCCTGTGTCGCGGTGGCTAGTTTCTTTCCAAACTGTTCAAAAGTACAAATGTTTACAAAATATAACTCCTATGTACCTATACATGCGCAATGAGTATCATATATTCCAAAAAAAAAAAAAAATAATAATAATAATAAAAAATTAATCGCGTTAATTAGTAATATGAAAAATCATTAGCAGTATTAGTAATAAATTTAGTAAATATTATTTAATTTTGTTGCTGTTAGATTGCAAAAAGCACGCAAAGTAGTGATTCGTATGTATTAGTATTGTGTATTAAATAAGGTATTTTGCTGGAGTATGTATTTAGTATATTACCTATTATGTATAGTGTTTAGTATTTATGTACTGTTTGTTCTGTAGGATGATTTAGCTAATAATTCGTATAAGTTCCTCAGTTTCCAAATAATTCAAACTATTGAGATATGCTTTAATTTTGTTTTTACTAACTCTTTTTGTACACTGTAATATGTCAGTTTTACTATTTACTTTTTTATAAATATAGCTACCACGGAAACTGAAACTTCTTTGACCTATTTGAGTATTTGTTCGAGGTAGTGGCCAGTGTGGTTTGCGTCTAGGTCTGGAGCCCTCAGTTGATGTAACCTGTGTGGTGAGTGCAGTTTTATGAAACCGTAGTGCCGTAGCCATGATGTATATTTGTCTAACTCTCAAGTGTTTTGTATCCTTATAGAGCTGATCAGTTGGATATCTAAAAGTTTTGTTATAAGCGACTTTTAATAAAGCTCGTTGGGCTCTTTCAAGCTCAAGAAGATGGCTAGAGCCAGCTGAACCCCAAGATATTACACAATAGTTTAGTAAGGATAGGCACAGGGACGTATAGACCATTGTAATCACTTTTTCATCGGCTAAACTTCTGAGTCTTTTGAAGATAAATATTAGCTTCCTGATTCGACCACTAAGTGCATGTACAATGGTTTTGGACTCTTAACAAAAAGTTTGTTGGGGGGTTACCCCCGGTGACCTCCGTTCCAACCCATATAACCACCCCAAACCTCGCAACATAATCAGATAGTTAAATAAAGTAATATTCTGAATTTATGAACATATGAACTGAACTGAATATGAAAAGTTCAAATATCATTCATTGAACTGGCTATTATCAGACATCCGTATTGTCAATCAGAGAGTTCATGCAATAAAATGGAAAGCTCTCACAAAGCTTTGGTCTAATACTTACGTGACTTTACTTTCGCATTTGCGACAATGGCAGTCTAATAATATCTGGAAACTAAGATACCAACCTTTCTTCGAACCCCATTAAGGTGCAGCTTCACCATATATTTCCCGAAGGGGTTGTAGATGGGGTCGTTGTTCTTGTTCTTGGGGTATATGATGGAGGTGATGATTTTTTTGTTAAACCGCTTCTCGTACAGCGCCGACACTGCCAGCGATGCGACGAACGAGCAGTCTGACACTATCTGGAAAATTTACTAATAAGTTTCACTCATCACACTAATATCAAACTAAACTTAGGTCTAACGCTTAGGAATGCGAAATTCAAATTTTCTTAGGTTTGTTTGCGTTTTTGACCGACGAACCACCGGAGGAGGTACACTATTCGACGCCTATATTTCTTTTGTTTTTTTTTTTTATGTATAACCACGCATAACTTTTTACGTAGTCGTTCGATTTCAATTATCTTTTTTTTATTAGAAAGAATATACTTCGAAATTGGTCCCATTTAAATTTTATCGAAATCGGCTGACCATTTTTGATAAATCAACAATAATGTGAAAAATGCTACATCGATACGCGAATTCTGTACACGGGTGAAGTCGGTCATGCTATTTTTTGCAAAAAATAATTATTTACAGCTGAATCCTTCCATCCATCAGCCATAGGACGTCCACTGCTAGACATAGGCCTCCCTTAAAGATCTCCAATAAGACCAGTTGGTAGCAGCTTGCATCCAGCGCGATCCTGCGGTCTTAATGATGTCATCCGTCCACCTTGTGGGTGGACGTCCTACGCTGCGTTTGCCGGTGCGTGGTCTCCACTCGAAAACTTTTCGACCCCATCGGTAATCAATCCTCCGCGCTATGTGCTCTGCTGCCCATTGCCACTTCAATCCGCTGGGCTATGTCGGTACAGCTGAATATTGTAGTCTTGTATACAAAAGTGCATCAACCACAAACTAAGATGTGCTTAGATTAATCAAATTGTACAAAAACTATGAATGTTTGGGACACTGCTCACCAAGAATGTAAAAATAATCTGAAATCAACACTAATTCCTCTGGCAACATGTTGCCTACGACTTATCATATTGTGTGGACAGAGTTCACTATTACACTGTTTCCACTATTAGGGAAAGAGCATGTTTCAAGATTTTTAGGATAAAATGACATCATGCCATACTATAATTATATTTTATAGCCGTGGTGGTCTAGTGGTAATGACACCGGCCTTACCATCGTGAGATCGTGGGTTCAAATCCCGGTCCCGTACCAATGAGTTCTTCGGAATTAATGTACGGAATTTCACACCACTGGCTTTTCGGTGAAGGAAAACATCGTGAGGCAACCTGCATACGTCCGTAGAAGAAATTCGATGGCGTATGTGAATCTACCAACCCGCACTGGACCAGCGTGGTGGATATGGCCCAACCACCCTTCGTGGGAAGGCCTACGTCCTGCAGTGGACTATTAAAAAGGCTGATACAGTACAGTATGCCATACTATTTAGGGATTTTTAGGGTAAAATGTGGATATGTCGTCACACGATTTTGGGATCTTTAGGGTAAATTAACACATTTTTTACACCATAGCTTCACGCTTAGGCCTCTCTTGCAGTGACATCTGCCTCGGTTCTTTGCCAATCGTGTCGTTTGTTCACAACAAAATAGTGCATTAGTGAAATACAACTTACAGTTTGTTTTATGCTAAAACAGTCGACATGGTCTCCGACTATCATTTTAGGATCCGCACAGAGTTCGTGCGGTCGAATCCAACTGTGGAACTCCATCTGTTGTTTTTGTGACAATTTTAGCTCGCTAGCCCTGCAAAAAATATTTTGATAGTTAAGGACTAGCCATCCATGCGCAAGAGCACTAAAACGACCGACGAAACTAGGTCGTTTGTAGCCCGTGGTCCTAACAGATGTATAACTAGCAGAACCACAGGCACGAAATTTTTTCCCGTAGTTCTACTATAGTCAAACCGTTAAACTCAGACATCGCCTGCGCGGTACAGGGGCGCCGGGGGAGACGACACAGGGGACTGAGACAGGTGCGGGCGCCGGGGACCCGCTGCCCGCGCCTGTCTCAGTCCCCTGTGTCGTCTCCCCCGGCGCCCCTGTACCGCGCAGGCGATGTCTGAGTTTAGCGGTTTGACTATAGTGCTTAATAGAACCACGGGAATAAAATCTGTGCCCATGGTACTACTAATATTGCAGTGACTTATTTTCAAAGTTTTGGAGCCATTTTGCCCATAATTGATCTTAACGTTAAATTTGAAAAAAATAATTAGGTTATGGTGGATGGTTTGAAGGCTCTTTTTTTCTGGCATGCTTTGGCGTTTTTTTAAACTTATGAATATCTTATGTGAAAAAGCTTCGTACATTATTAAATGCTACTTTTCCATCAAAAACGTCCCAATATAGAATCAAAAGGAGCAATTTTTATTTCAATTTTCGGTAGCAACATAAAATAAGAAAACAATGAATGTTATGGTTTTATCATTTTTTTAGTTACCTCCTTGGTTGCCATGTTTCGGTTAAAAAGATCATTTCATTTTTAAATTATAAAATAGGTATGAGCTATATGCTTCAGCGCATGATTGAGATTTTTTTTATGTAAGTAAATTTCGATATTTTAGTTCTGCTATTTTTGGAGAAGACGAATCCAGAAAATCAAAACCGGTGGTGCCATTCTCGGTTTATTAACCCCCGACGCAAAAGAGGGGTGTTATAAGTTTGACGTATCTGTTTGTCTGTGTGTCTGTCTGTCTGTCTGTGGCATCATAGTGCCCGAACCACTGAACCGATTTCAGTTTAGTTTTTTTTTGGATGAAAGGAGACTTAATCGAGAGTGTTCTTAGCAATGTTTTATAAAAATCGATTGAGCCGTTTAAGAGTTATGGTGGGTTAAAGTGGGGATGGAAGAACCAAAATTCTACAAATGTGCCCAAAATGGTTGTCAAATGAAAGATAAGATATTTTATCAGTGGTAGGACTCTGTCTAGTCTGTCGGGGGTTTTTTAAATTTTTAATTTAAGTTTTATAAATGGTGTAACTTACCCGACTTTATTTTATTTATATGCAGTTTTATAGATTCAAAATTTTCATTAGCTAAAAGTTCAGTACAGGTTAAATAAAAAAAAAAAGTTCATGAGGTAACTTACCTATCTTCAAAAGGTATAGCATACTGAAACTTCTCCTGGTAATCTACATTCATGAACGGCAGGAAACAGTTGTTGTTAATGTGTGAAGTCTGCTTCAACACTTCTTTTTCTTCATCCGTATAGACAATGTTTTTGCCGCTTACTTTTAAATGCACACTTTCTCCTCTTTGTAAAGGTGCCTTTTGACTTGGTGATACAGCTGTGAAAATATATTAAGCATTGTGAAAATATATAAATTTACCCTTCATTTGGAAACGTATCTTTATACATACACTACTTTGAATAGGTATGATAACAATTCTTTTTTTTTTTCGTTTCTGGTGCAAAGAATGTCCATAGCCATCCAACGCGGCAATGCAGCAAGTGTTATGGGCACCTTTGCACCGGGGACGATGAGGGACGGGTTATTCGATTGATTTTCTAGCTAGGTACATATTTTATTTACAGTTATTGTTATTATTTATATTACTCTCTAAGTCATTTATTTTAACCAAATTTTTCATCATTTTCATTATCAGCCGTTCGACGTCCACTGTTGGACATAAGCCTTCCCTATGGATTTGGAACCTGCAATCAGAGCGTTCCTGCGGTCTTAATAATATCGTCGGTCCACCTGGTCAGTGGACGTCCTACGCTGCGCTTGACTGTGCGTGGTCTCCATTCGAGAACTTTACTGCCCCATCGGCCATCAGTTCTCCGAGCTATGTGCCCTGCCCATTGCCATTTCAACCTAACTGGACTACTTGTCCTAACAAATTTTTAGTTCTTGAAAATCATTTTCGGCCTAATTAAAGTCTAGCTTTACGAGTACTTCCGGTTCCTAAAAGGATTCTTTCTCCAGGTATTCCCAAAAGGATTCTTTCTTTTTTTCAGGTTAAAAAGTAACCTACATGACACTTGGCCCAATTATGAAGGGGCCATCGTAATTATATTAGCAACTAAGAATATTCCTGTTTCTTTTTCAGTACATGCATTCGACAGAGAGAACAATTTTGACGTTACCATTAAATTTACGATGGCGCCTTTATATTTGGGCCTACTCTCTTTTTAAACTACATAAACACATGCAAAAAATCAAATCAATACTCCAAAAAATACTACAGAAGCATTTCTTTATCTAATTCCTAATCCTAACTAATATTATAAATTCGAAAGCGTGTGTTTGTTTGTTACTATTTTATGCAGCAATGGAGCAACAGATTGTCTTGACTTTAGGCATGATTAAATAAATAATAATAAATAAATATTTGGGACATCTTACACACGGTCTCTGACCCCAAACTAAGCAAAGCTTGTGATATGGCTGTCAGAGACTGATATACTACTTATATATTTTTAAATACATACTTATATAGATAGTAACTAAACTACACCCAGACACAGAGCAAACACCCATGTTCATCACATAAATATTTGCCCTGGGTGGGGATCGAACCCACGCCTCTTTGACCCAGTAATTAGGGTCACTAACCACTGAGCCACCGAGGCAGTCATTGATTGATTAATTTATTGTACACACCAGAACTTGAATAAATTAGGAAAACAAGTAGAATTTATAGCTAGTGTAACAACCGGCGCGCTTTATCGCTAAAAAGCAATTTCTTCCAGGCAACCATTACTTATAATGAGTGCACACAGTTTAAAGGTCAGACTGTCATAGAGTACTCTTTATTCTGGATAATTATTTTTCGCAAAAAATGGCAAAACCGCCTTCCATCGTGTACAAAATTCGAATATTTCGCTCGAATTGTTTACATTATTGTTGATTTATCAAAAAACGGCTTGGCCGATTTCTGTAAAATTTAAATGGGACCACCTTGGGAGTATATCCTTTCGAACTAAAAAAGAATTTTTCGATTCGGTTCACAATTGGCGAAATGATCGATGAACATACACACACAAAAAAAATGCATACACATGAACATAGAACCTCCTCCTTTTTGGAAGTTGGTTAAAAAATTAAAAGCACCAGCTGTAAAATAAAGTAAAAAGAATTACCTGGTCTTTTGTTGTCATTTATTGATAATGTACTGAGCTTCTTGATTCCCTTCAACTCCTCTGCCCTGTCCAAAGCTTGCCCGGCCAGGTTATCAATTTTGCCTTTTATTTCTGGATCTGTTACTCTCTGAAAAGGTGCATATACAGTATCAGTTTTATCATAGTTTTCCATGATTATCATTATTATCATCCACTGATGGACATAGACCTGCCCTATGGATTCTCAATAAGACTGATTGGAAGCAGTCTGAATTTGGTTTATGTGTATTGTATTATATTCTTTTTTTTCTTATTTTATTCTAATTTTGTTGGAATAGCATAAATAATAGCATAATAAAAAATTGGTCCAAAGGTCTCAGATTTTGGAATCTAATTTGGGAAAATTTTTGTGCATGTCAAGAATGTCAGGTTTTTATTATATTGCCTGATTAGTATGTATGTATTTAGATAGATATGCCTATCATGATTTAATGTATTTACAGCCTTCCCTGCTTTTTTTGAATATCATACAATGTCTTTTGTTTTCAGATGTTTATAAACAAAAAATACTTTTTTGTCCAATATTACGATCATAAATAGAGAGGCACATTGATGACGATGTTAGAATACCACCTGGTCTAACTCACTATGGCCCAATAGTGATATAATTATAGTAAGGAATAAATAACATTTTATAAACTTAACTAATAGTATAACTACTATGCTATATTTACCAATTAATAAAAAAAAACACTTGAAGTTATAAAGATGAATATACTATAAGATGACAATGAAAACCCTAATCTAAAAGCTCACTGCAAGCGGGCACAGTTCCCAAAATGCTGGCCCCATTACCATGTTGGATAGCAATACTGATCTTTTGGGCAATATAGAGGCCAGCAAGTTTTGAGTAAATAAATCAATAACAGCTTACAGATTTAATAGCAAGTTCCACAGCTTGCGTGTAGAGCTCCAATGCTAGGTCTTTATGCCCCGCTTGGTCTGCGTCTAACGCTTGTTGCATCAAGAAGTAATATTGCTGCAGAACCAACTCACTTTCTGACTGCTGAGCCTTTACTGTCCTATCTGAAAATAAATAGATAAATATTTTATAAAAATGTTACAATTTTCATACAATAAACATCAAACTGAATTAATATAAAATCATTAAGGTAAAACACCTAATGCTAGACACATTAAGGACAACACAAGTTTCAGTATTCAATATTAATGTATTTTGTTACCACATTGCAGTTAAAACTTTTTTAATCTACTAAAGCAATACTTAGATCTGTTATTTCACATAAAACATTGTAATTATTAACATATTTCAATTATAAATTTGTATTTTTTTAAACTTTGTCATATTAACCAATAGATGACATCTCAAAAAATCGTTACTACTAATAATAGACAGCACTTAGCACCAATACTAGACATGGCTTTAAATCACATTTAAAGTAGGTTTTCAAATCAAAATACTAAGGAAATACTCTGTCCTTAAACAGAGAATCTATCTTTGGGCCATCTATCTATATTTATTTATGACCTATCGTAATACAATCGTCATTTATATAATTACTAGCTTTTACCCGCGGCTTCGCCCGCGTTATATTTTGATTTTGGCTAATGTTTATGTCGGCTGCGAAACCTAACCTAAGCGACAAACATCAAAATACCTTAGAGGAACGCTTTTGTTGGTTAAGTTACGGTTGGAGTGTATATACAACCCCCCTGTGTATTCCCGCCTTGTCGTGGCGGGGGAGGTCTAAGGCAGCTGAAAAGGCGGCGCTCGAAGTCTCCCTCTTCTTTGGGTCTTTCCCCCAAGGCAGCTTAGAGGCCGGCACTCGTAGTGCAGCCGCTTTGAACTAAAGCAGCTGAGAGGATGGCCGGTAGGTTGCCTGCCTTATGAGGAGTGCTGCTTCTGAGGCGGGTTGCAGTGCCGCTCTTGTGACGCTGCAACCGAGGATTAGGGGCTGCGGTGGGATGGAACTGGTTGTGTGGGTGCCGCCACCTACCCTACCTTCCGCTAGGCCGTCAACCTGTTGGAAGACGCAGTGGGGCTGCAGGGGAAGAGAAGTGTCGGTATCGCGATGGCCGTTCTCACTGCCCTCTGCAGTTGAAGAGGCAGGCGCTGGGCTACTATGACTGACCCGTTGCACTGGGATCAGGACGTTGGAATGCTGTCCGACGCTCAGTGCTGGTTACTCCCGAGTGTTGGATGACGATGTGTCTTGTGCTCCGAAACACACCGTCATTATGGCGGGAGCGCAAGCTCCGTTATGGAGCCCGAGTCTGGGCTAGCGCTGTTGAGTGCCGCGAAGGAGTGCGAAAAATGTAGGAACGTCCTAAACTTGAAATGACAGATTATTTCTGGCGCTTAGACGGCTGCTACCGCGGCCCGCTCGCTTACTTTTCAGAAGTTTTTGGGATAAAAAGTGGCCTTTGTCACTTTTCGTCTTTCAAACTATATTCATGCAATAAGTCAAGGCAATCCTTTGCTCCGTTGCTGAGAAAAAGTTATTGTCTTATCCTACGGGAACCGCAATTTTTTCGGAAAGGAAAGTATCCTATGTCACTTTCCGTCTTCCAAACTATGCCCACCCCAAAAATCAAGTCAATCCGTTGCTCCATTGCTGAGAACAGTTATTGTCCTATCCCATGGGAATCACAAATTTTCTCGGGATACAAAAGTATCCTGTTATCACTTTCTGTCTTTTAAACCATAGGTATCCATACCAAAAATCAGTTCAATCTTTTGCTCCGTTGCTGCGTCAAAGAGGAACAAACCAACAAACTTTTCGGATTGATAATATTAAAGTATGATGATTCTGTACCATAAAGGAAGAATAAAGAAACATGTTAAACCTCTAACGATAGAAAATTTAAAAATATTTTTTATGTCAGACAAAATGACGGCCTGTTATTAAACGTCATAGTAACATGTAGCATGCAGAGGGAATAAAACATTTTATCCAATTTTAATGTCAGTTGTCATTTTCAATCCATACTTTATTTCCTCTTCAAGGGGATATAATGGTGGAAAAACAATTTGTCCCCTTGCCATGTGTGCCTGTGATTTATAAAAGTCTGCAGACAATGTCACCTGTCATCTAATTACGTTTCGCTGTGACGTTTCGTTAAGTGTCATAGAGGAATTAATCACTTAGCGTCTTTGTGATAGTAGCGACAGTTTTGCTTTCGATAGTTTTTGTCCTGTCCTACAGGAACTATGCAATTTTTAGCTAAACGTCTAATGCTTAGCATCTAAAATTCGACGCGCTTGGTTTTGCTCTTGAGTCTCAGCAGTTCTTTGCGCTGCGTGATGCTCGGCATCTAAAAGTCGCTGCGCTTGACTTTCTCCTTAAGTCTCAGCAGCTCCCTGAGCTGCGTGACGCTCAGCATCTAAAATTCGAAGTGCTTGGTTTTTTGCTCTTGAGTCTCAGCAGTTCTTTGCGCTGCGTGATGCTCAGCATCTAAAAGTCGCCGCGCTTGACTTTCAACTTCAGTCTCAGCAACTCTCTGAGCTGCGTGACGCTCAGCATCTAAAATTCGACGCACTTGGTTTCGCTCTTGAGTCTCAGCATCTAATGTCAAACGCATTTAAGTGTGCTCTTCAGACTCTTGGCTTCTAGCAACTTTCTTTACGCGAGCTCCGCTAGATTCGATTTGCGTTTTGTAGGCATACTATTATTAGAATGAAAACTACGTAATTAAACTGAAAAAATACATGTAACCTTCTCTAAATTTTACAGGAAAAGATTGATTGACTTTGACATTTGCAACTCGAGCAGCCTTGAATGGGCATTGGGCATAGAGAATGTAATTTGGAAAGTCAAGATGCAAATTACCATTTGTCATGGTAGAAAATAAGTTTTTTCTTCTAAGATTCTAGCCAATGCGTTTTCATCCCCCGTTTTCAACCCTTTAAAACTATTTTTTCGAATCAAAAAGTAGCCTATGTCCTTTCTCAGGCTCTAGACTATCTGTGTACCAAATTTCATTCAAATCGGTTCAGTAGTTTTAGCGTGAAAGCGCGACAGACAGACAGACAGACAGAGTTACTTTCGCATTTATAATATTAAGTAAGGATATTAGTAAGGATTTCGAAGTTATTAATCAGTACTTCTGCTTATCCATCAACCTGCAGCGCAAAATCAAATTTATACTTAATTATGTCCACCAGCAATTATGTATTTTGGAGCGTCGACGATTTCAGCGATTTGACATTCTCTTATAATACTAATATCTTTATCGTTTTCCTTGACAGTAGTCTTGGTTTGATCACAGCTTACCATTGCCATAACTTCGATTTCACCATCTTGGATAATATTTTGAACAATACAGAGATACCTGTGATATTTCTTTATACCAGGAAAATTGACAATCACATAGTCACCCTACTTGATCTTGCTTTTCTCAAAGTTATTTTCTTCTGCATTTCCCATTTCTAATACATCGCTTTCAATTTCGTCAGATATATCATCTAAACATTCTAAACTATCTCCAGAATCTTGCCACTCTTCTTCAGAACTTGAGTCGCTACTATAATCATCAGTCTTAACAGTTTTTTTTTTTACAGTCGGAATGGTATTCTTAGCCAATTACTTAGCAGTCTTTACGTTAGTTTAGTTTACGTTCCTGTTCAATTTGTTCTTTCTTTTTCTTTTATTTCCTCTATTCTTCTTTTCTTTTGCTAATTCATTTTTTTTCTCGGCTCTATTTATTTTCTTGCTACAGTAGCTGTTGCGACACCTCTTCTACATTCTGCTATGGCAGCTTCCATATTATATTATCAGCTTCTCTGTATCTAAACATCTGACTTTTTATGGGCTGCATCACGCTCGACCAAATCTGAAATCGATGAAACCAATAGTAGACACATACCTTACCCAATAATTGACATCCTGTCTACTATTGGGCAGAGTAAAGTAAAAGTAACAAAATTGATACAGCATTTTATACACTTGGAATAGAAGCTATTTTTGTACAAATTTTGAACATTTTGATGCAACCTACTAGATGACACTTGTGTCATCTTTTAGGTTTTCACATATTTTGGTACCTAATAGTAGACACAGCAACAATTGTTATAAAAACTAAACTAAACATGAAAACAATAGCCCTTGTTTACTAATGAATCTTTCATATTTCTAAAATCAACACTAAATCCACAAAAATCATAAATATGTACAACAAAATCTTACCTGCCCAATGTCAACCTCCTTACGAAAATGTATAAGAATCACAGAGCATGTGTCTACTTTTCCGCGTTGTTAGCTGGCAACTGACGCCATTTTAAAATTTCGCTAGGAAATGTGTTATAAGTTTTTAACCATGTGTCATAGATGATGCTAGGCGTCTATAAGATCAGTAGTCAAATAGATTTAAGGTTTATTATTCTTAGGAGGAAGGATTTTTTCGAAGGTGTCATCCTTTAGTTCAGTGTCTGGCATTAGGTGTTTTACCTTAATTATTTAAAATTATTGCTATACATACGATATTTGTACCTACATACTGCTTTTGAAAGCTTCAAACTACACTAAAATAAACAATACTTTTATGAGTCCCTCTACAGATTGAACAAACTTACATAATATCAGCCTACGAACAAAAAAAAAGTAATATTGAAACAAAAAGAATACTTTTTTGTATGTCTGATAAAAATTAGTGTTTCATCATTACAATTTAGTATTTAGTGGCCTACACAATGACATCATTCCTCAAGTAGGTACCTACTATAAAAATATAAAATAAATATTGGTCTTTGTGCAGTAGGTATTGGAGTACAGTTTTTACAATTCACCTACAATGAGTCATAATGGTGCTTGAACTTGTAAAACAATATCAATGCATATTGTTAGATAATCTGAGTTACCTTTCTCTTCCTGCAATGTTGTGGCTCTTTCCAGGTACTCCCTTACTTTGTTCTTTACTTCCAGCTGCTTCTCTGAGGAAAAACTATCACGAATCCGGTCCAGGAGTCTGGCAGCGGTTCGGTAGCATTCTACAGCATTGTCAACCTGGCCAGCCTGGTCAAATTGAACAGCCAGAGAAGCTGCTTCAGTAGCATTCTCTAAATCACTCATCTTTTGAGCAAAAAGGAGTAATTAGCTTGGGAATATTGTAAATTATTGTGATCAAACACCATGGATATACGTCATAATAAAAAAAAAAGCCACAACTAGTGTTACCAACCCCAGAAAACTAAAAAACAGCAGCTCACTAGTAAAAAAACAGGAGAAAACAGTAGATAAAGAGATTTCTTAGGTACTTTTCTCTTATAATTAATTAACAAATTATCCACTTTTATTAGTTACTAGGACTCACAAACATTTTTAAACATTAGCTATGACTATGACTTTCAAACTAATAAAAACATAAATCAATGTAAAATTATTTTCCGCTTTCATCCTCAATTGCCTCATCTTCAGTATTTTCAGACGTTTTTTTATATTTTATAGGGTAATTAGGTGGCGCTGAACGTTAATTGAAAAACAGTAAAAATTGGGAGTAAAAGAGAAAACAGGGTCATCAATATCAAAATGTACTGTTAAAACAGTAGGGATGTTAACACTAGCCACAAAATAATGTAGCCAGAACTGACTTAAAGTTTTCCCAAAAATCAAAAGTGCCAGAGTTTATACTAAAGTTAAACGGCATTCTAATCGGCAGATGAGAAGTTAGCCGCAGATGATACGTATCCGTGATTCGCGAATTATTGGGCATGTGTGCACAATTCCAACGCTGCGTGTCGTAGTGCGTAGAGAGCGCGCGGGAGGCATGTGGTTAGCAGGCGGGTGTGCCCCGATGTCTTGTCTCTTTGGCTCCCGCGTATACCTATATTTTGGCTTTTGCGCATAGCTTCCCATCTGCCGATTTGTGTGGCTCTTAGTATAGTAATAATAAGAACACTTTTCTACGTTAATGCTTTAAAATAAACGTAAAAATGGTACCTACATAACATAAACAAAGGTGCTTTTAAGGGTTCCGCACTCAAAGTGGTAACACTCACGCTGTCGAAGCTGTCAATTGCATGGATCCGTCATCGATACTGTAAGTTGTCAATGTCAAAACTTCTATTGTGGCTGGAAAGGACGGCTTTTGGTGGTGGAACACTTTCTGAATATATATTTGAATTTCTGTATTAATCATTACGTTGTAGATATTCAAATTTTTCTACAATATCTTACGTGTAACAGCCGTCTTCTTTTGATAATAGCTTGATATTCATCGCCAGAAGAATCCTCAAAAACTTCAAACATAACAAGCAATGGCTTCAGAAATTTTGACCAACGCTGGGAACGAAATTCGAGAGAATTTGGTAACGTAAACATCTCAATATTTAATGAATATTTTATTTAATAGGTTTACAATACAAAGCATAATCTCTTCAGATAATTATCTAAGTAGTTACAACATTCGGCACAATTTCGAGTGACCTTCGCCCCGTCCTAGTCTTTTGTAGTCTTGGTAATTAATTCGCATTTAAAGATAAGCATAAGCATAAACGCATTTAAGGCATAAGATAAACTATGCAAATTGCAAAATTTGCGTCACCTGACCCATTTATTAAAAAAAAGACATTTTTCAAATTCTTTTATAGTAAAAATAATCAGAAGATGAATTAATCATTCCAATTAGATAAGGCTTACATCTTAGGTGTCTATGGGTTTTATCAGGTCACCTGTCTGTCTTCTGAGATTTTCTAGCTGTGGTTACTAAGCTGTACATTCTGTGCAACAGGCATGATGACTAAAAAAATGTTTTTAGTCTGTCCGATAGATTATTAAAAAATATTAGACACATATTTTTTCTTTTGTTAACTAATCAATAATTGATGAAGATATAGCCCTTTAAAGTTCCATGTGATATGACAAGTGTCATACAAAAGTGTAGAATTTTGTTAGAGAAGTTATGTCACGAGCCCCCACTCCCAAACTTTGACAAGGATTATCTTGCCATTTGTTATTTTACTGACGAAAGAAAAAATCTGTGTCCAATAATGATTTTTTTACCTACTCATCACTCCTATTGTAAGATGTCCCCTAATATTTATATTTATTATAATAATTACAGTGTTGTAAAGAAACTATTGTCAACTTTAAAACACCAAAAAAGAAAATGACAATATCAATTTATTTATGTGAAAGCTATGATGCCACAGATCTGAGCACACAAATACATAAACACATGCATCAAAATAATAGACTAGCTGACTGTACCGGCTTTGCCCAGTTACGATTGGCAAAAAAAAACATAATAAGCATCACTAATTTTTTTGAAAATATTATTTATAGCCTATGTTCACTGGGAATAGTGTAGCTTTCCAACTGAAAGAATTTTTCAAATCGATTCAGTAGTTTCAGAGCCTATTTGATGCAAACAAACAATTAAATATTAGTATAGATGTGAAATATATTTATTCACTAAACAGTATAATTTATTCTAATTTAAACCAAAATACATAAAGTAATATACAAAACTAAATTATGTCTTCTTTCATAGAGAGTAAAAATTGCATATACAAAATAGAAAAAAAACCTCAACTTCCCAATTAACTATTATCAATCATATCTAATCATGGCAACAATAGATAAATCATACTCTAATCTAGGAACACAGAAATTGCTATAATTCCTAACAAAGACCAACTTTTTTAGAGATTTTATTATTTTTCTTCGTCATGTCAATTGTTCATGGCACTGTGGGCACATAAGCAGGTGATCCATATTCTGTTCAGGGGCTCCACAATTACACTGTACCTTATCAGTAATTCCCTCTTGGCTAGGTTTGTCATGCAGCACCCCACTTGGGTCCCGAGTCGGTTTATTGACTTCCTCATGGGTCGTGGGAGGTCACTGCCTGCTGGGAGCTGTTCTGCTGGCTTTGGGAAACGTTATGGGTGTGAAGTGAATGAGTTAAGCGGAGCAAAGATACAATCTAGCTAGCATGTAGAATGTATAATTGTATACCATCCTTATAATCTAACTACATAAAACAAAACAGTAGAAAACTAAGTCACTTCCTGCTGTCTGTCCCTATGTATACTTATATCTTTAAAAGTATGCAACGGATTTTAATGTGGTTTTTTTCAATAGATAGTGATTCAAGAGGAAGGTTTATTATAATACAACTGTGTGAAGCCGGGGCGGGTTGCTAGTAATATATAATATTACAAATCCGAAAATGTGTTTGTTCATTTGATACTCTTTCATGCAGCAACATAGTAATGAATAGACTTGGTTTTTGGTATAGATATACGTATATAGTTTAATAGTTGGAAAGTGACATAATATAGACTACTTTTTCTCATGGAAAAATAAAAAAATCCTGTGCAGCACAAAAATTCAAAAATCATGCAGATGAAGTGATGTACACTAGCTAGATTTTTTTAAAATAAGTAATTTATCACAAAGAAATAAAAATTGTAAAGTTTTAATTTATCTTAGCTAATTTTAAAGATGAAAATCTATAGCAATATATCCTTGCACTCTGGGGTTAAAAACAAACTGCATTTATGTACTTTTAATATTTATGTGCCTTTTGTAGGTACATAAGTTTATAGGTAACTGAAGATAAAACAATCTGTGAAACTTTTACAGCCAACAAATCATTTTAATTCCTTAAGTGCTATCCAAGTCATAAATTACACAGTCAGGTCATAAATTCTGTCACATGTTTAATATAAAATAATTGAAACAAGTTTATTCATTATGTAACCATTTATATACCAAAATGAACTTAACAAAACATATTTTCTTATGACAATAAAGTTTATTTAAAACGACCTCCGTGATTTTGAATACAGACCTTCAATCTGCGCGGCCAGTCGTCTATCGCAGCACGAACGAGGTCCATGTCAATATCGGCGGCTGCCTTAATCAAGGATGTCTTGAGTGACTCCAAATTCGGATGAGGCTTTGAGCACGCCTTTTCCTCCAAGTGTTGCCATATCTTGTAATCTAACGGACTCAAATCTGGACTGGAGGAGAGCCAGTCTTCGTGCCGGATGAAGTCGATTTCACGCGCCGCCAGCCAGTCTTGTGTGCTCTTCGCTCTATGAGCTGGCGCCGAATCTTGTTGGAATACTCAGTGCCTGTCATTGAACATGGTATGAGAACACAACTGCATTCGTTTTTACACCTTTCTCACAAAAATGTACCTCTGTTGAATGAATGAATGAATGAATGAATGATTTATTCAGCATCAATAATACAATGTAGAGTTTCTTAAACATTCCATCTAAAACTAAGTTAAGCAAATTTCTTAATATTATAATAGCAGTAGTACTAGTTATATAAATGTAAGCAGCTGTTATTACCTAGACCCTGCACTAGGCTGTGCCTGTGTTGCAGGATCTAGTCTCTTTCGCTAATTACATTGAATGTTTAAGCATACGCGTATTTTATATTTAGGTATTTTTATATGTTATTGCTAGGATTTAAAGGTACCCTAGACCCTGCGTTAGGCTCCGCCTGTGTTGCAGGATCTAGTCTCTTTCGCTTGTATATACTATTTATTATATTATATAAGGCACTGGTTGCGTGTGTGTGTGTGTATGTGTGTGAGTGCGTGTGTGTGTGGTTTTGCATGGTACTCGTACTCACAGTTTTGGATTAGAGTAATATTCATAAATGTCTTTATTGGAAATGCGGAAGCTCAATTATAAGTATTTATTATGTATATAAATATATATATTCATATAGATATTTATCTGTTGTATATTGAATATTAATAAGTCAGAGGCATTACGGTGGCTTAGGTCTTGACAGTAGAAGAAGTCTTGGTGATACAGATTATCGTTTCAAGGGCCTGGGTCGTTGTCCGACCCAGGCCCACAATTCTAGGTAATTGGAACTATGAGATGTTCAGTGGCGTTGTAATCCAACGATTTTAAGTATTTAGAGATTTTAAGTTTACAGCCACGTCTAGTTTCTTTGAGGAGATCCAGTTTTTTATCAAGGGCTTGGTATATATACCCTCCCATCCAAGCAAAAGACCTCTGCGCAAAATTAGACTTAATGGCCGGGAGCGACCATACATTACGCCGTGAGGGCCTTTGTGGTTCAGATATAGTGTTCTGAGCCGTTTTATGGAATCTGAGTGAAGCAGCTAAGATGTACAACTGCCTTACATTTAGATGGTCCGTGTCGCGAAAAAGCTCGTCACTGGGAAATCTGTATGGTTTTCGATATGCCACTTTTAAAACCGCTCGCTGAGCTCGTTCCAGTTTGAGTAGCAGGGTCTTGACTGCGGATCCCCAGCAGACAATCCCGTAGCATAGGATGGATTGACAGATTCCTAGATACACGATTCTCAGCGTCCCTGGGTCGGCAACTGCTCCAAGTTTTTTGAACATGAACAGCATTTTTTTGAGCCTATTACAAAGAGCTTTTACTTGCCAGGTCCATGCCAGTTTCTGGTCGATAATGACACCCAAATATTTAAGGTTTGTGACTTCCTCAATGACCTCACAACTACAGGGCACTTCGTTAGGGGCACCGTTACACTGGTGCAGTTTAAGTTGGATAGGCGTTTTAGGTTTCGAACGTTCCGAAATACGGTAGGATAAAAATTTGGTTTTGCTGGTGTTCAATGTTAGTAGGTGATTTTGTAACCAACTTGCCACAGTAGCTAAGCCACTTTGTGCGACATCAACTACCTCATTCCAGTCATTACCATGAAACAACAAAGCGGTATCATCAGCAAATGCAAAGATTTGAGTTTTGTGGAGTTTGAGATTACAGAGGGAGTTTATGTAGATCAAGAAGAGGGTTGGACCTAAAACACTCCCCTGCGGGACCCCAAAATCAACACTGGCATAATCGCTGAGTGTACTTCCTATACGAACCTTCTGCTTTCGCTTGGACAAATAGGATTTGAACCATTCCAGAGGAAGACCACGGACACCCATGAGCTCAAGTTTTTTTAGGAGGACCTTTCTGGAAATGGTATCAAATGCCTTTGCGAGGTCTAAAAATACACTTATACACCGCTCACCATCATTGATATGCTTAGTTACGCTGTCGACTAGTGAAACTACTGCATCTTCAGTGGAACGGTTACTGCGAAAGCCGAATTGATTTGGTGAGAGCAGGTTATTCTTTTCAAGGTAATTCAATAAACGCTTGTTGATAATCTTCTCTAAAACTTTTGAGAATGTTAAGCCCCAATAAGAAACTCCCAACCATACCATGAGCGAGGATGGAAAATGACCTCGTTGGACACGCGGAATACGGTTGCTCGCTTCTTCACTACTGTGTGCGTACACCTTATCATTTTGTTTGTTTTAGCTCTCTTATACGGTAAAATTTCTTTCATCCGAAAAAAGAATTTCCCGATATTTTTTTCCCGCGTACCGCTTCAACAAAGCGCGGCGTCTCTTCAGTCTCAGGTCCATTAGACGAGCATTTAAACGATGTCCTGTTTTTCTTTGATATGCTCGAAGCCCTAAGTCTTCATATAACACCCTTTTCACCGTGGTTCTGCTTAACCCCATCTGAAGGGCCAACAGTTTCTGCTTACGTTTGGGATTTCTTTGAATTCGCGCCTTCACAGCTTTTATCACTGCTGGAGTCCTAACAGACCGAGGGCGACCACTTCTTGACCTGTAATCTACACTAGAGTCTTCATTGTATCGTTTGATGGTACGATAAACGAATCTTTTGGTTATATTAAAATTTTTCAGTATGTCAAAAATTTGAATTGGCGCGTAACCGCAACGATGCAACGCAATAACTGCAACACGTAACGTTAAGCGTCCACTCCATATTTAAAAATGAGTAAAATTCTAAAAAGTGTACATTTTTATTTTCATGAACAATTCGAAATTCGAATTCAATAAACTTTTTTGTGGCAGCTAAAAGAAAAGTTTTTACTGTGTGACAATACTTATGACCTGACTAGGTATAATGTTAGCACTTACATGAATGTATGTTTTTTAGGGATCTGTACCCAAAGGGTAAAAACGGGACCCTACAACTATGACTCCGTTGTGTGTCTGTCTGTCTGTCACCAGGCTGTATCTCATGAACAGTGATAGCTAGAACGTTGAAAATTTCACAGATGACGTATTTCGGTTGCCGCTATAACAACAAATAAGTACTAGAGTTTGTGCAAAAAAAGAAGCTTCGTAGGTGAGGTCGCTCGTGTGCCATTTTACTAATTTTGTTACGTTGACAATACTGCTCTGTCATTGCTAGTACAACTAAAAGTGTAACATGCCACCGCAGTGCCATAATGCGTAAGCGCAGCGAGCGCGAAAAAAATTTTGTTTTCGGTATTTTTAAAATAAATATGGAGCAAAGGATATGGAATGCCCTACTGCGCTATAATGTAATGCGCGAGTATTCAGAGTGCGAAAATGTATCAGTTCTTACAATAATTTTAAAAGGTATGCACAAAGCAGACCAACTCACTGATATGAGGTTACTCGCGAGCATAGCGAGCGCGAAAAATAGGGAAAAGAGAGCACGCTGCTGCTATTATGCGCGAGTGCAACGAGCGCGACCTTTAGAAGTTAATCATGACACCTCCCCCCTTGGATCCGCGCTTGGCCACTGCTCACACTTTCTTTAAAACTGGCTGCGCACATTCGGAATCCAGGTTATAGGCTGCAATGATGCAACAAATTTGAAAATGTGATTATTATTCCATTGCGATAAAATGAAAATATAACTTATTAATTATGTGCCTCATTGAACACTTTATATATAAGCATTGATGTTTACAATTGAGTTTTGTATTTTAATTTTGAGTTAAATTAATTCTGATCCCAATATTTTATTAAACAATGGCATGATTTGAATTTTAAATTTATTTGATTTATGTCATTTAATATGTATTTTAATTTCACTTAATTCTGATTCCAATTTTATGTTATTATTACTATCTAATTTTTAGGGTTCCGTACCGAAAGGGTAAAAACGGGACCCTATTACTAAGACTTCGATGTCCGTCTGTCTGTCTGGCACTGGGCTGTATCTCATGAACCGTGATAGCTAGGCAGCTGAAATTTTCACAGATGATGTATTTCTGTTGCCGCTATAACAACAAATACTAAAAACAGAATAAAATAAATATTTAATGGTAGCTTCCATACAACAAACGTAATTTTTAGGAGTTTTTTTGCTCGCTATTAATAACGGCAAGAGGAATGGGGCTCCCATACGGTATGGAACCCTTCGTGCGCGAGTTCGACTCGCACTTGGCCGATTTTTAATATAATTGTAAAGACCCTTTTTAAATGCGAATTTGATTAGGATAACTCCACTTGTAAGGGCTACCAAGAGACCGGCCTAGCCGAGTTTGAGACCCACTGTTGATTTCACTGTATAGTTAAGCACAATACTGGTATAATTTTATTGACATTGCTAACTTAATCATGTTTTGGTAAATAAAATTTTCTTTTCTTTCTTTACAACCAGCCCATTGTATTACCGACATAGCCCGGTGGATTAGCAAGTTGAAATGGCAGTAGACAGGGCAGATAGCACGAAATACTGATGACCGATAAGTTCGAAAAGTTCTCGAGTGGAGACCACGTCACCACCGGAAAGGGCAGCGTATTTCATCCACGGGGATGGATGAGGCCACAGGGTCCTATTGGCCAACCGGTCTTATTGGCGATCTAAAGGGGCCTATATCTGATAGATTTATAGATTGTATGACATGATTTCGTTAAGAAAGTGGAAACTGAATAAATATTTCTACAATGTTTAATCTTGTTATAATTCATAAAATTATGTTATTGTTAATATTTAAAACACTATTATTCATATAACCTACCTTATTTATTTCAGGTAACCACAGCAGTCAAATTCCTAACAAACCCCAACGTCCAGCGCTGCACACTAGAAAGCAAAGAGCGCTTCCTCCGAAGCAAGGGTCTGACCGACCCTGAGATACAGAAGGCCATAGCACAATGTTCGGAGATGGTGGACCTGTCTTCCATGACTTCAGAGCTGTTCTCCTTCCACGGCAGGAGGAACTGGCTGAGAGACCATGTAGTGCCGCTATTGGTGTATGGAGGAGTTGCTTTCGGATGTTACTGGTTTTATAAGGTTAGTTAGTTCGTATAGGCCGGGTGGCAGGCGCGGATCCAGGGGGAGGGAGAGTCATGGGGGTCATGACTCTCTCGGGGGGGTCATGGCCCTCTTATAGTGGTCATCTCCCTCTGGGCCCAAGTCAATGCGTCTGTTCAATTCCTTTTCTTCATTTAAAATCGGCTATTTATTGAAAAATATACTACCTAATGTAATAATTTTCGTACTCGATTCACTCCCGCCTTATAAATCTTCAGTAGTGTAAAGTCACTTCTAAATCCGACTTTTACTGACAGAACACCGAAAATAATTCAATCTCTCTACTTTCGCGCTCGAAAGCCTAACAGCGGGTCATATAGAACCGTGTCGTTCTTTTAGCAGGCGACGGTTTTTGTTTACATCAACTTCATACATTCACGTTCGCTGCGTGTGCACTTGATAACAGTACACTGCTCTCTTTTGGTCATATCTATTTTGAAGTTACTTAAATAACGTAAAATATTCATACCTTTTGAAATTATTGTAAAAACTTTTAAATTTTCGCGCTCTGTACATACACTCATTATAGTAGTAGAGCGCTCTCCTTAGCTCTATAAGTATCCATTTTGAAGTTACTGAAAAAACAAACCGAAGTATTCGCGCTCTCTGCGCTCGCGCTTTTAGCAGAACAGTGCTCTGCTTTGCGCATATCTATTTTAAAATTACTGAAAAACGCCGAAACTTTTTGGCGTTCTTTTAGCTCGCGCTTAAGGTGACGCTAGTCGACAGCACGAACTCATCTTTGAGCTTAGCTTAAATAAATCATATCTCACCTGTCTTCTCTGAAGAATAGATAAATTCGGCGATATATCTACTCTACTATTATCCACTCTTTACTGAACATCCTGTAAACCTATAATGAATAATAATAAAATAATATACAGTGATAGTGATAATTTCGCACTATGCACCGGCTAAGCAGGTAAAATATTATTTGTTAAAACTTGTACAAATATGGTCTGTTTTATTCACATGGTTTTTATTTATTTTGCTGGCAAAAAATACCTTAAAGTACGACTGACATTCAATTTAAGAAGACAAAAGTACATTGAACCATTGATAGACTGATAGGTATTTATGAACTGCAGCAGAGGCTAATAACCGAAACTGAAAAAATGTAGCGTCTTTGGCAAGAAATAATCGGCCAAGTGCGAGTCGGACTCGCGCACGAAGGTTTCCGTACCGTATGGTAGCTACCCTTAATATGTTTTATTTTAATTATTTATTTTTGAAGGGCATATAAAACTTAATATTTTGTGAATATTTTAAGCATCTTTTGCCGTCATTAATATCGAGAAAAAATCATGTTTCGTGTACGGGACCCCTTTAATATTTATTTTATTTCAATTATTTATTTTATTTCAATTATTTATTTTTAAAGTAAATGTTTAACTAAATATTCCGTGAACATTTCAAGCATCTACCTGTCACCGTTATTTGTAGCGAGCGAAAAACGGCTTAAAATTCAGGTATGTTGTATGGGAGGCTCCCTTAAATTTATTTTTTCTGTTTTTGTACATGTTTGTTGTTATAGCGGCAACAGAAATACATCATCTGTCAACGTTCTAGCCATTACCGTTCCTGAGATACAGCCTGGTGACAGACAGACGGACGGACAGCGGAGTCTTAGTAATAGGGTCCCGTTTTTACCCTTTGGGTACGGCACCGTAAAAAGGGGTGTGTATGTACACAGATGTTTGGCTCAGTGTTTTACTCCTTCTGGAATGTTCGGGCAAGGCTGGTTGGAAGCGACGAGTCATTGCGCAAATTCGTTATATCAGCTGTGGTAAGGTGATCTGCAAATCCATGGGGGAGGCCTATGTCCAGCAGTGAACGTCCTACGTCTTATAGATAGAACGTGATCTGCGCAGCTTGGAGCTAGTTTTACAGGCGCCATTAAGTTTGAATCGGCTTATAAGGTCACAAGTGTTAATGTAATGTTTTGGTTTAATCTGCTAATTATGTACTGATTGGAAAAAAAAAATAAGACAAATTTTGCTCTGAGTACTTCAGGCGGCTTAAAACTCTGACACCAGGGCTAGCCACCTGTCCTATATGAACTTACATTAAGGAATTAGGGCGGACTTGCTAATTCACCGTCGCATTACCCTTGCTGCCCTTATAATCTTTGTTGTCTAGCTAAATTCACATTAGTCGTGTCGACCTTTGGCATAATTTATGTTATTATCTTTGTATCAGTTGAGCTAGAAAATTATATTTAACGTACTCCTAGCAACGAAAATGTTTCAAAACGTATTCAGAAAGATAAAATAAAATAGAATTTTGTTATTTAAATAATTATTTTTCACCAATAATTGCACCACCGACTTAGATTATTGTTAATTCTTCAAAAATCGCTCAATCGATTTTCAATATAGTAGTTTATGCAACTGTCATATAATGAAGGGTATTAAAACACGAGTGTGAGTTTATGAATTGAGCGCAGCGAGTTTCATAATAGTAACGAGTGTTTTAATACCCGTGTTATATGCAGTTGCATACACTACTTTATCTTCACTAATAAAAAAAAAATAAAAAAAAAAACATATTGTGACGGGACGGGACGGGACGGGACTGGGCGGGACGGGGCGGAACGGGACGGGACTGGACTGGGCGGGACGGGACGGGACGGGACGGGACGGGACGGGATGGGATGGGACGGGACGGGACGGGACGGGACGGGACGGGGCGTGACGGGACGGGACGGGACGGGACGGGGCGGGCGGGTTGGGACGGGACGGGACGGCGCGGCGCGGGGCGGGACGGGACGGGACGTGTATTGTCACAGTGAACTTGGAAATCTAACCAGTGAGAGCGCAGCTGCGCGCGCAGGGCCAATCAGGAGCGAGCGCGCGATGTTATAATGAGATTTTACGATATCGATGTGGATATTATAACATCATGTGAAATTGCTTAAATTGAGTGTTTTGTTGTCTGCGCTATAACAGTAGTCATTATAAGTCAAGTATTGGAAACATAAGTAGAATGTTACAACATTAGTGTAGATAAAAATTTAAATGGCACCCGCCTCTGAAGTATGATCTCCTAAGTTAAGAAAGAATCATCAAAATCGATTCATTTGGCGGAATGATCGTGTAACATAGATACAAAAATAACATTGAAGTCCTTTTTTTGAAGTCGGTTATCTATACCAATATTATAAAGGAGAAAGATTTGATTGTTTGTTTGCATCGAATAGGCTCCGAAACTACTGAACCGATTTGAAAAAATATTTCACAGGAAAGCTACACTATCCCCGGTAAACATAGGCTATATTATATTTACAAAAAAATAGGGATCCTTACTATTTGGCTTCTTTAGCCAATCGTAACCGGGCGAAGCCGGCAGCTAGCATTACAAAATTTTAAAACATTTCTCAATTGCTCAATAGAAAGTTTAATGAATTAATTATTCAGATGATTAATTCTCATGTTTCCATGATAAGAGATGCCAAAGGCTGATTCCCAAAATAATAAATCTTTATATCAAAAGTATGTATTGATAAAACACTTGTCTTGTATCGAAGATAACAGTTATCAATTCGCAATGAAGAATTACATATACCTTTGTCATTATGAGCTTGCTAGTGTTAGCTGGGGTGATTATTTGCATGACGGTCTCACTGTTGACGAGGCTGTTGACGTATTCTATGATGTAATTACTCCCATTATAGCACAGCATACTCCAATGCGTATAAAAGGTAAGAATGATTATCCATTCTGGTTTAGCCGATCCTTAATTAAAGCATTGAAAGAAAAAGCCAAGTTTCACCGTAAATTCAAAATGTATAGTAATCCAAGAGATCAACTTTCTTATCAGATTCTTCGCGATCGTTGCGACAAAATGATAACAGAGTGTCTAAACAGGTTGAAATCTGAAGCAAGGGAACTTATCAAAAAGGATCCCAAGTATTTCTGGTTATTCATCAAGTCCCTCAAGTCAAACAGCAGTGATATACCGGACGAAATGTACCTTGGCAGTCGTAACGTGCATGGTGGACAAGAAATCACAGATTTATTCTCGGAATACTTTCACTCTACCTACCAGGCTGGCACCGACCATGCACACTCTCACTTTGACACTGGCACTTCCAGCGGTATCCACACTACCATCAACTCGTGCACACTTTCCGAATCGGAAGTTTTGAACTCACTCAAATTGCTGGATCCTAACAAGGGTCCAGGTCCTGACGGCATTCCACCAGTTTTTTTGAAGTCTTGTGCTTTACAACTAGCGAAACCACTGCACTTTATTTTTAACAAGTCTCTGTCATGCGGGGTATTTCCTGCCAAGTGGAAAATAGCCTATGTTACTCCTATTCACAAAAAAGGTGACTCCTGCGATGTATCGAACTACCGCCCGATTTCCATTTTGTCGGCGATCGGAAAATTGTTTGAGTCTCTAGTACTAAAAAGTCTTCTTTTCCATTTAAAACCTATAATCAACCCTCGTCAACATGGATTCCTACCAGGTAGGTCAACGACTTCAAATCTTATGGATTTTGTAAGTGATATCACAGAAGCCTTCACAAATGGACATGAAGTACATGCTATTTACACTGATTTTTCCAAGGCATTTGATGTAGTTGACCACGAATTGATGGTTCGGAAATTCGGTCATGCTGGTATCTGTGGTTCTCTTCTGAGATGGTGTGAGTCCTACCTGCAGAATCGGTCCCAACTGGTTACGGTTCGCGGTTATAAATCGCTTCTGAGATTGGTGCCTTCAGGAGTTCCTCAAGGCTCTCATCTTGGACCTTTATTCTTTTTGTTATTCGTTAACGATTTGTGCACCAAAATAACGTCGGATTTTCAGATGTTTGCAGACGATCTCAAAATATATAGAACGATCCGGTCTGACGAAGATATGATACGTTTGCAAAGTGATATAAGTCTTATTGACGAGTGGTGTGTATGCAATAAAATGGTCTTGAATCCAGCCAAATGCTTTTACTTAAACTTTTCTCGAAAAAAGTCACCGACACAAGCTTCCTACCATATTGGAAACTCTCCACTCACAGAGGTATGTGTTATACGTGATCTGGGGGTGATTGTTGACGCTAAGCTGGATTTCAGGGAACACATTGACTGTTTGGTCAAGAAGGCATCGCGACTTGGAGGGTTCGTATCCAGACAAGCGAAGTTCTTTAGAGACCCCATAGTTTCGATTATTCTATTTAATTGTTATGTTCGTAGTCTTTTAGAATACTGTAGTCCCGTGTGGAGCCCATCCTACCAGGTGCATATAGATCGCATCGAAAGGGTACAGAAGAGATTTCTCTACCATCTCTCTTTTGCAAGCAATCTTTGCCGACAATTGGAGTCTTACGAGTCCAGACTTTCTCACTTTAAACTCATTTCACTTGTAGATAGAAGAAAGATTGCCGATATGGTATTCTTACATAAATTAGTTACTGGTTTAATAGACAGTTCTCACTTGCTTCATAAAATAAATTTATCTGTTCCGCGACCATCCAGCCGTCTCGTGAATAGAAAAACATTCACGTTACCACATGCTCGGACCAACTATGGTCAACATTCATCGTTATATCGTTTGTGCTCGTCTTATAATAGTATTAGTAATAGTATAGATTTATTTAAGGAATCTGTCTCTTCCTTTAAGAGACACTTAATTTTAGCCTTAAATTTAAATTAATTTTTTAATATTTTTAAGTTTGATTTTGTTTAGTTTTATTAGTTTTAGTTATGTATTAGGTAATGTACTTTCTTTTAAGCACGCTGTGTTCACAACTAGAAGGATATATACTTTGTGTAAGCGATAATTTGAAGTCATATTTTAGCATAAGTTTTAGCATATATCCAGTTTTGTGAACCTATAATAAAAAAAAAAAAAAAAAAATTATTTATTAGTCCAAACAAATACTTCACAATATAATCAGTTGACCACATATCGCTAATTCCTCGTTAGAACTTCCGTGGTTAAAAACGCCAAGGCTTTATTAAAATCAAAATTTCATACCATTAGTAAACTCGGGTCTTGAAATTGTTGACTCGTACGTCTACCTAGGACAAGTAGTCCAGTTAGGTAGGTCCGACTTCAAGAAAGAGGCCAATCGCCGAATCCAACTCGGCTGGGCAGCGTTCGGAAAATTTTGTACGACATGCCTCAGTCCCTCAAGTAGAAAGTGTTCGATTAGTGTGTGGTACCAGTGATGACTTATGGCACTGAAACTTGGTCTCTTACTATGGGCCTTATTAATAAGCTCCAACTAGCCCAACGAGCTATGAGAGGGCTATGCTCGGAGTCTCTGTGCGAGATCAAATCAGTAAAAGAAAAAAAAATGTATGTTTACTGAAAAAATTACACTTTAAGAGCGGGTCTGCGCATCATCGGATTTCTACATGCGAAAACAATATCGAAAAATTTCCGCGCTCACCACGCTCTCGTTTAGTACAATGCTTCCTTTGCCTAGTTCTTCTCTTCTGTTTTCATCGGAAAACGATAAAAGCACGGTAATGATATCTATAGTCAAACCGCTAAACTCAGACATCGCCTGCGCGGGTACAGGGGCGCCGGGGGAGACGACACAGGGGACTGAGACAGGTGCGGGCGCCGGGGACCCGCTGCCCGCGCCTGTCTCAGTCCCCTGTGTCGTCTCCCCTGGCGCCCCTGTACCGCGCAGGCGATGTCTGAGTTTAGCGGTTTGACTATAACAGTACTCCGTCTTCATACAAACGCGCGGAACGCGAATCATACCTCGGAGCGGGGAATGCTCTTGGTATGAGTTGAATATTTGGGCGGAGCGAGTAGTCAAAGACATAGTCCGGGACACAACTGATTTATTTCTTTCAACTAACTTAAATCTACCTTACATCTAACTTAATACTATTACCTACCTACATACCCCACACGTCCCCCCTTAAAAACAAAACAATTTAAAAGAATTAATTACGCCAACCACACTTATTATACATAATAAACCTTTTTTTTGGGCTTCTAATATTTTTTTACATGTTTAATTCTGCATGAACGCATAGGGCGTTGAGAGGGGGTGCCTGAACTTTGACCTGTGGTGATAGCAGATTGTGCCGGTTTCGGTGGCGATTCATGCATTTTGTTATCAGCAGGGGAACGAGGTACTATAGGTGCAGCAGCGACTGGCGGAGATAGATTTACAGAGTTGTCTATATTTTCCTCCCTGGCGTCATCAAATTCCTCGTCAGAAACGGTCGGTTCAGCGGACAATTGTTTATCCGAACCGAGCCGTTTATCCGGTAACAATTGATCGACATGCCTTTTTAACTCGCGGCCATCCGAACATCGTACGCGATATGTAAGTGGTGCCTCGCGCTGAGTCACCACCGCCGGCGCCCACTTGTAGCTACGAGAGCGATACTCGCGTGCCAGGACCGGCTCGCCGGGTTCGAAGTGGCGCTCAGCGGCGGGGCGGCGGCGCGCGGCGCGCGACGCTGCCAGCTCGCTGGCGCGCTCGGCGCTCGGCTTCAGTACATCGAGCCGGCCACGCAGGCGGCGGCCCAACATCGCTACGGCCGGTTCTACGCCGGTAGTAGCGTGTTCACAGTTGCGATAATGAAATAAAAATTTAGTAACTGCCGTGTCGATATCCATGCCGTCATGAGCGGCCTTCTTCATTGCGCGTTTTACCGATTTAACTGCGTTTTCGGCAGCTCCGTTCCCGGCAGCTCTGTACGGGCTCGTGATGGTATGCGTGATACAGTTCTTTGTCATGAATTTCGCGAATTCCGTAGAGCCGAATGGCGGGCCTCCATCGCTCACCACTTGAGAAGGGAGACCAAAACGAGCGAACAATTCTCGGAGTTTTAAAATGGTAGCCGCTGCATTTGTACTGGCCATTTTTTGTACCTCGATCCATTTACTGTGTGCGTCAACGCTTACCAAATAGTGCTTTCCCTGAAACTCGGCAAAATCTACATGCACTCTTTGCCAAGGGCGAGCTGGGAATGCCCACGGGTGGAGTAAGGATTGCGCAGGCGCGTCGCGCTGCTGAATGCACGCGTTACACGATTTGGTAATGTTTTCGAGATCGGAATCGATGTTCGGCCAGTACACATAATTTCGTGCTGTATTTTTCATTTTAACTATACCTAAATGTCCCTCGTGGAGCTCTCGGATAACTCGCATCCGTAACGGTTCGGGTACAATCACCCTATGATTGTATAATATACATCCCCTCTCAATAGTTAACTGATCTTTGCGATGGAAATACGGTTTTTCGTCATCAGATGTTATCACTGGCGGCCAACCGTTTGTAACGTAGCCGGTGATGCGCTGTAGTGTCATGTCTTTTTGTGTCGCTGCTGCTACCTCGCGAGCGCTGATGGGAAATGACTCTTCAACATAATTCATGTACGACACAGAATCCTGCACATTACATTGTTTGTGCTCGCGTGGCAATGGCAGTCTGGAAAGCGCGTCCACGTTTCCATTGTCTTGTGATTTAACGAACTGAATCTCAAAATCATACGAAGCCAACTTCGTCGCGTATCTTTGCAGCCTACTAGCGGCCGTCTGCGGAAGCCCAAATTTTGGTCCAAAAATGAACGTCAGAGGCTTATGGTCCGTCTTAATGATGAAGTGACGACCATAAAGGTATTGATGGTGTTTAGTGACACCATTAATGATCGCTAGTGCTTCCTTGTCTAATTGACTGTAAGCTCGCTCAGCCGCGTTAAGTGTACGCGAAGCGAAACAAATTGGACGCTCATCACCGTTCGGATAACGATGGGATAACACACTGCCAATGCCATATGAGCTGCTATCGACTGCGAGGACCAATGGAAGATCAGGATTATAATGAACCAACACGTCACTTCCGGCTATGGCTTTTTTTGACACTGTGAAAAGCCGTCTCACAGTCGTTTGTCCAGGTCCAAGTACAGTTTTTTCGCAATAGTTGATGCAACGGATGCAAAACCGTGCTAAGTCGCGGTATAAACTTCGCGTAATAATTCACTAAGCCAAGAAAAGATCGCAGTTGCGTGACGTCAGTGGGGGGAGGTGCATCAGTTATTGCTTTAATCTTACTGGGATCTGGATGTAAGCCGGTTTTATCAATTATAAAACCAACATAGGTAATACTGTTTTGCATGAAAGCACATTTTTCGAGTTTAATCCTAAAACCGACATCGCGTAAGCGACACAAGACAGCTTTCAAGTTCGCGATGTGGTCAGCCCTATCTACCCCAGTGACCGCAATATCATCAATAAAACTGACCACGCCTTTAAGCCCTTTCAACGTCTCTTCCATAAATTTTTGGAATTTTTCGGGGATGCATGTCAGGCCAAACGGCGTGCGTAAATAAACATATGTGCCTACGTGCGTAGTAATCGCCGTACAAGCTTGAGAATCCTCATCTAACAATAATTGTTGGTATGAGTTCGTAAGGTCAATTTTTGAGTATTTATCACCACCACTAAGAGCTGCAAACAGTTCTTCGATCCGAGGCAGAGGATAAGGTTCCCTTATCAATTTAGGATTAACAGTGACCTTATAATCACCACAAATACGCAAATCGCCAGATTTTTTTAAAACAGGTACTATGGGTGTCCCATAGTCAGAGTATTCTACTTTCCGAATCGTACCCTCTGCCTCCAGTCGTTCAAGTTCAAGTTCAACCGGGTTACGTAATGCTAAGGGCAACGACCTCGCCTTTACATACACAGGCGTGTTATCTTTCAGTCTCAATACAATTTTTTTAGTGCAAGTTCCTAGGCCCGGGGCGAACACAGTGGGAAATTCTCGTTTCAACTCCGCGACTAACTTATCTTCCGATAAATTCATCATCATCTCGCTGATGTGGATACTATCAATATTAAGGCGTTTAAGCCATGACCGGCCCATTAATGGCGGTCCTCCGTTCTTAATAACGTACAATTTGAGATTTCTCGCTGCGTAGGCCCCCATTAATACATCGACAACAATATAACCTGCCGCTTCGATTAAAGTGCCCGTATATGAATGCAACCTAACATTAAAGTTTACCATCGGCAAATTAGAATAATGTTTTTGGTAATACTGCAAGCTGATAGCTGATAACTTACTGCCAGTGTCCAGTTCGAAGGTTATTGACTTGCCACTCACTTTTGCTTGCACTACGTAGGGTTTATCTTCTTTATTACATACCCTTAAATTATAAAACTCACATTTCGATTCGGTATCACTTTCACTCTCACTTTCGATATAGTGTTGCCCCCGCCGCGGGGCCGCGTACGACCTATCCTCCGCCGTGGAGGTGCGTTTGCACATTGCTTTCAAGTGCCCTTGTTGCCCGCAGGCCTTACATGTATACTTTTTAAACCGACAATCACTCTGGTGATGATCCTTATAGCCACACCGCCAGCACGAGTCCGCGCCAGATGCGCGGGCGCCGCCGCCGCGGCCCCGTCCGCTCTGTCCGCTCGCGCCGGCCGGCGCCACGCGGTGGAGCGGCTCGGCCGGCCCGGCCGAGCTCGCTGCCGTCAGCGCTTCGCCGCCCGAGCTGCTCCTTCTGGAATGCTGTTCCGCCGCCTCGAGCGCAAACGCTATCTCCACCGCTCTTTTATAAGTGAGACTTGGCTCTGCGAAGAGTCGCGACCGCAATTCGTCGCTAATAAGTCCCGACACGAATTGGTCGCGCAAATTTTCTTCCAAGTTCCTTTGGAAATTACAAGTACTTGCCAAATGTTTCAACACTTGCAAGTAATCGCTTAGACTTTCGCCAGCACACTGCCTTCTAAGGCGAAATACGTGGCGTTCCGCAATCTCGGAACGCCTCGGCTCGAGATGTTCCCCGACGATTCTCACTAGCTCCGCATAACTCTTCTGATCCGGGTGGTCGGGAGCACAAAGATCGCACATGAGATCATATGTAGGCTCCCCGACGACCGTCACCAAGGTTGCCACGTGCAGTTCAGGTTTGATGTCGTTCAAGGTTATGAACGACTCTAAGCGTCTAATATATGCCGACCACTTTTTACTCGCTAAATCAAAGTGTTCGATTTTTCCAATCGGCATTTTGACAGAGGTTCACTACACAGTCACACGCGAACAAATTAATACTATAATTCTGGATTTACTCGTCGCCAGTTGAATATTTGGGCGGAGCGAGTAGTCAAAGACATAGTCCGGGACACAACTGATTTATTTCTTTCAACTAACTTAAATCTACCTTACATCTAACTTAATACTATTACCTACCTACATACCCCACAGTATGCTAGTCAGCCGCGGCGCGCCGTAGTGATGAACGAACGTGTGGGTTTGTAACTTGTAAGCGTGAGATATTTACGTTTTTATGGTTCCTCTTTTACTACGTAACCATAAAAACATCAAAAACGCAATGTTATGTATTTTTATTAAACACTTCCTTTTTAATTCACAACGAATTTATTTTATGTTCTTAAAGAAGCCTTGGTGGTCTAGTGGTAATGACACCCGCCTCACAATCGTGTGGTCCTGGGTTCAAATCCCGGACCTGTACCAATGAATTCTTTGGAATTTATGTACGGAATCTAACACCACTGGCTTTTCGGTGAAGGAAAACATCGTGAGGCAACCTGCATACGTCCAGAGAAGAAATTCAACGGCGTGTGTGAATCCACCAATCCGCACTGGGCCAGCGTGGTGGATATGGCCCAATCACCCTTCGTGGGTAGGCCTACGTCCTGTAGTGGACTATCAAAAAGGCTGTTACAGTACAGTAGGTACAGTTTTAAAAAAATATTTCTAGAATCCGTTGGAACCAATTAAGCAACGTTCCGCACGGTCAGTATTTGTATGGGTGACCGCGGTCGGCCTTTTTCTAACTGAGCGCTACCGTGGCTCGGATAACATGTTAAATTGTAGGTCCCGGTTGTTTTAACCGTTTAGCCAAGTCAGAGGCATTCAGGCGGCCTAAAAACTCTGACACCAGGGCTAGCCAGCCGGCCTATACGAACTTAGGTACTACATAAATCACGAATAACCTGCGTTTCATTCCATATCGGTCATAGCGATAAAAAATCTAATTAACTTTCCAAATTTTATTACGTACTGATAGCGCAGTCTCGAGAGTTCGAGCTCGTATTTTGATAGTTCAAGTATGTTTAATGTACATGACGGAGTGAGACAGCATGGTTGGTTTTTGTAAAAGCAACAGTGATGATTTTAAAGTGGGTATCACCCGAATGGGGTCGCACGTGGCAACACTGCAGGCTTGTGTCGGAATGAAATGATTTGACAGATGGGCGAGAAACGTGATGCCATTCCGCACGCAAGGCGGACTGCTCCCGTGCCAATCCATTAGCTTTAAAATCCGTTTTCATCCTCGAAAATTCTCGTTAAATTGATTACCAAGTGGTACTAGGTCAATAAAACCACCCGTCGCAGTAGTACAGAGTGTTTATTTGGTGAGATGGACAACTGGAGACCGCCGGCAAGCCGTACCGATGGATGGCCCACAAATAGCGATGGCGGGTGCTTTACACGATTAGTCTTAGTCCCCGACATACATATTTAGTATGTACTGTACTAGCCTTTTTAGGGTTCCGTACCCAAAGGACCCTAGGAAAAACGGGACCCTATTACTAAGACTCCGCCGTCCGTCCGTCTGTCCGTCTGTCACCAGGCTGTATCTCATGAACGGTGATAGCTAAACGTTGAAATTTTCACAGATGACGTATATCCGTTGCCAATATTAAAAACAGAATATTTTTTTTTTCCATACAACAAACCTGAATTTTTAGCCGTTTTTCGCTCGATATTAGTAACGGTAACAGGTAAAAGTCTGAAATATTCACAGAATATTTAATTGTATGTTTATTTCAATAGTTAATTATTAAATAAAAAATAAATAGTTAAGGAGGGCTCCCACACAGTATGGAACCCTCCGTGCGTGAGTCCGACTCGTACTTGGCCGATTATTTTAATTGTCCACTGCAGGACTTCTTAGTATTTAGTATGTACATTGCAATAACCTTGAAGATAATATAAAACTTGAGCATATATTTGAATTTATTTACATACAGTCGTTATATACAGGGTTATTTGCTAGCTCCTGTAGTAAGCCGAACGGTATTTTCATACTCATATAAGCAAAAAATTATCGGCCAAGTAGGAGTCGGACTCGCACACGGAGGGTTCCGTACTTTATGGGAGCCCCCCTTAAATATTTATTTAATTTTAATTTTGTTATTTATACGACTACTGAAGTAAATATACAAATAAATATTTTGTGAATATTTCAAGCATCTACCTGTTACCATCATTAATATAGAGCGAAAAACGGGTAAAAAATCAGGTTTGTTGTATGGGAGCCCCCCTTAATTATTAATATTATTCTGTTTTTAGTATTTGTTGTTATAGCGGCAAATTTCAGCCTTCTAGCTATAACGGTTCATGAGATACAGCCTGGAGACGGACATACAGACAGACGGACAGCGGAGTCTTAGTAATAGGGTCCCGTTTTTGCCCTTTGGGTACGGAACCCTAAAAATGTAATGGAAAAAATTAAATCACCCTTGGTTGGTTGTTGGTGCAAAGGATGTCTATCGCTATTCAGCTCAGTAATGCTGCTAGCATTGATCATCATCATCCAGAGCCTTCTTTATCCCACTGCTCGGTATAGGCTTTTCTCTTATATTGCCTTATGCTTTAGCATTATGATATATATTTGAATTTTGTAATTTAGTATTTTTTTGTATTATTTTTGACATGTAAGTATTGATTAATCAAAGACCTTGCACAAATACAAGGTCTTTGTGTTTAATTAACCGACTTCCAAAAAGGAGGAGGTTATATGTTATGCATCTTTTTTGTGTATGTTCATCGATAATACTCGTAGCGCCAATTGTGAACCGAATTGAAAAATTATTTTTTAGTTCGAAAGGGTATACTCCCGAGTTGGGCCCATTTAAATTTTACAGAAATCGTCTGAGCCGTTTTTAAAAAAACCAACAATAATGTAAGCTATTCGAGCGAAATATCCGAATTTTGTACACGATGGAAGGCGGTTTTGCCATTTTTTGTGATAAATAATTATTTAAATCATATTCTACCTTATTATCGAATAACAACAGCTTATATACTAAATTATATCCACACATTGTGATTTATCTAAGTCACGTAAAACATCTAAATCACGAACTAGTTACTTATCTAAAACATTCCATCGAGCTGCAACAGTACTTCCCCCTTGGAAAAACCGGCCAAGTGCGAGTCGGACTCGCGCACCGAGGGTTCCGTACAAACCTGCAAGGTTTACAAAGTTCGTTCATTACGACAAAAAAAGTAATAAGTTTATATTTATTAAAAAATATAATATTTTGTAATGTAACTAAAAATTTAAGGTTTTCGGAATTTTTCCTTTATGTGTGCTATAAAACGTTGCTTCATGCCAAATTTCAAGATTCTAGGTCGACTGGAAGTACCCTTTAGGTTTTGATTCCCTTGCGAGTACTTGCGAGTTTCAAAATATGCAGCTTAAATTGCTATTTCTTTTGATTGCGTTGACATAGAAGTTTGATTTTGTTACAGCTTAAAGGTATTATAGACCTGAGTATTTGGTATGAATTTCAATTTAATACCTCTACGCGTTTATGAGGAAATGGGTAGTAAGGTTAAAATTATTAAAAAAATATATATTATGTGATGTAACTAAAAATTTATGGTTTTCGTAATTTTTCCTTTATCTATGCTATAAGACGTTGCTTCGTACCAAATTTCAAGATTCTGAGTTCACGGGAAGCACCATGTAGGTTTTGATTCCCTTGCAAGTGTCGAAAATTTGCGGCATAAACGGCTGTATCTTTTGATTGCGTTGGCTTAGAAGTTTGATTTTTTCACAGCTTCAAGGGACAGTAGACCTGAGTAATTGATATAAATTTCAGCTTCATACCTCCACGCGTTCCTGAGAAAAAGGGTCTTGACAGACGGACGGACGGACAGACGGACAACAAAGTGATCCTATAAGGGTTCCGTTTTTTCCTTTTGAGGTACGGAACCCTAAAAATGTAATATAAGTATATTCACAAACAATTATTACCTAAAACTAGTCAAACCAAAACTAACAAAAATCCTATCGTTTATGTCGCAGAGATCTTGCTTACTTCTGTTTGTGTACATGAAAGATTGTTTTAGAGGTGGTATGGGACAGGCTGCGGATGCCCAATCCTGAGTGAAGCTCACTTCACATCTGCACGAGGATTGGGTTATCCGCAGCTTGTAGCTAACGTCACAGCCGTTAACATGTTTGATTCGACCTATAACTGTTTATATACCGTAGAGATCAGAGGGCTTAGTACAAGTTTACACGTAAATTGAAACTACAGTAGTTTCCGCATGACTCCATACATTTTTGTACAGCGCCCCTGGCGGTAACGAGGAAGAACTAACAGAAATGTATGGAGACACGGAAACGCACAAGGTTTAGTAAGTAAACTATACAAAACCTGTATCAAAGGCGTTTCGTTTGTTCCATACTATATTTTTGCTAGTTCTTACATGATTACACCAGTGAAGCTGTACAAAAATATATGGAGCCACCTTTTTTTTTTTTTTTTTTTTATTTTATTTATTAGGCTTCACATTGATAACTGCATCAAAAAAAACATCAATTACTTAAATACTAACTTATACTAAATGCGTCATCTTTCTAAGGAAGCACCACATGCAATAATTATACAAAGTAGCAAAAATATTACTAAGCTCGTAACTTAAAATTACAGTTTTACAAATTATTAGATATTATTGGTTAAATTATTAATTGTGTGCTGTAAGAAGAGCGAACCTTCGATCAAATATCTATAGAGTCACAATCGTGCAAAAAAAGTGTCCGAGCCAAAACCCTGCCCAAGGTACGTAGTGGGCAGACTTTTTAGTTAGTCGTAAGGCGATTGCAAACCAACTACAACGCTGCGCGATGCCTAAGTGTTCGGTAACAAGCACTATTTACTCGTAGGTGTCATAAGGTCGAGATTCGAGAAAACGGGTCATTGTGAATTATCTAAGTCGGTATGTATGACGGCGCTCGGACATTTTTTTGATACTTTCGCTTTGGGACTGTGGCTCGGTAGATATTTGCTCGAAGGGAGCCACATAAAATTGTAGTATCCGTATACGTATAAACTCATACTAATTCTTGTATAGTGACATGTCTTAATTCACTATCTTTTGTATCTGACCCATGGCCCAAACGTCTAGTATGAGACTACTAAATGTTTATCATTAATTATTAGACACAACAGTTCACTATCTGTTTTTGTTGTATGTACAACAAAGTCAATAACATCACAACAAAACAACAAAATCATTAAAAGCTGTTTAAATATAGTCATTTATAATTGCCGATATAGTTGATTTATTATATACTAGACGACCCGCCCCGGCTTCGCACAGGTGTATTATACATATAAACCTTCCTCTTGAATCACTCTATCCATTAAAAAACCGCATCAAAATCCGTTGCGTAGTTTTAAAGATTTAAGCATACAGACAAACAGACAAAAAATAGCGACTTTATTTTATACTATGTAAGGATAAGGATACCTACTCGTTTATTTTATATTATGTATAAGTAGGTTATTAATAGAATTATTTATTAGAATGTATGTTGTTTAAGTAAGTATATTTATCACTTTCATGCACATTGCACACCCCGTCGCCTATACCTTTTCGTTAATCCTTAACTTGTAACGGTTGCCTGGAAGAAATTGCTTTTTAGCGATAAGGCCGCCAATTGTAACACTTGCTTGAAGTTTCTAGTTTAAGTTTTCCTAGTTTATTTAAGTTTTGGTGTGTCAATAAAGAATTTATCTATCTATTCTTTTGCAAAGTTTTTTCTTCATAGTAGGGTTACATTTGGCCACCAACTCGCCTGATGGAAAGCGATGATGTATGTAGACCTAAGGTGCGTTCGTGTTGGGCTCTGTGGCGTTTTTAGCATTTGCAAAATTAGCGTTAACGTACGTAAGTTAACGTTAACCGTTCGGTTTGGGAATTTCGCCCATTTCGCCAATAACGCAACTTTTGCTCACTACCCAAAACGAACGCTAAACGTCAAACTCTATACCTACGTCAGAAAACGATCACAAAGAACCCACCTCCGCAAGTGAGTTAAAAGTGGCAGTTCACGATGGCATTTTTAGCTGTTTTTTGACCGACGAACCAAACCGGAGGAGGTACTCAATTCGACGCGTATAGGTATATATATTTTTTATGTATAACCACGCAGAACTTTTTTGTAGTAGTCCGATTTCAATAATTCTTTTTTTATTGGAAAGAGTGGATGGATACATCCATCAGCCATAAAAAGTCCACTGCTGGACATAGGCCTCCCCTATGAATCTCCAATAAGACCGGTTGGTAGCGGCTTGCATTCCAGCGCGATCCTGCGGTCTTAATGAGGTCATCCGTCCACCTTGTGGGTGGACGTCCTACGCTGCGCTTGCCGGTACGTGGTCTCCACTCGAGAACTTTTCGACCCCATCGGTCATCAGTCCTCCGCGCTATGTGTCCTGCCCACTGCCATTTCAACTTGCCAATCCGCTGGGCTATGTCGGTAACTTTGGTTCTTCTGCGAAAGCTTATTAATAAGGCCCATAGTAAGAGACCACGTTTCAGTGCCATAAGTCATCACTGGCAACACAATTAGGTACCAATCTGTAGATATTTTTTTATTTCTTTAAAACGGAAAGGTTAAAGTTACTGACAATAACAATTACTCATTAAACAAGTATGCTATTTGTAGTGTTACATTAATCTGTTTATAAATAAGTATGATTACATTGTTATACCTATACAATCATTTCGGATCACTGAGTCTCGTAATGACATAAACACTCCTTATAATTAGTATATATTTCAGGAAAGATCGAATGATGACTTTATTTTTGCATCGAATATGCAAACGTAATATGCTTTACAATTGTATGCAATGATATCATGTATTGTATGATTGTTGGTCTGTTAAGAGTTACCTCTTAAAGAAATTAAATTATTTGTTAAACATTTTTTACCTTAGTCGATGAACGGTTAGCTGTTATAAAATGATTTTCACACACTACAAAATATAACAAAATACCTGTAGTATTTTACCGTGATGGTATTTTATTTTGAAAACGTGTAAGAGCTCGAGTACATTTTTTTAAAGACCGAGATAACCCATTACAGTTGATACAGTTGATTATTTTAAAAGAAGTTTTAATGTCGTCACTGAATTCTACTGCATTTTGAAAAGTTTTGAATCCCAGCTGGGCAAATATTTGGATAATCTATTGTTGGTCTATTAGTTGCCCTTGTCATTCGGTGCGTAGCACCCTCGGCACGGAATCCAAGTGATGGCATCGACTGAAATGTTACATATTTTATTTACAGAATTGCATCAGACATCTAATTTTCGTCGAGCAACCAAAGAAGAAGTCAACAGCAGACTGTATCGATGAGCTTCGCAAATCGCTGGATATTTTGAACTCCAACGTGACGTCACTTCGAGGAGAAATCCAGGCGTCGACGCAAGCGCAGGCTTCCAGTGCGGTCCGCTCGCAACTCGACAGCATCAAGTCTGATATAGCATCGGTTAAAGGAATCATGCTCAATAGGTAAGGAGCTGAGGTTACTTATACCGCTCCGTACGCGTGCCGCCAATAAAGTAGTCTTCATAGCATAGCGCTCACTACGTTGCGTTATTAGCATAGTGCTTGATGCGTAGCGTTCGTAGCGAAGTGCTCAATGGTACATAGCGTAACGCTCATAGCGCAGTGCTCGAAGCGTAGCGTTCTTAGCTAAGCGCTCGAAGCATAATGTTCATGGCGTAGTGCTCGAAGCGTAGCGTTCATAACGTAGAGCTTATAGCGTAGCGCTCGTAGAATAGCGCTCATTACGTAGTGCTCGAAGCGTAGCGTTCATAACGTAGCGCTCATAGTGTAGCGTTCATAGCGTAGCCCTCTTAGAATAGCGCTCATAACTAAAGGTGTTCCCAACGGCTAAAATCGCGAAATCGAATATATTGAATATGCGAAAATAAAATCGCCTAATATTTTATCTGCTATAATATTTTTAACAGGTCCGTTCCGTATTCCAAATTTTAGCGAATGCACTATGTCATTGTAATAAGGTTGATTTTTGAAGTGATATTATTTTCAATTCAGGTCATGCGTTATCATCTAGCGACATCTGTTGATGTTCAGAGGGACGACTTAGATAGGTGTTGACTCAAATAGTGTTGTATCAAACTCATTCGAGACTTGAGTTGTTTTTCGAGGACTAGGACTCGAGTCGTTAGAATATGAATCCGAGTCATCATCCGACTGAAATAATGGTTGCTTAGTACGTAATAAATCAATAATTTGTTCATTGCTATTTTATTTACTTCAAACTATGGATTTTGAGTCTTTGAGTCCTTTTTGATATTAAAGTCTTTTTACAAAAGACTCAAAGTCACTCAAATTTTCTTTCTTTCTTACGTAAAACGACATAGACTCGAGTCTTCAAAAACAGCTCAAGTTCTATTTAATAAGACTCCAAGACTCGAGTCTCTTAGTACATACAAGTACAACACTATCGATCGCACTCTATTGTATAATATTTGAAAACTACGCTAGATGGGTAAGTGCCAGCTATGTATGTGTGCGTGGCGCTGGCAGTGGCGAAAAATATTATAGCAGGTCGCGGACTCGCGGTATGAATAATTATCGTTCGTTAGTGCCAGCTAAGCTATGTTGCGTGGCGGACGGCAACAGGCGGGCGAGTGGCGAGCGAAAAAAACCAGGTTAAAAATATTATAGCAGGTCGTGGTATGAAAAATTAGCACGTTGAATATGCTAAATTTTGCTAGCAGTGATTTTAAACTGCTAACAAATATAACGAACACCTTTACTCATAACATTCATAGTGTAGTGCTCGAAGCGTAGCGTTCATATCGTAGAGCTTATAGCGTAGCGCTCATTACGTAGTGCTCGAAGCGTAGCGTTCATAACGTAGCGCTCATAGTGTAGTGCTCGAAGCGTATCCCTCGTAGAATAGCGCTCATAACATTGATAGTGTAGTGCTCGAAGCGTAACGTTCATAACGTAGCGCTCATACCGTAGCACTCACACGTAGTGCTCATAGCGTAGGCATTATGTTATTTATTATGAGGCGTTATATTCAGCAGTGAATCTCCTCAGGCGCTGAGAGAATATGAAATCGCTGCAAACATAGTTCCATAGGGTACTTTATAACCGTAACTTACCAACAGGATCAGACGTGAAGCAGACGATCGCAGGTCACTGGAGAACTCTTTGATCACCGATGAGCTGTCAGCACGGTCAGTTTTAGGATGGGTGACCGTGGTTGTTATGGTGTGGTGGTGGCATTCACTGCTGAGCGCTACCTTGGCTCGGATGACACGCGAAATCGTAAACTCGCTAGAGGTGTAGGTTGCAAGTTGCAATTGCGTGTTCAGAAAACTATATGGTTTTCTGAACCAAAAAAAATATTTACTGTTATTTGAATGGGGTTTTGACAGCTTTAGGAGCCCGTGTTTCATTCTCATGTGTACGTTTATGTATAAACATCAGCTCGTGCCAAATAACTAAAACCAAGATGGCGTTCTCTGCGCATCTTTAGTATCATCATCGCACTACGCTGTGAAATAACATACCCCTTTCAAAAGAGATTTAAAAATAGTCTTTCGTGTAAGATTTTCTAAGCAGCGCGAGCTGCATGTGTAGCGTTTTCATTTATTTGTTCAAGAGTGTCTGGGGTGTGTTAACATGTTGCCTGGTTACCATACAAGCAATCTAGCTTTCTTTTTTGTGGCCTTCTAAGTTTTCTATCCTTCAATTCAATCCAGGTTATTCATAATCTAAAAATTAACTTTGAGTACCTAATACCGCCATTTCTCCTGGCAGTCTTAATCAGATCATAATTTTATCTTATGGGTGGATGTTTTACATTGATACGTGCAAGCTGCATACTATCCTATTAGAAATCTACAGAAGATGTCTGTGTATAGGTACTTATTTACTTTTTATCTTGAAAAATCAAAGGTTCTTATGGGATAGCACAAAAGTCAAAATTTCACACGGGAGAAGCCGCGGCCAATAACTAGTAAATAATAAAAATAAAGTTCCCTTACATTTTTTGCAAAGAAAATGACCTACAAACAATTGCTGTAAACTTTTTATTACATAAAAGAATAAAAATGGATCATATTGTAAGCTAACGATAAAAATTTAAATTGTTTTCAGAAATCAATTCCCCTCCCTAAAAAGCCGAACAGAACCTCCATCGATCCCCGCGTGGCAGCGGCAAGCAGAAGAAGCTACCACAGACGCGGGAGAAGAGAAGAAGAAGCTCAGAAGGAGCCCGCGCTCCGAGTCCGGAGGCTCCAACTCCAGCGAGGGCGAGCAGGCCACCAAGAACAGCGACAGCAGCCTCGAGATTATGTAAGTTAGTACTCTTATTTTTTTTAAAATTGGTTCGTGCATTATTTGTCGCGAAAACGGTAACACTGTCATCTGTCACCGGGTGTCAACGTCACTGTCAAATGGGCGAATCCCCGCCCAAAACTCATAAAAATAATATTTCTCGTGCAATAATATTTCTCTCGAATATAGCAACACTGTCATCTGTCACCGGGTGCCAACGTCACTGTCCAAGGAGTGAGTTCGGGACCCCGTCTTTTTTATAAGCTTTGGTTTTTCGGTGAAGGATTCGTGAGCAAGCCTGCTTGCCATGTTTTAGTTTTGTGATTATATTATTTATCCATCCATCAGCCGTAAGACGACCACTGCTGCACATAGGCCTCCTCTATAGATTTCCAATAAAGCCGGTTGGAAGCGGCCCGCATCCAGCGCGTTCCTGCGATCTTTATTATATCGTCAATTCACCTAGCCGGTGAACGTCCTACGCTGCGCTTGCTGGTCCTTGGTCTCTATTCGAGAACTACGTCACCATCGGCCATCTGTTCTCCGAACTAAGTATGTGCCCTGCCCACTGCCACTTTAATTTCCTAATCCGCTGGGCTATGTCGGTAACTTTGGTTTGTCTGCGGATCTCCTCATTTCTGATTCGATCCCGCAGAGAGACACCGAGCATAGCCCTCTCCACATAGCAAGTTGGGCTACCTTGAGCTTATTCAAAAGGCCCACAGTAAAAGACCACGCTTCAGTTCCATTTGTCATCACTGGTAACTGATAATCTATTATGATGTGCTCTAATACTAAGCAAGTTCGTAAATGCCGGGTGGCTATAGCCCTGGTGTTAGAGTTTTTAGGCCGCCTGAAGGCCTCTGTCATGGCTAAAATGTTAGAACAACCGGGACCTACAAATTAACGTGTCATCCGAGCCACGGTAGCGCTCAGTTGGAATATGCCACCCGCGGTCTCCCATCCAAATACTGACCGTGCGGAACGTTGCTTAATTTCGGTGATCGCTGACAAATACTTAATCAAACTACGCTACGAGCGCTACGCTCTTATACTTACATTGTCTTATTTTTTCCTAATTCCCTATACTAACGGCATAGATTTTCCAATTTCTTCATACGGCAGTATTTTCTATTGTTTTATAGAGGCATAACGTACGCACAGGCCTCTGGCTCTCAGTCTTGGCAAGGGGAAGCATTCCTCGAGGCCAATCTTCAAAACACAAAGTCGGTAGTTGAAGGAGATGGTTGATTATGAAGTACCTGTACCTGCCTTTTTTTTAATAGTCCACTGCAGGACTTAGGCCTACCCACGAAGGGTGATTAGGCCATATTCTCCACGCTGGCTCAGTGCGGGTTGTTGGATTCACATACGCCAGAATTTCTTCTTAGGACGTATGCAGGTTGCCTCACGATGTTTTCCTTCACCGAAAAGCGCGTGGTGTGAAATTCCGTATATAAGTTCCGGAGAATTCATTGGTACGGGACCCGGATTATGATGACTAACGATGTATGTTTATCTCTTTCCAGCACATGAAGGTCGTTGTTCGTGGTGGCTTCCATTAGGCTAGTGGTCCGCTGGACGCGCGTGCTACGTCGCGCCACGCACACGGCAGCGTGCCGCGTGTACACTGTCAATATTACTCTCTATACCTACACCGAGTAGCGGCACCATCTTGTACAATACTACAGTTATACAGGGTCATAGGTATTAAACGCAAAACCTTTTAAGGACGGGTCTAGTACATCTAGACAAACAACTTTTTCAATGAGTTACTTTTTATGATAAACATTTCAAAAATTCGTCGCGGATGCAGGATTCGAACCTTGCGTCTTCGGATCACTAGCCCGACGCTCTGGAACACTGAGCTAACCCGCTTTTAACAACTTTTTTACTACGACTTTTGAAAATTCGCAAAAAAAAATTCGCTTCTCCATACATTTTGCCGCGTGTTGACGAACTTTTTATATGAAAAAGCTGATTTTTTTTCTTCGTCATTTTCCAAAAGTCCTAGAACAAATGTTGTTTGTTTACATGTACTATACCCGCCCTTAAAAGGTTTTGCGGTTAATACCTATGACCCTCTATATAACAGTACCGTTTGGGTTTATGCAATCGATCAGCGCGCTAAATTCTAATTTTCTTGGAATTTTGGCCACACATCATATGCTTACGAAAACCCATTTTTCGGCCAAGTAATGTGAACGAGGGACATAAACCAAAATAGTGATCAGTCTATTTACAAAAGTGGATCACTGATTTTCACTTTCATTGACTTTTTTTGGAAACAAATGAGTAGTTTATCTGTAAATGCAAAAAACCCAAAAAAGAATTTCACGTGCTGCCAGAGAGCATACGCTTTTAGACAACTGTTTTATACTTTGCTAATATGAACTTTGTGGTCGATTATTTTTCTTCTTGCTTTCTTCTTTTATCAACTAGCTAGTTGAATCTACTATGTTAAAGTTTTAGTGTAATACAGGGTTACTGTTCATAAATTAGCATCCTTTTAGGAGCTTATTATGTACATCAAAACTACTTTTGTTCAACGAATTTAATCAAATCTAAAAAAAATGCTATTCCGTAGAAAAATATCGTTCACCCTCGGCAAAATATATGGAACAGTTGTTTTTTGAGTTTTGACAAAAGCCGCAGAACAAAAGTTGTTAATTTTGATGTACAGAATAAGTCCCTAATAGGATGTTAATCAATTACCAGTCACTATAAAGATCTACTTATAAATTAACGCAATCTCTTGTTTTAATTAAAACAATACTCGTAGCTTGCAATCTTTAGTTCTATGATCTTTCCATCATGATGATAATTTCTACTTTATTTGTGAGCCCACAAAGTTCATATTAGAATAGCAATGAAAATAATATGCCGCTGCTCGTGTACTCTACTTTTTATTTTTCTGGAATAATAAATAAATATAGGCCGCGCAACACAAGTTGGCAGATGTGAAGTTAGCTACAAGCTGCGCAATAGCCAATCAACGCGTGGCTTTATGTGAGCTTCAGTAAGGATTGGATATTGCGCAGCTTGTAGCTAACTTCACATCCGCCAACTTGCCTGGCGCGGCCTATACCTGCTCTATTTTTTAATTAGATGAATTTATTATTCGATCTAAAACTTGCCGAGTGCTTTTAAATTAGTTACAATTTTCAGTCTAACTTGAAAATCATGATATTTTTGATCAGGATGTGTTTAGTTCAAATTTAAACCGACAATTTAGTTCATATTTTTGTTAGTTTTCATGCTATTTAAAACATGTGAGCATTTAACCAGCGTAGTGACCTCTAGAGGGTACTGTATCAGCCTTTTTTAATAGTCCACTGCAGGACGTAAGCCTACCCACGAAGGGTGATTGGGACCATATACACCACGCTGGCCCAATGCGAGTTGGTAGATTCACATACTCCATCGAATTTCTTCTACGGACGTATGCAGGTTGCCTCACGATGTTTTCTTTCACGGAAAAGCCAGTGGTGTGAAATTCCGTATATAAGTTCCAAAGAAACTCATTGGTACGGGACCGGGATTGAACCTACGACCTTAAGAATGACGGGCCAGTTTTACAACCACTAGACCACCACGGCTTTCGGCACCTCTTTAATTAAAGGCGAGATTAGTACAAGACAAACAACTTTTACTATGTGGTCAACCCCTAAATCGCGAAAAAAACAACGGGTTGCACTCCAGGAGTGCCGGAGGAAGTGAAAACTTGAACATTTATACCACACACGCACACTCGCGCAAGCGGCCTGCGCTGTCTTACGAATTTTCGACCAGGTCACGTGTCCTGAAGCGAGTTTGACATTTTTTGCAACATAAAGTGCACAGAGACGCTAAAGAAGTTTGCACTTAATAATTATTTTTTGTGAAAAATAGCACGACCGACTTTACCCGTGTACAGAATTCGCGAATATTTCGCACGGATCGATGTAGCATTTTCCACATTATTGTTGATTTATCAAAAACAGCTCAGCCGATTTCGATAAAATTTAAATGGGACCAATTTCGAAGTATACTCTATCCAATAAAAAAAGAATCATTGTAATCGTCCGATTACAATGATTCTAATTATACTTACTATTATAATTACTAGGAATAAACTTATGCGTGGTTAAATAATTCTAAGTATACTTACTTATTATAATTACTAGGAATAAACTTATGCGTGGTAATACATAAAAAAAAATGTATACGCGTCGAATTGAGTACCTCCTCCGGTGGTTCGTCGGTCAAAAATCAGCTGTTCCATACATTTTCTATAGAACAGGTGATTTTTAGGGTTCCTACCCAAAAGGGAAATACGGGACCCTATTACTAAGACTTCGATGTCCGTCTGTCTGTCACCGGGCTGTATCTCATGAACCATGTTAGCTAGGCAGCTGAAATTTTCACAGATGATGTATTTCTGTTGCAGCTATAACAACAAATACTAAAAAAAAAAATTAAGGAGGGCTCCCATACAGTACGGAACCCTCCGTGCGCGAGTCCGACTCGTACTTGGCCGATTATTATTTCACGAATTCAAGGTAGTAAAAGGTAGTAATAGTAAAAGTTGTTCATCTTGATGTAGTAAAGTCGCTCGTGTGAGGTTGTCGCAAGTTACCAGTGACCCTGTATGTATATGATACGTATTTTTGAAGTGCAAACTTTAGCGGTGTAGTGCACTTTATGAGATGAGTAAAAAAAAATCGCATCAGGACACGTGACCTGATCGAAAATTCGTAAGACGGCGGGAGAGTAGACCGCCGGCGCGGCGTAGGAGAGGTAGTTATATTCCCCTCTCTTTCTACCGCGCGGCGATAATGTATGCTTGATTCTACTGTTTCGTTTTAGCGGCTCAGAGCGCTTGCGCGAGTGTGTGTGTGTGGTATTGATGTTCAAGTTTTCACTTCCTCCGGCACTCCTGGAGTGCAACCCGTTGTTTTTTTCGCGATTTAGGGGTCGACCACATAGTAAAAGTTGCTTGTCTTGTACTAATCTCGCCCTTAATTAAAGAGGTGCCGAAAGCCGTGGTGGTCTAGTGGTTGTAAAACTGGCTCGTCATTCTTAAGGTCGTGGGTTCAATCCCGGTCCCGTACCAATGACTTTCTTTGGAACTTATGTACGGAATTTCACAATATATTTCACAATAATTATACAATTATTTACCAATAGGCTGAGTAGGCTGAAGCCTAGGGCGGCAAATTTCGGACCATTAATTTTATAATTGACAAAAATACAAGATTAATTTGTATACCTAAACATTATAAAATTCAACAGCCTACTGGCGGCAATTACGTAAATCCGCCACTGTACCACATAAATGATAATACTTTGTATGTTCAAGTTTTCACTTCTGCCGGCACTCCCGGAGTGCAACCCGTATTTTTTTTTAGTATGAAACAATATAATTGATTATTAGGGTCATGCTCAATATCCAGAATGCCAGACAAATTAAAGGTATGAAGCAAGTTTTAGTCGTTTTGTAGCTATATTTTCATAGTTCGTTCCCGGCTGTCAGGTGTGTATTGCCAAATATTGTTATTTAATTTTGTGTGATGGTAGCACTAATGGTACATAAGGTTTCATTGTAAATACTCTCATTTTATTATAATTGGTTTTTGAAACACTACTTTTATCTCAGCAAGAAATGTATTTCAAGTTAAAGCAAAAAATCGCCCATGAAATGTTATTAATTTATTAAAAATAATAATCGATGGGCAAGCTATCATAGATGTGTAATAATAGGCTTGTTTACTAAAAAAAATATAAATAGTCCGTCAAATAGATTGTCAAAAAATATTAGACACGTATTTTTTCTTTTGTTAATTTAACAAAAATTTATGAAGATGTAGCCCGTTAAAGTTCCGCGGGACGTCACTGACCGCTATTAAATGTGCCGGCTAGTGCCGTCACGAGCCCTCACTCTCAAACTTAGAAAAGGTTTATCTTTGTCACTAATTGTTCAAAAGACAAAAGAAAAATACGTGTCATATATTTTGTAATAATCTAACTGTCGGACTATTTATAATAATGATTTTTATTCCCAGGAAACATCTCTATTGACAAAAAATTAATCTCATGTGGTTATGACATCGGTGAAGGTCGATGTTCACCGGCTCTTGGACCATTACGCACGAATTCGGATCTCATTCGTTTCGGGCACGGTGAAGAATCACTGAAGGGTCCCGCAGACAGCTGCGGCCTACTGTTCCATTAATCACAATGGCCGAAATGTTTAGGCCTAATTTCACCAAACCATGTTAAATATTTAATGCCTTGTTAAACATATTAACAGATTGTTCAAGTTATTAATTGTCCCGCCATGCGTTAATGGTTTGTTAATTCTCTTGACAAGATGTTAAATCTAATCACTGATTTCGAAGTCTATTATAAAGTTAAAAAATGCAAGTGGAGTCCCCGAGGACAACAAGGCAGCGTTAAACGTTTAACGCAACCTTGTTGGAAGTCGCATTACAAGTTTCACTTCAACAAGCTTTTAGATGACACATCTTACTCATGTCAAAAGATCAATCGAATATATTCAGACTATTAAAATAAAATATAGCTCGGGTTGCATTAAAATCTTAGAGAGTGATCGTCATTTAAAATTGGTCGCATAGCATAACATGTCAAATACAAACGGTTCGATTAAGTCGTATTACAATGAGAACGAACAAAGAGTGAACAATTTGCTTAACATGGTATTTATTAAGGGTCCGTTATATTTTCTTCTTAGGACGTAAAATGATCTAACAGTCCTGTTATTTTTAAAGACCCATTAGCTAATGCTTCATTAAGACTTAATGAACATGGTACAATGAAATCATACCTTGTTAACTAAAGATTTATGATTGGTTTTTGTCTAGGCCGCAGCAGTCTAGGGGACGCTAAACGTAAGGTGAGATTCAATAACCACTGGACTCAGACCTAATAAAAAAACACAAGACAGAACGTCGTGAACAGATAAGTGAGGCCGGTTTTTCATACATGTGGTGAGTGCGTCGGTGTTGCGCCGCCATAGTTCGACTGACAATCCAAGGCGTAGTTCCCTTGTACGTATTTGTGTGTAATTAAATTGTGTCTGTACACGGCAAGGCGTAGTTTTGCCGGCCTTACTTGTTTTGTTCGCAACATTCTGTCCTATTTTTTTTATTTGGTCTGAGCTACTGGATTTAAAAGTTACTAGACTCATTTAAACTATACAGTCTAATGTATAATTTAGTTTAGGAAAGTTTTGAAGACTCCAAAAGTAGTGTTTCAAAAACAAGTCCTAGATTATAACAATCGCATAATCATGTTGTTTTCGCAAATGTTAAGTCATTAGTTTGTATTTGGTTGTATAGTTTGTTATGATTTATAGATTTTATTGGCACACCATTGGATAGTTTTATATGAAAAGTATTTCTTGGTATCTATTATAAATTTATTTTTAAAAGGGAAACTCGGAGTCTAATTTTCTCACAACTAAATGTATTGTACTACCGAAGTTTTAAAATTACATACCTAAAGTATAAAACAAAGTCGCTTCCCGCTGTCTGTCCCCATGTATGCTTATATCTTTAAAACTACGGAACGGATTTTGATGCGGATTTTTTTAATAGATAGAGTGATTCAAGGGGAAGTTTTATATGTATAATACACCTGTGCGAAGCCGGGCGGGTCGCTAGTTTCAATATGAAAAGAATTATAATGTTGGAAACCACACTAGTTTCCATAATAATCAAGAGTGGTTTCCCACATAAAAATTTTTACCCAGGTGTTCGCGATATATTTTAATGTATTATACCCTGTCTTACTATAGATTTATCGCATTTGGACTTTATCAAGATACCAACTACGCATAGCACTCTATGCGAGACCAGTCTGCGCGCTAATAATAATATAAAATATGTAATAAATTACATTTCAATAACGTGGTACAAGTAGGTGTGTGAAAATTAGGTTGTTGATTTAAGCCCTTAAAAATCCTATTTTATACTAAGTTACTACAAATTAAGTGACTCATAAAAATTGAGTTACAAATTATGTAATATAATGATTAATATTCACGGCTATAAAACGTAACATAAATAATGAGAACATAAAACTTCCACTGCTTTTTGTCTCTTTCTATTGATTTTAAATAGGAAAAAGACAACATATTGCATATTATGCGAAAATAGAGAATCGTCGAGGTATTACAAAAAGCTCTCATTAAAGTTTAATATTGACTGTTTTTACATCACATTTGAAAACTGTAGATGAGCAGTGTACGAAAAAAAACAAGGATGAACTTAAAATAGTATATTAGGCTCAATTATGAAGACGTCATCGTAAATTGAAACGTAAAAAGTGTTCTCTCTATCGAATGCCTAAAGTGAAGAAGAAACAGATATATGCTAATTAACTATTACAATTACGATGGCACCTTCATAATTGGGCCTAATGTCATGCCAAATTATGTCGTTGATTATATTAAATCGTGGTTCTTGTGGGAGGCCGATGCCATTTTAAGAAGCATTGTGACTTCATGTTTTCCATTTTGTCGTTCTTTTTGAAGTGAAAACTTCAAAAGAGGCGCTGTGCACTTTTTGGGATGGGTAAAAAAATTTAAACGCGCGTCAGGACACGTAAATGATCGAAAATTCGTAAGACGGAGCACTCTAAAAAATTTCTAGACGCGGCGACAAAAATCCCTTATCAAATGGGAGATTACTAGGGAAACTGAACACAGCGACTGCACAGACGCTTGAAAATATCAATGACAAAGGAACTTATACACATTTTTTGTTGCCCCGTATTAGCCCCCTTTGAGGTTTGAAACTATCACAAACATTGTAGATATGACAACGCTAACTGTCCCTATGATAAATCGCTATTACAAAGGTACTTTCACACTACGTTTTTGGCATTTTGTCATTTTGACCACTTTGCTTTGACCCCACGTTAAGGCATTGTTGCTTTTATAATATAAAATGTCACCATGTTCAATGGTATATTGTTTATTTGTCAACGTTGCGTTGTTACTGTGACAGAGTACGCTGTCCCTACGTCTACGGTGTATTGTCCCTGTGACAGTGTTTTGCTGTCCCTATGCCTACTCTGGGCGTTGTCGCTATGACAATGTATTCTGTCCCTACGTCTACGGTGTGTTATCCCTGTGACAGTGTTTTGCTGTCCCTATGCCTACTCTGGGCGTTGTCGCTATGACAATGTATGCTGTCCCTACGTCTACGGTGTGTTGTCCCTGTGACAGTGTTTTGCTGTTCCTATGCCTACTGGGCGTTGTCGCTGTGACAATGTATGCTGTCCCTACGTCTACGGTGTGTTGTCCCTGTGACAGTGTTTTACTCTCTCGACGTCTTAGGTAATACGTCTCTGCCACAAAGGTATTTTGTTTTTGGGTTTAGCCAAACTATGACTTAGCAACAACGTAAGTGCCCTCCCAGTCCCCACAAATCTCTAAGGTAAGGTGCGCAGATCCGATATGAAGCACCACCATGGGTCTCTGCTCTCTGTACAGCTCTTTGGGCACAGAGGCCAATAATAATGTTTCCTGCGCACCTGCGCACCCCACCTTAGCGGGATGTGGGTTGGGCGGCATTTACGTTGAATCTAAGTCATAGTTTGGTGAAACGCAAAAACAAAATACCTTCGTAGCAGAAGAGGCGTATTACTATAGACGTCGAGACAGCAATACACTGTCAGAGTGACAACACAACGTGGACCTAGGGACAGCAAAACACTGTCACAGTGACGGCACACTGTAGACGTTGGAACAACTTACACTGCCGCAGTGACAACACCCAGTGTACGTAGAGACAGCAACACCCAGTCTCCTTAAACGATGGCATCTACGGTAACCCTCTCGACTCTCGACAAATTGTCCGAAATATTTACAGCTGTGCACATCTATTACTGTCACAGCCTCTACATTTTCCGTCTGCTTCTCAGTGCATGTTGAACTATCCTTCGTTACTTTAATCGAACCTGTTTTACCATCCTTTCTCGAATCATCTACATAGCCAACAGGTTCCCAGGACTGAGAGTTCTGCTCGAATAACTCACTGTCGCATTGTGCTTCTATTTCCGTTTCGGGAATGTATTTGAGTTTTCTACCAAATTCTGAAAAAAAACGTAACATAATGTTTATAAAATCAAAATTGTATAAATGTTACTTATGTAAGGTAAGTAACATTTAAATAATGTAACTTAAATCTAAAAAAAAATATTATTAAAAAAAACTATTTTGATTATTATGATAAAAAACTTAAAAAGTTTACGCACATCTCTATAAAACAAGCCACTTACCCCCCATTTCCATAAATACGCTTATTTTGGCACTTCTAATCACGTAAAACAACGAGCCTGGCCGTTCACGTTAGATTTGGATTATCAACTAAAAGTATAAGAGCTTTACGACTGGTAGTTTGGTGATCTTGAGAGAACGACGCGACGAACACACCCAAACCAGCCGTAAGTATATAGAAGAGATGGCTACGAAAATCGAGAAGAAGATTTCTTGTCAATAATAGCCTATACAAGTACACATTATAATTATTATGTCGTACTTATAGTTACTGAATTATAATAAATTTCGACGCGATCCCGTTAGCTAACTTTGTCGTAGAGGCTTACCGGCTAAGTCGTAGTTACTAATTCAAAATAAAACTTGACGTCACATACAGTTGTAAAAACTATTCCGTAATTTTGTTCAAGTTGCTTGTGGACCAGCGTATAAGCTTATATTCTACCGTTAACGAATTATCTCGTCGTAACTACCTTCCTATGTCGTAGGAAATAAGCTAAAATAAAATTTGACGCTACGTACAAATTAAGAAATGACAATATTGTTAAAAAAATATTCTGTGATTTTGTTAAAGTTGCTAGTGAACCAGCGTTCAAGCTCACATTTTACCGTTAGCGAATTTTGTCATGGCAACTAACCTGGTTTGTCATATCCTCTAAAACGAAATAAAACTTGACGCCACGTACATGTCAAATATGAAAATAACTTTGTAAAAAAAGACTTTGTCACTGTGTCAAAGCTGCTTTTGAACCAGCGTTCAAGCTCACATTTTACCGTTATGGAACTCTGTCATAGTGACTACGTCCTATGGCGTAGTGACAAACTACGACAAAATAAAAAATAATCATGGACGCCACGTGCTCGGGAACCTAGGCGTAGTGACAAAAAACCGTTCGACAAAAAAAAATCTGATGCGGCGTTTAGGTTTATTAGAACAGACTGTTCAAAAGCTACGTCAGGAGCACAAAAAAAAACGACAAAGGAATTTAGCACCTTAGACGACTGATTTTTTTTTTGAGTGAGGGAGGGTAGATCGTAATATCCCCCTGTCTTTCTACCGCGCGGCAAAAATGTATGCTTGCTCCTGCTGTTTCGTTTAAGCGGCGCAGGGTGGTTGCGTGAGTGTGCGTGTGTGATATTGTATTTTACCACATAAATGATAGTACCTACTTTTATACTGATAAATAAAGCAATTCGCGAAGTTATACCATTCCAAAATATTCAAATATGCACAACGTTAATGTTCAAGTTTTCACTTCTGCCGGAACTCCCGGAGCGCAACTCGTAGCTTTTCTCTCATCTATGAATTAATGATGAATGAAAGAAATCACTTTACTATCAAAACTAATGATAATAATGAGTCTATTGATGGATTTTTCTTCACACATTGCTCATGTACACATTTCAACTCTAGTAGATACGCAGCCTTAAGGCAAAATAATACCTATTGAATGATGACACAATAACTTTATTAATAAAAATATTAACATAGTACAAAAATGATATGCATTTAAACACATTCAATAAGAATTTGCTCTTAGTCTCAGTATCTTCCTAATAATTACTAGATTTATTATTTACCCTGCATTTTGTACAAAAACGCATCACTGTGTTACTTCCATTAAGTTGCTCAGTATGTGTATTAGTAGTAATTGACCAATTTATCTGTTGGGTTGAATGGCGGTGTCACTATCGTTTTTCAGTACAACTGGGTCCACACTGCCCGAGTGCTTAGCCGAGGTTCTTATTCAGATTCAGATTGTTTCTTATTCATATTTCTCTCCCAGGCTCCCAGGTCCGCGTATCGTGTATTTTAAAACCCTTAGTACCAGTGACTAGGATATGTTTAATTTATATAATGCCCTCTTGCTAGCTTAGCATACGACCACGAAAAGAGTTTTGTCGACGTTTGAAGAACCGACAGTTATATACTTCACCATAACTCTGTCTCGTTCTGACACGTCGATAGAATTATTTCGTGGTCCGTATGCTAGCCCGGCTGGTCACGTTGTCGATTGAACTTCGTTTTGTACCTAAGTTATTGACTTTTGCAAATATTTGACGCAAAAGAGCCAGCAATAAAAGCAAGCAAGCTGCGTTTCTTCTCAATCATAATCGTCTCCATAGAAATAGACAAATAGTGATATTTTGCGATTAGTGAGATAAAAACAAATGTTCAATATCGGAAGCTAGAAAATGGTTGTATTCGATACAGCATTCCAAAATTGTAAAGTATGTTGTTCATCGTGATAAATAAACCAATGATAACTGCATTATTTCGTTTTTTTATTCTACCTATGGGCCGAATGAACCTGAATGGCATCAGTAATTCTGCGGAGTGAGCTACAGGGTGCGCAGATCCCCACTCCTTGCACTCCTGACATTGAATAAATTACTACTGTGCAATGACTTGTCTTAACAGACGCTATTAAGTTTGATTCAGCCTATGCTACTTTTCTACCTGTACTGTATACTAAGCGCCACACAAATCGGCGGATGGGAAGTTATGCGCAGAACGCTACGCAAAAGCCGAAATATAGGAATGCGCGGGAGCCAGAGACTCGCGCCGGGGCACACCCGCCCGCCAGCCTCATGCCTCCCGCGCGCTCCCTACTCCCGTGCACACATGCGCAATAATTAGCGAATCACGGCGAAGTGTCATCTGCGGCTTCTCATCCGAAGGTTTAAGCTATAATATAACCTTACCATAGCAAATGTTTATTTGATAAAATAACAAACAATTGAAAATAAAATAATATTTAATTATGACCCAACGACCGCCACTGGCGGACGTTGGCACTAAAAATATTAACTGGTGCTAACGTCCGCCACTGGGGGACGTTTTAGTGGCGGCCGTTGAGAGTATACCGCCGATTTGTGTGGCGCTTAAAAAATCAGCCTTTTAATGGTCCGCTGCAGAACGTAGGCCTGCCCATGAAGGGTGATTGGGCCATATCCACCACACTGGCCAAATGCGGGTTGGTGAATTCACATACGCCATCGAATTTCTTCTAAGGACATATGCAGGTTGCCTCACGATCACGATGTTCTCCTTCATCGAAAAGTGGTGTTAAATTCCGTACATTAATTCCAAAGAACTCATTGGTACGGGACCGGGATTTGAACCCACGACCTCACGATTGTAAGCATCACTACCACTAGATCACCACGGCCACATTTTTACCTACAACTCTTTGAAGTCTAACTTTCTTAACTTCTTATTTCAGTTTAAATTTTTAGTTGCACAGTACACGGGTACAGTATAGGTTAAATCATACAACTTGGCGGCTGTGATGTTAGCTACAAGCTGCGGGTAACCCAATCCTCGCGCAGATGGTAAGTGAGCTTCAGTCAGTGGGCTATCCGCCTTTTTATCGCGCTCTTTTCTTTGATCCGAAGTTTGTAGCTAATATCAGAGCCGCCAAATTGATTCAACCTATACGCGTAAATCTTTTTGAGGTCTCCGAAGTTAGGCACGAGCACAGCCCGGACACTCCGCGATTTTTCATACAAAATCTGCTGTCTTACGCACACTAACACAGTACTTACAGACAACACACATACGCACGGTCGCTACACGTGCATTTGTGTGCGGAACGTCTATGGCTGTCAGCGATCACCACAACGTGACGTCATGCCGCGTGAGTGAGACAGTTGCGTATTCAATTTGCAAAAATGAATACAAATCTAGTGCTTAAAAAAGTATATCAATTACTTAATTTGGAAGTATTTTAGCAAAAATTAACCGATGTAATTAATTTGAAAGAAAATATCAAGAGGAAGTTACCGAATAATGTAAAATAAGTTTCTTTTAGTTATCCTTAGGGAAACATTAAAATTTCTTGTTATGTTACGTATCATTGATATTCAACCATACACAGTATAAATCTTCCCTATTGTCACAGTCTAGGTAGTTTTTATTAGAAAATCCACCGGCCAGTGCAGCCCACACGCGGTGTACAAGCCTCGTCCGTGAAACGCGGGGTGGAAGTGAGGAAGACTCAAACAGGTGGGGGGTAACGAGTGGCCGTTCTATACGTAGTATTATTATATATTCTTTGGGCACGAGTACCGCGCTGCGCTGGCTGACACCTGGAATATACGTTCTACGCAGCCCGCGAGCTTCAGAGACCACATAAACTAAACATTTGCGCGAACTGTACCTACTATTGTAAGTCGCAATGCGAGACGGCTCTGCGTGCTAGCACTCGCCAACTTGAGAAAGGTCGCCGAACGCGACCGAAACTATAGTAGTGTTATGACTATACGTACACGTGAGTGAGTCCCGTTTTATATCGTTTAAAACGTGTGAAAACCACGTTAATTTCCATTGTAAAAAAAGTCGAAAGAACGTGTTTTCAGTGACTCTCTAAAAAAAAATCTCTAGACTTCGAGGAAATATCTATAGTCACAATCGTGCGATAAAAGTGTCTAAGCCAAAACCATGCCCAAGCTACGTAGTGGGCAGGCTTTTTAGTTAGTCGTAAGGCGATTGCAAACCAACTACAACGCCGCGCGATGCCTAAGCAAATAATATATAATAATACTACGTACCTAAGTGCTCGGTTACAAGCACTAATTAGGTGACATAACGTCGAGATTCGAGAAAACGGGTCATTGTGAATTATTTAATGTAAATATCTAATAAGTCGGTATGTATGACGGCGCTCGGACGTTTTTTACTACTTTCTCTTACGGACTGTGGCTCTGTAGACATTTGCTCGAAGTCTCTAGAGTATTGGACTTCACATTTGCTAACCGTACCGTACTTTGAGGATTAGAGGACAAAAAGAAAAGTCAATGTTTATAATATGTACGCACGACTTTATTTTTATAAAAATACATCACAAGGTATATCATTTATATTGAGCTTAATAATTGAAGGTCCTGTATAACGATAGAACACACTTCAACAGTTTGTGCGATTCCGATGTTGGCAACAGAGTTGCGACAATCGCGCTATTATTTTACATACGAATATAAACTTTAAAGACTTTGATCTAAGGTACCATTTAGAATGATACACTGAGTCCAGCACGGGAAGCATGGCAAAGGGACAAATAGTCTTTCCATCATTATATCCCCTCGAAGAGGAAATAAAGTATGGATTGACAATGACATCTGACATTAAGAGTGGATAAAATGGTTTTCTCCCCTTGCCGTGCTACCCGGGCTGCAGTGTTGCCGCGACGACCTCCACTTATGGTCTAAGGTCTAAGAGCCGGTGAAGATCGACCTTCGCCGATGTGATAACCAGCTGTGTGCTGAGTGTGAGTTTTATCGTAAACATGACGCGCTCTACGGCGAGCGCGTAAGCATGTAATTTGTATGAAGACGCGTTCAGTTCAAAAACGCGCCGCTAGTGGCGCTGTACATTTCTTTATACAGATTACATGCTTACGCGCTCGCCGTAGAGCGCGTCATGTTTACGACAAAACTCACACTCAGCTTACTGAAACATATTTTCTATCAATTATTATTTACTATCTAACACGTCTATGATACGTCTACGAGTATCAAGATATCTATGACACGTCTACGATAGGCAAGCACAGATCATAGATCAAGTCATAGATCTTTGATTAAATTAAAACTTAATATTTCATGAGCATTTTTTTCAGGCAAGCCTATAGGATTAATTTTGCAATTAAATTATCTTTCTGATACTAATTATGACTGGTCAGATCTATCAGATCGGTGTCTTTCTTATATTGACATACTCGTACATACCTGCAAGCTATCATAGGCGTGTTTGTAAATAAATAATAATTAATTTAAAAAATATGTCTCTACTGGTTATCAGATGGGTGAAGGTCGTTCATTCACGTCGCTCCCCCTATAATATCGACTTACAACTTTATAAACAGTTGGCTAAAGTAGAAATTCGCATTTAAGATCAATAACCACGCCAACATCAGAACGCCACTATTACATATCAATTTGAGATCAACTACATAACGATTATTACATAAATGCTAGAGATTAAATAAACGCAGAGGTACTAATCGTTACGACTCTTTTTAAAAGTCCCTATAACAACCCTTTGCATTTATTTAATGAAAGTCGTTTAATTTGTTCGATATTTTTTTCAGTTCTTAAATTCAGTCAAGATTGTTATTCATATTACTCCTTTTGAAACAAATTAAGCGACTCAAACTTTAGAAAAGGCTGAAAATTAAACGAGAATTCAGGTAGGTATTTATGGCACACCTAATTTATATAGAACACTTTGAAATCCCGTAGAAATTTAATAAAGATACGGGGAAGTTCAATCAATAAAGTAGGTACATAATGAAATTAAAAAGTTACATCATTAACTTATCAAAGATAAACGATTGCACCACGTTCGACTCAGTCGAAGCTCTAAAGATGACAAAATAGTAGGTACTTATAGAAAGTTATAATATCTATACTTTTAAAATAAAAGTGAGAATCTAAAATTTAACATCTATAAAAAGAAAAGCAATAAAGATATGCAAAAGACTGGGAAAGACAACAATTATAAATAACCATAAAAATATTTTTGATCTTTTTTTTGTTTCATTCGCCACATATTTTAAGTAGCATTTCACACACAACATTTTGTAATGCGAAACGTAATCTTCATAAACATTAAAACACTAAAATATGTATTACGAATGGTTGAATAATACAATAGACGCGACGTGCCATATTCGTTTTGTGCGCAAGCTTTTAGAACCGTCCTCTCAGAGGCGTCGCAAAATTAGGCAACTTACGAAACGGTCGCATCTATCGCTATTATTCACCGCGAACTAATCAAACACTTACTTACAGACGAATCATAATCCGGTTTATAGCAATATCTTTTTTTCCCCGTTTTTTTCGGCGCACCGCATCTTTTCCTCCTGTTGGATGCTCAACATTTTCTTAGCCCGAGTCAAATCATCCAGAAAACATCGTCCTTTTTCCGTGCGCTGGATATGCTTTTTCGGGAGCAGATTCTTGGACAGATGCGATATAAGTTTCTGCCAATCTTTCAGTAGGAAGTACACTTTATCCGATCTAGTTTCGACTGGCAACGGTCCGGTGGAATGTTCGAAACAGACGTTTGAAATATCTTTAGGGTTTTTAGACGCTCTGTTTGGTTTTATAAAGGAAAGGAGAAGTACATCGACATCTTTGTGAGCGCTTATGATAGGTTTGTCGTAAATATTGAAGTTTGTTTCTTGAGCTGGTCCGCAGATGTAAATAACATGGGAAGCGAGTCTGAAAGCTTCTTCTGCCCAAATGTAAGGGTCACCGTGCGTTGTGTTGGCTATATCTCCGTCGTACATGACTTCTAGGCCGTACACAGTGCGTAGAAGGTTAACTAGTGATGCGACACATTCCGCGTGTAGTCGGTTACCGAGCGGGTATATGACGAGCACTTTGGGTGGTGCTGGGATGTCCATCGCTGAAAATTAAACATTTATTATTTTATTTGTGTTCATTTTTGACCGACGAACCGAACCCAAGGAGCTACTCAATTCGACGTGAATATTTTTTTTTATGTATGACCACGCATAACTTTTTTCATAGTAGTCCGATTTCAATAATTCTTTTTTTATTGGAAAGAGTATACTTCGAAATTGGTCCCATTAATTTTTTATTGAAATCGGCTGAGCCATTTTTGATAAATCAACAATAATGTGAAAAATGCTACATCGATCCGTGCGTAATATTCGCGAATTCTGTACAACGGTCATGCTATTTTTTTTCAAAAAATAATTATAGTATTATCAACTCGTGCGACGGGTTTAGTTTCTGCGCAAAACTTCATTGGAATTTATGTACAGTACATTTTGTAACATATAAATTAGTATTTCGATTCAAAATTTTCGGTAAACTTTTAATATTAGTTTAAAAAAAGTCAGTATTTATATATTGGCGTGTATTCTTATTTGAAGAAGCCTGTTTCCTGACACGCAGTATTTTACTAGATCAGGTGGATTACGTATAACTGTTTTGACTTTTGGATGGTTTGTTTGTTAAATAAATATTTATTGGCAACAAAATTTGGAGCTGTGGAAAGTAGTACAGTCAACTGACCGGCTAGTCGGTAGTGGTCCTTGCAGCAGTAGCGCCGCAGCGCCCGTAGAGCCACGTAGTACGCGAACAGAGAAGCCACTATGAGAGCGGTCACACTTGCTATGCAGATGCTCAGCGTTTGGCCTTCGGTGCCTGCAAAAACACATTTGTTACATTAAGCTTACAGAAGAACAATCAAGCGGAGTATAAACATTATCCTCAGAGCTCCAGGGGTTTAAATTTAATAATTAGCACGGCTGAAGGTATGATTAAATAGTCACAGGTTTGAGTGGGAGCGGGAGAAAAAGTCTGTACTTGTACGTCCAGGAGGGCAAAACAAGCGATCCTCTGCAGACGATAGAAACAACTCTAAAGTTACATAAATTGGGCTACTGGATCTTTTTAGTATTGTATTATATTCAATCGAGACGAGTCCAACAACATACTCGACTGTAAACGTCACGCATACCTATAATTGATAGGCCAGCACCATTCAAAATTGTGGGCAAAATAACTAATAAAATTCTAAATCATGCTACAGCCTTAGCCCATGACCACAAATAAACGACAGTGGAAATCATATTTTCTACATATGCCCATAATTTAAATTCTTATCCAAATTGAGTATAACAGCTGGTTCAAGGCCTCCATATCAAGCAATATCGTCACACCACACTACAGTCAGAAGTGGGATCAATATGTGAAGTCTATCAACATGTGCTGTACTGTACCAGCTATTTTTTTAGGCCTTTTTTATTTAACCTTTTATATCTAATAGTCCACTGTAGGACGTAAGCCTACCTACGTAGAGTGATTGGGCCATATCCACCACGCCGCCGCGCCGGCCTAATGCGACTTGGTGGATTCACACACGCCATCGATTTTCTTCTACGTACGGATGCAGGTGGCCTCAAGATGTTTTCCTTCACCGAAAAGCCAGTGGGTGTCAAATTCCGTACATAAACTTGAACCCACGACCTCACGATATTAAGGTGGCTGTCATTATTACTAGACCACCACGGCTTAAATACTGTCAAAATGTTTTAATATTCAATTGGACATTTTATGACTCATCATTATTATAAATTAATATTGTATAATTTATTTTGGAAGTAACTTTTTTCTTACACTATCGCATTAGTTTTAGACTGTAATAGTAGATGTAAGTTATAAAAAATAAATGAAATGAAGTGTACTATACTGTACTATATCAGCCTTTTTTTAATAGTCCACTGCAGAACGTAGGCCTACCCACGAAGGGTGATGACTGACAAAGTAAATACTTACTAATCTTAATCTTCGGACTCTCAACATTCCTGCACCTGCCTTCGACCTCGCACGCTTTATGCATTGGAGTCACCAGGAAATACAACAATCCATTTTCGCCCACAAAGTTGTAATCATACGTCACTTCATCCGTACTATTATTTATGAGCACGGAAGTTTTCTTGACTTCACAACCCAAGCCCTTCCCGCATTCCTTCATAACCGCGATGCGATAGGATTTTATCCTCAGTCGCGTCGGCGGCGGCGGTATGTGCAGACGCATTACGCTCGGGAATATTTCTATGTATATAAAAGGCTTCCATTCTTCTGGTTTCGCTACTGGACCTGTGGAAAAGAGAGAAGATTTAACATTTGTTGACACATTGTTGGCTCTGCGCTCGAGGTCCACAAGCTGTTCTATTCATTTTCGCAGTCGAAACACTTCATTTTAGCTGAGCAAATTTAAATTATCAAGAAGAAAAACAGAAAAAGTAACGGTCCCAAGTTTCACTCGTATTTACGAGTAACTGAAGCAAAAGGAGATATTGCAAATATGCATAGAAATTGGGCCAATAAAGGGTACAGTATTTCATAATTTGCTTTGTTTCTTTCGGAAAATGATTTTCCCGTTATTTTTTACAATAACAGTGTCCATTAAAAGTAATTTCGTGTATTCGGGTATTAAGGTTACATGTGACCAAAATGACAGTAATTCAATGACTGAACAAAAATCAAATTGGAAAATGTGAAATTACTCATAAATTAAGCATTTGATGCGGTTGTTTTACTCTGCGCATTTATTTATCATAGTTTAACGGATTTTTTGAGCTACTGTACCTAGTCAGAGCCCATTTTGCATTATCTTCTTTTGAGCAAACTACACTGTTTACAGAGTAATTGATAGTTAAAAATAACACGAAATTAACAATAACATTTACAAGACAATAGAGTCTCAACTTACTAAGCATCTCAGCGGAAGGCGCGTTGAAGTGATACTGCCCCCTGTTCACCACGCCATCTCCGTAAGCCTCGAAGTCCAGTATGTGGCTCTGGCCCTGAGTGGTCTCCCCAGGGTTGGTCCAGTAGCAGTCGTAGTACAGAACCGACTGTTCGTCGATCACCGCGTCGTTGGATATGGTGATGGAACGACAATGGTTCCGGAGATCCTTATACTTGTCTTGGAAACGGAACCGCATCGCTGCAATAAACAAATATGATAGCTATTATAACTAGTAGGTCTCCGAACAGTAGATTTCGCGACACATCTCTTTAACTGATTCTTCATTAGCCTATGTCACGACTCGCTCTTGACCGGTTTGGTTCATACTCGCAAATCTTGTCAGAATGTAGACTAAACTACTTGCTAAATATTATCAAATTTAGCTGATAAAAAAAAAGCGAAAAAAGTCACCCTTTTTGGAAAGAATATACCTTTCTAATCAAAAATCGGCGATCCATTAAAATTTAAAATCTCTGTACCAAGGTTCGTCAAGATTCCCTAAAAATTGGGACTTGTAGACGAAAACCAACATCCGTACAGACTAAAGAAAAAACGAAGACCTTCTCTGCGTTTCGGTCAATTAAGAGGTTTTACTAGATTAATTACTTAGAAATTCAGAGCTAACACGACCTTATCCCTTCATCCCCTTTTTAATACAGTACCTACAAGTTTGGTAGAGTCTGCCCGTGACCACGACCGATGCAACTCGGAAGTAACGTCGAGGTATACTTAGCGCCACACAAATCGCGGATGAGAAGTTAGCCGCAGATGACACTTCGCCGTGATTGCGCATGTGTGCACAATACGTAGGGAGCGCGCGGAAGGCATGAGGTTGGCGGGCGGGTGTGCCCCGACGTCACGTATCTCTGGCTCCCGCGCATACCTATATTTCGGCTTATGCGCAGCGTTCTGCGCATAACTTCCCAGCCGCCGATTTGTGTGGCGCTTAGTATAATGGGGTATTTATTAATCTCTTATTTTTAGTGCGCTATTAGTCCCGTAATATAAGAATTTTATACTTACATAGATATAAGGCCCATTTTTGAAGGCGCCATCGTAAATTTAATAGGAACGTAAAATATTGTTATCTCTATCAAATGCATACAGTGAAAAAGAAACAGAAACATTTTAAATTGCTATTAAATTTACGATGGCGCCTTTAAAATTGGTCCTATAGAGTTATTAAAGATTACTTTTGTAAGACAAAAATATGTTCAACAGTCTGAGCTTGATAAGAAATTATTTATAGAAAAAATTAAGTATTTAAGGAACGAGTAAATTTTTAGCACTTATTAAAAAGTTTTAGAGAGAATTACTGGGTACTTATAGGTATTACAAAACCGCTATGAGAGACAGGTATTATTTATCATATACTAGACGACCCGCCCCGGCTTTGCACAGGTGTATTATACATATAAACCTTCCTCTTGAATCACTCTATCCATTACAAAAAAACCGCATCAAAATCCGTTGCGTAGTTTTAAAGATTTAAGCATACAGACAAACAGACAAAAATAGCGACTTTATTTTATACTATGTAAGGAAGTTTCAAATGAATCACCAAAAAATATATATAAATACACTGATAAGAAGCACAACAGTGAATTGGTAACTACGTAAAACAAGTTCAATGTAGTTTATGCTACTGTAGGTTAAATAAAACATGTTTTGATTAATTTTCCTTATTGCTGATACAAACAACCTGTTATAGCTTACTATTACATGGTAATAACATTCTACAAAAGCAGCATGGTCTGTTGTCAGTTTAAGCACAAATGAAACAATTCTTGTGAAATATGAAAACTTGTCAATTCTCAAAAATACACAGGAAACGAAAATTTCTAAATGTTTCATTTTAAATTAAGATTGCTGTACATATTATGTACTTATACTGGAAAAGGTAATCAATAATTACTAACACTTAATTATAGGTATATGCTATATCAATGATAATTTATGGTAGATTGTGCAACTAAATAAGTACAAGTTCGTATAGACCGAGTGGCTAGCAGACAGACAGACAAAACTCTTTATTTATAACCACAAACAAAAATTAAAACTATGCCACACATTTAAGACTAAATATGATTACAAACTGGCGGCCTTATCACCCATGGCAAATTCTTCCAGGCAACCGTTGTGTCATAGGTTTTGTTGTCTGAAGACCTCTTATATAGATAAACGGTTAAAATGTTTGAAATTAATGAATGACACGTTGAATTGTCAGGATCTACAATTAGTTAGCGCTCAGCTGTAAATGAAATTCCTGGTCACTCATCCAAAGACTGACGGTGCCAAATGTTGGTTAACTTTGGTGATTGCTGACAAACAACTGCTCAAACTACTTTATGAGCACAAATATAGCACAACTAGAATAAGCATAATTACTTTTCCAAATGTTGCTAAATGTGAAGTTAAGTACAGAGTGATTGATAGTGTAGTGGTTCAGGTTCTTGTTGTGGACTCTGGTCAATATGTAGGGCTTCAGCGTCACACGCTTGATGTGTCGGTTGGGTATGAGTGGCCAAAACTGTATAAAGCTCATGCTCAACAAATTAACACTGTTGCAAATGCTACCCACTGTCATCCATCCCAACACTAACCATGACATAATTAAGTGATTGACTGCCTCATTGATCCAGTGGTTAACTGGTTAGTAACCCTGACTCCTGCGTCAAATAGGTGTGGGTTCGATTCCCACCCTGGACAAGCATTTTTGTGATGAACAGATGTTTGCTTTGTATCTGGATGTTATTATCTATGTAAGAATGTATTTGAAAATAAATATATGTAGTTTTATCAGTCACTGGCAACCATATTATTATATCACAAGCTTTGCTTAGTTTGGGGTCAGAGACCATGTGTAAGATGTCCCCTGATATTTTGTTTTTTGCTTGAAAATTGACACAAATTCTTATTACATTTCATTATGAGGGCGATAGGTACTGCATGGATGTCCCGCTTGGTGTGTCTTGTCTATTTCCCCCTCCACTGTCAAACCGAGCTTCTAAAATTATTAATAACAAAAATGTCCAGACTTACTTTTCCACTTAATGTTGCTAAATGTGATGTTAAGCACGGTGTGATTGACAGCATAGTGGTTCAGGTTCTTGTTGTGGACCCGGGTCATGATGTATGGCTTCAGCGTCACACCCCCGATGTGTCGGTTGGGCATGAGTGGTCCAAACTGCATGATGCTGCAATTCGGACTGTTGTTTGTGTACACTTGCATGTTGCAGGTGACATTTTTCACCGTCTTACCGTCGTCGATTATCTGAAGACAAAATTACTCTTTGAAAATAGTGCACAATATGCAAGTTCAATTGAAACAAGTCAAAGTTTTTGAATGCTGAGAAGTGATTAAAAAAAATTATAATAATAACTAAAATCAGCAAAAAAGGCTACTTATAAAATAAAAAAAAATAAAAAAAATATGAGAAGAACATTATACATATATAAGAAATAGAAATAAGGATACTGTATTTTAAGGTTAATATTAGTGAATAAAGGCTATTTTATTTTTATTATTTGAACTGTGAGAAGAAATTATGTCGACAGATAGCGTTTTTTTATACATTATGTGCCAGAACTTAATTCTAAGAAGAAAACACAAGGTATTGCTTTGCACAGAGATTTACAAAGGTGTGTACTGATCATCACAAATAACTTTTACTATGGAGCAACAAGACCTGAAATTCTTACAATGTGGCCAAAAATCAATGAGTATACAAAACATAGATTCTTTATAGCTAATACCACATTGCCGAAATTAAAGGCTAAAATTAATTTTTAGATGTCAAAATTCAATACAAGGAAAAAATAAATCGCTAACCCTACATAATTATACATATTATTTTATCACAACAAAATAAATACTCTGGCCTTTCCAATTATTATACCTATACAAGCCACCAAATTATCATATTTCGTAGAAACTTACATCTCTGAATGACATTTGAGAAAACCTAAATATGAAGTCGTTAATTTAATTTTGATTCTAGGGTCAGAAATTTATCATCTTTCATCTTTGTAAGCTTTTCTATGATGAAACTTAAAATAATGCGCCCTGCAAACAGCTCTTGCTACTGAGACTGACTGAGGCCTAGTGTTCTAGCATTCACAGAGCCCAGAATGTTTATCCAGTCGAATCTCCCATGGACCCCCAAGGGTCCATTCCACAGTCCATACGGATTCGACTGGATATGGAGTCTACAATAGGATATAGTCTATGGAGTCTCTAATCTACGGAGTTTCGACTGGGGTCTAAGTTGGAGTCACCAAAAAATTGAGGTTCACAATTCACAACAAAATATATCTGGTTTCCATAGTAAAGAACTAAAATGCTGGCTTGACTTCACCTATCAATGTAGGCAGAGTATTAAGAAGCTCAGTGACTGTTTTATAGGCTGAATCTTACAAGATTTTGCACAGATTGTACCTAGCATCACAGCCATAAAAAAGTTTACTTCAAGTTTCAAAGGGTTACTAGTTTTTTAGAATCCTGCCTTGACGTTTATAGTTTACTAGCGACCCACCCCGGCGACTTCGCACAGGTGTATTATACTTATAAACCTTCCTCTTGAATCACTATCTATAAAAAAAAAAAATACATAAAACCGTTTGTGTAGTTTTAAAGATATAAGCATACATGGGGACAGACAGCAGGAAGTGACTTTGTTTTATATTATGTAGTGATATGTTTGGAGTAGTTAAAATGGAGCTAAGGAAAACAAAAAACATTCAATCTTGTCTTTCTGACACTACATTTTGAAATCCATAATGAAGTTACTGCTACATAAAGCATAGAATTTTTGTATAACATTTGCTATGTGAAAATCGCTTCAAGGTAGAAGTTAATACTGCTAGAGAAAATACCACAAATTAAATCCATTCGCGATTTTAAGTTGTACAATTTTAGTATTTTTTTTAATATGTTAGCATACTTTTACATCATTTACACTTAGCTCTAGTGATAATTTGATTCTTAAACAAGTGACCTTGACTGTGTATAAACATGGTTTTGCTTGCTTTATCTTGTGGCTCAATCATGTAATAGATGTTTCTTGTGGCCTGTTAGCACTCTACATTCAAAATAAGATTATACGAAATGTAAATGAGAATAACAGCTAAGTTACTACTACGTAATGAATGCACTCAGCTGCGTGCGTTGGTACCTAAATTGCTAGAAATCAATACCAATCAGGGGATGCATCTTTGGAAGCAAAATATATGACTAAAATAACTCACTTGTGTTGAGCAGCTAAAGTTTCCATTGGCATTTGATGTGATATCGCACAGAGGACTAAGACCAACAACATTCTTCACGCTGCAAATGATGAAAACACAAAGCAATGAACGCCACATTATTGGCCGCCTGTTGATTATTACGAACATAAAACAAAATTATGCATAACGGGTGCGGCCCGCTATGAATCCATCTTGAATTCACTAAATAATTTTACAAAACAGTTAATTTGTTTACACAGTACGCAAACACGACAAATTAATGCGTATGAATCACAAAAATATTTTTTCTCTGACCGACGGCAAAGAAAAATTCTGAGCGCGAGTTAAAACTAATGTTGCCACTTGCCAATTTCAGTTGGCAACAATTTATAGTTTTGATTATCTTATTACAGCCGGCTTACGTAATTTATAATGTTTAGTGCTGGTACTTGGCTAACAAATTACTTTAATTTTTACTGCATTATAAACGAATGATTTAAAAGTATTTTTACGTACTGTAGTCACTGTGCCCAGCGGACCTATTTTTGAGATTCGTACGGCTAGGAACTTTTACATACCTAATTACAGAACTTTGACAGATTATATAGAGAATCTCTATGTTGTTTATGGAAGTTGCAAATACTCCATACAAGTTTCTTAATACACCACTACGAGCGACGAATTATTTTTAAATTTAGAACGCTTTGGACGTATACGGACTACGGAGCTTTGACAGAATGTATGGAGAATCCGTAAAGTTGCGTGTACGTCCTAGCCGTTACCATTCAAGTTCCGTACGCGACCGAGCCGTACAGAAGTCATAAAATATTCCTCTACGCATCATTTTAACGTATTCGTAGTTCGTAAGCGTCACGTAGACTAAATATAATAGGAAATGTAAAATGAGTGGTTATTTGGTAGGTTATTATAACCTATCAATAATTATTTTGCTAGCCTTATATTTTATGTAGGTAAATGAATTGTGTTAAAGTTAAATCTATGTAACGTGAAACCTTTTTTCTATTTTAGGGTTCCGTACCCAAAGGTTACAAATGGGACCCTATTACTAAGACTCCGTCTTATTAATCGATGAATGCCACCCGCACGCACAAAAAAGTATTATTTTCCGCCTGAGCTGAGCGTGCAAGCGAGAGTGTGGAGCAAACGGTATAGAAACACGATCGGCCTAAGCGTTCGGCTTGTTTCAGTTGTTGATTCAACAATGTTTTCTCATGACGTTATCACGCCAAAATTAATATCGTATCGACTTTACAGACAACCAATTTATTGACGTGATACCGTCTTGAAATCGACGAACGCTGGCTACACTCACGAAAAAGCATACATCATTGTCACGTTCCACCTGAGCCCAAGGTGCGAGCGAGAGTGCGGAACAAGCAATAGACTATAAAGAGGTACGATCGCCCGAGGTATTCAACGAGGTTTTCTTTATTATGTTGCCCTATCCATACTCTCCACGCGAGAGTGTAGATGGGGTGCTCGTATCGCCTCGTCTCACATTTTCTTCACGTCCGTCGCGTCGCCACGCAGGACGGCATCGCTCGTGAAAGTGTGAATTGGGTATTTGACGTTACCACGTAAAAGTATCGTCCGAAAACTGACTATGTATACGGGTTTTTTTTAATAACAGTCAGACGCTAGACGTTGGGAACGCCATATTGAATTATATGACGTCGTTGCTCAAAAATTTCATTCGAATTGATTGGAACCTGGGGAACTATTTATGAACTTCGAATGCCTCGGAACGTATCCCTATACGTTCCGTATCTTTGATAGATTGTATGAAAACACTCTATATTAGCTATGGAAGTTGCGAATGCTCCATACAAGTTCCGTATAAGACCAAACCGTGCGAAGTTCAAAAATAGGCCCCCTGTGGAATTATTTTTCAACTTCGTACGACTGGGAACGCATAAGGAACTTTGACACTATTGTATGAAAACACTCTCTGTGGAAGTTGCGAATGCTCGGTACAAGTTCCGTATACAACCGAAACGTGCGAAGTTAAAAAATAAAAGTTGATAAAAAGTCAAAGTTCCTTACACGTTCCCAGGCTAACGAAGTTGAACAAACACCTGACCCTAAGTGTAAGTGACATTTTGAATGTGAGAACCAGTAAGAGCTAGTTTAGGCCATCTCCTTTATCAATTTGAGCTTTGCATAGAATGTGAAATGATTAAGTGGCAACTTTAGATTCATGATGAAGAAAAAAAATGAATATTTCACAGTCACTGTCATAATTATGCATTTGTCAAAATTGACGAAAAGCTTTTTTTTTGCTATTAATTGTACAATTGGAAACTCATTATGCCTATTTTTTGAAATCTCCAAAGTCATATAAATTATTTTTTCATTTAAACATTTAATTTAATTATTTCATATTTTCTCTAAGCTCATTTGTTTACTTTATACTTGCACTAGGTGCTTGATTTTGGCAACAAAAGAAGTACCTAGAAGATTTTGTAGTATTTGTAGAAAATGATTTAGGTAGACTTCAACTGGAAGTCGTAGTTTCCATGGCCACTTCATTATAATTAAAAATAGTAAACTCCAATACAATTTACGAAGTGGAACTGATGATTAGCGAAAAATAAATAAAATACTGTTAATAAAGCAGTTTGTTCCAACAAAAATGTGATCTAAAAGTATGATAATATTCTAGTTTACATTTATTGAATCAAGACCAAGCTGCAAGATGACTGTAAGTTTTACATGATTATTCTAGCTCTGTCCGCAATCTTTTTATCTAATTTGTAATTTTACCTTTGACCCGTAATTACCCAAGCTTATTCATAATATTAGCAACATTATATCTTTGTCAAAGAATGATCTGAACGCGTATAACGTATAACTGCAATTAAGTCTTGAAAAAATATATTTACCTACCGGCCCACGAGACGTTTGCATCTCTGAATTTTTGTGTTCGTTTATTGTATGTTTATAATAGTTTCTTATCAGCGTTTAACCTGTAATTTGATATGAAGTTTGTAAACCAGGAATGATACGTTAAATACTTCCTGTGTAAAAAGCTTAATTTCCTAATTAACTTGTTATTGTTTGTACCTGTGTCAAGTTTACAATACCTAGGTATTCTAAATTACATAACTACATTAATTGTATATCTTTAAACTTACATACATCACTTAAATCTAAGCCATAAAGATTGTAGAACATCAGTTATTGATGTTTACTTTTTGACTTGTAACAAATGGTGTTATGAATAAATGACTATATTCATTTATTCTTGAAAATTAATCACTTGCAAATAGGTACCTAGGTATATGAAGAAGTCCTATCAAAGCTTTTTCAGGGCTGCACAATATAATACATTCTGAATTTAATTTCTTCAAAGTTAAAAAAGTTTTATTGATTGATTGAATTATAAAATAATGGAGGTAATATTTCAGTAAGTACTGAGACTGCTAAAAATATACTTCTACCAGATATCTGATCAAAGTTTTAAATTAAATAATACTAAGTGCACCATAAAAAATAAGGAACTTAAAACACTACAGGATTTACAATGAGAAAAATGATATTATACAGGGTCATAAGTATTAAACCCAAAACCTTTTAAGGGCGGGTCTAGTACATCAAGACAAACAACTTTTGTACTACCTACAACTTTTGAAAATTCGCAAAAACCGCATCTCCATACATTTTGCCGCGCGTTTTTACGAGAAATTTTGTATGAAAAAGCAGAATTTTTCTTCATGATTTTCTAAAAGTCCTAGAACAAATGTTGTTTGTCTAGATGTATGAGACTTGCCCTTAAAAAGTTTTGCGTTTAATACCTATGACCTTGTATAATGCATTCAATTGTAAATCTAAGTTTTGGGTAGGTATAACAGAACTTTTATGTGACACATTATGATATTCTTCACAGCATTGAAGTCAGAAAATCCATTTTAAATTTTAATTAACTTGGCAAAAAATAAAAAAATGTAGCTACAAAAGTTGGAGCTAATTTAATTGCAAAGTTAAAAAAAATTAGGAGGAATCAGGCTATTTATTCCAAAAAAAAGTTATGTCTAAACAGCTTGCGGTTTCTGCGGCGCATTCAGCTTAAAACTACTAATTTATTTATTTATTTGTTTATAGGCGAGCAGTATAAACTGATGTGCCTATATCAAGCAGAGTCGCATAAAGTTAGAATTTATCTATCATGGAAATGTTTCCTTCTTTATCGAAAGGTCCAGTCTATTCTTAAATGTGTTTATAGTCCTTGCTGAGATTGCATCCTCAGGCAACCTATTCCAATTGTAGACAACTCTGTTGCAGAGGATATATGCAGTGTTGGTTTGTGATGGAGAAATTTATGGCGTCTGCTGTCACGCATATTTTCCTTCATGGTATACATGTCTAATAGGCAGTACAACACATTGTTACAGCTCTATGGGGCATTATTCAGTTATAATCCTACTGCTTAACTTAGTCCAAACACCGGGGACCCGCCGCCCGCACCTGTCTCAGTCCCCTTTGTCGTCTCCCCCGGCGCCCCTGTACCGCGCAGGCGACATTTTGTGAAATAATTTTCTTCATGAAAAGATTTCTTTTGACTGCATATCCACTAGGTATGTTCAAGGGATCTAAACTATGAAATGAAGAATTGAACAACTTGAGCCACTAGAAACTAACAAGAAACTCTCAATAATTATGGCTATATCAATCAAAAATCCCATTAATCCAAAGTCATTTTATGCATCATAAAGTGTTTATTAAATGAAACATAGTGTTTCTATTATACTTCTAAACTAGGTACCTGATATTATAAGAAGTTAATAAAATTAATGTAATCTCATTATAAGATAGCACTCTTCAACCCCTAAATATATACCTTTCAAAAAGAATGGAATCTATTATGTACCTACTTGTGATAAATGAAAAAATATGGAGATGATACAAAATATTTTAAACGAAAGTGATAAAAATGTAGAAGTATATGATCAATCTTTATAAAAAAATATCACATTTTTGTAAGTACTCATCATACCTACAAAAATGTATGTATACATTTAGGACTTTAGGTATACACTTTTGTATGTAAAAATGTCTTTAAATCATTATCTTTGCCCAGTGGGACAGTCCAAGTTAGTAAAAAATGTTACATTTTCTTTTTGGTAGTTATTATGTTCTGATTCCTACAGTTTCCCGCTAAATTAAGAGAGGTTATTACTTATTATTATGCCACTGATAAGGGAGGAAGTTCTTTATCTAAACAGTACGCTTCCAGTTTTATCACACAATGTTAGGTACTCATAATACTAAACCATGCTTTAATAATTATAGTTGTTAGTTATAACATTACAGTTTAAATGTAACTACATGGTTTACTCCCAACGACCCCTACCAAAACGGCTACCACTGGGGGACAAAAGCCGCTCGCGCCAGTTGGGCCATCCTACTAATATTATAAACGCGAAAGTTTGTAAAGATGGATGTATGGATGTTTGTTACTCTTTCACACAAAAACTACAGAACGGATTGAGATGAAACTTTGCAATAATATAGCTTATACATCAGAATAACACATAGGCTATAAATTATAATGATACTAGCAGTGCCCCGCGGTTTTACCCGCGTTGTGCCCGTTCCCGTGGGAATTTCGGGAATTTTTATACATATAAACCTTCCTCTTGAATCACTCTATCCATTAAAAAAACCGCATCAAAATCCGTTGCGTAGTTTTAAAGATTTAAGCATACAGACAAACAAACAAACAAACGAAAATAGCGACTTTATTTTATACTAGCAGCGCCCTGCGGTTTTACCCGCGTTGTGCCCGTTCCCGTGGGAATTTCGGGAATTTTTATACATATAAACCTTCCTCTTGAATCACTCTATCCATTAAAAAAAACCGCATCAAAATCCGTTGCGTAGTTTTAAAGATTTAAGCATACAGACAAACAAACAAACAAACAAACGAAAATAGCGACTTTATTTTATACTATGTAAGGACTATGTAAGGATAAGGATTGCGTAAATTTTCCATAATGTATCGATAAGTGTTAAGTGAGTAGGAAAAATTCTGCTATCTGCGAGCTATTCTAGAGTGCACTTCAAGCAATATCAAAAAAAAACAACTATCAAATCGAACAACCGTCAGATCGTTTTTTTACTTTTTTTTTAATTTAAGGTAGGGCCTCGGGTTTAAAAGACGGAAAGTAACATAGTCTACATTTTATCCCGGATAAATAAAGGGCTCCCATGGGATAGCACGAAAATCAAAATATCAAGCGGGCGAAGCCGCGGGTAAAAACTATTTAAAAAATATTGGTCTCAACGTTCCCTACTAAAATTTCGCGTGGTGTGATGTTTTTTACGTCAATTATGATGTTTTTTTCTATTTTATTTAATATGGGTTTGCGTTTGACTACACACTAAACGTTTTGACGTAAAAAACATGACCACACACGAAATTTTAGTGGGGGACGTTAATGTCAATATACTTAGTGGCTCAACGGTGGCTGTTGGCCACCGTTGTGCACAGGTTAAGGTTTGCAATTGTTTAGACTGATATAGTAGAAATATGTTTCAAATTATTGATTATCTTATAAGTTCCTATATTGTTTAGTATCTTTAAGTACCTACATAAGTTATGTATATAATTATTTTTATAGGTAAAGTATAAAATGTAGCGTATTGGATGTTGTATGGTCTGTAAAGCTATGTTTTACTGCAAATAAATAAATAAATAATAATAATAAAAAATAACACTTTGTCCTAACGTCCCCCAGCGGTGGCCGTTTAAGTGGTGGCCGTTGGGATTAAACCAACTACACAAGCTAAATTCAATGAATAATTATTTATTAAAACAGTTCTATCGTAAATACTACTTCAGCACAGTTTTCCTTTAGTGCAGCTCTATATAATAATTAATAGTTGTTTATTAATGTAGTGAAAACTAATTTAAACTGTTAATTATGTAGTAAAATTGTCTAAAATGTGTACAGTGACATGTTATGATATTTGGATGAGTTGTTGTCTTTTAAAGTGAAAAGAAACTTAATGAAAAAAAAAATTGCTTCCTGATAAGTAAATACCATAAGTAATATTATTATAAGTTACAGTATGCAGTGTTGCTTTACAAAGTGCAGGGGCTTTTAGGGGTATATATTATTATACTCATCATGAACAACTTTTAATAAAGGACCAATTCCGATATCTCGAAAAAAAGAGCTCAACAGACATTTTGATGAAGATCATTGGACATAGAACATTTCATTTTTGTTGCGATTTTAAAATTCGCCCTATTAGTAAAATTTAATGACCTCTGAAAGTCTGCACTTTGCAAAACTAAATCTAGTATAATTATGAAGAGATATTGATTACATGGGCGCAGCTAGGGCAAGAAAGCACTGGGCCTTACCCACTTCAGAAAAACCCCTTCACTTCACCCCAGAAAACTTTAAACTCTTTAGGTACATCCTTCTTTTTTTTGGGTTGGGCAAAAGTAAGTGAGCAGGTGCCTGAAAAAACCTAGTTCTTACGTAAACATTGGTACCTGTATGCATTTTTCTTTTTTTATTGATTCAAAAGCTGCAGATTTAATTATAGAAATAAGAAAATAGATTTAAGGTAGTGGGCTTTAACAGACATATGCGTAAAAAAATAAATAACTATTGCTGACGTAATCACCATCTATACCCCCCAACCCCCATGTCATCAAAAATAAGCAAAGGATGAACCCTCTCGCCCCCCTATAGTGCTTATGTAATACATAAATGGAGTCCTCACATGTAGTCACTGTCCTAGGACACTCACCGCTAAAATTGGGTACATCACCCATGTGAGGACCCATCAGTAACCCACATACGGAAAATGGTCGCCGTAGCCGAAATCGGCGTGGAAGCCATCATGGCATCATCATGTAATAATTGAACGGCCCTCAACAAATTGAATGATATACTCTCTTAATCTTAAAATAATCGTTTCGGAATTTTAAAACTTACACGTAATAGCTACACTAACACTCATCCAAGTTTTCAAAACATGTGTCTCACGCCAACACCAATAACAATACTTATGTATGTGGAGCACTCTAAACAAATATACGTGGCTCCACTGCGAGCAAGAAGCGATAAGCGATTACGCGTTGCGCGATTTTCGGGTAAGTACTAAACGTTGAGGAATTAAATTTCTTTGTAGTCATGTATTTTTCTTCTCAGCCATAGACCATTCACTGTTGGATATAGGCTTCTCTTATAAAACGCCAATAAGGCCGGTAGAAAGAGGCTATTATCCAGCGCGATCCTGCGGTCTTAATGACGTCATCTGTAGACCTTGTTGGTGGACGTTCCACGCTGCGCTTACCGGTACCACGGTAATGATATCTAATTACCGTGCCGGTACCTATGTGGTGAGTCATGTTTATTTCAAAAAATAAAATTATGAAAATTAAAGTCTTCATCTAATTAATTTCATTAATTGAGAATTAATTAAAATTGTAACATCATTATATATTTTTCTTAATGATTAATTATTTATCAATTTAATTTTATTTATGCACATACCATATATTAAGCGTTTAGAAATATTAATTATTGTTGTATATTTTTAACCGCTCAGATTTTCAGCTAAAATAGTTTTGAGCAAATATCGTAAAAGTTTCACTAAATATAATTGAAAATAAATCACATTTCTTCCTTGCCTGACTGCTCTTATTTCGATAAAAAAAAATAGGTAAGTACCAGATTTTATGCTGTAGTATTGTTTTATGCTGTAGTATTTGTGTTAATTTTCTTTATTAAGTTTGTAATGGATATAAGTAGGTACCTACTCATAAAAGGTCTACTACACAAAAAACGCGGGCTAAAAATCGCTTCCGCTTACAGTGGGGCCACACCTCTTTTGCTGTATTGTATGTATTTGTCTCTTCATCTATGCAATTTACATTGTTAACATATCAGTAGGTGGCGGCAATCGTATCAAACCGTTTAAAAAGTGTTAAATTCTAAAATTATGCTTAAAAATAAATATTATGTAAGTGCAAAGGCATAACGAATTGTAAATCACTTACTTTAGTAAAATCTAAAATTATACGTTGCTAAAATAATATTTTACGGTATATTATATCGTATTATAATAGTAAGTGGCGAGAAGTGATATTTTATAAAGGCGCTTATTTTTTCACTGATTTTTGTGAAGTATTCTATAAATTTTTTTTTGAGCAGAAATTCAGTGGCGTCTCATTATGAATCTGTTTTAAAACAATCGGAATCTTTGATACATTTGCGTGGTTTTTGGCAAGTAAGGCATTTACCTATTCATCACAATCACGATGATATTTATATTCAATTTATTCATAAAATATTTAATTTACTTTCCAATACGATAGGTTTACATAATCACTATCTAGAATAATATAATTATAAATTAAAAAACCCCCGACACAAAAATATTTGACAACAAACTTTCAATTGACAACCATTTTGGGCACATTTGTAGAATTTTGGTTCTTCCATCCCCACTTTAACCCACCATAACTCTTAAACGGCTCAATCGATTTTTATAAAACATAGCTAAGAACACTCTCGATTAAGTCTCCTTTCATCAAAAAAAAAACTAAACTGAAATCGGTTCAGTGGTTCGGGCGCTATGATGCCACAGACAGACAGACACACAAAAAGACACGTCAAACTTATAACACCCCTCTTTTTCGTCGGGGGTTAAAAATATTTCATTTACTTGTTCAAAACGATAGGTTTACATAATCACTATCTAGGAAAATAGCCCATTATTATTGACAAACAAATATTACGCTTCATTCAATACTCATATTGATGTCAATGCAAATAAATTAATAAGTCATTTAATAAGAAATAGCAATATGCGTAAATTCCCATTTTAGTCTTCGGTTGGGTGACCGCGGGTGACATTAAACTCATACTCATACTCATTTATTGATAACAATAGAGTTACATGTCAAAAATTTTTCAAAAAAGTAAAGTTACATTATAAAACAAATACAATAGTTTTAAACACCAATTAAATGAAATTATAGTCAAACAAAACAATAGTAAAATGTCATAAATTCAATCGATAAATAAAAAATTAAATTAAATTAAAAATTAAATTAAATTAAAACTGAGCGCTACCGTAGCTCGGATGACACGGACCCGGATGATTTAACGGTGTAAATGTCAGAGGTTTGAAAAACACCAGGGCTCCTCCATCCGGCTCATACGAACTTACTCGTACAAATTTAGTTCCACTAGTATTGTATCTATCAATCAGCCGTAGGAAGTTTACTGTTGGACACAGGCCTCCCCTATGGTTTGCCAATAAGCCCGGTTGGAAGCGGCCACTAGTATAATCGGGATCTAAATGACATATAAAGACAGACAACTAACAATCAACGCATATACATATAGGTAGTAAAATTTCGTCGATCGTTTCCATTTATCCACGAATTTAAAAATCGAAACAGACTACTATTTCCATCTAAGGGGTTGGTTCAAAATATTTGAATCCCATAAATAAAAATCCCAAAACTAACTTAAGCGTAATTGTATGAATGGAAAATAGCTTTTGATATGTTAAGCGATATCGCGCACCCACTGAATATTTAAATATGTAGTGTTACTTTGAGATAAGTTAATCGCTACATATTATCAAACAAAATCGCTATTTTTGTGGCTGTCTGTGAATCTGCTTAAATCTTATAAACGTAAGCATCGAGCAAGTGCCGAATCATACAAGTCGGCGGATGTGAAGTTAGCTACAAGCTGCGTCATTTATATATCCAATTCTGACTGAAGTTCAGATATAGCTGCGCGTTGATTGGATTTCGAGCAGTAGTAGCTAACTTCACATCCGACGACTTGTATGATTCGGCCTTATATCTTGCTCGATCGTTCACCCGTTCCGACAGCTCCCTGCAACAGAATGTGTTCCGTATTTGGTATAGGCGCTAGTTACCAAAGGCACACTTACATACACCGACCCCGCCGGCGAGGTGAGGAACCTCAGGATCTGTCAGAAGATCGGTTAGATTCTTCCCAAATAGTCAACCAACTCAACCCATAAGGGCCACAGGGCGCGCCCCTTCTGGGGTGTCTGGGGCAAGTCTGATCTCCCCCGCCGGGTGACGGCCTAAGCCGAGGTCCGTACCTTCTCAGGTGCCCTTGCGCTAGTCACCCTGCCCTATAACCTAATCTTAGGGCTCAGCCGCCTTCTGCGCTCGCCCATGCACGGTAAGCAGTAGAGGCCCCAGAAGCCAACAGCTATAAGCCATTTATAAAAAACTAAGCTCGATGGTTGTAAGATATAATCAAATCGTGCCTGGGCAAAGTCGGGACGGGCAACAAGTCATTTATAAGACACTAGCGACCCGCCCCGGCTTCGCACAGGTGTACCTATTATCCATATAAACCTTGATACAATTTCAATTTGAGTGATACGGCGTCGCATTTAGTCTGCCCGTGACCACAACCAATGCAACTTGGTCGAAACGTCGGGAGGAGAAAAAGAGGTACTTAATTAGCTCATATCTCAAGTTTTATTGCGCGATAAGTCCCGTGTAGTAGTATGATAATCATATAAACCTTCCTCTTGAATCACTATCTATTAAAAAAACGGCATCAAAATCCATTGCGCAGTTTTATAAAGATATAAGCATACATGGGGACGGCCAGCGGGAAGCGACTTTGTTTTATACTATGTAGTGATCGGCCAAGTACGAGTCGGACTCGCGCACGAAGGATTCCGTACCGGATGGAAGCCCCCTCAATATATTTTACTAGACGACCCGCCCCGGCTTCGCACAGGTGTATTATACATATAAACCTTCCTCTTGAATCACTCTATCCATTAAAAAAAACAGCATCAAAATCCGTTGCGTAGTTTTAAAGATTTAAGCATACAGACAAAAATAGCGACTTTATTTTATACTATGTAAGGATTTTAATTTAATTATTTATTTTTGATGGTAATATAATATATTCACATATATTAAGCATTTTCCTATCGCCGTTATTAATATCGAGCAAAATAATAACGTTTCTTGTACAGGAGCCCCCCTTAAATATTTATTTTATTTTTATTTAATTATTTATTTCTAAAGTAAATAACTAAATATTCTGTGAATATTTAAAGCATCTATCTGTCACAGTTATTAATATCGAGCGAAAAACGGCTAAAAATTCAGGTTTGTTTGTTGTATGGGAGCCCCCCTTTAGTATTTAGTTTTTTATGATTTTAGTATTTGTTGTTATAGCGGCAACAGAAATAAGTCATGTGTGAAAATTTCAACGTTCTAGCTATACGGTTCATGAGATACAGCCTGGTGACAGACAGACGGACATCGGAGTCTTAGTAATGGTCCCGTTTTTACCCTTTGGGTACGGAACCCTAAAAACTAAGCTCGACGGTTGTAAGATATAATCAAATCGTGCCCGGGCGAAGCCGGGACGAGCAACTAGTCATTTATAAAACGATGCATTTGAAATTATCATATGGTTGTTAAATAAATGGTATTGCTCCATCAACGCCAATTCGTATTCATTGATGTCCCTAATTTATTTGACGACAGAACTGTCACCCAGTTGTGGCGCAAATTAAGATCAATATGCAAAGAGCACACCGTGACCGCGCTGGCCAAAAGCGGGTTGGCAGACTTCGATCTCAAAACGTGGTCTCTCACTATGGGCCTTATTAGTGAGCTCCAAGTAGCCCAACGATCTATGCTAGCCCAGCGGATTGGCAGGCTGAAATGGCAGTGGGCGCAAAGCACATAGCACGGAGGACTATGACCGATGGGGTCGTAAAGTTCTCGAGTGAGACCACGTACCGGCAAGCGCAGCGTAGGACGTCCACCCACAAGGTCGACGGATGACATAATTAAGACCGCAGGATCGCGCTGGATGTAAGCCGCTCCCAACCGGTCTTATTGGAGAACTTTAGTGGAGGTCTATGTCCAGCAGTGGACGTCCTCAGGCTGAAAAGAAGAAGAGAAGAAGACTTCGCAATCATAAGCCGCTGATCGACCCCGAATTTCCCCCAAAAGGAAAAGAAAGCAGATCAACCGATTATGATCCAATTTGGCAAGATTATAGTATCTATAATATCTAAATGCCTAAAAAATATTTGTGAGTATGTATGAACGAAATCCATGAGTGAATCGATTTTATCGACAATCTATCAATAAATTTTATCGTCGATCGATATTTAATCGATTTTAATGAATAATCGGCCAAGTGCGAATCGGACTCGCGTATGAAGGGTTCCGTGCCGTATGGAAGCCCTCCTTAGTATGTTTTTTTTTTTATTTCATTATTTATTATTGAAGGAATTATTTAACTAAATATTCTGTGAATGTTTCAAGCGTCTCAATCTGTCACCCTTATTAATATATTGCGAAGGACGGCAAAAATATCAGGTTTGCTGTAGGAGAATAAATATGCCTTTAAATTTTTTTCTGATTATAGTATTTGTTGCTATAGCGGTAACAACAATACGTCATCTTTGAAAATTTCAACGTTCTAGCTATCACCGTTCATGAGATACAGCCTGGTGACAGACAGATAGATGGACAGCGGAATCTTAATAATAGGGTCCCGTTTTTACCCTTTGGGTCCGGAACCCTAAAAACAAACAGTTCTCACTAGGTTTTTCTAGCACGTCAGCAAATTTCCCCCCTTTTGGAGACAAATCAAGAATCGCCAACGAGTAAAAATTCCAATAATATATAGAACCAGTGTACCAAGTTTCGTCAAGATTCGTTATAATTATTTTTCGCAAAAAATAGCATGACCGACTTCAGCCGTGTACAGAATTCGCGAATATTTCACACGAATCTATGTTACATTTTTCACATTATTGTTGATTTATCAAAAATGACTCAGCCGATTTCAATAAAATATTAATGGAACCAATTTTGAACTACACTCTTTCCAATAAAAAAAAAAGACGTGTGGCACTCGGGGACTGCCGCGGTAAAGCTATTGCATAATTTTACAATACGTCTAATCGCACACAACGCCGTGTCGAAGACTGCCGAACTGAAACGACGTTAGACGATGCACGGCCTCCAAGCCACACCTCCTTGCCCGTCGGAGTGGGGAGCGTGAGGTTTTTTCGTTACGGAATTTCTGGATTCGGTCCCCGCGCTCAAGGCCCGCGATAGAAGCTATGCAATAGCTTAAAAGAATTATTGAAATCGGACTACTACGAAAAAAGTTATGCGTGGTTAAACATTAAAAAAAAAAATACGCGTCGAATTGAGTACCTCCTCCGGTTTGGTTCGTCGGTCAAAAATGCGACCCGTAGGACCATTAGAAGAGAATCAAAATCCGGAAAGACAAAAGCAAAATCATCAATTCAAAAACTGTCTGTATTGTCATTAACTAAGCCAACTTTTACCGCCTTACCACAAAAGATTTAAACACTGTTTAACCGTGCAATTCGTACTGTTAAATGTTGTCTAAAGCGTGCGTGAAACTTGTGGTAAGACGGGTAAGGTCCATCCATCCATCACCCATATATGACGTCCACTGCTCGACATAGGTCTTCCCTATGGATCCAATAAGACCGGTTGCAAACGGCTTGCATCCATCGTGATTTTTCGGTCTTGATTAGAAATAACTTCGGTCTTTATAAACTTGTAATTAAGTTAACTAAGTGCCGACTATCAAGCTGAAACACACATAAATAAAATTGGAGTGTCTGTTTGTAATATTGAAATAACCGTTTTTTACTACATGTATATGAAAATATGAGTATATAAACGTTACATACACCAAAATAACATTTTAACAAATTTTGTCTGTCTGTCTGTTTGTTCCGGCTAATCTCTGAAATGGCTGGACCGATTTTGACGGAACTTTTATTAGAAGGTAGCTGATGTAATAAGGAGTAACTTAGGCTACGTTTTTTTATAGAAATAATCTTTTTATCTCAGGCTAACGCGGGTAACACCGCGGGGCGCAGCTAGTTATTACATATATCTCTGTGTCAATGGATGATACTGTTACGAGATGGGTTCTTGGATAATCAGTTAAAACGCCGATTGTTCACTTTGCACTTTATTGCACAAAATCACAGTACACACGACACAACTGGTTCGCACAAACACGTCACACTGGCACTGATATTCACACAACTAGTCACTTCACAATCACTGGTACCGCACTTGAACACGAGATGTTTTCGCTCCGGTATAAAACGCGATAACTGCCACGAACGAAAACCATCGCCCTATTTATATCGGAATAAGGGTTCTCTAGAAATCTGTAGAATATTCGGTGCCATTGTGACTGACAAAGTAAACAAGTGTAAAGTTCGAGAAACCCTATTGTTCTTAATTATTACAAAAACACCACAAAAAATCTAACAAACAACAAACAATAGACGCGACACAAAGGCCGGTGCCGCCTGAGTCATAAAACCATAAATCTCGCGATTAGATGTTAAACAACTAGCCGTCGTACCGCGCGCTGCTTACTGCGTAACACCACCTCCTCCCAAGACATGCTCGTCCCGAGCATCGTTGCATCCGTGATATCGCGCCAATCGATCCACGTGAACTATTTTGGGGGCACCTCGAGATCCTTTCTGTATGCGGAACGTCACGTCGTTGATCTTGGTCACCACATACGGTCCGGTCACGGTACGGTCCATCCCATTTGGCTTGTAGCTTTGGAGACTTCCCTTTGCTGCGTATGGGATTGTGCAGCCATACCATCGAGCCTTCCTCGAACCCAGGATTGTTAGCCCTTCTGTCGTATCGAGTCTTCATTCTTTCAGATGCTTGCTGGCCATGCTCTCTAATGTGCTCATAGATGTCGTTCATCTTGTTCCGGAGGTCGCTGGCGTACTCAGTTATGGGTTGTGGGGAATCCGGTGGAATGCCAGTTATTAAGTCGGCTGGTAGCCGTAATTCACGTCCAAAATTGGCAAAAGCGGGAGTGACATTTGTGCTCTCATGAACAGCACTTCGGTATGACAACAAAAATGGCTGGATATGCTTGTCCCAATCCCGTTGCTTGCTTCCGACTACTTTTGCCAGGTACCTCTCCAGAGTTTGGTTGAATCGCTCCACCATTCCATCTGATTGCGGGTGGTAAGACGTAGTCCTGGTTTTGTGTGCACCCATTAACCGGCACGTCTCTTGAAACAGCTGAGATTCAAAATTTCTTCCTTGGTCACTGTGGATTTCCAATGGTACTCCAAATCGACAGAACACTTCATGCACCAATTTGTCTGCTATCGTCGATGCCTCTTGGTTCGGAATTGCGAAGACTTCCGGCCACTTGGTGAAGTAATCCATGACGACAAGGAAGTACTTGTTGCCACTTTCACTCACAGGAAATGGTCCGGCCACATCCAGTGCGATTCGCTCCCATGGTGCTCCAACATTATACAGCTTTAATGCTCCTCTGCTGCGGGTATGCGGACCTTTCACTGATGCACAGCTCGTACATTTCCGTACCCAGTCTTCTACGTCATCTCTGCAGTTGATCCAGTAAAACCTTTCTCGAATTTTCAAGAGTGTCCGTTTTACACCCAGATGTCCTCCCGAAAACCCTTCGTGGTACAGCTTCAAAACTTCAGGTATCTTTGCTCTGGGTACAACCATTTGGAGATGGCACTGATTGCCACGAGCATTTTCCCATTTTCGGCAAAGTACTCCCTCCTGAAGCACCAGACTATCCCATTGCGCCCAATAGCTCTTTGTCGTAACACTCATTGAAGCAATAGCACTCCAGTCTGGCTTAGGGGCATCTGATTCCATCCATTCAAGAATCGGCTTGATGTCGGCGTCTTCTTCTTGTGCAACCTGAAGGGTTTCTTTCCATTCGTCACCGATGTCTGCTTTGAGCATTCTGACGGGCACTGAATCTTTCGACTCATGTCTTGAGCAATGCTTGCAGTCCTCTGAGCATGGCCTTCTTGACAGTGCGTCCGCGTTGCCATGAGATTTTCCACTGCGGTGCTCCGTGGTGAAGTCAAACTCTTGTAGTTGCTCAATCCATCTTGCCACTTGGCCTTCGGGATCCTTAAACTGTAGTAGCCACTTCAGAGCAGCGTGGTCGGTCCTCAGATGGAATTTTCGTCCGAGCAGGTACTTGCTAAAATGTCGCAATGTCTTCACTACTGCAAGTAACTCTTTTCTGGTCACACAGTAGTTCCTTTCCGGCTTGGACAGGGATTTGCTGAAATACGCAATCACCACTTCTTGGTCTCCTTTCCTTTGTGACAGTACTCCTCCAATGCCGGTGTTGCTGGCGTCAGTGTCCACGATGAACTCGTTTTCTGTGTCCGGGAAGCCAAGAATAGGCGTATTACAAAGTCGCTTCTTTAGCTCTTGAAAAGCTGCGTCGCAATTTTCATCCCAGAGGAAGGGTCGTTTTTCCTCAGTCAGTCTATGCAGCGGCTTGGCTATGTCAGCAAAGTTCTTCACGAATCGCCTGTAGTAGGAGCATAAACCCAAGAATGCTCTAACTTCCGTCTTGTCTTTTGGCACAGGCCAATCCTTGACAGCACTGACTTTTCCTGGATCCGTCTGTACGCCAGCTTCGGAAATCACATGTCCCAGGAAATTCACTTGCCTCTTGAAGAAGGAACATTTCTTCGGACTCAGCTTGAGATTGGCTGCGCGAATCTTAGTCAATACTCGTTCCAGGTTTTGCAGATGGTCTTCGAAGGTTTTTCCCACAATTATGATGTCGTCCAAATAGACTAGGCATGCATCTCCAATCAGTCCCGCGAGCACTAACTCCATTAGTCTTTCGAACGTAGCGGGCGCGTTGCACAATCCAAACGGCATCACGTTGAATTGCCACAGGCCTTTTCCCGTCGAAAACGCGGTCTTCTCTTTATCTTTAGGATCTATTTCCACTTGCCAGTATCCGCTCTTCAAGTCCAGCGTAGTGAACCACTTCATGCCTGTCAGTGTATCTAACGTGTCATCAATCCTCGGCAAAGGATAGCTGTCTTTCTTCGTTACGTCGTTGAGTCGTCGATAATCAACGCAGAACCGCATACTGCCATCCTTCTTTTTCACTAGAACCACTGGCGAGCACCACGGACTGGATGAAGGTTCTATCACACCATTGCGTGCCATGTCTTCGATCATTGACTCAACTTCTTTTTCTCGAGCCACTGGTATCCTTCTTGGCCGCTGTCGAATCGGTGACACGCTTCCTGTATTTATTGTGTGCTTCACTAATCCAGTCTTCCCGTTGACAGCATCATCGAGAGCAAATATGTCGGTGTAGCGCTGCAGCATCTTCTTTGCCATCAGAAGTTCTCTTTCGGTCAGGTCTTTACGGGAATCTTCCAATAGCGTTGACACGTTGTAACTCCCAGCACAGTTGTATTTCTCCTTTGGTTGTTCTTGGCATCTGCGCATCCAGTCTACTTCTTCACAAGTACCAATTGGGGTTCCTCCTTTGATGAGTTGTTCCTCGTTACTTGTGTTGAGAACACGCACCACAGCGGTATTAGTAGTCCTCACCAGAGTTCGGGCCAATAACCATGGTTGATCACCTTCCGACTGTTCTATTAGCACACATCGTCGTTGATGTCCCAACTTCGGCGGTAATCTAACTGCCACAATGGTCTCCGATCTAGGTGGAAGAACTGTTCTCTGCAGACAATAAACCTTTCCTGATGTGGCGCCTTCCATGAAGATTTCTTCTCTTCCACACTTCAAGATTCCTTGGTTGACGTCTATCTCGCAATGATGTTCTCGCATGAAGTCAAGACCCAGAATGCAATCGTCGACTATATCAGCCACAATGACTTTGTGTTGGAAAGTTTTCTCACCCAACTTTAACTCCACCAGCTTCTCTCCTCGGACGGATATGTGCTGACCGGTCGCTGTCAGAAGTTGAACTGTTTTGCAGCTTTCGAAGTTCGGAAGAAAGCGCTTAGCCAGTCGGGAACTGATGACAGTGCGAGAAGCTCCTGTATCCAATGTCAGCTTGCAAGAAGTTCCATTGATGGCACCATTGATGATCAAACTGTTCCCATCGTGAGCTTGTGAGATCAAAATCTTTGGCTTTTCTGGCCCGGATAACACTCGCCATTTTCCGCTTTGTTCAGCAGGTCGTTTATTCCTCCATAGTGAATGCGTTGCCTCGCGATCCTTTCGTTCTTCCAATAGTCGATCGTCCCTGGTTCGGCATGGCTTTGGGCAATTCTGCCATAAATGGCCTCTCTCTTCACAGTTGTAGCATCTTGGACCAAACCTCGTACGATGTGACGCTTCTTGAACTTCCTTTATGTGTTGAACATCTCTCGCTGGATTTCGTACAGCTTCCACTTCCAAGGCTTGGGCCAAAGCTTCCTTTAGTGTTTTATGATGCCCGAGTTTCACTGCAGTTCTAACTTCGAAGTCTGCTATCCCGTTTGAAAATGCTTCCACCAAATGTTCGTCGTTGGGTAATGGTGCTGACTGATAAGCCTTCCGGAACAGTTTCTCCACTTCGACAGCCCACTGCTGAAGACTTTCGTTGCGACGTTGCACCCTGTTCTTTAACTGCGCTCTGTACACACGCTCTAGGTGCTCATCGCCGTAGCGACTCTCCAACATTTCCATTAATTTATCGTAGGTCACTTCCTTGCCCACAGCATCAAGAATACTCAGAGCTTCATCGCGAAGGCTCATGATGAGGGCGTTCTTGGCTTGGTCCTTGTTCCATCCATTGGTTTGAACGGCAGCGTCAAATTGAATTTTGTAGGCTGACCATGATGATGTCCCGTCGAAAGGCGTCACTTTAAGCTTCTGTGCAGCTGGCGAGAAGATTGTAGGTGCAACGGTTCCGCCTCCAGACTTGATAACGTTCAAGGTCCTCCTCACATCGGCGATTTGTGTTTCCGCTTCGAAGATTCGAGATTCATACGCCTTCATCTTTGTATCGTGCTCCTTTACGTTGGTATCAAGCTGCTTGACCGTGTCCTTGACATCTTTTGTCTCCTTGCCTAAAGTCTTTTGCAAGCTTGAAAGCAGCTCTTCTTTTTGGCGCGCCTGTTCTTCTCTGTTGCTGCGGGCTTGTTCTTCCAGTAGACGAGCTTGGTCTTCTTTGTTACGGTCTAATTTTTCTTCCAGCTGGCGAGTCTGCCTTTCGTTATTGCGGGCCTGTTCTTCTAGCTGCCGCGTCATAGACTGCATCATCAACATTAAAGCAGCCATATCAAATGCTGCAGGGACAGCTGGTGATACAGCAGGTGCCACAGTAGGTGCCGCAGCAGGTACTCCTGGATTTCTGGAGTCGTCGTTGGTTGCCTCGGACTCGCTGCCTTCCATTAACAGCGGATTATTTCCGAAGCGCCTCTGGTCGATCTCCTCCTGGCGGCGCTCTTGCTCCTCTAGTCGGCGCGCTTCCTCCTGTCGGCGCTGATTCCGTGTACGGGGCGTCTCGTCGTCGTACGGAGTAACCGGCATTTTCAATTATCCACCCTTCTGACACCAAATGTTACGAGATGGGTTCTTGGATAATCAGTTAAAACGCCGATTGTTCACTTTGCACTTTATTGCACAAAATCACAGTACACACGACACAACTGGTTCGCACAAACACGTCACACTGGCACTGATATTCACACAACTAGTCACTTCACAATCACTGGTACCGCACTTGAACACGAGATGTTTTCGCTCCGGTATAAAACGCGATAACTGCCACGAACGAAAACCATCGCCCTATTTATATCGGAATAAGGGTTCTCTAGAAATCTGTAGAATATTCGGTGCCATTGTGACTGACAAAGTAAACAAGTGTAAAGTTCGAGAAACCCTATTGTTCTTAATTATTACAAAAACACCACAAAAAATCTAACAAACAACAAACAATAGACGCGACACAAAGGCCGGTGCCGCCTGAGTCATAAAACCATAAATCTCGCGATTAGATGTTAAACAACTAGCCGTCGTACCGCGCGCTGCTTACTGCGTAACAATACAAATGTCTTATTTGATTTTGCCCTCTTGACCATAAGTGTTCGTTTAGAGATAAGGAAGCCGAGTGTATTATCTAGGTTCTAGTGCCGTGGCCTCTTAAAACTGCGCTTAATTATATCAGTAGCTCTGCCTGGGACTTCCCACTGGATCCTTAATATTATACTAGCGAACCGACCCGGCTTCGCTCAGGTGTAGGTATTATACATTTAAACCATCCTCTTGACTCACTCTACCTTTAAAAAAACCGCATCAAAATCCGTTGCGTAGTTTTAAAGATATAAGCAGACCTAGGGACAGACAGCGGGAACCGACTTTGTTTTATACTAAGTACTGATACTGATGATCTTTTAAATTCTACTTTTGCGTCTTGTCACTAGGCATGTAAGAATATTACGAATCGGTTTTCACGCTCATTCTTTTGTTCTTTATCTTTTGCACAATACTAATATCAATTCCAGTAATAGTGTACGAGTACCTATCGGTTTCTGTTTAAGTGCCAGTTTTCCTGCTATAAATATTGACCAAAATGTATTGAAATAGTCTCCTGTCGCAATTGTCGGGTAAACTTCTTGAACAAAGCAATTTTTATTTACCGTTTTAATACCATTTATAGGCCGAATTAACAACTTGGCGACTGAGTGTTGGCCACTGTTGGCAGCTCAGACCAAATAAAAATAATCAGCCAAGTGCGAGTCGGACTCGCGCACGAATGGTTCCGTACCGTATGGATGCCCCTAATATATTTTATTTATATTGATTTAATTATTTATATTTGAAGGGATTATGTTCTGTAAGTATTTCAGGCATCTTCCTGTTGCCGTTATTATTTTCGAGCAAAAAATCACGTCTTTTGTATAAGAGCTCCCCATCAATATTCATTTTATTTTAATTTAATTATTTATGTTTAAAGTACATATTTAACTAAATATTGTGAATCTCAATAACCGTCACCGTTATTAATATCAAGCGAAAAACTCCTAAAAATTCAGGTTTATTGTATGGGAGCTCCCTTAAATATTTATTAATTTCTATTTTTAGTATTTGTTATTATAGCGGCAACTGAAATACGTCATCTGTGAAAATTTCAACGTTCTAGCTTCTAGCTATCACCGTTCACGAGATACAGCCTGGTGACAGACAGACAGACAGACGGACGGACAGCGAAGTTAGTAATAGGGTCCTGTTTTAACCCTTTGGGTACGGAACTCTAAAAACCAGACAGAACATCGTGAACAAACAAGTGAGGCCGGTTTTTATGCATGTGGTGAGTGCGTCGGTGTTGCGCCGCCATAGTTCAACTGACGAGCCAAGGCTTAGTTTCCTTGTACGTGTATGTGTGTGTAATTGTGTCTGTACACGGCGAGGCTTAGTTTTGCCGGCCTCACTTGTTTTGTTCACAACATTCTGTCTTGATTTTTTTATTTGGTCTGAGGTTTTCAACTACAAGCTGCGGATAGCCCAATCCTGAATTCCTGACTGAAGCTGGAGCTGATGAGTGCAGCTGCGCGAAAATAGGCTTGTTGCCTAAAAATATAAGTAGTCCATCAAATAGATTATATAAAAAAAATTAAACACATATTTTTTCCTTTGTCAATGGAACAAAAATTGTTGAAAATATAGCTTGTTAAAGTTCCGCGTGACGTCACTAGTGTACTACAGTAACGCACTAGTGACGTCACGAGCCCCACTCCCAAACTTTGACAAGGTTTATCTTTGTAATTTATTGTTTGATTGACAAAAGAAAAAATACGTGTCCAATATATTTTAATAATCTAACTAACGAACTAATTGTAATAATGATTTTTATATACTAAGCGCTACACAAATCGGCGGATGAGAAGTTAGCCGCAGATGACACTTCGCCGCGATTCGCTGTCGTAGTGGCGAGCACGGGCGTAGGGAGCGCGCGGGAGGCATGAGGTTGGCGGGCGGGTGTGCCCGGATGTCTCGTCTCTCTGGCTCCCGCGTATACCTATATTTCGGCTTATGCGCAGCGTTCTGCGCATAACTTCCCATCCGCCGATTTGTGCGGCGCTCAGTATACCGACTAAACATGCCTATTGCGTTATCCGCAGCTTGTAGCTAACGTCGCGCCTTGCCTAAAGGAATATCAAATATTTTTTAATGTTTTCCTTCTTCTATTATGTGCTACAGAATTGTTAGTGATTAGACATATTAGTGAAATAACGCTCCTAGTTTCAATAGTTAATTATTTATTTACTGAGTTATGAGTAAGTGAAACAATATTTTTGACCGACGAAACGGAGGAGGTTTACAATTCGACGCGTATTTTTTTTGTGTTATACCACGCATAACTTTTTACAGAGTGGTCCGATTTTGATAATTCTTTTTTGGTTGATACTCGTAGATCATACTTCAAAGGTAGTCCCATTCGAAGAAATCGGCTGAGCAATTTTTGATAAATCAACAATAGTGTGAAAATTACTACATCGATCCGTGCGAGCTATTCGAATTCCGTATCGTTTAAAAATGCCAATTAAAATAAAAAAAATGCTATTTTTCGGGAAAATATTTATCTGAATTATCTTTATTTTGAAATTACTTCTGAAGGTACTTCTAAGCTACGATGTCGTTGTTTTTTTTATGTTAAATTAAATAATTCATAATTATGTCCGAAGCCAAAAGCTACACTTAGTAGGTACTAGGGCTTGGAACTCGGACTTATTTTCAGCTCCGGAGTTGAGTTTCGATGCTTAGCATTTCAACTCCGGAATTCCGGAATTCCGGAGTTGAAGTGCTAAAAAATTAAAAAATTATGAATTTACTAGCTTTACCCGCGGCTTCGCCCGCGTTATATTTTGATTTTGGCTAATGTTTATGTCGGCTGCGAAACCTAACCTAAGCGACAAACATCAAAATACCTTAGAGGAATGCTTTTGTTGGTTAAGTTACGGTTGGAGTGTATATACAACCCCCCTGTGTATTTCCGCCTTGTCGTGGCAGGGGAGGTCTAAGGCAGCTGAAAAGGCGGCGCTCGAAGTCTCCCTCTTCTTTGGGTCTTTCCCCCAAGGCAGCTTAGAGGCCGGCCCTCGTAGTGCAGCCGCTTTTAACTAAAGCAGCTGAGAGGATGGCCGGTAGGTTGCCTGCATTATGAGGAGTGTTGCTTCTGAGGCGGGCTGCAGTGCCGCTCTTGCGACGCTGCAACCGAGGATTAGGGGCTGCGGTGGGATGGAACTGGTTGTGTGGGTCCCGCCACCTACCCTACCTTCCGCTATGCCGTCAACCTGTTGGAAGACGCAGTGGGGCTGCAGGGGAAGAGAAGTGTCGGTATCGCGATGGCCGTTCTCACTGCCCTCTGCAGTTGAAGAGGCAGGCGCTGGGCTACTATGACTGACCCGTTGCACGGGATCAGGACGTTGGAATGCTGTCCGACGCTCAGTGCTGGTTACTCCCGAGTGGTGGATGACGATATGTCTTGTGCTCCGAAACACACCGTCAATATGGCGGGAGCGCAATCTCCGTTATGGAGCCCGAGTCTGGGCTAGCGCTGTTGAGAGCCGCGAAGCAGTGCGAAAAATGTAGGAACGTCCTAAACTTGAAATGACAGGTTATTTCTGGCTCTTATACGGCTGCTACTGCGGCCCGCTCGCTTACTTTTCATCCTATCCTACGGGAACTGTTAAAGTTTTTGGGATAAAAAGTGGCCTTTGTCACTTTTCGTCTTTCAAACTATATTCATGCAATAAGTCAAGGCAATCCGTTGTTCCGTTGCTGAGAAAAAGTTATTGTCTTATCCTACGGGAACCGCAATTTTTTCGGAAAGGAAAGTATCCTATGTCACTTTCCGTCTTCCAAACTATGCCCACCCCAAAAATCAAGTCAATCCGTTGCTCCATTGCTGAGAAACAGTTAATGTCCTATCCCATGGGAATCACGAATTTTCTCGGGATACAAAAGTATCCTGTTATCACTTTCTGTCTTTTAAACCATAGGTATCCATATCAAAAATCAATTCAATCTTTTGCTCCGTTGCTGCGTCAAAGAGGAACAAACCAACAAACTTTTCGGATTGATAATATTAAAGTATGATGATTCTGTACCATAAAGGTAGAATAAAGAAACTTATTAAACCTCCAATGATAGAAGATTTAAAAATATTTTTAATGTCAGACAAAATGACGGCCTGTTATTAAACGTCATAGTAACATGTAGCATGCACAGGGAATAAAACATTTTATCCAATTTTAATGTCAGTTGTCATTTTCAATCCATACTTTATTTCCTCTTCAAGGGGATATAATGGTGGAAAAACAATTTGTCCCCTTGCCATGCTACCTGTGATTTATAAAAGTCTGCAGACAATGTCACCTGTCATCTAATTACGTTTCGCTGTGACGTTTCGTTAAGTGTCATAGAGGAATTAATCACTTAGCGTCTTTGTGATAGTAGCGACAGTTTTGCTTTCGATAGTTTTTGTCCTGTCCTACAGGAACTATGCAATTTTTTGCTTAACGTCTAATGATTAGCATCTAAAATTCGACGCGCTTGGTTTTGCTCTTGAGTCTCAGCAGTTCTTTGCGCTGCGTGATGCTCGGCATCTAAAAGTCGCTGCGCTTGACTTTATCCTTAAGTCTCAGCAGCTCTCTGAGCTGCGTGACGCTCAGCATCTAAAATTCGACGTGCTTGGTTTTTTGCTCTTGAGTCTCAGCAGTTCTTTGCGCTGCGTGATGCTCAGCATCTAAAAGTCGCCGCGCTTGACTTTCAACTTCAGTCTCAGCAGCTCTCTGAGCTGCGTGACGCTCAGCATCTAAAATTCGACGCGCTTGGTTTCGCTCTTGAGTCTCAGCAGCTCTTTGAGATGCGTGGCACTCGGCATCTAATGTCAAACGCATTTAAGTGTTCTCTTCAGACTCTTGGCTTCTAGCAATTTTCTTTACGCGAGCTCTGCTAGAACTACGCGCTAGATTCGATTTGCGTTTTCTAGGCATACCTATTAGAAAGAAAACTGCGTAATTAAACTGAAAAAATACATATAACCTTCTCTAAATTTTACAGGAAAAGATTGATTGACTTTGACATTTGCAACTCAAGCAGCCTTGAATGGGCATTGGGCATAGAGCATGTAATTTGGAAAGTCAAGATGCAAATTACCATTTGTCATGGTAGAAAATAAGTTTTTTCTTCTAAGATTCTAGCCAATGTGTTTTCATCCCCCGTTTTCAACCCTTTGAAACGATTTTTTCGAATCAAAAAGTAGCCTATGTCCTTTCTCAGGCTCTAGACTATCTGTGTACCAAATTTCATTCAAATCGGTTCAGTAGTTTTAGCGTGAAAGCGCGACAGACAGACAGACAGACAGAGTTACTTTCGCATTTATAATATTAAGTAAGGATTGAAAAAAGCAGTGCTGTGGTATAAGATGGTGAATTTGATTTGAATATTAAAATCGAAATGAGTGTTCTAGTTGGTAATGTAGGAAATAAAAGTAACTAAATAAAAATAAATTTATTATTTTTGGTAACAGGACCTTAAAAATGTTAATGCATCGAGGCTTTCGTCAGATAGCGAGCTTCTCACGCGATTACTTATACCTATATATGTAACAGCTGAAAACGCTCGCTCTGCTTCAACACTTGTCGGTGTAATGGTCATCAAATATTGGAAGCATTTTGTTAAGTTTTGTACTCTGTCACCTCCATTTTTAAAATCGGCCATTTCGACCCTTACTATGCTCTCTATGTCTCTATGTAAAAGCAAGCCAAAAAGTGGTGCCAATATGGATTGGCACCACTTTTTGGCTTGCTTTTAATAAGCCTTCTTTTTATGGCGTCTTGTAATTGTTGTTTAACACTTTTATCTTCAACATGGCACATTACATTGCGGGGCGCGGATTTTGTTCCTAAAATCGAAACTGCGATTTTAGTTCCGATAACTCCGGTTTTACAAACGATGCTGAAATCTTTCGAAGCTCCGGAGTTACACCAAAACCGGAGTTCCGGTGTCCAAGCCCTAGTAGGTACTGAGCCAAAAATTTTAAACGTAATATGTCGAATTCAAAAGTGTGTTTAAATAAAGATTAAAAATAATTGTAGATAGATGTACATCTACTACATATAATTTTTCATGTCTGAAACCGAAACCGATATTTACTAAACCGTGACTTATTCTACTGAAAAATCTATTCCTACTCGTCAAGCTTGCCAGGGACCTTCAATTTGCACGCTTTTTTCAAGTACAAATTAACATATGAACAGAAAATATGTTCCATCAAAGATTGTCTGCGACACCAACATTATAGTACTCACTTCGAGCCACACATTACCGTAGACTGTTGTGTTATCAAAGTCATTATACAATTCGTTGTGCCGCGCAATTTGCCAATCGACGATCATTTAAAAAAAGAATTAAAACTCTTTTTTTTTTTAATTGTTATCTGTGATTGTAACGATGTCAACTCCTCAGGCTGAAGGTCGGGTGATGGGTCGCCGTTTTGTGCTAACCCTGGTGATCGGAATGTCAGCAGGATTTAGTTTTGCGTACATTCTTTTAACATCTACAGGATTTACACGAGACGTTGGGTGGCAGTACAGGTAACTAAAAAAACTAAGTGCATGATAGATGTGCGTTATGCTGCTAGAGATTTTTTGTGACGCTTTGTTTACGGCATGTTTTGGCATGTTCTTTTTTAAGCTATTTCGTATTAGCTGTTATATATCGTGCATGTTCCGTTGTGTATATTTACTAAATATTAATTATACAGGGTTATCTCTAATCAATTAGCATCCTTTTAGGGGCTTATTCTGTACATCAAAACTAACAACTTTTGTTCTGCGACTTTGTCAGTACTCAAAAAAAATCAGCTGTTCCATACATTTTGTCGAGGATGAACGATATTTTTTCCATGGAACAACAACTTTTTTTTGAGAATTAATAAAAGTAGTCGAACAAAAGTTGTTAGTTTTGATGTACAGAATAAGCCCCTAAAAAGATGCTAATTGATTAGAAATAACCCTGTAATTTAAATAGCTATGTTCGTGATAAAGTTGAGGATATTGCATCAAAGTGTTTCACAGCAAACTCTACCCAAAGCGCAGCGCAACTTTAAGCATTTAGTTACCCATTTTACCCATTTACCGTCTTACCACAAAAGTTTTTAGACAATGTTTAACAGTATAAATTGCACCGTTAAACAGTGTTTAAAGCGTGTTTAAATCTTTTGTGGTAGGGCGGCTTGTCTTTAAATTGACACCATAATCTATCCCAGGGTGATTTAGTCTTGTCTAGCATATTAAGTATGAAAAAACTTTATTTATAATTTAAAAAAATTGTATGAATACAAAATTAGATTTTCGACTATTTTTGCAATTTTTGACGGTGTGCGAGAACCACTAAATAGTTTGTTTATCAATAAGATATTTCGATTCATTTAAATTGCCGACTTTGTACAGTCATAATTTTTGACCTGTGTGCATAGCATACAAGACCACGACAAGAGTTTATCGACGTGTGCAAAGGTGACAGATATATGCTTCATCATAACTCTGTCACGTTCTGACACGTCGATAGTATAATTTTATGGTCCGTATGCTAAGCCCGCTGAACTGTGTTTCACTAACAATTCCTAAGAAAATGTTAAAATGAAAAATTTTGTGGCAATAATTTTAGATTATGCCATTCGACTGCAATCATAAATTTGCAATTTTAAATTTTGATTATGTCAAAGTCAAACAAGCAATTAATGGAAATGTACCTACAATTTTACATGCGTACACTGTGAAAACGGTACATAGGTATAGTAAAGATAATTTTGTGAATACTGCAATTGGTTGAGCATAGCGAGCTGAATTATAGTGATTTTTAACCCCCGACGAGGGGTGTTATAAGTTTGACGTGTCTGTTTGTCTGTGTGTCTGTCTGTCTGTGGCATTATAGCGCCCGAGCCACTGAACCGATTTCAGTTTAGTTTTTTTTTTGGATGAAAGGAGACTTAATCGAGAGTGTTCTTTCTTAGCTATGTTTTATAAAAATCGATTGAGGCGTTTAAGAGTTATGGTGGGTTAAAGTGGGGATGGAAGAACCAAAATTCTACAAATGTACCCAAAATGGTTGTCAATTGAAAGTTTGTTGTATTTTTGTGTCGGGGGTTTTTTAAATTTTTAATTTATAATAAATATTATTGACAGCATTCTTTACACTTACCGTCTTACCACAAAAGTTTTACGCTAGCTTTAGACAAAGTTTCACAGTACAAATTGTACGGTTAAATAGTGGATAAAGCGTGTTTAAATCTTTTATGGTAAAGCGGTTATGGGTTAAGAACAACAGGAGCTTGCTACTGTATTAATTGTCCAGCGAATCAAACCTGTTGGCGGGTGTGAAGTTAGCCACGAGCTGCGCGAAACACAATCCTACTGAAATTTCGTTCAAGATTGGGTTTTGCGTATCTTACGAGTATAACTAAATAAATAAATAAATATTATGGGACATCTTACACACGGTCTCTGACCCCAAACTAAGCATAGCTTGTGATATGGCTGCCAGAGACTGATATACTACATATACATATTTTAAATTCATACTTATATAGATAGTACATAAATAACACCCAGACACAGAGCAAACACCTATGTTCATCACACAAATGTTTGCCCTGGATGGGGATCGAACCCACGCCTCTTTGACACAGAAGTCAGGGTCCCTAACAACTGAGCCACCGAGGCAGTGAAAAACACAGGCAGCCGCCAAGAAAACAACGCCCTAATATATTATAACTTGTAACCGATATAGTATTAGAACTCTACAGGGTAATTCTGTATGAAAACGTGCGCGTAACGTGCTCTAAGTTAAGTTTTGTTTTTAGTAAATTGTTTATTTTTATTTATTTATTAAGGCTTCACATTAATAACTACATGATTACATATGTTATAAATACTTACAATCTAATTTAATTTAATGTGCTATTTTTTTAAGGAAGCACAGCATGCATTTTACCTTACAATACAAATAAAGAATATGTATTACTAAAAATAATATTGTACTAGTATTTCATAATTTTCAGATAGTTTACTGGACTAAACTAATCTAAGAAATAAATTAAATCATACAATCTACTTGGCCATTTCGGCCTGAATGGAATTCAAATTAATTTTGAATTTAGACAAACTGTCTCCATAGATATCCAAATTACGATTACGTTGCATTTTAAAATTGATTGTCGTTTAATAAAATAACGTGAATAATATTTATTTTTTGAGCGACGAAATGGAGGAGGTACTCAATTCGACGCGTATATTATTGTTTTTTAGCCGACTTCCAAAAGGGAGGAGGTCCTATTTTTGTCTGGTATGTATTGTTTTTGTGTATGTTCATCGATAATTCCAAATTGTGAACAAATCTATATTTTTTTTATAGGGTATACTCCCGAGGTGGTCCAAGTTAAATTTTACAGAAATAGCCTGAGCCGTTTATGAAAAATTAACAATAATGTAAACAATTCAAGCGAAATATTCGTATTTTGTACACGATGGAAGGCGGTTTTGCCATTTTGGCGAAAAATGATTATTTATTCAACGTAGTAGTTCTATTTCGATAATTATTTTTTTATTGGAAAGAGACGTCGTGTCGGAAAGAGTATACTACGAAATTAGTCCCATTTAATTTTTTTTTAAATAGGCTGAGCCATTTTTGATAATTCAACAGTAATGTAAAAAATGCTACATCGATCCGTGCGAACTATTCGCGAATTCTCTACACGGCTAAAGTCGGTAATGGCATTTTTTGCAATAAATAGTTATAAATAATTATAAGAATAACTTTATTTCGGTTCAAATTCATTGTATCGTAATTTTATATTTATAAAACATTTCTCCGTACGTAATTAGCTTTTTGTTACTTTTATAGATAGAGAATCAAGCCACTACAGGTAGATTCTATGGGAAAAGAATTTTAAAAGTTCTATTCCCGTATGTTAGATAGGTATTCAATGTATCTTTTCTAGGCTAGTTCTAGTGATACTCATCGTAGTCACATCGCAACCGATAACATTTATCTATTCGCAAGCACTATTGTTTCAAGGTACACTAATTAAAACACTAGGCGTGTATTTTTTCATTCATTCGTTCGTTTCAGCATAGGCCTCCCCTAAAGATCTCCAATAAGACCGGTTGGTAGCAGCTTGCATCCAGCGCGATCGTGCGGTCTTAATGAGGGATGAGGTCGTCCGTCCACCTTGTGGGTGGACGTCCTACGCTGCGCTTGCCGGTACGTGGTCTCCACTCGAGAACTTTTCGAGCCCATCGGTGATCAGTCCTCCGAGCTATATGCCCTGCCCATTGCCATTTTAACTTGCCAATCCGCTGGGTTTTTCGTTAAAAGGTAGGTATTGGTCATTTCTCTAGACCACGAACATGTTGTAATAGGCAAGTATACAATAAATTATCTGAGCGTTTGATTGGGTTCCGCCCAGCTTGTATCCAACTTCACATCCACCGACTTGTATAATTCGGAATTTAGGATATCTTGTACTCACTTCGAACAAATATTTACAGAGGCACAGTCCCTAAGTGAAAGTAGTAAAAAAATGTCCGAGGGCCGTCAAACACACTCGCTTCGATTTATACATTAAATAATTCACAATGATCCATTTTCTCGAATCTCGCCGTTTTGTCACCTAATTAGTGCCTGTGACCGAGCACTTTCGCATCGCGCGGCGTAATCGGCTTGCAATCACCCTACGAGTAACTAAAAAGCCTGCCCACTACGTAGCTTGGGCAGAGTTTTGGCTCGGACACTTTTTTTACACGATTGTGACTCTATCGATACTTGCTCGATGTGTACTCATCATTCTGATTAACTTTTACTAGGAACCGAAACTATCGTCGCCAAAAAAGTTGTTTCATACTTTTCGTCGAAAGTTGACGAATTTTTTGTATGGAGCTGATATTTTTTGAGATTTCAGGATTCGTCATAGTAAAAGACAGTCATAATAATGAAACGATAATCCGCCTTACCACAAAAGATTTAAACATGCTTTAAACACTGTTTAGCCGTGCAATTTGTACTGTTAAACATAGTTTTACGCACGCTTTAAACTTTTGTGGTTAGAGGGAATGATTTAAAACTAGTAAGAAACTCAAGTAGGTAAAGAGTAAGCAGATGAAATTAAAATCCAACAAAAACATTTTCATGTGAAATGAAGACAAGTCTAAATCACAGTATTACCACTATCAAAAAGTTGTCAGATCTCACGTAAAGCCAAGCTTCTAACTCTACACGCCTTACTCTACAAGTCCTTACTCCACAAACTCATGTTTCAATAATTGGGCTCTAAATCCTCAACACGCAACGTGTCAACGTTCAAAAAAAAAAATAGTAAAATGTCTTTTCGCGTTAATAAAAACCGGTTATTAAATACATGCAAGTTCCTATCGCGATAAGCATTCGTGTATTTCGTGTAGGCATAACCGGTTCACTGTGCGACTTCTAATTTAGATAAGTCACTGTCATAAAATAAAAACATTTTTAGAAAGTAACTCACTAAGTAACCATACTCGGAATTTTAATTCGATTCCAGATTTGACAATTTCAGTTTTGTAACGTTATGACAAGTAGGTACTAAATAGTGACGTTGCGAAATTATTCGATATGGAAATGGAATATTTCCAGATCGATTCTTCTCGTTTATAATTTTACTCTCGTAAACTAAGTATATCAGGAAATTAAATATTTCTGAACCGATAATTTAGTTTTGACGATTAATTAACGATCTGAGACTTTTCTTTTATAATTGTGTGTGAAATAAATAATAGATAACTGCACGAGCGCGCACGGGTTGCCAATACTGAAAACTATCTAGGCTCTTTTAATATAAGTTTTATTTTTAATATAAAAACAAAAATATTAACTTTTTATAAAATAGAGCAGCGGTTACTAATTAATAAATAATTATTATGAATAATTATGTATTTATTTAAATAAAAATCAATAATTTAGTCTTTAATTGGCACACTGATGGCACACACACTGATTGTTTATCGATTTTTGTGTTCATCACTAGTACACTATTATATGTGGTATCATTATTTCACAAAATGACAGTAGCTAATGTCAAATCTGGAATCGAATTAAAGTTCCGAGTATAAGTAAGTTCGTAAGTAAGTAGCGCTCGTAGCATAGTTTGACTAGGTGATTGTCAGCGATCACCGAAATTAAGCAACGTTCCGCACGGTCAGTACTTGGATGGGTGACCGCGGGTGGCATTTTCCAACTGAGCGCTACCGTGGCTCTACCGTGGCTATAGGCCGGCCTATACGAACTTCTTACTTTAGTAAGTTCGTATAGGCTGGGTGGCCAGCCCGGGTGTCAGAGTTTTTAGGCCGCCTGAAGGCCACTAACATGGCTAAACGGTTAAAACAACCGTTCAGTTACTGACTGAAAACCTGAGTTAAGTTTTTGTTTCGAAACATATAAAAAGTCAAGAATGGTATTTGTAGGTACTTACTGATTTAAATCTAAATGATTTATTAATCTATAACGTCACACACGTACCTTCTTACCACAAAAGTTTTACGCACAGTTTAGACAATGTTTAACAATACAAATTGTTAGGTTAAACAGTGTTTAAAGCGTGTTTAAATATTTTGTAGTAAGGCGGACAATGTAATGGTCGAATGAAACAAGTGGTCGGATGTGAAGTTAGTTACAAGCTACGCAATATCCAATCAACACGTAGCTTGATGTAAGCTTCACTTAGGATTGGATATTGCGCAGCTTGTAGCTAACTTCACATCCGCCAACTTGTATGATTCGGTCTGTACACGATGTCAAAAATGAACAACTCACGCTAATCATGGTCTAACATTGATACTTATTTAAAATAAAGTAGGTATCCAACACTACTTTTCTCTCCGGAACGGAGTGACTGTGCATACGTAGCGGAAACACGGACGGGACGGGGCACGTGCCGGGCGGGACGTGCTAAACATCGTTGGCGACGATGTTTTTCCCGCCCCGTCAGTGCCACGTTCCCGTCCCGTCCGTGTTTCCGTGACATATGCGCTTCCATATACATTTTGTATGAAACGATATTTCTAAAATTTCCCGTTCCGTCCCGTCCGTGGAAAAACCCGTCACGTATGCAGCGGCCTTAAGATGGCAAATTCGATCTCCCTTAAAAATATTCCATTGTAATCTTCGAGCAAATATCTATAGAACCACATCTCTATGCGAAAGTAGTAAAAAAATGTCCGAGCGCCGTCATACCGACTTAGATATTTACATTAAATAATTCACAATGACCCGTTTTCTCGAATCTCGATGGTATGTCACCTAAGTAGTACTTGTAACTGAGCACTTTGGCATCGCGCGGCGTTGTAGGCGGCTTACAATCGCCTTACGACTAACTAAAATCCTGTCCACTACGTAGTTTAGGCAGAGTTTTGGCTCGGACACTTTTTTTGAGCGATTGTGACTCTATAGATAGGTATTTGCTCGAAGATAATAATAAAAAAATGCAAGTGGAGTCTCTCCGCGCGGAAGAAATGAAACTTTGACGCAACAGTGCTTTCATACCCCCTCCATAAACGCAACCGTGTTGGAAATCTCATTAGAAGTTTCACTTCAATATGTATTTAGTTAGTGAGAAGCTATAATGAGCACATTTTGTGAATATTTCATTATTTTAATTTGCAGTGTATTTTTTCACTTTTTTTTTATTGAGATTGATGTGTTATTGAATTAGCTTTTACGCTTAAATTGTATGGCATTGGCTGTAACTTTTTATGCAAGTTCGATTTTAGCGCTAGCACACATGAATTTGATTTTTATTGTGTTAGTATGTTATAGATGTGTCAACTATAGTTTTTAAAATATTTTTGAGTTGTGATTATTAATGTTTTTTTTAACCTATAGGCAGGGCCAGTTTTCTAGTTTTTTTCTTACTGTGTATAATGAAGAACATTGAACGTGACAATAAAAAATATGTTCAAGGATATCTGTTGTCTATCCAGCCATGCAATACAAGGTTAACCAGAACTTGTACAAAGTCGAAAGGAGGTGATTCAGACCATCATTATAAACAACTTTATGGGGCAAAACCGAAAATCGAGAAGAAAATCATGTGTACATTTTGACGATTCCAAGTTGCAGTATCGTATGGAACAGCTGATTATTATCTCGAATTTTTGGGTTGGCTTCATAGTAAAAGTTGTTCATAATCATAAACACGTAGACACGGTAGTGTTTAGAGAAACAAAATAACTGTCTCTGAAACATTATTTTTTGTTTCAGAAACACATAGATTTTGTTTCTGATACAGAGTTTATAAACAATTGTTGCTCAGTGAATACATAACAAGTAAATATGAACATATGAACAACTTTTACGATGATGAGTATAAATGATGATTATACCCCTAAAAGTACCAGCATTTTGAAAACCAACACCTTACGTAAAGTTACGTATCATCAAAACTTTTATATGGCATGCCTAAGTGGTACTTATTCAGTTCTTTTACGTCTTCAAGTCTGTTAAAAATTGACTGTAATTAAAACTGGTTGAAAACCTAACTGGCCATTCATATTGCACGATATTTAAAAGAAAACATTGCTCGGTTTTAATAAACCATGAATTTATAGTGTCTTTCCTCATTTTTCATGGGGTACATTACTACGCAGAGCAAAAGCAGATTAAAATTCCAGCATGAATTAGACCTGCAAGAGACATTTTTTGTTCAGTGTTTTAAATATTTTCTTCATGCATATAAGTACATTCATAAAATAAGCTTTCATATTTAATCACATGAAATGGCTATATACAGGTGACGCATAACCTCTTAAGAGCGACTTTAGTACATCAGCTAGTCCAGCATGCGACCCTGAAAAGCCACGAAAAGAACACTTTCCGACGCGTGAAAAAGTGACAGATATACACTTTGCCATAACGCTGTCTCGTTCTGACACATCAAAAGTAATTTAACTTCGTGCGCATACTAGCCCGGGGAAGACAAACTTTTACTTCGGGATAAACCCCGAATTCGCGAAAAAATCAACTGTGTCATTAAAAAAGTCCATTGACAGTAGATAAAATGTACAAAACATATTTTTTTCGGAATTTTGTGGTTGTTCCCATAGTAAAATTTGTTCATCTTTATGTACTAAATTCGTCTTTAAAAGGTTAAGCGTAGTAAGTCATTATCAGTGACCTGTATAAATTAATTGTACAGAGGCTATACAGGGTTATTTCTAATCAATTAGCATCCTTTTAGGGGTTTGTTCTGTACACCAAAACTAACAACTTTTGTTCTGCGACTTTTGTTAAAACTCAAAAAAATTGCTGTTCCATACATTTTGTCGCGGGTGAACGATGTTTTTCTATGGTACACCAAATTTTTTTTTTTTTAGTTTGGACAAATGTCGCAGAACAAAAGTTGTTAGTTTTGATGTACAGAATAAGCCCCTAAAAGGATGCTAATTGATTAAAAATAACCCTGTAAATTATTCCTTGGATATCGGGTGGTTATATCAATCCTTAACCACGTTGTTTCAGTATTCTTAATGATGATACAATATAAAAATGTATTATTCCTTGGATATCGGGTGGTTATATCAATCCTTAACCACGTTGTTTCAGTATTCTTAATGATGATACAATATAAAAAATCCCAATCAGTCTAGAACAATTCATTGTTTTCCTGTTTGGTTTCAATTGTTATGCCAAATTATTCGCTTAATATAAAGAGTTCAAATGTCATCAGAGCGATTCGTGTAGTCATAGACGAAATTCAACTGAAACGTATGTGAAACTCTTTTGTGCATCGCGAAAGTTTTAGTGTCAATAATTTAACCCTGTGAGTAGCTGGTTTCTAATTCCAAGCTATTTATACAGAGTGTCCCAAAACTCAACGTCATATCGTAAATGTTGAACAATGTATGTTTGGGCTCTAAAACCGGAACCCCACTCTTGGTTTTTGAGACATAGCCAATTTTATAAATGTGGCCAAACATGCTACCCTGCGGCACTCCAGTTCGTGGCGTAACTAGTTCTTATCATTATTTCATTTTTATGATTAATTCGTATAAGCTACAATCAAAAATATACGAACTTACATAGTCGATTCAAAAGAGTTTCATTTATGATTAAACAAATCAGCCCCCAGATTCTGAGTCATCAATACGCGATCATAAATCCTTCCAAAAGTGCCACGTAAAATCATTTTCCAGGGAATCACTGAGAGACCTCGAGAAGCACCCCATAGTGGAGTTCATAGACCATGGCAAAGACGAGCCTGCCCACAAGCACGAAGACAGATCGGTCGCAGACGAGCTCGCCAAAAAGGTTTCATATGATATCATCTTCGAGCAAATATGTACAGAGCCACAATTCCTAAGTGAAAGTATTAAAAATAATTCCAAGCGCCATCATACGTACTGACTTAGATATTTACTTTAAATAATTCACAATGAAACGTTTTCTCGAATCTCGACGTTATGTCACCTAATTAGTGCTTGAAACCGAGTACTTTGACATCGCGTGGCGTTGTAGTCGGCTTGCAATCGCCTTACGACTATCTAAAAAGCCTGCCTACTACGTAGCTTGGGCAGAGTTTTGGCTCCGACACTTTTTTTGCACGATTGTGACTCTAGATATATGGTCGAAGAATATCATATAATCTTTATGTGCCAATAAGTGTAACATGATAAGTCTATTATTTTAAAACTAATGAAGGCAACGTATGCACACTACGTGACATTGTGATTTTTTTAATGTGTGCAGAAATGTGCTGTAATGTACCAACATGATCAGTAGTCCACTATTGGACATAGGCCTATGTACCCATGAAGGATGATTGGGCAATATCCACCACGCTGGCGCAGTGTGGGTAGATGGATTCACATACGCCATCGAATTTCTTCTACGGACATAATATGCAGGTTGTCTCACGATGTTTTTCTTCACCAAAAAGCCAGTGGTGTGTAATTCCGTACATAAATTTCAAGGAATTCATTGGTACGGGACTGGGATTTGACCCCAAGACCACACGATTAAAAGACCGGCGTTACTACCACAAGACTGCCACGGCGAATTTTGTATCAAATGAGGTAAACTTTTCTTCGTTTTTTTACTTATCCATCCATCAGCCATAAGAAGTCCACTGCTGGACATAGGCCTCCCCTATGGATCTCCAATAAGACCGGTTTGACATTTATTTATGGTTGGCGCTAATTTATTGTACATTGTAATAATAGGGATGTTTACAAAGTATAAAAATCATTATTATTATTAGTCCGTCAGTTGGATTAAAAAAAAAATATTGGACACATATTTTTTCTTTTGTCAATAAAACAATCAGTGACAAAGAAAAATCTTGTCAAAGGTTGAGAGTGGGGGCTCGTGACGGCACTAGCCGGTACATTTGATACCGGTAAGTGACGTCACGCGGAACTTTAACGGGCTATATCTTCATCAATTTTTGTTATATTGTCAAAAGGAAAAATACGTGTCTAATATTTTTTAACAATCTATTTGACGGACTTATTATTATTTTTTTAGTTAACAAGCCTTTTGTCGTGTAGGTCCGAGTTCTCTGTTGGGTGATGACTCAGCCCAACAACCATGAGAAGAAAGCGCGACATGTGAAAGCGACGTGGGGGAAACGGTGTAATGTTCTACTCTTCATGAGCTCTCAGGAAGGTGAGGATGGCAATTTATCAAATTTTATTTTAATTGCCTACCTCTACACTGTTCTTCGCTCCGTGCAAAGTGGTTTGACCATCGATGTGAAATTTTAAACAAAATAATCTGCCAAGTACGAGTAGGACTTGCGCATGAAGGGTTCCGTACCGTATGGGGGCCCCACGGCAAAAAAATCACGTTTGTTGTATGGGAGCCCCCCAATTAAATATTTATATTATTCTGTTTTCAGTATTTGTTGTAAAAGCGGCAATCGAAAAACATCATCTGTGAACAGAACTGAACAGTAGGAAAGAACTGAAAATTTGAACTCTCTAGCTATTTCGGTTCATGAGATACAGCCAGGAGACAGACAGACGGACAGCGGGGTCTTAGTAATACGGTCCCGTTTTTAACCCTTTGGTTACGGAACCCTAAAAAGCCAAGTAGGTACATGGGTTGATTCAATGTTTCTGCCGGTTTTCTTGTTTCCCGAGATATACAGGGTTGTTCTTAATCAATTAGCATCCTTTCAGGGGCTTGTTCTGTACGTCAAAACTAACATCTTATGTTCTGCGACTTTTGTCAAAACTCAAAAAAAAATTGTTGTTCCATAGAAAAATATCGTTCACCCGCGACAAAATGATGGAACAGCTGAATTTTGACTAATGTCGCAGAACAAAAGTTGTTAGTTTTGATGTACGTTTTTAAAGTGAGCATGAATAAGCATCTTCTAAGTCTTCGTGTTATATCTATGACCGCAACGTCGCTTACCATCAAGCTAGTTGGTGATCAAGCGCTGACTTATTCCTTTTCATGAAAAAAAATAAAAGTCTAATCACAGAGCTATTACACCTACTGTTAGCGCGCGAGTTGAATGCAGAGCTAAATTGTAGGCCCCGGTTGTTTTAACCGTTTAGCTATGTCAGAGGCCTTCAGGCGGCCTAAAAACTCTGACACCAGGGCTAGCCACCCGGCCCATACGAACTTACTTACTTTAATGCAGAGCTTAGGAATGCGAATGTCTCCCCCCGCTATCCGCACGCCCAACCCGCCCAGGCGCGTGAGGTGGGGCGTGCGGATAGCGGGGGGAGATGCTCCCGCTCTTTACCTCAGACCCCGACTGCATTCAACTCGCGCGCTATCAATATGTTATTACGAGTATTCTAAGATTTCAAATGCTAGACTTCGTCGCAGAAAAACTCAAGGCATGTACATTGGCGTGCCACCAAAGGTTGTTTTTACCGTTTTGCTATGAGACCTCTGCTATCTGCTATGGGAGGCCTTCAGTCCACATAGAGTCTCAGGGTAAGCCTCAAATTTAGCGTTTCTTAACATTCAAGGCCTTGAAAACATTCAAACGGATATCCCCACCAAACGCTAAGCATCTCAGCTGACTGACTCCGGGGTATTTTCGTATACCACCATGACTACCTAATACCAAAAAATCTGCTTTTGGAAAGTAGTTGCATTTTACGCTTCGGGAGGTAAGCGTAAAATGCAACTACTTTCTAAAAGCAGATTTTTTGGTATTAGGTAGTATTGCTATTATTAGTATTGCAACCTTCCATTTGCAGACAGTTCTCTACCCACGGTGAAGCTGCCAGTGAGCGAAGGACGCGACAACCTGTGGGCGAAGACTAAAGCAGCCTTCCGCTACGTGTACGAGCACCATCGACGGGACGCCGACTGGTTCATGAAGGCTGACGACGACACGTGAGTACTCATCTACTGACTGTAACCGTGTCCTCTCTCTCTCTCTCTATTTCAAAATCTATCTATTTCACTATCTCATTGAAACATTTTTTTTGCGTAAATACGAGTTGCTTTAGTGAGATTTGAAAACCATTCGATTTCGATGTAGATTTCGACTCTCGTGGTCTTGTAAATGCCACCCACGTTCACCAATCCGAAGACTGACATTGCCGAGCTTGCTTAACTTTGGTGATCGCTGTCAAATACCGAGTCAAACTACGCTATGAGCGTTATACTGTCCATCATACTTCATTTTTACCATAAAATTTAGAGACACAAAGAGGCGCCCACAACTTTTTAACACTATAGAATTTGACGATAAGTCACACTCGCCTTCTCTTCCTAGTTTGATCCGCTTGTTCTGGACCAAAGACTAAGGTTGCCGTCAAATTCGTAGAAGTAGATTTTTCTTATCCTACCTTAGTAATGGCAGCCATATTGAGCTCCTCAGCATATAGGACATAGTTTGTAAATACAGCTTCATGTTCATATTGTCCATATACTGAAATGTCAATGAATTTTTACATAGAATTGACGGCACAAACATTGACTAAATTAAGCTAACGTGGAAGTCACAAACCTTGAGTATAATAATAAGGCATACACAAGAAAACAGACACATCTGTCTTACGCTCATTTTCAATTATCCTCTAGAGTACGTATAAATTAACATACATTAGTTAAAAAGTGACTTTATTGAATAGAAAGTATTGGACACGGTGTTATGATGCACGACTTGTATTCAACGTGACGATAAATGGAATATGCTAAAACTACCTACACTACTACGACATAAAAAGTATTGGATTATCCACAGACCCTTGAAGGTCTAAAGAAAATCCAAATGCTCAAGCCTACTGTCGTCAGTTGGCAGCGTGCCCAGCATGCTGGCTGCATTGCCATGCAGAATGGCAATGCTTAGGCGTTGAGCCAAATAAACACCAGCATTTTGGTCACGCGTCAGGGATTGGTATGTTGAAATGGCAGTGGGCAGGGCATTGATAAACTGTTTACCGAAAGGGGTCGAAAGTTCTCGAGTGGAAACTGGCAAGCTCAGCTTAGGATGTCCACAAGGTGGTCAGGTGAGCTCATTAAGACCGCAGGATCGCGCTGGATACAAACCGCTTTCATTCGGTTTTAAATAGCGATTTATAGGGCAAGCCTGTGTTCCTACAGTATACGTCCTATGGCTGAGAAACAGAGGAATCTGTTATTAGGGAGATTGTGCTCTAAAAAGCTCAACGTAAGACGACCACCCACTTGGACAAAAGTCCCTTGAACGTGTCGGCAAATGAATCATTGTAAGCCATGTCGCAAAATACACTATACTTGAATGTTATTGTGTTGGACATGTTCTACTCTAATCTGTTCAGCCATTATGCAGTTCCTATGGAAATTTCGACCTTGGCGCTCATTATAGGTCGATGTTGTTGGCACAATATTACAGACGAACTATTTAAACCGTTTACTGTAAATTATTCTAGTCAGCATAATAACTATTTCAATTCAATGACTCTAACATCGAGAGTTCATGATGCCAAAATGATATTTTCTGATAAAATACATGGCAATTGATTTTTGATCTACGTGTATTATTTATATTTATTGAGGGTTTTATATCCTATAAAACCCTCAATCTACAACAGAAATCTACAGAGCCACAGTTCCTAAGTGAAAGTAGTAAAAAAATGTCTGAGCGCTGTTCATTCAATAATTCACAACGACCCATTTTCTCGAATCTCGACGTTATGTCACCTAATTAGTGCTTGCTTTGGCATCGCGTGGCGTTGTAGTCGGCTTGCAATCACCTTACGATTAACTAAAAAGTCTGCCCACTACGTAGCTAAGATTTTGGCTCGGACACTTTTTTCCACGATTGTCACTCTTTAGATACTTGCCCGATGCCCCTTTATCCGATAAATGGACCCTCGACGCACTATATAATTTTGCCTAAAAGCCCGAATTACGTATATGGTACTAATCATAAGAAGGAAACAAAGGGAAGCCTATGCCCACCAGTTTGATTTACTTTTATTGATGTAGTTTGTAGATGATGATAAATTAATCTGCCCAAATGAAACCCTCGGCTAGCAATCATGAGGCCGAGAGTTCAAATCCCGGTCCCGTACCAATACGTTTTTTACAACTTATGTACGATTTTTCACACCACGGGCTTTTCGGTGAAGGAAAACATCGTGAGGAAATTTGTTGACGTATGTAAATTCACCAACCAGCCAGCGCCAGAGCCAGCGTGATGGATACGGTCCAATCACCCTTCGTGGATAGGCCTATGTCCAGCAGTGGGCTATTAAAAGGCCGATGCAGTACAGAATAGATAATGAATCTGGAAGCACAAGAACATTATTTCAAATTACGAAGTACTTTCTAGATTGGTTTATAAATTACATAATGCTGGTACAAAATAATGGAAAATAAATCATATTTGATATTCATATTTTATTTATTATCCCTAATAACACACTTAAGTAATATATTTCATTTACTCGTATTATCCATTGAATAAAACATTTATTTGCTTAGCTGTCTTCGATGTAATTAAATGCAAATGTCATCGTAGTTATTATTTATTATTCTGTGTAAGATTTATTTTTAACGTCGACGGCAGCAAAGCCATGGTAATGGTATCCATACAGTATTTCGTCTTCATAGTTCATACAAACGGTCGGAACGCGAATCATACCTACACGCCTGGGAGTTCGGTAAACACTCGGTACACTAACAGTCGCAGATGCGCCGTAGTGAGATTGACGAACGAACCTGTGTGTTTGTAATCAGCAAGCGTGCGATTCGAAAGTTTTCGACAAGTGTGTGTTGCCAGTGATGACTTATGGCACAGAAACGTGGTCTCTCACTATGGGCCTTATTAGTAAGCTTCAAGTAGCCCAATGAGCCAGAGAGGGCTATGCTCGGAGTTTCTCTGCGAGATCGAATCAGGAATGAGGAGATACGTAGAAGAACCAAAGTTACCGACATGCCCAGCGGATTGGCAAGTTGAAGTGGCAATGGGCAGGGCACATAGGACTGATGACCGATGGGATCGAATAGTTCTCGAGTGGAGACCACGTCCGGCAAGCGCAGGGTAGGACGTCCACCCACAAGGTGGACGGATGACCTCATTAAAACCGCATGATCGCGCTGGAAGCAAGCAACCTGTCTTATTGGAGATCTATAGGGGAGGACTATGTCCAACAATGGATGTCCTATGGCTGATGAATGGATGGACAAACGGTCGGAACGCGGATCATACCTACGCGCCTCGGAGTTCGGTATACACTCGGTACACTAACAGTCGCAGATGCGTCGTAGTGACGAACGAACCTGCGGGGCAATTCTGTTAGCCGATCTCTTTACTGAAGTGATACGTTCTTGAACCTCTCTTGTTTTCATCTTGTTTTCAAAACTGTCAGAAAAACGAGACAGGTTCAAGAACGTGTCACCTTAGTAACGAGATCGATTGACAGAATTGCCCTCCTGTTGGTTTGTAAACAGTCGCGCGTGCGATTTACCTACCAGGCGGGCAACCCTAGCGCGTGTTACGTACTTCGTGGCCACGTGAGGCTGTAGATATTTATTTCAAGGGCAGGGCCGAGTCGCAATACTGTATAGATACCATTACCGTGGCAAAGCAAATAATGTATTGTTTTCTTAAACTATGTTGTGTTCATTCAAGACAATAGGAAGAAAAGAAAGACAGAAATAAATAATATTACTCTAATAAAACAACTTACGTAGTGAGGTGAATAATCTAAGAAAGAGTAAACAGATATAGGTCGAATCAAACATCTTGGCGGATGTGAAGTTAGCTATGAACTGCTCGAAACCCAATCTCGCGCAGCTTCAGGCCTCCCACTGACGAGGGCTCCGAACGGATGACATCCATTACCAATTTAGCGAAATTCCGTTAGAAATGGCGACTTTTCTTTGTTTTAGAGCAAAAAAATAAACGCTTTATTGACAAAAAAGTTTGGCAACTGGTCTGAATAACTTGAAACTAAAAAATCGTAGATTTATCTATAAGTGCATTTTCACCGTGCGTTAGAAATAGAGGGGGATATCACGCAGCGCCGGCGGTCTACTCTCCCGCCGTCTTAGGAAGTTTCGATCAGCGGGGCAATTCTGTCAACCGATCTCGTTACTAAGGTGACACGTTCTTGAACCTGTCTCCTTTTTTTGACAGTTTTGAGCTGTCGGAACTGTCAGAAAAACGAGAGAGGTTCAAGAACGTATCACTTCAGTAAAGAGATCGGCTAACAGAATTGCCCCCCAGGTCACGTGTCCTGACGCGAATTTGACTAATCGCGCTCTAAAGTTACTACAGTAGGGACAAGATAATAGGTCACTTTTGACAGATGTCAGTTTTATATTCATAGTGAGGTGACCTGCTTAAAAACATCGATTAAATGAATGAATCGAATGAATCGATACAGACTTGAAACATATGTGAATTTTAAAAATGATCATGCGAATCCCTGTCCCATTATTATTTTTTCTTTCATAAATTAAAGGAGCAAAATAAGACAAGTACCTACGTAATTTAACAAAAAAATTGCTTTAGTCAGTAAGATCAGTTCAATGAAAAAGCCGGATCAGAAGAAAATAACAGAGAGCACACCAAAAACGCACAGTCACTTCGCACAACAACAAAAGACTGCGTCATCATCATGTTATGGCGACATGACATGCGTCATCGACAGGCACTGGTGTTGCCAGCAACATCCACCTAAATTGCACCCAACATCAATGACCTTTCTATTTAGTTATTTTTTTGTATTTTTATAGTTAGTTAAAAGAATAAAAAATATGTATAATTAGGTTTTACTATAATCACAACGTGGTTATAAATTTATGGTGATTTTTCTTCACAAGTAATCATTGCATTCGATTCAACTTACAATCCTATCAGCTTTCGATTTTTAGAGTAACATCCCTAGTGTTTAAAAAGAAAAAGGGTTGACTGACGCAACATTGTAACGACGTTCAGTTCTTTAGATCAGAAATTGTTTATTATGTTTAGAATGGTTTATTAGTGAAAGCAAATCGTAAAATTACTCGTATCGGTCATTATTACAATAAATATGTAAACGTAATTGAAAAAAGTTAAGCAATTGTGCAGTTCTTATTTTATGCCCGCCGTTACAAGGTCACGTTGTTGAATTTTGATGAAATGTCAAAAGTGACCTATTATCTTGTCCCTACTTTAGATAAATAAATACCTCATCATCCCGACGTTTTGACCAAATTGCATCGATCGTGGTCACGGGTAGATCGGGTAGGGAAGGTAATCTGTTCAAATCGCGAAAGTAAAAAAAAACAACTACAGCCGCTAAAGACGTTTTCACTTCAAAAACTTTTATTGACTTAATAACAGTTTTTTTTAATGGGATCGACATTTTGCAGGATTTATTGATTTATATTATTATTTAGAATTTGTTTTGATTTTTATTTAATTCTGAAGTACTGTAAATGTTTGTAATAATATGGACTTTGTCTGAATTAAATAAATTAAATTAAAGCGGCTGCACGCACTAAAAAGTGTCATGTTCCGACTAAGCCGAGCGTGCAAGTGAGAGCGTGGAACAAGCGATAAAGAGGCACGATCAGCCTAAGCGTTCGGCTCATTTCAGTTGTTGATTCTATCTAGACACGCGGAAGCGTGTCCAGCCTGACTAAGAATAATATACCTAATTAAAAAACCCCCGACACAAAAATATTTGACAACAAACTTTCAATTGACAACCATTTTGGGCACATTTGTAGAATTTTGGTTCTTCCATCCCCACTTTAACCCACCATAACTCTTAAACGGCTCAATCGATTTTTATAAAACATAGCTAAGAACACTCTCGATTAAGTCTCCTTTCATCCAAAAAAAACTAAACTGAAATCGGTTCAGTGGTTCGGGCGCTATGATGCCACAGACAGATAGACAGACAGACACACAGACAAACAGACACGTCAAACTTATAACACCCCTCTTTTTCGTCGGGGGTTAAAAAGGAACTGGCGACGCGACGTGTGTAATATTACACGAACCATTTCGAGCCACTTTTGACCCCTTCATAACTCGAAAACTATTTAACCTATATATATGAAATTTAGCATATTTATTAAATTTCTTTAGCTTATCTACAATACATAAAATCATTAATTTTCCTCCAACAGTTAATGAAATATTAACATTTAAAAACCAGGGTTTCATTGACTGATTCACTGACTTAAACTCGTAGATCAAAAACCTAACCCACTTCGAGATGACCTAGAAACTTGATAATTGGCAACAAGGTAGACTATCAGGCATATACAAAGGAAAAAATCTAAAACTTTGAACTTTTACAATCCTGTATAGATAATAGGGGATGAAAGCTTGTATGAGACTTCACAAATTTTCATGCTTTAAGTTAGAAATAATGAAACAAGTATTTCAGGATTTTTAATAAATCAGCCCCCAAACCCTAAAATTGGGGGATGAAAATTTGTATGTCACTTTCGAAACTTTTGATGCCAGAAGTTAGAAAATGGATATAAGAACTCGTTGTAATAGATAATCCAACAAAAACATTTTCATCTGAAATGTAGCCAAGACTAAATCACAGTTCACTCTATCAAAAAGTTGTCAGATCTCACGTAAAGCCAAGCTTCTAACTCTACACGCCTTATTAGTGTGTGAGATGTCCCCTGATATTTATTTATTGAATATTGTGTATTCCAGGTATGTGGTGGTGGAGAACCTCCGCTACATGCTGGCGGATTACAGCAGCAACGACTCCATATACTTCGGCTGCAGATTCAAGCCTTTCACTCAACAGGTAGGTCGCAGGTTCAAATCTCGTCAGGCATCTAATTTTTTAGCTTATTCTACAAGTGTGAAATTGATCTTCTTGAAATTCCCCGGATGTTGACTTTATTATCTGACAGTGAAGTTATTTTTCCGACAGAGTATTTATCCCATGTCTGTCTGTAGTCTGTACAGAACAGCTTTTTTAAAAAAAAAATTGCTGTTTTGTACTTCATTTTTTTCTAAAACTTTCAACAAAAGTATGGCACTTATTCTAAAGAATGATACAGTTTAGACAAAGATAAAATCATCACATAAAATGTTATTTTTAAACTTTTGCGCTTTAACCGCGTTCTTTTAATACATAGGTACACAGAATTATTCATGCATTGAAAATATGAGATTAATACGTCGTTTGATCCCGAAGTTCCGACAGAGTTGCATAATCGATGCAGGCAGTGGCAGTCTACCCGTGCCCACTGATAAAAACAACAACACCTGAAATACTTAATTGTATAATCATTCCCTCATTATAGTTTTAACCGCTTCAAAAAAAATAGTTCTCAATTTGTCCATATGTTTTTTTTTTGTATGTTACGCAAATACTCCGCCAATTATGGATTGATTTGAGTGAATCTTTTTTGTTTGGTAAGTCGTCCTTAAGGGTAGTCCGATATTTTTTTTTTATGAAAATAGGCTGAGTCGTTTTTGAAAAATAAAAGTGTAAAAATTACTACGTCAATGACACATTAACCCGTGCGAATTTCTGCTATTTTTGGTGAAAATTAAATATTGTTACCAGGGCTACATGAGTGGTGGAGCGGGGTACGTCCTAAGCCGCGCTTCGTTGGACAAGTTCGTGCAAAGAGCTCTGCCCTCGCCGCATCTCTGCAAATCCAGCGATAGTGGCGCTGAAGACGCCGAGATGGGTAAGGAATCATTACCAGGGTCACATGAGGTGTAGATGTTCTAAACGGAGCTGTGTTAGACAAGTTCGTGCAAAGAGAAAATGTTTTTGTTGGATTATTACTAACAACTAACTACATTAAATATCTATCTATTCAAGTCGAGGAGTTAGAGATAACAAGCTACGTACCTGCCTACTTTTGTACAATAATTCGGCGACACGATAAGAGCTTGGCGCGTAAACTATGCTAACACTTTGTATACATGTTTATTTGTCTACAATGCGGTATAATTTCATGAAGTAGATAACTAATTTTAAGACGTGAATATGTGATAAAATGTCGTTGTATACAGAATTAATATGGATATGTAGTAAACGCGATGCACGCCGCTTCCAACCGGCCTTATTAGATCCATAGGGTCCATTCATCAGTCTTTGCTTGGTTTGGGGTCAGAGACTGCTTAGTAATTTTATGATGTCCTCTCATATTTATTTATTTGTATTGTCCAGGTAAATGCCTGGCCAATATCGGCGTGAAAGCGATGGACTCACGCGACTCGCTGCGCCGCGGAAGGTTCTTCCCGTTCGTCCCGCAGGACCACCTGTTTCCAAACCAGGACAAGAAGTTCTGGTACTGGAGCTACATCTACTACCCCACGGACGAGGTGAGACCATCCTGTATACAGACTACCCTCTATACAGGCATCACAGCACATAAATTAACTCAATGAGCTAGGTATATCGTAGGGCCAGCTGTTTAAATAACCAGGACAAAAACTTCTGATACTGAATCTATATCTACCACCCCACTGCCGAGATGAGACTACCCTGACTACCGCCTACACATGACTTACTACCCCGCGGATAAGATGAGACATCTTCCTTTACATACTTTGTGGCAGATTGACTAGTTGAACTGAGTATATCGCAGAAACATTGATAAGTCAATCAAGCCAAATAGTTCTGGTACTGGTGCTACATCTACTACCCCATCGGACGAGGTGAAACTACCTCTATACAGGACTTACTACCTCATGGATGAGACGTGACTCTTCTATACAGGCTCTCTGGCAGATTTATTTGGTGAACTAGGTATATCGTAGGGCCACCAGTGTTCTCCTAGTTTTTTTTTAAACTCTATTCCGGTCTATTTATTTATTCTAGTCCAAATTATTTTATTAACAAGGAAAAATTTGCTATACTTACGACGGCTGATGCTCGTCAGCGCATGAAATTCTTTTTTTGACGTGACAACGTCTTATAAATTGGTTTGCCGGGTGACACTTCAAGAAACTGCGTTACGCTCCGCTCACGTTATGCGCTCTCATTCGTCTCATTCGTCTCAAAGTCGTTGTCACGTAAAACTTTCGCCCGTATACCGACTTTACAGGCAACCAATTTTTTTTTTTGTTGATATTTTGCCATTTACAGATAAATTACTCATTGTAAGTTTACGAAAAATCATTTAGTGGCCTTGAATACGAGGTACATATTATCTAAATTTCAAAATAGTGGGCAGTCTATAGAGTGCATCTACTGATTTTCATCTTAGTTTTTATTTGATGCAAGTTTGTGCATAAACTTACTATTATTTTGTTTTTTAGGTGCATGTACCTCGTAAACACTACCTTCTTCTTCTTTTCGAGTCGATGTTTCGATGTTTTTTTTTTTTCAGATGAAATGTTATGTATTTATATTTTATTTGACCAAAAAGAGGCCACCCCAATGGCCTTCTCTGTGGCTTTGTGAAGATCGTCTGAAGTGCACGTATCAGGGCAGGCTGCACAGTTCAGTAGGTGGGGCATTGTCTGTGGATTAAAGCCACAGATGCATGCTGTTTCCGAGTTGTCTATAAAGCCCCACCTGGCCATATTGTCCCGACTTCGTCCCACTTGGGAACGGAGTCGGTTCAGGGTTTTCCAGACAGGCCAGTTTTCCTTATGGCCATGTAACTATGCTTATATCTTAAAAAAAACTACGCAACGGGTTTTGATGCGGTTTTTTTTAATAGATAAAGTGATTTAAGAGGAAGGTTTAATGTATAATACACCTGTGCGAAGCCGGGGCGGGTCGCTAGTTGCCACAAAATGTGTTTTCGTTGACTAAAAATGAGTATAACATAATTTATCTGTAAATGGAAAAAAAACGCACGCTGTCCGAGAACATCAAGCGTTATCGAGGAGTCTCAAATGCCCCGGAATCAGAGTTGTAGAATATCCAAAACTTCACGTGACTATTTCCATTTCTTCCCAGGGTCTGGACTGTTGCTCGGACCACGCGGTCTCCTTCCACTACATAAGCCCAGAACACATGTACGTGTTAGACTACCTTTTATACCACCTGCGGCCTTTCGGCATCAACTTCAAGACCAGCGAGCTGCCCAGAATACTCAGGAACGATACTGAAGTTAAAGAAGCCAATTGAGGGTAGAATAACATTGTTAACGAAGGTATAATCCGCGCCACACAAGTTGATGGATGTGAAGTTAGCCACTAGCTGCGCAATAGCCAATTCTGACGAGACGTGACGTGGAAGCCGCACGTTGATTGGCTATTGCGCAGCTAGTGGCTAACTTCACATCCATCAACTTGTGTGGCGCGAAATGTAATCGTTTATTGAATGTCGATATCATTTGGTAAATAATCTCTCCTTAACGATAGTAGACATTTCACGGTACGCCCAGACTTTTTACCATGCTTCATAATAAGCTTAAAAACATGGCAAACAAAACAAACAAACATTTCAAAAATTGACGCGCTCGCAGGATTTGAACCTGCATCAGGCAACAAAAACATTTCTATAAACCTAGTGTGCGAAGCACGATAAAAATCATCTAACATTTAAGGTGGCTGTTCTTAGTCAGCGCGCAAAATTCAATTTATTTGGGGTTTTTTTGGCTTTTACAGAAACGCCTAACATTGCATTTGCATTGATTGACAAAAGAAAAAATACGTGTCCAATATATTTTTTTAAATCTAACTTACGTACTATAATCTAATTAAATTGAATATCGCGCGCTGACTGCAAACATCTTATTTTTGTTTGTATGAACGCCATGTTTTTCGAGCAATTAATACATTGCTCGAATTATGATCGTAAAAAAAAATACTAAAACTGTGGGTTATATTAAAGAAAATAATAGCGTAATCATTTTACAATACAAATAAAGCTCTACAAATAAATTCAAGTACGGTACAAGGCCATGGCCTAAACTCAATACATTTTTGAAATATCTCTTTTACCTCTGTTTTAACCGTATTATTGTCTTCCATAGACATTTCATATTTTTCTGTGAATATTGTTCTTGGTGGGCAATTTATATTTAGATTATTTGATGGGAATGTAGTAGCTAAATGGAAACGTAGCCCAAGTAAGTAGTGGATTTTCTCATACAGGGTTATTTGCTTATCCTGTACTAAACCAAAGAGGCTGATAAGGACCATCGTTATGAACAATTTTTACAATGGGGCCAACCAAAAATTAGAGAAAAATATTCAACTGTTCTATACACAAATAATATAAATTAAAAATTTAAAAAACCCCCGACACATTGACACCATTTTGGGTACATTTGTAGAATTTTGGTTCTTCCATCCCCACTTTAACCCACCATAAGTCTTAAACGGCTCAATCGATTTTTATAAAACATAGCTAAGAACACTCTCGATTAAGTCTCCTTTCATCCAAAAAAAAACTAAACTGAAATCGTTTCAGTGGTTCGGGCGCTATGATGCCACAGACAGACAGACAAACAGACACGTCAAACATATAACACCCCTCTTTTGCGTCGGGGGTTAAAAAATGAATGAAATCGACAAAGTTTCGCCCATTGTAAAAGTTGTTCATAATTACGGTCTGAACCACCTCCTTTCGGCTTAGTACACCAGTTCTGGTTAACCCTGTATAGATAGACATTTAGTAAATCGAAAAATAAAGACAATTTTACTATTATGTCATTTCAGTCATCTTCCAATTACAATTTTGCTTTTTAAAATAAAACTGATTAATTAACTGATATTGAAATGTTGCCATTTAAAACCTAGCTTAGGAATATGTAGGCAATACCAGTTAAACATTTTTTAAGAACATAGTTTATAAGTCATACGAGAACTGATTATAAAAAGACATGTGTCATATTTACAGTAATTTTTATCAAAATTGTACCAAATTTTTTTTTGGAAATTTTCACAAAATTTCGTATTTTTATTTATAATTTTATAAAAAGACATGTGTCATATTTACAGTAATTTTAATCAAAATTGTACCAATTTTTTTTGGAAATTTTCCCAAAATTTCGTATTTTTATTTATAATTTTATAAAAAGACATGTGTCATATTTACAGTAATTTTAATCAAAATTGTACCAATTTTTTTTTGAAAATTTTCACAAAATTTCGTATTTTTATTTATAATTTTCAATTTGTGGTGATTTAAAAGGGATCTGAAAATATGTATGATATTATTTATTGATATTGCAAAGACAAACAACATTCCTTGGCTTATTTATTGTTTTAAAGAATGTATATTTTTGCTTACTCGTATCCACCAGCGATGAGATACTCGTAATTATGTAAGTGCACGGGAAGCATAGCAAAGGGAATAATAGTCTTTCCACCATTATATCCCCTCGAAGAGGAAATAAAGCATGGATTGATAATGACAGCTGACATTAAAAGTGGAATAAAATTGTTTTTTCCCTTTTCCATGCTACCCGGGCTGATTTGAGAAAAAAATCCACCAATAGAATCACTTTACCTACGTCATAGTTGCGATATGCGATATGATTGGTGGATATTTTCTTAGTGCACTCCTCATCTACACATATACCTGTTAGCTAACCATGCGACCATGAAAAGAACTCATTTCGACGTGTGAAAAAGTGACAGATTTATATACTTCGCTCATAGAATAAGAACTAAAATAACAGAAACCTTACTAAAATAGCAAGAGATATACATCACTTTGTCCCATTTTAAATATGAAATTTAAAAGGTGTTTAACCGAACTTACGTAATTTCGAAGGATTTCACAAACTTGAATTGAGCTATCTCGGGTGTCCAAATTCAAAAAGGTAAAAAGTAGGAAGGTAAAATGATCAGAGATTTGAACCTTCTTACTGAACTAAAGGGTTCAAATTTCCGAAAAAGACAAAAGACAAAGTGGAACCAAATTTTAACTATTTTGACATTCCAACTGGTGATTTTGACATATGCGACAGACATTGCGTTTTTATTGTTCCACTCTCGCGTATGCCGTATAACCAGATATGAATAAGACATATGTAACGTAGTTTTTATTTGAGTGAAATTTAGCAATTATTACTTGTCTTTCTTCTGAGATTTTGCTAAACTCTTGTCTTGTTCTGATACGTCGAAAGAAATATTTCGTGGTGCGCATCCTAGTCCGGCTGGTGTCCTCGGTCAGAGCGCGAAGTTAAATTTTCTTGACTTCTTTTGCCATTTATAGTTTTTCAGAGTTTTTCCATAGTAAATAGTATAAAAATACGTTTACAAAAAGTCGTTTTGGGACCATGAATAGATAAACCAACTGATTTTCGCCTTAGTATTTAGACAAATAGACAAATGACAAATAGACCGCTTCCAAGACAATTACTATTTCTCCTGGACAGTGAAGACCTCAATAACTGCTGAGAGCGTAAAGCCAGCAGTGTTTCATGACCGCGGACTCGAAGGTCCGTGAGCTGCAGCCAGGGTAATGGGCTACTGCCCGAGGCCCTATCCTACCACCCATATTACAGGCGGTGGAAGAACCGAAAAAAAAAAAAAAAGTATTTAGTTGATGCACTTTTGTGGATAAACTGGACACTATTTTAGTTTTTAGGTGAATATATCTCGTTAACAATACCTATTCATGACTATAAAGCATGAGACCACGAAAAGCGACGAAACGAACTCATTTCGACGTGTGAAAAAGTGATACTTATATACTTTTCCATAATGCTGTCTCGTTCTGACACAACGAACGAAATCATTCGTGGCGCGCATACTAGCCTGTATGGTCGCAAAACGAGTTTTAGTAAACTCAAGTCAAGTAGTTTAATCTTTAAAATGATTAAACACAGAAGAAAATTTCAATTTCGAGCGAGATTTACAATTTTTTCTTTCTAACTAGCAGCCTCCCTAATTTTTTTAAAAATATAGCCTATGACACCCGGGGATTGTGTAGCTTCCCAACAGTGAAAGAATTTTTCAAATCGGTTCAGTAGTTTCGGAGCCTATTCGATGCAAACAAACAAACAATCAAATCTTTCCTCTTTATAATATTGGTATAGATGAAGGACTTAAAGTTTAGCTAAAGCATAATTATACTTGCCATAATATTAACCTAGATATACTCGTAAGTGATTATCAGGGTTTGAACACAAGCATTTATTTGCAAACGAATGCTTTTTTTAATTATTGCACTAAAATATGTATAATTTAAGCTGTGGCTTGAAATAAATCAATTTTTTACACGATTTTTGTGGCAAAATTGAGCTATTTTGAGTAATTATATTATAGTTTTTGTTTAACTAAGTTTATAATCAAACCAAGTTTCTTTCGCAACCAAAGATCATCAATGAAGATCATTGAAATATAGAGAATTTGTAAATATATTTAGAATATAATTTTCCATGTGTGAACTAGTCTATTAAAGTTAATAAGTTAAGTAATAAATAATAATAAGTTAATATATCTCTCATTTATACAGGGTTATTTCTAATCAATTAGCATCCTTTTAGGGGCTTATTCTGTACATCAAAACTAACAACTTTTGTTCTGCGATTTTTGTAAGAACTCAAAAAAAATCAGCTGTTCTATACATTTTGTCGCGGATGAACGATATTTTTCTATGGGACAACAATTTTTTTTTAGTTTTGACAAAAGTCGCAGTACAAAAAATGTTGAATTTGATATAAAGAATGAACCCCTAAAAGGATGCTAATTGAATATAAATAACCCTTTATATTAAGTTTGTATCTTCGGGCAAATATCTATAGAGCCACAATCGTGCGAAAATAGTGTCCAAGCCAAAACTCTGCCCGACCTACGTAGTGGGCAGACTTTTTGTAAGTGGTAAGGCGATTGCAAGCCGACTACATCGTGCTCGGTTACAAAAACCAATTAGGTGACATAACGTCGAAATTCGAGAAAACGTGCCATTGTCAATGATTTAATGTAAATATCTAAGTCGGTATGTATGACGCTCGGACATTTTTTTAATACTTTCACTTTGAGTCTGTGGCTCTGTAGATATTTGCTCGAAGGTTTGTATACATTGTTTCTGTCCATTGTTCATTTGCTATTTTATAACATTGAGAAGTTTCAACTGCCATAATAATTTTGTATAACTTTGCGGGATTTGTAAATCGTATGTTATATTTATTTATAGTAAATAGCATTAATTTAATTATAAAGCTAACTAGCTACTACAGTTATTTATAACTTGTCAAAAAGTATGGATTCGAAATTAATATTTCATATTGGCAATACTGTTTTAGTCAAAAGGCTTGAAGAACCAAAAATATAATAATTAGTTTATGTAAACTTTTTTTGGCTATAAAATTAAGTAAACAGAAATCATTTTGATTTGTTGCGTAAGAAGTATATTTCTAAAACTATTTTCAATTCGAATTGTGTTCTTTTTAGAAATTTCCATCATTTAGTGTGTAAAAAGTAAAGTTAAGGTATCTCGTAACTATTAATACCAAAGAGGGCAGCACGGCTGACATACGCACCACGATATAACTTTATCGACGTGTAAAAACGTAATATATATACAGGGTCATAGGTACCTATTAAACGCAAAACTGTTTAAGGGCGGGTATAGTACATGTAAACAAACAACTTTTGTTCTAGGACTTTTGGAAAATCACTTTTAAATTTTTTATTTATTATTGAAGGGCATATAAAACTAAATATTCTGTGAAAATTTCAAGCATCTATACCTGGTACCATTATTAATATAGAGCGAAAAACGTCTAAAAATTCAGGTTTGTTGTATGGTAGCCCCCCTTAAATATTTATTTTATTTGTTTTTAGTATTTGTTGTTCTAGCGGCAACCGAAATACATCATATGTGAAAATTTCAGCTGCCTAGCTATCATGGTTCATGAGATACAGCCCGGTGACAGACGGACAGACAGACAGACAGACGGACATCGAAGTCTTAATAATAGGGTCCCGTTTTTCCCTTTGGGTACGGAACCCTAAAAATCAGCTTTTTCATACAAAAAGTTCGTCAACGCGCGGCAAAATGAATGGAGAAGCGAATGTAATTTATTTTTGCGAATTTTCAAAAGACGTAGTACAAAAGTTGTTGGTCTAGATGTACTAGACCCGCCCTTAAAAGGGTTTTGCGTTTAATACCTATGATCCTGTATACCTCGCCCTAACTTTGTCTTGTTTGGGTTTGGATTTGGATACGTCAATAAAATTATGTCGTGGTGCGTATGTTAGCCGAGCAGGTTTTATGCTAAGTGAAATTTAAAACGACGGACATATTAAACAAGTCAGCTGTTCCGTAAGTTCAAAAAAATTCATAGGCTGCTGAAACAATGTATGGGACAGCCACCGAGCAAGTATCGATAAAGTCACAATCGTGCAAAAAAAGTGTCCAAACCAAAACCTTGCCCAAGCTACGTAGTGGGCAGGCTTTTCAGTTAGTCGTAAGGTGATTGCAAGCCGATTACAATGAAGCGCGATGCCAAAGTGTTCGGTACAAGCATTAATTAAGTAACATAACGTCGAGATTTGAGAAAATTGGTCATTGTGAATTATTTAATGTAAATATCTAAGTAGGTATATATGACTGCGCTCGGACATTTTTTTACTTCTTTCACTTGGGACTGTGGCTCTGTAGATATTTGCTCTAAGGGGATAGCTAATTTTTTTGTAATTTCCGGGCTGGTCCCGTAGTAATTGTTAGTTATAATGATCAGTACAGCGTTGTCTTAGAATATGTCTGTCGTTTATGCTACTGTTCCACCAGCGTTAACGTTGATGGTAATGTAATGTACTCCTAAGGAGTTAAAAATGCGTGTTATAGTAAGCGCCACACAAGTCGACGGATGAGAAGTTAGCCGCAGATGACACATCGTCGTAATTCGCTAATTATTGCGCATGTGTGCAGAATACCTACGCCGCGTGGCATAGTGTTGAGCACGGGCGTAGGGAGCGCGCAGGAGGCATGAGGTAGGCGGGCGGGTGTGCTCGGCGCGAGTCTCTCTGGCTCCCCCGCGCATACTTATATTGTGCCTTTTACGCAGCGTTCTGCGCCTAACTTCCCATCCGCCGACTTATGTGGCGTAGACTATAGCTACGTTTAGGTTCCAACGCGGTTAAGAGTGAATTCTTCAAGACGGTATAAATAGGTCGAATCATACAATTTGGCGGCTGTGGTGTTAACTACAAGTTGCGCATAACCCAATCCTGACTGAAACTCACTTAACAGCTGCGGGAGGATGGGGTTATCCGCTTGGAGCTAACATCACATCCGCCAAGTTGTATGATTCGACCTATACTAGAAGATAATTTTCGGATGGCGAGTCTATCAATAGTTAGGCATATACTCTAAAGTACGAAAGGTAAGCTACAGAAGACAGATTTAGAAGTTTAATTATTTTTTTCAATTATTTCATCACCACATAGTATTATTCAAAGTCGCTTCCCGCTGTCTCTCCCTATGTATGCTTATATCTTAAAAAACTACGCAACAGATGATGCGGTTTTTTCAGTAGATAGAGTGATTCAAGAGGAAGGTTTATATGTAAAATACACCTGTGCAAAACCGGGGCGGGTCGCTAGTAAATCACAAATGTAGTCTTTTCTGTCCCTACTACAAATGATAAGATAAGTAAATAAAAGAAGCAATTTAATTTAAAAATTTAATGTTGATAAATGAAATCATTGCTATGATCTTACTAAGGGCTGTGTCGCTGATCGTTCTGGTATAATGTTTTGTCTATTCTTCATATAAAATTCAAATGTTAAATTTTGAATCGAGTTCATTAAAATCTCTCTATCGTCTGGATTTTGCAATTTTCTTATTTTGGCGGCAATCATGAAAGCGAAATGGTCATACTCATCCATTTTCTCTGTCTTTTGATTTGTTGATTGTAATTGCTCAATGGTATCATCCGTTTGCTTTTGAGCATAAATGTCTTCGGGTGTATAGGATTTTTGGTTCTGAGCGTGTGGACGCTTGAAAGTTTCGATATTTTGACGATTTATTGCTGGTACTGGCGTCAATTCGTATTCCCTTGAGCTTGCTGGTCTCGGGGTTAATTCGTAAACTTCTTCCGCAGTTTCAGTCATAGTTTCGTCACTGCTATCTTCTTCGGGAGACTAAAACAATGTAAATGTTAATTCATGCTTACATAAATAAAAAGGTCTTCACAATCCCATCTATCAAAATTAGTTTCAATTTTTCAAATATTTAAAATATATGAATTTATTTAAATACAAGTTGCGCCCCGCGGTGTTACCCGCGTTAGCCCGAGATAAAAATATTTTTTTCTAAAATAAACGTAGCCTAAGTTACTCCTTATTACATCAGCTAAGCGCCAATAAAAATCCCGTCAAAATCGGTCCAGCCATTTCAGAGATTAGCCGGAACAAACAGACTGACAGACAAAAATTGTAAAAAATGTTATTTTGGTGTACTCGTATGTACCGTATATATACCTGCCTACATATACATGTAGTAAAAAACGGTTATTTCAATATTACAAACAGACACTCCAATTTTATATATGTATAGATTAGTTCAAATTTACATCTCTAAAATTTTGGCCTCGGGACTTTTTACGTTGTTGTTTTCTTATTTAACGATAAAATAGTGAGACAGCGATGAATTTCTGTGATTTTTTTTGTAAATTGATGCATTGGTGTTACTTTTGTGATCAGATACTGCCGTGCTTTGCTAATTTTGAGATTCGATGAGAAAACAGCGAAGACAGGTTGTTACAGACACTGACAAGATACATGATACCTATCTTCGATTATCACTACATAGTATAAAACAAAGTCGCTTCCCGCTGTCTGTCCCCATGTATGCTTATATCTTAAAAACTATATACGCAACGGCTTTTGATGCGGTTTTTTTTTAATAGACAGAGTGATTCAAGGGGAATGTTTATATGTTTAATACACCTGTGCGAAGCCGAGGCGACTCGCTAGTAGACTTATAAATCGATTACTAATTGTTAAATTTTGATTTGATTAAAAAAACTTACCTCTGTTTTTATCTCCTTAATTCCATAAATTGGTCTGAGGAAACTGTCCATTGCTTCAAATGCGAACCAGTTCGTCTTGTACACATCATCTGGTCCTGCTCCTGATTTGAGGGATTTCTTATATTTATTCAAATGAATACGATAATACCCCATTAATGAATCCTTTTTCTTCTTCAATTCTTCGATATTCACTGGAAACGACAAAGCCTGGATGATGCGTCGCCACGCGCTGCTATTTGCTGTCCGATTCTTATGCGACGGCACCTTTGGATTCCAAAGGCACGGTTCTCTTTGTAATAACTCTAAAAACTCCAATGCTTTCTCGTTAGACCAGTCCATTGTGTTCTACTCTAGTAAATTCCCGCCTAAAACTGTACGCACGTCCTCGCTCTACGCATGCGCCACGCGGAATGAGGCTCCCGAGCTAACGATTAGTGCCATTAGTAATGCCGTTAGGTAATTTAACACGTCAAAGCGTTGGCCTCATTTACTTTAAAGCCAGCGCTACACGTTGTAAAATGATTTCAGTCCAAGCTTGGCTATGAATTGAATGGCCATTATATCCAAGGTATGCTGACTATGCGGCCACACATTTTGCTGCAATACTTTTTGGCCAATACACTAGCCAAGAGCATTGGAAAGATGGACCGTTGAATAATATCTGTCCAAGATCTGTACACATTGGTGTATTGGTTGCAAGATTATACAGAAATCCTACACATTGCGGGTTGTTGTCGTTGGCTATTAGAAGCAATATTCTGTAAACCAATATATGTCCATACGGAACTACACATTGGTGTATTGGATCCAAAACTAGGTATACAAAAACCGACAGATGAAGGGTTGGAGTTGGCTATTGGAAGCAATGTTCGATTTGTGTCCAATGTAGGTAACTATAACCAATGAGTGGAGCGGGCATAACGTTTTAATTAACGTACTAATTTACGCGCAGGTGGAACGGTAAGAGAAACGCTTCGTATAATGCTATTGCTGCACTTGCGTCTAATTAACGTCATTTAACGCGCTAATTTACGCGAAAAGACGCAGGTAAAGTAGTGCCATTAGATGTAAAAAAAACTTGTAAATAAGCAATAATTATTATTATTAGAAATGAGGTACTAATCAATGTGTGCTGTTACCAGTACGAAGCAGTTAGTATATTTACTAAACTGCATGTCTCTAGTATAAATAATCAACTATTATGTAATACATAGGTGTTTTTTATCAGCTATGTGTAGCAATCGTGGTTCTGTTAAGGGTATGTAGGTACTTACTTATTTATTGTAAACGCGTAATTTTAATGCTACATAAATTTTTTACTAGAAATTTTACTTTTTGGTCTTAAATTCAAAGGCAAAAAGTCTAGCCAGATGCGCAGTGCAAAACCAAGGCAAAGTAATTCTGTTTTCATTTTCAAAGTAGAAAAATGTGTGGCGCGCGTCATCATCCTTGCGAGAGCACCATAGCTGACAAAAAACTCTTAAATTTGGTTAAAAAGTAGTTGCGTGAAGTTTGTCCACCATGTTACTTTTTCACATCATAAGGGAAAGTACTTACTACCCATACTACGTAAGTTACGTGACACGTTCAGGGGAGGCGGAGCTCTTCAAAATACCACGCTCAGTGAACTCCCTGCACGTAGCAAAAAAAAGCCTTGTACCTCTACATAGAGGCTGAATCATACAAGTCGGCGGATGTGAAGTTAGAACTACAGCTGCGCAATATCCAATCCTGACTAAAGGCTTAATCTTAAGCTTACATAAAGCTGCGCGTTGATTGGATACTTCGCAGTTCGTAGCTAACTTTGCATCCGCCGACTTGTATGATTCGACCTATAGATAGGTATGTTCTTCAATCACAAACAGACCAAAAACTAATAACATGGTGGAAATGCTGTAATATAATAATCGTGTTTTATACAAGTATAGTTGCTAGGCATTGTGGAATATACGAATAAATATTAATATATTTGCAGAAAATATCAGATCTTGTGTGTTAATATATCGAATAGATCATTATTAGTTTAATCAAATGTCCAAAATTATGATTTTGCTCAATTTGTTTCTCTTTAGATGTATTTATTTGTGATGTGTTCTTACAAAGTAAATGCTTTTTTGTTCCTATATGTGTGTTTTATTCTTAATTTTAAGGTTTTTTCTACACTTGTACAATATGTACCTACCTATTATACAATACATGAACCACAGAACAGCAGAACTAGATCTCTTCTGTGACATGAACGAACGCGTCGATACAACCTTTGATAAAATAGCTAGTGGATATTGCACTCTGTAATTGTATCAAGAAATAGTAGCATTCATTATTATTTTACATTTACTTTGGAATTACGAGAAACTACGTTTTATAAAATTAATATTATTGGTCTCGAAATCGGAACACTAAATACCTACAGAAACGCTGAGAAGACCACACTAAATTTTAGGAGTTGCAGGAAAGAAATAACAAAATATTTAGGTATCGTATGCTTTCATTTATTAGACGCCGGACATGTCTAGACATCCTAAAAGTACAGAAACTGAATAGTATTGCTGTATAGTAGGTAGGTATACCTACATACGTCATATATGCTATGCTAGGTCAGTGTTTGAGAAATCGATTACATTATTATTTTTGCATTCTATTATTATTATGTACTACGACACTAATCGCGCACTCAAATTACGAGATAAATAAATACCTCATCATCCCGACGTTTTGTTTATTTATCTCGTAATTTGAGTGCGCGATTAGTGTCGTAGTACATAATAATAATAGAATGCAAAAATAATAATGTAATCGATTAGACCCGTAGTACAGAATAATAATGTGTTCATTTCGTGAAAGTTTAAAAGCAACATTTATTGCATTATCTTTGGCTTTACGAGTATTTACATTTTCTTTGGCGTAAAATGTCAATATTTTTTCAGACTTTTTTATTGAATTATTTAAATTATTATTTAGTATTTACAATATCTTTGTTCTTCTATTTTTATCACATAGTTATTCTTTATAAGTGCACTTGTCTTGTAAAATAATAGGTATATGTTAGAAATTCGGGTGTTATTCTTTATACTCATAGCTGGAAGTGTGATATTACTTACTATAATTTAATCTATGATTTGGATACAACATCGTCCACGCACAGAGAATTTGCGCCATTGGACAAAGTTACTACGGATAAGTAAGTTAATAACCTACAGAGTACAGTATAATAAATAAGTACCTAAAACTATACAATTATAATAACAGTACACGAGCGTATTTTTTCGTGGAATATTATTGATCTTCAAAAAGAGACCTCTTTACCACCCTAAAGGAGGTGAAAAATAAAAAAAATGGTTTGACGGTTGATCGATTTTCTACAGTTGTTTTTTTTTTACATTTCTTGAAGCGCACTCTAGAATAGCTCGCAGATAATAGAATTTTTCCTACTTACTTAACAATTTTCGTTATATTATGAAAAATTTACGCAATATCATTATAATTTATAGCCTATGATTTATAGCGTAAGTTAGTTTTTGTTCTTTTTAAACTTTCGCGATTTGAACACATTATTATTATAAACTACGGAACTAATCGCGCACTCAAATTACGAGATAAATAAATACCTCATCATCCCGACGTTTCGACCGAGTTGCATCAATCGTGACTCTACCCGTGACCACGATTAAAATTTTGGCAAGAAATTGCAAAATTGACTTCGATCGTGTTCGTGTACAAAATTCGAATAATTTGCTCGAATCGATGTATAAAATTTTACATTATTATTTAATTTTTCAAAAATTGCTCAGCCGATTTCGATAAAATTTAAATGGGACCACCTCCGTGAGTATACCCTTTTCGAACTAAAAAAGTTTATTTTTAAATCAATTTACAATTGGAAATAATATCGATGAACATACACAAAAAAAATACATACAGACGAACATAGAACCTCATCCTTTTTGGAAGTCGGTTAATAAAGGAATTAGATTAGAATTACCTACCTAACTTAACCTAGTTATATAAAACCTCATTTTTCATTTTTATGGACTACTTGCTCACCTCATTGGCACCAAAGAGAATGTAAAAGATTGGCACCTGTCAGTTCTTGTAACAATTATTTTACTGCAATCCAAAGCTACAAATGCTTCGTAATCTTCGCAATGAATCTTCGTCATTAAAAACTATATAAAACTTAAAACCTTCAAAAATGTGCTGAAAGAAAAAAGCGTGATTTCATATAGGTACAATACCTATAGTTAGTTAAAAAACAAAGCAGGCGAGAATAAAAATCTTTTTTCCGCTGCTCTCTCGCAAAGCCTTTGGTTTCAATCCTGCCCATATTGCATTTTACCACATCGCGACTCTACCATAAATCATGATCATCATGACCCTCCGGCCGGAAGACCGCATTATGGCACGAGCTTTTGTTGTATTAATGGCTATCGGATCTATGGCAGTACTTCTTGTCTACTACAATATGTTCAAGTATAGTCCAAGTGGGGTAGTAAAAATAAAACACACCGCTGAAGAGAACAAGACGGAGAACAGGTAATTTTCGTTCTGTTTAAAGTCTGGATAACGTAGGTACCTTTTTTTACGAGGGGGAATCTTCGAATGATGTCCGACTGCTTTGGGGTGCAGTGTGCGGGTTATGTGGGATTATACCCACTAAAACCCCTCGGTGGCCAGCCTTTGTGCCTTATTGGGAGCTCCAGTGCTCCCAGCACTTTGTGTCTACTCGCCTGGTAGTAGAACCAGGCTTGTGCGGTCCTCTACGACAGCGTTGCCACACACGCTGCCGTCCTCCTCGGGCCGTGGATGACCAGAGCCCCAACTCTGACCGCCCACGAGCCCAGGGGTCCTCTTTTAGTAGGCTCTTACTACAGGCTGGGGATACCGATGCCGTACGCTCCGGCATCAGTGCAATAACGTAAGTACCTGGACAACAAGAACATTACAACGAGTTAGTAAGTAAGTCAGGTGAAGTATGAAAGTAGCGCCATTGATTGAGAAATTAAAGATTGGTAAGAGATGTTAATGGAAGAACAAACATGTGGGAGAAATCCATTCTGTGAAAGGTCATAAGTATGCGGGTGTCGAGTGAAGTTTCAAAACTATTATTGTAGATTAGAATTGGCAAAATGAACATTATCCTTAGATCGACCTTATCTTACCATCCCCTTTTTACTACAGAACACCACAGACGCCACATTACTACCCCTACACTGTCGATTTTCCTTGGATACGTACGAAGCGGTTTGAGTCAACATTTCTGATTCGTTCCACCAGGGAATGGAACAGTCTTCCTGCTTTTCTGTTTCCTAAGAGATATAATCTAAAGCTTTTCAGGGTCAGAGTGAATAGGTATCTTCTAGATCTGCGTGCTTCATCTTCGACCACAACGTCGCTTACCATCAGGCGAGTTGGTGGTCAAGCTTATTCGCGACAAAAAAAAATGAAACGTAATAGACTAATAAGACAGGGGCTTCCTTAACTATTCCTCTTATTCACCTACAATTTAAAACATCAAAAGATAACAATCCCAACTAATAGAAATCCTAGCAGAAATGACGTTTTACGATCCTAAATTATTTGAGGGCATGACCCTATAAGACTTCGTTTCAAAACCATCATCCTCTTCCGCTACCTTCCATCTCCTCACACAATTTTCTTTCCTCCTAGAAATAAAGCGAGCTTGCTTTTGGAGTACACTGACAGATCGGTAGCAGACTCGCTAGCCAGCAAGGTTCGGGTGCTGTGCTGGGTGCTGACGAATCCTCGCAACTGGCGGCGGTTGGCAAATGTGCAGGACACGTGGGGCCAGCGGTGCAATGTTCTGCTGTTCTTTACAACCGCTAGACGTAGTAAGTGAAGCTTCAGAAGTAGTAAAGAAGGAAAGTAGATACAGAATCTGTATTACAGATACAAGCCGGTAGCGCACTTACTAGGGCCGCATCCCGCAATAGGCGGCTACTGATAGGTAGTCTATATTACCTATTTATTCTGAATTTAGCAAAAAATACTGATAAAACAAACCTGAAAGAGCAAAATTCAAGACTATACAAATCCGCAATCAACAAGCTCGTAGCAGCACTACGCCGTAGCTCACAATCAGCTATTAATTTGCTACGATATTTACAACAACAATTTCGTTACATCTACAGCCTACATCTACTTGTAGGTAGATTTAATGATGTGAAATTCTGATTTGATTACCTGGTATATTGAGGCATAATCTAGTAATAAAAGACGCTATCACAGGTTCAGTCGTCTTGCCTCATCTCTTGAGATACAATATGGGTTAGTTAGTTCTTTAGTAGTTAACGAATTGTCCAGATAAAACCACCAAAAATAAGCCGAAAATGATAGCGCTGCCAGAGGTTGAAGGCGAAGAGGACCGCGGGGCCAAGATCCGCGCGGTCTTCCGATACCTGCACCAGCACCACCGGCGCGAGGCCGATTGGTTCCTGCGGGCCAATGATACCACGTGAGTGATACATTCCCCAATGTACAATGTACCGCGCAGGCGATGACAATGTTAAGCGGTAAGAATAAGGACTACACAGATAGCCCCAAACCTTCTATCATTTCTTCTACGGCTACGTGCATTGATGGTAGTGCTACGCAGCGTAGCGCCGTAATCTTACTGTTCTACAACGCGATCTACGCAGCTACGCCACAGGAATCAAATTACGCTGCCTGGAACTTTTCAGTAGCTGTACAGTAGCATGTCTGTGTTGCGGGCTGTACACTGAGCGCCACACAAATCGGCAGATGAGAAGTTATGCGTAGAACGCTGCGTAAAAGCCGAAATATAGGTATGCGCGGGAGCCAGTGAGACGAGACGCCGCGCCGGGGTACACCCGCCCGCCAACCTCATGCCTCCCGCGCACTCTCTACGCCCGTGCTCAACACTACGCCACGTGGTGTCGGCATTGTGCACACATGCGCAATAATTAGGGAAATTTAGGGAATTACGGCGAAGTATCATCTACGGCTAACTTCTCATCCGCCGATTTGTGTGGCGCTTAGTATGCCTATAATGTTTTTTGTACGATTTCAGATATGTCATAGTGGAGAATCTCAGATACATGCTAGCGCATCACGCCAGCAATAGCTCCATCTCTTTTGGATTCACTTACACTTCAAGAAACCGGGTAATGGAGATACTTATAAATCTTACATTTCTTGCCAGCTATAGCGCATAACTTGTGTATAGTGTCCCCTATCTACAGGTCTTAACTATTTATTTATCACTTCATTGAAACTAGCGTGAGGATTCATTATTAAATTTTTATATGAAAAACCGGATACACTCACGATGATATTTGAAACGGCCGAGCCGCTATGCGCCCGACCGGTTTCGAAGTAGTTAGTACTTCTTCATCAGGGAATGCGCGCGCCCCCGATGACGGACGCCCGCGCACTGCCCGCACGCCAGTGCGCGGGCGTCCGTCATCGGGGGCGCGCGCATTCCCAATTTTGGCCGCGCAGTTAGCTTGCGCCTAAAGGCCGAAATAGCTACAAGCTACAGATAACCTAATCCTCGTGCAGCTATTAAGTCTTCATCTAGTCGGCGGCGGAGCTGCAACCAATTCCAGACCTGCCACGTTGTTATAATTTTGTAAATTGTTAAGTCCAGGTCCATGTTTAAAACCTTCCTAGCTACACCACACAAGTAATTATGATATTTTTATTATCGACACCAAACTGTTCAACGTCAACCAGCTGATTGAAATCCGCCATCTTGCCTCTTAACTATTTTTAACAAAGTCCCGACGTTTAATTTTGACAGCTAACGCTAAGACGCGTTTATGAGTAAGATTCTGGTTAAGCAGCTGCTAAGCAAATGCTTAAAAGTTAAGAGGCGTTTATGAGTAAGACCCTAAGTGAGCAGTGAGCTGTACTCTAGATTGGGTTACCCGCAGCTCGTAGCTAACATCAAAACCGCCTAGAAGATTGATACCTACTCTAACATCATCTTTGCAGGGCTACATGAGCGGCGGCGCGGACGTGGGGTATGTCCTCAGCCGCGGCGCACTCGACAGGCTGGTCGAGCGGGGGCTCTCGGGGGACACGCTCTGCAGGGGCTGCGATCTCGGCCGGGGCATAGACATGGGTACGTGATGGACCAGTATACTCCACGCCACACACGTTGATGGATGTGAAGTTAGCCACTAGTTGCGCAATAGCCAATCCTGACGAGATGTGACGTGGAAGCCGCACGTTGATTGGCTATAGCGCAGCTAGTGGTGATGGTGATGATGGTGCGGAGTATACCATGGTTTGCCTTTTCAGCTTGATAACTTGTCTAGTAGGCAATAAGATGAAATTCTAAAGTGATGTCGAGTTTTAATTGGCTTGTCACGAATTAAAACGGTCAAAACAAATGCTGCTGAGGAAACGTCTTTTTTTTGTTACGCAAGTGATTGTTAGGGACACGGATTGGTAATTATAATTCAGCTTTTTATCCAGTCCTTCCAAAGGCAGGACAAACATTTTATTTTACTTGCCAAAGCCTGTGTTGGAAGCATATGCTGTAAAACTTATTACAAAACTAGCGACACGCCCTGGCTTCGCACAGGTGTATTATACATATAAACCTTCCTCTTGAATCACTCTATCTATTAAAAAATCGCATCAAAATCCGTTGCGTAAATTTAAAGATATAAGCAAGCATGGGGACAGACAGCGAGAAGCGACTTTATTTTAGTGATGACAAAAGTATGGCATGCACTGGCTCAGGGCGGTTACTAGCTAATAATATATTTGGGGCTATAGCGAGTATCACGTCAACGATTTACTTTTATTACAAAGAGCACAATCAAACAGAATTGCAATCGATTATATTCGCTCCCAACCGGGCTTATTGGAAATCCATAGAGGAAGCCTGTGTGCAGCAGTGGACGTCCTGCAGCTCATGGATCAACCTATTTTTTAGGGTTCCGTACCGTACCCAAAGAGTAAAAACGGGACCCTAATACTAAGACTCCGCTGTCCGTCCGTCTGTCACCAGCCTGTATCTCATGAACCGTGATAGCTAGAAAGTTGAAATTTTCACAGATGATGTATTGCTGTTGCCGCTATAACAACAAATACTAAAAAAAGAATAAAGAATATATTTAAGGAGGCTCCCATACAACAAATCTGAATTTTTAGCTGTTTTTCGCTTGATATTAATAATGGTGACAGATAGATGCTTGAAATATTCACAAAATATTAAGTTAAATATTCACTTTAAAAACAGTTAAATTAAAATAATTATTTAAGAGCCCCCCTTATATCCCATACAAGAAACATAATATTTTTGCTCAATATTAATAACGGCAACAGGAAGATGCTTTAAATATTCACAGTATAATAAGTTGTATATTCCCTTTAAAAATAAATAATCAAATTAAAATAAATTATATTACGGGGGGCTTCCATACGGTGCGAAACCCTTCTTCGCGAGTCCAACTCGCACTGCCGATTATTTACCATTTGTAACGCCCTGTTGTTAGTGAAATGCCTGAGGCGAGTGGGCGTCACCGCTGGCAACTCACGCTCGCTGCGGCGCGGCAACTTCTTCCCGACGAGGGGGCAGGGGGGACCGCTACCTAACCAGAGCCGGAGGTATTGGTGCTGGAGCTACATGTACTACCCGACTGGTGATGTGAGTTTCATAATCTTATCCGCTAAGTGCAACATAGGTCTCAAATCTCGAGTAAATAGGTTTCTTTTAGGTCAGCGTGCTACACCCTTGACCGCATATCTACAGTCATCAGGCAGTCTCAGACCAAATAAAAAAATCATGACAGAATGTTGAGAAACAAACAAGCGAGGCCGGCAATACTACGCCTCGACATGCACAGACACAATTACATACACAAACACGTACAATGAAACTACGCCTTGGCTCGTCAGTCGAACTATGGCGGCGCAACACCGACACACTCATACATGTACCTATAAAAAACTGGCCTCAGTTCACGGCGTTCTGTCTTGATTTTTTTATCTGAGCAGGCAGCATGTTGGTAATCAAACGTAAACCTATTTAAATTAAAAAAAAAACACAAAGCCATAGGTTTTTTTGCTAAGCACCCACCTGTTGCTGCCATACCTTGTTTTCGTAAGCTTTCTAGCTAGAAAGCTTATAAAGTAGTGAGATTTGACCCGAACATAGCTATGTTCGGGTCAAATCTCACTGAATTGCTGAATTTTGAAGCAGTTATCTGAGACTGATTGAGACGAAATGTCGCGTACACGTTAAATTGGATAGCAAATATGTATAACAATACAAGGTTAGCTCAATATCATTCTAAATTCAATGTCTTTAATTTATGCACTCCCAAATAAAAGTAAATTCGTTTAACCCTAGAGTAATTTTTCTAGGGTAAACATTTTGGCATTATTTCCTATGCGAGGCCTCTGACATGGCTAAACGGTTAAAACAACCGTGTCCTACAATTTAACGTGTCATCCGAGCCACGGTAGCGCTCAGTAGTAAATTCCACCCGCGGTCACCCTTACGAAAACTGACCGTGCTGAATGTTGCTTAACTGCTATGATCGCTAACGAACACCTAGACAAACTACGCTGTGAGCGCTACTAGAAGGCTTATAAAAAACAAGGTAGATAGGTACCTATAGGCCGAATCTAATATCTTGGCGCGATGCTAGCTTCAAACTATGGATAACCCAGTACTTGTGCAGCTGTTAAGTGAGCTTCAGTTAAGATTGGGTTATCCGCAGCTTGTAGCTAACATCACACCCGCCAACAAGTTTGATTCGACCTATAACTTGATTGATGATTCCAGGGTTACTCCAAATACGTAATTTCGTTCTACGACATCGAACCAATTGACATGCACGTGTTAGACTTCCTAATATACCACCTGCACCCATACGGCATAGAGGACAACACTGGCAAGGAACCTATAATATTGAACTCTATGAAGACAACCAATACTAACACCGATCTAAGTGATAATAAGTTTTCGAATGCCAATACCGACCTAAGTGTTAAGTCCAAGAAAGCCAAGACCGACCGAAGTCATACGTCCAAAAATGTTACGACAACCAAACAAAATACTGACCAAAGTCAAACGTCGCAGAATGTCAAGACAACCAAAGAAAATACTGACCAAAGTCATTTGTCTAAGAATGCCAAGACAACCAAAGAAAAGACTAACCAAAGTCATATGCCCAAGAATGTCAAGACAACCAAAGAAAATACTGACCAAAGTAATACGTCCAAGAATGTCAAGACAACCAAAGAAAATATTAGCCAAAGTTATATGTCCAAGCATGTCAAGACAACCAAAGAAAAGACTGACCAAAGTCATACGTCCAAGCATGTCAAGACAACCAAAGCCAAGACTGACCAAATTCATACGTCCAAGCATGTCAAGACAACCAAAGAAAAGACTGACCAAAGTCATACGTCCAAGCATGTCAAGACAACCAAAGCCAAGACTGACCAAATTCATACGTCCAAGCATGTCAAGACAACCAAAGCCAAGACTGACCCAAAGAAGTAATAAACGACAATATAGATTTTAGAAGATATCTTTAATTTAAGGTTATCGTTTTTAAGTTATTAGAAATGTGAGTCTATCACGTAGTTATGTTTTTGTTACGTTCCACACATAGTTGTTAATTTTAAGAGAAAATAAACTAATTTTATTTCTTAATTCTTAAAAAAGAAAACTCGTTTCCTTGGTTTACAAATAATTTATTTCGTAGGTATATAAGTCAGTGAAAAAAGTACCTAAACAGCGAACTAGTCAATGACTAGGATACAGATTTGTGATGCAAATATTATTTCTAAAGCCCGTGACGGATATGTACTTGCGCCATATTAATAGCTGAATTAATTCCTATTACAAAGTGCCAAACACACAAGTCAGCGGATGAGAAGTTAGCCGTAGATGAGACTTCGCCGTGATTCGCTAATTATTGCGCATGTGTGCACAATGCCGACGCCGCGAGGGGTAGTGGTGAGCACGGGCGTAGGGAGCGCGCGGGAGGCATGAGGTTGGCGAGCGGGAGTCTCTCTGGCTCCCGCGCATACCTATATTTCGGCTTTTGCGCAGCGTTCTGCGCATAACTTCCCATCCGCCGACTTGTGTGGCGCTTAGTTACCTTTATTTTTCCAATTCCTTTATTTTACACAAATTTTGGGGCAAAATTTTAAATTCGTTCACATTCGCGTAAGGCACATCGTGTCACAGGCATTTTACAAAATGATCATATTTATTTAGTTAGATTAGCTTTCTAAAGTTACATTACAAACTCGATGAATATTTACATCATGATAAAGTTGTCCTTTGTTGCCTAAATGGGAGGCAAAGACAAGTGGAAGGCAAGTAGAAGATTGGACCATATGAGTACAGACATTCCCGTAACTCAACTTGTATTTACAATCTTTTGCCCTCTGTCTGCGCGCAAAATTAATTAATTACTAATTTCCTTGTTTTTTTGGCATTTTACAAACCCATCAATAAGTTTTTTAGATTTGACATCTGACATTTTATTTAATCAAATAGTTATTTTACAAGGAATAGTTGTGCCTAGTTGTACTATTAGGAACACTTATCTAGGAAGGCCAACTAGTTGTGTATACGCAGTTGATCCACGAGGAACACCTGATATACTAAGCGTCACACAAGTCGGAGGATGAGAAGTTAGCCGCAGATGACACTTCGCCGTGATTCGCTAATTATTGCGCATGTGTGCACAATGCGTAGGGAACACGCGGGAGGCATGAGGTTGGCGGGCGGGTGTGCCCCGGTGTGAGTCTCTCTGGTCCCCGCGCATACCTATATTTCGGCTTTTGCGCAGCGTTCTGCGCAAAACTTCCCATCCGCCGATTTGTGTGGCGCTTAGTACACAAGCTTAGTATCACAGAGAAACCAGTTTTTTTTTAACCGATAACCTGTATTTGTACAGTAAATTACAAAAATGCAATTATAATTAAAATTTCGCGCGCAAACCAAAACGTTCGACCAAACTGCTTTCAGATAACATATTATTAGTACGTATATTAGTTTGAAAAATACTGGGAAAACAGTACTGCCTATTTGTACCTAATAAATATTTTATACTGTGTATAAAGAAGCACGTAACTATTTACCGCCTAAAGAAAATATACATAAATATACAATTAGCTAAGCCACAAATGAGAAAAAAAACATGAAACAAAGCCACACATTGCCGCAGAGTTTTTAGCAACCAGATATTGAGAACAGCCTTGTTTTATTACAAGAAGGCTTCGGCATTACGCATAGAAACTGCTGTGTAATCAACGACAACACTAACACAATAGGCATTTCAACAATATGTCGCAGAAACTTCAGAGCCGTCGAAGGCGGAGCTGATATTTTCAACATAAAGATTTCAATAGGTATACAGGGTTATTTCTAATCAATTAGCATCCTTTTAGGGGCGTATTCTGTACTTCGACGTTTCTACTTTTGTCAAAACTAAAAAATAAAAACAGCTGTTCCATACATTTTGTCGAGGGTGAAAGATATTTTTCTATGGAACAGCAATTTTTTTTTTTGAGATTTGATAAAAGTCGCTGAACAAAAGTTGTTAGTTTTGATGTACAGAATAAGCCCCTAAAAGGATAATTGATTAGGAATAACCCTGTATATTCAATGTCAAAATATTTTCATTTAATTTTTTTTAAAACTACACTACTATTTGTGTAATAGTAGTGTAGTTTTGTTGTAGTTAATAAATGCACTTTTGCCAGTAAAAAAAAAAAAAATTATAAGAATACTTCTTAAAGAGCCATAGGGGAGGCCTATGTCCATCAGTGCACGTAGTTTGGCTAATCGGTGGATGGATGATGAATCTCTTAGACAAGCATTTTCTGCGAAATATGCCAGATTTTCTTAAGTGTGGTCAAGGCTTAGCAATATTACTTTATACTCAATCATATACTGTTTTATAGATATGCCATTTATATATACAATGTACATAGTAGGCGGTGAGTTGACGTCTCTAACGGAAACTAAATAATATAGCTAAGCGCATTTATACTAGTTCAGACACGAAACAGAAAATACAGGTGGAATCGCGTTGTGTCTAATTTACCTCTATATACCAGAGCATATGTGGCCAAAATGGGCCGCTACCGGTGCACCCACTGGCCTCACCCACCGGTGGGTGTAGGGGTAACTCCTGTTTACCCGTGTACCCACTGCGTCAAGGTTGGAATCAGTTATTATAATATCGATTTATTTTGTACGATAATTTTAACCTTGACGTAGTGGGTACACGGGCAAACAGGAATTACCCCTGCACCCACCGGTGGGTGAAACCAGTGAGTGTACGGATAGCGGCCCGCCAAAATCACACTAAGTGAGGGTTAGGCCCACCCACGAAGGCTGATTGGGTCTTATCTACCACGCTAACCCAGTGCGGGTTGATGGATGCACATACGCTATCGGATTTCTTCTACGGACGTAAGCAGATTACCTCACGAAGTTTTTCCTCACCGAAAAGCAAGTGGCGTGAAAATTCCGTACATAAGTTCCAAAGAACTCATTGTTACGGGACCGGGACTTGACCCCACTACCCCAGGATTGTAAGGCGAGTGTTACTATCACTAAACCACCACGGTTTCAATACATGAGATTTTTGGTTGTCTGTTTTTATTTTACTGAAAACGATCCAAAAGCTTAAAATAAATTACTTACAATAACCCGGGAGGTAAGTGCAAAAAAATTGCAACTACTTTCTAAAAGCTGAAAATTGGTGTACGGGTAGAAAAATAACTTTAAAAAAGTTTAACCACAGAAAATTACCTTAAAAAAGTAACAAGACCTGTCAGTCAGGCTTTAAAGTAGCGCCGCCTGACTGACAGGCTCTGATACATGATTTGGGTGATTGGCTGTGGTTAAACTCTTTTTTAGTTATTTTTTCTACCCGTACACCAATTTTCAGCTCTTAAGAGTTGTTGCAAGAAACACATTTTTTTTTAAAAATCAAACGGGTATTCCCACAAAACGCTAAGCATCCCAGCTGATTGAATCCGGGGTTTTGTTGTACACCACCATAACAACTTAATACAAAAATTCAGCTTTTAGAAAAAAGTTGCAATTTTTTGCGCTTACCTCGCGGGCTACAAGATTAAGTAAATAATATTGCATCTACACTATTATAAACAAGCGTGGCTATGATCAATTTCGGCACACGAGCCACGCCCCATTTGCATGGTTTTCTGTTCCGTGATTTGAATCCACACAGATCGTGTAAAAAACACTATAATTAATATATTTTTATAACATACGAGGTACCAATAAAAATACTTAAAAATATGTCAAACAAAAATTAAGTACAAAACCTTACAAATATATTATAGTTCTAACGACTAATAAGGCAAATATTCGAAATAAATCCCGTTTATAGTATTACTTTGTTAGTTCTGTAAAGTAATACGAATGAAGAATGGACATCGACCTTTGGAAAGATATAATTTAACTGCCTCAGCAGATGCCTGGGCAAAAGAGGCGTGGGTCGATTACCAGGGAAGCATTTAATAAATGAAAATAGATGTTTGCTCTGTATCTGGATGTTATTAGTTGTTATTACCTATATAAGTATGAATTTAAAAATATATGTATATATGTAGTATATCAGTCTCTGGAAACCATATCACAAGCTTTGCTTAGTTTGGGGTCAGAGACCGTGCGTAAGATGTCTCCTGATATTTATAATTGTTTGGTTACGGCTTCGCTCCAAGTACTCCGTGCTATGTGTCCTGCCCACTGCCATTTTAATTTTCCAATGCGTTGGGCTGGTCTTAGGTTCTTCTTCGGATTCCCTTATTTCTGATTTGATCACGCAGATAGGCTCCGAGTGTAGCCTTCTCCATAGGCACGGCAATGATATCTAACAGAATTCCGTCTTCATACAAACGGTCGGAACGCTAATCACACCTACGCGCCTCGGAGTAAGGTACACAGTTAACTGTCGCAGATGGGCCGTAGTGAAGAACAAACGTGTGGGTTTGCAAGCAATAAGGGAAGATTTATATTAGAATGGGGCGGGCGCGGGACGGGCCGGACGGGGCCCGTACGACGCACGTACGACGCACATACGAAGCACGTACGACGCACATACGAAGCACGTACAACGCACATACGAAGCTCGTACGACGCACATACGACGCACGTACGACTCACATACGACGCACGTACGACGCACATATGACGCACGTACGACTCACATACGACGCACATACGACGCACGTACGACGCACATACGACGCGCGTACGACACATACGACGCACGTACGACGCACGTACAACTCACATACGACCCACGTACCATACATGTTTGTCGTGGCCCGTACGACGCTTTTACACAAAATGTATGGAACAAAATGTAAGCATGCGATTTTCTTACCAGGCGGGCAGCCCTAGCGCGTGTTACGTACTGCGCAGCCACGTGAGGCTGTAGGTATTTATTTCAAGAACAAGGCCGAATCACAAGACTGTTAGATACCATTACTATGACTTACGTATAGGCCTATAGGGCAACTTAGAACTTATCAATAAAGCATAGTCATCATACTAAGAGATTCCGAAATTAGCCAATTTATCTTTGCTTTCCAAATGTCGATGTAGATTAAAAGGAAAAAATATTTAGAAAATGATGTAGTTTCGAGTAGCTTTGTCGTTGCACTCGAATGACTCAGTTTTCTTTTTTGTTCTATCTAATTTCTTAACAAAACACAAGTTGATATTTTTTAAATTAATGATTAGATACCAAAGTAATTACAATTTTAAGTACTAACGAAAAAAGTTGAGGTTATAAGCCTATCGAAAATATATTATGAAATAAAAACACGGCGGGTGTACGTGTTTCAACCAATGTTAAATTACCGAAGAGAGATAATGCAAAAATATATCAAAATTAGGCCATTACCTGGTACAGTATTTAATTATTTGCTTTTGTTTTGGAAAATTGTTTTCCTTTTATTTTCTTTAATAAAAATCACAATTTAAAGGAATTTCATATTTTCGGATCTTATATTTTGAGATTGCTTGTAAAATATGGCGACGTGATGGCGGTCTTGAACAAAAATCAAATTAAAAATACGAAATTCTATTGTAATCAAGCATTAAATACCGTTGTTTTTTCTGTGAATTTGTTTACCATATTTTAAAGCCTTTTTGAGCTACTGTACAAAGTCGGAGCCCACTTTGCAAGATCTCCTTTACAACTACTATTGGTCGAAAGCATCATAAACTGTACCTTGAAGTATTGTGTATAGGCCGCGCCACACAAGTTGGCGGATGTGAAGTTAGCTACAAGCTGCGCAATAGCCAATCAACGTGCGGCTTTATGTGAGCTTCAGTCAGGATATTGCGCAGCTTGTAGCTAACTTCACATCCGCCAACTTGTGTGGCGCGGCCTATACAAAGGTGACAACGCTACACGTTGCAATGTTTTATTATTTTCTATTGTCATATACAGGGTTACACGGGCGCGTACACATAGCGTCCAATTTTACAGGATCCTTTTAACTGATCCGTCGCTACTGGTGGTAATATTCACACGGCATTTACAGAACCGATTTTAACGGATCCGACGCTAATGACATATACGTTTAAACGGACCTGTAAAACGGAGTGCTGCTTATTTTGTCGGATCGGTATTTTTACTGGATCAGGCAGAAATACTGTATTCTGTGCGAGTTCGGTCATACAACTACATACGCTAACAGCATATACGTTAAAACGGACCTGTAAAACGGACATTTTATGTGTACGAGCCCTAAAGAGCATACTAAGCCAAAAGGGGGTACTTTTATCTCTGTTAGTATAATACTAAAAGAACTTAAAATCGAACATATTAAATAATAAATGGTTAACATAAAAGGTTTCTTATTGGAACAAAAATCAAACTGTTATAAACTAAACTGTGTTATAACTAAACTAAAGTTAAACTTAATAAACGGTGGTCCTCTATTGGAAATAGTTTCTCTTCTTTCTTGCGATTCTGAAATGAGTTTAAATTCATTTTAAAAACGTTACTTTTACTTTGTAAAAAAGCTGTGTTTGTGTTTATTTTGAAAATATTTAAGTGCAGGCCTAATCAACATTTTTTGGAGGATGTGAAGTTAGCTACAAGTTGCGCGGAACTCAATCCTCGCGAAGCTGTAACACTTTCACTGCTGAGGTACTTTTGCAAGCTTTTTGCGAATCCTTAAACGCACACGCTAGGCGCGGACAGACGCCATCGCGTCGAGACACCACCAGTGGAGCAACGCGAGTACTTGCTAACACGCACGGTAAGATAACGCGCCAGGCGCGTAAAGTCGCACTGGCCATTACACCGCCCGACGAGTAGCGCCAGTGCGACTTCTCACGCGCCTATTTCTATGTCTGCGTGACAGATTTGTGGAAATCTTAGTATTTTCAGCACAACAATGCATAGTCAATGCTTTAATACCTAATAATATAGTTTAATACTTTAGTAAATTAATATATCATTTGCCAAAGTATAAATGAAAAATAACTAGATTAAATTTTTTCCAGCATGTTATATTTGATATAGTAGCATAAAAACTATGTTATTTTCTACATTATATAGTGTTTTTTTTTTAAATCGTCGCACACGCCTCGCACGTTTGCACGCATTGGCGTTACTTCTGATAAAACACACACGCGTGTGGGTTGTCGCACCGTCCTATGGAATTCGGTGCAACACGCCTGGCGCGTGTAGCCGCCCCTGGCTGTGAAAATCGAAAACACTGACGTGCGTGTTTTCAGCAGTGAAAGTGTGTGAGCCTCAGCCAGGAGAATTATATAAAATTAATGTTGCTTATTTATGTGTTATTTGTGTAATTGTATATTTATTAAATTGGAATACAAATTATTATTAATTTATTTTAACTCTATAACCATATTAAGCCCGATTACAGAGGCGCCATCGTAATTATATTAGCTAAATAGCATAGTTCTGTTTCTTTTTCACTTTAGGCATTCGATAGAGAGAACACTTTTTACGTTGCTATTAAATTTACGCTGCCGCCTCTGTAATCGTGCTTATTGTAATTATAGCATTTAATTTTATGTTTGCTTAATTTTTTTTTGTAAAATGACGTGTTAATTGTAATTTGTCAATAAATGAGTATGAGTATGATCCGGACTGAAGCTCATACAAAGCCGCGCGTTGATTGGATACTGCGCAGCTTGTATCTAACTTCATTTACGCCAACTTGTGTGACGCGGCCTATACATGGCCGTCAAAACATTATATTTTTCTTGGGAAACGTAGGCAACGGGCACCCCTAGTAAAAATCACTAGCTACGTCAATGTAGGTACTACCACGTACGGATTTTTAATAATCATGATAATATTTAGTATAATTTATATATCACATCAAAAATTCAATAATCTTGTTCTCATTGTTTAATTGTAATGCGTACGGTGCGTACCTAACGACTAATCTATTAATATTAGAATTGTTAATAGAGTTCATTCATATTGTTAATTGTTGTAATATGGCTCCCATACAACAAATTCGATTTTTTAGCCGTTTTTCGCTCTATGTTAATAATGGTAGCAGATAGATGCTTGAAATTTTCACAGAATATTTAGTTGTATATTCACTTCATTAATCAATAATTAGTTGTATATATATAATTCAATAATAAATAATTAAATTAAAATAAATATTTAAGGGGCTCCCATACAGTACGGAAACCTCCGTGCGCGAGTTCGACTCGTACTTGGCCGATTATCTAATCCCAAAATATTAACAAAGAAGGACGATAGTCTCACCCTGTGTCTGCAGGTGAGAAGAAGAATCCTCTAGGTCTGGGTGCAGCAGGCGACAGGTTGTCTGCGGGACACGCCCACTGCGACCAGTAGTCGCCCGGCAGCTGCAGTAGAAGCTGCATCACCTGATTACATGCCACATACTATATTATTGACGAGTAGGTAATATAATAAATCAGACTCCACTAAAGCGGAGCGGCATGGCTAAAGACAAATTGTCTTTTCACCAATTTATTCTCTCGAAACGAAAAGATAAGATAAGATAACTTTATTGTTATTAATGGAACCTTATACTATTACAAAAAATATTGCATAATATTGATCCATAATATACTCGTCTGGTTTACATAACATTTTTTTTTTTCACATTTTACTAATATTATTATTTTTACAAGATACACAAATGCCGTATCATTTAAAAAATCATGACAAAAATATTATTAAATTCATTAAAAGTATACATCATTTTTAAGGGTTCCGTACCCAAAGAGTTTACTCAACGGGACCAAACCCAACAAATAATAAAAATAGAAAATAAAATATTTATGGGGTTTTGTGGGAGCCATACAACAAAACAAAATTTTAGACGTTTTTCGCTCGATATTATTAATGATGACAGGTAGATGCTTGAAATATTAACAGAATATTTAGTTAAACATGCACTTTAAAAATAAATAAAAACAAAACAAACATTTAAGGGGGCTTCCATATAACGTGATTTTTTTTTATTATGAAATGATATTAATAAAGGCAAATCCTTGAAATATTAAGTGGTAAATTCCTTACAAAATTAATTAAAAAATAAAATTTATAAAATATATCCCCTTCGAAAAATGTCTCCTTCGCACAATGTCCTTTTCGTAAAGTGTTACTTTATCAAAATGTCCCCTTCGAAAAATGTCTCATTCGCAGAACGTCCCTTGGAGCCTCAGTGAATCTGTTTGACGTGTTGTCAGGCAAAATACGTTGTACTCACAATGACCATTTTAGCAGTGACGGCGTACATTTCCCCGGGCGGTGTGCGTCCGTAGCCCACCACGGTGGGGCCGAACACTCGCGCCAGATTGTCCACTCCCATCTCACACGCCGGACTCTCCGCCACTCTGTAATTTAAAAAAAAAAACATGAGGCATTCCATGGATTCGTTTGACTTCGCTTGTTAGTTTATTGGGTAGTTTAGTACGTTAGTCTTTGTCGCAGCAACGGAGAAACGAATAATCGACTTGAATTTTTTCAAGAATAGTTTATGAGGTCAGAAAGTGTCACAGGGTATTGTTATCCCGGAAAAATTAAAGAATTCTATAGAAAACCGCGGAAAAAGCTACTTAAAAAAAATTAGTAATGCTACTTTGCAAATGCAGCAGTAGGAATGCCAGCGTGTCCCTATTAGGCGGTGGTAACTGAGTGTCGGCCTGCACCATGGCCGCGGCCGCGACCGTGGCCGCTCTGCATGGACGACGCGGCCATAAAGTCGGCCCATAGTGCAGAAGAGACAAGCGGGTCGCGTAAACCGCGGAGTTGTATACGCGTAGTGTGTTTGTTAGTTACTTTTTCGGGTTCCGTACCCAAAGGGTAAAAACGGGACCCTATTACTAAGACTCCGCTGTCCGTCTGTCTGTCACCAGGCTGTATCTCATGAACCGTTATAGCTAAAAAGTTGAAATTTTCACAGATGATGTATTTCTGTTGCCGCTATATCAACAAGTACTAAAAACAGAACAAAATTAAAATTTAAGGGGGGCTCCCATATAGTACGGAACCCTTCGTGCGCGAGCCAGACTCGTACTTAGCTGATTATTGACACTATTGAAAGGTAGGTAAACTCTGTTTTGTTTTGGGCGCCTGGTACTTTTGTCGTGCATTTTTTCTTTTATTTTTAAATATCAGCCTATTTTGAATATGATTTCATTTTTAACTTTTTTGTTTTATTGTTCATACTTCGAAAGTGGTCCCATTTAAATTTTATCGAAATCGGCAGAGCCGTTTTTGATAAATCAACAATAATCAAAATTGTATGCACCAATTCCAGCGAACTATTCGAATTCTGTACGCGATTGAAGACGGTTGTTGCTGGTCTAATTTAAATAATACGACAAATATGAGTTTACACAGTAATTTATCTGTCCGCTAAAACACGACAGTAATGAATTTTCATACAAATTTTACCGGTCGCTGCTCGCATGTATTTGGCCAGAACAAGATTTATCTCGAAGAAGGTTATCAAATAAATGGTCACATTTCCAAGCAAGTTTGAGAAAATTTATAATACTTACTTTTGCAAATGCAGCATTAGGAAAGCCAGCGTGTCCCTATTGGGCGGTGGCAGCTGACTGACGGCCTGCACCATGGCCGCGGCCGCGTCCGTGGCCTCCTGCAAGGTCGCGGCGGCCATGAAGTCGTCCCATAGTGCAGAAGAGACCAGAGGGTCGCGCAGGCCGCGGATGAAGTCCTTGATGCAGCCGCAGATCGCGTGGATATCCTCGTTTGAGAGGGACGGGGAACCGCAGCCGCGAAGGAAACGCTCCTGTAAATACAGATGGGGAATCTTAACCGTAGTCATTTTTAGGGTTCCGCACCCAAACGGTAAAAATGGGACCCTGTTACTAAGAATCCGCTGTCCGTCTGTCTGTCTGTCACCAGGCTGTATCTCATAAACCTTTATAGCTAGAAAGCTGAAATTTTCACAAATGATGTACTTCGGTTGCCGCTATAAACAATAAAATTAATAAATATGGGGAGCTCCCATACAACAATCCTGATTTTTTTGCCGTTTTTCGCTTTATTTTAATAAAGGTAATAAGTAGATATAGGTGAAATATTCACAAAATATTTGGTTGTATATTGACTTTAATAACAAATAATAAAATTAAAATAAAATAAATATTTAAAGGGGGCTCCTATACAGTACGGAACCCTCCATGCGCGAGTCGGACTCGTACTGGGCCGATTATTATATTTGTACATATTTAGATTTGAAATGGTTTTTTTATTTCACTTACCTTGAGCCGTCGCACATCCTTTTCAGCAGCGCTGACCCGATAAAGTCCCCGCTCGTTGAGTCCTCGCTTCTCTATCTCGTTGAGGGAATCATTAGACAGATTACAACCTAACTGCTTACTACATAAGGGCGACATTACCTTGAGCCGTCGCACGTCTTTCTCTGCAGCGCTGACTCGATAAAGCCCCCGTTCGCTGAGGCCTCGCTTCTCTATCTCGTTGAGGGAATCATTAGACAGATTACAACCTAACTACTCAGTACATAAGGGCGACATTACCTTGAGCCTTCGCACATCCTTTTCAGCAGCGCTGACCCGATAAAGCCCCCGCTCGTTGAGTCCTCGCTTCTCTATCTCGTTGACGCAGTGAACCAGTAGCGCGGGCACCATGGGCGGGGTGTTTGGCGCGTAGTCCGCTATGCAGCCCTCCTTTATACAAAATCAAATTTATTTTGTTGACTACCGTTGATATAACTAACTTCTAAAATTATCCTTACATAGTATAAAATAAAGTCGCTATTTTTTGTCTGTTTGTCTGTATGCTTAAATCTTTAAAACTACGCAACGGATTTTGATGCGTTTTTTTTTAATGGATAGAGTGATTCAAGAGGAAGGTTTATATGTATAATACACCTGTGCGAAGCCGGGGCGGGTCGTCTAGTTATATATATTTTAAGCATTGCTATTCAGCGTGGCAATGTAGCCACCATGCTAGGCACGTTGCCAACTGGCAGTGGGTGCGAGCATTTGGATTATTATTAGATCTTCAAAGGTCTGTGGATGATCCAATGCTTTTTATGTAGTAGTAGTATAGTTTTGTTGTAGTTAATAAAGGCACTTTTGGCCGATTAATAATTTAATTAAATTTAATAATAATTTTAGAAGTTAGCTATATCAACGGTAGGCTGCAGGCGGACCGCAAAAGGCCAAACTTTGGACCGCCAAATCAAAAAAATATTATAAATGGATACGTAGAAACTGTAAGAAACTGCTATCGACTGAGCAATATATTTCGCTCGACATGCTTATGTGAATCATCTTTATCCAAGATGATTTTTCTAAAAAATATATACTAAGAATACATCGAGAATCAAACTATAAAAAACTGGCTAAGACCGTTTTTCACAATAGTCAACGTCAAGTTACTCACGCCACGAGAGCGAGCGGGAGGAAAAGCGAAGGCGAACGTCAGAGCGCTTACACAATAAGGTCCCTGGACAGACGAAAGCAAAATCGCCGTGCATGAGGCATGAGGTGCAGTTATAATAATAGTACATTGTTCACCGAGAGGAGAAAGTGACCGATTACCGTCGAGGGTGTCGTTTGAAGCCCGAGCCGTAGGCGAGGGCTTTAAAACACCGAGATCGGGAATCGAACTTTCTCTCGAGTGATACATAGTGCTTTATACTACACCTACGAGGAAAATAAATAACTAAATCTTTACTAATTGAAATTTATATTGAAATTGTTGCAGTTAGTGAAGCTTAATGTAACACTTGAAAATGGCGCCAATGGCGTCTGCAATTTTCACATGTTTTTTTTTCAAATTGTTTGACACCATCCAACATGTGGAAACACAATGAGCTCCTTTTGAGCTTAGACGATGTTGTAAAGCAGACCCTAGTATCGGTTTTGAATATTGAGATGAGTGAAAGGGCGTGGTTACAAGCCTCCTTGCCTGTTAGGCTTGGAGGGCTAGGGGTCCGCCAAATTTCAAGTGTTGCTTTACCAGCTTTCTTGTCCTCCATTCATAGTACACATAAATTAGTTGAAAAAATCCTCGCACCTTCTTTAGGCCATTCCGGCGTAGATGTAGCTCATTTGAATGAGGCAACGAATGCTTGGAGGGTCGCTAGCCCAAATTCCGAGCTTCCAAAGACTTTGTCGTCGCAGAGACTGTGGGATCGGCCGATCTGCGAACTAGCACGGAAATCTCTTCTAGATACGTGTTCTAGCGTCGCGGATCGCGCTCGTATCCTTGCGGTCTCTGTATGGGAGTCCGGTCTTTGGTTGCAAGCTTTGCCCTCTTTCAATACTGGTTACCTTTTAGACCCAACTGCATTTCGTCTAGCTGTCAGCTTACGCTTGGGTGCAAGGTGTTGTGAGGCCCATCGCTGTCAGTGTGGTACTGCAGTTGACCAGCTCGGTCACCACGGTCTCTCTTGCTCAAGAAGCGCTGGTCGGATTGGTCGCCACGCCAGCCTTAACGATGTCATTCGCAGGGCTTTTGCCACCGCCAATATCGCAGCCGTACTCGAACCGAGTGGGCTCGCGCGTGGTGATGGCAAAAGGCCTGACGGCATGACGCTGGTCCCATGGAAGTGTGGACGGCCCTTAGTATGGGACGCAACTTGTGTCGATACTTTGGCACCGTCACATCTTTCTGAGACTCAGAGTAGGGCTGGAGCTGCGGCCAATTCGGCGGAGCAGCACAAGCGGCGCAAATATGCTAACCTCGGTAGTGGTTACATATTTGAGCCATTTGGAGTTGAGACATTGGGTCCGTGGGGGCCGGGAGCTCATATCATTTTCAAAAGTCTTTCTGGGCGTCTGGTGGACGCGACGCGTGACCAAAATGCTGGTGTTTATTTGGCTCAACGCATAAGCATTGCCATTCAGCGTGGCAATGCAGCCAGCATGCTGGGCACGCTGCCAACTGGCAGTGGGCTTGAGCATTTGGATTATCTTTAGACCTTCAAAGGTCTGAGGGTGATCCAATGCTTTTTGTGTAATAGTAGTGTAGTTTTGTTGTATCCAACATGTGTGTTGGATGTGTGCTAGTGGCCAGTGTCATTTTGCGAACTTGGAGATAAAAACTCACTATAAAAACTTTTTGGCTTTTGATATTTAGGTTACCAGCGCATAGTCTTACCCAAAATTAAAAAAGAAAAACCACGTAAGAAATGGATTTTCATACACTTTTCTCTCCCGCTCAGATGCGTTTTCTCCCCGCATATTTATTCGATATGCAATGACGTACTTTCTACCGTAAAGAAGGATGCAGCGAATGGACCTGTCGTTTTATTTTTTTCTTGCAAGTAGGTAGAAAACAAAACATCATTTATAATAATGATATGTGCTTCAAAAATTTAGTGATTTTTTGCTGTTTTCATATCACTAATTAAAATTAATATTAGACCACCAGAAAAATTACAATGATTTTTTATTGTTTTAACATTATAGATTACATACATAAGAAGTGGCGGTATGAGCTTAAAGGCTTTAGCCTGTCCAAAAATGGGCACATTATTTAAAAAAATCACTATTTTATTACTGTTGCTGTCAAAAAAAAGGAAATGTAAAATTCAGTCGATCAGATGATGTATTCAGTATTACCAGATTTCGTTTTCGGTATTCCGACTTAGCAATTTTTTGGAGGGGTTGATATAATTAATTAATTTCTTTTTCAACAGTTGGTACATGCTCCTTCCTTAACTCGTTTTAAGTGTTTCAACTAGTTATTTTACGAACAGAGGTGTCTTTTTACATATTTTATAGAAACATACATTTTCGGATACTAAAAGATTATCAAAAAGAAAGAATACTTATATTTTTAGGTTTCACTCACTTTACTACTAACAAAAAGCTGCAGTTGAAATTATCCGAGATATTCCTGATTATTTTGATATTGCTCGTAATAATCCTTAAAGGTGCTATTCGAATCTCGGCAGCAGGCTACAGCTACAAACAGCACTTGCAGCAGCTGCGCGAAGCCAGGTTTACACGTAAATTGAAACTACAGCTGTTTCGGTATGGCCCTATACATTTTTGTACAGCGCCCCTAGCAGTAACGAGGAAGAACTAACCAAAATCTATGGAGCCACACGCGAACGCGAAAGTTTGAGTAAACTTCGCAAAGCCTGGACTACGAGTAAGGGCTCTGGTTATCTATGTAGTAGTATGAATTTCTGCAAAAAAGATTCCGATTGCGGCTCCGGCAGCACGTGCTACCGAGCCTCAGCTGCGAGTGTTGTTCACCTGTTTAGACAAGTCCGACGTGCTGCCTGTCGCAGCACGTGTAGCCAACCTCGGAATCACTCACGACTGCGGAAGCAGGCAGTGGCTGCATTTCAGATGTGTGTTACCTGCAATCGCATGCCTGCGGATGCAGGTGCATCCGCAGGCTGCGGCCGAAGTTCGAATAGCAGCAAGTTGTGGTTCTTATACTATTGCCAGAGACAATGGGACCTCAAGTAGACTCGCAGATGCAGTACAATTGAGCGTACGTCGATAATTAGTTACATCCTAGACCACTAGATGTCACTACGTGTATCGAATGGAATCAATTCCAAAATAATTTAAAATTTTGGTGATGGTTGGTTATACCTCACATCCTCTCACACCTCAACTTAATCTTAGCCTCAATGCAGTACGGCGTAAAATTGCTAGATGGCGCTATTATAAGTAACTGTGCGGATCACATCATGTTTTTGTCATGATCGAGCGAAAGATGCCGATGCGAATTAGGTGGTAGGTATTTACCGTGATCGGGCGGCTTGCAAACGGTTTATTATCTATTTTAAAAGACATATATCGTACAGTTTGAGTTCGGCTGATTCATCTTGACGAGCACGTTGTGTCTTGTTAAGTTTTTACTTATCGATTGGGGTTTCAGAATAATGTAATATTTTTGTCATTTTACTTTTTAATTATAGGTACCTATTCTGAAATGTAATGATTATGTCATGTATTTAATCAGGAAAAATAACAAGCATAACGGAAGAAGGTTTCTTTGCCTTTATTCGGATGTCACATTGATGGAATCTGTGTCAATAATCTCAGCTACGCAGATGACATGGTGCTGCTGAGCGCATCAGTTTGTGGGTTGAGAAGGTTGGTGCAGACCTGTGAGGAATATGCTGCTGGCCATGGTTTAAAATATAATGTGATAAAAAGCCAATGTATGGTCTTTGAGGCAGATGAAAAGATCGCTCATGACATACTTCCAGTTTGGCTAAACGGTGTGCCATTGGAGTTCGTAGCTCAATTTAAATATCTGGGACACATAGTGACCAATGATCTCAAGGACGATGCAGATGTCGAGCGGGAGCGGAGGGCACTGTCGGTAAGTGCAAATATGTTGGCTCGCCGGTTTGCGCGTTGCTCAGCTGAGGTGAAAATTACTCTTTTCAGAGCTTACTGCATGCCTCTCTACACATGCAGCCTGTGGGCCAACTACACAAAGAGAAGATACAGTGATCTCCGCGTCCTGTATAATAACGCTTTTAGGATGCTGTTTGGGCTGCCCCGCTTCTGCAGCGCCTCTGGCATGTTCGCGGACGCACGCGCGCCATGCTTCCATGCCGTGATGCGTAAGCGAGCCGCGTCCTTGGTGCGCAGAGTGCGGGCCAGCTCCAACTGCATCCTGGAAATGATTGCGTCCAGGCTTGACTGCCCTTACCTCCGGCACTGTTGTGAGAGACACGTCTCCGTACCAGTGCCGGAGAGAAGGCTATGATTTTCGTGTTTGTTGTAAATGTACAATATTTAATAAAATTTAAAATTATTTAACTGGTGACAATACAATACAATGTAATTTAATATATTTTTGTGAATATGGGTGCAAATACCTGAATTAAATAAATTTTGGATTTTATTTGATTTCAATATTTAAATAGGTAAATATTCTGTGAATATTTCAAGGATGCGAAAAACGACTAAAAAACCAGACAAGTGCGAGTCAGGCTCGCACACTGAGGGTTCTGTACAAATCTAGAAAATTTCACAAAATTGCGAAGTAAGTTGTTCAAATCTCGAGTACTTCCACTCTGCCCCACCAAGGCGCCTCACTGGTGGGGCAGATTCCACTTCTTCATTTTTCGGAGTGGAATCTGCCCCACTCATCCCATGTTGGTGGGGCAGATTCCACTCACTTTTTAGACCAGTGGAATCTGCCCCACCAGGGGTGTCGCGCGATTTTAAATTAAATTGCTAGTGCCATGAAGTGTGAAATTTGACTGCAAAATTTTAATAATTATAACGCCCCACTAAAAGAACAGATAAGTGAAGACATTGAATGCAAAATATTAAGAAGATTGCAAACTAAAAGCACGATTATCTGAAGTAAAAAAAATACGGATTGAATGTAGTTAAGTATGGTATTTGTGTCGCAAATATTTTCGAAGTCATCGTAAAGTAAGAGAAAATTATAAATTGAATATTGTCATTCAATTATAATGTAATCCATTCATTATAATGATATTTAATAATCTAATCGAGATTTAATCTCAGTAAGTTACTTAACCTTTTACGGCGCAAGAGCGTTAATTTTCGTATTTTTTTAATATGTTATGCAACGTGGTGTATAAATAACAGGAAAAATAATAAAAATACTATGTAAAGAAAAGTTTTTACTATATTTTTTAACATGTAGAAATACAAAACTGCGTGAAAGCTACATAATTTTTAAAAAAAAATCTTTATAGATATGTGAAATGAAACAGTTATTATGCTTATTATAACACAGTGCAGCTCCACATTTTTCACAGGTCTTTTGCGTGTAGTTCTTGCAGCCAGGAAATTTTCTTCTGGCTTGTTTGCCGAGCTAGATAGGCAAGTGGCCAGTCTAGTCTAATCTGATATCATATAATAGGGGATGAAAGCTTGTATGAGACTTCCACAAATTTTCATGCTATAAGTCTAAAAATTGATATAAAGAGTACATGTTAGAAATAATAAAACACGTATTTCAGGATTTTTAATAAATCAGCCCCCAACCCCTAAAATTGGGGGATGAAAATTTGTATGTCACTTTCGAAACTTTTGATGCCAGAAGTCAGAAAATGGATATACGAACTCGTTGTAATAGACAATAAAACATAATTTCAGGATTCTTAATAAACCGGACCCCCAAACCCTAAAATTGGGGGATGAAAATTTGTATGTCACTTTCGAAACTTTTGATGCTAGATGTCCAAAAATTGATAAAGGGACTCTTTATTACAAATATAATAAAACACGTATTTCAAGATTTTTAGTAAATCTCCCCCTAACCTTTAAAACTAGGGGTTATAAATTGTGAAAATCAATAAAATTACTCCTTGTCTAAACTACAAAAAGAAGTGAAATCCAACAAAAACATTTTCATGTGAAATGAAGCCAAGTCTAAATCACAGTTCCCACTATCAAAAAGTTGTCGGATCTCACGTAAAGCCAAGCTTCTAACTATAAAAATAATTAAAAACTTGTTTTAGCATGTGCTAAGCTCTTTTATATGATACCTTACATGACACGATTTACTAACTTTGAATTTTGAACCCATATTTTGTGAATCTATGCCCTATTTTTTTGTGATTTAAATAAAAATGTACAGTTTTCAGATTTATTCCTATATGTGTATACTCTAACTAAGATAATGCTTCTCGCCAAATTTCATAGTTCTATGCTATGTCAACGGGAAGTACCCTGTAGGTTTTGATTTTTGTGAGTGTCGAAATATGCTGTTTTTTTCGATATAATAGGCTCTAACTTTTTTACACGATAACTAAAAAGTTTTTCTTTTCCACCACTGCAAGAGACCATAGATCGAATACAGTTTCTCTCAACTCGATATCTTTACGCGTTCCCGAGGTAAGAGTCTTCACATACGGACAGACGGACAGATGGGCAGACGGAAAATAAAAGTGATCCTATAAGGGTTCCGTTTTTTTTCCTTTTGAAGTACGTACGGAACCCTAAAAATCAGGTTTATTTATATTTTTCTGTTTTTAGTACTAAAATTTGTTGTTATAGCGGCAACCGAAATACCTACATCATCTGTGAAAACTTCAACGTTCTAGCTATCACAGTTCATGAGATACAGCCTGGTGACAAACAGATAGACATACGGACGGACAGCGGAGTCTTAGTAATAGGGTCCCTTTTTTAACCTTTGGGTACGGAACCCTAAAAAGTGTCCGAGCCAAAACCCTGCTTATATTTTTTGTTCGGACGACGCACAATGACCACATTCCTGACTTTGCCGTGCGAAGTTGAAAAATCATACCCCAGAAGGATAATGTGGTATCGATCGAGAAAATCTACAGGAGATGTAGGTACTACAACTGTATTTACTGTGCTCGTAATTAAAGATAATATTCGAACCATGTGCTTTGTTTCGATCTGGATGTATAGCAATATTATTGAGTACTTCCACTCTGCCCCACCAAAGCGCCCCGCTGGTGGGGCGCTTAAGTAACTTACTGACTGAGATTTAATCTCGAATAGATTATTAAAGATCACTACAATGAATGGGTTATTATGAATTGATTGATAATATTCAATTTATAATTTTCTTATACTTTACGATGACTAATAAGAAAAAAATTGCGATATAAATACTATAACTACATACAATCCGAAATTTTTTTCTTCAGATAATTGTGATTTTAGTTTACAATCTTCTTAATATTTTGCATTCAATGTCTTCACTTATCTGTTCTTTTGGTGGGGCGTTATAATGATTAAAATTTTGCAGTCAAATTTCACACCTCATGGCACTACCAATTTAATTTAAAATCGCGCGACACCCCTGGGGGGGTTAGATTCCACTGGTCTAAAAAGTAAGTGGAATCTGCCCCACCAAGATGATACGAGTGGGGCAGTTTCCACTCCAAAAAATGAAGGAGTGGAAACTGCCCCACCAGTGGGGCAGAGTGGAAGTACTCATATTATTCAATGTATCGATCCAAATACTGATCTCATAGATTCGATACTATAATTATTTTGGATCGATCGAGTATCGCATCAAAATCTTGGTTCTAAAACCTAAACGATTTATGCTATTTTTAACATCAAAGTTGATTGTGATATTATAATTACCATGGCTCCTTTAAAATTGGGCCTTATGTATTGATGCAAGTGTAAACTCGGGTGGATCGTATCCTTTTGTATCCATCCGATCCACACAAGTATCGGATCGGATCGAACATGAATCCCTAATCCTAATCAACCACTTTCACCAGTGTGACCAGAGTCAGAATTGTAATACTTTTTCAGTATACTTTAAGAACTTTTTCAAACAACAATATTTTTGTAGATATATTTGTAAAAGTCGCAGTAACAGGTAGTCGCTTGAAATATTCACAGAATATTTAATTGTATGTTTACTTTGATAATTAATGGTAAAATTAAAATAAAATAAATAAATATATAAGAGGGGCTCCCATACAAGAAACTTAATTTTTGGCATGATATTAATATCGGCAACAGGTAGATGCTTGATACATTCATAGTATACTTAGTATACTTTATGTATTTACTTGTATTCATATTCACTTGAAATATTAATAATTAAAATAAAATATATTAAGGGGGGCTCTCATTCAGTACGTGAGAGCGTGAGTTTGACTCGCACTTGGCCGATTATTTTGAGTAATTAAAAGGGTACGCTAGCACCCAAGGATTTGCGTGTTACGAGGAACTTCTGGTGGCAAATAGTGAAATGTTCTAAAAAATATATTTTTTGTGGTACGTTTTTTTTGAAATTTAATCTGGTCACACTGAATTTCACTCGACATTTCACTTGCTTGCTCCTGCTTGAGTTCATCGTTTTGTTTGTTGATTTGTTTTCGTCGCTGTTATTCTTTTTAAATACAACTTCTGCTCTCTTATGTACCTGCTTTGATTATCTCGCATAAACGTTTGACCACTGCATGTTTATTGGACTTTGAAATTGCCTACGCTTCGGACTGTGATGACTTAAAATGTCGTACACCAAGTGTGTTTATCACAACTGTGGAAATGTAAGCCGAGACATTTCAATGTTTCGGTTTCCTGTACACGATCCAGGCCGCCTGGTTCTTTGGATTCGTAATTCAGGTAAGTGAACATGATTATCACCAACTGCTACTGCAAAAGTGTAGTAATTTTTAATTTGCTTACTGAGCAACTCTATGTATAGCTGAATGGAATCGGATACATTTTGTAAATCAATTATGCTATAATATTCTGTGCTAACATACAATGTATATGCACGTCATGCATCTATTTAAAGGAAGAACAATATCATCAAACTTGAAAACACACAATTAAGATAAAACATCTAATGCTAGACACTTTAAGAACAACACAAATGTTACCTTAATTGGTTTTTAACTGTACTACAGTGAAACGAAATATAAGTACTATTTATCCATGACATATATAAGAACATGAAAACTGCCATACTAGGCACACTACTCAATTATTATTATGGTATGACTATGTTATGTTTGGGTATATAGTTTGCTGTTAAGTTTTTAGTAGATTTTTGTATCTTAAATCTTATCAATATTTCCCATTTTAGGAAATATCTACCTGGATTCTTTGACCAATGATGAATTGAGACGCCGGTACATTTGTGCTGCACATTTTCTGCCATCTGATATTCACACTGGTATAAAAAGCAGATTAATTGGACCTGCAGTACCGATACATTTTTCGCAAGGAACTCCAGCTCAAAGTTGTGAACTTTCTGATCCAAACATGGACGATGGTGAGTTTTATATTATTTACTTATTATAGTCTTTTGATTTTATAGTTAGACTAGCTTCTGCACACAACTTCACCCACATGGACTATCCCCATGGAACCGCTTATTTATCTGGGATAAAATTAATTAGTGGAATAAAATCAGAGCTGCATCGCTGCAATGTTAGCGGTTGTTTTTCCCAACTTCTAAAAAGGAGGAGGTACTATGTTTGTTTAACCAATTTAAAAAATAATTTTTAGTTCAAACGAATAAACTTCCAAGGTCCCATCTAAATTTAATCCAAATCGTCTGAGCCGTTTTTGATAAATAAACAAAAATGTACATGGATGTCACATCTATTCGTGCAAATTATTCAAATTCTGTATATGGTGGAAGTCGGTGTTGCGTTTTTTTGCGAAAAATTATTATTAGCTTATAAATTAATGTCCTGTGTTAAGCACACTGACTACCAAGTTTGTAATTTTTTTTATTAATAATCCTATTTTGGTTTCCAGATATTATATCATCACCAGAAGTGTTAAAGGTAAAAACACCTTCTAAATGTTATACAAAACGTACCAATATCAAGGAGAAAGCTCCAGAGGAAATATCCACTACCTCATCTCCTATATCAATGTTTGAGGCGCTACCATTGGCCGAAACACCAACCCAGAGAATATCTAGGAGATGCCTCTTTGAGGGACCTAAAAGAAGATTATCAAGGAAGTGCCTTTTTGAATATAAAAAAGAAGATACACCAAAAACCAAACATTTAAAAAGAAATGCTTCTGCATTATTAAAACGAAATGAAGCTCAACGGGCTCTAATTAATAGACTTCGAACTAAATTGAAACAAAAACCTAGTAAAATAACAGCACACAATGACTTTCGAAGTGAGGTATCCAAAACAATAGCTCTGATGCAACTTCGAAAAAAAAATGATAAGAAGAAGTGGTCAGAAGAAGAAAAAAATTTGTGCTTGTCATTGTTTTACAAGTCTTCATCAACATATGAATTTTTGAGACGACAAGGGGTTGTATTGGCTGCTCCGTCAACAATAAGATCATGGCTTTCAAAGTCTAATTGTGTTCCGGGATTGTGCTCTGACATATTTAAGCAAATTAAAAAACGTTTTGAAAATGTGTCTTTAAAGGAAAAAGCTTGTGTTCTGATATTTGATGAAATGTGTATTATGAGCAACTTGGAGTATTCCAAAAAATATGACAAAATCGAAGGATTTGAAGATTTAGGAGGAAATCACCGATGTAATAAAATGGCAAAAAATGCATTGGTGTTTCTTGTTAGAGGGCTATATAGTAGATGGAAATTCCCCATAGCCTATTTTTTATCAGGTACAAATGTTAAAGCAGAACAATTACAATTGCTGTTAAAAGCTGTCATTAATAAGCTCTTTGACAATGGCCTCTTGCCCAAAGTTGTGGTTTGTGACCAAGCCACAACCAATCAAACTGTGCTCAAAAAATTAGGGGTTTCATTTGAAAACCCCTTCTTTTTTTGCAATGGTAGAAAAATATTTTCTATTTATGATGTTCCCCATTTAATTAAAAACATAAGGAATAATTTCTTAAACAATGACTATTGCAATGGAGACGAGCAAATGTCATTTACAGATGTTGTGAAAACATATGAAATTGACAAGAGCTCAAAAATGAGTAGGTCATTGTCAAAAATCACACATCGTCATATAAAACCAAATGCTTTTCAAAAAATGACAGTTAGCCTTGCAACACAAATATTTAGCAATTCCGTTGCTGCTGCAATAAAAACGGCAAAATCTACTAAACAATTACAAAGTGACACTGCAGATGCCACTGTGAATTTTATTAAACTTGTTAATAATGTGTTTGACGCGTTAAACAGCGGGCGACGCTTTGACAGAAATCCATATAAACATGCTGTGTCAAAGAAATCATTATTGACTATAAAAGCAATCACAGATGCAAAAAATGTATTTAAAAGTTTACGTAAGATTTGTTATAAAACAAATAAAGATGGGGTTCAAAAAACCGTCCTAACACGGCCACCTTGCTTTGATGGCATCGTTCAATCATGTGAAGCAGTTTTACAACTTTATCAAGAGGAGTCGTCAGATTCATCGGGGTATTATTTGATAACACAAAAAGTAAACCAAGATGTGCTAGAAAATTTATTTTCACGGTTTAGGCAGAAGGGTGGTAAAAATAAAAACCCAACCGCAAAATTGCTTAGAACAATATTTAGGAGCAATCTAGTAAATTCTCTTATAAAACTTCCATCCACAAAAAACTGTGAAGATGAAGGTGACAATTTTATTCGATTAGCAGCTGGAGAACATAACACACTACATATGCCGGCGGCGTCAGATGTCGCTGGTTCATCTAGGACCAAAGCTGGAGACAGAGTCATTCTTCCAATGTCTTCTAATGATTCTACGGCACTGAAGACAATGACGCGTGAAGTCACAGATGTATTAGGTGAACCTATATCACCAAATACATTATCACCTGCTACAACTGTGGCATCAACGTCCATGTCGGCTGTGCCTTCAATCTCAACAGAAGATTTGACATTGGAAGAATGTTCCTTAACCTATTTTGCCGGTTATCTAGCCAAATCATGCTTGTCCAAATATCCTTGTGAGAAATGCAAAACAAATTTATTGAAAAATGTAGACCTGGAAGATAAAAAACAACTTTTGATTTTAAATAAGGCCTATGACTGCTCTAAAAATGTTATGTTAAAGATGCCAAGCGATGGGTTGCAAAAACTGGTTCACATGGCTGTGGATTATTACAACTCAATCTATTATATAAAAGGCTTCGCTGAGTGACTGACTGACAGACAGCCTACAGCCCAAACCGCTAAAGATACGAACATGAAATTTGGAACAAAGATACATTGGACCACGTAATGGAGCACTAAGAACGGAATTTTGAAAAATCGACCTCTAAAGGGGTAAAACGGGCCCTTTTCGTTTGTATGTAACTTTTTATTCCCTTTACCGATTGACTTGAAACTTTGTATACATGCTACTCAAACAAAATTAAAGTTACGTTTGTTCCTGTTTTTCCGAATATTCCTTATCTAAGGGGTCAAATTGGGTCCCAAAGTTGGTGAAAAAAGCGTCTATTACATCCGACGAGCTGAACGGTTATGGATGAAATCTGGTATGGAGGAAGCACACAACATGTTTCAACACATGAACTATTATTATCCCGGAAATTCTATGGGGATCCTTAGGGATAGCCAAAATTAATCAGTTTAGGCTACAACCCAATCCACTAAAGATAGATACTTGAAATTTCGAACATAGGTACAATGTACAACGTAATGAAGCACAAAGGACGAAAATTTCGAAAAATCGACCTCTAACGGGGTAAAACGGGCCCTTTTTGTTTGCATTTATTTTTTTGTTACCTTTACCAATTGACTTAAAACTTTGTATATATGCTTTACAAATAAAATAAAAGTTACGTTTCTTCCTGTTTTTCCGAATTTTCCTTATCTAACGTGTCAGATAAGTTCCCAAAGTTGGTGAAAAAAGCATCAAAAATTACATCAGACGAGCTGAACGGTTATAAATGAAATCTGGTAGGTATGTAGAAAGCACACTACATGTTTCAATACAGTAACTATTTTATCCCGGAAAATCTATAGGGTTTCTTAGCAATAGCCAAAATAATCAATTATAAAGCTAAGATAAAAGGGGTTAATGAATTCTAACGAAATTTGGTACGACGCTAGACAATAACACAAATTACCACTTGGGGTACTGCTATCCCGGTAAATTTCAGTGGGTCCTTCAGGATATCAATTTCCTAAAAAAAGTACTAAATGACTGTTCGAAAACCGATGCAATATTGTTTGAAAATAGCCCACCCTTTTAACTAATATATGACTATTAACGTCCTGGGAAAAGTCCCGGATTCCTTGTCTAACGCTAGACCAAACATCCTATATAAGCGTGAAAAATAACTTGATCGCGTTTTTTTTTAAACGTAGTGAAATATCTAGAATTAAATTGAGAAAATTTAGATCCTTCAATGGGGGCAAAATGGGCCCCTAATAGTTTATGAACGATTTTATTTTGTGAGCCAATAGACTTGAACTTAGGGTACATACGGATCAATAACTACTTACTTTACTATGAGAACTACCCTGAAAAAGCGAAAACTACCTATTCTTTACATTTCGTCGCGGGTCGATGAATTTTTTGTGTTGAACAGCTAATTTTATTTACGTGATTTCTGGGTTGGTACCATAGTAAAAGTTAGTCAAATTATGAGTATAATAGAATCCTAGAACATGCCTGTCGTCTAGATGTAGGTGCGCTATGTATTTTTCAAATAAAATGTACCTTCTTGTGTGCTACTTTTTCGTCTGTACTTGGTCAGAGAATGTCTGAAAGTCCTACTAGTGTCTCGATCACTTTTGACCGCGTAAACGGTTTTGGTCGAGATTGTCATTGGGTTTAGAGTAATCGAAATTAAATTTCTAATGACTTAATGAAACATGATGAATACCTGTACTGGCCTTTTTTAGGGTTCCGTACCCAAAGGGTAAAAACGGGACCCTATTACTAAGACTTCGATGTCCGTCTGTCTGTCTGTCACCGGGCTGTATCTCATAAACCGTAATAGTTGGGCAGCTGAAATTTTCACAAATGAAGTATTTCTGTTGTCGCTATAACAAAAAATTATAAAAATAGAATAAAATAAATATTTAAGGGACATACAACAAACGTGATGTTTAGGAGTTTTTTGCTCGCTATTAATAATGGCAAGAGGAATGGGCTCCCATACGGTACGGAACCCTTCGTGCGCGAGTCCGATTCGCACTTGGCCGATTTTTAATTGTCCACCACTGAACGTAGGCCTACCCACGAAGGGTGATTAAGCCATATCCATCACGCTGGCCGAGCGCGGGTTGCTGAATTCACATACGACATCGATTTTTCTCTAAGGACGTGCCTATGCAGGTTGCCTCAATGATTTCCATCAATGAAAAGCCAGTAGTATGAAATTCCGTACATAAGTTTCAAAGAGCTCAGTGGTCTGACCAGGATTAGGACCTTACGATTGTAATGTAGACCATGACATGCGAATGGAGTTGGATAAAATCTGGTATACGAGTGGGAAACTACATGGGTCAACTCATGATCGAGCAATATTTCGAAAAATATTCTTTTCTCGATATAAAAATCAGTAGGTATATTAAAATATAACTTTATTAACTATTTATTTTATGACAAGTTATAAAATAACGCGGTCCAAACCGTGGGCTATTAAAGTCAGAGAACATTTATTGTTGAACTGTGTTACATTGATATCTTACTACTAATCACAAAAATATTGAATTATCAGTTAAGTCCAACATGACCATGAAATAATCATTAGAACATGAAAAAATTTTACAATCATTATTATTAAATTTAATTCGAATATTTTGCAATTGATCATCTAAAAATTGTCGTACTCCATAATAAGCTTTGGAAACAAGTAAATTTAAGCAAATACTGAGACAAAGCAGGCCAATCCGTGGGCTAATTATTATCCTTGCAAGTAATACGACAACGTGGGCTAAACCAAGAGCTTTTATTTTAAGCAAAAAAAGTACTAAGACAACGCGGGCCAAACTGTGGGAAATTACCATTTAAAGTAAGTACTAAGAAAATGCGGACCAAACCGCGCGCCATTATCATTTTGAGCAAATACTACTCGTATAACGACGCGGGCCAGACCATGGCCTATTATCATTGCAAGCAATACGACAACGCAAGCCATACGGCAGGCTATTGTAATTGTAAGCAAGTACTTAGACAACGCGAGCCAAGCTACGTACTATAAACTACCATATTAAGCAAGTACTAAGAATGCGCAGGCCAAACCGCGACCCATTATCATTCTAGCTAAACACTGGGACAATTAAGGCCAAACCGTAGGCAATGCCTATTACATGAAAAGATAATGCCTACTAAGCATTATCTTTTCAAGTAATACGTTATACGACAATGCAGGCGAAACCACGAACTATTATTATTTTAAGCAAGTGCCAAGACAACGCGGGCCAAACTGTGGCTTATTATCATTTTAAGCAGTTACTCAAACAAAGCGGCCAGACCGTGGGCTATTATCATTGCAAGTAATACGACAACGCATGCCAAACGGTAGGCTATTATAATTTTGAGGAAGTATTAAGACAACGCAGGCTAAGCTGCGTGCTATAAATTACCATCTTAAGCGAGTACTAAGAATACGCAGGCCAAACCGCGACCTATTATCATTTTAGCCAAATACTTAGATAATTCAGGCCAATCCATAGGCATTGCATATCCTTGCAAGAAATACGTTATACGATAATGCTTTGCTAAACCACGACCTATTTTTATTTTAAGCAAGTGCCAAGACAACGCTGGCCAACCGACAGCCTTTTATAACTTTAAGCGAGTACTAAGACAAACGCGGGTAAAACCACGGGCTATTTTCATAAGCAAGTACCTGTCTACTAAGACAACGCGGGCGAAGCCGCGGGTTTTAAGCTAGTATTTAATAATATTGTCCACAGAAACAAAATCAAAAGCCGCTTATTGAAAACAATATTAGACTGTTTGAGGTATGAAGCTCCGGAATTGTTAAATATCAGTTGCAAGGAGCATTTAGAATATATTATAAATCAGATGATTTTGGTAAAGATCCACTTCTATTGTAAAAGTACCAAAATTATGGAAAATAGAACAATCCACCCAAAACTAAGGATTTTAAAAAATAAATGACAAATTCTATTTTTGTGTTTCATTATAATATCCTGCCTTTACCGCCTTAAAATTGGCACTCGATTAATTACTACCCTTATTCCACTTTCACACAAAAACTATTGAACGGGTTGAGATGATACTTTGCAATAGTACCTAATGCTTTATACAACAGAATAATACATCCTACTAATATCATAAACGCGAAAGTTTGTAAGTGTGTATGGATGTTTGTTACTCTTTTACGCCAAAACTACTGAACGGATTGAGATGAAACTTTGCAATGATAATGCATAAATATCAGAATAACACATCACTACATATTATAAAGCAAAGTCACTATTTCTGTGTGTGTCTGTCTGTGTATGTTGTGTGTTCGAATGCGGTTTTCACTATCTTTTACGAGTGTTTCAACGAAGAGGTTTGCAGCCATAACAATCGTACCTGGGCGAAGCCGGGACGGGCAGCTACTTAGTAGATTAATTTATAAAGATACTAGACGACCCGCCCCGGCTTCGCACAGGTGTATTATACATATAAACCTCTTGAATCACTCTATCCATTAAAAAAAACCGCATCAAAATCCGTTGCGTAGTTTTAAAGATTTAAGCATACAGACAAACAGACAAAAAATAGCGACTTTATTTTATACTATGTAAGGATTGCGTGAAACGAAGTTCGCCGGGTCAGCTAGTAAGCTGTACATGTAAGAGTACATGGGTGTCACACCGATCCGTGCGAACTATTCGAATTCTGTGCATGGTTAAATTCGGTTTTGCCATTTTTGTGATATATATTAATAATAAAATATGCATATGTACATACTAGGTATGTCTAAAATGTATGACTTGAAATAAATAATTGTACAATATTTTATGTAAGTACATACGTTATGATTAATAACTTACGGTTTCCATCAATACATCCATCAGCCAAAGGACGTCCACTACTGGACATAGGCCAACCCTATGGATCTTCAATAAGACTAGTTAGTAGCGGCTTGCATCCCACGGCGGTCCCGCGTTCATAAAGAGGTCTACTTTACCTGACGGTACATGGTCTTTTTGACCCCCTCTGTCATCAGTCCTTCCGCCCTATGTGCCCTGCCCACTGCCATTTCAAGTTGCCAATCCACCATGCCAAGTTATTGGTAAAATATTGTTTTTTCAGCGCCATCTAGCGATCTAGGGATGCGAAAATTCGAATTCTACCTTTGTATCTTTCATTCGATCGCAACGCCATCTTTCCGTAGATGGACAAAACTTGGTTAAATTATAAATTTATTTCAAAATGAGAAAAATAGATTTATCACTGACTTTACAGATCTAAAAAATACTTTAGCACTTTTGGACACTAATGACATCATAATGATTTATTTTTATCGGTGTTCTGTCTCGAAAAACATATTCCCATGTTCATTTAGCAGCGCCATCTAGAAAAGATACATATTTTCGAGCTTTTTGCGACGTACGCTCAATTGTACTGCATCTGCGAGTCTATTGTCTCTGCTATTGCTAATGAAGTGGATGAATACCGAAATTCATTATCATTCATTTTTTCGTAGTACCAGTCGTCGTAGTTACCATTTAGCGCTTCTGGCGCGTTTTTGACGTGCTGATGGCGAATTTTTGCCAAAAGGAGTTGGCAGCACTGCTATGGTCTATAATTCTATAAATAAAAGTAGGTACCTATAGCTTGAAAATTGTTTTCGGTTTTTCTTATTTTAACTTCATTTTAAACAAACTTGTACATATCAGAACAGTTTTAGAAGCGTCATAAATTACTCTGGTGAAGATAACATTTTTATAAATGAGCTTGGGAGAAACTGAGTGTATTCGTACACAACAGGTATTTTATGTATGAGCTGTCGACATCCTTTTTTGATAAAGTATCAAGGTACTTTCCGAGCAGGTGTAGTATAAATTATATTATACCTGTGTGTTGGCCAGCTTGCAGTAGGCGCCGGGCGGCACGCAGGGCGTGGGCAGCGCGCCGCGACACTCGGGGTGCGCCTGCGCGCGGCACACTTCACACTTCACCCCCACCCGCGCGAACTTTATACTGCAAAAACAGAACATGTACATTAAAGGATGATTTGTATTAGAACGGGATGGACACGGGACGGGCCCGGACGGGGCCTGCACTACACCCACTAAACACAAAATGTATGGCCCCGTCCGGGCCAGTCCCGTTCACGCTCTGTTCTAATAAAAATCATCATAAAACTCTCCTAGCCTTCACAATAACTATTATATGTGTGACTCAGCCCTTGTTACATAATTTAAAGAACACTTACATAATTACTGGTATTCTGGTTAATTATTGGTTCAGGTAACGAAGGTGTGTTGTTACGGGGACCCGTAGGCGGCTGATAACACGGACGGGGTGCAGACGGACCCCAGCTATCTTACTGTGGAACTGGACGGGGTGCAGACGGGATCCAGCTATCTTACTGTGGCACTGAACGGGGTGCGGACGGGATCCAGCTATCTTACTGTGGCACTGAACGGGGTGCGGACGAACCCCAGCTATCTTACTGTAGCACTAACCCTTTCCCGCAAGGGTTACAAGTCTCTCTCTTTGTAGGTGTTGAATTTTTTGTACAATACAATCCAACAACATTTACCCGGTTGTTACTTTTATACAGAGGACACTCTATAGAGGAATTACCCCTTCCCGTAGAGTCCACAAGTCTCCCTCTTGTAAAACATATTAGTAACGAAGCTGTGTTGTCACGAGCGAACGCGCGGGGATATAGGCGGTGATATCACGGACGGGGTGCGGACGGGCCCCAGCTATCTTACCGCAAAACTGGACGGGGTGCGGACGGACTCCAGCTATCTCACTGTAGAACTGGACGGGGTGCGGACGGACCCAAGCTATCTTACTGTAGAACTGGACGGGGTGCGGACGGACCCCAGATATCTTACTGTAGAACTGGACGGGGTGCGGACGGACCCCAGCTATCTTACTGTAGAACTGGACGGGGTGCGGACGGACCCCAGATATCTTACTGTAGAACTGGACGGGGTGCGGACGACCCCAGATATCTTACTGTAGAACTGGACGGGGTGCGGACGGACCCCAACTATCTTACTGTAGAACTGGACGGGGTACGGATGGACCCCAGTTATCTTAGTGTAGAACTGGAGGGGGTGCGGACGGACCCCAGCTATCTTACTGGATACTCACCCAGTAGAGGTGTAACTATACCATTTGAGGCCCGTGGCAAATTCTTGAGATGGGGCCCTCCCAGTAAAAATTGTCGCGTTGTCATTTAATTTTGATAAATATTAGGGGACATCTTATGTCCACACGATCTACACACGGCCATATCACCAAGCAAAGCATTGACCCAGGAGTCAGAATCACTAACCACTGAGCCAATAACTAACAATAACTTTTGAATACAACTTTTGGAATAAGTTGTTTTTGTGATAAAAAAAAATCTGTTTTAAAAAAAAATATTATTGCAGTAAAATGTTGTTCAAAATGTTAGATTAAACCGGGGCCCCCTCAGGTCGGGGGCCCGTGGCATTTTGCCAGCTCTGCAACTATAGTTACGCCACTGTACTCACCCCTTCCCGCAAGGTCCACAAGTCTCCCTCTTGTAGAACGTCTTGGTAACGAAGGTGTGTTGTCTCGGGCGCGCGCGCGGGGACCCATACGCGGCTGATATCACGGACGGGGTGCGGACGGGCGCCGCCCGGGGCGTCTCCGATCCGCTCTCTGTGTCTGCAATAATATTTACTTATTTACATATAAAATTTACTAATCCATTAGTAAAATAAGTGATGCTTTAGCGAGAACTGTGAAGTTACTTATTAAGGCATGAGGTGCACATACTTGCGGGACGGAGGCATGAGGTGCACATACTTGCGGGACGGAGGCGTGAGGTGCACATACTTGCGGGACGGAGGCATGAGGTGCACATACCTGCGGGACGGAGGCGTGAGGTGCACATACTTGCGGGACGGAGGTATGAGGTGCACAGACTTGCGGGACGGAGGCATGAGGTGCACAGACATGCGGGACCGCGGTATGAGGAGCATAGACTTGCGGGACGGAGGCATGAGGTGCGCAGACTTGCGGGACGGAGGCATGAGGTGCGCAGACTTGCGGGACGGAGGTATGAGGTGTGCAGACTTGCGGGACGGAGGTATGAGGTGTGCAGACTTGCGGGACGGAGGCATGAGGTGCGCAGACTTGCGGGACGGAGGCATGAGGTGCGCAGACTTGTGGGACGGAGGTATGAGCTGTGCAGACTTGCGAGACGGAGGCATGAGGTGCGCAGACTTGCGCGACGGAGGCATGAGGTGCGCAGACTTGCGGGACGGAGGTATGAGGTGTGCACACTTGCGGGACGGAGGCATGAGGTGCGCAGACTTGTGGGACGGAGGTATGAGGTGTGCAGACTTGCGAGACGGAGGCATGAGGTGCGCAGACTTGCGGGACGGAGGTATGAGGTGTGCAGACTTGCGGGACGGAGCCTCGTCGCTACTCTGATATTGGTTGCTATAATTTAATACAATATGATATACCGACCGGTGCGCGGCGGTGCGGACGGCGCCACTTCTATCTTGACTTCCGGCATGAGGTGCACAGACTTGCGGGACGGGGCCTCGTCACTGCTCTCTGATATTGGTTGCTGGAATCAGACAACATTTTACTAACCAAACCTCATAAAGATAACCTCCGAAAAAAAAGAAACTCCGGCGAGCCGTGGAGTGGTCACCGGACACTGTTCTTTGAAGAGGCATGGATGTGGACGAAACGGCCGCACATATGCAGAGCCGGACCGTGAGCTTAGGGGGTCCTGGGCTAATACTACTTAGGGGCCCACCTAATAACACAAATATATGTAGTTATACTAGCTGACCCGACAAACGTTGTTTTTCCATACAAAAAAATGGCGATTATAAATTGTGATATATCCTATCTCTCCATTTGAATCAAACTGCATACAGTGTGCAACATTTGTTGAAAATCGTTTCAATAGTTGAGGAGTTCATCGTGAACAAACAACGTGACACGAAATTTTTATATTATATTAATTAGTATGATTTTTTTTAATCAACTTTTAAGAGGTTCTTCGTAAAAAGCTAAAATGATAGATCCGGCCCTGCGCATATGGTTCTAGAATGCAGGCGCGTGGCGGAACAACGAACAAGCATCCTTGGATCACCGAGGACGCGGAGGGAGGCCTGCGCCGGCGTCAGCGAACTGCTGGCCTTCCTCGGGGACATCGGGTGGCTTAACTAGGCACCCGACTCACGCATAAAGAGCTGCCCTCTTCTGCAGCCTGAGTGCGGTAAAAGCCCGCGCGTCAATGATTGGCCACACTGGATGCGTTCTGCGGTCTGCGGGCAGGTCAAACTGAACACCTGTACGCGTCCTAACGTTCTTTCTGCGTAATCCACGGGCAGATCGCATATCTATACAAAACCAATATTATAAAGAGAAAAGATTTCATTGTTTGTTTGCATTGAATAGGCTCCGAAACGTACTGAACCGATTTGAAAAATTCTTTCACTGTTGGGAAGCTACACAATCCCTGTTGATTGTATTTTATTAAGTATATCATGCGATGTCATTTAATATTATTATTCATTATTTTTTGTCCTTTTTTTAAATTTTTTTTTTTATTCTTTTTTGATTCTATCATGCAATGTCATGTTTAATAAATTATTTTTTTTGTCTTTTATGATAATTATATTATTAGTTTTCATTTACTTATTTATATTAGTATTTATCAGTGACATCAGTAACTCTATTGTTAAATCTTATTTTCAACCTTCAGCTTGCCTTCCGGCATAGGCCTCTTCCTGGGTGGCATAGTATAATATATTTAAAAAAAAATAGGGAGGCTGCTAGTACAAAATATATAGAGACCGACAACGTTGTTCATACACAATGCGGGCTGCGTTCAATTTGACCAGACTGCAGACCGCAGAACGCATTCAGTGTGGCACATCCTTCATGGTTCAACTTACGAAGTTCATAGGCGGCCTGAGGTCCTGTTTGGTGGGCGTGCGCTCCAACGTGAGCGTGGTGGTGGCGGTGGCCAGCACTTTGCCACCATGCAGCTCCACCGTCTGCAAACATTTTAACATTTAAATAAATAATTTAATCGTAATTTAAAATCGTATTTAAGAGAAAGAAAATTAGATTTAGATTTATTTTAGTGTCCTCTTGTAAAGCCTTTAGTTATAAGCAATATTGTTCAAATGTAATTTAAAAAAAAAATATGTAAATCTTAAAAAGCAGAGACCCTGGAGTCTGTGGAGTGTAACATTCAAATAAAAAAAACATTTCAACATTACTATCAGGCAAGTTGGTGCCAAATGTAGCTTGCTATTAATGCGGCTGTCCAAAATCATCCAAATAATCCTAGCAAGTGTGCTGCCCCTCCTATGATAAACAGGTATACACACAATGCGTATATGCACATACACTGTTCATCAGAGGGGGGTGTACAGTCTGGTGCTATGATTGCCCAGAAGTAGTTGGTGGAGTAACTTTGAATGAAACTGCTGCACTATAATATCGTATAGGTCTTTACACTTACAATGCTTATTAGCGAGTTAACATTTCCGTGGCTGGAGCACGCGCGCACGTAGTACACGTGTATTGTGGAAAATGCGGAAATGGTCCTCCCCCTCTATACGCTCTCAACCGTACCACTGTAAGGACCGTATAGAGAGGGAAGTCTAAACCTAGCAATATTTGCTAGGTATAAATTTTGGACACCTGTGGGTATATACTATTATTTAGTAACTGTGTACACTGTACCTTGGAAGCAGAGGAGGATGAGCGTCGTTTCTTGGTTTCGCGCCGCGACGATGCGATCGCCAAGTCCAGCTCAGATGAGACTGCCCAGCTAGAGTCACAACTGTGTACAGAGTCCAGTAACTGTGTACACTGTACCTTGGTAGCGGAGGAGGATGAGCGTCGTTTCTTGGTTTCGTGCCGCGACGATGCGATCGCCAAGTCCAGCTCAGATGAGACTGCCCAGCTAGAGTCACAACTGTGTACCGAGCTCGGTAACTATGTACACTGTACCTTGGTAGCAGAGAAGGATGAACGTCGTTTCTTGGTTTCGCGCCGCGACGATGCGATCGCCAAGTCCAGCTCAGATGAGACTGCCCAGCTAGAGTCACAACAGTGTACCGAGCTCGGTAACTATGTACACTGTACCTTGGTAGCAGAGGAGGATGAGCGTCGTTTCTTGGTTTCGCGCCGCGACGATGCGATCGCCAAGTCCAGCTCAGATGAGACTGCCCAGCTAGAGTCACAACTGTGTACAGAGTCCGGTAACTGTGTACACTGTACCTTGGTAGCGGAGGAGGAGGACGAGCGTCGTTTCTTGGTGGCGGGCTGCGTTTCGCGCGCGTTCCACCCGCCGCGCTGCACCCACGAGCGACGAGACGACGCAATCGATAGATCCAGGTCATCCTCAGACCGGGAGTATGACATCTCTGACAGGAGAGTACCTGGAACGACATAAAGATTCAGAAATGTACACACTATTATTGTGCAACTAGTATAGGCCGCGCCACACAAGTTCCAATCCTGACTGAACCTCACTTAAAGCCGCACGTTGATTGGCTATTGCGCAGCTTGTAGCTAACTTCACATCCGCCAACTTGTGTGGCGCGGCCTATAATAGTGTGCAACTTTTATGGTGAATATTCCGCGTGTCAGAACCAAGCATTTCAAATTTCAATAATCAAAGATATTATATTTTTGAACCGATTTGCTAGTATGCATATGTTGATCTACATTACTCATAGGAACATCCAGAATGTAGTATGCTTTGTCTGAATCTGTCTATTCGCTCTACAAATGACTCGTAAATAGGTATCTTCTAGGTAAGCATGCTACACCCTAGACCGCATATCTGCTTGACATTAGGCTTTTTGTAGTGAAACACAAACCTATTTCATATATGTAATAATACTCTATTTATTTATTTGTTTGCAGGCAAGCAGTGTATATATCAAGCAGAGTCGAATAAAAATTAGTATTTATCTGTCAAGGATTTTTTTTTCCTTCTTTATCCAAAGGTACAGTCTATTCTTAAATGTGTTTATAGTTCTTGCTGAGATTACATCCTCAGGCAACCTATTCCAATTGTAGACAACTCTATTGAAGAGGATGTGGTGTGCAGTGTTGGTTTGTAATGGTGTAGGCTGTAAGAGGAATTTAAGGCGTCTGCTATCGCGCATACTTTCCTTTTATTTTTTCTACAACTAGGAGATTTATTTTTGAATTGATTTGCTAGGATGCATGTGTCTTGGAGCCATAGCTTGACATGACCTAGTCACCCCTCAATGCGTATTTTACGAAGATATCATAGAATTTCTTAATATTCTGATTTAAGACACTAGGCAATCATCCATCAGCCGTAAGACGTTCACTGCTGGACATTTGGATCCCCTAAGGATTTCCAATAAGGCCGGTTGGAAGCGGCCTGCATCCAGCGCGTTCCTGCGATCTTTATTATATCGTCAGTCCACCTAGTCGGTGGACGTCCTACGCTGCGCTTGCTGGTCTGTGGTCCCCATTCGAAAACTTTACTGCCCCATCGGCCATCCATTCTCCGAACTATGTGCCCTGCCCATTGCCACTTTAATTTTCACTAGGCAATATAACTTAATAATTTACTAAGGTAGTTTGTATAAGCCGGGTGGCTAGCTCTGGTGTCAGAGTTTACCCTTAGATATAACCCTTCAGTGGCCCGCGCGTGCCCGCGCCATATCTGTCATCTGCCGCACGCGCCTCGATTTTTTTTATTTTTTGCGCATCTGCGCCGCGACCTACTAGAATAGAGATTTCTCGTAACTTTTTTATGGACGATCTAATAAATGTAGTAACGTTAGAATCGTATTGAATCAGCCTATATTTGAGTCTAAAAATAGAATGTGCAATATTTATTCAGTGTATCTTTAAACTTACATTAAAAAAAAAAAAAAATTAAATTAAAGGCGAAAAATTACTAAAATATTTGTATCATTAATGAAAAGCAATTTTAAGAACTCATGTTTGTTTTTTTTACATTAGTAATAACTATTACACATTATTTACATAAGAACATAACACATCTCAATACATTTTATTTACACAATGGGCCTTTGTTATTCTCGGAGTTCTCGAATTTCAGTTGAATAAAACTCCTCGGTTTCTGTGAACATAAGGTGATTTTTTGCACAGTAGCAAATTCATCAGCCCCGCTAGAAGCAGCAATTTGTGCAGCTTGTATACTAAGCGCCACACAAGTCGGCGGATGGGAAGTTATGCGCAGAACGCTGCGCAAAAGCCAAAATATAGGTATACGCGGGAGCCAGAGAGACTCGCGCCGGGGCACACCCGCCCGCCAACCTCATGCCTCCCGCGCGCTCCCTACGCATTGTGCACACTTGCGCAATAATTAGCGAATCACGGCGAAGTGTCATCTGCGGCTAACTTCTCATCCGCCGATTTGTGTGGTGCTTAGTCAGACTGATGTTTGTGCTTACCTGTAGAATTGAGCTCCGGCACTCCATTGAGTTTCGCATTATGATCCTGCTGGGCAGTTCCATTGAGGAATGCCAGTTTCTGCAGCGTCTCATCGTTCAGCTTTGATCTGTTGTCATTGAACAGCAGGTCTCGAGCTAGGTTGAGTTGCTTGCACTGTAAAACAAATATCACAAATGATGTTATAGTTTGAATCACACAAGTCACCAGATGTGCAGTTAGCTGGGCAATATATGAACCTGACTGAAGCTCACATAAAACTGCACATTGACTGGGTTTTGCGCAGGTTGTAGCTAACTTCACATCTGCCGATTTGTATGATTTGGCCTTTAGATGAGGATTTCAAGTTCAGCCGTCATACATTTATGGCATCCTTATCTTCTGGAATAAATAAATATAAATATTAGGGGACATCTTAAACACGGTCTCTGACCCCAAACTAAGCAAAGCTTGTGATATGGCTGCCAGAGACTGATATACTACATATACATATTATTTAAAATACATACTTATATAGATAGTACCTAAATAACACCCAGACACAGAGCAAACACATATGTTCATCAAACAAATGTTTGCCCTGGGTGGGGATCGAACCCACGCCTCTTTTACTCAGAAGTCAGGGTCACTAACCACTGAGCCACCGAGGCAGTCATAAATAAATAAGTTCTAAGTATGAGTTTCATTTAAGAAAACTTTTGAGTTTTAAGATTAAAAACTCTAAGGGCAGCAGATTTGACGTCCTCAATAACCATTTTATCTGCTGGCATCATCACTAAGAGATAATCTAGACATTATTTAGTGTGATTAATCGGATTTTATTCACTATGCTGTCTGTACTTTAAAAGCCGCGTCACATAAGTTGGCGGAAATGAAGTTAGCTACAAGCTGCGCAATATCCAATCTTAACTAAAGCCCATACAAAGCCACGCATTGATTGGATATTGCGCAGTGTGTAGATAACTTCATTCCCACCAACTTGTGTGATGCGGCCTATATCAGCCTTTCAATAGTCCACAGCTGGACCGAGGCCTACCCACGACAGGAGATTTTTATTCACTAATGGTGTGAAAAACTATGAGTTATGTCAAAAGCTAGTGCTTGAAATTAGGTGGGGCACATAAGGAAGGCTATTTTGCAAATTTTGATTATTATAACATTCATATTAGCTTGTGGCAAAGGTCATCGCGAATAACTAATATAACATTTATCTTAGATTTTCATCAGTTTTTCATTAAACAATAAGGCTGATAGTAAATACCAATTCATTATATTTCTTCAAAACAATGTTCTTTTCTCTCTTCTCTCCATCTAATAGTTTTCTGACGTGTGAGAACTTGGCCTCCCATTTAGAGAGGGTTCGTAAAGACTCGTCTAGCTCTGACTGGAGTCTGCGGGCCTCTGCTTCTGCTGCGGCCCACTGCCCACGCACCCATTCTGTCTGCCTTAGAAATGCTACGAAACCTGCAAAGAAGGATGTCGGCAGTTCATACATATGAATACCTGTTGTATAGGAATACACTCAATTACTCCCAAGTTTATTTCTAAATATGTTATGTTCATCAGAGTAATTTATGATGCTTCTAAAACTGTTCTGATTTGTACAAGTTTGTTTTTAATGAAGTATTAAAATATTTCGCCACACAAGCATTGGTAGGGGATTTAGATGGTAAAAACAATAAAAAATCATAGTAATTTTTCTGGTGGTCTAATTTTAATTTTAATTAGTGATATGAAAACAGCAAAAAATCACTATATTTTTGAAGCACACATCATTATTGGAAAAGATGTTTTATACCATGATTGCAAAAAAATAAAAAAAAATGTTTTGACAGGTTGAGTCTCTGCATCCTTTTTTATTATAATGAATAAGTTCGTACAGGCCGGGTGCTAGCCCCGGCATCAGTATTTTAGGGCGCCTGAAGGCCTGACAACCTGAATGGTTAAAACAACCGGGACCTACAATTTAACAATTCAATTTAAATGAATTGTTAAATTGTCTCAGTTGGAAAATGCCACCCGCGGTCACCATCCAAGTACTGACCGTGAGGAATGTTGCTTAATTTCGGTGATCGCCTGAATAACACCTAGTCATATTTCGCTACGAGCGCTATGAATAAATTAATCAACTGTATTTCTGTATTTTATTACTTACCTACCTAGATTATTTTATTGTCATTGGCAGTCACAAAAATACTGATGAGGAGTATTTTAATACTATTTAATATTAGTATTAAAATACTATATTATTTTTTATTATTATGTTTCATTAAACAAAGCATTTAAAATAATACCATGCAGGATATGTCAGGGGCTAAACAGCTATAAAAAGCGAGGGTAGATGCCTATCGTTTTTTTAACTAAAACTAGACAACTGTATAGCATGTGGTAAAGGTCACTTACATTCTTCTGCAGTTCCATTGTTTAGGACACTGTTTAAACGATTTATATCATCAAATTGAGCCACAAGAGACAATGCAATGCCCAGTCCACAATCAGAATTTTCTGAACTCATTTTTTACACCTTTGATCAGTCAAACAAATAGAAATAGCACACATTAAGATGAACTGAAATCCGGTAGTCCCGTGTTTATCTAATTTAGTTATTTCTCAACCAATTTTCGGCAAACATATTCTGCAAACTTTTCTTTCAGAAAAGAAAATCCAATCAAATTAACGGCCAAAACACGACCGACAGCGCCTAAAACAGTGGTGTCGGAACGAAAAAAGTCGAAATCGGTAGAAACGCCAAAGAAAAATCAGTACATTCGTACCAAAATTCGGTAGTACCTACCTGAATAACCAAATAAAATGCGTCACCCAAGAAAAATCGGTAAATTTTTACTGCAAATCTGTATAATCCTTTGGGTGGGTCAGCGAAGCATTTGAATCGTATCGAGTATCCCTCATTTTCGTTTAGCCTCGCTGATAATTTAAAATTCGATAGAAAATCGGGAGAATTTGTCCCAATAACTCGAAGTTCAGTAGAAAACTAGACAAAATCGTGTAACAATCTCAGAAATAGTTGAAAAGTTGCTTCATTTCGGTCGATCGGTAGGAGAGGCGCCAAAACGGTAGAAATGCCGAAAATTCGGTAGGTTCGATGGTATGAGAGTTTCGAGACCACAACCTAGGGTGCGTTCCAAAACAGGCAATATTCACTCGGTAAAGGGTGAAATTCGCTCGATGCTGGTTCCGAAACGCAACGGTGAATTTTACTCTAGTGTTTTGGAACGCCTGCGACAGAGTGAAATTCCACCTGACAGTTGAAAAATTCACCCTGGTAAAATCAGAGTTGAATTTCACTCGGCTGTCAAAACTGACGCGAACAGAGAAGTTATTTGAAAACAAGTGGTTGATGAAAAATTAATTTAAATTCGTGATTAATTCCAATCCACACCAAACTAGCTGTTCTGCAACGGCAAAATATTATAAGCATTTTAGATAAAGATGAAACAAGTTATTACATAAAAGTTGATGCTGTTGTTAATTAAAGATCTTTTTTGAACCTATATCCTCGATCGGCGCGCGAAATTTAAATTCTCTTCAACTAGAAATTATCAGCGTAGTACAGTTCTGTGTACAGACTGATAACTATTTCAGTTTTTTATGTATGTACTACGTCAAAACTACTTATTGTCACACCAATGAAACTGTGAACATACTGTAATACATCTCCGCATGACATAAAACCTAAGAAAAATTAAATTTCGCGCGCCGATCGAGGCTATTGCAGGTGCTACCAGAGCTTTTGTGCGATTTAAACGTACAACAGATCGAAAAGTAACATTATCCTAGAAAAAAGACGTTATCCATAATAAGTACCTATTTACAGAAGAATTTTTACTGTAAAAATATATACCATTTTAGGAAATGATGACCCACATAATTAAAAACAAAAAATCAACCATGTGAAAAAAGTAACGGTAAGGAAACAAAAGGAATATTTATTGCATAAATGGTAGCACTTAGGCAACTCTTTTTAGCTAAGATCGTTCCAAAACATAATTCACTCCGTGTGATTTTCACCCGCTTGAGCCTAGTTCCGAAACCAAAATTCGTCCGGTAAAATTCACTCGACAAACAGCAAAATGTTTTGGAACGCAGCCCTAAAAAATACGTTCTGTCGACAATATTCGGGGGCCAATACTGTACGACCCAGATAATTCATGACATAATAATGTACAGCCTACAGAGCTATTACGAGCAATGATGTTTTATTTGTGAGAGACACAGTCTCACAGAAAGGTTTCTTTTCGCTTCTGTGGGGGTTCGGGCCTTCGAGGACACTAATGAAGTTTTAAGACTTAGTTTCCATGAACAAAAAAAGAAAACTAAAAAAAAAATTGCTTGGTTTTGATATTTTTAGGGTTCCTTAACCAAAGGGTAAAAACGGGACCCTATTACTAAGACTCCGCTGTCCGTCTGTCTGTCACCAAGCTGTATCTCATGAACCGTGATAGCTAGGCAGCTGAAATTTTCACAGATGATGTATTTTTGCTACCGCTATAACAACAAATACTAAAACCAGAATAAAATAAATATTTAAGGGGGGCTCCCATACAATAAACGTAATTTTTTTGCCAATTTTTGCTCCATTAATCAATCATTTATCTCACAAAAATTAAATTACATCAAATGGTAAAAACGGGACCATATTACTAAGACTCCGCTGTACGTCTGTCCGTCTGTCTGTCTGTCTCCAGGCTGTATCGCATGAACCGTTAGTATCCGGTGACACACTATAATTTACATTTATTTAATTTATACAACATTAAAGATTAATAAGTAGGTATTAAACATTAAAGTTCGTAAATATATATTATGATTATAACAAAATGATTTTAGAATATGTTAGCATTATTCTTGCGAGATGTAAACCAAAAATAAATATACATAATTATATATATGCATCTGTATAAGCAGGCATCTAATACCATTATAACTGTCCATTTTTAATTTAAAAAAAAAAAACACTTAATAAATAGAAATTACTATGTACCCAAAAATGCATTATTAATTCGATAATAGTAGGTAGTCAGAACATCGAGTCAGAACAGTAGTTGCAATGGTGTATGGTCCAAGGTACAAGAATTCGTGTCTTTTATTTTTTCACTCATGGAAACATTATTTTAAGAACACAATTCATGGATAACAATTGATTAAATATTATTAGAAGATTTTTGAAACATTTAAATTTTAAATTTAATTTATTTATTTGACTTTTCTTAAGGCTATGTACAGAAATAGGTACAGTTATACAGTTTTACAGTATACATAATAACTAGTAGTTAGACTTATTATGCTACATACATTGAGTCCGTGGAATGTACATACTTGTAGGTGAACCCTAGATCCCACACTAGGAAAATTCCTGTGTCGTGGGATTTAGTGCCTTCCTAATTTTCTATATTAATAAATAATATAGAAAATTAATCCAGTCAATTTTGTTAATTTAATTGAATTCAATTATACAAAAAAACAATTAATAACGGCAACTGGTACACGCTTGAAATGGGGCTAAGGAGGTTCCCATAGGCTACGGAACCCTTCGTGCGTGAGTCTTACTCGCACTTCGCACTTGGCCAATTTAACGAAAAATATAGTTGTCAATCAAAGCGTAGTATGTACTAGTATCCTTTATCCTTATTGTGATCAAAGTTAAGAGTTTTCTAACTATTGGTTATTTCTTTTGGTATTTCTTGTCAATAGTGCACACTTGCACAGTCTAATTATCTAATAATTAAATCCAGAGCATGACGACGAATTGAACACCTTTGATCCAAATTGGCAGGCATCAAATTCAGCACCGACAAAACTGGAAATCTCTACAACAATACCTACGTGTTCATGAACAAACAGTGCTTAGTGTACATGAATGTATATCTAATCGAGGTATAATCTGCTTGTAAGTAGCTAAGCTACATAACATCTGAATCGACGAAGTTTACTGTAAGATAAAACCTTGCTTAATAGCTTTTGTCTTGCTAGTCATTCAGCGAGTTAGTTTATGTGACTGGTACTATTTCTTCAAAATTATGCATTTCCGGATGCTTCTTAAATCCTCTAAAATAAATAATATTAATAAATATTAGTCGACATTTTAAACAATATGGTCCCTGACCCCAAACTAAGCTAAGCTTGTGATATGGCTGCCAGAGACTGAAAAATAAAATGCCTAACTAATACTGGGGTAGTGATGCTAAAGCTTTAATTGGGGAAATTGGGCGCAGGCTAAGGGACAAGTCTAAAGACTAATGACTCCCGCTCCGGCTCGTACTTGGCACAAAGGATGGCTAGGTAAAGCGGCCAGCATTTTGGGCTCTTTTGCGCCGAGTACGGTCGGAGATAGGTTATGTGTTTAGTTGACCATGTTCTGTTGTATTATGAATATTATAAATGAATAAAACATTAAAATAGTTTACTTAATGACTAATACTATAAATGATTTGATACACTGGATGCATTCTGTGGTCAGCTTTCAAGTCATACTGAACACAGCCTGCGTTATGTATGAAAAATGTTGTCGGTCAGCTGCCTGGGCAGGGAAACCGGGCGATGCGGGCAGGGCAAACCTTCTGTTCTTTCCGCGTGACCGGACGGTCTAAGCGCATATAATATATAAAATAAAATAAAATAAAATAAAAATAGCCTTTATTCACTAATATATACCTTACAAAAACATGACTCTTATTTCTATTTCTTAAATACTAGGTTGTCCACCCTGGACATAGGCCTCCTCTAGAATTTGCCAGAGTTCCCTATCTCTGGCTTTCCTGCGCCACCCTGGCAGCAGGTCATCGTCCCACCTTTTTTGGGGTCGTCCCCTGAACCGCTTACCGTCTCTTGGGTACCAGAGCATGACTTCTTTGGTCCATTTATCTTTTTTGCTTCTCAGTGCATGCCCAACCCAACGCCATTTTAATTTTTTAATTTTTTGGCTTACATCTGCCACCCCTGTGGCCTTTCGGATTTTTGTCAGTCTCCACCTATCTTTTAACTTTATATGGAGCATGCTTCTTTCCATCCCCTGTTGGCACACCTTAAACTTTTGACTTTGTGCCTTTGTCAGGCCCCAGGTTTGGCATCCGTATGTTAGTACAGGTAGTAAACACATATTGAATACTTTTCTTTTCGCAAACATTGGAACTTCTTTGTTTTTAAAAATTTCTTTCAATGACCAGTATCGGGCCCAAGTGTTGCTCACTCTCTTTTGCACTTCTTTATCCATCATTGGTCCTGGAGATATAATTTGGCCTAAATATACATATTCTTCCACATATTCTATCTCTTGATTATTTATTTTAATAGCATGTTTGTGTCTGTTTGTCATCACCTTTGTCTTTGAGGTATTCATTGTGAGACCCGCTTTGCTACTCTCTGTTGCCAGTTGCTGGAGCATTTCTTGTAGAGTGTCAGGAGCATATAATATATATCTATACAAAAATATATCCAGTCCATTTTCTATAGGATTCATTTCAGAGACTGTGCATCTGAGCTGCACGACCTTATCCTACCACCCCTTTTTACTACAGGACAAGTAGGAGGATGCCACATTACCACCCCTACACTGTCGATTTTCCTTCAATACATATGAAGCGGATATTGAGTTTGACTCAACATTTCTGATTTGTACCGCCAGGGAATGGAACAGTCTTCCTGCTTTCTTATTCCTATGAGATATAATTTAAAGCTTTTCAAGGTCATAGTGAATAGGTATCTTCTAGGTCTGCATGCTTCATCTTTGACCACAATGTCGTTTACCATCAGGTGAGTTGGTGGTCAAGCGCTGACTTATTCGATGTGGGGGCGATAAGTCCTGCACTGCAGACTTATTCTTATTAAAAAAAAATGTGTAAAGAGACAGACACCGCTGTTGAAACATAATGCAGGCTGTGTTAAATTTGACCTCACCACTGACCACATGCTTAAACCCTAAGAGAGACAACCTGGCCTTTTGCAGGGAAATAGTTTAGAAGTTGGAGAATGACATAGACTGCCTTGATGTCCTAGGAAAATAAAAAGTTCACAAGGGATACCATAATATGAAGCGGGCAAAGTTGGACAAACATTAGTTATTTTTATAAAGTGATACTTATAGGCCCAATTTAATGTCAACTAAATTTGATAGCAACGTAAGATAGTGTTCTCTCTATCAAGTGCATAAATTGAAAAAGAAACAGGGCTACTCTAACTTGTTATTATAATTATGATGACGCCTCTAAAACTGAGCCTAATATATAGGCACCTATACTTACCATGATGGCCTTACTAGCTTAATGGCTGACAATAATCCAATTGATGAGAGATAAATTTAAAATAATCGGTGAAGTACAAGTTGGACTCGCGCATGAAGGGTTCCGTACTGTATGGAACCACCCCTTAAATATTTATTTTATTTTAATTTAAGTATTTATTATTGAAGTGAATATACATCTAAATATTCAATGAATATTTTAATCATCTACTTGTTACCATTATTAATATCGAGCGAAAAATGGCTAAAAATTCAAGTTTATTGTATGGGAGCCTCCCTTAAATATTAAATTTATCTTGTTTTTAGTATTTGTTGTTAGAGCGGCAACAGAAATACATCATTTTGATGTATTTCATGAACCATTATCGGTTCGTGAGATACATCCTGGTGACAGACAGACAGACAGCGGAGTCTTAGTAATAGGGTCCCGTTTTCACCCTTTGGGTATGGTACCCTAAAAAAGCGAATAGTCTAGTAAAAACAGTTCCGTATCTGGAGCCCTTTTAGCCCGATTTCAAGGGTCTAGCTGTTGCCATTTTTAATACCGAGCAAAAAAAAATTGGTTGCCTGTAAAGTCGGTATACGGGCGAAAGTTTTACGTGACAACGACTTTGAGACGAATGAGAGCGCATGAAGTGTGAGCGGGGAGCGTAACGCAGTTTCTTGAAGTGTCACCCGGCAAACCAATTTATAAGACGTTGTCACGTCAAAAAAAAGGCAAAAATACCACGTTTGTTTTATGGGGTGGAAATAGAAGTTTATTTTATTTTGTTTTTAGTATTTGTTATTACAGCAGTAACAGATAAATCAGATAGAAGCATCATCTTTAAAAATTTCAACTGTCTAGCTTTCACAGTTCATGAGATACAGCCTGCCAGATATACAATGAAGTCTTAATAATTGGGTCCCTTTTTTAGGGTTCCATACCCGAAGGGTAACAACGGGACCCTATTACTGAGACTTCGATGTCCGTCTGTCTGTCACCGGGCTGTAGATCATGAACTGTGATAGCTAGGCAGCTGAAATTTTCACTGATGATGTATTTCTGTTGCCGCTATAACTAAAAATAGAATAAAGTAAATATTTAAGGGGGGCTCCAATACAACAAACGTGATTTTTTGGAGTTTTTAGCTCGCTATTAATAACGGCACGTGGAATGGGGCTCCCATACAGTACGGAACCTTGCACGAGTCCGACTCGGACTTGGCCGATTTTATTAACCTCTTGATTCTGAACCCTAATAATCTTATATGTGGTAAATGGACTCAATGTTGTTTGTGATTTGTTTCAGATGTATCTACCAAAATCTTACAAGGTGTTGAAGGTGAAATTTCCCACCTGTGCTACAATTTTTATCAGATCTCACGAGAGACTAGTTGTTAGAGGCAGCTTGCAGTTCTGCCAGACAGGCGTGAGTACAGGTCATACTGCCGTACTGTGAATACACAACACAACCAGAACTGATGGATACAGAGGACAGGAACACTGCGCTGGAGACAACCAGTCACACCAACTGTCAAGATGACTCCTCTATGGCAACTGGGAGAACTCGGAAAAAGGAAAAGAAATTACCTACATGAATGTTCCATGTGTGATTATAAAGTAAAATTTGAGAGTTACTTAAAAAGACACATACTGACTCACACTGGGGAAAAGGCATATACGTGTGATAAGTGTGATTATAGAGCAGCACAAGCATGTACCTTGAAACGACACATACTGATACACTCCGAAGTAAAAGCATATCAGTGTGACATGTGTGATTATAAATCAGGAACGATAAGTTGCATGAAAAGACACAAATTGACTCACACTGGCGAAAAGGCATATCAGTGTCATATGTGTGATTATAAATCCTCGACGTCCAGAAATGTGAAAAGGCACCTATTGACTCACGCTAAGGAAAAGCCATATCAGTGTCAAATGTGTGATTATAAAGCAGCAAGGGCCAGTGACGTGAAAAAGCACATCTTGACTCACACTGGGGTAAAGGCATATCAATGTCATATGTGTGATTATAGAGCAGAACAAGCAAGTACCTTGAAACAACACATACTGACACACTCTGGAATTAAAAGCATATCAATGTGATTGCAAAGAAAGACATGTCAATCATTTGAATCGTCACTTAGTAACTCACACTGGGGTAATGGTACGTTTCCATAGGCAGCCATAATCTGCTACTCTTGCAGGGGAGCCCGCTGCTCCCAGCGTCTCCTGGGGTCATACATTAGATACCTATAGATTAATAAAAATAGCCTTATATAAAAAAATCACTAATATAATATAACCTTATAAAACATTGTTCTTCTTTCTATTTCTTAGATACTAGGTTGTTTGCCCTGGACATAGGCCTCCTCTAAAAGTTGCCAGTGCTCCCTATCTTTTCTGTGGTCATCCCCTGATCCCAGGGACGTTTTATCTCTTGACCAGAAACAATCAATCAATCAATCCGGGTTCTTCCGCCCGTGTTTGGCGGGAGTGAGGTTGACGACTCGAGCTTCAGCTCTATTTGGCACCTGGACGCTGATGACGCTGCAAATGACTGCAAGGCAATGTTAAATATTTAACACAGAATAGCTGATTTTTAATCATGATTTGAGGTTTAGTCTCATAGTGAAAGTTAGTCCTGTTGATCAATACCTGTATGACAAACTTTAAATATTTCCACTGAAATCTTATTTCCCTTTTTCAAAAAAAAACTTATAATTCGATATTTAGATTGTGTGGAATTTTGACTCATTGCTTATGGCGATATTTTCCCCAATGCGTGTACACACACATATACAAAATTCCCATTGTTTTGACTATTGTCACTCACTACCATTCTAGAGAACGACACATCCATAGATAACTATTGTAAGGAAATAGAGTTCATAATACCATGCAAAACTGCATATTAAGTGCTTGGTAACGTGTAGTATTATTATGTATTCTTTGGTACCGTGCAAAATTTCTCTGTGTGTGTGAGTGAAACTCCCCGTACGACACATGCCAGTGTTGTCAGTCTAGAGCTACCTAACCTAATTAGTAGTTGTTTCATTATTTAATATCGCAATTGAGATTTGGAGTTTTAACAACAAATCATCACTTTGAAAGTTTAGATACGTAAAAAAACGTAAAAAGCACGCAGCTTTGCTGAGGTTGCCCATTCACCCATAGAGAAACCAAATTCAAACGACGACCCAATAAAAATGATAAAAAGGAGCTCCATACATTTTACAGAATTACTCTTGAACAAAGTAATTGTACATAGAAGTCACTGTTCGCCGATTATCTGTTCAAAGAAAAATTTTTTAGCCGAGACTTTTTTTTACCGATAGCACGGTTCGCCGAAAAAATGTTTGATATTTTAAATGTTTCACCGATAGCATGGTTCGCCAAAAGAAACTTTAATATTTTAAATGTTTCACCGATACCACGATTGTAGATGAGAGTTTTCGTTTAAACCTCCACTGAGTGATGTCTTTTATCGAAAGGCAATATTGCATATAATATAGATCCAACAAAAACATTTTCAATTCAGAACATTTGCATTGCACTTGATACATCATTAGGTAAATTACATGTATTGTGTATTTATTGTCCCCCAAATAGCGAATTTACTTAATAATAATGTTCTTGGAATCGGTTGTGGTTAAAATTTTATATGGACTTCAGTAGTGGCGCGGACTCTATTCCGATGTTCGAAAATCGACAATCCTAAAGTGCCGTTCCCCTCAATCTCCTGTCAAATAATATTTCGGTAAATGGGACGGCGCTATACGACGATGTAATTTCGTGCATCGGAGTTAATTAATCAAACAACGCAGAATTTGCGAATAGCCGTAGAATCTGCTACGGCCATAGGGTTGCAGCCGTAGGCCGTGCATTTTGTGATTTTTTGGCCTGAAAGCTGTAGAACACGGTAATTGCCGTAGCATTGGCAACACTGGTTCCCCGCCGTATTGAGGACTTACTAAAAAGTGAAGTTTTTTACAAACCTATTTATAAGTATATTTTAAATACTGTTGAAAAGATTTAGTTAAGTTTAATCACAGTAAATATGTAATTACTGTGGTTTAATGTTCTTATTTCTCTTCTATGTTTATAATTTTTTTATTATCTAAGACTTCGACTGAAGGACCTTGTATCCATGGTCATGAATAAATTATTTAAAAAAACAAAAATATTGCGTGGAAATAAATTAATGCTTGCCGTACAATTTTATGGGACTCCTCGTGGACTCCTCTCTATCTAACCTCTTCTTGAGTTTTAAATCATTTTAAAATAATATAAGTGCATAAAGAATAATTTATGATAAATACTTTACTTACATCTAGTGCCTAGTATACATAAATATTGGATATAGGTAATAAATCTCTGTTTTACCTACATGATAATCCGTGATCAACAACACAAGCTTTCTGTAGGTAAGTGTGATTTACCTTTCATGTTAGAGCTTTGCAGAAATTCAGTAAGTTATTATAAGTAACTGGCCTTGTTCTCTGCAAATGCTTATGCCTCACTGAATGGATTTCAAAACCCCAAAACAGAATTTAAAATTTAACTTATTTATTTATACAGTATACATATTTATACAGTATGTATTTAAATGTATACAGAGTTGACTCAGACAGTAGGTACCTAACCTTGTTAGGACACCAGGGCTACCTGGAAGGATATAGAGGAGCAAGTTAAGTTGCCCACGAGCCTCGACAGTACCACCTAAACCGACGCCAACTGCAGACTGCGAGCTTCAGAAACCCACCTGTCTCGCCGGGCAGTAGCAGAAGGCTGCCTGCCATGCTAAATTGCCAATTATGGCTAGCCATTGGCCTCCCGTTTAAGCTGGGTAGGATTGAGGATTGGAATGGGTAGGTTTAAAAGTTTCGGCTACATCTGTTCATGAAGGGACCAGACCAATAACAGGCGGCAACCACGGGTAGGGAACTTACTAGACTTGTTATGAGTACATGAGACCTGCTCTACCCTCATATTTAACCATTCGCTAACCTACTCATCGGACAGATGGCCAGATTAAGGTTAGCCCTGAGGTCATCTATTAAAGATATGACTTAGTTCTAACCCCGCCCTTAATAACCCTTTGTTTATAATAATATGATTGTAAATTTTTGTATCCTCGAAACCTCGAAGCTACCATAAATCCGAAAGTAGGTTCGTTTGTTACTAATTTACGCAGCAGCAGAGAAAGGGATGAACATGATTTTTCAAGAAATAGTTTATATAGGTCGAAGAGTCTCATAGACTTGTTTGATCTCGGAAAATAAAAGGTGCCTGTGGGAATAGCACAAAATTCAAATTATCAGCGAGCAGTTACCAGCATTTGCTAGTTATTTTATTTATTTTATTTAAAGTTAAATGCTCGCCACACTATCAAAAAATTAAAAAATAAATCACAGAGTACTTAAATTACCAAATAATTATAAATACGAAATGTCATGAATAAATAGAATGTTAAAAATTAACAAATATAAATAGAAACTTATACAATCTGAACCTATACTTACCGTGAGTCATGTATTAATAAGTGTTGGCTAATTTTACTAAACTAAATGCCCACAGTAATCCAATAGATACGAGCTATTATTTATAATATTATAAATATATATTTATAAAAATCTCTTATGAGTAATATTGACTTATAGTTTTTGTGATTTGTTTCAGATGTAACTACTAAAACTTTACTAAGGCGTTGAAGAAGACATTACACAAATTTTCCTGTTCGGCAGTGTAACAATATTAGCAACTCGGCTCAGTTGGATCTCACGAGAGACTAGTTGTTAGAGGCAGCTTGCAGTTCTGTTCCAGACAGGCGTGAGTCCAAGTCATACTGCCGTACTGTGAATACACAACACAACCAGAACTGATGGATACAGAGGACAGGACCACTCTGCTGGAGGCAACGAGTCACTCCAATTATCAAGATGACTCCTTTACAACAACTACTAGTACTAGGAGGAGAACTCGGAAAACAGAAATGAAATTACAAAAATATAAATGTGGTATGTGTGATTACAAAGCTAAACAGTCATGTAACTTGAAACAACACATACTGACACACACCGGGGTAAAAGCATACGAATGTGATATGTGTGATTACAAAGCTAACCAGGCAGGTGATTTGAAACGACACAAACTGACTCACACCGGGGTAAAAGCATATGAATGTGATATGTGTGATTACAAAGCAACACAAGCAAGTTCCTTGAAACAACACATACTGACTCACACTGGGGTAAAGGCATATAAATGTGATATGTGTGATTACAAAGCTACACAAGCAAGTTCCTTGAAAAGTCATGTACTGACTCACACCGGAGTAAAAGCATATCAATGTGATATGTGTGATTACAAAGCAACACTTGCAAGTACCTTAAAACAACACAAACTTACTCACACTGGGGTAAAAGCATATAAATGTGGTATGTGTGATTACAAAGCTAAACAGTCATGTAACTTGAAACAACACATACTGACACACACCGGGGTAAAAGCATACGAATGTGATATGTGTGATTACAAATCTAACCGGGCAAGTGACTTGAAGCAACACAAACTGACTCACACCGGGGTAAAAGCATATGAATGTGATATGTGTGATTACAAAGCTACACTGGCAAGTTCCTTGAAAAGTCATATACTGACTCACACTGGGGTAAAAGCATATGAATGTGATATGTGTGATTACAAAGCTAAACTGACAAGTACCTTGAAACAACACAAACTGACTCACACCGGGGTAAAAGCATATAAATGTGATTTGTGTGATTACAAAGCTACACAAGCAAGTTCCTTGAAAAGTCATGTACTGACTCACACCGGAGTAAAAGCATATCAATGTGATATGTGTGATTACAAAGCAACACAAGCAAGTACCTTAAAACAACACAAACTTACTCACACTGGGGTAAAAGCATATAAATGTGGTATGTGTGATTACAAAGCTAAACAGGCATGTAACTTGAAACAACACATACTGACACACACCGGGGTAAAAGCATACGAATGTGATATGTGTGATTACAAAGCTAACCAGGCAGGTCACTTGAAACGACACAAACTGACTCACACCGGGGTAAAAGCATATGAATGTGATATGTGTGATTACAAAGCTACACTGGCAAGTTCCTTAAAAAGTCATAAACTGACTCACACCGGGGTAAAAGCATATGAATGTGATATGTGTAATTACAAAGCAACACAATCAAGTACCTTGAAACAACACAAACTGACACACACCGGGGTAAAACCATACGAATGTGATATGTGTGATTACAAAGCTACACTGGCAAGATCCTTGAAAAGTCATATACTGACTCACACCGGAGTAAAAGCATACGAATGTCATATGTGTGATTACAAAGCTACACTGGCAAGTTCCTTGAAAAGTCATATACTGACTCACACCGGGGTAAAAGCATACAAATGTGATATGTGTGATTACAAAGCAACACGTGCAAGTAACTTGAAAGAACACAAACTGACACACACCGGGGTAAAAGCATATGAATGTGATATGTGTGATTACAAAGCTACACTGGCAAAATCCTTGAAACTGCATATACTGACTCACACCGGGGTAAAACCATATGAATGTGATATGTGTGATTACAAGGCTAAACAGTCATGTAACTTGAAACAACACATACTGACACACACCGGGGTAAAAGCATATGAATGTGATATGTGTGATTACAAAGCTACACTGGCAAAATCCTTGAAACTGCATATACTGACTCACACCGGGGTAAAACCATATGAATGTGATATGTGTGATTACAAGGCTAAACAGTCATGTAACTTGAAACAACACATACTGACACACACCGGGGTAAAAGCATACGAATGTGATATGTGTGATTACAAAGCTACACTGGCAGGTACCCTTAAACGACACTTACTGATTCACACTGGGTAAAGGCATATGAATATGTGTGTTTACAAAGCAAGATGTGTCAGTTGTTTGAAACAACACTTTTTGATTCACCTAGGGTAATGGTATTATGGTACCTACGTCGGCGTAGGCCGCCATAACCAGAAACAAGAACGTAAAGGAATCAAGTTCAAATTAAAACCATACATCTATATATACACATATAAATATATATATATACACCAAACGGTTATCGTTTGCAATTGTTAAAAAATCAAGCGTTTCGGTTGTCGTGAAAAAAGTTTTCTGCCGTATGTGTTAAAAATCAAATGGAAAAAAATCTGGATAGGTATTCAAGGAAATTAAAACCATAGCATCGATTTTGATTTCCTTGAATACCTTAAACCCTATAGATTCTATAGGGTACTTCAAGTTGACCTAAAACTATGTAATTCGGCACAAAGCATTGTCTTAAAGTACCTACAGATATAGGAATTCATTTGAAAAGTAGGTACAGTTTTAATTTAATCGCAAAAAATTCAAGAAATCAGGGTAGAAATTTTTAAGTGAGTTGTATCATACGATTCATACGGGATATCATATGAAAGAACTTTAAAAACACGAGCTAATACATTTTTTAATTATTTTTAAGGCATGTCATTTTTTATTTTTGATGAAAAATGAAAAGAAATCTCCTTTTTGTGAGTTTTAAGGGATAACTTAAATTTAAGTTCAGAAATTAAAGCAGATAAAGTGTCAGTGCGGTACTGCAGTTGACCAGCTCGTTCACCACGCTAGGCGAATTAATTGGTCGCCACGCCAGTCTGAACGATGTCATACACAGAGCATTTGCCACCGCCAATATCGCAGCCGTACTCGAAACAAGTGGGCTCGCGCGTGGTGATAGCAAAAGGCCTGACGGTATGACGCTAGTCCCATGGAAGTGTGGACGGCCCTTAGTATGGGACGAGACTTGCGTATCTTGCGCATCTTTCTGAGACTCAGAGTAGGTCTGGAGCGGCGGCCAATTCGGCGGCGCAGCACAAACGGCACAAATATGCTAACCTCGGCAGTGGTTACATATTTAAGCCGTTTGGAGTTGTGACATTGGGTCCGTGGGGGCCGGCTTGTTTTCAAAAGTCTCTCTGAGCGTGTGGTGGACGCTACGCGTGACCAAAATGCTGGTGTTTATTTGGCTCAACGTATAAGCATTGCCATTCAGCGTGGCAAAGCTGCCAGCATTCTGGGCAAACTGCCCACTGGCTGGCCTTGAGCCCACTGCCAGTTGGCAGCGTGCCCTGCGTGTGTTTGGCAGCGTGCATTTGGATTATCTTTAGACCTTGGAGGGTCTATGGATGATCCAATTGCTTCTTATGTTGTAGTAGATAATGTAGTTTTAGATTATGTAAGTCTTGTATTTAGTCCCAATAAAAAAGCTTCAAACTTGTTGCTGGTATTTTTTTTTAATAAATATTTTGTTACATGATTCTATTAAATAGTAGGTAAATAAGTTCTCTAGTAAGTTAAGATAATATGTATATAGCCATTAGTAGAAAGATTACATTTTTATTAGGTAGTGAAATGTTTATGCCAGTTTCATACAAACTACACATTGTAATTATTTTTAGTCTGTTGTTTTAAAACATTCGCTATTTGAACACATTATTATTATGTACTACGGGACTAATCGCGCACTAAAGTTACGAGATAAATAAATACTTCATCATCAGTCTACCCGTGGCCACGATCGATGCAACTCGGTCGAAACGTCGCAATGATGAGGTATTTATTTAGGTAGGTATCTCGTAACTTTAGTGCGCGATAGTCCCGTAATCGTAATACTACAGGACTAATCGCATAATACCTAATAATATTTTTAGTCTAATGAAATGTTAGACCAAGTGTAAAATAAATGTTAAAAAATTTAATGTCGAGTTTGAGTTTTTTATTTATTTATATTAGCCGTGGGGTGCCGGCAGAGTAGAATAGCACCCCCCTCTAGTACCAGGTGTCGTAGGAGCCGACTGAGGTACAGCGGAACCGACTAATGGCGGTATAACCATTCAAATAAAAACGTAGCTAAAATGGCACAGGGCAGGGATGGGGAGCAGCATCCCTGTCGCGAAGCTACGTTTCTGCGATCGCCACCACGCCTGCCCAGCGCGGCGATTATGGGCAAAAACCCCGATATGGAAAACACAAATAGACCAGGCCCCCAGTCCCCAGCAGCTCCGCTAGCCCGGGGCTACGGTAGCGGCCCCGGTAACGGCGGAGAAGGGGGTGCTAAGAATCGCTGGCAGACGCCCGGCTACCACTCCCGTAAACGACGACTGGCCCTGGTAACACACAACGTGCGCACGTTGAGGACTGACGAGAAGATTGCTGAGCTGGAAGAAGAGTTGAGTAGGTTGCGTTGGGATATTGTGGGGTTGTCTGAAGTCCGTAGAGAGGGGGAGGACACGATAACCTTAAAATCCGGCAACCTGCTTTACTACCGGGAAGGTGACCAACGGTCCCAAGGTGGTGTTGGCTTTCTCGTTCACAAGTCCCTCACCAACAACATTATTACCATCGAAAGTGTGTCGAGCAGGGTGGTATACCTAATACTCAGAATATCCAAGAGGTATTCGCTGAAGGTCATTCAGGTATACGCACCGACATCGTCACACCCAGATGATGAAGTGGAGACTATGTATGAGGACGTAAGTCAGGCCATTCATATGTCTAAGACCCACTTCACTGTTGTTATGGGGGACTTCAACGCAAAGTTGGGCAGAAAAAACGACGATGAGCTGAGGGTGGGGCAATTTGGATATGGGCAACGGAACCCTAGGGGCCAGAGGCTGGCTGACTTTCTGGAGAGAGAGGAACTCTTTATGATGAACTCTTTCTTCCAGAAGCCGCCTCACAGGAAATGGACCTGGATGAGCCCTGATGGTTCCACGAAAAACGAGATAGACTTCATCATGACCACCGAAAGACGAATATTTAATGATGTCTCCGTGATCCACAGGGTGAAAACCGGCAGCGATCACAGAATTGTACGAGGCACATTAGATATTAATGTTAAGCTCGAAAGGTCCCGCCTGATGAAGTCCACGCTCCGACCTACTCGTGAACATATCCAAAACCCCGAGGACTTTCAGCTCGAGCTCTCGAATCGTTTTGCTTGCCTAGAGAACCTTGCGTCGGTGGACGAGATCAACAACGGGCTCGTAGAAACTGTCCAAACGGTGGGTGCTAAGTTCTTTAGACCCCACCGTTCAAATAAACCGCAGAAATTCTCCGATCACACTGTAAATCTCATGGCCGAACGACGCTCGCTAAGATTGCAGTCTTCCGATGATGCAAAGTCATTTAGGCGTCTCAATAGACAAATTTCGAAATCCTTGCGGCACGACATCCGTCTTTTTAATACTAAACATATTAAAAAGACAATAGAGCGGAACAAAGGCTCCAAAGTGTTCACAAGAGATTTGTCTATTGGACAAAGCCAATTGACAAAGCTGAAGAGAGAAGATGGAAGTTTAGCGTCGACCAAGGCAGAGGTATTAGAGGAGATCGAAAGGTTTTATGGACAGTTATACGCTTCGGTCGCTAAGCCTGTTAGCAGCGCGGCCAAAGATCCAAGAGCCAAGCTGACCCGACACTTCACCGAAGATATCCCAGACATCAGCCTGTACGAGATTAGAATGGCCCTGAATCAGCTTAAGAACAACAAGGCGCCGGGTGATGACGGTATCACATCAGAGCTCCTGAGAGCGGGTGGAACACCGGTACTAAAAGTCCTCCAGAAGCTTTTTAACACCGTCGTCCTCGAGGGCATCACGCCAGAAGCATGGAACAGAAGCGTGGTGGTGTTGTTTTTCAAGAAAGGTGACAACACCTTATTGAAGAACTACAGACCCATCTCGCTTCTGAGCCATGTTTATAAGCTGTTTTCAAGGGTCATTACGAATCGTCTCGAGCGCAGGCTTGATGACTTCCAGCCTTCCGAACAAGCCGGTTTCCGAAAGGGCTTTAGTACCATGGACCACATTCATACGCTACGGCAGGTTATACAGAAGACCGAAGAGTATAACTTGCCACTTTGCTTAGCGTTTGTGGACTATGAGAAAGCCTTTGATTCGGTCGAGACTTGGGCTGTGCTCGAGTCTCTCCAACGATGCCGTATTGACTATCGGTACATCGAAGTGTTGAAGTGCTTGTATAATAACGCCACTATGTCGGTCCGAGTACAGGAAGAGAGCTCCAAGGCGATCCCTTTAAAAAGAGGCGTAAGACAGGGAGACGTAATTTCTCCGAAACTGTTTACGGCTACTTTGGAGAACGCCTTCAAGCTCCTGGAATGGAAAGGATTCGGCATCAATGTCAATGGCGAATACCTCACTCACCTTCGGTTTGCCGACGATATAGTAGTCATGGCAAAATCGATGGAAGAGCTCAGCACGATGCTCGAAGGCCTCAATCGGGTTTCTCAACAGGTGGGTCTTAAAATGAACATGGACAAGACGAAAGTTATGTGTAATTCCCATGTTGTACCCACCCCGATCTCTGTTGGGAACTCGGTTCTTGAAGTCGTTGACTCGTACGTCTACCTAGGACAAGTAGTCCAGTTAGGTAGGTCCGACTTCAAGAAAGAGGCCAATCACCGAATCCAACTCGGCTGGGCAGCGTTCGGAAAATTGCGTAGCGTCTTCTCGTCCGACATACCTCAGTGCCTCAAGTCGAAAGTTTTCGACCAGTGTGTGTTGCCAGTGATGACTTATGGCACAGAAACGTGGTCTCTCACTATGGGCCTTATTGGTAAGCTCCAAGTAGCCCAACGAGCTATGGAGAGGGCTATGCTCGGAGTCTCTCTGCGAGATCGAATCAGAAATGAGGAGATCCGTAGAAGAACCAAAGTTACCGACATAGCCCAACGGATTGGCAAGTTGAAATGGCAATGGGCAGGCCACATAGCGCGGAGGACTGATGACCGATGGGGTCGAAAAGTTCTCGAGTGGAGACCACGTACCGGCAAGCGCAGCGTAGGACGTCCACCCACAAGGTGGACGGATGACCTCATTAAGACCGCGGGATCGCGCTGGATGCAAGCCGCTTCCAACCGGTCTTATTGGAGATCCATAGGGGAGGCCTATGTCCAGCAGTGGACTTCTTATGGCTGATGGATGGATTTATTTATTGGAAATAAATATTACCAATCAGTTTCCTACATAATTAACAGCTTAGACCGAATCATTACATACTATAATTTAGATGAGCAAGAATTGTATTAATAAAACTGCCCAACCTATCACAGAAAATGTCCAGATCAGGTTGTTGAGATATACCTAAGATGGATAGGCACGAGCGGTGTGCAGGCCGGGCGGCAGCGCCAATAGGCGGTGCGGCCGCCGCGAGCTGCGCGCTCGCTCACACGCGCGCACGTAGCCGTCAGGTGCAAGCAAGCGTAGCTCACTTTTTATAACAAGCTGTTCTGATTTTCAATGTAAAGTTAGGCCTAGATCGCTCTAGTGTCGCTCTACTCTGTGTAGTCTGTTGTTCGACTATTTGTGTGAGCGCCGCAATTTGTTGCCTGTACGAACTAGAGCAGCACTCGAACACGGTAATAGCCCGAGATCCCACCGCAAGATCATTTTTTTAACGCAAATAAGTCCGCGTTTGATTACCAACTCGCCTGATGGTAAGCGACGTTGTGGACGAAGATGAAGCACGCAGACCTAGAAGATACCTATTTACTCTGACCTTTGAAAGCTTTAGATTATAAGTATCTCTTAAACAGGGAAGCAGGAAGACTGTTCCATTCCCTGGCGGTACGAATCAGGAATGTTGAGTCAAACCGCTTCGTTCATATCGAAGGAAAATCGACAGTGTAGGGGTGGTAATGTGGCATGAAACATGATGGTAAGCGGCAGAAATGGGAGGGGACGACCAAAAAAAGCGTGGATGAATTGTGTGAAAGATGATATGCGAGAGAAAGGAGTTCATGATGAGATGACGTATGATAGAGTGAAGTGGCGAAAAGAGACGTGCTGTGCCGACCCCACCTAGTGGGATAAGGGCAGGATGATGATGAGGGGTGGTAATGTGGCGTCCTCCTACTTGTCGTGTAGAATCCTGCTTATAGCGTACACGGTTCAAACCAATTTTTTACGTAATTATATGATTAGGAGAATATATTGTTTTTTACATAAATGGATTGAATAAGAGAATACATACAAACCAGGTTGCCTTGCCAAATGTGCCCGCCGATATTTTTGATTAAAAAAGGTTGATTATTTTTTGACTAAACAGTTCATTCACTTGTTTTTTAGATATAAACTTACCATTATTTTACGAAGCTTATAATAATAAAAAATAAAAATTTGAGAGGACATCTTACACACGGTCTCTGACCCCAAACTAAGCAAAGCTTGTGATAATGGCTGTCAGTGACTGATATACCTACTACATAATATAAGTATATTATGAACCCGATTACATAGGCGCCAGCGTAAATTAAATAGCAACGTAAAAAGCGTTCTCTCTATTGAATGCCTAAGGTTAAAAAGAAACAGAACTATGCTATTTAACTAATATAATTACGTTGGCGCCTCTTTATATACTTACAAGGTTGCCTAACGAAATGTGAAAATCAAAATGTTAGGAAATTACAAAAATTAGAAGCTACAATTCGTATCAATAGAGAAATTCTAAAACCAACATTTATAAATTTAATTTCCAATTAAAATAATATAATTATCATCATCTTCAATTTTCAACGGTACGGCGTCCACTGCTGGAAATTGGCCTAGCCTATGGATTTCGAATAAGCCCGGTTGGAAGCGGCTTGTATTCAGCGCGATTCTGTCGTGTCATACCGGTGGATGTCCTACGCTGCCCTTGCAGGTGCGTAGTCTCCATTTTAGAACAAAACAGTCGAATTAGTGACCACTCATCTGAATATGCGGTGCCCGACAGGATCCTTTCTGAACTTAGTAATACCTACCTAAACTTTCTTACTGGCATCTTGTACTGTATGGAAGCATGAATAAATATAGGTACTGGACGATATTTCCAGGGTCCGACCCTTTCGAGACCTCTTCCCATTTCCCCGCTATTACAGGATCAACAAGCCAAGAAGGCTGAGAGGGTGTTGGAGATACGCCCACGAGGGCGGGTCGGATGCTCGCACCATCGGAGAAATTCCCTGCGGGCAGAGTTCCCGCAGCGTCCAGCCGCAGTAATGAGGGTATCCTCGGGGCTGCAACCTCGCTCCCCCTCAAGGAGCAAGATGAATCCAGATGATGATCCCATTTCCCGTTAGTCAGCGTCGATACAGACATTCGATTCGGCACGATCGGCACGGCCGAACGGTAAAGCCCGAGTCGGTACATTCAAGTGATTAAAGCCGAACAAATGTACCTAGTTGTATCGGATCGGCTATGCTATGCCGTTCGACAAATCCTGCCGAACCCAATAGGTATGTGTTTATCGACCTCGACTGACGAGAATAATCTGGCAAGTACGAGTCGGACTCGCGCACAAAGGATTCCGTACTGTATGGGAGCCCCCCTGAAATATTAATTTTATTTTAATTAAATTATCCTTATCCTTATACATAGTATAAAGTAAAGTCGCTATTCTTGTCTGTTTGTTTGTCTGTATGCTTAAATCTTTAAAACTACGCAACGGATTTTGATGCGGTTTTTTTTAATGGATAGAGTGATTCAAGAGGAAGGTTTATATGTATAATACACCTGTGCGAAGCCGGGGCGGGTCGTCTAGTTTATTATTAAAGTAACCATGCAGCTAAATACTCTGCGAATATTTCAAGCATCTATCTGTTACCTTTATTGATACCGAGCGAAAAACTACTAAAAATTAAGATTTGTTGTATGGGAGACCCCCTTAAATATTATTTTATTCTATTTTACCCTTTGGATACGGAACCCTGAAAAGGGAAGAGGTCTTGAAGGGGTCGAACCCTGGAAATATCGTCCAGTTCAAGAGCAGGACAAGGAGTAGAGCCGGCTGCAGAGGTGTGACATATGAGGGTAAGACTGGTTGGAAGCGGTTTTGCGTCCAGCGCGTTTTGTAGTAGAATATTCACTTTTTAACAGCAGATGTTCTAAGCTGTATCTACGTCTTATTCTAAGCGCCACACAAGTCGGCGGATGAGAAGTTAGCCGCAGATGACACTTCGCCGTGATTCGCTAATTATTGCGGATGTGTGCACTTTGTCAACGCCGCGTGGCGTAGTGTTGAGCACGGGCGTAGGGAACGCGCGGGAGGCATGAGGTTGGCGGGCGGTTGTACCTACCCCAGTGACTCGTCTCTCTGGCTCCAGCGCATACCTATATTTCGGCTTTTGCGCAGCCTGCTGCGCATAACTTCCCATCCGCCGTCTTGAGTGGCGCTTAGTATACATCGTAAGTTCTCGCCGCAACCTCAGCTGAAGAAGCAAACTACCGGCGCGACAGTGTCAGTGCCGCTAGCTGCGGCCAGACTTATACAAACCAGAACAAAAAAGATATAATAATACTACGTACCAGAACTGTAGTCGGTCCTGTTTGAAACCTCATGGATATTTATTATGGTACCTATTGACTAGCTTTTCTAGCGGTACCTACAGCAAAATAATATGGCTAGTTGCGTGGCCTAACATTTCTGGGGGACGCTGACGAAGTCTCCGAGAATTTAGTTTCCATGGGCATGAAAATTTAACAAAAAAGTTTTGATTGCAGGGCTACCAACTTGCAAGGAATTTCGCATATTGAGGGAAATTCTACCACCGCACCGTTGGGGAATGGTATGGGGTTTGATTGTATGCTGGAACAATTATTGTGAAGTAGAGAATCGGGATAATTGCTCTCCCTGACTACAACTAGAATTGTTAAAGCATAAAATATTACGTGAATTGCAATTAAAAGAATGATGTGTCTGTATGAATAGTGCTGTCTCAAGTGACAATCTAGATATTTTTAGCCAATTTTGCCCTTATTGCAAAATAATGCTGGTAGCACCTATGGTTCTTTTATATAAATCTACACAGAGATACCAGAGGGATAATGTGGTCGATCGAGAAAAGAAAGAGATGCAATAATATAATTTGACATGAGTTAGAAAGAGACATGAAAAATATCTCGATTCAGTGGCTAGTTGCCGTGATTTTCTCTCAGTAGAGTCAAAGTCCAATTCATATTTCTCAGTTTTGACAGCCATGTGCCACATTTTCCATGCAGTTTTTGTGATTGAGAATTGCCTCAAGCAACGACAGCGCTATCTCTCTAATCGTAATAGCTCTGTGTAAATCTAACTCATACGTACTTATAAAGCTTGACAATGTTATCGTTTTAAGGGGTTCCTTACCCAAAGGGTAAAAACGGGACCCTATTACTAAGACTCCGCTGCCCGTCCGTCTGTTCGTCTTATCGACTGTCTGTCTATCTGTCACAAGGCTCGATAATAATAACGGCGGCGACAGGTAGATCCTTGAAATATTCACAGAATATTTAGTTAAATATGCACTCTAAAATTAAATCGTTAAATAAATAAATACTTAAGGGGGCTCCCATACAAGTTACCTAATTTTTTTGCTTGATTTTAATAATATATTTCTTTCAAAAATAAATTAATTTTTATATCTATTAAAATGAAATATAATTATTAACGGGAACTCCATACCGTATGGAGCCCGACTCATACTTGGCCGATTATTATTCTTATTTTAACCATAGAGGAACTACACTAAAGTGGAGTCATTTTAATAGGCCACATTTGACAGTTCATGTATGCAAAGAAAAATATACCTTACACTAAAGGAATAAAACTCCAAGCCGTCTTCGAGAACAATTATCGGTCGTCGTCAATATTGTTTTCATGAGTTTTATTCCTTTAGTGTAAGGTATATTTTTCTTTGCATACATGAAATGTCAAAAGTGACCTATCATCTTGTCCCTACTGTACGTTAAAATTTCAACTTCATGTACACAGATATTGGAACAGTTTTAGAAGCGTCATCTAGACACGCGGAAGCGTGTCCAGCCAAGTCAAAAAAAAAAGGAACTTGTGACGCGACGTGTGTAATATTACACGAACCATTTCGAGCCACTTTTGACCCCTTCATAACTCGAAAACTATTTAACCTATATATATATATGAAATTTAGCATATTTATTAAAGTTCTATAGCTTATCTACAATACAAAATTTAGTTAACTTTGCTCTGACGGTTAACGAAATATTAACGTTTTAAAACCGGGGTTTCATTGACTGATTCACTCACTGACTCACTGATTCACTGACTCACTGACTTATAGATCAAAAACCTAACCCACTTCCAGATGACCTAGAAACTTGATATTTGGCATCAAGGTAGACTATCAGGCATATACAAATGAATAAATCTAAAACTTTGAATTTTTACCCCCCCCCCAACCCTATATAATAGGGGATGAAAGCTTGTATGAGACTTCCAAAAATTTTCATGCTACTCGTATAAGTCTAAAAATTGATATAAAGACTCCCTGTTAGAAATAATAAAACACATATTTCAGGATTTTTAATAAAACAGCCCCCAACCCCTAAAATTGGGGGATGAAAATTTGTTTGTCACTTTCGAAACTTTTGATGCCAGAAGTCAGAAAATGGATATACGAACTCGTTGTAATAGATAATAAAACATAATATCAGGATTCTTAATAAACCACCCCCCAAACCCTAAAACTGGGGGATGAAAGTTTGTATGACACTATTGCAAAGTTTGATGCTAGATGTTCAAAAATTGATAAAGGGACTCTTTATTACAAATATAATCAAACGCGTATTTCAAGATTTTAAGTAAATCTCCCCCTAACCTTTAACTAGGGGTTAAAAGTTGGTATGAGACTTCCGCAAGATTTGAAGCTAGAGATGTGAAAATCGATAAAATTACTCCTTGTAGTAAACTACAAAAAGAAGTGAAATTCAACAAAAAACATTTTCATGTAAAATAAAGCCAAGTCACAGTTCCCACTATCAAAAAGTTGTCAGATCTCACGTAAAGCCAAGCTCCTAACTCTACACGCCTTACTCTACAAGTCCTTACTTCACAAACTCTACACCTTAGTCAATATATGCGGCTTGGCTGTTTCGCTAACTGCGCCTGGGCGTAAAGTGATTAATTCATTAATTCTGTCATACAAACAGTTCTTGTTGTAACGAAACGGCCAAGTCACATATATAGACTAAGGTGTAGAGTTTGTGGAGTAAGGGCTTGTAGAGTAAAGCGTGTAGAGTTAGAAGCTTGGCTTTACGTGAGATCTGACAACTTTTTGATAGTGGGAACTGTGACTTGGCTTTATTTTACATGAAAATGATTTTGTTGGATAAATTATTCTGTTGAACACAACATTCTTAGAAGCAAACTTGGGAGAAAATAAGTGTATTTTTATACAACAGGTATTCGTATGTATGAGCTGCTCGCTTGCTTCTTTAATTGCAATAATTCCTTCTTTAATTCAATGTCGAATCGGTACTAAAATTTATGTAGAGAAATGAGGAGCTTTTATTCTTAGCCTATGGCAATAAATTGTTTAGTAGTTTGACAATGACAGTGACATCCATTTGCTTTGACAGCTCGTTTCATTGACAAAATAAATTGACAAATCGCGATGACTTTCGGTTGAGTGCGGTTGTTCGTTCGTGCGCGCTCCCGATTTTATAAAAATTGTGAGAGAGTAATTATTTCCGAATTCACCGGCGTTAGTGCCACCGCTCGCCATGGCGGACGAGGAGAATAATTGTGATGAAGGCGGTGGCGACATCGGCCCAGGGGCCTTCCGACTGCGGGGCCGCAAAGGCGCTCTGAAGAAGAAAAATGTTTACTTGGTGAAAGACCACAAGTTCATGCCGCGGTTCTTCAAGCAGCCTACGTTCTGCTCGCACTGCAAGGACTTTATATGGTAAGTGGTCTCTTTATTACGTTCTTGTCCTCCTTGATGTCAGGCGCGAGTTGTACTGAAAATTAAAAATACCTACTTTATTTGTTTACAATGAGGCACCTAGGAATTCGTCCAGTCCGTGGGCTGATGATAACGCCCCGATTTGAGCGGCAATTTTCATAAACGCTTCATAATAATGCTACATACACCAGTCTACTGATATCAAGTTTTCCTGGAGTTGTCCATACATTTTAAATTAATAATTTATTTAATGCTAAGTTGTGTTATAAAATATCACTAGCTGAATATCTTATTCTGCCAATCAGTATTTTGTAAATTTTGTGTTTTATTTTTGTAGTTGTTTTAAAAAGCATATCTTTAATTACTTACTAATAATAATTACTAATTACTTTTTATTATTTTATTTTTACTAAGTATTGAAATTTTATTACCTACCTACATTCCATTCTTATTCAATTATACATTAAAAACAATTCAAATTGGACTCTGGATAGGAAAAATACAATAAATCCACTGTAATATTCACTATATTTATACAATTATATTATAATGTGTATTAGTTATAAAATCTAATCTAAAGACTAAATAATACTGTATATCTAATCTAAAATAAATAAAATCTTAAAATTCAAAATGTTGGTGCATTTTTACCACCAACCAAGTTATGGTTTTTGTAGCAAATCAAATTCTTCGCCAAAAAACTCTTCAGCAAAAAGTAGACAAATCAAGGCTATAGTCGCTACGACTCAAACACTCATTAATTAGGTACTTGTGTAAAAAACATTCCTTCCCGTTTTCTGTAATACTAACTAGATGTTTTATTTTTCTATTTATTTTTAATGATCTGCATATTAAAACTTATCTCATTAATGCTAAAAACATTCCATTACAAATAAAGTAAAATATGAAGAGTAACAAAATGTATTGCGTAATTAGATACAACACAACAATTTTATAAATAACTCAATTGTTAGTAGTTTCATGTCAGCTTACAATTCATACAATTTAACCACTCCTAAAGATCAACCACAAGAAAGCTGTAAGCTATAGGCCGATTCATACAACTCATCGGCTGTGATCTTAGCTACAAGCTGCATATATGTAATTAGGTATTATTTTAATTGATTTTTATAATTCTTTGACATTGTACTCATTATTGTATGTTCATCAAGGACTTAGCTGTTGAGACGTTTTTATATTCTTCTTATTAAGATCTTTTATGTAACACAGTTAACAATAAAGTTTATCTGAATCATATAACCCAATCCTTGCAAGGTTGTTTAGTGAGCTTCGGTCAGGATTGTGCGATCTGCATATAAACCACACAAAAGCTGTAAACTAATAACATAAAGTCTGCAGCAGCACCTGTTTATCATGCCTATTCAGTGAATAGACATATAGAGGCATATTCATTGAATAGACACAATTACTAGGTAAAAAAATTTTTTTATAATTATTATTAGTCCATGAGTTAGATTATAAAAAAATGTCGTACACATTTCTTCTTTTGTCAATCAAACAATAAATGACAAAGACAAACCTTGTCATAAATGACCGAGTGGGGGCATGTGATGTTACTAGTGCAACATAGTCGGTACATTTGCAGCAGACTCGTGACGTCACATGGAACTTTAATGGGCTATATCTTAGTCAATTTTTGTTTAATTGTCAAAAGAAAAAAACGTGTCTAATATTTTTTGCTAATCTATCTGAGTATCTGATGAACTAATTATATATTTTTAGTCATCATATCTATACCAGCATTAGCACCTTTCTTCTTCTAGTGCCTCTCCAATACTGAAGGTTGTCAGTCAGATTTTTGAAATTTTCCTTTTCTAGGGCAAGCCCAAAAAGTTGTTTGACAGTCTTAATGCCTGTCCATTCACAGTTGTTCCGAAGCCATAACATTTTCCCCCTTACACTCTTGAGCTTGCCCAGTATTTTGCCTACTTAGTGAGCACCTTTAGGTATGATTTGTATTAGACTGGAACATGACTGGAAGGATCATGTATGTGGCCTGGATGGGGTACAGATGGGGCAAATTCCATAGATTTAATGTAGTGTATGTACACTACTTCACTAAATCAAATTGGATAATTAAATATACCCATATTATAATATACTTTACAAACAATAACATAATATGTAATAAAAAAAGTTACGGCTAAAATTGACCTCCCTTACTGATATAATTCCAATTGCATCCTGTCTTGTCTTGTTTGTTTTTTCATGCATTTCTTTCTTGCAACTTGCAATTGCTTGTCATGTCCTGTCTATCCTGAGATAGATCTGTATAGAAACATACAATGAGAGGCCTATGTCCAGAAGTGGACACCCTGTGACTGAAACAAACAAACAAACAATACAGTAAAGAGTAGTAAAGACCAATGACACTAACAGCAAAGATTTAAAGTTTTATTGAGAGTCAAGGTTTCATCACACTAATATACTATTGCCCCAGTTGTGATACACAGATGTTGGAGCTGTCAAAACATTTGGAACTGTAGATCTTCAGTGATACAGTCTATTTTTAAAGTTAAAAATCTATTTGTATGCTAACGGACTTGATATACTCCAGGGTTATTTTTGTAATAACTAAATTACTGAAAGATTTTCTTTGGTGTTGATTTCATTCAAGGTAATCTATAGATTTTATGGTTATAAAATACATTTTATGAAATTGGTGAATGAAGAAGATATCATATGGAGCAGCATCCTTTCATCCAAAGGTAGTTCTAACCGTGTTTCTTCTGTTACTTTGGTTCCTTTTATGGTGTCTATAAAGTGTTTTAAGTGTATGTTATAATACCATCTCATATAACACATGGATTTGACAAATAAGTTCACACGGTCTCTGACCCCAAACTAAGCAAAGCTTGTGATATGGCTGCCAGGGACTGATATACTACATATGCATATTTTAAATACATACTTATATAGATAGTACCTAAATAACACCCAGACACAGAGCAAACACCTATGTTCATCACATAAATGCTTGCCCTGGGTGGGGATCGAACCCACGCCTCTTTGATCCAGAAGTCAGGTTCACTAACCACTGAGCCACCGAGGCAGTCAGGTGGTAGGTGTTCATGTAATTCGAGACTGTCAGCCTTACCACAAAAGATTTAAACACGCTTTTAACATGGTTTAACCGTGCGATTTGTACTGTTAAACATTGCCTAAAGCGTGCGTAAAACTTTTTTGGTAAGACGGTAACTTTCAAGGTCGCTGAATGAATTTTCGTAAACTTAAAATGAGTTTGTAAAAAGCTAAATAACCCAAAACAAATTGCATTCCGTGCGCTGAGCGCGACCGAGTCTATGGGCCGGCTGTATGTGGTACTCGTACGTAGTTAAAAGTAAAAATACTAACAGTGATATCAATATACATCCTTGAAGCGTGCAAATTTGTAAAAAAATACCCCCAGTTTTTTACAAAACTATCTATTACAAGTGTTCATCCTGCCAGATCCCAATATAAACATAATTTGACTTTACCCCAATCAAAATTATCAATACACAGCTCTGGGCCAAGCTCGATGGCCGTTAAAATATTTAATAAACTTCCGGTTGAAATTAAGGAAATTGAAGACGAGGTCGATTTCGCAAAAGTATCGAAGGACCTACTTATCAAGAAATGCTATTATACATTAAACGATTATCTCTTAGACGAACAAAAAACAGCAAACTGAAATAAATCGCCCCGCACAATATTGCTATACCCTAATAGGGTCATATGTGTAACTTAGACTGAACATGTTATTTAAGACCTGCATGTAAACTATTGACTAAATTATCTACTTGGAAAATGAGAAATAACAGCAAGCCACAACATATATATCCAACTCAGTTAATAAGCTTATTGGACGAATGAAACTCCGTAGCTAACTTTACAGATGCAGTATGATTCGGTCTATACGAAGCTACAGATGTAGATATTTTAATAGGTATTGAGTTGTACGTGAGCAATTGCGTATTTGTATGCAACGTGCTCTAAAATTCATTCATCCGTTTTATCCCAGCCTTTCCTCTTTAACGCACTGTGCGGTTAATACACGTAGGTATGTCTTTATTTATATCCAGTTATGATTTATAATTCTACACGTCTGTTGTTTACGCCGTTTGTGTTCCTAGGTAGAGTTTTGGCGTATGTCCGCTGAAGTAGAGTTGCTGTAAGAGTTCTAAAATCTCAGTTTCAGTTTTTTTTATCGTGAACCGAACGAAGTCCAACTCGAACACGTACCAACTCACTATTACCTATTCTTCTTCGTCGAGTCAATGGTTCAAAAATGATTATTTATATAATTTTCTCCCAGTATTTGGCCACTGCTACCCCGCAGGGTGTAGCCTTGTACATGTACAGGTCTTCCATCGTGCCCCTGTACGATGGAAGACCTGTACATGTACGGACACTGTGGGCACATAAGTAGGTGATCCATACTCTGCTCAGAGGCACCGCAATTACATTGTACCCTGTTAGCATCCGAAAATCCCCACTTGGCTAAGTTTACCCTGCAACGACCCACTTGGGTCCGGAGTCGGTTTATTGACTTCCACGTGGGTCGCGGGAGGTCGCTTCCTGCTGGGAGCGATTCTGCTGGCTTTGGGAAGTCAGGAGGTAGTGTTAGCAAGGATTCCCACAGCTTTAAACGGGCTTCAATAGGATTATCGTTTAATGCATCAGTTTTATCAAGAAAACTGTTACGGCTCTTGAGTCGTCTATTTGGAGGAGCGGCGTCAAACAATGGGTGTCTAGGGTCCGATTCCTGCTTCTTTTTTTCTATTGAGCATGCGATTTCCCTGCGGACAGCGGGTGGGGCTATACCCGCTAGTGGGTATAACATGTTAAGGGGAGTGGGCTTGAGGCAGCCTGTTATCGTGCGGCAAGTTTCACTATTACCTATTAATTTTACTATCAACCTTACAAAGTTTGCTTTTGACAGAACACGTATTAACTCACTATTGTGTTTACTTGTTTTTAGTGTTCCGTACCCAAAGTGTAAAAACAGGACCCTATTACCTACTAAGACTCCGCTGTCCGTCAGTCTGTCCTTCTGTCTGTCACCAGGCTGTAACACATGAACCGTTATAGCTAGACAGTTAAAATTTTCACAGATTATGTATTTCTCTTGCCGCTATAACAAAAAATACTAAAATCGAATTAAAATAAATATTCAAGGAGGGCTGCCATACAACAAACGCGATTTTTTTTGTCATTTTTTGCTCGATATTAATATTGGCAACAGCTAGATGCTTGAAATGGGGCTAAGAGGGCTCCCAATGGTACGGAGCCCTTCCTGGGCGAGCCCGACTTGCACTTGGCCGATTTTTTATTTTTTTTCCGTGTATTTAGGATTTAGGTATAATTAGTCCGTCAGATAGATTATCAAAAACTTTAAGACACATATTTTTCTTTTGTCAATTAAACAAAAATTGATAAAGATATAGCCCGTTGAATTTCCGCGTGACGTCACGAGTTACGTACAAAATGTATAGAGTTTTGTAAGAGATGTAACGGCACGACCCCCAACTACTGAACTTTCCAAGGTAAAAATTACGTGTGCAATATTTTTTGATAATTTTACTCACCTACTAATTATAATAATGATTTTTTACCCACTCATCATACCTATTACACATCTCATGTGTCTAGTTGAAAATTAGCTTTGTCGTTAACCGAATTACACAGCACTAGAGTTTAGTTCGTGGACCACATTTTACTGAACTAATTACGCAAACAAAGTTTGCCTTTTGACAGGAAACGTACGAATTTACGTTTCTGGTAACTATGTCTAAGGCCGCGTTTTGACTTAAGCGGGCGGCGGAGCGGATGTTAGGGTCTTCACTTTTATCCATTTACTGAAGCTTTGTACGAAACAGCTAAATCAATAGATATTTGGCAAAGTGAAGGTACGTATACCCAATCATATAAGACAAGCGGATGTGAAGTTGGCTACAAGCTGCGCAATATCCATTCAACGCGAAGCTTTTTGTGAGCTTCAGTCGGGATTGGATATTGCGCAGCTTGTAGCTAACTTCACATCTTCCGACTTGTATGATATATAAACAATTATTATATGTAATAATTTTGAACTTAGCCTCAATGTAAGCCTCCGTGTGTTCAAAGTTTTTAGCAAAACTTAGAAAAACGTTTTTACTACGAAGCTGGAACCAAATTATCGCTTTCGATGTAACACTCACTTTTTTAAAAAGAGATATGCTAGAGAAAATCTTTTAAACTACTAGCCATAAAATGCGTAGAGTCGACGTAGAGTTGACGACAGTTAATTAAGAATGAATCTTTTGACTATGCCTTGCCAATCATTCTATCTCACGCTGCCTGCCCCGCTCCGCTGCCAGCACAGTTCGATAACGCGCCCTAAACGATCCTATATTTAACACTTACTGCTACCGAACTGTACATATTTTATTGGCCTATTTTTGTATCGAATGGAGTGGAGATATTTTGTTGCAGCGTTCATGGGAACAGCGACATGTATTTGGCACCTGGACAAAATGTTCGAGAATTTTATGTCGGAATTTAAAAAGCTGGAGAAATGTTTTGAAAGAATCGGGAATCAGAGGTGTTTTTGATATTTTAAACACTTGACAGAAGGGAAGGAATTAAATTTAAAAAAAATGTATTTTAATAACGTGTATTCTCAAAAAAAAAAAAAACAAAACATCTCATTACACCTACTAAGTGCTATATTCTATGGCTTTTGCTACTTTTTAACCGACTTCCAAAAGGAGGAGGCTCTATGTTCGTGTGTATGTATTTTTTTTATGTGTATGTTAATCGATAATTTCGCCAATTACATGAACCGAATCGCAAAATTCTTTTTTAGTTCGAAAGGGTATACTCCCAAGGTGATCCCATTAAAATTTTACAGAAATCGGCTGAGCCGTTTTTGGTAAATCAACAATAATGTAAACAATTCGAGCGAAATAATCGAATTTTGTACACGATGGAAGGCGGTTTTGCCATTATTTGCGAAAAATAATTATCATACAGAGTTTTAAGTATCTACCGAGTAGGACCCTTTTAGTAATAATTGTCAGGTATTCTACTGCAAGAGGCGCTAACATACTCGTAAAGCAAACGAGACTTTTTAGAGGATATATTATGTATCATGCTAAGTTAAGTCATAAAACGCCATAGAGTTTGAGGAAATCTGAAACTCATGGTGAGTTTCAGATTTCCTCAAACTCTATGCTGTTCCCCTTGTTCCCTGATCTGTGCTCACCCTAGAGTTTGAGGAAGCGCTATACAATCAGAATTCTTGTATAGGTTTCTAATACGTAAATAGCTACAAACAAGACGAATTTAATAATTTGAATTTATTAATGGCTTCTAATCATTATCTCTATGCACATATAAACCGTACTATCCATATTCTATCCTAACATTTTCCTCATTATTTCCAGATGTATCCCGAGCCACCTTCCGGGTCCTTGTCCATCCATCCCTGCACTGCCCATCCATCCATCAAAACTTCCTGCACGGGCCGGAAACGGCCAAAATATAATATTATCCCACTAAACTTCCTCGTTTCCTTTCACCTACCTTCATCTGTGTACGCATGAAAAAACCGCAGTTACATTGTACGTTGTTTTGTTATTGTCAATGTGGATAGACTGATCTCTAAATAAAACTTTTAGACCAAGAAACAAACAATCAAGAGACGGCCCTGATTCCGTATCGACATAACCTGCCAAGTATTTTTTGACGTGATATCTATACCATCTATATCTATACCAATATTATAAAGAGGAAAGATTTGTTTGTTTGTTTGCATTGAATAGGCACTGAAACTACTGAAACGATTTAAAAATTATTGGAAAGCTACACTATCTCCAGATTACATAGGCTATATATTTTAAAAAAAAATATGCTTATCAAGTTTGACCATGCGAAAGAACCCACTATATTCCATACCTAATGAATGATGAATGATTTATAGATATTTTATTTTTATATAATGACCAATTATCACGATAATTACTACAGGTACAATACCGTACCTTTTTTATGTTTTTAAATTGGAAAGGTATAAGAATGTATTAACTCCATATTTTTGACTTGAAACATTGTTATCAATAAATTGATTATGATTATGATTACCTAAATTGCGTGGTAGGTATATAGGCACAATACTTATAAAATCTGTCTTCTTTAGCTAATCATATTTGGGCAAAGCCGGGGAGGGTAGCTCGTCGTCTTATAAATCCATGAACGCCGCGCCGGCTCCATGCACGAAAAAATGTCACGTACCGCCTGAAGCAACAGCCGCCGCGTGCAAGCGATACATAGAGAAGTACAATCGGCCTAAGCGTTCGGCTTGATTCAGTTGTTGATTCAAAAATATTTTCTTTTGACGTTATCATGTAAAGTTATCGTCCGTAAACGAACTTTACAGACAACCAATTTTTTGTAAATGTGGAAAGTCCGAACTCTAAAGAAAACTTTTAGACCAAGAGACAACCCAGGGCCTTAATTCCCGATCGACATATTGTGTTGTGACGTAACTTGCCAAGTATGTTTTTTGTTATTTAGTGAATTTCTTTTGTTTTGAATATGTTTTTTTACTTCATTATGATGATTAAAATTAAATAAAACCGAGTTTGTTTTAAAATTAGAAATAGAAAAAAAAAGCATGTGAAATTCTCGAAATCAAAACGTAGCTAGGCAAAATCACGTTCTATCGCGATTTCACGGTGTATTCACGGTTATTATTATCCAATTAAAACAACACTAAAATAATTTCAATCATCTGATAATATAATAAGAGATATTTAACCCGAGAAAATATTTACCTACAATTAGATACCCCTCATCTTACAAGAAATAATGGTTACGCAACACGAGCGTGAATTCCCCGTGGAACCAATTTAAATAAATAATTTCGTATCGTTATACGTGATTACTGGGAAGCAGGAAATTTTGAATAATTAAACATGTATTGCCTTGAGGCAATCTGATAATACCACTCTGAGTACGGAATTTGAGCTGTAGCATACACCTGAATCAGTGGTATCTTAGAAGAGAACTTTGATCAACCCGGAATTAGTTTTTGTTGAAGTAATCAGCGACCAATGCTCTCTGTTTTTCTTTTTTAGAGTTCCGTACCCAAAGGGTAAAAACGGGACCCTATTACTAAGACTGTGCTGTCCGTCTGTCACCAGGCTGTATCTCATGAACGGTGGTAGGTATTAAGAACGTTGAAATTTTCACTGTTGACGTATTTTGGTTACCGCTATAACAACAACTAAGAAAAAATATATTTAGGTAAGGGGACTCCCATACAACAAATCTTAATTTTTAGACGTTTTTCGCTCGATATTAATAACGGTGACCGGTAGATGCTTGAAATATTCACAGAATATTTAGTTATAAATAATTTAATTAAAATAAGATATTTTAAGAGGGGCTTCCATACGGTACGAAACCCTTCATGCGCGAGTCCGAGTCAGACTAGTATGTAAACTTCCCTATAGGCCGAGTCAAACTTAATGGCGTCTGTGAATTATCTTCAAGTAGCGAAAATCCCCACTCCTTACCGGCTCTGACATATTGCTATTGCTCAACGATTCGCCTAGTGTTCACAGCAACTGTGAAGTCAACGTACAAGAAAATACAAACAAAATCGTTTATTACGATATTTTACAATGGTCAAATCGTTTTTCCCAAAGAGTTCAGGGGAGCCTTTTTTGAACTTCGCACGGTTTAGTCGTATACGGAACTTGTATAGAGCACTCGCAACTTTCATAGACAACATAGAGATTCTCCATACAGTCTGTCAAAGCTACGCATGCATACGTTCGTAGCATATAATATTCGAAGTTCAAAAAACGATCCCCAGGAGAGTTCCAGCCAGACTAGTCATGACCCAGCTTAAAATAAAATTGTATTTCAGGATAAAGTGCCATTACCTATGGTTGCTATTGTATACATTTAATCAATTCTTCTTCCTGCAGTTTTTATTTTATATATACGTACTATGGCTTTAGTATTGCTGTATACAAACATTTCGTATCAAACATACAGCTATTTTCGAACTACATGAAAGACAGAAAAAAAGTCTGAAAACCTAAAGTATTTCGTTCCAATTGAAAATAGACTGTTTACAAAAATGTGAGAGAGATTTCCGGATCAATCTTACAACACTGTTCGTCACTCGGGAGTTACATTTTTAACTAAATAAATTTATTATACAGATGTGAGGAAGTTCACGTCTCGCTAAGATTTTATCTAAAGCAAAAACAAATTAGACCGCAGTATGACGCGTCGTATGTATAGGTATTGTATGAGCACATGCTGCTGTACTGTACCAGCCTTTTTGATAGTCCACTACAGGACGTAGGCCTACCCACGAAGGGTGATTGGGCCATATCCACCACGCTGGCTCAGTGCGGGTTGGTGGATTCACATACGCCATGAAATTTCTTCCTTGGACATATACAGTTTGCCTCACAAATGTTTTCCTTCACCGAAAAGCCAGAGGTGTGAAAATTCATCGCTACGGGACCGGAATTCATCGCTACGGGACCGGGTTTGAACCCACGACTTCACGATTGTAAGGCGGGTGTCATTACTACTAGACCACCACGGATTGCGGCACATGCTGCGGCTGCGGTCAATGTCATGATTTTATAAATTATAAACTCTAATAATCAGCCAAGTACGAGTCGGACTCGTGCACGAAGGGTTCCGTACCGTATGGAAGCCCCCCTTAATATATTTTAATTATTTATTTTACAACTTAATATTCTGCGAATATTTCAAGCATCTTCCTGTTGCCGTTATTAATATCGAGCCAAAAAATCACGTTTCTTGTATGGTAGCCCCCCATACTTAAATATTTATTTTAATTTAAAAATTTATTTTTGCAGTGAATATTTAACTAAATGTTTTGTGAATATTTCCAAGCAAATTTTTATTTTCTATGAATTTGACATTATTTAGATTTTTTATACATTTTATTGCCCTTTTACAGCATCCAATCTTATTGAGTTTTATGTATTATTGTTAATCAATTATTTTAAATATTTATACTCGTTTCAATTTTGTATTTTCTTAGTTGAATGACGAGACCTATTGTTGGCGGTACCATGTATTATTATACAGATTTTGTATTTTTAATTATAGTATTAAGCTCGATACGTCAATAAATGATTCTGATTCATCCATCTGTCACCGTTATTAATAGCTTGCGAAAAACGGCTTAAAAATCAGGTTTGTCGTGTGGGAGCATCCCTTTAAATATTTTTTTTTCTGTTTTTAGTAGTTGTTGTTATAGCGGCAACAGAAATACATCATCTCTGAAAATTTCAACATTCTAGCTATCACTGTTAATGAGATACAGCCTGGTGACAGACGAACAGCGGAGTCTTAGTAATAGGGTCCCGTTTTCACCCTTTGGGTACGGAACCCTTAAAAACTGGTATAGAGAAGTTACGATCTTTAGATATTTGTGGGTGGGAATTCCGAGACACACCTCTGTCTTTTTTACAAAATATCATGACGATCGACAGACAGCTTAGTTCGGTCTACTTCAAGGCCTTATTAAACCTTGCTCTGCCCTCTTTTTCCAATCTTCCGTCATGCGCCAGTCATATTCAAGTGTCTCATTCCTTTCCACTTGGAAAGGAATGAGACACTTTTAGTTAGTAGTTAGCTAGTTTTTGTCTAACGCTATTCTACCTAGTGTAATAATAATTGTTTATGTGTAAACGGTGAAGGAAAACATCGCAAGGATACCTGGGTGAGATATCTTTATCTTAGAAGATACCTATGCGAAGCATGCCATCCTGCATTTGGTCAACATGACCTAACCCTTCTTGTAATGTATTTGTGTTGTAATAATAAATAAATACCATTTTCAGCAGATAATACGCCTTAGTACAGGGCTGATAACGATTGCTCACATCTAAATATCAGTCTAATACTTTTTATGGGTTTGAACCCAGACTTGATGGCTTATAGCTATGCGAAAACGCACTTATCATTGCATCGACGACGTCGTGATACGTTCTTTTGCATCACTTTACATTAAAGTGCGTTCCAGCCTTTATTAGGATCCAAAGTGCTCCCTAAATAGGTGTAGCAATCAAGAGGCCGTTGCAATAGTAGGCGTGTAAGGTAGAGTAGTATTATTGACCGAAGCGGAGCGAAGGTCTTCGTTTTAACACGGCGATTTTGCTTTCGTCTGTCCGGATGTTGGTTTTCGTCTACAGGTCGCATTTTTCAACGAATCTCGACGAAACTGGGTACACAGGTTTTTCATAATGGATTTTTTGTCCCCTGCAATTTGATTTCTAACAAAAAGGGGAGAACATTTCTGTAGCGTTATCAATCAGCCGATTTTGATAATATTTGGCACGATTGTTTAGTTACTGAACCCTAACAAGATTTGCCAGTATGAACAAAATCGGTCAAGAGCGAGTCGAGATATAAGCGTAGTTCAGTTCAGTTCATTTATTCTCACATAGGTACAATAATGCACACTTATGAATGTCAAAGAAAACAATAAATATACATAACAATAAAGAACTTATGAAGATTCAGTTTAAAAGGTGTATGGCGAGGTCTACTGTTCTTAGGTAGAGTACCTAGGTAATATAACCACAATCGTTAAATACCTTATGAAATATTGGAGTAGGTTGCATTTGTGTGCAATATGTAGATAGGAAGGTCACATCTTAGATTAGCCTATCAACAAGTAGTGTCACTAAATAAATAGGTATGAGTGTGTATGAGTACATATTTGTTAAGTGACAGTACTACTTCTTGATGCAACAGGTATAAAGAGTGGTTACTTTGGTATCAGCTATGGACCTCTTAAATTTCAAAATAGGTACCTAAGTTTCTTGTATGTAGCCATAGACATTTAATGGTTTTTTTTAATATGTTTAAAAATGGCTAAGTTTTTGTTCAGAAGTGGAACACGAGTCAGACCGAGAAAAAAATGTCTTCAGCTACAGTCCATTCACAGTTATTTTATCTCTGACATTTGTCGCTGTCTCTGTCTAGTCATTACACACCAACACGGGTTAGACAACGACACAGAAAGAAATGTCAGAGGTAACTTCAATAACCTCCCTGTGAACCACAGCTCTGAACGGACTGTATGAATAGCTTGGTGTAGGTTTTAGGTATTTAGTTATTGTATGACAATTAAAAAAGTTGTTTTTTTACTAAAAGTTAAAAAAAAAACCGGCCAAGTGCGAGTCGGACTCGCGCACCGAGGGTTCCGTACAAACCTGCAAGGTTTACAAAGTTCGTTCATTACGACAATCGAGATTTATTAAAAAATATATATTTTGTAATGTAACTAAAAATTTAAGGTTTTCGGAATTTTTCCTTTATGTGTGCTATAAAACGTTGCTTCATGCCAAATTTCAAGATTCTAGGTCGACTGGAAGTACCCTTTAGGTTTTGATTCCCTTGCGAGTACTTGCGAGTTTCAAAATATGCAGCTTAAATTGCTGTTTCTTTTGATTGCGTTGACATAGAAGTTTGATTTTGTTACAGCTTAAAGGTATTATAGACCTGAGTATTTGGTATGAATTTCAATTTAATACCTCTACGCGTTTATGAGGAAATGGGTAGTAAGGTTAAAATTATTAAAAAAAAATATATTATGTGATGTAACTAAAAATTTATGGTTTTCGTAATTTTTCCTTTATCTATGCTATAAGACGTTGCTTCGTACCAAATTTCAAGATTCTGAGTTCACGGGAAGCACCCTGTAGGTTTTGATTCCCTTGCAAGTGTCGAAAATTTGCGGCATAAACGGCTGTATCTTTTGATTGCGTTGGCTTAGAAGTTTGATTTTTTCACAGCTTCAAGGGACAGTAGACCTGAGTAATTGATATAAATTTCAGCTTCATACCTCCACGCGTTCCTGAGAAAAAGGGTCTTGACAGACGGACGGACGGACAGACGGACAACAAAGTGATCCTATAAGGCTTCCGTTTTTTCCTTTTGAGGTACGGAACCCTAAAAAGTTTAAACGTCACGAGCTAGTTTCTTTTACATCGAGTTACCAAAAGCTAAATGCAATTTTGTCACATGCTCTTTGTTTGCAAATTAGTGCGTGTCAGACCAAGCGCTGGAATTTTAAAGTGCTTACAACTCTTACAAGTCACGATATGGTAATGTAATGGCATTCTCATTTATTGATTCTTTAACTTGACGTGGGAAGAATAAAATTGAACGAAAGGATAAAATGGAAGAATAAAAACGGATTTAAAGTTTTATCGTTCCGTATCAGACAATCCTGAGGATAGCGAAAAAATTGTTTAACTTGAGTTATAAAGTTAGATATGTCCACCATTTATAACAAATCTAGAACGACAGGGACGTTTTAATGATCCTCGACTGTTTGGATTTATCTCTGGTGCAAATAGCAGAAAACATGATAAAAATCACGAAAGAAACAGTAACGGAGCTAAGTACTAATCTATTGGCATCTTAGTGCCAAAAGCCAATGTTTTTCCTAAAATAGTGTTACAAGTATTACCACCTTTCTTACAAGACGTATTCTGTTATCTATATCACTTTATAAAATGTTAACACTATGATAACAACAACAACTAACGGTAATAACAATGTTATTAATAGATCTACTACCGTACCATTCAATCATTATGTCATGCCTACAACCTACTAGTTACCTAGTTTAAATACGAAAATAGAACTGTAGGCTAATATAACAATTTGTCAAGTGACTAGGTACGTATGTAGGTACCTAATTAGGTATTGTTGTCAAGTTTGACGTCATATATCTCAAGAAATCTAGTGCTCCGACTGAATAAGAAAGATTGATGGTCTGTCCACGCCTTAACGAGTTAACACGCGCTGTCAATATAGAATCTATCGATACAATCGATAAGTAACATCACTAATTGCACGAGCGATAGTTGTGTTATGTCATGTCATGATTGGCATAAATGATAGTCTGTATGGTGGAGAATCTTTGAGCTATTGACCTCTAGGATCGGCTAATAACTTTAATCAAAATTAATCAAATAATTGCAGTTCGCGTGTAATTTATTATCTAGTTTAATGATTGTTTTTATATACAAACTAGGTGTGCAATTTATTGCTTAAAAATGCTATTCTATTGTTTTTAAAGGATCAGTGTCAGAGCAATTAACGTCTTTGTAATTCTTAAGTCATATTAATTGACTAAATTGTCATAATTTCATATCGGTTAGAGCAATACGAGTAACTGAAAAAAGAAATTAATTGACTAAATTGTCATAATGTCATATCGGTTAGGGCAATACGAGTAACTGAAAAAAGAAATTAATTGACTAAATTGTCATAATGTCATATCGGTTAGGGCAATACGAGTAACTGAAAAAAGAAATTAATTGACTAAATTGTCATAATGTCATATCGGTTAGGGCAATACGAGTAACTGAAAAAAGAAAAGAAAAAAAAGACTCCTTTGTTCGTGGTTCCATTGCGGCACTTATTTCTATGAAACGTATTCGTATTGTATTTAAAAATTTGACTGTTCCTTTTATCCTGGTTGTTGAAAAGCGTGTGAAAGAGTCAGCTATACGCCGTCAAAAAAGATATAATAAACTACATGCCGTCCTATTACGCTCATCATGCGCTCATCTTAACTATCTGTCATAATCATGACACATAGACCTTAAAACAATAGCGATATTAAAATGAGATCACTGTACTAGGCATTCATGTGCACCGCAAACAAGTTGTTATTAGTTAAGATAATGTTGATTTTCTCATGCCACTGCTATCAACGTTTGTTCTGAGCAAATGAGATATGTAGAGAGGCCAATACTCTTACCTGGCACGAGAAATTATATGAGTGAGATACTCATACGCCGCAAAATGTACCTATGTTGCAGAATGCATAGTCTTATGTGAGCGCATAAGAATAGATAATTTGTTGTGCTCTGCGAGTAATACTTATGGAAATAATTCGGTAGTTGCCTAAAAATGTAATGTCTGGCGTTACATCTAATCAATATTTTTTTATTTATTAATCGACTTCCAAAAGTTTCTGTGGAGGAGAAAAAGAGGTTCTGTGTTCGTCTGTATGTATTTTTTTTGTGTATGTTTATCGATAAATTCGCCAATTGTGAACCGATATTTAAAAAAAAAAATATTTCAAAAGCGTATCGTCCCGAGGTTGTCCCATTTACATTTTTCAGAAATCGGCTGAGCGGTTTTTGAAAAATCAGTAAGCAATTTCAGCGAAATATCCGAATTTTGTACACGATGAACATCGATAATTTCGCCAATTGTGAACCGAAACGAAAAATTATTTTTTAGTTCGAAAGGGTAGGTATACTCCTGAGGTGGTTCCATTGAAATTTTAGGTACAGGAATCGGCTAAACCATTTTTGAAAAATCAATAATAATGTAAACAATGCTAGCGAAATATTCGAATTTAGTACCTACACGGTGGAAGGCGTTTTTTTCCGTTTTTTTGCGAAAAATAATTATATTTTTATATCTTTACAACTACTGAAGGTATTTGAAAAAGAAATATGCCATTGGGCTGTTGTAAAACATTATCCTTATTTTTTTTACCGAATTTCAAAAAAAGGAGGAGGTACTATTTATGTTTGTTCGCATATATGTATTTTTGAGTACGAGCTCAAATATTTAGTCAATAGTATTTTAAAAAAATCTGCTCAAATAGGTTCTCCTGAAGTGGTCCCATTTAAATTTTATCGAAATCGGCTGAACCGTTTTTGAAATATCTATAATGATGTAAACATTACTACATGGATGACACATCAATCCGTGAGAACTAGGTAGGTATTTGAATTCTGTATACGGTAGAAGTCGGTTGCCATTTTTGGCGTAAAATAATTATTAGACTACAAAAATCTCGGATCTCTGTTAATAGGCGTTAGTCGTTACGAGTAGTTGTGATTTTTTTAAAATAAGTAAGTTCGTATAGGCTGGGTGGCTAGCCCTGGTGTCAGAGTTTTAAGGCTGCCTGAAGGCCTCTGACATGGCTAAACGGTTAAAACAACCGGAACCTACAATTTAACGTGTCATCCGAGCCACGGTAGCGTTCAGTTGGAAAATGCCACCCGCGGTCAGCCATCCAAATACTGACCGTGCGGAAAGTTGCTTAATTTCGGTGATCGCTGACAAACACCTAATCAAACTACGCTACGAGCGCTTATTCTTTTAAATACTTTCGTAGGAAAATAATATGTCCTGTTATAGATCGAGACGTCATGTCCTATCTCGCGAATCTGTGGTTCAACTGCTCACACCGTTACTCTTGCGATTACTCCACGATCCATCAATGTCAGGGCTAAATATTTCGTTCTAGTCTGTAATTAGATACGCGATTATATTCTCTATCTCGAGGCATCAAGGTGCTATCTTAGATCGGTTTTTAATATCATAAGTGTAGATTGGTTTGAGGTAATGTTGAGCTATCACGTGCGTGATGGATTTCCTAGCCGTAATTCAATAATAAGGATAGGGTTTATTTTTACAGTACGTTATTGTTTTCTCTACGTGAGATCTTAGTTATATACTATACATGATAGAGATAGAATCTTAAAGTTCCTGTAAACTCTTGGATGAGTATGCATATTAGAAACTAGCATTTGCCCGCGTCTTAGCCCATGCGGTCACCCATCCGAAGAATGACCGTGCCAAACGTTGCTTTGCTTTGCATTTCCAACAGAGTGCTACGGTGGATCGGATGACACGTTAAATTGTAGGTCCCGGCTATTCTAACTGTTTAGCCATATCAGGCCTTTAGGAGGCTTAAAAACTGACTCCAGGGCACCCGGCCTATACGAACTTACTTCGTATAGGCGTTTATTCAGCAGAAGACCATTAAAAATGCCGGTACAGGGGCCATATTTTTCAACTTCGAACGCCTGGGATTGTATACGGAACTTTGACAGATTGTATGAAAACACTCTATATTGTCTATGGAAGTTGCGAATGCTCCATACAACTTCCGAATACGACCAAACCTTGCGAAGTTGAAAAATCAAGCCCAAGTACAGAGCGGTAGAGTTCGTGCAAAAAGAGAAGCGTCGTAGGTGAGGTCGCCCGTGTGCCATTTTACTAATTTTTAACCCCCGACGCAAAAGAGGGGTGTTATAAGTTTGACGTGTCTGTGTGTCTGTCTGTTTGTGGCATCATAGCGCCCGAACCACTGAACCGATTTCAGTTTAGTTTTTTTTGGATGAAAGGAGACTTAATCGAGAGTGTTCTTAGCTATGTTTTATAAAAATCGATTGAGCCGTTTAAGAGTTATGGTGGGTAAAAGTGGGGATGGAAGAACCAAAATTCTACAAATTTGCCCAAACTTACTTCGTACTTTTTTTAGGTAGATTTTTGTGTCGGGGGTTTTTTGAAATTTTTAATTTAAGTTTTTGTTACGTTAACAACACTGCTCTGTCATTGCTAGTACTAAAAGTGTTTGATACTTGGTAGACACCAATTCGGTTTTCATAAGTACTCGCGTCTACCAAGTATAGTCGGTATACTAAGCGCCACACAAATCGACAGATGAGAAGTTAGCCGAAGATGACACTTCGCCGTGATTTGCTAATTATTACGCATGTGTGCACAATTCCGACGCCGCGTGTCTTAGTGGTGAGCACGGGCGTAGGGAGCGCGCGGGCGGCATGAGGTTGGCGGGCGGGTGTGCCCCGACGTCTCGTCTTTCTGGCTCCCGCGCATACCTATATTTCGGCTTTTGCGTAACTTCCCATCCGCCGATTTGTGTGGCGCTTAGTATACCTTGGCTGCTGATTAAAATCTAATTGTTAGTTCACCGTAACGCCACGACGGTTCTCTTTTTGCACATACTCTACCCACCGAATCTATAGCAAATCCTATTGTAGCGCTTGCCTTGAACCAGTGATGCGTGTGTAAACAAATGACTGAATAGATCAGCTTGCAGATGCGATTGTTATCACAGGTGTGCCGCGCCTGTCATAACAGCCCGCGGAATCCCCGAGCCGCTGTCCTTTGTTATGAAGATCTCCGTCTTCCCACCCTCGAGCTCAGCCCAATCCTAATAGATTTGGTTCGACATCTACTCTTCACTTTATGAAATACTTTTCGAGCAAATATCTATAGAGTCACAATCGTGCAAAAAAAGTGTCCGAGCCAAAACCCTGGCCAAGCTACGTAGTGGGCAGGGTTTTTAGTTATTCGTAAGGCGATTGCAAGCCGACTACAATGACGCGCGAGGCCGAAGTGCTCGGTTATAAGCACTAATTGAGTGACATAATGTCGAGATTCGAGAAAATGGGTTATTGTGAATTATTTAACGTATGTATCTAGAACAGTATGTATGACGGCGCTCGGGCATTTTTTACTACTTTCTCTTAGGGACTTTGGATTTGTAGATATTTGCTCGAAGCATTCCTGGGTCTATCTCGCAGAGAGCCTTAAGCATATCTACCTATGAGTATACTCCCAACCTTCAGGTATGCAAGTAAGTTCGTATCAAATAAAATTAGCGCGTTTTGTGTTTACGGTCTGCTTAGGGCAAAGGTTTGTACTCGCGGCCATTACGTAGTATTGTTATTTAAAACCTTTATGTGCTCGTTAGAACGCCGATGCTAATCATTTACGTCAACGCTCATTGTTAAACTTGAAGATTTGTTTGGCTTGTTTCCAGAAGTGTTTCCTATCGTATATCTATAGGTATAAAGCCGTAACTCGATCAAAATAATGAGTCACTTTGAACTGTCAAACCTCACTCCCGAAACGAGCGTTCATATTTTATCACACTTCGCCGAGATTAAGCCCCAGATCTGTTATTGTAATTTACGTTTTGTATCGTAGTCATACAGTCTATTTTTAAATGATAACATTCGCATCGCATGCACTTAACGTTTGTAATTTGTTTTACAATAGTTTGCTAAAGAAATTCCTGCTGTACGCGTGGTGATATAGAGCTTACTTCTACAGAAAGCTAATACCTCCAGTAAATCTGCAGGTTTCAAACGTGATCCTCTAAGATGTCGCATTTGAGAAACTCTCAAGCTTGAAGACTAAGTTCGGCTGCTTCCGTCAGCCGTCGGAACTAGTCGGAAGCGAAGCGGCGACGTCTGCGGAACTTTGTCTCGCTAGCGGGATCACAATAGCGCGATGGAAGTGCTCACTGGCTCATGTTTTGTTTCAAACATGACTAGAAAGTACTGTGCCACTGCATAAACTGATGTGTAGTGAGCGCTTACAGGATTGTGTTTTGTTTAAAACGTATTAAAAATATTAGTGATGTAGATAGTTGTAAGTGCCTAGCATGCATACGCACATATCGTAGTAGTTAGTTAATGCTTAAAACGGAGAGAAACGGAGTACATATAACAGTCTATATTATTTAACTTTTACATCGGTTTAAAAAAGCTCGAAATTAATATTTTTGACTTCACAAAAGCATGTCTTTGACAATCAGTTGAAGTACAATTGAATTGAAACGAAACCCCAAAAAGCTGACGAAATGGCTCTATATCTTGGGATTTTCTGCACTGTGGTCGTGTCTTTTTATCATTTTATCGAGGCCAAAACCAAATCCACTTTGTATTTTTTCTCTCGCTTAAGTAAATCTTCATCAATATTCCTCAAAAAAATAACGCCATTCAAAACGTCTTAAACAACAAAGTCTATTGAAGAGGCTCCTAAGTCTTTGAAATTCAAATTAACCTTTATAAAAATAGGACGTTGAAAAGTGGGGCGGCACTTGGGCCAATACAATTGTATCGCGTTTAGATATGGCCAGTTGCACACCGTGAGGCTGTGGTTTTATTGTGAAGACTAACATGGTTTTCACCCATTTTTTTTTATTTTTCTGAGACGCTAGTAGAATGTATTTATGTTTACTATCAATACAAAACAAAGTCGCTTCCTGCTGTCTGTCTGTCTCTATGTATGTTTATATCTTTAAAACTACGCAACGGATTTTAATGCTGTTTTATTTAATAGATAAAATTATTCAAGAGGATAATACACCTGTGCGAAGCCGTGGCGGGTCGCTAGTTTAAAATAAAATATGTTTATTTTATGCCAGAAAGGAACGGCCCAGCAGCTTACTTCGAAAAAGAGTAAAGTAGAAAATAGTGTTGTGGTCAAACAATTTTCTCCTGCTCTTGGCATTTCTGCGTAGGTGGGTCATCATCTAAGGCTAATGGTACGAAGTCTACGGATGATGATGATGTGGTCTAATATGGAACCTTTGCCCATAACTAATTGTAGCTAGTTGCGTTGCGTCTACATTAGCAGTACTCGTGTTATTTGGTCACACACATGCTGCGTAATTTATCTAATCTACAAAAATGTTACGCTAATTATCAAGCTGTGCACATGCAGGGTAACTTCAATGCACTGTGAAAATAATAATAATAATTTTTTATTCGACCAAAACAATGTTTACTTAATACATATCTCAACTAACCTAGGTGTTTGTCAGCGATCACCGAAATTAAGCAACGTTCCGCACGGTCAGTCTTCGGATGGGTGACCGCGGGTGGCATTTTCCAACTGAGCGCCACCGTGGCTCGGATGACACGTTAAATTGTAGGTCCCGGTTATTTTAACCGTTGAGCCATGTCAGAGGCCTTCAGGCGGCCTAAAAACTCTGACACCAGGGCTAGCCACCCGGCCTATACGAACTTACTTTTTACTAAGCTAGAATAATTGATCACAAAATTGTCATAGGTTTCTGTTGCCGAACTAGGCCTTAGCCTGTGTTTCAGCTTACAGTGCCCTCCCCCCTATTTCACTTTTCCAGCTATAGCAGATTTGAAATCGTAAGTTTCAAAAACAAGACGAATAAAATCCAAACGAGTAGGTACTTATACATAACCAACTTAAATTAATTTAGATGATATCGTCGTAATGTGCGAATCTTTACAATTCATACTATAACTAGTAGTTCTCCGAACAGTTGGTCTCGCGACACGTCTCTTTGACTGCCTTCATAAGCCTATATCTCGATTTGCTCTTAACCGATTTGGTTCATACTCGCAAATCTTGTTAGGAATTAGATACTTAACAATCTTGCCAAATATTTCCGAAATCGGCTGATAGATAGCGCGACAGCAAATCTCCCCTCTTTTTTAAGGGGGAAAAATCCATGAATATACAGGGTTATTTTATTACTAATCAATTAGCATCATTTTAGGGGCTTTTGATGTACAGAACATCAAAACTAACAACTTTTGTTCTGCGACTTTTGTCAAAACTCAAAAAATATATCCCACACATTTGTCGCGGGTGAGCGATATTTTTCTATACAACATTTTTTTTTGAGTTTTGGTTAAAGTCTGAGAACAAAAGTTTTGATGTACAGAATAAGCCCCAATAAGGATGCTAATTGATTAGGAATAACCCTGTATAGATCCTGTATACCAAGTTTCGTCGAGATTCATCCAAAAATGAGGCCTGTAGAGGAAAACCGACATCTGGACAGAAAAAGCAAAATCGTTGTGTTTAAAACTGAGTTTTCTTTCGCTCCGGTCAATTAATTAATGAGTTTGGGTTTATAAATGTCGTCCACAGAAACATTCTCTTCTAACATATTTCATAAAAATACGCCAGAGACACAATAAATTCTGTAGCAGTACCAACGTTACAGATTGCATCGTCTTACAACACATTTATTTTGAATCCAACATGGCGTGTAGAGCCGGTGTGCTACGTAACGTCATTAGTCGTTCGGCACCGCCTCGTCTTATCTCGCTCTGCCTTTGAATATCTGATCGAGCCTCTTAAATAGGGCTAAGATGATGATTGTTCAACTGTGAATGAGATGTTTAGGTTGGAAAAAACAATGGATATTTTGTATCGTACGCAAAAATACGTCGAGGAGCCTAACATAACCTAAGTACACATTAAATATGGATTTTGAACTGTTACAGTAACTAGTTAAAATAGCAATTCTTAGATCTGATGGCTGACTGGGTAGTCGTTTTCAAATGGAGACTACGTACCTTAAAGCGCAGCGTAAAACTTACATAGACAAGGTAGACTGATAATCACAGCTTGCAGTCGTCTTACAACACATTTTTTTCGACTCCACCATAGCGTGTGCCGCCGCGCCGGTGTGCTTCCGTCCTACTTCGTAACGTCATTAGCCGTCGACAGCCGTCACCGCCTCGTCTTATCTCGCTCTGCCTTTGAATATCTGACCGAGCCTCTTAAATAGGACCAAGATGCTGATTGTTCGACTGTGAATGAGATATTTGGGTTGGAAAAAGCAATGAATATTTTATATTGTACACAAAATTCTTCGAGAAGCCTAACCTACTTAGCTAAGGTACATACGCTTTAAAATTTAATTTAGACTTTTTACAGTAATTATAAGTAATTGAATTTCGACTTACAGTACAGTACAGTAATAGTTCCAAGTAGCCCATCGAGATATGGATATGGAGTCTCTGCGAGAGCGAATCAGAAATGAGGAGCTCCGTAGAACCAAAGTTACCGACATAGCCCAGCGTATTGGCAAGTTGAAGTGGCAGTGGGCAGGGCACATAGCACGAAGGACTGATGACCGATGGGGTCGAAAATTTCTCGCGTGGATACCACATACCGACAAGCACAGCGTAGAACGTCCACCGAAAACGTGGACTGATGAATCAAAATCGCAGAAACTCGCTGGATGCAAGCCGCTTCCAACCTGTAATTTTGCAAATCCATGTATAACACAGACTACCAAATGTATGTATAAACAATAGACAAATTGGCATAAACTAAAAGTGAAGTAGACTGAGTACAGATAAACTATTAGAGAATAACCTTATTTAAATACCAAAGATCCAAATCGTCAAACTGTTTTCGAAAATTAAAATCCAACTATGCATATTGCTCGTCTAACTATGAACAATTTGAACTACAGCAAAAACGTTATTAGTAATATTTCAAGGATAGATTTTGGCCTTGAGTTTTTTCAGTAATTTAACCAGGGCACGTCATTTCTCGATTAGTCTAATCTCTATATACTAGTTCTGATTCCTTAGTTCATATTAGATTATATGCGGCAGCTAAAACGGTGAAAGGCCCGTAGCACGTCCTTGTCGGCAATGACAGAGCTAAAAAAATATTTTTCTTTGACTGATTAGTGCTTGAAACTTCATGAATTTGTTCATAAATTTCCTCAGTAAATTTCAAATATTTTATTTTGAAACACGGATGGTGTCATATATAGACTTTTCTTTTGCCAATAAAAGATTATTTTTTTCCGCGAAAAAAAAAAACAGTAGGTTGATGTTTTATTCAGGGTAAGATTTTACATGTAATCAGTTCATTCATTGAAACCATTTTTCCCCTTGTACGAGAAAGATTAAGGGTAAAGTAAGTTCTAATAGTTTTGGCGCCCAACATGGAACATTGTCCAATAGAGCAAACCTGAAATAGCCGTTTCGTTCATGATAATTTCTATACTTAATCTAATTTGTGATCTGAACTTTGCTATTATAGGCATGATGACTGGGTAAAAAAAAAAAACATTATTATAATTAGTCCGTGAGTCAGGTTATCAAAAAATATTGGACACGTATTTTTTCTTTTGCCAATAAAACAACAAATGGCAAAGATAAACCTTGTCAAAGTTTAGGAGTGGGGGTCGTAACGAAACGTCTCTCACGAAAGTCTAGACATTCGTATGACACTCGTGACGTCACGCGGAACTTTAACGGGCTATATCTTCATCAATTTTTGTTTAATTGACAAAAGAAAAAGTACTTGTCTAATATTTTTTAATAATCTATCTGACGGACTAATCATAAATTCTTTCAGTCATCATGCCTGTTTTATCCAGTCCGCCCGCATTTAATAAAATTAATTTGGCTACACCTTAACTTACCACATATCTTGGCGCCCAAATTGGTACTCGTTTCGAGTAAAGCCATAATATTGAGCAACATTTGTTTGTAAACTCTGTATCAGAAACAATATCTACGTGCTTCCGAAACAAAAAATAATGTTTCAGATACAGTTATTTTGTTTCTGTAAACACTACCGTGTGGAACACGGAAACAACTAAGTTCCTGTTAACATCTACGTGATGAAAACATTGTTGCTCAGTGAATACATGGCTTAATAGTTGGTCATATTGTACCCGCGCTCAGTAATACTTGTAATCCCATTTTTATCTGTATCTTTAGGCACAAAGAGAAGTAATAAAAAGGGGATGTTGCGTGGTGTTTATTACTTGGATGTTAGATAACTTTGTTGGAACACGTCGGCACATTGCGCGCATGCCGTTTACGTGTTTGGTAAAGACTGTAGGGCGTGAGTTGGTTGACCCATTTTATTCCAACTTTTGGAACAAAAAGCTATTAAACTTGAATTTAACTCGGCTACAACGAGGCGGGCTATGTAATTAGACCTTCGAGCAAATATCTATATAGTCAAAATCGTGCAAAAAAAGTGTTCGACCCATAACCCTGCCCAAGCTACGCAGTGTGCTGGCTTTTTAGTTACTTAGTCGTAAGGCGATTGCAAGCCGACTATAACGCCGCGCGATGCCAAAGTGCTCGGTTACAAGTTACAAGCACTAATTAGGTAACATAACGTCAAGATTCGAGAAAACGGGTCATAGTGAATTATTTAATGTAAATATCTAAGTCGGTATATATGACGGGGCTCGGACATTTTTTACTACTTTCACTTAGGGACTGTGGCTCTGTAGATTCGCTCTTTAGCTCGAAGAATTAGACGTGTGAAATTAAGGCTTTAGTGCAATTGAAATAAAAGTAATTTTTACGTTTCGGTATTGCTATGTTCGGCAACGCCTGCGTACTGATTATTTTTTCGCGACGCTTCAGTTTTTTCAGTATTTGTTTGCTACTGGACTACTACTACATTCTGCCTAATGTAAAGCAGATAATGATGCGGTCTAGGGTGCAGCACGGTTAACTAGCTACCTATTAACTCGGGTTTGCAGTTGGTCCCAGTAAAAGTTGTTCATAATGGTGAGCAAACTCGTATACACCGAAAATCCTTGTACCTACTTTGCAAAGCAACAGTAGGTATAATGAAGCAAACAATTTTCGTTTCCTGTTCCATTCCACTCGGATAGAAATATTTTTGATGCATAATTTCCTTATTTACGCGAATATTATTAGAAGCAGCGCATTAATTACAGCGAAGTGTATTCCGAAATACTATACAATATTTATGTGCGTCAAAAAATCCTTTCAATTTCTGTAATTTTGCGATTTCGTTCCGAAAAAATATATTATTATGACTTGGACTTTGATCCATGCTTCGTGGACGTAACACAAAGGTTCGTAATATTTCGCTCAATAAAATAAATACAAACAAGAGTATTTTTCTGACTTTCATCTTCATCATCCACTTTCGGTTTCATTTGATTAACATCTTATTTATTACGACGTGATGTCCAAATAAATATTGAAATGGTCTATTAAAATGTTTCGTTTGGTGTATTCGAGTATTCTTTAAACATATTTTATTATTATTTTTTATGTATAACTACTCATATCTTTTTTCCTAGTTGTCCGATTTCAATAATTATTTTTTTATTGGAAAGAGTATACTTCGAAATTAGTCCCATTAAAATTTTATTGAAATCGGCGGAGCCATATTGGATAAATCAACAATAATGTGAAAAATGCTACATCGATTCGTGCGAAATATTCGCGAATTCACTGGAGTAATAATAGTAAAGTAATCACTGGATACCGAACACCAAAAACGAAACGCTCTGAAAAGTAGCCAAATTCACATAATTCAATAAATACAGATAAAAGAAGATTTAACATGTAATCAGAGCATTCATTAAACCGGAAAAAATGGCTCATAAATATAATAGGGTCGTTATGGCAGCCTAATGAACCTTTGCCGTCCATGCCGCCATGTTTGCCGCTGGCAGAAAGAATATTTTACATTTTTACGAGAACCAGGTGATTTCAAAAGCATTCCGGGTTTGTGAAGCCGCTTTCAGTTACGTTTTGATTTCGCAGTTCAGTTTTGCTTACAATAACCACGGTAATTCCGTCTTCATACAAACGGTCGGAAAGCGAATCATACCTACGCGCCTCGGAGTCCGGTATGCTCTGGTATGCTAGTCAGTCGCGGCGCGTCGTAGCGACGAACGAACGTGTGAATATGTAACTATAATTATAGTAAGCGTGCTATTTACGTTTTTAGGGTTCCTCGTTTTACTACGAAACCTTTAAAACATCAAAAAACACAATATGTATTTTTATTTAACACTTAACTTCTTTTTAGGGTTCCGTACCCAAAGGGTAAAAAAGGACCCTATTACTAAGACGCCGCTGTTTGTCTGTCCGTATGTATCTCATGAACCGTAATAGCTAGAACGTTGAAATTTTCACAGATGACGTATTTCTGTTGCCGCTATAACAACAAATACTAAAAATTGAAAAAAATAATTTTTGAGGCAGCATACCATACAAAAATCCTGAATCTTTAGCCGTTTTTCGCTCGATATTAATAACGGTGACAGGTAGACGCTTGAAATATTCACAGAATATTTAGTTAAATATGCACTTTAAAAATAAAAAAATAAAATAAAATAAATATTTAATCCCATACAAGAAACGCTATTTTTTGCTTGATATTAATAACGGCAACAGGAAAATGCTTGTAATATTCACATACGAGTAATATTAAGTTGTATAATCCCAACAAAAATAAAATATCTTAAAGGAGGCTTCCATTTGGTACGGAACCCTTCGTGCGCGAGTCCGAGTCGCACTTAGCCGATTATTTCATTTACAGCAAAATTCTTATATGTAATAAATATAATAATTTTACATCATAATACTAGTAGATGTAACTAGAAGAAACTCAAGTAGGGCATGTGTAAGTAGATGAAATTAAAAACTGAAGGCGGGCAGCCCTAACGCGTGAGACGTTCTGCGTGGCCACGTGGCGCTGTAGATATATTTCAAGGACAGGGCCGAGTCACTACATTGTTAGATATCATTACCGTGCAATTTTATTTTAAGGACAATGCTATGTGATGCTGTGTTGTAAAGTTTTCCTTCTATTTTATCGGGAGCTTAAACGTATTGTTGTAATTTTAATAATGGAACCATTATTGAATGTAGGTTAGTAGGTATGTACCTAGTTATTTTTTCAAGTTGATTGTGTTTATGATGTGAATGTATTGTGATTGGGTTGGAACTGGTATAGTTCACCTGATGGACCGATATAGAGTTGATACTATTTCATAATTATAATAATTATCGTTCATAGTAAAAATTCAGTTAGGTATTTAGGAAGTTCTGTAAGACCTGGCTTTATAACAGTGGAGTGTTTACTGAACTCTCCTATAATCTATATTAAACTTGGGCAACTGTATATTCAAACGAATATTAACGCCAAAACCTAAATTATTAAATCAACTTTCTCAGATATTTGACTACAATAACATTAGCTGCAAAAGTTGCTCTTTCTAACAACATCAACATTAGGTATAGGCCGCGTCACACTAGTTGGCGGATGTAAAGTTAGCTACAAGTTGCGCAATAGGGATTGGAGGATTGCAGGATTGGATATTGCGCAGCTTGTAGCTAACTTCATATCCGCCAACTTGTGTGGCGCGGTCTAGGTATATTCCTGTTATTTTAAGTTGTTTTTGTTGAAGTGAAATATTTTGTACATGACATAGAGTATCTATCTGTGATCTTCAGTAATGGATTTACCAATAGACTGAGTAGGCTGAGGTCTACAGCAGCAGAATTAATAGGGGCGGCAAATTAGTGACTAGCATACATGTTTTGACTTTACAATGGCTAGATCCTCCTTTACCGACATTTCTTGAAAAAAAATAATACAGAAACATGATAGATGAATTGGATCGTCTTGAATTGTAGAAGTCGGTAATGGCAGCAAAATATAGCCACCAGTGGGCTATCCAAAGAGTTCTTCTCTTGTAAATTATGAAAATGTAGTGAATCTAAAACAATTTGCGAAATTTTCAGAGTAAGAGAAGTTTGATAAAACAAGACTGGTGGGCTAATGGAGTTTTAAGTGGGGTTCGCCTTGCTCCAACCTTGGCCATAGGATTTAATTCAAAGCCACGGCGCCAGAACGTTGTTTCGCGGGAAATAGGCGAGTATCTAGTAGATAAGAGAAGAACTCTTTAGTAGATAAGAGAAGAACTAGATAGCCCACTGGTGGCAAATGTATAAATTCGCCAATGTTTATCCATCTCTCAGGTCTAGCTACTCGCCTATATCCCTCGAAACAACGTTCTGGAGCCGTGGCTTTGAATTAAATCCTATGGCCAAGGTTGGAGCAAGGCGAACCCCACTTAAAACCCCATTAGCCCACCAGTCCTGTTTTATCAAACTTCTCTTACTCTGAAAATTACGCAAATTGTTTTGGATTCACTACTTTATCATTATCAGCTTTTGACATGAACTTCTCTACAGGGTTATCTGCTAACCCTGTACTACGCCGAAAGGGGCTGACTAAGACCATCATTAAGAACAACTTTTATTATGGGGCCAACTCAACATTCGAGAAGAAACAATCAGCTGTTCCACACAAAATTGCAACTCGGAATCGACGAAATGTATGTAACAGCTGATTTTATTTTCTCGAATTTCGAGTTGGCCCCGTAGTAAATGTTGTTCGTAATGATGGTCTTAATCACCCCCTTTCGTCTTAGTACACCAGTTCTGGATAACCCTGTATATTTATGCTATTCACGTTGGTTGTTGTTCTTCATTCCTATATAAAGCTCGCGCCAAGTACCTACCTTTTTTTTTTTATTCCATATAGGTTTGCGTTTGACTACATACTGCCTGATGTTGAGCAGATATGCGGTCTAGGATGTAGCACGCTTACCTAGAAGATACCTATTTACTCGGGATCGAAGACGCCCACATTGTACTTTAGCGGGAAGACAGACCCAGGCAAAGCGTTCCACATTCTGGCTGTTCGTATGAGGAATGAGGACTCGAAACGCTTGGTTCTAACCTAAAACTAAGTTGGCGCAAATCTAGTACCTACACAGCAAAGCAAATTTGTCGAGTCAAAACTGAGACACGCTCAGCTCGTTCGCTCAGTCAAATATAAAACTAGTACTAGTAGGATGGGTGGCCACGGGTGGCATTTTCCAACTAAACGCTACCGTGGCTCGGATGACTCGTTAAATTGTATGTCCCGATTGTTTTTAATCTTAGCCGTGTCAGAGGCCTTCAGGCGGCTCAAAAACTCTGACACCAGGGCTAGCTACCCGGCCTATAAGAACATACTATTGCAAGGCGAAATAATCAACTTCACCAGCAAGGTGATTCTGCATGAAAACGTGCGCGTAGTGTTCTAAGTTTGGTTTAAAAATTTTACGTTAAAAAAAACATTTTTCCATACGAAATTCGCGGCAAAAAGAAAAATACTTAACGAGTTACGACGCGTTATTTACTACGAAAAAGAGGGGTTGGTATGACTTTATATGTAAACTGCAGTAGTTTCCGTGTGGCTTCATACATTTTCATTTTACTTTCATGCTTCTTATATCGCATACCTGGCAGAAACAACAAGATCTAATAAAAATGTATGGAGCCACGCAATAACAATAATATGGAAACTCATACAAAGGTTTTATTCGATTTTACAAAATAAAACCTCTTTCTGAAGTCCTTAAATGTTCTAAGTTGAGAAATTTTCTTACGAATTAGACGTTACAAATTTAAATCACTTTACTCCCTAGGGAGTTTCATACAACATTATTGACCTGCTATAGCCCTCGAGATTGTGTTAAGATAATAATGACTCGTTTTACGTTGAGATTGTACGACATATATAATGAGTCATTTTCGATCAGGTGGGATGAAAAGTAATTTTTGTTACATCATATTAATAGTTCGAGTTTCTAAAATGTACGAGTACTTCCCTCAGGTTTAGCTATGCGTCTATTCTCGAAACAACGTTACGGTGTCGCGAGCTAAAATGAAATATTATGGCCAAGGTCGGGGGTCCGGCGAACCCCACTTAAAATCCCATTATCCCTCGAGTCCTGTTTAATCAAACTCCTAATACGCATCTCTGGGTACATAAGGCCGAGAGTTTCACATTTTTGGTACTTTTGTTAGTAGGTGTCTTTATAAACATTTCAAATTACATTTGAAATGTTCCTCATAGACACAGCATAATGCTGGTATCCACTCTATAATGAGGTATACTTTTTTTGGGTTCCGTACCCAAAGGGTAAAAACGGGACCCTATTACTAAGACTCCGCTGTCTGTCTGTCACCAGGCTGTATCTCATGAACCGTTATACTCGTAGGTAGAAAACTGAAATTTTCATAGATGTTTTTCTGTTGCCGCTATAACAACAAACACTAAAAATAGAATAAAATTAATATTTAAGGATGCTCCCATAAAACAAATCTGATGTTTTAACCGTTTTTCGCTCGTTATTAATAATGATAACAGGTAGATGCTTGAAATATTCACAGAATTTTTAATTGTACATTCACTTCAATAATATATAATTAAATTAAAATAAAATAAGTATTTAAGGGGGGTTCCCAGAACCCTTCGTGCGCGAGTCCGTTTCGTACTTGGCCGATTTACAAAATCCAGAGCCTTTATAAAACAAAAATAGATTATAAAAAAAAATAGAAAAATAGTGAAAAATAGATTAGATTTCAAGTATTCAATGTCTGGCAATATGTATAGGTATATCTTGCTTGTATTTTTATCACAATCTTAGCACATAATATAGAGGTGATGCTGAATTCGTGTGACGTTGAAACCTACTGCAGTCTCTGCGAGCTATAGTACGAGTACCCATGTTTAGTTCCATTTAAGTTATACGTGTACTCCAGGCATTATTAACTTTATTTTGTGGTTAGAACTTGTGACTTAAGTTACACAGGTCCCCGAAATGTGGTGAAATGCGCAGGGAATACTGGCTTCATAGTTGTACCTCATTAAATATGAACTCTGGACTTCTAAATAGGCTTAGGGCTTCGTCTTCACATAAATTCTGCATGATGAAGACTTGGTGAAGCTAGGGCCCTTTCTGACCTTGTTATGCCGTGGTGACTTTGTGGTAGTAACCCTCGTCTTACAATAGGCTATTTGACAACATTGAAAATATACTATTGATTGTGATTTATCCATACAGATAATAGCCTGAAAAAGACATACTTCACTTTACTTAAACTAAAGTATGTCCAATTTTCGCAAATCGAACGATTTAAAAATAGATACGATATTTTTTTGATATTTTGTCTGTGACGTAAACGCTCTAAGAACAGCGGCAACTCTGGTGACGTCACGTGCTAGTAAACGAGAATTTCTCGATTGCCTGTTGTTTGTGAAATTTGTGTTTTGTGATTTCGGAGTAACATTATTGGATCTGTAAGTTACTTTAAAAGTATTTTTTGTCAATTTTTAGATGTGAACTAGCATATTTACTAGTATTAACTAACGTTATTTACTAGTGAGTGACGTCAAAGACCAGCGCCATTACAGAATGTCGTTTTGGCGGGATCTTGAATATCTATTCTTTAATATTTATTTTCATTGTTAATACAGTAGATCTGTCGGAAATATAAATGTAGTGTGCTAATTATGTACTAACGAATAATTTAAAACGTTTTCTAAAAACTAGTCAAATAGCCTATTGTGCTGAGGTCGACGGTTTAAATCCCACCCCGTACTAATATAATGACTTGTTTAGGACTTTCGAATGTATAGGTTTCTACACAGCAGTTTAGTCAGCCAGTAGGCTCACGAAGGAAAATATCATAAGACAATCTGCATACATCCGTAGAAGAAATTCGATGGCTTATGTGAATCCACAGAATACAACACAATACAAATCTTGAATACAATTTGGATAGCTGAACACAATTATAAGCAATTATTTATCAGCACTCGGTTATGAATACCACTTGTTGTGTACACATTAAACACTCGCTCCACCCTATCGCTTCCATTTCTTCTCGGAAAGAGTAAAATAGTAGGCCACAGACTCGAGCAAGTTATTCTTATTTAAGCATCTAAGCTCCACCGAAACGGAGCTGTTGCCACGTGGAGCGTTATACTCCGAGAGTCTTTTCATCATAATCATCCACAGCCTTAATTAATCCCACTGCTGAGGATAAACGTCTCTCTTGCTATGTCACCTGCCTTGATCGACTGCCTCGGCCATCACTCTGTCACAGCAAAAATGGCTTTTACAATGGACTTACGGGCTCTCTCCTCCGTTCCGTTCCTCAGCTCCGTTCCGCTCCACCTTTGGTGGAGTTTAGGCCGTACTCGGATATTTCCTGCCATGTATTTATTCAATCATCAAATAACATGAGGATGGATTCTGACAAACAAATATTACGCTTTTATTCACTCTTTTCAGCTATCGAGCACTGAACAATTATTCTTTTTATGAAAGCTTTATCGAGTCCACATTCCTTTTTTATTTTTCTCTTAGATATTCGTCAGTGCTTCAAACAAAATGTCTCCATGTCGTACCAAACTGATTTTAATCAAGGTTCGCATAGTGTGATTGTTACTGTTGCGGGCCGCGGAAAATGTAAATAACTCTTTTCAGCTATCGAGCACACTGAACAATTATTCTTTTTATGAAACCTTTATCGAGTCCACATTCCTTTTGTATTTTTCTCTTAGATATTCGTCAGTGCTTCAAACAAAATGTCTCTATGTCGTACCAAACTGATTTTAATCAAGGTTCGCATGGTGTGATTGTTACTGTTGCGGGCCGCGGAAAATGTAAATAAATAATGCTTCAACTTTAATCTGACTGGGTTTATAAACCCAAACGAGAAAAACTATGAAAATATAAAATAAATCTTTTGATGTGAAATGAAATTTCGTTTATTCGGCGCTAGCGTTACATAAATTAAAACAGACATGAAAAATGCAAATTTAAAATGAGAAAACTAATTCTGAAAAGAACTCATGTCAGCATTAATGCTAAGTGCATGAAGGTACCAAACAATTAGCGCTGTTTTTAAACGATCCTATCTTGGCCAAAGGAACCAGTCATGGTTGAACATTATTTCACAGAGTCATATTACCAGACTACAATATTATAACTCCGCCACTTATGCATTTGAGAAAAAATGAGATACATTTTAAATTAGGTAGGTTTTTTGAATCAGCACGATAGGTACATCACTATATCTATTCTTGCGTTAGCATATTAAGACTAATGGGGAAAAACAAGGTATATCAAAATTTAAAAAATTCAGTGTGATAATAGGCACAATTTTAGCGGTGCCATTGTAATTATAATAACAATTAAGGGTAGCCCTGTTTCTCTTTCACTATATGTATTTGATAGAGAGAACACTATTTTACGATCGCGTCTTTAAAATTGGGCCTATCATCACTCTGAAATTTATAAAAACTTGAAATTCCTTGTGTTTTCCTGTATTCTTCATTTAAAGTTGATACATTTTCTTATAAATTTATTTTATTCAAACCTTGAACTCGAAATTGTCGATCGGCCCAAAAGTTGAGCATACTTTCCTTAACATATTCGGGACAATACATGGTCTTATAAAAAGAATACTTGATATGTTCTCGTTTGAATAACATTATTCTCTGTTCAGTGGGCTCGCTATCGTAACAAAAACATTGATTATTTATTATGTATTTATATGTGTATCCTGTGTATGTAAGGCAAGTTTTACCAAAGAAGGAGGGTCATTTAAGTTCAACTAGTGTACTTGTCCATCAGTATGTATGTCTATAGATCTGTGGCGTCGTAGCTTCTACATAAAAACAGGAACCGATTTTGAACTCTATTTCCTGTTTGTAAGCTAGGTGACTTAGTTACGTTTATGTTAAGAAAACTGTGTAATTAATGACTTTTAAAACATATTTATTGATTTAAAAAAAATTAACATCCTCCTTTTGAAATTTATTTAAGACAAATCAAATTAGAAAATTAGAACCTGGACACGATTAGCACCGGACCGTGACAAATGGCACCGTAAGAGAGAGGACTATACCCAACAGTGGAATAGAGAAGGCTGCGGATTATGATGATAAAATCAAATTTATTTATTTCCAAAAAGAAATGTAGACTAATACAAAAATAGTCTCGTCGAATTGGTAATATATACTTAAGGTTGCAAAACAAACAAACAATAACACTTTATTAGACAACCACATCACATAAAAAACAAATGACAGGGACAAAACAAAACAATTTATAGTTTTCTAACTGGCGGCCTTATCGCTTTAAGCGATTTCTTCCAGGCAACCAATAAAGTATGCTTAAAGCATGGATTTTCAGGCGAGTTTGTGCTCAAACTCTTAATGTAAATATAGTAAAACCACGACCAACATCGCATCACTACCATGTCATAGATATTATATATTCACTCAATACCACATTTAAAGCTTCTGTTCATTTCCATCAGTACAACACGACCTCGGCGAGAGAGATAACCGCTGAATATTTCATTCTACGATCAGACCATAAACTAGTAGAAACCTAACGCTGGAAAATGGTTGACTGAATACTCACCGCCAATAATAAAGCGTATGTACGGAACTACGGAACTGCGAATCGGTTTGAGATTCGTACCGACAGGGAATGGAACAGTCTGCCAGCTTTCCTGTTTCTTAAGAGATAAGCTTTTTAAGATCATAGCAAGCTCGATTACAGAGGCGCCATCGTAATTATATTAGCTAAATAGCATAGTTCTGTTTCTTTATCACTTTAGACATTCGATAGAGAGAACGCTTTTTACGTTGCTATTAAATTTACGCTGGCGCCTCTGTAATCGGGCTTAGTGAATAGGTATCTTCTAAGATCATAGTGAATCTTCTTCATCATCTTCTAGGTCTGCGTGCTTCATCTTTGACAACAACGTCGGTTACCATCGGGCGGGTTAAACAATAAATTAAAAATCGTTAAGAATATTTTTTGAATTTTTAATACCATAAATTAATTCAACAATCTTAAGAGTTCTCGAATGGAGACAGGTGCAGCGTAGGACACCGATAAGGTGGATTGATGATCTAATCAATACTAGATCAATATGAAAGAATATGCGGCGCTGACTATAATGAGGTCTTGTTTCGTATTTTCAAATATATATTTTTTATAATTCATATAGGTTTGCATTTGACTGCACACTGCCTGATTTTAAGCAGATACGCAGTTTAGGGTGTAACACGCTTACCTAGAAGATACCGATTTACTCGGGATTTAAAGACGCCCACATTGGTACTTTAGCGGGAAGACGGACTCAGGCAAAGCGTTCCATATTCTGGCGGTTCGTATGAGGAATGTGGACTCAAAACGCTTGATTCTAACGCGCGGGATGTCCACCATAAAAGGGTGGCGCTTTGGTCGCGTCTGTCTAGCCGTACGATAGAAGAAAGGGCCAGGCCAAATTCTGCAACTCCTGGGCGCACTCACCGAAGTGAACCATTACAAAAAAAAAACGGTTTGTCTCTGTGCCTATTTTGACTCTTTCAAGATATCTAAAACGACTAAGTTATACCTCTGATTACTCCAATTCTACAATAAAGTGGTTCTCTATCCGCTCGTAGCAACAGTTACGCCGTAGCTGGGAGCTACGGAGCTACGCAGTAGTGGCCGTTTGCGCAAGCGGTATCGCCGCGGCGGCAGCGATTGAATCGATGGTTATGTCGATTAGCTCATTCGATTTTTAAGAGTTTATCTTAGACTAGCGACATGCACAGGTGTATAATACATATAAAACTTACTTTGAATCACTCCATCTATTTAAAAAAAAACCGCATCAATATCCATTGCGTAGTTTGAAAGATAAAAGCATACAAAGGGACAGAAACACACTATTACTAGAACAGAAGGACACAATATCATTACATAGTATAAAACAAATTTGTTTTTGTTTTATAATATGTAGTGATATTGTACAGACTGCTGCTATGGTTGCCATGCCACAGGCTGCAGTTGGTGGAGTAACTTTAAATGAAACTCTGCTGCACTATATTGGCGTATATTTTGTTCTTTACACTTGTAATGCTTCTTAGCTACTCAATCTTATGAACTATCTTAATCTAAAAGATAAACTAAACATTTCCGTTGTTGGAGCACGCACGCACGTTGTACACATGTATTGTGGAAGATACGGAAATGATATCATGTACGGTTGAGACCGTACAGATACTAAGAGTTACTATCAAAATTCATCAGGGATTTTAAGACTTTTCTAGACTCGTGATAATGGCGCCGCGCAATTTTCTTTTTGCCAGAATTATCTAAGAGACGGCTGAAATTATTAATGTAAGGGCGGTTTCAGACTAGCGTTTCATACGCGCGTATAAGCTCGTTTTTGAAAGCGCATGTAGGCGCATATAGGCGCGCATTTTGGCACACACGCAACTCGTACGAGCGTTAACGCACTTCTAAGCTCGCATAAACATGTATAATGACACGACACCACTACCGGTACGAGTAAACACGCCGAAATCTGCCCATTTACGCGAGTCCGGTTTTGTAGCGCGTAATGCCGCGCGTTTTGGCGCGTATGCCGAAACGTCCGTATACGCGCAAAAAATACGCTAATCTGAAACCACTCTTACATAAATTTTTAATGTTAGTATAATGATTTCATCTATTCGCTACCCCGGGGGTAATTCTTCACCAGAAAACGAAATGAGATATTTTCCAGCGAGTAGTTACATGAGATAATAATATTTTACATTCATTTTCGGGAGAAACTTTAAATTGTCTGGTCTTGACACGGTTATCAAATGCTTTTTGACTTGACGTGACGACCATTGTGGTCTTGTTGCTGGGAGATTTTTCACGTAATTTATGTATTGGGATGTAGGTACTAAATGCATGGGAATAGTAACCATAAACATAGATTTTCTCTTAATTGCAATTGCAATCGCTCCGTCTTTTACCTCCATAAAACTATCATTTATCCAACTGGAAAAGATCGCTATTAGAGATAAGACCGTCAATTGTTACACGAGCTTTAAGTTTTATTCTCCTGTATGTTTATTTTTTAATAATGTATCGGTGTGAACATTAAAGATCGACGAGATCGATGAATGAAGAATTTAAATGTCTATACTAGATCTGGATATTACTTGTTGTTTTTGTCTTTGCTTACGTATTTCTATTGTCTACGTTCGACAAACAATTCAATGGTTCTGATATCATCAATTGCCATTAAATAATGCATAATGATGATAAATAATAGTATAGTAGAGACTAGACTAAATTAATAACGACTAGGATTTTCACCGAAATTTTAGTTGTGTTAAAGTTTTAAAAGGCATAAAACAGTTAAATAGCAAAATTTGAGTAACAGTTCATTCTCTCTTCGGCAACAGATAGATAAAACGAAATTAAGTGAACAATCCCAATAAAAGATCCGACCATAACACAAAGTTAATACACTTACGGGAGGTTGCATTCTCGCTCCATGTGAGGCGACAGTCGCGTCATCCACAGAAGGAAATGTTATCTGGCAATGCGCTTTGATATTATACGCCTGTATGCGTTACTAGAGGTTTGAGGGAGAAGCGACGAGCGAGTTACAAGCTACGAATTCTGAAATAAATATAACTAGGGACCCGCCCCGGCTTTGCACAGGTGTATTATACGTATAAACCTTCCTCTTGAATCACTATATCTATTAAAAAAAATGCGTCAAAATCCGTTGCGTAGTTTTAAAGATATAAGCATACATAGAGACAGACAGAGCGAAGCGACTTTGTTTTATACTATGTAGTGATTAGTCCGTTGATTGAAAATTATATTTTAATAAGTCCGTTACTTTTTAGGGTTTCGTACCCAAAGGGAAAAACGGGACCCTATTACTAAGACTTCGATGTCCGTCTGTCCGTCTGTCTGTCTGTCACCGGGCTGTATCTCATGAACCATGATAGCTAGGCAGCTGAAATTTTCACAGATGATGTATTTCTGTTGCCGTTATAACAACAAATATTAGAAACAAAATAAAATAAATATTTAAGGGGGGCTCCCATACCTGAAATTTTAGACGTTTTTCGCTCTATATTAATAATGGTAACAGGTAGATGCTTGAAATTTTCACAGAATATTTAGTTTTATATTCACTTCAATAGTAAGTAATAAAATTAAAATAAAATAAATATTTAAGGGGGGCTCCCATACAGTACGGAACCCTCCGTGCGCGAGTCCGACTCGTACTTGGCCGATTATTTATACATGTGGTGAGTGCGTCGGTGTTGCGCCGCCATAGTTCGACTGACGAGCCAAGGCGTAGTTTCCGTGTACGTTTAGGTATATGCCGGCACAAGTGAGGCCGGCAAAACTACGCCAGCCGGCCTCCATTTTCGTCTGCCTCGGTGGCTCAGTGGTTAGACCCTGACTTCAGGTTCAAAGAGGCGTGGGTTCGATCCCCACCCAGGGCAAGTATTCATGTGATGTGATGTGATGAACATAGGTGTTTGCTCTGTGTCTGGGTGTTATTTAGTTACTATCTATATAAGTATGTATTTAAAAATATGTATATTTAGTATATCAGTTACTGGCAGCCATACGACTATTACAAGCTTTGCTTAGTTTGAGGTTAGAGACTGTGAGTAAGATTTCCTCAAATATTTATTTATTTATATCGTCCATCGGTAAACGTCTTACGCTTTACATAGTCTCCTTTCAAGAACTTTGTAATGCCATTGACCACTAGATCTAATGATCGTATGCAGTGTAACTGTAACATGCTGAATCGATAGACTGTGTATGTAGGTAACTTTTTATCTCATGTAATTTTATGCGTGGCTGTACCATAAGAAATACGTAATACTGATAAAACTGATGCGGCGAATTGTTCATTATAAACGTGGTCCGAAACGACTTCTTCCTACATCTTCCTCGCCATTTGCCCCTCGGGACGAATTTTACGCATCCACAGCCCACTTTAGTTCGCCTACGGAACATCTTATCCTTGTTTCTTTGTCAAGTGGCGACTCAAAAAGCAATAGTGTTTTTCGTTCAGAATGCTGCTGACAAGTACGTTTTCTAGTACAGACAGCGTCCGCTCGTATATTGTGCCACACGCTCGTGTCACGTTGTGTCGTGTCGAGTCACAGCTAGACACAAAGGTGCTCATACCATTAGCACTAATGCTCACGATCCCGCTCACGTTTGACCTGACTGCTTGTCACTTATACATTTTTCGTTTGATATAAATGCTGGAATATATCGTATTGATTTTGGGAATTGTACGTTTAGATATCATTTTCTTACGTGTGAAAAATAGACATATATTCGTAACCATAAGTCTGTCTCATTTTGACTCGTCGATAAAATAATGTCGTGTTGCGTATACAATACAAATACAAAAATATTTATTACCATAAAATATGTACAGATCCAGATTAACAATAGTCCCCGCACTAGGGCTAGCCTGTATCGCGGGAAACTGAGGCCGATTACTTGAATATGTACTATTAATTTAGACTACGCGATTACAAATTTCATGATCAACGAAAGGTAACACAGCGAAATATATATAAATGTGTGTGTGTTTGTGCTACTGTACTGTACCAGCCTTTTTAATAGACCACTGCAGGACGTAGGCCTACATCCACGAAGGGCGATTCTGCCATATCCACCACGAAGCCTGCACGATCCAGTGCAGGTTGGTGGATTCACACACGCCATCAAATTTCTTCTACGGACGTACGCAGGTTGCCTCACGATCTTTTCCTTCAGCGAAAAACCAGTGGTGTGAAAAGTGGTGTGCGTATGCTAGCCCCGCTGGTAACACAATACTCTGTTAAGCCTCCTGAAGGCCTCTGCCATTACATTGAGTTATGCGTTTGTAATTAACCCTGTAGTCGTTTCGCTGATACACTCCAACGCCAAAGCACCTATATCTGTTTCTCTTTTTATTTCATAAGATTCCACGAAGTCATACACATTGTTAGAGCTTACAGCGGGTTACGAGCACTGAAACAACGCGGCGCTCGGTAAACATGCCTTGAACTCGGCATTGAGTGCTCGCGAGCGTACTATCACACCCTTAACTGTTATATTTGAACCTTATAGACGCTTCATATATAGGTACATAGACCATACAATCTACTTGTCTAGGATTTTCATGGAGCGTTATTTTGCCATAAATAAGTACGTCTGACAGATCCTTTGACAAATGCAAAAGTAACATAAATAGAAACATTTCTATTTCAGATGTTTTGACGTGATAACATCTTAAAAATTGATAAACGCCGGCTGAACGCACGAAAAAGTGTCACGTTCCGCCCGAGCCGAGCGTGCAAGCGAGAGCGCGGCACAAGCGATAGAGATGTACAATCGGCTTAAGCGTTTGGCTTGTTTCAATTGTTGATTCAACAATATTTTCTTGTGACGTAATCACGTAAAATTATCATCCGTAAACTGAATTTACAGACCAATCTTTTAATTCATAACATTCCGCGAAAATATATACATTGTTACAGCGGGTTACGAGCAATAAAACAACGCGGCGCTCGGTAAACATGCCTTGAACCCGGAATTGAGTGCTCGCGAGCGTACTATCACACTCTTAACTGTTATGTTTGAACCTTAGAGACGCCTCATATACATAGACCTTACGATCTACCTGTCCAGGATTTTCATGCAGCCTTATTTTGCCATAAGTACAACGTCTGACAGATCCTTTGACAAATGCAAAAGTAACATTAAATAGAGAAACCTTTCTATAGATGTTTAGACGTGATAACGTCTTATAAATTGATGAACGCCGGCTGTACGCACGAAAAAGTGTCACGTTCCGCCCGAGCCGACCGTGCATGCGAGAGCGCGGCACAAGCGATAGAGATGTACAATCGGCTTAAGCGTTTGGCTTGTTTCAATTGTTGATTCTACAATATTTTCTTATGACGTAATCACGTAAAATTATCATCCGTAAACTGAATTTACAGACTAATCTTTTAATTCATAACATTCCGCGAACAAATACACATTGTTACAGCGGGTTACGAGCAATAAAACAACGCGGCGCTCGGTAAACATGCCTTGAACCCGCCATTGAGTGCTCGCGAGCGTACTCTCACACTCTTAACTGTTATGTTTGAACCTTGGAGACGCCCCATATACATAGACCATAGATCTACTCGCCAGTATTTTCATGGAGCCTTATTTTGCTATTCAAAGTCTAAAAGATCCTTTCACAAATGTTAAAGTAACATAATACCCTTCTATAGGTTTTTGAATTACTTACAATACACATTTATAGCTAAAACAGTCTCGATCACATCAGTGCGTTTGGTACCTTTGTGATTATTAAATGACTTGTAACTATGTTACCAATACTATATGTGTTTGTATTCGTAAACGAAAATTTTAGTAGTTTCCGTGTATCTCCATACATGTTTGTGCAGCGCCCCTGTGTATCAAGTTTCGTTGCAAAATACAACCTGTACGGGAGAAGCAACATCTCAACTCAACTAATATCGGGACAGGGGCATTATTTTTCAAAAATAATGTCCTGCATTATTTTTCAACTTCGAATGCCTGGGAACGTATACGGAACTTTGACAGATTTTATGAAAACACTCTATAAGTCTATGAAAGTTGCTAATACACCGTACAAGTTCCGTATACGACCAAACGGTGCGATGTTGAAAAATCCGGCCCCATGTAAAAGAAATGTCAGCCAACTCGACAGCACTGATGTTCGTTTCCTCGGTCAAATAGAATCAGGAAGTATTTTCTAAAAAATTACGTAAATGGGATAATTTTATTAGTTGTCGCGTGAAAAGAGCATAGATGGACAGACCAGACGTTGACCTATATAATTTGAATGTGTTATATTAAGGTGTCTTAATTAATGAGGTTGACTGTACTACGCTGTTTATTTTGCCAGCTGATCTAGAATACATTGTCTGTGAAAATAACTTTACGCGTCTTGATGTTAACGCTCATGACGTCACAGGTCGCGGTTGCGGCGCCTATCAATTAATCTGTAGTCGCTGGCAGGAAATTATGCGTTAATATATATTATTACAAGTAGGTATATTATTTTCTTCTTAGAGTTTCAACGAGAAGGTTTGCAGCTATAACAATCGTACCTGGGCGAATTCGGGACGGGCAGCTAGTAACCTATAAGAAAACGCTAATAAACAAAGATGTACCTAACAAGTCCCAGGAGTTTTGGCGGAAACGCGGAATTATCATGTCGCCTCATTGTATTACTTTGTTAAACTTTTGATTTTATCAGTGATAATTAGTGAAAAATTGTGGTATTTCGTTGATTATGAGCTGATTTACGTGCATGAGTGTAGGCAATGTGACGTGTCATGTTGTTCCATGTTGTTCCCAAAACTGCATAGACGCCTCTAGTAAAGTCTCCACTGCTTTACTGAGGTATGACTTAGACTATATTTGGACTTGACCACTACTTTATTGGATTATGACGTGACTATGACAGTGACTATTTTAATAAAAAAAATATTAAAACTTAATACTCGACACTGGCAAATGCACAAAAATGCGACGCCAAAACTAAAAAGAAAAAGAAGAACATGCCCAGTCATTCCAAAGCCCAGCTTACCTGTCACTGTTAAAAAATACTCTTGATCCAACTTTAAGAAGATAAAAACTTCCCCCAGCCCACATCTTATTACTGTATCTACAGCGCCGTCTGTCTTCTAACCAAATTAAGAATCAGTGCTCAAGTTGGGAACTTGTCTCAAACTTTGAGAATTAATCGCGATTTCAAACTTTTCGTTGGCGCTTGAAAAGAATTAATGATCCTTGAAATTGAAACAAGGTTTCGATGGGATTGGCGGACTGCGCCATTATGTGTCTTGTTTTGTTTGTTGGGTTTCGTAGTAAATGTAGCCTAAATGTAGTGTTATTATTATGGCTATTACAAGAAATAAGAATAATTATTATTTTTCGCAAAAAATGGCAAAACCGCTTTCCATCGTGTACAAAATTCGAATATTTCGCTAGAATTGTCGACATTATTGTTGGTTTTTTCAAAAACGGCTTAGTCGATTTCTGTAAAATTTAAATGGGACCACCTTGGGAGTATCCTATTTCGAACTAAAAAAGAATTTTTCGATTCGGTTCAGAATTGGCGAAATTATCGATGTACATACACAAAAAAAATACATACACGCGAACATAGAACCTCCTCATTTTTAGAAGTCGGTTATAAATTTAATAAATAGTCTTTCATCCAAGAAACGTGTTTTTATCGACTTCAAAAAAGGTGACTCTCACTCAATTAAATTTTATTTTTTACTAGCTGCCCGTCCCGACTTCGTCCGGGTACGATTGGCTAAAGGATTTTTTTTAAGGATATTTTTTTTTGAAAATACAATATAGCCTATGTTCACCGGGGATTTTTCAATTCAGTTCAGTAGTTTCGGAGCCTATTCGATGCAAACAAACAATCAAATCTTTCCTCTGTATAATGTTGGTATTGATTGACAGGTCATATTTTGTTTCTTTTTGTTAATTTAGATTTACGGTAGTAACACGGGTAATTTATTTTATCTACACTAATTTTGTAACATTCTACTTATGTTTCCAATACTTGACTTATAATGACTACTGTTATAGCGCAGACAACAAAACACTCAATTTAAGTAATTTCACATGATGTTATAATATCCACATCGATATCGTAAAATCTCATTATAACATCAATAAAAAGCTACCAATTAACCTGGCGAGCCTTATGTCAAAATCCTCATACAAGTTGTATAAAATTTTGATATTAGGCTGGCTATTGAAAACAGTTGGGATATACGTGAAAACTTCGTCGAAACTACTAAACTTACATACACAAAACTCTTTGGTAAGATCTTGTGCCAATGAAATAAAAAAAGAACAGCGCGCGCTCGCTCCTGATTGGCCATGCGCGCGCAGCATAGATCATTGGTTAGATTTTAATGGCGCCAAGTTCACTGTGACAATACACGTACGCGTGAATTTAATGTTTCGCAATATGTTTTATTTTTATTTTTATTAGTGAAGATAAAGTAGTGTATGCAACTGCATATAACACGGGTATTAAAACACGAGTGTGAGTTTATGAAACGAGCGCAGCGAGTTTCATAATAGTAACGAGTGTTTTAATACCCGTGTTTTTTTATTTCATTGGCACAAGAAACTCTTCATTATAAGACAATTGCATAAACTACTATTATTGCTCTAACAACTTTCAACTGCAGTAGTAACAACGGTAATTCATTTACCGTTTTTACTACTGGTAGTAAGATTGGTAGTAACACTGGTAATAAACCTGATGTGGTTACCTTGTAATTTTTATCGATGTGAACCTATTTTGATGGCTCTTTTTTGTTTCAAAGTTGCTACTTCTTATGTGGTATTATTTAAATGAGTCTCCTGATGAAAATCTGACCTGTAGTTTTTGTCGTTGACTCAAATGTTATTGTTGTTTTTAAACTTTCGCGATTCGAACACATTATTATTATACACTACGGGACTAATCGCGCACTAAAATTACTAGATAAATAAATACCTTATCATCCCGAAGTTTCGACCGAGTTGCATCGATCGTGGTCACGGGATGATAAGGTGTTTATTTATCTCGTAAGTAATTTTAGTGCGCGATTTGTCCCGTAGTATTAATAATTTATTCATTTCTTCTACGCGCTATCTCCTATATTACCGTTAAAATGTTAAAATATGTAGTAGTACTATAAGGAAGATATGGACTAATGTGTGGTACAGAACCCTGCGCATTCGAGTTCGACTCACAGTTGACCTTTCATATTTTGTAACTTTCGAGCAATTATCTACAGAGCCACAGCCCATAAGTGAAAGTAGTAAAAAAATGTCCAGCAGTGTCATACGAGTACATACCGACTTAGACATACCGACTTATATTTACATTAAATAAAACACAATAACCCGTTTTCTCGAATCTCGACTTTACGTCACCTAATTAGTGCTTGTAACCGAGCACTTTGGCATCGCGCGTCGTTGTAGTCGGTTTGCAATCACCTTACGACTAACTAAAAAGCCTGCCCACTACGTAGCTTGGGCAGGGTTTTGGCTCACTGACACTTTTTTGCACGATTGTGACACTATAGATATTTGCTCGAAGTTTGTAACCTACAATTTAGTTTGCGCTCAATATCCGGTCAATCTCTTTGTATCATCGTTACAATATAGTTTTTAATAAAAGTTTATTAGCTCCGCGTTAAATTGTACTAAATATTCCAACTTCATAAAACAAAGTCCGGATATTGCCAACATAAAATGTATCTTATGATGTCGTGATAAAGTTAATAACGAGTTTTAGTTGGAGCTTCCTCTCAAACCAATTTAGTTGTTTTGAACGTAAACTAGTAGTTAACAATGGGTGCAAGTTAAACAATCAGCAGTTTTGTTCCGTCCCAAAATTTTGGTCAGCAAGATATTAGTTTTGTCAGATTTTTTACGTCTGTCTTAAAGTAAGCAAACTGTTATCAAGAGTTAAGGTGAATCAAACACCTTATTGGACAACACATATTTCATTTCAATGAATAATCTTGTAGAGTAGTAGTTCTCGGTGGTAAAAAAAATCCAATTGGTTTTTCTGATTCTGTTTTACAAATTTCGGGTATGCTTGTACGTATTTAGTAAAAATATGTATTTATTCTTCACAACATAATACTATATAACGACTCCCAGTCCACTCGAAGTAAAAAAGCCGTGGTAGTTTATATATAAGTAGTGACACCCGCCTTACAATCGTGAGGTCGTGGGTTCAAATCCCAGTCCCGTATCAATGAGTTCTTTGGAATTCATGTACGAAATTTCACACCACTGGCTTTTCGATGAAGGAAAACATCGCGAGGCAACCTGCATACGTCCATAGAGGAAATTCGATGGCGTAGGTATGTGAATCCACCAACCCGCACTGGGCCAGCGAGCGTGGTGGATATGGCCCAAACACTCTTCGTAGGTAGGCCTACGTCCTACTACTCGGCCGAAACGTCGGGATGATGAGGTATTTGTTTATCTCGTAATTTTGGTTCGCGATTAGTCTCGTAGTATTAAATAATAACATATAACGAAACTATAAGCTTCGGGTTAGGTACCTCAAACGAAGAATTTAGCTTAGGAAAAGAAATTTTATTGAGGCGAAAATAGCCGATCAGATTAAATACCGTGCCGTTTTTTGCATCCTTGTCCAATTTTTATCGGAAATTTAACTGCAGATGCAAAAGAACATAATTATCCGTTTCATTCAAGACATTTATTGACTTTTAACAAAATGTATATTAAATTAATTAATTAATTATTAAATGTATATTAGGGTGTCCCTTATATGGATAAAAAATATTTTTTCGGATATCGAAATGCATACCCCTTAATTCTTTTTAAACTACCTAAACTTAATCAAATACAAAATTTTACCTTTATATGTCAACATTAACCCGTGCCGACAGAGCCTTGAAGATTTTAAAAATCGTTATCTTTAACGCTTATCGTTGTGTATGTTTAATAAAATTAAATAAAATGTTTATATTGTATAAAATAATAATCGAAGAGAACGTTAGAAAATAGGTGTATTTATTAATCAAAAGAACTTCACAAATCAGCATGGATATTCGCTACAATATTAGTCTTAGTTTGTTCTTCTACTTCATCATCAAAGAGTGATAAAACAGCTATTTCTTCTGACAAGTACCAAAGATGTTGACTAAACTTGCTCAGGGCTGCTTTGGAGATCTCTTTGTTAACAGTTTCATATTCCTTAAGACTTTTTAAAAAGCTCAAATCTTGATTTGGTGCCTTGACCGCCAGACTACATCCAAGCCATGGTTTTACATGTAAAACCGCAATGAATAAACAAATATCTTGAAGGGCTTGTTTATCCTTAGCGCTAATTTTGAACTAAGATTGCAACAAACATATTTTCAAAGAGTAAATGGCTCTAGCCATCCACTTGGCTTGATGCATTGCTCCAGGAGGTCTTATTTTAATCTTTTTCTCATATCTCCTCCTAAGAAAATAATAGATAATTCAATTAGTTCCCGATAATCGTCACGTACAATGGATTTTTGCAGTTCTTGATTATAAAATGTCAACAATTCAATCAATCGTTGTTTTAGAAAAATGTTGTATTACGATGTCGGTGTACTCTTCAATAGCAGCAGGATTAATAGTTTTCCAGTTGTCTCTAAACATTTTGAACATCGGAATGCCAGGGCTATTTGTGATTTAATGGATTTTTGTTTCAAATACACATTTTAAAACCAGTTCGTAAACGTGATGGCGGCAAGCAAAGAATAATAATTCCCTGTCTAGTTTTTGTTCCAAGAGTACACAAGCTCCTTTCAGACGCCCTGTATTAGATGCAGTTGTGTCACAACACATCATTTGTACTTTGTCCTCGAGGTTCCAGTCATGAAGTGCATTTAAAACAGCTTTAGCTTGATCTTGACCGGAAGAGCTTTCCAGTTTGGGCACAGCTAAAAGTTGTTCCTTTTCGCCAAATGAAATAAGAATTGGGAGGCGTTCTTCTTTAGAACTTCTTACGTCGAGTCGTCTAGTCCAGGTAAAAATTTCCCACCCCAGTCAACGGTTACCGTTTCAGACAAATTATTCTGAAAATCTAATTTTATAGCTGCCGCTCTACGAGTATCTTTTCTAATCTGTGTGCGAATGCGTTGAATAGACGATTTATTTATCGGGAACTCGTCACAGCTGAGATCTAGGGCTTCTACGACAGCCTAAAGTATATAGACAGAGTCCCTTATGCTTAATTGACATCTACCTAAAGCGACAACTAACTTAGGAGTGATGAAGTCTTTCCTTCCTCTTTTTGAAGTTGTTACAGAACTTACCATTTGAGATGTCGATGGCAAGGGTTCTTCAATGCTTTCGTCAGAGCTGATAGGTTGATTGGGATTTTCTTGCGTTTCGATAAAATCTGCTGTAGTTAAAGACGACGACAAACTTAAGGAACACACTTGCTCTTGTCTTTTTTTTCTTTTATTTTAATTTTCACTGTCTTGTTCTTTCTTCTTTCTCTGCTAACTTTTTATCTACTCTCGCTAAACATCCTGGACGCCCTGGTTCTCTTTGTTGTTGTAAAAAGATTTTATCTTCTTCTATTTTTATCCATTCCAAAGCATTTGGGTGTGCTATATCGAATAATTTATCTAAATTGTTTTGAAAGTCCTCCTCACGGCGCTTGTAAACATCTTGAGTTTTTTTGAATTTTTTTGTAACTGTCTCCAAGCACAGTGAAGATCCACAAATTTTTTTACACAGTTAGGCACAGCTCTGGTAGGGATTCTACCTTTTTCCCAGAATATAACACACTCTCGAACGGAAAGATTTGCGCTTTCATTAACAGTCAATTTAACTTCGCGAATGTTAAAAAAGAGGACTGCAAGAACTTGACGATTAGACGGTAATTTTGCTCCAGTTATTTGATGGTTCACGTCACCAACTAAGAAAATACTTTTTTTATTGCGTCTTAATTCCACTGCTATTTTTTTTAACATTAATACAATATGTTAATGACGACAGTTACTGTGAACAAATGATAAATACGACGGGTGTGCGACGCTAGTTCGGCGTTACTTGTATAACATGTTTCAATGCAAGTCGGCACGGGTTATCGTTGTTCAAATGAGGTAAAAATGTATTTTCGAGTGTTTTAGGAACATATGAACAAAACTAAGACGTTTGCGTTAAAAAATAAAAACTTTGAAAAATAAGGGACACCCTAATGTATATAGGTTTAGTAGAGCTGAGCAGATATCTGGGTACTTCTCCTCGGCGCGAATGTCAGCGTCACTTGCGTGGCCAATGCTATAATTTTTAACCGACTTCCAAAAGGAGGAGGTTCTATGTTTGTCTGTATGTATTTTTTTAGTATTATGTTATGTTCATCTATAATTCCGCCAATTGTGAACCGAATCGAAAAATTATATTTTAGTTTGAAAGGGTATACTCCCTTTAAATGGGACCAATTTAAATTTTACAGAAATCAGCTGAGCCGTTTTTGATAAATCAACAACAATGGAATCCTTTCGAGCGGTACATTCGAATTTTGTACATGATGGAAGGCGGTTTTACCATTTTTTGCGAAACATAATTATTTCTACATGAATAATTCTTGCAATCAAAATATAAAATGTGCCACTAAAGATACGAGGAGAGGTGTGACAAGGAGAAATAAATGCCTTTCTGCGACCAGCTTTCCATTTCAGTAGTTCCTATGAGCAATTTATTTAGTTATGTTGTAAAAACAACGCACAACATAAACATAAACAGAGTGTTGAACAATGGTCCCCTCGAATTCAATTAACGGTGAAAATGTTTGCCGAAACAACACCCATGTTTGGTTCCGAGCTAAAATTTTACGAGGTTATTGAGAGAAATGTAATGAAATGAACTGTTTTTGTGTGAAATTTAACAACGCGCCGTATATTTTGATATACTTTGCCGAATGTAAATAAGTGCCTATTTGCCCCAAAAATATGTATTGTTTATTTACAGGGAACGAGTATCACTTAGGCTTGACTGAAATATCCCTGCGTGTTGGTGTTTTTATTTTTAGAGTTCCGTACCCAAAGGGTAAAAACGGGACCCTATTACTAAGACTTCGCTGTCTGTCTGTCTGTCTGTCTCCAGGCTGTATCTCATGAACCGTTATAGCTAGAAAGCTGAAATTTTCACAGATAATGTATTCCTGTTACCGCTATAACAACAAATATTAAAAACAGAATAATATTAATAATTAAGGGGGGCTCCCATACAACAAAACCTGATTTATTTTCCGTTTTTCGCTCTATATTAATAATGGTAAAAGGTAGTTGCTTGAAATATTCACAGAATATTTATTTGTAAATTCAATTTAAAAATAAATACTAAAATTAATATAAAATAAATATTTAAGGGGGGCTCCTATACAATACGGAACCCTCCGTGCGCGAGTCGGACTCGTACTGGGCCGATTATTTCATTAGGTTTGACCACGTCTTGCCTAGAGCCATGGTGGGTCGTTCCCGAAAGTTCTACTAGTAGAACTACTGGGACAAAATTTTCCCGGTAGTCGTACCGTAGAACTACCGGGTCAAAAAATTCTCGGTAGTTCTACTGTAGAACATTTCGATTTTAGGTGGCCTAGAGGTACGTAGTATTATTATATATTCTTTGCTAGAGGTACAGTCCGTTTGCTTGACAATCGTAAGATAGTGGGTACAAATCCCGATAGGGGTACCAATGAGTTACTTGAATTTATGTACGGATTTTCACACCACTTTTCGGTGAGGGAAAACATCGTGAGCAAACCTTCATATTTTATATCCGTATAAGCAATTTGATGGCGTATGTGAATTAATCAACTGGGCCAGCGTGGTGGATGTGGCCCAATCACCCGTCGTGGGCAGGCCTACGTCCTGCAGTGGACTATTAAAAAGGCTGGTACAGTACATCTTGCCTTATGCTGCTAACATAAGTAGCACGCATACCTAGAAAAAATACCTGATCTAACATACTCGTACCGACGTTTACTTCACCGGAAACAGACAAGTGTACCTATATTCGTCATCGTGTGGTGTTTTTCAAGTGCATGTATTTTACGCCACGACGGTTAAGAGGGGTTTTACGATATCTAATCTAATCTGTATGTGACAACGTTGCTCCCAAACTAATGGATTTTTGATGAAGTTTTATCTGATTGAAAGCTATTGTGATCGTGACCGACAGAAAGTTTTATTGATATAATCTTGCTAGCAGCTTAGGTATTTCAATAAAATTTGTTATCAGTTGCTTAAATGTTCAATTTCATTCACCTATTCATGCAACCGTATACAATCTGTACAGTGTACAACATGATCTACGTCTGTTCTTCAATTCCTATATTTATTACAGTAAGTAAAAACATAAATATTCCGATGTACATATTTTCAAAGTCAAATAAGAATTAATTATCGGAACAGAATGAAAACAAAGCTCGCACCCCTTAGTAAGAATTCCTTATCCGCATAAATCTCCAGTAAACCCTCTGTCTGAAGATCTTTTCAGGGTTGCCTTGCTAAAGTCTTAAATAAAGACAATTTAAATCATCGCATGGGAGAAATTTAAATGTATGGTCTTTGATAGGCAAAGTATTTGATTGCAATGAAACGAACCCAGTGATTCAGACCCAGTAAAATAGGCAACGTACATATTTCCAAAAGAGTTAATGACGACAGTTACTGTGAACAAATGATAAATACGACGGGTGTGCGACGCTAGTTCGGCGTTACTTGTATAACATGTTTCAATGCAAGTCGGCACGGGTTATCGTTGTTCAAATGAGGTAAAAATGTATTTTCGAGTGTTTTAGGAACATATGAACAAAACTAAGACGTTTGCGTTAAAAAATAAAAACTTTGAAAAATAAGGGACACCCTAATGTATATAGGTATAGTAGAGCTGAGCAGATATCTGGGTACTTCTCCTCGGCGCGAATGTCAGCGTCACTTGCGTGGCCAATGCTATAATTTTTAACCGACTTCCAAAAGGAGGAGGTTCTATGTTTGTCTGTATGTATTTTTTTAGTATTATGTTATGTTCATCTATAATTCCGCCAATTGTGAACCGAATCGAAAAATTATATTTTAGTTTGAAAGGGTATACTCCCTTTAAATGGGACCAATTTAAATTTTACAGAAATCAGCTGAGCCGTTTTTGATAAATCAACAACAATGGAATCCTTTCGAGCGGTACATTCGAATTTTGTACATGATGGAAGGCGGTTTTACCATTTTTTGCGAAACATAATTATTTCTACATGAATAATTCTTGCAATCAAAATATAAAATGTGCCACTAAAGATACGAGGAGAGGTGTGACAAGGAGAAATAAATGCCTTTCTGCGACCAGCTTTCCATTTCAGTAGTTCCTATGAGCAATTTATTTAGTTATGTTGTAAAAACAACGCACAACATAAACATAAACAGAGTGTTGAACAATGGTCCCCTCGAATTCAATTAACGGTGAAAATGTTTGCCGAAACAACACCCATGTTTGGTTCCGAGCTAAAATTTTACGAGGTTATTGAGAGAAATGTAATGAAATGAACTGTTTTTGTGTGAAATTTAACAACGCGCCGTATATTTTGATATACTTTGCCGAATGTAAATAAGTGCCTATTTGCCCCAAAAATATGTATTGTTTATTTACAGGGAACGAGTATCACTTAGGCTTGACTGAAATATCCCTGCGTGTTGGTGTTTTTATTTTTAGAGTTCCGTACCCAAAGGGTAAAAACGGGACCCTATTACTAAGACTTCGCTGTCTGTCTGTCTGTCTGTCTCCAGGCTGTATCTCATGAACCGTTATAGCTAGAAAGCTGAAATTTTCACAGATAATGTATTCCTGTTACCGCTATAACAACAAATATTAAAAACAGAATAATATTAATAATTAAGGGGGGCTCCCATACAACAAAACCTGATTTATTTTCCGTTTTTCGCTCTATATTAATAATGGTAAAAGGTAGTTGCTTGAAATATTCACAGAATATTTATTTGTAAATTCAATTTAAAAATAAATACTAAAATTAATATAAAATAAATATTTAAGGGGGGCTCCTATACAATACGGAACCCTCCGTGCGCGAGTCGGACTCGTACTGGGCCGATTATTTCATTAGGTTTGACCACGTCTTGCCTAGAGCCATGGTGGGTCGTTCCCGAAAGTTCTACTAGTAGAACTACTGGGACAAAATTTTCCCGGTAGTCGTACCGTAGAACTACCGGGTCAAAAAATTCTCGGTAGTTCTACTGTAGAACATTTCGATTTTAGGTGGCCTAGAGGTACGTAGTATTATTATATATTCTTTGCTAGAGGTACAGTCCGTTTGCTTGACAATCGTAAGATAGTGGGTACAAATCCCGATAGGGGTACCAATGAGTTACTTGAATTTATGTACGGATTTTCACACCACTTTTCGGTGAGGGAAAACATCGTGAGCAAACCTTCATATTTTATATCCGTATAAGCAATTTGATGGCGTATGTGAATTAATCAACTGGGCCAGCGTGGTGGATGTGGCCCAATCACCCGTCGTGGGCAGGCCTACGTCCTGCAGTGGACTATTAAAAAGGCTGGTACAGTACATCTTGCCTTATGCTGCTAACATAAGTAGCACGCATACCTAGAAAAAATACCTGATCTAACATACTCGTACCGACGTTTACTTCACCGGAAACAGACAAGTGTACCTATATTCGTCATCGTGTGGTGTTTTTCAAGTGCATGTATTTTACGCCACGACGGTTAAGAGGGGTTTTACGATATCTAATCTAATCTGTATGTGACAACGTTGCTCCCAAACTAATGGATTTTTGATGAAGTTTTATCTGATTGAAAGCTATTGTGATCGTGACCGACAGAAAGTTTTATTGATATAATCTTGCTAGCAGCTTAGGTATTTCAATAAAATTTGTTATCAGTTGCTTAAATGTTCAATTTCATTCACCTATTCATGCAACCGTATACAATCTGTACAGTGTACAACATGATCTACGTCTGTTCTTCAATTCCTATATTTATTACAGTAAGTAAAAACATAAATATTCCGATGTACATATTTTCAAAGTCAAATAAGAATTAATTATCGGAACAGAATGAAAACAAAGCTCGCACCCCTTAGTAAGAATTCCTTATCCGCATAAATCTCCAGTAAACCCTCTGTCTGAAGATCTTTTCAGGGTTGCCTTGCTAAAGTCTTAAATAAAGACAATTTAAATCATCGCATGGGAGAAATTTAAATGTATGGTCTTTGATAGGCAAAGTATTTGATTGCAATGAAACGAACCCAGTGATTCAGACCCAGTAAAATAGGCAACGTACATATTTCCAAAAGAGCTTTATTAGCACTGAATTCATTAGGTTCATTATCGAAAGCAGCTTGCATCCAGCGTGATCCTAAGGTATTCTTCTGATCAGATCGTCTGCCCATTATGTAAGTCTTTGCGGTCTACGTTCTGAAACTTTACGGCCTGATCGGCCTTCTGTTATATGTATGTATGTGCCCTACTAACTACGGCTTCAACTTTAGCTGTTTGATGCAGCAGCGGGAAGATATTCCGAAGGCATGTTAATATCCATTTATAAACAAGATAACCAAGTTGTAGTTAGGTAATAAAGTAGCCCAGTAAAAAAAGATAACCATTGGATCAAGATGATGACCTAGTAAATATCATCATAGTAGTCATCGAAAACCGTAAAAAAACGATTGTAAAAAGACGATTCTAAGCGCATTTCCATATGTCCAAAGAATAAAGCAAATTGTGATTTTGAAGATCATATCTGTTAAGGGAATTTAGCATAATTTTTTTATGATAATTTCTAGTAATGTGGTTCGTATGCACCCCGAGAGATGGGCAAGTATCGTCACTTAGTGGGTACCGGATAGTGGTGCCAGGTCCGATTTGGTTTAGGTCGGTACATGAGGTCAAAAAAATCGGGATTTAGGGTTGCAGATCGGGACAGTAAACAAAACACAAGGTGTTTTTAAATCAGGGTTTAATTTATTGCATTTTAAACTACTAGTACAAGGTATTGTATTATATTACTTAAATTAAATATGCATTAATCTTACATAACAAGTAATCAGTCTTGTTGGAGTAGGTGGCAGCAGCTGGACTAGTAGAAATTATAAATAAAATGGCACTTTAAGCGTAATTGACGCACTTCAGAAGAATAAAGTAATTATTTATGTATTTTTTTTATTTTTATTAAAATTACATTTTTCATTGGACTTTGCCGCCTTTAGAATGGCCTTGTTTTTTATAACATAGTTATAAAATTCATTGCACGTCATATGAAAGTTGGTTTTAATTTGAATTTCTGCTTTCACGTGCTCAAGTGTCAAACGGTTTCGCCTCTCAGACCAAATTAAATTAGCCTGGGAAAATACCCTTTCTGTTGTTGCGTTTGATACTGGAATTGAAGCCATAAAAGAAAATATTTTCTGCAGATTAACAAAATCTTGATTGTCTTTAAAAATGTTGCGATGCGCTAGTGATGTGGTGTATGACGCTGATGTGCGCAATTTTAAATTTAAAAAATTACGTAGCGTAAATGTATTTTTTATGAAAAACTTTTTTTCTTTCATTTTTTTAATTTATCGGGACATTTAGCGTCCCGATCAGGTACTAATCGGGACGCGTCCCCAGACCCCTGAAAATCGGGACGTTCCGCGCAAATCGGGACACCTGGCAACACTAGTACCGGAGGGCAGACGAAGGCAGGGAAGCCCTAAAAACGACGGCGTGACGATCTTGACACTTTTCGGGATGGTTGGTGGGATTTGGCTACAGAACACGATAAATGGAAGGAAATGGGGGTGACCGTTGCCCAGAAGTGGGACAGCATATTACGATAAAAAAAATATTCCTTGAAAAACGTGATACGGGACGTCCCACTGTCCCAGTGTAGGCGTTGTCGATCACATAAATAAATCCACTAAAACCCCAACTGTTTTCAAATTTCCTGCATTTCAGGGATTTTGCCACAAATTAGCAACCCTGGGTCCTACATTACAGAGCAGGATGATAGCACGGCGGGGATGAATAAATTTTTATTCCGCTCCCGAAACCGTGTAAAATATATTACTTACTTACATTGTTATTTATAAAGTTCGGGGAAACGGCAGAGCCCTTGAAGGGAACGCGAAAATTGCGGGGATAATGATTTTTTAATGTTACTGAACGCTCTTTTAATGCCTTTGTTTATGCACGTGTGGAACTCATGATCCTTATTTATAATAGGTATTTGTAAAATGGTTTTGGTTTAGATTTGGACCAGTAGTTTCCAAGAATAAGTGAGGTGCAAAGACTTATAATATAACGAAGATTTATAAAGCTTTTATTACGCAGCTTATCGCGCAATGAAAATACGTGATTAATATTCAAATACCTCACTACTGAAGACGCCACGTTTCGACTAAGTTGCATATTAAGCCCGATTACAGAGGCACCAGCGTTAATTTAATAGCAACCTAAATAGCGTTCTCTCTATCGAATGCCTAAAGTGAAAAAGAAACAACTATTATTTAGCTAATATAATTACAATGGCGCCTCTGTAATCGGGCTTATTGTCTTATTGTCGGTGCACTGGTCGTGATATTGGGCAGATGTAAATCTATAATTTTGTAGCAAACAATGTTATAAGATTAACTTTATAAGATACGCACCATAATAAATACGACAACTACTTAACGTATAAATCCTGACTAGCTCTATCTAGTAACTACATACCTTTGTACGCGGATTCAATCAACAGACGTATACACATAGACTCTAATATAGAGTATTCAATTGATTTCCCTCCAGCGAGGCTATTATGGATTTGGGGCGTAACAAAGCTATTTACGCACGTACCGTATGTGTTATCTTATTGTGTATACTGCATTAGTGCATAGCAAAAAACTTCAATACAAAGTGTCTACTTAACTTGGGTAGGTACCTACTTGGCGTATTCAGTAAAATATATATTTTTTAATTCGGGTTAGCTTTGCGCTTGAGTGCATCCTGCCTGATTTTAAGTAGATATGCGGTCTAAGATTACGTCACGTGACGACTTCATCATCATGTTCTCAGCCGCAGTAATCACTGCAAATCATAGGTCTATTCTACGTAGAAGTTAGCTACAAGCTGTGCAATATCCAATCCTGACTGAAGTTCACATAATTCTGAGCTTTGATTGGGTTTTGTGCAGCTTATAGCTAACTTCACATCCGCCGCCTTGTACGATTCGGCCTAAATCATTATTTTCGAATTCAATCAAGAGACGGAGTATTGAATTTGGATTTCCCTCCGGCAAAGTGATTACGTATCTCCGGCATAACGAGCTACGTGCACGGTGGTACCTAAGTATCTTGTACTCGCATCTATAGATAAAACATTTTGTTCCATGGTACATGTCGTCTTAATATAGTAGAGACATATTTTCGCATGAAACTCTGCCTCCGCCTTCGAACAAATATCTACAGAGCCACAATACCTAAGTGAGAGTAAAAAATCTCCGAGCGCCGTCATACTTACCGATTTAGATATTTACATTAAATAATTTACAATGACCCGTTTTCTCGAATCTCGATGTTATGTCACTTAATTAGAGCTTGTAACGCGGCGTTGTAGTCGGCTTGCAATTGCCTTACGAGTACTTACGACTATCTGAAAAGCTTGCCAACTACGTAGCTTGGGCAGGGTTTTGGCGTGGACACTTTTTTTGCACTATTGTGACTCTATATAGATATTTGCTCGAAGACCTACGGGCTACGCGTAACGTCAGTAATAATACAATTATTACTCACGGAGCGAAATAAATGCGCAATTAATCATACGCGCACACTACTTTGCAATGCACGTTCCTATTGTAAACATGCGTTTGTGGGTAGGTAGGTACATAAATAAAATCGGCCAAGTGCGAGTCGGACTCACGCACGAAGGGTTCCGTACCATATGGGAGCCCCATTCCTCTTACCGTTATTAACACGCGATCAAAAAAACTCCTCAAATCACGTTTTTTGTATGGGATCCCCCCTTAAATATTTATTTTATTCTGTTTTTAGTATTTGTTGTTATAGCGGCAACAGAAATACATAATCTGTGAAAATTTCAGCAGCTTAGCTATCGCGGTTCATGGGATACAGCCCGGTGACAGACGGACATCGAAGTCTTAGTAAAAGGGTCCCGTTTTATCCTCTGGGTACGGAACCCAAAAAAAAAAGCCATACATACAGCTATGAGGTAATACACTGCGACTTCTAGGCAAATTATATTTCTTGTGGCAAAGCAGTCTTATTATGTCGTACGTGACGTCACTTGCCGAATACCAACGCTGGTTGTTTACAACCAGCTTTCAACGCTGAGTTGGGACCGGTTTCGTGGCAAACTTTGGGTGCGTTTAAGTTGACGCCTATTTGTATATAATTAGATATGTAATAATTTGTAATTTGTTTGTTTGCTGCGAAAATAAAATATTTCTTTCTTGCTTTCTTTCTTTCTTTGTTAAATCATTAAAGTAATTTCATTATTAATTGGCAAATGCATATGTGTAAGACGCCATAGTACCTTTTGTAATGTCAATGTCACTCTGACATAGCGGAAGTGTATTAATTTTAAGAACGGGGAACACCGTCTCTTTCTCTTCGTCTCTTCGTTTCGACATTTTGTGAAGTACGGATGCAACATTTTTGTAATATTGTACTAACAGTAATAAACCCGTAAATTCAGTGAAAAAGAAGTTTTTTTTATTCATCACCACGACGTATTACCCAAGAATTGAACATTTCCTTCGAAAGCCGGACAGAAACAAGAAAATAAGTCGTAATACGTCGTGTGCGGGAGGTTGTGTGAACCCCGGGATTGGACCGGCACGTGAGCTTTCTTATATAAAACTCGACGAAATCAGTAACAAACTAACAATCATCGTGAAAAACAACGTTTCGACGAGATCTTCAAGGCGCAGCGGCTTTCATTACGTTGCTTTTTTGGGAAAATAACGTCTCGACGAGATCTTCATGGCGCAGGACGCGAAGCCGCGCTCCATACAATGTTCTTCGTGAAAACAACGTTGCGACGAGATCTTCAGGCCGTGAAGCAGCGCGCATTAGTTATTGTTTATGAAATCAACGTTTCGACAAGATCTTCAGGGCTCAGACGCCTCAGAAAGTGAAGCCGCGCTCACTACGTCGTTCTTAAAACTATTCGCCGAGCTATCTAGTCTACGTGTTAGCGCATGCCGCGCTCATTTTCATCGTGATCACGTTTTGCGAGCTGCCCACTGTAGGCCACGTTCCTGTGAGAAGCAGCGTGTTATAGACTTGGACGCGGCGCAGGCCGCGAACGTGTCGCACTCCAGCCGCCAGCTAGCGCGGATAGGCCGCGCTATCTCGCCGTGCTTCTGCAACCCGTTAGCGCGGATAGGCCGCGCTAACTCGCCGTGTGTCAGTGTATCAGCCGTCTGTGTATCAGTGAGTTGTTTTAAACTTTTAAAATGGAGAAATTGTTTCGAACGCAGAGTAATATCAGAGACATTATATCTAAAGCTAAAATCAATTTCGGTAAACAAGCCAAAGATAGAATAACTCCAGCATATTTAGAGTCACGATTAGAGAATTTAGAACAACAATGGCAACTATTCTTTAACACTCACGAACGAATATTTAATGGTGCAGAAGAAGCCGAGTTAATGGGTTCTGACTATGTGAAAAATGATATTTACGAGCAGGTAGAGGAATTGTATATTGAATACAAATCTAAAATAAAGGAAACTTCGAGTAAGCTCAGACCTTCGGTTCCTGCGCTGGCATCTCTGGTCTCAGAAACCGAAGAGTCTAAACGAGTCAACGTCCAATTGCCAAGGATAAACATTCCTCTATTTTCTGGTAACTATACAGAGTGGGCCAGCTTCAAAGATTTATTCATTTCGCTAATACATAATAATAGAGATCTGGATACCGTTCAAAAACTACACTATTTAAAAGCGCATGTATCTGGGGAAGCAGAACATTTATTAAGACACATACCTATCACAGCCGATAACTATTTAAATTGCTGGAACCAATTACAACAAAGATATGACAACAAAAAATTCATATCTAATTGTCTCCTAAAACGGTTTCTGAGCCTAAAGCCAATCACAACTGAATCTTCAAGAGCCATAAAGGAATTCCTAGATATTACAAGTGAATGTTTGCATGGACTTGAAAATTTAGGTGTGGATGTGTCAACTTGGGACATTATTGTTATTTTTATTGTCACTCAGAAATTGGACCTTAAGTCTAGAGAAATGTGGGAAACAAAAAATAATGATTCTTTAAATGAACTTCCAAAGTTAGCTGATTTTAAACAATTTTCGGAAAATAGATTTCGAGCTTTAGAATGTATTGGTTCCAACAGTGGAAATAAATCAAATAGTTATCGACCAAAAAATGCTCTGTCACTCCATGTGTCTAGTAATCCAGACTTATTATGTCAATTCTGTTCAGACAAAGAACACAAACTGTACAATTGCAAAAAATTTGCAAAGGAAAGTGTAGATGAACGGCGTAAGTTCGTCCAAACCAGTCGGCTTTGTTTTAACTGTCTGAATCCAAATCACTCTGTATATTCATGTCGTCAACCTGCGAGGTGTCACATATGCCATCGTAAACATCACTCACTCCTCCATGTGAAAAATATGAAAAAGTCAATCAATGAAATCGAATCAAAACAATCTACTTGTAACGATGTTGTGAATTTAGCGTCAACCTCATCTGAGGCCACCAAGGCCATGTCTTGTTTTGCGTCAACCAACAGGCAAGTACTGTTGGCCACGGCCTTGGTCAATGCAGAATCGAAGAGCGGGACATATGTTTGTTTAAGATCCTTGCTAGATCAGGGATCTCAGGCTTCGTTTATTACGGAGTCTGCTGTCCAATTGTTAGGTTTGAAGAAGTTTCCTATAAAAACTTTTGTATCAGGTCTCGGCGGTGATCCTCAAGCATCTCTTGCTTGCAAGTCGATGGTTTCCATCAAAATTCATTCCCGTCATGATCCTTGCTTTGTCATACCTGTCAAAGCTCATGTCTTGTCAAAACTCACAACCCTTCTTCCTGAACGGAAGGTGTTTGTCAACACTTTACCCACAGTGGTATCAGTTGAATTAGCCGACCCATCATTTGGTACGCCAAATAAAATAGATTTGTTGTTAGGGTCGGAGGTGTACAGCCAGATTTTGTTGGAAGGATTTATCAAGGGCCAACCAGGTTCTCCTATTGCACAAAAAACCACACTTGGTTGGATCCTCTCTGGCGAGGTAGACAACATCAGTAACAACGCTGAGGCGTGTTACAATGCTATTGTTAGCATGCATTCAGTTCATTTCACAGAAAATGATCTTCTCAAGAGCTTTTGGGAGCTTGAATCAGAGCCTTATTCAATTGAAAAAAGGCACTTCAGCGAAGAAGAACAACAATGCGAAAAAATTTATGCTGAGACAACTCAACGAGATGAATCAGGTCGTTATGTAGTGAAGCTGCCCTTTCGCACACCTGATCCTCAATGCAAGTATGGAGACTCACAGCGCATTGCTCACAAAAGATTTCTTCTATTAGAGAAACGTCTCTCAAAGGATCCAGGCCTTAAAGAAGAATATGTTAAGGTCATTAAGGAGTATCTAAGTCTTGGCCACATGGAAGTTGTGCAAGATAAGGATACATCAGATGTGGTATATCTACCACATCATGCAGTTGTGAGGACTGACAAGGTCACAACCAAGGTCAGAGTCGTTTTTGATGCATCATGCCCAGGGACCAATGGGGTTTCTCTCAATCAAGAATTGTTAGTTGGTCCAACTCTTCAGCCAGACCTGCGTCATATATTGCTACGTTGGCGCTGCTTTCCGATAAGTCTGGTGGCTGATGTTATCAAAATGTATAGACAAGTTAAAGTAGCTGAAGCCGATGTAGATTTTCAACGTCTCTTGTGGCGTGAAAATCCAGAAGATGAATTGCAACATCTTCGACTTTTAAGGGTCACTTTTGGAACATCGGCTGCACCATACTTAGCTGTGAAGTCACTACAGCAAATTTCACAAGATGAAGGAAATAATTTTCCTTTAGCTTCACAACGAGTAATGAAAGATTTTTATATTGACGATTATATGACTGGATGCCATTCTGTTGAAGAAGGCATTGAAATATATCGGCAAATGACGGAGTTACTTGGTCGAGCAGGCTTCCAACTCCAAAAATGGTCCTCAAACAGTGATGAATTGCTGAAACATTTAAGAAAAGAAACACATCCGATAGATAAAACGCTCGAACTGAAAACAGATAATGTTACAAGAATATTAGGACTCACCTGGAATAGACAAACGGACGAATTTGAATACACAGTGCAACTCCCACCATTAGAAGAGCCTGTAACAAAAAGAAGAGCGATTTCTGACATAGCAAAACTCTATGATCCTCTCGGATGGCTTCAGCCGGCTTTAATTACTGCACGTACCTATATTCAGCGAATTTGGCTGTCAGGAGTCGACTGGGATCAAGAATTACCACCAACATTGCTAAAGGATTGGTTGGACTTCAGAAGAGACTTAAACAAGCTCACCAATTTTCGCATACCACGTTGGATTAATTCGTCCAATGATCACCAGCTCATAAAACTACATGGATTTGCAGATGCATCAAACGTTGCATATGCCGCAGTGGTATATGCTCGTATCATTGACCAGAATGGTACCATCCATGTCAGTTTGATCACGTCTAAGACCAAAGTGGCCCCGATAAAACAGATTTCAATACCTAGGCTGGAACTGTGTGGCGCAGTGTTACTAGCCAAGCTACTGCAAGAAGTCTCCAATGTAATGGATGTGCCTAAAGAACATCTGCATGCCTGGACGGACTCTACAGTGGTTTTGGCATGGCTGAAAAGTCATCCTAGCAGATGGAAAACATTTGTAGCTAACCGAGTTTCAGATATACAAACCATACTGGATGGAAATCAATTCTCACATGTATTGTCCGAACACAATCCAGCTGATTGTGCTTCCCGAGGAGTCAAACCATCCCAATGTGCTCAGCTCAAGCTATGGAAGCATGGACCAGAGTGGCTGAAACAGAAGGACATAGATTATAAAACACAAGACCGGGACACTACCTTGGAAGAAAAGAAATTAAAATGTCACACCGTCACCTGCTCAGAAATAGAAGATCCCATTCTAACCAAATTCTCTTCATTAACTCGTCTCACCAGAGTCATCGCATATGTTCGAAGAATGTTGATCCCTACACCTAAGGGATCGTTAACAGCAGAAGAACTGAAGATTGCCTTAAATACTTGCATCAAATTATGTCAAAGAAATTGGTTCCCTGGAGAAATAGAAAATCTGAGAAAAGGCAACACTATTCATAAGAAGAGCAAACTCAACATGTTGAGTCCTTTCCTCGATGCTCAAGATTTAATGAGAGTTGGTGGTCGACTGCAGAAATCTGATCTGGACCATAACTCTAAGCACCCAATTTTGTTGCCTGGAAATTCAAATTTGTCCAGATTGCTGGTTCTGGATGCACACAACAGAACATGCCATGGTGGACCTCAAATGATGTTGACATATTTGCGGTCCAGATATTGGATTATGAATGCTAAAAGCCTTGTACGACAATGCTATAGGAAATGCGTAATCTGCGCTCGTTATTCTGCCAGAACTACGCAGCAAATGATGGGTCAGCTGCCCGAAGTCAGAGTAACTGCTAGCAGATGTTTTTTGAAAAGTGGCGTGGACTACGCCGGTCCGGTCAGCATCCGGTCAGCAAAGGGGCGTGGCCACCACGCCACAAAGGGATGGATAGCCCTATTTGTCTGCATGACCACAAAGGCAGTACATCTGGAAGTTGTGAGTGACATGACAGCCCTAGGATTCCTAGCGGCTTTCAAGCGCTTTGTGGCCAGGCGAGGACACATCGCAGACGTCTGGAGTGATAATGCGACTACCTTTGTGGGTGGAGCTAAAGAACTGAAGGCATTATTCAACGCTGAAAGATCTGGTCTCGCTCCTGAAATTGCAGATTGGTTCGCATCTAATGGCACTAATTGGCATTATGTGCCTCCACATTCTCCAAACTTCGGGGGATTGTGGGAGGCAGGGGTGAAATCCACAAAGGGTCACCTAAAAAGAGTCATAGGTACCAGTACTCTTACATTTGAAGAGATGACAACTCTCTTATCGCAGATAGAGGCTTGCCTTAATTCAAGACCTTTATCCCAGCCTCCAAGCTATCCAGACGAGCCATATGCTCTTACTCCAGGGCATTTTCTTGTAGGTGAACCTCTTGTTGTGGTTCCTGACCTGAATTATGAAAATTCAAACATTTCTTCGCTAAACAGATGGCATCTCACTCAACAAATGCTGCAACGGTTTTGGGTTAGGTGGTCTCAGGAGTACCTGGTTCAATTACAGCATCGTTACAGGTGGAAGGATGTAACTACGGAGCCCAAGGTGGGTGACGTTGTTTTGATTAAGGAGGATGACCTCCCACCAGCCAAATGGCTACTTGGTAGGATCACTGAAAAGCACACTGGTTCAGATGGACTTACCCGTGTTGTTAGTCTCAAATATAAAACCAACATTATTAAAAGACCTATGTCAAAGCTCATTGTATTACCTATTGAAAACGAAAATTGTAAATGATGTTGTAATTTTTGCATTAGTACCTACTGGGTAGTCGGCATTTCTAAGTACTAGTATTAATACTTAGTAGTCTGTATAGCATCTTCTCTGCTAATATAGCATAGCATAAGCATCTCCTAGTAGTCTAGGTAGTATTAGTAGATAATAGTGTGTGTATTGTTAGTCCATATTGCCTCCATTTTGAAATTCAATGTTTAGTACAGTCCATATGGCCTTCATTTTTGAAAATCAATTTTAGTACAGTGCATATCTGTTTAATTTTAAGTATAATCGTATGATTATACTTAAAATTAAACAGATATGTCCACTTTAGTTCAATATTTGTAAATGCAATGGAAATAGGCAGTAGTCATTTAGTAGTATGTAGTATTGTAGTTCATATGCTATTTAAACATTCTCAGATGTAGAGATTAGAAATAAGTATAGGTATTTTGTAAAGAATAAGATTTTGGTTAAGTTATGTTTAAATATGTGTATATTTTCTCATGAATATTGTTGAATATTGTACAATCATTCATGTTAATGTAAACAGTAACTTTTACTTAGCATTTGGTTTATACAGTCCACTAAATTTTTTGATTTCCAGTTTACATCAACATGAACTTTATTGCAAATGTATATTGATTTGATGATTCTTTTTGAAATGTTTAAGTTGTTCAGTAAATGTCAAAGGTTCATAAATTTCATTGTACGCATCATGTGCATTTATTTCTCAGATAGATTGTTTCAGTTTGTATTTTCTTGATGAACGGGCTTAACGCGTTCATGGTGGGTGAAATGTTAAATCATTAAAGTAATTTCATTATTAATTGGCAAATGCATATGTGTAAGACGCCATAGTACCTTTTGTAATGTCAATGTCACTCTGACATAGCGGAAGTGTATTAATTTTAAGAACGGGGAACACCGTCTCTTTCTCTTCGTTTCGACATTTTGTGAAGTACGGATGCAACATTTTTGTAATATTGTACTAACAGTAATAAACCCGTAAATTCAGTGAAAAAGAAGTTTTTTTATTCATCACCACGACGTATTACCCAAGAATTGAACATTCTTATTGGAGGATTTTCTCTGTGGACGCCAATCTCAAAATTGTGAAAGGGTCGACTAATGCTATTAGTTTATATTATTAGTATTAACAACTAAATGGTGTCGTGGCTCGGATGTCACGTTAAATTATATTATCATGATGGCGCTTGTGACCATTTAGCCAAGTCAGATAACTTGAGACGTCTATAGGACTTATCACTACATAGTATAAAACAAAGTTGATTCCCGCTGTCTTCATGTCCCCATGTATGCTTATATCTTTACAACTACGCAACGAATTTTGATGCGGTTTTTTAATAGATAGAGTGATTTAAGAGGAAGGTTTATATGTATACTACACCCGTGCGAAGCCGGGGCGGGTCGCTAGTTTAGATATAATTTATAGTCTACTAGACGACCCGCCCCGGCTTCGCACAGGTGTATTATACATATAAACCTTCCTCTTGAATCACTCTATCCATTAAAAAAAACCGCATCAAAATCCGTTGCGTAGTTTTAAAGATTTAAGCATACAGACAAACAAACAAACAAACAAACAAACGAAAATAGCGACTTTATTTTATACTATGTAAGGAAGTCCGACATAACCCAGCGGATTGGCAAGTTGAAATGGCAGTGGGCAGGGCACATAGCACGGAGGACTTGATGACCGATGAGGTCGTAAAGTTCTTGAGTGGAGACCACGTTCCGGCAAGCGCAGAGTAGAACGTCCACCCACAAGGTGGACGCATGACCTCATCAGGACCGCAAGATCGCGCTGGATGTAAGCCACTACCAACCTTATTGGCGATCTTTAGGGGAGGCCTATGTTCAGCAGTGGACGTCTTATGGCTGAAAAGATAGTCTGAGCCTTTTTTCTATGCATCCCTGGTATTTACCCGCCTCACTATGGTCGTAAAGTTTTCAGTTAACAGCTGCGCGGGCCATTACACTCTAAATTAAACCACTATCTATCCTCGCAGACAATTACACTTTTTAGTGCTTTTTTATGGCACCCATTAATGAAAAAATATGAAGATACAAACTAATGTGAGTGCCCTCATTTCATTATAATAAAATACTGGATGCGTCCTCCAGTTTCACCTGGCATTTTGATAAAAAACCATTTTTATTTATAAAATTGAAGACATATTTACTCGTACGTAATACATACATATTAAATTAAAAAAATCTTTAAAATAAAGTTTTATTAAGTCGTTTTACGCCGACAACTTAGGTGCACCTGCACCCCTGGCGCGACAATGGGGTTAAACGTTTTAACCATAGATAAATAATAATAGACCAGCTTATCCACTTCGAATGTCAGTTGTCAATGTCATGGATTGACATGGATACGTGGATAAATTGGTAGCAAGACAATTTGTCTATGATACTATACAAGATTGGTTGCCTACTTACTGTATTTTTGATTATTTATAAATCCCATGAAATATAAATAAAAAAATATAATAGATTTTGATAGAGCGAGCTATAGCATCGCCTTGGCAGCGCTTTACAAAAAATGTTTTTGACGACATATTTAATTACTCCTAAGTACAGTAGCTTAGCTTACTTGGCTCATATAGAATTATTGTTTAGTCATTAGTGCCATTACTTTAGCATTCTGTATTTTAGTTATCAAAATTGTTCATCCTATACCTACCCTATATGTATGTGTATACCCTATAGTGTGTAACTATACCCGTTTTATACTTGAAACTGTTGCAATGTGAAATTTCTCTTATACTTAAGTTAATTTTATGAAATTCTTTGAGTATCTTAAACTGGATAAAATAGCCATTAATATTTAAAGAAGGAAATTTGCCATAGAGTCGGCCTACCAAGTAAGAGGCCCTCAAATTAAACTCAGGGAGATCGAAAACTCTACCAGACGCTAACGGAGCCAGACAGTGGAACCAACAGTCGAGAACCATAAAACGTTGTCAGTGCCAAATAATTTGATCCCGTGCTTATATCATCCTGCGTCGAAGATCGGGTTACGTCATCCATTTTACGACTGCACCACAATGGGCGTTACGATGCCACGTGAGATGGTTTTTGGCAAACGTACGTGGGTACGTATACAAGTATCTTATGTACTTACAACAGATCAGCGTTACGTTGATATTACCATGAGGAATATGAATACCTAACTGTTTTTGTGGAAAATGTTCCTTTGAACAATTACTTTGTGTTACTAACTTTATACTTACTCGTTTGTAACTATTATCTATACCAAAATTATAAAGAGGAAAGATTTGATTGTTTGTTTGCATCGAATGGGCTCCAAAACTACTGGACCGATTTGAAAAATTCTTTCACTGGTGGAAGGCTACACTATCCCCGGCGAACATAAGCTATTTGATATTTTCAAAAAAAATTTGGGATCCTTACTAATTTATCATCTTTAGCAATTCGTAAACGGGCAAAGCCGGGACGGGCAGCTAGTTTTAGATAAACTGCTGCTGTCTAAAATATTTCTCGCTAAATTTTCCTGCGTAAGTATTATCCATCCGCCAGTACGTTTACCATCTGTCCACCTTCTAGGTGGACGTCCAACGCGGTGCTCGCGAGTATAGCCCGAATCATACAAGCCGGCGTATCTGAAGGTAGCTACAAGCTGCGCAATGTCCAATCAACGCGCAGCTTTATGTGAGCTTCCGTCAGAATTGGATATTGCGCAGCTTGCAGCTAACTTCACATCCGCCGACTTGTATGATACGGCATATACTCGAGAAATTTTCAATCCCTTAGGCCATCAGTTCTATGAACTATGTGCCCTACCCTTTCAACTTGCCAATCCGCTGGGCTATGGTACTGTACTGTACCAGCCTTTTTAATAGTCCACTGCAGGACTTAACCCTACTCATAAAGGGTGATTGGGCCATATCCACTTCGCTGGCCCAGTGCGAGTTGGTAGTTTGTTGGCCTTCGCGGTCGCCAGCGCTACCGACCTCCGCGCGACGCGACCGACCTCCGAGGACCGCGCGCGCGCTTTTCAAATTGAGAATGCGATCTTCTTTTGTTTTCACAATAAGATGATCTCTTGTGTTGAATCTTAGAAAATCGTAAAACAGTAGAAGTGGCATAAAGTAAAAAAGTTATGATGCATGATCTCAGAAACATGGCGGCGAAAACGCATAGAAACTGCTATGTAATCTTGACTTGAACTAGTGATCAAATGTCAAAATCGGTTTCACAATAATGGTGGACAAACTTCAAACATCTCTTAGGCTGAGCTTTTATTTTGAACCCTAAGAACATAGTAATAATTCCATGTCAATTCGAACACCGCCTCTATGCGTTGAATTCATTTTATTTTTACTTAAATATTATTTGGTGAATTTTAACACAGATTTGTAAATAGCCTCTTGGTGTTTATTTCAACGCCTACCTCTACATAGTAATAGTGAACCTGAAATAATATAAAAACAGTGATCAGTGCAATTACTAAAAGATCAATATTAGTGCAGCTATAAAAACAATCTACACGTTTTCTAACGACGGCAATTTTATCCGTAGCCTAGCCATGCTTTGATATCGCTGTGGTAGGTACGTACTTTATATATCTATCTCTCATTGTCTAAGATGTAATAAAAGGTATTGTCTATTATTAACTTCTGTTTTAATGCCTACACGGTGACTAATCTACCACACGTAACTGATTAGATTACCTAAGGTTTACTCGTATCTTATGAATGCGGTATTTACAAAAACATAAATAAATACGGTTTGTTTACTAGTCATTCAATTTACTCGTATTATAATGCTGTTTGTTCTTTGTTTGGTCATGTATTGTTCATGTTGGACAGTTAAATATTTAAAATTGGATGTTGATGTTAGACCATTGATAGGTTATCTAAACAAAAATGATAAAATATTTTATTTTGAATCATGGAAACAAAAAATATGTATTTTTTTACATACCGGCATTTTATAAGGAATATGCTAAAAGTATAAAAAGAGTGCACTTATCATTATGCTAGCTACTCTAAAAAATCACTCTTTAGTGTTACACGCATTTTGTCGATCAACTTTTGTATGAAACTGCTACTTTATTTCAGCATTCGACTTGTACGTCTACGCTGTGCCGCCGGTACGACATCTCTATTCGAGAACGACCTCATTCACCATCAGTCCTGCGTGCTATATTCCGTACTCAATGCCATTTAAACTTGATATAAGTTGTATAAATTTAACTAATCCCCGAACAAAATATAAGCTTAATCATATATAATCAATTATCTTCCCAAATTCACTCATTACGTCCCGTTTTCGCTGAGATTTTACCTTTATTACGATCCAAAAACACACTTAGCACAAACGTCCCTGAAACTTTCCAACAATATTATGTTTTTACCCTTATTCATTGGGTGATAAGATTAAAAATCATTTGCACGCAGTTGTTGTAAAGGTGCGTACTGACCGGTGTTACGTTACCGGGCGTATTCGCAGAGACCAGCGAGCATGATACCTACGTTACGCTTCGTAGCCTATAATCTTTGTAAGAAGCTCCTTTCGAACTCTTTGCTCACTCATGCTCCAGATTAGTTGACACATTCAATCAAAATATTGGATAATTAAGTTACGTACTGCTGACTGAAGCGTGTAATTTCAAAAGATTCGCACCAAGGCAGACCATTCGTTGCAGGAATACCTCATCGCTCGAGCGTATAATTTGCCATACTGTATCTTTAACAGCACATTCACGTTCTTCATAAGCATAGTATTGTATAACGTAACGGTACCAAAATGTATGAAAACTTGAAATTCGAATTGAGATTTCCATACATATTAGCGAAAACATTTTTAACAGTTCATATTTATACGCTCGAACGCTCATTAACTTGTAACAAGTACGCTACACTGATATATATTTTTTAATTTTATAGTGCTTTTCCACACTAGGTTTATCTCAAAGAGTTATTTTTGTGATAAACATTTCAAAAATTTGTCGCGAACTCCGGATTTGATCCTGCCTCTTTCAGATCACCGGCGCGACGCTTTCCCAACTACGCTAGTTCGCTTCCTGACGCCCAGAGCAAAGTGTTTCTAATTCTACCAACTTATAGCGTTGTCGGCGCCACCTGTGATACCTGTATTACGGTAATGATATCTAACAGTAGGTATTGTGACTCGGCCCTGTCCTTGAAATATAATAGCGCCACCTGGGCACGCAGACCGTCTCACGCGCTAGGGGCAGCACTTCAGTATTCTAATTTCATCTATTTTCTCATTACCTACTTGAGTTTATTTCTAGTTTTGAATCATATTGTACCTGTTATGATGTAATATTATTATATTTATTACGAAAAAAGTGTTCAATAATAGTAGTTTATGCAACTGTCATATAATGAAGGGTATTAAAATACTAGTGTGAGTTTATGAAACGAGCGCAGCGAGTTTCATAATAGTAACGAGTGTTTTAATATCCGTGTTATATGCAGTTGCATACACTACTTTATCTTCACTAATAAAAATAAAAATAAAACATATTGCGAAACATTAAATTCACGCGTACGTGTATCGTCACAGTGAACTTGGCGCCATTAAAATCTAACCAATGAGAGCGCAGCTGCGCACGCAGGGAGCGCAATCAGGAGCGAGCGCGCGATGTTATAATGAGATTTTACGATATCGATGTGGATATTATAACATCATGTGAAATTGCTTAAATTGAGTGTTTTGTTGTCTGCGCTATAACAGTAGTCATTATAAGTCAAGTATTGGAAACATAAGTAGAATGTTACAACATTAGTGTAGATAAAAATACATAATATTGCGTTTTTGATGTTTTATGGTTCCGTAGTAAAACGAAGAACCATAAAAACGTAAAACGCACGCTTACTAGTTGCAAACCCACACGTCCGTTTATGACTACGGCGCGCCGCGACTGACTAGCATACTAAGAGCATACCCCGCTTCGAGGCGCGTAGGTATGATTCGCGTTCCGACCGTTTGTATGAAGACGGAATACTGTTTAGATATCATTACCGTGCCCGTATTAAAGTACGTTACACTCCGTAACCAGTCTGTACGCACCTTAAGGGTTAACAAAAGCACCAAACAGGGCAAGGGAGAGCCGTCAGCGGACCAATCAAGGCTTCGCTAATGATCATGATGCGGCTAGAGGAAAATCGGCCTTGTGGTTACGGGTTACGGCGCTTATTTGTGTTTGTTATATTGTCGGGAAAATTCAAGTTGCGTGTTTAATGTAAAACGCTGACGCATCTTTTTGTTTTGTGCTAATATTGGGAGTTTACGGGAATCGCTCCCAAAATGCTACTATAAAATGTACCCGTTGTAATATTTTTAGTAACGGCGGTTCTTTTGCTGATTTTAGTGAAAATTGCGTTATGTTCCTGTGCATTTTTATGCTTTCTAAACTATTGTGTGTGTGTGTTCTTTCTAAAGCATACTTGAGTGCGCGTTGTAAAAAAACCAAGAGCTCCATAGTGCCTCAATTTTTGAAATTACTAATATGATAAATGTATTCTTATTTAAATTATTCTCAAGTGATTTTTACTCGCACACGATAATACCTATAGAAGACCTATACTTACAATAAATTGAGCTGCAACGGATTATCAGATTAACAGGCAAGAGCATGTAGAACTGACGACTAATGGAGAATTGATCAGGCCTATCTCCTGTAATGGACTATACAGGGTTATCCAGAACTGGTGTACTAAGCCAAAACGAGATGATTCCAATGAGGAATGATGAGGAGGATGACCAACCCGGTATTCGAGAAAAAAAATCAGCTGTTTCATACATATTGTCGTTTCGGAGTTTGTATGGAACAGCTGTTTTTTTCCCGAATTCCAAGTTGGTCCCATTTTAAAAGTTGTTAATAATGATGGTATAGGAATCACCCCTTTTCGGCTTAGTACAGGAAAAGCAGATAACCCTGTATAATATCATATCTGAAATAATGATAATGATGAAGGCATATAACACGTAGACTTTAGACCGCGACCCACCCAAGGTTACTATAAATCTTCAAACTTAAAATAGAGCTTATTTGAATAAAGTTAGTAAAATATGAGGTTATTTGTTGTCAACGTTTCGCTGTTTACATGTTCTGTTAACGAGGCAATTAGTGTTCGAATGGGCTATTAGTCGCGCTAATATGGCTGCCACGCGCTTGTGGGCTTCCACCAGTCACGCTGGAAGTAACCAGGTAGCAATAATAATAATTACACGTTAAGATGTGCTACACTTAGTTATTACTCTTATTTTGCATCCTTGGCCTGTTTATCGTGGATATACTCATCGTTATGATAAACTTTTGTTTACTATTGAGTTCGTGTGGGTTATGATAGTCGTAGTAATGTTCGATTAGTAATACTTACGTCATAAACTCTCTAAGTGTAGGTACTCACTAGGCAACTCAGTATTGTTCACAATAAAATAAAGCAAATTAGAATGCACCTCCGAATTTACATAGAAAAGCACACAAATCCGTTATAAAACAGAGAATGTAAATACTTCGTGAAAAATATAAGACCAAGGCCAGATTGATTATCATGCCCTAACAGGGGCATTGCAAAGAGGTTTTATTCTATAAAATTTAATAAAACCTTCTTACAATGCTCGTTGCCGTGCGATGATGTAAAGAGGTTTTATTCGGTTTAACAAAATAAAACTTCTTTACTATGTCCTTAAATCTTCATACGAATTAGACGTTCCAAATTTAAATCACTTTACCCCCTACGGAGTATCATACAACATTATAGACCTGCCATAGCCCTTGAGATTGTGTTAAGATAATAATGACTTATCTTACGTTGAAATTGTACGACATAGGTATAATGAGTCATTTTCGAGCAGGTGGTATGAAAAGATATAAGCATACATAGGGACAGACAGAGCGGGAAGTGACTTTGTTTTGTACTATGTAGTAAGTAAGTAAGTTCGTATAGGCCGGGTGGCTAGCCTTGGTGTCAGAGTTTTAGGCCGCCTGAAGGCCTCTGACTTGGCTAAACGGTCAAAACAACCGAGGCCTACAATTTAACGTGTCATCCGAGCCACGGTAGCGCTTAGTTGGAAAATGCCAACCGCGGTCACCCATCCAAATACTGATCGTGTGGAACGTTGCTTAATTTCGGTGATTGCTGACAAACACCTAGTCAAACTACGCTACGAGCGCTACTATACGAGCGATACTATGTAGTGATGGGAATGGAATCAATTTAATTGATATTTCGATAAAGATCAATCGGCTATCATTTTATAGACAAGGCGAACACCGGCTTTTAGTCGTGGATCCTATGGCTGGATATACTATTTTGATAGGAAAATTCATCTAACATTAAGTACGCACGAGCGGCTGTCCCGACGGCATAAACACGACATATTTACACCTATCTTCCGCCAGAATCCACAAAAAAACCTATAAATAAAGACACGCCAAATCGTCCCCGTTTATTCCGCTACCTATACATTATTCCTTGTTTCTTTCATGCTCTTCGACATTTCCACGAGAATGTTATTTTGTGTTTTACGGCACAAAAGATACGGTTGTTTTTCTATTACGCCTGTGGAGCACACGTTTCTATGCTTCAGCGGAGCTCGGTACGCCCCTATGTTTATTTTCGTTCGCTCAAGTTTTCTATTACTTGGATTTTTTCTATTCCTCTGTTTGGTCTTTTCAGGGTGTGTTTGTGGAGACGTGAGTGCGATCGACCGTGGTTTTAGGTACAGAGATTTTTGTCAATATTGGCAGGGGCGGTAGGCTTCGGAGGGGAACAACGGAACAATTACATTTAGGATTTTGTTAAGACTCTTCTTAGTGTGAGGTGCCAACTCGTCCTTACAAAAACAATAAGCTGTTATCTACCTCTAAATATTATTCGATTTGAGTGGTTTTTTTTTCATGTAATCAGCAGTTCAATTGCTAGGTTTATACGTCTTAGTTTTTACAGCTTTTTTAAATGACCTTAAGTTATAAGCTTCTAAAAAGTCATATTATTAAGCAAACCTTTGGTTGAAAAGTATAGAGAAAAATCTCCTTAAAAAAGTCAAACTAAAAACTTTCCTAAAAAAAAAAATAAGACGGACGTGCCATATTTCTTACTCAAGCGTTTGACACCAAAAACATAACATTTTGTTACAATTTAAGGGCAGTAATAGGGCCTATTCTGTGTTTAAAGGGTGTCAAGAGTTTTCTTCTGGAACGTAAATTTTATTATCAAACATGGACTGAAAATTCTTTTGATGTTCTACAGAAAACGCGAAAACAGTGGTCACCTCGCACTTCTCTTAAATAACTTTTTAAATTGATTCAATAATGTTGAGATTATCGTTATGTGTTTTTGAGCGCAGCTTACGTGGTATGGGTTAGTTTTTGAGAACATTGTCGTTGAAGCTTATTCATTTTGAATTATCCTTACTAATATTATAAATCCGAAAGTGTGTTTGTTGGTTTGTTCCTCTTTTACGCAGCAACGGAGCAACGGATTGACATCGATATATATGTACTACGTACACATATATATCGATGCGGATTGATTTGATTTTAGCTTGGCGTGGACATAGTTTGAAAGACGGAAAGTGACATAGGCTACTTTTTATCCCAAAAAAATAAAAGGTTCCTATGGGATAGAACAAAAATCAAAATATCACGCGGGCGAAACCGCGGGCAAAAACTAGTTTAGTATAATGGTTATATTTCGAATCGTCTAGTGCAGTTTATGACAATTTCAACATGAAAGCATTTCACAATAAGAGTCAGTGAAACTCATCAATGGTCTCTGGTACCTCTTGGAATTTGGACTAAATTGATGGTTTTTGAGCCTATGAGGCTTACAGCCGTGTCACCTCTTCTACCTAGTTGAGGCTTGCATTTAGCTAGTTTTAGCGGTCTTTATCAGGCCGTCTATCTGTCCACTTCTGAGCAATATGAAATGTAAGAAAAAATGTAAGAAAAAAAAAACACTAAAAAAAAATTGATATAAAAAATTCAGAAAAAAAAATGTTAAAAAAGGAAAAGAAAAAAGAAATCAAGAAAAACGAGCGAAAAAAAAAAAACTTTGCGTCTTTTATTTCATCCCATCCCACGAAAATAGCATACACGTTTATAAAACCATGTTTTGCTCGACTTATACCATATTAAATTTGCATAAATAGCAAGATGATGTAATAGTGTTTGTTGCTAACGTCTCCGACTTGTGTTGGAGGAGAAGTCTGACGAACATACAATTAAAAAAAAAAAAAATGCTAAGTCGATGTCTGAACCGTCAACAAAAGCTTTCAAAATGGAGCCTAATTCGCCATTAAACCAGCCATCCCGGGTAAGTATCGGCGGCCGCGTAATCTCCATAATTGGTCGCTCAACGTCCATCGATCCCGGACACAATGTCCCTCGGTGCCGGGTGAAGGGTGGACCAATTACCCGGACAATACCCCATCGGCCACATTTAGTTGGGCTTGTAAACTTTGCACCGATTAGACGAGTTTGCTCTATATTTCGTGACAAATATCGCCTTACTTCTGAGACCGGCGCAAGACAGGGAAAAGTGAAGAGAGCTATAGAGGGAGAAAGTTTATGACCTGCCAAATTAAACTACACGTATCCTCGATATGATGATTGTTTTATTCAAGTTTGACATCAATCTTAAACAACACACATCGCTTTGAAAAACTGATCAATTTTAAGAGGATTGTGCTCGAAAACTCGTTCTTTCCTCTATTTGTGTAGCTGATTTTCCACTAGCTGTAATGCCTCGACCACACTCTCCCGAGTGCCTCGACGAGGCCCACATGCGAGGCGACGGACTCGAAAAAAAGGCGAGACGAGGCGACACGAGCGCCCCGTCCACACTCTCGTGCTCGCGGTCCCTCGGGTCGCCTCGTGGAGAGTGTGGATGGGGCATAAGTTCCTGTATTACTTAGTGTAATAAGAAAAGTAAGTAATGATATGAAAAATCTACCCGATGACGTCAAGTTTCATTCGTAAAAAGCCATCGACTGCTAGATCTTATTGCTATCGCATACGAACGTGTAGCAAGCAAAAACTCCGCCACAGACGGTCTGTCATACATTTTATGAATGCGCCGCACACTATAGTCGCCAATCACCGCGTTTTCTTCTCTAGTATCGGCGTTAGTGCTGTAAAATTGTACTGATATCATTTCGGAGTAAGAGATTGTAGAAAAATAAATATATAAGTTATTTATTAGAAACTAGATTTTACCCGTGGCTTCGCCCGAGCTATATTTCGTTTCTAATGCTATCCTAAAGGAACCTTTTATTCTACGTTTTATTTTTCCGGGATAAATGTAGATAAGTAACCTATGTCAATTTCCGTCTGTCAATGGACTTACCATGCCAAAATTCAAGTTAATGCGTTGCTCCGTAGCTGCGTAAAAGAGGAACAAACTAATAAGGCAACAAACACACTTTCGGATTTATAATTTAGTAAGAAAGAAAGGATAAGGATAGCCGATATTCCATAACTTACAGACGTGAGTCATTGCGATACTTTCGGCATATTTTATTTGACGGTCACTAATGAGAGCTTGTGATCGACTCTACTATCTCTCGTTCAAAATACTTTAAAAACTTGCGAACTCGGAAAACAGATATGGCCAAAGAAGTGAAATAGAGATACAGAGATTCACGGCACGCTCATCAAAGAACAGTTATTCAATTGAAGCTGTAATGAAGCCCGTCAATTGAAACTGGCGCTTTTAATCGTATTAATCCGTTCATATAATCCCAATTGGTTGTCTCCGATCTGACAGCTCTACTAATAGCTTCGAGGAATTATCGCACTAATTAAACGCGAAAGTTTAGTTTTAGTGAGTGTGTGAATGTGTATCTTAGTAGATTTATTTGGTAAGAATCGTTTGTATAGACTAGGAACAGCGGTTAACCCGCTATATTGTAGTTGTTTGCCAAAGATTGAAACCATCATTATGTTTCGTCAAAAATGACATAACCGACTTCCACCGAGTAGAGAATTCGAATAGTTCGCACGAATTAATGTGTCATCGTGTTATAATTGTTGAATTTTCAAAAACGGCCCAGCCGATTTCGATAACTTTTAAATTTCAGTGTTCGGGCAAAGAAGATCCAACAAAAATATTTTCATGTGAAATGAAGCCAAGTCTAAATCACAGTTCCCACTATCAAAAAGTTGTCAGATCTCACGTAAAGCCAAGCTTCTAACTCTACACGCCTTACTCCATAAGTCCTTACTTCACAAACTCTACACCTTAGTCAATATATGTGACTTGGCCGTATGATATATGCTGTATATTAGCATGAAAATTTGTGGAAGTCTCATACAAGCTTTCATCCCCTATTATATAGGGTTGGGGGGTAAAAGTTCAAAGTTTTAGATTATTTCCTTTGTGTATGCCTGATAGTCTACCTTGATGCCAAATATCAAGTTTCTAGGTCATCTAGAAATCTTAGGTTTTTGATCTATAAGTCAGTGAATCAGTAAATGAAACCCCGGTTTTTAATCGTTAATATTTCATTAACCGTCAAAGCAAAGTAAATGAATTTTTTTATTGTAATTAAGCTAAAGAACTTTAATAAATATGCTAAATTTCATAAATATAGGTTAAATAGTTTTCGAGTTATGAAGGGGTCAAAAGTGGCTCGAAATGGTTCGTGTAATATTACACGTCGCGTGGCCAGTTCTTTTTTCTTAGACTTGGCTGGACACGCTTCCGCGTGTCTGGATATAATAATACTATTCGGGAGATACCCTTTTGAGAAAATTATTTTTTCTTTAATCGAATCATTATAGGCGAATATATCGATTAACATACATAAAAAATACACACAGACGAACATAAAACCTCCTCTTTTTTAGAAGCCGTTTAAAAATGCAAGTGTTGTGGAGGTTTTGCCTAGCCACGAGAAATATGCGCGTTACATAACACCCAAACAACAATGTCCATTCATATAGAGTTATAGACCAAACAGCATGCAATGTTAATGCAAATCGTAAACGACGTGCAGACCTTGCTCTGTTGTTTAAACTGCAAATCAAGTCAGTGGCCATCTGGTGGTCAAATTACAATTGAAATGCCAACGTTAAGTACAGACTACAACATTTTCTGGAGCATTTGTATGGAATGTAACGTTCTTAAGACACAGGTTAAAGCTCAGTGTCCAAAGCATTTTCATTTAATGTAACGTTCCTGCGAATTCTCGGCGCTCTGTTCGGCGTAATGCTCACAGCGAGTGTGCATTTACCCGTAACATTTCGTTGTACCTTGGCGTATAAAGCATGTCACCCCGTACCCGCGCATCGCCAGTGCTCTTGCAAAGGCTCAACGAAATGTTACACCAATGCACTCGTTGGTTTGTACGATTCCTGTAATAACAAAACAGCGAACGTGCTCGACGTCTGGTTTGTGAAAGGTGATATATAGTATATTATTATATCATAGAGCGGTTGTTCTGTTACAAGTAAATGTTGTAGTCTATACTCACCTGCTAGCTTAGCGTACAATACCTCGACAAGAGTTTATCAAAGTGTGCAAAAGTGACAGATATATGCTTCATCATAACTCTGTCACGTTCTGACACATCGATAGAGTTATTTTATGGTCCGTATGCTAAGCCCGCTGAAGTGTGAACGTAGCGCTTGTAGCGTAATTTGATCAGGCGTTTATCAGCGATCATCGAAATTAAGCAAAGTTCCGCACGGTCAGTATTTGGCGGGTGGCTTTTTCCAACTAAGCGCTACCGTAGCTCGGATGACACGTTAAATTGTAGGTCCCGGTTGTTTTAACCGTTTAGCAACGTCAGAAGCCTTCAGCCGGCCTAAAAACTATACTTATACTCACCTTAAGACCTTACTTTTTGAATGGCTTGTTTTCGTCTCAGCATCTTTTCACGTAACCCTAATATCAGCATAAGTGTAACACTTGTGCAACCTCATTTGCAAAGTCATATCAACGTCCATTTGTCCATTCCTTAGTAGCACTTATAGCACTAGTCGTAACGGCTGACTTTGCAAAGCAATCAATTTCCCATTTCCGTGGCCGTCCGTCCCGTTCCGAGTCCGTCCCGTTCCGTGTCCGATCGACAGCCGTCCCTCGCTGATATGTTATCGGTGGGAGAATTTACATAACTTACGTCGCTTTCACTTACTCTTGTTAACTGTGAGGCTTTTATTTTAAAGGAAATACGCGCTTGAGTCAGAGATCTCGGTCACACATTCGTGCATATTTGAAGATAACTGATTTAACATAAAAACCATTTACACGGTAATGATATCTAACAGTATCGTGACTCGGCCCAGTCCTTGAAAAATATACTTAGAATATACTTAGAATGTACTTAGAATGTACTTAGAATATACTTAGAATGTACTTAGAATATACTTAGAATGTACTTAGAATATACTTTATCACGCGCTAGGACTGCCCGCCTTCAGTATTTTAATTTCATCTACTTATTCTTTACCTAGGTACTTGAGTTTCTTTCTAGTTTTTATCTATTACTAGACGACCCGCCCCGGCTTCGCTCAGGTGTATTATACATATAAACCTTCCTCTTGAATCACTCTATCCATTAAAAAAAACCGCATCAAAATCCGTTGCGTAGTTTTAAAGATTTATGCATACAGACAAACAGAAGACAAAATAGCGACTTTATTTTATACTATGTAAGGATGATGTAAAATTATTATATTTATTACAAAACAGTAAATCGTTGTTAATGAAAGTTCAATAAAAATATATATTGTGTTTTTTGATGTATTAGGGTTCCGTAGTAAAACGAGGAACACTAAAAACGTCAATCGCACGCTAAGAGCTCATTCACACGAAGACGAATCGTGATTTTTCACGAACCGTGTTTTTTCACGATTCGTTATTTTTTTTGACGGGAGCAATGCTTTTTATATACCCATGTTCACACGCTTCATCCCATCATAATAATTATGAGCAGTACTGGTTGTAACAGTCGTACAACTAACAATATAAAATATAACTAATTGTTTTGTCCAGAATATTATATTCTGTATTTTTCTTTATGTTAGAAATAGAAGCTGTTTTTTTACTTTCGAGTCTAAGAATCGACTACTAGTACTAATCCAATATCTAACTTACTGGTGTAATTCTCAGAACAGTACATGTTTTCATCGACCTACACTTACTTTTTTCATTGACCTCCCCACTTACATGTATTCCCCCTCTCTCCCATATATTTTAGCATCCGCAACAATTTATTAGGCCGGCTACTTACTCGGGTTATTTTGTTAATTAACTTTTTTTACCTCCACCTGGTTCTCCCTTGATTAACCGGTAATGGAGGGGTCGACGGGGTAATTGGTATCCTGCGGCAGTTGTTGCCATGTGGTGGGCCTATACGTTGACTCCATACGTTAACTCTAATGCTAGGAATAGGAATAACTAGCGATCCGCCCCGGCTTCGCACAGGTTTATTATACATATAAACCTTCCCCTTGAATCACTCTATCTATTAAAAAAAACCGCATCAAAATCCGTTGTGTAGTTTTAAAGATATAAGCATACATGGGGACATAGGGACAGCGCAAGCGACTTGTTTGTTTGTTTTATACTTTATGTAGTGGTGTTAGCTATATAATGTGAAAATTACTTCGTCAACTATTTTCAATACTTATTTTTTGCAAAAGTGGCAAAACAGCCTTCCTTCGTGAACAATATTCGAATATTTCGCTCGAATTGTTAACATTTTTGTTGATTTTTCAAAAACGGCTCAGTCGATTTCTGTAAAATTTAAATGGGACCACCTCGGGAGCCTTTCGAACCCTTTATACCCTTTCGAACTAAAAAAATTTTTCGATTCGATTCACAATTGACGAAATTATCGATGTACATAAACAACAAAAAGTACATACGGACGAACATAGAACCTCCTCCTTTTTGGAGGTCGGTTAAAAAGCCTCTGACCCACAGTAAAATACTAAAACAATGCCAGCGATTTCACTACAGATGTACCTTTACTCCAAGCTTTTATGAAATAGCAGTACCATAAAACTATCGACAATATCCTTTTATACATAGTCCCATTTTATAACACATTTATTAAATTAATAATATACTTAATTAAAAAAACCCCGACACAAAAACATTTGACAACAAACTTTCAATTGACAACCATTTTGGGCACATTTGTAGAATTTTGGTTCTTCCATCCCCACTTTAACCCACCATAACTCTTAAACGGCTCAATCGATTTTTATAAAACATAGCTAAGAACACTTTCGATTAAGTGTCCTTTCATCAAAAAAAAACTAAACTGAAATCGGTTCAGTGGTTCGGGCGCTATGATGCCACAGACAGACAGACAGACAGACACACAGACAAACAGACACGTCAAACTTATAAAACCCCTCTTTTTCGTCGGGGGTTAAAAACAGTTTTGTCGCCTCTTTACGATATATAGTAAAAGCTCCTAATAATATTAGACAGGTAAGTGTAAGTCTCCATCCAAACAAAAAAATAATCCGCCTCCCATCTGTCAGATAAAAATGAAAATCTTTTTCCCGCCCTCGATATTACTATGTTGATTGTAATTTATTTATTCAATCTATCTACCAAAAAGCAATTTCGTTTAACACCCTGATCAGTTGAGAAAGCCATCAAAGCCGGGAGCTTTTTCCACTGCAAAATAATGCTTTTACCAGTGTTGCCGTAAACAGACGCAAGCCTTAATTTACATAATGGGGGGGACAGACGAACCGCGAACAACTGTAAATATATTCGAACTAGCTTCTACCGCGTTTGGGCGAGATTTTTTTATTCTATTTTTGTTATTTATGAGAAGTACGACGACCCACATTGTTAGAGTTCCGTACCCAAAGGGTAAAAACGGGACCTTAAGACTCCGCTGTCCGTCTGTCTGTCTGTCCGTCTCCAGGCTGTATCTCATGAACCGTTATAGCTAGAAAGCTGAAATTTTCACAGATGATGTATTTCTGTTGCCGCTATAACAGCAAATACTAAAAACAGAATAAAATTAATAATTAAGGGGGCTCCCATACAACAAACCTGATTTTTCGATAATATATATGTTGGAGAGATGTTTGAATGGGTTTTCATATTAAAATCGAAAAGAGCATTTGGCTCACATGACTAGCTTGGTTTACCCCATAGATTTAGAACTAAAAAATTCTATGGTTTACCCACAAGGTGACAAGTTTTAAAGATTTGACACACTGGATGCGTTTTGTTTGGGGTTTACGATCAGGTCAAATTGATCGCAGCCCGCACGTATGAACAGCGTTATCGGTCTCTGTAGATGTATTAGACTAAACTGATGAGGAAGTTCGTCTTCAGTTCTGAGTGCTATCAGCCTTGTTCTGCTATCCTAGTGATAGTCCACTGCAACTTGTGTATCAGCTATTACCATGGGATCAATCGTGAAATAAGACTAAAATCCTTAGTTACTCGTACTCGTATACGAGTATATAGAGGTACATTCTGTCGAATGTCAATGCGTTTCTAAATAATAATCGGCCAAGTACGAGTCGGACTCGCGCACGGAGGGTTCCGTACTGTATGGGAGCCCCCCTTAAATATTTATTTTATTTTTATTTTATTATTTATTATTGAAGGGAATATAAAACTAAATATTCTGTGACAATTTCAAGCATCTACCTGGTACCATTATTAATATCGAGCGAAAAACGTTTAAAAATTCAGGTTTGTTGTATGGGAGCCCCCCTTAAATATTTTTTTTTTGTTTTTAGGATTTGTTGTTATAGCGGCAACCGAAATACATCATCACAAAAAGAACGCTGGAATGAAAATCATATTATGATTTTAGGTTAAACCCATAGTAAAATTGCAGGTTGTGGTAACAAAACAAGGAAGCATAACAATAGCTTGTATCTGTTTTCATTGCAATTTCTTTTTAAACAATAAGTAAATGTATCGCATTGCGCTCTAGAAAATAGAAATGTTTCCGACACAGCTGCCTCGTTTCTTCATTTTGTTCCCGTTGTAGAGAATCCACTCCCGCTCGGTACTCCATTACGTTGAGTGAATTTTTCTATTTCGCTTTTAATTAGAGAGAAATTCTTTAGCACTTTTAAAAGAATTTTTATGTAGATCATAACAATGGCTTACCTTTATTAATAAACGCTTTTAAGTAATTATGCCGTGTTGTTTTTTACTCTCTTTGGAATAGGGATAACTGGGTAAAATACATTTTATTATAATTAGTCCCTTAAATATATTAGATAATCAAAAAATATTGAACGTGTAATTTGGTTTTGAAATGATAAAGATAAAGGGCGTTACAGTTCGGAAACTGTGAATAATCAAGTTTTATATAAAGTAGTTTATGTGTCGACTCGAATCTAACTCGTTTACTATTAGTTAGTGTTTTAATTATTTTTTTCACCACATATTACGAGTTTTTTTCCCAAAAGAAAATTATGGCCTGTTACTTAAAATGAAAAAGAAAAAGAATCACCATATAACTCCAAAAATTAAATAACTGAAAATAAATAGGCATATCATTCATGTTCCTCATTTTTTTTCACCACATATTACGAGTTTTTTCCCAAAAGAAAATTATGTTTTGTTACTTAAAATGAAAAAGAAAAAGAATAACCATATAACTCCGAAAATTAAATAACTGAAAATAAATAGGCATATCATTCATGTTCCTCATTTTCGTCGCAGTAAATAAAATGTTTTACAAAACTGGCGTGAAAGCCTCAAACTCTCATCTCGCGAACGTCTACGGCGTAGCACTTATTTTTCTACGTGCGTAGCAAGCGAACGTAGCTCCCGTCGTAGCACGTGCTACGATATTACATCATTATGTCGTCGGAGACGAAATTAAATTAACTTTCTAAGTAATATCGAGCCACTTATTTACTCCTAACACAATTACTTACCAAGAATCTCGGGATGGTCTACTTGACTTGATTGATTTATGGATTTATGCTTTGGGCCTCCTTTATCACAATTTGTTGACTTTTGACAAGTAAGTAATTGTTGCTGAGTAACAAGTTTAAGCGAGATTATTAATAATTATTTTCACTATCATCATCCCAAGACATTAATAGTATTTCAGATATGGCTGTAGATTTGCACTTCAATCTTTGCTATGGAATATGACGTGGTTTTCAATTTTTTTTAATAACTGCCGAATATATTTGATGCTATAGTAGTCGTGACTATTGAACTTGAATGATTTCACGTTATGTAAAGTTCAAAATGTTCTTCAACATCAGTTTCAGTTGTTCATCTCATGTTATTTTAAGAGTTTGATAGATAATTAACTGTACTAATTACTGTTACAGAAACTAAATCTTTAACACTTTTGAACGTTTCATGTTCAATTGAAGTAGTTTCAAACTTTAGGTAAACTTGCCATTATAACTAACATTAAACCATCACCTTAAATTAATTATATTTTAGATTTACGTGTTGGCAAGTTATGTAATGTGGTGTATCATGTTTTACCGTGCAGTTATCAAAACTGCATAGACGCCTCTAGTAAAGTCTCCACTGCTCTACCGAGCTATGACTTGGACTATGCTTGAACTTGACCGAGACTTGAACTATGACGTGACTATGACTGTGACTATTTTGATAAAATATCAAAAATTATAAACACTTTTACTTGACACTGGCAAATGCAAAACCATCAAATAAGGTAAACCAAAGCGCTACTCTTTTATGGTGGACATTCCGCGCGTTAGAACCAAGCGTTTCGAATTCTCATTCCTCATACGAACAGCCAGAATGTGGAACGCTTTGGCTGGTTCCGTCTTCCCGCTAAAATACAACGTAGGTGTCTTCAAATCCCGAGTAAATAGGTATCTTCTAGGTAAGCGTGCTAAACCCTAAGCGCATATCTGCTTAACATCAGGCAGTATGTAGTCAAATGGAAACCTATACGGAACAAAAACAAAGAAAAACAAGAACCTTTTATTGAATTACCGTTATAAATTAGATACTCATAGTGCTGAAAATGGCAAATATTTGTCCGTGAGTTCTGCGAACTGAATCAAAATCGACAGCAATGGTTGAAATTCAGTTACAGCCGTCCTTTGCCTGTGTCGGGAATCCGGGGCCCGTCCCAGTTCATAAACCGTACGACTGGAATGTAGTCCAACTGGTGGCTTTGTCCCGGCAATTTTCGATACCTTCATAATCATCATCATCAGATTATTTCGGCCCTGCAGTGGGCCGGCAAGCCTCCTCCCGCTTTCCCCAAATATCCCTGTCCTGTGCTAGTTTCATCCAGGTGTTGCAGCAAAACTTACGATACCGGCTTTGAAATAAATAAAAAATGATACCCAATTACCCATATTGCTGAAGTGCATATAAAATAACTATTCCGACATCTTTGATGTTCCGCCATATTGGATTTAGAATGACGTCATATTATTTTTCGAGTTACTCTCAACAACCCCTTTCATTTGACACCCATTTTGTAGAAATGCATTAAAAATAACTATTCCGCCATATTGGATGGTCCGCCATATTGGATTTAGAATGACGTCACATAGATTATCGTGTATTGTTTTCCAAATCAAAATTTCAAAACATATACAAAATTTCAGCTCAATCAGTTGAATATATCTGCTTCAAAAATGAGTAGCAAGATGCCAACCGAACAAACAAACATACATTGCAAGTTAAATAAAAGCTTTAAAAAGTAAGTAAGTAGCGCTCATAGCGTAGTTTGACTAGGCGTTCGTTAGCGATCATCGAAGTTAAGTAATGTTCAGCACGGTCAGTCTTCGCATTGGTGGCCGAGGATGACATTCACATCTGAACTACGAGTACACATTTACTAGCGCGTCTCGGATGACACGTTCAATTGTAGGCCCCGGTTGTTTTAACCGTTTAGCCATGTCAGAGGCCTTCAAGCGGCTTCAAAACTCTGACACTGGATAGCTACCCGGCATACACGAACTTACTAAGGCTTGAATCCCTCCTACGCTATCGTCAGTCTTGAACATTGAACGCGCGTAGCAATATGTAAAACTCGCGCCAAATACCTAATCAAAACCAAAATAGTACTTATTGCGCGTCTGTATTACAAGTCGAACAGCGAGAGGTTTCTCTTAGCAGTGAAACCATCAACTCCTCGTTAAATGTTGCCTAAAAATTGGCTTTCGCGCAGCCCTCTATAAATATGTCTAACTGAACTACGTTCTTCAAATACCACACAAGTATGCGGACCAAAATACGACTCTGACATCTTCTTGAAAGTGACTTCTGTCATCTAAATCAAAATGTTCAAATTCACTAACAAGCATATTTTGCTGTCCCGTTTCGAGAATCCGAAGCCGGTCTGTCCCAGTTGATAAACCGTGCGACTGGAATGTATATAGTCAAACTGCGGACAAGGGCTCGTCTATCAGACGCGTTTGATGTTCTATCTGATTATCTGACCCGGGCTCGCTGGCTTGACGAAAGGGTAGTTTTGACGGGTGTAAGCGAATCAAATTTTACAGAAACTAGTTTCTTGTGTTTTTTTGCAATAGTCTATTCTATCTCAACAAATTATGAATCCTATGGTCATGGGGTTGACCTTCTTTCCATTTCACTCTACATCCAGAATCTCCACATCACAGAGTTCTAAAAGCCAAAAGTAAAAGAAAATTAAATCTTATTTTACAGAAAAAAAAAATATTTTGATTTAACTTTTTACTGAAGATTGATATGCTGTCTATATCTTTCACTATGGAAACTAACGTGGTTTTCGTACATTTTAATTAAGTAAAACACAGGTGTTACTCACGTTTGATTTTAAGTAGCTATTTTTTTCAGTGCTATGCGAGACGAGCCCGCGTGCTAGTACTCCGACCTTGAGAAAGATCGCCAAATGCGATCGAAACTATAGTAGTATCCTACTTAAAATCAAACGTGAGTAACACCTGTGTTTTACTTAATTAAAATGTCTATATCTTCTTTTGTATTTTTTTCTGTTTCTTATTTAAAGCATACAAGCTGTATGCTTGATGACAATAAAATCGTGACACCAATTTTCAAAAAGTTTTCTTTGTTTATACATCAGCTTTTACTAGTTTGTGTAAACTAGTAAATACTAATATTATCGTGTAAAAAAGCAAACTTTATCCAAGCAAGAAATATAACTATCATAATACTTATTAGATCCGTTAAGCAATTTCTTTCAAAGGCGGGGGTTTAGTTGACAGTAAATATTTATAGTGACACTTGACCGGCGGGGCGGCCCGTTCTTTATGTCGGCTATCTCACTATAAAATGGAGGTTTAAAGGGATTCCCCTAAACCTTTTTTATGGATTCGTAACATTGTTAGAGAAGAGGTGATGTGAACTGTTCCGTGTCAAGACGTAGGGCTAGGGACCAATTCATTTCATCATGATAAAGAAAAGCCTTATAAAATAAAATAAATATCAGGGGACATCTTACACACGGTCTCTGACCCCAAACTAAGCAACGCTTGTGATATGGCTGCCAGAGACTGATAATTATACTACATTGACATATTTTAAAATACATATTTAAATAGATAGTAACATCCAGACACAGAGCAAACACCTATGTTCATCACAAAACTGCTTACCCTATGTGGGAATCTAAACTACGCCTTCTTGGCACAATAGTTTCACAAAGGTTTACTAACCACTGGGCCAAAAAGGCAAACTTTAAACTTTACTATACAAGTACCTTTACCTTTCAAACAAGCACTGTTTCTTTGTAGATACGTATTTTTATATTAAAGGTCTCGGAAACCCTTTTAATTTGGAACATATAAGATATTTAATTAAAGTTTCCCTCATATCTTTTTGCTTTTTTTGTGTGTGAAATACTCGTAGGTGTGTTGAAGACACACGTTAGCGTCTGAATGCCTCTGACATGCCTAAACGGTCAAAAGAACCAGGTCTACAATTATTTATGGCCTAATGAAATCGGTTGCATTAAAAACTAGCTAGGATCTGGAGCTGAAACGTTGTCTTTTAGTGAGGGTCTTATGAATAAGCTCAAGATAGCCCAACGTGCTATGGAGAGGGCTATGCTCGGTGTCTATCTGCGGGGTCGAATCAGAAATGAGGAGATCCGCAGACGAACCAAAGTTACAGACATAGCCTAGCGGATTAGCAAATTAAAGTGGCATTGGGCAGGATACATAGTTGGAAGAATTGATTTGATGATTGCCGATGGGGCCGTAAGGTTCTCGAATGGAGACCACGGACCAGCAAGCGCAACGTAGGACGTCCACCGACTAGGTGGACTGATGATATAATAAAGATCGCAGGAACGCGCTGGATCCAGGTCGCTTCCAACTGGCCGTATTAGAAATCCATGGGGGAGGCCTATGTCCAGCAGTGGACGTTCTACGGCAGATAAATAGATAGAATCTCGACTTTTCTTGTTTCTTTATTGACGCGAGTAACACGCTCGAGTCATCTGTATATAGCGCTGATGTAAATATTTTGCCCTGACTTTTGCCCCCATTTTCTACTATCCAGCTCTGAACACTCGAGTCTCCATTTTAATCGTACGCTCTGCGTATTAATGGAGTTAATTTTCTCCCTGACTACCGGTGCTGCCAGGTGTGATGTACAATTACTTACATAAAATTACTTTCAAGTATTTTAATTTGTCTAAGCAATGGAAAATTGAAATGGAGAAACATTTTCCTTGTTTAATGAGTGGTGATAGTAATCTAAAAATAATACTAACAATACTGATTGTTGAAAATACACTTTTTGTTTTTATGGTCATAGTCCAAAACATTCATTTACATGGGCACAGTTGGAAACACTTGGACATATCGATTAAAACAGAATACCTTAATTATAAACGTCTGATACAACATAATGCAAAGCTTGGACCTGTTCTGATTTGCTCTTTAATACATTTTCTTAAAACAGAATATAGAACCGAATATTTCTAAAAAGAAAAGGTTACGTTATTTTCGTCGTCAATTGACATTTAAGACTTCATTTAAATTCCATTTCCACTTCTTCCAAACATTTCGGCTCAATATCGTATTCAATACGTTAAAGCTTATTTTATTCCATCAAAGAGTGTAATAAATATAAATTAGGTGCAAATACGCACCATATCTCATTATATGAGACTGAGACTATCATGGTAAATTATATCTTTTCCAAACAGATGTAGAGTAAGTTTTAGTTTAGCAGTAATAGGCATAAATTAGGTGTGAAATACACACAGTATTGAGACTATCAAGCTAAATTATATCTTTTAATAATAGGAGTAGAGTTAGTTTTAGTTTGGCTGCAGTCAAGTGAGGTTGAATAGGTCACAGGAAACGTTTTTAGGTCATTGTCACACCTGCGCCGTTTGTGCCGTGAACTCGTGAAATATTCAACGCTAGGATCCGTTATAATATAATTATAAATTAAAAATTTAAAAAACCCCCGACACAAAAATATTTGACAACAAACTTTCAATTGACAACCATTTTGGGCACATTTGTAGAATTTTGGTTCTTCCATCCCCACTTTAACCCACCATAACTCTTAAACGGTTCAATCGATTTTTATAAAACAAAGCTAAGAACACTCTCGATTAAGTCTCCTTTCATCAAAAAAAAATTAAACTGAAATCGGTTCAGTGGTTCGGGCGCTATGATGCCACAGACAGACAGACACACAGACAAACAGACACGTCAAACTTACACCCCTCTTTTGCGTCAGGGGTTAAAAAAAGCACTTGGCGGTTGCATTTTGAAAATTCAGTCTTACAGGACTAACAAAGGGAGTTGGAGTTGTCTCTAAATGAAATAGATTCTCACTTGATAATAAAATTACTGCTAACACAAACTTTTAATACTTTAGGTAGGTACTCACCTACTATTTTTTTTTCAATGCTATCAATATGAGTATTAAATGAACCCTTCATTTAATGTAGAACAGATTGTTGTAACAAAGTAAAAACTAACAACACAAAAATAAAATTGGTGAAAAACTTTTTTAAAAAACGGTTGTATGTACTGAAAAATAATAACTCAAAAATAAAATCACCACCAATTTTATTTTTGATGCTCTCTCCTATCTTTGCTTCTATTCTTTACTTGTTTCTCATTGCAGGTTAAATACCTAGTGTTGTTTTTAGTACGCTTCATTTTTGAATTGAATTTAAATTTAAAAATCTATTTCAATGACGATATTTGCAGGAAAGTCCAAGCAATGGATGCATGCAGATTTTAACCGATCTTATTGGAGGTCTATAGGGAAGATTTATCTACCTTAATGGCACACTTACCCTAGAAATATATTAATGTTTTATATCTAAAAAATCCAAATAAATATTTAGAAGAATTCCAGTTTTTCTAAAGTATTTCATAGATTTCGGTGATTTATCTTAAAGATTTTTAACTAAAAAAAAACTTTATTTCAATATCCTTACCGTTTATTTACCTACCCTAGAACATTTTTCCACTGCAGCTCTCTTTTGTGAAGCTATGACCATTGTAACTAAAGAATTTCAACACAATGGAAAACTAGATATAGCAATGAAACGGAATCTGCACTGACGCCGGTCTATTTCACGCCACAGTTGAAAGTAACAGACTGACCAACTTGTCTGCAGTTACGTGATAGAGCCACAGTTGCATTTCTCTACCTGTGTTGTTGCGATAGTGATAGTCTATCGATAGTATTGTAATACTATCGTGGTCTTGAAGATCAGTTATACTATCGATAGTGCTATCGAAACTATTGACTTTTGATAATACTATCGATAATGTGGAAAATATGGATTGCTAAAAACAATACTATTGCCAAATGTCAATAGTATCGATACTATCTATAGTATTATTAGTAAATATATTATCGATACTATGGATAGCATACCTTTCGATATTATCAATGCAATCGATAGAATGCATTGATAGCATACGCTTCGATAGTATCGCCAATATTCAAAACTAGCATGATTTTTATTATCGATACTATACAGGGTTATTTCTAATCAATTAGCATCCTTTTAGGGGCTTATTCTGTACATCAAAACTAACTACTTTTGTTCTACGACTTTTAATAATTCTAAAAAAAAAAGTTATTGTCCCATAGAAAAATGTCGTTCACCCGCGACAAAATGTATGGTTTTTATTTTTGAGTTTAGTCAAAAGTCGCAGAACAAAAGTTGTTTGTTTTTATGTACAGAATAAGTCCTTAAGAGGATGCTAATTGATTAGAAATAACCCTGTATACCTATATTGCTGATTTTCGATTTTTTCGATAGAACTATATAGTTCGATCCCCACCCAGGGCAAGTATTTATGTGATGAACATAAGTGTTTGCTCTGTGTCTGGGTGTTATTTAGTTACTATCTATATAAGTATGTATTTCAATGTATATAAGTAGTTTATCAGTCTCTGGCAGCCAAATCACAAGCTTTGCTTGGTTTGGGGTCAGAGGCCGTGTGTAAGATATTACCAAATATTTATTCCCAAAATATTTATAGTGTAACTGATTTTCAAGGTTGATTATCGATAGCGAAACTATCGCCTATCGCAATAACGCTATTCTCTACAAAACTGACAATTGTCAGCTGGAAATTCTCAGTTCACTCATTTCGCCAACTGCGGAGAGAAGTTGGTAGCTCTGTAGCAGTTGTCCCGGGAGTGCTATTAGCGAACTTTTTGCTTTCTGCGCAATTTTCAGCAGTTTTTCACCGGGAGTAGTTAAAGACGTAGTTAGACGACAGTTGGATAATATGGACTTAAATACGAAATTCGCTGTTTTTATGCGTATTTAGTTGGTATAGGCTTAAAAACTTTACAGTCAAGTAAAACCTTGAAAGTTTTTTGATCCCCTCGGAGGCTTCTGATAAGGCTTAGTTTTTACAACTGTTGGAAACTACAATTGATATGAAGGTAACTCAAGCCGTGTTAATATTATACCTAATATGCATGCAGAGCATTGCAGATTCTTGCATTCATTGCTTTTGAAAATATAGTGCATTAAGTAAATAGAACATAAACCTAATTTTTAAATACTTTTATTGTAGTAAGATTAGTATAGAGATGAGCGAATTTTATGCAAGTAAAGCTCAAGCTCTTACTATTATTATCACAACACTGACACTGATTGTTTAGGCTTTTAGCTCTATATCTCAATTAGGTAATAAAAGCGAGAAAATAGCTAACGCGATACAATATAGCCTTGCGCTTAGAGTTTACAGAACAATTGTTTTTTTTTTTTTTATTGGGCAAAAGTGCCTTTATTAACTACACCACTACTACATAAAAAGCCTTGGATCATCCACAGACCTCTAAAGGTCTAAAGATAATCCAAATGCCCAAGCCCACTGCCAGTTGGCAGCGTGCCCAGCATGCTGGCTGCATTGCCACGCTGAATGGCAATGCTTGAACAATTGCTGAATGTCTAGTCTAATCTACATAGCACACTACATCTGTAGTGTGCTACGTAGATTAGATTATTCTTGTTCCTTATTCTATATGGAACAAGAGAAAATACGTAGCGAACGTTTCTGAAGCCCATTTTACAGCGGGTTAGTATAAACAACTCCACTAAAGTTGAGCGAATATAGGTAGAGTGTTGTAGTGAATCTAGTGCATAAATGCAATATTTGCTTATCGACAAATAAAACACAGTCCTGAGCTAAGCGGATCTGTTTCGTACTTCTCTAATAGTCCGGTCAAATTAAGTAAGCAGATAGCACAAAAAACGCGGGAAGCGAGATATTTGTGAGAACCTTTTTTGTGACCTTTGCGGTACAGAAACCAGATTATTTTACAGTAGACTACTGAGCCACTTTATAGAAAGCCACAATAAAGATTTTTACAAGTTTACAGCTAATCTACTAGATTTTATGTTAGTAAATATGAAATTTTTGCAATGGGCTACAACTTCATGGATCTACAGCTTCTCTGCCCAGCTGCGTACGTCTCCCTCCGCTTTGGTAGAGTCTGTTCCATAATATTGCATGTGCCATACGTCTGAATAACTCAAAGCTCTTTTGTTACAGGTAAGCTGGGATTACGCTCCGTGCAGCCGCTCTCAATGCATTTATACTGCTAACACAAAACATCCAGAGTTTAGGAGTAAAGTGCCATATTGTATGTATTGTAGGTACTTTATTTTGTATTTCTAAAAGCAGGTTTCGCGGTAATGCTTACTAATGACAGTGACATACTCGTAGGCTACTTTTTTTATCCCGACAAAATAAAAGGTTCCTGTGGGATACTCAGACCAAATAAATAAAACCAAGACGGAACGTCGTGAACAGAAAAGTTAGGCCGGTTTTTTATACATGTGTGAGTGCGTCGGTGTTGCACCGCCATAGTTCGACTGACGAGCCAAGGCATAGTTTCTTTGTACGTGTACATGTGTGTGTTTTGCTGACCTCACTGGTTTGTTCACAACATTCTGTCTTCAATTTTTTATTTGGTCTGAGGTGGGACATCACAAAAATCAACAAATCACGCGGCGAAGCCACAGGCAAAAGTTAGTTCATGCTTAACTCTGTCTGGCCTAGACATAACATAGGCTGAGGCATCTTCGTTATCAATATGCATCTTTGCTATTAATACAGGGTTATCCTGAACTGGCGTACTAAACCGAAGGGACATTCATTATGAATATTTTGCTCTATGAGTCAAATCGGAATTGAAGAAAAAACGGAATAATTTAAAAGTTGTTCTTAATTACCCTCTTTTGGCTTGGTACAGGGCAAGCAGATAACCTTAACCTTATAGAGTTGGCGTAATTGTTGGTTAGAATGGAAAGTTGTCAAAGCAAACTACAACTTCCGATCATACACGTAAGTAACGTGCCCGTACTGCGTAGACATTCAGGTGAGAGGCTCTTCAAAATACCACGCTCAGTAATTTGTTACCCTGGTGTTAGGTCAAACGTTGTAAAAAATCGGCCAAGTGCGAGTCGGACTCACGCACGAAGGGTTCCGCACTGTGTCAGAGCCCCCGTAACCCCATTCCTCTTGCCGTTATTAATAGCGAGCATCAAATCCCTAAAAATCACGTTTGTTGCATGGGAGCCCCCATAAATATTTATTTTATTCTGTTTCTAGTATTTGTTGTTATAGCGGCAACAGAAATACATCATCTGTGAAAATGTCAGCTGTCTAGCTATCATGGTTCATGAGATACAGCCTGGTGACAGACAGACGAACAGACTGACATCGGAGTGTTAGTAATAGGGTCTCGTTTTTACCCTTTGGGTACGGAACCCTAAAAATGGGCACGTTACTTTACTATAATGTATTTTCCCAGGTGTTTTCTTACTAAAAGCTACACCAGTTCAAAGTAAAGGAACCGTTAACAGCATTTAACTGTCGCCCGGATGGCCACCAGGCGTTAAAGCAACTTGTTTATCATCAAATACTCGCTTTGCCGAACAAATCCCGCCTAAAGAGGTAAACGAGCTTGGCCTAACTTGTCTATTTACTGTTAGGACCTCACAGATTGTGTCTCTTAAGCTTCCCACTTGATAGATCAGCTCATATTTCACATTATTGATTAGAATGCATCACGCAATTTGTAAAAGGATGATAAAAGAAATAATGCAAAAATATATCGAGCTTATGCCTATGTAGGCCCGACCTTGTACAGTATGTAATTATTTGCTTTATTTGTTTTGGAAAATGATTTTCTTATTATTTTCTTAAATAACAATTTTCATTGAAAAACATTTCATAAATTCGGATCTTATTATCTTGCATTGCTTGTAAAATATGGTGGTGTGATGGCAGCCTTGAACAAAAATCAAATTAGAAAATAAGAAATTCCATTTAAATTAAGCATTCAAGGTTGTTTTACTCTGCGCATTTATTTACCGTATATTATTAGATTTTGTGGGCTACATTACACAGTCTGGTCTCACTTTGCAAGATCTTTGTATGTTTGATTATTATAGATATCCTCATTCTTCTTTAAGGTCCAACCTCGACCGCGACCTCGTAGACGCGCCTAAAAACCAAAATAATGGTCAGTCTATGCATAAAGTGCATCAACTAATAATATACCTAATTAAAAAACCCCCGACACAAAAATATTTGACAACAAATTTCAATTGACAACCATTTTGGGCACATTTGTAGAATTTTGGTTCTTCCATCCCCACTTTAGCCCACCATAACTCTTAAACGGCTCAATCGGTTTTTATAAAACATAGCTAAGAACACTCTCGATTAAGTCTCCTTTCATCCAAAAAAAACTAAACTGAAATCGGTTCAGTGGTTCGGGCGCTATGATGCCACAGACAGACAGACAAACAGACACGTCAAACTTATAACACCCCTCTTTTTCTTCGGGGGTTAAAAACTAAGGTGAAAATCAGTTGAAGTAGACTGAACACTATTTTTACCTGATTAACACCACCTATTCACGGCAGCTTAATTAGTTTTAGTAAACTTATATTAAGCAACTTGTCTGTAAATGGTAGAAAATCCAAAAATAAAAAAAACATGCAAGTGAAGTCCCTCCGCGCGGAAGAAGTGAAACTTCGACGCAACAGTGCTTTCATACCATGGCTTACGCAACCTTGTTGGAAGTCACATTAGAAGTTTCACTTCAATAATTTCTCGCGATAACCGAGAGTATGCATATGAACTGCATTACGAAAACAACAGTTTTAGCCGGATTCGGTACTAGAAGTTCAAGTCCGTTTATTCTTGGAAATGATACTAACAAAAGTTTCTCGGCAATCGTGTTGAAACTGAAAACAAAAGAAGATAAAGTAAAATCAAACTAAGCGAGAAACGCAATTAATTGAGATTTAGGACCTCTTTCGCAAACACATTTAAAGCTCATTCCGCTAAACCCAACCGACATAACATTTCAATTTTGGAATGGACATTTTCCAATTTAGAAATTGTCCAATCAGCGAGTGGAATAATTCCATTAATTACCGGCTGAAAGCGGTTTTAAGCGGTTAATAAAACTGCGTATACCCACTTCGGCTGCTGAATTACATACCTACTTGCTTCTCCTCGACTTTACTTCATAAATGATTACGAAAACATTTAATATACCAACTAATTTATGTAGATGTTTTCTCGTGACGATGTTAACATGAAAAATTGGAGATATTTTCACACTCACCGGTATAAATAATAGATTGATAATGCTGTTGTCACTTGAGACAATTCTGCAAGAATACTGCACATAAATGCACGGAAAATCTTCCAAGCTGCTGTCAAAACTGTCGAATAAGTATTGGGATTTGACGTTCCTTGTCTAAAAATCCGACAACAGCCACCGAATCGAGATTTTTTGAAGTGAAACTGCTAATGCGACTTCCAACAAGGTTGCGTTAAACGTTTAACGCTACCATAGAGTGGGTATGAAAGCACTGTTGCGTCGAAGTTTTACTTCTTCCGCGCGGCCCTCCACTTGCATTTTTTCATGTCTCTTTCTATCCAATGCCATATTAAAATAACGCATCTCTTTCAGATTTTCTTGATCGACCTCATTATCCATCAAATAATTTTTATCAAAAAGGAACTCTCCGTATATAACATTTCATTCTTTATCAATCGTCACGGAGCGGAATAGAAACAAACAAACAATCATATTATTATCGTTTGCATATCGCATTTAATTAAGATTAAATGTGTAGCTATTATGGAACCTAATTAAGTTGCTTTTGGCGTTGTTTTGTTTACATTCTTGTTCGTACATCGTTATTGTCTGGAAATTGCTTTCCGAGATGTGTCTACTTCGTTTTTGAGATATATGTATCTTGGGACGTATAATTTGTAGAAGTAATTTGCTGTACGTCAAGAGTGTCGTGAATCGGCCAGTGTTTTCGCGTTTTCTATAGAACATCGAGAGAATTTTCGGTACATTTTTAATAAAATTTACGTCTCGAGAGAAAACTCTTTCCACTCCTTAAATTCTAACAAAATGTTATGTTTTAGTTGTGATTGATTTGAGTAAGAAATATCCAAAACGAAGTTACAGGGGGTTGAAAATGGCCTGAATAGCTTCGGGAAATGTATGCTTACGGCTGTGCTCGACTTGTTTGGGTGCACTGCCGTGCACCCAGATTGCACGCTTATTTTTTTTTTCAGAATAGTTTTTGTTTTTTGTATACTTTGCAGCCAAGTTTTTGCGTAAAAATATGACTTTTTAGAGGCTTATAACTTCAATAAAGGTCATGTAAAAAACTGTAAAAACCAGGACGTGTAATCCTAGCGAATGAATGAAAAAAAAATCACTCAAATCGGATAATATTGATTTATCAGCTTATTGTTTTAGTATGGTATGGCGCCTCAAGATTGCTTTAAGTATATTAAAAAATGCTATGTTACAGATTTGAATGAGAATTATGGCTCCGGTGGCTACAGTAGTGCCAGGTTTTATTCATTAATTAAATAAGTAAAACACTATTTTATTAACCACATGCTAACATTTTACACGATTTTTTAAATGATCATTTAGAAAACAATATTTAAACCATACCAAAACAAATTGCTTTACTATTATATGTATAACTAATTAAACTATACATAAACTATAAATAACACGTTACTTTTAAACCGTATGTAAATACTACATAATAATATGTTGCTATATAATTATGATTGAGCATTGAGTAATATATTGTTTAGATTTTACATCTCTACATTAAACTAATACATTGTGGAACAATATTATTCAGTATATGCTCTACAATTATTTTCTTGATCGACTGAAAGAAATGCGACTGTTCTATGTTCGCCTGAATGATTTTTTGTGTATGTTCATCGATATTTTCTCTAATTGTGAACCGAATAAAAAATCTTTTTAGTTCGAAAGGGTATACTCCCGAGGTGGTACCATTTAAATTTTATCAAAATCGGCTGAGCCGTTTTTGAGAAATCAACAATAATGTAAAAATTGTGTACATCAATAGGCACGAGCGAACTGTTCGAGTTTTGTAAACGATGGAAGTCGGTTTTGCCATTTTTTGCGAAAAATAATTATTACTATAGTTCTGAACCAACCTACCTAATACCCGTAATTGACCTAACATTATAAACAAATTAATTGCAGTAAGTAGGTAAATAAATTGTGTTATTCTCATTCATAAGGTAAAAATAACATTCGAGTGAGCAGCGTAGGAACGTACACGTCGCATTAAAGTACAGGATAAATGTCTATTTGCGTTGTAATAAGGATACCACTGACTATCGCGTTATCCTGGTGATCTCATGCTTCATCGTTTTTGTACTGGATTAGCACAGTTTTGACATTGTCTTATGTTAATTAGACATTATTGACGACGGTTGCACGCTCGAAAAAGCGTAACTTACTTTCTGCCTGAGCCGAGCGTGCAAGTCAGAGCGCAGAACAAGCGAGAGGGCCACGATAGGCCTAAGCGTTCGGCTTGTTTCAGTTGTTTATTCAACAATGCTGTGTGTTTTTTATACATGTGTGAGTGCGTCGGTGTTGCGCCGCCATAGTTCGACTGACGAGCCTAGGCACAGTTTATTTGTACGTGTACATGTGCGTGTTGTGTCTGTACACGGCTAGGCATAGTTTATGCCGGCCTCACTTGTTTGTTCACAACATTCTGTCTTTTATGACGTTATCACATAAAATTGTTGTCCGTAAACCGACTTTACAGACAACCAATTTTTTATGACAACATGATACATAAGTTTGATAATAAATAATTATTGTAGTATTAACCATTATACCTATGTTAATGTTGAAATGCTCTGCATGTGTGCACGTCGCCTAAAGGGCCTATGAGATTAGTTTAGATAGTCTCTTACTGAGACTGTTTGATTAAATACGAAAACGCTGGATGAAAATGTCTACCAACAAGTTTTATTTTTAGAAATCCAGTAATCAGCCAAATAAATAAGGATATCTATGTCAAAAAGTAGACGTCGTCCGGCTGATCAGGCATAAAAATCCCACTTATTGTCTTATTTGAATTGTCCATTTCGTCTCATCTCTCCAGCCAATCGGTTTCAATATAATCGAATAGATTCATTAGCCTGGTGCCCACGCGAGTGTCGTGATCTGCCAGAAGGCCGCGCCGTCGAATTACATTTATATTGATTTAAACAGTTCCCTTTTAGTAGGTCCACATTTTCTTCTTTTGTCTTGAGAAAATTCGAATTGGCACATAAAAAAAGACGTTTTGTCATGACCCTGGCAATGTCCGCTGACTTCTAAAAATGAAGATGTTTTCAATTTGTTTGTGTGTGTGTGTGCTTTTTTGTACCGATGGCACTTTACCTTATACCTAGGATTAATCCGTTGCGCGAGTTCTTTATTCAATATGTAAAGCATTGAGAGGTTGTCCAATAAAACTTAAATAACCTACTTTGGTTCAGTAGTTCTTTATAAAACAATTCCAGAAAATGCAGCATCTACAGAAATGGAATGTCAAAATCTCTACTTGCTTTTTCGGCTTTTGGCCTAAGTAGACTGTATAAAATCGATTGTCACGGTTTTGTCTACCCATCATTGTATTAGTCCCACAAAGTAATACATACTAAAATAATCTTTTTATTCAACATTTGCGCTCTAGTTTATTTTATTCCTATATTTCCTTGTACGTCTTAAATAGAATAAACATCTCTATTATTTGATAAAAATACAAATACGCATCCAAATCAATATCATTTTCTGACAAATAACGTTACAAACTTATTTAAACGCGGAAATGACATCGCCTCAATATGTAATAAGGAAACTACGAACTAAAAGGGATACATTTTCATCAGAGTTTTTTAATATATCCCCGAGGAAACAGCTGTATCCTCGAAACTTCTAGGCAAATTGCGTAATCCAGTCTTTCTCAAAGTCGGCGATAGTGCCCCTTGTCGGCGTTGGAGTCTTTTAAGAGAGGAAGATTAAGATTTAGATATATCCCAAAAAAATGGAAATTAATGCAAACCAGAACTAATAGCAATCTATCCATTCCAACATTAAATCATCCTCAAAGAGTTATCTTTAACTAAAGAGTTATCTTTTTAGATAAATCTAGTGTGGAAAGCACTCTAAAATAAAAATCATATCATTAAATCATCCTGCCACGAAAAAAGGCCAAAATTTTTTGCGCCTAAAAGAAAGGTATGTAAAATTGTTGCCTAAATCTAACTGATCAGCTAACAAGTAGCAAAGATCCTGAAGTGTGCAGGTATTTGGGCATGAGAGAAGATGTTGCATATTTTGTATCGAAGCACCACACTGGCACTGTGCGCTTCCTGCATATCCCCATTTCACCAGATTGTCGCAACAGCGGCCCACTTGGGTCCGGAGTCGATTTAGCGACTTCCACGTGGGCCACGGAAGGTTACCGCCAGCTGGGAGTTCATATAACTGTTACTGCTTAATATTATAAATCCGAAAATAATGTTGTTTCTTTGTTTGTTCGTTACTTACAAATTCTCATACAAATATTGTTTGGATCATCGACACGAAGAAGAAAGCTCGTACGTACGTACGTACGAAGAAGAAGAAGCTAACAAGTCGAGCACAGCCGTACATATTTCTTTTTATAATTCTAATTCATACTTTTACCGAAGATATGCTGGCCATTTTCAACCTCCCGTAACTTCGTTGCGGATAAGCTAGGCGTCTGATTTTTTCATAACCAAGAATGTATCATAGTTTCAATTAATACTATAAATGGTATTAAAGTAGCGGGAGTACCTTGGGGAGTATATTTCCAAATTTGGAGTTGTGTAAAAGTTATAGCTAGTCAAAGTACTTTGATTTTATCGACCAACAAGTGCATGTAGCATTGGAAATTGGCATTTTTTACTCATTTTAAAGCAATTAAGTTTGCTAAACGATTAAAAACTAATTTACCTAAATATCTCGTATAGGCCGCGCTACACAAGTTGGCAGATGTGAAGTTAGCTACAAGCTACGCAAAAGTCAATCAACGTACGGCTTTATGTGAGCTTCAGTCACGATTGGCTATTTCGATACTACTACGATAGTACTAAAACACGCTCTTTTTTGAAAGTTTGAGAATGTGTGTCGTAATCCATATCATCCTGTCAGAAAAGTTGGCGTTTTCCTCTCAAGTCGACATGGCTGGCTTTACTGCCTTGAGACAGTGTGATTGGGGTCTTATTGAATGACAATCGCTTTCGAACGTAGTTGGATGTCGCCGATAGAAATGCGAGGGCCCGGCGTAAACTTATTTGCAACTTTCGCGAGTCAAGTCGGTGTTCGACTTATCAAGCTGAGTTGCTTTTGAGGTTAAGTTTTCGGAATGTTTTGCTGACTTTCTAGATTAGGAATGAACAAATATTACTGTTACTGGTAATGTTATAAACCCGAAAATGTGTTGCTTGATTTGTTCGTTACTTTACATGCAGAAACGGATGGATCGACTGTTTTTTTGCATGGATAGATAGAGATTAGATGTTGACACGGTCATAGACTGAGTTTTATTTTTATTTTATTTATTTACAGGCCAACAGCACAAAAATAAAATTAAACTTAATTATACAGATGAATATAAATAGCCAATAACAGGCCTAATCTTAAAATTAATTAAGAAAAGAAAAAACAAGTCGAGTATACCACATACAATACTACATACGTCTTAGTGTTTAAGTACAAATATCTATGAATATACAATAAAACCACAATACATATTATAAATAACACTAAACAACTAACCATTCGAATAAACGTCTAAACTAAACACTAAACAACTAACTATTAGAATAAAATCAGAAAAATCGTCCAACTATTAGAATAAATATTTGACGGAGTGAGACAGCATAGTTGGTTTTAGTTAAAAGCAACAGTGATGATTTTAAAGTGGGTATCACCCGAATGGGGTCGCACGTGGCAACACTGCAGGCTTGTGTCGGAATGAAATGATTTGACAGATGGGCGAGAAACGTCATGCCATTCCGCACGCAAGGCGGACTGCTCCCGTGCCAATCCATTAGCTTTAAAATCCGTTTTCATCCTCGAAAATTCTCGTTAAATTGATTACCAAGTGGTACTAGGTCAATAAAACCACCCGTCGCAGTAGTACAGAGTGTTTATTTGGTGAGATGGACAACTGGAGACCGCCGGCAAGCCATACCGATGGATGGCCCACAAATAGCGATGGCGGGTGCTTTACACGATTAGTCTTAGTCCCCGACATCAGAAGTGGTATCACAACAACGCCCACAGCATGAGGATACAGCCTCATTGATCATCGCAGCACAATGACCAAAAAGTGCGGGCACTCAGCAAAAGTGAAGACGGTGTACAAAAGTGCTACCTTCGCACTACTACTGCGGAGAGAATAGACACGTTGCATCGCGCTGTGCGAAGAAGGTATTGACGTACGAGTAGAGCATCGAGTCAATACCTGCGATCCAACCAGCGATCGATCATCTTTCAAATCCGGTGAGCAGTTTTCAGTTTGTTTCGATTCGGGTGCAGATTGTTCTCTAATAAGAAAAAGTAACGTGGGAAGATCTCATGATGTGCAACAAAATAGCGCAGTCACACTTGTAGGAATCGAGGGTTCTAATGTTCACTGTTAACTTCAATTAATAGCGTCAAGTTAGATTCACAATTTTTCAGTGTCACTATTATTTAATGCCGTACCTGATGACAATATACAGCACGATATCATGACAACAATGACGACGGTATATGTATTCTGTGTGTGTGTGTATGTGTGTGTGTTTCTATACCTGTGTGGTAAGCCTGTATGGTACTCATACTCATACTCTTTATTGATAACAACTAGTTACACGTCATTACACATACTAACATATTTCAGCTAACACTATGATTTGTTATTTTTTATAAGGTAAGCTTGTGTGATAAACCTGTGTGGTTAGACTGTGTAGTAAGACTGTGTAGTAAGTGTGTATGATAAGCCTGTGTAGTAATCCTGTGTGGTACGCCTATGTGATACGCGTGTGTGAAACGCCTGTGTGATACGCCTGTATGATACGCCTGTGTGGTATGACTGTGTACTACTGTGTAGTAAGCCTGTATGATAAGCCTGTGTAGTAATCCTGTGTGATACGACTGTGTAGTGAGCCTGTGTGGTAAGCTTTTGTGATAATTCTGTATGGTAAGCTTGTGTGATAATCCTGTGTGGTCAGCTTGTGAAGCAAGCCTGTTTGATAAGCCTGTGTAGAAACTCTGTGTGACAAGCCTGTGTGGAAGCTCTGTGTGACAAGCCTGTGTGGCAAGCCTGTGTGGAAGCTCTGTGTGACAAGCCTGTGTGGCGAGCCTGTGTGGCAACTCCGTGTAACAAGCCTGTGTGGCAAGCCTGTGTGGCAACTCCGTGCAACAAGCCTGTGTGACAACTCCACGTAACAAGTCTGTGTGGTAACTCTGTGTGAAATGTCTGTGTGAAAAGCCTGTGTGAAAGCTCTCTGTGTTGTAACTGTGCGGCAGCTCTGTGTGGTGAAGTAGCTCCGTATGGTATCTCCGTATGGTATCTTTGGGTTGGCAATTTCTTGTAGTAACTCCGTGTGGTATCTTCGTGTGGTATCTTCGTGTGGTATCTTCGTGTGGTATCTTCGTGTGGTATCTTCGTGTGGTATCTTCGTGTGGTAACTTCGTATGGTATCTCCGTGTGGTATCTCCGTGTGGTATCTTCGTGTGGTATCTTCGTGTGGTATCTTCGTGTGGTATCTTCGTGTGGTATCTTCGTGTGGTATCTTCGTGTGGTATCTTCGTGTGGTATCTTCGTGTGGTATCTTCGTGTGGTATCTCCGTGTGGTATCTCCGTGTAGTATCTCCGTGTGGTATCTCCGTGTGGTAAATTCGTGTGGTAACTCCGTGTGGTAAATCCGTGTGGTAAGTCCTTGTGGTAGCTCCGTGTTGTAACTCTGTGTGACAATCAAAGAAAATAGGAAACCACCCCACATAGTTACAACTAGTGTGGTTGCTAACTAACGCATTAGTTACTTGTTTTGCCAAGAAATAAAAAAAAAACATACGAGGACGTATGAAGATGCAGGATGGCCGTGACGGAGTGAGACAGCATAGTTGGTTTTAGTTAAAAGCAACAGTGATGATTTTAAAGTGGGTATCACCCGAATGGGGTCGCACGTGGCAACACTGCAGGCTTGTGTCGGAATGAAATGATTTGACAGATGGGCGAGAAACGTCATGCCATTCCGCACGCAAGGCGGACTGCTCCCGTGCCAATCCATTAGCTTTAAAATCCGTTTTCATCCTCGAAAATTCTCGTTAAATTGATTACCAAGTGGTACTAGGTCAATAAAACCACCCGTCGCAGTAGTACAGAGTGTTTATTTGGTGAGATGGACAACTGGAGACCGCCGGCAAGCCATACCGATGGATGGCCCACAAATAGCGATGGCGGGTGCTTTACACGATTAGTCTTAGTCCCCGACATATTTATATAAACAGAGAGAGAAGAATGTGTTAGATCAAGGTTAAAAGAGGCGGTTACTTTATCTATTTTCTATCAAAATATCATTGTTAGGATGGAAATCTTACTTTTAACTAATGAAGCAACCCTGATTCTAACTTAATAACAAAGAAACTCTTCAATCTGATCCTTTAAATGTTTGTGAGGGTAGTTACCTAACTTGAGGTTTCTAAAATAGTAAAGGAAACAAGTAAATAAGTTTATTTTGTATATTTTTTATACTTCATGGGTCCCTCGAGGGTACCACCATGTATTGCAATAATTATGCCACGTTCGCAAGGCCCTAGACGTTTTGAGAAGAAGTGGCAAGAAACTCAAGACGCCATCAGTATAATCTTTTGATAAGTCACCTTAATTTAGATATTACACAAAGTACTTAACTTTAGCAACATGGCGACGTCCACTCGACTTGGCTTCGAATATAAAAGGTACCGACACTCAGCATAACTAGCTAAGCAAGACTCTAACGTTATTATCAGAAAACCGGGAAAACACTAAGAGATACTGAAGCGAACACCAAAAGGCACTAAGAGAGCGAAGCCGCGCCAACAGACCGTTTTATACTGATTTCACAAGCTTCCACCATGCCTTACCACCACTGCTCGATGTAAATATTACTAACAACCAATAGGGAACGAGCAAGATGGCGGGCACGGTAGTAGCTTCCATTTTACACAATTGTTAAACATAAAATCATCTTAAACTGTATTTCATACTTATTAGAATTATTAGAACAATTATTGATACGTTTCAAGTAATCTATAACATTATGAAATCACAGTATTAAATAAATGGTATATGTAAACAACAATGGCCGACATTCGGAAGTCATGATTTAGTTACCAATAAGTCTTATATTACTTAATACATCTTGTAATCGTTATTAAATTAAATATTATAATAACATTATTATTCTAACAAATGCATAAGGAAAAAAACATAAATAAATGAAAATATATGTGAACTGTTTGTTTATAACTGACTAGCGACCGCGGCTTAGCACAGATGTATTATGCGCATATAAAGACCTTACTTTTGAATTACTCTATCTATTAAAAAAACCGCATCGAAATCCGTTGCGTAGTTTTAAAGATATAAGCATACATAGGGACAGACATACAGGGAAGCGATTTTGTTTCATACTACGAGTATGTTAGTGCGTGTAAAATCTAGTATGCAATAATATCGTTTGAGTTGATGTATCATTGTAAAATACAGCTAGTCACGAATAAAAACGTGAACGATCTCATAAAACGGAAACAGAAACGCACTGGATGCATGTTACTTCTAACTACTGTCTTATTGGAAATCTATAAGAAGGCCTATGTCCAACTGTACATGTTATACGGCTAGTATAATCATTATAACGAGTGATGGATATAAACAAGAAGTAAGTAAGTTCGTATAGGCCGCGGGTGGCTCTGCTGTCAGAGTTTCTAGGCCGCCTGAAAGTCTCTGACTTGGCTAACGGTTAAAACAACCGGGACCTACAATTTAACGTGTGATCCGAGCCACGGTAGCGCTCAGTAGAAAAATGCCACCCGCGGTCACCCATCCAAATACTAACCGTGCGGAACGTTGCTTAATTTCGGTGATCGCTGACAAACATCTAATCAAACTACGCCACTAGCGCTACAAGAACAAACCAATGTCATTCATAATTGAAACAGCTGACCAAATATCTCATTTATAAAACCCACATCAGTCCAACACGTTAAACACATAACATATTTATTGGCAACACTAAGTAACAGGAAAAAGGGCAACCAATCAGGAAACCAGGCGAAAGAACATCACACTTTCGATTCCGAGGTCCCTTGTCCGCGCGGCAAATTGACCCAATATAGGAAGGCCTTTGATGTGCCAAACGGAAGATACGTTAAAGGTGTTTGGGTTTTCCTTTTATGTTTCTGGTATTGAATTTGTTATTGTTGCATTATGTACCATAGATAAAGTTTGTGTTTCGATTGATATCCTTTTATAACCCGTGATCCAAAAAGAGTTATAAGATAATGATTGTGTATCTGTATGTATTGTCTGTGGAAACGTGTCTCAAACGAACCGATTTTGATGCGGTGTTTGTTTGAAAAGTTATCTAATTAAGAGATCTTAATTAGTTTGTAGCCAATATTGATATTGTTATTTTATTATCTATATATGTATTTAAAAAATGTGTAGTATATCAGTCTCAGGCAGCCATATCACAAGCTTTGCTTAGTTTGGGGTCAGAGACCGTGTGTACGATTGCCCCTAATATTTATTATTGCAATAAAAGTAGTGATTGCTTTGCAAAATTTTAATTTTATTCTTTATATTTTTTGCTACGTATAGAAAAATAAGGATAGTTCAAGTCCACTGCTCCTGCTCCTTTAAATTTGGGTTACGATTGTAAAATTATTGAAACTACAGAATGCAATGCAATATGCGGAGGCTTGTTCCAATGTTCGACTGACTCCTGGGGAGTTCTTGGTCAGGTCAATAATTTAATTATTTTGATTTTAATTGTAAGTTAAAATAACAATTTGAGTTGCTGTAATGTATTTCATACACAAAATTATCATGATACTCATTTTTAGGGTTCCGTACCCAAAGGGTAAAAACGGGACCCTATTACAAAGACTTCGCTGTCCGTCCGTCTGGTCGTCTGTACGTGTACGTCTGTCATCAGGCTGTATCTTGTTAACGGTGATATGTAGAACGTTGAAATTTTCACAGATGACGTATTTTTGTATACTAAAAATAGAAATAATTAAATATTAAAGGACATACAACAAACCTGAATTTTTAGGAGTTTTTCGCTCGACATTAAAAACAGTGACAGATGCTTGAAATATTCACAGAATATTTAGTTAAATGTGTAGTTGAAATATAAATAATAAAATTAATATTTAAGGAGGGTTCCATAAGGTACGGAACCCTTCGTGCACGAGACCGACTCGCACTTGGCCGATTATATTAAAATACGCACGTATCACGTCTGTTTTCTTTATTCATCCGACAGCTCGTCTTTCCTACGTGGTCAAAGTATTGACTTATCATAAAGCAATTTTGTCAATACGAACCGGGACGTCGCTCGCGTCGCTTAATCAACACGTAGGTGTTACTCGTAGTGCAGGAAAAGAAAAATATTGTTCGTTTTCCACGACAGCCCAAAAAAGTATCCGTAAAGTTATGTGTGTAACCGATTTCTTTTACTGACGAAAGTCGCGAACTGATTGCAACGAAAGTTCACGTTTGTTCCCGACAGGCTGATAGGTAGGTACGTTATTTTAAAAAATCGGCCAAGTACGAGTCGGACTCGCGCACGGAGGGTTCCGTACTGTATGTGAGTCCCCCTTAAATATTTATTTTATTTAATTTTATTTATTTATCATTGAAGTGAACATACAGCTAAATATTCTGTGAAAATTTTAAGCATCTATCTGTTACCGTTATTAAAATAGAGCGAAAAACGGCTACAAAATCAGGTTTATTTTATGAGAGCCCCCCTTAATTATTAATTTTATTCTATTTTTAGTATTTGTTGTTATAGCGGCAACAGAAATACATCATCTGTGAAAATTTCAGCTTTCTAGCTGTAGCGGTTCATGAGATACAGCCCGGTGACAGACAGACAGACGGACATCGGAGTCTTAGTAATAGGGTCCCGTTTTTACCCTTTGGGTACGGAACCCTAAAAAGTGATTAGATTATCCGTAGACCACAGGTCAGTTGCCAGTTGGTAGCGTGCCTATTTGCTCTCAAATTACCTCACTGAATAGCGATGCTTAAATACGTTGAGCTACATGAACACCAGCATTTTGGTCACGCATCGCATCCATCACTTTCAGATAGACTTTTTAGGGTTCCGTACCCAAAGGGTAAAACGGGGGACCCTATTACTGAGACTCCGCTGTCCGTCTGTCTGTCTTTCACCAGGCTGTTTCTCATAAATCATGATAGCTAGAAAGTTTAAATTTTCGCAGATCACGTATTTCTGTTGCCGCTATAACAAGAAATGAAAATATTTAAGAGGGGGCCCTTAAAATAAACAACAACCCTGATTTTTTTGCCGTTATTCGCTCGATATCAATAACGGTGACAGGTAAATGTTTGAAAGATTCTCAGAATATTTGGTTAAATATTCACTTCAAAAATAAATAATTAAATTAATAAAATATAATAAAAATAAAACAATATTCAAGGGGCCCATACAAGAAATGTGATTTTCACCGTTATTTGAGCAGGAAGATGCTTGAAATATTTACAGAACATTGAGTTGTATATTCCGTTCAGAAATAAATGGTTAAATTAAAATAAAATATATTACTATTAGCACAGGACCGAGACAAATGGCACCGCAAGAGAGAGGCCTATACCCAGGAGTGGGGTGGAGAAGGCTGCGGATGATGGTGATGATGATTTTAATGGGAGCTTCCATACGGTACGGAACCCTTCGTGAACGAGTCCGACCCGCACTTGGCCGATTATTGAAAACAAGATGAGTTCCCGGACTCCACTTATTTTGCAACTATAAATTTACCGATGTTACTGCCGGTCCAGTTCCTTATTTACTTATTTTAATTAACATGGACGCACTGTACACATTAATCAGAAATTACAATTACGAATTAATTAACATTTTAATTAATAAAACAATGACATCGGAATCAGTTTATTTAAATTCACGAACCTGCGTCATTTCGCCAGTTGCGTACTCAATTTGCAAAAATGAATATAAATCTAGTGCTTAAAAAATAAAACAATAACTTAATTTGGTAGCATTTTAACAAAAAGTAACCGATCTACTTCATTTGAAAGAAAATATAAAGAGGAAGTTACCAAATAATGTAAAATAAGTTCTTATTATTTATCCTTAGGGAAACATTCATATTTCTTGTTTTGTTACGAATCATTGATATCCAACCATACATAGTACAAGTCTTCCCTATTGTCACAGTCTAGGTAGTTTTTATTAGAAAATCCACCGGCCAGTGCAGCCCGCGCGCAGAGTGCAAGTTCTGTCCGTGGACGCGGGGTGTGGAAGTGGAAGTGGCCGTTCCATACGTAGTATGATTATATCTTCTTTGCTTCGGCAAAACGAATCCTAGTGAAGGCTATGAGTTAGATGCGTTATTTAAATTTTGAGCTGTATGTGAATAAAAAAAAATTACGGGCTGACCGAGCGCATTCACCTTAGCATGTCCACATATATAAAAAATAAATTGTTAATTGGCTACATAATTGGTTGTCTGTAAATTCGGTTTAAGGACGATAATTTTACGTGATATCACACAAGCCAAACTCCTAGGCCGAACGTGCCTCTCTATCGCTTGTTCCGCGCTCTCACCTAAGTGAGCCTGAGCCGTGCGTCTAAACGCACGGCTCAGGCGGAACGTGACAATGAGTCACGCTTTTTCGTGCGTGCAGCCGGCGTTCAACGATTTATAAGACGTTAACACGTCAAAAATATCGATGCTGTAAAAAGGTCTACAAATGTAACGCAAAAAATTTAATACAGCAAATGCTAAAATTCAGCTAAAATTTTCAAGTTTTCCAAACCTTTGGCATTACAAAGTTAATTACCTGATTTCTAATCTAAACCCCTGGAATTGATTTCGTAAAATCAATTTCTTCTCGTTCGCATTATCGGGTTTAATACGCAGCGAATGAAAATGGAAATAAATTACTTTGATGATATTGAACATGGCATTTTCCATTACCGCTAATTGAATAGAGACTTTAGAGGCATGTAGTCGTTTAGACGGGGGTTTCAAGAGTTAATTAGGTTTAATAGACAATTGAAAGTTGTTTTGTAACAAAAATATAACAAAGTAATACAGATAAGATTACTTTTTTAAATTTATAAATTGTATTTTCACTGTGTATTATAATAATTTAGTTTTACTTTTGCAACTTCAATAATTTAATAGTGGATTGCCTTAGTTGTTAACTACATACCTATAAAAACTAAAAAATAACAATTTTCCCTAATACCTAGTATTTGTATAATTGCGTAATATTATGGTAAGGAAGAGCCTAGGTCCCATAACACAGGTCGCCCTAGTGTGGGATCTAGTACATAACTTGTTTGTGAAAACTTTTTAGAACAACAAACGTTTTATTATTTTATCTTTTTCTTGTTTATGCTTGATTTGTACATATACGAGTACGGTGTGAAAATAAAGTTATTTTGTATTGTATTTATTTATTATTTATAACATACCACCAATATTAAATACTACATAACGATGTAGGTATATTACGACGTATGCCTTAGGTCAGCGTGCAAAATACAATTTTTTTTGGGATTTTTGTCATTTACAGATAAACTACTTACTCATCGTAAACGCATTTTACGACTACGAATACGTAATGTTAATTATGTAAGCCTACCAAAATAGTGGTCATTCCATGTATAAAAGTGTACCAACTACTACGTTAAATAGAACCCTTGTTTCGTCAAGATTGGTTAAAAATTATTCCCGCTGTCTTTCCCCATGTATGCTTATATCTTTAAAACTACGCAACGGGTTTTGATGCGGTTTTTTTAATAGATAGAGGGTTTCAAGAGGAAGGTTCATATGTATAATACACCTGTGCGAAGCCGAGGCGGGTCGCTAGTACAAAATAAAAGTGAAAATAGTTTGCACGAATCGATGTGACGTCCATATTTGATTTATCAAATGTAATATAAAATTTTGAAAGGGACCACGAGAGTATAAGCTTTCGAAATAAAAAAGATTTTTCTTAAATCGGTTCACAATAGCCGAAAATACGAGTATCGATGAACATACACAATAAAATACAAACGAACATAGAACCTCCTCATTTTTTGAAGTCGATTCAACATTTAACCAACTTGAAGCAGAAACGCTTTGCTTTCTCTGTAAATTATGATAATGTATAACTAGCTGCATCCCACGGTTTCGCCCCCGTTAACAAGCTTACAGGAGCGCTTATTATTTCAGGATAAAAGCCAACTTTTCCCTTTATCCGCTCCCACGTAAAAAATCACATTTGTACGCTCCTTTGTTTCGGCGCGAATGAGAAACAAACACAATTTTGCATTTATAATATTTTGTGGTAGGGCTCACAGAAACAAAATAAATGTTACTTATAAGTATTAAATTTGTAGAGGAAACAGACATCTAGGCTAAAGTATGTCTTCGTAAACGTTATTTAAACAGACAGACAGACGATAATTTTATTTGTCGGGGTCTTCCAACTAATGATTTGACGTGATAACGTCTTATAAATATATGAATGCCGGCTGCACGCACGAAAAAGTGTTACGTTCCGCCTGAGCCGAGTGTGCAAGCGAGAGCGTGGAATAAGCGATAGAGAGGCACGATTGGCCTAAGCGTTCGTCTTGTTTCGGTTGTTGATTCATTATAACGTTATCACGTAAAATTATTATCGTCCGTAAACCGACTTTACAGACAACAATTTTTTTTAATTCGAAATTAGGCGTTTGCGTATAACTGTTGTGGCAAGGTTGTGAAGTAAGTTCGTATAATCCGAGTGGCCCTGTTGTCACAGTTTTCAAGCCATCTGAAAGTCTCTGAAGAGGTTAAAACTACCGGAGCAACAAAGTAAGATGTGTCATCTTAAGCCACGGAGGGGATCAATTGTTAATGCCATCCACGTTCACTTATCCGAAAACGATGGTGAACAATTAAACGCTTGTGGTTGTTTATTAAAATTTGCTACTGTACTGTACTGTACCAACCTTTTTAATAGTCCACTGCAGGACGTAGGCCTACCCAAATTTGCTAACTTCGAGCAAATATCTACAGAGTCACAATCGTGCAAATAGTGTTCGAGACAAAACCCTGCCCAAGCTACGTAGTGAGCAGGCTTTTAGTTAGTCGTAGGGCGATTGCAAGCCGACTACAACGCCGCGCGATGTCAAAGTGCTCGGTTACAAGCAGTTATCAATTAGCTGACATAAAGTCGAGATTCGAGAAAACGGGTCATTATGAATTATTAAATGTATATATTTAAGTCGGTATGTATGACGGCGCTCGGACATTTTTTTTCTACTTTCACTTTTTCTGTAGATATTTACTCGAAGTTTGCTAATCATAATTGTGACAGTGTGGAGTGTAATTTGATTAAGTAATTAGTGTAATTAGCGAGGCTTGGTCACGATCGATAGATACCCGTCACCCGTCGCGTCGGCGGGTCACGTTCGAACACCAACGAACACACTGCGCAATTTTATATGTCTCAATTTATTAAGGTGGTTGCAATCCGCCAGCGCAACATTTTATCGCTATTTTACAGCTACCGTTCATTCATATACATCTAATCTGCAAAATTTTTGACGTTATGACGTCTAATAAATCGATGAATGCCGGCTGCTCGCATGAAAAAGCATGAGTCATTGTCACGTTCCGCCTGAGCCGAGCGTTTTAGCTATTTACAGCTCAGCTGCCGTTAATTCATATTTTCATTCATATGCATCTATTGAAACAGTCTGCATATTTTAAAACTTTTAGATATCATGAATTTGATAGCAGGCATTTGGATTAGCTCTAGGATATATCTTCAGTGGTCTGCGGATCATCCAATTGCTTTTTGAAATGATAACGTCTTATAAATTGATGAACGCCGGCTGCAAGCACGAAAAAGCATGACTCATTGTCATGTTCCGCCTGAGCTGAGCGTGCAAGTGAGAGCGTGTAACAAGCGAAAGAGAGGCATGATCGGCCTAAGTGTTCGGCTTGTGACGCATAATTATGACGTTATAACTTAAAATAATCGACCGTAAACGTACTTTACCGACAACCACAGAGCTATTACAACTAGAGAGATAGCGTTGTTGTATCTTGAGGCAATTCTCAACCACAAAAATGTATGGGAAATCTTGCCAAGAGCTGTCAAAACTGTCAAATATGAATCGGAATTTTACACTATCGGGAGAAAAACACGGCAACAGCCACATAATCAAGATATTTTTCATGTCTCTTTCTAACTCATGCCATATTAAATCAATGCATCTCCTTCAGGTTTTCTCGACCGACCACATAATCTCTCTGGTTGTACCTAATAGCTCCGTGCCGACAACCAATTTTTTTATTTGTACGTAAGTTACTCCGTCAATTATAAACCGATTTTGATGGTTATTTTTTATCTAGCTTAATGACTATACCAGCCACTTAATACTTCACTGCTGAACATAGACCTACTCAAAAAATACAAGGTTTAACTTTTGTAAAAAATAATAATAATAATTTAACACCTTTGTCCAGAGCATTCACCTTAACATGTCTGTCACACATAATTAAATTGTTAATTGGCTACCTAATTGAATGTTGTTGGACTCCAATACTACTAGTAAAGTTAATTAATAGCGTAAAAATAGCAATTAGTAACCGTCGTTACCATAAGTCAAATACTAGAGTCGTGTTTTATTCACTCAGACCAAATAAAAAAAATAAAAACAGAATGTTGTGAACAAACAAGTGAGGCCGGCAAAACTACGCCTCGCCGTGTACAGACACAATTACACACACATACGTGTACAACTAAATACGCCTTGGTTTGTCAATCGAACTATGGCGGCGCAACCCCGACGCACTCACCACATGTCTAAAAAACCGGCCTCACTTGTCTGTTCAGGACTTTCTGTCTTGATTTTTAGGGTTCCGTACCCAAAGGGAAAAACGGGACCCTATTACTAAGACTTCGATGTCCGTCTGTCCGTCTGTCTGTCTGTCTGTCACGGGGCTGTATCTCATGAACCATGATAGCTAGGCAGCTGAAATTTTCACAGATGATGTATTTCTGTTGCCGCTATAACAACAAATACTAAAAACAAAATAAAATAAATATATAAGGGGGGCCCCCATACAACAAACCTGAATTTTTAGACGTTTTTCGCTCTATATTAACAATGGTAGCAGGTAGATGCTTTAAATTTTCACATTATATTTAGTTTTATATTCACTTCAATAGTAAATAATAAAATTAAAATAAAATAAATATTTAAGGGGGGCTCCCATACAGTACGGAACCCTCCGTGCGCGAGTCCGACTCGTACTTGGCCGATTATTTTATTTGGTCTGAGGTTATTCAGTGTTTACGGTTCATTATTAAGGCCCTACTGGCCCGATTTAACGTATTTAAAACAAATTTTTATCCTCAGCAATGTATAATTTTACCGTTGGAAAAAATATATGTTATTCTTGAACATATTTCCAAAAAACGTACGTTTTTTTGTAAAATTATAATAAAAGCACCACAAGATGAAGTCACCTTGGTGCTGCGTGGTTAATAATGCCATATTTAACCGACTTCAAAAAAGGAGATTCTCAATGCAACTGAATTTTTTTTTTTGTATATATCTTATGCAATTACTCCATCAATTATAAACCAATCACAACGATTTTCGCCAAAAAATATAAAACCGTTACACCACACATGCTACGATGATTTTGATAAAATTAAATGGCACCACCTATGCAGTAGGTATGAATATGATCTACCAAGCAAAAAAAACCGACGAAATCGGTTTGTAATTGGCGGAGCAATCGCTTAAAATACATACATACAAAAAACATACAGTCGAATGGAGAACCTCCTTTTGTGAAATCGGTTAAAAACTTAAAAACTAACCCATTTTCGCAGAGCTGCCAAATTAATATCAAACACGTATACCAGAATCTGACTAAGCCAGCATTAAAATTTTGGTGCACAAGTTTTAAGTTGCTTTTTTCCTTTTGTGTATTTCTCTGTATTCTGTGTTTTTAGTGTTAACAATAAAGTGTTCATTCATTCATTCATAAACTTAAAACAGTCCTTACCACCATAACAGCTGAGCGATACGTCGCTAATCTCAACAAATCGCGGGATCGGAACTTTGCGAAAATATCCGGTTACAGAGCCAGCCGGAATTTGTTCTGTGTAAACTGGGATCAGTAGGGAACGGCAAAATATCAGTTACGGTACCCTGAGAAATGATTTGTTTGGCAACTGTTTACGAAGCTATGCGATGATTTCTTTTATTACTTAGCAAACAGTTTTTAACAGATACCAATTTTGGTAATTAGGACGTAGAAGAAACCTTAAGACTCTGCTTCATCCAAAGCGACCCGTCCTGGCCTCGCACAGGTGTATTATACAAATAACCTTTCTCTTGAATCACTCTATCTATTTAAAAAAACCGCATCAAAATCCGTTGCGTAGTTTTTTAAATTTAAATGCATACATGGGGACAGCGGAAGCGACTTTGTTTTATACTATGTAGTGATTACACCACAGATTAGTACAGATACGGAGTTCTTCAATTTACTCAGCAATACGCCTGTTAGCAATGTGTTGTCTGTCTGTCATTATTGTGCTCATCATTACGGCCCACTCTAACTATGGGACGTGCAATTTTGTAACAAATATGCAGGATGTTAGTTTATTGAATCAGGCGTTACTTTGCGGAAGTTCACCCTTGTTTTGAACAAATATTTAGTGTATTTCTTCTCTATCGTAGGCATATAAGTTTAGGGTACCATCAAACAAACCAAATTAAATCACAAACAAAATTAGTAATTAATCATCTAACTGTATCATGGTTCTGCTATGGTTAGGTTAAGGTTAGGAAAAAAGTTGGGAATGCTGGGGTAGGTCAGGCTTAGGAATGTTTTAAAAAATTAATGAACCTTAAATAAAATTAGAATAAATCTGTTAAAGATAGTCAAAAAATAATTAAACCTGCAATAGAAATAGTGATTAGTGATGCAGGATGTTTCTCGGACGGACACGTTATAGGATATCATTGTACTCATTATTCATTGTACCAGTTCAGACCAAAATGCAAAATTTAGAGCGGCAGAAGTTAAGGTACCACTGTTTATCACGAATGTACATAAAGACGTTACTGCGAGTGATATTACCGAATATATTATGACTAAGACACAAGATAAGGTGTCGCCTATCAAAATTAGAATGAAGCAACAGCGTAGTTATAACGCTTTTAAGATTTTTGTAACCGAAAGTAAGCTGCAAACTTATCTTGCAGACAGCTTTTGGCCGGACGGGGTATCTTTCAGGCGATTCATAAACTACGCGGGCAAGAATCAGGCGAATGAAAATGTGCGTGATGCTGAAGTGAGGCAATCAAAGAAACCACAATATGGATAGTACACCCTATACAAAGATAGTGTCATTTAATTGCAGATCGTTTAAAAGTTCACGAGAGGATTTAAGACGACTGTGCAAGCAAGCCAGTGTAATCGCGCTACAAGAACACTGCTTGATGCCTTATGATTTGCCCATGCTGAATGAAGTGGATGAAGATTTCGCTAGCGTTGGGACATCGGCAATGGACCCTAAGACCTTTCTAAGAGGTCGTACATACGGCGGAGTCGCTATTTTGTACAAGAAGTCTATTTTTCAATCGGTTTCGGTGATAGAATGTGAAGATGTGCGTTTAGCTGCTATAAAAGCTAGAATTAAGGATAAGTGCATCATAATATTTAGTGTTTATATGCCAACTGACTCCAAAGATAGTGGGAAAGATAATTTGACTGAGTTTACACAATGTTTAGGTAAAATTAGTTCAATAACGGAAGAGAACTCTGATGTAACTGCTATTTACGTTCTGGGGGATTATAATGCACATCCTTCAGCGAGATTTGGGGATAAACTGTTAGAGTTCTGTGAGGACCAGGAATGGGTATGTGCGGACATGAACATACTTGGCCCTGAATCGGACACATTCACCTATGTTAGTGACGTGCACGGATGTGGGAGATGGTTGGATCACTGTGTCGTCACAAAGTCTGCTCTATCAACAATTAAACGAGTGTGGGTGAAGCATGATCCAGTTTGGTCTGACCATTTCCCACTTTTTGTGGAGTGTGATCTGGATAGAGTGAGCGGTACACACTATTCATATAGTCAGAATGACATTCCAGAGATTAATAAGGTTGCGTGGGGAGAGCGAACTGAGGAGCAGATTAAACGATATCATCAGATATGCCATGAGAGATTAAGAGATATTGATTTTCCTGCTGAACTCTCCCAGTGTTGCGACGGGTTGTGTTCTAACATTGAGCATAAAAACATTTTGCGTGATATGTATCTGAATTCGCCATTCTCTCGGAAGCCGCCTCGGAGACTTGTGAACGTAATAAAACAAAGCGAAGAAGAGGTTATGTCGCTGGCTGGAATAAATACGTTGCACCTTTTCACAGGGAGGCCAGACTTAAGTTTTTGGTCTGGGTCGAAGCGGGTAAACCAAAATGTGGTCAAATTTATGTAGAGATGTGTGAGAGCAGAAAATCTTTTAAAAATAAATTAAAATGGTGTCAAAATAGACAGGACCAGATTAAATTGGATATTCTTGCCTCTAACCACACCGCCAAAGACTTCAAAAATTTTTGGAAAAATACGAATAAACTGAATGCTAGGTCTGGCCTCCCTGTGAGTGTAAATAGTGAGTGTGATCATAAGAAAATCGCTAACCTATTCAAGGATCACTTTAAAGTAGTACCAGGCGTTGCGGTCAATGGGCCTGTGCAGCTGGATGTTGAGACTGTCGAGACGGAGCGATCTGTATTCTTTAAGGCTAAGGACGTACGGAAAGTTGTTTTCTCAATGTATGGAGGCAGATCTCCCGGACATGATAGTCTCAGTATCGAGCATCTTAAATATGCAAGAGTACACATGCCGCGTGTACTCTCTATGTTTTTTAATTTGTGTTTGTGTCATGGGTATTTACCTGAGGAGCTGACAAAGACGATTGTTGTACCGATCATCAAGTGTAAGAATGGGGACGCAACGGACAAGAGCAATTATCGACCTGTCTCACTGGCAGTGATACTGTCAAAGGTGCTTGACAGCTTGCTTAATGATGTACTAGGTCATCACATCAAATTACATGATGCTCAGTTCGGCTTTAGGGCCGGGCTGTCAACAGAAAATGCAATCTTATGTCTTAAGCAGGCTGTTAGGTACTACACAGGCAGGAAGACGCCTGTGTACGCCTGCTTCTTGGATATATCCAGGGCCTTCGATACGATATTGTATGATAGGTTGTGGAAAAAGTTGCAGGACGCAGGTGTGCCGGCTGAAGTTATTTTTCTGCTAAAATGGTGGTATCGCAGTCAGAAGAATCGTGTTCGATGGGCGGGAGCCTTGTCTGATGCGTATGGCATGGAGTGCGGTGTTCGGCAGGGCGGCATAACCTCTTCTTTGCTGTTTAATTTGTATATAAATGACCTCATCGGTGAGCTCAGCAGCACCCATGTAGGTTGTTTTATAGATGGCATCTCTGTCAATAATATTAGTTACGCAGATGACATGGTGCTGCTGGGGCCGTCGGTGGGGGCAATTCGGAAGCTTATCAAAATTTGTGAGGCGTATGCGGCGGACCATGGCCTAGCGTATAACTCAAAAAAGAGCGAAGTGGTAATTTTTAAGAGTGGACGTCTTACGCCTGAACATGTTCCGCCAATCATGCTGAGTGGGGCGGCTCTGAAAGTGGTGAATAGCTTTAAGTATTTGGGGCATATAGTTAACGATGAGTTGACCGATGACGATGATATAGAGAGGGAGCGTAGGGCTCTGGCAGTCCGGGGAAATATGATTGCGCGAAGATTTGCTCGCTGCTCGAGAGAGGTAAAAATTACCCTTTTTAAGGCGTACTGTCAATCATTTTACACGAGCAGTTTGTGGACTAGTCATACTCGACGGGCTGCCAGCGTTTTACGTGTCCAATACAACGACATTTTTAGGATGCTGATGCGGCTGCCTCGCTTTTGCAGCGCATCGGAGATGTTCGCGGAGGCGCGCACAGATGATTTTCACGCCATAATACGCAAGAAAGTCGCGTCTCTACGGCGGCGTACGCGGGACAGTAGCAATGGCATCCTGAAAATGATTGTTGGTCGCTTTGACTGCCCCATCCAACATAAATGGATGCGCGTAGCTATGGGTGACAAATTATGACATTTTATTTTGATTTAATGTATATTTTTATTTGACTTTTATTGACTTTTTGACTTTTAGATTTGGTTTGATTAATTTTAGATGATTATTTATTTAATTTTATGTGATTTAATTTTTACTGTTGTGTTAATTTAATTTCTTTTCTTAATTTATTATGGGTGTATAATTTCCTGAAATAAACGATTTAATAATAATAATAATAATTATTACGAGTGAATTACTATCAATTGTTCTATGAGACCAACCTCCATCCATCCATCAGCCATAGGACGTCCACTGCTGGACATAGGCCTCCCCTATGGATCTCCAATAAGACCGGTTGGTAGCGGCTTGTATCCAGCGTGATCCTGCGGTCTTAATGAGGTCATTCGTCCACCTTGTGGGTGGACGTCCTACGCTGCGCTTGCCGGTACGTGGTCTCCATTCGAGAACTTTTCGACCTTTTCGACTTATGACCATTTCAACTTGCCAATCCGCTGACTTGATGAGTTCAACCTTGACACCGCGAAATAAAAGTCCTGATCCACATATTCTATGGTTCACGGCAATGATGTTTAATGTGTGTATGGTACTTCAATGGTTCACGGCATGACATTTGTCTGCCAGAAAAATCACTCAATGCCGGCCAATGAGTCAATTTTTAAGAACCTCGTAGCTAGTTTGTTATTGATATTTCGTCGTTCACGGTAGGAGCTAAGTCGGTAAGTCACTTTTATTGCCATCTGACGTTTGTTAGCCAACCTACTCGTAAACGGACGTTCCTAGGTAAACTCTAGGTTTGCTTTGATGTCTCCGTACATAAAACTACGACGTCTTTTATTGACACTGCTTGTTCTGTCTTTTTCTCAACTCTCTAGACAGGGATTCCCAAACTATGGGTCGCGACGCGACCCTGTGGGTCGTGAGCGAATAGAGTGGGCCCTGCCAGTAGAACAACATTCCAATCAAATTGGACTAATCAAACTCACTGCGATTAAAAGTAGCTAAAGTTGAAGTTGATGAAGAAACTATTTCATCCTTCCCATTGAAATAACTTTTTTGTTGTACGAGTAGTTAATTAATTAATATTTTTATTAAAACTTTGTTAGACTTTTATTCATATTGGTAACGGTTAAATTTCCTAGAGGTGGGTTCCGGTTTGTATACGTCTTGTATTACGGTCGTACCCCAGACAACTTTGGGAACCACTGCTCTAGATAAAGACAAATAATCATGAACGTATCCATTTCGTAAAATAAATACGAACATAGAAGTAATTCTCTCCGTGCCATTATTCTAAACGCTGAAAAAACTGTATTATTCAACAATTCGCATCCTAGATCCGAAAGCATCGTCTGGTGAATTCACGAAAAATATCGTAGATATGTTACAAAATGGAGGTCGTATTTTTTATCCTAGCGAAACTACGATTTAGCCTACGTTTGATAAAGGCCCCGAAATCCCAATACGCTATTGTAACTACGAAAACGGTCTTGTATTTTTTTATCCACCTGTGTAGGGAAACGTGTAGGTGGTAGGATTTTTAACCGACTTCCAAAAAGGAGGAGGTTCTATGTTCGTGTGTACTTGTATGTATTATTTTTTGTGTATGTTTATCGATAATTTCGCCAATTGTGAACCGGATCGAAAAGTTCTTTTTTAGTTCGAAAGGGTATACTCCCGAAGTAGTCCCATTTAAATTTTATAGAAATTAGCTGAGCCGTTTTTGATAAATCAAGAATAATGTAAACAATTCGAGCGAAATATTCGAATTTTGTACACGATGAAAGGCGGTTTTGCCATTTTTTGTGAAAAATAATTATGTATATTTTAGTTCCGGAGTTACGTTAAGTTACGTTTCGATACGTTTTAATACTTACTATCCCAAATTGGATCGGCTATATTAAGATAAGATCTGATTGATGGGCGGGTTTGCTTTGATATCATAACGCCTACGTGTGGCAAGGCCTATTCGTGTGGAAATTGAAATTCCTGTTTGATTGGTTATTATTTAATGTTTACTGCTAAAATTGGGTATATTTATACCCATCCGCAGTCGCTTTTGAATAATTTTCCCGAGTTTTTTTAGATAGTAGGTACCATGACGAAATTGAGACACACGTGATTGAAATCGGCATAGAAAACAATATAGTTTTATACACTACAATCTAATACTAACAAAAATACCCAAAAAGTTCGTATGACATAAAAAGTTAAAATTTTGTAGACCAGTGTTATTTCCCAACATGTTTCTAAAAGACGAGTGTTAGCTAATATTTCTTGGTCAAATCACTATGCCTACTTGTATACCACGAGCAAGCCAGCGATTCGCAACAAGCATCCGATCACGAGTTTGACGCATGCCATCTACAGTTGGAAACGTGTTCTGAATCCAAAAACAACCTCCAAAAGTTGCCCACTCCAATAAAAACCAGTATTCACTCAACAAGCACTCGGATTGTTTCTTCCAAACTTCGGGAAGTACGTCCAATCGTGTTTTCGTGACATAAATTCTTTTCCATTCGGTCCAGTGTTCCCGAAAGCCTCGTTGAATGTTAAATAAAGACGCCGCATCCTAAAATGCCGCTATCTGACATATATACGATATTGAAATAGGCTTGCTAAAAAAATCTCTATCGATCTGTATTTTCAGATTTTTGAAAACTTACACATAAACAGAAATTCCTTGTTTTATTCAGTCATTTTTGTTAATTCTTGTCAAGTAAATTGTTAGTTAGAAAGTGCTTCCTAAACTCTATTTATCTGTGGTTTTGAATCTTGGATATCTTTCTTCGTTATCAAGTAGCACACGAAAGAATCTAAAAAGTCTCCTTTTTTTGGGAATTTGGTTCATTTCCCCTAGCTTTAGACAGTCTACAGTTTAGACAGTTCCATTATGAAAATGAGACATCGACTTTTTTCCAAAACTCGAAAATGCGATCTTATAGTCAACGGCTTTATATCTTACGGACGGCAGAACAGTAATTTCCATCGAGAAAATGTTAAATAGAAATTTATTCAATTGCTTTATTTTCAACATTCATTCTACTGCTTTATGTTTAACGCGCCACCTACTGCTGTTCCAGTATTTTTGTAATAGAAGTTACTATGCCATCCCATCCCGTATTCGCCCGGCTACAGACGAATTATAACTAAATCCTTCAGGAAGAAATATTCAACAAGATATTGAAAGCCGCGTTAGAATCTGTTGTTTTAGTTTAGAATTTCTAAGTATATACACCGACATGCAGAACAACACACAAAAAGAGTATAGAGCTTCTTCTGTATAAAGCTATTTTATAAGTAGTGATACGAGTATGTTGCAATTTTGTGTATACAATACACAAAATTTCACAAAACACGACACAGGCTCAACCTAGTTCTAGGATACAACTCGTCGTTTCAGCTACGTCATAATTCGTCTTTCACAGGACGTCTACTGCTTGACATAGGCTTTCCCTACATATCCGTTCACTTTGTGGGTGGACGTTCTACAGTAGACATTCCGGTACGTGGTCACGAAAACACACTGCGAAAGTCCCGACATTTTGTCAAACTACCCTGTGTAAAGAATATAGTAAGCCCGATTACAGCGGCGCCGGCGTAATTATATTTACGAGTAGCTAAATAGCATAGTTCTGTTTCTTTTTCACTTTAGGCATTCGATAGAGAGATCGCTTTTTACGTTGCTATTTAATTTACGCTGGCGCCTCTGTAATCAAGCGTATTTTATCTTGTTCTATAATATTCCTCTCGCTACTCATACACAGCCTCTTCGAACCCTTAAAGCTGAAATCACGTGCTTAAATCTATTAACTGGTATTAGTTTTCAGCGTCCGGGTACAGATTTGCATACTTGATGAAAAGCCTGCATTAGGGGTCGCTAATCCTTTTAGAGGTGATTTGGATCGATCACTATTAGACGACACGGTTGACCCGGGATGTTTTGATAAATAGAGGGAAAACATTTCACTTCATTAAATGCTATTAGATAATGTTCCGAGTCTCTCTGCGAGATCGAATCAGGAATGAGAAGATCTGTAGAAGAACCAAAGTTAGAGACATTGCTGTCGGGATTGATAGCCCAGTGGATTGGCAAGTTGAAATGGCAGTGGGCAAGGCGCATAGCACGGACTGATGATCGATGGGGTCGAAAAGTTAAAGAGTGGAGACTTCGTACCGGCAAGCGCAGCGTAGGACGTACACCCACAAGGTGGACGGATGACCTCATTTTCTGTACTGTACTGTACCAGCCTTTTAATAGTCCACAGCAGGACGTAGGCCTATCCACGAAGTGTGATTGAGCCATATCCACCACGCTGGCCCAGTGCGGGTTTGTGGATTCACATACGCCATGGAATTTCGTATAACGTATGCAGTTTGCCTCACGGCCCTCACGATGATACATAGATAGATAGATAGATTCATTTATTTTCAGTAAGGATAATTACATACATTGGTATACAACAATATACTATGAGCAACACCTTACGAATTGTCAAAATAACAATTATTCATTATGTACTCAACAGAATTAGTAGGCATTTTTATTATTGCTTAATATTACAATAAAAATAATTAAAATGTGGTACATTACATAAAATTAAAAATACAACTTAAAAAAAAAATGGGATGTCAGAAATACCTACTGTAATTGAAATGTCTGCAATAGCATCGTCAAAAATAAAAGTTTAAAATAACTAAAATTACATGTCAAAAATTGCGTAATAGTTCTTTCTGATGTTTTCCTTAACCGAAAAGCCAATGGTGTGAAATTTGCCACACGGCCTGGGATTTGATCCCAGGTCTTCAAGATTATGAGGCGGCTGTCATTACCACTAGACCACCACGTCTACACGTTATGGTAATATTTATTATTGGGTCATTCACAAAGTTAAGGCAATAGTGTCAATGACTAAACAAATTCAAGAGAAAATACAGCGCGGTCGCTAGGTGGTCGTTAATTTTATTTATGTAATAGCTGTATTCAGCATGTTTTTCGTGTAAATTAGGTAGTTGCAAATGTTGCAATGAATATTTTATCATGAAATGCGGACATTAACGAATTCGCTGCTTATTTACATATACATTAGTGGCTTAAACTGCTGGAAATCATCTGGAATTGTACCGGACCGAGGAGATTTATTTGTTATTTAGCAGTTAGGTTAAACTTGATGTGCCACAACCTAGATACAATTTATTGCAATGTGCTCTTGAGAATGTGCTCTAAATGTGCCACAACCTAGATACAATTTATTGCAATGTGCTCTTGAGAATGTGTCTTGAGAATGTGCTCTTGATGTGCCACAACCTAGATACAATTTATTGCAATGTGCTCTTGAGAAATGAAATCGTGTTGATAGTTAGTGGTATAGGCCGTGAAGTTAGCTACAAGCTGTACAAAACCCAAGCAACGCGCAGTTTTACGTGTACTTCAGTCAGGATTGGATATTGCGCATCTTGACAGCTTTTGTTCCTGTGGTCTTCAACCGCCGATTTGGATATGGGATATGGGAATGCTCGCCTTATTATTAATTTGAGGTCGAGAGTTCAAATCCCAGTCCCGGACCAGTAAGGTATTATAATTTATGTCCATATTTTCACACTACTGACATTTCGGTGAAGGATAACATGGTAACGCAACTTGCATTTCCGAAAAGACTGCCTCGGTGGCTCAGTGGTTAGTGACCCTAACTTCTGGGTCAAAGAGGCGTGGGTTCGATCCCCACCCAGGGCAAGTATTTATGTGATGAACGTAAGGGTTTGCTCTGTGTCTGGGTGTTATTTAGTTTCTATCTATATAAGTATGTATATAAAAATATGTATATGTAGTATATCAGTCTCTGGCAGCCATATCACAAGCTTTGCTTAGTTTGGGGTCAGAGGCCGTGTGTAAGATGTCCCTAAATATTTATTATTATTCATTTATTTCCGAAAAGAATTCTTTGGCGCGTGTGAAATACACTGGGGCATTATTTTTGACTTTCGAACGGCTCGGACTTATACGGAACTTTGACAGATTATATGGAGAATCCGTAAAGTTTCGTATACGTCCGCGCTAAAAAGTAAAAAATAACACCCCTGGACCGGCGCGGCGGCGTTGTGGGTTGTAAACTTACTTTACTTTTTAACCGTTCGAATGTAAAATCACAACACTGAAATCGACGAGGATAGAACAAAACGACTGTATTAAAAATAAAGAAAATGTAGCTTTGTTCCTTGCGACAAAACAGGAAAATCTCAATGGTGGATAAAATCGGTGCCGCTCTTCACGTGAGATTCCACACAAGCGCTCTCTCGAGATCTACGAGTACTAATGATTGTGGGACAAACGCGGTCCGGCATTCAGTCGGTGCGGATTGGTTTGAACAATAGTTTTCGCACAAGTATTTGTATTGCCATCGAGAATTATTTTAGTAAAAAGCTTGAAGTTTAAAACGGAAAAAAAATGGCAAGTCGATGTTCCCAAGTATTCGTACTCTTGCCTCGGTACATTTAATCGAACTCGCTGCATCCCCTACAGCTGTGATTGTATATTTTCATACATTTGGCCGCTAACAGGGTCCGCTCGGCTCAGCGGGCCGGATCAAAGCCGCCGCTATAACCGGCCGCTGACGTCATACGAACGCGATTAGATAACAACTGGAGCACGGTAATGATATCTAACAGTATTCCGTCTTCATATAAACGGTCGGAACGCGAATCATACCTACGCGTAATCGGAGTGCGGTATGCTCTCGGTATGCTCTCGGTATGCTAATCAGTCGCGGCGTGCCGTAGTGAACTAGTGACGCACGAACGTGTGAATTACAAATTAATTAGTAATTAGGGTTCCTCGTTTTACTATGGAACCTGAAAAAAATCAATAAACACAATACGGATTTTTATTGAAATTATTTTTCATTTACAACGAATTTATTGTTTGTTTAAAATATAATAATTTTACGACATAATAGATAGAAACTAGAAAGAAACTCCATCAGCCTTTTTAATAGTCCACTGCAGGACGTAGGCCTACCCACAAAGGGTGAATGGGCCATATCCACCACACTGGCCCAGTGCGGTTTGATCGCGGCATTCACGCAATGAGGAGTTCCTGAAACTATTTGTTCTAACTTAGGCTAAGATATAATTTACTCTATTCTTGTATAGTCTTCTTTTAATAATTGTAAAATTAGACGTAATAAAGGACACGGAACCTGGAGTCTGTGGAGGAAGCAATGTGGAAAAAAACTGTGAAATTCGATCGTGGTAATGTTACTAAAACGTTTCATAATCCACAAAGCGACAAAGAAGCCTTGTTCAGATGTAAAAATCGTCCCGGAAATCCTTAGGGAGAGCTAAATCAATCTGTAGGCAAGTGGCCGCCCCTACTCCGCGCCTATTGACATTGCGGCTTCACCTGAATCCGTATCATTACATACTCAACAGTTACTATGACACCGGACCATAGAATATACAACAGTTACTATGAGACGGAACCATAGAATACACGATAGGTACTATGTGATCGCAATATAGTAAGTTTTTGGTAGTTTGTTTTTTCTTGTTTAGTTTTTTTAAAGCGTTGCATATCTGTTGATTACTTGTAGTAGGATTTTTATTTTATCTCATGTAATTTTATGCGTGGCTGTACCATAAGAAATACGTAATACTGATGCGGGAAATTGATCTTTATCAACGTGGACCGAAACGGCCTCTTCTTTTATCGTTCTCGGCGATTCGCCCCACGGGGCGAAAGAGGGCATTCAAAAAGAGGCTTCGTTGATTCGCCCCGCGGGCCGAATAGCTTGTGGGGCGAATACACGAAAGAGCCGGACTGCAGAGTGCTCACCAGTTTCTGTCACCAGACCACAGAATAATTACCAATTTAGTACAATGTTACCACCGAACAGAAAGGAACGTCTATATATTAATTATGTACTTACTTGAGGTGATTTTGGCAATTACAACCCCATCTAACCCTATTGCGATGACATGACCATGAGATAATTGACCCCGTTAGATTTGGATGGATCAGCTCCCGTAACCCTAAAAGTTGACGTTTTTGAAAACGTTATCATAAATCCGAAAGTATTATTTTTGATTTATTGGCTTGTTCCTTTTTCACGTTGCAACAGATTGACTTTGCATAAATAAATTATTATAAAAATATATAATAAATACAAGTTTTTGAGATCCTGGATATCATGTAGCAGCAGAGTGCTAGTCTGACAAGTAAAACGAGCCCAAACACGACGGGTCTATCATGTTTAGTACAGGAGTTCCTATGGCCACCTTCCGACTCCATCATCAGATCAGCTCCATGGTACCATAACATTGCATTGTCACGCGATATGCATATGCGTGCAAAATTTCAGCTAAATCGGAAACCGAGAAGTTGGTCAAATTAAACTTGCACGATTCCACCCGAATTTACATACATAGGTACATCTATTGCAAAGCTTGTAACGAAATGAAAGACGGAAAGTGTCATAGGCTACTTTTTATCCCAGAAAAATAAAATATGCCCACGGGATAGCACAAAAATAAAAATACCACGCGGGCGAAGCCGGGGCAAAGGCTAGTTGTTTATAAGTATCTACGTTCAAATTACAATCTATGGTATACAAATAATCGGCCAACGAGTCAACTCGCGCATTTAGGGTTCCGTACTGTATGGGAAGCCCTGGTACCATTATTAATATAGAGCGAAAAACGTCTAAAAATCAGGTTTGTTGTATGGGAGCCCCCATTAAATATTTATTTTATTTTGTTTTTAGTATTTGTTGTTATAGCGGCAACCGAAATACATCATCTGTGAAAATTTCAGCTGCCTAGCTATCATGGTTCATGAGATACAGCCCGGTGACAGACAGACGGACATCGAAGTCTTAGTAATAGGGTCCCGTTTTTCCCTTTGGGTACGGAACCCTAAAAACGTTGATGTATGTCCCCCATTACTCGTGCAATTTTGCATCTTGTATTTCTGCAGTACCGCGCGGTAGATCTCCATTACGTTGGACCGACCAAATAAAGGCTGCACTAAACGGTCCCATCGATATGTGCACGAGAAAGGCGTCCATACGAGAGGAATGGCGACGCATTGTAAAGCGAGCCACCACCGGAACTGATGACCACGACCACTCTGTCAAGAGTGTATACGACTAAGAAGAAGAAGATTTCTGCAGTGAAAAAAGGTTATGTGATAATATATATTTCGAGGCCCGCTCTCCTCCACTTATAATTCTTATGAACTTTCTCCTTGAATTAAACGAAAACATTTTCAGTCGATAATAATTATTTAATTTTCACCAATATTGGAACTAGTGTTAATTTTGAGTATACACTAGTACCATCCACAGTTCCATGATGGAACCACTGATAATGATTTTTAACACCAGCGACTTCCACCGTGTACAGAATTCGAATATCGAATTATCTCAAAAAAACGGCTCAGCCGTACCAATGTACCCATTTGAAATAATTTTTTTTTTAATTAGTTTACTATTTACATTAAAATATCGATAAAAATACATACAGACGAAACTAGTACCGCCTCCTTTTCGGAAGTTGGTAAAAATAAATGCCTCCCATAATTAAATTTTGTTTAAAATGTTGTTTATTGTTACACTGTAATGAGCTTAATGAACAAGTCTGATTAGACTTTTATATGCGAAAACTTGTTAGTTAATAGTCCACTATTAGTTATTTAAGATCTTAATAATTTAGCTAATATATCACTATATGTTTTCCAAATAAAATAAATGAATAAATAAATAATTAATGTACACCCCCCGAATACACAAAAGCCTGTACGGGTCTAAGACACAGATTCTCAATAGTTACTAGAGGGTCGGTAATTGATTGGTTGCCCACAGCCTGTGTTCAAATACCATGTAAGTACTGGCTGCTACTTGTTTAACAGTGATTTATGTGACCCTAGTTACCCTCTGTCCTGTATTGGGTTGTTCGGTTATATGTATTCATTATTACCAAGGTATTTACTATGTTTGTCGATTAGTTTAACAACTCGTTGGATGATGACATACGATTATACAATCATTATACATGTAGACACCTCAGAATACAAAAAAAAAAAAACCGGCCAAGTGCGAGTCGGACTCGCGCACCGAGGGTTCCGTACAAACCTGCAAGGTTTACAAAGTTCGTTCATTACGACAAAAAAAGTAATAAGTTTATATTTATTAAAAAATATATATTTTGTAATGTAACTAAAAATTTAAGGTTTTCGGAATTTTTCCTTTATGTGTGCTATAAAACGTTGCTTCATGCCAAATTTCAAGATTCTAGGTCGACTGGAAGTACCCTTTAGGTTTTGATTCCCTTGCGAGTACTTGCGAGTTTCAAAATTTGCGGCATAAACGGCTGTATCTTTTGATTGCGTTGGCTTAGAAGTTTGATTTTTTCACAGCTTCAAGGGACAGTAGACCTGAGTAATTGATATAAATTTCAGCTTCATACCTCCACGCGTTCCTGAGAAAAAGGGTCTTGACAGACGGACGGACGGACAGACGGACAACAAAGTGATCCTATAAGGGTTCCGTTTTTTCCTTTTGAGGTACGGAACCCTAAAAAAATTCTTGTTGCCTAAAATGGACACCATTTACGTAATATTAAAATATGTATTAAGATAAATATCATGTTCAGTAGTAGAGAAGAGCTGTAGTTATTAGACAGCGGAAATCAAAACACTCGAATACAAACGATCAAGAAACACTTCTTAGACAAAACGCGACGAACCACTCCCGCCCAGGATGTACATTTATTCAATTCAATTCAATATATATTTATTGCCACAAAACTTAACACTTTTCATTATAACATTTACATAGTTCATTATATTAATCACATTATTTCATGCTATAAGTCGCTCAGATGTCTACGCTAGGTATAAACCTGTGTTATAGACATCTGCACTTCCTTATTAGTTTCTTATACAAAAATACAATTTGTTACAATTCAAATTATTTATTAACAGCAGTTGACACTATACCAAGGCTGGAACGAATATGTACCAAGTAAAATATGCTCATTAGTAAAGAGCTGTAGTTTCACGACGGCGGAAATCAAAACACTCGAATACAAACGACCAAGAAACACTTCTTAGACAAAACGCGACGAACCACTCCCGCCCAGGATGTACATTTATTAACAGCAGTTGACACTATACTATGGCTGGAACGAATATGTACCAAGTAAAATATGCTCATTAGTAGGGAGCTGTAGTTCCACGACAGCGGAAATCAAAACACTCGAATACAAACGATCAAGAAACACTTCTTAGACAAAACGCGACGAACCACTCCCGCCCAGGATGTACATTAATTAACAGCAGTTGACACTATACTATGGATGGAACGAATATGTATCAAGTAAAATATGCTCATTAGTAGAGAGCAGCAGCTGTAGTTCCAAGACAACGGAAATCAAAACACTCGAATACAAACGATCAAGAAACACTTCTTAGACAAAACGCGACGAACCACTTCACGCCCAGGATGTACATTTATTAACAGCAGTTGACACTATACTATGGATGAAACGAATATGAAATAAATATGCTCATTAGTAGAGAGCTGTAGTTCCAAGACAACGGAAATCAAAAGACTCGACTACAAACGATCAAGAAACACTTCTTAGACAAAACGCGTCGAAAGCTCTCATCTTGTATTCCGGCCGCTCGACCACTCCCGCCCGGGATGTACATTTATTCTGCTCTTATGAATTATTCGCGAAGGTCCTTGGTTCAAAGGTCCAAATCGACGTGAGTACTCGTTATTACTACTGAAAGAATATGGAAGCTGTTCTTAACGTTAGCCATGTGTCTCAGTTAATACTCGTATGACAATCAAATATGAAGTTTACGTTTCGCAGTTGTTTTTGTTTTGGTTTTGTTTTTGCTTGTATTGGAAACTATTTTTTGCAATAAATGGCATGTCCGACTTCAACCGCGTTCAACAGAATTTGCGAATATTTCGCACGGATCATCAATATGGAATGTGAAATAATGCCAAGTCGATGACACGGATCGATGTAGCACATTTCACATTATTGTTGATTTAGTAAAAATGGCTCAGATGATTTCGGTAAAATTTAAACGGGACCAACTTCAAAGTATACTCTTTCCAATAAAAAAAGAATTATCGAAATCGGACTACTATGTAAAAAGTTATGCGTGGTTATACAAAAAAAAATATATACGCGTCGAATTGAATACCTCCTTCGTTTCGTCGGTCAATGAATGAATGAACACTTTATTGTTAACAATAAAATACAATACAGAAAAATACACAGAAAGGAAAAAAACGACTTAAAACTAGTGCAACAAAGGGCGGCCTTATTGCTCATAGCAATCTCTTCCATGCAATAAGGTTGTTTCAGATTACATGCTTTCAGATGCTTGAATTGAAGATCATATGGTAATTTAAAACTCTTCATTCGGTCAAATTGTATACGTATAGTGAGAAAACAATAGGTACCTTTATATGTGTATAGTTATTGTAAAATAATTGTCCTCCTGTATACTCAAATCTAAGAACGAAATCACGTCGTTTTTCTCGACATTGAAGACAAACGATCATAAAACGAAATCCTAGATCGAAAGTCCCATTCTCGAGCAGAAAACCTGGAAATGGAACAATTATCTCGTATTTGGTATCTCTCCTAGGTATTTGTTTTATGGTACATATATTCCAGTTATAGCCGGGTTCTGCGACCCACGTACGCGACATTATTTCGCCGAATTGGGCTGCGACGTGTCATATCTGGCGTTGTAACATTTGTTATCTATAGAAAAGTACCTATTTAACAGTACTTTAATGCTTATTTATATTTCAAATTGTTTTAGGCCTGTAGTCATCATCATTATAGCTAGGATTTTCACATAGAATGAGAGACAGCATGTAAAATCGATAAAAGTAGACAGCATGGGAAATCTTCGATTGATGTCCGACTGCTTTGGGGTGCAGTCGGGTTATGTAGGATTGTACCCACCAAAACCCCCTCGGTGGCCAGCCTTTGTGCCCTCTTGGGAGCTCCGGGATCTCAAGAAGGAACGCACCGGTGCTCCCAGCACTTTGTGTGACTACTCGCCAGGTGCCAGAACCAGGCTTGTGCGGTCCTCTACGACAACGTTGCCACACGCGCTGCCGTCTTCCTCGGGTCCGTTTGAGTGAATGGCCAGAGCCATCCGACCATCCGCGAGCCCAGAGGTCTCCTTTTAGTCGGCTTTTACTACGTTACGTAAGTCGTTTTACCTATCAGAAACAAATGCACTAGATCTAGATAAAATTCACATTGACTAGTACAATAAATCGTACTGCCAGTCGCACAGACGTCTCGTATAAAATATTGAAATGCAGTGCTATTAAAATCAGATAGGGCGTTGTAAAACTATCACGTAGAGAATGCAAGCACAGCTGCAGCCCGGAGTGACGGAATACTAACTGCCTGGTGCAGGATGCGGTAGATCTCTGCTTAAGGTATTTGGGGTACTTTCTCGAGATGAGTGCTGTGGTTAGATTTTTTGATTATTATTATACCAGCCTCCGTACATTTTGTGGACGTGTCCTTTTTGACCGACGAAACAGAGGAGGTACTCGTACTCAATTCGACGCGTATATGTATACATATTTTTTTATGTATAACGCATAACTTTTTACGTAGTGGTTCGATTTCGATATTTCTTTTTTATTGGAAAGAGTATATTTCGAAATTGGTCTCATTTAAATTTTAACGAAATCGGCTGAGCTATTTTTGATAAATCAACAATAATGTGAAAAATACTAAATCGATCCGTTGCGAAATATTTGCAAATTCTATACACGGTTGAAGTCGGTCATGGTATTTTTTGCAAAAATTAATAATTATACAAGCTTTTATTTAGTTTTACCTGTCCCGTTGTCTGTCTGTCGGTCTGTAATCAAATCTTGCAAGTTAAATTTTATCCACTTCCCGGTTACCGATTGAGCTGAAATTTCGCATACATGTGTAAATCGCGTGACAATGCAGTATTATGATGACATTGTGCTGATCTGATGATGGAGCTGGAAGGTGGCCAAAGGAACTTAGCAATGAAGTGACACAACCTCATCGACTTTGGGTTTATTTGAATGGTCTTGGCGAGTAGTTTGTCTTTCAATGGTAACCAGGATCTGATGATGGAGCTGGAAGGTGGTCATAGGAACTCTGTAATGAAACGACGCAACCCTATCGAGTTTCGGCTCGTTTGATTCGTATTGGCGAGTACTTGTTCAGTAAAAGCTTGATTTTTTTCTTATTCTTGTTCAGGGCAAGCACAGTTAAAAAATTGTTCCACAGTCTCAGTGTTGCTGCTCGTACGTTATAATTACAACACTATTGGTAACGAGTTATAATTAAATACAGAGCCTTGGCGTATAGCAACAATGGCCTGCTCAGCGCGCAAAGCCTGTAACTGGATAGGGGCTTCAGAAGCCCCGCAACCTCGCGCCTAATTCCTCTACACTGTTTATAATTAACTAGCAACCCGCCCCGGCTTCGCACAGGTGTATTATACATATAAACCTTTCTTTTGAATCACTTTATGTATTAAAAAAAAACGCATCAAAATCCGTTGTGTAGTTTTAAAGATATAAGCCAACATGGGGACAGACAGCGGGAAGCGACTTTGTTTTATACTATGTAGTGATGCCAACAGTTTAAATGGCACACTGGAAACCATGGTCAGCGAGATTAACTTCTTTGTCGTTAATTGAATTTTTTTAAATTATCATACGACTGCCCAAAAAGGAAAAGGAGTGTAATGTTTTTCTCTCTCAGTATTTGGTATTTTCCTATTATTATCCAAAGCTCAAAATTGATTTGCTTTAATCCCATTGGAGGTAAAATATGATATTCTTCAGTTCATTTTTAGTTCCCTCGGTGTTCCCGTTCGCTATCAAAATTGAACCGAATTTTAACTTACCTATAGTATTATATGAAACATTAAAATAGAAAGATCCAAAAGCTTATGGCACGAACCAATCCAAAGGCCAAAACATAATCATAGCTGACCGTTCATACCACACCCGTTTATAATTAATTATTGTGCCATGGTAATGGAGGCAAGGCTGAAGAGGCCTTTTTTATCGTCGTGAAAAAATATGAAAAATTACTCGCTAAAAGTGTTTCCCAAATAGACAGTTTTCGTTTTCGTCCTCAAAAACACGCGATGCTTCAAAGAATTATTTATGGTCGCCGGCCGCGCTGTTTTGATATAACTTTTTTTTTAAACGTACACGTGACTAAAATTCTTTCTAATATTTTTGGCAAAAAGTTAACCTCGCAATTCGACTGGGTGGGACCAGTTTTTGTTATATTTTGTTACTGGTTAGATTTGCTACAATATAAAAGGTTGCTTTGTCGAAAATTGAGAAATGAGTAGGTATGTCTAATTCGAATTCAGAAATCATACTTACCTAACCCGTGTCCTAAATACAGGATAGTGACAGTTTTTCACTAAACTCAAATGTATTGTAACGGCCTTTTAATAGTCCACTGCTCAACATAGGCCAAGAGCGATTGGGTCATGTCCACCACACTGGCCCTGTGTGGGTTAGTGGATTCACAACGTAGTCAAATTTCTTCTACGGGCGTACGCAGGTTGCCTCGCGATGTTTTCAGTGGTAACGGCAGATACACCATTGCCTTTACCACTGAATCCATACATAAATTCGAAAAAAGCACTCATTGGTATGGAACCGATGAACCTATGACACGCTTGTAAGCCGAGGATTCTCCCACTGGACTGCGGCTTACTTAAATTTATTAATAGCAAAATAAGCGTTAATTTCTCCAATTTTTATTCGAATTAGCAGATTTACTTGTTATATATTTATCTCAAGTTCGAATGCAATGTTTAGTTTTGTGTGATTTTATTAATTACAAGCCTATTTGTAATTTATTTATAATGACCTAAGGAGCGTTTTTTGAACTTTGCACTGTTTAGTCGTATACGAAACATTGACAGATTGTATGGAGATAATGGAGAATCTCTATCTTAGGTATGGAAATTGCGAATAGTCCATACAAGTTCCGTAAACGACCAAACCGTTCGAAGTTCAAAAAATGTACTGTAATGTGCATACTTACCACCAAAACTATTACGAATAAAAATAATTATGATTATTCGGAAAATAAACGACTATAGAACAAGAACAAGGTTTCTTCGAAGTTCAACTGAGGCGAAAATGTCATTGAATCAATTTGGTCCTTATACGTCGCCTGTTCAAACGTACTATAAGATTGAAACGACATAACAGATAGAACTGTTACACGTTTTCATTTCATCGAATTGGGGCAGAGTCGCTGAAACTCGAGTTTATTGTTCAGAGATAGCGAGTTTTAAAGTGGTCAGTGTTCGTGACTCTACGCTAACACCGAGATGTAGAGCAGCGATAGAGCTGCGTATTGCATGGTCACTTTCAATAACAATATGTGCATAGTACGCAGTTTATATAGATCTATTTAAAATTTACTGGATTGCCTTGGGGGCCTGGATAGCCGTGTTTAGGGGGTAATGTAAAATGTACATATATTAAAACTAAAGTTGGTTAATATAATTACGATTGTTATAGCTGCAAATCTTCTCGTTGAAAATCTCTAATCATAATCAATTTATTGATAAAAATGGTCACAGGTCAACGACATGGAGTTCATATATTATTGGAATTTCCAATTAAACACAAAAAATGGTATGCGGTATTGTACCTCTAACAATAAATTATCGTAAAAACTCTCTACAAGATAGTGAAAAGAGTATCCGAATTTGTTGAGTTAATTTAATTAGAAGATACAATTTAAGCGGTCACAGGCGAGGCACGCAGAAATAGCAGCTATATATATAATAGCGGAAATCTGCTTTATAATACATAGTATGTAGTAAGTAAGTTCGTATAGGCCGGGTGGCTAGCCCTGGTGTCAGAGTTCTTAGGCCGCCTGAAGGCCTCTGACATGGCTAAACGGTAAAAGCTACTGGGACCTACAATTTAACGTGTAGCCAGCGCTCAGTTAAATAATGTGGTGACTTATCAGCATTATCATGTCAGCCATAGACCAGCCACCGCTAAACTTAAGAGCTAAATGTGCACAAACATTTGTAGCTGCTGGGCCGTAAAGCTCTCGTAGAACATCTATAAACAGACAAGACCTGATAAAAAGCGTAGGAACGTGCTTGAAGCAAGCCGCTTCCAGTTGATCTTAGAAATATATTAAAGAGGCTTATACAGGATTACAGAACAAAAGTAAGTTGAGATTAGCAGACGCCCTAACTTTAATAGAGACGGGGGATGGACACTGCCACCGACGTGGAGACCGTGTCTTCAGGGAACCAGAGGATTTGACCGTGGGACTGGTGGAGACATAGTGAGCTCAGTGTGCTGGAGTATCCCCGACGGAGACCGTTATATCGAAGAAGAGGATATTCAGTGCGCGCCGACACAACAATCCTCTCTACACGCCCCCGCCCCGCCACCGCAACCGCTGTCATCGCGAGCGCTACGCGCCGCAGCCCGCAGTGCATTGCGAGACGGCTCCGCGTGTTAGCACTCGCCAACTTGAGAAAGGTCGCCGAACGCGATCGAAACTATAGTCGTGTTATGACTATACGAACACGTGAGTGAGTCCCGTTTAATATCGTTTAAAAAGAACAAAAGTAGTTAGTTTTAATGTACAGAATAAGCCCCTAAAAGGGTGCTAATTGATTAGAAATAACCCTGTATACTGATATACTGTAGGCACGCTACCAACTGACTTTGGGCTTGAGCATTAGACCTTCAAGGGTCTGCAGATGATCAAATTGCTTTTTACGTAGTAGTAGTTTTAGTGTGTAGTTTTAGCTTAAGTAAGTAGTATTATATTTTGTTGTAGCTTATACACTAAATTAGACCTATATAAAATCTAGCGCGGTCCTACGGTTCCTACAGCTATGTAGTGTATAGGTAGGTATTACTTCGAAATATCTCGTCAAGAGGACAAAAGACTTGCAATTCTTTGTCTAAGGGTACAGATATGCTTGACCTTCGCCGGGCGTTTGAAGCGTATTTCACAGCAAATGTCTAGATTTACCAGTCTACCATTAAACACAGTACAATAAGAACAGTAGTTTTTTTTTTTATCGAGAATAAGTCCGCGCTTGACCACCAACTCGCCTGATGGTAAGCGACGTTGTGGTCGAAGATGAAGCATGCAGACTTAGAAGATACCTATTCTCTCTGATCTTGAAAAGCTTTAGATTATATCTCTTAGGAAACAGGAAAGCAAGAAGACTGTTCCATTCCCTGACGGTACGATTCAGAAATGTTGAGTCAAACTGCTTCGTACGTATCGACGAAAAATCGACAGAGAGGTACAGCGTTCGGCTTGTTTCAGCTGTTGATTCAACAATGTTTTCTTAAGACGTTGCCACGAAAAATTATCGTCCGTGAACCGACTATACAGACAACCATTTTTTTACAAGCTTTTATTTAACTTGCAATGGATGTACCTATGTATGTATGTAAGTTCGGGTGGAATCTTGCAAGTTAAATTTGACCAACTTCCCGGTTTCCGATTGAGCTGCTAATCCGATGGGCTATCTATATCGGTAACATCAGTTCTTCTCCGGATCTCCTTATTTCTGATTCGATCCCGCTGAGAGACGCCGAGCGTAGCCCTCTCCATAGCTCTTTTGGCTACTTGGAGCTTATTAATTAGGCTCATAGTAAGAGACCACGTTTCAGTGCCATAAGTTACTGCTAACACAAACTGGTAGAAAGAACACTTTCGACCTAAGGCACTGAGGCCTATTTGCACTGTACCAACCTTTTTTTAATAGTCCATTACAGGACGTAGGCCTACCCTAGAAAAGTGATTGGGCCATATCCACCACGCTGACCCAGTGCGGGTTGGTGGATTCACATACGCCATCGAATTTCTTCTACGGTCGTATGCAGGTTGCCTCACGATGTTTTCCTTCACCGAAAAGCCAGTGCTGTCCACCGAAAACTCATTGGTACGGGACCGGGGTTTTAAACCCACGATCTCACGATTGTAATGCGGGTGTCACTACCTCTAGGCCACCTCGGCCTAGACGCCTATTTGCACACACACATTCTAACCGTTGCGCGTCGGTGGCAATTTTCTATGCAGTTAACTTACTGTTCTTAGTGTACTGCGATCTTGGAGGATTGTAGTGTACTTCAGCTATTTTATTGTGTCTAGCTGCAGGACATTAAAATAAATTAGCTTGTCGGAGTTCTATTGCTTATTTTCACTAACGTTTATGGTTACAGCTGGTTTTCACGCGAAATGAAACGATCCTATTAGATGTAACAACTGAAAATACGTTTTAACATTTTCGTTTATAAATGGAAGGGGACTTACAAAAATACAATGAAAATAAAGCTATTGAATTGGATAAGGATCTATAAAAATAAAATAATGTTAGTATTATTATTATTCGATCGTAGACTGACCCGTGACCACGATCGATGCAACTCGGTCGAAACGTCGGGATGATGAGGTATTTATTTATCTCGTAATTTTAGTGCGCGATTAGTCCCGTAGTATACAGGGTTATTTCTAATCAATCAGCATCATTTTAGAGGCTTATTCTGTACATCAAAACTAACAACTTTTGTTCTGCGACTTTTGTCAGAACTCAAAAAAAAAAATCTGCTGTTCCATACATTATGTCGCGCGTGAACGATATTTCAACATATTTTTTTTACACAGTACAGAATAAGCCCCTAAAAGGATGCTAATTGATTAGAAATAACCCTATATAATAACAATGTGTTCAAATCGCGAAAGTTTAAAAACAACATTATGTTAGTATTATGTTGAACAAACTTAAAGCTTCTTATAAACTACTGAAAAATAGTGAATGTGAGTAACTATGTAGATCCCTCCTATTGGTGTCGCGAGTACTACTTTAAATTAATTAGTTTCGAAGCATTAACAACACAAATACTAATGTAATGACTATACCAAATCCCTTGATTATTTACATACTAATAGAGCAAGAGCCCACGACGGCCAGACATTCGTTATTTTATTAAAGCTGAAAGTTTATCTGTGTATGTCTCCAACACAGGTAAGAACGACCCACGACTATAGTTTCGATTGTGGTTACATAGGCTATAAGTACAAAGAGAATTGCACTCGATTATTGTTTGATACTCGTCGGCTCATCGATGCCCAAACATGTCACAGAAGAAATAACAGCATTCATATCGAAACATCCGATATCCCAGACGATTATTTATTATTTTAATACCTAATCGTGTTTGTAAACATTTACCGCGAACTACTCTACTGTACGAATTAATAGTAAGTTCGTATAGGCCGGGTGGCTAGCCCTGGTGTCAGAGTTTTTAGACCGCCTGAAGGCCTCTGACTTGGCTAAACGGTTAAAACAACCGGTGCCTACAATTTAACGTGTCCTCCGAGCCACGGTAGCGCTCAGTTTGAAAATATCACTCACCCAAATACTGACCATGCGGAACGTTGCTTGATTTCGGCGATTGCTGACAAACACCTAATCAAACTACGCTACGAGCGCTACGAAGTAATGTATTTATTCATAAAGATAATAATTATTAAAAAGATACGTAACTAGAATTTTGTGTGCTGGCGTATAAATCGGCCGGTATAATAATGTAGCGCTTAGAGCGTAGTTTGACTAGGCGTTTCCCAACGATCACCAGAAGCAACCTTAGCCATGTCAGAGGTGTCAATTTTTTTTAACTTTCACGCCGAGACCGCCCATGGGCGGTTGATAATGAAATAATAACTGTAATAATAACTGCGGCATCTGGGTAATATCGTTACTTTTCAGAAAGGCAGTGAATGGGTTAATTGTCCTATACGAACTTACTTATCGGTCGTTTGAATTTTCTTGGGGTTCTGTGCAATACAAATAGCATGACATGTAGCACAAATAGTGCATACTACACACCTGCAATTATCGACATTTATCGATTAACAGTTCAAATTGAAATGAAACCATCGATTTACGATCCAGCACAAATTGGCGCCAAATTAATTACGAGCTCGATTGTTAACTAACCAATTGTTAACTAAATAAAAGCTTGTAAATACGACCAATTTTCACGGGCCGTTCGTCCTTTCACCGCAGAAACACGGGCATCAGTAGACATAAATTACAACAGAGCATTGCCTTTCAATAAAACACCGGTTTATGCCTCACGTTCTATCTAATCGAGTCATTAACAAATCCCCTGTTTTATACAGGTACCGAAATTTATTGAGTCGAATTGACGGTGGTATAAAATTGATGGTTCACCATTACTGTGCAACCTCGTAATCTGTAAGAGCGAGGGAATGGGAGAACTAGACATTTTTCCACGGCCTACTGTCAGATTAGTTGAGAAAATACGATCGTGGCTCCCCTACTCAATTCGATGGATATGTTGGTTGCACCATAACGTCGAAATCAGTTGCTATGTAAATCTTGTTCCGGCTTGCGTTAGGTATCGGGACGGAATTGCCTTCATTTTGCTCTCTTTGTGATGGGATATGCATAGATTTCTTTTTATGTTCTTATCGATGCTTTTGTTGACGTGACGATAATACGTTTATAATCTTTTAAGAGACTCAGCGGTCTAATGCATCGCTTGCCTTCATCATCATCATCTTACAGCCTTAAGACGTCGACTGCTAGACATATACCTTCCTTATAGACTCTTGCTTTAGCAATACAAATAGCGTTGTCTGCAGATACAGTACCGATTGCTTCAGTGTGTAAGAAGAGTAGCTATACAAAAAGATTCAACCATTTCATGATGATGATATACAATCATGACTTTGTACTATTCGATGGAATGACGATAATAGCAATGTCTATTTATATAAAATCAAGTTTTACCCTAGGGAAGGTTATCCATCAAAACACAAGTACCTAGCTGCATGCTACACCTAGTTTGCATGGCTATGGCTGCACTATCCATGTTTGTACTATAGCTTTTGAAATAAAATGTTTTCTTTTAAATTATTTTAATCTTTAAATTAAGTAAAGAGGATTTTTATTTGGCAACCTACCCAAGCGTTCCGTGTCTAAATTTACATAGCAGTTTCAGTATAACAACACATACACATCAATAGCACAATAGAAGTGAAGGCATCTCGTTTACTCTAGTCGTAACGTAAAATTTTACTGCACAACTATGTCGACATCGATATATCGATACAGCACATCCCTTCAGAGGGTTAGGGTAGTGACGTCCCGGTAATGGGCGATTAGTCCCACGTTCCATGCCTTCGGGAAAACCTTATTGGAGGAATTGTGCCTGTGAACCATTCACCCTGTATGGTGCTTTGTGCTTCCCAATATCAGGATTGCTAGGTCAGACATTTCGAATTTCCCTTTCACCCTGTACGGTGCTATATGAATTGCCAGGTCAGATGTTGAAAATTTTGTATGTTATTTGAACAATGAAAAAAACAGTGGACGAAACTTTACTGGACGAATTGTGCTCCTGTAAGCCGTTCACCGCATGTATGGTGCTTTGTTCTCCCTAATATCGGGATTGCCAGGTCACTTCGAATGCCCTTTTACCCTGTATGGAGCTTTCTGATTGCTAATATGGATTGCCAGATCAGATGTTGAAAATTTAGAGAATTTTTGGTCTTATACTTCAGTGAGAAATAAATAAAAGTAGGTATTCAGATTGGGCTTAGACTAAACTGTAAGCATAAGCAATGGATGGAGAGTGTCTGTTTGTCATTTAAATTGATTAGGTTCTATTATATTTTGTGATCTGATAACTCAATTCATCGCGGAAATAGGTTACATTACCTACACTAAAACACTAGATGCTAGTCCTGATGGAGAAAAAGGAATCAAATAAAAATCACTGCAGATAATAAAACAAAGTCACTTCCCGCTGTCTGTCTGTCCCTTAAAGTGCTTATATCTTTAAGACTACGCAACGGATATTGATGCGGTTTTTTTAATACATAGAGTGATTCAAGAGGAAGGTTTATATGTATAATACACCTGTGCGAAGCAGGGGCGGGTCGCTAGTTCCTAATAAATTTAGTAAATTTTAGCTTTTTAACACCGTCGTCCTCGAGGGCATCACGCCAGAAGCATGGAACAGAAGCGTGGTGGTGTTGTTTTTCAAGAAAGGTGACAACACCTTATTGAAGAACTACAGACCCATCTCGCTTCTGAGCCATGTTTATAAGCTGTTTTCAAGGGTCATTACGAATCGTCTCGAGCGCAGGCTTGATGACTTCCAGCCTTCCGAACAAGCCGGTTTCCGAAAGGGCTTTAGTACCATGGACCACATTCATACGCTACGGCAGGTTATACAGAAGACCGAAGAGTATAACTTGCCACTTTGCTTAGCGTTTGTGGACTATGAGAAAGCCTTTGATTCGGTCGAGACTTGGGCTGTGCTCGAGTCTCTCCAACGATGCCGTATTGACTATCGGTACATCGAAGTGTTGAAGTGCTTGTATAATAACGCCACTATGTCGGTCCGAGTACAGGAAGAGAGCTCCAAGGCGATCCCTTTAAAAAGAGGCGTAAGACAGGGAGACGTAATTTCTCCGAAACTGTTTACGGCTACTTTGGAGAACGCCTTCAAGCTCCTGGAATGGAAAGGATTCGGCATCAATGTCAATGGCGAATACCTCACTCACCTTCGGTTTGCCGACGATATAGTAGTCATGGCAAAATCGATGGAAGAGCTCAGCACGATGCTCGAAGGCCTCAATCGGGTTTCTCAACAGGTGGGTCTTAAGATGAACATGGACAAGACGAAAGTTATGTGTAATTCCCATGTTGTACCCACCCCGATCTCTGTTGGGAACTCGGTTCTTGAAGTCGTTGACTCGTACGTCTACCTAGGACAAGTAGTCCAGTTAGGTAGGTCCGACTTCAAGAAAGAGGCCAATCGCCGAATCCAACTCGGCTGGGCAGCGTTCGGAAAATTGCGTAGCGTCTTCTCGTCCGACATACCTCAGTGCCTCAAGTCGAAAGTTTTCGACCAGTGTGTGTTGCCAGTGATGACTTATGGCACAGAAACGTGGTCTCTCACTATGGGCCTTATTGGTAAGCTCCAAGTAGCCCAACGAGCTATGGAGAGGGCTATGCTCGGAGTCTCTCTGCGAGATCGAATCAGAAATGAGGAGATCCGTAGAAGAACCAAAGTTACTGACATAGCCCAACGGATTGGCAAGTTGAAATGGCAATGGCACATAGCGCGGAGGACTGATGACCGATGGGGTCGAAAAGTTCTCGAGTGGAGACCACGTACCGGCAAGCGCAGCGTAGGACGTCCACCCACAAGGTGGACGGATGACCTCATTAAGACCGCAGGATCGCGCTGGATGCAAGCCGCTTCCAACCGGTCTTATTGGAGATCCATAGGGGAGGCCTATGTCCAGCAGTGGACTTCTTATGGCTGATGGATGGATGACCTTTTATCAAAGTGTTTTGTGTAATATTGAGTGCCGAGACAAACTTACGCGTAACCAGTGTACTACTCATAATATTAAACAACACTTTTCATAAGTTATAACCCTGCGCGAAAATCCCTCCCGAAAAATCGCGGAAATATTCCCGAACGGGCAACGCTTTCCAATATATCGATGGGAAAAGATGGGAACTAGGGACCTTTATTCGAGCAATACGCTCCCGATATAATACGAACCTTTCTTAGAATTTACTATAATGGAAAGAAAGTTCATTTCAAAACTAATTCTGTTCCAGGCCTTATCAGCTTGTTGCTATTATATTTCTAGGATCTTTGGCCTCGATAGTTTTTTTATACTAAGCATCAAACTATGTTTTATGTTCCAAGAAATCGGAGTCTGAGAATACGTAATAGTCTTAATAAATATTTAATTGCAATAAAGTTCCGTGCAAACAAAGATTCTTTCAGTAGTTTATTATACGAGAAAATACTCGAGATGTAGAGTAAGGCAGAATTAAGGATTTTAGTACGATTTGGAGAGCACAGAAAAATAGGGGGAATGTTCCATAATTAGCATACTGTCCCAAGAGGGCCAAGGAAAACGAAGATGCGGAAACCTCAAAGCTGCTTAACCTTAATAAAACATGCTTAATGTAAAAGAATGTGGACATTATTTAATATTAGCTTGTACCGCGGCTTCGCCCGCGTAATATTTAGATTTTTTCTATCCCATCTATACCTTTTATATTTGACTGTCTCGATGGCTCAGTTCTTACGTAGTTTTGTATTCTCTTTTGGCTCAGTGGTTAGGGACCCTGACTTCTGGGTCAAAGGCGTGGGTTCGATTCCCACCCAGGGCAAATATATATGTGACGAACATAGGTGTTTGCTCTGTGTCTGGGTGCTATTTAGGCATTTAAAAATATGTATATGTAGTATATCAGTGTTTGTCAGCCACATCACAAGCTTTGCTTAGTTCGGGTCTAAACTAAGTCTGGTTTAAGAATATTTATTAATTTCAAAAGAATTTACAAAAAATTACTTACCTACTGAGATTACACACTCATCTATGTACATATTACGTTGCTACAAAGCGCAGCGCGCAGACTAATAAATAAATAATATAAAACAAAAACACACAGAAGTACTCGTAAAACAATATTTGACCAACAAACCTATATTTCAACCTATATATTTTTACAATACAATTTTTCATGACATCTTATAACAGTCCACTGCAGGACGTAGGCCTACCCACGGAATTCGCTAACAATGTAAATTAAAGTTAAACATCCATTCAATTGTCCAATCAGTAGTTTTGTATTTAGTTTACGCCTAAATATAAAAAAGAAATTCAAAAAGCACAATGAACGCACAATACGACATAGTAAGGGAATGATGCCTAGTATTCGACTGTGAGCGCGCTTAATGTGCTATTGAGTATTTTAAATTGTAGGGGAAATGATGAAATTGCAAATAGTTACTACTGAACCGAAATTGAGGAAAGTTGTGTCCATTCCGCGCACTGTTATTATCATAAAATAAACACATCAATAGTGTGGTTTAGGCCGAACCACACATCTTGACGGTTGTGACATTCGCTACAAGCGGGAAACTCAATCCTCACGGAGCTGTTAAGTGAGCTTCAGTCAGGATTGGGTTATCCGCAGCTTGTAGCTAACATCATAGCCGCCAAGTTGTGTGATTCGACTTATGAAGGTAGATGGTACACTAATATACCTATATCTACTTGTATTTTTGGCAAAGGCAGTTGAACATGCCATTAAGCCGTGGTGGTCTAGAGGTAGTGACACCCGCCTTACAATCGTGAGGTCGTCGGTTCAAATCCCAGTCCCGTACCAATGAGTTCTTTGGAATTTATGTACGGATTTTCACACCACTGGCTTTTCGGTGAAGGAAAACATCTTGAGGCAACCTGCATACGTCCTTAAAGGAAATTCGATGGCGTATGTGAATCCACCAACCCGCATTGGGCCAGAATCCTTACATAGTATAAAATAAAGTTGCTATTTTTGTCTGTTTGTTTGTCTGTATGCTTAAATCTTTAAAACTACGCAACGGATTTTGATGCGGTTTTTTTAATGGATAGAGTGATTCAAGAGGAAGGTTTATATGTATAATACACCTGTGCGAAGCCGGGGCGGGTCGTCTAGTGGTGAATATATGCCAATCACCCTTCGTGGCTTACGTCCTGCAGTGGACTATTAAAAAGGCTGGTACAGTACAGCAGTTGAACATTTAATACTTTCGCAAAGAAACTCTTAAGAATTATGCTGTTAAGTTTTATAGATGTTGGCGGAGATTTCCATTTCTTAGCTGGGACAATAAATGACAATACTTTCAGAGTAAGGGAATGCCCAGTAACCGACAGTGGGGCGGATTTGCGACCATCCATTATTCATAGTCCGTGGATTAATGGTCGCCGGGGTATTGGCCGCTAAACGTGCTATTGTCTAATTTGATCGTGTTTATTGAAATATCTTAACTATTTCCAGAACTATGTCGTCGTGACGGCGCCTAATATGAAAGGAGACTATTGATCTAGTTATTTATAAATACAAAAAAATACAAAATCGTTTATTTGTCCAATTAAGAAGTACTATTGATTTCTTGGTTCCCTGGCCCTTATGCTAGGTCAATAACCTGTATTATAAGAGCCAGTACCTTCCTAACTACAATGACTGCTGACAAAAATAATAATCTTAGTTACACAGAAAAAAAGGGAAAATATTTTCTTATATCTACATTTATTAGGCTTATAGTAGAGCTATGTAATAATGACTATGTGTGTGAGTGTGCGTGAGTAGCACTGCAATACACAAGATCTCTTTAGAGTCAAGGTTTGCAGCGTTACTCATGTGTGTGTGTTTGTGCTAGAAGAGCATACCTATGATATAAATACATATATAAGTAATTATAGATAAACATATATTAAATAAATAAATACATAGATAGAGGGCAATGCCACATTGCATTTTCTTAAATTTAATAAACGTGTCATAATTCAATGTTATCGTAAATAACGTGTCATAAATCTAAGTAGGTTATTAATTTTCCTAATAAAACTGATGACTGATGGAGCTATAAAGGTCTTAGCAAAGTCTAAGCAAGATAATGATATCTAACAGTATTGTGACTCGGACCTGTCCTTGAACTACATACTTACAGCGCCACGTGGCCACGCAGAACGTCACACGCGCTAGGGCTGCCCGCCTTCAGTATTTTAATTTCATCTACTTACTTACTTGTTATCTACTTAAGTTTCTTGCTAGTTTATAATATCTATTATGATGTAAAATTATTATATTAATTATAAAAAAGAAATTCTATTCAAAAAAAGTTCAAAAAAGTATTATACATATTGAGTTTTTTGATGTTTTTAGGGTTCCGTAGTAAAACGAGGAATCCTAATAACGTAAATCGCAAGCCTGCTAGTTATAAATCCGTTCGTTCGTTACATAGGCGCGCCGCGACTGACTAGCATACCGAGAGCATACCGATCTCTGAAGTGTATAGGTATGCTTCGCGTTACGACCGTTTGTATGAAGACGGAATACTGTTAGATATCATTACCGTGGTCTAAGTACTGGTAAGCGCAGCTTAGGACGTCCGACCACAAGGTGTCGAGGTCAAGACTTTCTATGGCAAATTTGTTCTTGAATCCACACATGATCAGGCCTCACTTGTTGCACATGTTTACCAACCCTAAACTCGATCTTAACATCAAAGGCCAACTTGTAATCCAATACGCACTTCCTTATATCAAAACTTCCAAATATTTCGACCGCCAACCCTTTATCCCAACAGTGGTCTCAACTTACGCAAAAGTCGGACAAAATATCTCAACACAAAACTACAGTTTAATCGTCCCAAACTTCGAGCAAATATCTACAGAGCCACAGTCCGTAAGTGAAAGCAGTAAAAAAATGTCCGAACGCCGTCATACAAAACGACTTAGATATTTACTTCAAATAATTCACAATTATACCCGTTTTCTCGAATCTCGACGTTATGTCTACCTAATTAATAATTGCTTGTAACCGAGCATTTTGGCATCGCACGGCGTTGTAGTCGGCTTGCAATCGCCTTACGACTAACTAAAAACCCTGCCGTCGACGTAGCTTGACTTGGTTGACGTAGCTTGGGCAGGTTTGGTTCGGACACCTTTTTTGCACGATTATGACTCTACAGATATTTGCTCGAAGGTTCCAAAGCAAACATGGAGGCTCGAATTCAAGTTCGGAGCCCGACCGGAAAGTTCGGAACTTCTACCTACGGGTTATCAATAAACATCGGGAATGTTCTACGGAAAGCGTCAACTTATAGGCTTATACGTATTAGATCGGCAGGAGTGATTGAATTGTAAAACTTTTAGTTTTGAAGTGGCAACCCTTCCATCTGAATAATCTATTTAAATATAGTCGTAATAGGGAAAGTAATGTTACTAGGGAGTTTGAAGGCTATTTAACTATATTAGGTATTACATACATTTTGGGGAGTCTTATGTCCAGGAGTGGACGTCGACGATATGTTGTTGTATTGCCAAATTATATTAAAATGCAAATAACTGCATTAAGCAATCGTTGATAATGAATAACCAGTATTATGCAGTTATAAAAGGTTTTATTGGGTACAGAATAACCAGTATTATGCAGTTATAAAAGGTTTTATTGGGTACAATATTTACGATAGTCTACTTGAAACAATCTCTCTCTCTTCCTGGCTATATATCCCACATGGTGATGGGGTCACCTTTCCTCACTTTCCTCCTCCACTTCGCTCGATTTTCGAAATCGTCTTCGGAAACAATGCACTCTCTCATGTCCCTCAGCACTACACCCCTCCATCTTGTCTTCGGTCTGCCTCTGGTTCTTCGACCGCGGATAGAAAGTTGCAGAGCCAAGTTGCCTACGTAGTCTAGTGGTCTTCTCTCAATGTGGCCATACCATCGCAGCCTACTCTCCTGAATTTTGTCGGCAATCTACTTGAAACAATACTATTATAATATAGCTTATATAGTACTAGGCTAAGCCTATTTGTTCAATTAAAACAACGTCGGCCAACTGAACATTATGGATTTGACTGCTTGTTACACAAATTCTTGCTTTAGAAGACTTTAGATTTAGCCTGGTCTATTGTCCGATTTACAAGTACGTTTCTCAAATATATTTCAATCAAATTGCGAATCACTCGATTTAGTAGCATAGGTTAAAATACCAACTAAAGGCAAGTAGAAATCTTAAATTAAAGTTCCGTACAAAATTGCTATAAGAGATTTATAAGTACTATTTCTGTTCAAAGAGTATAAATCTTCTATCTTCTATATTTATAAAAATGAATCGTGGTTGTTAGTCTCGCTAAAACTCGAGAACGGCTGAACCGATTTGGCAAATTTTGGTCTTGAAATATTTGTGGAAGTTAAGGGAAGGTTTAAATGGTGAGAAATTTTATAACAGTTGCGAGAAAAATAACAACATGGATTTCATTTTCCCATACAACATTTTCCGGCATGTACAAAATGTCATTGACACTTGACAGATGGTGAGATGAAGTTCACCGGGACCGCTAGTTAGATATAAATTTTATGTCCAATCAATCTACGGTGAGCGCCACTGTGCACTGATGCACCTGCTATAAAAATGTAGGAACCAATTACTTAGCGGGAATAATACTCATTTGCCGATATTATGCGGTATTTATGCGAAATGAACAACGGCTTTATTATAATACTAGCTGCGCTCCCGATTTAAACCGCTATTTATTGGAGCATTTAATGTTCCGAGAAATAATGCAACACTAATTGTATAATCGTGGGAAGTAGGTTGTATTAATGTAGGCGTTTTTCCGACAAATACGGACAACTTTTTACGGAACTACAGATCTGTGTATTTGGTTCTAAAAAATTATATTAAAATAATGTATGTTAAATTAGTTTTATAGGTCAACGGCCTGATTTTTTTTTTTAATTTTTAATTTTAACTCAAGACTTCCATGCGTTCCCGAGATAAAAAATACCTTGATAAAAGGACGAACAGACGGACAAACGGTCAACAAAGTGATCCTATAAGAGTTCCGTATTTTTTCTTTTGAGGCACGGGACCCTAGAAACATCATCCTACCCAATATTGCCACTCATAATATTAGTGTGCTAATAAATATGAAAACGCTTCAATGTAGCCTTTTAGCTGGAAATTATCATGAATCTCCTACATAAGCTGCAATAGCCTATTTACTAATTTCCATTTCAATTATACATTTGCAATTATTTTAACTGCTGGTGATTGTTGCGGGGACAACACGTATGATGGCGGCGCCTTTGTTTAATGCCTGGAATAAAAATAAGGTTGCTGAATCCTTACTATTAATTGATGAGTATCATTAATCGGAAAATGTGTTTCATGGTTAGTTTGTTACTCTTTCACGCAGCAACGGAGCGATATGTTTTGTCCGACTTACCTATAGGTATAATAGATTTGTAACGCGAACACATAGCCTAGATTTAGCCAGATCTATTGTCCGATTTACGAGTAACAAAAATATTTCAATCAAATTGGGAATCACTCGATTTAGTAGCATAGGTTAAATACCAACAAAAAGCGAGTAAAAGTCTTAAATTAAAGTTCCGTACAAAATTGTTATAAGAGATTTATACGATCTCTGTTCAAAGATACCTATAAAGTTAGATATAAATGTAATGTCCAATCAATGAACGGTGAACGCATCTGTGCACTGATGTGCTTACTATAAAAATGTATGGTAACCAATTACTTAGCGGGAATAAAGCGCATTCGCCGATGTTATGCGGTATTTATGCGAAGTTAACAACAGCCTTATTTTAATACTAGCTGCGCTTCCTGTTTTAACCGCTATTTATCGGAGCATTCAATGATGTACAATTAAATATTCACATTGTACATTGTACATTACATCCACCCACAAGGTGGACGGACGACCTCATTAAGACCGCAGGATCGCGCTGGATGCAAGCCGCTACCACCCGGTCTTATTGGAGATCTTTAGGGGAGGCCTATGTTCAGCAGTGGACGTCCTATGGCTGAAAGGAAAGAAGGATATATATTGTAATTTTTAAATATCCAGAATGTCGAACACAGGTAGCAAAGCTAGTTAGCCATCGGCAATCCATTTAGAGTAGATAGTCGCGACACAGGCCGCCGCCGCCGTCACGCGACCCTCACTCGGAATTAGTGCGCGAGCACGACACACGGCGACACGCTACCAGAAGGATTAGCACGAGTTTTTCTCATGGCTAGCATAGGTTATTATAGATAAGACTAGATTTTACCCGCGGCTTCGCCCGCATGATATTTCGAGGCCCTACCTTACCACCCTTAATGAAGGAGGTGGAAAATAAAAAACAAAAAAAATCGATTTGACATTTGTTCGATTTGACAGTTCTTTTTTGACATTTCTTGGAGCGCACGCTAGAATAGCTCGCAAATGGCAGAATTTTTCCTACTTACTTAACACTTATTGTTATAATATGGAAAATTTACCCAATATCAGTATAATTTTATAGCCTATGTGTTATTCTGATATATAAGCTATATATATAATTGCAAAGTTTCATCTCAATCCTTTCAGAAGTTATTGCGTGAAAGAGTAACAAACATCCATACATCCATCCTTACAAACTTTCACGTTTATAATATTAGTAGGATAAGATAACGTTTATTTGCTCAATTAAGTTACATGTTTTGGAGGTAGTAAATGTTGATAATTCTTAAAGTAGTGTTAGTAGGTACTTAGATTAAATTTACAAACTTCCAGAGTGGAACCCTAAATCTCACACTAGGGTGGTCCTGTGTTGTGAGATTAATTTTCTTCCGCTTTTAAATAATAAGACATCTCAAAATTCGCCTAGTTACGAGAATTTACTTTATCTACACTAATGTTGTAACATTCTACTTATGTTTCCAATACTTGACTTATAATGACTACTGTTATAGCGCAGACAACAAAACACTCAATTTAAGCAATTTCACATGATGTTATAATATCCACATCGATATCGTAAAATCTCATTATAACATCAATAAAACGCGCAGCGAGCATCATAATAGTAACGAGTGTATTCATTATATGACAGTTGCATAAACTACTATTAAATACAAGTAGTTTCCATTTTTCGATTGCGTAATGTGTGTGTAGGGTGCATGTTGGTAAGTGAGTGGATGTATGTTTTCGGGTGTGTCTGTACAGTGAGGGCCACGTATGCTTCATTTTTTTATTATTTTTATAGGCATGATGACTAAATAAACATAACAGGCTAATTGACTGGTTTTTGGAAATCATTTTAAATTATTCGGTAGTACATACTCGTAATAAGCACACTACATATATGTTTCCGAGATATCTACTGTATTAACAATGAAAAACAGTGTTAAAGAATAGATTTTCAAGATCCCGCCAAAAACGAAATTCTGTAATGGCGCTGGTCTTTGACGTCACACACTAGTAAATAACGTTAGTTAATACTAGTAAATACGCTAGTTCACCTCTAAAAATTGACAAAAAATACTTTAAAAGTAACGTACAGATCCAATAATACTCCGAAATCACAAAACACAAATTACACAAACAACAGTCAATCGAGAAATTCTTGTTTACTATCATGTGACGTCACCAGAGTTGCCGCTATTCTTAGAGCGTTCACATCACAGATAAAATATCAAAAAAATATCGTATTTTATTTGCGATAATTAGACATATTTTAGTTTAAATAAAATGAAATATGTCTTTTTCAGGCTATTATGTTTAAGGATTACCACAATCAATAGTATATTTTTAATATTGTCGAATACCCTATTGGTCCAATAGATTATCATGATTATCTTGACCATGCCATGCCAGTATATTCTGGAAAATATTATGTATGCTCGAAAGAATAGTCATAAATACCTAAAGAAATGCGATACACATAATTATAACACCAGACATAAGTCAAAATTTATTATACCCAAGACTAGGCTAAGCAAGATAGACAAAACATTTAAAAAAATTGTGTACGTTTTTACAATATTTTACCTATGAGTTTGACAAGTCTAAATGACACACGTTTTAAATCAGCAAAAATTTTTTATAAAGAAAGCTTATTACACGGGTATTGCGGCGTTTCGCCCCGCAAGCGGTTCGGACCGCGGGGCGAATCGCCCATGACTTACTATTGACGACTTTTTGAAGGATACACTATCATGGAAGCATTGGAAGCACGTGACATTAGATAGTATTGATTTGTAGTTATTAGTTTTGAATAGCTAAAGTGATGCGAACTATTGCGAACAAATTGATCAATTACCATAATGCATAGTTTATTAATACCTGCACAAGTTCTATCGGGACGTTTATTGCTCGTATAACTTTATGATTCATATCTACGTACTAGTCGTGAATCCAATTTTCTTACCCTCGTCTAGTTTTATGTCTATTTTATAATCGGGACTGATGTCTATTTCTATTTCTGGGAGTCTAGGAAATTATACTTTACTACCTTTGCCTTTTCTCTCAATACATAATTTATCTATTTTTCTAACTATTGTTTGAACCGACAAGGCAATCGACAAGAAGACCGCAAGCGCAGCGTAGGACGTCCACCCACGTGGTGGACAGAAGACTATCAGGATCGCGCTGAATGAAAGTTGCTTGCTTCCAACCGGTCTCATTTTAGATCCATAGGTGAGGCCTTTGTCCAGCAGAGGACGTCCTATGACTGCATATCCATCCATCAGCCATACAACGTCCACGTTAGGGTCCGATGTATGCATTTGAAGTCTTGTATACATTTTTCGATCAACAACAAAATCTCGTGAATTTTGTACTCTTTTAAGCAGCAACAGAATAACGTAGAGACTAGATTTTTGGCATGGATATAGTTCAAAGGTTGCAAAGTGTCAAAGGCTACTTTTCAATCCCAGAAAAATAAAAAGTTCTTAGGTGATAGCACAAAAATCAATATACCACGCGGGTGAAGCCGCGAGCAAAAGCTAGTTAGAATATAACACAGGTGTTACTGTCGCGCGATTTTAATAGCAGCGAGCAAGTCTACTCACACACCTGTTATTTATTTTCCAAATTTAAAAATTACACGTATCAAAATTTTTTGTTATAATTTTATTAGCCGCACCGTACGTACGAGTATACCTCATAGTATTGGAAATGTAAGCACCCCTGAGTCGGGCCCTGTGATACAGGTCATCCTGGTGCAGGATCCACTGCACCAGGATGACCTGTATCAGTGTAATGGGTCTATAATTACACGATATGTGTAATTATAGACCACTGATTCCAATTATGTCCAAAATTTTTGAGAAAGCTATGCTTAGTAGATTGATTAAATTCTGGAACAAATTTGACATAATTAAGGATGAACAATACGGATTTCAAAAGGGAAAATTTACCACTCTAGCGGCTTTCCAACTAGTACATAACATAATTACTAATTTGGATAAGAAAAAAGAGGTAGTAGCCGTTTTTTTCGATATGTCCAAAGCGTTTGACTATGTTTCACACCAATTACTTCTCGAAAAAATGGATGACTATGGTGTACGAGGTCCGGCATGGGAGTGGATAAAAACTTATGTATCTGGTAGAGAACAATGTGTAGAAGTTGCAGGACTGACAGAAGAGAATGAGGTATGTCAAAAGCGATCTACATACCAGGTAAACAAATGCGGAATTCCACAGGGTAGTGTGGTTGGGCCGTTGCAATTTGTATCACTGATAAATGACCTGCCTGACATAACTAACCATAGATGTACATTATTTGCTGATGACGTTTGCGTTTTACTGACAAATGACAAAAATAATACTAACTTTGACATGGAAATTAATAATACTATTGAATTAATTATTGACTGGTTGGATAAGAATAATCTTAATGTTAATTTGACTAAGACAAACTATATAGAATTTCTGACGTACGGATCAAAATCCTCCACAAGACAACTGCGATATAAAAATACTGCACTGAATAAAGCTAGTAATCTAGTTTTTTTGGATATTATTTTAGATCAATATATAAACTGGAAAGACCATGTAAAAAATTTATGCACTAGGGTAAATAGGTTTGTACATGTTCTGAATAATCTTCGGAAAACGTCATCACGAGAGACAGTTTTATTAACATACCATGGCTATGTAAGCTCCGTTTTGCGGTATGGTCTACTTCTTTGGGGTAATTCCACCCACATACAAAAAGCTTTTCTAGCTCAAAAAAAATGTATACGTGCTATTGTAGGGATTCGACCATACGAGTCTTGTAGACCTATTTTTATAAATCTTGGCATATTAACACTGACATGCATGTATATTTTTGAAATAGATATATTTGTTCGTAAACACCCAAAATGGAATATTATGACATTATTGACAATTTTTGATTTATAAATTTGAATATTGTGACATTATTGAACATTTTTTTATTTGCATAGGTTTTCTTTTTTTTTAATTTTACTTTATTTGACACTTGATTTGTACATTTCATTATTAAGACATTATTGTATATTTCACATGACAAGGAATGGCAAAATAGATTGGACAAATACTACAAATAACAACTTGATTGTACTCTATTTTTTGTGGAATAAATATCATTTCATTTCATTTCACTGGTATTTTTGTATCTCTGTAATCTTCTGCTAAATAAAACATTTCGTATTGTATTTTTTGTACTCTAGTTTTGACCGCATGAGTAGATCTTCTTTTGGATTGAGTACTAGCGCACTGGCTCGTCTCGTATAGCACAGCATGGCATCTCAGTGCTCCTGCCCTCACATATTGTGTAATTTAAATGTGCAAAAACCACGCTATAACAGTTTCTAAAAACAGACATATTATACTCAGGTACACAGATATGCGTCAAAATTTCCCCTCGTTTTGAGTCGAGGGTTAAATATATCTTAAAGCGATGACAAATAGCTGCCCAGCGGTAAGGTTCCTTCGACGATCGATTGTTTCGAACGAGGCCAATCCATCGCGAAATGCTTCTCCCTCGCTCTAGTACTTTTTATTTTTACATTCTTTGACAGAAAATGTCAGGGAAATGGAGCGGTTACATTTATTATGCTGATAGATTGAATAGATCGAGGACAAGATTGGACATGGAAGAAGAGAAGACAAGACTTCATACGGTTACCTCGCATATTCCAATAGCATTTTAGTTTATATGTGTGGCTATGCTTTGAGCTGTGCACAATAATTTTGATGTGCTTTGGGAATTGTTGGAAAAGGCAAAAATGTAGTGCCATGCAGCACTCTAAAGTATTTCAAATAAACACAGAACCATCGTACAATGGACCCGAAGTCACGGCTTATGTCCGGGCAACAACATAGCAGACACCCTTGCCTAGGAGGGCACAAGAAAACAGGCGGAGGAAAAAGCAGCTAGACACTGCAAGCCGACAGCGGTGGAAGTGCGTGATCTACTGCGCCGTCATACTAAAAAGAACAACAAAATATGTGGGACAAGAGGGAGGATTACAGACATGCCAGATCTGCTTTCCCAACTCTAAACAGAAACATCACAAACGATCTTTTGAGGTTGCAGCGACAAGACATCCGACTTAGGGTAGGGCTCATCACTGGTCACTGCTACTTGAATAGTCACATGTATAAACTGTTTAGTAGAGCCACCGACAGCAACTGTTGTGGTTACCTGCAGGAGAATGAAACGGTAGAGCATGTTTTGTGGCATTGTAATGCCACGGCTGAAACTAGAATCGCTTGCGAGTTGCATGACGCTACCATTGCTTTGTCATCAGCATCGACATCATCATCCTCATCGCTATCTATCTCGCTATCGCTTTTGTGCCTTTTCTGTCTTTGTTTCTTCTGTTATGTTTTCTTGTTGGTGTGAATAACGTGTTTTTGTATTGTATTGCATCTAGTATACCATTCAAGCCACTGCAGCAGTTATGCCAGCGACCCAGAGCCACGCTTTGTTATTTTAAGGAGCTGGGCTGTCTCGGGTAGACGCTGGAGGGGGAAATGCACAAAACACTCCATGCGGGACGTCAGTGCAGAACTTATCGAATAAGAGAGAAGAAGGCAAAAATGTAATTTTATACTCTTCACGTTTTTAAACTGGGCTCTTATAAACTAGCTCTCAAAGTTTTTATTCAAAATCCTATTTGTTGTATTTATTTTTGAAATGACATGTCATGTGAAAAAATTAACATGTCCCATAATTGTAACGATAGAATTGTACAATTTAATTTATTGTTTATTTCCACTTCCCTCTTCTTCCCAGAAAGAAGAATCCTGGGTTTCGTCATCAGGCTCTATAAGTTGTGTAGAAAAGCGGTAAGAGAAAAAATATAACCAGTAGAGTCGTGGCACATCAAGTCACATCGTTTCACAGTTTCCTTAATCAAATCAAAATTTGCTTTATTCTTTAGATTTAGGCATACTCGTACAAATTCGCTTTTAATCGTCGGTTTTATAAAATAACATAATTATAGGTAGAGTTGAGAATGTCATTGGCATCTCTACGCATTCTAAGAATCCTAACGTTTCATCTACCACACACGTATTTGGTGGAAAAACAGTCTGTCCTTGACCTTGCAGAACTGCCAAACCCACCGCCAGATAGTGACAGTAGAGTGACAGCAGGAAGTGTTGGTAAAGGCAGCTTTCTTTACCCCTCGATTTTTTCGGGTAATTGTAGATTATACGCATGTGTACGAATCACACTCCCGAGATTTCGGGAAAATTGGTTGACGCGGAAAATTGTTATAGTACGACTGAACAGACTGAACTGCCAAGCACATTCGAACTCTTCCAATAATTTTGTTATGATTCTGAGAAATTGTTTTGTAAAACATTTCGGTGGTTTTCATTCCTTTTTCATGATATCCCAAAGTTTTTGAGTATTAATTTCGAGTTGATTTTCTCATTAAAATAATGTGTCGGTAAATATTTAATATTCCAGTGTGTAACAGAAAACTAGCTTGATTCAAGCTTTACCGAACTTAATTTTTAACCGAATTCAAATAAGGAGGTTCGCAATTAGTCTATATGAAATGAAATGAAATGAAATATTTTTTATTCGACATACTTATAGGTAGGTACAAAGAACTTATAAAATTAAAAATATATGTTTTTTTGTATAGTACGTTACGCGATTACTCTACCAATCGTGAACCGATTTTGATGTTTCTTTTTTTTTTAGCACATCATACTTCATAGATGGTCCCATTAAAATGTTGTGGAAAGCGACTGTCATGTCTTTGCTGTGCTTACGGTAGCCATGTTTTGTTCCATGTGATCTGTACGCTTATCTTGTACTTAGAGCTTATTTACAAAGAGAATTATTTTTTGACGTGATAAAATCTTATAAATCCGCTGACTGCACGCCCGAAAAAGTGTCACATTCTGCCTGTGCAGAGCGAGACCGCGGAACAAGCCATCGACCTAAGCGTTCGGCTGGTTTCAGCTGTTCATTCAATAATGTTTTGTTATGACGTTATCACACATGTGTCGTCCGTAAACCGACTTTACAGACAACCAATTTTTTGGTAACTGGACAAGATTTTTATTTTCCACCTGCAGAAGATATTGACTCGTATTTTCCAGCTGCCCGGCTGGCAGTGACGGGCCGAGTGGCAGGTGCCGGCTCAATCTAGTTGTTTTCCTCGGATATTGACGCGACGCCTGCTTTATTGAGTCAAGAGGAGTCACGAATGATCGGTTGGAATCGATTTATCACAGCTGTGTTGTTCATATGGTTTTTTGGACCTTTCGAAATCGATATCGTAGACTTTCCAACACGTGTGTATCCGTTCTCGAATGTTAAATTCAAAATTCATGAATAACCGATATTTTTTCTGTTAAACCTGTTAACTAGATTAAATGTACTATTGTAGATTTCGTGACAACAATATTTTCAGTGAATTCAATACAAATAGTTTTATTTTTGAAGGGAGAGTTATATTTTCCGGAATATCACTTTCACGACATAGTATAAAACAAAGTCGCTTCCCGCTGTCTGTCCCTACTATGTATGCTACACAACGGACTTTGATGCGGTTTTTAATAGATATAGTGATTGAAGAGGAAGGTTTTTATGTATAATACACCTGTGCGAAGCCGAGGCGGGCCGCTAGTAACGAATATAAATACTTGAATACTGTCGAATTTGACTGTATTTACTCGTAGATAGTAGGTAGGTATACAGTAGGTATATCGTAAATAGAAACACCTGTTTAGGTATTCTTAATACTTGTAGCACTTGTAGCATAGCTTGACGAACACGGTTAACATACGCACCACGTAACTTGTCCTTTATAGGTAGGCCATAGCCTAAGTTTGACTGCCTCGGTGGCTCAGTGGTTAGTGACCCAGACTCTCCTGGGTCAAAGAGGCGTGGGTTCGATTCCCACCCAAGGCAAACATTTATGTGAGTGTCTGGATGTTATTATAGTTGTTATCTATAAGTATGTATTTAAAAATATGTTAATGTAGTATTTCAGTCTCTGGCAGCCATATCACTAGCTATGCTTAATTTGGGGTCTCGAGACTGTGTGTAAGATGTCCCCTAATATTTAATATTTAACCGTAAACTCATAAAATATATCATTAATTGGCATTGTATTGTATTACGAGAACTATAAAGACAGGTATTCGCACTTAATCATGTTGAAGGATTCCCTTTGAAGTTGGTAATATAATGGCTGCGGCGGTTTCATTCGCGTCAAAGAGAAAAGGCAATCGTACCGATTAATTAATGTGAAAATTGTCTTCCGGGGTCTTCCGGAGAGTTATAGTAAATTAATGATATAATTATACAAAGCTGTCTGCCAAGCCTGTCCTGACTTCAATCTGGTTTTTTAAGCTTCAAAATCGGTTTGTAATTGGCGGAGTACCTACTTGCGTAACATACATACAAAAAATATTGCTTTTCTGTAAAGTCGATTTACGGACGATAATTTTACATGATAACGTCATATGCGTCACAAGTTCAGGCCGATCGTGCCTCTCTATCACGTGTTCCGCGCTCTCGTTTGCACCCTCGGCTCAGACGTATCGTTACAACGAGTTATGCTTTTTCGTGCGTGCAGCCGGCGTTCATCAATTTAAATGATGTTATCACGTCAAAAAATACAGACGAATTGAAAACATATTTTTTGAGGTCAGTTAAAATAATCGGCCAAGTATGAGTCGGACTCGCGCACGGAGGGTTCCGTACTGTATGGGAGCCCCCCTTTAATATTTTTTTTTTATCATTTATTTTTAGTCTTAAATTTAAGTTTTTTTACAATATTTATATATAAAAAAAACCAAATACAAAAAAAACCTAAACCTAGAATGCCGCCGGCAGCGGGGCTGGGCCCAAGCTACCGGTGAATGCGAGAGGAACCTCCTGACAATGCGCGCCGTATTATTATTTATTATTGAAGTAAATATAAAACTAAATATTCTGTGTAAATTTCAAGAATCAACCTGTTACCATTGTTAATATAGAGCGAAAAACGGCTAAAAAAATCAGGTGTGTTATATGGGAGCCCCCCTTTATTATTAATTTTATTCTGTTTTTAGTATATGTTGCTATAGCGGCAGTAAAAAAATTCAGCTTTCTAGCTATAGCGGTTCATGACATACAGCTTGGAGACAGACAGACAGACGGACGGACAGCGGAGTCTTATTAGTAATATGGTCCCGTTTTTACCCTTTGCGTACGGAACCCTAAAAAGACAGAGAAATCTTCAGTTTTGATTTCTGATTGTGTTCTTGATCATCATCACAATAAGTGTGACCGATGAAGATCATCAACTATCACAATCGACCAGCAGCTAGCCCATCCCCCATCCGACCACAAAACGTTTTATTAATCAGATAAGAGCAATAAACGAAGCTCGCCGACTATCCATTATGGGGGTCCGAGAACAATTCCAGCTCTTAAGTAATTGGGACAGATCCCGAGTTCCTCCGCGTCCTAATTCCGGCGAAGTGACGAAATTGCGTCGCCAACAAGCGTTTACAGTTGAGAAAATATCCTTCCACTTGAGCTTGGATCGCGAGCGCTCTTAAGTTTAGAGGTACTAATCCACCAGGACCCTGAAGCTCAATTTTTAACTAATTGTTCCTATATACTACGGGCCTAATTGCGCACTAAAATCACGAGATAAATAAATACCTCATTATCCCGACGTTTCGACAGAGTTGCATCGATCGTGGTCAGGGGTCGACTGACTGACGGGTTTATTGATGGGTACACTGTTTATCTCGCGATTTCAGTGCGCGAATAATTCCGTAGTATATAACAATAATGTGTTCAAATCGCGATAGTTTAAAAACAACGAAAGGGACTGACTTTTCGAATCGCATACTTCTTTATTGCACCAACACATCTTCAATGTTCGCTCCAGCTTTTAGTCGGTCTCGTCTCATTTACGCATAGTATAGGTTAACAAATAGAGTCCCTGGGTCAATATGCCATTACGAGACATAAACTTACGATTATTTTACTTTCACGAACTTCGTTTGAATTGACGTTTTTGCGTCAATTATGACGCTAAAATTAATTAAATCGAGTTATATGTTTTAATATATTGTAAATAGAAATATATAATCCAAATCATTGGAGCAGCTGCGCCAGCTGCTTAGAGCCACGGTCTATTTTAAGAAGCTGGGCTGGCTCAGGTAGGCTGGAGGGGAAAATACCCTATGCGGGACATCAGTGCAGGACTTATCGCCCCTACATCGAATAAGAATACCACTAGGCCACACTCTCGTAATCTATATCTTTGCTATGATTTTTCTGTGAAATCAAATTATCTTATCTTAAAAAAAAAAAAAATCTTATCTTATCTTTGCATCCTCGTCTGATAAACATAAAATCTTCGTCAAAAAGAGAGACAACCAGACTACGAAACGTTCAGTAAAAATTCCTCAAAGTTTTACATATAAACATCTCTGGACAAGATTTCGGTGAGACTTTACCTTACCGTCTGCGACCCGTCTTCAAGCATAATTGTTACCCGACCAGTTACACATGACCCCTCGAAATGCGGTTCATCTTTCCAGAAGCGAGCGCCTTCAAAGAGTTACGAGGGCGAGGGGGCTCTTTTAATTTGGTTGTTTAAATCGCGAGTGATAAATTCGACGCGTCGCTGAACGAAAATAAAAATTGAACAAATAAATATGTAGCGCGGCGGCGACGACGTCTCTACGATCCATGGGCGACATGGCCGGCGCCGGAGAACCAGACAAATGAATATATTAAAATGGAATGTTATTTAAACGATCAGATAAATAAAATAGTCGGTTTTACTATAGCCAGCAGAAATAAAACTGGACCCTCCCAATACTTTTCATTTTAACTTGCCATATTTATAATTTGGATATTTACCTACGTCCGGAGTCCGCTTTGCTAATAAATTTCAATTTTAAAAATTCATTCTTAGTGTTGATATTGAAAAATAAATTAATTAGCGCGGCTCGGGCGATAACATATTGTTACGAGATGGGTTCTTGGATAATCAGTTAAAACGCCGATTGTTCACTTTGCACTTTATTGCACAAAATCACAGTACACACGACACAACTGGTTCGCACAAACACGTCACACTGGCACTGAAATTCACACAACTAGTCACTTCACAATCACTGGTACCGCACTTGAACACGAGATGTTTTCGCTCCGGTATAAAACGCGATAACTGCCACGAACGAAAACCATCGCCCTATTTATATCGGAATAAGGGTTCTCTAGAAATCTGTAGAATATTCGGTGCCATTGTGACTGACAAAGTAAACAAGTGTAAAGTTCGAGAAACCCTATTGTTCTTAATTATTACGAAAACATCACAAAAAATCTAACAAACAACAAACAATAGACGCGACACAAAGGCCGGTGCCGCCTGAGTCATAAAACCATATATCTCGCGGTTAAGTGTAAACAACTAGCCGTCGTACCGCGCGCGGCCACAGATTGATAAATAGTTACTAACGGCGTGGCCTACTGCGTAACACCACCTCCTCCCAAGACATGCTCGTCCCGAGCATCGTTGCATCCGTGATATCGCGCCAATCGATCCACGTGAACTATTTTGGGGGCACCTCGAGGTCCTTTCTGTATGCGGAACGTCACGTCGTTGATCTTGGTCACCACTCGGTACGGTCCATCCCATTTGGCTTGTAGCTTTGGAGACTTTCCTTTGCTGCGTATGGGATTGTGCAGCCATACCATCGAGCCTTCCTCGAACCCAGGATTGTTAGCCCTTCTGTCGTATCGAGTCTTCATTCTTTCAGATGCTTGCTGGCCATGCTCTCTAATGTGCTCATAGATGTCGTTCATCTTGTTCCGGAGGTCACTGGCGTACTCAGTTATGGGTTGTGGAGAATCCGGTGGAGTGCCAGTTATTAAGTCGGCTGGTAGCCGTAATTCACGTCCAAAATTGGCAAAAGCGGGAGTGACATTTGTGCTCTCATGAACAGCACTTCGGTATGACAACAAAAATGGCTGGATATGCTTGTCCCAATCCCGTTGTTTGCTTCCGACTACTTTTGCCAGGTACCTCTCCAGAGTTTGGTTGAATCGCTCCACCATTCCATCTGATTGCGGGTGGTAAGACGTTGTCCTTGTTTTGTGTGCACCCATTAACCGGCACGTCTCTTGAAACAGCTGAGATTCAAAATTTCTTCCTTGGTCACTGTGGATTTCCAATGGTACTCCAAATCGACAGAATACTTCATGCACCAATTTGTCTGCTATCGTCGATGCCTCTTGGTTCGGAATTGCGAAGACTTCCGGCCACTTGGTGAAGTAATCCATGACGACAAGGAAGTACTTGTTGCCACTTTCACTCACAGGAAATGGTCCGGCCACATCCAGTGCGATTCGCTCCCATGGTGCTCCAACATTATATAGCTTTAATGCTCCTCTGCTGCGGGTATGCGGACCTTTCACTGATGCACAGCTCGTACATTTCCGTACCCAGTCTTCTACGTCATCTCTGCAGTTGATCCAGTAAAACCTTTCTCGAATTTTCAAGAGTGTCCGTTTCACACCCAGATGTCCTCCCGAAAACCCTTCGTGGTACAGCTTCAAAACTTCAGGTATCTTTGCTCTGGGTACAACCATTTGGAGATGGCACTGATTGCCACGAGCATTTTCCCATTTTCGACAAAGTACTCCCTCCTGAAGCACCAGACTATCCCATTGCGCCCAATAGCTCTTTGTCGTAACACTCATTGAAGCAATAGCACTCCAGTCTGGCTTAGGGGCATCTGATTCCATCCATTCAAGAATCGGCTTGATGTCGGCGTCTTCTTCTTGTGCAACCTGAAGGGTTTCTTTCCATTCGTCACCGATGTCAGCTTTGAGCATTCTGACGGGCACTAAATCTTTCGACTCATGTCTTGAGCAATGCTTGCAGTCCTCTGAGCATGACCTTCTTGACAGTGCGTCCGCGTTGCCATGAGATTTTCCACTGCGATGCTCCTTGGTGAAGTCAAACTCTTGTAGTTGCTCAATCCATCTTGCCACTTGGCCTTCGGGATCCTTAAACTGTAGTAGCCACTTAAGAGCAGCGTGGTCCTCAGATGGAATTTTCGCCCGAGCAGGTACTTGCTAAAATGTCGCAATGTCTTCACCACTGCAAGTAACTCTTTTCTGGTCACACAGTAGTTCCTTTCTGGCTTGGATAGGGATTTGCTGAAATACGCAATCACCACTTCTTGGTCTCCTTTCCTTTGTGACAGTACTCCTCCAATGCCGGTGTTGCTGGCGTCAGTGTCCACGATGAACTCGTTCTCTGTGTCCGGGAAGCAAAGAATAGGCGTATTACAAAGTCGCTTCTTTAGCTCTTGAAAAGCTGCGTCGCAATTTTCATCCCAGAGGAAGGGTCGTTTTTCCTCAGTCAGTCTATGCAACGGCTTGGCTATGTCAGCAAAGTTCTTCACGAATCGCCTGTAGTAGGAGCATAAACCCAAGAATGCTCTAACTTCCGTCTTGTCTTTTGGCACAGGCCAATCCTTGACAGCACTCACTTTCCCTGGATCCGTCTGTACGCCAGCTTCGGAAATCACATGTCCCAGGAAATTCACTTGCCTCTTGAAGAAGGAGCATTTCTTCGGACTCAGCTTGAGATTGGCTGCGCGAATCTTAGTCAATACTCGTTCCAGGTTTTGCAGATGGTCTTCGAAGGTTTTTCCCACAATTATGATGTCGTCCAAATAGACTAGGCATGCATCTCCAATCAGTCCCGCGAGCACTAACTCCATTAGTCTTTCGAACGTAGCGGGCGCGTTGCACAATCCAAACGGCATCACGTTGAATTGCCACAGGCCTTTTCCCGTCGAAAATGCGGTCTTCTCTTTATCTTTAGGATCTATTTCCACTTGCCAGTATCCGCTCTTTAAGTCCAGCGTAGTGAACCACTTCATACCTGTCAGTGTATCTAACGTGTCATCAATCCTCGGCAAAGGATAACTGTCTTTCTTCGTTACGTCGTTGAGTCGTCGATAATCAACGCAGAACCGCATACTGCCATCCTTCTTTTTCACTAGAACCACTGGCGAACACCACGGACTGGATGAAGGTTCTATCACACCATTGCGTGCCATGTCTTCGATCATTGACTCAACTTCTTTTTCTCGAGCCACTGGTATCCTTCTTGGCCGCTGTCGAATCGGTGACACGCTTCCTGTATTTATTGTGTGCTTCACTAACCCAGTCTTCCCGTTGACAGCATCATCGAGAGCAAATATGTCGGAGTAGCGCTGCAGCATCTTCTTTGCCATCAGAAGTTCTTTTTCGGACAGGTCTTCACGGGAATCTTCCAATAGCGTTGACACGTTGTAACTCCCAGCGCAATTGTATTTCTCCTTTGGTTGTTCATGGCATCTGCGCATCCAGTCTACTTCTTCACAAGTACCAATTGGGGTTCCTCCTTTGATGAGTTGTTCCTCGTTACTTGTGTTGAGCACACGCACTACAGCAGTATTAGTAGTCCTCACCAGAGTTCGGGCCAATAACCATGGTTGATCACCTTCCAATGGTTCTATTAACACACATCGTCGTTGATGTTCCAACTTCGGCGGTAATCTAATTGCCACAATTGTTTCCGATCTAGGTAGAAGGACTGTTCTCTGCAGACAATAAACCTTTCCTGATATGGCGCCTTCCATGAAGATTTCTTCTCTTCCACACTTCAAGATTCCTTGGTTAACGTCAATCTCACAATGATGCTCTCGCATGAAGTCAAGACCCAGAATGCAATCGTCAACTATGTCAGCCACGATGACCTTGTGTCGAAAAGTTTTCTCACCCAGCTTTAACTCCACCAGCTTCTCTCCTCGGACGGATATGTGCTGACCGGTCGCTGTCAGAAGTTGAACTGTTTTGCAGCTTTCGAAGTTCGGAAGAAAGCGCTTAGCCAGTCGGGAACTGATGACAGTGCGAGAAGCTCCTGTATCCAATGTCAGCTTGCAAGAAGTTCCATTGATGGCACCATTGATGATCAAGCTGTTCCCATCGTGAGCTTGTGAGATCAAAATCTTTGGCTTTTCTGGCCCGGATAACACTCGCCATTTTCCGCTTTCTTCAGCAGGTCGTTTATTCCTCCATAGTGAATGCGTTGCCTCGCGATCCTTCCGTTCTTCCAATAGTCGATCGTCCCTGGTTCGGCATGGCTTTGGGCAATTCTGCCATAAATGGCCTCTCTCTTCACAGTTGTAGCATCTTGGACCTAACCTCGTACGATGTGATGCTTCCTTTACTTCCCTCATATGTTGGATATCCTTCACTGGATTTCGTACAGCCTCGACTTCTAAGGCTTGGGCCAAAGCTTCCTTTAGTGTTTTATGGTGCCCGAGTTTCACTGCAGTTCTAACTTCGAAGTCTGCTATCCCGTTTGAAAATGCTTCCACCAAATGCTCGTCGTTGGGTAACGGTGCTGACTGATAAGCTTTCCGGAACAGTTTCTCCACTTCGACAGCCCACTGCTGAAGACTTTCGTTGCGGCGTTGCACCCTGTTCTTTAACTGCGCTCTGTACACACGCTCCATGTGTTCATCACCGTAGCGACTCTCCAACATTTCCATTAATTTTTCGTAGGTCACTTCCTTGCCCACAGCATCAAGAATACTCAGGGCTTCGTCGCGAAGGCTCATGATGAGGGCGTTCTTGGCTTGGTCCTTGTTCCATCCATTGGTTTGAACGGCAGCGTCAAATTGAATTTTGTAGGCTGACCATGATGATGTCCCGTCGAAAGGCGTCACTTTAAGCTTCTGTGAAGCTGGCGAGAAGATTGTAGGTGCAACGGTTCCGCCTCCAGACTTGATAACGTTCAAGGTCCTCCTCACATCGGCGATTTGTGTTTCCGCTTCGAAGATTCGAGATTCATACGCCTTCATCTTTGTATCGTGCTCCTTTACGTTGGTATCAAGCTGCTTGACCGTGTCCTTGACATCTTTTATCTCCTTGCCTAAAGTCTTTTGCAAGCTTGAAAGCAGCTCTTCTTTTTGGCGCGCCTGTTCTTCTCTGTTGCTGCGGGCTTGTTCTTCCAGTAGACGAGCCTGGTCTTCTTTGTTACGGTCTAATTTTTCTTCCAGCTGGCGAGTCTGCCTTTCGTTGTTGCGGGCCTGTTCTTCTAGCTGCCGCGTCATAGACTGCATCATCGACATTAAAGCAGCCATATCAAATGCTGCAGGGACAGCTGGTGATACAGCAGGTGCCACAGTAGGTGCCGCAGCAGGTACTCCTGGATTTCTGGAGTCGTCGTTGGTTGCCTCGGACTCGCTGCCTTCCATTAACAGCGGATTATTTCCGAAGCGCCTCTGGTCGATCTCCTCCTGGCGGCGCTCTTGCTCCTCTAGTCGGCGCGCTTCCTCCTGTCGGCGCTGATTCCGTGTGCGCGGCGTCTCGTCGTCGTACGGAGTTACCGGCATTTTCGATTATCCACCCTTCTGACACCAAATGTTACGAGATGGGTTCTTGGATAATCAGTTAAAACGCCGATTGTTCACTTTGCACTTTATTGCACAAAATCACAGTACACACGACACAACTGGTTCGCACAAACACGTCACACTGGCACTGAAATTCACACAACTAGTCACTTCACAATCACTGGTACCGCACTTGAACACGAGATGTTTTCGCTCCGGTATAAAACGCGATAACTGCCACGAACGAAAACCATCGCCCTATTTATATCGGAATAAGGGTTCTCTAGAAATCTGTAGAATATTCGGTGCCATTGTGACTGACAAAGTAAACAAGTGTAAAGTTCGAGAAACCCTATTGTTCTTAATTATTACGAAAACATCACAAAAAATCTAACAAACAACAAACAATAGACGCGACACAAAGGCCGGTGCCGCCTGATTCATAAAACCATATATCTCGCGGTTAAGTGTAAACAACTAGCCGTCGTACCGCGCGCGGCCACAGATTGATAAATAGTTACTAACGGCGTGGCCTACTGCGTAACAATATATACGATCCTGACCCTGACCTGACCTGACCTTTCTGACTGCCCACATTTTAGAAGACTGTCAACACAATATATTTATTTATATTACTTAAAATTTGTTCCCTCTGAAATCAATAAAAAAATTATATCATGTTGCTAGTCTTTTAAAATGTGGACCGTCAGAAAAAATACTAACGAAACTATTTGCCAAAAGCATCTTACAAGAGTGTGCCTAAAAAGTAATGGAGTCCTCAAAAATACATAAAGTGAAACGGCAAACAATATCAAATTTACAAGAATCACACGAAAATTAACTAAATAACACCATCTATTATTATTATTTAGTTTTTTAAAAAGACATAGGTACATACACTGTATTACACAAAAAATACTTTAGCTAAAAACAGATGCATAGGTGAATAGATTATAGGTATATCCCTTCTCCGGTAGGTATGACTTATACTAAATGTTAATCAAAGTAGTCGTTGACAGAAAATCATTCAAATAGTTTCCATTAAATTCTTAAGGATTCGTGGAAAATCTTAACGGAAATTTGCACTCACAGACTTGATTAAATTCTCCAAGAATTGGAAGGGAATTTGAAAACTTATGGAACAGCTTACGTGTTTTTCTTCGTCACATATCAATCTATCAATTGATATGTGTTGACGATAAGTTCTTTTAAAATTTTTTTTTTTTTGTGGACACTTTGAAACTTTATAAAAATCAGTCTTGCCGTTTTGGAGTAGTTCGATAACAAACACTGTGAGACATTATTTTTTTTTAATTAGAAGATAATTTTATTTTTAACCCTTATTACTTTTCGCAAAAAATAGCACGACCGACTTCACACAAATTTAAATGGGACCAATTTCGAGGTATACTCTATCCAATAAAAAAAAATTATTGAAATCGGACTACTAGGAAAAAAGTTATGCGTGGTAATACATAAAAAAAAAAAATTACGCGTCGAATTGAGTACCTCCTCCGGTGGTTCGTCGGTCAAAAATAATTAATTACATTTATTTTCTCGAACGCATGGGGGCTTAATAATTATTGTACTGTAACAACCTTTTTAATAGTCCGCTGCAGAACGTAGGTATACCCGCGAAAGGGGGTTGGGCCATATCCATCACATTGGCCCAGTGCGGGTTGGTGGATTCACATACGCCATCTTATTCGTCTACGGACGTATGCAGGTTGCCGATGTTTTCCCTCGCCGAAAATCCAAACATAAATTCCGTGAAATCACATAAATTTCGTGAAATTCCGTACATAAATTCCAAAGAATTTTGAAAAGCAAGAACGAAGCAAGATTTGAACCGACGACCTCATGATTGTAAGGCGGATATCATTACCACTAGACCACCACGGCTTGTAGGGCTTATTTACTTGAACTGAATTTACTTTGTTTTTTATTTTGTTAGCTGAACTGGGAAGCAGATAATAAAAGCCAAACTGCATCCATCTCGGACATAAACATCCCTAGGGTCGTAACAGTGCTGTAACAGCACCTGCTCTATACGTGGCTTCTCGCTTTGTTTTATTACGAACATATTTTCCAGGTGAGATGCTCGTAGCGTAGTTTGACTAGGTGTTTGTCAGCGATCACCGAAATTCAGCAACGTTCCGCACGGTCAGCATTTGGATGGGTGACCGCGGGAGGCATTTTCCAATTGAGCGCTACCGTGACACGTTAAATTGTAGGTCCCGGTTGTTTTAACCGTCTCGCTATGTCAGAGGCCTTCAGGCGGCCTAAAAACTCTGACACCAGGACTAGCCACCCGGCCTATACGAACTTACTTAGCGATCACCGAAGTTAAGCAACGTTCAGCACGGTAAGTCTTCGGATGGGTGACCGCTGGTGGCATTTACTTACTGAGCGCTACACGTTACACGTTAAATCGTAGGTCCCGGTTGTTTTAACTGTTTAGCCATATCAGAGGGCGTCAGGGCTAGTCACTTGGACTGTACGAACTTTTAGATAAGATGCTACAAAACTGGGGCCTTGTTGCGTATATGTGGTGGAGCGGAGCGAGGCTGGTTTAAACGACGTCCAAAAAGGAGGAGGTTCTATGTTCGTCTGTTTGTTGTATGTTGTGTATGTTCATCGATAATTTCGCCAATTGTGGACTGAATCGAAAAATTATTTTTAGTTCGAATGGATATGCTCCCGAGGTAGTCCCGTTTAAGTTTTACAGAAATCGGCTGATCCGTTTTTGAAAAATCATTAATAATGTAAACAATTCGAGCAAACTAACTACTAACTAACTACCTACTACTACAAACGAGCTATTTTAATACCGTATACAATTATACATGATGGAAGACGGTTTTGCCATTTTTCGCGATAAATTATATATTATTGTGACATCGGAATCCAGGACGGACAGACGGATATATGAACAGACATACAGATGTATTATAGGAATAGACAGACAGATAGACGAAAAACCTACGATCTTATAAAGGTACGCGTCCGCTGTGTCATATCCAGAGCATATGGAGCGTGGGTATGGACGGATAGGATTCTCTGATCTAAAAAAATGTTATCTAGTGCAAGCAATCCCTTAGAAATCAATACAAAGTAAAAAAAAGCCCGCTCGTAAAAAATCCTAGATGCTGATGCAGTGGACGCGCAACTAAAGTCACACAAGAGTTTTTCTACAGCACACAATATTTTTGAACCGACAGAATGGAATCGCATACATCGCTATCTCGTTCGCACCATAACATTTGAAATGTTCGCTCTCGCGATTCGTGACCATTTAAAATAAAATAAAAAATAAAAAAGCTTTTATTTTCCTTAAAAAAGATTTACAATTTTGCAAAATTATAATATTAACTAGGTATCTAAATATAAGGACTGCCAGTAGCGGTAAAAGCCTCCTCCAACTGTTTCCATTCTTCTCTCTTCCGCGCAATTCTAGACCAGAGCTTCCCAGCAACTTTCACAATGTCGTCATGCCATCTTTGGTAAGGTCTGCCTGTCTTGCGTTTGATGCCTCTAGGGACCCAGTTTGTAACGATTTGTGTCCACCTTTTTGGCTCTAGTCTTTGTATATGACCAGCCCATTTCCATTTCAATTTCATTATTTCTCTAATGACATCTCTAGCTTTAGTTTTGTTCCTAATCGTGGTGGCCTTTACTCTGTCCCTTAGTTTAAGGTTCATAAAACTTCTTTCTATGCTTCTCTGACAGACTCTAAGTTTTTCCATTTGCTTCTTGGTGAGTGGCCAGGTTTGACAAGCATAGGTAAGGCACGGTATTAGACAGATGTTCATTGCTTTTGATTTTAGTTTTATTGGTAGAGTTCCTTTAAAAATTTCTTTCATTGCCCAGTACTTATTCCATGTGTTCTTAATCCTTCTGCTTATCTCTTTTTCTGTACATGATTTAAATGAAATAAGGTGGCCTAAATAAATGTAGTCTTCTACGTACTCTAGCGGCAGAGAATTAACTTTAATTGGTACTTCGATGTTGTTTGTCATAACTTTTGTTTTATCTTGATTTATTTCTAGGCCTATAATTTTGCTCTGATGACTGAGGGACTCTACCATTACTTGTAGTTCTTCTGGTTTCTCCGATACTAATACTAAATCATCGGCGAATCTTAAGTGGGTAAGATATGATCCGTCAATCTTTAATCCCATATTTATCCATTTCAATTGCCTGAATTTATTTGCATCTCAATTTGCTGAGTCTTCGCGTCTGGACCCCGGTAGTGCGAGACCTCCAACTTTGCCAAACTGTGGCACTGTAATGAGTGAAATACATATCCGGCAAAAGGAGGTTCTCAAAGTTCTCCGCAGTCTAGATGTGAACAAGGCCAGTGGCCCTGATGGTATTCCGGCCATTGTACTGAGGACTTGTGCGCCTGAGTTGTCACCTGTGCTGACTCGCCTCTTCCGCCTATCTCTAAAGACAGGTCAAGTGCCCAAATCTTGGAAGCTTGCTAACGTGCAGCCTGTTCCCAAGAAAGGCAGCCGTGCCGACCCTGCTAACTACAGACCGATTTCGATCACGTCTATACTCTGTAAGAGTATGGAACGTGTTCTTAACAACAGGCTCCTGGCGTACCTAGAAGCGAATGACCTACTCAGTGACCGCCAGTACGGCTTTCGCCGAAACCGGTCTACTGGGGACCTTCTGGCATACGCCACACACATCTGGAGTGAGGTCATCGAAAAGCACGGGGAGGCGCTGGCTGTCTCCTTGGACATCTCTAAAGCTTTTGACAGGGTCTGGCACGAGAGCCTTATTGGCAAGCTCCCATCTTACGGCCTGCCTGCTGATTTCTGCGCATGGATATCTGATTTCTTGAGGAATCGGTCGATACGAGTGGTTGTAGATGGCTGCTCATCAGACCAAATGGCTATCAATGCCGGTGTTCCTCAGGGATCAGTACTCTCTGCGACTCTCTTCCTACTGCATATCAACGATCTGCTAAAGCCCGGGATCTTTGGGTACGCAGACGACAGTACAGTCGTGGAGAGCTACACATCCGATGCAAGAACCAGCGGGCCACAGATCGAGTCACACAGAGAGGCTATGGTTGAACGGCTCAACTTGAGTCTGGAGGCGGTATCTGACTGGGGCGATGCTAACCTGGTCAAGTTTAATGCCACGAAGACTCAAGGCTGTTTGTTCTCGGCCAAAAAGAGACCCTTTCAATTGTCTCCCGCTTTCCGCGGTGTCTCCGTTCTGGTAACTGACAGCTTGGAACTACTGGGCGTTTCACTCTCATCGACTCTTAACTTTGGCTCTTATATAGAGTCAAAAGCTCAATTAGCCTCCAAAAAACTTGGTGTTCTCGCTAAGGTGAGACGGTATTTCACACCTGAGCAACTGCTTAGTCTTTATAAAGCACAAGTCAGGTCTTGTATGGAATACTGCTCTCACCTTTGGGATGGCTCTGCCAAATATCAACTGGAGGCTCTGGAGTCGATTGAGAGGCGAGCCAGGAGGCTGATTGACAACGACACCTTGACTAAGTCGCAGCTGCAAAGTCTTGAGCATCGACGTAAGGTGGCGTGTTTGTCGGCCTTTTATCGGATACACTTCGGGGAGTGCGCTCAGGAGTTGCACAATCTGGTCCCACCTGCCCCTTTCTTCTATCGTACGGCTAGACAGACGCGACCAAAGCGCCACCCTTTTATGGTGGACATTCCGCGCGTTAGAACCTAGCGTTTCGAGTCCTCATTCCTCATACGAACAGCCAGAATGTGGAACGCTTTGCCTGGGTCTGTCTTCCCGCTAAAGTACGACGTGGGTGTCTTCAAATCCCGAGTAAATAGGTATCTTCTAGGTAAGCGTGCTACATCCTAGACCGCATATCTGCTCAACATCAGGCAGTATGTAGTCAAACGCAAACCTGTATAGAATAAAAAAAAAAAAAAAAAAAAAATACATACTCTAGAATAATTAGAAAAATTTTTGGAGACAACGGATCACCCTGTTTGACCCCCCGTTGTATCTGAAAGGTTTCTCCCGCTCTATCTAGCCGAACTCTAGCTGTACTGTTCTTGTATATCTCTTTAATTATCTCTATATATTCATAATTAACCCCCTGATCTGCCATGGATTTCCATATTGCATTATGTGATATAGAGTCGAATGCCTTTGAGTAGTCAATAAATGCAATATATAAAGGTTTATTGTATTCCGCATATTTTTCCATAATTTGTTTCAGTGTGTGAATATGACCATTTACGCTTTAATAAATTGCCACCTTCTGTAATAAGATTACAAAATACAGTTAATAGAAGTTTTAAAGCATAAAAAATTCGGGAAAATGCTCGTTTGTAAAACGCACAAAAATTTCAATTCAATTTATTAGCCACCCTAGTGTGGGTTCCAGTGCACTGCACACCTACTGTTCAATTAAAAAGAAACTCCTTTTTAGGGTTCCGTACCCAAAGGGAAAAACGGGACCCTATTACTAAGACTTCGATGTCCGTCTGTCCGTCTGTCTGTCTGTCACCGGGCTGTATCTCACGAACCATGATAGCTAGGCAGCTGCTCACAGATGATGTATTTCTGTTGCCGCTATAACAACAAATACTAAAAATATAATAAAATAAATATTTAAGGGGATTCCCATACAAAAAACCTGATTTTTTAGACGTTTTTTGATCTATATTAATAATGGTAACAGGTACATGCTTGAAATTTTCACACAATATTTAGTTTTATATGCACTTCAATAATAAATAATAAAATAAAATAAATATTTAAGGGGGTTTCCCTTACAGTACGGAACCCTCCGTGCGCGAGCCCGACTCGTACTTGGCCGATTTTTTACTTAAGTTGACAGGTGTAAGTTTTTGGAAATAAGTTCATCTTGCATAATAAAGTTTTTTTTTATATTTATTTACGGTATAATATAACTTTACAGATTACATGAAATACAATACGCTACATAAAAAGAATATTCCTTGCTATATTTCCTCGACAAGTTCCCCTAAAAATGTTCAAAATTAAGATAGATACCGGTAGCGTTGCCTTCAATAATATTGAATTTCTTTTTCACTTTATCCTTCAAACTTTTAAAAGGACCTGCGGTAGTCCAGAGGGGATTGTCGTTACTTCCTGGAGGTCGTCCATTAATTACGATACTTTTGGCCGAGCGAACGAACTGAGAGAGGTCTCCGTTTTAACTCGACAGTTTTGCTTTCGTCTGTCCGGATGTTCATTCTCCTCTCTACAGGTGAGTGATTCTGTATGAAAAACACGTAACGCGCTCTAACGTGCTCCTGCCGCCTTATCACAAAAGATGTAACACGCTCTAAACTTTATTTTGTACTGTTAAACATTGTCTAAGCCGTGCGTAAAACGTTTGTGGTAAGACGGTTTGTTTTAAGAAATTTGTGTTTAGAACTTAAACTCGGTTTATAATTAATTTTTTCGTTTTGTCGAGAGAATCAGGCCTCAGGTCACATTTTCAACGAATCTCGCCGAAACTTGGTACATAAGTTTTAAATACTTATCAATGTTTTTTTTTCGTCAGCGATTTTTTATTGGAGCGGTATTTCCCTCAAAAAATGGGATAAATTTGCAATCGCGCTATTTATCAGCCGAATTCGATAATATTTGGCAAGAGTATGAACGAATTCGTTGAAGAGCGAGTAGAGATATAGGCTTATGAAGATACAGTTAAACAGATGCGACGCGACGTCTGCTGTTCGGAGAGCTACTAGTTGTAGCAACTTAGCCGCCCTCTTCCTTGAACACTACATAATTGTCGCTTTATATAATCGTTACTGTCCCACTGCTGGATATCGACCTCCCTCATTTCCAGTCCAGTGCAAGCCTCATCTATCGCAAACTGACACATTTGAAAATATCTGACATATCTGACCATTATTCAATGAATTATTCGGCGAGGTCAATCGCCGAATCCAACTCGGCTGGGCAGTGTTCGGCAAACTACGTGAGGTCTTTTCGCCCGACTTACCTCAATGTCTCACGACAGTTGAGTGTTACCAGTGATGACATAACTGAACTGAAACGTGGTCTTTTACTGTGGGCCTTGTGAATGAGCTCAAGGTAGCCCAGCGCGCTATGGAGAGGGCTATGCTCGGAGTTTCGCTGCGAGATCGAATCAGAAATGAAGAGATCCGCAGACGAACCAAAGTTACCGACATAGCCCAACGGATTAGTAAGTTCAAATGGCAAAGGGCAGGGCACATAGCTCGGAGAACTAATGGCCGATGCGGCAGTAAAGTTCTCGAATGGAGACCACGCACCGGCAAGCGCAGCGTAGGATGTTCACCGACTAGGTGGACCGACGATATTATTAAGATCGCAGGAACGCGCTGGATGCAGGCCGCTTCCAACCGGGCTTATTGAAAATCCATAAGGGAGGTTTATGTCCAGCAGTGGACGTCCTACGGCTGATAATGATGATGATGATTGATTTATTACCATAATCGAGAACAACTAAATCCTCATGTGGTATCGGGTGAATTTTTCTGCGCCTTCCCATTCTTCAAAGACTTGTGATGTGACGAATGTACGATCCTCAAGTTATAATTTTTCGTCTCAAAGGCGGCAGAAAACTGTCTAACCCGCCCGAAGTGTTTCAATGATAAATAACTTTAATAAAAACGCTGGCGAAAAGGAACTTGAGCCCTCTTCAGATTGTGCTATAAACAATGTTATCTATAAAAACTCAAATAAAATTATTTAGCAAATTGCTTACATTAAACCTTGTACATGTTATTAAAAGTTACCGTGAAAATTATTAACAACCTTTAATTAAAACCTAATAATAATAATAATGATGTGGACAATACACTAAAATAAAGCATTGTAAATGTTTAAGTTTAATTTAAGTCTTTGTCTTAGATACTAAGTCCTTACTTATGTTTGCAACGCCCTAACAGGGTATGTACTTAGCTATTAAGATTGCATCTACAAAAGGACTAAATAAAATATTTTAACGCTTTCTGCTTTTTTATGATTTCAGGAGCTCAATTTTAGACAACGATTAGACATTAACGTTATAATGATTTCCAACGTTCGCCGAGGATCGAATACCATGCTCTCCCGTTCGCAATTATTACATTTTTGATGATTTTTCAAAAACGGCTCTGCCGATTACAATAAAATTTAAATAGGACCATCTCGGCAGTATACCCTTTCGAACTAAAAAATATTTTTTTGATTCGGTTCACAATTGGCGAAATTGTCGATGAACATACACAAAAAAATACATACAGACGAACATAGAACCTCCTCCTTTTTGGAAGTCGATTAAAAAGTAGAATTTGTTTAAAATGAAAGAAGCGTAGGCTACAAGTCCTAATCCCATCGCAAATGTTAAATGCGAAGGTCCTCCAGTCTGTTTGTTACTTATTACATAAAAGTAATATCGTATGATCCATTGTGTAGCATATTCTGAAAGGTGCCAGTGAGAGAATTTATCGGCACGCGACTGAGACGAACTTTGTTACGAAATAATAAGCGACTGTAACATTCTTGTAAGCGGAAAAATAACAAGACAGGAAGGTAAACTTCGCCATGGATCAGTGTGGCCTGATACACGGTAGTTTCCTTAAAAACACGGTATTTTTTTACTAAAATACGGTATACGGTAATGATTGCTGTTTATTTTTTTAGGCATAGGATGGGCACTGTTGGACACAGGCCTTCCCTACAGATCTCCACTCAAGGATTTTTTGACCCCATCTCCCCCGATTTCTCCGTACTTTGTGCCCTGTCCACTGCCAATTAAACTTGCTAATTCGTCGGGAGTTATTTTTACACTACAGATAGATATTAGATACTAAAGATATCGTAATTTAACATTAGTGTTACGTACTTATTAAATGACTTAGATTTTATAGTGCTTCACTAGAAAGCACTATAAAATCACTAGTATTATCTCAAAAAGCTATTATTGTGATAAACATTTCAAAAATTTGTCTCGAACGCAGGACTTGAACCGGCGTCTCTCGGATCACTAGCCCGACGCTCTCCCAACTGAGCTACGAGTATGTAGTTCGCATGCAACTATCGTATGCGAACTTCCTTATTTTTATGTTCATAATCACAATTGAAATGTGTGCACAGTATTTTTGAACTGTCAAGACGGCTATTTTAAAATGGAATCTGGCAACACTAAGTATGGAAGTTCAGATTCGTTCTCTGTGCAGCATTATTTTTTCAGCGCGAATTTGTATTAGGTATCTCTCGGGGCGATTTTCGTGAAATATTGAGTAACTTTCATTTCCGGTTTTACCTTTGTGGTTTTAAGAACAAGAACCCGGCTGTTCTGTTTTTCTTTCATTTCGTAAGCTGTTTTTTTATTAATATCGACGGGTGTTTGACTACTCTCCGCGCGATGTTAAGTAGTTAATATCCGACCAAAAATGCAGGACGAGGAAAAAAATTTTTTTTCTAGTTATTTATCAATAGTTAATTTTATAAAAGAACAACACAAGTGATTGTTCTGTATTATGCTAACTTCAGATGACCTACGTTTCAATATTTGTGGTTACATTAAGCCCGATTACAGAGGCGCCATCGAAATAATATTAGCTAAATAGCATGGTTCTGTTTCTTTTTCACTTTAGGCATTCGATAGAGAAAACGCTTTTTACGTTGCTATTAAATTTACGCTGGCGCCTCTGTAATCGGGCTTATTATTAGTTTTTAGTGTGTCAGTTCTTTGTTCACACTTTATCAGGCAGCTTACAATATCTTATCGACCCTTAGGTAAGTGCAAAAAATGCAAGTACCTACTTTCTAAAAGCTGATTTTTTGTTTTTACGTTGTCATGGTAGTGTAGGTACCGTACACCAATTTTCAGTTTTTAGATAAGATCAGATAATTTTTTAAACGATATAAAACGGGACTCACTCACGTACGAACACGTGAGTGAGTCCCGTTTTATATCGTTTAAAATGTGTGAAAACCACGTAAATTTCCATTGTAAAAAAGATCAGATAACGTTTATTTGGTCAATAACTTACATGGTTTGAAGTTAGTAAATGTTAATGTTGCTTAAAGTAGTTTTAGTAGGTAAAATTAAATTTACAGACTTCTAGAGAGGAACCCTAAATTTCACACTAGGGTGGTCCTGTGTTGTGAGATTTAGTCTCTTCCGCTTTTAAATAAGACACCTCATAATTATTAGCTAATGTAATGGAATTAGAAGTATGTATTGTAGTTGCAAGTTAGTTATTTATTTAAAAAAAACAAACGGGTAATACACGACCGAACGCTTAAGAAGCCAGCTGGCTGTAGAGTGTTGTACACCACCAAAGTAATTCAGCTTTTAGGAAGTATTTGCAATTTTTGGGATTACCTTCCGGGCTCCAAACGCTATGAAACGTAACTACTCGTAAACCGACGATTTATTCGTATTTAACAGTAATCCTAAAACACCGAACACTCATAAACAATTTATAGCCATTGTAACTACATCTCGCGTCCTGTCCTACTTTTATGAGAATGACAGAGACGGATAATGTTCACGGTGTAATTTGTAGACATTGTTTATGATATGGTAATATAAGCACGTTTTCCGGTTATTACATGGATTTATATTCTATTATGCATTGTTGAGCTATTCTGGCGCTATCTGGAACACCGTTTAATACGGGGAGTCTATTGTTATGTACATATTAGCAAAGAGTTTAAAATAATCTGTCGATCTGTGAAATTTGCAAAGTACTACTGTAGATTATTAACATAATAATATACCCACAAACAGCCTACATAATAAAGTAGTGTCTGGTGTCAAGGGCGACATATTGGACTGGGCAATAGGGCGAGGTATTCTAGAGTTAACTCGACGGACGCCTCAAATTCAAAACTAAGAACTCTTTTTAGGGTTCCGTGCCCCAAGGGTAAAAACGGGACCCTATTACTAAGACTCCGTTCTCCGTCTGTCTGTCTGTCACCAGGCTGTAACTCAAGAACGGTGATAGCTAGAACGTTGAAATTTTCACAGATGAAGTATTTCTGTTGCCGCTATAATAACCGGTCGGGCGCATAGCGGCTCGGCCGTTTCAAATATTATTGTGAGTGTATCCGGTTTTTCATATAAAATTTAGTAACAGCAAAACTAAAAACAGAAAAAATAAATATTTAAGGACCATACCAACCCATACAACAAACGTGATTTTTAGTTTTAATTATTAGGTTCGCCATACATTCCTCTCTTTGCCAGCTCGATTACAATGGCCAGCTCGATTGTCATGGCTAACTCGATTACCATGACCAGCTCGATTACCACGGCCAGCTTGATTATCATGGCCACCTCGATTATTTATCGAATAAAATCCCTGTAATTGACTTAAAATAGCTACGCAAACAACAATTTAATAATAGTTCCCGCACTAGACCTAGGTGTACCGCGAGAGATTGACTTATTACAAAACTATGAAATAATATATTTTATACTACACCTGCTCGGAAAGTACCTTGATACTTTATCAAATTTACGGTAGAAAGTACGTCATTGCATATCGAACAAATATGCGGGGAGAAAACGCATCTGAGCGGGAGAGAAAAGTGTATGAAAATCAATTTCTTACGTGGTTTTCTTTTTTAATTTTGGGTAAGACTATGCGCTGGTAACCTAAATATCAAAAGCCAAAAAGTTTTTACAGTGAGTTTTTATCTCCAAGTTCGCAAAATGACACTGGCCACTAGCTGTGTGTTGGATGGTGTCAAACAATTTGAAAAAAGAACATGTGAAAATTGCAGACGCCATTGGCGCCATTTTCAAGTGTTACATTAAGCTTCACTAACTGCAACAATTTCAATATAAATTTCAATTAGTAAAGATTTAGTTTTTTATTTTCCTCGTAGGTGTAGTATAAAGCACTATGTATCACTCGAGAGAAAGTGCGATTCCCGATCTCGGGTGTTTCAAACGACACCCTCGACGGTAATCGGTCACTTTCTCCTGTCGGTGAACAATGTACTATTTTTAATACAGTTGTACGAAATAATGACCGATTGAATTTTATTAATCGATTACTTTTTCTATTTCAGGTACGTAACCGACTTATAAAGCTCGACATAAGAAAAAATGTTTTAACATTAAAACAAACATAATTCATGTAAGTTTTTAATCTTGTAAGTAAGTGTGTCGAATAATAGGTAGAACATTCTTCTGAGGGTAGTACATTACTGCAGAAGTCTGCAAAAGAGGCATTGATGGACGAGCGTGCAGTGTTGTGCCGAGGCGAAACCGAGGCCTCAATGCCTAGTTGTGGCCAAGACTTGTGTATAGTACTTTTCTCAAATAATGCGCGAAAATTACTTACTAAAATTGTTTTCAAAATCTATGATGGACATCGAACAACAACAATTTTTCAAGCGCCAAATTGTTCCTTTCCTTTTTTTTGTTCTATAACTATGTGCAAGACGGCTCGAAATTTATATAAAACCTTTGATTAGTTACCTCTTTGGTTGCCATGTTTCAAACTCGGAGATCGTTTCATTTTTAAATTACACGACAGATATAAGTTTATATATAAAGGAGATATTTCAAAATGGGCTCAGACTAGGTACAGTAGCTCAAAAAATCCGTTAAACTATGATAAATAAATGCGCAGAGTAGGTAAAACAACCGCATCAAATGCTTAATTTATGAGTAATTTTACATTTTCCAAATTGATTCTTGTTCAGTCATTGAATTACTGTCATTTTGGTCACATGTAACCTTAATACCCGAATACACGAAATTACTTTTAATGGACACTGTTATTGTAAAAAATAACGGGAAAATCATTTTCCGATAGAAACAAAGCAAATTTTGAAATGCTGTACCCTTTAGTGGCCCAATTTCTATGCATATTTGCAATATCTCCTTTATTTGGCCGCAAAACACACTCGGATATAATTGTATGTGATAGAAATATAGATATGCATTTTCATACATTTTTTGCCGCCCGCTGCTCGAATGTACAGCAATGACGATTTATCTCGAAGAAGGTTGTCAAAATACGAGTAATACAAACATTTCCATGCATGTTTGAGAAAAGTTAATTTTAACTTCGAGGTCTCATACATGTCTCATAGGTAAATACTTAACACAACTCTAGAAAAGACTACCACTACTACAAAACTGTTTTCCTCGGATGTTATTTACAAGCGCAATATTTATCTAAGATTATTTTCTCCTAGCGTTATTTTTATAACGTTTGATAAATAGCCATGGAGTGTAAAACACAAAGATCCGTCACCACGACATAAAACGCAAAACGATTGTTTTTCTCGTAACACCGCAACTTGTCTTTGTCTCGGTCGCGCGTCAAAATAAACATTAGACTTTCATAGTGGGATTGTAAAGCGATATCAAAAGAAAATAACATAGGGCTGCTCAATGCTAACTTCGCGACTTTTCGGAATTAATCTTCGAATGAAGCATACTTACCTAAAACATACTGGACTTGCGGCTTTTTGATCGAGCGTTATTGAACATCTCCGTTTTAGATACGGCGATTTTGCTTTCGAAGAATTTCTGGAGTCAACTGGCCGCCAAGACTTGGAGTTTTTTATTGGTGATTTACTGAAATCTCTGGTTTATGCTAATAGACCAGAAGCAATTCCTGAGCTCAAATCCGAGATCCAATGCATCGTCAGTGAGATATAGCCACATCTTTGTAAAATATCTTTGAAAATTTCAGGAATTGAGTAATGTGCTTTCATTAAAGCCGTGTGGGCCATTTGACGCAGCATATTTTATTCCATACATAAACGGAACATTTTTATTTATTTATTTATTTATATTCGTTAATTGCACAATGCACTGTTACAACAAAAGTTCTTACAAACTAGAGTCTTAACTAAGTGACAATGACCCTTTTTCTTTACAAACCTAAAAAATAATCACAACTATCTTAAAAATAAGTGATTTTATTTCAAAATTAAAAAATGCACTCTTACTGAGACACACTGTACTATTTAGATAACTACTAGGTTATAGTTGTATTTATTGTTATTTTTGGTAGTAAAACCCTGACAACCCTGGTTGAAACCCTGGTTGAAAACATTACTATTTCACGTGGCGTCAAACGCTGGCCTTCGCGCATTCTGAATTATAACTCAGTCTGAATTTATCACGCGGTAGGGCTGCACGCGACTCCGGAGACGAGCCACGTACTCGTTATCACGACCTCATAATAAACGTTATTTTTAAACCGTCTTCAAAAAAGAAGATTATCAATTCGATTGTTATGTTTTTTATGTTACGCGATTTAATTATAGATCCATTTTGATGATTCTTTTTCGTGTGGTAGATGATACTTCAGACATCACAGACTCTTCTTCTTTATACTTCAGAATTCAGATATATGTAAAATCTTAAATTTAATCGAAATCGGATTATTATTTTTTGATAAATCAACAATAATAATGCACACGGATGACACATCGATTCGTGCAAGCTATTCGAATTCTGTAAACAGTTAAAGTCGGTTGTGGCATTTTTAGGGAAAAATAATAATTCAGGTACTAAAGTCGAATCTTCTTCCGTTAGGCAGCCTAGCCCGGGTAGCACGGCAAAGGGAGAAAACCATTTTATCCACTTCAAAATGTCAGCTGTCATTGTCAATCCATATTTTATTTCCTCTTCGAGGGGATATAATGGACAAATATGCCCCTTTGCCATGCTTCCCGTGCCGGGCCGTGGTGGTCTAGTGGTAGAGACACCGCCTTACAATCGTGAGGTCGTGGTATCGAATCCCGGTCTCGTACCAATGAATTCTTTGGACGTACGGAATTTCACACCATTGGCTTTTCGGTGAAGGAAAACATCGTGAGGCAACCTGCATACGTCCGTAGAAGAAATTCGATAGCGTATGTGAATCCACCAACCCGCACTGGGCCAGCGAGGTGAGTATGGCCCAATCACCCTTCGTGGGTAGGCCTACGTCCTGCAGTGGACTATTATAAATAGCTGGTACAGTAGGCAGCCCTAGCATAGTTTCGTGGCCCGTCGCCGTAAATAATAGATGGCACTACACGCACTGTCCACCGGCGGCGTCTCGTTAACCGGATCGTTTCGGATCACGCGAGCTTATACCACTAATCATATTACGAATAAAAACACTGCTATTACGCAGTTTTAGATAACATGAGAGTTTTGTGGGTTTTTTTTATTGCGAACTAGCGACCCTCCCCGGCTTCGCACAGGTGTATTATTATACATATAAACCTTCCTCTTGAAACACTCTATCGATTAAAAGAAACCGCATCGAAATCCGTTGCGTAGTTTTAAAGATATAAGCATACATGGGGACAGACAGCGGGAAGCGACTTTATTTTATACTATGTAGTGCTAAGTCCGCATTTGATCGCGCTCCACCAAATGGTAAGCGATAATGATAATACTAACGATGATTATGATAAGCGATATGAACGAAAATTAAGCACGCAGATTGAGAAGATATCTATTCACTCTGACATTAACATAAGTATATCACTAATCTTAGATATCCTTTATAACCGTAACCACATTACAATAATCGGCCAAGTACGAGTAGGACTCGCGCACGCAGTGTTCCGTACTGTATGGGAATATTATAAATAAATTAATAAATATTGATTTTATTTTAATCATTTATTATTGAAATGTACATACAACTAAACATTCTGTGAATGTTTCAAGCATCTACCTGTTACCATTATTAATATCGAGCGAAAAACTGCTAAAATTCAAGTTGGGAGCCACCCATAAATATACATATTATTTTGTTTTTAGTATTTGTTGTTATAGCGGCAACAGAAATACGTCATCTGTGAAAATTTCAGCTTTCCAGCTATAAGGCTATAAGGTCCAGGTTCTTGAAATACAACCTGGTGACAGACAGACGGACCGCGGAGTCTTAGTAATAGGGTCCCGTTTACCCTTTGGGTACGGAACCCTAAAAACAATGTTACGAATATTTTTATTATTCTTCGCAAAACATGACAAACCGACTTCCATCGTGTACAAAATTCGAATAGTTTGCTCGAATTAATGTAGAGATACAATAGTACATTATTATTGATGTATCAAAAACGGCTCAGCCGATTTCGATGAAATTGAAATGGGACGACCTCGTGAGTATGCCCTTTCGAACTAAAAAATATTTTTTTTGATTCGGTTCACAGTTGGCGAAAATATCGATGAACATACAAAAAAAAACATTCAGACGAACATAGTAAAAGGTAAAAAGGAGGCGGCCTTTTTGGAAGTCGGTAAAAACACTGGTATTACGCAGTTTTAGAAAAAAGTTTTATAGCTGTTCTATTCGGTGTGTTGCCACACTTACCACGTTTGTATTAAATCACTTTAGTACTGCATACAGTCATATCTACCGCCAGAATGACATAATATCTCAGCTATAAAAGTAAAGCTAAGCTAACTTGGGTTTTACTTTGGGTCTGCTACCGGCAGTTACGAGCTACGCCCACGCATCAATATATTTTTGCAGCAAAAGCCTACTACACCTAAACCTCTGTAAGTGGGACGTCCCCAAATTTAATAATCCCTACGTTTTGTCTCCTTAATTGGGTATTATGGGAGATTAAATTTTATTGCTTTCCCTTAATTACTGCTCTTAAAACTTGAGGAAATGTTGTAGGAAAATATAATGAAGGTATTGTTAGGTTGAAAATAATCGGCCAAGTACGAGTCGGACTCGCGCACGGAGGGTTCCGTTCTGTATGGGAGCCCCCCTTAAATATTTATTTTATTTTAATTTTATTATTTATTATTGACTAGACGACCCGCCCCGGCTTCGCACAGGTGGATTATACATATAAACCTTCCTCTTGAATCACTCTATCCATTAAAAAAAACCGCATCAAAATCCGTTGCGTAGTTTTAAAGATTTAAGCATACAGACAAACAAACAAGCGAAAATAGCGACTTTATTTTATACTATGTAAGGAAGTGAAAGTTTCCGGATCCGGGTTGTATACGTCAGACGTGTTGTGCAGAGCTCTCGTAAATTAAAACAAATTCAGTGTGAAATATCGAACAATTTGTGAAATACGGACATTTAAAAGTTTGTTTGTGCGTTAATACTTCGAAATACACTCATATCAAATCGAAAAATAAGCAGACAATAGTGAAAGTTGCGATGAAAGTTTTCGATATTTTGTTGGGAGATTGATGTGTCAAACATAAACTGCAATTTCAAAAAGTGCTGCCAACATAAGTGTTTAAAAGTGTCCCAAATACCAACCTAAAAAAGTGGCATCAGCTGTAGTGCCAACATAAAGAAACGCGTTGCGTTCAGAAATTATCGAAACGCCTCACTTCACGGCATACTTCACGGCATTATGACAACGCAACTGTCACCTGAGATGGCGCTGCTACTGTCAAAAATGACAGAGCAGCTTAATGTTCAAACAGAAACAATAACAGAAAAGATCACTGCAACAATTTTACAAAAAGTTGATGAAAAGATCCAGCCCTTAATAGAAGAAAATCAAAACCTTAAAAGTGAAGTTGTGAAATTAAATAAAAAGCTACAAGTTCTCGAATCACACAGTAGAAGAAATAACCTAATCATCCATGGATTGACGGAGCCAAAAGATGAAAGTCACGACGATCTAATGCTAGCGACAGTTTCTACATTAAAGGAAATAGATGTAGTATTAGAAAAAGGTGAAATTGATAGACTTCAGAGATTAGGAAAAAGAGAAGTCGAAGGCAGAACCAGACCAATAGTTTTAACTACTACCACACTTCAAAAGAAAATACAGATTCTCAAAAATAAAAATAAGATGAAACCAAATACTTATATCACCCATGATTTGTCGAAAGAAGAGATACAGAAAAAAAAGGAAAAGTTCAATAAGAACAAAAAAGAAATTGAAAAACGGAAAAGATCAGAAACTCCGAGCCCAGGTGACCAGAACCATAAACAAAACTCTTCAAAAGTACAGCGAAAGGATGCATTTCAATTCATGCGTGAGAGAGCATACTCATTGTCTGAAAAGAACACTTATAGATACTAATACAGTACCTTCAAGGACTGGAAAACTACAACAACAACAGAAAACTAAACAAAAACATAATCTCCCAATACGGCTGGTCCCCGCGGGAGATTTAGACCAAAACCCTCCAACTAAAAGAAGTAAGTCAATTAATATTGCAACTCTCAACACAAGAACTCTAAGAACACACGACAGTTTACTGGAATTGGAAAAATCATTAGAAGGCATTAAATGCGACATTTTAGGGATTAGCGAGATGAGAAGACTCGGAGAGAAAATAGAAGAGTACAAAAACTACATACTGTATTATAAAGGAGAAACTGCTGGCCACAGAGGTGTAGGATTTTTGATAAAACAATCTATGAAACACTATATACAAGAATTGATAGGGGTTTCAGACAGGATAGCAATCCTTAACATAAAATTACCAGGCTACAAGAAAATATGGACCATTATACAGGTATACGCTCCCACCGAACAGGCTGAAAAAAATGATACTGAGAATTTCTACAACAATCTCTCGGACACTGTAAAACAATATTATAACAACAACCTGATACTTATGGGAGACTTTAATGCTAAAGTTGGCACCAGAGAGGCAGGTGAAGAATTCATCTTGGGTAAGCACTGTGATGGCAAAAGAAGCGCCAATGGACAAACACTTATTGAGTTCCTACTGCAAAATAACCTAACGCTCCTCAATTCAGTATTCATGAAGAAACCCAACAAAAAATGGACCTGGATATCTCCTGATGGAAAATATAAAAATGAGATTGATTTTATAATAACAAATAGGGTAAAATACTTCAATGATACGCATATAATACAAAATTTGAACTTCAACACCAACCACCGCATGGTGAGATGCCTTTTAAAAATGTCTCAACCTAAACCTTCCAGGAAAGCCATAACTAATAATAACAAGCAAATAGTAAATCATGAAGAAAACCCAGAATTACCTTCCTTGGCCACGCTGCAAGAGATACTCAACTCTAATGTCAGTCTACAAGAAAAATATGAATGTATAAATAAAATTTTGTCACAAAAGAAGCCAGTCAGTTCAGTTAGTAGTTTAGTTAGTAGATAGTAAACTCAGTGAAGAAACATTAAAATTGCTAGAAGAAAGACATTTATTGATATCAGATAAAAAACAATGCAAAGAAAATCAAAACAAAATTTCTAACCTAAGCAAGCAGATACGAGAAAATATGAGAAAAGACAGAAAAGCAAAACGTTTAAAAATTCTTGAAGAAAACATACAAAATACAGGTGGTACTAGAAAAGCTTTAAAGAAACTATGTGAACAGGGAAAAGAGTGGATACCAAATCTAAAGAATAACCAAAACATCAAATTATCGAAGCGAATGGAAATCCAAAAGTTAGCTACAGACTACTACAAAAACCTGTACTCTGGAAATGATGAAAGCCAGGAAACTGTAGACAGCATTAAAGAAAACCATCATTGCGATATTCTACTGCCAGTACTTGTAGAAGAGGTATTTAAAGCGATAAAATCACAGAAACCAGAAAGAGCTCCTGGACCTGACAATGTACCAAATGAGCTTTTAAGAGGCACTGCAGAAGAACTCAGCCCAATTCTAGCAAAATTGTTTAATGAAGTACTTAAAACGGGAACCATTCCAAACCAATGGGGTGAATCTCATATTATTCTCTTGCACAAGAAAGGAGATAAAGACGACATTGGTAATTATAGACCAATAAGCCTAATATCCAATGTCTATAAAGTATTTGCTAAAGTCATTCTGGAGAGAATATCAAAAGTCTTAGACGAAAGCCAACCAGTTGAACAGGCAGGATTCAGGAAAAATTATAGTACAATAGACCATATACATACTATAAAACAAATTATGGAAAAATGTAATGAGTACCAGAAGCCTATATACATTGCTTTCGTTGACTATTCTAAGGCATTCGACAGTTTAAATCACAATAAAATCTGGTCGAGTTTGAAGCAACAAGGAATAGAAGACATCTATATTGAAATTATTAAGAATATATACAGCAAAAGCAAAAGCTCGATAAAACTGGAAACAAAAGGCAAACCATTTCCAATAAACAGAGGCGTCCGGCAAGGTGACCCTTTGTCTGCCAAGCTATTTACAGCAGTATTGGAGAGCGTCTTTAGAAATCTGGATTGGGATGACTTTGGCCTGAAAGTAAACGGTACTCGCTTAAATCACTTAAGATTTGCAGATGATCTCATTTTATTAGAAGAAGATCCTAACAAATTGCAAGCTATGGTACAAACACTAGCCGATAAAAGTAAAGAAGTTGGATTGGAAATTAATGAAACCAAAACAAAACTAATGACAAACTGTACAGAATCTAATATAGAATTGAATGGAAATAGTCTACAATATGTGAACGAGTATGTTTATTTAGGGCAAATAATTGCTCCCACTGATATGATGTCCAAGGAAATAGACAAAAGAATAGCTTGTGGGTGGAAAAAATATTGGTCTCTTAAAGAAATTATGAAGAGTAAGGAATTAGGTATAAATATCAAAAGGAAAACTTTTAACACCTGTATCCTACCATGCATAACATATGGTTGCGAAACTTGGTCACTTACGGAAAATCACAGGCAAAAACTAGCCAAGTGCGAACGAGCAATGGAAAGGAGCATGTTGGGAATAAACTTAAAAGATAAAATTCCAAGCTCAACCATAAGACAAAAAACCAAAGTCGCTGATATACTTGCTCGTATAGATCATCAGAAATGGGGCTGGACAGGACACATGTTGCGTTGCAAAGCAAATAAATGGAGTAAACTGGTCACACTATGGTACCCAAGAGATGGCACTAGAAGACAAGGACGTCCAACCAGAAGACGGGACGATGATATCAGACTAACCTTGGGACCGTACTGGACAAGAGTCGCTGTAGACAGACCACAGTGGAGACAGTTGGAGGAGGCCTATGCCAAAAGGCACACTGAGCTGAGAGACATTTTATAGCAATATTAACCACAATACATTTGACCAAAACTCACTCAGAATAAAGGCTAATAATAATAATAATAAAAAAAGGAAGTGAATATAAACTAAATATTCTGTGAAAAGTTCAAGCATGTACCTGTTACCATTATTAATATAGATCGAAAAACGTCTAAAAAATCAGGTTTGTTGTATGGGAGCCCCGTTTTTCCCTTTGGGTACGGAACCCTAAAAAAAATTAATGAGAGTCGTGAAAAAGCTAAGAAAGCGACTGATCTGAATTGGATATGCGAAGTAAATTATGGCGTAAACATTTAAAGAGTATGCATATGTTCAACAGTGGGCTATTAATAGAATACAAGAATGAATGTATACAGGCCGAATCAAATTCCTTGGCGGCTGTGAACCTAGCTACAAGCTGCGCAAACCCCAATCCTCGCGCAGCTGTTACGTAAGCTTCAGTCAGGTCGAAAAGTTCTCGAGTGGAGACCACGAACCGGCAAGCGCAGCGTAGGACGTCCACCTACAAGGTGGACGGACGACCTCATTAAGACCGCAGGATCGCGCTGGATGCAAGCCGCTACCAATCGGTCTTATTGGAGATCTTTAATGGAGGCCTATGTCCAGCAGTGGACGTCCTATGGCTGAAACGACGAACGACGACGACTCAGGATTGGGTTTTGCGTAGATTGTTGCTAACTTCACAGCCGCTAAGAAGATTGATTCGGCCTGAAGTTCTTTCTTGTATGCTTAATCAGCCTTTAATAGCGCACTGTAGAACATAAAATGTATTTTCTTTCTAAACATTGTTATTTTTATTAAAAATTATGAAAGAAAATAATTCAGTGTAACAGTGGCGTGCACACAGTTTTAAGAGAGGGTAGGCAGAATGTTTTACTCACCAAAAACACGTTGGTTTTGGTTCGTCGTCTTGTCGATTGATAATGTAGGTAATTGCCAAATGCCAGCTCAAATATCCATAGATTGGCTGATTTTATAGATATATCCAGACGGTTTTATTATTTGAAAATAGTAGACAAACGAAACAAAATAACCGATTACTGTGTATGCAACCTGTCAGCCAATGATATGAATCATATTGTTTTTTATTGAATTTACGACTGACTTTACCTTTAATTTGTATTAATTGCGGTGTAGCACGACCTATCTCGAAAACTTGTTTTTTTTTTTTCACCGAAAGATAGTTTTGAAAACGCACCATATTTTATTTTCTCAATACACACACCATCTGAACAACTTTCACAGACAATATTATCCATTTTTCACTCTATTAACAACGTTAAAATCCTAAATAGCTGATAGCGTAGTCACAAACACAATACACATCAAACGATATGGCGACTATTGACTATTGAAATTAGTAGTAAAAAAGAGTAGTAAAAAAAAATACCACAAAAAAATGATGGCCAAGCAAAAAGACACTGGCTTTTCATGCAGTTGTGTGCGTGATTTTTGTCATTGTGTGTAAGCAAAGCCCACGTAGCTATAGGAACTCACACACATTAAATCCGCATGATCACGACTTACCACGAGAGCACACATACAAAACATTAAGAGATCCATAGTTTGTGTCTTTGCCGTGGCAAGGGCGGGTGGCGCTCGTGCAGCGAACCTGTCGATCTTATCTTAATGATACCACCGGCACTCGATAGGTGGAGCTGATTTATGATTTAAGTTTTTTATGTTATTTTGTTTATTGATAAAATTTTATTAGATCTATTATCAGAACTAGGGTAGGCAGTGTCTTTCTGTCTTTATGAAGCGTCCGCCACTGCAGTGTAAGTGAATATCCCTCGAGATATCAAACAGCAACAAGTTTCCAATAGTCGCAGCCACCGATGCGGCGACGTAGCATGATGAATGTGCTCGTAGCCTTGCTACGGCGTAGCGTGTCTACGAGCCTGTTGCTCGTAGCATGTAGCCTTGACGCTACGAACTTATAAGCTTGTTGTTAAGACACATTTACATGGAATTGTTTTGTTCGTGTTATTTTTATTCTTTGTTTTATATAAATGTTTGACTCGATACAATAAAATTCTACTTTACTGGTTTCTGGTTAAATATTGAGTTACCTACTGGTACTATACGCACAACATTTTAAAAGCGACTATAAGTACCTATATGAAGATGAAAAACTTTGACTATGATACCAACCCAACTAAAATAGCAAATATAAAATCTTTACACCATTAAACGAGCAATCATTTCATCTATTTATTTGTTTGTAGAAAATACGGGTTTTGAAATTGGGTATATTGGTTTCGATGAAATTTGTTATTTGGGTAGAGCTTTTCTTCATAAATTAATCTGTTCGAGAAAACGCCAATATTTTTTTACAACTTCCAAAAAGGAGGTTATATTCGGGTGTATGTTTGTTTCTAAATATTGTGAACCGGTTTAAAAATACTTTTTTTTTTGGATGGGCATACTCCCGAGGTAGCTCAGCGGTCAGAGGTCAGCTGAGCCGCTTTTCAAAATCAACAATAATATAATTTAAAAATTACAACCTACATGGATCTATTACTACATCGACTCGTGTGACTATTCGAATTCTGTACACGACGGAAGTCGGTTAACGGTTCTGCCTTTTTTTGCGAAATTAATTATTAGTCTTTCCTCTGAGCGAAGCTCCCCGTAACTTCCTAATAATAAATAAATATTTGGGGACATCTTACACACTACCTCTGACCACAAACTAAGCAAAGCTTGTGATATGGCTGTCAGAAACTGATATACTACTTATACTTATTTTTAAATACATACTTATATAGATAGTAATTAAATAACACCTGGACACAGAGCAAACACTTATTTTCATCACATAAATATTTGCCCTGGGTGGTGATCGAACCCACGCCTCTTTAACTCAGAAGTTAGGGTCACTAGCCTCTGAGCCACCGAGGCAGTCAGATAATGTCAACTAATGAGATCCTAAGTACTAATAGGCATTTAACGCCTTTGTCTTTATCGAGGAAACTCGCAAAAATGGCCGCGGCGAGTGGCTGTCAAGGGCGCTGGAACAAAAGCTCTCGGTTCATACCTCCACCCCTTCCGGTCAACCCCCAGTTATGTATTTATAATCCGAATCGGGTGTTCTCGACGGTTGTGACCGGAGTAAATTAACTGCAGAAATACAGATACCGCTCTGTTTCTGTTCTGTGTACTGTTCTTTGTCTCGCTCTGCTTTTGGTGGTTTTTTGGCCGCAACTTGGTGAACTGACTCTACTCAATTGGCCCTTTCGAAATATAAAATCTTTTTTTTTTAATCGGTTTACGATTGGCGAAAATATCGATAAACATACATAAAAATATACACTTTGGAAGTCGGTGAAACAAAAATATTGTTTTGTTTAAAAATAACAACAAAATATTACATCCTAATTAACCATTAAACAGTAACAAATTTAACTAAACATGACTTTGTTCTTCAGTGTTGTAACCTATATTTAATAAATAGGTCTGAAAAGAAATTTTCGAGAAGCAATATAGATAATAACTTTATAAGTAATAAAATTGTAAAATAAAGATTATTTATATTTAATAGAGATTATTAATACACTTTGTTTTAAAATTATAATAAAAAAAATAAAAAAAATCTTTGATGACGAATTGACGATTGGCTGATTTCAGTTTGTAAAAAATAGTAGTTACTATCTAAGTCAAAGTCAAATCATTTATTGCAACATATGAAATTTATAGGTACATGCGGTTCTTAATTAACATGTTTTGTATAGTTATACATATGACCCTGATAAGGGTATGGCAATTTTATTATTTGTATTGGAACGATTTTTTAATATGTTTTCTATGGGTATATTGGTTTCGATGAAATTTGTTATTTGGGTAGAGCTTTTCTTCATAAATTAATCTGTGCGAGAAAACGCCAATATTTTTTTACAACTTCCAAAAAGGAGGTTATATTCGGGTGTATGTTTGTTTCTAAATATTGTGAACCGGTTTAAAAATACTTTTTTTTTTGGATGGGCATACTCCCGAGGTAGCTCAGCGGTCAGAGGTCAGCTGAGCCGCTTTTCAAAATCAACAATAATATAATTTAAAAATTACAACCTACATGGATCTATTACTACATCGACTCGTGTGACTATTCGAATTCTGTACACGACGGAAGTCGGTTAACGGTTCTGCCTTTTTTTGCGAAATTAATTATTAGTCTTTCCTCTGAGCGAAGCTCCCCGTAACTTCCTAATAATAAATAAATATTTGGGGACATCTTACACACTACCTCTGACCACAAACTAAGCAAAGCTTGTGATATGGCTGTCAGAAACTGATATACTACTTATACTTATTTTTAAATACATACTTATATAGATAGTAATTAAATAACACCTGGACACAGAGCAAACACTTATTTTCATCACATAAATATTTGCCCTGGGTGGTGATCGAACCCACGCCTCTTTAACTCAGAAGTTAGGGTCACTAGCCTCTGAGCCACCGAGGCAGTCAGATAATGTCAACTAATGAGATCCTAAGTACTAATAGGCATTTAACGCCTTTGTCTTTATCGAGGAAACTCGCAAAAATGGCCGCGGCGAGTGGCTGTCAAGGGCGCTGGAACAAAAGCTCTCGGTTCATACCTCCACCCCTTCCGGTCAACCCCCAGTTATGTATTTATAATCCGAATCGGGTGTTCTCGACGGTTGTGACCGGAGTAAATTAACTGCAGAAATACAGATACCGCTCTGTTTCTGTTCTGTGTACTGTTCTTTGTCTCGCTCTGCTTTTGGTGGTTTTTTGGCCGCAACTTGGTGAACTGACTCTACTCAATTGGCCCTTTCGAAATATAAAATCTTTTTTTTTTAATCGGTTTACGATTGGCGAAAATATCGATAAACATACATAAAAATATACACTTTGGAAGTCGGTGAAACAAAAATATTGTTTTGTTTAAAAATAACAACAAAATATTACATCCTAATTAACCATTAAACAGTAACAAATTTAACTAAACATGACTTTGTTCTTCAGTGTTGTAACCTATATTTAATAAATAGGTCTGAAAAGAAATTTTCGAGAAGCAATATAGATAATAACTTTATAAGTAATAAAATTGTAAAATAAAGATTATTTATATTTAATAGAGATTATTAATACACTTTGTTTTAAAATTATAATAAAAAAAATAAAAAAAATCTTTGATGACGAATTGACGATTGGCTGATTTCAGTTTGTAAAAAATAGTAGTTACTATCTAAGTCAAAGTCAAATCATTTATTGCAACATATGAAATTTATAGGTACATGCGGTTCTTAATTAACATGTTTTGTATAGTTATACATATGACCCTGATAAGGGTATGGCAATTTTATTATTTGTATTGGAACGATTTTTTAATATGTTTTCTAGATTATCGTAAAAAAATTCGTCTAATGTGTAATAACATTTGGGTCATTAATTAATTATAAATCTAAATTACACCCTGCACCATGTATGTGATGTAAGAGCCTGAATCTCTACGATAAATTCCTCATCAGTTGTGTCGCCGAGCCTTTGTCCAGATTAATGCTGCCCTTTGAGCCCTTGCCCCGAATTAGTGGGGAAATTCGGGAAATTCATCGTAATCCGTTCGGTTGACGAGCACTTTGAACATGTTTGTTATATGCAGCTTTCGTCGAGTGCGGCATTGTTTGAGACACGGACAGTAGGTGGCGTCGTTGTCGCCTCGGTTCCTGAACTGAGCTTTTAGTACAGGTTTTGTATAGTTTACTTAAACTTGCTAGAGCCATACGTAAACTACTGTAGTTTCTATTTACGTGTAAACCTGTACTTACCCCTCTGGGTACTTGAGAGGATACTTGAAACTAGTCGGAAATCGGAGCCTAACTGTTGATTTCCCCCTGTCTATATTGACAGCTAATCTCATCGTTATAAACAATTATTATGACAAGATTGACATAATATAAAACTATATAAACTACTACTACATAACAAGCAATTGGAATATCCACAGACCCTTGAAAGTCTAAAGATAAGATTATAAGCCTCCTCCCCTTACGCCAATTATCCCTGTCCTGTGCCAGTCTCATCCAGGTGTTGCAGCAAAACTTTTCAAATTTTGTACAAACTACTAACTAGTTTACCTAGTTTATTTAAATTTTGACTTGTACAATAAAGAATCAAGAAAGAGAAGAATCTCTTGAAATTCGTAAAATTTGATTGATTGATTCTTTATTGTACACGTCAAAATTTAAATAAACTAGGTAAACTAGTTAGTAGTTTGTACAAAATTTGAAAAGTTTTGCTGCAACACCTGGATGAGACTGGCACAGGACAGGGATAATTGGCGTAAGGGGGAGGAGGCTTATGCCCTGCAGTGGCCCGAAATAAGCTGATGATGATGATTTTTGTCACGCGTCGCGTCCACCAGACGCTCAGAGAGGTTACCTACGAGTAAGATATCGTATATATTTAACTCATTCAACACTCCGGGATTATTGTAAGTTAGAGGTTTGGTTCTGGGTATGTCGATTGTCTGGAATCATATGTCTACAACAAATGGTGAATTCCAATTTAGATACGGATTTTGTTGTTTCCACGCTCATGTAATCTCTGGGGTTGTGAATTATATTTCTGTTAAATATATTCCCGGACAATTTTTTTTGACAATACCAAAGAAACGTACCTAATCTAAAACGTCACCTCACCTGCGAAAGTGATCTAAAAGTTTTCTCATTTAAGAACATAGCTGCCGTCACTCCATAGCGGGAATTCCGCGCGCCGATCATTTGTCCAACTTCGTCTGAGTAATTTAATTTGACAAAAGGCGAGTCGCAAAGCAAAAAAAGGAATTTAAACAGACTTCCAAAAAGAAGGAGGTTGGAATTGGAATGTTCGTCTGTATGTATTTTTTATTGTGTATGTTCGTCGATAATTTTGACAATAATGAACCGAATCGAAAAATTCTTTTTTAGATCAAAAGGGTATACTCCCGAGGTAGTCTTATTTAAGTTTTATAGAAATCGGCTGAGTATAGTATCGTTTTGTAACTCTCGTTAGTATTATATCTTCTTTGCCCCCGGTACAAAACGAGGGAAATCATAAGTGTAGGTATGTGTGGTATAAAGTTTCTCAAACGAATGTGTCTCTGTGTAGTTTTCTGTTTGAAAACTGATTTTCGAAGATTTTAAGCATTTGGTGTTAATAAAGAGAAAACTAGTTCGCCCCAAAAGCTAAGTAGTGCTCATAGTGTAGCTTGAGTACTTAGTAGTTTCTTGGGCCAAAGCTAAGCAACAGTTGGCACGATAAGTTTTCAGATGCACTCTAAAAAATTTCTAGACGCGGCGACAAAAATCCCTTATCAAATGGGAGATTACTAGGGAAACTGAACACAGCGACTGCACAAATTTAGACGCTTGAAAATATCAATGACAAAGGAACATATACACATTTTTTGTTGCCCCGTATTAGCCCCCTTTGAGGTTTGAAACTATCACACACATTGTAGATATGACAACGCTAACTGTACCTATGATAAGTCGCTATTACAAAGGTACTTTCACACTACGTTTTTGGCATTTTGTCATTTTGACCACTTTGCTTTGACCCCACGTTAAGGCATTGTTGCTTTTATAATATAAAATGTCACCATGTTCAATGGTATATTGTTTATTTGTCAACGTTGCGTTGTTACTGTGACAGAGTACGCTGTCCCTGCGTCTACGGTGTATTGTCCCTGTGACAGTGTTTTGCTGTCCCTATGCATACTCTGGGCGTTGTCGCTATGACAATGTATGCTGTCCCTACGTCTACGGTGTGTTGTCCCTGTGACAGTGTTTTGCTGTCCCTATGCCTACTGGGCGTTGTCGCTGTGACAATGTATGCTGTCCCTACGTCTACGGTGTGTTGTCCCTGTGACAGTGTTTTGCTGTCCCTATGCCTACTGGGCGTTGTCGCTGTGACAATGTATGCTGTCCCTACGTCTACGGTGTGTTGTCCCTGTGACAGTGTTTTACTGTCTCGACGTCTTAGGTAATACGTCTCTGCCACAAAAGTATTTTGTTTTTGGGTTTAGCCAAACTATGACGTAGCAACAACGTAAGTGCCCACCCCCAGTCCCCACAAATCTCTAAGGTAAGGTGCGCAGATCCGATATGAAGCACCACCATGGGTCTCTGCTCTCTGTACAGCTCTTTGGGCACAGAGGCCAACAATAATAATGTTTCCTGCGCACCCCACCTTAGCGGGATGTGGGTTGGGCGGCATTTACGTTGAATCTAAGTCATAGTTTGGTGAAACGCAAAAACAAAATACCTTCGTAGCAGAAGAGGCGTATTACTATAGACGTCGAGACAGCAATACACTGTCAGAGTGACAACACAACGTGGACCTAGGGACAGCAAAACACTGTCACAGTGACGGCACACTGTAGACGTTGGAACAACTTACACTGCCGCAGTGACAACACCCAGTGTACGTAGAGACAGCAACACCCAGTCTCCTTAGACGATGGCATCTACGGTAACCCTCTCGACTCTCGACCGAAATATTTACAGCTGTGCACATCTATTACTGTCACAGCCTCTACATTTTCCGTCTGCTTCTCAGTGCATGTTGAACTATCCTTCGTTACTTTAATCGAACCTGTTTTACCATCCTTTCTCGAATCATCTACATAGCCAACAGGTTCCCAGGACTGAGAGTTCTGCTCGAATAACTCACTGTCGCATTGTGTTTCTATTTCCGTTTCGGGAATGTATTTGCGATTTCTACCAAATTCTGAAAAAAAAAACGTAACATAATGTTTATAAAATCAAAATTGTTTAAATGTTACTTATGTAAGGTAAGTAACATTTAAATAATGTAACTTAAATCTAAAAACAAAAATATTATTTAAAAAAAACTATTTTGATTATTATGATAAAAAACTTAAAAAGTTTACGCACATCTCTATAAAACAAGCCACTTACCCCCCATTTCCATAAATACGCTTATTTTGGCACTTCTAATCACGTAAAACAACGAGCCTGGCCGTTCACGCTAGATTTGGATTATCAACTAAAAGTATAAGAGCTTTACGACTGATAGTTTGGTGATCTTGAGAGAACGACGCGACGAACACACCCAAACCAGCCGTAAGTACGAGTATATAGAAGAGATGGCTACGAAAATCGAGAAGAAGATTTCTTGTCAATAATAGCATATACAAGTACACATTATAATTATTATGTCGTACTTATAGTTACTGAATTATAATAAATTTCGACGCGATCCCGTTAGCTAACTTTGTCGTAGAGGCTTACCGGCTAAGTCGTAGTTACTAATTCAAAATAAAACTTGACGCCACATACAGTTGTAAAAACTATTCCGTAATTTTGTTCAAGTTGCTTGTGGACCAGCGTATAAGCTTATATTCTACCGTTAACGAATTATGTCGTCGTAACTACCTTCCTATGTCGTAGGAAATAAGCTAAAATAAAATTTGACGCTACGTACAAATTAAGAAATGACAATATTGTTAAAAAAAATATTCTGTGATTTTGTTAAAGTTGCTTGTGAACCAGCGTTCAAGCTCACATTTTACCGTTAGCGAATTTTGTCATGGCAACTAACCTGGTTTGTCATATCATTTAAAACGAAATAAAACTTGACGCCACGTACATGCCAAATATGAAAATAACTTTGTAAAAAAAGACTCTGTCACTGTGTCAAAGCTGCTTGTGAACCAGCGTTCAAGCTCACATTTTACCGTTATGGAACTCTGTCATAGTGACCACGTCCTATGGCGTAGTGACAAACTACGACAAAATAAAAATAATCATAGACGCCACGTGCTCGGGAACCTAGGCGTAGTGACAAAAAACCGTTCGACAAAAAAAAATCTGATGCGGCGTTTAGGTTTATTAGAACAGACCGTTCAAAAGCTACGTCAGGAGCACAAAAAAAAAACGACAAAGGAATTTAGCACCTTAGACGACCGATTTTTTTTTGTGTGTGGGTGACCGCGGGTGGAATTTACAACAGAGCGCTACCGTGGTTCGAATGACTCTTTAAATTGTGAGTCTTAGCTGTTTTATTAACCGTTTAAATCCACGTTAGAGGATTCCATACTTTTTTCCATTTAAACATTGTAGACTTATCAAGAACCAAATACAATACAACATTTCTGTGTGGTATTTAAACTATGATTTTTTTATTGAAAATAGACAATTAATTATATTTATATTGCGAATAAGCCTGCGTTTGACCAGTCATCTCTTAATTCGTTGGGATAAAGGATGAAATGGTTAGAATTGTCAAGAACCAATAACCATGATCCAATTGCTTGTTATGTAGATTTAGATTATGTAAGTGTTGTATTTAGTGGTAGTTAATAAAGGCACTTGACTTATAAAAAAATGATTAAGTGGTAATATGAAACCACGGCATAAGTGAAATTTTCTGGCACAAATGAGTAATAGTCTATACACTAAACGGTCACCAGATGCGAACCATAGGCGCCGCCATATTGGCCTCGGCTGCTCTGTCGAGCGCCTTACACTTTACCCCCACTCCGCGGCCGACCGTCACGCGACATGCAAAAGGATTCAATAAATGAACGAAAAATTTTGAGGCGGTGTAATAAAAGTTTCACTTTACAAAATTATATTCATATTTAATAAGTCCGGGTTTGACCACAAATCTTTTAATTCGTTGGAATAAAGGATGAAATCTTGCCAACACAGCCACCGGCGTCCATATCGGACGTAGCAGGCGGGACTACTACTTACTTTTATAATACTTAGAGCACTCTGAGTGGAAGTTTATCAGGACGCGTCGGCAACGTGCGATTTATTGTCGTGTCATGACGCAGCTACTTTCATATTCACAAAGTTGGCGCACTATCCAGTTCATGTTTCTAATTAAAATTGAGGATTTCGGTAACCTTTTTAAAAATTGGTTAATCATATACCTACCCAAAAAAGGCATTATAACCGACTTCCACAAAGGAGGAGGTTCTAAGTTCGTCTGTATGTATTTTTTTGTGTATGTTCATCGATAACTCCGCCAATTGTGAACCGAATCGAAAACATTTTTTTAGTTCCAAAGGGTATACTCCCGAGGAATCACAGAAATCGGCTGAGCCGTTTTTGAAAAATCAAGTAATGTAAACAATTAAAGCGAAATATTCGAATTTTTTATACGATGGAAGGCGGTTTTGCCATTTTTTGCGAAAAATAATTACTTACAGATTACAGGTAAGTGGTAAATAAATAGTTCGGCATAATCAATCAAAACCTGTATTATAAATACATAGTACCGCCAACAATTTTGGTCTCGTCCTTGGATTAATGATTGGTCTCGACTAATCATTCATAAATCTAAGGTCTCGTCATTCAACAATGAGAAAAATTAATTAATTTTCACAATATTGAAAAGAAAATAAATATTTAAAACAATTGATACAAAATAATTCAGCAAGATTAGATGCTGTAGAAGGGCAATGTGTAGGAAAATGTATAAAAAAACTAAATAATGTCGAATTAATATAAAATAAGAAATGTACTAATATGAAATGTCAAATTTCATAGAAATGGGATTCAATGATAATAAAATACAAGTAACATAAAATGGCCATTGTCGCCCATACATTTAAACAATGCCCGAGGCATGCTGAGCCCCAAGGTTTTTAATTTTTTCCGCTTATGCCGTGGGTAAAGGGTGAAATGGGCTGGAATGTTGTCAACACGCCGGCCATATCGCGGCAGGTGGCAAATAACGCGCGATTTATTGTTGCGCCATAGGCCGGGTGACTAGCCCTGGTGTTAGAGTTTTTATGCCGCCTTTTATGTTGCCCTTTGACATGGCTAAACGGTTAAAACAACCGGGACCTACAATTTAACATGTCATCCGAGCCACGGTAGCAGTCAGTTATAACTGCCACCCACGGCCACCCAGCCGAAGACTGACGGAAACTAGTTGGAAACTATTTCAGAAGTCGAAGTCCTTTCCTCGGATTGATTTAAGTATTATAGATATTATGTACTCGTAGCTGTGCTTGCTTTTACCAACTTTTACCATGGGTCAACTCTGAAATCGCGAAAGATGAAAACTAGCTGTTCCATACGTTTTGTTGAGATTTAAGAAAAGATATATTTTATTTTATTTTCACAAGATATTACATTAACACACAACATGCGCAAATGACAAAAAATTAACTTATGAAATGAGAAATGCTTAATGTAGGTGAATGTATAACGGTTAGTATTAAATGGGTAAAATATACTAGAGAAATTATATAAGTGACAATACAGAAATACAGAAAATTTTATTCGGGACAAAACAGGTACACACAAACAAAATACGGAAACAACTAAAAATAGAATAATACACAAACCAAGTATGTTACCCAATGTCTTGCCACGAAACTGATCCCAACTCAGCATATAAGATAAACAATTGGTTAAAAGTTACTATTTTTTACCATTTATTGTCAATTTTTGATTTCAATGTACAAAAGCATGTTTAATAATAAGATAGGAATTTATACTTTCCAATAATATTTAACATTTTAGCGAAGCCAGCAATATTTTAGTTTAGCCAACTTTTTAACTGGAATAGCCGTTTTTTTCGGAAGGTTTTTAATTATTTCTGCTAACGCCGTGAGTACGAGTAAAGGGTGAAATGAGGTGGAATGTTGTCAACACAGCTCGCCGTATCGCGCGCGGCTTGCAGCAAATAACGCGCGATTTATTGTCGCGCCGTGACGCAGCCGCGTTGCGCTCCTGCTGTAAACTTTCTCTGGATATTGCTTTTAATGGACAACCAATTCATAATCTGTTATAATACTTCACAATCATCACTACAGTAGGCGCGCGAGTTGAATGCAGAGCTTAGGAATGCGAATGTCTCCCCCCGCTATCCGCACGCCCAACTCGCCCAGGCGCGTGAGGTGGGGCGTGCGGATAGCGGGGGGAGATGCTCCCGCTCTTTACCTCAGACCCCGACTGCATTCAACTCGCGCGCTATCTGTACATAGTATAAAACAAAGTCGCTTCCCGCTCTGTGTGTCCCAATGTATGCTTATATCTTTAAAACTACGCAATGGATTTTGATGCGGTTTTTTTAACAGATAGAGTGATTCAAGAGGAAGGTTTATATGTATAATATACACTTGTGCGCAGCCGGGGCAGGTCGCTAGATAATGATAAATCAACAAAAGCACGAAAACTACAGTGCGAGCCGCTAATGAGGCCGTAAAGTTTTCCAGTGGAGAACCGGTAGGCGCAGCACAGAACATCGATGACACGGTGGACAGACAACCTGATCAAAACTCTAAAATGCGCTGAATGCAAGACATCGTACCGAATTTATTGAAAGCTATAGCTATGTCTGAGATTGAACGTCCTACGGCTCACTTGATGATTTCTTTGAAACAGTGACGATTGTACAATAATCGGCCAAGTACGAGTCGGACTCGCGCATGACAGGTTCTGTACCGTATCCCCCCCTTAAATGCTCTTAATGTATTTCATTTTATTATTTATTTTAAAGTGTATATACAACTAAATATCTGTGAATATTACCAGCGTCTTCCTGTTACCATTATTAATATCGAGTGAAAAACAGCTTAAATTCAGGTTTGTTGTATGGGAGCCCCCCTTCAATATTTATTTTATGCTGTTTTTAGTATTTATTGTTAAAGCGGCAACAGATATTACATAATCAGTGAAAATCAGTCAGCTGCCTAGCTATCACGGTTCATGAGATAGGTACAGCCTGGTGACAGACAGACAGACGGACAGCTGAGTCTAAGTAATAGGGTTCCGTTTTCACCCTTTGGGTACGCAACCATAAAAAGTATAAATAGATTCATCAGTGAAACAGTACTGTTTTGTTGGACTACTAAGTAATATAAGTAAATAGTATTCAAGGCTTACATTTCACTTCCATTGGAGTTTTCGTCCTCAGTTGTCGCCTAAAATAAGGATACAGTTTAAAATTACAATAAAACAACTTGTGCCATAAAATTAATGCAGCCTTCGTCCCCGGTGAAGGTTTTACGAGCATCTTTATATGTTACATACGTGGGTTTTGGGGTTTGCGACAGACAATAATTCTGCGGGATTTAGAAATACTCGATCGAGCCCCGTAGCCTGAAATAAACGAATTTTTAACCGACTTCAAAAAAGGAGGACTGTAATCATGTTTTGTTTTGTGTATACGTGATTACTCCGCCAATAGGCATGTACAATACTATGAAAAAAGTTATGCGTATTTTACATAAAAAATAAATATACCTATATATACGCGTCGAATTGAGTACCTCCTCCGCTTCGGTTCGTCGGTCAAAAATGGGACAAAGTGATGTATATATCTTGCTATTTTAGTACGGTTTCTATTACTTTAGTCCTTATTCTGAGGGTTGTCCGTAGTAATTGAGCACGTCTCCGTCATCTGTCAGGCATCGAGCCGGTGCGACGTCTCGATGGCGTATTGAATACGTGCCCGGTCGGGCTCCATCACTCACGCTGTGTATGTATTGGAACTACGAACGCTTAGTTTTAGTTAGAGAAATGAATTCTAATACACGATCTAAGTTGCCAACAGAATACGATGAATGCTATTGAGATAAAGATCAAAGAATTGGATTATAATATTTTTTTTATAATATTGATTGATAATAATTTTAAATTATAGTAATTACGAAGGGTTCCGGGTACCCTATGGGAACCCCCTTAGCCCCATTTGAAGGGTCTGCCGGTTGCTGTTATTAATATGGGGCAAAAATAGCAAAAAAAATTACGTTTGTTGTATGCTGTATCTCAATAACCGTGATAGCTAGGTAGCTGAAATTTTCACAGATGATGTATTTCTGTTGCCGCTATAACAATAAATACTAAAAACAGAATAAAATAAATATTTAAGCCCCCCCTTAAATATTTATTTTATTCTTTTTTTCTGTCCACAGATTTTATTGGAGTAAGAACCGAAAACAATTTCAATTATATACATACACCAGTTTTTAAGCAAACAATAAAAACGCATGAAAATGTGTTATTTCAGAGAGAAATAATAAGCTATAAAGCTATATCACAATTTAACCTATCACCGAACCACGTTATTCCTCTGATTACTCTGTGTCTCCTCGACAAATGGCAAGTTGTCCGTAGTAATTGCACACGTCTCCGTCATATGTCAGGAGTCGCGCGACGGACGACGTCTCGATGGCGTATTGAATACGTGCCTGGTCGGGCTCCATCACTCACGCTGTGTGTGTATTGGAGCTACGAACGGGTAGTTGTAGTTAGATTAAAATTAATAAGTAGGAAACGGATAAAGTATAAAAAAAAGTAATTGTACAAGTAATGTGATTTTTTCTTTGTTATTATAACGTGTAAATTATATGAAATCTACAATTAAAAATAAAGTATACATATCTATGTTTATGACAGATTTCGGTAAGTGTCGAGATAAAGATGAGATAGTTGGATTATGAAAGAAGCAGAAATAAACGAGCAAGCTAATTAAAAAACAAAAATTAAGCAACCCCCTACAATAGATTTTACTGGAATAAGAACCGAAAACTATCTGGAGTAGGCCAGTTTTCGAAGAAACAAATATAACCGTAAGAAAGTCGACTCGTTGGTCGAGTCGTTTGGTCTCCCAAATGACAGAATAGACTTTCTTACACTACACTTACACTATCACTACATTTACACTATCACATATCACTAGACTTACACTATTTATTATCACATCGGTGGATATGAACTGTCATAAAATAAATTATGTGAATAAAATACACACCTTATTTAGTTCGGGGGTTCAAACATAGTCTACTAAGTTGACACAATATTGGTGCATAGGTCAATCGATGACCATTTCCAAAAGTTATATTTGCACCGCAGCCGAATGCAATATTTCAAATAAGTGATATGAGTGATATAGATGTAGGTACGCTCTACATTTATAAAGTCGAATAATAAACACGATTTTCAACAATAATTTTCATCACACACAGCCCACAAAGTTGACATAACAATGATGTATTGGCCAAAGTGGTCCAATCGATGGGCATTTCCAAAAGTTGTATTTGCACTGACGCCGTCGGCAATGTGTCAAATAAGTGGTACGTGCGATATTAATGGGACCCATCCATCAGGCACCCACGCGGGATTCCCACAATTTATTTTATTTGTATCAAGTAGGCTGTATAAACTAGATCCTCTGCTGAATCGATCAAATACTTAACAGACGTTGATCTATCTCAATTCAGCTTTTTTGCGGTGTCAGAGTTTTGTTTTATACTTTTATTTTTCACAAGCCATATTTATCTGGGTTCTCTGAATTTTTAAATATGTAGATTACTTATATGAAGGTCAGCCATAGACTATACAAAACTTAATACGATCACTATCATCGTGATTATCGGCCATATAGCTTTTTTATCCCATTGCTACTTTTTTATTATTTTGTATATGAAATGAAATGAAATGAAATGATATTTATTTCACAAAAAATAGAGTACAATCAAGGTGTTATTTGTAGTATTTGTCCAATCTATTTTGCCATTCCTTGGCATGTGAAATATTGTTGAATTGAAATTTGTTTATACAATAATGTCTTAATAATGAAATATACTGTATAGGTACTGTATAGGTAATAATATATTGTATAGGTTTGCGTTTGACTACATACTACCTGATGTTAAGCAAAGTGGTTTGACTCAATCATTGATTGCAACATTTATAATTTATAGTCGTTTTAAATTCAATGTTTTGTAACCTATATTATTGACATAAGTGACTACTCTCACTCGAATATGCAGTGCCCGACAGGGTCCATACTGAACTTTGTACCTAAACTTTGTTATTAACATCTTGTACTGTATGGAAGCATGAATAAATGAAACGAAATATATTTATGTAGTAGGTATACTCTACCTTGTACATATTTACATATCTACATATTTACATGCGGTTCATAAGTATTATGTTCTATATAGTTTTACATACATATGACATCTATAACTATCTCTTAATTTCCGTACTTATAGATTCCGAAATTAGTACATGACATAATTTCTCTAATTAGAACTTAAAGTTAAAGTTTAAAGTTAATCGTCTCAGTTCAAGACACTTTTCTCCCTTGAGAAGTTGTCAAAGCTCTAAACGCAATCACATTAATGTACAAAACGTCTATAGAAACGAGCTAGTCTTCAAAGCATTAAGCGGAATCCAAAGTATAGCCAGTACGGACTCGTACGATTTTCTTAACGTTCTTCCTCTTCTTACACAGGATTTCCATTACCCCACTTCGTGCCAATACGCATAACAACTTACGGTTATGTTCACGATTGTTTATTTTATGCTGTACCAGACAAAGCTTTTGTGCCGTTAGCTTAAGGTCCGTAACGAGTATTGCATCCCACTTTTTGTTTGTTTAGGGCTGATCAACGCAAAAGTTGCTTACCAAGTTTTCTTTTTGGAAAATTTTGATGATAATACGATGAAGTTTGTACGAGCACATGTATTGTGTATAGGTAGGTAGTATTATTATATCTTCTTTGGTATAGCGTCTGCGACATTCCAACAGGTAAATTATATTTCTTGCGGCAAGAGAGTGAAACAAAGTACAGAAAGTTTCAGAAATCGTGTACTGAGCTGAACGCAGATCTCAAATTTTCATTTTGAACCACTTTTACTAAAGAACCAACACGGAATTTGAGAAAAAATAATATACCATAACAGCTGATTTTTAACCGACTTCCAAAAAGAAGGAGATTCTATGTTCGTCTGTTTGTATATGAATCAAAATTTATTTTTTAGATCGAAAGGGTATACTCCCGAGGTGGTCCCATTTAAATTTCACAGAAAACGGCTGAGCCGTTTTCAAAAAACCAACAATAATGTAAGAAAACAATTCCAGCGAAATATTCGAATTTTGTACACGATGGAAGGCGGTTTTGCCATTTTGGCGAAAAATAATTATTTTCTCAAATTCACCTCGGATTGGCATCATAGTAAAAGTTGTTTATAGTGATGGCATGAATCACCCCCATTCAGCTTAATAAACCGAATGCCAATAACCCAAATCACAAAAAAAAAACATGTTAAAAAACAATTATCTACTTATTTGGACGCATTTTTGGCTACCGATTTTATGCTCTAAAACTTATATAAATACAATACAGCTTTCAAGTTAGGTGAGAAAGGCTCGCTTAAAAGCCGGGGCTCCGAAATGCGTCTGAATAGATGCGAAACGTCTCTGGAATCCATACGACCTGCGGGCTTATTGTCGACGAATAACCTAGAGTTCTGAGCGTAGTGTGCCTTTGTACTAAATAAAATATTGGCAGCCAAAGGACGGAGCGGAGCCGATCAATGGAGGCTGAAGGTGCAATCTAGGAGACGTTTTTCTGAAGGAATTCGTTATAGATGCTATTGTCTGGTGTTAGAGCTGATTTTTTTACTACTGTACTGTATCAGCCTTTTAATAGTCCACTGCAGGATGTAGGGCTACCCATGAAGCGTGATTTGGCCATAGCCCCTACGCTGGCAGTGCGGGTTGGTGGCTTCACATACGCCATCGAATTTCTTCTACGGACGTATGCAGGTGGCCTCACGATGTTTTCCTTCACCGAAAAGCCAGTGCTGTTATACTACTGATGTGAATAGAATTCTACTCTGCTCAGGAGCTCAATTTTTACACAACTTTTGGAGCTGTAGAAACGAATTGTATACTTCGCTATCCCGTTTGCACTAACACTTATAGAGAATAACTATATCAAGAGCTAATAAATTATTATAAAAATATAATGTTTTAAAAAAACAAGCTTTTGAGATCCTGGATATCAATCATGTGGCAGCAGAGTGCTAGCGAAAACAAGTAAAACAACCAAACACGACGGGTCTATCTTGTTTAGTACAGGAGTTCCTATGGCCACCTTCCTACTCCATCATCAGATCAGGTCCATGGCAATAATGCATTGTCACGCGAGATACATATACGTGCAAAATTTCAGCTCAACCGGAAACCGGGAAGTTGGTCAAATTTAACTTACAAGATCCACTCGAACTTACAAACGTACTTACGTACATCCATTGCAAGTTAAATAAAAGCTTGTAAAATACGTAATTACTGTACCAGCATTCTTTTTAATAGTCCACTGCAGGACGTAGGCCTACCCACGAAGGGTGATTAAAATACGTAATTACGCAACCCCATTACAAATTATTCATTTTCACAACACAAGAGTTTTCCCGAAATTCCTATCCCTTCTTTGCTTTCCTTATGCAAACTTTTAGCATTGTTAAATTAAAATTTTAGTCTTAGCAACTTTCTTCTAGAATTTCCTAACAATCTATAATCATTCCTGGTTCTTTTAGCGTCTCTTACGAGCTCCAAGATACAAAGCGTGCTTAGCTTAGGGCTCGCCGTCTAGCCTTTTTCTGAAAATATTGTTTACTTGTACTTGTTGAGCATATACATAATTATGTAATCTTTGTATACCTAAATTTAAAGCTTTTTAGTTAAAGCTTTTCTAGCTGTACTACTGTTTTTTGTGTATTTCTTTTTGGTAATAAACTTATTATTTATTTATTTATCTTCAATGCTCGCTCCTGCTCTTACTCGGACTTGTGACCATACAAAGGATTCGAGGTTCAAATTAGAGCCTCTGGTCTTTTGCTGCGTGGTTTGAGAGGTTAGTATGAGTTTACACGTCTTGTTATGGCTCCATACATTTTTCCACAACGCCTATGGCAGAATCGAGTAAAATGGATGGAAAACTAAAAAATAGATAGTAAAAATGTGTGTTAAACGATATTAGTTTTCATTTACACTGTAAACTCGTAAGTACTGAAGCCTCGCTAATTAAAAGTTGAATCAGGTTACTCTCGCTCTTTTAGCAGTTGAGAAAAAAGTGGGATAATACCAAAGGTGTTTGTCATTATATACACGTGGCACTCGACTCATGCCCTAAACATTCTTGAACCTTGTACGAATGCAGTTTATGGTTGTATTTATTTTGTTTATCTATGTATTAAATTTCTTTAATTCATTTTATTGCACGACGCGACGCCTTTTCTGTAATAACTGTGCGCCTTATCTGTAATCTAAGCCAGACCTAAAGCGGAAAGTATTTCACTTACTACCATTAGGTACTCTTAAACGACGATCGAGAGTAAAGAAATTGAACACTTATCTGAAACCGACTATCAAATATACTTACGTCATTTTTATCGTGAAAGATTCAATATTCGAACTTTTACGTACCTATAAGGGCGGGAGTACACAAAAGACTTCCACGTAAGACACGTAAAAAAAAATATGTGACATATATAAACAAAAAATATATTAAATAATGATATTGCTCTAGGTAACTTAAGGTTCTAATTAGGCATCGTAAAATTTTACTGAAAAATATAAACAAAATTAATTTTCAGATCAGTCATTTACAGATTCTAAAGCAGATCAAGGTGGGCACATGACCTCATTCATATACATCCATGCTTTCATCCGTCAGCCCTAGGAAGTCTGCTGCTGGACCTAGGCCTCCCTTATAGATATCTAATAAAGCAGCTTGCATCCAGCGCGAGCCTGCAGTTGATGAGGTCATCCATCCACCTCGTGATAGAACGTCCCACGCTGCTAGTTATACGTCTTCGACCTGGCATTTCTTATAGACAGGCCCAAAAGACCGCTTTGTATGGGGGAACCGGTGAAGCCGCCGCCCAGGGGTTTGAAAGAAGTTTTTGAGGTATTTCGTCATTATACTCGAAAAAAAATTTGTTACCTAAAAAGCTTTATTTTTACTTACATTCCATATTGATGTTATACTTAATAGTGATCTAATAATCGGCCAAGTACGAGTCGGACTCGCGCACGGAGGGTTCCGTACTGTATGGGAGCCCCCCTTAAATATTTATTTTATTTTAATTTTATTATTGAAGTGAATATAAAACTTAATATTCTGTGAAAATTTCAAGCATCTACCTGTTACCATTATTAATATAGAGTCGAGAAGAGAAGAAGAAGAGAGAAAAACGTCTAAAATTTCAGGTTTGTTGTATGGGAGCCCCCCGTATTTATTTAATTCTCTTTTTAGTATTTGTTGTTATAGCGGCAACAGAAATACATCATCTGTGAAAATTTCAGCTGCCTAGCTATCATGGTTCATGAGATACAGCCCGGTGACAGACAGACAGTCAGACGGACAGACGGACATCGAAGTCTTAGTAATAGGGTCCCGTTTTTCCCTTTGGGTACGGAACCCTAAAAAGCTTTATTTTTACTTACATTCCATATTAATGTTATCTATATATAAAAATGAATCTGCGAAATGTATGTACGCGCATAACTTCAGTACGGCTGGACCGATTTCGCTAATTTTTTTTTATTGTGATCGTTATAGCCAGGACAAGGTTTGTATCTAGAAAAATAAAAACAAATTTAATTCTAATTTTTCGAATTCGGTCACTTTTTGCCATCCTTATTTCAACCTGCTTTCCAGCAAATACACATACATTGGGGAATCAAAACAAAGACAGTATGGCTAAAAACATTTTGCATAGGCTATGCTTGGTAACAGAAAATCTTGAACTTGAAATTTGCGCAGAAATACATAATGAGGTATTAATTTCATTAGAAGATTTGTGCGCGATGTTGTCCGGCAAGATGCTGCACCAATTAGGAATGCCTGCACCTAATCGACCCATGCACGATGCATTAAATCGAGAATTTGAACGAGAACGGCAATATGACATATTTGTTTTGAGTCAATCCGTACAGAGCAAAGTCCCACTTTTAAATAGGTAGCAAAAAACAGCTCACGATACTATTATGAAAGCAGTAAATGATGGCAATGGAGGATTAATTTTGGAGGATTTTTATTGACAAAAAGCACTAGCAATATCTTCATCCGGGATCGCTGCTACATTTGTAAATTAAATATCTGTAATGAGTGTACGATGTCGTACAAACGAGCATTAGAGGCACTCGATCGAACATTGAAATATTTAGGTACGTAGCAATCAGAACCTTTTCGGAGGTGCGATGATTCTAATGTCTGGTGATTTTCGCCAAACACTACCAGTCATTTCCAGATCAACAGCTGCTGATGAAATAACTGCTTGATATGTAAAAAAACTTAAATTAACAACCAATATGCGAGTGGAGTTGCAAAATGACTTTTTTTTAAATTTCGTATTGGTTTGCGTTTGACTACATATTGCCTGATGTTGAGCAGATATGCGGTCTAGGGTGTAGCACGCCTACCTAGAAGATATCTATTTACTCGGGATTTGAAGACACCCACGTCGTACTTTAGCGGGAAGACAGACCCAGGCAAAGCGTTCCACATTCTAGCTGTTCGTATGAGGAATGAGGATTCGAAACGTTTGGTTCTAACGCACGGAATGTCCACCATAAAAGGGTGGTGCTTTGGTCGCGTCTGTCTAGCCGTAAGATAGAAGAAAGGAGCAGGTGAGACCTGATTGTGCAACTCCTGAAGTGCGCTCAGGAGTTGGATCTCCGAAGTGTATACGATAAAAGGCCGATAAACACGCTGCCTTACGTCGATTCGCGAGACTTTGCAGCTGCGACTTAGTCAAGGTGTCGTTGTCAATCAGCCTCCTGGCTCGCCTCTCAATCGACTCCAGAGACTCCAGTTGATATTTGGCAGAGCCATCCCAAAGGTGAGAGCAGTATTCCATGCAAGACCTGACTTGTGCTTTATAAAGACTAAGCAGTTGCTCAGGTGTGAATTACCGTCTCACCTTAGAGAGAACACCAAGTTTTTTGGAGGCTAATTGAGCTTTTGACTCTATATAAGAGCCAAAGTTAAGAGTCGATGAGAAAGAAATGCCTAATAGTTATCGGCAGAAATGTTTTGCAAAATTCAAATACAGTATTAGACATTGGCAATGGGAGAATTCCTGTTGACGCTACTATGCTGGCCTTTTTTCATTTCTAGCTGACCCGGCGAACTTTTTTCCGCCTTATTTTTTAAATTCAAAGACTTTGCAATATTGCAATTTCTTTCAAAATATGGTTCTATTTAAAACAGAAGCTATTGTTTATTTACTTTTTTTGTAGTCATAAAACAAAGTCATTGAATTTAGAAAATATGGCGAAACAAAGTTCGCCGGGTCAGCTAGTACTTAATAGTTTTCTAAAAAGCTTTATTTTTACTTACATTCCATATTAATGTTATACTTAATAGTTATCTAAAAAGCTTTATTTTTACTTACATTCCATATTGATGTTATAATTAAAAGGTTCATTTCTCGTGACAAACGCATTCAGATTTATTTCTTCCAGTATGCTGCCACCTTTATAAAATATCATTATATTTACATAAGAACGAGTGGCGGTCCGGGCTGAAGAGGCAATAACATTCATGATGAGTGGTAAAGGCCCGTCTTGGAAGTGCCAGACTTTCGAGATGATCATTATTTACTTATTCGATGTCGATATATTGTGCTGGATACAGCAGTGATTTTCTTCGTTCTGATGCTGTTATTATACTTCTATTTCTACACTTCTACATAGTATATAACAAAGTAGCTTCCCTCTCTGTCTGTCCCTATGTATGCGTATATCTTTAAAATTACGCAGCGGATTTTGATGCGGTTTTTTTAATAGAATGAGTGATTCAAGAAATTGTTTTACATGTACTCGTATACCTGTACGAAGCCGGGGCGGGTCGCTAGTTAGTACTAAATTAGAATAAGTAGGTAATTGTATTCTGTATAGAGATTACATTTTGTATTGGTAATTGATAAGTTGGAGACTAGTAAGTTCCTACAATAGTGATTCAGTAGTAGTTTTTTCACCTTCGTTCATGTGCACACTGAGTGTATTTTTCCAATTTACTTGTTACTTGATTTACCTACTGCTTTCCATTGCATATCTTAATTTTTCCTGGATAAAAAATGTCTAGGTAGCTCTCGGACCTTTGCACTATATTCATGTAAAAAATTAACAAACAACGAAACAAACACACTTTGTATTGAAATAAGGGTAAGTTAAACTTTGATAAAATGTTACACAAGCTACAATACAAGCGAAATATACAATTTCTAAATATTTTATGAAAAATCGTTGTACTTGTTGCCTCAAATGTGTACCAGCGATCTGTGCTTCTGATTTTGATATATCCATAAAGATAAAACAATAATCTTACTAATCTCATCTTTAATCATAATATTCGAGATTTTAACCAAGCACAAACTTTTTCACATAACATTTCCTGCCCCAGAAAAATCCTTCCCAATAATGTGCAAGGAGTATGTAGACCCGTTTTCAATAAATTCCTTTTTTCAATACGATCCCCTCTTAATATCCGGCGGAACCTTGACCTTTAACCTTGACTTTGCGGACTCTCGGTGAATTCCAAGGGAACTGTTTGAATGGTTCGCTGTAAGTATTCTAAATCGAAAATTGTGGTCAGCAAAACAATATGCATGGTGACAAGTTTACAAGGTTTTTAGCTAGGAAGTCATTGTACTCATCATTAAGAATACCTATTACAGTAATGACTTTGAAATCGTAATAAAAATGATCATATTTCATACGAAAGTATAATTGTTTAAGTCAATTGATCACTTACTAAATCTATGGGAAAGCTTATTATTATATTTATGAACGATTATAACAACCGAGGCTTACAGTTTATCATATCGTAGGCCGGAGCCACGGTAGCGTTCAGTCATGCATGCCAGTTGTGGACCTTTTCATTGATCCTTAGAAAGATTGCCACCCACAACATACATCTAGTAGTCTGGTAGAAACATATTGTCGACCTACGTTATGAGCTGCAAAATGTTCTATGATTATTTCAGCTAATTTAATTCTTTTAAATTAATCGCTAGTTCCTGTCTATTATGACATTATTGCTGACCAAAACTATTTTAATGCTAGCAAAAACAGCCACAGCTGACCGTTTAAATCACGCCCAAATCCAAGGGCTTCTAATAATGTAGCTATCGTTTAGACAAGCTGTCTGCTATTATGAGCTTTTATTTACAGCTTTTGGAAAACTCTAAAATCTCTCCTTTACCGACGCTCCATTACGTTTTGATGGGCACTTGGGCGCACGACTGGTTAATTTATTGCCAGTTCAAAAGTATTATGATAATCATATGACTAGTCCCTTGTACCTAGGAGGTATAAATATAATAGCTAATGGCTGTATAGATTTTTAAGTATCGAATAAATTTAATAAGAATAGCCTCGGACCCAAAATGGGGTGTGATCACTGACATTTTTTCATTTTTAGGGTTCCGTACCCAAAGGGTAAAAACGGGACCCTTTTACTAAGACTTCGCTGTCAGTTTGTCTGTCTGTCTCCAGGCTGTATCTCATGAACCGTTATAGCTAGAAAGCTGAAATTTTCACAGGTGATTCATTTCTGTTGCCGCTATAACAACAAACACTAAAAATAGAATAAAATTAATAATTAGTCCGTTTTACAAAAAAAAAGTAGATCCGCGTCTATTATCGTATGTAGGCAATAGAGATCAGTTCTTTCCCCTTCTGATTGATCTTGTCTTATAGCAGCAGGTGCCTAGCACTGTATTTCTTTCTAAATACTCAAAGAGGGGAAGAAAACAGAGGTAGAGTCAGCTCCGATATTAAATCGTCAACGTCGCTGAATTATACATCATTCGTCACGAAGCTCATGTTTTTTGAATATGAAATTCTGTCGTAAAGCTTCTTCCAAATATTGGATACTCGACTGTGTTTTGCATAGCACAGGCATAAAGTAGGGAAAATGTGATGTAAAGAGCGGTGTTATTATCATATCGCGTAGCACTTCGGCACATGTTAGGTATTATGTAAAGTTTGAGAGCTGATTTTTTTTTTTTTTTTTTTTTTTTATGATGAAACCAAAATGGGGCTATTTTACTGTGGAAAGACTTGTTGAAAGACTTTTCAAGAAGACTGGTTACTTTTTAGTCTTTTTATACGTACACACGCAAATAGTAAGTTTGTTACCTTACCTTGTTGTCTAAGCAGCTGGACTAGTTTTGTGTGAAAAATCTTCGTATTTTTAACCGACTTCCAAAAAGAAGGAGGTTCTATGTTCATCTTATGTAGGTATTTTTTTGTGTATGTTCATCGATAATTTTGCCGATTCTAAACCGAATCGAAAAACTAGTTTTTAGTTCGAAAGGGTACATTCCCGAGGTGGTTTCATTTAAATTTTACAGAAATCAGCTAAGCCGTTTTTGAAAAATGAAGAATAATGTAAACAATTCGAGCGAATATTTCGAATTTTGTTCACGATGGTAGGCGGTTTTGTAATTTTTTGCGTAAAACTAATTATTAAAAGGTAAGCTTATACCACATTTTCCAGTGAAGTTTTAATTTCTCTCTTTATAATGCTCTACGCTGTTTCACACGCAGGCTTTTGTAATTTATTTTCTAGAAAGTGCGCCAAAGCTTTTCAAAATTCAGCAAATTTACCGATACCGACATTGTTATATTTATTCAAAGAAAGAGTCATAATAGCGAATAGTATACATTCAAGTCCCGCCTTTTTCTAATAGAGTGAACAAAAGATGATTGTTTTAGAAACCGCTCGGTTCAATAGGTCTCAGAGTTTCTTTGAGACTCCAGCTCTCGTAACCTTCGTCTTTGTCTCTAACTTTGTTTTTAAGTGTTACTACTTCGAATAAAATTTTAGTGAGTACCTACTATCTTTGTCTATAGTTGAAACTTGCTGTGCGCTGCAGTTTATTTTACTGTACTTAATAAATAACAAGCCTGTTTATTTCCAAAATCCTTAACCAAATTACAAATACTTCTTTGAGAACAAATAACACTGATAACTGGTACTTATACATTAGAATTACAACAGATTTTCTTGTTCTGATCTTGGAACCCCTTCTTGGGTTTAAGCCTCCTCCAGCTTACTCCAAGTCTCTCGATCTTTTGCTTTGTCTATCCAGTCGTTTCCCGCTATGCTCGTTATGTCGTCAATCCATCTTTTTGTTGGACGGCCTTTTCTTCTTTTTCCCATCGGTCCTTTCCATTTCGTCGATTCTGAGGTCCATGTCTTGTCCTTATATCTAGCTATATGACCTGCCCATCGCCACTTTAACTTTAGGGCGTAATTTAAAGCATCTATTACGTTTGTTTTCCTTCGTATATTTGGACTTCGTATTTTGTGGATTTTCCTAATATTTAAAATACTCCGTTCCATCGCTTTTTGGCAGGTCACAAGTTTGGTTTTTATTTTTGAGTTGGATATCCATGTTTTTGACACCCGTAAGTGAGAGTCGGCAGAATACAGGTGTCTAAGACGCTCTTTTTGAGATGGAGAGGGAAGGTACCTTTTAGGATTTATTTTAATGACCAGAATTTTTTCCAACTCTTTTTTACGCGTCCTTCGATCTCTTCTTCGCTTCTGTCATTGAATGATATTAATTTTCCTAGGTAGATGTAGTTACTTACATATTCTAATGGTTTTCCATTCACGGTTATGTTTACTGTACTTACCAACTTTTAACTGTACCAGCCTTTTTAATAGTCCACTACAGGACGTAGGCCTACCCACGAAGGGTGATTGGGCCATATCCACCACGCTGGCCCAGTGCGGGTTGGTGGATTCACATACGCCATCGAATTTCGTCTACGTACGTATGCAGGTTGCCTCACGATGTTTTAATTCACCGAAAAGTCAGTGGTGTGAAATTCCTTACATAAATTCCAAAGAACTCATTGGAACATGATTAGGATTTAAACTCATGACCTCACGATTGTAAGGCGGATGTTACTACCTCTAGGCCACCACGGCACTTATACTTATATCTACAGCCAAATAGCACTTCCGTTAACATCTATTTGAATAATTAACAATCTACATATTTCTTCTTAACTCGTCTTCATTATTTCAAAGTTTATTATTAAGTGATCAAAGCCTCAAAAGGGGCAACTTGGCTAAATCGGCCGTTTAATGGTGTCCATTGAGTTCTATCAGAATCATTAAGTCAACATTAACCGTTTTCTCGTCTTTTGCAGGTAAGGAACTGACAAAACAGACAACTTTGCGAAACTGAAATGTCCAGTCATGGTGTGGCTTGAGGCATGGGAGCCAGCGTTTGAAGGTGAGAAGATATATTTGAGCGATACGTGTTGAGGGATTCTAATGCCGTGTTAGAATAAAAAAACAGCTTCTGTATCTAATTGCCATATTTAGGCCAATTTGGGAAAAAATGGTGTACGTACGCCGTCCACCAGCAGGTGCTATTGTCTGGAATTGCCGTATAATAGTAAAAGTCTGCCGTATTTTCCAGAAACACAACTTGGATTGCCGTATATAACGGCAATTGCCATATCAATAATAACACTAGTTCTAATGACACGTAAGCATTGGTGCAGTAATTAGAACAAATTCATGCCGTATAGAACAAGTAACAATGTGCGATGATAATCACAATGATTTCATTCGATTTGTAAAATTAGCAAATAGAATGTCAAACTGTCTTATAAATCGATGAACACCGCCTGCACGCACAAAAAGTGTTACATTCTGCCTGAGCCAAGTATTATTATATATTCTTTGCCTGAGCCAAGCGTGCAAGCGAGACCGCGGAACAAGCGATGGAGAGGCACGATCGACCTAAGCGTTAGGCTCGTTTCAGTTGCTGATTCAACAATGTTTTCCTATGACGTTAACTACCCGCACTCGTCGCTACTCGCACATAAGATTATCGTCCGTAAACAGACAACTATTTTTTTTTAAATATAGGCCATAACACGTTTCACATTCTACCACTATCAGTCTGTAACTTGTACCACACTGCGAGCTCGTCTGTTATAAATGAACCACAAAGTACCAACGTTTTTAATTAACTAAAGGGTTCTAAAATCTTTTTGTTTGAGCTTTTTTATTAATCCTTTTCATGCGGACTTACAAATTTTTACTTCCGCGATGTAATGAAGCTGAATTTTAAATGAACAGTTTTTTGTGAGGAAGCTGGACAGGTAAACGAATTGGGATAGTAATAGTAACTTCTATAATGAGTTTTCTTAAAGTTTGGCCAGATTAATGATGTTTTTAATCTGGGGATGAAACTAAGTTCGTGGAATTTGTTTTTATAATTACCTTTCTATATCTACATATAACTGACGATATCAATAGTTATTTTTCGCAAAAAAATCGCAACACCGACTTCCACTTGCACGAATCGATGTGACATCCATGTACACTTTTGTTAATTTATCAAAACGGCTCAGCCGATTTCGATAGAATTTTATTGGGACCACCTCGAATGTGTAGAGTACACTCAGTTTCAAACTATAAAAAAAGAATTTTCTGTTCACAATTGGCGAAAATATCGATGAGCATACACAAAAAAAATACATACAGACGAACATAGTACCTCTTCTTTTTTGGAAGTCGGTAAAAAAGAATAGCGTACTGGCAAAGAAAATGAATGACGTAGGTATAATAATCCTAGACAGCCATATCACTAGCAGTGGTCTTTATTCAAGGCGCAATGATAATGATGATAGTGTCCAATGCAAACAAACAAATATTATTAAAATGTTAAGTACCTAAGCTTCCATATTCTAAGTTAAACTAGAGACGTCAAAATAAAGTGTGAAGCATGTTCAAAAATCTTCCGATTGAATTGAAATTTATCAAACCAAAGTTTCAGCGATATATATCAACAGAATTTAGAAAAGAGTCGCGACTCGCAAAGATTGACTTGAGTTGTGTACCTTGGTTCAAACACAAAAAAAATGAAGCTACTCATAAAAGTAGTTGAAACCGCACTTATTCGTCTTTCTCTTTATTTCAAAGCGAAGTGAAGTGCGCTGTTCAATTTATCTATATGTCAATTTTAGACACATTGCATTTCAATCCAAAGCAGCTAGAAAGTCATTCAGTTTCATCTGTGTTTGATGCGATGTCGCGCCAGCATGCATCTTGCAACATTTGCTCCTAGCAAATTACAACCTTGTCTCATGACATTCAATCTCAAACTCGGTTGTACAAACTTTTAGCCCCGCGAAGAAGCTGCCACTAATTTACTCAAACCACATGATGTTCCCAACCTTCCAGCTCGTTAACCCTTAACAAGTTGGCAGCCGTCTGTTCAGCCAATTAAGGGGAAGACATGCTCTGAATAACTAATCGCCCGAGTCCGTCCCTTTCTTGCTTGTAATTAAGTTTTCTACATGCTGATTGGCTTGTACCTATTAGGCCTTTTTCTGTTTTAGCGGGAAATGTTCGCAAGATACCTGGCAGAGTCAGGGTGTTTACAGGGTTACCCAGAGCTGGTGTACTAAGCCGAAAGGAGGTGATTCAGACCATCCTTATGAAGAATAAGAATAATTTATTGTCCCAGAAATATTTTTGACAATTATTATTTTGAATCCATTGGCTCCGAACTAGTATACACTGTATGACGGAGCCAATGGCTTATCCTTATATAAATGTTTACAATAATAATAATAATAATAATAATATAGCCTTTATTTCCCAAAATTCACACTAATTTACAAAGTTTCAAACATTTCTAATTCATAATAAACACGGTAAAAATTTAAAAAAGTGTTAAAATTCTATAGTTATGGATATAAATAATATTAGTAATGGGTCACCCATTTTTGGGTGTAGGCCTCCTCCATCATGTTTACAATAAATACTAATAATATAAACTAGTTGAATAATAAGCGACTAATCTATTTACGTGAAAGTATGTGTGTGTGTGTGTAAGTGTTGTTCTTGATACACATAATTATAAAATACTAGCTGACCCGGCGAACTTTGTTTCGCCATATTTTCTAAATTCAATGACTTTGTTTTATGACTACAAAAAAAGTAAATAAACAATAGCTTCTGTTTTAAATAGAACCATATTTTGAAAGAAATTGCAATATTGCAAAGTCTTTGAATTTAAAAAATAAGGCGGAAAAAAGTTCGCCGGGTCAGCTAGAAATGAAAAAAGGCCAGCATAGTAGCGTCAACAGGAATTCTCCCATTGCCAATGTCTAATACTGTATTTGAATTTTGCAAAACATTTCTGCCGATAACTATTAGGCATTTCTTTCTCATCGACTCTTAACTTTGGCTCTTATATAGAGTCAAAAGCTCAATTAGCCTCCAAAAAACTTGGTGTTCTCTCTAAGGTGAGACGGTAATTCACACCTGAGCAACTGCTTAGTCTTTATAAAGCACAAGTCAGGTCTTGCATGGAATACTGCTCTCACCTTTGGGATGGCTCTGCCAAATATCAACTGGAGTCTCTGGAGTCGATTGAGAGGCGAGCCAGGAGGCTGATTGACAACGACACCTTGACTAAGTCGCAGCTGCAAAGTCTCGCGAATCGACGTAAGGCAGCGTGTTTATCGGCCTTTTATCGTATACACTTCGGAGATCCAACTCCTGAGCGCACTTCAGGAGTTGCACAATCAGGTCTCACCTGCTCCTTTCTTCTATCTTACGGCTAGACAGACGCGACCAAAGCACCACCCTTTTATGGTGGACATTCCGTGCGTTAGAACCAAACGTTTCGAATCCTCATTCCTCATACGAACAGCTAGAATGTGGAACGCTTTGCCTGGGTCTGTCTTCCCGCTAAAGTACGACGTGGGTGTCTTCAAATCCCGAGTAAATAGATATCTTCTAGGTAGGCGTGCTACACCCTAGACCGCATATCTGCTCAACATCAGGCAATATGTAGTCAAACGCAAACCAATACGAAATTTAAAAAAAAGTCATTTTGCAACTCCACTCGCATATTGGTTGTTAATTTAAGTTTTTTTACATATCAAGCAGTTATTTCATCAGCAGCTGTTGATCTGGAAATGACTGGTAGTGTTTGGCGAAAATCACCAGACATTAGAATCATCGCACCTCCGAAAAGGTTCTGATTGCTACGTACCTAAATATTTCAATGTTCGATCGAGTGCCTCTAATGCTCGTTTGTACGACATCGTACACTCATTACAGATATTTAATTTACAAATGTAGCAGCGATCCCGGATGAAGATATTGCTAGTGCTTTTTGTCAATAAAAATCCTCCAAAATTAATCCTCCATTGCCATCATTTACTGCTTTCATAATAGTATCGTGAGCTGTTTTTTGCTACCTATTTAAAATTGGGACTTTGCTCTGTACGGATTGACTCAAAACAAATATGTCATATTGCCGTTCTCGTTCAAATTCTCGATTTAATGCATCGTGCATGGGTCGATTAGGTGCAGGCATTCCTAATTGGTGCAGCATCTTGCCGGACAACATCGCGCACAAATCTTCTAATGAAATTAATACCTCATTATGTATTTCTGCGCAAATTTCAAGTTCAAGATTTTCTGTTACCAAGCATAGCCTATGCAAAATGTTTTTAGCCATACTGTCTTTGTTTTGATTCCCCAATGTATGTGTATTTGCTGGAAAGCAGGTTGAAATAAGGATGGCAAAAAGTGACCGAATTCGAAAAATTAGAATTAAATTTGTTTTTATTTTTCTAGATACAAACCTTGTCCTGGCTATAACGATCACAATAAAAAAAAATTAGCGAAATCGGTCCAGCCGTACTGAAGTTATGCGCGTACATACATTTCGCAGATTCATTTTTATATATAGATATCTGATAAAATACTATTACTTATATATTATGATATATGAATATTGTTTAAGACATTTTCAATATCATTGTAATCAAATTTATCTAGCCAATTCCATAAAGTTGCTTGAACAACTTTTACTATGAGGCCAAACCGGAATTCGAGAAAAAAATCTGCTGTTTTTGTACATTTTATCGATCCCGAGTTGCAATTTTGTGTGGAAAAGCTCTATAGTATAAATTGTTCATTATGATGGTCTTAATCCCCCCCTTTTGGGCTTAGTACAGGGCAAGCAGATAATCCTGTTTGCAAAGAAGGATGCAGCGAATGGACCTGTCGTTTTTTTTTTTTTTTGCAAGTAGGTAGAAAACAAAACATCATTTTATAATAATGATATGTTCTTCAAAAATTTAGTGATTTTTTGCTGTTTTCATATCACTAATTAAAATTAATATTAGACCACCAGAAAAATTACAATGATTTTTTATTGTTTTAACATTATAGATTACATACATAAGAAGTGGCGGTATGACCTTAAAGGCTTTAGCCTGTCCAAAAATGGGCACATTATTTAAAAAAAATCACTATTTTATTACTGTTGCTGTCAAAAAAAACGGAAATGTCAAATTCAGTCGATCAGATGATGTATTCAGTATTGCCAGATTTCGTTTTCGGTATTCCGACTTAGCAATTTTTTGGAGGGGTTGATATAATTATTTTCTTTTTCAACAGTTGGTACATGCTCCTTCCTTAACTCGTTTTAAGTGTTTCAACTAGTAATTTTACGAACTGAGGTGTCTTTTTACATATTTTATAGAAACATACATTTTTGTATACTAAAAGATTATCAAAAAGTAAGAATACTTATATTTTTAGGTTTCACTCACTTTACTACTAACAAAAAGCTGCAGTTGAAATTATCCGAGATATTCCTGATTATTTTGATATTACTCGTAATAATCCTTAAAGGTGCTATTCGAATCTCGGCAGCAGGCTACAGCTACAAACAGCACTTGCAGCAGCTGCACGAAGCCGGCTGTGGCTGCACAACTGAGGGGTTAATCCAGGTTTACACGTAAATTGAAACTACAGCTGTTTCGGTAATATGGCCCTATACATTTTTGTACAGCGCCCCTAGCAGAAACGAGGAAGAACTAACCAAAATCTATGGAGCCACACGCGAACGCGAAAGTTTGAGTAAACTTCGCAAAGCCTGGACTACGAGTAAGGGCTCTGGTTATCTATGTAGTAGTATGAATTTCTGCAAAAAAGATTCCGATTGCGGCTCCGGCAGCACGTGCTACCGAGCCTCAGCTGCGAGTGTTGTTCACCTGTTTAGACAAGTCCGACGTGCTACCTGTCGCAGCACGTGTAGCCAACCTCGGAATCACTCTCGACTGCGGAAGCAGGCAGTGGCTGCATTTCAGATGTGTGTTACCTGCAATCGCGACCTGCATCCGCAGGCTGCGGCCGAAGTTCGAATAGCAGCAAGTTGTAGTTCTTATACTATTGCTAATGAAGTGGATGAATACCGAAATTCATTATCATTCATTTTTTCGTAGTCGTCATTTAGCGCTTCTGGCGCGTTTTTGACGTGCTGATAGCGAATTTTTGCCAAAAGGAGTTGGCAGCACTGCTATGGTCTATAATTCTATAAATTAAAGTAGGTACATATAGCTTGAAAATTGTTTTCGGTTTTTCTTATTTTAACTTCATTTTAAACAAACTTGTACATATCAGAACAGTTTTAGAAGCGTCATAAATTACTCTGGTGAAGATAACATTTTTATAAATGAGCTTGGGAGAAACTGAGTGTATTCGTACACAACAGGTATTCGTATGTATGAGCTGTCGACATCCTTCTTTCCATTTTAGGTTGTTAATTTTCTTCTTCTTGTCTATGGTTCCATTGTAGATTAATGCTAAGTACTCCATATTGTAAAGTAAACATCAACTAAGAGTCATTTTAATGCACTTGCTTATGATACTATATGCTCAGCATTAGCGATCGTCGTGAGTCAATGATATCAAATCTTAACTAACGAAAGTTCATAGGTACTAACTTCTCAAGTAAGCAATTTTCTTCTCCAAACTATGAATAAATATAAAACAAATTTACCATGAAACTAAAAAATACAAGAGGAAAAGAACCCTAATAATAATTAGGATCATACTCCATATTGTAATCAACAAAATATAGTCATTTTTAACCTACTTCCAAAAAGTAGGAGGTTCTATGTTCGTCTGTATGTTTTTTGTGTATGTTCATCGATAATTTCGCCAATTGTGAACCGAGACGAAAAAATATTTTTTTAATTCGAATGGGTATATTCCCGAGGTGGTCCCATTTAAATTATACAGAAAATCAACAATAACAAACTATTCGAGCGAAATATTCGAATTTTGTACACGATGGAAGGCGGTTTTACCATTTTTTTGCGAAAAATAATTATGAAAAATGCATTTTCTTAAGATACTAATGTTCAGCATTTTAGCTATCGTCGTGAGTCAATGCTATCAAATTTTAACTAACGAAACTTCATAGGTACTAATTACTCAAATAATCAATTTTCTTATCCAAACTATAAATGAATATAAAACAAATTTACTTAAAATGAAACTGAAAAATACAAGGCAAAAAGAGCCTAAATAATAATTAGGGTCTTGTAAATACCGCGGCCTGCGGGCTACAGGGTCGTCGGAGCCCACAGAAATAGGGTAGCATTTTAATTTGGTTCAAAGGTCGCATTGCCTGCCATTACGATCTCTAAGTAAGATTTAAGATGACGTAGCTGGTAAACGCTATCTCTTTCTCTCATTTTCATTCTCTGGGACAGCACGCGAAGTTTTGGGTTTTTTGCCATCACTACATAGTATAAAACAAAGTCGCTTCCCGATGTCTGTCTGTCCCTATACAGATCTTTAGATCCTTAGATCTTTAAATCTACGCAACGGATTTTGATGCGTTTTTTTAATGTTAGATAACTAGATTTTTCCCGCGGCTTCGCCCGCATGATATTTCGAGGCCCTACCTTACCAACCTTAATAAAAGAGGTGGAAAAAAAAATCGATTTGACATTTGTTCGATTTGACAGTTCTTTTTGACATTTCTTGGAGCGCACGCTAGAATAGCTCGCAGATGGCAGAATTTTTCCTACTTACTTGACACTTATTGTTATAAAATGGAAAATTTACGCAATATCATTATAATTTATAGCCTATGTGTAGTTCTGATATATATGCTATATAATTGTAAAGTCTCATCTCAATCCGTTCAGAAGTTTTTGCGTGAAATAGTAACAAACATCCATCCATCCTTACAAACTTTCACGTTTATAATATTAGTAGGATACACCTGTGCGAAGCCGGGGCGGGTCGCTAGTTTACAGATAAACTGGTCATTGTAAGTTCACGAAAACTATTTACGAGGTACAAAAACCCAAAAAACAAAATAACGGGTTGCATCTCCGGGAGTGCCGGCAGAAGTGAAAGCTTTAACTTATAAAATACTATCTTTTTTTTTTTTCAGCCTATTGTGTCCCATTGTTGGGCAAAGGCCTCCCCCACCTCTTTCCACGCATCCCGGTCTTCTGCTAAGTTGGTCCAGTCGGAATGAAAAGAGCGAAGTACGTCACGCCACCTCATTCGGGGTCGACCCGGAGGTCGCCGGCCATCTGCTGTTGAGTTACGATCTTCGCCCATCTCTCCGGGTGCATCCGAATCACGTGGCCTGCCCAGTTCCATTTCAGTTTCGCTGTTTTGATCCCAACATCGGCAATTCCAGTTTTTGAGCGAATTGTATTATTAGGGATACGGTCCATTCTTTGGATACCTAGAATGCTGCATTTATGTGTTAATATAAAATATCACACACGCACACTCGCGCAAGCGCCCTGCGCGTCCCGACGCAAGTTTAACATTTTCTACACATCCCAAAAAGTGCACAACGCTGCTTAAGAAGTTTTCATTTTGAATTTGACGGACTGACCTAGTCTTCTTCGTCGTGTCGATGATCATCAACATTATATCATTCTCTCCCAGTACTCAGCTACACTAATACCGCCGGGGGTAGCCTGGTAGAGGTCCCGCATTGTGCACGCATTCGGACACTGAGAGCATGAAAGAAGGTGCTGCAAAGTCTGCGCAGGCGCTCCGCAGTCGCACTGCACCGTTGCAGTGTCCGAGTATCCCCACTTGGCCATGTTGGTCCTGCACCGGCCCACTTGTGTCCGCAGACTGACCTAGTGAAACCACCTTAAAATCACGGTATCTTGGGTCTTACAGACGCTCAACAAGACCGTATAGCAAGAGGCTGGCTCTCTGATATGTATTTTAACCGTACAGTTATGTTTTACAATAAATTAGTCTAAGTGGAAATTAATATACAAGATTGGTCGACGACATTGTAATAATCGCGGGTCGAACTTGGACACGACTAGCACAGGACCGAGACAAATGGCACCGTAAGAGAGAGGCCTATACTCAGCAATGAGATAGAGAAGGCTGCGATGATGATCAAGTGGAAATTTCGCATCACGAGATAGCGTTAAATGCAAGCCAATGCATCGGTGTTATTGAAATCTGGAGGAGAGGCATATGTCTAGAAGTAGAAGTTCTAGCTAACATGATGTTGATGAGTGGAAATTCTTCTATCACAAACAGTATCTAAGTAAATATAACTGTCTCGTTCGCAATTTTTCAATATTTTGGAAAATGTATAATGGTGTAGTAGATTTTTCATCCAGCGCGATCCTGCAGTTCTGAGCAGATCGTCTGTTCGGCTTGTCAGCTACAATATTTTTTTAAATAAACAGTAATGCATTTAATTACACCTGTTTTCTAAATTCAATTATATACACAGGAAAGTAACTGTGTATTTTTTATGTATTGTGTTTTTTATTAGTATTAATGACATAACATGAGAGGCATTTGAACTACTCTTCAATAGTTCGCTCACCAACATGTGTAAGACATGGATGTATTTGTATACAATATCCTTGGTGTAAGATTGATAGTAACACTGGTAACAAACGGTCAGACATACTCCGTCTTATCACAGAAGTTTTACGCACGCTTAACAATGTTTAACACTACAATTTGCAGGGTTAAACAGTGTTTAAATCTTTTGTGGTAAGGCGGATTGTCTTCAAGGCAGAGCTTATTTTTCGAAGACGAGTGACTTTACAGGCGGTAATTATTCATCCATGGTGGTAACATGCTCGTGTATGTTGCCACTAAATAAATATATACAAAAAAAAATGCAGAAAGAGAACGCTTATAAAAGAAGGAGGCTCTAAATTCGGCTCAAAGGTCGCATTCGCCTGATATTATATCTCTAAGTAAGATTTAAGAAGTTATTTGTTTTATTTTGCCCGTGGCCGCGGGCTCCGAGCGGTAAACAATTACGCGTAACTTTTTTGTTTCAACATACTTTTGGGTATGACAAGAATACGTACAATACAGTAGACGAGTACAAATATATGTTCGCTATTAATATATGTAAGCAGTATTTTTTACTAATTTTATTTTATTCTTTATTCAAATTCAGGTTGAGCTGTTTTTTAAAACTTTCGCCATTTGAACACATTATTAATATAATAATATACTAAAAGACTAATCGCGCTTTAAAATCACGAGGTACGAGTATTTATTTATCTCGTGATTTTAGTGCACAATTAGTCCCATAGTATATAATAATAACAGCATAAGCTAATTTATATTTACCGACTTCCAACAAGGAGATACTATGTTCCTGTGTATGTATTTTTTTGTGTATGTTCATTGATATTTTCGTCAATTGTGAACCGATTTCAAAAATGTTTTTTTAGTTCGAGGTGGTCCGATTTTATCGAAATCGGCTAAGCCGTTCTTGATAAATCAACAAAAATGTACATGGATGTCACATCGATGAAAATTATTCGAATTCTGTACACGGTGGAAGTCGGTGTTGCGATTTTTTGCGGAAAATAATTATTAAACCTCGACTCAAAAAGGGGGTGCTATAATGTGTGTATTTATTCAAGATCAATTATTTGTGAAAACATGGTAATCGTGGACAACATACAAAGTCGTAAACAGGTGTAAATATAATAGAGAACGCATGTTTTTGCCCATCGTGGTGCACAAATGTCACATAATTAAATTTAAGAAGAGAATGTACAATTTCAAAAATAATAAACAACATTTAAAAATATTACTGAATTATCTGAAGTATTACGGCATCTAAACCTATAGTGCTGCTGTTGGTACAATTTTAAACATCCCCTTCTTGCAATTGCAATGCAAAAAAGGGGATGTTATATTCTACATATCAGTGGTCGAGGGATTTCATAATTTATAAGTACATACGAGTATAACTTTTAGTAGCATGAACATCAGCTACCTATTGGTTATTGCGCTAAAAGTAGATACACAAATGATGTCCTGTTATCTGTACTTACAATTACATGAACAATTTTATACACCTGTAGCGACTAACTTCGCTACAAGATGACGCTAGCTAAGCTACGAGCTCTTCCGCCCGCCAATCACAGGGCGTATTGCCGCGCCTCAGCCAATCAGAAGCTGGAGTATGCATCACGCATAACGAAATTTACAGCGACGGCCGAACCAACCAAACCAAGACCTAATGATACACTACAACCAAACCAAGACCTAATGATACACTACAACCAAACCAAGACCTAATGATACACTACAACCAAACCAAGACCTAATGATACACTACAACCAAACCAAGACCTAATGATACACTACAACCAAACCAAGACCTAATGATACACTACAACCAAACCAAGACCTAATGATACACTACAACCAAACCAAGACCTAATGATACACTATCGGATCCCAGGGCACAACACCTCGCCCGGTGGAGTACTCCTTTGCGAGATGTTATCCTATCATAATCATCTCGACATGGTCGACCACCACACATGTCCTTAACACACACCTTTAATATCACTATAGTTCGGCCGTTCCAACCAAACGGTACCGGGTAACGGGTAACGGGTGTAGAAACTAAAATTACGCATCTTTTGTTGCCAGTAAACTTTTTTGTAAAACTTACCGTTTACGATTTATAGCCCATTTAATGAAATTTCATTAAATGGACCTTAAAACATTAAATGGTCCATAAATCGTAAACGGTAAGTTTTACAAAAAAGTTTACTGGAAATAAAAGATGCGAAATTTTATTTTCTACAATAATGACCTTAATGTTTTTTGCCCTTAAGTACATAGTTTCCGAGATATCGGCCAAAATTTTTTTTTAAGATGACGTGTCAGGAACGCATTCTCTGAACGGCCGAACTATATCATTCCTTATTTTTGTAAAGAAAACTTAAGCTTAATTTAACTAAAGCAAGCTGAAATTTTTTTCCTAACTCTTCTATGTAGAGTAGCTTTTTTTTAAATTTACGCAAAGTGCAGTGTTTGGAGGTTATTTATTTTGCTAAAGAGCACTCGTGTTTAAAAGTAAAAACTTGCTGCACTTAATCTAAACTTTTTTAAAGTTTTGTGGTTGATCTACTACATTTAAACTACAAAACTTTAAAGTTTAAGTGGAAAATATCTATTTTTTCGGCCAAAAAGTCATAACCGACTTACGAAAATAAATATTGCTATCGTTAGTCAGTACAGATTAAATACAAAAAAATGTTGGATACGTATTTTTTATTTTGTCAATGAAACAAAAAATGGCAATAAGAAAAAGCGAGTCGAAGCTCGGGAGTGGAGTCTCGCGACGTCACTGAATGGTAAAGTCTACCTAAGTCGTGACGTCACGCGAAACTTTAACGGGCTATATCTTCATAATTTTTTGTCATTGACATAATAAAAAAAAACACGTCTAATACATTTTGATAGTCTTATTATATTTTTTATTGTCTAGCCTATTGTACCTTTGCAGCTAACCAGGCACTGGGAAATCCTGTTAAAAAAATAATGCTTTTGGTGTAAGAGCTTTCCACATCTCACGGGGCGCTAAAAGCACAGATTGTTTAGGTATTTTTTATGCATTTTCAAAATTGTTAATCCCCAAAAAATATTAGCGAAAGAGTAAGACTATAAAATAACAGAGCGCCTTATTCGGCTCTAGGTCAGGATTTTTAATCAGGTTTCGGCTGTTTTCCGAATTTAAATTAACTTAAGTTTTACCCTGAAGAACAGTACAGGTAATTTAGTGTTCTGTTCGGAAAGGAAACGGAAAGGTTAAGGTCACATTTCATCATAAATCCCGTCTGCCTCAGCTCAGGCTCAGTAAAACAACTTCTACCCATCTGGACACCTGGGCATAAGGCTTGGAAATCGGATTAAAATTCAAACCGGTTAAAACTAAACCGCAAAGGGAAGATTTGTGATCATAAGAGGTTTATTTCCGTTCAGTTTTTAATTCCTGGCTAAAATAATCATTTTTCGCCAAAAATGGCAGAACCGACTCAACCGTGTACAAAATTCGAATGGCTCGCAAAAATCAATGTATCATCAATTTAATAATTATCACATTGTTGTTGATTATTCTAAAACGACTCAGCCAATTTCATAAAAATATAAAAGGTACGGACAATCTCTCAGGTATGACCTTTCACCCAAAAATAAAAAACAACAATATCGGTTAATAATTGGTGGAGTAATCGCGGAACATGCATACAGTCCAATTGATAACCTCTTTTTTAAAGTCTGTTAAAAAATGCAAGTGGAGTCCCACCGCGCGGAAGAAGTGAAACTGCGACGCAACAGTGCTTTCATACCCCCTCCATGGTAGCGTTAAACGTTTATCGCAACCTTGTCGCATTAGAAGTTTCACTTCAAAAAGGAAACTCCTCTTGAAAAAGTTTTGTTTCTAATACGTCCCTTATCTAAGGACTGCATTTTCGAAGTAATTTCATGTGAGCTTCGCGCGGAACAAACCGGTGTTACACATAAAAATATTTAGATTGACCTTACATGAGTGATCTACTATAGCCACAAACATCGCCGCGGACTTCTTTTTGTAAAACGTTAGTGGACGGAAACTTCGTTTGTGGTCGCGCCTAGGGTTCGTGTGCGGATATTTATAAAAAAATCGGTCATAATTTTTCTTATTTTCAATTACATTTTTTTATTGAAATACTTACAGTTATTTATACATGTACGCTTACACCGAAATAATCGATAAAACCCATCAACCAGTTCAAAACCGGTTAATTTCTGTTTAATTACCGGTTTCAAGCCCTGCCTGAAACCAGACGATTAAAATTATAATACTTACTGCTTGTTTTTTTTCATAATTAGACAGAGTTAAGGTTTAATGGTCTAACTTTGATAACCCTATCCGACTTGCTCATTAACCGGTAATTTTTCTGCGGCTTTTTTATCTGATTAAATTATTATTCATGGCTTGTCTTGAGACGTCGTTAAAGTGGGATTTAATGTTTCTGCAAGATTTATTGCGTGTAGTTGTCTTTTATACGAGTCTGATAAGATTCGGATTTGTTTTATGAGTTTGTAATAGTGTTTGCAAAGTTGGATGCTATCTGATTTTTCTTTTTCAGTAGTAGATTTTTATAATGTTGGTTTGAGGATTATTGTACACTAGCTGCGCCCCGCGGTGTTACCCGTGTTAGCCCGAGATAAAAAAAAACTAAAATAAACGTAGCCTAAGTTACTCCTTATTACAATAGCTACCTGCCAATAAAAGTCCCGTCAAAATCGGTCCAGCCATTTCAGTGATTAGTTGGAACAAACAGACAGACAAAAATTGTAAATAATGTTATTTTGGTGTACGTACCGTATATATAAATTAATATACATGTAGTAAAAAACGGTTATTTCAATATTACAAACAGACACTCCAATTTTATTTATATGTAGGTATAGATGTACTAGCTGTACCGGGCTTTTAATAGTTTACTGTTGAGTGTAGACCTAGCTAAGAAAATTAATTAAGCCGCTTCTGCCACGGTTGCCCAGTGCGCGCATTCACATACGCCATCGAATTTCTTCTACGGACGAATACAGATTTCCTCACAATATTTTCCTTCACATAAAAGTCTTTAGAACTCGTTGGTGCGGGACCGGAACATGAACCCACGACTTTAGGATTATAGGGATACCAACACACACCACCACGGCATAATTAACCTAGTGAACAACGTAAGAGAGAGTCTTTTAATTCGACTATTTTGCTTTCAATTTTTATGTCGTCGACGATTTTTGATTGGGGGAATATTTCCCTCAGAAAGGGGGGAGCTGTCACTTTGACACCTGTCAGGTCATATTTTGATCCTTTTTTAGGGTTCCGTACCCAAAGGGAAAAACCGGCCAAGTGCGAGTCGGACTCGCGCACCGAGGGTTCCGTACAAACCTGCAAGGTTTACAAAGTTCGTTCATTACGACAAAAAAAGTAATAAGTTTATATTTATTAAAAAATATATATTTTGTAATGTAACTAAAAATTTAAGGTTTTCGGAATTTTTCCTTTATGTGTGCTATAAAACGTTGCTTCATGCCAAATTTCAAGATTCTAGGTCGACTGGAAGTACCCTTTAGGTTTTGATTACCTTGCGAGTACTTGCGAGTTTCAAAATTTGCGGCATAAACGGCTGTATCTTTTGATTGCGTTGGCTTAGAAGTTTGATTTTTTCACAGCTTCAAGGGACAGTAGACCTGAGTAATTGATATAAATTTCAGCTTCATACCTCCACGCGTTCCTGAGAAAAAGGGTCTTGACAGACGGACAGACGGACAACAAAGTGATCCTATAAGGGTTCCGTTTTTTCCTTTTGAGGTACGGAACCCTATTACTAAGACTTCGATGTCCGTCTGTCAATCTGTCTGTCTGTCTGTCACCGGGCTGTATCTCATGAACCATGATAGCTAGGCAGCTGAAATTTTCACAGATGATGTATTTCTAAAAACTAAAACTAAAAACAAAATAAAATAAATATTTGAGGGGGGCTCCCATACAACAAACCTTAGACGTTTTTCGCTCTATATTAATAATGGTAACAGGTAGATGCTTGAAATTTTCACAGAATATTTAGTTTTATATTCACTTCAATAGTAAATTATAAAATTAAAATAAAATAAATATTTACGGGGGGCTCCCATACAGTACGGAACCCTCCGTGCGCGAGTCCGACTCGTACTTGGCCGATTATGTTGTTTTAGTTTCACGGTAGTAACACGGGTAATTTATTATTGCTGTTCTAACAACTTTCAACTGCAGTAGTAACAACGGTAATTCATTTACCGTTCTTACTACTGGTAGTAACACTGGTAATAAACCGAAATTTGTTGTAGCGCTATTTATTATCAACCAATTTTTAAAATATTGGGCAATATTATTTAGTATCTAAATTTTAACAAGATTTGTGAGTATCAACAAAATCGGTCAAGAGCGAGTCGAGATATAGGCTTTAGAAAAAAGTAAGTAAGTTCGTATAGGCCGCCTGAAGGCCTCTGAGTTGGCTCAACGATTAAAACAACTAGGACCTATAATTTAACGTGTCATCCGAGACACGGTAGCGCTCAGTTGGGAATTGCCACCCGCGGTCACCCATCCAAATACTGACCGTGCGGAACGTTGCTTAATTTCAGTAATCGCTGACAAACACCTTGTTAAACTGCGTTACGAGCGCTACTTTAGAAGAAGTGCTAGGCTTTAGAAGATTCGGCTGTGTTCGCGAGGTTTAGTGTTCGGAGAACTACTAGTGATAATGATTGCCAGAAATACTACCGGGAGGAAAACGAAACTTAAACTAACAGAAACCGGCCTGTTGTCCTTTACAAGTCCTCTCCACGTCTCCAGGGAAACAACTACTTCAGACACGTAACTCGGTTATCTCTACGCATAGGGTTACTAAAATCTCTTTAGCGCTCATAGCGTAGTTTGATTAGGTGTTCGTTAGTGATCATCGAAGTTAAGCAACGTTCGGCACAGTCAGTCTTCGGATGGGTGATCACGGGCGGCATTTACAACTGAGCGCTATCGTGGCTCGGATGTCACGTTAAATTGTAGGCCCCGGTTGTTTTAATCGTTAAGCCATATCAGAGGCCTTCAGGCAGCTTAAATACTCTGACACCAGGGCTTACACGGTTGAAGTCGATTGTGCCATTCTTGGCGAAAAATAATTACGTGCATCTGGAGATTGGTGAAAAATAAGTTCGTATCGGTTGGCTAGCCCTGATAGTCCAGCTTGCGACCACGAAAAGCAACGAAAAGAATTCTTTTCGACGTGTGAAAAAGTGACAGATATATTCAAATTCAAATTCAAATTCAAAATATGTTTATTCCATTGACACATTACATGTTCTTAGAATCGTCATTACAATACAAAGAAAATTTTGTAATTACGGAATAAGTTGAACACATTAATCAAAATAATAAAAATACAATCGGTATCAGCAATAGCATCGTCAAGAGTAATAATATCTAACATTTGTAGTGAATTATAATTATTTTATAATCTTAAACAAGGTTTTATCAGATATAGCATCTGCTAATTTATAATAACTCTTCTGTAAAAGATGTTTTTTTACAAAAATTAAAATGTCATTTTTTGGACTTAACTTAATATATTCTGGGATTTTGTTATAGAAATCAATTCCTAAGCAATAGAAACTATTCGATGTTTTTGTTAGGCGTCGACGAGGATGTACAATATTATTTTTATATCTGCTGTTACGGCCATTAACACTATTTTTTTCCATCTTTTCCAAATTCTCAATCACATATAATACGTTTTGGTACACTATTTCTCCAGTCATTGTCATAATTCCTAGATCATTAAATACGTTTCTACACGATTCCAATCTCTTAAGTCCTAGTATATTACGCACAGCACGTTTCTGCAGAACAAATATTCTATTGGTATGGCGTGCAGCAGCGGAACCCCAAAACAAGATACCGTAAGTTAAAAGAGAGTGGAAGTATGCAAAATAGACAGTATATGCTTTGCCATAACGCTGTCTCGTTCTGATACGTCGAAAGATATATTACTTGGTGCGCATCCTAGCACGGCTGGTGTCAGAGTTCTCAAACCTGAAGGCCTCTGACATGCCGAAACGGTTAAAACAAACGGGACCTACAATTTAACGCATCATCCGAGCCACGCCAGCGCTCTGTTGTAATACCGAGGTCTCCCATCCGAAGACTGACCGTGCTGAACGTTGCCCAACTTAGGTGACCGATAAGAAACTCCTGGTCAAACTACGCTGTGAGTGCTACATAAAAATCAAATGCTTTCTCCGGACTTTTCCATTTCCACCTTTTTACCTACCAGTTAGTACAAGTTTACACATAAATTGAAACTACAGTAGTTTCTGTATGGCTCCATATATTTTTGTATAGCGCCTCTGGCGGAAACGAGGAAGAACTGAGCTCCACACATTTTACAGAATTACCCTTGAACGAAGTAATTGTACATAGAAGTCACTGTTCACCGATTATCTGTTCAAAGAAATTTTTTTTAGCCGATACTTTTTTTTTACCGATAGCACGGTTCGCCGAAAGAATGTTTGATATTTTAAATGTTTCATCGATAGCATAGTTCGCCGAAAGAATCTTTAATATTTTAAATGTTTCACTGATACCACGATTTGCAGATGAGGGTTCCTCAACCCTCATGTGCAAAACCTGTACAAAGGCTCTGGCAACCCTATCCACGCATTTAACTGAGTTTCCTTAATTTCTAGTGTAAATTGCTACTCGGAAGAGTCTTGTTCCAATTAGCCTCTTAATTTCATTAGTCGCTCGAAGTTGGATCTTTATGGGTGCCTTAATAGGAACAAGCAACTCGGTGTGCTGTATCAACCAGAACCGAATCGAAATAAGGTTACTTTGAGGTAATTTACAACGTCTTAAAGCAATCGTGAGGCGCCAACACGGCCATACAAAAACAATAAGCTGTTATCTACCTCTAAATATTATCTAACTTGAGTAATTTTTTTTCACATAATCAGCACTTCAATCGCTAGGATTATACGTCTTTGTTTTTACAGTTTTATAAATGACCTTAAAATTATAAGCCTCTGAAGTCTTATTTTTACGCAAAAACTTGGCTGAAAAGTATTCATAAACTAAAAACTTTTCTGAAACATAAATAAGACGTATAAGCCGAATCATACAAGTCGGCGGATGTCAAATTAGCTACAAGCTGCGCAATATCCAGTCCTTACTGACTGAAGCTCGCAGGTTGATTGGATATTGTGCAGCTTGTATTTTATAGCTAACTTCACATACGCCGACTTGTATGATTCGACCTATACGAGCTTGCAATTTTTCTTACTCAAGATAATGACACCATAACATTATGTTACAATTTAAGGGGTGAAAAGAGTTTTCTACCGGAACGTAAATTTTATCATAAATTTTTTTTTCGATGTTCTACAGAAAACGCGAAAACACTGGTCGATTCACGATCCTCTTAAATTATGTTACTCTAAAGTAGTTACAATGTTATTAAAAGTAGATGTTTTGATCGAGTCAAAAGCTATAAGCCTAAGTAGAAATTTTATCTAAGGGAGCAGCTGTTCTCTTTTACCACCCTAAAAATCTTCTTCTTTTTAGAATGAAAGAATCGACTAAAATAAAATTTGCCTGAATATTGTTTGACAAGAGGTCACTGAAACTGCAGCAGTGTTGGCCTTGTAGAGTTCGTCTTTTAAACAGGTGTTAGGGCACAGTCAGACAAGATAGAAAAATACATAATATATTGACGTAAGTACTAAAGATAACATTAAAAAAATTGTTTGAAAAGCAAAGAAATGCTTAATTAAATCTATCAATTACTAGCTTTTGCCTGCGGCTCCGCCTGCGCCTTTTTTATGCTATCCCACGGGATCCCTTTATTTTATCAGGGTAAAAATACCAATCAAAAACCTTTGACTTATAGCCATGACAAAAATCAAGTCTATCTGTTGCTGCGTTAAGGCGTAACAAACAAACTTACATTCACATATACATACGCTTGCACTGATCTGAACTGAAATGCCCATTCGCAAATTCCTACGGCACTAGATATTAATCTAGACTAGCCATATTATGCCATATTAGTGCCTAATATGTGAGTGGTAATTTTAAACTGTAATGTTAGTGTACATATTTTGTCAATCGCTAAAAACTGTGAGAACGCTGCCTGCTCCCATTACTGAAATGATTTATGGTATAATTACGATCAAACAGTTCTAAGTACGGTAGTTATTTATGGTATTGATTGCCTTTAACGTTTAGAATTTGTAATCGTTTTTTTTTTCATTTCATATATTTTATGAAATAAACAGGAAAGATTTTTTTACTCGTATCGGCAAACTGAAACGCTATGTATGACAAACATCCAAACTCAGAAATAAACAGTAATAATTATTTTTCGCAAAAAATGGCAAAACCGCCTTACATCGTGTACGAAATTCGAAAATTTCGCTCGAATTGCTAACATTATTGTAGAAATTTTAAAAACGGCTCAGCCGTATTCCTATAAAGTTTAAAGGGACCACCCACCTTGAGATTATATCCTTTTGAACAAAAAATAATTTTTCAATTCGGTTCACAATTGGCGAAATTATCGACGAACATACACAAAAAAGAAATACATACAGACTAACATAGACAACCTCTCCTCCTTTTTTGGAAATCGGTTAAAAAGAAGTTGATTTGATTTGTGTAGTTTTGTTCGACGACTTGATGTAACCCTATTTGTACTGTATCAGCCTTTTTAATAGTCCACTGCAGGACGTAGGCCTACCCACGAAGGGTGATTGGGCCATATCCACCACGCTGGCCCAGTGCGGGTTGGTGGATTCACATACGCCATCGAATTTCTTCTACGGACATATGCAGGTTGCCTCACGATGTTTTCCTTCACCGAAAAGCCAGTGGTGTGAAATTCCGTACATAAATTCCAAAGAACTCATTGGTACGGGACTGGGATTGAACCCACGACCTCACGATTGTAAGGCGGGCGTCACTACCTCTAGACCACCACGGCTTATTATAACCCTATTTGGGTGTATACATATTTAGGGAGCTATTAGCATATAGACAGATAAAAATTCACAACAGCATTTCATTAACCCAAATGAAATGCTGCCGCGGCTAGTCAATGTCAGTCTCTCATGATTTATGGATAAGTACGCCAAAGTACTCAAAAGCGCAACCTGCACCAACCCAATGCTCATAACGCAAAATATACTATATGACCTTCGAGCAAATATCTATAGAGCCGTCGTCCCTAAGTGAAAGTGGTAAAGAAACGTCCGAGCGCCGTCATATATACCGACTTAGATATTTACATTAAATAATTCACAATTACCAGTTTTCTGGAATGTCGACGTTAGTCACCTAATTAGTGCTTGTAACCGAGCACTTTGGCATCGCCCGGCGCTGTAGTCAGCTTGCAATTGCCTTACCATCCATCCATCCATCAGCCATAAGAAGTCCACTGCTGGACATAGGCCTCCCCTATGGATCTCCAATAAGACCGGTTGGAAGCAGCTTGCATCCAGCGCGATCCTGCGGTCTTAATGAGGTCATCCGTCCACCTTGTGGGTGGACGTCCTACGCTGCGCTTGCCGGTACGTGGTCTCCACTCGAGAACTTTTCGACCCCATCGGTCATCAGTCCTCTGCGCTATGTGCCCTGCCCATTGCCATTTCAACTTGCCAATCCGTTGGGCTATGTCGGTAACTTTGGTTCTTCTACGGATCTCCTCATTTCTGATTCGATCTCGCAGAGAGACTCCGAGCATAGCCCTCTCCATAGCTCGTTGGGCTACTTGGAGCTTACCAATAAGGCCCATAGTGAGAGACCACGTTTCTGTGCCATAAGTCATCACTGGCAACACACAGCAATTGCCTTACGACTAACACAAAAGCCTGCCCACTTCGTAACTTTGGCAGGGTTTTGGCTTGGGCACTTTTTTTGCACGATTGTGACTGTAGATATTCGAAGTACCTGACACTGTTTTTTGCAAGGTTGAAAAATATATCCTGATAATTTAATAGTTTCTAAAACAGTTAAAAGTATTGTCTAATATAATTGAGCGATGTATACCAATATTTTAAACGTACTTCGTGAGTGCGGAATGCCGCCCAGTCGGTGTCACTCTCATGAATGGATCCAGCCCGCCAGGGGTTCAATAGTGTGTCCTCCACCAAAAAACTACGTAACGCAGAATAATTCTACTACTCGTATCAGTGACTGTTTTCCACAGGGTTGATATTCAGACTTATAAGTTTCTAAAACAGACTGCATAGGTGGCTTCGACTACCTCGGTGGCTCAGTGGTTAGTGACCCTGACTCCTGGGTCAAAGAGGCGTGGGTTCGATTCCTATCCAGGGCAAATATTTATGTGATGAACATTGGTGTTTGCTCTGTGTTTGGTTGTTATTTAGGTATTATCTATCTCTAAGTATGTATTTAAAAATATATATGTGTAGTAGATCAGTCTCTGGCAGCCATATCACAATCTTTGCTTAGTTTGGGGTCTGAGACCGTGTGTAATGTCCCCTAATATTTATATTTAAAAGTTAAAAGTATAGAGCAATGTAAATGAGCCACGTTTATCAATACTTCAAAGTTCTAACGTACTCGCGAGTACAGAGCATCATTAATCCAAGGTCATTGCTGCCGCGCCGGTCGGTGTCTCTCTCATGTTTAATGGATCCCGCGACCAGGGGCTGAGGCACGACCTTCACCAGACGACTCTTCATAATGTACATATTATATTTTGCTACAGCTCATATAGGGAGCCAAAAATAGCTTCATAGCTCGTGTAGGTGTTTTGAATTTTTTTTTTTGTGATAATCAAATGAAAAGATCATATACAGGGTTATTTCCTTACCCTGTACTAAGCCGAAAGGGGGTGATTAAGATCATTACAAGCTACTTTTACTATTGGGCCAATTCAACGTTCGCGAAAGAAAATTAAAGTTGGCCAAGTGCGAGTTGGACTCGCGCACGAAGAGTTCCGGACCGTGTTGGAGCCCCCCTTAACCCCATTCGTCTTGCTATTATTAATGGCAAGCAAAAACTCCTAAAAATATCGGTTTTTGTATGGGACCCCCCCCTAAATATTTATTTTATTCTGTTTTTAGTATTTGTTGTTGTAGCGGCAACAGAAAAAAATCAGCTTTCTAGCTATAGCGGTTCATGAGATACAGCCTGGTGACAGACAGACAGACGGACAGCGGAGTCTTAGTAATAGGGACCCTATGTTTTTGGTAACTTTGGTGATATTTCAATGAAACAATTTAAGTACAAACTTATTTATTTAATCATTCGCTAACAACCATGCCGTTACAAAGAATAAAAACAGACAAGAGTTTAAATCACATAAACAGTTACTCAGGGCAGTACGCCAGCATTTCTTCCATGGTACAGGGTTTGTCACAGCATTCTGTTGCCACTTGCCGTTTGCCCCTCTCCATTGCCATAGCTCTATGGGGAGCGATCCAGGGCCAGTGTGCTGACTGCTGATCATAAGGGCCACTTTTGTAAAGGCTAGCTCTCTTCTCTACAGCCTCTTCATCGCTACAAATGTTCGCTATCGTCACAGCCAATCTTCTTCCGCAATAATAGTGAGCATCTTGGGATGCAACCACTGCAAACACCACAGCTAGTAGAACTAACTGAACTGACTGCATCCTTACTTGTAGCTGTTTATTCTTCTGTATTATTCTTGCGTGATGCTCGTTTATTCTTGGTTTATGTTGATGTATTTGGCAGCTCCTCAGTAATCCGGATAATGAATGTGGTAAATCGGCGCGTTAATCCCTTCTTATACTAGTGAAAGTTCATTAATATGCAAAGATTAGGGAGGTGTTCTCGTGTTAAGAGATATAATTTAGCATTCAACAATGCCTAAAATTTTTTACCTTTCAGTGACAAGACGAACTGCTCGCAGAATGTTATGTTTCACACTTGTTTATTATTTCTTACTTTTGTTGATTAGCACCGTGAAACCGATTACCGATTGAAATCAAATTCACATATCTTATGAAGCAGGTGTTCCTCGTGAACTAACTGCGCTCGCACAACCAGTTGTCCCATTCAATAAACGTGTTCCTAATGGCACAACTACGCTCAAGTATGCACAACTAGTTATAAAACGAAATAACTATAGTAAAGTAAAAATAGATATTATTCTTATTCACAATAATAACATCAAGTAATTGCGTATCATATAATAGAGAGATTCGATGATTAATTAATTTTATATCCAACTATGATCTCTATTGTTTTGCCTAAAATAAAATACGTGAGAAGATAAAACATATCGCTGTACGCTCTGATGCCGGTGGACATCTGACGAGTTTCGTGACTATTTTACCTACTCTATCACAATTTCTAAAAGTTTGGACAGGCATGTGGATATTGGTATAACGTGCCAGAAAAATACACTGAACTACCCTATAGGAAACAAAGTGCGATGCCTTTTTTATCTTAAAGGCCTCTATTTTAGGAGTAAAAATAAAGAACTCCATATTTATTTGTATTTTTGACCGACGAAACGGAGAAGGAGGTACTCAATTCGACGATTTTTTTTATGTGTAACCACGCATAACTTTTACGTAGTTGCCCGATTTCAATAATTTTTCTTTTATTAGAGAGAATACGAGTACACTTCGAAGTTGGACCCATTTAAATTGTTTAATATTTAGTTCAACAATAATGTAAAAATTGCTACATCGATCCGTGCGAACTATTCGCGAATTCTGTACACGGTTGAAGTCGGTCATGCCATTTTATGCGAAAAACAATTTTGTTTCTTCATAATTAGAGGTATAAAAAGACTGCATACCGGCAAGCGTACAGGTGGACAGATAATCTCATCAAGACCGCAGGGTCACGCTGTATGCAAGCCGCTTCCAACTGGTCTTATTGGAGATCCATAGGGGAGGGCTATGTCCAGCAGTGGACGACATATGGCTTTGGATAATTTTGTGAAACTGTTGATTTTTCATCATCACCTTAATTAGGGCGTCTACATAGTCCTGTATACATTTCCAATAAAATTTGTAAGCAACATTTGTAATAATAAGTAGCCTTTATGGGGGGGCCCATTTAGTGCATGGCAAGTCACCACCCGCCTAAATATTTTGAAATGAGGCATTACATGGCGGGTGCCGCACCTCATTCCATAGACCAGCTTATATCACATAATAATTCATTATAATAGCCCAAGAAGTACATATTCTTGCTACTTTACAATAGTTTCCCTCTTCCTACCACCCAAAAATTGTATTGTTACGAGTATACTTAATGATTGTAAAAGGGCATCTTGGTGTTGGTTTCGGCCCCACCAATGCCTTTCAAAGATCCGGGGCAACCCGTAAGTTGTAAAACAAATAAATGAAAATTACAACGATATTCTAAATTATGAATCCAAAAACTCACTCTGTATAGTACTTACTTGTATGAAAATCAAATTTATTACATTTGAATATCGCTTGCGTCAGAATAGGGTCCCTAAGGCGTGATAAGGTGTAAATATATGCCAAGTCAACGTAATTGACGTCATGTAGGCTGTAACGGCTCAGTGGGCTCTCACTTTTTGTCACAAGGTGGGACGAACGCTATAAATAAATGTGTTAAAAGTGTGTTATACTCGTAAAATGGGGCTATGTATAGCCTGGATATTGTCGATCGTTTAATGGTACTGCTGTTTCATAAAAACTAGGAGTAAAGGTTCATCTTTAGCGAAATCGCTGGAATTATTTTAGTATTTTACTATGGGTCAGAGGCTTTTTAACCGACTTCTAAAAAGGAGGAGGTTCTATGTTCGTCCGTATGTATTTTTTTTGTTTATGCTCATTGATAATTTCGACAATTGTGAACCGAATCAAAATCCGAAAAATATTGTTTAGTTCGAAAGGGTATACTCCTTAGGTGGTCCCATTTAAATTTTACAGAAATCGGCTGGACCGTTTTTGAAAACTCAACAATGGAAACATCGATTCGAAAAATTCAAAATTCAACAAAACAACAATTCGAGCGAAATTTTCGAATTTTGTACACGATGATAGGCGGTTTTGCTATTTTTTTCGAAAAATAATTAAATTGACTACAATACAGCAAACTATAAACTGATAAAGTTGTTTACCATATTCGTATAGGTAGGTATTAGTATCAAGTTCGTATAGGCCTTGTGGGTAGCCCTGGTTTCAGTTTCAATCCGCCTTAAGGCTTCTGTCATAGCTAAATGTTTAAACCGGGACCTACAATTTAACGTGTCATCCGAGCCACGGTGTACACTACTGAGATTCAGCCTGTGCTAAAGAGCGATTTAACGGTCTTAATCATGTCATCTGTCCAACTTGTACGATAAAATGAGATCGAATCAGGAATGAGCAGATTCGCAGAAGAACCAAAGTTACCGACAAAGCCCAGCGGATTGGCAAGTTGAAATGGCAATGGGCAGGGCACATAGCGCGGAGGACCGATGACCGATGGGGTTGCAAATTTCTCGAGTGGAGACCACGTACCGCCAAGCGCAGCGTAGGACGTCCACCCACAAGGTGGACGGATGACCTCATTAAGACCGCTGGATCGCGCTGGATGGAAGCCGCTACCAACCATTCTTATTGGAGATCCATAGGAGAGGCCTATATCCAGCAGTGAACGTCCTATAGCTGATGGATGGATGGATGGATCTAATACGCTTGTCGCTACAAGGTTTCCATTTAAAACCTTGGTATCCCTATCACCTGTCAGCCCCGGATATTACAATAAATTTAATTTCAGTTTAATTTTCCTCTAATAATGCAAAGCTTAAACAGATGCCTCATTTATTTCATAATTCCCAGTGATGTGACTCCTGGCTCCGACATTAATAATGCAGCATCAGCCGTTACATAATCATTAAACATCTCAAAGTAATTGAATCCCTAATCACCTACTTTATATTAATAACTGTAGCGATTCTGAGAAAATTGTCGATTTCAAAGCTTGCTGTGATTTCCATATCTTTGTGTATGAAGCAGCCTAATTTATCAGCCCAGATCCTCCATAATTGATGGAGGAGTCTTGAAAACTTGGAGGTCAGATGACATTTCCCGCGCGAAGTATGGGTTTACTTGTACATAATTTTGTTAGCGATAAAGCCGTCAGTCAAATGATAGATGGACAGAAAATAATGATTAACACTGTTGGAATATGATCCAAAAACTAATCTATCTGACTCTAACATGTAATGTTTGTAGGTGTTTCTCTTTTCTTCGCGAGGTTTACATTATAGTAAAATACCCCTTTGTTCTACAGCTTTTTACTTACTTACGAGTATTATGAATTCCTTACCACTGTTCTCATAGAGCTTTGCTAGACGGCACTCGCACCTATCCGACCAAATATCTATAAATAAACGATTAAATTTTACTAGACGACCCGCCCCGGCTTCGCACAGGTGTATTATACATATAAACCTTCCTCTTGAATCACTCTATCCATTAAAAAAAAACCGCATCAAAATCCGTTGCGTAGTTTTAAAGATTTAAGCATACAGACAAACAAACAGACAAAAATAGCGACTTTATTTTATACTATGTAAGGAATTCGATTAACTAAATATTTTATTTCTAGCGTCCAAACCCTTTACACACCACAAGCTTGACTTAATAAGTAGGTAACTAACAAAAATTAAGAGTTAATCTATGTATCTAAAGTTGCAGCTGTGATAGTGTACTCGTAGCTTGACTAGCTAATACTATAATATAATTATTTTTCGCAAAAATTGGCAAAATCGCCTTCCATCGTGTACAAAATTCGAAAATTTCGCGCGAATTGTTCACCATATTGTTGATGTTTCAAATACGACTCAGCCGGTTTCTGTAAAATTTAAATGGGATCACCTCGGGAGTATGTATACCCTTTCGAACTAAAAAAATATTTTTTTAATTCGGCTTACAATTGGCGGAATTATCGATGAACATACACAAAAAAAATACATACAGACGAACATAGAACCTCCTCCTTCATGGAAGTCGGTTAAAAAGCATTAATTCGGAATGTTTTAAAAGTAAAGATAATTCTAGCGACAAATACACGGAGTGCTGTTATAAGGACGAGCAGAAAATTGAATATTTAATGGCGGAAAGCGTCTTGCAATTTTCCAGGCACGTTTCAGAGGCTCTGATGTAGAATTTAATGATCAAAACGGCGTAACTGACAGAATCACTTGTTGAAATATAGTATGACATGTTTTAGTGGTATAATAGCCGCAGTATATTAATAATAATAGTTATTTGTTATACACTGAGCTCTCACGACAAGCACTGGGCCACAACAGCATTAGACCGCGCAGTCTGGAAGGAGGGAAGGGAGGCCTTTGCCCAGCAGTGGGACAACGCAGGCTGAAATATTAATAATAGAAATATGTTATACAAGAGTGCAAAGTTACTTTTTAACCGCGTGTTCAATTTTGATGACCAAGCAAGCGAAGGATTCTGAAATTAAAAATTAGAGCCCTGAGCGTTAGCGAGGGAATCAAAAGAGCACAAGGTGAAAAATCTTTGCACTCGAATGCAACACGTAATATTTCATCCTACCTCCGCGAGGAAACGACAAAAATCGTTATACATATCGTACTGTTTCAAATACTTCTCGCGTCATTGTTGAGGGAGAAAGCTCATTTGCGCATTATTATCAGTTTTAGTCAATTTTGTTCACTTCAAATAGATCTCGTTTATATAAACCCTCATTTTAGTTTTTTCACTTGTTCTCAAGTTTCTTGTTTTTAACATAAGGTTTTAACACTATGACGTGAAAAGAAAATGGCGCGCGCAAAGCAAATTAAATAAATTCACCAAGAAGGTTCCGAGTCTAAGTTTTCAACAAATTAAAAAAGGTTGTATGATAAATTTGTCACCATGGAGATAGATTTAAATAGGTTTATTGATGTTTTGAATTCACAAACTTAGTGCACACGGTTTTATCCTCTACCGGATAAAAACGGCTTTAGCACTCAGATTTCGAAGAGCAAAAAAATACTCTTTCCGAGATGGGGGTATGACAAACATATTTTACGACCTAAAATTAGTAAAATAAATTGGCAAGAATGCGATTAACTTTGAATTCGACAAAAATAAATAGCTGTTTGTAACAAAATGGATTGACATTTTGACGATTCCGAGTTGCAATTTCGTATAAGACAGCAGATTTTTTAGTAAAAGTTGCTCATAATGATAGTCCGAATAACTCTATCGGCTTAGTACAATACATCTTTTCTGAATAAAGCTGTACCGATATAAAAGAGCCAGTAAACGTAAGTTACGTTTAAGTTTATTTACCACAAAAAGTAAGTAAGTTCGTATAGGCCGGATGGCTAGCCCTGGTGTCAGAGTTTTTAGGCCGCCTGAAGGCCTCTGACTTGGCTAAACGGTTAAAACAACCGGGACCTACAATTTAACGTGTCATCCGAGCCACGGTAGCGCTCAGTTTGAAAATGCCACCCGCTATCACCCATCCAAATACTGACCATGCGGAACGTTGCTTAATTTCGGTGATCGCTGACAAACACCTGATCAAAATACGCTACGAGCGCTACACCACCACAAATGCTACTCTCTAACTCGAGCTTAAATTACGGTTTTAACACCGAATCATTATCTAAAACTGTTTGCACTATTGCAAAATCTACAAATACTGCAATGCACGATATTTAAAAAAATATTAGGTTGCTCTGCATCGCATCTCGTAAAAGCAGATATTTACATACAAATAGCATCGCAAACAGCGCGCGGGAACCGGCGCGCGGCGTGGGAAATTGAATTCGGTGTAATGCTACCCTTAGGCCCTTCGCACACGAGGCGTAGGAGTAGTCGTATCGTAATAGCGCGCAGGACGAGAGCAATATGAGCGCGTACATGTTCAAACAAGTCCGCACACGGAGCGGTGCCTCCTACGACACGACTACGCTACGCCTCGTTTGCGGACTTGTTTTGAACATGTATGCGCTCGTATTGCTCTCGCACTGCGCGCGTATTAGGGCAGACGCCCCGGTTGTGGCCATCTTAGTATCATTTGTGGCCACTTTGAATTATAAGAAGTAATAAGATAAGACAATATTTTTAAATAAATTTTCAAACATTTACATTGACACAAACAATATTTATGGTATTACATTGTTTAAAATTATCATTAATGCAATAATTTTGACACCAAATGGCCACAACCGGTACAGTGGCCACAACCGGTACACCCACTACACGATACGACTACGCTACGCCTACGTGTGCGAAGGGGGTTAGTTCGTGGCTGGATTCGGGCGGCACGCCGCAGAGTCCCGTGCCCTAGTAAGACTTTGTAGTTATATAATTGCATTGGCGATATTTCCATCACTCCTATGATTTTATTCTCATTTTGACTGTCCCAGAGCGTTCTTGACAAAAACTCATTTGACGAAAATAGTATGTACTAGCGACGTAGAGGATGTAGACAGACATAGATAACTAGCAAAGTATATTTATATAAAGTTGATTAATGACACTACTAACGTTTAATCTGAATTACAGATACAATTACGTTTACCAATGATTGGTTGTGATGAATTTTTTACAAGCTTTTATTTAGTGTCACCAGTCCCGTTGTCTGTCTGTCGTTCTGTAATCAAATCTTGCAAGTTAAATTTGATCCACTTCCCGGTTGCCGATTGAGCTGAAATTTTGCATACACGTGTAAATCGCGTGACGATGCAATATTATGATGACATGGTGCTGATCTGATGATGGAGCTGGAAGGTAGCCAAAGGAACTTAGCCATGAAACGACACAACCTAATCGAGTTTGGGTTCATTTGATTCGTCTTGGCGAGTACTTGATCAGTAAAAGCTTGTTTTTTTAAATGTATTTTAAATATAATACTTGTTGTATAGAACAGCTTGTTTTTCGCGATTTCAAGGCTGGTTTCATAAAAATAGTTGTTTGTAATGCTAAATAAAAAATGTCATAGCGATAGTTCGAAAAACCTCAACATTTTTAAATTGTTGCCTCCATTTTCCGTTTAAATGCTTGTAGAATCCTCGAGGTAGCCAGTACCTAAGTAAAAGTAAATTAAAGAATTAATTCTAGAAACACCGTTTTCTTAGCGCTCGGAATAAAGAAAGCTTATTCATTACTAAGTTTATTACATTTCTAATTAGAATTCATCTAGAACTCGACGGTGTAGAGTACGTTTTTAGGTTTTGTTGAGGGCCCTGTAACTTCTTATTATTGTTGTTTAGAGTTTATTAACAATAAAGTAGAATAGAATAGAAACGCTTTATTGTTCACACAATCGATAATATATCAATAAAAGAGTAAAAAATAAGTAAAATAGCGCGACAATCGGTGGCCTTATCGCTTAGAGCGATTTCTTCTTTACACATTTTTAACCGACTTCCAAAAAGGAGGAGGTTCTATGTACGTCTGTATGTTTTTTATTTGTGTTTTTTCATCGATAATTTGGTCAATTGTGAACAGACTCGAAAAAATATTTTTTAGTTCGAAAGGGTATCTAAACTACCGAGGTTGTCCTATTTAATTGTTACAGAAATCGGCTGAGCCGTTTTTGAAAAATCATTATTAACGTAAACAATTCGAGCGAAAGTTTCAAATTATGTTCACGATGGAAGGCGGTTTTGTTTCGAAAAATAGTAATAAAATTTGAAATTTCTTCTACGTAGTACGTAGGTTGCCTCACTATAGTTGGTATTATTGTCCGGTGGAAAGCCAGTCATGCTTAAACCAATGTGTGTATAGTGAATTCCTAGACCTAACCAAAGATAAAAATCTGTACCTACATATTTGTTACTTCTCGTCCTCAATCTCGACATGGGCGCTTTACAAATATGTATGCCTTACAAAAACTATTGTATATACATACATAATCTTCGTTCTCTCTTAAATTAAATTTAAAAGTAGCAATTCATCGCAAAACTGCAGCCCTACCAACTTTGAGCTTCGCTTTATTTTATTTAAAAAGAAATTAGCATCGTTTCTAGACTTGTTTGCCAGCTATAAGCGGCGCCGCCTGCCGCGATTACAACCTATAAAAATCTATAAAAAGTTTCGCCATGCAGCCTCCTCCGTAATATCGAGTTCCATTATAAAAAGTTTGTTAAATGAGGCAGCAAATAAGCCCTCCGTTGGGAGAGAGAGATGTGCAAGGGGTTCGCTAGTGCGAGGCTGTCTGCCTGTGTGAGTTTTATCTAGCTAAGATTTTTCATTCTGTACTATACTTACTTTTATCACAACTTTTGAAGTTTGATTTTTTCACAATTGTAAGAGACCATAGATATAAGTGTATGATCTAAATTTCAACTCGATATCTTTACGCGTTCCTGTGTGAACAAAGTGATACTATAAGGGTTCCGTTTGTTCCTTTTGAGGTACAGAACCCCAAAAATGGATAAAGAAGGGAAAGTGCACCGACCGAAGATAAAGATGCTGTTTTAACCAATAAATATGAAAAATTGGAAACGGCCACAAATCACAATCATGTAAAATGTCCAATACTCCTCACGTAGAGCGGTGAGGTAACAGACGCGTTGATCCCGCCTTCAAAGGGCGCAGTTGGAGGCCTTTGTAGCTGATTCTGCAAAGGATTGCTCGTTACTAGGTGAAGGGTGTGACAGCCACTAGGGTTTCTCGTAAAGGTATATTTACGGACTTTGTATTTGTGTGTACAGTTCTTCGCCATTGTGTTTATTTGTGTTTTAGAAATAATAAGTACCTATAAAATTAAATAAATCAATAATTATTTTTTGCTAAAAATGCCATAACCGTCTTCAATCGTGTACAGAATTCAAATAGTTCGCACGGATCAATGTGTCATCGATGTACTCGTAGTAATTTTAACATTATTGTTAATTTTTCAAAAACGGCTCAGCCGATTTCGATAAAATTTAAATCGGACCACCTCTGAAGTATGAACTATCAAACAAAAAAAGAATCACCAAAACCTGTGGCCTAACCATGTAATTCCCGAGCTCGGTGGATCGGTTTCCCGAGCTTAGGCTTCGGCTTCCCGCAAGCAGATTTCTGAGGTCATTCACCCCCTTTTCAGTTTCAACTGCCGATGCTCACCGTTGTCGCCTCTCAAACCGGATGAATGAACAAAACTGCGTGTTTTGGTTTAAAATCGGTACCATCTATCTCCCGGTGACAGATGAAAGCGGATCTAAACGTCAAATGAAGCCGGACTCTGTCTCCTCGCCGTAAACAGAGTTTTGCATAGAAGTCCTCGTGAATAAATATTATTTATTTAAGTTAGACTCCATACGTGAGGAGATATTTGGACAAATATTAAACATCCTGAAGTAAATGTTAATACAGATGTACAATTACATGATAAAATCACCTGTGGTTATAGTTATAGACGCGACAAAGTTACTTGCGTATTTCAGTGAATAACTAAGTTAAAGTGAGAGTGGACAGGACAAATATCACGTTAAACACTATAACTGATGAAGCCGTAAAGTTCACGAATGGAAACCACGTACCGACAAGTCAAGTAAGTAACACTTCAAACAACAAGGTCAACAGCAATGATTTTTTGTAAAAATGTCTACAACAGGGACAAGTCGAATGCAAGCCATTTCCAATCCATATTGCTCGAAATCTGTATGCATATTTCCAGTATCTAGTTAAAATTTTAAGCCTGAATGATATAGGCACATATATACTTTTAATGGTTAATGACAAACATCTTAAGTTTTTATCATAAAAATTGAGGCTTACTACTCATAACCTTGATCTCTCTTCAATAGCTGTTTCTAGGTGCCTGAGGGATATGTTGTAGAGATGCTTTTAACTACCCTAGCATTCAAAGAAAGTTCATTGTCTTTTGATGGAACCAAAGTCTTACTTCGTAAGCTCTAGTCTAAATTATGGCTAAAAATATTTGGTAAATTGCCATACACTTTGATACAGATATTATATCAATATAGTACTTTATCTACCTACTATTCAAGAAGATACTTAGGCATATAATAAATGTATATTTCAGAGAAACTATGAATTGAAAAACAACGCACGATAGCTATTAAGATTTAGGTAGACAAAAATACTATTTTCCTGATTTCAATTTTTCATGTTTTATATTGTTGTTAGTCCTCTGTTATGTATGTAGCGTTTAAACTTTGTTTATAATGTAGCATAGGTAGTACCTATTGGATTTCTTTTAAGCTATAAGGTTATATTTTACTATTAATAATAAATTGAATGATGTATTTTAAAACTTAAAAAATTGTTGCAGATTCATGGAAAAATATGGCATTCAGTAAACAATGTACCTACCCGATTCGTTTTAGATTTGAGATGCTTAGCTGCTTGTTGATGTACTTTGAGAACCAAAACTATAACTCCAACGTCTGGAAATAATTTCCAATAAGACAAACAGGTAATGGAGACTATGAATGTTATAAGCCCACTTTCAGGCGATAAAATTGCTTTATATTTTGTACAATAATTTGAACATAAAGTCAAGCCCTAAAGTACAAGTTATTGTACAAAAAATAGTATGTTGTCTAAGCTTGGGCCGAAAGAGTAACATAATTATATTATTTACCAAATTGTGTACTGAGGGTCTTAGGAGGTATCAGAAGTATGTCGGTTTCTGAATAAGTAATAAAGTAAGTAGTATTAATTGAGAAGCTGATAAAGAAATCGTATATGTTACATGTACAGCCGTGGCGGTCGAGAGGTAGGTACTAACATCCGCCTTACAATCGTGAGGTCATGGGTTCAAATCCTGGCCCATACCAATGAGTTCCTTGGAATTTGTATACAGAATTTTACACCACTGGCTTTTTGGTGAAGGAAAACATTGTGAGGCAACCTGCATACATCCGTAGAAGAAATTTGATGACATATGTGAATCTACCAACCCACACTGGGCCAGCATGGTGGATATGCCCCAATCACCCTTTGTGGATAGGCCCACGTCCTGCCCGGGTAGCACGGCAAAGGGAAAAAAACCATTTTATCCACTCTTAATGTCAGATGTCATTGTCAATCCATACTTTATTTCCTCTTCGAGGGGATATAATGGTGGAAAGACTATTAGTCCCTTTGCCATGCTTCCCGTGCAGCAGTAGACTTACTAAGTACTTACATACAGTACAATTCAATAATTTACATTTCAGGTGATCCTGCCTGTGTTCAGAGCCCTTGGTTGATGATTGATGACAGCAATTCTCAACGCAGATCGCAAAGCCAGGGTCGCCAGAAGATGACTAGACATATTACCTACATATTAATTTATTGTGGTATCATGCCTATATCCATTTAATAAAATATTGCTAAAAGTAATGAGTGTATAATTTAGAACCTATTCATAGTATTAACTATGAAAAATCCTCTGTTCCATGGCAACCTACGTGAAACCGGTTCGTCGCCACTAGTACGATAATCAGTTCCATGATGGAACTACTCTTAGAAATTTACAACACTAGTTCCATTTGAAATGGATCTCGAAGTAATGGAACTAGTGTTAATTTCGAGTTTACACTAGTACCATTCACAGTTCCATGATGGAACTACCCACTGATTATGATTTTTAACCCCAGCACCATCCATATAGTTAAATGGAGAAACAGACAATTTTGCAGCTTTTTTAAACCATGATTTGTTATATGAACCAAGCTCCGCTTACAAATCCTAGGAGCATGTTCTTTGCCCTACGCAACTTCTTGGCAGGCTTCTTTTATTTGAAAATCTATGATATTTTGAGTTTGGTATGGCTCACAATTTTTCTTGTATAGTTTTTGTTTTATAATAATTGTTTGGTCCTGAAAGAAAACATAAAACGAAACAAGCACATGTAAAGTAACATTAATTAAACAATCTTTAAAGAAAGATGCCTTGTTGTATTACTATAAATCAAACGCAAATGATTTATGGTAGCTTATCGAATCAAATACTACAGATCCTGCTCATAACAAATTTAAAGAAAGCTTTAAAATATTTTTTTAAATAAATACCCAAGGCAAATTGTGAGCCACGCCAAACTCAAACCTTCATAGATTTAGATTAGATTTAGCTGCACAAATGTATGTTCCTCCATTTAACTACATAAATGTAGATGATACTAGTATTCAAAATCATTATCAGTAGGCAATAGGTAGTTCCATCATGGAACTGTGAACGGTACTGGTATAAACTCAAAATTAACACTCGTTCTATTATTTCGAGTTCCATTTTTTGAAACTAGTGGCGACGAACCGTGAAACGGTTTTCCCTCCCGTTCAATGAAAGATATAGTGTGCTGAGTATGTTTTAATTATTTTGTATTCACAATCACATTTGTATACGATACGATAGTTTAAACTAGGTTCATAATTTTGTTTATCATTACATTTTCGGGTTAATTACTCAAAATCGTAATGCGGCTATAATGGTGCTACTATTATCGCTGAGCGGCGCGCGAGAGGAAACGGTAAACACGTGCAGTAAACGGAGGCTGGCGGTAGGCAGACCCACGTGCGCTGAACATAGCATAACAACGTAGCGGGTGGAAACCGGTGAAGGCAGAGAGACGCGCGCGCTGGAGTGGCGCGCAGCAGGCAGCGGGACGCGCGCTCAGTGGGTGTGGAAACCGGTGAAGGCAGCAGGCAGCAGCAAGCGCCCTAAATGGCGCGCGTAGCGGGTGGAAACCGGTGAAGGCAGCGAAACGCGCGCGCTGGAGTGGCGCTTAGCAGGCTGCACGACGCGCGCTAAGTGGCGCGTGTAGCGGGCGGAAATCGGTGACGGCAAAGATATACGCGCGCTGGAGTGGCGCGCAGCAGGCCGCGCGCGCTGAAGCGGCGTGCAACAGGCAGCGGGACGCGCTGAGCGGCGCGCACAGCGGGACGCGCCGAGTGACGCACGCAGCTGGTGACATCGGTGAGGGCAGAGAGACGCGCGCGCCGGAGTGGCTGCAGGACGCGCGCTAAGAGCCGCGCAAGGCGTGTGGTAGCCGGTGAAGGCAGGGAGACGCGCGCTGGAGTGGCGAGCAGCAGGTAGCGGGACGCGCGCTAAGCGGCACGCGTAGCGGGCGGAAATCGGTGACGGCAGAGACACGCGCGCTGGAGTGGCGCGCAGCAGGCCGCGCGCTTGAGTGGCGCGCAGCAGGCAGCGGGGACGCGCGCTCAGCGACGCGCGCACGCAGCGGGTGGAATCCGGTGTCGGCAGAGAGACACGCGCGCTGGAGTGGCGCGCAGCAGGCCGCGCGCGCTGAAGCGGCGTGCAACAGGCAGCGGGACGTGCTGAGCGGCGCGCACAGAAGGACGCGCTGAGCGGCGCGTACAGTAGGACGCGCCGAGTGACGCACGCAGCTGGTGACATCGGTGAGGGCAGAGAGACGCGCGCGCTGGAGTGGCGCGCAGCAGGCCGCGCGCGCTGTAGTGGCGCGCAGCAGGCAGCGGGGACGCGCGCTCAGCGACGCACGCACGCAGCAGGTGGAATCCGGTGTCGGCAGAGAGACACGCGCGCAGCAGGCCGCGCGCGCTGAAGCGGCGTGCAACAGGCAGCGGGACGCGCTGAGCGGCGCGCACAGAAGGACGCGCTGAGCGGCGCGTACAGCGGGACGCGCCGAGTGACGCACGCAGCTGGTGACATCGGTGAGGGCAGAGAGACGCGCGCGCTGGAGTGGCGCGCAGCAGGCCGCGCGCGCTGTAGTGGCGCGCAGCAGGCAGCGGGGACGCGCGCTCAGCGACGCACGCACGCAGCAGGTGGAATCCGGTGTCGGCAGAGAGACACGCGCGCTGGAGTGGCGCGCAGCAGGCCGCGCGCGCTGAAGCGGCGTGCAACAGGCAGCGGGACGTGCTGAGCGGCGCGCACAGAAGGACGCGCTGAGCGGCGCGTACAGTAGGACGCGCCGAGTGACGCACGCAGCTGGTGACATCGGTGAGGGCAGAGAGACGCGCGCGCTGGAGTGGCGCGCAGCAGGCAGCGGGACGCGCGCTCAGTGAGTGTGGAAACCGGTGAAGGCAGCAGGCAGCAACAAGCGCCCTAAATGGCGCGCGTAGCGGGCGGAAACCGGTGAAGGCAGCGAAACGCGCGCGCTGGAGTGGCGCGCAGCAGGCTGCACGACGGTGGCGCGCGTAGCGAGCGGAAACCGGTGTAGGCAGCGAGAAGCGCGCACTGGAGTGGCTGCAGGACGCGCGCTAAGAGCCGCGCAAGGCGTGTGGTAGCCGGTGAAGGCAGGGAGACGCGCGCTGGCTTGGCGAGCAGCAGGTAGCGGGACGCGCGCTAAGCGGCACGCGTAGCGGGTGGAAATCGGTGACGGCAGAGACACGCGCGCTGGAGTGGCGCGCAGCAGGCCGCGCGCGCTGTAGTGGCGCGCAGCAGGCAGCGGGGACGCGCGCTCAGCGACGCGCGCACGCAGCAGGTGGAATCCGGTGTCGGCAGAGAAACACGCGCGCTGGAGTGGCGCGCAGCAGGCCGCGCGCGCTGAAGCGGCGTGCAACAGGCAGCGGGACGCGCTGAGCGGCGCGCACAGAAGGACGCACTGAGCGGCGCGTACAGCGGGACGCGCCGAGTGACGCACGCAGCTGGTGACATCGGTGAGGGCAGAGAGACGCGCGCGCTGGAGTGGCGCGCAGCAGGCAGCGGGACGCGCGCTCAGTGAGTGTGGAAACCGGTGAAGGCAGCAGGCAGCAACAAGCGCCCTAAATGGCGCGCGTAGCGGGCGGAAACCGGTGAATGCAGCGAAACGCGCGCGCTGGAGTGGCGCGCAGCAGGCTGCACGACGGTGAAGGCAGCGAAAAGCGCGCGCTGGAGTGGCGAGCAGCAGGTAGCGGGACGCGCGCTAAGCGGCGCGCGTAGCGGGTGGAATCCGGTGACGGCAGAGAGACACGCGCGCTGGAGTGGCGCGCAGCAGGCCGCGCGCGCTGAAGCGGCGTGCAACAGGCAGCGGGACGTGCTGAGCGGCGCGCACAGAAGGACGCGCTGAGCGGCGCGCACAGCGGGACGCGCCGAGTGACGCACGCAGCTGGTGACATCGGTGAGGGCAGAGAGACGCGCGCGCTGGAGTGGCGCGCAGCAGGCTGCACGACGGTGGCGCGCGTAGCGAGCGGAAACCGGTGTAGGCAGCGAGAAGCGCGCACTGGAGTGGCTGCAGGACGCGCGCTAAGAGCCGCGCAAGGCGTGTGGTAACCGGTGAAGGCAGGGAGACGCGCGCTGGAGTGGCGAGCAGCAGGTAGCGGGACGCGCGCTAAGCGGCACGCGTAGCGGGTGGAAATCGGTGACGGCAGAGACACGCGCGCTGGAGTGGCGCGCAGCAGGCCGCGCGCGCTGGAGTGGCGCGCAGCAGGCAGCGGGGACGCGCGCTCAGCGACGCGCGCACGCAGCAGGTGGAATCCGGTGTCGGCAGAGAGACACGCGCGCTGGAGTGGCGCGCAGCAGGCCGCGCGCGCTGAAGCGGCGTGCAACAGGCAGCGGGACGCGCTGAGCGGCGCGCACAGAAGGACGCGCTGAGCGGCGCGCACAGCGGGACGCGCCGAGTGACGCACGCAGCTGGTGACATCGGTGAGGGCAGAGAGACGCGCGCACTGGAGTGGCGCGCAGCAGGCAGCGGGGATGCGCGCTCAGCGACGCGCGCACGCAGCGGGTGGAATCCGGTGTCGGCAGAAAGACGCGAGCGCTGGAGTGGCGCGCAGCAGGCAGCGGGGATGCGCGCTCAGCGACGCGCGCACGCAGCGGGTGGAATCCGGTGTCGGCAGAAAGACGCGAGCGCTGGAGTGGCGCGCAGCAGGCAGCGGGGATGCGCGCTCAGCGACGCGCGCACGCAGCGGGTGGAATCCGGTGTCGGCAGAAAGACGTGAGCGCTGGAGTGGCGCATAACAGGCAGACGGACAGTTCATTGGCTGTTCTCTCAGGCAGATGGACAGTCATTAGCCGTTTCCTCTTGTCACGTAATTACAACCACTTCGGAGCTGAAAATAAGAAATAAGTATCTTCATTTTATTTTTGTTCAATGTTCTTCATTCATATATAAAATTGGTAAAAAAAATTTTTAAATTAAACGATTTTATGTAATAAAAGCCTAAAATAATAACTCTAAAATAAAATCGTGGAGCCTTCGCCTGGAAGATTTCATTATGTACATTGCGCCCCACGATTTCATTTTAGTTATTGTTATTAGCTTTAAGTACATAAAATAGTTTAATTAAAAAAAGTTTTTTACCAATTTTATTTTTGTGTTTCTATTTTATTTTGTTATAAAAACTTTTGTTCTACATAAAAAGCCCTTTCATTTGATACCCATATTGAGGGAGTTGTGTCATATGGTCATCTTATTATTATGTCAATACTGGATACAAAATATTGTATTGCCATCAAAACTAAAACTGTATATCAAATATCATATCAATCTGTCAATGGAAAGGGGATCGAATTTCTATTACTACATTTCACCCAAAAACGGGCAAGTGAAGTTAAATAAAACAGTTTTAAAAGTTACCTACAACCGTCGTTAGCACAAAAAATAATACTTTGTCCTAATATCCACCAGTGATATCTATTGGGAATAAACCATGTTCAATGTTCGGCACGGTCAGTCTTTGAATGGGTGATTGCGGGTGGCACTTACAACTAAGCACTATCTTGGCTCGGATGACACATTAAATTGTAGGCTCTGGTGATATTACCTATTTAGCCATGTCAAGGGCCTTCAGGTGGCTTAACAACTCTGACACTAGGGCTAGCCACCCGGCCTATACTTACTTATAAACACAGCTTATTCTATGTCTTGGACAAGTCGCTGCTAGACATCAATCCGAGGCACATTTAGATATCACCAATAATATTGGGTTTGGAAAACAGCTCTTCTATTTCTTAGTTTTTAGGGTTCCGTACCCAAAAGGTAAAAATGGGACCCTATTACTAAGACTCCGCTGTCCATCTGTCAGTCTATCATCAGGCTGTATCTCATAAACCGTTGTAGCTAGAAAGCTGAAATTTTCGCAGATGATGCATTTCTGTTGCAGCTATTACAACAAATACTAAAAACAGAATAAAACTAATATTTAAGGGGGCTCCCATACAACAAACCTCAATTTTTAAACATTTTTCGCTCGATATTAATAAGGGTAACAGGTAGATGCTTGAAATATTCACAGAATGTTTAGTTGTATATATAATTCAATAATAAATAATTTACTTAATTTTGTGTATTTAAGGGAGGCTCCCATACAGTACGGAACATTGCATGCGCGAGTCCTACTCGTACTTAGCCGATTATTGAAAATCGTCTGACTACTGTCTTTGCGCCAGGTAAGCCTATACGAACTTACTAATTTGTTCTTCTTCGTTGGCTGTTTCTCCAAACATATTAGGGCATGCAGTGATTCCCAAAGTTGTCTGGGCTACAGCCCATCTAATACAAGTTTACATACAATTGAAACATACAATTTTTTGCCATTATTAATGATTCATCGATTAATTATTGATGTTTCTATTTTTCGATTTCATACCGATTGTATTTGTTGAAATGTTAAACCTAAGAACATGTTTGACGACAAAAGTTATCTTAATAGTTAGGGATCTGTGGTGTAGATGAAATATCGTTTATTGTTCCAAACTAAGTATGTACATGAAGAGGTTATAAGTACCTATAATAAAAAGTAAGTTAATGCGTATAGGCCGAGGCTAGCCCTGGTGTCAGAGTTTTTAGGCCGCCTGAAGACTCTGACATGGCTAAGCGGTTAGAAAAAACGGTTTTAACAACGAGAAAGTTGTGTGATACATACCTTTCTAATTTGTTGAGGTTTTCGTCATCACTCATAATCACCTTCTCTCTGAAGTTTTTCAAGTTGCATAACACTGTTTTTAGCTATAATTCATCACAACAACTTAATCTTAACATTCTTAACAAATTAACACAAACTAAAGGATACCACGTATTAAATTATGTAATCGTTTCATCATAATTATTTTATTTTGTTTTGAATTTGCTGGCTGACTGCCAGGTCGAACTTTACATTCTCCCTAAATATTAACAAAAAAATATTTCTCCCTAAAATTACAGTTCCTAAAAAAATAATTCAAATTAGTTTAAGTATAAGAATAAACAATTTGTGGCTAATTATATTATGAGCATTGAAAGGGTTATGAAAATTGTGATAAAATCAATTTGATTTCGCTTATATCTCACTCGTGTCATATTACCATTCGGCATATTACCTATGTGCTCACCACATTTCTGTAGTACCGCATATTCAATGTATTTCTGTAAGTATCCAATATGTATCAAAGCCTACTCAATACCTTAACTTAGATGAAGTTTTATTTGATAATTTTTATATGTCGTAGTTACGAATTAAAGTAGGGACAAGATAATAGGTCACTTTTGACATTTCATTTTATGCAAAGAAAAATATACCTTGTACTAAAGGAATAAAACTCCAAGCCGTATTCGAGAACACTTATCGGTCGTCGTCAATATTGTTTTCATGAGTTTTATTCCTTTAGTGTAAGGTATATTTTTCTTTGCATTCATGAACTGTCAAAAGTGACCTATTAAAATGACTCCACTATAAATAGCGTGAATTTAATTTAACGGATAGACCAACGGACGCACACAACGATCTTATATGGGTTTCTCGTTTTAAGTTGTTTGGTTTTGTAATTTGTAGTTTTACGGTAGTGACACGGGTAATTTTTTTTGCTGTTCTAACAACTTTCAACTGCAGTAGTGAGAAGAGTCATTCATTTACTGTTCTTACTACTGGTAGTAAGATTGGTAGTAACACTGGCAACAAACGGTAGTGATAATTATAATGTACCTAGTAAATCAACTTTACATGATCAGTAGCATTCAAAAAATAACTTTTACAGTATATCCAAAGATGAGAAGTATAAATGTACATATTTCACTACAAAATCGGGACGCTTTGCATTGCTAGCAACACATAACTCTAAGACACATTTTACGTTCCGTTTTGTTTTTATCTTCATTTTTTAAATATATCTTGTTAGCTATGTTTACTCGTTTCTATTGTGTTTAAATATAAAAATACTCTTGAAATTACTATTGTCATACATTTTACCTAGTAAATGTGTTGTACCAAGGCAAATGATAAGTCTGCATCGAGTTGCATCAAGTTTTAAAAACGGAACGCAGGAAAGACCGATTCAGGGCTCCATTGCCTTCAATTTTGATAGTTCGTTCGAAATCCATGCTCACCGTAAAAGTTACATAGTACCAAAGCTTCAGCGGTGGAATACCACCCACCGAGCTTAGAATTGATACCGATCCACCGAGCTCAGGAATTACATGGTAAGGCAGCTGTTCGTAATTGGTGGTATAATCGCGTAAGCGTAACTTACATACAAAAAAAACAATCGAATTGTTCCTTCTCGAACCCTTCTTTTTTGAAGTCGGTCAATAACAACGCTTTGCACTTCATAGCCCTGCAGACACTAGGATTGCCTGTGTCGGAGATGCCATGGAACACACATAGACACAACTAACGCCAAACCCAGAACAAATATTTAAATTCATCTCCAATACAACTCTCGCCTAGAGATCGAACCCGAGTTTCTCTGCACAGACGGCAGAGGAAGCCGGAAGGGTCTTAATGTTATGAAATATTGAAAATTTCATTTGATTGATGTCCCATATTCCAGTGTCAAGTAAGCACATGTTCCGCTTGATACAAATGCGCGCAGTCAAGTGACGAAATCTTCATACATCGTGTTGCATTCATTCCAAGCTTTCATCCCCGCGTATTTATAAAGGTACAATGCGAACGTGACATCTCTTTTTTATATTTAAATTAATGATCCACAGACTCCAGGGTCTGTGTCCTTTGATCTAAGTTACAATTGAAAGAATGCGACTTTACAATAGAGATGGGTTAGTTTAAATCTTAGTCTAAGTTAGTAGTTTCAGTGCATTGCGTGAATCGTGACATCTTGAGAATGTGACGTTTTACGATATTCTTACATTTTGAGAGCGCGTCATTGTGCCCGATTTTAATAATTTATGGCAAGATTGTTTAGTTATCTTAATCCCAATAACATTTGCGAGTATAAACAAAATCGGTCAAGAGCAAGTCGAGGCTTATAAAGATTCAGTTAAACAGATGCGAGATCTACTGTTTCCAAAACTACTAGTTATAGTAATTAACAACTTTTACGATTGGATCAACCGGAAATCAGCTATGCCTTACAAAAAATTCTTCCTATCTTCGACAAAACGTATGTAACAGCAGATTTTTCTATTTTAGTAGCTTACTAGCGACCCGCCCCGGCTTCGCACAGGTGCATTATACCTATAAACCTTCCTCTTGAATCACTCTATTAAAAAAAACCGCATCAAAATCCGTCGCGTAGTTTTAACGATATAGGCATACATACGAGTATATAGGGACATTGTTTTATACTATTTAGTGATCTATTGATGTTAAACTGTAACATGCCACCAGAATAACATAATTGGAGAGCTTAAGCTTCAATGGAACTTAAACCTAACCTGCCGGCGAAGCGAAAGCTCCAACTTTTCAGTAACTTTCTTCAAGTTAACCCGACCTAAACTTGTTGGGTCTCGTAACTTATGTACCTAACTATTATTTAATGTGTGCCAAACGTCTGAAAGGCAATATGCTTTAGATTCTGGACCATTGCCAACGTGGGTTGAAACTCGGTTGGGTTGTTGAAACCTCTTCTCGATAAGTGCTAGACGTATTTTTGAGTTGCGATGTTAAGAGTTCCGTAAGCATTGTATGGCAGGTGTTGAAAGTGAATAAATGATAATTATTTTTTGCAAAAAAATAGCATGATCGACTTCAACCGTGTACAGAATTCGCAATATTCCGCTCGGATCGATGTAACATTTTTCACATTATTGTTGATTTATCAAAAATGGCTCAGTCGATTTCGATAAAATTTAAATGGGACCAATTTCGAAGTATACACTTTCCAATAAAAAAAAGAATTATCAAAATCGGATAACTACGTGAAAAGTTATGCGTGGTTATACATAAAAAAAAAAACTATACGCGTCGAATTGAGTAAGTAGCTTTCTCCGTTTCGTCAGTCAAAAATGTAAAATAAAAGTAAGTTGATTTGTGTGTCTGTACCTTACAACAAAATTAAAAGGTTACATTTTTGCGTCAAGACACGTAAATATAAGAGGTTGCATATAAAGTTATTCCTTAGTACGTAAATTCGTCTCGCGCTTAGCCCGATTTATTCAGTTATCAATTATTTCCCGTGGGAATTTACTCTAATTTCAATTTAAAAAAAAAAACAAGACATGACAAGAATGATGAGATCAGAGTGTCTATCCTGAAGAATACTAGGCAAAAATTGTGGTGTATCAATTTTTATTGATAGTGATGCTCTCTTAAGTACCTTCTGAATAGGCAAGTTTATAACTATCCAGGGACGTAGCTACCGACGTATCAGCCGTATCAATGATGCGCGGCCCCCAGGCTACAGGGCCCGTGTGACGTAAGCACTAACGTGTGTAAGCAATTTTAGTAAAATGTTAACCACAATTTAAGAAATCTCGTGCTTCCCGAAAAAAAAACGTATAAAAAACTGTAGGTAATACGTGCTTGCAAAGTTTTCACTTCAAAAATGATAAAAGTTAAAATAAGCAATACTTTAACCAAGTAGCGTGCGCCCAAAAGTTGCCGAATTCCTAAATCGGTTATTGCGGGATTTTCCCGCTTTAAAACAAGCATTTTTGTTCCTTTTGTGAGAAACTTACTCATCATTTGGGCCCTCAACTAATTTTGATACTAGAGCCTCTCCATCGCACGCTACGTCACTGACTCTATCATATAAAAACGTATAATATGTGTATGGGATCAAAAGATATCGCGTAACAAGTACTTAATCTAAAAACCTCTTTCTCGAAAGTAGATAGAAAGCTGAACAAAACCAACATAAAACGTTCCCAGATGGCCCCGAGTAGGTGCAAAGCTTCACATGGAGATAAATGCCAATTATCGTTCCGGGAAACTTGGAGATTTTTCCAGAAGTTTCTGGGAAAGTATCGAAGACGTGTTTACTGTTTACTCAACGCGGGGTGTTGTTGATAAATATTACGCGGGTATTTATTCGCTTTCAATCCGCTCGTGTGAATCGCACCCGACTTGTAAACATTTGTTTTTATCATGGGTTTTATGTGCGGGGATTTGGTTTGATTGGAAACGATTTTCCGTAAATGGATTTTTCGTAGGTGGAAAATTGGAAAGTTTTTTTAATTATAGGCTTTATTAGGTTTTTTATAATGGCTGGGCGAAATACTTCATGTGCTCTAGGATGTTATTGTACTTATCTTCATGATAGTACCTAAGTTCGACCGTGCTTTTCTTTTACGAGCTTACTAAAATTGTCAAACAAAGAAAGTTGCACTCCAGGAGTGCCGGCAGAAGTGAAAACTTTAACATCAACGTTGTGCATTTTTTAATTATTTTGGAATGGTTAAGGCCGCTCATTTTATGTTAAATTTATTATTTTTCTATATTATTTTGGGAGAAGCCTTTGGCACCCGAAACACAGTTTTATACTAGTTCGGTGTTAATGGATTCATAAATTTGAGATAATGTTATCAGTTGAATAAAATAAATAAATTGCTACTTAGTGGCATGTGTGTCAAAGTGTTACTAGTAATAAGCATGCTCCCTGCTGCGCGGGTGGAAGGGAGGTTGCTTATTAGCATGCTACTTGCTGTTATCGATCTAGAGTTGTCTGATATCCTTCTCAGAACCTTTTCACTAGATATCTGGATCGTAGAGTAGAACCTTCATACATTTACCAAGTCTCGTGGTTAGCAAGTGTGCAAACAACTCCTACGTGTGAATACGAATAGAACTTCCAACTTGGACGCCCAAATAGGATTCATTAAGAAACTTTGGAGGAGCAACCGGTTTTAATTAGTCGAATTGAAGCTTACAATGGTACCAATTTGAGGAATCAGTGGTTCATCAGCGCGTCTCAGGAGAGAGAATGTATCTTATAGACCATTCAATGCGGTAGGGTTATCGTGTTTATACTTCGGTAATTTTGTATTGAATCTCTGCGGGTTGCAAAACTTTTTAGGGATCCGTACCCAAAGGGAAAAACGGGACCCTATTACTAAGACTTCGCTGTCCGTCTGTCTCCAGGCTGTATCTCATGAACCGTCATAGCTAGAAGCTGAAATTTTCACAGATTTCGTATTTGTGTTGCTGCTATAACAAAAAATACTAAAAACAGAATAAAATTAATAATTTCGTCCCATACCACAAACCTGATTTTTAGCCGGTTTTCGCTCTATATTAATAATGGTAACAGGTAGATACTTGAAATTCACAGAATATTTAGTTGTATATTCAATTCAATGATAAATAATTCAAATAAGATAAATATTTAAGGGGGGCTCCCATACAGTACGGAATCCTTCGTGCGCGAGTCCTACTCGTACTTGGCCGATTGTTAGATCATGATTTTTACTAAATATACTACAGGTTTCTTCCTTTAAGGTTCCGTAACCAAACGATAAAAACGCGACCCTATAAGTAATAAGGTATAGTAAATTTATTTGTCTATACGCGTCTTACCAGTCAGCAAAAACGCCGTCGGCAACGCTACCCGCTTCACGTCTGTTTTGTCTTTACATTTAACTTTTCTTTGTATATTTTTACGACAATACTAAAAGCAAAATTTCATAAACTTTGCTTATAATCTTCAATGTTGGACATCTCGGATCATAGACGTGAAAGCTTAAAATATCCGCTTACGTTGAGATTTTAGATATGTAGACAAGAGGATAGAAAGCGATACATTGTTCAAATCTTTTATTTTATACTATAGGGAAACTAATGATATTCTTTAATTTGGTCTCGTGTACCTTATTTTCTTTCGCGATTTCAGTAAAGTTAGTCATAAAGATGATTATAATGATGTTCTGGAATATCTCCGTCGTCTATACGAGTATTTACAGCCTATATAGATTTTTCAGGTTAATAAGTGTTCTGTATTACCTTCTAAATGTCAATGACACGGCACGAAAGCGCAAATCCGCTTATGGCTGCCCGCTTACGCTGAGGCTCTGTGTCTGTCCTCAGATTAACTCTCAGGCCCTTATCGGCTAAGTGCGGTAGCGTTGGACTTCGCGTTTTATCCTACTCGCGCTATTGCGTGTTAATTGTTTGTAAATGTGTTCCGTAGCAGCGATATAGGGAAACGTCTATACTGACCGTATAAAATGCGACCACAAAACGATACCTTATTTGATACAGCTCCGCATTTATTTTAATTTAAATTTCTTTACCTGCGTTACGTACACTCATACACTGACTAGTACAAACTAGTACAGCACATAATTGCCAATAGTACAAAGATCGGAGGGAAGCCTTTGCCCAACAGTGGAACACACCATCGATTTGGCATATATTTTTTGATGTGAAAACTGCTTTAGCGGCTTTAGGATGGGAAAATGTTAAACTCGCGTCAGGATACGTGACCTGATTGAAAATTCGTAAGACAAGTTTTCAAGGAGGGAAGCAAGTTTTCATTTCTGCCGGCACTCCCGGAGTGCAACCCGTTGTTTTTTTTATGAACACAACTGACTAACAACAACGATTTGCACCTTGTTATTGAGCAGAACGAAGCGCGAAGACTAACATTAAAGCACTTATGCAATAACGACCGGCTCCGTCCGTCGCCGCGTCGGTACCATAAAACCAATGATTCACTTTATGAGCCTGGTTTACGGATAGATTTGCGGATTCCCATGTTTTCATTCCGTGTCCCATGTTCATAATACATACTCTTTATTGTTCACAAGACAAGTTGTGTAAGATTTTCAGAGCAGTGGTCCTCAACTGATTGATTTGAAATTTAAGTTCATTGGAACGGAGAGTTAATATCAACGCCATCGCACTTAGCCAATAAAGACTGGCTCCATCCGCCGGCGCCATAAACCAGATGATTTGCTTTATGAGCCTAGTTTACGGATAGATTCGCGGATTCCCGCGTGCAGCTATTCAAGTGTTTTGCTCGAGCTTGTTGCTTCTCTTTATGAGTCCGTTGTGGGGAACATTAAAACATAGGTACCTACTTTTTATTATGTACAAGTTAGGCCTTTGATTACATATTTACCTTTAGAGTTAGTTTTCGTTTTACTAAAGTTCCATCCAAAGAATAAAGAGGAGGCTACCGAGCAGTCTTCAGCAGCTTCTTTGCAGGCTGATGATTATTCGAAACAAAAAAGCAGATTCAGGATTCACATATTGTATAGGCCGCGCCACACAAGTTGGCGGATGTGAAGTTAGCTACAAACTGCACAATAGCCAATCAACGTGCGGCTTTATGTGAGCTTCAGTCAGGATTGGATATTGCGCAGCTTGTAGCTAACTTCACATCCGCCAACTTGTGTGGCGCGGCCTATGCGTCATAGAATTTCTTCTACGGACGTATGCCGGTTGCCTCACGATGAAGACCCTGCATTGTTACTTAATTTCGTGTGCTTTAATAATAATTAAGTACATTTCTTTGCACGAGCAAAGTTGAAGTTTTGTTTTGTGTAATGTTTGATTTTTTTAGGGTTCCGTACCTCAAAAGGAAAAAACGGAACCCTTATAGGATCACTTTGTTGTCCGTCTGTCCGTCTGTCAAGACCCTTTTTCTCAGGAACGCGTGGAGGTATGAAGCTGAAATTTATATCAATTACTCAGGTCTACTGTCCCTTGAAGCTGTGAAAAAATCAAACTTCTAAGCCAACGCAATCAAAAGATACAGCCGTTTATGCCGCAAATTTTCGACACTTGCAAGTACTCGCAAGGGAATCAAAACCTAAAGGGTACTTCCAGTCGACCTAGAATCTTGAAATTTGGCATGAAGCAACGTTTTATAGCACACATAAAGGAAAAATTCCGAAAACCTTAAATTTTTAGTTACATTACAAAATATATATTTTTTAATAAATATAAACTTATTACTTTTTTTGTCGTAATGAACGAACTTTGTAAACCTTGCAGGTTTGTACGGAACCCTCGGTGCGCGAGTCCGACTCGCACTTGGCCGGTTTTTTTTAGATTATTATGGTAATAAATAAATGTATAATTATCATTTAAGACATTGACTTGAATCTTTTAAATTTGATACCAATAAATTAATATGAATACATATGTAAAAGTTCATCTCGAAAATAATATGAGTATAGCGAAACGTTTTACATAAAACTACAACATTTTTTTCTAATTTACAGACGATCAGAAAAGATTCGACTAGATTACAATATTTTTTTGTAAAAATCGAAGTTAAAAAAAAGTTATTTCATTCCAAAGACGTTTTACGACAGAAGTATCAAATATCAATCCGAAATCATTAGATACATTGTTAAAAATACAATAAGTATACAGTGAGCAAAATAAACTTCTGTATTCACTGGGAGCTGCCTCTCAGCCAGGGACTGTGATGAACTTTAACATTTCAACATCTTCCCACGCTTCAGCCACCAGAGACTGAATGCGGTACTATAATACGATAGGTTAAGATACGGTGCCGGTTGTTGACTGAATTGGGCGTTACTTTGCGGAACTTCATCTTCCAATCGAATGTATTGAACAAATATCTGGTGTGTTTCCGCTCTATACACACATAACAGAGCGGAAATACACTAGATATCTGTTCAAAAAAGGTATGGTACTGGTTTTGTAACGATAGATTGATATCGGTTACAGGTTACGTTACTGTTCTTTTGGGAGTGTCATAATCGCTAATCATTTCCATAAGGAATATGAACTTCTCTATTCATCGTGACGAACTTTAACATTTCAACGTCTTCCCACGCTTCAGCCACCAGGGACTGAATGCGGTTACGGTATTGCATTACGAGTTATGATAGCGGTATATAATAACGGTACTGCTTTTTGCAGCGATAGAGCGATATCGGTTAAAGAATACGTTACCATTTTTTTCTCAGCGATAGAATTGCAAATCGTTTCAATAAGCAACATAGACTTCTCTATTCAGTGGAAGCTGCCTCCCTCAGCCAGAGGCTGATATTAACTTAAATATTTTAACGTCTTCCCACGCTTCAGCCACCAGGAACTGAATGCGGCTACGGTACTGTATTACGGTAGGTTATGATACCAGTATAAAATAACGGTACCGCTGTTTGTCGGTTAAAAGTTAGGTTATATATTTGACAGCGTTGTAATTGCTAATCATATCAATAAGCCAAATTTCCTGAAAGTTGATAAGCAATAACGATATCGTTATTTTCCAACATTGGATTTTGTTTTTATTTTATTGATTTCAAATCAGCATGTAATCATTTCTCACTCACCTTCGGTTTGCCGACGATATCGTAGTCATGGCAAAGTCGATGGAGGAACTCAGTACGATGCTCGAAGGCCTCAATCGAGTATCTCAACAGGTGGGTCTTAAAATGAACATGGACAAGACAAAGGTCATGTGTAATTCCCATGTTGTACCCACCCCCATTTCAGTTGGGAACTCAGTTCTTGAAGTCGTTGACTCGTACGTCTACCTAGGACAAGTAGTCCAGTTAGGTAGGTCCGACTTCAAGAAAGAGGCCAATCGCCGAATCCAACTCGGCTGGGCAGCGTTCGGAAAATTGCGTAACGTCTTCTCGTCCGACATACCTCAGTGCCTTAAGTCGAAAGTCGAAAGTTTTCGACCAGTGTGTGTTGCCAGTGATGACTTACGGCACAGAAACGTGGTCTCTCACTATGGGCCTTATTAGTAAGCTTCAAGTAGCCCAACGAGCCATGGAGAGGGCTATGCTCGGAGTTTCTCTACGCGATCGAATCAGAAATGAGGAGATCCGTAGAAGAACCAAGGTTACCGACATAGCCCAGCGGATTGGCAGGTTGAAGTGGCAATGGGCAGGGCACATAGCGCGGAGGACTGATGACCGATGGGGTCGAAAAGTCCTTGAGTGGAGACCACGTACCGGCAAGCGCAGCGTAGGACGTCCACCCACAAGGTGGACGGACGACCTCATTAAGACCGCAGGTTCGCGCTGGATGCAAGCCGCTACCACCCGGTCTTATTGGAGATCTTTAGGGGAGGCCTATGTTCAGCAGTGGACGTCCTATGGCTGAAAGGAAGGAAGGAAGGAAGGATGTAATCATTTAACAGAGAAATCAATAACATTTCGACATATGTCGAAATAAAACTGTGTGCCATCATACCGTTAATTTTAAACCATCGAGGCATTTTTTTTTTCAGTTACTCCATCTCTTAGTTTCTTCGGAAAGGTCACCGGCTGCGGCAGATCTTAGGTGCTTAGAAAGAAAGTAATTTAGACAAATAACATCGCTCCTGTAAAATTAATAAAGTCAAACCTAAGTCTTCGACGTACTTTAATTTAAATTGGATTTGAGATTTTAATTAATTTTTGTCCATACGGTACGGGACCCTTTGTGCGCGAGTCCTTGCCGATTATTTTATTTTAGCTCCTCTCTCAATCCCTAGGTAACTTGAAAGAGATTTTCCTGAGTGATTAGGCCGCCAATTGTTGTACTAGTTTTCGCCTTTTTGACCTACGAACCACCGCGCACCGGAGGAGGTACTCAATTCGACGCGTATATTTTTTTTATTTTTATGTATAACCACGCAACTTTTTTCATAGTAGTCCGATTTAATTAATTCTTTTTTTATTGGAATGAGTATACTTCGAAATTGGTCCCATTTATTGGAATCGGCTGAGCCATTTTTGATTAATCAACAATAACAAATATACATAATAAAACAATGCAAAAAATAATTATTGTGTATATTCATTCGTATCATTAGTGTGGACAATAAAGAGTTTTATCTATCACTAGACGACCCGCCCCGGCTTCGCACAGGTGTATTATAAATATAAACCTTCCTCTTGAATCACTCTATCCATTAAAAAAAACCGCATCAAAATCCGTTGCGTAGTTTTAAAGATTTAAGCATACAGACAAACAAACAAACATAAAAATAGCGACTTTATTTTATACTAGCATCGCCCCGCGGTTTTACCCGCGTTGTGCCCGTTCCCGTGGGAATTTCGGGAATTTTTAAACATATAAACCTTCCTCTTGAATCACTCTATCCATTAAAAAAAACCGCATCAAAATCTGTTGCGTAGTTTTAAAGATTTAAGCATACAGACAAACAAACAAACGAAAATAGCGACTTTATTTTATACTATGTAAGGATTATGTAAGGATTATATTTTAGTTGGGACCTTGACGTACCTATATCCAAATCTTTTCAAATAAATATAAATATTTTACGTCAAATTTTCAGCACGCAATAAATTACGTCACGTTTGAGTGAAACACATTTTATCTCTTACGTAATCTTGTCTCCGAAAATGTTGCCATTGAGTAAAGTGTCTGAATCAAATGAAGAGTGATCGTTGGAACAGTGAATTGCTTGAATTTCTGATTAAACGCGTTATTCACACCTGGCTTTTTGGTAAAGGAAAACATCGTGAGGCAACCTGCATATGTCCGTAGAAGAAATTCGATGGCGTATGTGAATTCACCAATTTCTTTATTGTCCATTCACTCTTCATGGGTAGTTTGGTCTATGTTCAGTATATAACTACTAATGGACTATTCAAAAGGCTGATGCAACTGTCTTGGTGGCTCAGTGGTTAGTGACCCTGACTCCTGGACAAAGAGGCGTGGGTTCGATTCCCACCCAGGGCAAGCATTTTTGTGATGAACATAGGTGTTTGAGCTGTGTCTGTTATTTAGGTATTGGTGATAAATAAATTTCTTGCTTGGTGGGCGGGCGTTTTCCGCAAGACGGGCCTCTTCGGGCCCTTAATTGCATCTATATAAGTATGTATTTAAAAATATGTAGGTAGTATATCAGTCTCTGGAAGCCATATCACAAGCTTTGCTTAGTTTGGGGTCAGAGACCTTGTGTTTCACACACGGTTTCTGACCTTAATATTTATTTATTTAATATTCATTTAATTACACGAGTAATGGTAAACGCGAACCTTAACGCCCCGAAGAGTTAGCGATCACCAAAGTTAAGCAACGTTCGGCACGGTCAGTCTTCGGATGGGTGACCGCGGGTAGCATTTCCAACTGAGCGCTACTGTGGTTCGGCTGACACGTTAAATTGTATGTCCCGGTTATTCTAACCGTTTTTGAAGTGAAACTTATAATGCGACTTCCAACAAGGTTGCGTCAAACGTTTAACGCTACCATGGAGAAGGTATGAAAGCAATGTTGCGTCGAAGTTTCACTTCTTCCGCGCGGAGGGACTCCACTTGCATTTTTTCCATGTCAGAGGCCTCCAGGCCGGCTTAAAAACTCTGACACCAGGGCTAGCCACCCGGCCTATACGAACTTACTTCCAATTTTAGTCACAGTCAATCATAACTAGTTCTTTGAATCATGCAATAGCAGCCACTACAAATTGTAGGTCGGTTCGGACCTTGAATGTGGTTTAATTTCCATCCCGAACGTAGAAACATCGCTGAATGTCGTAAAGCTCATTTCGGCTCTAAAATGACCTCTGTTTCAACGGGACAGGGTCGAAAATTGCGCTGAAACGTGAATTTGGCTCATCGGCTATTCCATGCTTACATATTGAGTATGTGTATGAACATTTTGTGGGGGTTCCGATTGTTTTGCCTTTCAAGTAGTTCTCAAGAATACTACACAGTAGCCACAGTGCCGAGCTATGATTATTAATAATTTTAACGAGCATTATATGAACCAAAGTTACCGACGTAGCTTCATTGGCTTTAGCATTTGACTGCCTCGGTGACTCAGTGGTTAGTGACCCTGACTCCTGGGTCAAAGAGGCGTGGGTTCGATTCCCACCCAGGGCAAGCATTAATGTGATGAAAATAAGTAATAATCTCTAGATAAGTATGTACTTATTTAAAATATGTACCTATATATCGTATTTCAGCCTTAGCAGCCATATCACAAGCTTTGTATAGTTTGGGGTCAGAGACCATGTGTTAGATGCCCCCTGATATTAATTTACTTATTTTATTAATTAATTGGATTAGCAAGTTAAAATGGCAGTAAACAGGGACATAGTTTGAAGAATGGATGACCGATGGAGCTGAAAGGCTCTCGAATGGAGATCACGTATCAGCAAGTGCAGCGTAGGACATCCACCTACTAAGTGGTCTGATAATATATTTAAGACCGCAGCAACGCGCTGGATGCAAGCTGCTTCCAACCTGCCTTATTTGAAAAGTATAAGACAGGCCTATGTCCAGCAGTGGACGTTCTGCGGCTGATGGATAGTTGGAAAGTTCCTGTGAGAGCCGCGGGACCACTATATTGAAAATTTTTATGCGATCTTATCTACAGTCCTACATACCTTTTTGTGAAGTGAAACTTCTAATGCGACTAACAAGGTTGCGTTAAACGTTTAACGCTACCATGGAGGGGGTATGAAAGCACTGTTGCGTCGAAGTTTCACTTCTTTCGCGCGGAGGGACTCCACTTCACAGTTTTTTTACGAGGGGAAAATCTTAGAAAGATTCCTGACTGCTTTGAGGTGCAGTCGGGTTATGTAGGATTGTACCCACTAAAACCCCCTCGGTGGCCAACCTTTGTGCCCTCTTGGGAGCTCCGGGATCTCCAAAAGGAATGGACCAGTGCTCCCAGCATTTTGTGTGACTACTCGCCTGGTAGTAGGACCAGGCTTGTGCGGTCCTCTACGACAGCGTTGCCACACATGCTGTCGTCCTCTTCGGGCCTGTTTGAGTAGATGGCCAGAGCCCCAACTCTGACCATCCACGGGCCAAGGGGTCCCCTTTTAGACTCTTACTACAGGCAGGGGATAATGATGCCGTATTCTAGTGCCCCGGCATCAGGGCAGCAGTCCTACAGGTATCATTAAGCGATCACCGAAATTAAGCAACGTTCCGCACGGTCAGTTATTAGATGGGTGACCGCGGGTGGCATTTTCTAACTTAGCGCTACCGTGGCTCGAATGACACGTTACATTGTAGGTCCCGGTTGTTTTAACCGTTAAGTCATGTCAGAGGCCTTCAGGCGGCCTAAAAACTCTGATACCAGGGCTAGCCATCCATCCTATACGAACTTACTTAGTATCTAAAAACTTTTATCAGTAACTATCTAAAAGATTTTAACCATATAAAACCCTCTGATACGAACAACAACCCAAACTACGATATCAAAGAGAATCAGACAATGCCACAAAATACACAATACATATTAGTTACTGACACCAACTTCTCACTACAACTTAGTAGGGGAGTCACTATCGTTATTTCCCAATAAATCTGACAGGCGGCCTTAGAAAGTTGTATAGTTACATAATTTGACCAAGCTTATAGATAAGCACGCCAAGTAGGTTTTGATTTCGTATAAGGGTAAACCTCAAAGGTAGTTCAGTGTAAAGACTGCTATTAGAGCGTGTAGGAAATCACTGTATGTTTGTTTATAAGTTTAATCGTTGTTTGTTTTGTATGTAGAGATGATTTTGCGCTTGCCCTTAAACGTTGGGCCATTTTACTGCTAAATCGTTGGATTGAAGGATTCCTGGCAGGAATTTTCTATGGCAATGAAAATGTACACCTACGAAATAAGGCCGTTAGTATACCTATACAAATCTTAGTAAGTAAGCTTTTAGAGAATGTTGAGTTTTTGTTTTAAACAAAGTTTATAATTTTGGTGCATGTAAGTAGGTACGTTAAGTTACAGGGTTTGTTTTGATGTACAGAATATGACCTTAAAAGGATGCTGATTGATTACCAATAACCCTGTATAATTATAATCAAATAGTCCTAGGGACAAATTCTGTCCGAAAAATCAAAGCTCCTGAAAGATATTGCTTCTAGCGATAAGACTCCTAGACTCAGATAAGAATCCTGACAATATTTTTAAGTTTTAATTCGGTGTAACAATAAATAATCTATCTATCTAAACTCGAAAGAGAAATCCCTTGTCCAGTAGTATACGTCCCACAGCTGCCATAATGAAAGTTGCTTTTTAGGGTTCCGTACCCAAAGGGTAAAAACGGGACCCTATTACTAAGACTGTCCGTCTGTCCGTCTGTCTCCAGGCTGTATCTCATGAACCGCTATAGCTAGAAAGCTGAAATTATCACAGATGATGTATTTCTGTTGCCGTTATAACAACAAATACTAAAAAAAAAATAGAGGGCTCCCATACAAAAAATCTAATTTTTTAGCCGGTTTTCGCTCGATATCAGAATGGTAACAGGTAGATGCTTGAAATATTCTCAAAATATTTAGCTGCATGGATTCTTGAATAATAAACAATCAAATTAAAATAAAATAAATATTTAAGGGGGGCTCCCATACAGTACGGAACTCTTCATGCGCGAGTCCGACTCGTACTTGGCAGATTATTTCAAATGTTTTCATCTAAGAACTTTGTACAGGCTTTATTTACTACACGCTTAAACTTGACTAACCAAAACCGGATCCAACTGGAAAGGAATCAAATATTCTGTATCAACAACAAATAAACTCGGTAAATGATGTATTAATTCTGAGAGGATGAAATTCGACGCTAAGTTCCTACAGACCTACACGAACAACGTACTGAGAAAACAGAGGGTAAACTTCATACAAACGCGCTCCAGTAACGCACACATCACATGGGATAATTATCAATCATTATTCGATTTGTCGACCACAACATCGCTTTCCATCAGGTGAGTTCGTTGGTCAAGCGCGGACATATTCGCGTTGAAAAAAATACTCGTATTATGTCAGTTCAGCAAATAAAAATGTGATACAAAACCAAGGAGTTTTTTTTTAAATCAACTCAATCATTTTCTCGTATTCATCAAAAAGGTACACAAAAGTACACTTTTGAACGTCAGGTACATAGTAAGTACCTACTACTACCTACCTACTGTCCCATTAGGAGTTCAATTTTTAGTTTTGTTTTTAATCTAGGCAGTTAGGTACGTCTGTCAGGCAGCAACTCGATCGTTGTTGTGAACAGGTGCTAACATAAATAATTACAATAGATACTATTGATTGAAATTTAAAATTTATACTTATAATTTGAATTGATTTAGCTTAGAATTTATTTTTATTTAAATAATGTTACACATAGACCACATATCTAAGATCTAACATCATGTCTATGTGTGGGTTGTTCAAGTTTACACCGTACGAGTATAAAGCTTAATATCTGTATACTCAGTGTAGTGTGTGACTCGATGAAACTTGCGCAAAGTAACGTTTTCACGTAACTTGCCCAATTATCTCGTGTTTCCACACAATTTTCCAATGACGCGTTCCGTTCCAGCCACGAGCTAACTTCGAAATACACGAGACGTTCTGAAATGAGAAAATAATATTAAGGTATGAGTATCAAGTTCGGGGAACTCGAAGATCTTCGGTGTAAAATTAGATTGATGCGGATACAAGTATCCCTCTTCTGTTGTGAAGGGTTCTTCACAAGGTACTTGGTTGTATAATATACTCGTATTATTAGCGGAATATGTTGGATTTTTCAACTCGAAATAGCTACCATATGTCTTGTAACGATAGTTCCTACAGTAAAGAGGGGCTAGACAAAGTCACTTTATTTATCGAATAGCTAATGGAACGTGACTTTGTTAAGTCCGTCAGTATAGACAATCCATCCATACACCAGCCTTAAAACGTCTACTACTGGACATATGCCATCCAGCCCGTTCCTGCACTAGCTCCTCCTAATAAAGAATTATAAATCATATTCCGTCTCATCGGACATACGGCAGCAGTGAGCCTTGCCTACTGCCATTTTAACTTGCTAATCCGTTGGGCTATGTCGGTAACTATGCCTAGTTCACCTACAGATCCCTAATTTCTGATTAGATTTAGAGACTCCACGTAACTCCAATGAAAGAAATATTTTTTTCTTCATGTTCAAAACTTGTCTTTCATCTTTTTTTTAACTAAGTATATTATAATTATAACTATTCTAAATTTTACTGACTACAATGTGTAACTGTAACGTAATTTTTATAAATGAATTGTTTACATAAATGAGAGTCCTATTTATTTTATTAACCCCCGACGAAAAAGAGGGGTGTTATAAGTTTGACGTGTCTGTTTGTCTGTGTATCTGTCTGTCTGTCTGTCTGTCTGTGGCATCATAGCGCCCGAACCACTGAACCGATTTCAGTTTAGTTTTTTTTGGATGAAAGGAGACTTAATCGAGAGTGTTCTTAGCTATGTTTTATAAAAATCGATTGAGCCGTTTAAGAGTTATGGTGGGTTAAAGTGGGGATGGAAGAACCAAAATTCTACAAATGTGCCCAAAATGGTTGTCAATTGAAAGTTTGTTGTCAAATATTTTTGTGTCGGGGGTTTTTTAATTAGGTATATTATTTAGTTTATAATGTTCCTCTCCAGAGCACGGGCTATTTTGAGCTTAGTCATAAAGCTCATCACCCATAGTAGAACGGTGAGTACTACGATGTTCAACAGTGGACTATCAAAGGCCAGTATAGTATAGACAAACCAGATAAATAGCCAGTAGCTACAGAGTGTAGAACAGTATGTTCAAAGCCCCTAGCAGTGCAGGCCGGCTCACCTGTTGCGGCGCGCGCACATCGACCGCCGCCCTGCATTCCCGATTGTTCTTGAATGTGGGTCGTGCCTCTCCAATAGGCCTGCCACTTTGTTACCTATTAATGGGAGAATGGCCGTTTCAATTACTACCACGATAATTCCTTACCATCAGGTTTTAACCGTCTTATTGGTCTGACGGCGATGAGCGATAACTACTTGCTTTGTATCGCATGCGTAGCATAGTAACGTTTCAAATGTTTAGAATTTATTTCGAGTGTCTCGCCTAAGTGCGAGACGCCTAGCCTAGGATTTCTGAACAAAAATCCTCACCTTGTCTGTATTTTTACTGCATTATGTATTTGCGATTATGCAGTTTGCACCTTTTTGTTAAAGACCTAAAACAGAACATTACCATAAAATGAATGTTTCACGAAGATCTCTTAAGAACAATTAATAAAAAAGTATAAAATTAAATCTTTTTCGTTAGTATTCTAATAAGAAAATATCTACCAATTCGCACTGAGCCAACGTGATAGACATGGTCTAATCACCCTTCGTGGATAGGCTTCGTTTCCCTATGTTCAGCAGTGGACTATTAAAAGGCCGATACAAACAACAATATCCGTCTTACCACAAAAGTTTTACGCTCGCTTGAGACAATGTTCAACAGTACAAATTGCACGGTTAAACAGTGTTTAAATCTTTTGTGGTATAGGTGGTATGGGTTTAACGACGTCACACAGCTGAATCCTAAACGCTAAATATAAATCAAATGCTTATGTGTTTGAACAAATTAATATAAACACTTATGATTTAATCCAAACGTTTTGAACGGGAATTCCGTAGCGCTTCATTGAGAAATTCACACATTCCGACATCGATGCCAAAACACTACGAATCAAATTAAAAATAGTATCAGTTTTAAAGTTCGTTGTCCTCAGTTTCACTAAAATCTAATAAAATCAACGTGAAACCGCCTGAGATTTATGTTCTTATAAAAAAATAAAACTAGTTCACCGAACAGTAGATGGCGACACATCTCTTTAACTGAATCTTCCTCAACCTATATCTCGACTCGCTCTTGACTGATTTGATTCAAACTCGCAAATCTGGTTAGGATTTAGATATTAAATAATCTTGCCGAATATTATCGAAATTACCTGACAAATAGCGCGAAATTTTCCCCCTTTTTACTCCCAACAAAATCGCCGACGAAAAAAATATGTATATAGAACCTGTACTGTACCTACCAAGTTTTTTTTTGTTTAAAAATGCGACCTGCAGACGAAAATCAACATCTAGACAAACGAAAGCAAAGTCGCCGGGGCTAAAACGGAGATCTTCGCTAGTATAAATAAGATAGTAGAGTGTAGTTGGCTGCAATCCTTCTCCAACTGGTCTTATTGGAGATGTATAGGAGAAGCCTATGTCGAAAATTCTGTGGCTGTTCTATGACTGAAATAATGATGATAGACCCAATTATGAAGGCGTAGAAAAAAGTGTTCTCTCTATCGAATGCCTAAAGTGAATAAGAAACATTCTAATAAGCTATTATAATTAAGATGGCGTCTTCATAATAATGGCGTAATGAAAGTGTGGTTAAATGTCGATTAGAGCTTCACCTCGGCAACAAACCTATAATATTTGTGATATTAATTTTCAAATAACTTAAACAGATTCAAACAGGTTGAAATCTTATGAAACGAACGGTGATAACAGATATAGGTGAAACAATTAACACATTTAGCTTTTTATCTATTTACGGTGAACAGTATCAGTTTCAATGTAGGTACAATTATATCCATCAAGAATTATGTTGGGCATAATTATTGGAAAAAGCTTAGTATTAGCATACGGGTACGCTTGTCATTCCCAAAAAACGCATTTGCGCTAGCATTTATAAAATTGAAAAATTCGGTGTCGCTACTATAAAATCTGATAATATAAGAATATAAATAACAAAAAGTCATTAACTCGTCTTCGCAAGTTTATTGCAACCCCATTGCAGTTTATCAAATCCCACGTGCCGTAGGATTAACCCATCGTTTTCAAATAAACAAGATAAAAACCACGGTCCGAAATGCGATAAAAGCGAACATTAATGAAATGCGATCGAATAATTTATTCTTTGACGACGTGCCAGTAAATCTCGCCGCAGGGACTGTTATGCGCGGTCTGTACTAGTGTTTTGCTTTTAATGCTACGCCCCGCGGTTTTGCCCACGGTTTCTGGATTTTATTAGGTTTTTCTGACATTAAACCACAGAGATACCATTGAGCTTGGAGAGATGAAAAGTGTGGAGCTCTCGTATTATATTGAACATTTACAATATATCTGATCGTGTTCTTCTTAATTACTACGCAACGAGAGAGACAGAGAAAGAGGTACGCGATCTGCTTTCCTGAAATCTCAATGAAGCCAAGTATAAGCCAAAACCGTCTTATCTATGAAATGCTACACTTCCATTTTCTTCACTTTTCTTTGAACGATGGCTGTTACAGCCATAAGCTACACAAGCCATCACAAGAAAAAGGATTCCAGTTTTCATATAACAATGTATTTCACACCTAAACACTTCCCGAACAAAAATATATCATAAAATTCAAAAACAGCGAGTCTCCAGCTGGCTTTCACTTTGACAAGTAAAATGCGGCTTCACGTCGTTCACGATGATATTACGTATGATTACGTCTCTTTCTATCTAATGACAAACTTTTGTAAGATAAAGCAGTAGCGACTATATATTTTATCGTTCAATTAAATACGAGAGCTCCAGTCTTGTCATTTCTCCAAGCCAGAGAGATATAGCGGTCGATCAAGAAAATCTGAAAGAGATTCATCGATTAAAAAGAGACATGAAAAATATCTCGATTCGGTGGCTGTTGTCTGATTTTTATGTAGATAACGTCAAATTCCAATACGTATTTGACATTTTTGACAGAAGCTTTGCTATATTTTCCGTGCGTTTTTGTGGTTGAGAATTGCCTCTTATGACAACAGCTTTATCAATCGGTTACTATTAGATATCTGTAAATTAAACGCTACTACTGTTGAGTAGTGGGAAGTCAAACAACGTGTTGATTAATTTCGTAAGCGAAATGTCATTATCGTAAAAGTGTATTGAGATTATCTAGGCTGCGGTCCAAATACTAATAAGCGCTAATGAGTATCTTCTTCGTTTTGGCCTATGTCGGTTCATTTTAGCGATCATGGCATTTTTCATGTAGGTTGCATTACATCAGCAAGCAGCAGCCTTCTGAACCTGACCTTTTAAGTGTGAGTTTCCAATCAATCCGTCCGCTTGCCTCTGACGCGTAAGTAGTTTCCTGACCTTTTAAGTGTGAGTTTCCAATCAATCCGTCCGCTTGCCTCTGACGCGTAAGTAGCTGACCTTTTAAGTGTGAGTTTCCAATCAATCCGTCCGCTTGCCTCTGACGCGTAAGTAGTTTAAATCACGTTAAAAATATGTACAGATAGTGAACTCGGTTTCGGTTTAGGTAAGAACAACAAACTTTCAATTGACAACCATTTTGGGCACATTTGTAGAATTTTGGTTCTTCCATCCCCACTTTAACCCACCATAACTCTTAAACGGCTCAATCGATTTTTATAAAACATAGCTAAGAACACTCTCGATTAAGTCTCCTTTCACCCAAAAAAAACTAAACTGAAATCGGTTCAGTGGTTCGGGCGCTATGATGACACAGACAAACAGACACGTCAAACTTATAACACCCCTCTTTTTCATCGGGGGTTAAAAATACCTCGCTAAATGTAAAAAGATTAACATTTCATTTGAACCTCTGTTTTCGTAAGCTGAAAGTAAATAAAATTAAAAATAATATGCGCCATTAAAGTCCAAGAAAGAGGGTCAGAGTTCATTGAAAATTATGCGTATTACTGTATCCTCTTAAAACATTCAATGCCTAACATTTTAAGAGAAATTGTTTTATTCCAGCATTTGTTTTATTGGGGTAGTATGAAAATTCAAATGTATTTTCAACCTACTTTGAAATAACAGAATACTCTTAATTTATCGTGTTTTTTACCGACTTCCAAAAAGGTACTATGTTCGTCTGTTTTTTTGTGTATGTTCATCAATAGTTTCGCCAATTATGAACCGTTTAAAAAAAAACTTTTTTAGTTCGTAAGAGTATACTTCCGAGGTCCCATTTAAATTTTATCGAAATTGGCTGAGCCGTTTTTGACACATCAAGAAAAATAATGGATGTCACATCGATTCGTGCAAATTATTCGAATTCTGTACCCGGTAGAAGTCAGTGTTGCAATTTTTTGCGAAAAATTTTATTGTCTCTTTTATTTCTAACCCTCATAAGAGAAATCAATTTAGGTAGGCATAGGCCAATGCGTTCCGTATAACTCATTGGTTAGGTAGATATAGGCCGAATAAAACATCTTGGCGAGTGTGAAGTTAGCTATGTATAAATAACATTGGCATAGGCCGAATCATACAAATCGGCGGATGTGAAGTTAGCTACAAGCTGCACAATATCCAATCAACGCGTAGCATTATGGGAGCTTCAGTCAGGATTGGATATTGCGCGAGTCGGCGGATGTGAAGTTAGCTTGTAGCTGTTGTCTTGTATTATTCGGCCTAGATATTATTTTTCTCAAAAATGGCAAAACCGCCTTCCATCGTGTACAAAATTCGAATATTTCGCTCGAATTGTTTACATTATTGTTGATTTATCAAAAACGGCTCAGCCTATATCTTTAAAATTTAAATGGACCTCCCTCGGGAGTATATCCGTTCGAACTAAAAATAATTTTTCGATTCAGTTCACAATTGACGAAATTATCGAAGAACATACTTACACAAAAAAAACATACAGACGAACATAGTGAACCTCCTCCTTTGTGGAAGTCGTTTAAAACTGCTTAAACGAAGAATACGAGTGTCGTTTTACAAAAAAAATACAAAAAAAAATACAAAATGTTTTATTTAGCAGAAGATTACATACATACAGAAATACCAGTGGACCCTGCACTAGGATGACCTGTATCGCAGGGCCCGACTCAGGGGTGCTTACATTTTAAATACTATCTGGTGTACGTACGGCGCGGCTAGTAAAAATTATAACAAAACATTTTATAGTATATATGTTAACGGAAATGTATGTAATCCGTCATTGTATACAATTCCTAGGAAATGTATGTAATTCCTAAAATCGCACGGAAATGTGTGAAATAAATTGTATTAGACACATTTCCTAGGAATTCTATACATTTCCTAAATAGCAATCGGAAATGTAAAACATTTGAGATAGGGCCTGATCTACGTATAACAGACTTCGACGGTATAAAGGTCTTTACGTTTCATTTGACGCTTTTCTCTATTGCAGCTTACAGTTAGATTAGGTGTGATACAAAAAATAGGTTAGGTTATGTTAGAACATGACAAAACAACGCACGAGCCGAGCGAGCGAAGCGAGCGTGCCGCGGCAGCGGCCGGCGAAGTGCCAGAAGCGAATCGCCTTTAACAGGTATAATGTGCATTAAGATTATTAGCTGTGCATTGATGAAAAAGCTTTTGCTTTTTTATTCTCATTTTAACAATGTGTTTTATTACAGAAAGCATTATTTTTATACATTTCCTAATACGATATCGGAATTACATACAATTCCTAGGAAATGTACACATTTCCCAGGATATCTATGTATTAAATAGTTTTTGAAACAAAATTTTATACATTTCCTAAATAGCTTCGGAATTGTATACATTTCCTAGGATTTGTATACAATTCCTAGATTTCATACATTTCCGTTAACATATATATAAGTAAATATAATTTTTAAAATTTGAAAAATAACTAACACGTATGTGTGTGTGTGTGTGTGTGTGTGTTGTCCGTGAAATGAGTGTGGGAAGTATGTCCTCTGCGATACACAAGTCCTCGTAAGAGTCAGGGTTCGCAGAGGTGGTGTGTGTGTGCGTGTGTGTTTGTGTGTGTATGTGTATGTATGAAATATATGTACATATATATTCGTATATGGGTGTTTGTGGCAAATTTAGGATATTATTTTAAGTAATTCCTCTGTTTCTTTATATGTAAGAGAATATAAGTACTCAAATAACATTTTTTTGCATTCATTTGCCGATTTGCTTCGAAAGGCGCACTTTTTGCTCAATTTGTTATATATATATGGGTAGCTGAATTCCGGATGACGTTTTGTTTTCATATTTCTAATATCAACAGTAAGGATCCACATCTTTGTTGTTACAACTCTTTACCTAAGAGCTGTATTTCCGATCAAGTGTAATGGCGGTGTCTTCAAATGTAGAGCTAACAGAAATCTTCTAGGTTCTACTACATTTCAGACCTCATCTCTGCTTACAATGGACAAGATGTAGTCGAACGCAATCCAATCTAGTATAATAAATAGAATAAGCATACCAAGGATATACATAATAAGAGTAATATAGAAAAATTAAAGTTATCATCGGATAGCATCATAGCGAAAGAATTTAATTTTCAGAATTCGATCGTATCCATAGAGTTACATAATAAGCTATTCGGTCAAATCTCTCTCACACAAGTCTCTCTCACACACATGACTGTCTCGGTGGCTCAGTTGTTAGTGACCCTGACTCCTGAATCAAAGAGGCGTGGGTTCGATTCCCACCCAGGGCAAGCATTTATTGTGATGAACATATACATATGTTTGCGCTGTGTCTGGGTGTTATTTAGGTATTATCTATATGAGTACAAACAAACAAACAACAACACTTTATTAGAAAACCACATAACAAAAAAACAGATTTTAAGGACAAAACAAAACAATAGGTTTCTAATTGGCGGCCTTATCGCTTTAAGCGATTTCTTCCAGGCAACCAAGTACGGATAGAAAATAGCAGTGTGTATTAATTAAGTGTGTATTTAAAAATATATTTAAGTAGTACAATATATCAGTCTCTGGCGGTCATATCACAACCTTTGCTTAGTTTGGGGTCAGAGGCCGTGTGTAAGATGTCCCCTAATATTTATTTTATATTATTATTAAGTTTAAAACTTGGCCACACCGGTACTTGCCAAGCATTTAACTCGAATCCGAAGCTCGAATCGGATATTCACAGGAAAATCGATACTTGCGTATAAATACGTGGAAATTTTAATGAGTACCGTTGAGGTGGATTAAATTACTTATAATTAAACAAAATATTCCAGCCCAAGCCGGGCGCTTAGGGAAATGTGTATTGAGTTTCTATTTAGAAATTAATTTCTATGGGGCAACTTTTTAACCGACTTCCAAAAAGGAGGTTCTATGTTCGTCTGTATGTATTTTTTTGTGTATGTTCACCGATAATTCCGCAAATTGTGAACCGAATCGAAAAAATATTTTTTAGTTCGAAACTGTATACTCCCGAGGTGGTATCATATTTTACAGAAATCGGCTGAGCTGTTTTTGAAAAATCTACAATAATGTAAACAATTTGAGCGAAATATTCGAATTTTGTACACGATGGAAGGCGTTTTTGCCATTTTTTGCGAAAAATAATTATTAACAAAGGCGCATTTATCTTAATTTTTACGTATTGGCAGATATCGTGCTAAGCCAAAGGAGAAAGCGACCACAAGTACCGAACTAAATATGCAGAAATAAAAAAGAAATCCGTCACAGAAAATCTGGCAATACATTTTATTAAGAATTGAAAACGGATATTTCGCAATTCCGCGATACTGCAAACTGTAAAGAAGTGAACCAGTATTCTGCAACGGAATTCCCGCCGTAGCAAACCACTTAGGCCTTTGCCACACTAGGCGGAAATTCCGTCGCAAAAAATCCGTCACGTTTTATTCACACAATTTGCCGTCAAAACGGACAATCCATATTCCACATAATGTGCCCGAACACTGTAAACTGTAAAGCGTAAGTGAACCAGCGTTCCGAGACGAAATTGTTGGATCCTTTTCCTTGCACACCGGTAATCTACGCTGCGGATGGCATATAAATTCATCAATTATGGATGCTCTCTGACATGTTGACTTCTGTATTCTGACTATCCTGACCGATTTATATCTATTTATTCATTCTGTTACACCCACTGCTGGTATAGGTATCATCTCTTCCTTACCATTCTTTGAGGCCCTGTGGTGTCCTGGAGTCCAATTTTAGAAACGTCACAAAAATAATTTTCAAAGTCCGCAGAGACATCCATGATGACTAAAAAATATAATTAGTCCGTCAGATAGACTATCTAAAAATATCAGACCCTTATTTTTTCTTTTATCATTGAAACAAAAATTGATGAAGATATAGTCTGCCAAAGTTCCGCGTGACGTCACAAGTGCCATACAAACGTATCACGACCCCCACTCCCACTCCCCGACGTTCTTCTGTAAGAGAGGTAACGTCACGACCCCTACTCCCAAACTTTGACAAGGTTTATCTTTGTCATTTGTTGTTTGATTGACAAAAGAAAAAATACGTGTCCAATCTCAGACCAAGAAGATGTCCAATATTTTTTGATAATATAATCTAGCTTACGGACTAACTATAATAATGATTTTTTTACCCAGTCATCATGCCTCATGCTCTCCCGTTCGCAAAAGAATAGATTTTCAATGCTCGCTCTTGCTCTTACTCGGTTTCGTGACTATTTACACAAACATTCAGCCGTTCTGATAATTCAATTATACTCGTAGATCCCTTGATTTATCTAGGCAGTAAAAATACCTGTCTTTATTTTCTTACTGTAAACTAAGGCCAACTTAATTACTCCAACGTACACGTACGAGTAATATGTAGGATATTTTCGTGTTGTACTCGTGAGTTCCAATTAATTATTCAATTATGTTTTCCCAGCTGTTGTCAGATCGCGTGGGTACCGTCGAATCATGTAGATTTATTCCCGTCGCATAAATGGGGAATTATCGCGTTCATTTTAACATGTTAAATTACTCTGGGGGCTGTGGTGCGGTCAGATCATATGTCTGAGTGCTTTCGCTGCCTACGATCTACAGTAACTTCGGATTGCGTTCGACTACATCTTGTCCATTGTAAGCAGAGATGAGGTCTGAAATGTAGTACTTACCTAGAAGATTTCTGTTAGCTCTACATTTGAAGACACCGTCATTACACTTTATCGGAAATACAGCTCTTAGGTAAAGAGTTGTAACAACAAACATGTGGACCCTTACTGTTGATATTAGAAATTGAAAACGACACTCGTATTCTTCGTTTCAGCAGTTTTTAACCGACTTCCACAAAGGAGGAGGTTCTATGTTCGTCGGTATGTATTTTTTTGTGTATGTTCATCGATAATTTCGCCAATTGTGAACCGAATCGGAAAAATCTCGTATACTCCCGAAGTGGTCTCATTTGAATTGTACAGAAATTGGCTGAGCCGTTTTTGAATAATCGGCCAAGTACGAGTAGGACTCGCGTACGCCGGGTACTGTATCGGAGCCCCCCTTAAATATTAATTTTATTTTAATTTGACTATTCATTATTAAAGTAATGCATGCAGCTAAATATTTTGTGAATATTTCAAGCATCAACCTGTTACCATTATTAACAACGAGCTAAAAACGGCTAAAAATTTAGATTTTTGTTTGGGAGCCCCCCTTAAATATTATTTTTATTCTATTTTTAGTACCTATTTGTTGTTATAGCGGCAACAGAAATACATCATCTATGAAAATTTCAGCTTTCTATAGTGGTTCATGAGAGACAGCCTAGAGACGGACAGCAGTCTTAGTAATAGGGTACCGTTTTTACCATTTGGGTACGAAACCCTAAAAATCAACAATAATGTAAACGATTCGAGCGAAATATTCGAATTTTGTGCAAGATGGAAGGCAGTGTTGCCATTTTTGCGTAAAATAATTATTATTGGCTTCTGAAAATAAGTAAGTTCGTATGGACTGGATGGTTATCTCTATGCTCTAGTGTCAGAGTTATTAAGTCAGCCTCTAACATGGCTAAACGGTAAATGGAAATAAGTGAAACATTTAAGCTGTGTATCTAAGTGTTTGTAAGATCTTAATGATGTTATCTTTTATTTCATTATGGCGATGAATCAATTGGCTTGTATTTTTTCAACAAAACTTACAAAACATTTCATACCCACTCAAGCGCTGCTCGTCCGACTCGAAAACTAAACCATATAATTACTACACCACGTCTGTATGTACTTGTCTACTCATGTAGCAGCGCTCATGGCGTAGTTTGACTAGGTGTTTCTCAGCAATCACCGAAGTTAAGCAGCGTTGGGCACGGTCAGTCTTTGGATGGGTGACCACGGGAAGAAAGCTACCGTGGCTCGGACGATACGATATATTGTATCCCAGTTCTTTTAACTGTTCAGTCATGTCAACGGCTTTTATACGGCGTACAAACTTGGGCAAATTAATTGTATTTTTTTTAATACCTACATTATTTATTAAATATATGTAGTTATCATTTTATTACTATAAACCTACACAATACATCAAAAATATAACTAACTGTAATATTCTAATGGTAAATTACCATTTTCGCAATGAGGGTAAAAGCATTCAGCAGTGGAATACCATCGTCAACAAAACCGATAACGAGTAACCAAAATACTGGCAATATTTAATTTTGGCTGTTCTAAATTCAATTTCACTTAACAATAATCCCAGTCTCAAACTTCTAAAGCCGCGTTGACACGATCAGAATATACTTTAACAAAGTATACTCGTATTTGACGACATCCAGGACGCTAATTTGATTCCGACCAGAGTGCACTTGATGAGAGGCATACTGGTCTCAATTATAGAGGCTTTTCGGCTCCAAATGTAATTTTAACGTGTTGAACACTTCCTTTTTAGGGTTCCGTACCCAAAGGGAAAATCGGGACCCTATTACTAAGACTTCGATGTCCGTCTGTCCGTCTGCCACCCGGGCTGTATCTCATGAACCATGATAGCTAGGCAGCTGAAATTTTCACAGATGATGTATTTCTCTTGCCGCTATAACAACAAATACTAAAAACAAAACAAAAAAATATTTAAGGAGGGCTCCCATACAATAAACCTGAATTTTTAGACGTTTTTCGCTCTATATTAAAAATGGTTACAGGTAGATGCTTGAAATTTTCACAGAATATTTAGTTTTATATTCACTTCAATAATAAAATTAAATTAAATAAATATTTAAGGGGGGCTCTCATGCAGTACGGAACCCTCCGTGCGCGAGTCCGACTCTTACTTGGCCGATTATTTATTTAGAACAGATTTCTTTTTGTAATAAATATAATCGGTGGCTCAGTGGTTAGTGACCCTAACTTCTGGGTCAAAGAGGCGTGGGTTCAGTCCCCATTCAGGGCAAATATTTATGTGAGAAATATAAGTGTTTGCTCTATATCTGGGTGTTATTTAGTTACCATCTATAAAAGTATGTATTTAAAAAAAATAAGTACATGTAGTATATCAGTCTCTGGTAGCCATATCACAAGCTTTGCTTAGTTTGGGGTCAGAGGCCGTGTGTAAGATGTCCCAAATTATTTATTTATTTAAATAATAAGACATCATAATAGGTACAATATGATTCAAAACTAGAAAGAAATTCAAGTAGCTAAAGAGTAAAAGTAGATGAAATTAAAATACTGAAGGGCTGCCCCTAGCGCGTGAGACGTTCTGCGTGGCCACGTGGCGCTGTAGATATAATATTTCAAGGACAAGGCCGAGTCAGAATACTATTAGATATAATTACAGTACCTTTGGGTTTCATTTGTATTGTACCTTGATTTCAACATGTGAATGTACCTAACATAAGAAACAGAGAAATTACACTTCAGCGATACCTTTAGGACTAGATCAGTAAGGTGATAAATTTAACCCAACCAACATTTAATTTTATTTTGCTATCGTTATACGACACTTACGAAGTAGGTATCTACCTAAAATTTTGAGCTTTGCCTAGTACCTACTACTGATTATGAAAATATGTCGTATCATCTACCCAGATCAATACCAAGACAACTCGAAAAACATATTTTGTAAATATTAGATACAATCTATACCCCAATCCTAAATAGCCGAAATTAGCAATTCGGCAGGATTTGGAGTAAGATTGTCCCACCTCTACCTCGATATTATACGAACCTTTTCATCGGGCTCAATTTTTCTAAATCCCGAGCCTTACATATTATTTGTCTAAGTATCTCTCCCCTCGCCCGCGGGCTGAATATGAATCGGGAAGGGGTTGATTGGACCCTTTTTAGCCTTAATACATTTGGACAACAAGCATGGATGTAAGAAAGAACTATATTTATGACGACATAAGGTTGAATATGTGAAACCGAAAAGAAAAACTCTTTATAATAAAACTAGCTGCCGGTCCCGGCTTCACCCCGGTACGGACAGATTTTAAAAGTATCCTTACATAGTATAAAATAAAGTCGCTATTTTTGTCTGTTTGTTTGTCTGTATGCTTAAATCTTTAAAACTACGCAACGGATTTTGATGCGGTTTTTTTTAATGGATAGAGTGATTCAAGAGGAAGGTTTATATGTATAATACACCTGTGCGAAGCCGGGGCGGGTCGTCTAGTTGAGATGTAAACTAAATGATCTCTCAAGTTGTATGAAACTGAAAATAGTGTGCAAAATTTGGTTAAAATCGGTTAAGTATTTTAGGAGTCCATTGCGAACAAACAACGTGGCGCGTAATTTATAAAAATAAGATGGCAACGGACAATTCTACAATGTGTAGAAACTATGATAGGTTCAACGGCATAGTTATCTTGAAGTAATATGAAGTGACATTTGAACTGCTCTTCAAATGTCATATTAGTAGGTTCTCGATTTCGTCGGATATCTGCAAATTGGAGCTTACTTTTCGTAGATGAATAACTTTACCGCCGTTCCTTATACATCCATGACAACAAAACTCGAGATATGTCGACGTGCTTACAGCGAATTGGTTAATTTATGTTAAAATATACTTACGTACCTTATTCTTTGAAAGCCTTTTATGATCCTGGTTGGTAATTCGGCGAAGGAAAAGAATTGCTCAGTTATTCTGCACAAAAAATATATTATGTAATTATTATAACGTTCCACGGAGTGAAAGTCTTTCATCTGTGAAATGCTTGATTTTTAACCGATTTTAAAAAAGGAGGTTCTCAATTCGACTGAATTTTTTTTGTATTCTTACGTATGTAACGCGATGAATTCGTCAAATATGAACAGATTTTGAAGATTATTTTTTTGTTTGGTAGATCATATTTCATATGTGGTCATATTTAAATTTTATCGAAAGCTGCTGAGCCGTTTTTGAAAAATCTACAATAATGTAAGTAAGTTCGTACAGGTCGCGGCATATAAGTCGAGCGCTGAGCGAAGTGTGGAGGGGGTGGCTGCGTATGAGTTTAGTATGGCGGTCAACATGCGCAGCCATCCCCTCCACAGTACCCTCAGCGCTAGACTTACGTGTCGCTACTTGTATAGGCCGGGTGGCTAGCCCTGGTGTCAAAGTTTTGTAATAATTACTATGTAGATCGATTCGTACGACCTATTCGAATTCTGATGGAGGTAGATTGTACCATTTTTGGCGAAAACTAATCAGTTTGGTTAGATTATCGTAGTAACAAGACTTGTCTATATCAGACTAAATCATAAACTATTTCATCAGTCGAAAAAAATCCAACATTAATCTATTACCGTATTATCTGTATGCACTTAAGTGCTTAGGTAGTTTTTCAGTCTGCCAAAAAAATAATCGGCCAAGTACGAGTCGGACTCGCGCACGGAGGGTTCCGTACTGTATGGGAGCCCCCCTTAAATATTTTATTTTAATTTTATTATTTATTATTGAAGTGGATAATATAGAGCGAAAAACGTCTAAAAGTTCAGGTTTGTTGTACGGGAGCTCCCCTTAAATATTTATTTTATTTTGTTTTTAGTATTTGTTATAGCGGCAACAGAAATACATCATCTGTGAAAATTTCAGCTGCCTAGCTATCATGGTTCATGAGATACAGCCCGGTGACAGACAGACAGACGGACAGACGGACATCGAAGTCTTAGTAATAGGGTCCCGTTTTTCCCTTTGGGTACGGAACCCTAAAAACGGTCAAATAATTTTACAAAATTATGCTACTCTCAAATTATATTAGGTGCCTACTTCCGTGTCTTTCAAAGAGTTTCAAAAGAAAATCTAAAATTTAAATAGGCCATTTCCTAATCCGCCCAAATCCTTTACTCGGCCAAACAAAATAGGCACGACTAAGTACTTAAACCTCTCAAATAAAAGCTGAAGAGTTATAAACACAGAAAAACTTGTGGAATCAGCTTAGGTCAGTAAAGTTAGCTCCTTTCGCAATAAAAGTGAAGTGCCCCACGTGCCCCGCCTGTTCAGGGGCTGGTCATTTAGCTATTTTTCTACATTCTTGGCCGTACGGTGGAATAGTCGTTGGTGAGTATGTGCTAAGTAACAGTAGCATAGTATCTAGCAGTATTTTGACTCGGCCCTGTTCTTAAAATATAAACCTACAGCGCCACGTGGCCACGCAGAACGTATCACTCGCTAGGGCTGCCCGCCTTCAGTATTTTATCTACTTACTCTTCACCTACTTCTAGTTTCTACCTAGTATTATGATGTAAAATTATTCTATTTATTACAAAAAAGAAAATCGTTGTGAATGAAAAAGGAAACGTTATATAAAAATACCTACATATTGGATATTTTCGATGTTTTTAGCGTTCCGTAGTAAAACTAGTAACCCTAAAAACATAAGTCGAACGCTTACTAGTTACAAATCCACACGTCCGTTCGACACCACGGCGCGCGGGCGCGCCTCGACTGACTAGCATACCCGCTCCGAGGCGCGTAGGTATGATTCGCATTCTGACTGTTTGTATGAAGACGGAATACTGTTAGATATCATTACCGTGACAGTAGCTACTGTGTGCTGGCATGGTTAGGGTTACCATACCTCGGGATTTTCAGGCTTGGGAACTCCTTTGAATTACAGGAAAATGTCACGATTTTTGAAATTCGCGACTGGTCGTAATTTAGCGTAGTTTGAGAGGTACCAGAAGAAAAACCTCCTAAAGTGCTATATTTTGGAGATAAATATAGATAGATTTGCAAATTGCCAAATCGCCTGGGAATTTTACGATTGTTTAGGCGGAATAGCCGTTGGTGAAAGTGTGTGCTAAATAATAGTAAGTAGGTAATATTTGCAGTTACCATACCTCGGTATTTTCAGGCGGAATCCACGAAACTGTCAGGATATTCAAAATAATTGACTGGTCGTAGTTTAGGGTACTTTACGACCTGGTACCAGAAGAAAAACCTCCGAAAGTGCGATATTTAGGAGATTAATATACCGATATATAGATTTGGTAATTCTGAAACACTTGGGATTTTTACGGATTTTTACGCGATATTTTGCTTCGTTGCGTTGGTGAGTAACAGTAGGTATTTGCTAAGTAACAGTGGGTATTGTTCTTGCCCTGGCATGGTTAGGGTTACCACACCGCGGAATCGTCAGATTTTTAAACTCTTCAGCATTATTGTCGCCTGACTTTCTATTTCCAGGGAAATGTATGTAATGTATGTAATGTTTTGGAATTAAAGTTAATTTGCGACTGGTCGTAATTTTGTCTACTTTGACATCAAATTATTTACAAGTTACATAAAACACCCTTATTCTTTAGCGGTTGGGTAAAACCATAATTTAAAATTCGAAGAAAAGCTTTAAATCAAACGAAGAAGTCGACAGCGCGCAAATTATGGGCAAAATTACTTCAAAAGTAAGTACGGCATAGGCCTACTTTATCAATACTTCGAAAATGTTACGTAATGTTTCTTTTTTCCCATTCTTTTACGACTCTGTATTTTTTACAGCAGGCCTTAATTTAAATTAAAGATGCCAAGAGCGTGTCTCGACACTCGTATGGTAGGGTTCCGTAGATGATGAAGATGATTACTGTGAAGATACCGCGCGGAAAATCTTGTAAACGAATCATTTTATTTGCCAAAAATAGCATAACTAACTTTAACATTACAATCTACGTATAAAATTTGAATAGTTCGCACAGATCGATGTAGCAATCTTAACATTATTTTAGATTTTTTACAAAAAACCTCGCCATATCGATATGCAGATTAGAAGATTAGATGTCATTACCGTGCCTCGGTAGTGGTTACATATTTGAGCCATTTGACTGCCTCGGTGGCTCAGTGGTTAGTGATCCTAACTTCTGGGTCAGAGAGGCGTGGGTTCGATCCCCACCCAGGGCAAATATTTATGTGATGAATATAAGTGTTTGCTCTGTGTCTGGGTGTTATTTAGTTACTATTTATATAAGTATGTATTTAAAAAAATAAGTAAATGTAGTATATCAGTCTCTGGCAGCCATATCACAAGCTATGCTTAGTTTGGGGTCAGAGGCCGTGTGTAAGATGTCCCCAAAATATTTATTTATTTATATTTATTTGGAGTTGAGACATTGGGTCCGTGGGGGCCGGGAGCTCATCTTGTTTTCAAAAGTCTTACGCTGCCAATTGGCAGTGGGCTTTTGAAAACAAAGTTGGCATTTGGATTATATTTAGAAATTCAAGGATCTGTCGATGATCCAATTGCTTTTTATGTAGTAGTAGTGTATGTAGTTTCACTACATAGTATAAAACAAAGTCGATTCCCTGTCTGTCTGTCACTATGTATGCTTATATCTTTAAAACTACGCAACGTATTTTTATGCGGTTTTTTTTTAATAGATAGAGTGATTCAAGAGGAAGGTTCATATGTATAATACACCTGTGCGAAGCCGAGGCGGGTCGCTGGTTAGCTTATAAAGTAGTATTGCAATTTTGGCACTTTAGCCCGTATTAAAAAAAGATCATCAAAATCGGTTCATAATTGGTGGAGCAATCGCGTAACATACATACAAAAAAGCTTACAGTCGAATTGAGAACCTCCTTTTTTAGAGTCAGTTAAAATGAGAGTCTAAAAAACCCCAAGATACTGAAATGAGAGCTTAAAATAAGAGTGAATAATTCGATTGACAACTTTGTCTTTGGTACAAAGTCACCATCGTGGATTTATCATATTTTTCGCAGCAAGGAACCCTAAAAATTACAATAAGTTATTTGTCCAATTATCGCGAGTATCTGTCGGGAGCAGGCGCGGCTGAGCCGGAGCGTCTTTATGAAACTTCGACAGGCAATCAAAGTTGTAAGGTTCTGAACTGGAGCGTCGGTTAACGGTGTGTACTGACTAAATCGGCGTTTGGGAAACCGGGCCTTTTACTTTCTTTTTAAATTTCTTATTTTTTACTTTTCATCATCATCATTTTCTTATTTCGACCCACTGCAGGGAATAAGCCTCCTTCCCCTTACGCCAATTATCCCTGTCCTGTGCCAGTCTCATCCAGGTGTTGCCGCAAAACTTTTGGATGTCATCACGCCATTGTATGGGTCTACCGGGACTGCGCTTCCCGTCACGGGGCCACCATTTTTTTTTTTATTATTTAACCTGTACTGTCCCACTGCTGGGCAAATGTCTCCCCCAATTCCTTCCATATCTTTCTGTTCTGTGCTACCTCCGTCCAATCCATTTACCGGTGATTAAATAAAGGCTCATGAAACCGGGCTTGTTATTTTTTATAATTAATCTTTAGACAAGAATTAGGGACATTTTCGTTGATTAGAGCTGTAGAGCTTCTAGTTTAACTTCGACAGGCAATAAAAGTTGTAAGGTTCTGAACTGGAGCATCGGTTGAATAATTAAGCTAATTTGGTAAGTTATTTGTTGGATTATTTATCTGATTAACAATAGCAGAGCGACTCTATTAATGTTTAGACAGATAATCCAAAAAGGTAATATTTTTAACCGGAGCGTGGTCTGTAGTGGCTAAATCAGCATTTATGAAACCGGCCCTTGTACCTCTTTGTCAGCTTTTTGCTCTAAAAAACAGTTCGTAACTCGTTTTTTAGTTATTTGTCTTTAGTTGAGAATTTGGTAAGTTATTTGTTTAATTTTATCTGTTAAGATCAGAGCAACTCTATCAATCTTTGACAGGCAATCAAAGGTGTGTACGGTTCTGAACTGGATCAAAGTTCTTAGAAATTTAGCGGCTAAATCGGCGTTTAAGAAACCGGGCATTTTTAGGGTTCCGTACCAAAAGGGTAAAAACGGAACCCTATTACTAAGACTCAGCTGTCCGTCTGTCCGTCCATCTGTCCGTCTGTCTCAAGGCTGTATCTCATGAACCGTTATAGCTAGAAAGCTGAAATTTTTACTGATGATGCATTTATGTTGCTGCTATAATAACAAATACTAAAGACAGAATAAAATTAATAATTAAGGGGGGCTCCCATACAACAAACCTGATTTTTTAGCTGGTTTTCGCTCTATATTAATAATGGTAACAGGTAGATACTTGAAATTTTCACAGAATATTTAGTGGCATAAGTATTCACTTCAAAATTAAATAATAAAATTAAAATATAATAAGTATTTAAGGGGGGCTCACAAACAGTACGGAACCCTCCGTGCGCGAGTCCGACTCGTACTTGGCCGATTATTCTTTTCGCTCTAACTTTTTTACTATATGATTGATTGAAAAATAGACCATGAAACCGACCCTATCACACTCCATTTTCTTTAATTACCTTTCTAGAAATAAGAATCAAGAATCTCGTCCGATTTTGTACTTCCATCCATCCATCCATCAGCCATAAGAAGTCCACTGCTGGACATAGGCCTCCCCTATGGATCTCCAATAAGACCGGTTGGAAGCGGCTTGCATCCAGCGCGATCCTGCGGTCTTAATGAGGTCATCCGTCCACCTTGTGGGTGGACGTCCTACGCTGCGCTTGCCGGTACGTGGTCTCCACTCGAGAACTTTTCGACCCCATCGGTCATCAGTCCTCCGCGCTATGTGCCCTGTTCATTGCCCATTTTGTACTTACTTGGTTGAAAATATCGTTCCGAGCTAAATCATTCTAAGACAGTCAAAGGTCAAATAAAAAGAGCAAATTCATTAAGACAATTCCGAAAAATTCCAAGACATTACTGGAAAATTCTCAAGCGTAATATTTCCCATAATTTCATTCTACGCCCACAAAATTAAGTAACGTTATACTTTCCCCGAAAATTGAATTTCGTACATTTTCCTAAAACCTTAATATCAGCAAAAGTTAATGTTGGGTACTCGAATTACGCTCGAGTATCGTATTAAAAACACTGATAAAAACTCCAATAGGTACATACTTACGCTATCCAATTCTATTCAAACTTGAGAAACCTTTTGTTTTTCACTCGAAGAAATTCAATTCTGGTGAAGACCGTCTTTGATTCGCTTTGAAAAGAGTTTCAAAATGATTTCCTATTGAGGGAGAACACTCATTATACTATATCGGAGGTTTTCATCTGTCGAGTCGAGAGCCATTGTAGGGAACTGGTACGCAACACCCCCTTCGTCCCACTTTGAGTGCAGCCCGTTCGTTTGAAGCGCTTTTTCGCTTTATTTTCAGAAACTGCCACGATTGCAACCGCGATTTCAGCGATGCAGCGCTGCTTGTTGTGAATATACTTTTTAGGGTTTCGTACCCAAAGGTGGGTACAAACGGGACCCTATTACTAAGACTCCGCTGTCCGTCCGCCTGTCCATCTGTCTGTCACCAGGCTGTATCTCATAAACCGTGACAGCCAGAGGGGTTGCCGCTAAACAACAAAATTAAATACTAAAAACAAAATAAAAAAATATTACAACATACCTGAATTTTTAGCCGTTTTACGCTCGATATTAATAACGGTAACAGTTACATGCTTGTTTTATTCACAGAATAATTAATTGTATATTTCGTTTAATATTTAATAATAAAAATTAAATAAAATAGATATTTTAGGGGGCTCCCATACGAGAAACGTAATTTTCTGTTTAGATATTTATTTCGGCAACATTCATAGATTATCTAGTTTCATATTCACTTAAAAATAAATAAATTAAAATAAAATATATTAAGGGGGCTCCCTATGTCTTACGGAACTCTTCGTGCGCGAGTTCGACTCGCACTTGGCCGATTATTTTTAATTGATCTCCCCGAATTGCTAAAACTGGCGCCCGCTGAATAGTGGCTATCTTTTTTATGACCTAACTTTTCAGCCAGCTCTATTTTTAAATGGAATCCAATTATAAAATGTATACGACGGCGGGTAAAAAATAGTGGTTGAAAAGGTTTTAAATATTTGAGCGAGTTGTAACTGTTATATTTTATTTTTTCAGAATTTTTATGTTAAATTGATTTTAACATTTATAACTAGATTTTGCCCGCGGCTTCGCCTGCATGATATTTCGATGCCCTACCTTCCCACCCTTAATAAACGAGGTGGAAAATAAAAAAAAAAAACAAAAAAATCGATTTGACATTTGTTCGTTTCGACAGTTCTTTTTTTGACATTTCTTGGAGCGCACGCTAGAATAGCTCGCAGATGGCAGAATTTTTTCCTACATACTTAATTAACACTTATTGTTATAATATGGAAAATTTACGCAATCTCATTATAATTTATAGCCTATGTGTTATTCTGATATATAAGCTATATAATTGCAAAGTTTCATCTCAATCCATTCAGTAGTTTTTGCGTGAAAGAGTAACAAACATCCAAACATCCATCCATCCATCAAAATTTTTAGAAGATGATTGAAATAATTTAAGATAAGGCGCCATGATGGTCTAGTGGTAATGACACCCGCCTTACTTTCGTGAGGTCGTGGGTTCAAATCCCGGCCCCGTACCAATGAATTCTTTGGAATTTATGTGCGGAAGCGGAATTTCACATCACTGGCTTTTTGGTGAAGGAAAACATTGTAAGGAAACCTGCATACGTACGTAGAAGTAATTCGATGGCGTATGTGAATCCACCAACCCGCAAGTGGATATGGCCCAATCACCCTTCGTGGGTAGGCCTACATCCTGCAGTGGATTGTTAAAAAACTGGTACAGTACAGTACAGTACAGTAATATAAGGTTTTAGGTTAACGGCGTACACATACAAATTTCTTTATTGAGGTAAAAACGACCTGAATCAATTATGTTTGCCTCACAATATTAAAATGAAATATAAATTAACAGAAATAAGAAAGCCAAAATTATACACTACGAAATCAAAAAATAATATTAAAAATTGAATAAACATAAGATGTTCACGAAATTCAACGAACCGCGGCAATTTTTAAGTGTAGCCAGGACAAAATGTCTTATTTAATTAGATAATACAAGTAAAATACAAAGTACAAAATAAAAAAAACATGTCAGTTTCTTTTCTGTGGCCAGTGTTTTCAAGCGAGCGTGGAAAATCTTTATGAAGTATGCGTCCGGGGTAGAATTTGAAAAAATGTCTTGTAAATAATACAAGTAAAATACTAAAGTACAAAATGTAAAAAAAAATGGTTGTCTGTAAAGTCGGTTTACTGACGATAGTTGAACGTGACAACGTCTTCCGATTGTGCTTCTTTGTCTCGCTCGTTCCGCGCTCTCGCTTGCACTTCAAGCCTTACATGGAACGCCTCAGAGCGAGGTAACGCCGCATGAGTCATGTTTTTTCGTTTCGTGCGTGCAGCCGGCTCTATCGAATTATAAGACGTTGTCACGTCAAAAACATGTCACATATTTTTTCTCTGTGGCCAATGTTTTCAAGCGAGCGTGGAAAATCTTTATGAACAGTGCGTCCGGGGTAGAATATAAAAATAATGTCTTGTAGATAATACAAGTAAAATACTAAAGTACAAAATTAAAAAAAATAAAAAATAACATGTCACAATTTTTTTCTCTGTGGCCAATGTTTTCAAGCGAGCGTGGAAAATCTTTATGAAGTGTGCGTCCGGGGTAGAATGTTTATCGCGGTCGTTATCCCACCCTTGACCGTCCTGTCCCGGTCCGGTCGGCCGCCTCTCCGTCCCCGGGTTATTGAACAAATGGCCCGGTCAAGTTTTGGTTTGTTTCTATTGCTTTTGGCGTTCGCGAAATTGGCTTCAATATAACTGTTGCAGGAGGTTACTTCTGCTCGTAAATTGTGTTATGTTGATGTAACTTCACTTGTAATGTAATAATATATAAGTTTGAGTTGTTAAAGTTTTATATTTGGTTTCCAAACCCGTTTTGAAGTTGATTCAAAACGGGTTTGGATGAGCCTCTAGGCAACAAATTAGTCTATAATAGATACTTCTTTAAGGGTCAAATATAGGGTTTTGGCGGGAACGCGGAAAAATCGTGCCGTCGTATTTTATTATTTTGTAAAACTAATTAGTGGAAAATTGTCGTATTTCGTTGATTGTACGCTGAATTACGTGCATGAACACTATTGCACGTAATTCAGCTCAAGGCAAGTGATATAATGTGGCCTAACGTGCTGTGACCAAAAGTCCATAGACGCCTCTAATCTCCCCTCGCCACTGCTCTACTGAGGTGTGATTTGGACTATGCTTGGACTTGACGGCGATTTTTTTGGACTATGACGTGACTACGACACTAATTTGATAAAACATCAAAAATGTTAAAAACTTATTGAAAATTTGACACTGGCAAATGCATAAAAACCTTGCGACGCCAAAATATAAAAGAAGAAGTAGAGGGTCAAATACTGTGGTCAAATATGTTAATTTTTGTCAACTACGTACTCGGCCGGTCCAATGTATATTCGGCATAAAAGCGAAGTGGGTTGCCAGTCTCAAAAACCAAAGTGAAATATTCGCGTAGGTTCTACGCCTCAGGTAATGTAAGATCAAAGGCAGATACAGACGTAGCGTGACGTCATCACTCCCTTTGTAAACGTAACCGAATTTGTTCAACCGCTTGCAAAGTCAAAACAAAATTGTATTTTTATGCTGTTTTGATTTCATTTTCGTATAGGGAAGAATTCTGAATGTCCCATTTGAAATGTAAAATAAATAAACATAACAGGCCCGTAAAAGATAATTATGTTTTTGCTACCTGGCTGAATGCCAGTAATGCCCTTTGCTCCGGCTCGTTTTTAAATAGGGAAAAGTAAGATACTTACATTTTTTCTTTGATTAATATATTTTAAAATGAAAGTGATGTCGTCCGATTTATTTAAAGTGCAACCGAGTCTAATTTAAAGTTGCAATTCCGTAGCTGACTACGCCCTGCAGCATTACAGCAACACAATGGCAAAGGCAACACCAAAATGAAAAAGAAAAAAATGTTTTTATAAACGTGTTAAGAAATATACCTAACAAAAATGTTTTACTTTTAAAAAACTACTTATTTCTCAACGAGTTAAGGGGGCGTCTTTTCTATCAACACTAATAGTACCGTAAAATAGAAAAAAAGATCAATCTGGCACCATTGAAATATACTATTTATTTAAAAAAAAAATGTGTTGCCATTGCATTCCCGCGGTAACTAGAGTCAGAAGCACTCGACACTCTCGTGCCCCACAATGACTACAAATTCAATCAGAAAAAATACGTTCCACTTTTAAAACACTATCATTGTTTTCTTGTAAAAGCAACCGTTAAAAAGTTTTTTAATTATGCTACTTTTAATGGTTCAATAAATACAATTTAATTTAAAACCAGTGAAATAGAATAAAACCTTAATTCGGCAACATTCCAGGCTACGATTTGTTTTTAAAAAGAAATGTGTTGGCAGTGCATTCCCGCGGTAACGAGAGTCGGAAGCACTCGACGCGGCCGCCGCAGGCACTAAACCGGAATTACGAGCAAAAACCGCAGGAATCTGTGAAACTCGTACTGTTTTCCTGCTCCTTTTCTTGCTATTACACGATAGGTGTTAAGTTTTAATTTACTATGAACAAAACAAATGTTTTAGTCTTCGCGGCGACATGCGACACTAATCTGATGCCCGCTGTATGCAGTCAGCTAAGAAATGCAACTTTAGACACAACTTCCACGACGGATGTACTATAGGATGGACTATCTATCTATATATTCGAAATATGTAAATTTATCAAAAAGCACCCTGACTATTTTAACAAAGCGTCTGATAAATCGCTCAAAATTAGATCAATACAGACATAAACTTGTGGGATCAAAATCCAACTTAGAAATGCATAGTTCCAGCCCGCATTCTATGGCTATAAAAATATTTAATAAACTGCCAAATAATCTAAAAGATATCGAAAAGGAAAACTGTTTTACAAAACAACTAAAGTTATTACACATCAGACTGATTTTTTAACGATAATCTAGAAAACATAACAATAAATCGTTCCAATACGAATAATAATATTGCCATACCCTTATCAGGGTCATATGTATAACTATACTAAACATATTAAGAACCGTATGTAAATTTCATATGTTGCAATAAATGATTTGACTTTGACTTTGATGTCATGTCCAACACACTGACCCAGTGCGGGTTGATGTATTCACACACGCTATCGAATTTCTTCTCACGGTGTTTTCCTTCACCGAACAGCCAGTGTTGAAAATCCGCTTCACAATCACGCCCGCCTTGCTTGTGAAGCGGATTTAATCAACACTGGCTCTCCTACTACGCCACAGTAGAACAGGCATAACAATAACTACCAATACAAATACAATCTTCTAATTTACCTGCAATAATCTTTTAATTATTTAATTTTTTTAATTATTTGTGAACTGTGTATTATTCTTATTATTACTCGTATTAATTTGTAACCTAATCTATTATTATTTTTATTTCACATTGTTTCTATTATTTTGTACTACTTTGATCTTATTATTAATTGATTATCCTGACATGACGTGTGAATAGTATAATTATGAAATAAATGATTATGATTATGATTAATCCAACCAACCGAACACCGATATGTAAACGAGAAATAGTCGAAACACGACGAAATTAACCGCATGCCGGCATACCGCTCAGATCGCTAATGATTTGTATCGGCCACACTCTACATTTCACGCATTGTTGTTTCCACAGAGTATAAATCATCATTAATGCTACGCCACATCATTTCATTAAAATTTAGTACCAGAGAAAGATCAGGACTTGGGACTCTGCAGAGGTAAAAGCAGTAAGGGTGAGACGACAAAAAATATTTTCATGGAAAGTTTTGCCGAGACGAGACTACACTTTGCACTATCAAAAAATTCGGCCAAGTGCGAGTCGGACTCGCGCATGAGAGCCCCATTCCTCTTGCCGTTATTAATAGCGAGCAAAAAACTCCTAAAAATCACGGTTGTTGTATTGGAGCTCCCCTTAGATATTTATTTTATTCTGTTTTTAGTATTTGGTGTTTATAGTGGCTACAGAAATACATCATCTATGAAAATTTCAGCTTTTTATCTATAACGGTTCATGAGATACAGCCCAGTGACAGACAGACAGACGGACAGACGGACATCGAAGTCTTAGTAATAGGGTCCCGTTTTTACCCTTTGAGTACGGAACCCTAAAATTTATCCGATCTCATGTAGAACCAAGTTTCTGACCCTACACGCTCTAACTCTACAAGCCCTTAAAACTCAATCAACCTTAGTCAATATTTATGTGGCTGTGGTAGAAAAGGTAGGTTAGCTGTGCCCTCGCGCTTCACTTCGCTTGCCTCGTCTTAGCGTCATTACTGTGCCCGCAGATTTGTAAGCGTTAAAAGTTTAAAACACGTTGCATACAAGCTGTCCAACAGTGGACGTCGTACCTACCGTCTGAAACCATAATGACCACGCTATTGTTAGGCTATGTCGGTAACTTTGGTTCTTCTACGGATCTCCTCATTCCTGATTCGATCCCGTAGAGAGACTCCGAGCATAGCCCTTTCCATATCTCGTTGGGCTACTTGGAGCTTATTAATAAGGCCCATGGTAAGAGACCAAGTTTCAGTGCCATATTCATCACTGGCAACACACACTGATCGATCACTTTCGTCTTGAGGCACTGAGGTATGTCGGACGAGAAGACATTGCGCAATCTATTATATAATAGGATTCTCTGAGTGACCGACTGACAGACAGATTTCCGAATTTTGAAGCAAGTACTAAGACAACGCGGGCTAAACCGCGGGCTATTATAATTTTACTCGTAAGCAAGTACTAAGACAACGCGGGCGAAGCCGCGGGTTTTTTTTATCACGAATAAGTCCGCGCTTGACCACCAACTCGCCTGATGGTAAGCGACGTTGTGAGACGTTGTTTTAAGCTAGTCAGAGAAATATGGTAGGTAACAGAATCCATACTGTCGTTTGTGTATTGCAACATTGGCATCCCTCCAGCCACAATATTTAGAGAAGCAGCGTTACAGTGTAAACTCGTATACTTGTGTAAGGGATACCAGCAGTTAGACGTCGGTTTTGAATTCCCAGTTTGACATTGTTTGGTCATTGTATTACTGTGAAAACTATTTAAATTATAGACGTTAATTCTATTGCTAGAGTCTGGCCAACGAAAGCTGTCCAAGAAAAAAGGCGGGAATTTTAAAAAATTAAGAGTATAGAACTACGTAGTTTATAGAACTACGTGCATGCTAAATTTCATGGAGATCAGCTGAGCGGTACTAGAAAACAAGCTAACAGCTCTTGATTTTTTAAAATTCCCGCCTTTTTTCTTGGACAGCTTTCGTTGGCCAGACTCTAACATCAGTTTGTTTGTAATCAGGAAAATATTAATTTTCTTATTATTGATTCGGATATTTCGATTTTTTAATTCTACGTTAGCGCGTTTTTACGCGTCATTTTACAAGTTCAATCAGCAAGTCTTGAACCTCTGTTTTTAGGGTTCCGTACCCAAAGAGAAAAACGGGACCCTATTACTAAAACTTCGATGTCCGTCTCCGTCTGTCTGTCTGTCTGTCTGTATCTCATGAACCATGATAGCTAGGCAGCTGATTTTTTTACAGATGATGTATTTCTGTTGCCGCTATAACAAAAAATACAAAAAATAAAATAAATATTTAAGGGGGGCTCCCATACAGTACGGAACCCTCCGTGCGCGAGTCCTACTCGTACTTGGTCGATTATTAATAGTCGTTTGTTGTTCGTTTTTAAACATTTAAAATTCGTTAGTGATTATTTACTTAGGATATATCGTGATTTTTTGTCAGCTGCTACCAAGGAAAAAGTCAGTAATACTCTACAAAAAATGCATGAATACCTAAAATGTGCCTAAAATTATAGAATGTATATTACTAGCTTTGACCCGCGGCTTCGCACGCGTTATATTTTGATTTTGGCTTATGTTTATGTCGGCTGCGAAACCTAACCTAACCGACAAATATCAAAATACCTTAGAGGAATGCTTTTCTTGGTTAAGTTACGGTTGGAGTGTATATACAAAACTATACCTACATTTCAATGTTTTTGGCTGTTTGCAGTTATAATAAACATTACAATGGTACAGCAAAGTTTATACCTACTTGTTCCTAATTATTGCTTTTTTACAAATGTTTGTGCAAAAATTCGATAAAATTGTTTCTAAGGTTTTTACGTGTTAGATTAATTCCAATTTTTTGTTCTAAATCAAATCTCTGCTTTCCATAAACTGGGCATTCCAAGATTATGTGCAGTGGAGTCTCCTCTTTTGTGGGTTCACAGATGCACGATGGGCTTTCCCTCAACTTAAATCGATGTAAGTATTGGGAAAACTCACCATGCCCCGTCAGCACTTGAGTTATGATTCCCACTGGTGCTATTTCTCTTACGATCTTGTATGCCGCCCTTGCATCTGGAAAATATGTTTTGGTTACCGCAGCTGTATGTCCATCCTGATACCGCCGGTTCCACTCGTCAAGAGAGTCCTTTCGGATTTCTCGCTTGACGAATGAAACGGGGCAGTTATCGTAAATAGGTCTGCACTTCGAGTGCAGTGCTGCTTCCTTTGCTAGCTGGTCCGCTCTCTCATTTCCCTCCACCCCCGGGTGCGCTTTAATCCAATAAAGTTTCACTATTTTATTTTGTGCGTGTAGTAACTTTATGTTAGCTTTGAATTTACTGCTAAGGGATGGAGGGAAGATACGCCAACTACCGTTTCCAGTGCAGACCTGGAGTCACAAAAGATTTTTGGTTTTTCGGTAGCCTCAAGAAGTGCCAACAACTCGGCCTGGTACACGGAGCACCAATCGGCCAACTTCAGCTTGCGGGTACTGATCTCAGCGGCATCATCCCAAATGGATAATGCCGCCCCAACTTTCCCTTTAATTTTGGTGCCGTCTGTAAATATGTTAATTTCTCGGTTAAGATTTTGCTCTAATGCTGCTCCGTCTGCCAGGCATATGAACTCTAGCTCCTCCTGCTGCGCTGGGTGTGGCTTCTTTTCTGTCTCTCTATCTCCAGTTACTTGCTGGGAATAACCTTTCTTAGTTTCATAAAGCAAGGCTGCTTCCTGGACTCTGATATGACAGCCGAGGATTAGGGGCCGCGGTGGGATATATGGAACAGGTGGTGTGGGTGCCGCCACCTACCCTACCTTCCGCTAGACCGTCAACGTGTTGGCAGACGCAGTGGGGCTGCAGGGGAAGAGAGGTGTCGGTATCGCGATGGCCGTTCTCACTGCCCTCTGCAGTTGAAGAGGCAGGCGCTGGGCTACTATGACTGACCCGCTGCACTGGGACCAGGGCGTTGGAATGCTGTCTGACGTTCAGTACTGGTTAGTCCTGAGTGGTCGATGACGATGTGTCTTGTGCTCCGAAACACTCCGTCATTATGGCGAGAGCGCTAGCTCCGTCATGGAGCCCGAGTCTGGGCTAGCGCTGTTGAGTGCCGCGAAGGAGTGCGAAAAATGTAGGAACGTCCTAAACTTGCCATGACAGGTTATTTCTGGCGCTTAGACGGCTGCTACCGCAGCCCGCTCACTTAGTTTTTATCCTATCCTACGGGAACTGTTAAAGTTTTTGCGATAAAAAGTGGCGTATGTCACTTTTCGTCTTTCAAACTATATTCATGCAATAAGCCAAGGCAAGTTGCTCCGTTGCTGAGAAAAAGTTATTGTTAAGTCCTACGGGAACCACAATTTTTTCGGGATGGAAAGTATCCTATGTCACTTTCCGTCTTCCAAACTATGCCCACCCCAAATATCAAGTCAATCCGTTGCTCCATTGCTGAGAAATAGTTATTGTCCCATCCCATGGGAATCACGAATTTTCTCGAGATAAAAAAGTATCCTATTATCACTTTCTGTCTTTTAAACCATATGTATCCAAACCAAAAATCAAGTCAATCTTTTGCTCCGTTGCTGCGTCAAAGAGGAACAAACCAACAAACTTTTCGGATTGATAATATTAAAGTATGATGATTCTGTACCATAAAGGTAGAATAAAGAAACATGTTAAACCTCTAATGATAGAAGATTTAAAAATATTTTTAATGTCAGACAAAATGACGGCCTGGTATTAAACGTCATAGTAACATGTAGCATGCAGAGGGAAAATAACATTTTATCCAATTTTAATGTTAGTTGTCATTTTTAAATCCATACTTTATTTTCTCTTCAAGGGGATATAATGGTGGAAAAACAATTTGTCCCCTTGCCATGCTACTTGTGAAAAGTCTGCAGACAATGTCAGCTGTCATCTAATTACGTTTGGCTGTGACGTTTCGTTAGTCCATATTAGCGTCATAGAGGAATTAATCACTTAGCGTCTTTGTGATAGTGGCAACAGTTTCACTTTCGATGGTTTTTGTCCTGTCCTACAGGAACTATGCAATTTTTCGGGATAAAAAGTATCCTAAAGCTCCTTCCGCCATTTAAACTATGTCCATGCCAAAAATCAAGTCAATCCGTTGCTCCGTTGGTGCGTGAAAGAGTAACAAACCAACAAACCAACAAACTTTTCGGATTTATAATATTAGTAAGGATGAGCTAGATCTAGAGTAGGTACCTACAATTACAATACATACGTAAAGTGTTCAACCATTTAGCCAGTTTGTGATTAATTATTTGAACAAACATAGACAAGTGCTTATTAGTTACTTATAATGCAAACTTAAACATGAGTACCTACCTATAGTAGATATTAAAGCCAGACGGGGCATAGACAGAAGTTCCTATCAAGCGTCAGACACCGGGCCGATTGTGTCGCTCCGGTTCAATTCACTCTGATATGTGGCACAATGCCTGTACTACGACTATAATACAGATATGTACTTTTATACTACACCTGCTCGGAAAGTACCTTGATACTTTATCAAATTTACGGTAGAAAGTATGTCATTGCATATCGAACAAATATGCGGGGAGAAAACGCATCTGAGCGGGAGAGAAAAGTGTATGAAAATCCATTTCTTACGTGGTTTTTCTTTTTTAATTTTGGGTAAGACTATGCGCTGGTAACCTAAATATCAAAAGCCAAAAAGTTTTTACAGTGAGTTTTAATCTCCAAGTTCGCAAAATGACACTGGCCACTAGCTGTGTGTTGGATGGTGTCAAACAATTTGAAAAAAGAACATGTGAAAATTGCAGACGCCATTGGCGCCATTTTCAAGTGTTACATTAAGCTTCACTAACTGCAACAATTTCAATATAAATTTCAATTAGTAAAGATTTAGTTTTTTATTTTCCTCGTAGGTGTAGTATAAAGCACTATGTATCACTCGAGAGAAAGTGCGATTCCCGATCTCGGGTGTTTTAAAGCCCTCGCCTACGGCTCGGGCTTCAAACGACACCCTCGACGGTAATCGGTCACTTTCTCCTCTCGGTGAACAATGTACTATGGCACTATTGTATTTAGATAGTAGTAATAAAAATATTTATGATACTTACACTAGTAGTTCTCCGAGCAGTAAACCTCGCGACTCATCTCTCTGAATCTTCATTAGCCTATACCTCGACTCGCTCTTGACCGATTTGGGTCATACTCGCAAATCTTTTTAGAATTTAGTTATTTAAGTCTTAACGAATCTTATCGAAATCGGCTGATTAATAGCGCCACGGTAAATTTTTCCCCTTTTTCAGGGAAATACCATCCCTATCAAAAATCACCGATGACTAAAAAATCGGCCAAGTGCGAGTTGGACTCGCGCACGAAGGGTTCCGTACCATATTGGAGCCAATTTAGCCCCATTTCTTTTGCCATTATTAATAGCGAGCACAAAAACTCCTAAAAAAACACGTTTGTTGTATGTCCCTTAAATATTTATTTTATTTTTTATTTGTTGTTATAGCGGCAACAGAAATACACAATCTGTGAAAATGTCAGCTGTCTAGCTATCACGGTTCATGAGATACAGCCTGGTGACAGACAGACAGACGGACATCGGAGTCTTTGTAATAGGATCCCGTTTTTACCCTTTGGGTACGAAACCCTAAAAACGATAAACTTGTGTATCACATTTCGTCGAGATTCTTTGAAAAATATGACCTGTAGAGGAAAGTCAACATCGGGACAGACGAAATCACAATCGTCGAGATCGCTTTCGTTTCGATCAATAATTAATAATACTAGCCAGGTATTAGAACCAGACGGCGCATAGCCAGAAGTTCCTATATGCATCAAGCACAACATCAGATACCGCACCGATTGTGTCGCTCCGGTTCAATTCACTCTGATGAGTACATAGCCTGTACTATATACTAGGCCGATAGAGATACGTACCTACTCGAAAGAAAATCATTCATTGTCATAATATTACCTATACACATTTTCATATAAGGAAAAAGAGTATAAATGGTTCTATTATGGACTCGTCATTACTTACAGCAGTTTTATTTTTCCTATCTACCTACATTCACAAAAAATATAGTATAAAACATTGTTTGCATTTCGTAGAAAACGAAACGTTAAATGTCAACAGTTGCCAAACATTCGCAACATGGTACGAGTATACCTACGTACATAAATCCTATAAATTTAATCAGTCAGCTGTAAAAGGGCATTGTCAAAAATATAACCAATAATTAATAATAGATGATGAATAATTAATAATAGTAATACAATTCAATTACTATTTGTTGTTATAGAGGCAACATAAATACATCATCTGTGAAAATTTCCGTTATAGCTTTCTAGCTATAACGGTTTATGAGATACAGCCTGGTGACAGACAGACAGACGGACAGCGGAGTCTTAGTAATAGGGTCCCGTTTTTGCCCATTGGGTTCGGAACCCTAAAAAGATGCCTGGCTGGAGACAGGAACCTAGGACCTCCAGCTTAAAACAATAGGCTATAGTCAAGCTACTGTAACATTCAGACCGTAATTCCTTTCAAGATTCAGAAACATTAACTTTACACTATTCTCTGAATAGAAAAGTGACAAATGTCGCCAGGATGCCGCAAACACTGTAACAAAAATTCCCGCTATTTCCACTAACCTGTAAAACTTTATTGTTGCCAACATAAAAATTCCAACTCTCCACCAATAAGGGGCGGCGGCGCAGGGCTGCCAATTTCACAGACCACTGGCGCGAAAGGCATTGGGAAGCGGTGATGACGTCGATGTGATTATGGGGTCCAAAGCAATACTCGTATACCAACAATGGCACTGTGTATAAATTTCACGTGTTGTGCGAATAAGAACACGTTGTTCTAAACACAAAGGAGTTGAGGAAAGATAAAATAACTTATTTCGCTAAGTTCTTTCTTTCTTTGTGTATTTTTTATTTAGTAGGTACCTAGATAAGTATTACATATAATAAAAAAATATTTAAAAAAAAAATATCTTTAAAATAGCGCATCAAAACACGTCACATGAAACTTATTACACCGAATTTTTAGTCAGCTGCATTTCGGACAAAGAACTATATACCTACTATATCAAAAGCAAATTGATCTTGTCAACATTGCCATACAGTGGCTTTCGTATCTCTTATTTCAAACGAATGGCCCAATTTTAATATTGCTATTTTTATTTACTTAATTTTACACATATAATATTAAATAATAATGCCGTTTTAGCCGAAGCTAACGGTGCATCTCTTTTCAGATATCTTTGGCCAGGGGTAATGTGGAACGGTTTGCGTTCAACGCTTTGTTTTTTATTAATTTCGATTTTCCCCCCATGCGATGTCGGAGAATCTTTTGGAAAAACGGTTCTGTAATTTTTGTTGCTTTGAGAGATGTTTCTTTATTTTATTTAAAAATGTTGCACAGATGGAATTGATGGTTCAATCATGTTTATTTTGACATATTTTTTTATTCACAATTGAAATGGGGTAAAGGCTCAGAATAAGGAAAAACAAGGTAAAGAGCATGATTTAGGAATCATCATCATCATATCAGTCTCACTAGTTCTACTGCTGTACTTCTGCCTTCCATAATAGATCTCAAATTAGACCAGAGAGACGGATTGCATCCAGCGGAGTACTACGGTCATAACCAGGCCATCTTACTCTGCGCTTCCGTTTACGCTTAATTTAGGAATCAATATTTCTGAAAAATAAATTTCTACAATTTGAAAAGGCTTGGTGTTGGACTTATTTTTTCAAGTTACGAGTAGATTCACCACATCCTGTCTGATCTTAAGCAGAGAAGTCAATAGTCTGGCAAGTATACCTAGAACGTACCTGATTACTCTCGATTCGAAGACTTCTAGCTTGTACCTACTCGGACGGAAAAACAGACTCAGACAAAGAGTTCTAAACCGTAGGTGTTTTTAAGACGTCTAAAGGCTTCTGAAATAACTAAATCGTTTCAAATAGATGGTAGTTAAAAGCACAATAGCACACATTGCCAGCTTAGGTGCATACAGGTCCGGAATAGCCCATGAATGGCTACGACCCGAGCGGCCGGCGCTAATTGAAGTAATGCCATTCAGCGACGATGCAATTCCATCGGCTTCCGATTTACTCTGACTGCCTCACTGGGCAGATTTGATACGAATAGCATTTGCAGTATGTACTTGCAGTAGGTATGAATCCTTTAGTACGATATTATGGCAATAAGTAAGTCCTCGTAGGTCATGTAGCTAGCCTTGTTGTTAGGGTTTTCTAAACGACTGTAAATTTTCACTAACGAAGGGCACTGACTCTGGTGTCTGTGGTTAATACATTTTCAATAAAAAAGACCTCTGACATGGCAAAAACCGGGACTCACAATTTGACATATTTTCCGAGCCATGGTAGCGCTCAGTTGAAAATGCCACCCGTGGTTAGTCATTCGAAGACTGACCGTACCAAACACTGCTCAAGCTGAGTAAGGGTTTCAAATAGCACATAGTCATATGTCCTGAGCATTCATGCTCGCTATCGAGAGCTTCTTCTTGCGGCGGCGTCGTGTGTCGGGTCGTTCTCTTCCTTCAAATATGGTCGAGGAGAGCGATGTCTGGCACATGCGTCACACTCGTGATCGGGTGCTGCATGCGGGTCGCCGGTTTGCTCGCGGCATTCACGCGATTCACCGAAACTACTAACTTGAGCTTAGATTTGAACTAACTCCTCTCTATTGTACAGTCACATTCAAACAGACACCGTGGAGTCTGCGGAACTTTATTTTAAATAAAAAAAAAATAGCACATAGAGAAAGTCAAAAATATTTAATAGATTACATAAAAACAAGGCAACTAATGGATTGTTTTTTGTTTGTTTCAGGGGTTTCGGTAAACAAGGATTCCAGTGCCAAGGTGAGAATTTTTTCATCTTACAATGTTATATCGGCTGTAGCTTATTAATTAACGTAATCTAGAATATTCGTCGTCTTCTTAATCTTTTGCTTTTACCGTAAAGGTATTTTAAATAGTTCACTGCTGAACATAGGCCGACTCACGAAGAGTATTGGGTCATGTATATCACTATCCAGTGCGGGTTGGTGGATTCACATACGCCATCGAATTTCTTCTACGGACGTACGCAAGTTGCGTCACGATGTTTTTTCCTTCACTGAAAAGCAGTGGTGTGAAAATCCGAGCTTAATGTATTTACCTATTATTATTTATTTAAAAGTTCCAAAAAACTCATTGATACGGGACCGGGATTCGTACCTGACCTCACGATTGAAAGGCGTGTGTTGTACTCACTATCAGAATATTTTCGTCCGTCCATCGGTCTCATGGACATCCTACGTCCACTCCTGGACTTAGGACTCCCCGATGGATCGCCACTACAACCGGTTGGAAACGACTTGCACCCAGTGCGATCTTGCAGCTGTACTCTGCAGCATCTGCCCACCTTGTGGGGGTAGACGTTTTACGCTGCGCTTGTCGGTACGTGGCCTCCACAGATCAAAGATTAAAGATTGATTATTACTCTTTATTCAATCGAATTCACAGGCTTGGCCAGGTCCTTTATTAATAGGCATCAATGGAGCCTAAGCCAACATTGAGAGGCCCCTTTTACAATTTTGAAATACAAAAAACAGCAGTAGGTATAAAAAGGATAGCGTTGTGGACTAACTATGTATATAAAAAGACATGAAATATTGAAATTGGGCTATTGTGGTGAAATATAAAAAAAAAAATTAAAATGTGTTATGTAAAATTGGACTATGGAATGAGGTTCGGCACCCGCTATATAGGTATGCCCCATTTCAAAATTTCGTAGCGGGTGGTGACTTGCCGTCCACTAAATGGGGCCCCATAAAGGCTACCTGAAGTTGGCGCCGGAGGGGCAACAATGGTGTGGACGGCTTATTATTATTAATTATTAAGTAATTGGTGTGATTATTTCCAGTATGCAGTTTCGTGGTGCACAAGAGATGCCACGAGTACGTCACGTTCACGTGTCCGGGGGCCGACAAGGGCGCCGACTCAGACGTAAGTGCTATCACTCACGAGCATGTCGCCATACCCATAGACGCCTGCGCCGTCACTTATTCAGTACTTCAATATATTCAGTGCAGTACAGTTTGCTCACGATAATGTATGATACCATGACCGTGCTAGAAACATGTCAGACAAAAAATATTCTTTGATATTAATAATTATTTTTCGCAAAAAATACCATGACCGACTTCAGCCGTGTACAGAATTCGCGAATATTTCGCACGGATCGATGTTATATTTTTGATTTTATTGTTGGTTTTTCAAAAATGACTCAGCCGATTTCAATAAAATGTTAATGGGACCAATTTCGACTCTTTCCAATAAAAGAATGATTGAAATCGGACAACTACAAAAAAAGTTATGCGTGGTCACACAGAAAAAAATATACGCGTCGAATTGAGTACCTCCTTCGGTTTGGTTCGTCGGTCAAAAAGCTTGAGACTACAATAGACCGTTCCGTCACTGACCAGCACCGTCGTCGTGTGCTATGCACAGAGAGTTTGGACGCCGGCAAAATATTCTCGACGACTACTTATCGTATTGTTTGCAGAGTCTGGTACGTTCCTAGCACGGTCAATGGTCATGGTATGATAGGTTACAGTGGGCACCGCACGCGGTAGTCGCCGGTGGTTTCTTCTTCTTTTCTTCTTGCGTCAGCTTTTGTGACTGTGGCGACACGCTCGATTGCGATCAGCTTAATTACTAAGAAAAAAACTTGGAAAAAAATGTTTTTGTACATATATTAAAACATAATATAACCTGTGTCATCACTCGTCAACTACATGATTTTCATTTTTCATCATCATAAAACACATCATCGTTCAATCGTCTGCAAAAGAATTTCTAAGTTTAACTAAAACAAAACTTTACGGCCTAAACACATTCGATTTTTTTTATGCTAAAATTGACAAGTATCCTAAATACTATATTTTGATATCGTAGTTCTAGAAATAATCATTGTAAAAAAAAAATCGGCCAAGTGCGAGTCGGACCCGCGCACGAAGGGTTCCGTACCGAAAGGGAGCCCCAATCCTCTTGCCGTTATTAAAAGCAAGCAAAAAACTGCTAAAAATCACGTTTGTTGTATGGAAGCCCCCCTAAAATATTTATTTTATTCTATTTTTAGTATTTGTTGTTATAGCGGCAACAGAAATACATCATCTGTGAAAATTTCAGCTGCCTGGCTATCACGGTTCATGAGATACAGCCCGGTGACAGACAAACAGACGGACATCGAAGTCCTAGTAATAGGGTCCCGTTTTTACCCCTTGGGTACGGAACCCTAAAAATGACTTGCTATCAGAAGAAGTTAAACATAACAGGAGAAAGAATTTAATCCTTTCCATCTAAATCAGAACATCTCGAACAAAATGGGAGACAGAATAGAAAAGGCGGTCGTAACACTCAAGAATAGTGAAATATTGAAAGCGCGGGGTAAAACGAGTCGCGGGAAGAATAACGGCCTTACTGGTGTAGTTTCATAAAAATAACTGGGACGTAATAAAGTTGCGGGCGGAAAATGATGAATAACCGACCTGTTTCCGCAACCTGAGCTAGGAGATTATAGAATCACAGTGCTGTTCTTTAATTGCATTTATGTGTGTTATTGAGAAAACTAGCTTTTGCCCGTAACTTCACCTTCGTGATATTTTGACTTTCGCCCCATCTCATAGGAACCTTTTATCTTTCGGTGATAACAAATAGCTTATGTTGCATTCCGATCTTTGTACTATTTGACTATATCCACACCAAAAAACAAGTGTATCCGTTGCTTTGTTGCTGCGTGAAAGAGTAATAAACCAACACAATCTCTTAAACTTAACTTTTCCGAGTCGCGGGAATATAACGGTCATATCGGCGTAGTTCCATAAAAATTACTGGGACGTAATAATGTCGCGGGAGGAAAATGATGAATAACCGACCTGTTTCCTAGACCTGAGCTGAGATTATAGGATTCCCAGGAATTAAGCTTCCCAACAGTGAAAGAATTTTTCAAATCGGTTCAGTAGTTTCGGAGCCTATTCAATGCAAACAAACAATCAAAATCTTTCCTCTTTATAATATTGGTATAGAAATAGACAACAGATTGCAATGCGGTTTTCACTATCTTTTAGAATATTTCTTCTGGAAGGTTTATAGCTATAACTCATCCGTAACCGGTCGAAGCCAGGACGGGTAGCTAGTGTATTATAAGATTATAACAATACATGCAGTGTACAGGATACGTAGGATCGTGAAATGAACCCAGACAAAAAGCTGTAGATTAGCTTTAACAATTTGATATGAATGCTCACATGCCCAGCATGAGTGGTGCCTAGTGTACTGTGTATTCTAAATTCGTAGATTAAAATTGATGGTCATTTGATAAAAATGTCGTCAGTATTGTTATCGAAGTCCGCCTTAAATCGATAGCCTATTTTCATATTTTTTTATATTTTGTACATATTCGTTTAGTTTGCGTGTAAGTATATTATGAAGGCCTGAGAATAAGTCGTAGTGTGTTTTTATGTCCCTAGATGATAATGGTGGCTATTTTATTTTTGTTTGGCAAAACAATGTTTGCTGGTAGAGCTAGGTTTTATACAGGGTCATAGTTATTAAACGCAAAACCTTTTAAAGGTCTTGTACATCTAGACAATCAACTTTTGTACTACGAATTTTGAAAATTCGAAAAAAATTCGCTTCTCCATACATTAAGCCGCGCGTTGACGAACTTTTTGTATGAAAAAGCTGATTTTTACTTCGTGATTTTCCAAAAGTCCTAGAACAAAAGTTGTTTGTCTAGATGTACTAGGTTTTGCGTTCAATACCTATGACCCTGTATAAAGATTCGAAATTACTTAGGTATCACAATTTCAATATCATACTACTTAGGTATATTGTGCAGTGCAGTTCAGAGCTACGTTAGCTACCCTGCTAGCACTTAAATTGCGTAGTTCGTGACATTGGGCCATCAAGTGGCCCACCGTGGCTGCACTCTACCATAATTACCAATTACCCACATTGTTTTTATTTTCTTTCGTCTAGTACTTTAATACCTGGCTAATGGATATGGCGGGATAAATAGCCACTTCGTATAACTTAATGTTCTTATAGTGCCTTTTTAGTTGCCAAGTGGTTCTAAAAATGGTATGGGTTAGATCTTGTCTTAAGATTTCAGAGTCGTCAACCTGGTGAAGAAAAAATAACTTACTATGTTAGCTATAATGCTACAGACTGATACAGACACCAAGATACTTTTAATTTGTTTTATAGTTCACTAGCGACTCGCCCCGGTTTCGCACAGGTGTATTATACATCTAAACCTTCCTCTTGAATTACTCTATCTATTAAAACAACCGCATCAATTTTGATGCGGTTGTGTAGTTTTAAAGATATAAGGATACATAGAGACAGATAGCGGGAAGCGACTTTGTTTTATACTACGTAGTAATGTAATCATTTTGTTATTTTTTTAGCATGAATAAATTACTGGTTACTGATACATAGACACATTAGCGCTCTACGTTTTTCATTGGTACTCGTAGTTGAAAGCAATGCCAAGTTGCTTGTTTGAGTGTACTAAATTGACCTCGATTGTGTTGAATAGAGAGCTGTAGCGCTCTTCCCGTAGATCTAAGCAATCGTAGAACGACGTTAAGCAACGTTCCGCACGGTCAGTCTTTGGATGAGTAGCCGCGGGTGGAAGCACTACCGTGGCTCGGATGACATGTTAAATTGTATTTCCTAGTTGTTTTAATCATTTAACCATGTCAGGGGTGCGTTTACGTACTCCAGACTAAGATAAAAATTAACCTGGTTTAAGTCTATGTCACCCGTTTAGGGCATCCGTAGGCGAAAAAACCTCCTGGCTAAAAAATTATCTGCCCCGTTCACGCACTCCTACCGCCCCTACCGTTATAATTTTTCTCCTGACTAGGCTAAGTTTTATCAAGGTTTTTAGTACATACATTTTATCTTGTCTCTGATTGGTCAGCTAGTTTTCATCGAATCGAATTTGACAGATCGTTCAAGAGTTTGACAGATGTGATTGGTTTGTAGTAGATTTGAGCGCTATGATTGGTATAGTCTAGAGCTATGACGCCGTTAGTAGTATAAAAATTATCTAGAGTGCGTAAACGCATTCCAGAGATCTTCAGGCGGCTTAAATAATCGAACACCAGGGCTAGCCACTCGGTCTATACGAACTTATATAATAGAGGCCTCAATAATTTAACCTTCTAAGTCAGAGAAGTGTAGGTACCTATCTCTAATAAAATCTAGCAAAGTAAGCCTATTCAAACTTACTTTTTAATTGGATCCCATCGCCCACGCATATTTGACTAACTCCAAAACTTATAATAATGAAGATTTCATCGAATATGCATACAATCTAAAGGCAAACAATAGGTGGGAGTCGAGAGCTTTCATTTAGGATAATTGAAATTAAAATTAAATCGAGACGGGCAGGGATGAACTTAGAGCCAGATTTTGAAAGAACGCATACAAAATGTAAAGTAATATTTTCTGAAAATCCACTCGCAATTTTGCTATCACTACATAGTTTAAAACATAGTCACTTCCCGCTGTCTGTCTGACCCTATCTATCTTTAAAACCACGCAACGGATTTTGATGATCTTTTTCTTTTACATAAAGTGATTCAAGAGAACAGTTTATATGTATAATGCATGCATAATATAGTAGAGGAACTAAAAAAGAAAGCTGTGAACGTTGTATACAAAGACATTCTCACCCGTAGGAAGCCGGGGCGGGTCGCTACTATCCGATATTGTATGAAGGGCTCAGCCCGGACACTCCGCGATTTTTCATACAAAATCTGCTGTCTTACGCACACCTACACAGTACTTACTCACAGACAACACACTTACGCACGGTCGCTACACGCGCATTTGTGTGCGGAACGTCTATGGCTGTCAGCGATCACCACAACGTGACGACATGCCGCGTGAGTGAGACAGTTGCGTACTTAATTTGCAAAAATGAATATTAATCTAGTGCTTAAAAAAGTATAACAATTACTTAATTTGGAAGCATTTTAACAAAAAGTAACCGATCTACTTCTTTTGTAAGATAATATCAAGAGGAAGTTACCAAATAATGTAAAATAAGTTCCTATTATTTATCCTTAGGGAAACATTAAAATTTCTTGTTTTGTTACGTATCATTGATATTCAACCATACACAGTACAAGTGTTCCCTATTGTCACAGTCTAGGTAGTTTTTATTAGAAAATCCACCGGCCAGTGCAGCCCGCGCGCAGAGTACAAGATGCGGTACGTAGCGCGGGGTGGAAGTGAGGAAGACTCAAACGGGTGGGGGGTAACGAGTGGCCGTTCTATACGTAGTATTATTATATATTCTTTGATGTAGCGTAATTCGAGCGTGTCGAATTATGTAATTGTAGGCCCTAGTTTTTTTCAACCGTTTAGCCATGTCACAGACCTTCACTCGACTTTAAAACTCTGACACCATGGCTACCCATCCGTCCTATAGGAACGTGTACCTACTTTAATCCAACAAACCACAAATCCATAGGTTTAGCAAAAAAATACGCATAATACTCGTATTTTATTCTTACAACTCACCTAAAATCTTTATGTGTGCTTATCTATTATGCGTATTATTGTAATTTCCTAAGCCTTTTCATATTCGAAACACCCACTTTCTGGTTTTATCAATGCCATTAATTATTATATTATTGCTGAATAACTCTGAATTCGTTCACTGTATCGTATACTTGTTGAATGCCGGCTTTACACGAGCTTTACTCAACGAAAAGCCTAAGTATATGTTCAAAGAAAGTATAATGTTGCCTCTCAAGTAACACGCTCCATGCAAATATGTTTTTTGCCTTTTATTAAATTAATTCGCGGGCGGTTTTGTTGTTTTTACGGGGAGAATTTGGAATATCTCGGGATGGTAGAATAGGCTGTTGAAATTTTGTTTCCTGAGCTGATCTGTGTTATTTATTTTGCGGAGACATGGGTAACATGTAGGTGTTAAATTAGATACATTATCATGTGCATTATGCGCTAGCATCAGGGCATGCAAAATTATTATTCTGAATTTTATAGGTATGAATAATTATGAGTTTATATTATACATTTTATTTGCAGAAAGATTTGTCATTTAGTCTTAATTTATTAAGTATATTTCATATTCAACAATAAAAATACATCAAATCTTAAATCTAAAATAAATAAATAACTTTTTATAAGGTGTAGGTATTAAATTTACATTATAAATAAAAAACTGCTTTTAGGTCGCTGTCCGCTGGCAAAGTACCTAAGAGACTGGTGACATTACCCCGTTGGATAGCAAGGCTAAGTCTTTGACCGAGGTAAGCACCAGCTCTTGGGTCATTTGCTCTTTCTATCAATTTTTTGATAAATCTTTATACAAGCGCCAGGCGCTAGGACCCCACGGACCTAAAGTTTCAACTCCAAAAGGCAAAAACATGTATCCATCGCCGAGCGATTCATATTTCTGCCTTTTGTGGTTTTCGGCCGTTATCGCCGCCGCGCCTGCCGATTTAGAGGTGTAAGGTATGTGAGATGCTGCCAACGTATCGACGCAGGTAGCATCCCACACAAGCGGTCTGCCACGACTCCATGGAACTAACGTCATACCGTCGGGTCTCTTACCATCATCACGTGCAATACCGTTCGGCTCCAATATGGCCGGCACGTTGACAGTAGCAAGAGCTCTGCGGATGACGTCGTTCAAGGAGGCGTGGCGAGACTGTCGACCAGCGCTTCGGCGACAAGAAAGCCCGTGGTGACCTAGTCGGTCCACAGATGCACCGCAGTGGCATATGTGGGGCTCGTTTGTATGAGATCCAATTCTGAGGCTGATAGAGAGAGCAAAAGTATTGTTTTCAAGTAGGGTACCAATATTGGCTGAAGGTAGCGCCTGAAGCCAAAACCCCGACTCTCGCTTTGCAGATGCTAAAAGACGCGCTTGATCTTTAGGGGAGGTTAAATTATTAAGTAGATCGTTTTGAGCGATTTTAATTAACGGCTCGTCCCAAAGCCTCTGCAAACTAGGCTTTTTCGGTAAGTTTTCACCTGGACACATTGTGGACCATGCATTTGTAGCTTCAGTAAGTGAATCAGTTTCTACATTCCCCAGAGATTTCTCAATGATTTTTGAGAAAAGTGCTCTTGTGCTAAATACAGATGATAAAAAAGCAGGCAAAGAAATTTTGGTAATTTTCCGGATACCAAGGCCACCATGCTGAATGGGCAGCGAAGCCTGACACCAAGAACTATCTGATATTGGACTATTTAGTATGTTGACTAAAAGGTTTTTCAATGAGGTATCTAGAGTGGAAAGAAGATCACTAAACTTCCAAAAAGGACTGCATCTCAAAACATACGTTAATTTAGGGACAAACAAACAAAACCGAATGATGTGGAAAGCCATGTGTGAATGAATTTCTGAGAGACGGTCTGCATTCTCGTCAAATTTTGCTTTTTGCTCAGATATAAACGTAGGAAAAGATTCATTAAATATTGGAGCACCCAATAAGCGAAGGGAAAACTTGTCTAGAACTTTGATATTAGGTGCCACGGTTTTAAAGCTTTCTAATATGTGACTTTTAAGTGATGGAGTGACCGAATCTGTAATATAGAGCTCACACTTAGAAAAATTCAGCTCTAAACCAATAGATCTAAATTTTTCAATTAAATTTTCAAGATCCAAAAGTACCGTTTCTGAGTCACCGCCTAAGGTGCCATCGTCTAAATACCACATGTTTAGTTTTGATGAAAGTTCTGAGATGATCGGATGAATTGCGAGACCAAAAATGGCAGGACCAAGAGGGTCACCTTGGTGACAGCCAGTGGATGAAAGAATACGGTTTTGTTTATAAAGTAACGATGAGTCTGAACCGTAACACTGAGAGATGTAATCATAAATTTCTTGGACAGCATTTTTGATTTCTTGAAGCATGGTAGATCTTGAAACAGAGTTAAAGGCATTTTTAACATCGACTTTCACAATCACCTGGCCTCCGTCTTTCTCTAAAAAGGTTCGCAAAGCGTGTACAGCAGCTTCACATCCTCCTTTGCTTCCAAAACCGAGTTGAGTTGGTTGGAACTTTTCAGTTAGACTAGGAAGAATATATCTGCAACAAATTTTGGAACTGATTCGCCGAAATGTACAGCCTACTGCAATTGGGCGTATGCCACCATCTTTTTTTTTAAAAGCACATAAGTTTGCTCCGTATAATAGATGTTTTATATCATTATGTACTTTACCTGATAACATTAGATTCGTCGCATTTCAAATACATTTATTAATGTATTTGAAATGCGACATTTCACACTCACCTTCTGTCGATATACCAATAGTCGAGAACGAATATTTTAAATCACGCAAATTAGGGCCAGAAAATAAAATGATAGCAAACAAACTAAACTTTCGGTTTAATCAGTCATCATCAGAATCAGTTATTATAACAAAAATACATTTATTTGCACATCCTCCATCGCACCGATTCATCCGCCGCCGCTGATGTTGTAAAACTATGTCAATTGTCATCTATCCATCCATCCATCCATCAGACAAAGGACGTCCACTGCCTGACATAGGCCTCCCCTATGGATCGCCAATAAGACCGGTCGGAAGCGGCTTGCATCCAGCGCGATCCCGCGCTTGTTAAGGTCATCTGTCCACCTCGTAGTTGGACGTCCTACACTTGCCGGTACGTGGTCTCCATTCGTGAACTTGTCGACCCCATGTCATATATACTTATACATATATTTAACAGGACACGCGTACGCGTCACAACTTCAAGGCATATACGTATTCATCACCAGCGTTCTGCGACCACTGTGGCTCCCTCCTCTACGGCCTTATCCACCAGGGCCTGAAATGCCAAGGTACACCTGGAGAGCTCCAGAACGGATACTGCTAAAAGCTTCGACTAACGCTTGGCTGAACCCTTTGTTTGCTCTTCTATGTTTTCAGATTTTGGTGATGGTGCTTTTCTGCTAATGCCTTTTCTCTTCCTTATTATCTAGAATTTTACTATTCTTTAGATGTTTTTCTTATACACTAATATCTTTCCTAATTCATGCTATACTAGATCGACACTGCAAACATTATTGTCCCTATTTTTGATCTATAATGTTTTGTTAATGTAAAGGCTGGCAACGCCCCTCACAAATGGAATACGTGGACGTTCCTAGCCCCGACATTTTGCGATCATTGTGGCACATTGCTCCACGGACTCGCAAGTCAAGGATATAAATGTGGAGGTACTCAATCATTTGGATGGTTCGAACTAGCTGAATGATAACAAAAGGCTGTGGAAAATAGTTCCCGGTTCCCTTTAGAGATGGAACGAAGAAAGAATGCTTTCACTGAGACCGTGACCCAATCACTAAATATCGTCCTTTGTGTTACTGTAAAATGCAAAAGGAAACTATTGTGATTAGCACACTGGCTTTGGCATTGATTCATGCTCCCTAAAGCCTCTTAGTTAGTCTGGATTATTGTTGAAAAAAAGTTAGAACAAAATCCGTTAAACCACAAAAGTTTTACGCACGCTTTAGACAATGTTTAACAGTACAAATTGCACGGTTAAACAGAGTTTAAAGCTTAAGTTAAAATCTTTTGTGGTAAGGCGGAATATGTTTAACTTCCTATTGCACGAGACGTCTCGAAATAAATGAATATTGGATATTGTTCACGTTTAATCCCGTTTTATTATTAATCTTTAAAGGTCCTTTTCAAGTTGGCATTTGGATCAACAAATTCAATTAGCGTTTGTTCTCTGTTTGTGTGTTTAGCCTGCTTGATAAATTAAACTTAAATTCAATTCCCTGAATATCTGTTGTATTAATTTAGAATTTAGTTTGCTTGAAAGTTCTTAAGCGAATATGCTTTCAGTACATTTCTATAGTTTTAGTTGTAGTTTGTTATGCGAGTGATCTTTTGTTAACATCATAATAAAAAGTAAATGGAGTGTGGCAGTTGTGAATGCTCGTGCCTTTGAGCATACATTGTTTAACCTTGAGAATATTTCTACGTGAAACAACAACATATACTCATTTTTGGCTTATGTACACCTAAATCTCATCAATTCTAACCAAAGGATACATTATATAAGAGTTTACAAAGTTATCTCAGCGAAAGAAGTTTCCCTCGAGAATTCCTTCAGTCAATACAACCGCCATGTACCAATTATTTTTTCTCTCTGAATTTATCTTTGATGTACTTGGAAACTCTCCCAGACTGAGGTTCAATGTTTTTATTGCAAAGTTGTTCCCCTACTTCGTAAGAGCTTGTCGAGACCCCGAGTTTATTTGTAGAATTTAACATGAACCTTTATCAAGTTTCGTCACAAGTTTCCTCGTCTCGCTTATTATCTCACCCTTATGTAGTAAACTTATTAATTTCACCGTACACGGGAAGTTTGCGCCAAGTTAAGATTAATACTTAAGTTGTGAAACTAAGATTGACTAAGTCGGCAGGCTCTCTTAACTTGATTTTAATACGCTTGTGTTTCGCACTACCCTAGTCGCTGTCTGTAACTTAAAGCTTGATTCCTCCAGCTTTAGATGGTAGGTAATTAATGATTTTTAGTTCGCATGGGAAATATAATCAGGTTAGTGCCTAATTCAGCAATTCTATATTCAATTAACACATGTTTGAATTTATTTGTGAGTAACTTTTTATGGTGTTGCCGTGTTGGTTTCTTACGCAAGAGCGCGATGACATGTTGGCTCACACCCTTAAAGCACTTTAAACATTATGTCCAAGAATATTTCCTTCGTCGTGCATAGACCTGTCTACGCTTCAAAGTATATGATATTTATATTTCTTATCACACGATGATTTTTTATAAACCACTGCCAAAATGCTTGGTATTATAGAGTAATAAAGTTCAATGTCTGTACAGCATGCGACATGAACGTGCACAAGAGATGCGAGGAGTCGGTGCCGAATCTGTGCGGTTGCGATCATACGGAGAGACGCGGCAGGATCCAGCTCAACGTATCCTGCAAGGGCAACCATCTCATCGTAGAAGGTATGTACCTGTACAGCATGCGACATGAAACAAGAGGTGCCGAACCTCTGTGGGTGTGATCATACAGAGCGCCGCGCCAGGATCCAGGTCAACGTATCCTGCAAGGGCAACCATATCATCGTAGAAGGTATGTATGTAATGTGCAGTGTGCGACATGAACGTGACAAGAGGTGTTAAACCTCTGTTGATGCGACCACACGGAGCCGCGCGGCAGGATCCAGCTCAACGTATCCTGCAAGGGCAACCATCTCATCGTAGAAGGTATGTACCTGTACAGCATGCGACATGAAACAAGAGGTGCCGAACCTCTGTGGGTGTGATCATACAGAGCGCCGCCGCAGGATTCAGCTCAACGTATCCTGCAAGGGCAACCAACCACCTCATCGTAGAAGGTATGTATGTACTTGTGCAGTGTGCGACATGAACGTGACAAGAGGTGTTAAACCTCTGTTGATGCGACCACACGGAGCCGCGCGGCAGGATCCAGCTCAACGTGTCTTGCAAGGGCAACCATCTCATCGTAGAAGGTATGCACATGTGCAGAAGAAAATCTCCACGTTTGAATGTGAACCAACAAGCTAATAAATATCGGAAAATAGCATGTGTATGTGTGCTCGTAATTTTAAACTTTTACTATAAGACCAACTGTGAAAAAAAAACAGATAATACTCAAACACTTTGTTAAAATTCAAAAGCCAATAAAGTTGTTTTATGTAACAGCTGTTTTTTCACGATTTCGCTGTAATCATTGTTCATAATAACAAGCATGTCTCGTTTTTTCCTTTGGGTACGGAACCCTAAAAAGCGGGATTCTGTCGTCGAAAGCAGGAAAGAGCCGACATAGTGAAAAAACGTATATATATTTTTAATACCCGCTTTCGACGAAAGATTTCCGCTTTTTTCACTCTAAAAAGTTCAAAGTCCCGCGACTTGCCAAAAAAATCTGGCAACGCTGATCTGTTGTCCCTTTGCAGCGTGAAAGAGGAACAAACCAAGAAACCGACAAATACCTACTTTCGGATTTATAATAATAGTAAGAAAAACGAAAATTGTGATTCCAGTGAAGCAGGGTCGCAACCTGATCCCAATGGACCCGAACGGCCTATCGGACCCCTACGTCAAGATGAAGCTCATCCCGGACTCAGACAACGTGAAGAGAAAAACCAAGACTATCAAGGCGACGCTGAACCCCGTGTGGAACGAGACGCTCACCTTCGACCTCAAGCCCGAGGACAAAGACCGCAGGTTACTCATCGAGGTGATTATCACTTATGCTTCATCATCAGATCTTAAAACCTATTCGTGGTTAAAGTTCATTACAAGACTTTTCTAAGAAATCCAAAACATCTGTGATACGATGTTCCATCATGAAGTTCCAGTTCATATCTTCCGGCTCCATCATCAGATCAGTTCGACAGTACCATATTATTGTATTGTCATCAGAACTACATACAGCTGCCAATTTTCATTACGCTACGACCCTTGGACACCTTGGACAGGTCGACCTAATAAAAGCGTGTTAAAAAAGAAATTGCATCATTTTCAAACCACAGATCTATATATTACGTCTATGTCTCTTTCTAGGTATGGGACTGGGATCGGACTTCCCGAAACGACTTCATGGGTTCGTTCTCCTTCGGTATCTCGGAGGTGATGAAGGCTCCCGTAGACGGGTGGTTCAAGCTGCTCACGCAGGAAGAAGGCGAGTTCTACAACGTGCCGGTGCCAGAGGAAGGCGCAGACCTGGTTCAGTTGAAGAACCAGATGAGGGCAACCAGTGTTAGCGCCAGGAAGGCCGCGGCCCTACCTGATAGGGAGGTGCCGCATAATATGGCTGCTTCAGACGTCATTCGAGCATCAGATTTCAACTTTATCATGGTACTGGGAAAAGGATCCTTTGGAAAGGTAAGTTTCAAGGAGTTTTTTTTTTAGTTTGACCACATATTGCCTATGATGTTAAGCAGATATGCGGTCTACGCTTACGGTAGAAGATACCTTTTTACTCGAGATTCGAAGACACCTATGTTATACTTTAGGTACAATAAGTATATCTAGCTACTTTTTACAACGAAGTTCTTTGATCAGGAGAAAAAATCGAATGCAAAATCTTGCTTGTGGGATACGCAGATGAAAACGAATCATAATGATCGAAAATCAAATCGAAATGGATCTTGTTGGTAGTCTAGAATATAGGAAAGAGTCCGAGGAGTAAGTACGTGTGTCATTATACTCGTGTGTAATGATCAAAAAGTTGTCAGATCTCACGTGAAGCCAAGCTTCTAACTCTACACTCCTTACTCTACAAGTCCTTACTTCACAAACTCTACACCTTAGTCAATATATGCGGCTTGGCTGTTTCGCTAACCGCGCCTGGGCGTAAAGTGATTAATTCATTAATTCTGTTATACAAACAGTTCTTGTTGTAACGAAACGGCCAAGTCACATATATTGACTAAGCTGTAGAGTTTGTGGAGTAAGGGCTTGTAGAGTAAGGCGTGTAGAGTTAGAAGCTTGGCTTTACGTGAGATCTGACAACTTTTTGATAGTGGGAACTGTGACTTGGCTTCATTTCACATGAAAATGTTTTTGTTGGATAAATATTAGGGGACATCTTACAAACGCTCTCTGACCCCAAACTAAGTAAAGCTTGTGATATGGCTGCCAGAGATTGATATGCTACACATATTTTTAAATACAAACTAGACACGGATCAAACATCTATATTCATCACATAAATATTTGCCCTGGGTGGGAATTGAATGCAGATCTCTTTGATCTAGTAGTCAGGGTCACTAACCACTGAGCCACCAGTGAGGCAGTCATCAAAAATTGGAAAAAATAGCTAAAATCGAATATTTGATCAGACTATTCCTATAAGATTTATTCCTATGTATGAAACAAATTGACGCAGCAGCAGCAGCAAGAATAGAATTAATTGCTTTCCAAAGTACTTTCCTAATGTATGAAAGAGAAATTATTTCTAAATTCTGAGCGAAATTTCAATTTCTGAGTAGAAATAGGTACTTACGTGATAGCATACATAATAAAATTGTAATTCGGGTCTCATTTCATCTCCTCGTGTTTAGAATTAAACAGCCAGCAGACTTATTAGGTAGGTATAGGCAGTTAACAAAATTAAAATAATATTTGTACCTACCGTTAGCTCGTGCCAGCTTTAAAGCCTTCCACTACACTACTCGCGAAGTTGCCCGCGGTTAATCGAAGCGAAGAGTGTGGCCGCAAACTTCACTCCGCTTCGTGCTACCTCGCTCCGCCTAGCTTGACTAAAAGCAAAGAATATATAATAATACTACGTATAGAACGGCCACTCGTTACCCCCCACCCGTTTGAGTCTTCCTCACTTCCACCCCGCGCTACGTACCGCATCGTGTACTCTGCGCGCGGGCTGCACTGGCCGGTGGATTTTCTAATAAAAACTACCTAGACTGTGACAATAGGGAACACTTGTACTGTGTATGGTTGAATATCAATGATACGTAACAAAACAAGAAATTTTAATGTTTCCCTAAGGATAAATAATAGGAACTTATTTTACATTATTTGGTAACTTCCTCTTGATATTATCTTACAAAAGAAGTAGATCGGTTACTTTTTGTTAAAATGCTTCCAAATTAAGTAATTGTTATACTTTTTTAAGCACTAGATTAAAATTCTTTTTTGCAAATTAAGTACGCAGCTGTCTCACTCACGCGGCATGTCGTCACGTTGTGGTGATCGCTGACAGCCATAGACGTTCCGCACACAAATGCGCGTGTAGCGACCGTGCGTAAGTGTGTTGTCTGTGAGTAAGTACTGTGTAGGTGTGCGTAAGACAGCAGATTTTGTATGAAAAATCGCGGAGTGTCCGGGCTCTGCTAAAAGTCAAAGGACTCGGAGCGCTCCGGAGTTCGAAACTTCGAATACGAAGAGTCTCTCCACACCACTGAGGGCTAAGTTGGAGTTTCTTGCTCGAACCTTGTATTTTTTACGCTAATGTAACGAGCGCCAAACCGATCCAAAACAAGCGCGGCAACGTCAGTGATTGGCTAACTCAAGCGTGTGTGTCAATGTGCTCGCGTGTGTGCTCGGCGCGCTCGGTTAACGCGACGTAAAAGTAATTCGATTTGATTTGCAAAACTAACTTAGCTCTCTGGCCTCACTTCAGTTCGCCGCGAGACGTGGTAGTTCGTCGTACTGTGTAATAGACTGCACATTGCAACGGCAGCTGCCACTTGAACATCTATTCACTCGTGCGCGGACTCGGAGAGACTGGGCACTGCGAACTCCGAGTAACTTCGTCGAGGACTCAGACGGAGCGTCGAAGCGAGTAGTGTAGAGGGGCTTTAATGATTGCATGTTTTATACGAAAACCCTGTTTTAATAAGCTTCGCAAGCCTACATAAAGTGTTATCTTAGGACCGCTATTGTTTAGCCTGCTTATACAATTCCGAAATGCTAAGCCGCCATTATGTTTTGAATTGCTGATGCTGGAACGCTTTCACGCTTAGAGTAATTGTAAATAGGAGCCTTTTGATATCTGGGTGTTTTCTCTGGGCGTAAGTTTTGGGGGATTTTGGTTTTGACACAAGGACTATTTTTTCTAAACAAGGAAAATAGCTAACGTGGCCATAATGATAATTGTATCGTCATATGTTAGCGGTCTAAAGTGTTGACAAGGCGTACCGTTGTTTTTACTGCAAAAGAAGCAACGTAATTGCTTGTTGGTAAAAATTAGAGGTTAGGACAGACTCAACAGCTAGTTATAAATATTACACTTCAGTTTCGAGGAACTACAACAATTTAGCGATTTGTTCCACATCGGCGTGTTACTGATGTGGAACTGTGAGTTAGAGGTCATAAAGTTATAATCTAGTGTTCTCGATGATTAAAAAATACACGTGGTCCGCCCCAATTTATTTTAATAAGAAAGTAAGGAAGTCTATTGATCTATTCATATTTGAATAGATTTACCTAAATCCAAAATGTGATAAAAGCTCATTTCGGTAATACGTTAAAATACATGAATGTTCTATTGGAATGCGGCTTATTTAATAACGATCTCAATAACTACGCTAAATCTACTAAATCCCTCTGCCGAATCTCTGGAGCTGTACAATATCTTTGATCTTTGCCAAGCTCAACGATGCATCCTTAGCACAGATTTTAGGCCTTGGATATATACGAGTACCTGAGGCAGTACTGGATAATATAGTTATCGTCATTAACAAGTGACTGCATGACCTAGGACACAGGACCGCACAGAGCACAGGCCTCTCCTCATCACAAGCAGATAGGCTGCGCATGAAGCCACACACATAATCATAGCCACTCAGATCTTCAGAGAGTATAGAATGCAGGTTCTTGCCCATCGTGGATTACAATTTGGATTGTTTTCCCCCCTAGAAAGATTACTTTCTCTCCCCATAATGAAATAAAGCTATAGTGATGAATGTGATGATCAATAGACCCAGTTATAGAGGCGCCATTGTAATTATAATAGCTATTTATTTATAGTAGGCCTGTTTCTTTTTTACTATATGCATTTTATAGAGAGAACACTATTTTACGTTGCTATCAAACTTACGATGGCGTCTCTAGAATTGGGCCTAAATATCTATCTAAATGTAAAAAAGGAAAGAATAAACGTGGGTAAGTCTCTGTGCTATATTGTAACTAAATGTTTGTAGGTAATGCTAGCGGAGCGGCGCGGCACAGACGAGCTGTACGCGATCAAGATCCTGAAGAAAGACATCATCATCCAGGACGACGACGTCGAGTGCACGATGGTGGAGAAGCGAGTGCTGGCGCTCAGCAGCAAGCCGCCCTTCCTCGTGCAGTTGCACTCCTGCTTCCAGACTATGGTGAGTGTGTCCTGGCTTGTTCTTCTTCTTCGTGTCGATGACTCAAACAATATATAAATGAGTAGGTATTTATATGGTCTTTTCCCAGTGCCTCGCCACTATCTGAATTGGAAATCTGTTACATCTATTATTAAGTCATACTGTGAAAACCTTACAGACCAATGGGATCACAGTAACAGCGCTACGAGCACTGTGGAAATTGTAGAGATTTATGACTGATGTTTTGACATAACATGTGATATTTTATGATTAATTAATTTAATTTTGACATGATTACATTTCTTTGTGACATAACAATAATTTGGATGACTAATCTTTTAATTGTATTTTAATTGTTTATTTTTAATAATTTAATCGGTAATGTGTTATTAATAATAATTTGATAAGTTTGTGAGATAAATGTAAGTGTGATGTAGTCTCGTTTTTGTCTCAATAAAAAATAATTTAATTTAATTTAATCTGTCCGCGATGGGAGGCGTATGTAGGTCCTGAAGTGTGCAGGTATTTGGGCAGTGCGAGGTAGTGAGAGAAGATGCTGCATATTTTGTACCGGAGCTCGACACTGGTACTGAGCGCTCCTTGCATATCCGAATTTCACCAGATTGTCTCTACAGCGGCCCACTTGGGTCCAGAGTGGATTTAGCGACTACCACGCGGGCCATGGGAGATTACCGCCGTTCAAAAGTTATTCGGAAGGCACCGCGTAATCGCCTAGTGCAGGGAGAGCGTGTATTTCCATAATTTGAGACTGGCTTCGCGGGGGTGTTGATCCAGTGAAGTACCCTCACAGTTAAAACAAGGTGAGGCAGAGAGTGAAGCCATGGTGGGATAAAGGTATAACGCTCAATATAAAACGCGAGGTGTTTTCCGAATCTATTCCCATAATTCATAATCATTTATTCATAAGTTTCAGGTACATACAAGGTGGTTCGTTTTTAAAGTGCTTATGCCAAAACTTGCCTTTTCAGGCATACGAATACATTTTAAAATAGTACTAAAATAGTCCTGTACTAATGAATTATTTGGAACTCTTCAACCGTTTAAACACCACTGGTTTTTCGATGAATGACAACATAATGTGCCTCATGAGGCAATCTGCATATGTTCGTAAAAGAAAAACGATGACGTCAACCAACACAATCGCCCTTTGCGGGCAGGCCTATGTGCTTCAGTGGTCTATTAAAAATACCAACACTGAGTAATATAAGTGTAATTGGAGAAGTTGAAAAAATCCTTACTAATGTTATAAAACCAAAAGAGTGTTTTCTGGTCTATCAGTTTGTTCCTTTTTCACCCAGCAACGGAGCAGCAAATTGACTTGATTTTAGGCATAGTTACCTATCAAAGTTAAAACCAGAAAGATAAAATGTTTCCATGGGATAGCACTAAAATTAAAATACTACGCGGGCGAAGCCGCGTGCGAAAGCTCTTAAACAATAAAGTAGCGATTAACGTGCGTGATAGAAATGTGTTACGAGATATTAATTCAATCGTGAATTATGGAATCAATCGTGACAACTTAATATTTTCAGGACCGGTTATACTTCGTCATGGAATACGTGAATGGAGGAGATCTGATGTTCCAAATACAACAGTGTGGGAAATTCAAAGAGCCTGTGGCGGTGTAAGTATACTCTTTTACACTTACTACTTTTTACGGAACGACACCAATGTTAAGAATTGCTATATGCAATTTACCTGCTAGACTCAAACTGCCTGCGAAATCCACAGGGGAGGCCTATGTCCAGCAGTGGACGTTCAACGGCTGATAATGAAGATGATGATGAATATATGATAGGTAAGAAGCTAGATCAGCGGAAGATTTCTAACTCAGTCTAAATCCAGTAAATAAATATTAGGGGACCTAACACACGGTTTCTGACCCCAAACTAAGCAAAGCTTGTGATATGGCTGCCAGAGACTGATATACTACATATTCATATTTTTAAATACATACTTATATAGATAGTACCTAAATAACATCCAGACACAGAGAAAACACCTATGTTCATCACATAAATGCTTGCCCTGGGTGGGAATCGAACCCACACCTCCTTGATCCAGAAGACAGGGTCACTAACCACTGAGCCAAGCAACGAGGCAGAGCAACACTAAACAATTTGAGTTGAATTTGATTTGAGCTAACATAACGAGTATCATCTGAATTCCAGGTTCTACTCGGCGGAGATAGCAATCGGTCTGTTCTTCTTGCACTCGCGAGGCATCGTGTACCGCGACCTAAAGCTGGACAACGTGCTGCTCGACCAGGACGGACATATCAAGATAGCGGACTTCGGCATGTGCAAGGAAGGCATCACTGGTGCGTATTCACTAAACACTCGATACGCGCGGGAAACTTTCGGTGGCTGTTATAGAGTTGTCAAAATTGTAAACCTGCATGGGGAGCACGGCAAAGGGCGAAAACCACTTTATCCACTTCAAATGTCAGTTGTCATTGTCAATCCATACTTTATTTCTTCTTTGACGATATGATGGTGGAAAGACAATTTGTCCCTTTCCCATGGTACCCGTGCTGAGTGCCGAGTGGAAGTTTTGCAAAGCAAATCGAATGACTTTTACGCTACGTTGACCTAGGGTTGCCATCCGTCCGCGTTTCCTAGGATTTGTCCTAGCTAAGGGGGCATCCGGGGAGCGTCCGAGCAGAGCTTCATTTGTAGACCGGGTTTAAAAATTTAAATCTACCCGCGACGATCGACTGACGAACCGACTCTCTAAATTCATGTCCTGGTTTTGGGCTCTAAAATCCGGGGTTTTCACGTGTCATGACGTTGTTGCCAAATTTTAGAGATGGAAACCCTACGTTGACCAAACGCGTCGAGTACACACTCGAGCACATCGAGAGAAGACACGTTTGAGTTAGCCAATCATAAACGTTATTGCGCCTGTGTTCGATCCGTTTGGCGCTAATTGCATTCATCGACTTGACATGTTTTCGTTACAATATCGTAAAAAAAAACTCACATTTAGCTATTCAGTTTTCTCTACGTGATACAAGATGGCGCTTTGCCATTGCCATAGAAATCACAAATAAACGAAAGAAATATTGTAAAGGATCGTGTTAATGAGTAACATACGGATTATTTAAACGACGGATGTATTCTTTGACCAATGAGCATGAAATCATGTTGCGATTGCAAAAAAAAAAGCAGTTTCATACATTTTTCCCGGAGTCAATGAACTTTTTGTATGGATAATAGGCCAAAGCAAACTTATTGCGGACTGTGATCTTAGCTGCAAACTGCGCAAAACCCAATACTGACTGAAGTGTACTTAACAGCTGCGCGAAGATTGTGTTTCGCGCATCTTCACAACTTCACAGCAGCCAAAAAGATTCGGCTTTAGGTATACAGAACATATGCCATGTATTCACTTAACAACAATTCGGATACATAGTTTCTGAAACATCACGCAGATGTTTCCAGTAACTGATGTTTCCGTGTTCCCCGTCGCAAGCGTGGGAGCACCGGAACATACCGAAAACACCTAGGTAGTGTTTACAGAAACAAAATAATTGTCTCTGAAAAATTAGTTTTTGTTTCGGAAACATCTAGATATTGTTTCTGATACAGAGTTTATAAACAATTGTTGCTCAGTCAATACATGGCAGGAAAGGCAACAAGAAACATCATTTGTACCCAATAGACAGGCGCATGATGCTTCGCTTACCTGGGTTACGAGGCCCACTCGATTTTCATAATAATACATGTCTGGGTCGGTTCTCCAGCTGCCGTGTGTTTGCAGGCGACAAGACGACCAAAACCTTCTGCGGGACGCCCGACTACATCGCGCCTGAGATCATCCTCTACCAGCCGTATGGCAAGTCTGTAGACTGGTGGGCCTATGGCGTGCTGCTGTATGAGATGCTGGTGGGACAACCGCCGTTCGATGGGGAAGATGAGGAGGAACTGTTCGCGGCCATCACTGACAACAACGTCTCCTATCCCAAGATTCTTAGCAAGGTATCAAAATTCTCTTTCTCGTATAAAGACGAAGACGTTTTATGGGACGGCAAACTGTCGCGTTTGAGAACATTTTCTACCAGATATTTGGCAAGTCTGTGGATTGGTGGACGTATGGTGTGCTGCTGTATGAAATGCTGGTCGGACAGCCTCCTTTCGATGGTGAAGATGAAGAGTATTTGTTCGCGGCTATCACTGACAACAACGTCTCCTATCCCAAGACTCTTAGCAAGGTGTACTCTATCAAAACTCTCTCTCCCTTACTGTATTTGCATGACGAGGCCTTTTTATGGAACGCCATACTATCGCTCTCGAGAACATTTTCTACGGTCTTTGGCAAGTCTAAGGATTGGTGGGCGTATGCTGTGCTTCTGGTCGGACAACCGCCGTTCGATGGGGAGGATGACCAGGAACTATTTGCTGCTATCACTGACAACAACGTTTCCTATCCCAAGATTTTTAGCAAGGCATACTTTATCAAAACTCTTTAACTCTTTCTTCCGTACTAAATTCATGCACGACGAAGACGTTTTGTGGAACAGCAGACTATTGAGCTCGAGAACATTTTCTTGGGCATGTCCGTAGACTGGTGCGGCGTGTGGTGTGAGTATGAGATGCTGGTTGGCCTGGCGCTTTCTTATATGGGGACGATGAAAACTGTTTTATCCACATTCCACAACAATGTTTTTTAAGATATGTGAGGCATTGAGTATCTTCTGAATCTGAAACAGTTATCACGACTATTTTCTTTTTAGGCTATTGTTAATTTACCTTATCTTTGTACATATTCTGTAGTACCAAGTACTGTACGCCAAACACAGATAATCTTAGTGAGTGTGAAGCGACATTATACCATGGATTTTCTCGTGCAGGAAGCCAAAGACGCGTGCAAGTCGTTCCTAACCAAGAACCCAGCGAAGCGGCTCGGGTGCGGAGCGCGCGGCGAAGAGGACGTACGCACGCATCCCTTCTTCCGCCGCATCGACTGGGCCCGGATCGAGGCGCGGGACGTGCAGCCTCCTTTCAAGCCTAAGATTGTAAGCTTTTTACTTTATATCCTTTATATAGTGACCAAAAATGCGTATAAGTCGTTCCTAATCAAGAATCCGGCCAAGCGGCTCGCACGCATCCCTTCTTCCGCCGCATCGACTGGACTTTGCGTTTGACTACATTTCTATTCGGTATGGGGTAAATAGATCTTGCACTGACGTCCCGCATGGGGTGTTATGTGCATCGTTAGGGTTACCTTACTTATAATGAATGTAATTCGTTTCCAGAAACATCGTAAGGACGTGTCGAACTTCGACAAGACGTTCACGCAGGAGAAGACGGAGCTGACCCCCACGGACAAGCTGTTCATGATGAACCTCGACCAGACCGAATTCATGGGCTTTTCGTTCCTGAACCCGGAGTACGTGCAGCACGTGTGAACTCCGCGGGTACGTAACGATAACTGCAATGTTGTTACATACAGTACTGTTCATGAAGAACCTCAACCAGAACCCGGTAATGATATACATGCAGTTTTGCGACTCGACCCTGTTCTTGAAATAAATACTCACAAGTCACAGCCCTGCGTGTCCACGCAGTACGTAACACGCGCTAGGGCTGTGCCGTAGGTAAATCGCACGCTTACTGATTACAAACCCACAAGTGCGTTCATCGCTACGGCGCTCTGAGGTATGATTCGTGTTCCGACCGTTTGTATAAAGACGGAATACTGCATAGATACCATTACCATGGTACTGTTCATGATGAACCTCGACCAGCTAGTCAAGCATGCGACCACGAAAAGCCACGAAAAGAACTCTTTTCGACGTGTGAAAAAGTGACAGATATACACATGGCATAACGCCGTCTCGTTCTGAGACTTTGAAAGAAATATTTCGTGACGCGTATCCTAGCCCTGCAGGCGTAGTTTATGGGCTTCTCCTTCCTCCTTTCGACTAAAAGGGGCACTTGGGACTCGAAGGTGGTTGCATTTGGGGATGAGTTCACCGAAACGAGCCTGGAGAAAACAACGGCGGCGAGGCTTAGCCAGCGCTGTTGTAAGCAGGCTTGAACCAAATTCAAATTCAATGGATGGAAGTGGTGCTTTCCAACGTAGATACCAGTGCCTTATAAAAACAATAGAAGACGGTCACCGAGGGGGCTTTAGTTGTTAAGCTTCGGGCAAATATCTACAGAGCCACAGTCCTTAAGTTATACATACCGACTTGGATATTTACATTAAATAATTCACAATGACCCGTTTTCTCGAATCTCGACATTGTCACGTAATTAGTGCTTGTAACCGAGTAATTTAGCATCGCGCGGTGTTGTAGTTGGCTTGCAATCGCCTTACGGCTAACTAAAAAGCACGCCCACTACGTAGCTTGGGCAAAGTTTTGGTTCGGACACTTTTTTGCACAATTGTAGCTCCATAGATATTTGCCCAAAGTTGTTAAGACCACATAATCCAGTAGCACCCCAATGCAACTAGGTATCTATCTGTAAAAGATTTGCACGTGTGAACTCAACTCTACGTGACTTGACCTATACAATGTTGTTATAGGTCGAATCACACAAGTAGGCGGATGTGAAGTTATTTACAAGCTGCGCAATATCCAATCCTGACTGAAGCTCACATAAAGCTGCTCGTTGATTGGATTTCGCGCAGTTTGACTTCACATCCGCCGACTTGTAGGATTCGATCTAAACAACATTGTATAGATTAAGTCACGTACCTGTGGAGTTCACACGTGCAAATTTTTTTTGAAGATATTTAGCTGCATTGGGGTGCAGTGGTTTTGCCTATAGATAATAAATTGTTGCTAGATGCAATATTATTATTGTTATTCCTCACCTGCGTTTTATCGCGTAAAGTATTAACGCGCTAATTAAGCCATTACGTACATGTGGCTAAGGTTTGAACCCGTTAAAACGTACTAAACGGTACGTAACGGTTTAATTAGCGCGCTAATTTACGCATTAGGACGCTATTCACTTGCAGCAGTAACAGCAGCATTTCATGCAATACTATTTCATTAATTGGCTTTTTTCAGGATTGAAGAATCTTCTTGTCATTCGGAATTCGCCAAGCGGTTGGGACCGACGCGCGCTATCTCTCTCACTATCGGCTGTCTCTGTCACTCACGCGGCGCCAGTTCGCCATCTCGTTCATTCTCGACTGTTAAACCTAAGTTCGGAGTTTATATCTCAAGAACCATTCGTTTTGTAATCTCAATTCAAACAACTTTCAAAATCAGAACGTAACCTGAAAAAAAAAGTTAATTGCTCATTCATCTTTTTTCTACATCCAGAACGACATGACTAGATTGTAATTTCTTAATCATATATTCGATGCAATAAATAATAATTGATTTGATTGCAATAAATTCTAAAATCTCAACGAATTTTCTCAAGCAATATGGATTGATGATATTATGGTTTGATGCTCTCTATCTTAGCTAAGTATTTTTAATCTGTCGTGGATTGTAAATTATCGTACCAACATTAAATAATTTACATTTTATAGTAAAATGTTGATCTTGTTATAGTCATATAGAAATATCAATGTTGGTATTACTTTCTGCGCATAATTAAGCAATTTAATTTATTCATTATTGTATTCATCATAATCTTGGGGCCACTCGATTAACCGATATTCAGTATTGCCAACCACACAGGTCTGATTCATCCGATAAAGTATGCATGCGCACTGTGCAAGTAAATAAAAATAAATACATGTGCCAATAAACGACATCGCACCACTATAACTCTATTGGTCCACCTATATTTTAACACGTAAATTAGCTCTTTAAATAAGACGTTACCTAACACTTAACGTTGGTGTGATAACTTTTCAACGCGTTAAAACGTTGGTCACATCTACGTAATGGCTTCGTTACGTAGATGTTGCCAACGTTTTAACGCCTTTCTTAATTCATTTATGTACATAAAGCTATAATAAAGTGTAGGTAGGTGATTTCGTCTTCCAAAACAAGCTTTTACATTCAAGCATAGCCATGTTTAATATTCGTCAACATTTTCCGGAACGCCTTTATAGCGTTCTATAAAAGATTTTAAGCGCTATTAAACAAAAAAACTTTATATTTATTGACTTTGACAAACTTTAATTACCACAGTGCACATGCTACTATCAATTTAGTATTAAAAACACAAATCGGTCGCTAATAGCACTCCTGTGTGGTAGGCGTTTGTGTTTAATTTTCAATAATTGTTATTGTTACATATCAATGTTGATTGTATATTATGTGTATTATATAAATGTCGTGTCGTGTGGATGGCCATTTTAAAGTTTTAGATGTCTCCTACGTTTTTACCTGAATATTATCAACGTTTAGATACAATATTTTGAATCTCGTCATTACTAATAAGTAGCTAGTGATTTTTGGGCGTCTTTTTTTCCCGCCCTTGTTTTTTTGTAGATATTGAGAATAAAATGTGATTAAGTTTTCATTGTCTATGGCGTTACGTTATCTGTATTTTTTATTTAGGATTGCATTTTGTGGTGTGTGATTCAATCATATGTGTGTGTATAGAGTGACTGAGGTTGTGTGATTGTGTTTTCATGTGTTTGTATGTGTATCTTTTTGATTCGATTGTAATTTGTACCGATATTAGATTACTAACATGATGCCGTACCAAAGATATATTTCTCTACACCATTTTAAGTGACACGACCACCTTTTATGATTTTAGTGTACTTTCTTAAACTTCTGTTTTAAGCATTTCCTTCCACGGTAAATAATGTATATTTTGCTTCCTAATATCGATACAAATTAACAACAGCTCTTTGCTGTCGGTAATCGTCTACTAAATAGCCTTACTAACTTAATTAATAATATTACTAATTAAAAATACATTTAAATCATGTAAACACTCTTGCTAGATTAAATAATTGTGAATTTAAAAAAAGGAAAGCATTTGATTCTAAATTGAATTGTAATAAATGACATTAAAATGTGTTTAGTTGATTTAAGTATGTTACGGACTTATTCGACGTATTAATTGCAATGCTAAAAATAGCTTAATGAATATATAGCATCATTTAGCATTTGATATATTGCATTGCTATATTGTAGTCTGAATAAGTCGATAGCCATGGTTTTGAAAATATTATTAAAAGTCGGCTCTTTTACGCTGTGGGAAAACTACTCAATATGTTAACCTTTTTTTCTTTTTCCTACATTTCCAAAAACTGCAAAAGTTGAAGTCCTAACAGTTTGTGGTTTCGAGTATGTTTTGGCAGGATCTTCCAAATTTTAAATATTTGTAATAAGAATGTTAATTAATTTTTCAGCCAGTGTTCTATGCTTTGGCTGAAAACTATTTACTAAAAAGTGTTTATTGCAGGAAAAATATCAAAAAGGTTAGTTTTCCTACAACGTAAAAAAAGAGTTCCTTTCGGCTTTAGTAATAATATATTCAAACTAGTATTACCGAAGGTCACTTTCGGAAAATCGGCTTCGCTATACTTTATGATAGTATTTATAATATAGTATTTCGATTATTTTAGGCGTAAGTTTTATTGTTTAAGGTCACACTGGCTCTTATTACTAAAACAATAATACCAAGTTATTTTACAATATTGTATTTCGCCATTGGTGTCCTGGCGGTGTGTAAACACTAGAATATTCAAAAATCATCATGGTTAACGGAAAAAAATAAAACCTAAAATACATAATTATGTTTTAACATGAGCCAGTATCAAACTACTACAATGTAGAACTGGAGAACTCAATGCTCTATTAAGGTTGTATTACCATCGTATATAACAACAAAACAGTTAAACATAGAAAGAACAATATGCGTGATGCTTAATAAAATTTTGGTATGCATCACGCAGACTGGTGCGTTCTAGTGTTCGACCAATCGAGTCTGAAATGTTTCAGTGAAGACCTGTAATTGGTTGATGACAAAAATGTAGCCATATGCGGGACGGCTTATGCGGGTACATAATACTACAAATTACATTAATACAGACATTTTGACGCTCAAACCAAAAGTAAAAAAATATTGATTGAACAATATGACTAAGGATTAAGTCCGATAAAATAAAGATACATGAACAATACTTAAAAAATGATTGTGTGGTTTTATAAAACCACAGTAAAAAAGTGAAACGTTTTTTCGGATTGTAGACATTTAACTAAAAATTTTGAATTTTTGAAAGGACTGGATATAAATTAAAAGACTTAATAGGTTAAATAATAAATTCAAGCACTCAATGAGTAATAGTCTACTACACGGACAGCTGATGCGAACCAAAGGCGCCGCCGTATTGGCCTCGGCTGCTCTGTCGACCGCCTTTCACTTTATTACCCCTACTCCATGGCAGACCGTCACGTGACATGCAATAGATGGACGAAAAAGTTTGAGGCGATATAATATATGTTTCACTTTAAAAATTGTTCATGTATCGTTATCTTATCGAACGTTTCAATGTGCTAAATAGAGATAAAAAAGAACTTGGGAACATTTGACGTTTCGTTCGTTCTTAATGATTATGCGAACCCTGTCAACATCAGTAGCATTTGTATGACTAACAAAACTAAAATTAGAATTCAATATGAACATGTTTAACACCAAAATAATCGTAATTTTGGATAGTTCTGTTAGAAAATTTACTTTCTAACCTTATAATTAGTGTCTGCTAGCTTACGCCTTTAACATCCTGTTTTCAGCTGACGTGGTCAGTTATATAAATTAATATAATGTTACAAGTTTTAAAAACTTATAAGCTAAGTCTATCTAATCAACTTTGTGTTAAGATCTCACTTGTAAATAAGTCATAGGCATTACTTGTGTAACTACATGAGAACATGAATTCTAGGATTCACTGAGAGTACATGTTATTTATTTTGAAAATACGCGAAGAATTTTGTACATGGCAGAAAATTTTAGAAAATTATAGCAATACCTCAATTCCAATATATTTAATTTCATCAAACTTTAATTGAAAACTGTAAAGCTACGTTTCCGCTGGAAAACGTGTTCGCCGCATTTATTGACCACATGTTTGCTGAATTCCTGTTCCACTTCGCTTTTATTAGTTAATTAATTACTTTTATAAGGATTTCCTCCTTACATCTATTTTTATTTTTCTCCCTAATACATTGTGATAGATCATCTGAAGATAGGTAAGGTCTTTAATTTTCTGCCAAGTAAAACGGCTTAGATCACATTTGTTCCATTATTGTGTACGTTATCTCGATTATACAAATGTGTAGCTAGCCTGTTGATGTTCTTTTCACTAGCCATAGACTGGGCAGGGAGTGGTTACGTCACCATAGGCCGACACCACATGGCGTGCGCGTTCCGCGGACGTGGGAGTAGCACGATGCGTGAGCGTCGCGTTTTTCTGCCTTGCCGCTTGCGGCGTGTGTGGAGAGTGCACTCGGTGCGCACGCGGCGTTCGCGTCGCGGTTTTTACCCCTTCGCTCCCTCGCTGGCCCCGCCCGCTACTGTTTCGGTCGACTAGTACTATCTTGATCAATCGTTTTTAGGGTTCCGTACCCAAAGGGAATAACGGGACCCTATTACTAAGACTTCGATGTCCGTCTGTCTGTCTGTCTGTCTGTCACCGGGCTGTATCTCATGAACCATGATAGCTAGGCAGCTGAAATTTTCACAGATGATGTATTTCGGTTGCCGCTATAACAACTAAATACTAAAAACAAAATAAAATAAATGTTTAATTTCCCATACAACAACCCTGAACTTTTAGACGTTTTTCGCTCTGTATTAATAATGGTAACAGGTAGATGCTTGAAATTTTCACATAATATTTATTTTTATATTCACTTCAATATTTAATAATAAAATTAAATTAAATAAGTATTTAAGGGGGGCTCCCACACAGTACGGAACCCTCCGTGCGCGAGTCCGACTCGTACTTGGCCGATTATTAACCAACCGGGTCGCGGCCGATCCACTACTGAAACGACCCGGGTAAAACAACCTGATCATTAGATCAATGCGAGCGCCGAGAGCGCGCTCGCGCCACACGGCGGCAACACGCGACGCTCACGCAGCGTGCTCCCTGCGCGCGCGTGAATCGCCCGAAGAACGCGCCGCCTAATGTGAGGCCATAGTCTATAATATGCTAGACCGTACAACGTGCCTGCCTGTGACTGTGGGCCGAATCATACAAATCCGCGAATATGAAGTTAGCTACAAACTGCGCAATATCCAATCCTGACTGAAGCTCACATAAAGCTGCGCGTTGAATGGATATTGCGCAGCTTGTAGCTAACTTCATATTTACCGACTTGTATGATTCGTCCTGTACCAGTGACCACCCAGTCGTAAGACCTGTTTTAAAAAAGCCCTTTCATGTTTAATTCTTATGATTTCCCACCTCGCTTACTGCTTTGTTAAGCATTTATTAACATTTTACTTGGTTAGTTGACGCTGTGAACAGAAGTATTGTTTCCTTAATTTCGAAGTTAATGTTCTAAATAATATCTAGTATATAAATATGTAATTGTACGTGTTCAGTGAGAATTAGTTTTTAATTATTGCGATAATTATTATTTTTAGCGTAGACGTAAGATGTTAGCGTTAGTTTGCTATTTTAAATTAATTATTTGATAGCTTCAATCTTGACACTGTTTTATTTATAGTGCTTTCCTCACTATGTTAATGTCAAATGGTTATTTTTGTCATAAACAATTCAAAATTTGTCGTGATCACAAGATTTGAACCTGCATATCCGGGTTACCGTCCCGGTGTTTTACCAATTAAGCTAGGCCATACTCAGACGGTTACTCCGAATGAGTTGAAGAGTTTATCTTTTACCGGCTTACAGTGGTGGTGGCGCCACCAACCGTGTAAGTTTGTAAGAAACCCAAGTATAGGCCGAATCAATGTTCTTGACGGCTATGAAGTTAGCAACAGTTAGTTAGTGTAGCTAACTCAATCCTGCTTAAATAACAGCTGTGCTTGATTCGGTCCATAACCGTTAGGTATATAGGTTCTAAGGTTAACTTGGCGACGACACATTTTTAATTGTTTATTATAAAATAAACATTCAGTTTTGTTTCGGAATCCGGAATGAATCTAATACTGCCATGGCGCGATTTAGTCATTAATGATGTGATTGTTAAAATTATTAAAAGTTATTTAATTTATTATCTGTTAGATTTGTTTATTTATAATGTCCAAGAAATTTTTATATGTGTATAAGTGATATACAAACTGCTTTTTAGCTAGCAAGAGAGCTCGCGTGAAGACGATATTGTGTATGTATATGTCTCCTAGCCGGTTTCGGCTCCGGCGACTCTTCCTCTGTAATTGAAACTAAATATCTATGGAAATGAGCTTTGATGTCGCGATCTCATGTGGCGTCCGTAGCCTATTTTTGCAGTAAATGTCCATGAACAGACACTACAAGGTAATATGCCATTTGAGTAGTTATACTGTATGGATGAGGAAGGTCTAATTTTAAGTTCATCACGTTTCCGATCCAATTTGCACTTTCTTTTTTATGTACCTACATTATAACAAGATTTCTGGAATTGTTCTTTATTCATCTTCTCTTGAACACGAAAATTAAAACAACATGTTTGGGAAGGCCTGTGCTGCGGACGTAATCGTGGAAAACACATTCAATAAAGAATGTATACGTTGATTAAAAATGTATATGTACCTACTTACATTTATTAAAATAGCGTTTTTTCTTCTATCGTACTTTTTCGAGCTCTAAAGCCAATTAAAAAGCTTCTCGTATCAAAAAAACCTCTATCAAAAAATAAAATCTTCTACTCAACTTTATTAAAGACTAAATCGTTATTACAAACGTAATACAAACGTTTCAAGTTGTTATATACATTTCATTCGAACATTCATGTACCTCGTCGTAAGATAGCAATCTGTATCCTTTGATAACTCAAAAATATAGGCCTAAAACTCACCTACTTGTGTAGATTAAGCCCGTAGATAAATACAGGTCTGTAGGGAAACTTTATTATGAATTTATGATATTTTATAATGGATATTTGACATCTTAAACTCTTAAACTGACGACGCACCGTCACCTGTGCCAAAATGTAAATAATTTCCATAATTTAGTGATGTAATTGATTATTGTACTCAGCCTTACTTATTTATATTGGGTTACATAAAACACATGTAAATGCTTATTCAAAAAAACTCACTGAAAATCATTTACTATGCCTAAATGTAGGGTCATTTAAAAAAAACAGTTGTACCATAAAAAAGTCTGTAACACACGACAAATGAAATAGATGTTGCTTTTGCAATGTCAGGGTTAGCACCACAGAAAAATATCTACCTACCTATCGACGTAGCTCTGATAGTACAGTTTTATAATGCTGAGTGAATTTCAAGTGAAAGGTTTTGTGTAACCTTGTATACAAAAAAATCTATTTATCAATAACCGTAAGTATTTCACGTTGAATAAAGCTAAAAAATCCACGCATCAATTGCAATTTTACTTCCTTTCACTTTGATAACGAGTGTAAATACTAATTCAATTTAAAGAGTATGCTTATTCTAAAGTTTTTTTTGTATTAAAACGCATAATATCACCTCCTCAATTATTTATTTTCAACCGACTTGCAAGAAGGAGGTTCTCGATTCGGTATTTTTTTTGTACGTGTACCTTCGTTTGCGCAGACACTCGCGAAATATTCCTATTTTTTTTTTTTATTGAATATTGGTTTCTTGTTTGATTTTACCAGCTCAAAACAGCATAAAAAAACGGGCTCTCTCAGGGTACAATAACGGAATTAGGATGTTTATCATAAGTCGGTTGTTACGCCAATAACTAATTTTACCTATGAACTTACGATTTTGCAATATTTTGATGTTATTCTTAGGTATTAATAATGTTGAAGTTAATCATTACATGCACCATGGTCAAGAGTTTTCTTAGCTAAAATTATGACTTTATTTTACTAAAATTTAACTGAAAATTATATTGTTACAATCGAATGTGCCAAACCGATCACTTATTTTTGTCTGTTATTCAGTTGTCATCAAATTCATTCAGTTTATACAAAATTCAGGAAAACTTTTTCACATTGATGAACTTATTCGTGTTAATGCGAAAAATCACTTCATTCAATTAAAGAAGTTAAATTATGAATCACAGAGGAAAAACAAAACGAACATGCCGAAATTTTTCATCACTGCAGAATGTTCACGCTTGTCTATCAAAAATTATACTGGCTCATTTACATAATGTATGGTGCGCAAAAATATAAACATTTACTGCTGTGTTACGGCATGCTGTTATACTGTGTAAATAGTCGTCAAAACATTTAAAAAAAACAAGTCGATGTAAATGTACTATTACTACATACCTGTGTTCCATAAATCAGACTCTACCTATGTGAAGTTTCTCATGTTCTTTTTGGCCTTTCTCTGTGATAGGAATGTACAGTATGACTCGCTGACTTTGCAGCGGCTGGCAATTGTGAATTGATCCCACAATTGACTTTTAGGAGTTAAATGATGCCAAATTGCGATATGCGTCGCGCATACGTTTGGAAAGCTTTGAAGCTAGCCACGATTCAGTCTGTTATAGCTTGTACATGTATTTTATTATCAACTTATCTGAAGAACTGAGTGGGCACTCTTTCATCGTACTTTCTACGGCATGTCTTACCTACTTCTATGGCGTTACCCATACCTCATTTGTAATTGAAACGGGCCTTCAACCACACCACAGCCCTTAGAGAGTAGTAACAGAAGTTCACTCGCTTTTCCCGTCCCGTGAATTTAACTTTTATGTTGAATTGACGGGACGTGTGTGTCTTGTATGTGGTTTATGATCAGTCAGACAGTAAGATGAGTCGGGGTTTTTGTATGCCAATTCTACATGACAAAAGAGAATGTAGGTATAGGTATTCGGCGGTATTCTGCAACTTCTGTATGCATATTCTAAACAAAAATAATGATTGCAGTGCAGTTTAAAGGTTTTTTTTAATCGTATTTTGTGTTTATTCTCAAAACGCATTGTATCGATGCAAGAAAGCTGTTGAATTGGTACCCACTTCACTCATTTGCGCAAAGATAAGTTGGTGATACCAACTGATTTTGATTTATGTATACAAAATCATTATGGACCAAATTAAAATATAAACCATGATATTGTAGCGCTGGTCTGTAAGGTCACCTGACTCTACGTCGAATGACCTCACTGAGAAAACTTCTGGAGTAAAATATTTACTGTATTCAAGTGCACTTTCAGTTTAGATCTATTGACGTCGATTCTATCGTAACATTTTTAAATAAATATACCTAATCTAAATCTAACAAAGGCCACAATACAGTACTTATATAATATGTAGTAAACGGATACTTATCGTATTCGTGTGGCTTCATACATATTTTTGTTAGTACATCTGCGTTTCCTATGTTCACCTATGTAGTTTCCGTTTACGAATAATCATACTAATGGTACCTACATATGTGAACCAAACAAAGAGAAAAGGTTTAAAAATGAAGCTACTACTACATATCAACATACTCGTTAAAGTTCTTAGTGCTGTAGTTATCAAAAGTTCTTCGTAGAAGGAAAACATGTTAAAATTCTACGAGAAACTTTTGATATATTCATCAATCTGTTACCATCACTTTGTACCTAATTAGTTTTAGTCCTAAGAAATTTAGTTTATGTAAAGAATGTTACGCAGAATCGGCACTGTCTTAGCCACTCACTAGCATAATTAATATTAATGTCGTATTTTGGATTTTAATCAATTTACGATCATGGTTGTGTGTGGAAATTGTCGTAACCAAAGCATTTCTCCATTTAATTTTAATTCCAAATGATTTCTGCACACAATCATTTTGTGAGATTTTATTGAATATTCTATAATAATAACGATAGCGTAGTTAACAGTTTCTATTACTATAGTAGCATTAAATTTGTCATTTTCAAAATGTAAAATTGTCATTTTAAATAATTTCTGGAGGGAGTGTTGGTTAGATCCGTCGATCTGGTTGTATGGATTATCTCGGAAGTGAATGTCGATTGTACTCAACAATATACATTTCTAATCCATTAGATTTTACATTTGTTTTATTTGCACCTAACCCGAGGATGCCGCTCTATACTTAGTGGTAGTGGAGGATTTTTTGAGTAGGCTGGAGCCTAGAACGACATAATTAAGGGGCGCCAAAAGAGACGTCCACAAATGGAAGAGGTTTCTATATTATTCAGAGAAAACTCTAACCAAAATGATATATGCAACCGTAGGAAAGCTTGCTTCTGAAAAATATTTTATTTATATTTTTTCATCTCTCCGTTTTTTTTAATGATAAAAATAAATTGTATTAATAATGACTACTTACCTACATAAATCATTGTTCATAATTTGACAACATAATTGCATTGATTATATTATTAGCTCCTAAGGTCACTATAGATAAAATTAATAATACTTAATAGGTACTAATATAATTACTTACATAAGACCTGTACCTAAAATGACGACATTACTGCATGATTTCTATTTTTAGATAAACACGGATGTTTGGTGGGGTTTGATCCAAGTTATACAGGGTTATCCAGAAATGTGCACTAAGCCGAAAGGAGGTGATTGAAAATATAATTGTGAATAACTTTTACTATGGGACCAACCCAGAATTCGAGAAAAAAAAAACTATTTCATACATTTTGTCGATTCCGAGTTTCAGTTTGGTATGGAACAGCTGATTTTTTTCCCTCGAGTTTAAGGTTGGCTCCATAGTAAATATCGTTCATAATGATGGTCTTAGTCACCCCCCTTTGCCTTAGTACTTGCATCCAGCGCGTTCCTGCGGTCTTAATAATATCACCTGTCCACCTGGTCGGTGGACATCCTACGATGCGCTTGCTGGTGCATGGTCTCCATTCGAGAACTTTACCCATTCGGCCGTAAGTTCTTCGAGCTATGTGCCCTGCCCATTGCCATTTCAACTTACTAACTTTGGTCCGTCTGCGAATCTCCTCATTCCTGATTCGGTCTCGCAGCGAGACTCCGATCATAGCCCTCTCCATAGCGCGTTGGGCTACCTTAAGCTTATTCATAAGGCCCACAGTAAAAGATCACGTTTCAGTTGCATATGTCATCACTGGCAACACACAACTGTCGAAAACTCTTGTCGGAACCAAACCCCCGACTGATATTGGGGTGGGTACAACATGGGCATTACATATGACCTTTGTCTTGTCCATGTTCATCTTAAGACCCACCTGTTGGGAAACTCGATTGAGGCCTTAGAGCATCATGCTGAGCTCTTCCATCGACTTCGCCATGACCACGATATCGTCGGCGAATCGAAGGTGAGTGACGTATTCGCCATTAATGTTGATGCTGAATCCTTTCCATTCCAATCGGATTACGGGATTCAACCCATCAAAATACAGCATTTACAAACTTCAAACTACAAAGATGTCCTAGTAGCCTTATGGTAGTAACGATTGCCTTTAAATCGTCTTGATTTTAAATCTCGGCCTCATTTCAATGAGCTTTTTGGGACTTATGTGCGGATTTTTACATCACTGGCTTTTCGGTGAAAGCAAAGTCGTGAGGCAACTGGCAAACCTACCTACGTCCGTAGAAATTCGATGACGTAGGTATGTGAGTCTAACTGGCACTGGGTCAGCGTGGTGGATATGATATGGCTCAATCGCCCTTTGTGGGTAGACTATGTTCAGCGACCGTAAAGTTAAAACTTCAGGTTGATATTAAAACACAGTTTCAGTAAAATTCCTTATAATTTGATGTCTGTTTCGCCTCGCATGACCTGACTCAGCATTTGGTTGCACAAAGCCGCGTACGGGTTCAGTTCCACCACCTGGCAAAATAGCAAATGTAAACAAGCTGTTACTTTGTAATGGTACTCTTCAAGGACTTTTAGAGGTATATTTAGAAGTACTTAGACCTGAGTTTACCAACGCTTATTTAAGTTATACCTACATCTGATTACTGTATTTAAACGTTTTTGCATAGTGAACAGCAACTTTTCGTTAACAAGCCGTTTAAGATTTAACCAACGGTTAATAATTTAAATATCAGCTGGTGAACTTGGGTCTAAGACCAGATTTTAACCGTTGTTTAAATACAGCAATAAGCCCCGAGTTCACCAACGCTAGTTTAAACGTGTGATTACTGTATTAACCAACGGTTTTGCTTTCTGAACAGCAAAATTTCGTTAAAAAACCTTTTTAATATTTAACCAACGGTTGATAAATTAAACATCTGTTGGTGAACTAGGGTCTAAAACCCGAGTTTAATCGTTGTTTAAATACAGTAATAAGACGTTTATGGGACAACACCGAAATCGCAATAAATGAGCTGTTCCGTAGAAAAAGATCATCGTCTCTGGACAAAATGTATTAAACAGCAGTTTATTTCACGATTTATGGGGTTACCCCATAGTAAAATTTGTTCATAATCTTGAGTAGGTAGGTACACAGGGTTATTTCTAATCAATTAGCATCATTTTAGGGGCTTATTCTGTACATCAAAACTACGAGGGGTGATCCAAAAGTAATGATAATCAGTTATTTCTACTGCACACAAAAATACAAAAAAAATATCAGTCACTTGCTCAATTACCAACTAGTTCAGGAAAAAAAAATCATATAAATAGGCCACGATTCCCGGGAGCTACATTCATTTGAATACGGGCTGTCAAGGAGTGAACATCAAAATGGAAAAACACGAAATCAGAGCTGTCATTAAATACCTCTGCTTGAAAAAAATGTCTACCAAAGACATACATAGCGACTTGGTGGAAACATTAGGGGACTCTTCTCCTCCATATTCCACAGTTGCACGCTGGGCTAAGGAGTTTAAGCTGGGAAGAACATCGACGGAAGACGAACACCGCGAAGGATGCCCATCGACGTCCCTCACTGAAGAAAATGTGAAAAAAGTTGAAGAAGTTGTATTGGAAGATCGAAGAGTGACTATCAGGCATGTAGCTGAGGTCACAGGGATCTCATATGGCAGCATTCAAAGAATCCTTGCGAAAGAATTGCATATGAGAAAAGTCTCCGCGCGTTGGGTACCGAAAATGTTAAACGACGAGCAAAAGAAGAAACGAGTCGACATGTCAAGAGCAAATCTCAAAAATTTCCAGGCAGACAAGGATAATTTTTTGTCACGTTTTGTGACCATGGACGAGACCTGGATCCACCATTTTGATCCTGAAACAAAACAACAATCGATGACATGGAAACGATCCAATGAACCGACGCCGAAGAAATTCAAAGTGTCAAGCTCAGCAGGGAAGGTTATGGCGTCTGTTTTTTGGGACGCTGAAGGAATAATCATGGTGGACTACTTGGAAAAGGGGGCCACTATTACAGGCTCCTACTATGCAGAACAAATAAGAAGATTGCGGGAGGCTATTAAGGAGAAAAGGCGAGGCAAACTGCGGGCTGGAGTGCTGTTCCATCAAGACAACGCACCGGTTCACAAAGCTGCAATTGCCATGGCTGCCATTCAGGAAGCGGGCTTTGAGCTGGTGGATCACCCCCCTATTCACCAGATCTAGCCCCCAGTGACTTTTATCTCTTTCCACGACTCAAGGATCATCTCCGAGGCAAGAAATTTGACGATGATAGCGACGTGATGGCCGCGGTTGAGGACTTTTTTGAGAGTCAAGATAAAGTTTTTTTTTCTAAGGGAATTTTAGGTTTAGAAAAGAGATGGACTAAATGTATAGCCTTGCTAGGAGACTATGTTGAGAAATAAATTTATTTTTTTATTTTATTCATTGTGTTTGTTATTGATTATCATTACTTTTGGATCACCCCTCGTAACAACTTTTGTTCTGCGACTTTTGACAAAACTAAAAAAAAGTTGTTCCATAGAAAAATATCGTTCCACCAATGTTTTTTTCTTTTAACTGTAAATGTATGTTTTGTTTCAGCTGTTTTTTTTAGTTTTGACAAATGTCGCAGTACAAAAGTTGTTAGTTTTGATGTACAGAATAAGCCACTAAAAGGATGCTGATTGATTAGGAATAAACCTGTGTACCTACTCAAGATTATGAACAAATTTTACTGTAGGGTAACCCCATAAATCGTGAAATAAACTGCTGTTTAATACATTTTGTCCAGAGACGATGATCTTTTATATGATTATAATGGTTATCCAGAACTGGCGTACTAAACAGAAATGAGGACATCCAGACCATGGCATCAGTAAAAACAATTTTGCCAATCCGGAATTTGAAAAAAAAACAGCTGTTTCATACATTTTATTGGTAGGTACTGTTAGAGGTAAGCCCGGAGGCTGTCTCCACCGTCCAGATGGTCGTACGGTTAGAAATGATACTATCGTATCATTCTTAGAACTGTATTCACAATGCTGTAAATTGCTGTAATATTATTTGAATAGTAAATAAATACACGGCCGCGCCATTGCACGGCACCCAAGCGTCTCTTGTTGTCTCGTTCTCGCGGCGACTAGGGTTACTAGGTTCGCGCCGCCACCACTCGATTCGGGGAATCGAGTGAGCCCGTAATAGTACCTACTGAGTATTTTTCTCGAATTCCGGGTTGGCACCATATTTAAGGTTGTTCATAGCAATGGTCCGAATCACCCTCTTTCAGCTTAGTACAGGGCAAGCAGATAACCCTGTATCACTGTGTACCTATCTTAGTTACTGCTCACGTGCTCACTTCATGACGATCCTACATACCGGATGTTTGGTAGAGGGTCCCACAAACCAAATGGGCGTGTTCGGGGACCCATTTGAAAAATACAAGTTGGCCAAAAAAAATCCCAGACGCCCTATTTTTTTTAAAGTTTTTTTTGTTGTTATAATAAATAAATAAATTTTACATCAAAGTTCAAATTTGTTTCGTTTTTTCACTCTATGAGCTCTACATCAATTTTGAGAATATAACATTTTGCTAATGTAATGTTTTGGTAATGTATATAATATTTTGAGAATATAATATTATGAGAACGAACGAAGCTCTGATTTGTATCTAATTTTACTTTACGTGGCTTAAATATATATCAGATCCCAAACTTAAGTACAACCTGTGTAAAACAGATTTTACAAATGTTATGAAGGTAAATTAAATAGGTACAATCTTGGTGAAAGCCGGAAAATTAACAAAAAAATTTAAAAAACTAGATGGTCAGGGATTTTTTTTGGCCAACTTGTATTCTCCAAATGGGTCCCTAACACGCCCCTTTGGTTTGTCGGACCCTCTACAAAACACCCTGTATTTATGGCAACAAAATTTACCTACCTAAGAGATGGTGGGTCTTTCTTCATACACTATACACTGGGCACCATTGACAATAAGACCAGGTACATTAAGTGTGCCCAGACAATTACATTAGATAATTGTGTTGTAGGTTGAATTATTCTTATTGGCGTCTGTTAATACCCGCTTCTCACGCAGCTAACATAACGAATTTGTTATTGCATTGCACAATTACTCGCCTCGGGTTCACAAACACCGTGAATTTTGAATCTGCTTATAGGTACCCACCTGTTTCTTAGCGAAGCCGCTGCCCAATTTGGCGGCCTCGGTGAAGGCGGCCCGCGCGGCATTGTCGTCGCCTAGCTTCCTCAACAGCACTCCTTCCTGGCAGAGAGCCAGCGCCCGCGCACGACTCTGCTTTCCCGCTGTCAAAGCAAGCGCTCTTTTTATGTCTGAGAGGGCTTCTGAAAAAAAAAGAAATCATTGTCATCATCCTGTTTTACAATTAATAAAAACAACCAGCACGCTGGGCACGCTGCCAACTGGATTATCTTTAGACCTTCAAGGGTCTGTGGATGATCCAATGCATTTTATGTAGTAGTAGTGTAGGTAGTTTTAGCATATGAAGTAGTACTGTATTTTGTTGTAGTTAAAAAAGGCACTTTTGCCCGATCTAAAAAAAACAACTACTTATACATGGAAAAACGGTTAATTTTATCTCATCCTAAGTTAATAATAATTCTCAGTGCTTAGCGTGAAAGCCACGACCACGAGCGTGCCGGCGATCCGCAAGCAGCACCCGATCACGTGTTTGCCACGGCCATCGCTCAACCATATTAAAGAGAACGAGCCGACACACAACGCCGCCGCAAGCGATTTATTAACCTACTATTTATTGTACCTTCGTCTAAGCCGCAGCAGTTGCGCGCGATCGCTAAAGTCTCGGGCGCTCGGTTGCGGCGTCCATGCCCGCTTCAGAGCTAGCGACACTGACCATTAAGAAAGATAGAAGATTATTTACCTTCATCTTTCCCCATGAGCCGCAGCAGCTGCGCGCGGTCGTTGTAAGCGGCAGGACGCTCGGGCGCGGCGTCCACGCCCTGGTTCAGAGCTAACAGCGCGTCCTTCAGCCTCCCTGCCTCTGCCAGTTGGACGCCTTTGGCACACAGCGACGCTGACTCTTTGCATTCCGCACTCGAATCTGGAATAAGACGATTACTGAAAATTAATTTTTATACACTAGGTAAGTAATATCTCAAAGAGTTATTTTGCGTTAGGTATCTCAAAAATAATTCTTGAGATAATTATTTTTTGAGAAAATGTAGGTATATTTGGGTATTGTGAAATGACGAGATATATTATTGACGGTAGGTACCTATACAATACAATACAACAACACTTTATAGACACCAACAAGAAAACATAACAAAAGAAACACAGACAGAATAGGCACAAAAGGCGGTCTTATCGCTAAAAGCGATTTCTTCCAGACAGCCTCTCTTGGATGCAAGGAAACTTAAAGACGACAAGGACGGTGTAAACGTAAAAAAAGGGTTATCCCGGGTTATCCAGAACTGGTGTAGGTACTAAGCCGAAAGGACATGATTCAAACAATCATTAGATATTATGACACATGAACAACTTTTACTATGGGAGCCACCCGGAATTCGAGAATAAAAAATAGCTGTTTCATACATTTTGTCGATTCCGAGTTACAATTTTTTTTAAATTCCGGGCTGGCTCCATAGTAAAAGTTGTTCATTAGTATAATATTATTGTATACCTATACTTATTCACATTCTAATTCATAAAATCGATATCAAGCTAAAAGCAGCGAACGAAAGTATGTAACATTTTAACTAAGTATTCGATTTCTGTAGGCTGCAACATCAAATAGCAAAATTAAAAAACAAAACTGAAATTATACGTTTGTTATAGCTGCAGACCTTCTCGTTGAAACACTCTAAAACTTAAATATAGTGAAAACCGCATTCGGATCTTGTGTAGTTTGGAAGATATACCTAAGCGGATACACAGACGGGCAGACTGTGTATCTACACAGAAAAAGCGACTTTGGTTTATAAATTGACGTGATGATGATTTATTATTCCTTGTAAATACCTAAACAGAAAAATGCCAAGGCAATGTAAAGCAATGACTTTTTAGCGTAGGTAAAACAAATAACAACGGTACATACCTAAGAGCATAACTTACATACTTGTGTTACATACAGCACTAATTTTATCTATGGACGCAAAAAATGTGGAATAAAATGAAGTTATTATTTACACCTAATATCATTTGAAAACAACACTGATTATTTTAGTTCATATGGTTAACATATGAACTAAAATAATCAGTGTAAATGTGTCAAATACGTTTGATTTACAACTGGGATTTCCAGGTCATAACCTACTTCCCCCCCGAGTGGGTTCCCGCCTTGTCGTGGCGGGGGGGCTTAGTAGCCAGGTCTCGCCAGCCTGGTGAACCAAGAGGAACCCGAGGTGGGGCCGGCCTCTCCGGGTCTTGGGCCAAAACAAGCCCGTGCGTAGGCTGACCAGTAGGTCGCTAGTCGACTGAGGTGGACTGCGGGATGGACGGGCGGTGAGGAAGCCACTGCCTATCCTACTTAGTAGCCAGGTCTTGCCAGCCTGGTGAAGCTGAGGTGGACTGTGGTGTCGCGCTCGTCGCGATAACGCGGCCGAGCCCATCGAGGCGGGGGCGGCGATGGGATGGACGGGTGGTGACTGGTGAAGACACCGCTGCATATCCTACCTGCCAGCGGCCCTAACGGGTGCCACCAACGTGTTGAGTTGTTGACGGAGGCGGTGGTGGGGCTGCAGGGGAAGAGGAGTGTCGGTATGTCGTCGGCCGCTCTCCCTATCCTCTGCAGCCGTAGTGGCAGGCGCGGGGCCACTTCAACCGACCCGTTGCATCGGGACCAGGGCTGTCGGACACGGGTGCTGTCTGACGCCCAGTGCTGGTTGGTCCCAGGTGGTGGATGACGATGTGTCTGGTGTTCTGCACATCGTCATTCTGACGGGAGCCCATGCTCCGTGGTGGGGCCTGAGTAAGGCTAGCGCCACGGTAATGTTATCTAACAGTGGTGTGACTCGGCCCTGTCCTTGAGATATATGCCTACGGCGTCACGTGGTCCCTCAGAACGTATCACGCGGTAGGGCTGCCTGTCTACTTATTCTTTACTAACTTGAGTTTATTTCTACTTTTGTGTATTGTATATTATTATGGTAGTATAATAATACACAATCATATTGTATATTGTTATGGTAGTAGCTAAGTAGGCACATTAAAATAGTAAGTAGAATAAGTAGTTTTGATTTTATATAAGTCTGCACTCGGCGCTTCGAAACAAAAATGTACTTATAATAAAAAGTGTGCAATCTCAGTAAGCGAATTTTTGTAAATTCTTTTGAGATTAATAAATATTCTTAAACCATAATTAAGTAGCATTGAAAACTTTTTAGCGTAGGTAAAACAAGTCACTTTCGTACTGTGTTCTCGTGTGTTTCTTTCTTTCACCTTATCCACTTATTTATTAATCAAAAAGTAAGACTGTAGGAATAGACCGGGTGTCAGAATTTTTAAGGCACCTGAGGGCCTCTGACATGGCTAAACGGTTAAAATAACCAGGAACTACAATTGAACGTGTCATCCGAGCCATGGTAGCGCTCAGTTGTAAATGCAACCCGCGGTCACCCATCCGAAGACTGACCGTGCCGAACGTTGCTTTTAACGTCGATTATCGCAAACAAACATCTAGTCAACCTACGCTATAAACCCTATATTTATTTATTTATCCAGGTATTTTAATCTGTGGAAAAAGCTGAAATACCTACTTGCCTATTAAAAATAAACAAATTACGTATAAAAACTATTTTAGGTAGGTACAGTCTAACGGTTAGACTGAAAGGTTAGACTCTAACCTTTCCAGGCAATTAAAAAAATGTAAACTCTGGATTCACTATTAAAGAATAGAAACAACCATAAACAGCAAAACCTACAATTTTCCCATATATCTAAAAGTACGTAGTATTATTATATATTCTTTGCTAAAAGTCAATAAGGCACGCCGCGGCTGACTAGTATACTTAAGAACATACTTAATTCGAGGCGCGTAGTTATGATTCGCGTTCCGATCGTTTGTATGAAGACTGTTAGATATCATTACCGTGCTAGCGCTGTCGGGTGCCGCGGAGGAGTGCGGAAGCGTGGCCGTAGCCCCGACACCAGGCGCAGGGCTTTGGTGGGTATACCGTCCAGTCGGCGGGACACATAACTACCCGACTGCCCACGAGGCGTGGTGGCATCCATAAAAGAATTTCCAATGACTAAAAAAGGTCATATACTACTCGGAAATACCAAAAAGATCCTTGGATGATGAAATAAAGTGTTTACCCATTCAGACCAAAACATAACCCATCCTTGGAAAACGTTTTTTTTTAATATTACTTAGTAGAAACTAAAACGGTTATTATAAAAACACAAAAAGCTCTAAATATTTGGAATTTTTCTGAAAGAGTATTTTACTCACTGCGCTCGCACCTGTGGATTGTTTTCTTTTGCTCGCAATGGATCATTAAAGAATTTCACGCTCGCTGCGCTCGCGCTATATTTACCTTGTCTGTATTGCTTATCATCTACTTGTGCTTGACATGCTTCGTTACGTATCTGTCAAAGAATAATCAGTAAGGACCTTACCTACGTAGGTACCGAACAAACTATTATAAATAACGCAGGCAGCAATATTGTGAGCATTCAATATTAAACGCTGTAGTGTGAAGTGTAAAAATGTATTTAAAATTTTTGCTTATTTGTAGTTTGATTGTAGCATCTTACGCGTGGCTCGCACCAGAACGATGTGCTCAGAATAAAGTTAAAAGAGAAGTGCAGAATGCTGTTACTAATTCCGCTCAATTAGTGGACAACGTCGATGAAGTTGCTGCCAGACAAAATAAATATTTGAAAGAAACTTACAAAAATCACAAGTTCATCGTTACTCCAGTAATTACGACGGGTTGTAAAGATAGATTGGCTGTGGACCGCTTTGAGATGCTTCTCCCGTCTAATTGCTCGTTTCATACATATTCTCCTCAACTGATATCCTCCGTATCGTGCCAAAGTTCTGCCTGCGAATTAACCCACCAGGAAACTATAATAGATACTTATACCGCGATCGAAGGCTACAACTGGGGCGTGAAGGTTTCTGAGCAAGCCTCGCTGTTCGGCATAATCGAGGTGGGTGGCGAAGTTTCTACGGGAGGAACATATTCGTGCACATACAATAGAGGAAAAACAACATCAGACACTGTGAAATGTTCCTACACTAGCGCCAAAAGAGGAGAACTTCAACTTTTTCACGTGAAATCAGACATGGTCTGCGATTTTACTGGAATAGTGTTTGAAAGTGAATTCAGAAATGGCATGCATTTTACCTCCGTTCCTCCAGGAACTCCAGGAAGTGTTACACAGGCTGACATAGACAATTTAAAAGCTAGTCTAACAATGGATTATTATAATCTAGCATCATGCATGGGAGATACCATTTATCTAAATAGCTATCATGATCAATTTATAGACAATTTTATCGAAAAATTGAAAAAAGGAGCACCCCTCTACAACCCACTCACGGATCTGATTTCGATATTTGACGCAGATGTTATGGTATTCTATCAAAAGACAACTACATCTGTGCACGACTATGGCCGTGTCATTCCATTTACCACAACAAATGGGGATGGTGTATATGAATTTGCTTGTGTCAATACAACTTATTAACCATTTCATGATTGTATTACCTATTTATAAAATGATTTTGAGATTTTTTTATTTATTTCGCACCCCAAAGGCACGCTCCCTTTAAGCTTGATTTATCAAGCAGCTATTCGATAGGTAGGTAATTTAGGTTTATGATTAAGCTAAGTGGCTGTACCCACGGCTTCACTCGTGTCAAATGAGTACTTTTCAATCGACTTCAAAGGATTTCGAATCGACTCGACTAAGTTTATTTTGTATACAAACTAGCGACCCGCCCCGGCTTCGCACAGGTGTATTATACATATAATCCTTCCTCTTGAATCACTCTATCTGTAGGTATTAAAAAAACCGCATCAAAATCCGTTGCGTAGTTTTAAAGATATAAGCATACATGGGCAGACAGCGAGAATCGACTTTGTTTTATACTATGTAGTGATAGTGATAGTGATAAGTAACGCGATTACACCGCCAGTTACGAACCGATTTTCATAATATTTTTTTTTATTTGGCAGATCAGATGTGGTTCCATTTAAATTTTATCAAAATCGGCAGAGCTGTTTTTGAAAAATTAACAACAATCATAAAATGGTATTCATCGATTTGAGCGAACTGTATGAACTGTACGATTGAAGTCAGTTGTGCCATTTTTATTGCTAAGACGCCAACCAGGATTGCAAATGCTGAGGATATCTTCTCAGCACTAACCTAACCACAGCTTTTTCTTCCCACCGTCCCGAAAAAAATACCCCTTTTTAAATTTAATAATGTTGCCTTCTTTATTTGTAAGACGGTTGGACGGTCTCTGTCCATTTCCAAATCACTTTAGTGGAAATTGTTACTGTTTTAAACGTAAAGTCATCACTCACCATCGTCTTGTTCAACGAAGGTGTCCCCGTCGTCGGCGACGTCTCCGATGGTCGCTGTCGGGTCGAAGATGCTCCTCAGCACCGCTCTGTCTCTCTCGCTCAGGTTCTCCAAGCCAGCCATCGCTTTCTCACTCTGACAATGGTAAAAAAAATTGGAAGTTGAGTGTCTTTGGTTTATTAGTAGAATAGGTCCAATTTTTAAGGCGTCATCCTAAATTTAATAGCAATTTAAAATATTGTTATGGCGCCTTCATAATTGGCCACATTATTGTTTTTTTTACGTACTTAAGTACCTATACGTATTACGGTAGTTTAAAATTAAATCATAATAAACATTACCAGAAAGCGACGGAACTTCGCGGACACGGGTCCATCGTGTTTGGGCTCGTTTTACTTGCCTTGGCAGCACTCTTCTGCTACAATATGATTTCCAGGATCTCAAAAGCTTGTTTTTTAAAAAGGTTTTTTTTACTTATATTTTATTAATATTCATAGCGACCTGAGAATTTGTACAGTACTGACCTACTTATTTATATAGGTAGGTATGTATCTCAAAAATCAATTTATTGTTTAGAGGTAGATTTATTTATTTTATTTAAAAGTTAGATGCTCGCCACACTTACAGCTACGCCAAAGCGTGTGGCGAGCCAGCAAGAGATGTATGGTATTATTGCCCTTCCTTTTTAGGGTTCCGTACCCAAAGGGTAAAAACGGGCCCCTATTACTAAGACTCCGCTGTCCGTTTGTCTGTCTGTCACCAGGCTGTAACTCATGAACCGTTTTGCTAGAAAGCTGAAATTTTCACAGATGATGTATTTCTGTTGCCGCTATAACAACAAATACTAAAAACAGAATAAAATTAATAATTAATGGGGGCTCCCATACAACAAACCTGATTTTTGAGCCGTTTTTCGTTCTATATTAATAATAGTAACAGGTAGATGCTTGACATTTTCACAGAACATTTAGTTGTAAATTTACTTTAATATTAAATAATAAAATTAAAATAAAATAAATATTTAAGGGTAAATTTATTTATTATTTATTTATTAATTAAGGTCCCTTACAGTACGGAACCCTCCGTGCGCGAGTCCGACTCGTACTTGGCCGATTATTTAGCGCCCATGTGCATAGGCCCATAGGTACCTACAGGGTGTTTGAGTAGGTACTTACTACTTAAGATCTCCGTGCCTCATTTCACACACTATCGGCCTTTTAGACTGTATTTAAAATTGCCGTTTTACGGTTTCGCAGCGATTTGTAAAAGGTAGGTTATCAAGGTACCTTTTTATAGTGCAACAGGCAACAAAACAAACGAACGTAGCGTGGAAACCTTACACAAAAACTATATTATTGTCACAGAACTCCAAGTTATGCATCGATACACGAGTAGCTGGGTTCGTAACTTGTTATAAACTAACGGAAGGTGGTAAAACTAGTTTCCTATAACTTGTGTACTGGTTTGATATTACTTTGATTATGCCAATGGAGATCTATAGAGACGCCTTATTTTACTCGACGCTACTCTTATATTCAATATTAAAAAAATAGAGTAGGTACCTACTTAAAATAATACCTACACCTAGGTACACAACTTAGGTATATTGTACAATGCAATGTCCTATAATACCTTTGAGGAAATATTACTACGTAAATATAGCTCGATGTATACATAATACCTCCTTTTATTATTTTGTCCTTTTATTAGTACCTATAGTAATTAGGTATTACATTCTCAAGTAGGTACCTTTAATTTTTATTTTTCTTCATTTTGTAATTATGTATAAAACAAAAAAAAACATGACATTTTCATTTATTTTTTCTGACATTTTTAATTTTGTATTCAATTGTAAAGTAGATAGTAGCTATTTATTTTAATCATTGTTTAAATTCGTTGCTATTAAGTATGTATTGTGAAATTACGAGATATATTTTGCGGTACTTTATATTTTGTACAAACTGTTGTTAATATAATTTTAGTATTAAGCTTTTAGTATATATGTACATCAATAAACGATTCTAATTCTATAGATACCTACTTGAGAATGTTGTATGAGCGCATATGAGTGGGTTTTGTTATGCTCTGTAAGTAATAATCGTGTAATTATTTTATAGGTATGCCTAGGTAGGTAAATAATTAATATGTTATATGATTATTATATGATTTCGCACTAAAATACATCTGAAACGAATCCGTGGAAGTTCGGTCCGGAGTTGGCGCATAACTATTTGTATGGTAACATAAGCATAGGACAGTGCCGGTTTTAGCTCTACCAGCGCCCTGGGCGAGATTTATACGGCGCCCCTAACTGAAATTGAAACCCAAATAACAAGTAGTAAAACTTTAGTGGTTCAGCAGTCTTTTGCTCAAACTACTAAACGCGAGTGCAGCGAGCGTAAAATTTTTAGATTTTGTCTTTCAATAGAGCTGATATTTAAATACAATAGGTTACCCACAGTGGTGTGAGCAAAGGATTGCTCACTCACTATAGTGCTTCAAAGCTCAAGCGCAGTGAGCGAGAAATTTTTCGATTTCATCCTTCAGTAGAGCTTATATTTTATTTAATTCAATATAAAGAGTGAGCAAACAAAACAGTGAAAAAATACATGATAAATAAGACTAAAGCGCAAGAGCAGCGAGCGCGATATTTTGTTAGAAAATCCGAAGTAGGTTGTTTCGTCTAAAATTATTAATCATTCTGTATAGGCAGGATTTTTTTAACATAGTCACAGTAGCGGCATTAGTGTAGGGCGCGAGACTTAAAGGGGCGCCGCATGTGCCCTTTCGCGTGGAACGTACGTGTTTCGCGTGACTATGAAAATTTTCGGCGACATTTGCTTAAAGACAGGGGTGGAAAATGGTCAGTAAAGTCAGTAAAAGTCAGTTTTTTTGGCTAAGATCAGTAAAAGTCAGTTTTATCGAAAAATGGTCAGTAAAGTCAGTATCAGGGGCTAAGGTTAAGGTAAAAGTGGTGTAGTTTCTGTAGATTGATGTGACAAAAATGCCGTTTTGGAATGGGGAGTGTCTTAAAAATAACCACCAACATAATGTCTAAAAAAGTTCTGAAGGACAACGACATGGTCGCCGTAAATATAGCCAACGTGATGCTTAGTACATTAGCGCACGAAAGAAGAGGAAGAAAAGATTCAAAAATATGTCGACGATAAGAAAAATAAATTAATAACTTCTTTTTTAAATAAAAAATAATTTGTTTGTGTTTTATAAAAAATGTTTTGTTCAAATTAAAATTTAATTGTAATTTATTTTTTAATAATAAAAGGCGGTGCAGGTTGGCTATGGGGATGGTGGAGGCCAAACACAAAAACATTTTTCTTACTTATTTACAATCATTCTCCATATACTATTAACAAATCTAGACACGCAGAAGCGTGTCCAGCCAAGTCTAAGAAAAAGGAACTGGCGACGCGACGTGTGTTACACGAACCATTTCGAGCCACTTTTGACCCCATCATAACTCGAAAACTATTTAACCTATAAATATGAAATTTCGCATATTTATTAAAGTTCTTTATAAATAAATAAATATTAGGGGACATCTTACACACTTTAGCTTATCTACAATACAAAATTTCATCAACTTTACTCTGACGGTAAATGAAATATTAACGTTTAAAAACCGGGGTTTCATTGACTGATTCACTCACTGACTTATAGATCAAAAACCTAACCCACTTCCAGATGACTTAGAAACTTGATATTTGGCATCAAGGTAAACTATCAGGCATATACAAAGGAAAAAATCTAAAACTTTGAACTTTTACCCCCCAACCCTATATAATAGGGGATGAAAGCTTGTATGAGACTTCTAAAAATTTTCATGCTATAAGTATAAAAATTGATTTAAAGACTCCCTGTTAGAAATAATAAAACACGTGTTTCAGGATTTTTAATAAATCAGCCCTCAACCCCTAAAATTGGGGGATGAAAATGTGTATGTCACTTTCGAAACTTTTGATGCCAGAAGTCAGAAAATGGATATACGATCTCGTTGTAATAGATAATAAAACACAATTTCAGGATTCTTAATAAACCACGTCCCAAACCCTAAAACTGGGGGATGAAAGTTTGTATGACACTTTTGCAAAGTTTCATGCTAGATGTCCAAAAATTAGTATTAAGTTATAAGGGACTCTTTATTACAAACAATAAAACACGTATTTCAAGATTTTTAGTAAATCTCCCCCTAACCTTTAAAACTGGGGGTTTAAAGATGGTATGAGACTTCCGCAAGTTTTGAAGTCTAAGATGTGAAAAGCGATAAAATTACTCCTTGTAGTAAACTACAAAAAGAAGTGAAATCCAACAAAAACATTTTCATGTGAAATGAAGCCAAGTCTAAATCACAGTTCCCACTATCAAAAAGTTGTCAGATCTCACGTAAAGCCAAGCTTCTAACTCTACACGCCTTACTCTACAAGTCCTTACTTCACAAACTCTACACCTTAGTCAATATATGCGGCTTGGCTGTTTCGCTAACTGAGCATGGGCGTCAAGTGAAGATTAATTCATTAATTCTGTTAATATTGACTAAAGTGTAGAGTTTGTGAAGTAAGGACTTGTAGAGTAAGGCGTGTAGAGTAAGAAGCATGGCTTTACGTGAAATCTGATAACTTTTTGATAGTGGGAACTTCGATTTAGACTTGGCTTCATTTCACATGAAAATGTTTTTGTTGGATATACTTAACTAACAGCAACTAACATTCGTATGGTGTTATATTGACCGACCAAGGTTCAGTATTATACAAATTTGGTCAGTATTTTAGGGAGTTTTAGTCAGTAAAATCAGTATTTTTGGCCATGGACTCAGTTTAACCTGACCCTTAAAGATCAAATTCTAAGTCTAGAACTGGGGTAAGCAAGCAGACCCACTTTAGTTTGATAGAGCGCGAGCGAAGCGAGCGCGAAAATATTTCGGTTTTTTGTTCAGTCAAATTATGTTTTAAACTTGGTTCCACGCGAAAGGGCGCCTGCGGCGCCCCTTTATGTCTCGCGCCCTGGGCGGTCGCCCAACCGCGCCCTACCCTAACGCCGCTACTGGCATAGGATTTCTGTCACTGACATGTCCCATCCACGCTTCTGTGGACATTTGTGTTGCATGTGCATACGTTAGGTGCAGGCAGAGCGAGAATTGATTTACATAAAGCATCTCGTTATTTATTATTTTCCTACGTATAATCTGAAATCACCTAAGTCTGGTAGGAAAACAAAGGTACGTAGGTACGCCTATATATAAACAGGCAATAGGTAGGTAGGCATTACTGAGGCGCGATTTTCCAAGGCTCTTTCAATGAATGCAGATAGAATAGAAACTAGTTTGTTTACATTCTCTATTTCGTTTTAGGTTGATATCAGAACGACGATCTTTATTATCACAACATATCGCAATGTTGAGTAATAGGTATTCAATAATTCAATTTAAAATTGGAGTGTGGGAATTTTCGGGAAACCTAGTAACTGGTAAGTCTCGCAATACTTATTGCATAGTAAAATTTAAAGTTGTAATTTATTGTTCCTGTTTAATTTTGAAGTAGGTAGTACCTACCTATACCTACTGTATAGTACCTATAGTTTGCGTTTTCGTAGACAGAAAACTACCAAAAGTGCCTACCCCTGTCTATCTAAACATTGCCTGGAACTCTGCCTGGAAGAAATATTTGTATGAAGATTGTATGTATACTGGGGACCTCACAGGAGTTTAGGAATTTATGTGCGGAATTTCACACCACTTGATTTTCGGTGAAGGAAAACATCGTGAGGCAACCTGCATACGTCCGTAGAAGGAATTCGATGGCGTATGTGAATCCACCAACCCGCACCGGGTCAGCGTGGTGGATATGGCCCAATCACCCTTCGTGGGTAGGCCTACGTCCTGCAGTGGACTATTACAAAGGCTGGTACAGTACAGTACTAGTCATATCGACTTAGTTTCGACCGCATAGGCTGTGCTCTAGCCGAAGCGCGCGCGGACCAAATTGCTTTGCGAGATGAAACCACGTTAGTTTCCAAAGTAAAAAAAACATCTCATATTTTGCCTAGGTTTCGTAACTGGTGCAATGAAAAACTTTATTTTTTAACAATATTTAATATTTTTCGGTTAAAATAATAATAATTACAAACTAAAATACCTATACATACACCTAACTTAAACACAACTAAGAGAGTTCGATGGTTCCATGTGTCTCTACACACTGTATACTGTTTAATATTCACTAAAATTTACATTGTCTTTGCAATTTTGCGAAACGCTGCCATATAAATACAACGTGTAACATTCGCCGTCAAAATGATTAAAAAACATCTTGGCAATAGGTAGAGTTTGTGCAAAAAGAGAACCGTCGTGGCGTTACGATGAACTAACAATAAGATTTTAATCAGCAGTCAAGGTACCGACTACTTGGTAGACGCGAGTCTACTGATGAAAACCGAATTGGTGTCTACCAAGTATCAAACGCTTTTAGTTAACTAGCAATGACCGAGCAGTGTTGTCAACGTAACAAAATTAGTAAAAAGGCACACGGGCGACCTCACCTACGGCGCTTCTCTTTTTGCACAAACTCTAGGTACCTTTGATTAGGATCTAAATAGTTCACAGGATATACTGCAAAATAGATAGCACCGTAACTCAAATACAATAAAGAGTTCATTGAAATATGAATATCAGGCTTTTTATAGGTCGAATCATACAAGTTGGCGGATGTGAAGTTGGCTACAAGCTGCTCAATATCCAATCAACGCGCAGCTTTATGTGAGCTTCAGTCAGGATTGGATATTGCAGCTTGTTGCAAGCTAACTTCACATCCGCCAACTTGTATGATTCGGCGTATATGCACGTAACTCTCAGCGTAACTACCATGGAGAAGTCGTCACGAACTGTTGACAAAACGAGGTTTAAAGAAATTGGGCGTTAGGGTCTAGTCACATACACGTTGTGACACCGTTATGGTAGTAATAGAAACAAAAATTTGACATAGCTTGGTTTTACATTCTAAACGAGCAAGCATTTGCTGCTCGCCAGTTATGTACTAACTGACGAGCAGCAAAACAAAATGTATTATGTGCCTATATCCAGTTGCTATAAAAAAGCAGTGTCAAATTCTGGACCAGTACAATTTTTACAGTGATTTAGTATCATTTTGGCAATCGTAAATTAACTTACAGCAAACAATAAATAATACCAATTGGCACAAAATGTTTCAAGCTTTTTACTTAATAAAATTGTTTCTTTTATTATAACTTATTTTAAACATATGAGCCAAAATCAGCAGAATAATAATGCTTAAATGAGGTCAGAAATTACCTTCAACAAAATTATATAAATATTATGTTATGGCGTATAACCGTTCGTATACGACAAGAACAAACTCACGCAAAGTATTTGAGTTCATAGTTACGAAATAAATAACATAAAACTAAGTATTTTTAGGTAATTCTCTAGTCTTAGTGTAAAAATAGATTATTTCAAGCAGAATGTTAGATGATTAGCTATTCAGACATATGAGATAATCACTACGAGTACGGAAAACAGCGTGACATTTTGTTTTAGCTCAACACCGTCCTAAGAGTAAAATGTACAAACGTAACAACATTATTTCATAACCTAAATCATTTTTGATTATAACAGCTGATCTGACAAAGGCTTGCGCAGTAGTGATAGTTTAAAATATAGTCGCAACAGCAGCGAATATCACATCTGTCTGAATAGGCCTTTATGATTACTTCATGTACGAGTACAGGTAGCGGCACGGAAGTTTAGCGCTGAGCGATGTGTGGAGAGGATGGCTACGCATGGGTTTTGTGTAGCAGTCACCATGCGCAGCCATCCCCTCCACACTACCCTCAGCGCTTAACTTACGTGCCGCTACCAGAAATTCATTTTTAGCCAACAACACGTCTGACACAAGTTAAAACACTCCTATGAAAAATATTACTTTGTCTATTCTAGCTTTCGCTAACTTACAAACATTCAGAATTATGTTAACAAGATACTGTACCTACATAAGTACTATTGGGATGCGTTTATAGCAAGAACGGTAAATCAAATAAAACAAATAAGTTTAGTTTTATTTGTTAAAAAGAAAATTATAAAGAAAAAAAGTTTAAATAAAGAACATTTGCAGCTGGATTTTAAATTGGTAAATCAAACGTACCATAGGCGCTGCGTATTGGTCCTGTTTGTTGAAAAAACGTTTGACAGAGATTAATCTTATATCATTTGCTTATTCTGAGTTTTGCCATGCGACCAATGAGTACCACTGATATAAACTTTGGCAGTTTTTGAGTATAGTTCAGAAAATAAACATACGAATCTGTTTTACTTCCATTATTACATTACTAATCAAGGGCGTAAACTCAGAGCTATAATATTTTGATAGATAAATTCGGTTCGCCCGAGTTAGGTGGTGCAGAATGGGGGCTCTATTTTTTGACTTTCGAACGGCTAGTACGTGTACGAAACTTGTATGAAGTATACGCAAAGTTCCGTATACGTTCCTAGCCGCTCAAGTCAGAAATAGAGCCCCAGGACATGCCAACCGATTGAGTCAAGTCGAAAATTAGTATAGCAAAACAATGGATCGGGCATTTTAAACAGTTATTGGGTCACAAATCTTTTATATTTTCCTCGCAAGCATTCACTCGGCTTATCTATCACTGTAGTGCTATCTCATTCTGAGATTATGACCCAACTACTCAGATTTAAAATGACCGTGCTAGTTTAAAATGAAAAACTTACATTCGAAATTAAGAGTAAAACACCTAGTCTAGATAAAACGTGTCTTGTCAAAATACTAAATTGTATTATGCATAAAATACAAAACAAATTTTATCTATCAGAGGTTTTTAGTACATCAACTTTTGTATGAAAAAGACCGCTAGAATATAATGTACCGTACTGGTACCCACTAAAACGATGTACTAAGGCCGGGGTCCCACCACCACAGAGAATCGTACAAGACTAGTTTCTTCTCACTTAGTTGACCGTTTTGAAAAACGCAGTCAAGTTAGTTTTGTCGCTAAATTACGAACGAATGACCACCATCGTAAGTATTCGAGGGCATTAGGAACAACAATCGCCGGATCAGCCTGAACGCTCTGGGTAATGTCGATCATAAAGGCGCGTCTAGTCTTTTTTGGATCGACAATGCCCACCCTGGAACCTTCTTTGCCACTCCAGAGAACTTGAAAGTCAATTCAATAAGCTTATTTATCAAAAAAATATAATTATTCCTTCAAATAGATTATCATAAAATAATTGACAAGTATTCTAACGCGGGCGAAGCCGCGGGTAAAAGCTAGTTTAACAATAAAATTGATGAAGATATAGCCCGTTAAAGTTCCGCGTGACGTCACAAATCTACTACAAATGTAGCCGCTAGTGACGTCATGAGCTCCTAGACACAGACTTTGACAAGGTTTATCTTTGTCATTTACTGTTTGATTGACAAAAGAAAAATACGTGTCCAATATTTTTTTAATAATCTAACGGACTAATTATAATAATGATTTTATCTACACTAATGTTGTAACATTCTACTTAATATGTTTCCAATACTTGATTTATAATGACTACTGTTATAGCGCAGACAACAAAACACTCAATTTAAGCAATTTCACATGATGTTATAATATCCACATCGATATCGTAAAATCTCATTATAACATCACGCGCTCGATCCTGATTGGCCCTCTGCTCTCATTGGTTAGATTTTAATGGCGCCAAGTTCAGTTATTATGTTTGAGATAAGCAAAAGGAAGTTGTTATACGTCCTAATGAAAATATCTATATAGTCCCCTAATAAAATGAAACTTCATAGAACTCAAGAATTCCGTTCTCTTTTACGCTACCGGTGGTGTGACCCGAGCCTAAGGCTTGCAATAAATTATTCTATATCACAATCCTCGTAATAGGTTAGCTTATTCTTACATTGGTACAGCACTATTTATTATGATTACAGTAATATATCTACCTAACTGTACCTTGGTATATCAGACATTCATTTTGCTACGTATAACGTTTTTACCCACTGCCATAAATCGATAGGATTTCCAATGTTAATACTATTAAGCTTCGAGCAAATATCTACAGAGCCACAGACCCTAAGTGAAAGTAGTAAAAAAATGTCCGCGCGTCGTAATACAAACAGACTTAGATATTTACATTAAATAATTCACAATGACCCGTTTTTTCGTATCTCGACGTTATGTCACCTAACTAGTGCTTGTAACCGAGCACTTTGGCATCGCGCGACGTTGTAGTCGGCTTGCAATCGCCTATGACTAACTAAAAACCTGCCTACTACGTAGCATGGACAGTTTTGCCTCGGACACTATTTTTGCACGATTGTTACTCTATAGTTATTTGCTCGAAGATTTTGAGACAAAATATCATTATGCAAACATATTTTGGCCACCAATTCGCCAGGTACATTCAAAGTTGGATTTCGTCAAAATTTATAAAACATCTGTATTTTTGCTATTTCAGGGTTGGTCCCATAGTGAAAGTTGTTCAGGACGAAATGTATCTACCTCTTTATAATTGGCAAGAATGCAAATCATTATTTGTATGCCGTAAGAAGTCTTTCTGGCTCGGATGACACGTTAAATTGTAGGTTCCGTTGATTTAACCGTGTAGCCATGTCAGAGGCCTTCAGGCGGCTTAAAAACTCTGACACCAGGGCTGGCCACCCGGCCTATACGAAGTATACTAAGCGCCACACAAATCGGCGGATGAGAAGTTAGCCGCAGATGACACTTCGCCGTGATTCGCTAATTATTGCGCATGTGTGCACAATGCGTAGGGAGCGCGCGGGAGGCATGAGGCTGGCGGGCGGGTGTTCCCCGGCGCGAGTATCTCTGGCTCCCGCGCATACCAATATTTTGGCTTTTGCGCAGCATTCTGCGCATAACTTGTGTGGCGCTTAGTTTTACTTCTTTTATGGTGTTAACAAGATATGTGTATTGTGGAAATAAATGAAATGAAATTTACTAACATTGGAATTCCTACACGACAGCGCAACGTCATTTAATTTTATTAATGTAAAATAGAATTGATAAATCACAATCCTTGATTCAAACATAATTATTATATATGTACATTACATACGCTCAGTCACTCAGAAACTTTCGATTCACATTATTTATGTTGTTAATACTGGTTACTTCGTGTAAGGTGAATAGGACATATCATTGTTTAGTAAATCATAACCGAAGTAGATAATCTATGTTTTATAGACTCCATTATTTTCGATACCGGGTAGCCCCAGTATTGTAAAAGTTGTTCATAATGATGGTGTGAATCCTTTCCTTCGTATTCAGTATTCTTCGTATGCAGTTCTGTATATGCAAGACATATCCACGTGTTTAAAAAAACACTGGACGCAAGTTATTCCTATCACAAAAGAAAACTTACTACTTTTTTTAACGCGAATAAGTCCACGCTTGACCTCCAACTCGCCTGATAGTAAGCGACGTTGTGGTTGAAAATGAAGCACGCAGACCTAGAAGATACCTATTCGCTCTGATCTTGAAAAGCTTTAGATTAT